>OY728141.1:479575819-484575819 GCA_963277665.1 Viscum album
AAGACGTGGATCATCACCACTAATCTTTATTTAAATCCCTCAATAGTATTATAGGAATCAATGTTGTACTTGGGATTTCATCTTTAAAACATTGTCAATATCATGTTTGATAGTTCCAAAACATCCTCATCTTTTTCCATAGTGAAATGGTCTTGTTTCAGATTCACTAGATGTGACTCGTCTATCTCTGGGATCATAGGCTTTAGTTTACTACTATTATAGAAGGCTTTTTAACATAGGAATTATATGTAATCAAAATAATATTTGTTAAATAAATTGGGATTTTTATGTGAGTTTAATATTCAACCACACCCGTTAATGATAACCTCACCTTCTCCTTAATCAAATAAATATGGTTTCTCTATGGCTCGTCATCATTGAATTATTTATGTTCAATATGGTATCATATTAGGCCTTTATAATTCATCTAGGTTTCTTCATATCAGAAGAAGTATTATGTTATCAGATTAGATCTACCTCGATAATTTATCTCATCTTTTTCTATACAATATTTTTAGAAACTCCGATGTGGTAGTCATGTTGAAATTCCTATGAATAGTAAGTTATAGTTTTCACTTTATTGAAACATGGATGAGATCTCAGGGTAAGTTCGATTAAAGGAATGTTGTATGTTTCATGGGGTTAATTATGTGATTACACATGCATTTTTGTAGTATTTTGGGGTTCACAATATGGTAGATGAATATCTACTACGGTATGTTCTACCCGAATCATACATGATTTCAAAGAAAAAAAATCCCTTTTGGTTATTTATGTGACGACACCCCCTCATGCTACGTGTACCACCATTATACGGTTTTCTGGAATTTTCATTTTACCAACCATGTGATATTTCCATTGTTCAACACCCATATTAACTTATTTTATTGTGGGCCACTATGAGATAACATTTTTCCTTTACTTATTTTCCACACATCCACAAAAAAATAAAATTATTAAAAATATTATTATAAGAATCGCAATATTTTAAAACATTTAAAATAACATTAAAAATAGTAATAATAAATGGATTAATTTAATTATTTAATACAGAACTTATTAAAAAAATATATTAAATAAATTAATAAATGTTCAAAACATGAATATATTAATAATCCAAATTTTGAAAAATAATTAAATGTTAAATTTTTTTAGATAAAATTTAATTATTTTTTAACACCGAAATAAAATTTATTAATTTAATATACAATAATTAAATTAAAAAAATATAAAAATTAACTATAAATAATTAATATTAATCTAGATACTCTTAAAATATTAATTTCAAAAGCCAATTATAAAATTAAAATAAAAAAACATTGAATGATTTTTTTTAATTTAAATGTAAAAAAATTTAATATAGAATGTTAAAAAATTATGATTTGTAACAAAAACAATTACTAGAAAATGAATTTTTAAATTTTATATCATATTTATATAATTAGACCATAAATTTACCTATAAAAATATGTGAAAATTCATGTTAAATTAATGTTAAATTTGAAAGAACATGAAGCCATCAAAACTCTTTTGAAGACCATTTTCCATTTATGTACCACCTGGGAACCCATTATTTGGCATCAATGAATCATTAAATGAAACAAATGGCCACCTCCCTTGTTCATGTGAACCTATTCCATAGTAAGGAATCACACATAATTAATTATAATCATTATAATTAGTTAAACTATTATTTCAAAATGGATAAAATCAATGATAACTCAATGGGGGCTCCCACATCTCTAGAACAACATCCAATGGAACCCCTATGGATATTCACACATCCGGATCCCTACCTTTAGTGAAATCCATAACAAGAAATTACTATTTAAAATTAAATTAAATTTAATTTTTTTATCTAAAATTAAATCAACTACACAATATCCCTTTTTCAAAATGATTATCCACCTTGAATACAAGATACTATGAGTTACCCAATTCCTAGGAAGACTAAAATCCCCATATTATTCCAAATATTACCCCATGATTTAATTAAATATGAATAAAATACCTATCTATATGAAGTGAAATTAGAATAAAATTGACGTTAAGATCAATTAGGATTTTTTAATGACTGAAAATAAAAACAATCACCATGAAATCACCATTAATGGGAACCCCAAACAATGGTTGAGAAGTGGATAAGAAGGAGAACTATATCCTAAGAACATGAGAAAATGGAGGAGAGGAAGAGGGAGTTACATCATTTTATTCTCAAGGGGGGAGATTTTTTTCTTACCCTTTAAAATCACACTTTTCAGTTTTTTGATACCCGAAATGGTATCGATTACTTACTGCCACCACCAATGTGTCAGTGCTCCGCTAATGTATTGGATACATCGATTATTGTGGCTTCAAAAAAGGATCTTCTATGCCTTTAGGACACTATATAAGCCTAAAAATGTATAAAATAAATGTTTTGAGACATTAAAACACAAAAAAAAATCGATTAAAAATCATATTTATTAAAATTACCAAACAACTAAAATAAAATAATTAAATTACCATAGGATGTTTCATACCCATACAGACACAATACACTAGAAACTATGAATCATAACTATTATCATCCATGAGTGTCACATTATTGATCCAACCACAGAACATGGCCTTTTTTGGTTTTCAAAACCTCTCAAACTTGTCCTATTCCATTCCAAAATTTCAAAAGTACATCCAAATATAGAAACTTCAATTCAAGGTCATCATACCTCCAAACCTTATCTAATGAAATTAACCATTACAGAAAGACCCAAAATTTACATACCAAATTCCTTCCATCTAGTAACATGGTAACATCATTGTCAAAAACACCACTAGGCCTATGGTTATCACCACCACTGAAATTAGAATTTAAAAACAAACAACAAAATTATACTTCTCTCAGCATTGGAATTACCTATCTAAATAGAGAACCCTTGTTCATATGATGCTCCTAGTGAGGTGTCCACCCTACCATGTATAATCAAACATGATAACACCATTAACTTGTTGGTATGAATTCTAATTTTCAAAATCACATTGAGATAGATGAATAACCACCACCCGTGAAAAACTAGGGGCGCAATGACTTTCCATAAATATATCACAATTTAATTACTACAATTCACTTATTCTAAAAAATGAAATACCTAATGTTATTTTCATTTTACTATAACCAATTACACATAATAAAACATGTCAAATAATATATGGTTGGCCCATTTCCAAATTCTATGCTCAAGAAACCACATCCCCAATCATAATTCCATCACGCCTCTAGGGATTTTGTGATTTTACAATAAAAACCACTAAATTACATACCCTACTTTCAAAGTAACACCAAATATTATTTCTCACCCTTTTTAAACTATCTACATTTCCTACCATAAAATATGACAATCCTCTGATAAAACATCCCTCAGTTTATTAATGTTTTATTAAGGAAAAAGCCAATATTACATCCCGATTAATGATCACTTTTGATGCAGTTATGTAATTTCATGACGAATCCATTAATTAATTAATGTAATCATCAACTAGAATTTTAATTAAATTATGACTATTCTATGGTTGGATTTACACTCCCTTGATCCTTCCCTCCAAGGCCCGTAATATCACAAACATCATGTCACTCCACACAATTGGGGTGATTGTTTTATTGATTTACTAAAATTAAATCCAAATATCCTTAAACATACATCCCAGAAAACAATATATGGATGTGTCTCCCCCACTCAAAATTGTGCTCCATGGAAAAACATTGATCTACTTCAATTCCCATTTTCTGAGAATGAATCCCCTGACACTTGCTGACATTCACCCATAATGAGGGTCACACCCTAAAAAAGTCAAGGTGAAACCACCCCACACAACCTCTAGTATTCCTCTACATGAGAAAAAACTCAACAAAAACCCACTTATGTTCACTTATAAAATAAAAATTATAAAAAATAACTAAAAAACTAAATTTCCATACATTAATAAGAACAATTGACTACTCTCTACAACATTGATATCAAATTTTATACCAATATTCACATATAATTTCTCTTTAAAATTAAAATATATACATGTTCCACCATAATTCACACAATCTTTATCTCATGAAATCATTAAAATACTCATAACATCCAACCATGATATAATCTCATTATAATCTAGTCTAAAACTGACCATGTTGGGGGTCCAAATTATGAAGACCTCCATACCAGCCTCGATTCCAATGACTTAGAACTCATTGTACCTAACATAATAAGTCATTTACATGCCTATAATGTACACTAAATATCACATCTCTGAATTGAACTCAAATGGAACCATCCATTGACACATCCCTTCTCTATAGAACTAGAAAAATCAGTCAAACCCCATCATGTGGATCACCATAAAACAAAACTAAAACCAAAGACTAAAACATGATTTATAATATATGATATTAACTAGGGTCTCATACCTATCCCATAGACCATGTTCTCACTAAATTCTATGATCATGTTAAAAACTCATCTTCCCATACTCAATCCACATATATTTTCATGTTCCTACAAACTCTCTGTGGTCTCAAACATATAAATGACATCACATTTGAAGAAACAATCTATAAAGGAAAATTTTTTATAATAATCCATGGAATTATATTTTCCACTTGATAATTACAACTCAAGATGACCCCCACAACATCGATCAATATGATCAATGTCAAGGGACAATGGTCTGTAGTATTAGTTTTGTAGAATTACAGTCCATGTTATATTGGAAAACACTATATAGTTTGTTACTGACTTATTTTGATACAAAAAATATTCCACTTAATCCACCCTCAAGGGGTGTAAAACTAATGAAACACATTCCCACATTGACCCACCAGGTTCATCACAATGACACCAAGTTACAACTTCAACCCACTATGGGTTACTACACCACTTGTGCACATGAAATACTCTACCACCATGATGAGCCTCATCATTGATCCAGAAGTCCTATAATTAGAAGAATATATATATGTTTTTATATAATTGGGCCCTAGGGAGTCAAGTTCCCCGAAGTACATATAAAGAAAACTTCCATATGAGGAGTTGCTGAGACTTTTAACAAACATGCATCAACCATTAATGATAATAATCACCCTAGAAGGCATATAAATAATATGAATAATTCATTTCAAATATGATTCATAGGTTCCACTTCCCTCTAGGGCCATGATCTAGAATCCATAATAAATTAAGAACCTCAAACATGCATGTGAGTCACTTAGAATGAAAAACAGAAACAACTAAAACAACAAATACCGTGGACCAAAATCTCAGACCATATTAACTTGGACTATATCCAAGTAAATGATTCATAAATTTAGAATTCTAATATCCATCACAATGTATAACCTTGAGTATTTATGGACCTTTTTTCTCGAATAAATTAAAACTTTATATATGTCTTGCAATGAAAAATGTCAATCATTCCTTTAACATCGCACTAAATGGTCTCATAACATGGCATACATTACAAGGAACAAAATATTAGAGTATGTGGTATACAACAATGAATTGGTTTACATTACATGAAATAGATAATCGGCATAACTTACATGCATAATTGATTTAACGTATATTACACACAACACTCATGTTCCTACATACATAATTTTATTTTTATAATTATTTAAAAGACATAATTATAAACTATATGGGAAAAATATTAATATGAAGAGTAATAACTACTTATAAAATATTTTTATAAGTTTTTTATAGAAATAAAACATATTAATAATGAGTGACATAATTTTTTTAAAGTCATTATATATTTAAAAAAATCATTTTCTCAAAAGATCTGTTTTAAATGTCCTTCTATAAAAAATAATAAAATTAAATTTAAAAACACTTTTAAATGTAATTTTATAAAATATACATCAATTTTTAAATATATATTGTCAAAATTACCATAGGGTTATTTTTTGGATTTTTTGAGTAACATTATTTTTGATGAATAGTGAAAATACCGTATTTTAATTCAAAACTGCTTTTTCATCAAATTTATTTATAAGGATAAATTATATTTTAATTTGGATTAAAATTTTAATTAGAAAATATGTTTATATATTAATATAATTTAGTTTCTATAAATCAATTTCACTTTTAAAATCAGCCTACAAAACATATAAGACTATTGTTTTTTTACATTAAAAACCATAAGTGTCGTTTTGTCAGCAGGAATATTTTTAAAATTTACTTATACCTCTTCTATGAATAGATTTTCTGAAAATTGTTTCTATATTTTTTATCAGTAAAATTTATAATTTCGAATGATTATAACATAGTTATTACCAAAAACATTTAGTGGAAGTGATTAAAATTAATTACAATGATTATGGTTAAATTAAGTTTAATAAGAGACTAAACCAAAACTATAAGGCCAAAAAAGACCTATACACATATAAAAGCCACATTTTTTGTGAATTATTAGTCCATTAACCTTAAATAATTGAGTTCTTTGGTTTTTTATGATTTTTTTTGTAAAAAAATGGTTATACATAACTTGTTTTGAAAAATACCAAGTGAGTCCTTTCCCTTCCTTATAATAGGCTAACACATCTCCCACTTCTTCACACCTCTCAATCCAAAATGGTTTGGAAAATATCTTCCAAATACTATTTCCAAAATCCCAACCTTACTCTTTGAATCAGCTTATTAGGTAGAAATCCATTTGATGAATCCTTTTGGCACAATCTAAAAGGAGTTCCTGATTAAGAGTTAATGTCTTCTCTCAAGATCTTTTTCCTTTATTTTCTTTCTCCACCCATAAAATAAATTAATTACATGATTTTATAAATGAAATTGTCCTAAATATAATAGTAATTTTTTATGATATGTTTTTTACCTACACTTACATAGACCTCCATCTAATGGGTATCAAACATACTATTTACATGTACGGTGAAGTACCGCCTCAGTAAACAATGATTGTTCATTTTTCTTTTACCATATATCATGAAAAAAATAATGATACAAAATATATCAATATATGTAATATGTTATATTTATTAGGTAATTATTCTTATATATTATTTTTAAATTACATATCTTTTTTAGTATTCCTTTGGTGTTAATACAATTATTTTGCATAAGGATGTATGGACTACCACCCCCTCAAAACAATGTGATTCATTCATAAAGAACATGGAATTTATTAAGGATGGATTCATTTAATATATATTATATATATTATACAATATATATTATTTAATAATTATATATATATATATATATAGTTTTTTTACTTTCTTTATTTCAACACAATAATTAAATAGATATAGTGTTCATTCCTACGTACGTCGTACCATCTCCAAGAACAATGTGTTCTGTTTCATACATATATATTATATGGATTATTATAATATAAAAATACTGATATTAATTATATTTAATTCATTTTTACACATTATGGAAATCTTGATATAAATTTAAGTTCCCCAAATATAACAAATTAAGACACATATGAAAAATAATACAGATATTACTTGAAGTGAAAACATAACATAGGATTATTAAAAATAAGGTAATATAAGGTCATAATGAAACCATATATGCTACTTTATATAATAATATAGATCTATAAACCATTTATAATAAACATAAGCTTATTATAAATGTGTTTTGAATGAGTTTGATGAGAGTCAAGACAGAAGGTAAGGGGATTTCATCTCACTTTTTATTTTCGTGAGATACATTCCTTAATCACCACTAACTTATTTTATGTGGTGTATCTAATAAACATGAATGTATTATATATAACTTATACATAAATTTAAATTCATTAACTTATCCATTTAATGATCTTTCATTCATGGGGTTTAGGTTTGAAAAGATACCCAATCAGTAAAATAATTTTGTCTCATTTTTTATTATTTCATTCTAATGCTTTGTTATGCACCTAAATTATTTCACAAAGTTTATATACTTACATTTTACGTGTCATATCATGAATATACTTATTTTAATTATATTTTAAGATTAATTTCATTATTTTTTCTTACATGGGTAATATAATCCCAACTATCCATGTAGTAAGAGTATTTTTACACAATCTCATCTCTTTACGAGATTGCTAATGATTATGATTATTTGACGAAAGCCTGTGATAAATCAATAAAGAAATCTCCTGAGATTCAATGACATATGTTTATTCAAGATATATGTAGTCATTAGTAATATTTTCCCACTCTTTTTCACTTAATATAATTAAAGAAATGTTTTTAAGAAAATATGTTGGAATTTCTCTCTTTGGTCAAAAATCTGTTTTTTTTAAAACTTGTATTAAAATTTGTATTCAAAAATTATTTTCAAATGACTTATGATGATAATTTTCATGTAAAAGGTATATTTAAAATTATTTATTGTTTTTAAACATTCAATTATATTTTTTCAAAGATATTTTGGAATAAAAATGTTTTTCAAATGATTATTTTAAACAAATTTTTTAAAGGATAAAGGATATTTTTCGCAAGAAATGATTTTAAATTATCATTAAAAATAATTTACTATATAAATTGAAGTCCTTTGGATTCACTCAAACATTTACAGGAAAATTATTCAATTTTTTAATTCATATTATCTCCCTAAATTGATTATATTTTAATGTAATGATGTTTATAAAACATGTTTATCTTCCATGAATTTTATTATTTTGAAACCTTTTTCATTTCATGGATTATGATAATAATGAAATTATTATAAAACCTATATTTTTACACCTATTTTGATATGATTAAATTTTTATAACACCCATTTAATTTTATAGGTTATGATTTGATTGCATATAAATTTTTGGCACATGTGTGTATGATTTCACAATGATATATATGGGACCTATATCTCCCTAAAATTTTTTGGTTAAGCATTTATATCATATGAAATTGAAAAAAATGGTATTTGGAGTGATACCTGACTACTAATATGTCCATGGGAGTGAACTACGACTACCATGACTGTATGAGGAGTGAAATCAGGCTACTAAGATAGCTATGGTAGTGAAACATAATTTCTAAGAGGATATAAGGAGTGAATCAATAATAATAAGATAATATTTATAGTGATTCCTTTAATAAAATGGAAATAATATTCTATAATTATCTGTTTTCCATAATTACATTCTTTTTTCCTATGTTATGATGTCATGGAGTATGTTCATCATTTCCTTATGATTCATGTTGTATGAACTTCGATTCTTTATTACCTGTTTCTTGTATTTGATCTTTGATATTCATGGTATGATATTCTATTTTTATGATCAGGTACTCATACCCTTATTCCTATGATTATGCTTACATATCTCCCCTTTTACCCTTACTAAGAATCTGATATCTCCACTTTTTCTGTTTCCTTCCCCATGTTATAAATATATTTATTATGTTTTGTGTGTCTAAGTGGGGTTATAGGAATGAATAACCTAGTAAGATATAATATAGCCTTGGTATGTTTTATTATTTATGATTCCATGTTTCCAAAGGAACTAGACAAGTACGTTCTTTGTGAATCTTTTTATATAATGTTTTATTTATTCTACAAAATTTTTGTAATGTAAATGTAAGAAAATCAAGGGTCACTATAAAAAGTTTATAAAAAAATTATATTTTAAATTTATACCATATACCAAAGACTACGTAAAAACATAAAAATTAGCTTAATATACTTTTTCACACTCCATAGCATCCTAGTCGAGAACGTATTCAAACTTGACCTCACAATTACATCAGGAACACCTCATCATATTCTACTAATTTTTAACTATCATTAATTGTATAATTTAGTGTTATGAGGAGACTATACCCCATTTATAATAATTTAAAATCATGGTAAATCCCAAAATAAATTCCACATCATTACATAAAAGTACACAAAATTGATAAACATATCCATCAATAATAATTGAATAAATTGGAAATAAAAAACCAAAAAACTATATTCGAATAGATGACTAGTCTCTAGTAAAAGGTTCACATATAAAAGATAGATAAATGAAAATAAAAAAATCAACAAAAAAATTATTCCCCTATTCTTGAACACACCTTTAATCATCTAATCCTGCTAAATATTCTTTAGCTTGAAAAACTAATATCAGGACCAAAATAATGTTGTACCTTTAAACAAGTGATTATTGCACTAGTACCCAAGTGCAATGAAATCATGAAGAGGGTGTGACTAATGAACATAGTATGTAACCATAAAAATTATCCTATAATAATGGGTACATGTAGTGATATGTGCATGTTACATGCTTTTCAAAAGTATAAAATCCAAAATCTATAAAAAAAGGAAAATAAACAACTATATATTCTTCTTCTAGTGCTGAAATACATTTAACCAACTCACATTGACCATGTATCCACCAATAAATTCAAATTCACTAAAAACATACATATATTACCATCAACAATCCCAATAACTATACTTGATGTTTGGGTTACTGACTCAGATTGAACATAAATGATTTGGTTAATATTGGAATGTATATGTTCATGAGCATCATGGCATGGAACCATTGTTCTCAGTATGAGGTTACCACACAATCCCCTCCCCTTATGAGTAGAAAATCATGGGGTTTTATGAGAAATATCTTTTAATCTGGCCCTCAGGCTGAGCCCCATTATAGTACCTGAGCATTCTCAATGTCAAGCTGATGTCTGATTCCTAAGTGGGGAGACCCTAGAAAATATTATTTTTCTATGAGTGACATATTCTTGGTTGAAATATGGATTTAAATGAAATATAATCTTGTATCCCATGGTTAATCAATTAGTTATCCTATATCCTTTGGCTCTTAAGGTGAATAAAATAAAATGTATCCATTATCGCAGATATATTCCTACTCGAGACCTCAAACCACCATTTGAATCCAAGTCATATTAGTAATTATCAATTGTATATTGGTATTTTCATTTCAATCAAAGGATCCCTCTGCATTATAAATGGAAAATCTCCTAATTAAAGGTATATTATGAATCCTAGGAATCATTTTATACACAATAACACATAACATAGAATATAGATCCAAGGTACCCACAGATGGAATCAACTCCTATATCAACAATATACACTAGATGCTATAAAAAATAGTTTTCATCCCCCAATTTTTTGTGAGTGAGGATACTAAACAAACTAATAATCCTAGGGTATCGTCCATCTAATCAGGCATGTTGTTCCGAAATATGATTAAGACTCCTTGGGTGGGGTAATCAGTGGTTTTTCTTTCTTTTAAAATAATGTTTCATAACTTTGATAGTAATCTTCCTTGACCTCAAAAACATGTTAATGTTACAATTTGTATATGTATAAATTATCATTATTTACTTTCATATGTAATGGATATAAAATGAAGGAAGAATATGATATTTTAAAGGTTCAGTAAAAAGACATAATCATTTCCATGTTGGATAGTCCCACCAACATGGATTTTATCACTATCTTTTTTCCAGAATACAAAGGACTAAGAATTGAAAAATTATGAAATCCCAATAACAAAATTTATTAAATAGTTTATTATACCAAAAAATAATACATTTCGTATACACTTCCCAATATTGGTTATAGACTCCAACAGAACAAAAATACCTTTCAATAACTATTATGTATCCAAAATTACAATCTTTATTTTCCTTATTATTTTTTATTCTAATTTAGATTGTTATTAAATTCTTCTACATGTAAGTTAAATGAAAATTTACAAACGTATAATCTTCAAGTAAATCACTAATTATTTGGGGAACTTTTTGGTCTTAAAACTTCTTCCAGAGTCTATTTTCTAAAAACTTTTATATGAAATGTCAGTCTTGTCATCCTCATTCAGATAACCTCTATCTTATGGTCTTCATCTAATTGGATTTAGTACAATTCTTATTCTACTATTCTTCTATTTAGTCGGAACAAAACTAATAGAACATAATTTCACCATCTGATAGAACTTGGTCCGATGGGGATCACTCCAACGGATCTCCCTCCAAAGGACTTGTTCTGATAGAACTTACTAAAATAGACACGTTCTTTTGAACACTCTCTGATAGATCTTCCTCCATATCTATCTAAACAAATACTATTGTTGTAAACTCAATATATGTCCCACAATTTTCTTATCTCCGGTGCATGTTAATAGTTCCACACAAGAAGTAGAAATATACTATGATCTCATTTTATAGGCATCCTATAATGGTAAAAGAAGGAAAACTAATTCCCTTCCCACTCATTGAAATTCACAATTTCATAATTTCTTGTTAATTTATGTATTAATATTTTAATTTGTCAAATCCTCCCAATTATCATGGGATCTTGTTAATTTTAAAATTATATTCTCAAAACATCAGACTTATTCCACTTTAAAAACATTTCTTCAATCCCATTATTTATTACGATTCTTCATTTTTATTATTCATTATGTTGAAAACATATGAAAAAATACAGTCTTCTCATTATAATGACCTCTTGTATATACTGAATGAATTATCATAATGTTTCTCTATACCAACTAAAATACATTTTTAAAAACAATGAGAAAATTATATATCATTATAAACACCCTTTAATAATTCATTGGATGTATACACCTATTTTATAACACATCTAAAATATCATCATATTATTTCAACTTTTATTCATTTCCTCAGACCGATGATTCTATGAATGATTTAGTTCATCATATGATGATTTTAATTGTATTATATTACATATAAGGGATTGGTATCTATCTCACTCCAATGGATTATTGAAAGTTCCATTTTGATGAGTTTCTATTCGAACATTTCATTCTTTATTTTTATAGTATATATGTCCTTATAAAAATAATATTATATATCATAATTTGTTTATCCATAAAATAATATATTATACCCCTTTATTTCACACATCTTGTATCAAATTTATATCATTTTACTTAGGACATTTAGAACTAATCAAATAGTAAAGCATCATCATATTTTCATTGGATGTTCTATGACATCCCAAAATATTTTCTCATTCCAAATTATAGTATTTTTTCCCTCTTATGATGATATTAATCCATTCATGTATTGAATTACTCACACTGATGATCATGATTAGTAATACATCACATCATATTCTCCTATCATCCAAAATCTCTATCTTGTATCATGACTTGTTCATGATTTATGATAACTACATGATCAGCAAATAATCACTTGATTCACATTGGAATGTTATATTACACACCTTCCTTAAAATAACATCTTTATTTCCAACCAATCCTCAATTTTATGGAATGGATATGTGGACTCGTGTAGATGGACAAATTCTTATTCTTTAGTCTGATTGTTTGGGTATGAATTTATATGTTTCCTTTTGTGTTGTGCATCTAATGTCTTGTGTTATGAGCAACTTCTTTGTTGAGTTGTGTCTAGAGACAATGAACCATAGTTTATAAACATTAATCATGTATCATTTATGGAAAATAATCTCAACCAAAACACAACAAAGTCCTCAAAATCTCCCACTTTGTGTTTATTTTCAATACTCACATGAGTTCAAAACAAAACCACTTGTTGTTTTTTTACTTTTTATTCTCCCATACATAAAATTATTTTCTAGGTAATATATTTTATAAACTCATAATCCCCCTCCCCGTATTCTCTGCATTCATTTATATCATCCCATTTTTATTATCTACCTCTATATTTATTTTCTTCTTTATATTAACAATCGAATTCAAAGGGAGTATCATGACAGGTTCCCCCATTATTGAAAAATTGTTTCATTTCCAATGGTTGGAACTCTTTATCTCAAAATGTTGAATGTCATATTAAGAAGAATATATATATAACATGAGTTTCTAAAAAAATCCATTAACTAAAAAACACTATGTGTACATGTGAGTAAACTCTGTTGACAAAATAGTGTGTAATCGAGGTCCTAATGTTTTCTATAACACAAATTCCATAAAATTAAATACATTATTCTTTAAGAATTATCATATCTAGGTAGATTATTTAGTGGATTTTTTTAAGATTAAATGTTACCTACACACATCTAAACAAACATAACAAAAAGTTCTAGTTCATAAACAAAGCTTTCAAAAAACTCATATTTTTTATCAACATTACATTAATTTGCAAGAATAGTAGGGGAGTTAGATATCATATTTCTTATTTCAACATATTTAATTCCATACATGTAAATACAAATAAAATTATATTAGTAATAATGATGAACCGTAGTAGTTTCTTATAAGTTTCTTTTGAATTGAGCGAACTCTCTCAATATTGAATTCTTCTAAATCTTTTATGATTTTTCATTGGATGTATTTTTTTACATCTATTCATTCTTCTTAGAATTTGTAACATGTTGTTTTCATCTATAGAATCTTCTGATAATAAATTAAATTTATTTTCCCCTATAGTATTTTTTTTAAAGTGAGTATGTAACTACTCAATCATGCCATCATCTTTTACATAGGATAGTCTAATAGTATTTAGTTACATGCAAATTTTATTACATTTCAGGAATATTTTATGAATTTTCAATCAAAAAATAATTGATATATTTTTATAAAAATATATAAAATATTTAAAACCATTTTTATTCCCCCTTTTTAGATTATTTTTGTACTTTTCTTGAATTTTTAGCCATGTCAACTTCATCTAGACAAATAAATACTAATCCATTATTTTTTGACTGATCATGTTAATTAATATCTAAATTATTAACATACTCAACAGTCATCATCTTATAATTTTTCATTGTTGACCCTTTAACATTATACACCTTCTGATTTCTCTTTTTTGGATAAACAAATATTTTAAAAAAATGCGATCTTATTTACTTATAATAACTTCTTATTAACTCATACAATTTTCCTAGTAGAGATATGTTACACTTAAATGAGTATATTTTGTGTTTAAAAAGTCAACAACACCAATAGAGACCTCTTATTAGCCATTTTAGTGACTGATAATAAACATATTCATAACGTTTCTTAAATTTTCTTAAAAATCATAGACAACTATTCATTGGGAGCTTATTTACTGAATAATTATTTTATTTCTTAGGGAATGTTTTTTTCTCACAAACATTCATTTGTAAAATTATTTTTTGACCCGTTTTAGATGTTTCCCTATTAACCTAAACAGACATGGTGATGTTCTCTCTCATCATTCATATCAAACTTTTTGTTTTGAAGATAACTTACACAATTTCTAACAACTCTAATTATTTCTCATATAGACTAACATTTAAAACATCTATTATCTTTTCGAATTCATATATCTTCAATTTGTTCTTCTTATTCTCTTCAACAAGTATAGATTAATTCATGTTGAGGTTCTCATTTCAAGCTGATATATCTTCATAGTTTTTCAGTTTTCATTCATGCTCACCAATATCCATATTTTAGGATCTATTAAAATTGGAAATTATTTCTACATTATTCATTTTTTCATTAATCTAAAAATATATATAATTAACATATTTCTATAACATTATTTTTTATTTATTGAGTTTAGTATTCTTGGAAATTTATATTTCAAAATTGTTTATATGAATCAACTCCATTTGTCTTATATCCTCACTATAATTATCATTATATTAATAATTAATTACATTTTTTATTTCGTGAAATGAGGATGAGTTTATTATCTGATCCATCACAAGATGAAGTTTCATTCTTCTTTATTTTTTCAGATAACATTTTATCTTCTTTTTTATGAGGAAATATAACATAGTGGTTCTTCCACATATTTTTCAAGGTTTCTCAAAATATTCTTAAAAATATAAATCATATACATTATTCTTGATAAAATTAGGTGAAAATATCATTTCCCTTCACAAATCCAACATTTTATAGTTTTACTTTTCAATGTTTCCGTATTTTATTTATTATAAAAGAGGGAAACAATTAATATTGATATATACACCTTGTTCATCTACCTCTGAATAACATGAATCTTTTTTTGATTATCTTTTATTATTTTTACCCTCTAAAAATTATTTCATATCAATTTATTTGTTTGAAATTTTATTTAAAGAAGTGGAAGTTCTCTTTTCATGTTTCATGAAAATAATCTGAAGTTCATCTAATGATAAATTTTCAAGATCATATAAACCCAGAAACATGGAATCAAATTTATATGGAAAGATTCTCAAGTGTTTCATAGCAATTATAGTATCATATATCTTCCCACCAAAAAATCTTATTCTACTCACAATGTCATTTACCCATGTAAAGTAACTATTAAAATTTTTATAATCAATATTTTTCAAATCCTCAAATCTATTTCTATATAATTGTAACTTTCCTTACATAACATTTTTATTCCCTTAATAAATGATTCCCAATTTATCATAAATTTTATTAGCTAATGGGCACCATATTATCTTTTCAAAAAACGTTTCTATAAGCGCCTCAATAAATAATTATGTGATTTTAAATCAGATTCTATAATTATTTTATCTACATATCCCAATCAAGATTCATTTATGGGAATACATCCCACTATTTCTACATCTATAACTTTAAGGAAAAGTGTATAATGATATAGTAACATCTTATTCTTTCAAATGTGATATTTAATTATAAACATGAACACCCATATTGTTCAATGATTTGAAATCATCCATTCTCATAGATGGATATTTCAAAGGAACCCTATGCTCTGATACCAATTATTGTTCCCAAATAGGAACAAGAACACTGAGAGGGGGTGAATCAGTGGTTCATTTTTATTTTATAAAAACTGTATTAACTTATTTAATAAACATTCTTAATCCCTGAAACAAGTTAAAGATACTATCCACTCATGTAAAACTTATATACCTTTCCTTTCATATGAATAAATATATTATGTGAATTTATTACACAATATATACCATGTTCTGTACAAATACATACCCATTTCCATGTTTTATATTCTCACCAACATGGATTTTTTACTATCTATTTTCGTAAATAAAAAGGAATAAGAAATTAATAATTCTATAATCCCAAAATAAACCTTCCCACTATAGTTGGTTGTACCCGTAAACTACCCATTTTCTATCCACTTACCCTAGTTAGTTATACACCCCAAAAAAGCTAACAAAATTTTTCATCAAATAGTAATTATCCACAAGTACAAAATTTACTTTATTTATTCTTTTCAGATCCACTTCAGAATGTTAATCACATCCTCCACATGTATGCATAATCAAACATTAAATGAATACATCCTTTATGTAATTCAACAATTATTCGACAGTCATTTTTCTCATGACACTTATTATAGAATATCTAACCATAAACCCTTACATAGAAAAAGATAGGCTGATAAGACTATGTCTGTTGACCTCTATCTAATGGTCTTCATATGATTCTCCATTGGTCTAGTTATACATATAATCATCTTTCATTAGTTTAATTTAAAGTCATTTCGTAGCTCATAGTTTATCTATTTGATGGAACTCAGTCTGATGGGGCTCACACTAATGGATATCACTTTGGTGGACTCCTTTTGATGAAATGTACATTAATGTACGCTTTATAAAGGACACACTCAGAAGTAATAACTCTGATGAATCTTCATTGTCTTAAACTTCAAAAACATACACTTCTTCGAAAATCAATACCTAACAAAAAAACTTTATATCTCTATTAAACATTAATGGTTCAACATATGAATTAAAATTGTTATGTTCTATCATTTTAGAGGAAACAAATAATGGTAATGGATGGAAAAATAATTCCACTTCCCTCACAATTGAAATTCACAATTCTCAAATTTCACATTAATTTATGTTTCCATAATTGACATATTCAACTCTTTTGAATACTTCTAAGAGATTCATGAATCATCTATAATCTTCTAAAAATTTAAGGCCTAATTAAATACACAAACATTTTTTTAAACCTATTCTTTATTATAATGAAATCTTACGAAAACCATAAAACTGCTCATTAAGATACCCTATTATAAACATTGAAAGTATTCTCATAAAGATAATCTATACAAACGTAAATACATTTGTTAAAACATTAGGAAAATTCTAAATCATTCAAAACCTCCCTTCAATAATACTTTCATAGCATGCCCCTCTTTGACAGAACATATGAAATATCATTAAATTATTTATAATTTTCTATAATTAATGAGACCAATAATCAAATAAACAGTGAATTTAGAAGTCATATGACTTTATATGTGTCAAACCATGTCTAATTGATCAAACCCTGCTTTAATCTGATGGATTATTGTGAGCAGCAGGACAATGAGTTGTTATTTAAACATCTAATTCAACATTCTTAGAGAATATCTTTCTTTCTAAAAGAAAATAAATACGATACATCAGATTATATATCTCATTAAAATCATATATTATCTATATTTAATTCACCAATATTATGTCATGAGAAAATAAAATTACATATGTTCTTGATAACTAATCGAACAAAAAAAATATTATATTTACATTATAGGTTATTTGAATTCTGAAATCTATTTTCTCATTAAAAATTTCAGGAACTGATTTCATTTTTTTGATGATCTATATCATTATATGTTTGGTTTTTATCACACTGATGAGAATCTTCCATAATAATTCACATTTTATTCTCCTCTATTTTACAAACTCCATCTTCTATCATGACTTCACGATGATTTTTGAGAACTCTGTGATCAAGAAAGAGTTATTAAAGACACATTGGAATGTTATATGACATTCCATTATTCCAAATAATTATATATTTCTAACCAAACCTAATTCTAATGACATGGATCTGTTGACTCATACTGATGGGCTAAGCCCTAAGCGTCATTCAAATAGTTTGGGTCTAATGTTCTCTATTTCCTTTTGTGTGGTGTACCTGATTATTTATGTCGTATGCATCTCCATGATCATTTCGATGAGGTGTGTCCAAATACCAAGACCCTTGTTTTCTTAACATAAATAATATATCATCTACTGAAAACAATAAAACAATAAAACTTGGTACTAATAATGTGATACACAGTTATCCCTATAATCTCCTCAATACTGGGTAAAAATAATCATTCTGATGAATCTTTGGAAATCTAAAGCATGAAAAATAAAAATTAATAAAAATACCACAAGGGATAGACATACTCCCAAAACCATTGTTACTATCACATAACCATCAATATATTTTGGAATTAATGGTAATTTAGTGTCACTTGAAACCATCACTACCCAAAACACCCAAAAACTCAAGTTTGGATTATCAACGGACACCATCTCAGGTTCTCTTGGCCATCTTTTATGTGTGGGAATCCTTCTTGGAATCATCTCTATTAGAATGTAAGTAGAGGAATATCTCATGGGATCCAATGGGTTAGTATATAATCAAATTCATTGCTCAAGTATTCATTTGGCTTAAGACATTTTCAACGGTATTCATCTTCAAACCGTCTATCAAAACTAGTCTTTTATGAAAAAAATTTCTCTTAGGGAAATCTTACCTCATGTAAGATATAAATCCAAAAACATACTTTTTTACTAAAAAGAGAAACCTGAAATGAATCATTGTAGGTAAATTTCTCATGTCCCAATATAGTTCTGATGTCCCAACTATTTCGTCCACTCGCCAATCCTGATCCTAGTCTATCTTATGGCCATCCAACATGTCTTAGTCACTAATAAGAGAAAAATGTGGGATAAATCCCATAAAAATATTATCTCTTTTACTCAAATTAATTCTAAAGGCCTCTACTAGTATTGATAGGAAAATGTATCTAAGTGAAATCTCTCATACCTTATGGAGGTTTTTCAAGGGTCTCACCTACCTCCATTGGGATGGTCATCTCAATTGACAATAGACCTCCTTCAAGAGGTGACATTAGGTCCAAAACATCTCATAAGGTTAATTCACACACCTCAATAGGATCAATGTTAACATATAATATCTAATTTTAAATCCTAAACTATCAAAAATTGAGGCATCATGAAACATTAAAAGACCTCACGTGGGCTGTGAAACAATTTTGTGTTCTCACATGGTGTTCAATAAATTCTATATTTTAATTCTAATTAAAAATTAAATCTAATTAAAATTTAATTCAAAATCATAAATTCTTTTTAGACAACTAGAATAATTTCCCATGGAGATCTTGAAAGCCTAACCCCACATAACAAATAACACATACCATATTGATAGCATGTGAGACCACCTACCTTATTTAGAATCCATTTTCCTTTCATACACCACTACAAATCTCACTTCATGAACTCACCCATGACTAACGTCACTCAAATGATCCCTGAATGTGTTCCTATGAACCTATTCCATAGCACCGAATCCGAAAAATGAATTATAATTATCATTATTAAAAAAACCCTTAATAAAAAATGTATATAAGTAATGATAACTCTATAGGTGCTCTTTCCACTCTGGAACCATATCCAACACCACCCTAGAGAATATATCACATCCACAAACCTATGATTTGTGAATGACCTAAAGAAGAAATTCCATTTCAAAAGTATATTCAATTTATTTTAAAAAACAATAAATAAATTTACATTGTAACATGCCATAAAAATGATCATCTACTACTAGAATACAGTGTTATAGTTCACACTCTTCTTAGGATTGAAAGACCGAAGGTATTCAAATTATTCCACTGTGATTTAGTGAAATCATAACCATATACCAAAAATGAGAAATTAAAATTAAAATAAAGAGATATAGGAAGATAGAATAAGGTTAGTTGATGATGAAAAATAATTTTAATCATTAGGAAAATCAATAAAATGGAACGCCAAACATGGGGAATGGGTGGGAATATGTGTAATGACTCTTGGTAATAAATGAAGAAGGTTGGGAGTAATATAATATTTTACTCTATAACCTTTAGGGGGAAAATTTCTTTTCTACCCTTTTTAAAATTCTACTAGCCAGTCGGTGGTTCCTACTATCTAGACGGTGGTTTCCTTTAATTTTTGAAACTTTAGCCACCTAGGACTCTCTGGAGGCTCCTCTAAGACCCTATGACAGCTTTTTAGCCACATGAAAAGTCTGAAACCTCATTTAGAGATGTTGAAAACCTCATATTTTCATCATGAGTCTTTCTTCCCAAAAGGACCCAAACCCTAAACTAAAAACATAACATTTTTTGGGTATTTTCAAAATTTTAAAGACATGGGACACTAAAATTATTATATATAATTTATTTGATCTATTACATCCATTATAATGTTTTTTATTTTCATTACATTTTTGTATTAAATCCCTTATTACTATTGGATAATTAATCCAATATCATATGGAATAGAAGAGGAAAATAATGTGGGAATAATATATAAAGAACCTGTCTGGAGGTTCTATGTCTAATGGCTAGTTGGCACATGTACATGGAATATATGGGGTTGGTATACATCATGAAACACCACACACTGTACTCATCATGTTTTTTAAGGAACATGATTTGGGTTAATAGTAAATATCATTACATAAAATGTATTTACTGCTAGTATGACATGTGGTTTAACATATAATATTATACAACATGTGACCAAACATATGGTACATGTACTTTATATGTTGTGTCACCATGTGGGTTAGTACCCAATGTCATTACACATTGTATATTTTATTCTATCATAGAAGATGAAAATAAATGAAATGCATTTTTTATATAAGTTTTACATGTCATGGGTCATATTTCACTACCCATAATGTACACACAATGTAATTGTTTGTTATCCTTTTGGGTTAATACATATTTTAATTAGAATAAATTTATTTATTTCCTATACATGAGGTTTAATATAAAATTATATGTTTTCTACTACATATGATATTCTGGTGATAGGACTCATGTAGATAATGTCATGTGATCATATGCCCCATAAAAACTATGTTGTTTGACTACATGAAACAACATGCCTAGTTTTTAGAGGGACATCATGTAGAGTTCCATATTATGTAGTACATGGTTAAAAGTGTAAACATTGTGTGAAATATATTATTTCAAAAAATGGGATTTCATACTATACTTGTAGTACACATCATGTTGCTTCTGAAATACATATTGTCTACTTAATTCTTATAAATAATAAAAATGAAATTTATTATAATTATTTGATAATAATTAAAGGTGTTATAAATATGGCTTGAGGACCCTAAATTAGATACAATATAAGATAAAAACATAATTTATTAATTTAATAGATATTTTAATTAATGTTAATTTATCATAAAATTAATGATTGGATATGGATGATATAAATACTAAAATTTTGGTTTCATTTAATGTTATTCAATATTACAAGTTTTAAATGACCTATGTATGTGTTTTATTTATTTATTAAATTTAATTATTTATTTTATTTCTTATTATTTGAAAACTATTGAAAATTTATTTGTGATGATTTTTGAATCATCTCTACCTCTATTATTATGTATGATATTTCATTCCCATGGTTCATTTATTGTATCACTATACCTCATGTACCCATCATGTTCATGTGAGTATACATTTAAAATGGATGTAGTTGCCAACAAGAGAATATTATTTAAGGCCACAATCGAGATGAATCCATAAAATAAAAAATACAATATACTGGTGGATGCAATAACATGATCCAAGATAAGGATCAAGGCATTATTTCCCCTATAGTCATGTTTTGATTAACAACTCTCGATAAATCAAAAAATAGTTAACGATACTAATCATTTATTATTGTTATTTTATTTAATAGTGAACAATTATTTATTTGGTTCTTAGAGGAATGATTTATTTTCATGATTAAAAATGATCTAATCATATAATTAAATTCATAAGAATGATAAAACAAAAAAATATATAATATTTATTTTTTCTTGTATAGATCATTTTTTTTATTATTTATCCTACATAATTTAATTTACACGTATATAAATGAGTAAATAATATACATTATACTAGAAAATTATTATTTGTATTTTATTTTATCAATTATGTTAGATTAAATATGTAATTTTAACATCATACAAACTATAATGTGAGGAAATAAATAGTGGATAGATATATATAAGTTAAAAAATACCACAATATAAAATTTAAAGTCATTAATCAAATTCCATTGTTGAATTATAATAAAACCATAGTAAAAAGTGTGGGTATTTTGATATTTTATGGAATATTTAATAATTAAAGAGTCATAATAAAGATTTCATGTCAACATAACAATGTTGATGTTCAGGGTATTGATCATAATATAAGAAATAAAATAATTAGGAATGTTTTCAAAAAATACCATTATAGGATTTCAGGAGTAGGTAGTCCACTCAATACCTCAAGGAACTACAGGTTAAATATTTTTGTAACATTAAATCCTATAAGAAAATCCTTCACGTCATTTTCATGCACATATTATAGGTTAATATAAAAGAAAAATATTAATTTCTTCTTTAATATTTGAGTGACTATATATTCCAAATATAACTGTTAGTCAGGTTGGGATGTGATAAAATAGCTGGATACTTGACTGAATCATTAATAATGTTATAGTTGAAAAAGAAGATAAACTAATATATTTTTATAAAATATTATACCAAAAAGAAAATTCACTATCTTTATGTTAAATTGTGTAGAAATAAAATACATTGATTTTTGTAAAAATTTGGGAGTGGCATAGGTTCTAAATAATTGTTCTGCAGTTATAAAGGATGTTATATATAATATAGTACCTTATTATTATTGTGTGTTTTAATTAAGAAACTAAAGAAGTGAACGATATCTTGTTGAAACACATGGGTGATGAATTAGTTATCCAATGCCTCATGTTATCATCCATGTTTATTAAGCTACTAATGATTTATTAATATATGGATGCATAAGTCGTGATGTCTCATCTATGTGATCTTTATCAGAAGAACATAGGACTGAAGTTGTTTAAAAACTAAATGGAACTATTTACATGAATGTTAGGATAAATATTCCATGATGGATCTCATGTAATCATGGTGATTATATATTTGGAATTTTTAAATTCTCGGATTCAGGCATCTTAAAGAGCTATAAAAATTCCTCATCATCTCTTATATCCCCGCTACTGTAAGATATTCATTAAAAATTTCATCATTAACCATATATGGAAATCACACAATAATATTTTGAAATTTAATATCCATGTGGATAAAGACATTAAATAGTAAATTTATTCTATACTTATGGTGAAAAAAATAATGTAAAGGTGAAAACATATAATATAGTATATAATCCAAATTACCCTTTGAAATTATTTTAAATGAGGTGAAATATATTGAGGAAGGATAAGGGAATAAATGTTGTTTTTAATCTATAAATAAGGTCTAGTTTGTAATGTATCATTCCTTGTCAACACATTATTTTTCCCATTTGTGGTGTTTTAAGTTCTTTAGATGAGGATTGTGGAGGCTTTAAAGGTATTTTTGGTGTTAGAGTTGTAGGTGTGTAATAGCATTAGTCTTTATAGTGATTCTTTTTATTTCATAATCGTGGGGTTTATGTCCTGAGGAGCGGACAATGTTATAGATTTTGTTTGGTGAGTGGATGTCCATGAAACCATATTATTCAATAACATATGGATTTATAGTTTATGATAATTTTATCCATATGTGTCGTGTTTTTTTGCATGGTTTTGATTTTTGAGGGTTTTATGGTTAATATGCATTTTTTATGGTGTAAAATCCATGTCCAATGGAACTTCTTATGTAAAATTGTAACTTATACTGTAAGACTAGAATTTTACATGTTTTAAATATGTTTGTTTGGTTGAATTTTTTCTATTTTGTAGTCACATATTTCTCTCATTTTTTGGAGGAACCCTAGCTGATTTTGATGGATTTTAAAGACTTCCTTCTCCTTCATTGACCTTAGGGTATTGTTGGTTGATTTGTAGTCATCAAAAGTGAATTCTCTTCCATTCCATGTTTTTATTTCACTATTCAAATGGAGTTCCTCTATTGTGATATTTTAAAGGGTTGGGTTTATTTAGTTTCTATTTTAATGAATAGTTGATGTGGTGTAGGTTAATTTATGTGTTCTTTGTGTGTTTTTTGTTTGCGATAGTTTCTTCAATGGATTTTTGTATGAAGCGAGATCATAAAGATTATTTAATGTAATAAATCTCTTATTTTCATTTTGTGTATCATTTGGTTGGCATTTTGTAACGTCCCCGTTTTGAAAGCCACCTAGAGGTGCCCCGTACCCGGTAGGTCATATGGCCTCATGCGCATTTCCCTAAACGCCAGAGGTTACTGAATAGTAGTGAGGTTCTTGTGTGTGATAGTGGGGAAACAATTCCCTCATTTTCTAGAGTAACACAATTAAAGAGAAACAAATACACAATAGAGGAAGTAGTAAATATCCAACAAAAGTGAATAGTGGAAAACTGAAATAATAAACAACTGGAGCACATACATATAAAATGATGCATAATGAATATATAACGACCCATACCTTACATACATTGTTATTACTTCAGAATTGAAGCACACTTATTACAACATATAACAAAACCAATAAAGGACTGTATAGGTATAATTTCTTTAGAAACTGGGAAACATAAACAACTGGTTCATAAAGAATCTACTTTGCCTCCCATTTATTTCATCATATCTAGAGTCCCTTTTGGCATATTCAACTTAATAACATTCTTCCTAACCTGGGGAAATAAAACATAAAAACGGGTGAGCTCAAATGCTCAGTATGGGTAAACAAAAGAAATATCAATCACATCATATACATTAGAACATATCTTTTGGAAATCTTATCCTGCAAAAGAGATCATAATATCATAACATGGGATAAATCATAGATGTGAAATGTAATCCCAACTATCATAAATTAAAACCTGAAACATTGTGGCATACACACATAATCATAGAGAATCATTTCTTATTAGTCAAGACTCATTGCCAAGACTATCTTAGTGGACAAAGTCCATTTCTTAACCGAGTCACCCACATTTCATTCCTGTTTCACTGAACCGGTATAACCTACCGTTCCATCCATGTCTATCTCATGAGATATAAAATATTTACCCAATGCATTGGAGGAAGATATAGGTCCCACCCATCTCATAATGATACCACTCTTATGTGTGCCACAAAATCATAAACCATACATCATAGCATAACCCATGTAATAAAAATGGGTTTCTTAAACAACATGACATCATAAAACAATTCATATAAGATAAAAGAATTCATAATAATATTTCCATCACAACATAATCAAATCCATGTAATAATAGGGATAGAAACAGAACTCAATATTATCGTAGATGGAAAATAATTTTGATAAAACACTTGAACTCCATTCTTGAAGAAAATATCCTTTCTACTTCAAAAACACTTTTCATTTCTTAAAATGTCATAAAATTATATCTAAAAGAAGTTGATTAAAAATAAACTTGAAAACTTGTAAAGTAAGCTTCTTGGAAATAATGTT
Organism: Viscum album; assembly: GCA_963277665.1. Lineage (NCBI taxonomy): Eukaryota > Viridiplantae > Streptophyta > Magnoliopsida > Santalales > Viscaceae > Viscum > Viscum album. Next base: position 479,602,197 of record OY728141.1, read on the forward strand.
TTAAAAATCCATTCATGCCGTATAAGTTAAAAAAACATTCTTCTTACTATTGTCGGAAATGTAAAAAAGTACCTCGTACGAAAAATGACAAAAGATTCCTTTCATATCTTTTACTAAAAACTCAGAGAAGGGTAAAATTGGATATAAACTATTGTATAAGGATATAAATATTACATATTGAGGAAACATGGATGTGGATGATAAAATACACCCCAGTAAATACCAAAGTGTAAACAATCTCGGATAAAAATGAGATTGTGATATTTTCCCTTACCATAGGTCCGAAATGCTTTGTATGTGCCCGAACCTACTGTATAATGATTTAAATAATGTTATTTACTTATTCCAGAATCATAATTATTTTTATGATATCATGTATGGTCATATTCTTAGATTCATAGTAGTAATATTTCATTGCTACTTGTTATTCGGGTGTTTAAAACTTTTTGTTCGTATGCGTGTTTTGTCGAATAAATTATTATTCTTCTATTTAGGTTATAGATACCTCATTTACAGAATGGTATTAGTGTAATATATATTATATTCATTCATTAAATTCATTTATATAATCATTATGAAATGAAGATCATGTAGAATGAGTCGCATCACATCGTGGAGACGGTATTCCTTACGTACGCACGAGTGATGATATCGTTCCTATGATCGTGGAATTGTATTGCAGTGTATGTATACTATTTCATAATCAATATCACTTTATAATAGTCATATATAGTCATTATTTACACCATTATACCCATCCAAGTACGGTGGTGGTGGAAAATAGATTACACCACGGCGTGGAGACGGTATTCCGTACAAACGCACGCTCGGTGATTTCATTTTCCATAGGATGGATAGATGGTTAATAGGATTGTTTCATACTTATAATAACATATCAGTATATTAGTTATAATGTAGTTATTACTTCATAATGAAACAACTAAAGAAGAAGAAGTTGAAGAAGAAAAAAATTGGAAAGGATCGGTAATGGATATTACCTCTTATTTGAAGTTCTTCTTTGAGACCTCCTTTTAGGGCACTAAAATTGGTCTTTGAAGAAGACCAGGACCTCTAGGATGTCTCTAGGGAAGTGGAGAGTATAAAATGGCAGGGGTTGGATGATTTTGAAGGCTCAAAGTTGTGTGAGGAAGAGAGGGAGGAAGTGCCCTTTTATAATGGAGGAGAGGGGCACCATTGGAATATCAAAAAATATTATTTTATTATAAAGTCAAGTTCAGTTATAAATAGCTCCAAATTGATTTATTTAGAGGATAAGGTGGGGATGGGTAGACATACTCTCATACAATAGAATTTAGACAAGTTTAGGTTCCTATTTTAACCTTATCATTTTGATTTAACATTAAGTTAAATAATTTTACTTTTACCGTGTCTTCTTGTGTTCTTATAATATAAGGTTAATAAACATACTACATCAAGCCAAAAGTACCCCAAGTTGTTTATTATTAATATATATAACCTTATATAAGTAATTTGGACGAATCATAGATTTTTAAGAATAAGATAACAATTAATAATATAATATTTTTTTTAAAAACTATTTTATGTCAATTTTGACACTATTTAGTAATTGATTTTTGTGAAAATCATAACATAATGATAAGTTATAAAACAGTTAATTATAACAATACTAACATGTAATATTAACCTATAAAATTAGTTTAATTCATTAAAAGTCTCAAATTATATTTATTTGGGTATTTATAACATCAATTATTTCAATATATCTTTAATAATATAATTACTGCATCATCGTTGTGTCATAAATAAATTAAATTATATAATGTCTAAAAATTAAAAATAAAATACCATTATGTAGGAACTCTTGTTATATTTATAATTAATATTTATAGTGGAATTTATCTTATGTATAACCCCATATTAAAAATGATTTAGTTATTAAACGTTGATTTTAACTATTTTAACCCTTCTTTAAATAAATTAATAATAAATGTCCTAATCTAATCCAAGTGGGCCTAAATGGTCATATTTTATTCCTAAGTTTGTTTTTGGTCGAATTAAACTTTTCCAATAGAATTAGGAAATGTGTTAGGGCAATAATAATATAATTTTTACCCTTAATTACCCTATTTACTTTTAACCGTGGTAAAAAAAAGTAAAAAGTTACTATTCACCAAAAAATTATTTTCATCTCATTGAACCACATTTCACTTGCTGACATCAACCATGTCTCTCGGATTTTCTGAAATTCCACTCACAGAAGCGGTAAAATTAAGTTTTATGAAAAATTCAGTTTTTTTAACAGCCACTTAGTAGTTTCACTATTCATCAAAAATTGAAAGTTTTCAGAAAAATACCAAAATTTCACCCTAGGCTAATTTCGATATTCCGAAAACAAAAATGAAGTCCATTTTTGAAAATAAAATTTATAAAATTTTAAAAAGTTGTTATTACTATTCATAATGGCTAGTTTTAATAATATATTAATAGCATATCATTGTTTAGTGAAACTCGGTATTGCGTACGACGCAAGCTATCGAGGAAGGTCGAGATTCTGTGTAAAGCAAGCCAAGCAAGTGTTGTGTGTATAAAAAGATTCCTTTGATGATTTATATAACATAAAAGTCTCGGGTGTTACATTCTACCCCCCTTAAAATGAATTCCGCCCTCGAAATTCGTCACTTTATAACAAACAGATGAGGATACCTCTCCCTCATCATATCCTCAAGCTCCCATGTAGCTTCTTCTAATTGGTGGTTCCTCCATAAAACTTTCACCAATCGAGTGGTCTTGTTTCATAGGACTTTTTCGCTACGATCCAGAATCTCTATTGGTTGTTCTTCATAAGAAAGATCTTGCTCCAGCGGTACAACATCTGAGCTAAGTACATGTGAAGGATCAGGTATGTATTTTCTCAGGAGAGATACATGGAACACATCGTGAACTTGAGAGAGATTCGGTGGAAGCACCAATCGGTAAGCTACCTTCCCAACATGATCCAATATTTCGAAAGGACCGATATATCTAGGGCTCAACTTCCCCTTCTTTCCAAATCTCATGACTCTCTTCCAGGGAGATATCTGTAAGAACACTTTATCGCCCACTTCAAACTCTAGGTCTTTTCTTCAGTTGTCGGCATAACTTTTCTGTCGACTCTGAGCTGATCTTATGTGTTGTTGAATAGATCTGACCTTTTCTGCCATTTCATCAACGAGATCAGGTCCTAATAGCTTTCTTTCCCCAACTTCATCCTAGAAAGTTGGAGTCCTGCATTTCTTTCCATAGAGAGCTTCATAAAGAGCCATCTGAATACTGGAGTGAAAGCTATTATTATAAGAAAATTCCACCAAAGGTAGGTGTTGATCCCAACCACCTTTGAAATCCATAGAGAAAGCTCTCAACATATATTCTAGAGTTTGAATTGTTCTCTCAGACTGACAGTCTGTCTAAGGATGATAAGTAGTGCTGAAACTCAACTCTGTATCCAGAGTATGCTGAAGACTTCGCCAAAACATTGAGGTAAACCTCGGATCCCGATCAGATATAATAGAAAGTGGTACTCCATGCAATCTTACCACTTCCTTTACATATATCCTGGCAAGCTGATCCAGAGAGAAATCCTCTCTAATAGCAATGAAGTTTGTAGACTTTGTAAGATGATCAACTATGACCCAGATAGCATTATTTCCTTTGTATGTTTTAGGAAGTCCTGTGACAAAGTCCATAGTGATGTTTTCCCATTTCTATTCGGGTATGGGTAATGGTTGTAACATCCCCTTAGACTTCTGTCTCTCAGCTTTGACTTGCTGACATACCAAGCATCGAGAGACATATTCAGCAACATCTCTTTTCATGCCATCCCACCAAAAGTACTCTTTCAGGTCCCATACATCTTCGTGCTTCCAGGATGAATAGAGAATGAAGAACTATGAGCCTCATCCAGCAGCTCCTTCTTTAATTCGGGTATGGGAGGAACACAAACCCGATTCTTGAACTTTATTATCCCATCATAATCAAGGTTCAATTTGGGAACATTTCTCACCTTCTTTTGTAACTTGACATATTCTTTCTATGCCTCTTTAATCTTCACATGTATAGATGGTTGAACATTCATTTGAGAAAGATAAGATTTTTCCCCTTACATTATAATTCCATGATCCATCCTTTGTAAATCCATAAATATTGGATCTTTTGTGATCCTCATCATGGATAAACTAGCATGGTCTTGTCGACTTAATGCATCTGCCACCTTGTTTGCTTTCCCAGGGAGGTAATGGATTGAGCAGTCATAATCCTTAATCATCTCCAACCATCTTCTTTGGCACATATTCAGCTCCTTTTTTGTGAAAATATACTTTAAACATTTATGATCAGTCTAAATGTCACACCTTTCTCCATAAAGATAATTCCACTAAATCATTGATGCAAAGATTACCACAGATAACTCCAAATCATGAGGTTGGTAATTTTGCTCATGCATTTTCAACTGTCGTGAGGCATAAGCTATCACCATATCATATTGCATAAGAACACACCCCAATCCTTTCTTGGATGCATCATTGTAGATCACAAACCTTTCTCCACTACAAGGCAGTGTGAGCACAGGTGCACTGGATAACCTTCTTTTCAACTCCATGAAATTCTCTTCACATTCCTCCATCCATACAAACTTAACTCCTTTCCGAGTCAAATTGGTGAGTGGATTAGATAATCGTGAAAAATCATTCACAAAACGTTGATAATATCCATCCAAACCAAGAAAACTTCAGATCTCAGTTACTGTTTTTGGTCTCGACCATCATTCGATAACCTCTGTTTTTGCTGGATCCACAGATATCCCCTATTTTGAGATTATGTGACACAAAAATGAAACTTTTTGAATCCAAAATTCACATTTGGTAAAGTTGGCATAATGATTCTCTTTTCTCAGGGTCTTCAATATAATTCTCAAGTGATCTTCATGTTCTTCCTTTCTCTCTGAATAGACAAGAAAATCTTCTATAAAGACTACCACAAACTGATCAAGATAGTCTCTAAAGACTCTATTCATCAGATCCATGAAGATAGATGGGGAATTAGTAAGACGAAATGGAATCACTATAAATTCATAGTGTCCATACCTTGTACGGAAAGACATCTTTGGTATATCCTCCCTTTTGACCCTTAATTGATGATACCCTGAACGAAGATCAATCTTGGAAAGGTATTTAGCTCTGTGTAGTTGGTCAAATAGGACATTAATGCATGGGAGAGGATATTTGTTCCTGATAGTGATCTTGTTAAGTTCTCGATAATCAATGCAGAGTCTCATTGATCCATCTTTCTTCTTAACAAACAGAATAGGTGCTCCCCAAGGTGACGCACTAGGGCCTATGAACCCCTTATCAAGATTCTCTTGGAGTTGCTTCTTCAATTCCTACAACTCAATTGGGGCTATTCTATAATGTGTCTTTGAAATAGGTAAAGCACTCGGTACGAGTTCTATTGAAAACTCAACTTCACGATTCGGTGGAAGACCCGATAATTCCTCCGAAAAGACATAATCAAACTCTCGTACAATGGGCATATTCTTAATTGGGAGTTTCTCACCAACCATTTGAGATAAATAACCTTAATTTAGTGGAATCAAGACCCATAAGATGGAAGGAATTTCCACTGGAAGGTTATGTTCATCCTTGCATCGATAGACGATCATATATTGATCTGGAATATGAAATGTAACTTCCCTTCTTTGGAAATTGATATGACCTCCATGTAGAGAAAGCCAATCCATGCCAAGAATAACATCAAATTCCACTATAGGAAGGATCACAAGATTTGCAGGAAGCACTTTCCCACAAACTTCAATCAGAGAAAAATTATAAACTTTTGATGCGACTGTTGTGCCCTTAGGTGTTGTCACAGCTAACTCAACATCTAATTGTTGAGGTAATACGGTGATACCCTTAGAAAATTATTCAGAAATAAAGGAGTGGGTGGATCCAGAATCAAATAAAACATTTGCTACTTTAGAGTGGATGGTAAGTGTACCTTTCACCATATCGTTATCGTACTCCTCATCACTGATAGAAATTTCATGTGACATTCCTTTGTCTTTAGCCTTAAGAGTTTGTTGACGTCGACCATCATCATCAACCCTTGGATTTGGGAATTGAATGGAATAATGCCCCATATCCTTGCACTTGAATCATTTAAGTGTAGTAGGTTCATTCTGTGTATCCCTTCTTTTGTTTGCATCATTATAAATCTTCTTCCCATCATCGTGGCATTCAAATGCCCAATGACCTTCCTTTCCACATTTGAAACATTTACTTTTCCCTTTAAGACAACTCCCTCCATGTTTCTTTCTACACATTGTGCATAAGGGAAAGATCATCTTCTTTTCAGTTTTCTCTTTAGATTTTCCTTTGAATTCCATTTTCCTCTTCTTATCAAACCCATATGACTGATGGGTTACTCCAATCTCCATCTCAACTTTGAGAGCACATCGAACGATTTCCACGTAGCTATTGAAGTCCCTTATGGATAAGGCCCTTCGAAGAATTGGTTTTACGCCACTAAAGAATAGATCGATCTTACTCTCAGGTTGGATAATAATACCAGAACCGTACATTGCAAGTGTTGTAAAATTTGCTTCATAGGTTCCAACAGATTCATCTTCCTTTTTCTTCAGTTCAAGAAACCCTTTCTCCATCTTTGTTCAGAGAATACGTGGGAAGTACTTATTGAAAAATAAGTTCTTGAACTCGTCCCATTCCATGGACTCAATTTAATCCCTTTACCTCGTATTCTTAATTAGATTCAACCATTGATCAGCATCACCCTCCAAACGATACACTGCTTGGATGACTTTATCATGCTTAGAACATTGAAGAACTGAAAATATCTTTTCAGTAGTACTAATCCATTTTTCATCAACTAATGGATCAGTAAACCCGCTGAATGAAGGTGGACGCTGTCTCATGAAGGATTCAATAGAATGTTGCTCCTTCATTTGCTCGTTTGGAAGTCCTGCATGATTCATAGCTTGAGAAAGTTATGTGAGCATGGCTACAAGATTTTGCATTCCAGCTCCCATAACGTTTGGTTGCTAAGGGGGACAATCATTGCATTTCCCGTCGCATTCCGCATTAACACAGTTCCTTCGGGTTCCAGCCATTGACTAAAACCAAGAAGAATAGTGTGACCAACACTAATTATAATAGGAAACCCACATAATCAAGAATAAAATTTCACACTTAAGGTCTTATCCTAGGTTATTCATGGCCATTTCTAAAACACTAAGATTGTGTTCCATTCTTAGAATTATCCTTAGGGTTCTTACTAAGGCTTTCACATCCTAGTTTCCAAAGGTTGACTATACATTTCCTCTGATACCAACTATAACGACCCATACTTTACATACAATGTTATTACATCAGAATTGAAGCACACTTATTACAACATATAACAAAACCAAGAAAGTACCATATAGGTACAGTGTCTTTAGAAACTGGGAAACATAAAGAACTGGTTCATAAAGCATCTACTTTGCCTCCCATTTATTTCATCATATCAAGAGTCCTTTTTTGGCATATTCTACTTAATAACCTTCTTCCTGACCTGGGGAAATAAAACATACAAAAGGGTGAGCTCAAATGCTCAGTAAGGGTATACAAAATAAATATCAATCACATCATATACATAAGAACATAACTTTTGGAAATCTTATCCTGCAAAAGAGATCATAATATCATAACATTGGATAAATCATAGAAGTGAAATGTAATCCCAATAATCATAACTTAAAACCTGAAACATTGTGGCATGCACACATAATCATAGAGAATCATTTCTTATTAGTCAAGACTCATTGCCAAGACTATCTTAGTGGACAAAGTCCATTTCTGAACCGAGTCACCCTCGTTTCAGTCATGTTTCACTGAACCGGTATAACCTACCGTTCCAGCCATGTCTATCTCATGAGATATACAATCTTTACCCAATGCATTGGAGGGAGATATAGGTCCCACCCTTCTCATAATGATACCATTCTTATGTGTGCCACAAAATCATAAACCATACATCATAGCATAACCCATGTAATAAAAATGGGATTCTTAAACAACATGACATCATAAAACAATTCATATAAGATAAAGGAATTCATAAAAATATTTCCATCACAACAAAAGCAAATCCATTTAATAATAGGGATAGAAACAGAACCCAATATTATCGTAGATGGAAAATAATTTTGATAAAACACTTAAACTCCATTCTTGAGGAAAATATCCTTTCTACTTCAAAAACACTATTCATTTCTTAACATGTCATTAAATTATAACTAAAAGAAGATGATTAAAAATAAACATGAAAACTTTTAAAGGAAGCTTCTTGGAAATAATGTTTTGAAAATCCATTCATGCCGTATATGTTAAAAAAAACATTCTTCGTACTTTTGTCGGAAAAGTCAAAAATTACCTCGTACAAAAAACGACAAAAGATTCCTTTCATATCTTTTACTAAAAACTCACCAAATGGTAAAATTGGATATAAACTATTGTATAAGGATATAAATAATACATATTGAGGAAACATGTATGTGGATGGTAAAATACACCCCATCAAATACTAAAGTATAAACAATCTCGGATAAAAATGAGATTGTGATATTTTCCCTTACCTTAGGTCCGATTTGCTGTGTAAGTGTCCGAACCTGTTGTATAATGATTTAAATAATGTTATGGACTTATTCTAGAATCATATTTATTTTTATGATATCATATATGGTCATATTCTTAGCTTCTTAGTAGTAATATTTCATTGTTACTTGTTATTCAGGTGTTTATAACTTTTTGTTCTTATGCTTGGTTTGTCGAATAAATTCTTATTCTTATCTTTAGGTTATAGATACCTCATTTCAAGAATGGTATTAGTGTAATATATATCATATTAATTCATTCAATTCATTTATATAATCATTATTAAATGAAGATCATGTAGAACGAGTCGCATCACATCGTGGAGACGATATTCCGTACGTACACACGAGTGATGATATCATTCCTATGATCGTGGAATTGTATTGGAGTGTATGTATAATATTTCATAATCAATATCACTTTATAATAGTCATATATAGTCATTATTTACACCATTATACCCATCCAAGTAAGGTGGTGGTTGAAAATAGATTACACCACGGCGTGGAGACAGTATTCTGTACGTACGCACGCACGGTGATTTCATTTTCCGTAGGATGGATAGATGGTTAAATATGGTTGTTTCATACTTATAATAACATAAAAGTATCTGATTGATACTGATGTTATTACTTCATACTGAAACAACTAAAGAAGAAGAAGTTGAAGAAGAAAGAAATTGGAAAGGATCGGTAATGGATATTACCTCTTCTTTGAAGTGCTTTTTTGAGACCTACTTTTAGGGCACTAAAATTGGTCTTTGAAGAAGACTAGGACCTAGAGGATGTCTCTAGGGAAGTGTAGAAGAGAAAACTCCAGGGTTTGGCCAAGCTTGAAGGCTCAAAGTGGTGTGAGGAAAAGAGGGAGGAGGTCCCCTTTTATAAGGGAGGAGAGGGGCACCTTTGGAATAACTAAAAATATTATTTTATTATAAAGTCAATTTCGATTTTAAATAGCTCCAAATTAATTTATTTCTAGGCTAAGGTGGGGATGGGTCGAAATACTCTCATACAATAGAATTTAGGCAATTTTAGGTTCCTATTTTAACCTTATCATTTAGATTTAACATTAAGTTATATAATTTTACTTTTACCGTGTCTTCTTTTGTTCTTATACTATAAGGTTAATAAACTTACTATATCAAGCCAAAAGAACCCCACGTTGTTTATTATTAATATATATAACCTTATCTAAGTCATTTGGACGAACCATAGATTTTTAGGAATAAAATAACAATTAATAATATAATATTTTTTTTAAAAACTATTTTCTGTCAATTTTGACACTATTTAGTAATTGATTTTTGTGAAAATCATAACAGAATGATAAGTTAGAAAAAAGTTAATTAAATCAATACTAACATGTAATATTAACCTATAAAATTATTGGAATTCATAAAAAGTCTCAAATTATATTTATTTGTGTATTTATAACATCAATTATGTCAATATTTCATTACTAAGATAATTACTGCATCATCGTTGTGTCATAATGAAATTAAATTATTTAATGTCTAAAAATCAAAAATAAAATACCATTATGTAGGAAATCTTTTTATATTTCTAATTAATATTTATAGTCGAATTTTTATTATGTATAACCCCATATTAAAAATGATTTAGTTATTAAACTTTGATTTTAACTATTTTAACCCTTCTTTAAAAAAATTAATAATAAATGTCCAAATCTAATCCAAGTGGGCCTAAATGGTCATATTTTATTCCTAAGTTTCTTTTTGGTCGAATTACACTTTTCCAATGGAATTAGGACATGTGTTAGGGTAATAATAATATCATTTTTTACCCATAATTACCCTATTTACTTTTAACCGTGGTAAAAAAAAGTAAACAGTTACTATTCACCAAAAAATTATTTTCATCTCATTGAACAACATTTTACTTACTGACATCAACTGTGTCTCTCAGATTTTTGAAATTCCACTCACACAAGTGGTAAAATTACATTTTATGAAAAATTCAGTTTTTTTTACAGCCACTTAGTAGTTTCACTATTCATCAAAAAATGAAAGTTTTCAGAAAAATAACAAAATTTAACCCTAGGCTAATTTCAATATTCCGAAACCAAAAATGAAGTCCATTTTGAAAAATAAAATTAATAAAATTTCAATAAGGGGTTATTACTATTCATAACGGCTAGTTTTAATAATATTTTAATAGCATATCATTGTTTAGTGAAACTTGGTATTGCGTACGACGCAAGCTATCGAGGAAGGTCATGAATTCGTGTAAAGCAGTCCAAGAAAGTGTTGTGTGTATAAAAAGATTCCTTTGATGATTTATATAACATAAAAGTCTAGGGTGTTACAGAATATGTCTAGGAAAACATCCAAACAAGTCTCAATGCTGAATACAAATAGTACTAAACCAAATTAAAAAAGAAACAGATAACAGATCCTCAGCATCACAAGCCTAAGATTAGTCCCATTCTCTCTAACTACACAGCAAGTCAAGTGCCTGACATAGAAGGGTGGTTTCCCTTCTTTATATCTACAACAATATAATCTGTTTGGGCCCAAAAGTATGGCCCAAACAGGGTGTAAGATTAAATACCAGTAGGCAACCACCCAAAGATCTGTGCCAAACAGTTACATAATATATAGTTGGTAATGTATAGAAAACAGTAAACAGAAAAGTGCTCATTAGTAACTAATCCACAGTTTCAATATTAAAAAACATCTAAAAAATAGCTAAACACAAATAGGAATCCTTCTAGGAAGTAGTCACAACCATCCCCTCTAGTCCTACCTAAAAAGTACAAGCATCCCTATGGGTAGTGCACTCAGCTTAAGCACTCTGGTTCAATCACAGTAATTTATAAAGACTCTCTGAGGAAGCACCCATAGTTAATTTGCCTTACAGTCTACAGTAGTCAGGAACTCTCTACGGAAGCTCACACTGTCATTCCCCTTATAGCCCCATGGTTAAGGACTCTCTGAGGAAGCTCACTCGGTCAATTCCCCTTATAGCCCAGGTCATTCCAAGACTCTCTGAGGAAGCTCACATGGTCAATTCCCCTTATAATCTAGAGTAATCAAAGTAGTTCATGTAAAACAAATACTCTATGAGAAAGATCGCACGGTCAATTCCGCTTATAGTCTCAAATAGTCCTAGGCTCTTTGAGAAAGCTCACTCAGTCTAGCCCCCCTTATAGCCTAAAGTTCTCAATGACTCTCTGAGGAAGCTCACTCAATCAATTCCCCTTATATTCTACTAGACCAGGTTCTCACGGCCCTGTGTAGGTCAACAAGCATAGAAAAGCAATATGGATAATGTAAACCTAAAGAACTACTTTGCTATCCATTCTAAAACATATCAAGCATGTTAGAACACAATTATGCTACCCTACAACACAAGGAATGGAAACAGGCAAGGTGGCCAAACAGGCTAAACAAGACCCAACGGTCGTAAATAGAGAATGCAAGGTAAAAACATCGAAAGCATTGAAAAACAACCCTATCATATCTAATTAACATCTACATAATCATATAAGCATGGACGGCAATCAACAAGGATAAAACGGTAAACATGAAATACCTCGTTCAAGTGTATTGGTGGAATTTTCACATAATACTCAAAGACATTGAACGGAAAGGAACACACCACCTACCATGGAGTTAAGAGATCGGTATATGTGAACCATGAGGCTTGAATCACCTTAGAATGTCAAAGATCTAAAAAAACGTCTACAACATTCAACCCAAGATATCTCATGAAAGAAGAGAAATTAGAATATGGTGCTCTAGGAGAAGAGATAACTCACCAATGCAATTCCAATGCAACCGATGATGTTCGATTCCGAGGATGGATGCATGCTCAGGGGTTTTTTGAAGATCCATGGCCGTATGGAGTTCTTGGTCGAACTAGACATAAAATAAGAGCATTCTGGTGATTAGTCGCAACCCCGGTGTGTTTAATGAAAAAAATGAAATTGCACAACGTGTACTTTTGATGTACATGGTGTGTACTTGCCTTTTTCCATACTCCACATTAGGTGGCATCCAAAAGGCCCCCACACGGCCGTGTGTGTGACCACTACACAACCAGAACACGACCTCTTATGTCATGGTAGTACATAGCGTGTACTCATAAAGTACACGTCATGTACTTTGAAAATTTCTGGAAATTTCTCATTATCCCAAAAATGACCGGAAAAGGAAAATCATACCTGAAAAGAAGATCGAGGTTCTTACAAACTTCTCCCCTTAATGAAATTAAACCCCGAATTTCCCTAACACGGCGTAGAAGTAGAAACCCCGAAAAGCTCTATCCAATGGGCTCGTACATCGGCTTCCCTCTCCCAGGTCTCGTCCTGCAACAACCCATGATGTCGTAACACTCATACCAGAGGAACAGACTGGCCAAAGAGAACCTTTGTACTGTGAACCAAAATTAGGATAGGATACTACTGGAAAGATGCGTCCACTTCTAACTCAACCTCTTCTAGTGGGAAAATATGAGACACCTATAAAAAGTAACGTTGAAGCTGAGAAACATGGAAAACATCGTGCATAGCTCGGTACCTCTTACGTAACTGCAACCGATAGGCAACCATACCAACTCTCTAAAACACCTCAAATGGCCCAACGTACCTCAACGAAAGCTTACCCTGTCTCTTGATCCTCCTGTGTCCCAACCTCGGTGTGACATATAGAAAAACCTGATCCCCGATGTCGTACTCCATAGGTCATCTCTACTGATCATCACAAGACTTATGTTGAGACTTTGTAGTAGCCATCCTCTTCAGAATCAACTCTATCTGCTCAGTGGTCTCCTGAACATGACAAGGTACCAACAAAGCTTCCTATCATGCGTCTAGCCAACATAAGGGTTATCGGTATGGCCTACTATAATAAACCTCATAAGGTGCCATCTGAATAGTTTCTTGACAACTATTGTTGTAGGCAAACTCCACAAGAGGTTTATGCTTCTCCCAAGAAATTCCAAAATCTAGAATTCATGCTCAGAGCATATCCTCAAGAACCTAAATTGTACGCTCGGATTGGCCATCTGTATGGGAGTGGTAAGCTGTACTAAAAAGTACATGTGTACCAAACACCTTCTAAAGCCCCTTCCAAACCCGAGAAGTAAAACATGTATCCCTGTCTAAAATGATGGAGTATAGAATTCCATGAAGACGTACAATATCTCATATGTACAACCATCCCAGATCATCAACACTGAAGGTCTCCTTAATCGGAATGAATTGAGAAACCTTCATAAGCCTGTCAAAGACAACTCATTCTCCATCATTCCCTCGAGGCGACCTCAGAAAACAGGTCACAGAAGCTATCACAAAATCATTTCACTTCCACTCTAGAATGGGTAACTATTATAGATGCCCTGCTGGTTACTAATTCTCCTCCCCCACCTACTAAAAAGTGGGACATCACATGACAAAACCAGTAACATCCCTCCTCATACCTGGCCACGAATACTGATGGTGTAGAACACGAAACATTTTGGTGACGCCAGGATGAACTGCCCAAACTGAGGAATTAAAGTCCCACATAGGCTACTCATGTATATCTGTTGTCACCCATACGCGTCACAAGAAATGAAATATATCATCCTCTCCAATGGTCCATCCATGAATAGTGTCCTATCCTGACACACTCTTCATTAGGAATAGGCCTTATGAATCTGATATCATTCTCATTCAAACTCGATCAATAAGAGTAGAGGTAACAACTACAGATGATAGAGAAGTCTGTCCATTTCGGTTGTGCACCTCCAAATGCATCTCAGAGAACAGATCCATAAGCTTCCACTCACTGCTAGCCTCCTAAACTGCCTATATCTGAGTCCTCCTTCTCAACGCATCATCCACAGCATTGCCTTTCCCAGGCATATAGGAAAGATCAAAGTCAATGGAATGAAGGTAGTCAACCCACCTTGACTGCCTCAAATTCAGATCATGCTGAGTAAAGATGCACTTGAGAATCTTTTGGTCGGTGAAAACCAAAAAAATTCTCTCCCAGAAGATAAAGTCCCCAGTAGCATAAGATATGAACAATAGCTACCAACACCAGATCGTGCGTTGGGTAATTCCTCTCGTGTCGCCTCAACTGCTGAGACCCATACGTAATGACTCCATATCCCTACATAAGCACAGCTCCCAGCCCGATACCGACTCATCATGGTAAATAGTATATCTCTTCCCCGGCTCTGGTAAGAATGGTATCAGTGTAGAATTCAACCTCCCGTTCATCTCCTGAAAGGCTGACTCACAAGAATCTGACCATAAGAACTTCACATCCTTCTTAGTCATACATGTTAGCGATGCTTCTAAGCATGAAAAGTCTTGTATGAAACATCTGTAGTATCTAGCCAGCCCAAGAAAACTTTTCACCTCAAAGATCTTATTTGGCTGCTCCTAGGAAACTATAGCTCTCACTCTCCCTAGGTCTAATGATACTCTTGCCTCTAAGAGAATATGACCCAGGAAGTGAATCTGATCCATCCAAAAGTGGAACTTTGAGAGATTAGCATATAACTGATGCTCCCTCAGTGTACTCAAAATTATCTCAAGATGGGTAGCATGGTCGTGTCGAGTGTGAGATTACACCAACAAATAATCCATGAAAACAATCTTGAAGGAATCCAAGTATGAATTGAAGACTCAGTTCATCAGTTCCATGAAAATTGTGGGCGCGTTCGTGAGGCCGAACAGCATAACAATATACTCGTAGAGACCATACCTGCTCCGGAAGGCTGTAAGAGGTATATCTGACGGTCTACTGCGCAAATGATGATTACCGAACCTCAAGTCAATCTTCAAAAACACTCGGGATCCTCGAAGATGATCAAAGAGATCATCAATCCTTGGCATGGGACATGGTTTCTTGACCGTCAACTGATTCAACATCTGATAGTCCACACAAATCTGAAGGGTGTCATATGCCTTTTTCGCAAACAAGACAGGTGAACCCAAATGAGAAGTACTAGGTCCGATGAAACCCATTGCATGTAACTCCTCCAACTATTTCTTGAGCTCCTGAAACTCTGGTGTAGCCATCCTATAAAGAGGAATGGACACCTATGCTGCTCACGGCACAAGATCAATCGAGAAGTCTACCTCACTCTTTAGAGGAAAACCTGAAAAGTCATTTAGAAAAACATATCTGAAACAATCCACCACTAGAGAAAAGTCTATCTAAGAAGTACCCTAGTCATCCAGATATATACTAGAAATTTGGGCTATAAATCCTCCCAACCCATGATGCTCTGGACCCGCTCTGCTGGCCTGGACATCATGATCGCCCCTATGATGAAAGGATCCACCATCTGGTGATACGAAACTCACCCTACTGTGATAAAAATCGATGACTTCCTAGAAAGGAACTAACCGGTCCATCCCGAGAATGACATCATAGAATTTCATCTCTAGGACATAGAGGCCCCATAGAAAGTGACATCCACCAACATTTAGTGGGCATTCCTTTCACTGACCTACACTAGTCGTTCTAGTCCTTAACGGTGTGTCTAGCGTCAAAATATCAGTAGAGGAAAAGATGCAGAGGCCAAGGCTCTCCACAACAGTAATATATATAAATCTATGGGAAGCCCCTATGTATAAAATATAAAAGGCTAAAACTGAGGCTACTATGATCACACCTCAAACTGTAGAGGGTCCGGGATCCTGCTCTTGCCGGGTCTGCTCAACTGCAAAAGTCTGGCCTATGCCGTGGCCCTGCGACCCTGACTGGCTGCTCTGAGATGATCCACCCTGTTGTCGCTGAAGAACCGATGACTGAATACCACATCAATGACCTCCACCTTATCCTAAATAGCCAGAAGAACTCATGTTCCCATACTGGTGAGAAGCTGGTGGTGCTTCTCCTGAACAAGGAGTCGTAGAAGAACCCCTCTCACCAGCAGCTGGTGAGAAGAACTAAAAAAATCACTGAAGGTGACCCATCTTTCCACAAGATTGAAACTCCACTGGGTCTCTCGGGAAACATGTCCTCATATTCCCACTCTTCCCACATAGGTAGCACACCACCTGACTACCAGAAGATGCATCCCACCTACTCTAATCTCCTCTTGAAAACTCCATGCGGGTGTCAAGAGGAAGAATACTAACTCTGGATGCTAAACCGCCATATCTCACCTCTCCAGAATCCCTTAGATTGCACTCTGTTATTAGCTCCTAGTTAATGATACCAGATAGCTAAGTCAACCTGAAGATGTTTACCTGCGATTGAATGTCGTTCCTTAGACCATCCTCAAACATCCGTGCAAGGAACAACTCATCACCTCCTAGAATAGGTGTGAAACTCTGCATCTCTTTGAATCGAGAGGAATAATCCATAACAGTAAGAGTACCCTACTCCAGACTCATGAACACTTGGGCTCAATCATCCCTAAAGGTCTCCGGATATAAGTAATCATAGAAGATACACCAAAATCCATCCCAAGTCATGTTCTACTGGCATCCTGCCTGTGAGATCACATCCCACCACCTCTTGGCGGAATATCGAAGAATGTAGGTAGCAAGATTTACCCTATTCTCTGGAGGTATCTCCAGATTCTCTAATATAATTAGTGTGGATTCTAGCCAGGACACTGCATCCTGGGGTCCTCCATCCCCTGAGAAGGTAGTATGATGATGCTGCTGAAAGACCCACATCAATTCTGCAATTAACTGGGTAGGAGGTGGCCCTCCCTAAAAGGTATGCATCATCCTCAAAAATCTCTCTTTGAATTTTGCATTAGCACCTACGTCAGTTATAACGGCTAGTGCCGAGACAGGTACAACTGGAGGATCTGCTGGAAGTCCCTGATCAGCCATGTCTGGTGTCTGATCACCGCATGGAAACTGGAACCTAACCGGAGGTCATCATGGGGCATTAATCAACAAGGTCAAGTTCACACCATAAAACAATATTATCAAGGACTGAAAACTAGAATCACAAGAGGGGAATGGGTGAAAGAAAAAATTCACATTTTTCATAACATGACTACACATTGTGTACAATTTCGTACACGATGTGTTCCCTTAAGTCATTTAAATGGGCATGTACTCCTCCCTAAACTGGTAGTGTAACACCCCAAACACACGACATGTACTTGAATCCTCCTTCCCTACCCAAGTCCTTCCACACAGTTAAGCCATACGGCTCTCCCAAGAAAATAATACATGGCGTGTTCGAAGTAGACACAATGTGTACTCGACAAAATTCACCTAGTCCGTATTGTTTGTGACACGGCCTGACACACGACTCTCACTACACAGCGTGTTCAAGGCTGAAACGGCATGCACATAAAAGGATAACACCAACTCGTGATGTTAGTGACACGACCGAGTACCTGGGTTACACTACATGGTGTGTTCAATCCGGTAACGACATGTATAGCTTAAGGATTATCCGTCCGTGTTGTTAGTTTCATGGGCGGACACAGGGTCAAAACTACACGGCATGTTCAACAGGTACATGGCGTGTTCCAACCAAACTTTCCCCATCACGTGTCTCTGACCACATTTCCTATGACATGGTTAGAGACTACACACAATGTACATAAAGTACATGACATGTACTTAGGAAAAATATTTTCTCCCCGAGAAGAAGAACCCAGGACGTGTAGTCAAAACTAGGCGATGTGTATGTTGGGTTTTTCGGGATAATAATCCACATAAACTACTCCGAAACCCATAAAAACACTAAAACAGACATTGAATGTGCCAAATATTGATATGTGAGGGCCCATACTCCCTGTGAATCAACATTTTTCTACTTATACATGTTATATCATGGAAAACAAGGCAATGATCCACCAAATTCTGTTCGATGAGGGCCCTCTACACCTCAAGAAACAATGTTTGGTTTTTATTCCAACAAAACCTAACAGAAAAATACCCTATCAAATAGAAGGTATTTTTATTAAGTCATCTATCAATAGAACATGCATATTCTACACAACATTTATCACAATAGCATGAAATCACTAATGCATCGTAGATAGAATGACAAGAATGCATGACATGTGATTTCTAGCATGTGCCCATACGATGCATGAGATGGAATACCCTCATCTCATCAAGTTGTGATAGAAATAGAACCTCAATAACATTAATGGTAATAACACAAAACATGGGAATCACCCAAGAGTTAAAATCAAATCAACCGTAATGTTTCAAAACCATAAAAATATCCATAAACAAGGTAGATTAGTTTTTCCCTGTACATGGGTTAGCTACTCTTAGAAATGACTTATTACCAAGTACCCATTCTATCCTATCCCTGGATAAATGCTCCAAAAAATAAGTCAAGAGAAAAGAATTCCTCTGATACTGCTTTTTAACGTCGTGATTCCAGAAGCCACCCAGAGGTTCCCCGTACCCGGCTGGTCACATGGCCTCAAGTGCATTTCCCAAAATGCCAAATGCTACCAACTAGAATCAAGGGCCTTGGGTGTGATAGTGGGGAAACTATGCCCTAATTGTAAGAGTAATACAGTGGAAGAGAAAAAAAATAGCGGAAGTAGTAAATATCCAACCACAATAAACAACGGGATACTGAAATAATAAAAAACTGCATCCCGTATATATATATATATAATGATGCATGATGCATATGTCTTGGAAAATAGATAATCAAGTATCAATGTTGAATTGAAACATTACTAAACCAAAGTACAAAAGAAACAGATAACATCATCTCAGCATCGACAGACTAAGCTTCGTCCCATGCTCTCTAACTCCATAGCAAGTGAAGTACCCGAAGTAGAAGGGCGCTTTCCCTTATCCATACCTGCAGAAATATAATCTGTTTGAGCCCAAAATCTTGGCCCAAACAAGGTGGGAAACTAAATCCTTGTAGGAACCCACCCAAAGATCTATCCCTAATAGTCTTGGAATATATGCAGGTAAAGTACATAAAACAGTAAACAGGAAAGTAATCAGTAGTAACAATCCACCGTTTTAATCTCAAGAAACATCAAACAAACAACTAAACACAAAAAGGTAACCCTTTGGGAAGTACTCATAGCTATCCCCTATAGTCCCACCTAAGAAGTACAAGAATCCCTCTTGGAAGTGCACTCGGCCTAACCACTCTGGTTCAGTCATAAGAATTCATAAAGACTCTCTGAGGAAGCACTCACAGTCAATTCCAATTATAGTATAAGGTAGTCAAGAAATCTCTAAGGAAGTTCACACGGTCAATTACACTTATAGCCCCAAGGGAAAGGACTCTCTGATGAATGTCACTTGGTCAATTCCCTTTATATCCCAGGTCATTCCAAGACTATCTGAGGAAGCTCACTAGGTCAATTCCCTTTATAATATAGAGTAATCAAGGTAGTTCAATGTAAAAAAAAGACTCTCGGAGGAAGCTCGTGGGGTCAATTCACCTTATATTCTAATGTAGTCCTTGGATCTATGAGGAAGCTCACTCAGTCAATCCCCTTATAGCCTAATGTTCTCCACGATTTTCTAAGGAAGCTCACTCAGTCAATTCCCCTTATAGTCTACTACACCAGGTTCTCACGACACAATGTAGGTAAACGAGCATAGTAATGCAATATGGCCAAAGTAAAACTATAGAAATACTTGGATAACTATTGTAAAACATATCAATCAAGTCAAAACACAATGATTCTACCCTTCAACACTTTGCATGGAAATAGGCATGGTTGCCAAACATGCTAAAAATGACCCAATAGTCGTAAACAGAGCATGAAAAGGTAAAACATCCAAATCATAGAAAAACAACCCTATTAATATTTAATTAACCTCTACACAAGAATACAATCATGGCATGCAATCAAAAGGGGTAAAACAAAAAACACACAATACCTCGTTCAAGGGTATTGGTGGAATTTTCACATAATACTCAAAAACTATGATCAGAAATGCACACACCATCCACCTTGGTGTTAGGGGATCGCTATATGTGATCCTCGAGGCTTGAATCACCTTAAAATTTCAAAGATCTACAAAAACATATAAAACATTTAACCCTTTATATATTATGAGAGAAGAGAGATCAGAATATGGTGCTCTAGGAGAAGAGAGAACTCACTGAGGAGATTCCAATGCAACTAATATTGTTCGATTCGAAGGACATACACACACTCAGGGGTTCGTCGAAGATCTGTGTCCATACAAAGCACTTGGTCGAACGAGACCTAAAATAAGATATTTCTGGTGATTAGACGCGGCCCCGATGAATTTAATGAAAAAAATAAAGTACACATCATGTAATTTTTATTTACACATCGTGTACTCGCTTTTTCCGTACTCCACTTTAGTCGGACTCCAAAACACCCCCACACGGCCGTGTGTGTGGCCACTACATGTCCAACACAGGGCCTCATGTGTCAAGGCAGTACACGGTGTGTGATCCTAAATTGCACATGGTTTACTTAAAAAATTTCCAAAAATTGATCTTTTACAAAAAATGACCAGAAATGGAAAAACATACCTGAAAAGAAGATCTGATTTCTTACATATTTAATCATTATTATCTCTTATTTTATGGTTTTAATTGTCCTAATAATGAAAATGATACTATATAATGAGAATTTTAGGGTAAAGGGTAATGTTTCACATGTATTAACATCAATGATATTATTTAATTTTTTGTGATTTTATGGGATAAATACTCTACTGAAAAATGTTTCTCTTGCATGATTTTTTTCAGTGATTTGACTTGTGCTATAAAACCTTGTTTATTTTTATTTTTTGGAATCCCCATAGAAATTAAATTAGATAGCAAATTATATTTTTAATATAAAATTATTTCCTTGGGATTTGTGGTTTGTGTTTGAAATCTACTAAATTATGATGTTTATGTGACGAAAAAACAATATGGGAAATCTGAAATCTATAATGTCATCATTGTGTAATGTGTGTGTGATTATTTTGTATTGTGTGGCCATGATGGGACTAGTGTGTGGGTTACTATTAGTTAATGTGATCATGTTGTTGTATTGTGTGGGTGATGTATGGTTAGTGTGAAAATAATTTGGGATGGTGTGAGTTAATGTGTTTCTAGTTTGACTATGTTGCATGGCTATGTGGGGAAATGTGTTTCTGGTATTAGGTGGATTTACAAGGTGGTGTGGGATGAATTGTTTTTGGTCTAAGATCATTCTATAGGGTGGGGAAGTGTTATTTTTATGAAAGGTTGTGTGATTTGGTTGAGATTCAGTGGGTGTGCATTGAATGTGTTGTGTTATACTAGTTTCCCTGAAAGTAATAGAACAAAAAAATATTGAAATTTACCTGGCCTGGGATGAGATGATAAATTAATGTGAAATTAAATTGGTTAAATAATGAAATAATAATCCTATATAATATGAATAGTATTAGCTTTTAATGAAAATTTTAATGTGATTTGTGGCATGTGTGGTGTTCTGCATTTATTTGTGGTAGTGAAAGTATTGGTGTTGTGAGTTTGGTCTGTGATGTTGTGAGATGATTGGTACGTCTATTGTGAAATGATAGTCTGGTATAGTGTGTGTATATGTATATGTAACATTTATGTTTTTGTTAATTTTTTATACACACCCAATTTCTTTAGAGCACCACGTGACGACCTATATATATTGATAAGGGGGTGTTTTCCCAATATCACAATGGTGAGGATGGATGGATGTCTACCATCACTTTTCCACTCTATCTTCTAGAAGATATTGACATGCATGAGCTATGAATAAAAAAATTGAAAAGTGTATTGTTGAGATAGGATGAGGTTTGATGGGTTAGGTGTATGTGGGTGATACATGATGTGATGGTCATACCATGGGGTGGTGATATTCGATATGTCCAATTATGATGGGTTTGTACATGGAAGGAGGTTGAAACATAGTTGATTTCCTTCATGTTTGGGACACCCTACTGTTATGGTAATGGTTTGGATGTGATGTACCATGTTTCGTTTGGAGAGGTGTGATGTGATGGTCTTGATAGTTTTTGGAAAGATGTGATGTCATATGGAAATGATGGGAGTGTGAGGACGTACAAAATTGGGGTTTGAGAGAAACACCCATTGGGAAAATGGTGTAGGGTCCCATTAATCGATATGATTCTTATTATGACATTATACGTTGATGAATTATTTTTTTAGCATTCCATGGTGATGATGAGTATGGTTATTTGGCCTATTTCAACCTGGGTTTATTCTATTGTCTTCTCACTAGTGTATTTTTTTTACTTCTTTCACATGTGAATAATAGATTTTGATTCCCTAATGAGTATTCATGTAATATCACCCTATGTATATAAACTTATTTATGAATTCTATTAGGATTACATGGATTGTTTTGAGAACTACTAGATTAGAACCGTGTATTGTTACTGTGTAACTGCCTTAGATTTGTTTTGTGTATTTACATTAAATATTTTTCTCTATAATAATTCACTTGATATATACATGGAGGGAAGGATTCAGTTTTCAATTATATTTACTAATAAAGTTTATCATGGTAGATTCATAAAATATCTAGATCCTATTTTTATTATATAGGACAATTCCTCTGATTTGGTGATATTTTTATATTCCCTCGGTGTTAGTCACCATCCCGTTGAAAACTAGAGCTGAGACTCATGGGTCATTATCTCTATTCTATAATTGTGGTATCTCTGGGGGGTGAGGTTGTGGAAATGTGGTACTAATGGAAAATATTTGAGAGGTAGTATGGAGTATGGAGTTATTCATGGTGGGTATTTATGGGGTTTGCTTGTAAATTGTTCCAGTTGACCTTGGTTCATGATATTGTCCAAAAAGATCAGCTAGGATATGGTATTTTAGGTCCCCCAGTGATCCAATTCATAAAATCTAATCTTATTGAAAAAACAATTCAGGTGGCAGTATATGAGTGGTAGATACCTATGATAGGTACTTTTATCATTAATAACATGAGTTCTTGTTTGAATTGGGTGGTTTAGAGAATGGTATAATGAATTAAATAAATCTTATTAAAATTATATACTATATTATTTGGGGAACCCTTTTTTCATTTTAGATATGGCTCTCAGTCATCATCCATGTGTGGTTCATGTAGTGGATGTTTAAAAGGATGATCTAGTTAATCGTCAGAGGGTTGATCTAGTTGAAGAGGAGGATCCATTGAAGAGGTAATTGATTAGTTTTCAAATGTAGGCTTTGAGGAAGTAAAAGGGTAGTGCTTATAAGGTTGCAATAGGGAGATGTTTAGAAGAACATGAGATAACCTTATATTTTATTCCAAACCCAATGAAGTATTGGGTTCTATTGGAAGTTAATTTGATAAGAGGAGATGTGAATTAGTGTTGGATGTTATACATTGGTTAGTGTAAAGGGGATGATTTTTCATGCGTCAAATTTTAGAAAGGGTTTCCAGAAATATTTTTTGTCACCAATCATGATGGTAGTGAATAGGATAGAGATTCTCACTCTCAATTACATGCTAGTATGGATATGAAAGAGTTGGGGATCATTTTCAAGTACCTTCTTTATTTTCCCAAGTTCATTTTCTGATGAGGAGTCTCCTATGAGACATCTTGAGGAGGCACTCCATCCTTCTATCCATTATTCAATTCCTCCCTTTACATTGTCACCATATATATTGGTTCAGAAGAAGGTGCATGTGATCAAGAGGATTCACCCATGAATAGTTTTTCCATTATTGGGGATATAAAAATTTTACGTGGGGAGAAGAGTTTTTAGTTTAATATCTCATGTCATATGGCCTTTTAGGATTTTACCGATAGGGAGTTGACAACAATATATTCCTTTCTAACCATCTAGGGTAAGTGGTTATCCTTTTTTCATGTGGTCATTAGGACAGTGGGATTTGTGTGTGGGGTTCATCGACATCATTAAGACATTCAACCTATGGTTCTATAAGAACATTTTGGTGGAAGTGGGTATGTTAAGCATTATCCTCAATAGAAGCTTCCCACAAGGAAATTTTAGAAGATGATGTAATAGGATTATGATCTCCTAAAAGACGATAGGGTAGGTAGAGGACAATAGTATGATGTTCCATGAGTTCATGGACTTCGACCCAAGCATGTTCATGGAGGATGACATTAGCACAATGGTAGAGGGATTGGTAATGGTCAGATACATGAAATTGTGATATAATATCAAGATTTTCCAAAGATATTTCAAGGTACAATCAATCTATCATCTTCCCATTATTGTTATTTGTTTTACTCAAGATCATCACATTCCTTTGTTTCACAAAAACTATTCTATTCTTTTGAATATGACATAGAGTGGATTCTCATGCCCCATGTGTTTACTACCACAATTTATGACCTGATCACTTTTTTATGTTGTGATGGAGTAAACTAGTGATGGGGATACACCATCCCCATTGAGAAATTATCTTTGTATAGATTCATCCATACAAAGTCACTCTAAACATGGGGTGGTTGTATTCAATGCATACTATTATCAACTGATTTTGAAGGAGAGTCTTGTTCTCAGATATGGATGGTCGATGTACAATATTTTTTGGCAAGTTGATTTTTTGGGTGGGAAGTAAATACATTGGGAACCTCTTTACCTTGATGGTTAAGTTATCCATTGAATTAGTGGATATAGGGATGGAGGAGTCTCTTCATTCAATGAGAGAGTTTTTTAATTCTTTTCTAAGGAGGTTGTGATGTTACCCTATAAATGTGATATTGAGTCTGAGATAGATCTATTATCTAATGATTCACTAATTTGGATGGATCCATATTGGATGAAAACCTCTTAGTAGTTGGAGTTGAGGATTCAGATATATGATCTGATGTATAAGGTTTTCATTTGGACCAATGTGTCAACATGGGGTGATCCTATGATTCCCTCTAAGATGAAAGATGTTAGTATGGGGTTGTGTATAGAATACCAATGGTTTAATTAAGTAAATATTAATAATATTTACCCCATTTTAGTGATAGATTATATTTTTGACAAGCAGAGAGGGGTGATTTGGTTTTCTAATATTGATTTGTGTTCTATTTATCACCAACTGGGGGTAAAGGTGGGTGATATCCCCAATAATACCATCAGATATAGGAATTGGAACATTCAGTTTATGTTTATTTTGTTCAGTGCCTGGAAAACACCAAATGTGTTCATGGGGCTCATGAACTCTTTGTTCTATGAATTCGTGTACAAATTTATAGTCATTTTCATCAATGGAATATTGATCTACTATGTGTTAAAGGAGTATAATTCCAATTATCTTAGAGATGTAATATAGGTTATTAGACAAGACCATCTATACAGAAAAATTTTCAAATATACATTTTGGACACGAGGTATTCACATACATTGGAACATGGTGTCTCACCAGGGT
This sequence comes from Viscum album, assembly GCA_963277665.1. Taxonomy (NCBI): domain Eukaryota; kingdom Viridiplantae; phylum Streptophyta; class Magnoliopsida; order Santalales; family Viscaceae; genus Viscum; species Viscum album. The sequence continues at coordinate 479,628,160 of OY728141.1, forward strand.
ATCATAATGGGCATGTCGAACATCAAGGATTTTCTATCATGGGAAGAATAGAATAATATAGAGGAGGTTGAAATATTACATGGTCATATGGGATATTATCAGTGGATTGAATTATATTTTTCCTGACTTTTGGCCCCGTTAATAGATTCTACATGGAAGGATAAAGATTTAATCTGGAATGATCAATTTTATAAAAATAGTTACTATCATAATGGGAAATTGGTTAGTGATCAACTGAATTAGTTTCATGAGGAGGGTGTGCTTTTTGAGGGTTTATTTTAAATTTAGAATCTAGAATTTGGATAATTCGAGATTTAGTATATGGATGTGATATATTATGGGTTTTAGTATCCAATTACCCATGATCCATGATCTAGAGCTTTTATTGGTTGTGTTTTCACACAAGTTGTGGTGACATTACATAATTTGGGAATGATTTTTGGTCTTCTTAGATCCTAATATTTTGAGGTGTATCATTTCTCTATGCGATCTCAATATTTTATAATAGAGGTAGATGGATTTTAATTATTATTATGACTTTGAGACCTACTACACCTTAGTAAAGAAAATGTTGTGGAAAATGACATTATTTGGATGTCATGGAATGATTTTTTTTTATTTTAGAGATTCTTGGAGGGTGGTGGGGGAATTAGTGGAACAAAAATTATAGTCATGGTTGTTGATGGATGTGTATACTTCAAATGACGGTGAAATGTTTTCTGATGTAATAGGTGGATGTATCACTATGGGGAGACTTAGAGATAGAGGTGGTATGTGATTATGTTTCCCATGGAAGTGCATTGGAGGTATGGTTGGAGAATTGTAAGAACTAGATATAGTTTTAGGGATAGTACATTATTTCGGTAGCGATGCATGATGGGGTCATTCAAGGAATTTATAGAACATATTTTTTTGTACACCGAGGAGTATCCAATATGTACCATGGATTGAAGATTACGTTATGGTGGAATGGGTGAAATGGTAAGTGGTAGAGTTTGTGTCTTCGTATATGGTTTTCTAGTCGACAAAGGTTTATAATCATGTTCTTATTAGTTTTTTAAAACCCCTGTATGTTCCCAAATGAAAATTGGATGAAATATTTATGGACTTAATCATAGTATATCCCAAATTGTAGGAAGTTTTTGATGATTTATTGGTGATTGTGGATCAATTGTTGACATTATATCACTTCTTATAGACCAAGGATTCATGCACCATTGATTTTTAGTAACGAGGTTTGTGGATTAGGTTCTCTAGTTTCATCGAATTTCTTGGATCATTATCTTGTAATATGGTACACATTTTACTTCGCGAGTACATACTGGATTTTAGTATTCTTTTGGAAATCAGTAACACCTAAACACTTCTTTCTACCCTTAGACATAAAAAATATTGGAGCGTACTATCTAGATTATGGAGGGAATTTTGTAGACATATATCTTGGAATTTTTAAGATCATGGATAAGGAACATTCCATTGATTATGTTTTACTGTAATTATACTTATCACTCATCCATAGGTATGAATCCATTTGACTCCTTGTATGGGTGGTCATGTTGTTCTCCATTGTGTTTGGGGAGAGGTTGGAAAACAGTTAGTTCTCGAACCTGATGTGCTATAGAGCATTACAAAAATGGTTTAGATTATTTGAGACATGTTTAATGGAATATAGGATTCAAATAATTCCAACACAACTCACATAAAAAGGACCTTAGAGTTTCAGGCTAAATACCATGTGTTCTATAATGTTTCCACTTGATGTGTGAAGTGCCATTTTAGTCGGGGGAGTAAGATATCACCCTATTTTTTTGACCCTTTCATGGAGTTGGGGAATGATGGATAGTTATTTTGTTGGATGTAACTTCCTCCATATTAGGAGTATACCCACAGACTCTTCAACATCTCTCTTCTCTATCTGTATCTTCACGATGAATCCCTTGTCATTGATTGTGGAGATCATAAAATTGAGGATGATGTGATGTTTGAGGAGTGGCTAGTAGATATCCAAAATCATAGAGATATGGTGATGTCTGGGTGAAGTATTTATATGGTTCAGGTTTAATGATGGCATAGTGTCTAGGAGAAGATTACATGGACATGATTGATGCATATCCATACTCAGTACCTATATCTATTTTTATTTTTATTTCCCCTTTTTTGATGATGTAATGTTTGGATCCTATTGGATAACGAGTCGTTTTGTTTCCTTATAATGTGATGAATGTTAAATCATCTGAAAAATGAAAGGTGGATGGTGTAAATTCAAATCAGTACATGTTATACCATGATTAGAATAGAAATGTGTAGGTGAGTAACTGCTTCCCAAAGGGGAAAATATCTTGACTAGAAATGGAAATTCCTTGACTTGTGTGTGTGAGTATCATTGTGTGATGGTTTTAATGGTTTATGAATTCAGATGTTTTAAGGTAGAGGTGGTTATCTATTGGTTGTCTCTATATGTGGGGTTTCTGGATGATGTCATATAATGTGATTCCAAGCTCAGTGAGAGGTGGGGATGTGGTTGTGGGGATTGTTTGTGGGAATTTCTGTTTGGAACGTTTGGATGGTGGTAATGGTGGAGATGTGATGTGGTCCCTGATAGGTATCTTAAGGGGTGGTTGATTGGATTCCTTTTTTATTTTCATCACTTTTTATTTTGATTCTCAAGAGTGATAATCATTTGAGTGGTATCTCTTATAATGGATTGTTGTTTCTCACCCCATTACATTGCTCATATAAGGTTTTAAAGGTTCTTCAGAAGTGTCATGAAGAGGTTTGCTGGGTTTTATAGTTTTTGTGGATGGTGTGAGTTTTACAACATAAAAGGGGGTTTCACACCATAAAAATTTGGTTCAATGACATGAGTAGGTAGAGATATTATTGATTGTGTTTGTATAAGGGTTAATAATTAAATTAGTTAACACCGGAAGATGAAAAATTTCCAAATATAATAATTTTAGAACTATTAACAATGTTATATGCTTTGTTTTAATGTTTTTTTGATTTATGGTGATAAATTTGGTTTTATATTGTAAAATCCACAACCAATGGGAATCATGTTGTAAAACTGTAATTTATTTTCTAAGCAATGTGTTTTAATGGTTTTAGATTGGTTTGTTTGGCGGATTTGTTTACGACGCTTTCGTCAGGGCCCGCGCGTATCCATCTGTGAGGACACGCAGCTGTTGCCCCGAATTCTCGCTTTCCAAAGGCGAGCGACATTCGCTTCTTATTCAGGGATGTTTTCTCCTTGATCGAAATGGGATGATGGGATTTAGGTTCTTCCATCCGTGGATTCCTCCTCGAAACTCGTCACCTAGTATGGGTCTACCTCATAGATTTAAGTCGTGGTTTGTGATTATTGTTCTCGATGCCATATCTTCATGGATGTCGGTTAATTATACTACTTCAGTCAGGACATTCCATGGGGTCATGAAATGGTAGCACCCTTCGGTCAGAGTAGATGAAAACATCATGCATGTCGGGGAATCTCTGGGTGGGTGGACTTTGGAGAACCTATATTCTTCCTCACAAGAGGGAATCTCAAGGGTTCAAAACCTGAGGCATCCCACGTCAAATGCAGGGAATCATATGCCATAGGCATGTATCTGAGGTTTACCTCTTCTTACCATGTTTAAAATGGGGTATGCCATGATTTTGACATCTTGAAGAGACTGTTATGCCAAAGGTGTACCTTTGGAGGTTTTCCTTAGGCATCTCATGTTTATCACAAGGTAGGCCACAAGTGTAACGTCCTGCAAAGATGGAAGGAGAGTGATCAGAACGTCCCATTGAGACGGATCAGATTGGTACATCCCTAGGAGGGAACACCTGGAAGGTTTACCAAGTGGATGGATCAAAACGCCCAATGAGGATGGATCCGAGGTGGTGCGCCCTATGGAGGGGATATGTCACACTGTAATGGTTGATTTGAACACCACTGAGGGAGGATCAGGGAGAGTACACCCCAGAATGCGGGACACCAAGTTTTAACATTATCTAGGATTAATCCTCATGGAGTTTTCCTATGTACCCTATGCAGAGGACATGGATGAAAACCCACATAGTTCAAAGGGGTGATTAATCGGGGTGTAAACAGAGGATAATGACCCAGAGACATGCTGGGGCTTATGCATGGATAGCGGCACATGTAATGATAGGATTAGTGAAGAAATAGATGACATGATACCACCGAGATGTGGCGGCCCGGGTAAGAATCAGGTTGGAATATGGAGAGTTGAATAAAGTGCAGGGGTAATGAGATGGAACCGATGTAAGGACGACAATGATGTTGGTCTTGAGCCTCAAATAAGCTTCCTACATATCCTCGTGGAAGGGAATCAATGTCCGCATAGTTCAGATGGGATGGTGGGACAGCTGATGAGGCGGCTAGTGAGAATGTACACAAGGATGGGGCCTAAAGGAAGTGGAACCTCCAGGTTGGGGGGCATGACCTTCTCGAGACACATAGGCTCATTGGAGAGATCAGGATGAGACATGAGTGATGGGATTGAGCCTCAGGGCGGCTTCTTACGTATCCCTGTGGCAGGGAATCAAAGGCCACACAGTTCATCTGATGATGGCTTACCACCAAATGAGGATGACAATGGATTACCACTGAAGGATGTCGTAACGACTTACCACTGGATAAGGATGTCAATGGCTTACCGTTGAATGGGATGACAACATCTTACCGCTTAATGGGATCACAGTTTGACGTCATGCAGGATGGGGGTGAACCGACGTGAAGATGGTCAGGACAACCAGGTGGTGGGCTTGAACCTCATGGAGGCTTCCTACGTACCATGACATCACATAGATCAAAGCCCACATAGTCCAGGATAGGTGCCAGTGAACCGACGTGAATATGGACCTTGGTCTGATGGGTGTTGGGATTGAACCTCGTGAGACTTCTTACGTACCACTCCTTCACATAGATCAAATTCCATATAGTTCAGGATGGGGCGTGTCGGCGAACCGACTTAAAGATGGACCATAGGTCTGATGGGTGTCGTCCGTGAACCGACGTGAAGGTGGACCTTGGTCCAGGTGGATGACGGGCTTGAACCTCATGGTGGCTTCTTATGTACCATGCCTTGACATGGATCAAAGACCACTTAGTTCAGGATGGTTTGGGGATTACACTCTAGGATGCCCAAAGTGTTGGTGAGCCGACATGGTTAGAATGACCGGGAGGTGGGATTGAACCTCGTGGAGGCTTCCTACGTACCATGCCTTGACATTGATCAAAGTCCACGTAGTTTGGGATAGGCTCCGGTGAACTGATATGAAGATGGACCTTGGTCCGATGGGTGTTGGGTTTGATCCTCTTGAGGCTTCCTACATACCATGACTTAGAATAGATCAAATTCCACATAGTTCAAAAGGGATGTTGGTGTTGGAAAACCGACATGAAGAAGGAACTTGGTCCAATGGGTGACGGGCTTGAACCTCGGGGAGGCTTCCTGCGTACCATTCCTTAACATGGATCAATGTCCTCGTAGTTCAGGAAGGGTTTTGTCAGCGAACTGATGTGAAGGTGAACCCGAGAGTGCACTGGTGGTGGGATTGAACCTTAGGGAGGCTTCCTATGTACAATTCCTTGACATGGTTCAAAGTAATCGTAGTTCAGGTGTGCATTTTAATGTCTTGCGGGATTGAGGTGGAACATGACATGAAGAAATGACCGAGTGGTGGGCTTGAACCTCGTGGAGGCTTCCTATGTACCATGACTTGACATGGATCTAAGTCCCAATAGTTCGTTAGGTTTTCATGCTCGGTGCTTACTCTAAGCCCGCGTGAGTCATGCTCGGTGTGAGAAAAAAGCGGTAGCAGAGACCTGTCGATCATGTCACGAATGGTTCGTCCGTGGCAAGCGGAGTGTGGCTTATACTTAGAGCAGCCTGAGAAGTGAAGATTGGGACATAATCCAGGATGGAGGCCCACGTCCCGATAAAGAGCAGCAATGGTGGATGGGGTTAAGCAAGGATTCTACCTGAGTGTTGCTAAGGAGGGGCAACAGTGGATGCGGCTTACGCAAGGAAGCTGCTCGGGTGCCACTATGGAGCGACAACGGTGGATGGGGCTTACGCAAGGAAGCTGCCTGGGTGCAGCTAAGGAGTAGCAACGGTGGATGGGGATTACGCAAGGATGCTACCTGGGTGCCGCTAAGGAGCGACAAAGGTGGATGGGGTTTATGCAAGGAAGCTGCACGGGTGCCGCTAAGGAGCGGAAAAAGTGGATGGGTCTTACACAAGGAAGCTGCCTGGGTGATGCTAAGGAGTGGCAACGGTGGATGGGGCTTATGCAAGGATGCTGCTTGAGTGCCGCTAATGAGCGACAACTGTGGATGGGGATTATGCAAGGAGGCTACCCGGGTGCCGCTATGGAGCGAGAAAGGTGAATGGGGCTTATACAAGGAAGATCCATGGGTGTCGCTATGGAGGGGCAATGGTGAATGGGGCTTACACAATGAAGCTACCCGGGTGCTAATAAGGAGCGACGACGGTGGATGGGGCTTATGCTAGGAAGCTTCCCATAATGTCTTCCTCATGTCTATGCATGAGTAAATCCCAATGCACTGGTGGGTTGAGGCATTTACCTATGCGCTAGTGCACAAGCGGGATAACACCAAGGGCATTGGAATAATGCTACTGTAATCATGGCATTAGGCGTCTTATGCTTGAATCATAAGGTATCTCTTGTTTAGTGCAAGAGGAATCCTATGGTTGGTACATAGGGTGTGCTACAATTTAAAGTCATGTAGATAGGACTATTAGCATCCCACACTTGGAGCGTAAGGCATCTCTTGTTTGGGGAAAGAGGCATCCTATGTTTGGAACATAGGGATTACTACAATTTAAAGTCATATAGATAAGACTATTGGCATCTCATGCATAGAGCATAAGGCATATCTTGTTTGGGGAAAGAGGAATCCCATTTTTTGAACATGGGGATCACTATAGTTTATAGTCATGTAGAGAGGACTATTTGAATCTCATGCTTGGAGAATAAGGCTTCTGTTGTTTGGGGAAAGAGGCATCCTATGTTTGGAACAGAGGGATCACTATAGTTAAATGTTGTGTAGAGAGGACTATTGGAATCTCATTCTTTGAGAATAAGGCATATTCTGTTTGGGGAAAGAGGCATCCTATGTATGGAACATAGGGATCACTAAAGTTTATAGTCATTTGGAGAGGACTATTGGCATCTCATGCTTGGAGCATAAGGCATCTCTTGTTTGGGGAATGAGGCATCCTATGTTTGGATCATATGGATCACTACAGTTTAGAGTCTTGTGGATCAGACTCTTAGGCATAAGGCACCTAGGAATGGATAGTGTTGGGACTTACGCAAGGGAGTCCCTTTCTAGTTCAACCTGGTATAGGAGCAAAGTGATTTGGTTAGGAGGAGTTTCCTGAGGAATGGTTCAACTCAAGGTACTCGGGTAATTGACAATGAGAATCTCAACTTACGACATGGGAATGAATCCAAGATGAATATGTCGACTCAAGGTGTTTCATGGTGTGTGGAGGAGTAAATAATATCATGGTATTCTTTAGGCAGAAGGTGGTTGCGCATAAGGGTGCAATGGAGAATACCGACATCCCAGCCTAAAATGATTGTGGTGCGACTCTCCATTTTTCATGGGGGTATGTGACTGTTGCGAAGGGACCGGCCCAGAGGGCCGGGGCCGAAGCCTGATAGAGAGCTCGAGCAGGGGTGCGGGGGCATACCCCCATGGTATGGACCGGTGGGTGTGAAGGCAGGAGCTTCACACAAGATAGGTCTTCGCGAAGTAGCATCGCAGAGCAAAGGGGATTGGGGTGCATGCGGTCTCACAGAGAAGCATCGCAGTGCATGGGCTCGTGGAGTAGCATCGTGGAGCATGGGCTCGCAAAGCATAGCCTCACGGAGAATAGACTCGCTTAGTAGCATCGTGGATCATGGAATAACGGAGCATCATCTCGGAGCATGGACTCGCGGAGCATGGCATCACGGAGCCGTAAAGCAGAGCTCCGTGAACCGGGAGATCGGCCGCCCAAGGGGTGAAGTGGCCGTGGACATCTGGAGAAGTGGGTGAGATGGGTATTTATAGGCAATGGGTTCCGTTAAGAATAACTCCCTCGGTGCGAAGATGAAGCTTTCTCCGTGGCGGATCGCGAAGATCAAAGGTGATCGTAGAGCATCTTGCCTACTTCGCTTCGCGGTAGGTCTTCACGGCACGTCGTGAATGTCGAACGGGTTTTCGGAGCATCCTGCCTACTTTTATCATGGAGGACCTTTGCAGCTTGTTGCAAACATAAAATAGGTTCGTGGGGCATCCCACCTCCTTGCTTCACGACGGTGCTTCGTGATCATGGAGGGGGCATTGCGAACGGGCTTCATGAACCAATTTTCGAGCCCAACATCAAATGTCCATAACTCCTAATATGTAACTCTGTTTAGGCCCAACGACCTACCAAATCAAAGCTTGCGAAATGGAATACAATCTTTGATCATGTATGGAAGCATTTGGAAAAATTTGGGGATGCGTTTTCCGGTGCCAACATGATTAATTTCCATTAAACTGTTTCTAATTTCTCTCCTTTTTAGACGAACCCTAGGAAGATCTAAAATATTTCACATACCTTCTTTAATTTTTCTGATCCTTGGGATATTTTGGATGCGTTTTGTTCATCCAAAGAAAGTTCTCATCCTTTAATAGTTGTTTTTATTGTGTTATTTCATTGTAGATTTACTATGGTGGTGTTTCCATGGTTTACAGTTAGGTTGGAATGAGTTTTGAAGATCCTTTTTATATATCATTGTTTGATCCACGTGTTCTTTATGAAGTTATTTCTTTTTCAGGAAATTCATTTATTCCCATTGGTGCGTAGCGATATTGGAAAGATCATTTGGGGTAGGGAATCCATTATTTCACATTTTGTTTATCATATAGGATGGGTATCCTCTTATTTATGTATGGAAATTTTTTTTCATGACCCAAATAATGATACTAAACTATTTTAATGGAAAATGGGGAAATATAATGTTTAACAATTTTTAATGCCTTTATAATATTTTTTATGTTGTGATTTAAGGGGATTAATGACCAATGAAAATGGTGGTTGTTGGAGGCTTTGTTGGAAATAATTTGTACGGTTCTATGGAACATTGTTTGTTGTAATTTTTTACATCACGCTAAAATAGAATTTTTATAATAACATATATATGAAAACTTAAAGGGGTTCCCTAGGATTTATTATTTGTGTGAGAATTTCATTAAATAATAAAGATAATATAAGGAAAACCCCCCTCTTCCAAATCAGAACTTTTTCATGTGGTTAGTGTGTAAAAGTGGTTTTGGTTGGTGTGACTATGCTGTTGGGTGGTTTGGAGTGATGTGTGGTTTGTATGACCATGTTGTGTAGTGGTGTAGGAAGATATATGGTGGGTGTGACTATATAGTGGGGATATTGTTGTTGATATGTGGTTTCTATGATATTGTACTATAGGGTGGTGTTGGATGATGTGGGGTTCATATGAGGCCATGATGTGGGGAGGAGATTTTTGATTTTGATGCGGGGTGGTGATGTGTGGTTGAGATGCTGTTGGTGTGAGATGGATGTGTTGGGTTATGCTAGTATCCTAATTAATAATGGAATTAGATGGTAATTTTGAAATTGGGATGACATAGTCTATGTGGATAAATGAATGTTAAATTAAATGGTATGATTATGGAAATGAATTGTTGGGATAATTTTAATTGGCATGTGTTGTAATGGAATGTGGAAAGTGGTGTGTGTCTTTTGTTTTAATTGATTGGTATATGAATTTAGAGAGGGATTGAAAATTAGTAGGGTTTTAAAGTTGCGTGGGGATGTTGTGAGTTAGTTGGTACTTATGTTGTGAACCCATTAGTTAGAACTGGGTGTGGATATTCAAATATATAATTTTTGTTCCTTGATATTTTTTATATGTACAAAATCCACGTTGAACACCATGTTCTAACACAGATTTATATATATATGGTGGTTTTTTCCCTAACATTCTGGTGTTGAGTTTGGATTGATAGATACATGAACTTTCCTTAACACTCTTCCTCTAAACGTTCACATTTATAGGATATGATGGATATGAGTAAATAGTTAATTATAGAGATATGATGAGATGTGATGAACCTAGTGTCTATGATGTTGTTTAATGGTTGTGCTATTAGGTGTTGAGATGGGATGTGTTGACTTATTGTGGTGGTCATGTATATTATGTGATGACCACAAGGATGATTTCATTAATGTTTGTGATACCCTACTATTATAATTATTGTTTAGATGTGATCGACATGGTGTCTTTAGTAAAGGTGTGATTTGATGGTCATGTTGTGTGGTACAGATATAATATGTTATACAGATAATGTGGGAGTACCAGGATGCATGAGGTTGTGTTGTGAGTGTGGCACCCCAATGGAAAAGAGGTTTGTGGTACCCTTTATAGATATGATTCTTATTATTTTATTATTTGTGGATGTGTTGATTGGGGATAATGTGATGGTGAGGATTGTTTTATCTATTTATCATGTTTAGGTTGTATTTGGTTCTATTTTTTCCTCACTATTGCATTAGTAGGCTTATTTCACATGTGGATGCGAGACTTTGGTTTTTATACCATGTATAATTTTATCCTCCCCAAATATATGTAAACTATTATTCAGGTTTCATTGATAATTATGTGGACCATTCTGGATATTTATATCTAATATCCTAGGAATATTTCTATATTACTACCATAGTTTTCATTAGGGTATTTACTTTGGAGAAATTTATCTATATATGTTTACATTATACATCGATGGTGGGATTGTTTTGGTTTTACTTTATATTTTATCCTAGATTTTATAGTGGTTGATTTTTCTAATCTCCTAATACTATTACTGTTATAGAGATAAATTTCACCCATTTGATGAGATTTGTATACACCCTCAATGATAGTTTCTAAGACGGGACCTATTGGGGGTGGGATGTGGGAGTGATTTTATCTCTCCCTTCATTTCAGTATCTCTGGGGGAGGGGGCATGATACACTAGAATAATTACAATACCTCAGTGATGATGTAAGGGGAATTTTTAAGTAAATTTTTCTTCATGTGTATTCATTCAATTTATAATAATTGGGTACTAGATAAAATATAGGGTACTCATATTTTTATGTAAATCTAGCAACCAAGTATATTTTTAATGACCAAAAAGTTTATGTGAATTTTAGATATTCTAACGGAGAATAATTATCTATACTGGATATATGAGACCACAATCTCATACCTACATTAAAAATGAATATCTTTTTAGAAAAAATTTTATGTTCCTTGTGTGACCAAAATCATCATTTCTATTTCAATTTTTGATATGCGTGGATTTATTTTATTCTATAGAAATAAAATTAGATACATTTTTTTAAAAACATTTCATATAATATGAAACATATGAAAAATGTTCCATACAAGTTTGAATTTAAAAATAATATCCTAGAAGATGAAAAAAAATCACATGACTCATATAAAAACTAGTTGCAGAATTTTAAACATTGTCACTCAATCCCAAGGTGTCTAAAATTATTAAATTGATATATTGTTAAATTATTTTCAGTTAATACATTTATACATGTTTCAATCTTTTTTACTAGTGATACTAAAAAACTATTTCTAGAAATATAGTGAATAATCAAAGTATATTTTATTATTAGTTAACAAAAATTTTTATTGTTGTTTTTAGTAGAATATATAGGTGGAATCATGTATATAATTATTTATATTGGATATTTTAGTAGATCTGGATTTCTCCTTCTGATGAGGTATAAGTATAATTTTTTTGGGAATGTTGACGAACATAAAATAACAAAAATTATTATCTTAGTAAAGTGATAATGAATATCCAATCAGATAATGGAAGAGAATATCTTAACTAATTATTTTTTATTGGCTAAGAGATTTCGGGATATAAAATTAAATCACTCTTATGCACACACCATAATGGTATTTCCTCATTAAATAGAGAAACCACAAAAAATTACAAAAGGTAATATAGATGATGATTCATATAGATATTTTATTTTCCTGTTAGGGATATTCATTTCAAAATATTGAAAATGTACTAAACCATGTGATGATAATGTGGCATCTAGGATACTATATGATTTAAGGTATATGAATAAATATGTTTTGGTAAACACTTACATATGGGGATGAATCATTCATGACAATGCTACAGTTAGAAATAAATTAAATACATGTGTTATGAATTGAATCAATTTATAATATCCTAAATAATCTATAGGATTTTATTTATTCAATCATATATATAAAATGGTCATAATATAAAAAAAAATAATCATTTTATAAAATGGAACACATCACCAAATGATATAATGGGATAAAGGTAGACTTTGATGAATTGGAAGCCACAGATTCACAAGAGTTGGTACTATATGAAATTCCAAAAGACCTATTCGAATTGAATATTAAAAAATATTGATATTATATAGGTGTACTAAAGGGGTTATGTAACTAGAGAGATGATTTTTATCACTGAGGAAGGTGATATATTATTATTTTTTGAAAATAATGATCCATTACACTATATAGAAGAACTAAACAACTCTAAAGTTTCTAAATTGAATGTTGGATCGAATTATAAAAAGGGTTTTAATTACCAAAAGAATGTTTGGGATTTAGTAGTTCCTCCATTTTATATAAAAACCATTGTGTATAAATGGTTATTCATGAATAATATGGATATAGATGACAAATTTAGTACCTATAACGGCTTCTTATAGTGTTAAGAAATGTTATAGAATATAATATAAAGAAATGCTTCACCATTCACTATGGGAAAATCTATTATAATTATACATTCCATTAAATATTTCCATGATTAATAAGTTTAAATTATGTTTGTTAATAATAGTTGACATAATGTATATTTAATTGAGAATTTCTACATTACAGAAATAGACTTGTTTGTAACATAAAATTTTCTGAATTAGGTATGAATGTTTTTTGGATCCAGTTATGGATTAAATAAATCATCAAGTTAAAAAAATATTCTATAAATCCAACATTTCATAGGATTCATTTTCTAGATTTCTTCATTGAGGATAAATTATGGTAAAACAATTTCATTCATTAGAACATGAAAATATATTGTTGAAATTGTATCAATAAGAAATTTATTTGGAAAACAAAGCAACCAATGCATCCTTAAGCAACAACCTATAAATATATTACATCCAATGTTGGATATAGTGACATACTGTAATTTTGAAAAGGTTTTCATTATCATTAAAACATATCTTCCACAATATATATCACTGAATGGGAGTTACATATGATGTCAAATGAGGTATTAAAATAAAATTTAAATCAAATATTATTGTAATAAATTATTAAGGATAATACTTGAAGGCCCTATAAGGATAACTCTACCTTGATATAAAAAATAGTGTTGAGTTATTTATTTTTGAACAATACCCCTTATAGTTGTAGAAATAATTATCCGTCCTACATTTCACATGGAGATTATAGAATTCTATATAGGGGTAAAGGATCTTGTTTCTTGTGTTGAGAATTTTAATCAAGCCAGTGCATATCTCTATATTTGGGAGGGCTTTTTCAGCCACATCAGTCATCATCATCAAATACATTCAAATGTGTTTATATAATTTTAATTATGTAGCTAAAATAAAATTTATTCATTACATACTACTTTAATTTTTATTATTTTATATTATCTCAAGAGATGTGATGTTTTGTATGTGGTTACACAATGCTTTGGTTTCCACAATTTTTTTATCATCAAATTAGCGACCACATTGTTTAATCAAAACATAAAATTTTTTAATATTGAAGAAAAAATATTCCTAAATGATGAACCATATCCTAACATTTCATTAAGAATTGATGTTATATCATGTTCCCCACATTAAATATTTCACTTAGTTCCACAATGAACTCATCATGCTTGTGCTAGTCTGTGTAAGAATTCTTTACATCCTCCTCCACTCTTGAATGAACTACATTTGATCTTGTCATTATATTGAGGGTCAATATATTTAAAGTGGATTTTTTTTAAAAAAATATTTTTTTATTTTAATTGTCTTTTTCATTTAGAAAATAATTTATCAACTTCTAAGGGATTCGTTAAATATTATTATTAAAATGTGTTTTGGGACATTATTAAATAAAAAAGTATTAAAATTAAATTATTAAATTTTTTTTCTAATTAATGAATTATATATTTTAAAACATTAAATAATAAATACACTATAATATTTGGAAATAATATAAAATTCCATTTTCGATATTATATGGAAATCATTATGATGTAGGAATAGTTTTTTTATAAATAATATTATATATGTTATAAAGGGATTCTAAATTAAAAAATAATTCCAAAATATAAAAGGATTATATTTTAAAATTATGATCCTCCATATAACCAAATGTGTCTAAATTAATTGTTCTTATTTGAGAAATTTTTTATATTACAGCTAATTTTTTTTGGTGATTGATATTATTACAATGTAAATGGTGTAAAATATGTTATATTTATATTATATAAAATTTTATCATAATATAAAATGAATTTTAAAAGTATTATAATTCATAAAATACAATATATGTTATTTAAAATTCTATATATGGTATATGATAAAAAATTCATATTATGAAATGAATATTAAAGGTTTATATAGAAAATTATGTCATGTATATAATAGTTTATTAATTTATTAAATGATTAGAATTATTTTTTTTGTTTATGAATTGTTCATAAATATTGGTATCATGTTTTAAGATTTGATTATTCTATTTAATTATTTATTATTTCAAATTATATGAATATATGTACCAATGTTTTTATTTTATTTGTGGTGTATGTTTTAATTTAAATTTAAATTAACTTCTTAGAAATCATTAGATAAAAATATAATTTTTATATGATTTCTATGAGAAAATGAGATATATTCCATCTACCTTGACCTCAATTAACCTATGTAGTTAATAGAATACGTTTAATTATTGAATATAGTTTTTACAAATTAGGTGTTTGATGTCTTCCAAGGGAGATGGAGTTTTGGTCGGACTACCCACATACTTGAGCAGTGATACATTGTTCTAGAATGGTGAGGGGTTTTATTTTTGTCAAATCACAATTACAGTTATGGAGATTATAAGTTTCATATATTAATAATATTTTGCATGATGAGTTCATATACCTTATGAATAAGACACATTCCGATATGTGTATATGTGTTTGTATTCTATTTTTTGGTAGCCCAAATTGTGGGTTGTGTATAGAGTTACACATCGTTATAGATTAAAAATATATATTTTGGGATTGAGTTTGATACTAAACTAATTTTTTTGGAACACTTAATACGTAAAAGAGAATAACATGAAATATAATTATGATATTAAATCCTCTTCACATAATATATTTGGATTCTAGTTAATTTGGAACATTCCAAGACCTTGATCATTCAATATGGGTGGCCCAAACGATATAGTGACCATAAATTATATTTGGTATAGAATGAAATATATGAGGTTTTCCAAATGGTTAGGTTATATATTCATGTATCTTTTTAGATTACACTTAGATATGAAATCATAATGGTAAGTACATTAGAAAAATATTTATGGGTTTATTTCCATATGGAGGATTGTACAAGGTGTTCTCCATTTGACCATCTATGTGTCATATATGATATGATCCAAAAAAAATTCAACTACATATATTCATGATTTATTTTTTTGGAAAAATCATTGAAAGGCATGGTAAAATATGGATATTGTCCCACAAATAGATATGATTTATTAAATGGGGTTATTATTTGGGTGGGAACCTATTTTTTAAAAATCCATTTTATGGATGATAAATTTCTAAGAATAAAATAAATTTCTATTTAATATTTTGAGAAGCATGGGATATGTAATTTTAAGGACCATTATAATGAGTTAAATGAAGTTTCCATATGAATATAAATTTCACATTAACCAACATTTATTTTTTATGTATTGGTAAATAATAATGAAAATAGGTCTCATATTTCAAGTGAAATTTATATGGAATCTGTTTCAACGATAGTGATGTTAGACATAAGTAGTGTTTTTCTTAGTAAATATAACATAACAACATAAATGTTTACGCTTTATAGTTAAAGAGTTATGAATATATTCCTATATTTAAATATAATAATTATGATTTAAAAATCACATAATTATTAAATAATTATTTCTTCATTGGTATCAGGATGTGTCCCAGTGGGGCCCATATTGCAACATCCCCAGCCTTCCTCTAATTGGCTAGTGCCTGGTGACTAGCACCGAGTAGTCATATCACTACCATGGTGGGCATTGCCTATGTACATGTATATACAGACACATCTTCAATCCAAAAAAAATCTTAAATATAAATGCCATTATGTAGAAAATGAATGTATACAAATATATCCCACAATAAGAGTACGATAGGAATTAATGTAATGTAAATGAGGAAAAATTCAAATCCACCACAAAGAAGTCTGTAACAAAAGTCCAACATGTATATAAAAGCTACTTGGACTACTGTTTGAAGGCCATAGAAACAGACATTGATCCATTCATTCTCGTTAAGCATTGTCCAATCCTTGTCCACCTAGGACTCTATTAAAATTTCGATTGTCTGAAGATAACACTACACATGTGGTAAAATCCCATTTCAGGGTGATTATAAATATACTCAGTAGGACACACCAAAACCACAAATCCATACAAAAAATAAAATTAAAACCATATCTACACATGTATATATATATATAAAAAATATAATAAGAATATGAAGATATAACAAATCCTGGAAAATAATTCTAGAGGTATACTACAACCATAGTATACTAGCCCTATAATTCTAGCTTGAAGATTACACAAAGCAGTTAATCGAGAGAACACACTATTCTGTCTAAAAACACTGATGACGTTCGTCCGAGATATATAGATCATCAGGTCATATCATTAGAAAGATGCGCTGATAGTAAAAAATATAACATGACACATATATGGGGATCACAACCAGGTCCATGGGTAGATACCATCAACTCAATTTGGATAAACCTTCTAAGTAGTGGATCGACACCTGAGCAGTGTCGGCCAAGTCGATACTATGAAATATACCTATGGAATGAATATTAATAGAGGATCCCACTTCATTTCACTCATTGGGATTCCAAAAAATCTATCCAGGAAGTATTTTTGATGGGATCACATTCTTATGTGTATGAAATGATTCATACCATCATTCAAGGAAACAATTAGGGGAACAAACCTGAACAAAAAATGTCCATGATATGGATGAAAAGTTAAACAATCCATATAGAAAGGGGTATTCAACATACACTAAGGGCACACATCACGTCCCATGACCTTTGGTACTGCTCGTGTAAACGACTTGTTTAATTAAGACTATGTCATGTAGAAGAGGGTTACTCGACATGTAGAATGGTTACTTGTCGTGTCCTTGCATCCGGGGTCTACCCATGTGCTAGTACATGACATCGACCCATTTGACTCTTCCCATGTACTCGTACATGGGGTAGCTTATCAACATGGTCTAGTAAATGTTGTGTGGGGGAGTACGCATTGTGTAGTCCAACTATGTAGTCCACCCCATATTCGTGTACTTCTTCAGTTACACACCGTGTCTGTCAAATGATACTACACGCTATATAGTCAAGGACTAAATGCCATGTGTATTGATTTTTTCTATAAATCCTTCTTATTCCTCCTTATCTGGTATTCCATCTTCTAGATCTCATTCTGATGCTTGTGTTTTCATGAAAATAAATATCTAGAACCTTTTTTCCACCCCAATAATGATTAAATGGGGTTCGAGCCATCAATAATCTTTGAAAAGGTTATCATACCGATTCCTCATTACTTCCAAGAAACATTAATTTTGGAACCACCATCATTTTATCCTCTATTGAAACCATCATCACACCTCTATCGATTCATCGAGATACTGGATATATGGTTTTGAATTGTTACGCCAGGAATCCATGGTGTAATGATCGATTGTTCCCAAAGGGGTCCAAAGAATGGGGGAGAATGAAGAACACATAAAGAATACATGAAATGGGGGAGAAAAAAATACCAATTGAGAGAGAAAAAATATTTATTTATGTTCATTTCAATCTTGGTCCATCACTATTATAATGATAAATTAATCAATCAATAGTTTTAATCAAAAATATTAGAATCTCTTAGTAAACCTCGAAATCATACCCATCTTGTATAATGATCGATTTATGAGATACTATGTTTTTTATTACTCCACATTCATTGTAGAAATAAAAATAGGGAGATAAAAAATCAAAAAAATTCCCTACCTAAATTTGAATAATTTTCTAATGAATAACAGTCATTGCATCGTTGTCGTTAGAGAGAGCTGTCATGATCGGTGTGCATCGATGTACGATACGAGGTTTTGACATAATTTTTTTGGAAGGATCCTATAGAGGTTCTCTATAAAAGGTCCCCATAGAATTTATAGGGTTATAAGAATAACCACAAACATTGGAATATGGGTTTATTTAACGATAATCCACTACTCTACATAAACCACTGAAATAAAATAATTTTATTCATTTAAATGATTGTGACTAATTTTCCACAAAGGACCTATGCCAAACAATTTTAGTTCACTTCTAGGTTAAAGAATCCATTATAAACTCAATAATTCCCCCATTATTTTCAATATTTTATTTTATTTAGATGTTATTACACTTTTTCAGGAAACCATGTGCACGTGGTATTTAATTTTTTAATATATTTCAAATATTTGTTCTGGGAACAATAGGCCTCGTAATCTCATGTCATCTCAGCGCTTGGCCTCAAAATTAATCCATATAATATTTAAAAATAATACACATAAAATATGAGTCATTAAATTATCCCCACCTTGGGGATATATATCCCTAAAAATCTAAAACAAGGGCTACTAAAAAATATTAGTGCACTGAGCATGAATTTGAGCCTCCAACTCCCATGTTCTCTCATAGAGATTCTCATGCTTTTACCAGACACACACAACATGAATCAGTTTATCATGAAGTATTATATTTTAATGATCCTAAATATCCATTGGGTTCTTAGATAAAGTCTCTCCATCCTCGATGTCCAACATTCCTAAGTCAATAACATGTGATGTGTCTTCCATGTACCTCCTCAACTACGACACATGGAAGAATTCTTCTACACAATACATCTACGGTGGTAGAGGTAATATTTATTCCAGCTCCCCAAATAAAATTATTATTTGGAATGAGATGAATAACCTTGGTGATATCTTTCCACCCTGAGAAATTTTTTGTAATCCACATCGATGAGAAAGTCATGGGAACACATGGACTCTTTCCTCAAACTCCAAAGGTCATCGCCACCTATCCGAATAAGACTCTTGATGGATTTGTGCAGTCTTCATCCACTCTTATATGATATGAATCATCCTATTTATAACACACTCTATCTTTGGGCCCATTAGTGCTGACAGTCTTGGGTTAGTCCAAAAAAGTGGTGACCATTAGGGTCACCCATAAAAGCCTTGAATTGTGCCATACGAATGGTGGAATGGTAACTATTGTTTTATATAATATCCACCCATGGTAGGTGATCAACAAAAATATGGTAAAAATATATAATTAAATATCATATAATGTCCTATAGATCATAAATGGTCAAAAATTTCTTCCCAATAGTTTGCGAGTGAAACACTATGATCAAGTGTAAATGGGTACAAAAATGCCTCCAAGAATCCCTTCCACCACCGAGATGAAAAGATATAATCATTATATGAAACAATAATCGATGTAACTCCATGGAGTTCAACAATCTCTGGAAAATATATGCATCCCAATATCTAAATTCAACTCTTCTCCCTAAAAGGAAATAACTAGGATGACATGGGTTGTTGGTAAATGATCACCCAGATGACATTGTGTCCCATAGACGTATGTGGTAAGCCCATAACTATTTCCATATATATCCCATACCAATTCCATTATAGAACCTCAAGGAAATTAGCTAATCCCATTAGAATGTGACTCTTAGCCATCACTTACTGAAAAGTAAGATATCGAGAGACACATATTGCAACTCCTTTCATTATCCCTGGTGATAAAAACACACATCAATGGTCCTAGAACATCCATCAAAACCTCCTCCCACATCATCATAGGTACCATCGTGCATCCTCTGAAAAAAATGACGTAATCCCCACTATTAGAAAATCCATCATGAGCATTCCCTATGGATACCTAAGAACATTGGGTCTCATAGTCTATAGAACCATGTTGTGGATACCTAACTCATTGCAAGAGTGGAGGGGTGACAACCATTGATGAAAGGTAAGTTTATCAATATCCATCCACTATGGATAACTATAATGATGAAAACATCTCAGACTCCTCATTCATCAATTGTGAGCTAGATCTCATTTATAGAGAATCTTCTACCACGTTCCTCTTCCCTGAAGCATTGATAATTTAGATTTGATGTTCATATAGGAACTCTACCCATCGCCTTTATCATAAGCATGGATCCTTCTAGGGAAGATATAAATGAGACTCTTACGATCAATGTAGTCAATAAACTGGACTCCCATCATATATTGTATCCACATCATCAATGCAAAGATTATTTCAGCTAACACAAGATCATGGGGTGTGTATTTGTGCTCATGTGGTCTCAATTTTCATGAACCAAAAGAAATCGCCACTTTTCAATACATCATGAAACAACCAAGCCTAGTACCAGATGCATCATAGAATTCTACATACTCAACACACTCCTTGGAAAATACTAATATCCAAGAGCTCATAAAACTCTACCTCAACTGCTGAAAAGAATACTAGAACCTTTATGTCGACATGAATGGATTCCCCTTTCAAGTCAAAGATGTCAAGGGTGTTTGATATTTTGGATAAATTAGGTATAAAACCCTATTAATATTCTTCTAGACTAAGTATGCTCCACACCGTTTCACATCCTTAGGTGGATCCCATGCTAACACTACCTCAAACATGGATGGGTCCACTACTACTCCATCAGTTGAGATAACATGTACTAGAATGTGGACCTCATGAATCCCAAACATACACTTCAATAATTTTCTGTAATACTAGAGATATCAATATATGTATAGAACTATCCCTATGTGTCTCGCATACTCATCGTTGTATGTTGAGTACAAAATGATATAATTGATGAAGACTGCCGAGAACTAATCTGGGTAAGGCTAAATATATGGTTCATGAGACCCAAGAACACTAGATGAGAGTTTGTCATGAAAAAAGGCATCACTGAGTACTCCTAATGACTGTAACAACATCTAAACCATTTCATCTATATATCCTCATCCCATACTCGTAGTCGGTGATATACTGATATGAGGTAAACCATTGAGAACCATTAAGATCCTCTCAACTAATTAAATTGGTCATTGATCATTGGTTGTGGATACATTTTCACCATTATCACCATGTTCAAGCATCGGTAGTCCACAAACAACCTTGAGATCCCAACTACCTTCAGGGAAATTAAATCTGGGGCTACCCAGGGTGAAATGTTGGGTCTCATGAATTACTTCCTCTACAAGTATTCTAAATGCACCCTTATCTGACAAATCATTTCTTAGAGCTATATAATACACTTATTAAGTCATTAGGGTCGTCCTAGAGTGTATATCAATTTATAATTATATCTCTCAGAGGGGAGGTGCTCTTGGAAACTCTTTAGTAAGGACATCCATGTACTATTCCACCTCTGTAAGAAGTGGAAACTCACAACATCTTCTGCACAATGGTGTTGGCTAGCTTACCGTTGTGTAATCAGTTAAACCCTCTTTTGGAAGAGTACATCCTACTCATCATATAGTTCATTTTCTATTACAAAGGAAATCCTAGTTCTATCACTATGGAAACAAGAAACCCTTTTCTTAAAACCTATCAATATAATCATGGACTGTAGATAACAAATCCAAACCAAGAAGGAAGTATTAAGGCCTTGACACTTCTACCAAGAGGTTTTAACTGGAACTCTCACCTATAAGGTCATGTACCTTGGTTGAAATAGGTGTGTAATTTATGATACTTATCCAATAATATTCCTTACGTGTAATGGTCAAGTCAACAGTTCCAATAGAATCTCTAGTTATCATAACCGATATGTTATGAAAAAAGAATAACAAGAACCAGTGTCTATCAGTACTTCTGATAATGTTTAAAAGACACATAATGTACCTCGAATCAATCCTAGATCACCAGGTACATAATCCTAGACCACATGCAGCTATCCGCGACCCTATCATTTAATACCCAGAGCCTGGAACAGACAACATAGGGGTGGTTGTGGTAACAATTTGAAACATTTACCACTTCCTGATACTCTCTTAACACCTCTCCCACATCTGCCTCTCTATGGATCATCTTTATCCAATTGTTGTCCCTACCTCAGTGGTCCATCCACAGTCTCTCTATTAGTAGTACGGTGGATCATGCAATCTTGAGTGAGATTTCCCATATGTCACAAGAATAGAACCACATATCTGTACGATGATTTGACCCACTCTATGAGCCCTAAACTATATTTCCTATGTCTTGTGACCTCCTCTTGAAATGGTTCACACATACAGGTCCTGAGACTAATATTTTCTTCCATATATCTGGGACATTACTATCGTTTTCCTACGTACAACTGTCACAGAATGTATCGTCTCATCCAAAAAGCATTCAACCACAAAATCCTACTGACTAACCCCAAAACAATTAGGAATGAACATAGGGGTAACATTGGCTTAGATATCTCTACATAGACATCTCTCGGTGGTTCAATCCGTGAATTACTGATCTCAAACCATATCCATTGAGTACATAGAAAAGATGGTAAACTGTGATGAATATTATTTCACTAACATGAATACCTATTGGAAATGAAAAATATAATGGATATTCACAACCCTCAATGTAACTTCAAATAAATCCTATATAAATAAGAACTCAAACTCCATCCATGAATTAGACACCTCATCATGAGTCTGGGTAACTAAAATCCAACGTCGTCTTGTTTAGCCATATAGAAGGCACACCGCCTGGACCACCATTTGATCTGTTTGTGTCCTAAGTAGGTAGAAAAATGGGTTAAATCCTCATGATAGTTCACATTCACCAATGTGTTAGTCTCACCTCATAACCTTAGGGGTCTCTTCATTTACAACTCATGAAGCACACTCAGACCACGCTAATCAACAACTTGTACTGTGGGTATCACGTGTTGCTCTAAAGGTTGTGGTATGGATTGGGCACCACCTACAAGTAAAATATGGGGAATTAGTTCCTATATCAAAGCCTCATCACTGTGGGGGTCATCCTATTGATCATTCATCAAAATACAATGTGGAATTCATCATAGAGGCATCCTGAAACAAACAATATGTACCACTTTCAATGAGAATATCTAGATGGCTAACTCAAGAAGGAAATTTAAATATCTGCCCATTCCTATATTATGCATGATCCATTGTGTTCTATACATCATGTTTTCTCAAATATTGATTCAAGAAGAAATTTATCAGAGTCTTGGTGTATTGATACATCGGCCGCCACACCAAAACTGGACTCCACATCGTCAAAGATGAAATCGAAACACTTAACATTGTTTCCCCAAACCAATATCATATACTCCTAGTATCGTAGTGAAAATTATAAGTATATTGTGGGATCTCATCCCTCAGTGATGACCCAGTGGTGATGGCCTCGACTCTGGCCCCTCTTTCCTGGTGGGGAGTGGGTGGAAAATCCTCCCTTCCTCTATGTCGTAAAAGGCTCGTTCTTTCAACCTTTTCCTGATCCCAAACTTTCTTCCCCCCTTTCTCTCGATTTTTATTTGGACTAAGGTTCCCGATGTTCATCTCGGCTCAACTCGGCTTGAGATTTCTTCGAAGGATTTCAACGAGGCCTCAAAACATCACCAAATGACACTCATAGACCTTTTTAGGGGTTTATGTCCTTCTGTTGATGTGTTCGACCAATTTTTCTTTGAATCAATGGATCTACAAAAACACGTGGTGGTGGGCCTCGTTGATTAGCGTCGTCTGGTGATCCATTTTTCCATGGATGATGATCATAACACTACCTGGTCCCAGGCCCCTTGTGCAATCAACAGATGTGACTTCTTTTTTACTTTGTTGGTATTTTAATCTAAACATAAATCATGATGCACCCTCAGCTACGGTTTAGTTAAGCTTCCCAGAACTACCTCCCCCTTTCCAAAATCCCTCAATTTTACATATGTTAGGAAATATGGTTGTTATATATTTGTGTTATGCTATTCGGAAGTCGGTGGTTTATAATCCTATCTCCCCATGAGTTTGTGTCGAGTTTGATGTCTCTAAGGATCCCATGGAGTGGCAGTGGCTTTCGTTTGGAGAGGAATTTTTCTGGAAACAACGGATTGTGTATGAATCATGGCATGCATTGTACTAGAGGTGCGTCTAATTTGGTCAGTTGACCCCTATCTATCATTATGTGTTCAAGGGTAGGTAGGCTGTTCCCAATGGTGTTGAGAAGAATGCAATGCAGCATGGCCCTACATTATGTAAAAAGGTGTGAGAGTGCAATGGTTTGCTAGTGAAATGGGAGACGCATGAGGATTCTCAAGATGTATTGGCTCTAGAAATCACAACTGTGGAGGTTGGTGCTACGGATTAGCAACATTGGCCCTCCTTGGGACCTCCAGTGGCAGTAAAGGGGGTGAATCCTAAGGTGGATATGCCGTGGGTTGTGGAGGTGTTTGCTCATTTAAAGCAAGACTTGGGAATTCAGGAGGTAGCTAACAATGGTACCCTAGATGTGAGTTTGGAAGGGAATGAGGGAAGATGGCCCATTGGATCTCATGGGCGGGGATAGGAGGACGCGAACATGAAACCTCAAAACATGGGGAGAGGATATGAACAACCCACAAGAATGGATTTGATGTAGGGTAAATCCTTCCTGCTTGTGGAAACAGGTTCTCAAAGTGGACAAAAAAGTTTGAAGGATATGGATGTTTTGGGGTCCTCAGATCCGAACACGATCGAAACCCACTTAGACATATTGAAGTAGGCTAGGGATGGGGGAAAGTATTTTGGTTTGGGGTAGAAAACATGTAAGGAGTTGAGTATGCAGTTGGCACACACGGATGTAGCGACAATAGAGTTGAGGAACCACTTTGATGGTATGGAGGTCCACGAACCCCCTTTACCTCATGAGAAGAAGTCTTCCGATGATGATAGTTATAGTCACACTTCATTGGAGAGAATGATCTAAATTAATGTGAATGTACCCCATATCTCTAGATGAAAGAAGGGGAAAAAGCATGTGTGACTCTGGGAAATGCATTGTGGTACAGGGGAAAAAATCAAAGGCACGCAAGGACTGTTCATACTTGCCAAAACCAATGGAGACTCAGTCGGCTAAGAAGTGTGGAAAAAAGGAAGGTAAATATGACCATAATGGGGAAAGTGAAGAATCGAGCAGGAATTCAAGAGACATGGAAGAGGATGTTGGGGAGTGCTTGAAACTTATCTTGCACTCTAACGAAGAAATGATTGAAACAAGTCTTCGGCCCAATGTCTTGGAAGGAGAGATCAAAAGAATTTATGTATGTCAGTTTTAGGATTATTCTAACAAGGGGAAAGAAGTGAGGATAGACAAACAAGATCACTTACTAGCCCGGGGACTCAGTCAGAGAAAAATCAACACAGATGAGTTTATTCAGACAATGGAAAGGATGATCAGTCACCTCAATAATCTTATCAGAAAGGATCCGGAAACCCAGGCTAGCACACTGAACTGGGAGATTTATAGAGTTGTTGAATTAGGTAATATTAGAATGGTGTTTAATTAGTTTGTTAGTTCCTTCAGAACATATTGGTTTAATTTTTGAACAACAATGGTTTACCATTTCCCTTAAAATGGATTTGTCATAATAAAAAAATTAATTTGGATGGATAAAACCTTCATGATCTAGACTCCTATTCAAAAGGTATACCCATCCAACTCTGATACCACTATGTTACGACCCATCCCTATGGCTTCTATGTTGTGACTTTCCAAGCCCACATTTATTAGGTCAGGGGCTAGAGACTGGAAGAGAGTAGGCATGTCACTAACATGGGAGGCATTTTCGATATACCAGTACACACTCACAATTCTCCAAGCCCACTAAATTATGAAATGTAAATATCATTATGTAGATAATTAATCAAGACAATATATCCCACAACCATAGTAAAAAATGAAGTAGGGTAATGTAAATATGTCCAAATACAATCCCAACACAAAAAAGTCTATAACACGAGTCCAACCTGTATTTAAAATGTACTGGGACGACTGTCTGAATGCCATAGAAATTTACCTTGGTCATTCTAGTCAAACTAATCATCATTTGATCCTAGTATTCCTAGGACTATATTAAATGGTTGATTATTTTCATAACACAAGACATATATGGGAAAATATCGTGTATGGGTGAGAATATAAATGCTCCGTAGGACACATTTAAATCACAAAGAAATTCAAAATAGGAATGTATAGTCAGCTATACACATGTATATATCTACAACACATATAAGAATAATATAAAGATATACTCATTACAAGGCACATATAATAGTGGTAATCTAAAACCATAGTAAAATATCCCTAGAATCCAATATGGAAGATTTAATATTGCACTCATTCAAGAGAACAAACTAATGTGTATGATAGGACATAAGATGTTTTTCTGAGAGATACTACTCATCGGGCTTCATCCTGAGAAAGATACATTGATAGATTGGAGGGAATAAAATACATATATAAGGATCTTAGCATGGTCCATGGGGTGATACCAACAACTAAATCAATATTAACCTAATAACTAGTGGATTAGTACCTGAATAATGTTCGCCACATCGACACGATGAACTCCACCTAGGGTATAATGATGGATATAGGATAACACTTCGAACCTCTCACTGTGATTACATAAATTATATTTAGGAAGTTCTTCTAAATGGATCATAGTACATAGAGTAGGAAATGATCCATACAAATATTTATGGAAAAATAAGGGGAATGATCCCTAACGAAACCGATCTAAGATACTAAGGATAAGAAAAAAAAAGCCTTGTAGAAAGGGGTACAAGATATATAGTAAGTGTAAACATCGTGTTCCCTAAACTAGGGTAAATCTCAGGTTAATTGACTATTTCAGTTACACTATGTCATGTATAATATGTGTACACAATGTGCAGAAGGTTTACATGCCATGTCCTTTCATTTGGGATCCTCCCATGTACTCCGTCCTTGTTCCAGTACAGGTAGTCAACCCATGTGTCTCTACTCGTGTATGAGTACATGGGTTAGACCATGTACCTAGTCTAAATAAATGTCATTTGGGGGAGTAAGAAATATGTATGTAACCAATGTACTCCCACCCATTCCATTGTAATAATTCAAGTACATTCCATGTCCATCCAAGGGGAATAAACGCTGTGTAGTCAGGGACTAAATGATTTGTGTATTAAGTTTTTCCAAAATCCATTATTTTTTCTAATACTCATGCCATAGAACATTCAGATCGTATTTTTGTGATATTTTTTCCAAAAAAAACTCCAGATACTGTCTCATTTTTTCACCCCATCACTGAATCTACACGATTTAGGTTATCAATCAGCTTGGAAAATGTGATCGTAATCATTTATAGTTACCAAAAAAGTATGAAAATTTGGGAACCACCATCATTCGATCCACTTCCAAAACATGTTGAGTCAATAAGGTTTTTCTTTATGACTTTTCCATTCCTTCTTGTTTTGAAAATCACAAACACCCTATACTTAAACAAATCAATATTTTACATCTCTAAGGAAAATTTCCTTCCTTAAGGAAATTTACCCTATCCTAGATTTCCTTATACATATCAATATTATTCTTAAGTATAAAAATAGGATTCATATCAAAAACCTCAGTTTCATATAATGCTTAGATATGAAGTATTCTATTTTAGGTTCTGAAATCTGGATATAAACTCTAATGAAGTTCCATTCCAAATTCTGGATACGAACTCTAATGAAGTTCTATTAATTTTGGACTCCGAACTCTTAATAGTTCGACTTCGAACTTTGTATGTTCAGATTCTAAACTCTGATAAAACCAGACTCTAGAATTCCTTAGAAATTCAGACTCCATATTTCTACAAAATTCAGGTTCTAAATTCCGATAAAATAGAATCCCAACATCTTTTTATTATAGACTCCTAATTCTATTTTGGTTAGACTCTGACTATTATTTTCTTACATTCCGAATTCTTGTTTTACTTATGCTTACACTTGTTTCATTGTAAAATGATGGCGTGATTTAGTTACACATGTTTTGTTATAAAATGATGTCGTCCATTCTATTTCTAAAAAACCGTTGGTTTAGTGAGAAATGTACAGATCCCTATGAATTTTAAGGAAAATATGACCGTTGGAGGAGGGAGAAGACCTTTCCAACTGAGCCTATAAATAGGAGCTCATTTGAAAGAGCTCAATAACAAGTTGATCACTCTAGAGACCACACACTGTGAAGGTGATTTCTAGAGAGAGAATATTTTCATGCCTTTTGCGTACTGAACTGGTCGTTCAGATTGCTTCATACGACTCCAATTGTTGGTGATTACATTTGAGGGCTTCTGGGGATAGGAAGACATAGGTTTCGACATCCTTGAAGTTCAAGGGCTTCCTTTCTAAGGAATACAGAGGTTCTAACTACCTAGAAGTTGAGGGCTTGTGGGGATAGCAAGACAGAGATTCCAATCTTCATATCGAGGGCTTACCCTGGTGTGGGTAAGACAAACTTTTTAGAAAGTATAAATCAAGGGACCTTTATCCAAGGATGTTGGATACCCTTCTCTTTGGGTTAAAAGATTTATATCTTGTTACTTGTAGTTTTATTACTCGTTTTTTGCTGCTTTTCATATTGTAAGGAAAGTATAATCTTCTTATATATCCGTACACTTGTAATCTGATTTAGTGAGATTCTATACGCTTTAAGGCAGAATCTCATATTATAAAACATTGATTAAGTTCTATTTTCGGATCCATATTTTGGGAACCTGTTTTTGGAATCACTTTCCATATTTAAGAAAGTCCATATAACTAGAAGTTTGTAACTTCATACTTTTTCCCAATCCTTCATTGGTGATTAGAGGTGTTGTGAATTTTCTTAGTTTATCTTTGTTAAACTTAGATCCTTATTTGTTTAAGGAATTTTTTAAAGTGTACAATTCACCCCCTCTTGTATATTGAGCATCTACAACATTATTTAGATCCTACAAAATAAACATCACACATCCATTGAGTCATACCATTATTGTATCTATGGTCAAAGATCATTGCATAAAGAATCAAAGGCACAATGATCAATTGTTCACAAAGGGGCTCAAAGCACAAGGAAGAACACATGAACAAAGGGAGAAAACATAAAAACAATGGAGAGGAACGAGCCTCGATCGATGTTTGTGTTGATCATGGTCTTTCACCATTTTAAAAATAAACAAATTAAAGAAATATTTTAATCACAATGATTAGAATCTCTTAATAAACCGAGAAATCATTCCCATCCCGCATAACAACCAATCGGTGGACTAATCTTTCCATGGATTGGTTTACACTCAATGTCGAAATAAAAAATGGGAGATTAAAAAATCAAACACATACCCTACATAAATTTATATCATTCCATGATGAAGAACAATAACTTATTTATTTCCATTGATCGGATCTATTATGATCAGTTTGTGTTGTTCGCTGATATGAGGTTTCATCGTCGTTCATCGGAAGGATCCTCTATAGGTTCTTTCACCAATGTCTCTAGAGAAATATAGGGTTATGAGGATAACCTTGGAGTTCTAAAAATGAATCTTTAATGATAAAACACCTTATTGCATTAACAACTGAAATAAAATAATTTTATTAAATAGTTTTATTCTTTTAAGCGTCCATGACGTCTTTTTCACAAACAACATATGCCAGCCCATGGTAGGGCTCAGCTAGTGTAAATCAACAATTCTGAACTCAATGATGCCTTTATTTCTTTTATCGGAGAACCCTTTTAGAATTTATATCACTTTATTATAAATATCATGTGCACGTGAAATTAAATATTTTAATATATTTCAAACATTTTTATGGGCACACCTGGCCTTGGAATCGCATGCCGTCTCAACATCTATACTCGATATGAATCCATGAAATATTTAAAAATAATAAATTTGATATATTATTCATTATAATATAATAATCATAGTAAATATTTTAGGGGTAGGATTTTATCAGATTTCCATCGAGATGTGTGACATAAATTATTTATAGATGACATGAGTTAATTCATCCCTATAAAGTGTAACATAAGTAAGATCGATCAAGATTTATATTATAGATTACATGATAGATATGTCCTCACATAGGGTTACTATAAAATTTTCTTTAAACATGTATTGAGAATATAAAATGAATTATATAATAGCCAATCACTGATTTATCATTATGTTATGTTGTCTACCGATGTGTCTAATTTTTTATTCACTATTCCATATACGTTTTTTGGAATATAATAAATTTTTAACATCCTGGATGAGATTATTATAAAAAAAAATTTGTTTTTGTTAACATGATGTTAAATTCAAATACATTTACTTATTAAATGGGATCTACTATATTTATACATAACATGTTCAATTGAACATGATTTTAATTTTTTTTATATTTTAACATCAACTACATTTTGATTCCTTCCATGAAAATATGATTTTCTAGTATTTAAATTTATTTTCATAATTATATTATTTTAATTTCAAAATCCTTTGATATATTTTATTCAAATTTTTTTTGTTCAAGTTGAATTTTAAATTTATTTATTTGTTATGATTTTTTAAAATTTTAGACAAGTGACCATTATATATGTACATTGATAATAATGGGAATTATCATGTGACAATTTGAGCTACTATAATAAAAAAATAGTTCATTCACACTTAATGAAAAAGTAATACGAGCATAGATTTCCATTTCCTTCAATATGACCAAACAATAATATCCAATACCAAACAATATCCTTTTAACAATAGGGAAGCTATTTCAAGAGTAGTGCCTATGTGATAGTTCCTTAGTCATTTGACCACAAGTGGAAACAAATATACATTAGGAGAAAATCATAATGTGGATTTTGTTTTGTGTGTGAGTTACCACAAGAAGGAAGTATTGCCTTTTCCAGCTCCCCAACATAGTATGGTCAATCAACTACTCCATTAACATGATACCATTAAAAAAATGTGAATGTTCCAACCACCTTACAATAGACTAATGTTTTTAGACCAAGACATGCATATTTGAGTTTGAGAAACTGAGTTTGAATAAAAGTTCATCATAGACAAAACGTGTCAAAAAAATAAATTTTAATTAACAAAAATCATATTTATGTTGATTAATGCTTGATTTAAAAACACATCAACTAATGTAGTTGAGCCATTTTTTTGTTTGATGGTCTACCTCACATCCAATTAATTAATCATCTTATCTGCAAACTGGGATGAACTGGGTCTATCTATGAAATATCATTGAAACATAATCTATGTAGATCTCGAAGCTGGTGAACTGATCAGATCTGGATAAGAATATATTTTTGTTGATCCTCAATGAGATTTTTGAGAAATGTTCTTGTGTGACAATGAATAGTAGAAGATTTGGTGTATTCCTGAATAGAGACTGATATTATCCAATAAATTTAGGATGGAAAGGTGTAATAGGGATCTTGAATCTTCATATTGAAGAAATATTTTTTTTATATAGTCATGATCAACCAAAAAAACTGTACTATGTCTGGATAATGATGAGAAATTATTGTTCGTAATTGGATGTTCCCAATGTAGGATTATTTCAGAGACACTAGACATGTCTCATATTTATACATTATAGAATTTACAAGTACATAAGAGGAATAAATCTACTTGTTCGATGAAATACCACATTGAAATTCACTATAGAGGTTGTTACATTTCATAATCTAGTTGGTTGTGAGATTTTTCATTCTAAAAATGGTTATTTAAGAATAATTCCAAATATAGAAGATCATGGGATCACACTATGAGTCTGAGGTGAATCGATGACTATTTAGGTTGATTCACAGATGAAAATTGATTGTGGGGAGAAGAATGATAAATTATAGAATATGGACGTAGTTGAATCAAGTAGGGAAAGGGATTATGAGTCATGTGATGGATGATTATAAAAATATGGGGGTATCATGTCCAAATTGTTTCCAAAAATAGTCTATAATTAATGAGAGTATGGTCAAGGGAGACTTTGTATTATGAAAAACAATCTAGGATGTATAGGGAGTGAGGCCAGGTAGTGATTCAGATAGATGTGGGGAAAGTATAACACATAGTTTATTAGAAAATATAATGTTCATGGCTGCATTAAAAATCTACACAAAGGTAATAATGGTCTATAAAAGGGAAACACTAGAACTCCCCTCCCACACCAAGTTCTTGTTGTAGTCTTTTTCTATAATATAGAAGCGTATTTTATGAATTCCTATAAAATTATGAAATAACAAATTTATAATAGGAAAATAAAATTAAGATAAGGATTAGAGACCATTAATTATTCTATACCAAAATTTTATTACTATGATATTTTTTCAAGATTGGAATTTCAGGTAAGTGAAAAAATATTCCAGGGTTGAAATTTGACATGTGAGGAACACAACTTGTTGAGGGAACATTACTCATGTAGCAGGGACAAGAAGACACTAAAATGTAAATGGGAAACTTGTGGAGGTGAAGTTATAAGTAAATGAGTGATACTAGTTGTGATTTACGAATTTTATAATAAATGAATAGTGACTAAACGAAACTAACTAGGGATCGATTTAAATATGACAATGAAAACCTAAGAGCACACCCTATAGACATCAATTCCCTCTAGTTATAATGATATCATTGTTATTTTTCATAGTGTAGGAAGGGATAAACTATTTCTCCCATTCCTCGATACTTGATCAAAATCCCATATACAATAAATTATTCAAACTCTCCTCCCCTATTTCACTTAATGTAATTCTGATTCGAGTTTTTAAAAAAAGTTTCACTTTATTTTTATTAATTTTTTTTTATCTCATACCTTTGGTGATGGAGGAAAATTTTATATGTTCAAAACTATGATGTGAAGATTACTGCTTCCTGGATACCTGATCATCATGTTGATCATCATTTTTCTTCTTCAATCTGGATGATTTTGATGTTACAATAGAGATACTCAAAATAATCTACTTATATAAATTATTTCATTCTTTTAAAATTTTGATATTTATCCCTATATTTTATATGATTACCTGACATTAGTTTATTATATATGACGTGTGTTTGTTTATCTCACGATATACATCTCTATTTAGGAGATAATCTACGATGTGATGGTTACATAGAAGGATTTTTTTCACTTCTGGGGGAGTTATTATATATTGGGATCTATTTTATGAATATGTGAAAAAATATTTGAGTGAAAGGGGTGTTTGATTCAAGATGTTGACCAAGCGCTGAGTGGGGTTGATTTTTGATGATATAATCTAATTGTAGATCAATGATATGTAGTCATAGAGTGAATGAAACTAGATCTAGAATAGTTCTTTAGGAATTTATTCTCATTTACTTCCATGTTTCAGAATTCTACACCAATTCACATTTCCTTTGATTTCATCAATATTTCTACTAATTTGTTCTATGATATTCATCACTTCTTCTATACACTTTCATTTCCTAGTTTTAAGGATGAAAAATATACAAAACGAGTGTGAATGAATCATTAGGTCGAACAACCATTTTTACTTTAGATCAAACCATAGTTTTATTATTGCGTAGTATTTTAGAAGATTAAATATATATATTTATATCTAACTACTCCGGTGATGAGGGGAAATGTTATTTGGAAACCATTGTCTAGGACACAATTCTTGTAGTAGCGATCATTTA
Source organism: Viscum album (assembly GCA_963277665.1). Taxonomy (NCBI): domain Eukaryota; kingdom Viridiplantae; phylum Streptophyta; class Magnoliopsida; order Santalales; family Viscaceae; genus Viscum; species Viscum album. The sequence continues at coordinate 479,662,258 of OY728141.1, forward strand.
ATTTTTCCTGAATTATTTCTAATTTAAATTGTGATGGAAATATATATTCATGAATAATTGTTAAAATTATGAATATAGAAGGTATGAGAAGATAACAAGGCAACTGAAGGTTTTGTTAATGGTAAATACTTGGAAAATTTGAATGGCAGTTTACAAGGAATTTGTTTAGAATATTTTTGAAAAGAATACAAGAAAATTAGAAGTGATTCAAGAAAAGAAATATGAAATTGGATCTTCCAAAATTTGAGGTTTAACTAATCATTTATTATAATCTATATTTTTTGGTTTCATATATTTTCACATGTTTTGTGTGATGTTAGGATATCAGGGATGCAATATTGGAAGAAGAAGGAATTTTGTTTTGAGAAACAATTTTTTCAACAACTTTAATTGATAATTTTTTATGATGAGTTCCTTAATTATTTTTCAATGAACCAATATATTAAACAAGATAAAAAAGAATGTACCATTTTATGGATGACTCTACCATTGAGGTGATATTTGTTTAAAAGAGTTTCACGGTGTTTGACTATGCCACCCCTACGCTAGGAATACAACTATGAGTTCTTCTTACTATGGGATAATAATAAATTTCGTGTATTTAGATAGAAGAAAAATATATGGAAGAAGATATATTAATTTTGTATACTGAATATATTAAAACTGATGTTATGTTTATTTTACCACAATAGATATTCAAGAGTTATGTAAACTTTTTGATTTCATAGAGTTCCTTGAATGAGTTGAACCTTCAGCTGAGTTGGAATCATTAGAACTCTCAGTGTTTATTAGAAATTTTATATTTGTAGAATTATAGTAGTAATAAAATTCTTATTTATTTATTTATTAATTGAAAAAATGAAATTACAACAAAAGACAGAGAAAAAGTGGGCCCAATGTGCCCCAAAACGGCCATCCTAGGGAGACCGAAAGTAGTGGAGGCCCAGAGAATCCCCTCGAACCAGGTTGACCCCCTCTAGATTTAGAGTGATAACAGTATGGAAACAGAAGTGTGCTGGACTGGGGACGTCAAGATAAGCAAGGTGGTCAACTACCTTATTTCCCTCACGCCAAGTGTGGGTTACGGTGATGTTGTTGGTGATCATACATCTACATGCCATTGTAGTGTAATAAATAGACCATGGTATGGAACCAAAGCCATGAAAAGCATTGTGGAGGATTTGGGAATCTATTTCGACCTCTGATATGATGATCCCTTTGGCGACAGAGTGAGAGGCCCAACAACATAGCCTTTGCCTCAGCTTTGAGAGAAGAGCCGCGCCCCAAGAGCCTAGAGGAACCCACGATAACTGACCCAAAATGGTTTTGTACCACCCCACCTCCACAGATTACCCCCATGTTGCATGACCCATTAGAGTTTATTTTTAGTCCTCTACTGGGCGGTGTCCACCCAACCCAGTTGCCTCTAATATCACTGCTACCTAGAAAGATGCTAACATTACAAGTCTAAAGTCGTCAGAGTGTGGGTTCCTCCTTACATTTTATAAAATATCTCATCAGGTCTAGGAGAAGGAACTTTGTACGAAGTACAATTCCCTGGCCGGAGGTGATAGTCCCTTCGTGTCGAGCCCTGTTCTATGCTTTCCAGATCATCCATCATCCAGCCTGGAGAACCATGGTTTGGGTCATCTGCTCAGGGCCACTCTCCACCGCACCATGAAACCATTTATCTAGAATAGGCGTGTCGACCATGCGATTATCAGAGACTATTGTAAACTCACCAAAATAAATCCATACCACCCTCGCACATTCTCCTTAAAAGAATAGGTGATCCGTTCTCTCCTCCCGGTGCTATGAGGGATAGTGACAACTCGAAGCCAATGGGATGCCACAACGCCTAATGTTTTTATCTGTGAGAATGGCCTTATGGAGCAGCCTCAAGGTAAGAAAATTCTGTTTTTTCGGTGATTCTTTTTCTTAGAGGATCGTGTTCCATGAAGCGCTGTGATCGACGGTGGACATAGAGCATCAGAAGTCCCTCTAAGAGGAAGAGCCCGGTGTAGAGGGAGTGAAGACACATCTTTCCAGTTCAGAGTAGATGTCGATAAGGTTGAAATTATCAAACTGGTCCTCGTCCAGGACTGCTTCGATGAAAGTCGGGTGATCACTATCCTCTTTAAAGGTGAGAAGAGTGCCCGGGCACCCTGGAAAACCAAGGATGGTTCTAGCCCAGTTTTGATGCCAGAACAGGATGTCCCCCCTTCCCACGATCCATCTGGACTGGGGTTCCAATGCCACGATAAATGGATAAATAACAGACTAGAAAGGGGAAACCTTTCCAACATTCTTGTGCTCGGATCCTGCATGGGAGTTGTGCATGGTAATTCCCCATAGCGTGCATCTTTCCAGAACCTCTCAGGATATATATTCATGCATGCACATTATCGTGTCTTCGAGTCGGCATACATTGATACTGCCTTCCCTAACTGGCCTCGCCACCCTATCCCATGAGGCTCAACGACGCCTTCCCTCTGATTGTGGATCCCAAATAAAACCAGCGAGAATCTTATGAATCCTATGAATGATTCTCTTGGGGACTTTGATCGATGAGAGAGAGTGGACATGGGTGTCAAGGAGGACGCTATTAACCAGCATTATCCATCCCCCAAATGTGAGGAATATGTTATTACAGTTGAAGATTTTGTCAGTAATCTTGTTGACAATGGCATCAAAATCACGTACAGGATGTCTCCATAAGGAGATCGGGGAACCCAAGAATTCCATGGGAAAAGACCATCTGTGCATATCTAGGGTTTGCTGTATATCATGGGTCTGAGATGCGCCGCATGTGTTGGTAATAAGAAGTTTCTTTTGGCCATGTTGATGACCTACCCACTCCAAAAACAACACTCCTCCAGGATATTGTTGAGTCAATTAATGGGCCGCTGGCTGGAATTCGTGAATATGAACGTGTCATCTGCGAACATCAAATGAGAAATAGGGGAAGCTCTCCTTCTCTGGTGATAAGCAACGACCTCCCTGCTATTTGTGCCCCTATGCAGGTGTTGACTGAGGACATCTTGGGAAATAATTAAATGACTCGGGGACAAAGGGTCACCATGCCTTAGCCCGTGAGTAGCCTGGAAAAACCCATAACCTTTCCCCATGAAAGTGACGGCCAACCAGGAAGAGCTGAAGCACCTGAAGATGATGTCAATGTTCCATGGGGAGAACCCCCTTCTTGCCAGCACCTTGTATAGAGTTAATTTTTTGGACTAAACATAATGGCTTGTCCCATACAATAGTAAATATCTTACAATATATGCACACCGATACTACATAATATATATATATATATATATATATATATATATATATATATATAATTTTTCAATGTAGAGTTAATTTTTTGGACTGATCATAATGGCTTGTCCCATCCAATAGTAAATCTCCTACAACTTATGCACACCAATACTAAATAAGTATAAGAAGGGTAGAATTTTACTTATATCATGACAATCTATACAACCCTAAAAAAATATATAATGTGATAGGGGGTAAATGGAATATTTTGAACCTGGGAAATTAAACATTTTGTACAACTTCAACGTAACTAAAATGAAACAAACATGGTGGTTATTTAGACAAAAATATAACCTCTATCAGACTAGGTTTGAATAAATGGATGTCTAGATATAGAAAATCTGAATACCACACCCCTTGGGAATCATTACAAATTTTTTAATTATTTATATTTTTAATTTATTTAATTAAAGATTAATTATAATTAGTTCCTGAAAATAATCTGGTAGTTGATACCATGTGGATTCTAATATACCACATGATGATTCAAATGTTCATTAGGTAAAATAGTAAATGGTATTAAATGGAGTACCTATAGTTATTAAATATTAGAAACATAGGGAGTAACATTTGAATGAACATAAATACTTAAGATTCTTTTTAGACGTGACTAATTAATTAAATTTCCATTTATTTCATATCTTTGAATAAATATATTGATCAGATGTTACTATCTAATGAGTTTGAAGTGTAAAATTAATTTATGAATGTGTTTTGTCACATGATTAAATTAAACGAAAACCACCATGGTAGTTATTTTTATTGCTATGATGACCATTTATTTCTAAAATAATTAAATTTATTATTGTCATTTGAAAAATTCAAATACTCATTTTTCAATTTCAAAGTAGATAATTCACATTTATTTAAATACTATTAGGTTATACAATGTTTAATGTTGTGTACATAATATTTCATGTGAAGTTTTTGAATTTTATAACTACTCGGTTGTGTTTACATGTTCTTTTTAGTTTTCATGTGATTGTTTTTATTGATTTTTTATTTTTTTACTTGTAATTATATGTTGAATTGTTTAGATTTTTTCCTCATCCAGGAGAATAAATAATACAAACAATATTGGGTTTTAATTATGGGGGATAGGTTCTTTAATTGTTTTGACATTTTCTCTAATGTTATAATCATTAGAACCTCCAAAAAACAAATAAAATATTATAAAAATTAAGACTTGTAAATAATATTTTTTTTATATTAATTTTTTTTATTTTGGTATAAAATTTGAAATTAAATGATTACCATCCTATTATGAAAGTTACTTGTGTTTTTTAATAATATATATATTTTGAAAGAGATAAAATTTATATAATTACCTAGTGATATAACAACTATTTTCAAGGAAATATGGGAGTAAAAGTATGAAAAAGAGTGTGGTAGAATTGTTTTAGGTGGAAAAGAAATTATAATAGGGGAAATATATATTCTTAACTTGAATTTAGGTAAATTTTATATGGTTAAAAATGAAACATTATGGGTCCAATTCAAATGAAATTAATATATATCCATTAAAACATGATTTAAATGGGAAATTTGGGGTCCCATGGTGAATCTATAAGACTTTAAGAACAAGGGGTTTAAGTAAAGGAAATTCCAACTGAAAATTTAGTAACATATATTTACATTAATGGATAGAAGTAATTCAATATGTTCTTAATTTTTAAAAATAAATTCTTTTTGGTGAGGGGAACAATGAACCAAATTGATGAATTTGAAATTTGATTATTAAAATTAAAATTTTTTATATCAATGAAGTGGAATTTGGAGCATGTACTTATAGAATTAAATATTAGTGATAAATAATTATTGCACTTTTTAAAATCACTAATCAATTTATTTCTATTCTTTTATCACTCTTAGCCATAGTAATATGCATAGTCTATATTTGGGAAATTAGAAGGGTTCACATAAGAGGTATGAAAATTTCTAGTAATATGGGGATCCATTATTTCTGTCATAACTCAAATTTGTTTTTAAAATTTGGTTAGGGAATTTTTTTTCTTCAATTAAAAATTTCCCTTGATAATTCAAATTATTTTTACATCACAATATTCTAAAAAATTATGTGTTAGTAAATTTAATTTACCTTATTAATTTTTAAATTTTTTTGCATATTTTTGTGAATTTACTAAGTCATTAATTTCCATCATGAGTTTTTATGAAGATATTGTGATTATTATAAAATTTTATATTTAAATTAAATAATTTTAATTTATTAAATTTTAATAGTGTATGTTATGTTAAAATATGCAATTAATCATTATTTCAATTGATTGATATTTTAATATCAATGTCATTTTGTTTGCTTCATTGAAAATAAAATCTTGGGGTTGTTGAATTTAATTTCATTATAATCATTTTTTATATAAAATTACTAGAATATATTATGACTTGGATTGTTATTATTTATTTTTATTTTATAATTTTTTTTATTTATTATGATTGTAATTTTTTAAATTCATGATATATAATAGTAAAATAGGTACGGTATAAAGAACCTTATTTTTCTTATATAGCCATTACATCATTTTAAAGATAAACAACATAAAATTGTAACAAAACCGAGATCCAAAGGTTTAGTGTCTAAGAAAAATTAAGACAATACATAACATTCAAAAAATAAAACACAAAAAACTATTTAATACCTTCTCCTCATGATTCTTGTTCCCCCTCATGTTCTCCTTAATACAAGTATTCACTGGAGGATAGAGATCATAATAAGGGTTGGGATAAAAGTTCAACAAGAGGATGAATAAGAGACATGATCCATGGGTCATCATAATCATCATCATCATAATATAGGAAGAGTTTAATAATCATGATCATGACATAAAATATTATTTTAATGCATGGATTGTGGTATTGTATAAAAATGAAACATCATGTCTTAGTGGACAAATACCAAACATATTTTTGAAAACACTTAGCATCATGTTCACTCATATTCCACATTTTCTCATGAGATACATAACATTACCCAATGAATTGGAGAAATATATGATTATGCATTTAACTATCACATCATAACATTAACATTCTCTATATAGTTTTTGGTGCACCCATCACATCGAAACAATTACATTATCATGCTTTACAACTTAAAAATATATTAATGATGAACATAAAATTACACATGGATAGGTATGCGATTCATTTCAAAAAGAGTAAATTATTGAATATTTTTTTTCCAAATGAATGATGGAATATCAAACACTGTATAAGATTAATAAATATTTAGTGGAGAAGAAAAAAGATCACTAGAAGTAAAAGATGTATTTTTTGAAATAGGAGTTATTTTAAAAAAACCATTGAATTTGTCATAAAATTAGATTGGAAACATTTATATCCAAGAAATTAATAGTTAATGAAAAATAAATTATATTTATGGAAAAAAGGAACATCAATACTAAAAAAAATCAGTGAAAGGGAGAAAACCCAAAAGTAGAGAGTTGGGTTCGAGAATCCTCATACCATATGTAGGAAAGATTTATTCAAATTAAAATACATGATAATAAATTTTAATTCATTTATTTTAAAATCAATAAGATTATAAAAATTAATTTTAGTCATTATAGTATTATTATGTTCATTTTTGTGATTTTTTATGAGTTAGAAAGTTCAATTTCATCGTTCGAGGGTGTTCATTTTCTGGGTTTTCATGAGAGGGTTTGCTTGTATACGAGTATGGACTTCATGTAAAATGGTAATGATTCTATAGAATTTAAATTATATGTTTTTTTTACATAAAATGTTTTATTTGGTATTATAAGTCATTTGTTTATATGGTATGTAGATGAATAACTAGATAAATAGTTAATGAAAATGATTTAAGTTATTTGGCAGATTTAATGACCATTAAAAAAAACTACCATTTTATTTAACATCAGGATTATATATTGGTTAAAGAACAATATATTACTTATAATATGTATAATAATGTCTTATCTAACCATAGTGATGGTTTTATAGACAACATTTAAAGTCGGAGTGAAAAATGAAAAAGCATCCACCACGGTGACCGTAGATCGACAATACATGATCAATATTTTCATTATTAGAATAAAAGGTAAAGAAAATATATTATAAGATAAATTATTCAATTAACATAATAAAATTACATCACATAAAATATAATGTAGTTATCATTCCACAAGGTTATGTGGACATGAAAATAAGATAAGAAAAGAATCAAAATGAATAGAAATTAAAAGAACAAAGTGGGATTTACCTCTGGGGTTTTCGGTTCCTTGATAAAATTCATAGAGAAAATGGTTTTGTTTTTTGATGATAAGAAGATATATAGGATTTTGGGATGATATTGGGAAGTGTTTTGGGTAGAACATGTACAAGGCTCAAAGAATGTAAGGTGAGAGGATAAGAGGTGTTGGGGATGGTATTTATAGGGGATAAGCGAGGTGTTTTCTCATTTTTTAACTCAATAGTTTATTATGTTTTCTCAAGTCTATCAAATGTCTGATCCTTATAAAAAAATATGTTAAAAAAGTTAATAATGGTTCAAGGTTATTGTCTTAAATTATACTTTCATCATTTACGACTCAATAATACATGTATTTTTCTTTTGTCTTAAATTATCATATTTTACTATTCATAAAAAATTCAAGTATTTTAGAAAAATACATAAAATTCACACTAAAAAAACTTAGAAGTGTTGTATTAAAAAATAAAAAATAAATTTATGAAATATTTTTATTATTATGATAAATTATATTTTTAACTAAAATCACCATTTACATAGAATATACTGATTTTAAATTATAACCAATTTTATAATAATTAGAAAAATTAAGAAAGGTATCAAAAATATATATTAAATTAATAGGACCAAAAAATTATAATTATGAATATATTTGTTGGAAATAATTTTTTTTCTTATTTATATTAATTATATAATTATATTTAAATATTATTGACCAACAAAAATACTAACACATAATTAATTTTTTTTAAGTATTTATAATCATTTAATTTTTTCACGTAATAGCTTTTAATAAGCCTAGTTTTTATAAAGAATTTAATATGTTAGCTTTTTATTCTATTGGCCAATTTACTATTTCTAATGGTCATGATACTATTCCAATGTTCATGTTTCTATTTAATCATGGTAGGTTCCTTAATTTCCAAAAATAGTTTTTATTTCATTCATTATCTATTTAAAAAGGATGTATTGAGTTCTCTATGTGATTCTATGTTATTTATTATAGTGACCCAATCCTTTTATATATAACATTGCATGATTTAAGCAAAAAATTAATTTAGAGTACATGACAAGGAACATTAAGTCTAGTGTGTTTGATGACTAGGTACATAAAACATAAAACATGGTTCTCAAAAACATTTCTTTATTTAATCTCCATAATGAGCTCCTAAATTTATATGAGACCTTACATCTGTATTGGGTACCCTGGGGAACACATGAACAAAGGGATGAGCTAAAAAGCCTAGTAAGTGAAAGAACATAAGGATATGTCATAATCACATGAGTTAGGTGGCATTATATAATGATATCCAATGCATGGAACATATGAAATCATATCATATAAACAAGGGATCATATAAAAATTGAATCATATAAATGTGACAGAATCATAAAGCATTTCGTTATTATGGGTCAAGGCTAACCACAAATCCCATTTCCCATTTTAGTACGGGTCAAGGATAACCGCTAATACCGTTTCAAATCGCATCTCATGAGACGTAACTTTATCCAATGCATTGGATCGCTATATGGGTGCACCAATATAAATATTTTAATGAATATTCTTGTAACATATATAATCATACCATATAAATAATCATACACAATCAACCATTCATAAACATAAAGACATCCATGGAAAGAATTGGGTACCACAATCATGACATAAAGCATAACCAATGTGTGTATCATTAAAGTGTCCATGAAAGAAAGGTATTAGAAAATAATTGGACGTTCATAAGGTAAAATTGGAATATAAAATGGTATATAGTTTCAAATATAAGTGAAAACATATAAGAAATTAATTTTGATACATTAGCATTAAGACATTTTTGTGCGGTTTTAAGGAAAATACTATAGAGATTTTAAAAATAGAAAAGAGGAAAATAATTTATATAAAACCAGAATTGAACCATGAAGGTTTTCATAATAAAAAATCTGATATTATAAAGATAGTGGTGGAATAAAATAGTGGATATATTTCACATAAAATTGTTTTAAAATTTTGGGAAGTTCCCTTAAAACAGGTTTGCTTATCCGAATATTCTAAGAAGGGAATCTATTAAATAAACATGTATATCCCCAAAAATAGAATGACAAAAGGGTATTAAAAAATCAATTTTGTAATACTTAACATCTCTTAGAATATGTATATAAAAATATAAGATAACTCCACATTGATATAATGAATGATATGACAACCCGAATGAACAAAATGGGTTCGGGTAGAAATCATTACGGTTTATTAGCATGATGTAGGGTGTACCTAAGAGGGATTGATGTGAGAGGAAAGGGGTTTCTAATAACTTATAAAACATGAGTTCCATATGGGGGAGGTGCTAAAACATACTCCATAATTTGGGATTATGCATAAAAGTTATAGCATAGAGGACAATCTTGATTAATAGAAAAATGGAGAGGACCCCTTACCTTAAATCAGTTGGTGTTCTCCACATTTCATTAAAGACATGAATTAACAAAATAGGTTTATTAATTAATAATTAAAGAACATATTATATATATGTAATTGGTTTATTATAATCATTTTATGTTTATTTGTAACAGTTTTGATTGGTTATGAGGTTCAATTTCAATTTTCGGGCTCGGTTGTTTACATGATTTTAATGACCTGTTCTCTTATAATCACATTTGGATAAACATGTAAGGTGAAAGTGGTAATCAATAATTTCAGTTGTACTCTATTAGTTAACATCCAAGAGATTACATGGTTTTAGATTTAATTTTATTACTTAGAGTTAATTTATATTATTATATATATGACCTTAATGACAACCGTTTTGATTAATAAGTGGGTTTTATTAAAATGAACATGTTTTGCTTTATAACATAATGACATTAGTACAAATGGATTACAAAACCAAAACAAGGATATATTACATATATAATAATCTGGTTCAACTATAACACAAATGGTTTCATGAACAAAATTAATGATGATAATAGAAATTCAAAAATTGTTGTCCTTGAATGTGCTAAATTAGCACATCTCAAATGGTGCTTTCATTTATTTCAAATAAAAGGTTAATAAATGAGGGAAGATAATGAAATATTCCCTTACCATAAAACAATTCCAGTACATGCATGTTACTGGAGTTATCATACTATTTGGGTGATTGGAGGTGAGGAAAGAGACAAAAATAAAAGAACGTAAATGAAATAAAGGAATTGGTAAGAGGAATTTACCTCTTGAGATTTTCTCCTTTGATAACCTCTTAAGGGAAGAGGTTTCGTTATTTTATATATTATAGGGTATTTTGGACGTGGGGTAGGATCTTGGGTAGAGATTTGGGATGAATATTTTCAAGGCACTCGGCATGAGAGGAGTGAAGAGAAGATGTAAATATGTGTGGTATTTATAATGGAGTGGAGGAGGGTTTTCATAATATTATAATCATTAATTTATTATTTATTAACAATACAATGAATACGAAGTTTTACATGGCCAAGAATAGTAATTAATTCATGTGAGTTCCAGATTTGGGTGCTTAAATCACTTGTGATGTCATGAATAGTGGATTTTTACTATATTGTACTTATAGGTTTAATTATTGAATTTTACTATTCACTAAATTTTCATGTTAATCAGAAAAATCTCAAATATTCACCCTAACCATTTTTCTATGTGAAGAATCCAAAAATGAAGTCCATTTTTCAAAAATATTATGCTAAATATGAATAATTTTATATTTAATTAAACTCATAATTTATTATAAAAACTAGTTTTAAAACATTAATTTACATAATCTAAAATATAGGTATATTGTACTTTAAACATGAATATTATTTATATATTATCATAGGTAAGACAACTTTTCATTAGGTTATATCACTATAAAGGTATGTTACTATTCTTAAGGGTGGGTTACTATTCACAAAAAATTATGTTTTTCTTATTGGACTCCAAATAACTTACTGATTTCAACTGTATATGTAATATTTTCAAAATTCCAAACACAGAAGTTACAAACATATGTAAAGGTCACTTAGCAGTTAGTAGTTCATTATTTATTGTTATCATGTGATTTTATGAAATATTTATATGAATGGAATTTCCATTGAAAAACATTTGGTCGTTAAATTCTTCCCCCATTAATAAATTTCTCCCTGGAAATTTCATTTTACATTCTAGGATAAAAACAGATGGGGGTACTTTTCCTTCATTGCTTCCTATAGTTCCAATGATTCCCCTTCCTACTTATGGTTTTTCAATAGTACATTGACCATATTAGTAGTCTTGCTGCGTAGATCACTGTCTATATGATCCAAGATCATCAATGGCTTCTCCTCATAGAAAAGATCATCCTCCATCTGTACCACCTATAAATAGAGTACATGTGAAGGTTATAGTATGTACTACCTTAAGTGGGATACATGAAAGAAATCATGTACTTTTGACATGGTAGGTGGAAGTTCCATTTGATAGGCAACATCTCTGACTCAATCAAGGATCTCAAAGGGGCCAATGTACATGCGACTTAACTTCCATTTTTTCCAAACTTCATGACCTTCTTCCATAGAGATATGCATAAAAATACCATATCTCCAATTTTAACCTCAAGGTCTTGTCGGTGACTCTCTGCAAATCGTTTCTGTTGAATTTAGGCTGACTTGACATGATACTGAATGGTTTTCACCTTCTCTACAATTTCGTTGACCATTTCCATTCCTAGAAGCTTATGCTCACCGACTTCATCCCAACACGCTGGTGTTCTGCATATTTTCCCAAAAATTGATTCATATGGCACCATTCAGATGCCTGATTTGAAACTATTATTGTAGGGGAAGTCAATCAGTGAAAGATGTTGGTCCCAACCTCCTTTTAATTCCATATAACATGATCTTAAAATGTCTTCCATTGTCTAAATAGTTTTCTCAGATTGAAAATGGGTTTGAGGATGACATGTCGTACTGAAGTTCTGTTCAGTTCTTAAGGCATTTTAGACACTTTTCGATAACATTAAGGTGAATCTCAGATCATGATCAGATACAATAGACAGTGGTACTCCATGGAGTCTTATGAATTCTTTGATGTAAATATGTACAAGTTGATCCAATGATATGACCTGTCGAATCGGGATAACATGAGAAATATTTTATAGATGATCCACAATTACCCATATTGCATTGTTTACTCAGGATGTCCGTGGATGTCCAGTGAAAATTTCTATGGTAATTTTCTCCCACTTCCATGCTGGTATGGGTAGTGGTTGCATTATCCCCTTAGACTTTTTTCTCTCAGCCATCACTTGCTGGCATACCAGGCACCTTGATGTCTATTCCGAAATATCCTTTTTCATATTGTCCCACCAAATGTTTCCTTGGAGATCTCAATACATCTGTGTGCTCCTTGGGTGGATAAATAATGTTGAGCTAGGTGTGTAATTAAGAAGATCCTTATTTATCTCTGGATCATATGGTACACATAATCATAACCCAAGTCTTTCAACTCCTTCCCCATCAATTTTGAAATCGTAGGATCTCAAATTTTTGATATCTTCCACCATTTTGTGAATTTCCACATCATTTCATTGAGAATCCATTATTTTATCCAAGAGGGATGGTTGAGAAATCATTTGAGAAAGGATTGATGGTGTTCCTTCTTTAATGATTCCCATATCCATCCTTTGAAAATCTAACATGATTTGATCCTTTTCAATTATCATCATTGGTAAAGATGTAGGATCCTTTTTACATAGTGCATCTGCCACCTAATTTTTCTTACCGGGATGGTAGTGGATTTAGTAGTCATAATCCTTAATGAGATATATCCATATTCTCTAGCGCATACTAATATCTTTCTGAGTGAATATATATCTGAGACCATAATGGATAGTATATATCTCAAATTTCTCCCCATATAGATAATGGATCCATATTTTCAACACAAATATCACAACCTCCAACTTCGGGTCATGTGTGGGATAGTTTTGATCATGTATTTTCATCTGCCTTGAGACATAGACTGTCACTTTGTCATTTTTCATTAGCACAGAGCCTAAGCCATTATTAGAAGCATCACTATACTCCACAATGTTTTCTCGACTTGTAGGGAGTGTGAGTACGGGCATAGTAATAAGCTTCTTAAAAGTGCTTTTGAAAATAAAGAAGTTACTTTCGATGAACTCTGAGAAACTGTATTCAAATTCCTGAGTCCAAACAAACATTACTCCATTCCATGTTAGTATGGTCATTGGGTTTGAAAATCATGAAATTTTCTTTAAAAAATCATCAATAATACCCAGATAGTCCCAAATAGTTGTGGATCACTGTTACAAAAGCTTTCCTAGGCCACTCTTCGATTGTCTTCGTCTTGGAAGGGTCCATAGATATCCCTTTGTTGGTGATAACATGCCCCAAGAATGCTACATTCTCCATCCAGAACTCATATTTACTGTACTTTTTTTGCAAATTATTCCTGATCAAAGTCTTTAACTTAATATTCAAATAATCCCCATGTTCCTCCTTTCTCATGGAGTATATCATAATATCATCAATATACACTACCACCAATTTTTTGAGGTAATCTCTAAAGACTCTATTCCGTAAATCCATGAAAATTGTTTGGAGAATTATTTAGTCCTAAGGATATCACTATGAACTCATAATATCCATAACTCTATCGAAATTTAGTTTTTGGAATATCTTCCTTCCTCACCCTTAATTGGTGATATCCCGACTGAATGTCCACCTTATAGAAATAATTGGCCCCAAAAATCTAATCAAAAAAGTCATCTATCCGTGGAAGGGGATAATTTTTATTTATCTTGATATTATTGAGTTCATGATAATCAATGGAGGGGAGCATTGATTCATCCTTCTTATTGAAGAAGTGGACTGGTGCACCCCACAGTGAAGATCTCAGGCGTACAAAATCCTTCTCCATACTATCTTGTAACTGCTTATTCAACTCTTCCTGCTCTACGGTGGCCATTCTCTAAGGTGTCATTAAGATAGGTAGAGATATAAGGATACATTCAACTAAGAACTCAACCTCTTAGTCAGAATGAAAACTAAGAAACTCTTCAGGGAACACATCAGTGTAATCCCTCATGATGGGCATGTCATCAGGAATGTGTCTCTCTATTGTCTAAATCATTTGACCTATATATGCCTGCTCATAAGGTAGAAATATTCACGTTTGAGATAATGACTCTTTAAGAGATTCATCTTCCTCCTTACACTTGTAATGAATCGGAGGATGCTTTGGGATATGAAGAGTGATCTTCCTTTCCTGACAGTTGATGTTATCTGGGTACCAAGATATTCAATCCATGCCCAAAATAGCATCGCACTCTACTAAAGGATGTATGGAAAAATTTTATTGGAGGTTCAGTCAACTAAAATTAACTGGGGAGGAGTTATAAACCATGGAAACAATAATTTCCCCATTTTCTGTTCTCACATATAACTTTCCCCTAATTTTGAGGTGGTGATTGAATAGTTTTACTAAAATTACTTGATATGAATGAATGAATAGAACCAGAATCTAATAGTACGTTCTATATTCTCGAATTAATAACTAGTGTACCTATCACCACATCATTTTTTGGATCCAACTAAGCAGTAGTGATAGCATAATCCATTCTTTTTTCCTTAGAGGTTGTTGCTGATTACCTCTAACAACCCTCAGCTTTGGGAAATTGTTTGCATAATTCCCATGCTCCTTGAAGTTGTAAAACATAAATGAAGGGTGAGTGTTGACCTGAACCTTCCTTTATTCTTCTGCATCATGGGGGTTCTGCATATCCTAGTGGCAGTTCTTGGCTAGATGACCAATCTTTACACATTGGAAGCAATTCATGGTTCCCTTCAGACAGTTACCGGGATGCTTCTTCACATAATTTTCTCAAGGGATAAAATTTGTCTTCTTTCCATCATGGGATTTGTTTGATGAACCAACCATGTTGTTCTCCATTTTCCACTTCTTTCCACTAGGCCCATGAGACCATTGAGAGTCTCTAATCTCAATTTGAACCTTGAGGGAATAATGCACAATATCCTCATAACTATTTTAGGTTCGAATCTCCTACTAATTTTTTAGACTCGACTTTAGTCCGCTAAAGAAGCGATCCATATTGCTTTTAGTGTTCATGAAAATTCCAGAACCATACCATGAAATCCTAGTAATGTTTTCTTCATGCTTCCTGATGCACTCATCTTCCTTCAGCTTGAGTCTGAGGAACAGTCTTTCCATCATGAGATAGAGGGTTCAAGGAAAATATTTTTTGAAAAACATCCTCTTGAATTCTTCCCAATCCATGGAATCAAATTCATCTTGGGACATTGTATACATGATCAGTTTCCACCACTGATTAGATTCCCCATCAAAATGATAGACCACTAGTACAACCTATTTTTCTTCCGAGCACTAGAGTATAGAAAATCTATTTTCAACGGAGTTAATCCATTGTTCCGCAAGGATGGGATTGGAAGATCTGCAAAACATGGGAGGCCTTTTCCACATAAATATTTATAATGAAACTTGCTCCTTCCCTGAAAGAGGAGGTATTTTCACATGTTTCATGTTCATATACATAACTCAAGCCAGCTGAGAATGTATTGTCATTAGGTTTTGAGCACCCACTCCCATCATATCAGGCATATCATTAGAGAAATAGTCACATTGCCTATCACATTGGTTTTTGGAATGTGTTCTTCAATTTCCCGCCATTAACTATGAAAAATAATGTATAATTAGTGGTCATGAATACTTTACTATTGAAAATAAAAATAAAACATGAAAAATAAAAGGATAAACTTATAAAGAAGAAGTATATCCAAACTTGTCATTACTTATATTTAAATCTTGGTTATCATCAATCGGTTTCTTAACTTATATTCATAGGAGATTTTTTTGTCCAATAATAATCGTTTTTACAATGCTCAGTAATCTACCAAAGCATATCTTTGAGGATCTTCATAACCAAGAGTCCATCAAGGCCTATTCTCATGTATCAGGATACCTCGAGTCAAGCCTGAAACTCCTTGATGGAGTTTTCACTCCTAAGTACATTTGTGCCAGAGCCTCCTCTACCTGCTAATATCCAGACATGGATGTATTTTCCTAATAAACCACTTACTCAACACTCACCAATATTTAGGGACATTTTATTTTTCTTAGTCTCATATTTATGGTTATCACTAAGGTTCACTTTTCCCAATCTCCATAAATTACTAGAATAACCTCTGATACAAACTATTGTGTCCCAAGCCTTTTACATATAACATTACAAGATTGTAAGAATAATTATACATCAGAGTACAAGACACTGATTGTTATGTCTAGTGACTTGGATGATTAGGTACATGAAACAAAAAAACATTGTGAAAAAAATTATTTATTTAATCTCCATAAATAGCTCCTGACTTGCTTTGAGCCCTTACATCTGCATAGGATACCATGGGGAATACCTAAACAATGGGATGAGCTAAGAAGCACATTAAGGGAATGAACATAATTATACGACATAAGAACATGAGTTAGGAGGCATGACATAATGATATCCAAAGCATATAACATTTGAAATAATATCATATAAGCATGGGATCATATAAACATGGAATCATATGAATATGGCAGAATCATAAAACATTTATTTAGTACGGGTGAAGGCTAACCGCCAATCTTGTTTCCCATTTTTGTGTGGTTCATGCCTAATCGCCAATCTCGTTTCACATCGCATCTCATGAGACTTAACGTTACCCAATGCATTGAAGTGATATATGGGCACACCCATCTCAACATTTTCATGAATATTTTTTCTACATAAATAATCTTGCCACATAAATAATCTATCATAATCAACCATTCATAAACATAATGATACCCATGGAATGAATTGGGTACCACAATCATGAGATAAAGCATAACCAATGAGCATATCATGTAAGTGTACATGAAAGATTAGGATTAGAACATACATGGACGTTCATAAGGTAAAATAGGCACATAAAATGGTATGTGGTTTCAAATAGAACTGACAACATATAAGAAATGTATTTGGGAAACATTAGGATTAAAACATTTTTGTGTGATTTTAAAGAAAAAACTATAGAGATTTAAAAAACGAAAAGAGGGAAATCTTTTATATAATACTAGAATTGAACCAAGAAGGTTTTCATAATAAAAATAATGATTTTATAAAGACAATTATGCCTTAAAATAGAGGATAGTGTGCACTTGAAATGGGGTAAAAAATTCGGGAAGTTCACTTAAAACAATTTTTCTTGTCAGAAAGATATAAGGAGAGAATATTTTTAAAAAACATGTATACCCCCAAAATTTAATGATGAAATTGTTATCATAAATGAATTTTTTAAAACAGAACATCAATTAGAATATATACATAAATAGATAAGATAGATCCTTTTTGATATAAAGAAACATAAGGGAACCCGAATGAACAAAAGGGGTTCCGGTAGAATTCATTACAGTTTATTTGCACGGTGTATGGTGTATCTAAAGAGTGATTTATGAGAGAGAGAAAAGGGTTCCAATCACTTATAAAACATTATTGATGTATGGGGATGTGTGAAAATATACCCCATCATTTTTGATTGTGCATAAAAGGCATTTCATAGAGGACAATCTTGATTAAGAGAGAAATGGAGAGGATCCCTTACCTTAAATCCATGGGTGTTATCCACTTGTTATTAAAGACATGAATAAAAAAATTAGGTTTATTAATTAATAATTATAGAACATCTTCTATATTTAATTGGTTTAGTATAATAATTTTAAGTATATTTATAACTGTTTTGATTGGTTATGAGGTTCCATTTCATTTTTTGGGTTCGTTTGTTTACTTTGTTTTAATGACTGGTTCGCTAATATTAATTTTTAGATAAACATGTAAGATGAATGTGGTTTTCCAGAATTGAATTTATATTCTATTAGTGAACATACATAAGATTAAATGGTTTTAGTTGTAATTTTCTTACTTATAGTGAAGTGGAATTATTATATATATAACCTTTGTGACAACTGTTATGGTTAATAGGTGGGTTTGATTACAATGAACATGTTTTTCTTTATGACATAATAAAATTAGTACAAAAGTATTATAGAAACAAAACAAGGATATATTACATATATAATAATATGGTTCAACCATAACCCAAATGGTTTTATGACCAGAATTAATTAATATAATAGAAATTGATAAACTATAGTTCTTGAATGTGAAAAATTAGCATATATCAAACGGTGCTTTCACTTCTTTCAAATAAAAGGTTGAGAAAGGAGAGAAGATAATGAAATATGTCATTACAATAAAAAAATTCATTTACATTTATGTTATTGGACTTATCATACTATTTGGGTGAATGGAGGTGAGGATAGAATAAAAAAGAAACGAACTTAAAAGAAATGAAGGAATTGGAAAGAGGAATTTACCTCTTGAGACTTCCTCCATTGAGAAACTCTTAAGAGGAGGGGTTTTGGTATTTTTAAGAGGATACGGGATTTTGGAAGTGGGGTAGGAGGTTGGGGAGATATTTGGGCAGAATATTGGAAATGAACAAGGCTTTAGAGGATTGAAGAGAAGAGGTAAGAATGGGTGGTATTTATAGTGGAGGGAGGAGGGTTTTCATAATATTATAATAATGAATTTATTATTTATACACAAGATGAGAAATACTAAGTATTTCTTGAACATGATTAGTAATAAATTAATGTGGGTTGTACATTTGGGTGCTTACATCTCTTGTAATGTTAGTAATAGGGGATTTTCACTATTGTGTATTTATACGATAAATTATTTTATTTTACAATTCAATAAAAATTAAATTATTTCAGGTTAATATAAAAAATTACCCTTACCATTTATCCCCTTATAGAATCAAAAAATGAAGTCAATTTTTCAAAAATAATTTTCTAAATATGGTTAATTTAATATTTAATTAAACTCATAAATTATTATCAAAAACCAGTTTTAGAACATTTATTTACTTATTCTAAAATATAGGTAAATTGTATTTTCAACATGATTATTATTTATATATTATCATAGGCAAGGTTACTATTCATTAGGGTATATCACTATTAACAAAGGTATGTTACTATTCATAAGGGTAGTTTACTATTCACCAAAAATTAAAATTTTCTTATTGGAATCCAAATAACTTACTGATTGCAACCGTGTATGTCATATTTTCGAAATTCCATACCCAAAAGTGCGAAACATATTTTTAAAGGTCACTTAGAACGTAGTAGTTCATTATATGGTTTTCTCAGGTGATATTATGACATATTTATAAGAATGGAATTTCCATTCAAAATCATTTCTTCAATACATTTATACTATATAAATATATTATATGAAGGGAACTTCCACTGATAAAATTTTGGTTCATAACATTTTCCCCCTTATGAAATTTCAACATCAAATTTTCATTTTAAATTCTATGGTGAAAAACAATTAAGGGTACTTCTCTATCATTGGTTCCTTTAGTTCCCATGTTACCCCTTTGTACATATGGTTCAACCGGAGTACTTTGACGAGATGAGGAGTTTTTTTTGTGTATAACTTTATCTCTACAGTCCAAGATCTTAATTTTCTTCTCCTTGTAATAGAGTTCTTTTTCCAAAAGTAGAACCTTTGGATTTGTTAAATTTGATTGGTCAAGTATGTACTTTCATTAATAGGGATGCATGGATTAGATCATGTACTTGAGACATAGTTTGTGGAAGTGGCAGTCGATAGGCCACAAGCTTGACTCGATAAAGAATCTCTAATGGGCCGATGTACCTAGGACTCATCTTTCTATTATTAAAATTTTTTTTTGACCCTATTCCATGGAGATATATATAGGAATTACATGTCTCCAAATATAATCTATAGGTCTTGTCGATGATTGTACACATAGAAATTTTATCAAATTTGCGATTCCATGATGTAATATTGAATGGTTTTCACCAATCTAGCCATTTATTTGACCATTTAAGGTTCTCTAAGCTTACGTTCAATGAATTCATCCATGCATTCCAGAGTTATTCATGTTTTTCTATAATGGGATTCGTATGGATCTATTTTGATGCTTTAGTGGAATGCGTTTTTGTAAGAGTACTCATCCAATAGAAGATATTGGTCTCATACTCCCTTGATGTACATAAAACATTCCCTCAATATTTATTAAAATTTCTAAATATATTTTTTTGATTGGAAATATGTTTAAGGATGATAAGTGGTACTAAATTTTATCGTAATGTTTAGATCATGTTAGAGACTTTTCTAGAACATAAAAATGAATCTAAGATCTTGATATGATACAATGTATTTTGTTATTCCCTGACACCTTACCAATTCTCTAATATATATATATGTGCTTGTTGATCTTGCTAGAAGTCATCTCAAATTATGACAATGTGATGAATCATTGTAAGATAATCCATAAAAACCCATATATCATTGATTCCTATATATGTCTTCGAACGTTTGGTGTAAAATTACATTGGGATGTTTTTCCATTTCCATTTTGGTATGGTTAATGGTTTCTGCAACCCCTAAGACTTTTGTTCTTCATAAATCAATTCATGATATACTAGGAGCTTTTATGTATAATTATCAATTTTCTTCTTTATATTTCCCCACTAATAATTCACTTGGAAATGTCAATAAATATTTATGATCCAAAGGTTAATAGAGAAGGTTTAGCTATGTGTTTAATTTAGAATCTCATTATTTATCTCTAGATTGGATGTTACAAAAAATTGTTACCCAAATCTTACAACTCCTTCCTCGTCAATTTGAATCTCTGATCTCAATACTTCTTTGTGGTCTAAGGGTGAATATAAATGTTTGAGCTATGTGTGTAATTTAGAATATCTTTCTTTATCTCTATATTGTATCTTACACAAAATCGTGATCCAAATCATAAAACTCCTTCTTCGTCAATTTTAAACTCTCATGAGATCCCCTTTTCTTAGATTCCACCTTCTTCAGAATTTCAAAATCATTTCTTTGATCATCCATTATTTTATCCAGGATGGATGGTTCATCAATAATTTGAGAAATGATAGTTGATGTTCCCTCCAAAATCATTCCTAGGTCTATCCTTTAAAATATAAGATGATTGGATCCATATAAATTGGGACAATTGATAAAGATAATAGATCCTTTCTACTTAAATCATCTACCACTTTATTCACCTTCCCAGGATGGTTGTGGACTGAGAATTCATAATCCTTTATAATCTATAATAGTCTTCATTGATTATTATTAATATCCTTCTCTATGAATATTAATTTCAATATCTAATAATCAGAATATAATTCACACTTATCCCCAAAGAGATAATGACACAAGATTTTCAACAAAATGGCCAAAACTCCTACTCTATATCATGAGTAGGATAGTTAAACTCATGAATTTTCAACTAACTTGTGGTATAGGCTCTCAATGTATCATTTTTAATTAGTATGTTTCCATGTACCTTCTTTAAAGTATTGTTCTATACAAAAAATAGTTTCCCACTAGTAGGATGTGTGAGTACTAGAGTGGTGATAATTTTTTTTTAAAAAGAAAATCATAAATAAAATAGAATTAAAGTTTACAGTAGTCTAATGTATGGGATCATATTTTAATATTTTTCATGTAAGGAAACTGGATTGGTGATAATCATATTTGTTAACTCCATAAAACATTCTTAACATTCACTGATCCAAAAATACTATTCTACCTTCTAAGAAAACATGGTTTGTGAGTTCGAAAATCATGTAACATTCTTCAAAAATCAATGCTAATGCCATTATATACAAATGATTCTATGTATTTATATTACAAATGACTTATTAGTACACACTTCAATTTAATTTTTCATAGAACATAGAAAAAATATTCCTTTTCTGGGGATAACATGCCCCAAGAATGATACTTCCTCTATATCGAACTCTCATTTATTATACATAGAATAATATTTCTCCCTTTTAATTTTTTTATCATAATATTCAATTAAATATCATATTCATCCTTTCTCATTGAGTACCTCATAATATCATCGATAAATTCAACCATTTTTTTGATGTAATCTCTAAAGACTCCATTCATTAATTCCTTGAATATTACTAGATCACTAGCGATTCCAAAAGGCATGTATTTGTATCACACTTTTTGTACCTCATTCTAAATTTAGTAATGGAAATATCTTTCTTCTCACTATTAATTGGTGATATGCTGACTGAAGGTCCACCTTAGATCAATACGTGGCCCCACATAGGTAATCAACCTTTTTATAAGCCCATGAAAGGGGATACTTGTTATTTATAATAATTTTTTAATCTCACGATAATCAATGAAAATAAACATTGATCCATCCTATAACACCCCAAACATAAACCATACAATTCCCTTTGAATAATGCAATATCCTTCATTGTATGCAATGTTGAGATTATAACACATCGCCACCAATCAAACCAACTGTTATGAATAGTAAAACACACCTTTTAAAATATTATCAATTTTATCATTCAAATTTGACTTCATTTTTGCGTTAGTAGTATTGAAATTAGCTTAGGGTATATTTTTGGTATTTTTCTGAAAACATTCATTTTTTGATGAATAGTGAAAAATAATAAATTTTAATTAAAATGACTTTTTTAATTAAAATAATTTGTAGGGATAAATTATAATATTGAGTGGGGTTTAAGTATAATTATATTATATTTTTACCATTTAATCCAATTTTGGTCATTGGATGTAATTTCACATTTAAACTCGACATAAGCAAGTGTCAATATTTTGATAGTTATTATTTCATAAAAACACGTTTTTTTGTTTTGACAATGGGAATTAAATTTAAAATAATTTTTGCCAATTTTGTGTTTCTAATTTAGAAAAATGTATTCCATATTTAGAATTAGGAGGTCAAAATTGTGAAAATATTTAACTTTTATTTTTAAACATTTTGAATAATTACTTCGGAAAATATTTTACTTACCATGGTTAAAGGGTAAATCCGGTAAATAAGGGTAAATAATTATATTATAATAATATTAAAATTACCCTAAAACGTTTTATAACTCTTTTTCCTGATACATTTCCGACCATGGGCATCGTTGGGTTGATTTTGGGACCCCATGGATCCACTTTTAAATGGTAATGATACATTATATTAATTAAGTTAAAGTAAATACAAATATGACCTATGCATATATCTTTTAGTAAAAAACTTTTTACATAGGGTTATATATGTTAAATATTCAACTATAAATATACATTATAAATGAGAAAATATTTCCTATATAATGGTATTTTATTTATAATTTTTAGACATTGAATAATTAAATTTATTTATGACACAATGATGATGCAATATTTTTCTTTATTAATGAAATAATCAATTAAATGGAATTATAGATGCTAAAATAAATATAATTTGAAAGTATTGATGCCATAAACGAAATTTAGAGGATAATACGACATGTTAGGATTTATTAAATGATTTTTTTGAAGTAATAATGATGTTAGGAATTTTAAAAAACAAAATAGAAAATAGTGTCAAAATTGACAAAAAAGAGTTTTTAAATAAAATATTATATTATTAATTGATATTCTATTCCTAAAAAACTAATGTTAGGCCACTGGTTGTAAATAATATTATAAATTTCATTAATGAACCTCTTGAGATTCTCTTGGATGTTTATTGTAAGTTTATTATCCATATAAAATAAAAATACAAAGTGACATGGCAAATGTCAAACTAATTTACTAAGAGTTAAATCTAGAAAATAAGGATAATATAGTAACCCAAACCTGTCTAAAACCTATTGGTTGAGTGTTTTTAGACCCATCCCCACCATATCTTCGAAATAAATCATTTTTTATCCATTAGAAACCAAAAAATGACTTTATTATAAAATAATACCTCAATGTTTTCTTAAGGTGCCCCTTACCCCTCTTATAAAAGGGCGCTTCTCCTTCTCTCAAATCCACACCTTCAAATCCAATTGGATCGGCCAACCCTTGCCCAAATATCCTCTCAACTATCCTAACTTCATCTTATAGGACTTAATTTAGTTATAAATCCAACCTATGGAGCCCTTTGATCAAATCAAAAGGATGAACCTGAAGAAGACATGAATATTTCATCACCTCTTATAAGTTGTTTTCTTCTTCCACTTCTTCTTTCTTTCTTGTTTCCATTATAAAATAATAAATCCAGTATCTTCTCTATATTGTGATGTAATTATAAAAATGGTACAACCATATTCATTATTTTATCCACACTAGGAATGACATGCCACCATACCTGCGTACGTACGGCTTATCGTCTCCACGTCGTGGTGTAGTTTGTTATTCAAACACTTCATCATTTGGATGGGTATAATAATGAGTATAAATGATTTAAATAATAAAAATAACATGATAATTATTCTGTATTTATGATATATGATCCAATTATATATGATTTTAATATAAAAATAATGATATTGTCGCTCGTGCATACGTACAGATTACCATCTACACGAACGTGATTAGATTCATTCCCCATCGAATCCATTCAAGAATAATTTCAATTTGATGATTAAAAAAAATGTTTATAGAATTTATATAATTCTTAATATGAATAATATACATCATATCAACAAGAATCATTACTTACATAACAAAGCGTATAAAGTAAAACGAATCTGTTAACACCCAAAATGATGATACTACTGAAATATCATTAACATAGCAATATTTGGAGATCAAATATGATATCATATTAATGTATATGGTTATTTTATAACTTAATAATAGTAATTTCACCATTATTCAAGAATTTAACCTACCCTCAACCAAGGAAAAGAATAAGGTAATGGTTAATTTCACAATCTCTTCATTATCCGTGGTTGATTATGCATAATTATCTACTGGTACCTCTTTATCATCCACATCCATGTTTCTTAAAAATATATTTAAAAAAATTCATAATATTTTATAGAATATGGGTTAAATTATTTTATACCCTTTTTTTACTTTTTATAATATTTTTATAAAGGAATCTTTCCGTCATTTTCCAAACATGGTCCTTTAAAACCATTTCGACAAAATTAAGGAAAGAATGCATTTTTTAACTTATATGGTGGGTGTGGATTTTTCAACCATTATAACATCATCAAATCTTCCCTTAAAATATTATAATAATAATTTCAAAATAATTTTTTTCTTTTATAATTATGTGAATTTTAAATGATTTCAAAAAAAAGAAAGAGATATTTCTCTCAAATAGTTTTGATTTCATCTGTGTCAATATCCTTTGATGGATTTTAAGATTTTTTAAGTCGATTTATTATAATACAAAACTTTGATATTGTATTGAAGTTTTTTTGATATGTTTGACTATGGATGTGTTATTTTTACACCATTCATGGTTTATGGGTAAATTATTGATATTTTGTAAGATAGTTTTAATACGGTTGTTTATTTTATGTTTAAACCTGTTCATATGAATAATGCATTAGTCATAGTATGTGAGGGGTGGAGATCAATATAGATCCTAGATTCATTGGTATGTCTCATGAGAAAACACTAGTGTCTTGGCACAAGGCCTTGAAGAAATCTTATTTGTAGTCTTGGAATAAAGCCTCCACTATGTGGTTATGATGTTTGGAATTATTCAATCCAACATTATGAAAGTGTCTATTGATATTGAATGTGATTATACAACTAGTAGAATATCCATGTGAATGAGTAAATTTAATTATATGATTCCATATTTTCCATATTATGCTAAAGTTCAATTTCAAAAGGCTTTTGTTTTAGTTTTATACATTTCTTTAAATGTTTATTCTTATTTATGAATGTTTTCTCTATATTGTTATCCTTACTGAGCATCCGAGCTCACCCCTTTCTATGTTTTATTTTTCATATGATGTGAAGAAGTATTTTATAACTGACCTATAGTGATATTCTGATGGGATATGAGTGTGGTCTATGGAAACAATGTCGTTGTAGTTTTTCATTTTATAATGTAATGTAAAACATATGAATGTATCTAGTATTTCCAAGGCTACTAAACTTTTCGGTATGTCGGGATATGATTTCCTTGTATCATACCAATGCTCTATAATAATGCATTGACGCTGGGTAACTGGGCTCGAGGTGTCTCAATTGGTATCAGAGAAAGTTTAGTATAATCCTTGGAATCTAGATTTAATTAAACTCTAATTATATCACATTACCCAAAGATAGACTTTAAAGATTAGTATAGAATAACTTCCTTGAATTTTGGTATAGTAGAGATGTTGTGGGTTTTCCAAGAAATACATCCCTGTTCGGATACAAGCAGGTAGATGCTGATCGTGAAGAGATGTACCTAGGGATAAAACCCAAAAACACAGTTTTGAGCTAGACTTGAATTGGAACCGGTGCACGACAACAGGCCTTACTGCACTCTTGGTTACGACACTCCCTAGGGATATGCTTAGGATAATTCAAATTTCCCTTACAAACCATTATGAAAAGTTTATGAGTATATACTTCCACAAATAATATATTTTTATGATTATGAATTATATCCCTAAAATGTTCTGTTTATGTTAAGTGTTTTACAAGTTTGAAACAATGTATTTCAATTCATAAACTAATCTAGTTTATGCCATCGTTTAGAAATGGAGCCTAGTTGGAAGAATGGAAACTATATCAATGAACTTAATCCATGTAGGGGTTTTCCTCATACTCAAGATAATTATAGCGGAATTGGTAAAGTAGCTGGTGTTGATCAGCTTATCACCATACTGGGACAACTCACTCAGGTTATGAATAATAACCTTACCCGTATGGAGAACCCTGATCCACAGCGTGGAAGATCAATGTTAGATCGCTTCATGACACAAAAACCACCAGCATTTATTGGGACAAAAAATCCATTAGTATCTGAGAAATGGATAAATTATTTAGAGAAAATATTCCACACCTTGGGGAGTAGTGAAAGGGAAAACATTATAATGGAAGTTTATCGCCTCACTAGAGATGAAAAACAATGATGGTCATTGATTCAAAACACAAAGGAGAATGGTGAAGTATCAAATATGGAATGGAGGGAGTTTAAAAAGATTTTAGTTAAAAAATATTTTCCTTGTGACCATCAAGCAGATATGGAAATGCAATTTCTGAGTCTGAGGCAAAAGGGGGATGAGGATGTCGCAAAGTATGATGCTAACTTTACAAGGTTAGTGTGTCATGGTGAAGACTATATACGTAACCCAAGAAGTAGGATTTATCGCTTCATTGATGGTTTAAAACCATTTCTCTATCGAGAATTAGTCTTTCAATCCTTCTCGTCATACGATGACATTGTCTCTTGTGTTATCAAGGCTGAAAAAGAATTCTCTAAGTCTTATGACATTAAAGAAAAGTGAGAGAAGAAGAGATCTGTTGAACACTCTAGAAATTGAAATAATGGGAAGAAGGGAAAAGTTGAATATCCATCCTTCAGTAAATGTGGGAAGAAACACCTCAGTACTTTCATGAAGGGAATGTGAGTCTGTTACAATTGTGGTGAAAAAGGCCACCAAGCTCATGATTCCAAGGGGAAGAAAGAGGCAGTCAATGTTGAATGCTACAATAGTAGAGAAAGGGTCCATTATGAAAATGAATGTCCTAAGCTCCAAGGAAACTTACCTCAATAAAGGCCAAGCTTATGCTATCACTACTGCTGAGGTTGAAGATTTGAAAGACATGGTGGTAGGTAATTTAATGGTTTCCTCAAGTAAAGAGAATGCTTTATTTGATTTTATATCATCACATTATTTCATATTTTTCTTGTTGTCTAATATAAATAGATATTTTAAATTTGATTTAACTAGGGATTTGTCAGTAAAAACTCCTAAGGAAAGTATCATTGCAACAATGTTTTGGGAATCAGTCCACATTAAGGCATATACATGTTCATTATCTGTTGATCTTATCATCATACCCATGATTGAAATTGATATAATCCTCGGTATTGATTTTATTTCAGACCATGATGCAAAAATTTATTGTTAGAAGAGGGAGGTTACTATTTTTGATGACGATGATAAAGAATACCTTATCTTTAGAGCAGAATTGCCACCACCTAAATCTTATCTAGATTCACCCTAGTAGCTCAACTAAATTCAATTATTGGGGAGGAAGAGAATGGAATAACTATGGGTGAGGAAAAGAATGTTCAAATAGATGATTTACTATTGTGAAAGAGCATGTTGATGTATTTCTAGGGGATTTACCTGGACATCCTCCAGAAAGAGAAATTGAGTTTTCCATTGATTTAATTTCTAGTTCATGTCTTATATCGAAGACCCCTTATAGAATGGACACTGTGGAATAATTGAAATTTAATAAAAAAAACTAAAGGAAATTAGTAGTAAGGGATTTATTCTCCCTAGTGTTTCTCCATGGGGAGCCCCTATCCTTTTTTAAGAAGAAAGATGGATCTATGAGGTTCTGCACTGACTATAGATAGATCAATACTACAAAAATAAATAACAAGTATACCCTACCTATCATTGATGGTTTACTTGACCAACTTCATGGAGCTCAATATTTTTCATAGATTGATCTTTAATCTGGATAACATATGTTGTGCATGACAAAGGAAGACATTCTGGAGACAACATTTCAAACCATGTACGAGCATTATGTGTTTACATTAATGCCTTCATGATTGACTAATGCACCCTCTATCTTCATGGATCTAATGAATTGGGTTTTCAAAGAAAATATTGATGACATTGTAGTGGAATTTATTGATTATATTTTGGTATGCTTCAAAAGAAATTAAGATTATGAAAATCACTTTTGCATTATCCTGAAGACTCTTAGAAAAAATGAATTATATGAGAAGTTTCATAAGTGTGAATTCTAGAATCAAGAGATTTATTTTCTAGGCCATATCATCTCTAAGGATGGAATATCTGTTGATCCTTCAATGACCAAGGAAATCCTTGAATGGGCATAACTGATGAGTATAATTGAGGTATGCAGTTTTATTGGTTTAGCAGGTTATTATCAATGTTTCATCCAGAATTTTTCCCTATTGGAAAACCCATTAACCAAGCTCACATGTAAAGGGTTTAAATTTGTATGGACAAAAGAGTGTGAATAATGTTTTGAATAATTGAAGATAATATTAGTCAATTCTTCTATATAGTCTCTACCATAGGGGAATGACGAGTTTGTTATTTATATTGATGCTTCAATGAAAGGACTTGGTTGTGTCCTTATGCAGAATGATAGGGTTATTGCCTATGCATCATGATAGCTAAAAATTAGTGAACAAAAATATCCTAATCATGATATTGAGTTACAACCTGCAATCTTTTTGTTGAAGATATGGAGACACTATCTATATGGTGAAAATGTGAGATCTATACTAATCATAAGAGTTTGAAGTATTTTCTCTCAGAAAAATAACTCAACATGAGGTAAAAGAGATGGCTTGAACTACTCAAGGATTATGATTTCACTATACACTACCACCCATGGAACACAAATAAGGTGGCAGATGCTTTGAGTAGAAAGGATCATGGAGTTTTGAACAAGATGAGAGTTGAAAAGGATCCTATATACATGTATCTAGTAAATATGGATATGGGAAAAACCACGGAAGGGGAAACATCAATGCTTTTTCAAATGGTTGCAAAACCATCTTTAATAGAAAGGATAAAAAGTTTTCATCCTGATGATGAGGAGTTCCAAAAGAAGATTAAAGCTGTGAATAATGGAATGTTGAGTTACTTCATATAAAAAGATGGAATTTTAAAATTTGGGAAGAGACTTTGTGTTCCCGATATACCTAATCTAAAAAGAGAATTTTTGTATAATTCTCATAGATCCAATTTCTCTATACAACCTTAGAGCACCAAAATGTATAGAGATTTGAATTATCATTTTTGGTGGGACAACATGAGGAGAGAGATTGTAGATTTTGTGTCAAGATATATGGGTTTTCATCATGTTAAAGCTGGAAGGCAATAGCCTGGAGGAGTCATGCAACCTCTTCCCATACCTGAGTGAAAGTGGGATAATATTACGAAGGACTTTTCCATGTAACTACCAAAGACTCTTAGAAGGAATGATGCAGTATTGGTCATTGTTTATTGTCTTACCAAGTTAGAAAATTTTCCTGATATAAGAGAATATTTACCACATGAATGTTTAGAAAGACTATATATTAATGAAGTTTTATGACATCATGGATTACCCCTATCTATTGTTTTTGATTGTGATCCCCATTTCACATCATGATTCTGGAAAAGTCTACAGAAATCCCTGAATACTGATCATTGTTTGAGTACTGCCTACCACCCTCAAACTGATGGACAATCAGAATAGACTTTCAAACATTAGAAGACATGTTGAGATATTTGTCACTTGACTTTCATGGTATGTGGGATAAATATTTACCTATAGTATAATTTTTCTATAACAATGTCTTCCATTAATGTATTCATATGGCACCATATAAATCATTATATGGAAAGAGACGTCGTACACTTACTTATTGGGATGATGTTGGTGAATGAAAACTCATAGGCCCAAAACATGTTTAGGAAACGATGGAAATGGTAAAGGTAATCGAAACCCACATCAAAGCAACTCAAAGTATGCCAGAGAGCTATGCCATTAACCGAATGAAGGATTTGTAATTTCAAGTTGAAGATCATGTTTTATTGAAGTTATCTCCATGGAAGGGTGTTACACATTTAGGTAAGAAGGGTAAATTGAGTCATAGGTACATCAGAACTTTCAAAATCCTAGAACGAATTGGGCATATAACTTACCGTTTGGAAATTCCACCAAGTCTCTCCAAAGTTCATGATGTATTCCACATATCACTGTTGAGAAAATACATGCCGGACCCAACGCATTTACTTACCAATGAGGAATTAGAACTGGAACCCGATCTGTTTATTGAAAAGATCATGTCAAGGTTTTTGATATAAGAGAACAAGTGTTGAGAAACCATATGACTCAACTGGTAAAATTACTATGGAGAAACCATAAGATGGAAGAGGCAATATGGGAACCTGAGGAACTTATGATGAAGAACCACCTGGATATTTTTATGCAATAATATTATAGAAATTGTGAGGAAGAAATTATTTTAAGGAGGGGGGGATGTAACACCCCATGCTTCCATTGTATTTTTCCCTTTGAATAAAGCAATAGCTTGCGTTGTACGCAACTTCTAGATTCTAACACATCACGATCAATCAAAATAGAAGTTATGAATAGTACTATTCACTTGTTGAAATTTTATCAATTTTATATTTCAAAATGGACTTCATATTTGGGTTCATAAAATCGATATTATCTTAGGGAGAAGTTTTTCTATTTTTCTGAACACATTTAGTTTATGATGAATAGTGAAAAATACTAAATTTTAATTAAAAACAAATTTTTTAATAAAAATAATTTATAGTGAAAAATTATACTATTGAGTGGTTTTTAAGTATAATTACATTATATTTTTACAATTTAATCCAATTATGCTGATTGGACATAATTTCACATTTAAACTGGATATAAGCAAGTGTCAATCTTTTGACATTTATTATTTATTAAAAACCCGATTTTTGTTTGGACAACAAGAATTAATTTTAAATTAATTTCTGCCACTTCAATGATTTTAATTTAGAAAAATGGATTACATATTTATAATCAGGTTGTCTAAATTGTGTAAATAGGTAACTTTTATTTTTAGTCATTTTGAATAATTACTTCGGTAAATTTTTTACTTACCATGGTTAAAGGGTAAAACTGGTAAATAAGGGTAACAAAATAATATTATAATAATAATAAATTACCCTAAAACGTATTCTATCCCTATTAACTAATACATTTCCAACCATGGGAATTCTTGGGTAAATTTTTGGTCCCCATGGAACCACTTGTAAGTGATAATGACACTTTATATTAATTAAGATAAAGTAAATACAAAAATGACATAAGCATATATCTTTTAGTAAAACAATTTTTACATAGGGTTATATATGTTATCACTTTGACTATAAATATTCATTAGAAATATAAAACTATTTACAAAATAATGGAATTTTATTTATAATTTTTAGACACTGAATAATTAAATTTATTTATGACACAATGATGATGCAATATTTTCTTTATTTATTGAAAGAATCAAATAAATTGTAATATAGATGTTAAAATAAATATAATTTGAATGTTTTGATTCCATACACGAATTTTCTAGTTTAATGGGACATGTTATGATTGATTAAATGAATTTTTTTCGAAGTAATAACACTTTTAGGAATTTACCAAAAACAAAATATCTAATAGTGTCAAAATTGAAATAAAAAAATTTTAAAAATAATTTATGTTATTAATTGATATTCTATTACTGAAAATTGATGGTTCGTCCATAGATCTTAAATAATATTATATATTTTATTTATGAACCACTTTATGTTATTTTTTATGTTTATAGTAGGTTTATTAACCATATAATATAAAAATACAGAGGCAGGGTAAATGTTAAACTATTTAACTACGAGTTAAATCTAGAAGATACGGTTAAAGTAGTGACCCAAACCAGTATAAAACCTATTGGTTGAGTGGTATTCGTCCAAAACCTACCATATTATATAAATAAATAATTTTGGATCCATTAGAAACCAAAAATTATTTTATTATAAAATAATATCTCAATCTTTTCCTAAGGTGCCCCTCACCCCTCTTATAAAAGGGAACTTACTTCTCTCAAATCCACACATTCAAATCCATTTGGCTTAGCCAAAACCTTCCCTTATATCCTCTAAACTATTATATCTTCATTATATTTGCCTTGATTTTGTTATAAAGCCAACATATAGATCCATTTTGATCAAATCAAAAGGAAGAACCTGAAGAAGAGATAAATATTTAATCACCTCTTTCAAGTTTTTTTCTTCATCAACTTACTCTTTCATTGTTGTTTCCATTATAAAATAATAAATCCAGTATATTATATATACTGTTATGGAATTATAAAACTTTTACAACAATATTCATTATTTTATCCATCCTAGGAATGACATTTCACTATACCTGCGTATGTATGGCTTACCATCTCCACGTCGTGGTGTAGTTTATTATTCAAACACTTCATCATTTGGATGGGTATAATAATGAGTATAAATGATTTAAATAATAAATATAAAATGATAATTATTCTGTATATATGATATAACATACAATTATATACGATTTTAATATCAGAAGAATGATATTGTCGCTCATGCGTACGTACGGATTACCGTCTCCACGAACACAATGAGATTCATTCCCCACTGTATCCATTCAAGAATAATTTTCATTTTATGATGGAAAATAATTTTTAAAGACATAATATCATTATGCATATTAATAAGATACATAATATCCACCACAAACATTACTTACGTAGCAAATCATATAAAGGAAAACAAATTAGTTAACACCCAAAACGATGATACGACTGAAATATCATTAACAATGAAATATTAGAAGATCATATATGATATCATATTAATGTATATTGTAATTGTCTAATTTAATAACAATTATTTTACCATTATACAATAGGTTAAGCTACCCTTGAACATGGAAAAAAACAAGGTTAGGGTTAATTTAGCAATCTCTTTATTATTCGAGGTTGTTTGTACGTAATTATCTACTGGGACCTCTGTATCATCCACATCCATGTTTCTTAAAAATGTACTTCAAAACATTATTACTATTTTATATACTATAGGATAAATTCATTTATACCCTTTTTTGACTTTTTATAAGTTGTTTTTAAAGGAATCCTTCCACTGTTTTCCAATCAAGGTCCGTTATAACCTTTTCGACAAAATTATGGTAGGAATGTCTTTTTTAACTTATATGGTGGGTGCAGATATTTTCTGCCATTATAACATCGTCGAAGCATCCCTTACAAGATTATAATAATATTTTCAAAATAAATGTCTTCTTTTATAATTATGTGACTTTTAAATGATTTCAAAAAAAAGAAAGAGATATTTCTCTCAATTTATTTTGACTTCATCTATGTCAACATCCTTTGATGGATTTTAATCTTGTCTGAAATTGATTTATTAAGATACAAAACATCCATATTGTATTGAAGGTTTTATGATATGTTTGACTGTGGATGTGTTATTTTTACCCCATTCATGGTTTACGGATAAATTATTGACAATTTTTATGCTTGTTTTTATAAGAATATTTATGTTATGTTTAATCCTTTTCATATGAGGAATGAATTGGACTTAGTAAGTGACGGGTGGATTCCGCTATAGTTCCTCGATGCATCGGTAAGTATCATGAGACAAACTAGTGTCTTGGAACAATGCATTGACAAAATATTATTTGTATTCTTGGCATAAGGCCTTGAATATGTGGTTATGAAGACTGGCATTATGCATTCAATCATTATGAAAGTGGCTATTGATATTGCATGTGATTATTCGACTAGTAGAATATCCATGTGAATAAGTAAATGAAATTATTTGATTTTATCTTTTCCATATTATGCCGAAGCTCATGTTTTAAATGATTTTTTTAGTCTTATACATTTCCTTAGAGTTTTATGCTTTTTTATGAAAGGTTATTCTATATTGTTATGCTTACTGAGCATCTGAGCTCACCCATTTCTATGTTTTATTTTCCCTATGATGTGAAGAATTATTTTATGACTGACATGCAGGGATAGTCTTAGGGGATATGAGTGTGTTCTATAGAAACAATGTTGTTGTAGTTTTTCATTTTATAATGTAATGTAAATATTATGAATGTCTCTCGTATTTCCAAGGATACTAAACCGATCGGCCTTTCGGGACATGATTTCCTTATATCATGCCAATTTTATGTAATAATGGACTGACTCTGGGTAATTGGGGTTAGGGCATTACACATCCCTCTTCTAGATGAAGAGGACTGGTGCACACCATGGTGAGGCACTCGGGCATATTAAACCCTTGTTCTGATTCTCGTGTAACATCCTCTTCATTTCCTCCATCTCAATAGAGCACATTGTATAAAGATTCATTGATAGAGGATGGGATAAAATAATAAGTTCAACTATGATCTCATCATCTTGATCAAGATGAAGGCCAATGAATTATTTTTATAACACATTTGTGTAGTCCCTTTTAATCTCCATGTCATAGATCATAATTCTCTCTATAGTCTCAAACGTTTTAGCCAGATATTGTTTCTCATGAGTAAATACAATCCAAACATGAGATGGTATGCCCAAAATAAGATTCCTCCTCCTCATTTCACTGATATATAATTGGATGATTCATTCAGGTGTGAAGAGTGATCTTCCATTCTCTAGTGTTAATGTTTTATTTCTATAAATATAGACAAACCATACCCAAAATAGCATAAAACTTCCCCAAATTAAGTATGACTATTTATTCTTAGAGGTTCAGTCCATAAACATTATCGAGGGATGAGTTATATACTTTAGATGAGATAATTTTCCCATTACATTTTCTCACCAATAACTCAACATATATCTTTTGAGTTGGTGTTTGAATAGTTCAACTAAACATGATGAATATAGAGGAATTTGTAGAACCATAATAAAATAGTATGTTATCTATTGGCGAATCAATAACCAATGAACCTGTCACAATACATTTTTTGGGATCCAGATCCATAGTAGTGATGGCATTATCTATCCATTTATCCTTTGGGATTTGTATCTAATGATGTAGATTATCCATGATGACTCGGTGTTTGGTGAACTAGCTTTCATAGTTCCCTTCTTCTTTATAGATGATGCATTGATACTTGGGTGGTCCCCTCCTTTATTCCACTGCATTTTCTAGATTCCTCTTATGTTTTACATATTCATGAGCTGGTGGCCTTCTCTCCCACACTTATATCATTTACCCAGCCCATTGAGATAGTTCCCATTATTCTTATTACCACATTTTGATATGTCTATAGTTGAGATTTATTTCCAATTTTATAATTATATTCCCAATATTGAAACTCCATATTTAGTTTCTTATCCCCAAAATTGTTCAACCATTCACCGAACTCCATATCCACCTTGACATCACATCGAATAACTACTTCATAAATCCCAAACTCTAAAATATCTATTTCCTTTCAAATGTGTGATTTTAAACCACTAAATAATCATTCAATTTTTTGTATGATGGATGATAACAAAAACTTAAACATACCATGAAAGCCTTTTGAAATTTTCATTATGGGTCATGAAATATTCTCCTTCAATTTCATTTATCTCTATAAGTTGTATCTCTATAGTTTTATGATGAGTTCGAGGAAAAAACATGTTAAGAAAAAATATCATAAAGTATTTCCACTCTGTCTCTTCAATTTCATCATTTGGATCAGTGTTCTTAATCAACACCCATCCTCTCCCGAAACGTCTTTTTCTCTAAGTGGAAGGTATGTCCAGTTTTTGGAAGCACATTAATTATAATGAAACTTTTGGATTTTGTTCTCTTTGCTGTCAAACAGTCCCCTGAACATCTTTTTGTTCTCGACGTGGGAGGAGGGGACACAAGGGATCAGTGGCTCAGCTAACTGACCCCCTTGCCCACATGGTCCCAAAAGATGATGGAATGCCTCATGATAGTGGAAAGATGAGTCCAAATTTAGGTGGTCATCACTCCCCCCAGGCGTCCAATAAAAAACAACCATGTCGAGACCAGACAAATCCTCTTATACTTCTAGTCTACCAGGTTCGGTTGTTCTTTCTCCCCCATTTGTTTCAAAGGTGTCGAGTGGTGACAGTAAAGGTAAGGGCATCACTATTATTTCGGGGGGTGATGGACCATTCTATTCTAATGTTGTGCATGGTGTGGTGGCTAAACCTACCATCAAAGAGAATGTTGTTATTTTTTCTGGTTCGACTGGGGACTACACTTTGACCGGTGACATGGGGGATTATTCTTAATTAGATGCACTAATGGTTGCTCATAATTAGCTTGACACCCTTGGGGATGACACTCAGCTGATTCTAAATCCAAAAATGCGAGGATAAACATGAGAGTTTTCCAAACATGGTGTTTCCTTGAAGGTCTTCGGTAAGAAGGAGGTGGTAGGGAGGATGCACACTCGCTCCTTTTTCCACCAATCTAGTATCATTCCTAAGGATTCAGATATAGTCATTGAGAGGGAGCATGTTGTTTCTGAAGGTATGTATGAGGATTATTTTTGGGTGAAACTTTTATTGGTTTCTCACTTTTCCCTTAAAAGTGTATCTTAATAAAAAAGTTAATTTTCAGTATATTCTTAATCAACACCAACCAATGGTCAGCATCTCCATCTAAATGATAAATGCCCAGAGTCAAATTCTCCATATTTGAATATTGAAGAATTGAAATGAAGTTCTCTATTGTGTTTACCCACTGGTCCATGACTAGTGTATCAGAAGATCTATTAAACATTGGTGGTTATTTCTACATAAAATAGTCGATAGAAAGTTTCACCTTATTTGGTGATGGTGGAAGTCAAACATTATTCAGGTTATTATTCATATCAGGAGATAATTTCATAATAATCTCTAGGAAATTTTAAATTCTACCTCCCATGGAATTGGAGATGTCGTTCTGCAAATCAATGCATTGTCCTTCACATGGGTTATTGGATTAGAATCATTTGGTTTTAACCATTTTATAAAATTAAAATGTTAAGATCAAAATCGAATTTAACAAGTCATGAATAAATAATTTATTTCTTTGTGAAGTTATGTCTAAAGGAAAATAATGTGGGATCCCAGTGTTTGGAATTTTTCTAAAAGAACAATTCCTGGGTGCTTACATATAATTTGTCTCACATTCAGGGTTTTCAGTAAGAATCAATGATCCCAATTATCATGTCAACTAATTCTTTCCATATTACGATCTATAGAGACCCGACTTTCTCTTAAAAATCTAATACAAAATTTTATATATAAACAACAAAAAAGCATTACATAACCCAGATACAAAAGATTATTGTCATGGAAAAACCATCACTATAAATTTCGTTCACATAATAAAACATAAAAAATTATTTAATTCATTTGTCTCTATATTCTTATTGTCAGTTGTGTTCTCCATAGTAAAAGTATTCTCCTAAAGATATGCATCAAATTAAGGGTTGAGATAAAATCCCAGTTGGAGGATTAATATGAGACCTGAAACATGGGAAAGCATAATCATCATCATAGTAATATGGGAAAAGTATGATAATTAAAATAATGAGAGAAAAAATTACATAATAGTAATAAATATGAAAATGCACAAAATTAAATCATCAGGTCTTTCTGGTCAAATACCAAACATAATTGTGATCAAAGCAATCATCATGTTCACACATATTTTACAATATATCATGAGATATTTCACATTACCAAATGCATTGGTGCGTTATAAAATCATGGTCTCACCCATCACATCATAACCTTTACATGTGCTATATAATTCTAGGTTCACCTATCATATCATAACATTTACATTATCATGCATGACTCCTAGAACATATAATAACATTATACATAAAATAAAACATTGATAGGAATGAGTTTAATTTAATAAACAACACATTCATGAATAAACATTGGGTTCCCAAATTAAATAAGGATTATCATTCCTAGGAGAAGAATAATCAATCATGAGTGGTGAAGAAACAATCCCACTAGAATTACAAGGTGTTTTTTTAAAAAGATGATTTATTTGGAAAAATATATTCATTTTTCATAAAACTAAATTAGAAAAATGTATATCCCAAAATATAAAATGGAATAAAAAAGGAAAATTTGTTTAAGGAATATTAAAGGAACATATATAATGAAAATAGAGTGAAATTAGGAAAACAAAAATGAATGGAGTTGTGTTCGAAAACCATGTTACCATTTTTCTTAAATCTTTCATCACTTTAATATTCTATATATTCAAAATATATTAATTAATATAAAAATAAAGAACCTTTTATACATTAATTTTATTCATTATAGTTATAATATGTTCATTTATGGGGTTTTTAATGAGTTATAGAATTCAATTTCATTATTCAAGAGTGTCTATTTTCTTAGTTTTTATGATGGATTGATTTGTATATGAGTGTGGATGTTTATATAAAACTGCAATTATTCCCCATAATTGATATTATATGTTATTAATGAAAATAAAAACGTTTATTTTTTATTGAAATTAATATTTCTATGTGATATGATGATGAGTCAGTAGAAAAACAGTAAATCAAAATGAATTAAATTATTTCATAGATTTAATGACCATTATGAGCTTCTATAATTTTTTTACATCATCATTATATATTTTTTTCCGAATATAATTTAAATTATAATATGTATAATAAAATATTGTTTACTAACATTCTTTATTTTATTACCATATATAAATGTGGTACTATGAAATGGAAATTCACCCTTTATAGTGGTGGTAAATTGACACAGTAAGGAGGATTTTTTTTTGAATAAAAGGAAAATAGAAGAGAAGATAAGTTGAATTATTCAATTAACATAATTAAATTCCAATATATAAAATATAATGGATTTATCATGCCTATTTGATAGGTTTAGTTGAGTCGACGATAAGAAAATAAAAGAAATGAAATGAAATTAAAAGAAAAAGCATGAGGGTTTTACCTCATGAAATTACCCTCCTTGAGAACCTCCTTAATGAAATTGATTTGGTATTTTGATGGTACTATGAAATCATAAAAATGGGGTAGGGTCTTTGGAAGTGAATTGGGTAGATCATGTTTAAGGAATGAAGCTTTTACATTGTTAGTATAATAAGTTGTTCATGGTGGAATTTATAGTGGAGGAGAGGGGTGTTTTCTTATTATTTTACTCATTAGATTATTTTTTTAAAGGTGGAGGTGAAAGGGCCCCTTATTATTAAAAAACACAAAAAAATAAAGTGGAGGATTTAACAACAATAACAATAGTCCCCAAAAACTCAAGGGTAAAAAATGAAATGTCAAGCACCGTGAGAATGAGTGTGCATGCTATGAAAAGAGGAGCGTCCACCCCTACCACGAGGACGACGACTCCTCTTTCTAGTGGGTAATAGAATCCATGGCCCATATCCTTCATCTGGAGGCCCAGTGTCAACATCTTCCTGCATCTCAATAGCATCAAGCATGAAATCATCATGCTGTCTCTCATCATCACTACCTGTAGATGCAAGAATTGAAAACACATTGTGGGTATTTAATTTTTGTTCAGCTATATCCTTGATAGATTGAGCAGGCACATGAGGCATAGGAGAAAAACCTTTCACAATGTCATCCCACTTTCCTATAAGAGTTGGGGTAAAATTAATTAGAATACATTCCCTTGGGATGGAAACCTTAGCCCTATTCTTATCAGATTGAGCATATGGATCATCTGAAACCTAAATGAAAGAATACTACCCCAAACCAAGATTTCTAGCCATGCCCAACATTTAATTAGAACCCTCAACAAGGGGTTCGACAGTTTTTCCCTCATTCAATTTAGATCCACCATACTTTGGGGATTGAATCACCTGTTAACCATATTTTAAAGAGGGAGCAGAATTCTTTTGTGAAGCATTAATGATCAGCAAACTTGAATCCTGCAGTGGTTTTGCAAGCCAGTTGTTCCCTAGTAAATTTACTAGTCTTGTGGGGGAAACAACCACATTTAAGTTATCTAGTTCATGCATACCTTTGAATTCACATCTTTCTTTTGTTGAAATACCCCATTAAAGTTGGGAAGATATTTTGTCAATAATAACTCCATGGAGGGGTAACCAACATCATTGTTAACAATAGGATCATTTGTCTTGGCGCGGCAGGGGGAATGTTTCCCAAGTCCATTAATAGAAGTCTTTTTTTGTCCCTCACTTAAGTGAGCGTTTTTTATCCTTATCTTCCATGGGATCACATCTTCTAACATGTTCATTCCTTTTCTGTAATTTTCTAAAAAATGCTCTTGCCTATATCTTTCATCGGCATTTGCTTGAGCATAGTATTATTTTACCACTTGGGACTCATCTGAATCTATCTTAGTATGACATTCCTTTATGTGCTTAGTTAGTGTATCCTTGAAAGAAGGTTTTACTTCAGTTACATATTCCTCTTCTATTAAATCTTCCCAATTAAGATTTTCCAAGGCATTTTGTTAAAGGGATTTTGTGAAGTGCTCCTCATTTAGTGATTCATGGGTAATATCCGGCCTGAGGTGTTTACTACAGCCCTTGGTTTACTCATCATTTGATTCCTACTTAGAATAATGAAGACCAGTACCTTGTGAGGCTTTATATCCTTCCTTCCTCCTCCAATAAGTCTCATCATGACCCTTCAACTTCCATATAGAAAATATGATGTTTGCGCGATTGCTGGACTCAGAGTGTCCAATAATACATCACATATCTCAATACGAAGGCAGTTTTTCATATACAATTCTTAGGATGTTTTCATCTTGAGGGGTGGAAAGAATCACCTTGTCAATTAGATTTGAACCTAAATAAATTTCTACTAGGAATCTTGAAAAGTTTCCAAAATACGTTTTTTCACTAGACAAATCCATCTGGATTTGTATACCTTTCGTAAATGAAATACCATATGGGATTTCAGAATTCCACAATACCCAGTTTAAACCATAGACCTTAATCCATACTTGAGAAACTGAATCATTAAAATCATAAAGACTGATGTTCGGATTCCACCAATAATCCCTATATGTTTTGGGCTTCAGATTCACAGAACTAAAACCCCATGCTGGACTCTTCAAATCGACATAGGGAAATAAAAGATAAAAGAAACCTCGTCCGAGAGAAATGCATTTAAATTTATTGAAACCCCAAATGGAATCTAATTGCATGACTAGATTAGATACTTTTCATGGTTTAATACCTTTAGATAAAGAGTTTCAGGATATAAATGAGTTCATTCAAAGCTCTAACCGGTCAATATAATGGGCTTATATCATCCTTACATCATTTACTACTCAATAATTTATTTATTTATCTTTTTATCAAAAATTATCATATTTTACTATTCACCGAAACATCAGGTATTTTTTAAAAACATAAAAAAATAAACATAACCAAATATCAATATGTAGAATTAAAAAATTATCTCTATTTTATGAAAATAATATTCTAAATATGATAAATTTAACTTTTACGTAAAACCATCTATTACTTGGAAGATACAAATTTTAAAATTATAACTGTTTTTATAACACTATGAAAAAATGAGAAAGGACACGTAAAATTATATTGTAATCATAAGACTAAAAATTTTAATTTGTGAATATATTTCATGAAAGTATGTTTTATTTTAAATCATTATATAATTTATAAAAAAATAATTAATTATTTATGACCTATAAAAATACAAACACTTACTTAATAATTTTTAAATTATTTATTATGAAAAAATAATATCATATTATCTCGTATATGAATCCTAAATTTTATCTATACCTTCATAGGCGAGGTAACTATTATATTTTCCAAATTATTACCCCTAATGTTCACAATACTATTCCATAGGTCATGTTGTTCTTCTATTGTTAAATTTTTATTAATTTATATTAATAACTCTTATTTCATTAATTCCAAATTTTAAAAGTTCATATTGTGTTCTCTATGTGATTTCATGTTATTTATAATATATGAAATAATTAGAAAAATGGTATTTCCATGGATAAATGGTGGGACATTATATAAATTGATGTAAGGGGAAGTAGTCGTGTGGAATCTTCACCTACCAAAAGAATCAATAGGATTTCATATGTTGAAGGTCAATATTCCATGATTTAATATTTTTATGTCCAACATCATTATTTTACTATATTTTCAATCCAACAATGATCTATTTGTAGCAAAATTGAAGCTACATCAAGAGGAGTTCCCTCGTGAAAATTCTTATGCTAAGTGACTACATGTGGAAATAAACTATATTGTGAGAAAATAAATAGATGGCGGAGCAAATTTTATTGAGAAAATTCTATAATGAAGTCTTACCAGCCGTATATCCCTAAAAATCTATGGGCAATTGGCCTCCCTATGATAAACATACCATTATGTACCCAAGTGAATCCTCCAACCTCCTCTAAATCAACAAAATATTTTAAACAAATTTGTATGAGATTGTGTTTAGGAATCTATGAAAAATGTGATGGTATATTTTAGCTGATATATGATGAGAAATCATTACATAATGAACAAAAAATGAATAGATGTTAAGGAAATATTGATAGAAATTCCTACCGACTGATGAAACTGATGACGATCTTAAT
Organism: Viscum album; assembly: GCA_963277665.1. Lineage (NCBI taxonomy): Eukaryota > Viridiplantae > Streptophyta > Magnoliopsida > Santalales > Viscaceae > Viscum > Viscum album. The sequence continues at coordinate 479,706,049 of OY728141.1, forward strand.
AGCTGTATGCTAACTGAGAAACTGATTCATTGGTAATGGACACTAAAAAACAAGATAAATAGAGTCAGTAAATAATATATGGTTTTAAACTAGTGTATTTGTATATCAATTATGGATAACTAATAAATAATTGAGCATTAAATTATCATGTTGATACAATGAATATTACGTAATAATTTTCATGTGATAGAAATCATAACAGATTTTACTAGGGAAGTATTACAATTTACCAAGAATTATTATTCAATAAATGACAAATGAGTGTAACATGGAGCATGAATCAACTTATCGTTGAAATTGGATGATGTTTCTTTTGTAAAAAATATTGACTGAAGAACCACTGTTGAGTATGGATGATGATGGGTAATGATTATTTTTATATGGTGTTCCCACTAAAAATTGAGGATAATGACGCTGGTGGGTACTCAAATTTCTCCAATTTATTGTATTTTAGATATTAGAATGATACACATAACCTATTAGATGAAATTTCATTTTTATATTCACTATATATGGCGTGTCATTCAATAGTTGAGATGGGTGTGTGAGTTTGTATTCCAAACCTTTTGATGGAATAAGACTTCTTCATGAGTAGTATTTGAAGATATATTGAGAAGTATATAATGATATTATGAATGTCAAAACTAATTAAAAGTGGTGAAGTGATCATGATGTGAAGCATGAGTGAAAATATAAAGCTCAATGTAGATGAATCGAGTAGAGAAAGGGATTCTACATTTTTCAAGGATGTTCATTTGAAGAGGGTGGGGGTATTTGGGTTCATTTGTCATCACAGATTTTCTTCAATTAACGAAAGAATGGTTAAGTGCAAATGATATTTAAAGTCTTTTATATTGGATGGGCTGGGAGTGAGGTTCAACGATGATTCAAACTATTATTTTTTAATGGTACACACCCATGTTATAAGGATATGTTATCATTATACATACACTAAGAAAAGAAATTAATGTAATGATAAACTCACAATACGGTATCATCATCATATTGAACCCATGTTATAGTCTTACAAAATTATTTTTCGCACTATAAAAGGGTATATAATGAATTTAGATTAAATTGGGAAATCCCAAATTATTAATCAAAAAATAAAATTTAAATAAGAGGATTAAAAATCATTTAAATTTTGGAGACTACATGAATTACCAACAGAATGTTTTGGAATGTATGATTGCGTAAGTGTTGATACTTCCTGGTGCGGAATCCCAGGTGATAGGATCTAAAAGTTTGGAGGTATCATCATTATATTAACTAGATGATGAAGGAAACAAAAAACTATGTCACTTCACATGTTTTATAATATAAAAAGATGTTAGTAATGACAGATGTGATTTAGGAATTGGTGAAAAAAATTAAAGAGTAACAAAACAATACTCGCTAGGGATTCAACTGATGTTGTCAATAAGAATATGATATCACACTATATGTATGTTTCTACCTACTAGTTATGTTAATAGTAATTTTCTTTTTCAAATAATAAGTGGGTATTGAATTTTTAAAATAAAGTCTTATATACATGATTATATTCCTTGATATTAGATATTATTATATATCCCATTATCTCCCTTTATCATTATTAAATTTGGAATCATGTATGTATATAGAACTTCCACATTGTTCTCCTTCATTTTTTGGGATCATAGAACATCGGTGATGGAAGGATAATTTTAAATTTTAGATCTTGGGATGGAATATTGATGCTCCGTGGAGACCTGTTCATTAATATCCTCTTTATTAAACTTCTTTACTCTAGATATATTTTGATGGTAGTGTGGAGATTTTACATTATATCAATTTAGATAATGTATCTTCTTATCTTTATTCCATGATATATATCAAATTCGCCTCTCCATTTTTACGAAATAAATTTCCTTGGGAAGTTGTGTGATTCGTGGTCTTATGAATTTAATATTTTCCTAGGAGAAAATCCATGGTTATGTGGTTATATTGAGTGATTAATTCACTTTTTTTAGAGTCCATTTGCGGTGGGATCCATTCAAAAATATAGTTGACCAATGTATTGGGTGAGATAAGTGTTTGATTTGATACATCCACCATGAAATGAGTGAGTCCGAGTGATGATGATCTAACACTTCATAAGATTAAAGATTGGTAGTCCAATATAGTATCATACAATATTTAACATTATTCAATTTTAATTTCATCTCTATTACCTGTATAATTTTACTTTGTTCATATATTCCCATTTCAAAAACTAGAATCATTCAATCCAACCAATCCTCTATTATTTTCCTCAATGATTCTGTATGTTTTTATTTACTAATTTTAAAATAGAAAAAATATAATAATAGTTTTAAAGAATCAATTGGATGAATGAAACTTCATCACTGAGATCAACCCACATGTTATCCATTGTTATATATTTTGAGATATTATTAATGTATCTATGACTACTCTGATGAAGAGGGTGATTCAATTGTATATATATATATAAATACACTTATATATATTTATTTATGTGTAATGATAATTGACATACCAAATTATAAATTTCAGGTATCCCTAATTTTGTTTATCTTAATGAATAGCTGGTTATGATGAAATTTTAATGTCAACATGACTAAGAATTTATTTTGATATAAAAACATTCACCCAAGGTAAAAAATATTTTTTTTCAATGGATAACACACTATATAACACACTTGGAGTGTCACACACTACTTATTTGATATACTAGGGATTCATAAATCAAATAATATCACTAAATAACTAGGGGTTGTGAGATTTCTAGCAAGTAATCACCATTCTTTGATAAAATTTGTATAGAACCCATTAAAAATATATAATCACTAATTGTTTTGTTATTTTTCATATATTTTTATTTGTTGTAGATCTTACATGATGATATTTTCCTTCTCAAATAAAAATTAAAACATCTAGTCCCATTATTTAGAAAGACCTGGGAGTGTGAAACCACAACTACACAGTACATATAATGATAATATCTATACCGATGAGGGATATTCATTAGAATCATCCATAAAGGTGAATGTGATCTAATGTGTTCATTAATTTGGTATGTCTATTTTCATAGAATAAAGAATACCCATGCCAGATATATATTATGAATACTCAATGTCGAGAGGTCACACAATTTCATTAAAAAATGAAACATATGAAATTTTATGCTAGAATTTGATGTGATTGTTTAGAATAGATATTAATATATAAGTCTTTGGTGGATATCAAAATGGATAAAATTATAGTTTCTGTAGAACTTATTATTTTCTAGAGGCCATTCATTTCTTACATATATTGATCAAGGGTTTCCAAATGTTTATCAATATCATTATGGACCATGGGTTTCTATATTTTTTATAGATGAATGGGGATTGAATATGTCTCATATAGGTACCACAAAAGTGTTTTTGAGTTTTTTTAATAGAGTTTTTGGATTGTGGTTATCATGGTACTATATATGAGGTAATTTAGGGTTAATATTAATGATATAATTACAAAATGTGTTTTAGAATTTATCCACATAGAATTTGGATTTTATTACATAAGTTATTGTATATAATAAAATATAAGGTGAAATTGTAGAATTTCTTTTAGGATTTAGTGAAAGAATGATATTAAGAGAAATATTACCGATATCTAAAATTAAATATGTTGATTCTTGGTGTTTCTAGCCCTAAGGATATGTTTTTATATAGTGTATTCTTAGGTATATACTTGAGAACACATGTCGAATAATTCATCCATATAAAATTTTTTATGAATATATTTCAACCAATGCATCTTTATGTAATAGCCTAACAATATGCTTCTAGAAACATTGGATATATTTGAGAAATAGAATGTTCAAATAATAATAATTATCATATGATTGTTTATTCTCTTGTGTCCATCATTGAATTAGTATTTCATAAGATGCAATGTGAAGGGACATATATGCATTAACCTTGGTATTAAATCATACATTAAAATTATACAGTTAATATATAAAACACATAAAGAGAATCCTAGAGGGCCCTATAAAGATCCATATTCCATTTTATGGAAATGGGTAATCAGTTATTTTTCCCTTGTTGAGACTCATAATACCTATTTATTATATTATTTTCAACATATTTTAGAATGGTATTCAAGAATGATATAAACAGAGAAGTGTTCCCATTTCATGGTTTGAAATAATCTTACAAGCTCATGGATACCATGGAGGTAAAAGTACTTTATCTTCTACTTCAATGATCATCATCAAACCCTTTTTAAGATGTCCCATTATTCTATATTATGTAGTTAAAATACATGGTATGCATCAGAAAGTCATTTAAATTTTAAAATATCATTAAATATATATAATTATGATGGTCGGTTTTTGGTTTCTATTCAGTTATATTGTTTGGTTAATGTGTTTATAATCCTCCTAAAAAGCTACCATTAGGATCCCAAAATGTTAATTTTGATGAATTCATAAGAGAGATTGTTTTTATTAATAATTATAACGATATTTTTTTGACAAGATGTTTAGTAGGACTATTATTATTTTCTTATTAAAATATGGTGAGGATATATTACTAATAATGTAGCACCCCAAACATTTTATGGTATGTTTCTCTTAAATACACTCTTTTTATTAGGTGGCATATATTTCATGAATCAATGAGCCCTATGGAACAAAACATGGTTACTTATAGTAGATAGTCATAACTTAGACACTAAGCTTAAATTTACCACCTCTGTGTTTTGAATTTTAAAAATCAGGCATACATGGTTGTGTTCAAGAGGTTTTTTGGAGTCTAATAAAACAAAAATAATTTTTGGTGAATAGTAACCTACCCTAATGAATAGTAACTTACCCTTATGAATAGTGATATACCCTAATGAATAGTAACCTACCTTATTGTGTTATAAAATTAATATTCAAGTTGGAAGCACGATATACCTATATTTTAGAATGAGTTAATGAATGTTTTATTAATGGTTTTGATAATAATTTATTATTTTAATTGAATATTAAAATAATCATACATAGAAAATTGTTTTTTCGAAACTGGACTTCATTTTTGGATTCTACATGTCAAAAAATGGTTAGGGTGGATTTTTGGGATTTTTCTGAAATACTGGAATTTTTGATGAATAGGAAAATTTGATAATTTGCAATAAATCCTAAATAATGGATTAATTGAGTCATCGATGATGCTCTACTAATGTAATCCCACTTGGTTCGAATTCACATGACCCATTTACTATTCTTGGTCATAGAATACTCACTATTCCTTGTCTTGATGAGAAATAATAAATTAATGAGTTTTATATTATGAAATCCCTTCTCTCCACCACTGTAAAACCCCCTCTCACCCCCTTCCATTCACTTCTCTTAAGCCTTGTGCCTTCTAAAAATTCTATCAAAATACCTTCCCAACCTCCTCCGCCACGTCTAGAAAGCTTTGGTCTCACCAAAAGACCAAAACCAAATCCCTTAAGAAGGATCTCAAGGAGAAGAGATCAAGAGGTAAACAACCTCTTTTATTTTCATTCATTTCTTTCATTTTATGTTATTCTCTTCCTTTCCTTTGGCATGTGTTGGGATATTTCATTAAATATTCCCCATTACTAACTATATTATGTATGAATGATGGGATATTATATTCCTCTCATCAAACTATTGTTTATGAACTTTTAAGAGACGTTGTTAGGCTGCCGAATATTAGGGAGACATTTATCAAGTTTTCATTCATTTTAAGATTTCTTCATTTTCTTCTTCATTCCTCACCTCATCGTAACCAAGAGGCATGCATGACTTTTTATGAAAAATTCTTCATCGTTATTCTTCTCCTCTTCAAATTATTTACGAAATAAAAACATTGTCTGTGATGTGTCGAATTACCCACACTATGGATGATGCAATTTCAATTTCCATTAATTATTTCAAGTCTGGTCATGAAAAAAAATATATGGTTGAACCAGGTCATAATTTATGTGTTTTATCTTGATTAACATTCTGAAATCTTTATACGTTCATAATATGGAATAACAATAAAAAACAAGTTTATTGAGCAAAAAAACTGCCAAGCCAAATTCAAGCATTTATTTTTAACTCATCAAATGAGTCACCATCATAGTATATAACCAAAATAATTATAATATCATTGATATATCTTAAATGTCACTAGTAATTTATATTAACAATTATGGATGTTTAACAATATTTCAAACCAACTTCCATTCATGAATACAAGTAAACAAATCATGAAACCATGTAAGAAAATGCTTCCAAAACAATAAGATTTAATCTCTTAAACCCATCAAAGACGAAATTAATGAACTTAATAAGGTTATCCCATATCAATTAGATATAAAATAGGTTCTGTATTTATGAATTAATAATCCTAATTTTTTTATTTTGGTCTTTAAAAACAATACGAGAACACCTTTAAGCATAAGGTAAGGGATCCTCTCTCTCACTTTTGTTCAAGAATATCTCCTTTGTTGTGACAAATTTGTATTGTGCACATAATAATCCTTATGTTGTGTACCTACTACACATTTGAGATCAATTTCTATTTGAAATTATATTTCTATTAAATATCCATAATCTCATGTCATGGATATGTTTATTGTCTAAACCGTATACCATTTCACATAAAGTGTATATTTGGGATGTTATTGATGAATTAGTATTCTATACTCTATAAGGATATTAAAATTGCATATTGATCATGTATTGAATAATTGTATAAATAATGTTTTGCATGTAGAGGTGGGTGAGTCCCACTATAGCCCCTCGATGCATCTGTAGGTCTCATGAGACAAAACAGTTTGATGACAGACCCTTTGAATTTGCTTCCAAAAATCAGACGGGTTTCTACCCCAAGAGATAAACCATTTTATGGTATTATGGTTCACGTGCCAGATACTTGAAGTCCAATAAATAATCATTCTGTTTATTCATTATTATTTATTATTATTATCCATGTGGTTTTCACTATGACAAAATCTACGTATCCAGTTTTATTCTCTGTTTATTAATGGCATTAGTTGTTCATTTATTCGCCATTCCATTTTGATTATGTCAGATTGATTATGATTCAGTTATTATTATACTCATGATTATAATATTTTTAAACCTTACTGAGAATTTGAGCTCACCACTTTTATTGTTTACCTTCAACAGGTTATGAAGAGGAGGTCATTTATTATGTTCTAGTGGATTCAGTTTTTGTTTTTCATTTTGGATTGTATCCTGTAACCTTATCCAATGTAATTTATGTTAAATAAATGTATCTAGTTTCTTCAAGACTACTAAACTGATCATTCCTTCTAGATTTTCATTCCTTCTAACCATTCCAATATCACAAGTAATGCACCGGCTCCATCCTAGTGGGGTCAGGGTGTTACAGTTGGTATCAGAGGAAGTTCAGTAGGAAACTTGGAAACAAGAGTAGGAAAATTATAGTAAGGAATAGAGCCCTAAGGTAGTATTTGAGGATAAATGTACAAGAATATCCTTGTATTTTGGTAATGAATAGATTATGTGGGTATTTTAAGCAATACATCCTTGTATGGATACGAGTAGGCAGAGTTAGATCTCACACAGATGTATCTAGGTGTAATACCCGAAAACACCGCTTTAAGCTAGACTTGAACAAGAACTGGTGCACGATAATGGGCTTTGCTTCACTCTTGGTTAGGAAACTCCGGAGGGATATTCTTAGGATGATTCATTTTTTCATTACAATCTATTATGAAGTAGTTAATGTAAATTTTTCCTTAGAGGTACCTTATTTATAAGATTAGCTATGCATAGAATTTCAATCTATGTTAAGTGATTTTCTATTTGAGATTCATAAAATAATTTAGTGTATCCTATAATTTAGAAATGGCATCTAATGCATGAAGGGGAATCAATACTTGTGGGAAATATAGAGATATTCATACTGATCAAGTCAACACAGTCAATTTTGGAGCAGATCAGATCAATACTATATTGGGAAAATATACACAAGTTGAAACAAATAACCATTCCACACCTGTGTTGGATCGTTTCATGCGGAAGAATCCCCCATCTTTTAGTGGGAATACTAATCCAGTGGTTGCTAAGCAGTGGATCAAGTCACTTCAGAAGATATTCATGGCAATAAGATGCAATGAGAATGAGAAGGTGGTACTGGCAGTATATTGTCTCAAGGGGGAAACTGACTAATAGTGGTCCCTAATTCGGAAAACTATGGAGGAAGAATAAATAAAAGATATGGATTGGAGGACATTAAAGGAAATATTCTTTGAGAAATATTTCCCTTGTGAGCAATAAACTGAAATGAAGCGGGAATTCTTTAGCTTGGAATGAAGGGAAGATGACATTGTTGCAGAGTATGAGACTACTTTTACAATGCCGACGAGGTATGTCGTAGATTACATACGTGACTCGACATACAAGATTGATCATTTATTTAAAGGTATTAAGCCCAGTCTTCGGAGGGAACTGGATTCTCAATAATTTTCATCATATGATGGAATTGTATCAAGTTCCATAAAACAGAGAGGGAATTTTCTAGATCAAATATTTTCAATGGAAACCAAGATAAGAAGTGGTACTCGGATAAAAAAGGAAAAGAAGAATCCCCAAAAAATAACAAGGGAACAAATAGTTTCCATTATGTGAGAACTGTGGAAAGAATCATCACGGGAAATGCTTTAAAGGCATGAGAGTATGCAATAACTACGGAGAAAAGGGTCATCGATCCGATGAATGCAAGGGGAAGAAAAAATTCAATGATGTTCAATGCTAAAATTGCAGATAGATGGGACACTATGCAAATGAGTGTCCTAAACGCCAAGTAAACATGACTCATAAAAGTCAAAGAGATCAAGGGAGAGCTTATGTGATTACCACTGCGAAGGTCGAAGTCTCCAATGATGTGGTGGAACGTACTTTAATTGTTTCCTCAAACATATCCAACACCTTATTTGATTCTGGATCATCGCATTCATTTATATATTCTATGTTTTCCAAGAAAATTTGATATGTTCGATTTTAATTAATAAAGGAGTTGTCAGTCCAAACTCCCAGGGGATGTATCATTGCAACAAAGGCATGTCGACTAGTCCCCATCCAGTCTCCAAAACATGCTTTAGTTTCTAACCTTTTCACCATACCAATGACTGAATTTGATATAATTCTCAACATGTATTGGATATGAAATTATGATGCGAAGATTTATTGTAATAAGAAGGAAGTTACAGTTTTTGAAAATGGTGTAGAATCAATTTTCTTTAGGGAAGAAACATCACCACCAGATCCTTATCAAGAACCACCCCCGGTAGCTCAACTGAATTAAATACATGGAGTGGAAGATAAACCAACATCTATGGGTAAGGAAAGAAATATTCAAATTGAATATTTTCACATAGTGCAAGAGTACATTGATGTATTTCAAGAGGATTTACCTGGATATCCTCCAGGGCAAGAATTTGAGTTCTCTGTTGATTTAATTCCTGATGCAAGACCTATATCAATGACCCCATATAGAATGGCCACTGTGGAGTTATTGGAGCTGAAGAAACAACTAGAAGAGGTAAATGTTAAAAGATTTATTTGACCTAGTGTTTCTCCATGGGGAGCCACCATCTTTTTTGTAAAGAAGAAAGATGGATCCATGAGGCTTTGCAATGATTACCGGGAAATCAATGCTTTTACAATAAAGAATAAGTATCCTATGCCCCAGATTGATGATTTATTTGACCAACTTCATGGAGCTCAATTCTTTTCAAAGATGCCTTTTGGACTGAAAAATGCACCCTCTGTTTTCATGGATTTAAGGAATAGAGTCTTTAAGGAATATATTGATAACTTTGTTGTTGTATTCATCAATGATATCTTTGGTATACTCAAAAAGCTATGAAGACCATAAGGATCGTTTGAGAACTATTCTGAAAACTCTGAGAAGAAATCAATTATATGGGAAGTTTAGTAAGTGCGAATTATAGCTTCAGTTAGTTTATTTTCTAGGATATGTTGTCTCTAAGGATGGAATCCTAGTTGATCCTGAAAAGGCAATGGCAATCCAAGAATGTCCCACGCCAACAAACATAATTGAGGTACACAGTTTTATTTTCTTAGCAGGTTACTACTGGAATTTCGTTCCGAATTTCTCCCGACAGGCTAACCCACTAACCAAGCTCACATGAAAAGGAGTTAAGTTTGTGTGGAAAAAATAGTGTACATAATGCTTTGAATAATTGAAAAGAATATTGGCCAATGCACCAATTTTGACTCTTCCTTTTAGAAGTGATGGGTTTGTGATATACAACGATGCATCAAAGAATGGGCTGGGTTCAATCCTTATGAAAAATGATAAAGTTATTTCATATACATCAAGTGAGTTGAAGACTCATGATAAAAATTATCCAACTCAGGATCTTAAGTTAGCAGCCATAATCTTTACTCTGAAAATATGGAGGCATTATCTCTACGGAAGGAGATGTGAGATTTATACGGACCACAAGAGTTTGAAATATATTTTCACACAAAAAGAACTCAATATGAGGCAAAGAAGATGGCTCAAGTTATTCAAATATTATTATTGTTCAATACACTACCACTCAAGAAAGGTGAATAAGGTGGGAGATGCATTGAGTAGGAAGGATCATGGCCTTTTGACTCAAATGGGGATTGAAAGAGATTATATGTTTGTGGATCTTCTAAAGATGGATATGGAAATTGTTAAGGAAGGGGAAACAAAACTCATCTTTCAAATGATTTCTAAACTATCTTTCTCGAATAGATAAAAATTTCTCAATCTGATGATGAGAATCTGTAAATGAAAATTGATGTAGTTAAGGATGGAAGACAGGCTGACTTTGTGTATGAAGGAGTTCTGATTTTTGGAATGAAGTTATGTGTTCCATTAGTACCTAAGATAAAAATGGAACTATTAGATGATGCCCATATCACAAACTTCTCTATACACCCCGGTAGCACCAAGATGTATTGAGATCTTAAAGAATATTTTAGGTGGGAAAATATGAAGCGGGAAATTACTGACTACGTGTCAAGGTTTCTAGTTTTTCAACAAGTTAATGTAGAGATACATCATCCCAAAGGAGTTATGAAACCTCTAACTATTCATATGTGGAAGTGGGATAACATTACAATGGATTTTATCACCGAACTACCAAGGAAAACTAGAAGGAACGATGCAATATGGGTAATTTTTAATCGTTTCACAAAATTAGGGCATTTCCTTCCTATACGAGAGGATTGTCCACTCAAGCGCCTGAAAAGACTATATATTAATGATGTTTTAAGACTTCATGGTGCACCTATATCAATTATATCCAATTGAGATCCCCAGTTTTCACCAATGTTCTGGAAAAGTCTCCAGAAAGCTTCGAGTAATGAGCTTTGTATGAGTTCTACTTACACCCCCAAACCGATGGACTGTCTGAAAGGACTATTCGAACATTAGAATATATGTTGAGGTCATGCTCTCTGGACTTCCAAGGTATGTGGGATCAATAATTTTCTTTGGTGGAATTTTCCTACAACAATAGTTTCCATTAAAGTATTAAAATGGCTTCATATGAAGCATCATATAGAATGAAGTGTCGAACTCCAACTTGTTGGGACGAAGTTGGTGAGAGGAAACTTATAGGCCTGTAACTTATGGAAGAGGCCACAAAAAAGGTGAATAAAATTCAATCCCATATTAAGGCATCCCAAAGAAGGCATAAGAGTTATGAAAACAATCGGATAAAGGATTTGGAATTACAGGTGGGATATCATGTCTTTCTAAAAGTATCTCCATGCAAGGTTGTCATATGGTTCGGTAAGAATGGGAAACTGAGCCCCTGGTACATTAGTCCATTTGAAATTCTGGAAAGAATCAGAGCTATAGCTTACCATCTAGCGATGCTGCCAAATCATTCTAGGTTCCATGATGTGTTCCATGTGTCAACGTTAAAGAAATACATGCCAGACCCATCACATGTTCTCACATATGAATAAATTGAACTGGAACCTGATTTATCATATTGTGAAAAGCCTATTGAGATTCTTGACACAAGGGAATAGGTATTGAAAAATTGGACAACTCACCTAGTGAAGGTTCTTTGGAGAAACCATAATATGGAGGAATCAAAATGGGAACCTGGGGATGTTATGAAAAATAACCACCCACGTCTTTTGGGTGGGATTTATACATAAAAGTTTCGAGGAAAAAATTTCCAAATAAGGGAATAATGTAGCACCCCAAACATTTTATGGTATGTTTTTCTTAAATACAATCTATTCATTAGGTATCATATATTTCATGAATCAATGAGCCCTATGGAACAAATCATGGTTACTTATTGGTGATATCCATAACTTACCCACTAAACTTAAATTTACCAGATCTGTGATTTGAATTATAAAAATCCGGCATACATGGTTGTGTTCAAGATGCTTTTTGGAGTCTAATAAAACAAAAATATTTTTTTTGTGAATAGTAACCTACCAAAACGAATAGTAACTTACCCTTAGGAATAGTGATATATCCTAATGAATAGTAACCTACAATATTTTGCTATAAAAATAATAATCAAGTTGGAAGCACGATATACCTATATTTTAGATGAATTAATGAATGTTTTAAAACTGGTTTTGATAATAAATTATTATTTTAATTAAATATTTAAATAATCATATTTAGAAAATTATTTTTTAAAAATTGACATTATTTTTAGATTCTACTTGTCGAAAAATGGTTAGGGTGAACTTTTGGAGTTTTTCTGAAATACTTGATTTTTTTATGAATAGTTGAATATGATAATTTACAATAAATGCTAAATAATGGATTAATTGAGTAATCGATGATGCTATGATGATTTAAGCCTACTTGGTTAGAATTCACATGAGCCATTTACTATTCATGGTCATGGAATACTCACTATTCCTTGCCTTAAAGAGATATAATAAATTAATGAGTTTTATATTAAGAAATCCCCTCTCTCCTCCACTATAAAAACCCACTCTCACCCCCCATCCATTCACTTATCTAAAGACTTGTGACTTCTCTAAATTAGGTCCAAATACCTTCCCAATCTCCTCCCCCATGTCCAAAAATCATTGGCATAACCAAAAGGCCAAATCCATATCCCATAAGAAGGATCTCAAGGAGAAGAGATTATGAGGTAAACAACCTCTTTTATTTTCATTCTTTTATTTTATTTTATGTTTTTCTCTTTCATTGCATTGTCTTTTGTTGGTATATCTAAATAAATATTCACCCTTAATGTACATATTATGTAAATAATGAGATATTCCATTCCTCTCATCAAATTATTTTTATGAAATTTTAAGAGACACCGTTAGGCTGCCGAATTTTCGTGAGAAATTTATCAAGCTTTCATTCATTTTATGATTCCTTTCTTTTTTTCTTCTTTATTCACCTCATCTTAACCAAGATTAATGTTTTCTCTAGAATATAGTATTTTATAGATTTTCTATAATTTATGGAAAATTCTTCATCATTATTCTTCTCATCTCCCACTTATTTAAGGAATAAAAACATTGTTTGTGATGTGTCGAATTACCGACATCGTGGATGATGTAATTTCAATTTCCATTAATTCATTCATGTATGGTCAAGAAACCAAATATATGGTTGAACCAGCTCATAATATATGTGTTTTATTTTGATTAACATTATGGAATTTTTATATTTTTATAAAATGGAATAATATTACAAAACAAGTTTATTGAGCACAAAAACTGCCAAGCCAAATTCAAGCGTTTATTTTTAACTCATCGAATGAGTCACCCTCATGGTATATAACCAGAATCATTATAAGATAATTTAAATCTCTAAAATGTCTCCAGTAATTGATATTAACAATTATATATGTTTAACCATATTTCCACCCAACTTCCATTCATGAATACAAGTAAACAAATCATGAAACCAAGTAAAAAATGCTTCCAAAACAATAAGATTTAATCTATTAAACCCATCAAAGAGGCCATTAATGAACATAATAAGGTTATCCCATATCAACTAAATATAAAATAGGTTCATTATTTATTAATTAATAATCCTAATTTGTTTATTCAGGTATTTAAAAACAAGACAATGACACCTTCAAAGATAATTTAAGGGATCATATCTCTCACTTTTGTTCAAGAATATCCCCATTGTTGTGACAACATTGTATTGTGCCCCTAATAATCCATATGTAGTGTACCTTCTTCCCATTTGAGATCACTTTCCATTTGAAATTATTTTTCTATTAAATATCCATAATCTCAGGTCATGGATATGTTTATTGTCTAAACCGTATACCATTTCACATATGGTGTATATTTGGGATGTTATTGATGAATCTGTATTCTATACTCTCTACGGATATATAAAAGGCATATTTCTCTTGTATTGAATTATTGAATAAAGACTGCTTTGGATGTAGAGGTTGGTGGGGCCCACTATAGCCCCTCGATGCATCGGTAGGTCTCATGAGACAAAACAGTTTTGCGAGAGACCCTTCGAGTTTGTTTCCAAAAATCAGACGGGTTTCTTCCAATAGAGCTAAACTATTTTTACGGTATTATTGATCATGTGACAGATACATGATGTCTAATAATTTAGAATTATCTTTATTCATTGTTATTTATTATTATTATCCATGAGGTTTTCACTATGACAAAATCTATGTATGCAGTTTCATTCTCAGTGTATTAATGGCATTAGTTGTTCATTTATTCACTATGCCATTTTGATTATGTCAGATTGATTATGAATCACATATTATTGTACTCATGATTCCACTATTTTTAACCCTTATTGAGCATTTGAGCTCACCCCTTTCATTGTTTACCTTCAACAGGTTATGAAGAGGAGGTCATTTATTGAGTGCTAGTGGATTCAGTTTTTGTTTTTCATTATGGATTGTATCTTTTAACCTTATCCAATTTAATTTATGTTAAATCAATGTATCTAGTTTCTTCAAGACTACTAAAATAATCATCCCTTTAAGATTTTTATTCCTTCTAAACACGAAAATATCACATGTAATGCACCTGCTCCAGCCTAGTGGGGTCGAGTTGTTACAGTTGGTATCAGAGAAAAGTTTAGAAGGAAACATGGAAACTAGAGTAGGAAATTTATAGTAGGGAACAAATCCCTAAGGTAGTATTTGAAGATAAATGTACAATAATATCCTGGTATTTTGGTAATGAATAGATTATGTTGGTATTTTAGGAAATATGTCCCTGTCTGGATATGAGCAGGTAGAGGTGGCTCTGGAACAGAAGTATCTAGGGGTAAAACCCAAAAACACCACTTTGAGCTAGACTCGAACGAAAACTGGTGCACGAAAACGGGCCTTTCCACACTCTTGGTTTCGACACTCCAGGGGGATATGCTTAGGATAATTATTGTTTTTTTATAATCCATTATGAACGAGTTAATGTAAAATTTTCCTTAGTGGAGCCATATTTATAAGATTAGCTATGCATATAATTTCAATCTATGTTATGTTCCTTTATATTTGAGATTCATAAAATAATATAGTGTATCCAATTATATAGAAATGGTGTCTAACGGAAGAAGGGGAATCAATACTCATGGTCAATGTAGGGATCTCCCCACTTATCAAGTCAACACAGTCAATGTTGGAGCAGATCAGATCATGACTATATTGGGACAACTTACTCAAGTTGTAACGAATAACCATTCCACATCTGTGTTGGATCATTTCATGTGGCATAAGCCCATATCTTTTATTGGGACTACTAATCCAGTGGTAGCTGAGCAGTGGATCAAGTCACATGAGAATATATTCATGGCATTAAGACGCAATGATAATGAGAAGGTGGTACTGGCATTATATTGTCTCAAGGGTGACGCTGACCAATGGTGGTCCTAGATTAAGAACAACATGGAGGAAGAAGAAATAGAAGATATGGAGTGGAGGACTTTTAAGGAAATATTTTTTGAGAAATATTTCCCTCGTGAGCAACAATCTAAAATGAAGCAGAAATTCTTTAGCTTGAAACAAAGGGAAGTGGACAATGTAGCAGAGTATGAGGGTTATTTTATAAGGCTGGCAAGGTATGCCATAGATTACGTATGTGACTCGGCCGACAAGATTGATCATTTCTTTGAAGGTCTTAAGAAATGTCTTCAGAGGGAACTGGATTCTCAATCATTTTCATCATATGATGGAATTGTATCAAGTGCCATCAAAACAGAGAGGGAGTTTTATAGATCAAATCTTTTCAAAGGAAACAAATATAAGAAACGGTACTCGGATAATAAAGGAAAAGGATATGAACCAAAGAAGATCAAAGGAACGAATAGTTTCCCATTATGCGAGAACTGTGGAGAGAATCATCTCGGGAAATTATTGAAAGGCGTGGGAGTCTTCTATAACTGCGGAGAAAAGGGTCATCGATCCGATGAAAGAAAGGGGAAGAAAAAAATTCAATGATGTTGCATGCTACATTTGCAGAGAGATGAGAGACTATTAAAATTAGTGTCCCAAATGCCAAGGAAACTTTACTCAGAAAAGGCCAAGAGATCAAGGGAGAGCTTATGTGATTACAAATGCGGAGGTTGATGTCTCTAATGATTTAGTGGAAGGTAATTTAATTATTTCCACATACTAATCCAACACCTTATTTGATTCTGGATCATCGCATTTATTTATATCTTTTATGTTTTCCAAGAAAATTAGATATGGCCAATTTGACTTAATAAAGGATTTATCAGTGAAAAATCCTCAGGGATGTATCATTGCAACAAAGGCATGTCGACTAGTCCCCCTCCAGTCACCAAAAAGTGATTTAGTTTCAAACCATGTCATCATATCAATGACTGAATTTGATATAATTCTCGGCATGGATTGTCTATCAAATTATGATGCAAAGATTTATTTTAAGAGGAATGATGTTACAAATTTTGAAAATGGTGTATAATCCCTTGACTTTAGGGCAGAAAAATCACCACCCGAATCATATCAGGAACCACCCCCAGTATCTCTACTAAATGAAATACTTGGATAGGAAGATAAACCAACATCTATGGGTGAGAAATTAAATCTTCAAATCAAAGATGTGCACATAGAGCAAGAGTACATTGATGTATTTCCAGAGGATTTACCCAGACATCCTCCAGAGCGGGAAGTTGAGTTCTCTATTGATTTAATTTCTGATGCAAGACCAATATCAAAGACCCCATATAGAATGTCCACTGTGGAGTTTGTGGAGCTGAAGAAATAAATATAAGAGTTTAGTGACAAAAGATTTATTCAACCTAGTGATTCTCCATGGGGAGCCCCGATCTTGTTTGTAAAGAAGAAAGATGGATCCATGAGGCTCTGCATTGATTACCAGGAAATCAATGCTATTACAATAAAGAATAAGTATCCTATGCCCTGGATTGATGATTTATTTGACCTACTTCAGGGAGATTAATACTTTTAGAAGATTAGCCTTAGATCTGTATATCATCAACTACGTGTGAGGAAGGAAGATATTCCGAAGACAACATTTCGAACAAGGTATGGGCATTACGAGTTTACAGTGATGCATTTTGGACTGACAAATGCACCCTCTGTTTCCATGGATTTAATGAATAGAGTCTTAAAAGAATATCTTTGAAACTTTATTGTGGTATTCATCAATGATATCTAGGTATACTAAAAAAGCTATGAAGACCATAAGGATCATTTGTGAACTATTATGAAAACTCTGAGAAGATATCAATTATATGTTAAGTTTAGAAAGTTATAATTTTGGCTTCAGTTAGTTTATTTTCTAGGAAATATCTTCTCTAAGGATGTAATCCTAGTTGATCCCGCAAAGAAAAAGGCAATCAAAGAATGTCCCACACCATCAAACATAACCGGGGTATGCAGTTTTATTTGCTTAGCAGGTTACTACCAGTGTTTCCTTCAAAATTTCACCCGACTAGCTAAAACACTAACCAATATCACACGAAAAATAATTATGTTTGTGTTGACAAAAGAGTGTAAAAATGCTTTGAAGAATTGAAAAGAAGATTGGCCAAAGCTCCAATTTTGACTCTTACATCTGGAAGTGATGGGATTGTGATATACAGTGATGCATCAAAGAATGGGCTGGGATGCGTTCTTATGAAAAATAATAAAGTTATTTCTTATGCATCAAGATAGTTGAAGATTCATGACAAAAATTATCCAACTCATGATCTTGATTTAGCAGCCGTAATCAGTATTTTAAAAATATGGAGGCATTATCTCTATGGGGAGAGATGTGAGATTTATATGGACCACAAGAGTTTGAAATATATTTTCACACAAAAATAACTCAGTATGAGGCAAAGAAGATTGCTCGAGTTACTTAAAGATTACTGTTGTTCAATACTCTACCACCCAGGAAAGGCGAACAAGGTGGCAGATGCATTAAGTAGGAAAGATCATGGCCTTTTGACTCAAATAAGGATTGAAAGAGATCCTGTGTTTATGCATCTACTGAAGATTGATATGGGAATTTTTATGGAAGGGGAAACATCACTCCTCATTCAAATGATTTCTAAACCATCTTTACTAGAACAGATAAAAATTTCCCAATTTGACATGAGAATCAGCAAAAGAAAATTATTGCAGTTAAGGATGGAAGACTGAGCCCTATGGAACAAAACATGGTTATTTATAGGAGATAACCATAACTTAGACACTAAAATTAAATTTACCAGCTCTGTGATTTGAATTTTAAAAATCCGGCATACACGGTTTTGTTCAAGATGTTTTTTGGATTCTAATAAAACAAAAATAATTTTTGGTGAATAGTAACCTACCATAATGAATAATAACTTACCCTTATGAATAGTGATATACCCTAATGAATTGTAACCTACCCTAGTGTGTTATAAAAATAATATTCATGTTGGAATCATGATATACCTATATTTTAGAATGAGTTAATGAATGTTTTAAAACTGGTTTTGATAATAAATTATTATTTTAATTAAATATTAATAAATAATATTTAGACAATTATTTTTGAAAAATGGAGTTCATTTCTGGATTCTAGATGTCGAAAAATGGTTAGGGTGAATTTTTGGTATTTTTCTAAAATACAAGAATTTTTTATGAATAGTGTAATCCAATAATTTACAATAAAAGATAAATAATGAATTAATTGAGTCATCGATGATTCCCTCCTGATGTAAGCCCACTTGGTTCGAATTCACATGACCCATTTACTATTCTTGGTCATGGAATACTCATTATTCCCTATCTTGAGGATAAATAATAAATTAATGAGTTTTATATTAAGAAATCCCCTCTCTCCTCCACCATAAAAACCCCCTCTCACCCCCATGCATTCACTTCTCTCAAGCCTTGTTCCTTATCCAAATTCAGTCCAAATACCTTCCCACCCTCATCCCCTATTTCAAGAAAGCTATTGTATCACCAAAAGACTAAAACCAAAGCCATAAGAAGGATCTCAAGGAGAAGAGATCAAGAGGTAAACAACTAGTTTTATTTTCATTCTTTTCTTTCATTTTATGTTATTCTATTCCTTTCCTTTGGTTTTTGTTGGGATATTTCATCAAATGTTCCCCCTCACTGTACATATTATATATGAATGATGAGAAATTACATTCATCTCATCAAACCATTTTTTGGAAATTTTAAGAGACGTCGTTATGCTGCCGAATTTTCTTGTGAAATTTATCAAGTATTCATTCATTTTAACATTCCTTTCTTTTCTTCTTATTTCCTCACCTCATCTTAACCAAGAGGCATGTATAATATATAATCTTGTATTTTATTGATTTCATAATGTTTATGGAAAATTATTCATCATTATTCTTCTCCTCTCCCACTTATTTAATGAATAAAAACATTATCCATTATGTGTCGAATTACCGACATCGTGGACGATGTAATTTCAATTTCCATTAATTCATTCAAGTCAGGTCATGAAACCAAATATATGGTTGAACCAGGTCATAATATATGTTTATTTTATTGATTAAAATTTTGGAATATTTATACATTAATAATATGGATTAATAATACATAATAAGTTGATTGAGCACAAAAACTGCCATGACAAATTCAAGCGTTTATTTTTAACTCATCAAATGAGTCACCCTCATGGTATATAACCAGAATCATTATACTATCTTTCATATCTCTTTAATGTCACTAGTAACTTATATAAACAATTCAGTATGTTTAACCATATTTCAATCCAACTTTCATTCATGAATACAAGTAAACAAATCACAAAACCAAGTAAGAAAATACTTCCAAAACAATAAGATTTAATCTCTTAAACCCATAAAAGAGGCCATTAATGAACTTAATAAGTTTATCCCATATAAATTAAATATAAAATAGGTTCTTTATTTATGAATTAATAATCTTAATTTGTTTATTAATGTCTTTAAAAACAAGACAAGGACAATTTCATGCATAAGGTAAGGGATTCTCTCTCTCCCTTTTGTTCAAGAATATCCCCTTTGTTGTGACAACATTGTATTGTGCACCTAATAATATTTATGTGGTGTACCTACTTCCCATTTGACATCACATTCCATTTGAAATTATTTTTCTATTAAATATCCATAATCTCATGTCATGGATATTTTTATTTTCTAAACCGTATACCATTTCCCATACGGTGTATATTTGGGATGTTATTGATGAATCTGTATTCTATACTCTATACGGATATTAAAAAGGTATATTTCTCTTGTATTGAATAATTATATAAATAATTATTTGGATGTAGAGGTGGGTGGGGCCCAGTATATCCCCTCGATGCATCGGTAGGTCTCATGAGAGAAAATAGTTTGGTGACAGATCCTTCGAGTTTGTTTCAAAAAATCAGACGGGTTTCTACCCATATATCTAAATTGTTTTAAAAGTATTATGGTTCTTATGACAGATAAATGATGCCCAATTAATAAGAATTATCTTTATTTATTTTCTATTATTATTATTATCCATGGGGTTTTCACTATGACAAAATATATGGATGCAGTTTCATTCTCAGTTCATTAATGGCATTTGTTGTTCATTTATTCACTATGCCATTTTGATTATGCTAGATTGATTATGATTCACTTATTATTGTACTCATTATTTTTCTATTTGTAACCCTTACTGGGCATTTGAGATCACCCATTTCACTGTTTACCTTCAACAAGTTTTGAAGGTGAGGTCATTTATTGAGTGCTAGTGGATTCAATTTCAGTTTTTCATTATGGATTGTATCATGTAACCTTATCCTATGTAATTTATGTTATATAAATGTATCTAGTTTCTTCAAGACTACTAAAATGATCGTTCCTTCTGGATTTTTATTCCTTCTAACCATGCCTATATCATAAGTAATGCATCAGCTCCAGCCTAGTGGGGTCGGTGTGTTACAAATAAGAAATGATAGACTAATCTTATAGTTAATTAAGGAATGGTTGAATGAATTATATTCCATGATGTTTTTAGGTGAATAATATTATACACTTGGGATAATGATTCATTGATATATATTATAGAGACTCCTTGGAAAATTTGAATGTATATATTTTGACATGTTATTTTAATGATACAATATGGAACAATCCAATAGTGGTTTGTTTCCTCTGAAAACTTGGTATACCAATCCCAAATAAAATGTTTCTATTTAACTAAGTTATACAGAGAAAATATGATTATAGTACTATATGATTTTGTGATTTTATCTATCATACTTATAATGAAATGTAAATGCTTTAGATTTACCACCCAACTATCATGGTTGGTAGTTATTAAGAAGATCCATCAGAACATCATTTGTTTCTATAATGACAATCCAAAATTCCATCAAGAGAATAAATGATATTATCTTATTGTGTAAAGGATATTTGTAAGTACTTGGGATTGGATAAATATAATTTTTTTTAAAAAATATCACAATTATATGAAATAATAACTAAAATATAAGTTTTCCTTAACAGAGAATCTATGAGTTTAAATAGTGATAAGTATCCAGTAGTCACTGATTCTACTAAAGAATCCAAGTATATTTCTTCTTCTAACATATATAATGATAAAATAAGGATATAAATCATTATATAGGTTCTTTTTCTTTTTCATAGTAGGGAATATCTAATTATAATTTTTGTGATAATACAAAAATAACTACTATTGATAATAAGTAATGGTTACATCAATAGATTATAATTATAACATATTTAGAGATTTTAAATAGATAGGTGAAGTAATAGTTAATAGAGAATACCGAGGAAAAATATAGTAAACCATTGAATAAACACATACCTCAATAGGTGAATGAACAATGTGTGGGGGTTAATGGGTTATAAGTTATTTGTAGATTTCTATAGTTAAATTGGGAGTACATTAGAGTTAGTTCCCTAAAACTAGCTGAATTTTTTTATTCAATTACCGGAATAGATATATACTAGTTCTTATAATATAGTGACTTTTTCTATATTTATTAATAATACAATAATATCATTATAATTTTAATTGAATCGAAGTGGTGTAACAATTGCACACAATAATGTTTACATAGAAAAGGCAATAAATTCATTCTTAAATGAAAATGATCTATGTTCTATAAAAATATATTAGAATTTACAAAAATTATGTCGTACTATTAAGTGTTTGGGGATTATCAACATGGATAATTATCTTCTTGATTTTTTCAATTTATGATATACATGAATGGAGTTCATGATTAATGATCAAATACTATATTTTAAAAATATTTTATTCTTCATTGGATATTCTTATTTATAAAAATGATTATTTTTCTTTAGACTAGAGCCAAATATTCAGGTGTATCATAATTCACATATATGTATTCACTAAAGAAAATAGTTAAAACATATTCACATGGAATGGTAGTATGGATCATGTATGTCATAAGTGATATAGTATTAACAGAATGGAAAATATAGAATTTTTATATTTTAAAAAAATAGAAGAATATATATATGTAACATTGGGTAAATTAAAACTATCTAATAAAATCAGTGGCTATTTTATATTATATATGAGTTCATTTTAGATGGTACAATTTTGTTAAACCAAGCATATAGGGTAATGAAACATGTATACATCCTTCTTGGTGACATATAAGATTTCAAATGAAGTAAATTTTATAGAATCATTTTTTGGATGTTATTATATTTTATTCAATAATGCCTTTCTATATGCGTTCCATGAAGTCTATACAGATGAAAATACTGGAATTTAGTTTAGTTTAAATTATTATAATTGAGTAAGTAGACTATAAGGACACACAATATGTGTATAAATAATCACAATATACTATAATGATTTAATTTTTAAAAATTAATTATATACTTGGTTTTTGGAATAATAAAATTTTAAGTAAATGTTCATAAAAAAACAATCAATCATAAGATATTTGAGTTTATAATATGCGAGTTAATATATTTGTTATCCAATTTTCCAAAAGTTAATTAATATGTTTTTATTTAGCCATTTGATTATTGTATAGAGTAAAATACATTTCTATTCACATTACGTGAATATTAGAAAACAAATTTGAATCATAACATACTGAATATATTTTTTATTTTTTATTTTTGAATAATGATTTCTGATATTTTTGGATAAATTAAATACATTGGAGAGTGTAGGATGAGTTTAATGATATTATGGAAATGAAATATTCTATTTAATATCATTAAGTAAATATTAATTTATAATGTTATGTAAGATATAATCCATGATATGGGAAATAATTATTTTAATAATATTTTAATTTTATTAGGAGTATTACATAGATTTAATAAAATGTCAATTTACAATGTGAAATTATCATCATTTATAAAAAATATTTCCATCTATAATATATCAATTTTTTGGTAAATTCATTAGACCCAATATTGACATATTTTTATTTTTTATAAGACCTAGAAATAATTATCCCTTCTTATATCTGTCAATCCTATTGAGAGATAACAAGATAACATTGTTTTTAATGAATTATGAAAATCCATTTATTATTCCATGCTATCACATGGAATAAAAAGAACACCATTAATATATTTATGGATCACATTGGGTTATGTATAAAGTAATCCTCATCTATATTATTCATTTTAATAATAACAAAACAATTATAGAAATTAAAATTTTATAAATTTGAATATCATGAATAATGTAATTCTATAAATAAATAAATTATTAACTAAATGAGCCTAATCTTATCAAAAAAATTCCAAGTCTTGTTTACCTACTTCTTCCAATTTATCTGTTGATGTTGATAAATACCCAAAATTGGTCCCTAGAAAATTCTATTGTTTCTTTTTGAAACCTTCAACGGACATTTCTATATCCAATTAATCTTCATGATGAGTGTTGGATATGTTAGGTTGGTTAGTACATATATTTTTTGTATCGGATATTATTGTACATAATACCATTAAAATCTATATTATATATTACAACTTTGATTACTATTTTTATTGTTATTTTTCATATCATTCATGGAAAAATTAAATTTTGTTACTTTTTTTCCATTTTCCCAAGAGTGTCTGATTTCATATTGATACATTAGGGTATATTGGTATGGAATAATTTTTCTTAAGTTTTTATTCCCATTTATAATTATAGATTTCATATTTTTTATTTCAATATTTGATGAAATCTTCATTTTTATTTTTTAATGACATTATGAATGTGTTTCCCTTCTCCATTTTGTATTGTAAATCTAAATATTTGTTAATTGTGATTTATCTTCATAAGAGGAATTTATATTATCAAACTCATGTCTTCATTCCATGTTATATAGATCCTTGATTTTCAATTACATTAATAATTCATGCCCTAAATCCTTTTTGTGAATATGTATATTCTGTTCATAGATCCTTAAGTAGGCATATTATTCTTTAAAGGATGAATATATAATATAAGAATATGATAACCTATCATCTATACCTTAATCATTAGAATATGTAGGTATATATATATATATTAAGTATTTTAGTACTCTTTTTTGAATCTTATTTTGAAGAGTATGTCAATGGTAAATCATTTTATTATATTTTATGAATTGATCATTAATTTATATAAATTGTCATTATACATACTTGACCATCTAGAAGGATGTTATAATAATGAAATAAAAGAATAATCCCCATTTCACTAGTCTCTTCAGTTGATTATATAACATGATGATTTTATTATTATTCATTTTTTCATCATCATATTATATTGATGCTTAATCTTTCTTACAGGTCCACACCCACAAAAACCCTACCGGGATTTGTTTTAAGGTAGGGGTTCCCTCTTAATATCATATCCAATAGACCATGGCTTAATGATTAGAACCAATAAGCTACAATATTCAATGGAGTTCTTATTCAATAACTACATATATGAGACACATATCTCTAATATATTTTATAACAATAAACAAAAAATAAAAAGTATATACAATGAAACTATATAACAACACATGAATGTGTAAGAAACCCTATATGTTAATTTTAAGTAAGTACCAAACATTGGACATACTGGTGAAAACTATATTATTAACATGTATTATCAACACCAAAAAAGAAAATAAAAATCTATATAGTAATGAATCTATTATCAACCACTATCAATAGTCACCTATACAATGTATCACCATAAAAATACAAGAATCATCATGAATATATTCTCTAGATCAATACCCTAAATAAGGACATATAAACCACGTACTGTGTGAACATACGCAAAAATTATGGGCTCAAAACCTTTGAAGATGAGAGTATTAAAAAAATATAAAATGATGACTAAAAAACGGAATGTAAAATAAAATTATATACCCTCTCAACCTAGGATAATATGAAAATTGAAGAAAACTATATGTATCAGATATGATCAATGAACATGAGATTCCTAAACAATAGAAGAATATAATATTATTACATAATTCCTTGATAGATTTTATTAATCAAAATCCCAGGATTCTCAAAATTTAAAAAGGAAATTAATTTATAAATATGAAACCCCAACACAAGGTAAATCTCAAAGGAAAAAAATGAAATATTGAGGTATTATAAGGCTCAAAGTATCTAAATTAATAACTTTTTTATATCCCTTTTCCAATCTAATCCATTTTTGGGGAAACATGCCTCAATAATGTAAACACATCAGTCATAGGAGTAATTAACACTATATTTTGTAAATAAAATCCATAAAACCCCCACTTCTCCTCATAGAGATAATAGTAGGGGACTTGGAAGTCACTGATGTATGTGTTCCGCACATTGGTGTTTTGAACCATTATAGGTGACCCAATTCATAATCAGATGTTCATGATGAATGAGGGAGTAAATTTCTCTCCAAACAAAGGACCATATCCTTAAAATTATTAGATTTTTTAAATATATCTATTTTATATGGGGAATATTGTAACATCTATATTTTTATGAAACACTATGTTAAATTGCATACATGATATGTTATATCGAGCTTAAATGAACAACTAAATATATTTATGTTACCATTATAACCTTACTATTGAAATGAAGGGAATGAATTGTATCACCTAAATTATGAAAATAAAATTTCAAAATGATTGAAATAATTATTAATTGGATACCAAATTTATTTGAAATGGAAATAAAAACCAGTTGTATATAAAGGATATGTTTTTATGATAACCTATCTAAAAAATAAAAAAATTTGTTTATAAAAACCATATCACTCTTTATAGATTTTTATTTAATGAAAAATTTGTGTATCATATTAAATTTAATGTTTTAAATTCATCTTATAAATTTCCAATTTATGATATAATTACAATTAAAATTTTTTGGATAAAAGAAGTATTTAAAAAATAGTTTGACCACCTTTTGATGGGGAACGATTTTTATTTTGGTTTTAACACCTTTATATGATGTATTTGGAAAAATAAAATTCTTCTTTAGAAGAAGGACACCCAAATTCACTATTGAATAATTTTTGATATTTTTCTGATAACTATCATGTTTTAATGAATAGTAAAAATAATCTAAATATTAATTGAAAATAACTTTTTCATCTGGATAATATATATTGATAAATATTATTATTAAATGGTTTTAAGGTATAAATAGAATATATTTTAATAACTAAATAAATATTTGGTTATTAGATGTAATTTAACATTGAAATTGGATATAAACACATGTTAATCTTTTGGTAGTTTTTACCTTCTTAACAACAAACTTTTTGGGTTTGACAATAGGAATGAATTTAAATTAATTTTTTAAAATTTTATGTTTTAAATTTAGAAAAATGGATTCCATATTTTGAATCATAAGGTCTCAATGGTGTAAATAAGTACCTTTTATTTTTGGACATTATGAATAGTCACTTCAGTAATTATTTTTATTTACAATGGTTAATGGGTAAATTTGGTAAATAATGGTAAATATTAATAATATAATATTACAAAACTACCCTAAAACATGTCATAATTTTATTGTATGAGATATTTATGACCATGGAAATTCTTGGGGTCATTTTAGGACCACATGGAACCATGTGGCAGTGATAATGACAATTTATCATAATTAATTTATAGTAAATATAAAAATAACATAAAGTTATATCTTCATACCTAAAACAATTTTTATACGGGGTTATCAATGTTATTTATTTGAATATAAATAGTAATTGTAAATATAATAATATTTATAAAATCATGATATTTTATTTATAAATTTTAGATATTATATAAATATGTTTACTTATAACACAATGATAATGCAATGATTGCTTCATTAATAAAGGATTCAAATAGATGACATTATAGATATTAAAATAAATACTATTTGACCTAATTAATGTCATCCAAAAATTATATAGGTTAATATGAAATTTTAAGATTGATTAAATGGGTTTTCTATGTAATAATGTTGTTATGAATTTTTAAAAATGTCAAGTATAAATACTGTCCCAAATTGACACAATTGAAAACTTAAAATATAAAATAGTTTATTAAATGATATAAACAGCATAAAAATATAATATTCATCCAAATGGTTAAGATAAGTCCAAATATTTTATAAATGACTTTTATTTCTTATGAAATTATATTTTAATTAAATTAACCCACAATGTGTAAATGATATAATATCACTTTGAGATTTGGAATGGTAGTATAAGGGTTAAACAAAAAAGATAAGGATACCAACATATTAAAACCATCCTAAAGAATTATTGAATTATAGGTATTTGAACCAAAATAATATTATCATCTAATTTAATGAGATTCGTATCATTTGAAATGGATATTTAATTTATAATAAATTAATATTTCAAGACTTTCCTCAAGTGCCCCCTCCTCCATATTATAAAAGGTCACCACAAATACCCACTTACTCAAAACAATAATTCCCAATGTATCATCAGTCTTATTATCAATTAATCAAACAAAATTCATCATTTAATCCTAGAAGCATTACCTTGGGTGGAAGGCAACTTAAGAAATTCTTTTGGCTCAAATCAGAAGGAGTTTCCTGATTTAGATGTAACATCTTATCTCAAGTTCCATTCCATTATTTCCCTTATATGCTCCCTATGTTATTCCTATTGTTTTATTAAAAAAAAGGATTATCCATAATATATTGTGATGTTTTCATGGGAAGGATTCAAACTAGACATACATAATCCTCCATCGAATGGATACAGACAAACTATTTCCTTGTACGACGAACTACTGACACACAAAATGATTATTGTTCAATTTTATCCTACCAACTTTAATGGAGGCCATTATGATGGAACTATATTTATATATGATATATATTATATTTATATTTTCTCAATTCTTCTGTAATTTTTATTTAGAACTTACCTTTATACTTTCCATAATGTGTATATATGATAATTTCATTTGAGGAAGTGCATAATACCGCTAAATCAAAGTGATATGTCACATTCATGATATATATGGAACATATAATGGTTGGTTTTATTAAAATAATGATTCATAAATGAAATTAATATATTAATGTTAATATAATATACATTTATATCATTTAATTATTATTATTTTAATATGAAAATAAAATAAAAGTAGCGTTCATGCGTACATATGACCTACCATCTCCATGAATGGTGAATTTCATTTCTTATCTACCAATTTCATAGAAATTGTAAATACATATATACTATATATATATATGATATTTAAAATATTAATAATTTTCTGGAGATGATGTAATTTTGACCACATGGTTAAATTACATCAAACAAGTTCATTTTCGACTTAAGTACCGAATATCGACAAATTGATTGGTATGAACTTAAATAATTATATAATTTTTATAAAATGATGATATGTAATGAAAAATTAAAAATAAAAATAATAAATTATCTGATTAAAGTATAAATTAACCTATGTTTGTTATTCAGGAACATAAAGAATGAACTAGACAAGTCAGACTCAAGGTAAGGGAACATCTTAAGCTAATTTACAATCATTAGGTTAATCTTCTACTTTTTGCTTATTTCGTGCTAAGATTATATGAGAAATTAATCTTTTATCCTATAAATTATGTATACATTATTTATGATTAATTATAGAGAATACACATTCTCTATCTATTTTATTAACAAAATGATCTTTGTAAGGAATTTCTAAATTCAATTTACTCTCGTTAGGTTTTAGGTATACTTTGTTGATTATATTATGCCAAGATTATGTGGGGAATAACTATTTATTGATTTATGTTTCAATTTCCACATCCCTTGGTGTGGATTTACCATTTCAACACATAATCACCCCAATTATGAATTATGATGTCATTTATATGAACATTGTAAGGGAAATATTAACTCAATATCCATTCAATGAGTTAGGTATTCATATCATTGGTTTTGTTTTTCCATGAATATGTGTGAATTAACTATGACTATTTTACATTTAACATCCACTTTTGTTGAGATTATTTATATTTTTCACAAATAATTTTTTCATTGATTTATCCTTAATCTAAGTATTTGATCTTCATAAAGGATTTTGTCTCAATTTACAATACATTGATATTTATTTGTTTTTATTCACCAATTAAATTTAATATGGTGTATATACTACCCTTTGACATATTATGTCATGAATCTATTTAATATATAGATATTTTATGTTTGGTTTAATGTTATTCTTTAATTTTATTTATTCAAGTATTTTTAGAAGTTGTAAGTGACACTTTAACTAAAACATCATTTTAAATGTTTTGAATATCTATTATTCTAAATATTTTGAATTAATTTCCATGTTTTTAAAATGGTTTTAAGGATTTATTTATACAGACATTGATGTTTTACAATGATAATTACTTAAAAAATTTCAATATGGAATGTGATACATTCATTCAAACATCTCTTTAATAAAATTTTTAAATGGTTTTGCAAATGGATTGAATATTTTAATATCAGAAATTTATTTCTTATGATTGATTAGTAAAATATTGATCATTTCACTATTTTATGTGTTATGATTTTGTAATGATACTTGTAAATTTTATGAGTGCTTACTTGATAATCCAAAAACGGGTTTTTCTGTGACAAAACATTGGACGAGCGATCCCATGATTGATCTACAATGCATTGGGTAACATTTTGTTGGTAAATTATAAAGTTTCTCCTATGGAATTTATGGAATATACTATAATGGTTATTCCAAATGTAACCCTAAAGGCTACTCTCAATGTAGGTATGAAAACTACAATATAACATGATATGGATTCTATAAGCATCCATTATGTTTTATGATTTCTATGAGGTTTTGATGGAATATTATGATTACATTATGTAGGTTATGTATGTTATGCTTCATTGGTGAAATGTGTGATTTGGTGAAAAATTATTTCATGGGTTATAAATATTCATTTACTAACCATTTTATGCCTTATTTTATATCCCCTAATAATTTTTTTATGCTCATCCCATGTTTTTGAAATGTTTATCACAATTTATAAGTAAGAATAATAGAAATTATAAAAACGAAAATATATTTATCATGAAAATAATTCTGGTTTTATTTAAGGAGTTTTTTTATTGTGAAAAAATTCCATTGAGTATAATTGTTTACACTATTATTTTATAGATGTAATGTAACATTTATGGCGAAATTCTATAACTCTAAACCAGAAAGGATCCTCAATTTGAAAGAACATAAATTCTTGATCAAAACTCATGATTATGTAATGTTTATGTTTGGGGCCTAATATTTGGTATTAGACAAAATGTTTAGAGAACATTAGAGATTATGATGTTTTCATAAGGGTTATGGATATCATCATGGATTTATAATTTTATTGTATATTATAAGTTCAATGTTTCATAAACCCATTTTGAGACTTTATGATTTGAAATATTAAGGTGAAAAATGGAACTTTTTAAGACATCCACCTTTTAAGAAATTATGGGTTATTAATTTTTTTGGATGGAAAATATGAGGTATGAGATAACATTTATTTCTAAAACATGTAATGGTTATTTTTTAGGATTTTATTTGATTTTTTTAATTTTATTAGAATTATATATTTTTTGAAAAATCACAACAAGTAGACAATGTGACAACCCCTAGCATCAGAAAATACTATAGGAATCATACCCAAAACTGATGTGGGAATGGTATTTATTTCCTACCAGTGGACTACGTGATGTCCCAATTTAGTATGACATATTAATTGTAGTTAAATTATTCTATGGATGAAGAATACATTTATTTTTGAAACGTATGATTTATCAATTGGATATCCTTAGTATATGAAAATGATTTGGTGATGACATGATAAATGTTATTTTAGAAGATGTTCTCTCTGTTGGGAACACTATAAGCCTAAGGAAAATATAATACTATTAGATTGAATTTGAGTATTAATGGCTGAATTATATTTTGGAAGAATCTATTATTTTATTATGGATATATGGAGGTTTGGTATATTTAAGGAAATTATTAACTTCTCATGGAGAATATATGATTAGTTCGGTTTCAAACTTAGTTTTTTTTATTTTGATGAATTTTAATACAGTTTTTTATTGAATGGTCTTTATTAAAGGTTTGGTATTATTTGTTGAATTTTGGAGATTAAGAGTATCATTTATTTTAATAAAAGATTATTCTCTTGGTGGTTATATGAAATTGTACTAACAGTATTGTTTTTTGGTTAATTTCTAAAGATAATAGAATATATAGTTCATCTTCTGTGGATTATGAGATTCTCTCGAAGTTTATTTTAGCACTTCAAGTGTGACCAAGTCAAATTTAATATTTACCTGTTAGGGAAAATATGATTTTGTGGAAAATATTTAATAAATAATGAAACTCTACTTGATAAGTAAGTTTGTTTCCTTATGTTATTATTATAAGCAGTAAAATAATTCCTCAATATTATTAAAAAGACCTTAAAAAATTATTTATATTTATATTTCCTATTGGGAAATAAAAGATGGTTTAACCCCTAACAAGTTTATGGTTTTATGGTTGTTAAATTTCTCTTATTAATGTTTTATATTTCCATACATCATAATTGGACACTTAGTTTTTCAACCATATCCATATTTTCATACATGGAACCCTAGTATTTGTTATCTCAGGTGACCTTTGTATTTCTCTTTCTTTATTTTAATGTTGTAGTATTATTAAAAAATTTCTGATGTGGTAATTCTAATGAATTTAGTGATCCATGTTTTAAAATTTTGGGTATTAAATTACCAAAAGGGGGGAATGATGTACCATCCTGATTAAAAAAACACTATGTTCAATAGCATACATGATATGCTACATCGAGCTTAGACAAAAAACTATGCATTATTTTGTTACCGTTATAACTAAGTTGTTAGAATGGATGGAATGAAAATTATCAACTAAATTATAAAAATTTGGTTTAAATTTTTTTAAATAATGATTAATTGGTTTCCAAATTTTTTAGAAATGTAAGTAAAAACAAATTGAATATAATGTTTGTGTTTTAAGGAAAACCAATATTAAAAAAGAATTATTATGTTCATAAAATTATATCTCTCTTTTTGTTTTTTTATTCAATGAAAAAAATATTTTATATAATCATTGAAATGTTTTAAATTCATTTTTTATTTTTTCTAGTAAAGATATAAAAACAAATTTGTTTTTTTAAATAAAAGAAGTGTTTGTCTAAAAATCCAGTTGTGCAACATTTCGATGGTGATTTATTTTTTAATTTATTTTCTGACACAATTATAAGTTATATTTGAGAAAATAAACTTATTATTTTTAATAGTGACATATAAATATATCTTGGGTGAATTTTTGATATTTTTTGATAACTATCATGTTTTGATGAATTGTAAAAATATTCAAAATTTTAATTGAAAAAAAATATTTTCCATTGAGATAAGTTATGTGGATAAATAATATTATGTAATCTTTTTAATGAATAAATGGAATATATAATTTATCATTTAATACAATTTTTATAATTAGATGTAATTTCATGTTGAAATTGGATATGAAAACTTTTCAATATTTTGGTAGTTTTTACTTTTTAGAAACATGATTTTTGGTTTTAAAAATAAGAATTAATTTTAAATTAATTTATGAAAATTATGTGTTTTGAATTTCAAAAAATGGATTCATATTTGGAATCAGTAGGTCAATTTTTTTAAATAGTTACCTTTTATTTTTTGAAATTATTAATAGTAACTTCAATAATTATTTTTATTTACCATGGTTAAAATGTAAATCTGGTAAATACAGGTAAAAAATAATATTATAATAATATATAAATACACTAAAATGTGTCATACTCATATTAGATGATATATTTTTAACCATGGATATCCTTGGGTCTATTTTATGACCCCATAGATTCACTTTGTAGTGATGACATGTTATAATAATTAATTTAACGTAAAGGAAAAAATAACACAAACGTGTATCTTGTTCCAAAAATAATTTTTATATGGGGTTATATAAGTGATCACTTTGACTATAAATATTTATTAAAAAGATAAAACTATTTTTGATATCATGATATATTATTTAAAAGTTCTAGACTTCGTATAAATATATTTAATTATGACACAATGTTGATCTTGTGATTGCTTCATTGATAAAGGATTCAAATAAATGATATTATAAATATTAAAATAAATATTATCTAACATAATTAATGTGATCCAAGGACTCCCTAGGTTAATATTTCATTTTATTATTTATTCAATGTTTTTTTAAAAGGTATCATGTTTATATGAATTTCAAAAAGTCATATATGAATAGTGTCCAAAATTGACCTAATTCATAACTTAAATTATAAAATATGTTATTAATTACAATTAAATTCCTAAAAATTTTAAATTAAGAAAAATGGTTTAGATAATTATAAATATGTCAAAATTGTCTTTTATTTTCTGGGTATTTTTGAAATTATATGGTAAATATATTATCCCATAATGTGTAAATAACATTATATCACTATAAGATTAAATAGGGTAAAATAAGGGTTAATCAAAAAATATAAGGATAAAACTATATTTAAAACTTATATAAATTTTTTTTAATGTTATTATTTTAACCAAACTAATATTATCTTTTAATTAAATGAGTTTGGGACCATTTTTAAACGAAATTCAATTTAAAAGAAATTAGTATTTGAAGACTTTCTTAAAGTGTCCCTCCACCCTCTTATAAAAGGCCACCACATATACCCACTTACTCACACATCTCAATACCATTGAATCATCAAAATTATGATAAAATAATCTCCCAAAATCCATAATTTCCTCTTAGAATCATTACTTTGGGAAAAGGGCAGGTCAAGAAAGCATTTTGGCATAAATGAAAAGAAGTTACCCGAATTAGAGGTAACGTCTTCTCTCAAGCTCCTTTCCTTTATTTTCCTTATCCACTACATATGATCTTTTTATTCATTGATTAAAATACAAAATATAGTATCCTAAATATACTAGTATATTTTTATGAGAATTATTTTAATTACACTTACACACACCACCATCTAATTGATACGAACATATTGTTTCTGTGTCAGGCGAACTACTGCATCACGAAACGATTATTATTCAATTTTCTTCTAACACCAATCATGGTTTCCATTATGATGGAACTATATTTATATATTATATATATTATATTTCTATTTTCTCTATTATTTTTTTAATTTTATTTTAGAAAATACCATTATGCTTTCAATAATCTGAAAATACGATAATTTCATTTGAGGAAGTGTGGACTATAGCCCACCCAAAGTGATATGACTCGTTCATGCCAAATATGAAACATATAAATGATGGTTTTTAAATATATAGTAAATTAATGAAAAAATATAATGATTATATAATAATATACATTTATATCATTTGATTGTAATTCTTTTAGTATGAGAACAAAATGAAAGTAGCGTCCATGCGTACGAACGACCTACCATCTCTATGAATGGTGAATTTCATTTCATATCTACAAATATTAAGAAAATTATAAATAAATTTATACTGGATATATATTATATAAAAATCATGAATAATATTCTGGAGATGATGGACTTTTTACCACATTAAAATTTTACATCAAATAAATTTATTTTCGACTCAAGTACAGAATATCGACAAACCGACTGATATAAAATTAAAAAATTATGTAATTTTTATATCATGATGATAAATAATATAAAATTAATAAAAAACTTGAATTTTTTTCAAATTAATTTAGAAAATAACCTATTTTTATTATTTATGAATATAAATAATGAACGAGACAATTCAGAATCAAAGTAATTGAATTTCATAACCCATTTCCATTAGTTGGGTTACTCTTTAACTTCTTGACTATATAATTATAAGATTATGTGAGAAATAACTTTTTATATCCTATATTTTATGTATAGATTATTTAAGGGTAAGTATAGTGAATACACATAATCATTCAATTTTATTAACATAATGATCTTTGTAATATAATTTCTAAACTCAATTTCCACTTGTTGGTATTTTGAAAGATCCTGGGATTATATTATTCCATGATAATGTGTATAATAATTATTTGTTTATTTATGTTTTAATTTACACTTCAATTTTTTTGGATTTACTGTTTCTACACATAATCAACCAATTGATTATTTATCATGTCATTTATTTGAACTTTGTAAGGGGAATCTTAACTCAATCTTAATTCATTGAGCCAAATATCCATATCATTGGTTTTTTTTCCAAGAATTTGTGTTCATGAAATCTGATTGTTTAGCATTAAATATCCACTTATATTGGATATGTTTATATTTGTGACACAAAATTAGTTCATTGATTTATCATTAATATAATGATATGATCTTTGAAATGGATTTTGACTCAATTTACATTCCATTGAGACTTATATATTTTTAGGAAAAAAATTCACTTTTATATAGTGGATATAATACCCTTTGACATATTATATCCTGAAACTATTTATTCTCATGATATTATACGTTTGGTTTAATGTTATTCTCTAATTTTTTTTATTCAAGTTTTTTCTCATGTGCTAAAGGACTCTATGACTAAAATGAAATTTTAAAAGTTTTAAAGATATATTATTATAAATATTTCTAATTGGTGTACAAGTTTTCAAAATAGATTTAATGATTTATTTATATGGACATTGACGTCGTAAAATGTTAAATCCATTTAAATTTTCAATGTGGTATGAGACAGTTTGATTAAAAAATATAATTGATAAATATTTAAATGGTATTGGAAATGGATTTAATATTTCAACACCATAAATTGATTTCTTGTGATTGATGAGTGAAATGTAGAAAATTTCAATCCTTTATGGGTTATGATTATGTAATGGTACTTGGAAATTTATTGGTTTGTAATGTGATAAACCAAATATGAGTGGTTATATGATAAACCGACTATAGTTGATCCTGTTATAGACCTCTAATGCATTGGGTAACGTGACAAAGGTTAAAGATATAGTTTCTCTTAAGAGATTTAGGGAATATACTATGATGGGTATTCTAATCATAGCCATGAAGATGACTCCCTAATTAGATATGAAAGTTGTAATATAAGTATAATATGGATTCCAGAAGTTTTCATTATATTTTATGATTTTTATGATGTTTTGTAGTAATCTTTTGGTACATGATGAAACCTAAGTAGTTTATGTTTTATGGGCGAAATGTATGAGTTTGGAAAAATGATTTCCTAGGTTTTAAATATTCATGGAATAACACTTTTATTCACTATTTTATAATCCTTACTGAGAATTTTATGCTCATCCCATGTTTCTGAAAAAACATTCACACCCTATAAGGAAGGATAATAGAATGGAATAATTCATGAATTTTTTTATCAAGAAAATAATTCTTTTTTTATTTAAGGAGTTTTATTATTTTGAAAAATAGTGAAGAAAGTATAAGTGCCTACTATGTATTTTTTTGAGATGTAATCTTATATTTTTGGCCTAATTTTATTAATGAATAAACCTTAAATGGTCCTCAATGTGAAATAAAGTAAACTGTTAATCAAAACTCAAGATTATGTAAGGTTTAAGGTTGGGGACTTATACATATACCTTAGTTATTTGATGGTAGTGAGAAAATAGGACTATAATATTATATAAAATGAACTAATATTTTATTGGAGTAATAAGATTATTTAGTAAGACTATGGATCCATTTACTATGGTTATAAGGCCTATATTAGAGTACCCAACCCATGGTAACTCTAATAATCTCACAAGAACCCATTTTTTACCTTTACGAAACAAATAATCCCATATTTTCAATGTTTCCATAGGTATAAAATTATATTCCAAAAATAACTATTCCATTATATTATATATAGAAAAATTCTCATAATGGAATATTTAGTGGTTTTATTTTGACACCTGGAAGAGAAGATAGGAAAAACACTAAAGGATAAAAAATACACAACATGTAATATTATTATCATGGCATGTAGATCTTATTGGATATCACTGCAACTATCACACCATGTGGGGGAAAACTACCCAACACATAATTTTATGTATATAGAGTTCACATATTGTGGGATAATTTCATCTTTTTTGCAAAACCCATTTCATGTAGTAATACATGGAATATACATCCATTTCACATTCCATGTTCTCTGATTGGTGTGGCAGGGTGTATACTTAATTACATGATATATTGAGTGAACTAGCACTACATTACATGTAATTTTATACTATACAATATATCATTTTTATAGATCTAAATGAAACCACAACTACCAATGGAATTCATAAAATACTTATACATTAGATTTACATGGCATGTGAAATTTATCTCGCATTGAATCCATAGTCTCCATGAAAAAAATTTAATGTGACATGTAGTTATGGACTATACTCTATGTTGATTGGATATGTTGAGATTATTCCAATTAATTATTTTAAAATTTCCCATCATGTATTCCATATTTTTTTTATTTTATCACATTTTATCTTATTTGATCAGCCTCGAACTCCTCTACTGAACAAATGGAAGCCATTTCTACTAACCATTTAGGACCTTACCAATAACTGTTTGCTGAAAAATAAACCAAAATGATATCTATT
Organism: Viscum album; assembly: GCA_963277665.1. Taxonomy (NCBI): domain Eukaryota; kingdom Viridiplantae; phylum Streptophyta; class Magnoliopsida; order Santalales; family Viscaceae; genus Viscum; species Viscum album. The sequence goes on from OY728141.1 coordinate 479,744,588, forward strand.
ATGCCCTATAATACTTCTACACATTTAAAAATTTCACATCGTGACTAGTGGTGATTCATAAACTCCTCCCATTAATGTTTCAATTCTCCAACTATATTTAAAAAACAACCATTTTCTATTAACATGCTCAAAATGTCACCTTATACCTCCATTCGTTGTTCAGTCCATCATTTTTTTGGATATAAACATTGAGCCTCAATCCATGGATCAGGATAGTAGGGAACATGAATAGTAAATGGGGAGATGAATGTAGAAAAAAATTTTCTAGTGTGTTATGTGATGGTATGACCACCACTCTCCATGCAGGGAATCTATTTTCTAGGAAAAGTATGGTGATGAAAATAAATCAAAGGAGAAAACCCCATTTTATAAATTTATAAGGATTTTTAGTAGAATAAATAAACCATGAATAATAAATCTAGACATGAAATAAAAATTTAAATCACAAAAAATATAACAAAAATCAAAAACATGTACAACCTAATAAGGATTTATCATCACTTGCAAACGAGCATGTACCAACTGGTATAGGATCCTACTTTCATCCAAAAGATGTAGGATCAAATCTAGGAAGGGAAGAATTTACGGGCACTATATTAGCACAATAAAATTATTGTAGTAGCGGAGGGATTGTAGTAGTGATGATAATGTAGCGGTGGAGTCACTATAGAAGGTATTGTACCGACAGTGCTATTGTAGCGAGTACTGGTGCAGTGCGACACTGTAGCAATAATATTCACCGAGGAGTCCTTTGGGCCAAAATGGGATTTAAAGCATTGTATTCAAGCCACATGGCCTTGGGAATTTGGGATATGTAATGGGTCTCCCTCCACCCACTCTTAAGGAGGTCTTTTCTATCAATAATAAATCGAGGCTTCGACGCCATCCTTTTAAAAAAAATTATCATTACTTCAAAAATCAGATCCCATTCTTTAGAAATCTCCATCACCACGAAGAGTAGGGATCTTCATCCTATTAAAACCTATATAGGGGAAATGTTGAATAGTATAGATAAAGTCAGAGGATTTAAATTTTGAAATTATTTTTAACCCACCATTTCAGTTACTCTATATTTAATTAAATAAATGAAATATGTTAGGAATGAATTTCTGAAATACATTTAAGGATTACAACATCCGTGGATAATATCATGGGGACCAAGAACAACCACAATGTTTTGATATTTATATGAGCCTATATATAAGCAATATTGACATTTTACCCACAATATGTATTTTTTTATTTGTCAAATAAATATTAAAAAATTCAAAAAAATGAATAACTCAGAATTCCATAATAATTAATCCTAATGGTTATCACTATGATATAAGATAAAAAAATATATTAATAAATTTTTTAGGGTTTTTATCTAAGATGAATTCACAATTTTACCAGTTTAGATTACCTATGACTCAAAAACTCAAATAAGATTTATTTCCTCATAAAAAACCCGGTTGCTTCATCCTTTGAATCTTCAGTTCTTTTCTTCCCAAAAGTATGTAACTAGTGTAGTAAAACATGATATTCATAATCCAAAATCATCTATAAATTTACTAACCACATATTATATTAATTCCCCTCTAGTGTTCTAGGATCTATGTGAACCTAGGATGGAACCACATAGGAAAATCCCCTTTTATAATAATAATTATAGGACATTCATCTTCGGTCATCTATATAATCCCTGAAAAAAATCCTCTGATCATCTATTTTGAATAAAACCTTAAATAAAAAATAATATTTCATTAATTATTTCTCCATATATTCACTTACCAATGAACATTATAACAAACAGTCTCCAATCCCCAAATCATTATGCATGACTGAAATCCATTGATGTCAATTTAGTTAACGTCTTTTAAAAATATCACCCCGAGTGGGAGCTCCATATCACCCAAATTTGATGAGTATGCCAAGTGACTCTCACAAGGATCACCAATTAATAACAAACACTACTCTATAGTTCCTCCTATATAATTGATCACAGATCCCTGAATAGATTCATAATTTCATTCTTCTCGTGCATTATATCTTTTACTCTTCCCCGCTAGATAATATAAATTAAAAAATTAAAATTATAAATAAATTGAACCACATATATATTAGTAATATACTTACTCCAAATATATAAATAACATCACATCCACTACTATATACAATATCACATCCACCTCCATGTACAACTCGGTTTGGTTGTTGTCTCTCATTGACAAGGATACTAATATGAAGATTGAGAAGAACACCATGATCTTTAAACCATTTTGAATCCAACCATAATCCCTATAGTTATTCATTAAACTATAATATAATGTTAATGTTCTTAATTTACGGATATGAACTTTCTCTCTTTGATCTACACCCCATAATAAACCACTATGAATTTAAGAGGCCAAATTTATTGACCCACTGAGTAATATCCATCATCATGTAACTAGATTCACCGTATGATGGTCCCCAATGATTAATTATAACTATTCCACTAAGGTATAAAACCCTAATAAGAGACATAAGTTCAATAATACCCACTATATAACTAGAATTAATCCTTTGAAAAAATCACTATCGGACCCATGGATAGGGGGACATGCAACACATAGTTAGGATAATTCACTAGGTGAACAACATTAGAATATATTTTCATAGAAATAACCCAACTAATACTTCCATTATAGGCCTCCATTGCAAATAAAAAATTTATGAACCACATATATATCCATTTATAGGTGATTGATGGAAACCTCTCTCATCAAAACCAACCACATTGAGTCTAGTTTCTCAATATTTTTACTCATCCATAAAAAACAAAATTATTTTTAATTTAATCATATAACATGATAATTATGTTCCTCTATCGTATGAAAATCATTCCAACATCAAGAATTATAGAGGAAAAATGTTACTCCTACCACTGAATGATCAACCCCATCACGATGTTTTACTATAATTCCAGAACTCACATGTTGAGTGTCCAATGTATAGTAGATGATACTGCAGAGAGTCATAATTACATGGGTATCATGAAAACAATATAGGGATTCCCTAATTCAAGAATTAACACATGGATACCATGATAATTATTTAAATTTTATGATACACTCCATGAATACCTCTTCTAAGATTCAAAATATGGAGTTAATTAGATTTGAATTTGACCAATAAATACCTTTGTCACAAAACATCTCAAGGATATTATTTCCACGCATTATATGAGATACAACATGAAATACTACAGAGTAATTATAAATCCCCCTTATACATATTCATGAACCAAATAAATCATATGAGCTCAAAGGGGAATTATTTTTCTAATTGAATGAGAATAAAATAAAGTGTTTTCAATAAGAACTCAAAATGACAATTATTTGTATTGTAGGTCTTGATCATAAATAAAATGGAAATATTTTATATGAAATTACAAATGAATCCATAAAAATAATCAACATCTGAAAGATGTTAATCGTGTATACAAAATTAACATTACATACCATGAAAATAGAATAATTAAATTATAATAGAGAAACAGTTCATAAGAAAGTGTCTAAAAGTCTCGTACATAGATGATGAAAAAATATAAAGTGGAAATAAACATGAAAACAATCTCAATGCACTGACTGAAAAATAGAATCTCTATATACCATCCCACCTCATCCTGAAACCATAAGATTATCCACTACAGCATAATAGAACCTGTTGACCAGTAATGACGATAGGCATGACCTATAAAACCAAATATACAACCACATAACAATGCATTTATATCCTTTTAATATAGATCTTTTTCACACATGTTTCAATGATGAAATAATATGTAAAGTACATTTTCAATTTTTAAGGAAATAAAATGATGAATTACATTATCAGAACCAAAATATTTAAAAATAATAAATATTTAATTAAAACACATTCTATTTCAATATGAATTGGATACAATTCTGATGATTTTATATTAAAGACAAATGTCTAAATGTATATTATTAATTTCATAATAAAAAATAATTTTTAAGCCATCACATCATGTGAACATAGGAGCTATAAAGAAAATATATAAAAACACTATACAATTGTAAACTAAGATAGGTTCTATATATCTTAAACCATCCCAAAAAATTAATATTTCCATCACATGAAATATTAAGTGAAAATTACCATAAACAAAATGAAATCTATCTCAGGAGAACTAGAAAAATAATTATATTTATGTACCAATACTTTCAACCTCAAAACATGGGGCTATCCGTTTATTAAAATCGGATGTCAATCAATCAATTATTTCAAGACCATTAATTTATATATATATATAAAATCATTTAAAGAAAAGTCACACCCTCAGATCTTATTCCCTCTCAAAAAATCAACCTCATTTCAATCATGATCACACAAAAAATACATAATCCCATTCATTTGGAATTATCAACTACATAAAAAACTAACCATCTATTTTCTAAAACACATGGGGTATAATTCAAGTGGATATCATCTCCTCAAGAAATAATTGGAAGGTTATATATGGTCATAATGATAATCCCTTATAAAATCCAGCTATACAGCATGTTTACGAATCTAAAAAACTTTTTATAATTTAATTTTATATCACAAATATCCAATTAATCATTTATAAAGACACACAACAGGAATAAATTTCTAAAATAATATATTAAATTAAAAATAAAGGTAAATCCCATGTCCTTTAAAGTAAACTCAAATATAATAACTTATTTTCAATAAACATATTTTTTATGCATAATAGAATATATAAAACACATGAAAAATTATTTAAGGAAATAAGAAATCATTGTTCTAAAATTAAATTGTTTTGAAATGTATCACCATCCATAAATGTAACCTCTTTCCAAACCATTGTATTACTCCATCATGAAAGTGGACTAAAAAACCATAAAATATGAAGGAGAACATTCAATAACCCTAGAAAAAAATACCCAAAAATTAAAATGAAGATATAGAGAATCACTAGGTCATCAATACCTCAGCATGAAATAAAAATAGAAAAGAAGTCACAAATAAAGTTAATGTAGAGAATCAGAGAATTTATCTGGAAGAATCATAGGTAAACCTGATGAATCACCCAAGATTCATACATGGAAGGCCATTATCCTTGAATGAAAAAATGAATGGCTATATTGGGTCAAATGGGGGATAAATGAAGCCACTATGGGTATTATTTTTAGAGGGGAAACAAAGAAATTATTTATTTTTAATGATTCTTTGAATTACACATGTTTTATTTTCAAGCATGGATAAACCATTCCCCAACCATGTCCTTATAATTACGCTCCTAAGAAAATATGTACTGGAAGTCCATATAGTTATAAAAACCATAAACTAATCACATGTTTTGGTTGAGTAACATATTGAAGTCCTTTCATTCTATTTTTACTAACCATGTGAAATCAATGAGTCATAAACTATGAGTTTTAAATAACAAAATATTCTAGGAAATTTAGTGTAGGATATAGACACAATAGAGATTCAAATAATAATATAAATATATTCTAGAGTGTTCGAGTTTTGATAATTCACCCAATCATAATTATATATTCCCACAAAAAGAACTGTAAGGATCATTTTTTCAAAAAAAGACTATTGGGTAACCTTCTGTAGAATGTAATTGATTTTAGAGATCAAGAACTAAATAATTAATGGGTCATCATCAATTAACATGCTAAATAAATAATTTTAAATTTCATATAACATGCATACCCAATTTCTAACAAAGAGGACTGACCCACCATAAGTCTTATGATCAACAATGTAATAAGTCAGAAAAGGAAAAGATAACTTTCTTACAAGTATCCCCCCAAATAACATCACAATAACGTGATAAGAACCAAAATAAAAGAATCATTTTCTATACCACTCCCCATGTCCTATAATACTAATAACAATATCCAATTATATCCAAATTTCTAGAATTAGTGTCAGTTTATGTTGGGGTAAAAGGGATAACCCAATGACTAGAATCCAAGGTCATAAATTAATACATAATGAGAAAATATCATACAGATTGACAATAATTTCTACTATGGTTCTCTCCCCATAATATTATATACCCTCATTTTAGCTCTAATCATTAAAACTAAAAACAAGCCAAAAATTTCAACAAACTATGAATATAAAATAATAGAGGGAAAACTTTCAAAAAAACACTATACACCAAACTCAAGTCTCATAATAAATTATAATGCATTTCCATGATGAAAACATTCCAGAAAACTCGAATGTAACATCCCAATATCCTATTCTATAGACTGAATCTAGATTAACAATCCCTATGTTAACTCAGGTATGCCACCGTTTATTCCAAAGGCTATCAACTAGAATTCTGGTTAATTAATAAAACCATGTGGGATAATATTCCATGAATATTATGGAATCCATAGAAATGAAAATTAATATAGTTAACTAAACCAACCCATATACTCATTTCAGATAATGGTGGAAAGTTATGATAAAATTAATATATTATACAATGATTTAATTGATTAAATTATATAATTCCTGAAAGATCCCCCTTTAGTGGATTATATATATGGGATAATAAAAGAATGAAATAAAATTAAAATGAAATAAAACCATAATCAAGTCCTGATTCCTGATAGGTCGCATATCCCATTCTCCATGTTAACATGGAATGTAGAATATCATGAAAAAGGACATTGACTTATAACAGTAACCTACGGTCAAATTGTCTTATACATAGAAATAAATTCCCATTGAGGCCTGAGTCGCGTGTTAGTTCAACTGAGTAGGTCACAACCATTAGTGTCCCTAATATAACCAATTTATTACTGTGAATGTTTTTGTGATGAGACTAACCAATTATAAACACAACCTTAAAATCATTTTGAACTAATACAAAAAATAAAATCCAAAATCATGGAGGGATGGGTTCACCATAAAAATGTTACATACCTACATTGTCCAGTATCGGGATGTCTCTAAAAACATCACATAGACCATGCCAACCATCTCTCTCTAATCTAGGGGAATATAGGGAGGTCCCACATGTATCAATTGTGATAAAAAAAGCCATCCCTGAATCCCAAAAATCCTCAAGGGCCATGTTCACTCTATTTAAACCATCATATGTCTCCCTTAATGTCCATGTTCACCCCTAGTTGACCATAATTTTACCAAATCCCATGGGGGGGCTATTGACCACCATTTTAACCCCAACATACCCATGGGGTAGCTTTCACCATAGGGTAACACTAAATTTCATACATTAAATACATTATTAACTCATAAAAACAATAAAAAGAATATAGTGCATTTTTTATTCTCCATTAGAGAAAAATAAAACTCATGTTGTTCTTTTTGTTACCTTTATCCATTTCCAAATATAAAACAAAATTATTTACCAATAGAGGCTAATGTTTTCTATATCACTTTATATCAACTAAATATCTAAATAATTAATTGATTTATTATTGATCAACAATTTGGAAAGCATGGTTTCGTTTTTAATTAGATCAAGATAAAACAAAATCATTATTTTAGAAATAAATTACCAACTAAGAGGGACCAATCAAAAGATCATTTTTTTCACTATTAAAAATGGTTGTGAAATTCAATTTTATAGTCAAACACTTTAAAACATATCATACCCTTTGGAAAAATTGAAATACTATTTAACTATTAATTGTAAACTCTCAAATATATGGGAAAATATTTAAATAATAAAATTTAATTAATAAAACCCCCAGAAAATAAAATATATAAAATTGTTGGTCTGTTCTCATTAGTCATGGAAGGTGTGAAACTCATTCATTTAGAAACTTTTAACATGACTATGTGTTAGGTTGATGCACTACATACATTATGCCTAACGAATCCAACATATTGAGTATCAACAACTAATTTGGAATAAATCGATAGAAAATTAGATTAAAAAAACCTTAAAATAAACTATTTTAGCTGAAGATAATGAGATATAACCAAAAAAACTAAGAATATTAGGAAGTGGAATCATTAACTCAAAAAAAGATCTTGATTTCAGTTGGAGATGGTCTATTCATACATAAGATGTTGAATAACCCTTTAGAGGAAAGGGAGATAGAGGGTGGCATGTGTAAGAAATTATTGGGTTTAAATTGGAGGAAAATGGGGTAAACCCTATTTAATGATGGATGTTTTGAAATATAATTTTATTGCATTTAATTAAACACATGAGCATTCCCCACAATTTTCTATTTAATGAATAAACCATGCATAACTCACTAACCGAGGAAAAATATATTGTATTCTCTCTGGGCATTGTATTCTAAAATATGTTCACACGTTGTAGTATTTATATGTAATTATTTATAATTCACAATGATTCCAAGATCCCTTACAATGTTTAAACAAACCAATAACCTATAAAAAACTGGGTGCACAATTGCGGTTCAAGGATCTCTCAAAAAATATGCCCCATGCTACAACTATAAACCCTAATATTATAAACCATGATCACTTGTGAAATATCTAAGTATGTGAGGACAAACCAATTATTGAAACACATCCAAAAGGAACCATTAAAGGTGTCCAAAATCGAATAATTCCATTCAAATATTCAATTCTAAAAAAATTTCATCCACCATCATCAAAATATAAACACCTCCCCAAAATCAAATGACCACCTGGGTGAGGTCATTAAAGAATCTCGCCATATATCTTTTCATCATTGATATGTCTTGGTGTCCATCCCAAATTATCACTTAACACATGTCATTTTTTATCCCCCATCCAAATATTACTATTCTACATTCGAATGTCAAATGTTATTCAACATTTAGTTCCAAACACAAGACATGAGGTCCTACATATATAATTCAACACTCATATTACAATCAAACACCTCGATGATTATCCATGATTTCCTTCCCACCAAAGGCATCTATATGTAATTATACAACTAAATTGTCCAACCCTTGGTACTCCGTACTAAATGAAATAAGTCACAAGGATAATTATGAACCCTTAAGCATCCCATTATTAATAGTCCACTGACTCACTCATCATGGTTTCTAATTAACTGTAACATAACACACACAAGAGAATTGGTTAATATAATCACTATCTCTCGTTTCCACAATTGAATCCCAATAGACACATCTTCATCATCCCTTCACTACCAAAATGCTCTGAATCATTGTTGAAACACCCTGGCTAACACCCAAACAAAGTAGATTATATCATCAATGACTTTATTGACATGGTTCAATTACAACTCCATTAAATTAAATTTTTAAAAACTAGACACCCTAAATACTCACCACGCTATTACCTAATAAATAATGTGATTCCATGAAAAAACAATATGGGATGACACAAAATCATCTGATGTTCAAAACATCTTATTCAACATCAAATATCACTTCATAGAGATAACCTATAGCAACCCCAAAGGGATATTTAATCCATTAAAATATTGCACATAATGACACCAATTGTTTTCATGATCATCTAAATTTCAACACAATGATCCTCTATAAATGAGTTTTCTTGTGGTTGTGTCACCAAGTTTATATCCCGATCTTAGAATAAATATTTTTATCCTTCACTGAATAGAACAGACAGATGTAGACCACACCACAACAACAGCTCATATTTTTATTTATTAAAATAAAACAAAGAGTATAAGAAAAGGCCTGAATAGATAGACCAAAAGATACCAAGAGAATCACCTCTAATGATGCTAACCCCATTCGTCACTAAATGTTATTAAAATATTCAAACAGTAACCAATTTCATCTCATGAAGCACTATCCTCATTCCACACCAGCACTCATTGGATTAATCATCACGCTCTACAATGTATATGTTGAGATTCCCATGAAATTATATCCCATTAGTTTCTCTTCTAGAACCAACCCCAATAGGTCCCTTCTTTACCATACACATTTCAATCCTCCCAATCCATGACACTACCTTGTTAAACCCAAACTATGACTGATATCATGGATCTATTATTACATAACAATATAATCCAAACATTGAGTGACTATACTTACAACGATACTTCAAGGTCATAATCCCTCAACACACACAAAAAATCATTCCAAACCAAAACTAAAAAGTTATCATGCATACCATTTTACACTAGCTTAAACCATTAATTAATAATGTGACTTCACTTCTATACAAACCAATCACACATCCCATCTCATGCTCCCACGAGTTGTGTCACATGCATGGTATGATTGACGGAGAAAAAAATCACACAGATGAACATGATAACCTTACTTAAATGGAAGTAACCTTAGTACTCCAATTCAAAAAAAAGAAGTTCACTTATTTCCAGGTCAATTACAAAAATTCATAACAAATTTTGTCATTACAAAACTATAAGAGTCCAGAAAGTATGATGCACCATCACACTAGGTTATTTCATAATTACCAATATCCAATGTATTACCACACCCGTGGAAGACACCAAGTCACACCTCACATTCATTGTTCAAATTATTTTAGCAATAATTCGATTGAAATAAAAAAATAAGTTTTTAATCTAACATAATCCTTCTTCATAGATTCTCAAGTGTCACATAATCAATTGTAATAATTTATAAAACCTAAATTAAAACCCATGTGTCAAGAATCATTGACCCTATACCCTTACACCTGAGTAAATAATAGAAATTCACATGGAATGTCATTCCCGAAACTAGAGGTATCCTCGATTATATCATAAAACTACTATGACACCTAGGAGGTAACATTCTCAAGTTCATGACCATATATAAACTCATCAAACACTTCATAAACCACAAGGAACTATCCTAAATTATCAATAAATAATTATAATCATAAAAAAACTCACTGATCTAATCATCTAATAGATCATTTCCAATGTAATTGCTCTAGACATAGGGAACTAACACCACAAATGATTAACCATAACTAATTCTAACATGGAAGAACATAATGTTTTCCAATAAAATAAACCAAGGTATCCACTGTTCAATCACACCGCATATGAATATTACTATATTAGGTCAACATCTACCATGGGTCACCCTTGAAGGTCACAAGACAATGAACAACTGAAAATGAGTTTATCTAAAACTCTAGTCTCACTAAAGCCACAATTAACAAGGCCACAATTACCCTTGTCTCAAGGTCACACAATATACAACATTACAAATAAACTAATATGTTTTCTTACAAACCAATCACTATATCTAGACCCACTTACCTTCATAATTGGTCAATAATAGATATACCCATGACCCACCATACCCAAAAGTTTATTTATCAATTAATACATTGGAAGACTTTCATATTTAAAAGTATCAGAAACCCCAACAACCCACACACCATGTTAAGAAAACTTTTGAAGAGTCCAAACAGAATATTCATGAGGTCAATATGTTTTAAGGGATTTCTCCTTACCATGAAACCATTAATCCCAATTTTTAACTAGTTTCTACAATTATTTTATTTAATAATAAACCTTTCAAAACATACCAATGTAAAAAAAATCCAATGAAAACAAACACATTAAAATTCCTATTTCAGGCAATAAAATCTCATGAAACCCATTTTTTAATTAAATTAACTCACTGAAAATACTCACACTTCAAAAAGTTACAAAAATAATAAGACAATATATTCTATAAGACCATGTTAAATAGAATATATTTGAAAATATAATAATGAAAACAAATTTTGGGTTAGTTATTGGAGGTTTATTTAAAAAAATACAACATCAATCCACTTATTTCTACTAATTCATTGAGAGATCATCCCAATAATTTTTTAAATAAGATTCCACAATATCCATATACCGAAAACAACATATATGATACTACAAAAATATAAAATAAAAATACCATTATTAGTAGAAAACTATGAAACATAGGATGAAATAAATAATAATGATATAACAATGAATAAATAAACAAAGCATACTGACGTTTTTTTATTTTTAACTTGTTTTCCATGTATAGTTTATTTAATTTTTAATAATTTAATAATTTTTTTCACTTGTTACTAAATAAATTTCATTTTATATTTTTATAATGAACACTATTAATTAATCAACTTTTATAAGAAAATTATGTATATTTAGTCGTTAAAATAATTAATTTAATCAAACTAACATATCTAATATAATTATTTCTTATTTAGTTGTGTTCATATTTTATCTTTTTAATTATTCGATATTTATTTTAAATAATCATTTAATCATCTTATTTGTGTGTTAATTAATTTAATTTCAAATTTAATACAATATGTTTTAATTTAGATCGATTAAAATAACATAATTTTATTAATTTGATTATTCAGTAAATTAATATAAGTTATAAATTTATGTATAATTTTATTGAATAATTTTTTACAGATTTAAGTATTTTATTATCTCTTGAATTAATGAATTCAGAGTTTTTAATACATTAATTATCTAATTTCATGTCTGTAGATTAAATTTTTGTCAGTTGGGTGTCGTTGAATCATTTTATACCTTTCCTTTTTTTTAAGTCACTCACGCCCTTCTCTCTTCTATTGGTGATTCGTTTCACTGATACATCCTACCTACACCCTGTTGGTCCAAATTTAATCACTTTTAATTTAAATAATCTTAACTTTATTTCAAAACCGTTAATGATTTCTTTTCTTAATTTATTTAAATTTTATTTTATAGTTATTAATTTCCATTTTAATTACATTAATTAATTTAACCCATTAAAATTTATTGTTTTATTTCAATTTTTAATCCATATTCTAATTATTTTAATTAATTTGATTAATAACTTAATTTTTTTTGATTTAATTTAATCTTTTAGATGTTATTAGATTAGTTAATTTTCCCTTGTTTTTATTAATTATTGTTTTATCTAATTAGATAAACTATTTATTTTATTTTAAAAATTTTGCAGTTCACCTATGAATAGGTCACTACCCTTTCTCTTATATTGGTGAGATGTCCCACTAACCACCCATCAATGTATCATGACTCTTCGACCACCAATCTGTATCGGTCTCACCAATTTACACTGTCGGAGTCTCACACACTCAGTAATCAACTATACCATGATTCAAAAATCTCTTATTATTTTCACCGGTCTCACGCACAAACTGATAACCTTTCCATCTATCGGTGACTTTACATCATTCATAGATTCCCATTCTATTGGTGTCTCACCCTCAAACTGATATCCTTACCATCGACATCAATCTCTACCACCCTTCCTCACACTGATACTTACCATACTGTCGGTTCCACTAATAGTGAATTCTCCTAAAACTGGTGCCTCTACTACCAATCTCCTCTCCACTCATCGGTCTCCCGCAAATCACAAATAAAACAATCATTGCTTCAAATCTTTCACACTGCACAATTAAACAACAGAACAAAAATTTATTTCATCCGTGAAAAAAAAATCTGGACCCAGGACAACATGTCGTAGAAGATGATCTCTTAAGCTTGCGATTTGAGTCTTGATGCATAGATTAGTGAAGATGATTTGTGTTCTAGGTTTGATTGATGCCTCTCAAACCACTTGTGCTGAATATTTGAACATGTGTTGATGGAATTGAAAATACTTAGCACCATGTATGATGAAATCAAATGAATATGCTGAAGGGAGACTGACCTTCATTCTACCTTAGTGAGTTTAACCCAAACCGTATGAAATATGCAGAAACTAAATATGAAACTGATAATCTATGAAATGATGCGAGAATGAAAAATATGGTACTCACCTTGGACAACTACCAAGTGATTGGACTTCTAGGGAAAAAGGTAGGTTTCCTAGTATAAAAAAACTAAACCCTAGAGAGAATATCATGGTTACAGTAACTATAAGTGGGATAAATACTCAAATTGTTACTGAAAAAGACTTAGAAGATGCCAATGATGAGAAACATTTTGAAGTTTTAAATAAAAATCCTATTTGTTATAAATATAAAAACCATGAAAAAATTGTTGTAAATGATCAATATCTGAATTTATCACCTGAAACACATTCTGGAAATGCATCTAAAAACCAAATGAATAAAGTAAATGATAATGATTTTAAAGATGTGAGGGATATATATATTATCCTTAAAATTTCTCCCCACCCATCCCCTTCGTTGAGAATATGAAACCACAAAGCAACACCATGGATGAACTTACTGAGTTCCTTGGTCATCTTACAAAACTCAAAGTGAACATTCCATTCATCCAATATTTAATTCAAATACAATCTTTCATGAAATCCCTCAAAAATATTGTTTCAAACAAAAATATCTTGATGAATTTTCCACTTACAACCTCACTAATGAGTGTAGCATTGTTCTCCAAATGAAAATCCATCCAAAATTGAAAGTCCCCGGTGGCATTGTTATCCCATGTACCTTAGAACATTCTAATCAGCTCAATTGTTCATGTAATTTAGGTTCTAGTATCAAACTTCTCTTATAATCATTGTTTCAGAAGTTAAAGTTAGGTGATATTCAACCCACCATAATCATATTACAGTTAGTTAAAAGATCTATCACACATCATGTGGGTAGAGTAGATGATCATTGAGTTGGGGTAGGGACATTGTTTTTTCCTACGGACATTATAATATTGGATATGGACTGTGATCAAGAGGTTCCCGTCATCTTGGGTAGGCCCTTCTTGGCCACAGATGGTGTTGTAATTTATTTTTTTAAGAGTCATGTAATTTTTAAATTTATTGAATAATAAGTTGAGGTTATTGGGTTCAAAATTTTTAAAGGACCAACATTCTATGAAAACAATTAAATGGTTGTCCTTAGAAACTAAAAGTTCATATGAAAATCTTGATGAATCTGAAAAACAATCCACTGTTGAATAAATTAATTTAGAATATGTAAATAATTATTTTATTATTTCACAAGTTTATAATTATGCTCAAACACTGAATCTAGAATATTTTCCTGAACTAGAAAACTGTTTAGTTTCGGGTGTAGGAGAGTCCTCTGTTTTCTAAACATAGGATCATTTTGAGTGAATTTGATGGTGTTTTTATTGACACCATAATTGTTTAACACTTTTATGAAGTTGAGGGATAACTTTTGAGACAACAAGATAATTTTTCATTGATACATATGTTATGTTCTAATCTGGGGAATATGGATAGTGAGTTGTTTATATTGGACAAAAACATAGTAATTTCTATATCTGAGCTAGAAATTGGAAATATTTCATCTTTTCATACTCCTCTTAATAGTTTTTTAAGAACATTGACATCCTAGGTGTATGAGTCTTCCTTCAATTGTAGAACCATCAAATATTGAACATGAACCACTCCTTAATCATTTAAAATATTTATTTTTTGGTGAGAATTCAACTTTTCCTATTATAATTTCTACAAATTTGAAAGGTAATCAAGATGAATGATTTCTAAATGTTCTAAAAAAGTTTATATATGCCTTATGCTTGACCATAGCTAATATAAATGGTATTAGTCTTTCATTCTGCATGCATAAGATTCATATGGATCCATACCATATTCATAGGGAAGTGTTTTAAAGAAGGTTAAATCCCAAAATGGAATTAGTTGTTAAATATGATTTCATTAAGCTACTAGATTATGGTAAAATCTATCCCATCTATGATAGTGCATGGGTTAGCCCTGTCCAGGTTGTCACTAAGAAGTGAGGTTTCATTGTTGTCAAAAATGAAATTAATGAAGTTATCTTTGATAGGAAAAACACAAAATGGGCTGTCTATATTGATTATAGGAAGATAAATAAATCCACTATGAATGTGCATTTTACAAATATTTTTCATGATATAATTTTTGAGAGGCCTACTGGAAATGAATTAATTTATTTTCTGGAAGGGTATTCTAGTTATAACTAGATTCCCGTTTCTCTAGAGGATCTAGAGAAGACTACTTTCACATTTCCCTTTGGGACATTTGCTTATAGGGAGATTCCCTTTGGGTTTTGTGGTGATCCAGCTACCTTTCATAGTTATATGATGGTTATCTTTTCATATATTATTTAAAGAATCATTTATTTTTTAATGGATGATTTCTACATTTTTGGTTGTAAATTTGATACTAATTTAGTAAATCTTGATTTATTTTTGGAATGATGCATTGAAACCAACAATGTTCTTAATTGGTAAAAGTGTCAATTTCTGGACACATAAGGTAATGTGCTTGGTCATAAAGTGTCAAAGACAGGTTTGGAAG
This sequence comes from Viscum album, assembly GCA_963277665.1. Taxonomy (NCBI): domain Eukaryota; kingdom Viridiplantae; phylum Streptophyta; class Magnoliopsida; order Santalales; family Viscaceae; genus Viscum; species Viscum album. The sequence goes on from OY728141.1 coordinate 479,760,745, forward strand.
TTGATTCCCCTAAATTATAAGTCATTCCAAAACTACCACCACATAAAAATGTAAAATGTGTTATAAGCCTCTTAGGGCATGTTGGTTTCTACTAGAAATTCACAAAACACTTTTCCAAAATAACTAATCCCTTGTGTTCTTGGTTCGTTAAGGATACACCATTCATCTTTGATGAAAAATGTTTGAAATCATTTAATATTTTAAAAGATAAACTCACTACATCACCAATTTTCACTACACCGGATTGGAAAATACCTTTTGAACGTATGTGTGATGCTAGTGATGTGGTTGTAGGTTCATTCCTTGGACAGAGTAAATATAGGATGTTACATGTGGTGTATTATTCTTGTAGGCTTTTAGATGAGGCCCAAAAAATATAGCACCACTAAAAATGAATTTCTAGTTATATTTTTTCTAGAGAAGATTATATTGTATTTTTTATGCTAAAAAATCATCATTTTTTACAGACCATTTTGAATTGAAATACATGTTGTCTAAAAAATAAACTAAACCCATGATGATTAGATGGATTTTATTTCTATAAGAATTTGATTTAGTGATTAGGTATAAGTAGGTAGCTAAACATTTAGTTTCTAGTCATCTTTCAAGGCTTCCTCTTACACATTCTAAATATCCAAGGGAGATTAATTCTTCTTTTCCTAATGAAAAATTGTTCACTTTTTCCATCATGGAGTCTACATGTTATGCGGAATTTTACAATTTTTGAGCATCAGGAGTCTTTCCCAAAGATCTCTCCAATAACCAAATGAAGATATATATTTCTAAATATATGTACTACTTTTGGGATGCCCCTTTGTTATTTGGGAGATGTGTTGATGGAATACTTTGGAGGTGTAATAACCAAGTGAATGGATAGCTCAAAAAAGACTCTAATATATTTTTTATCCCCTCCTTTAAAGAGATTAAATGAGCAATGTGGTTTCTTGTGACAAGTGTGATAGATTAGGAAATGTTGGTAGGAATCAAGATTTACCCGAAAAAGGTATTCTAGAAGTATAAATTTTTTATGTTTGGGGTTTAGGCATTACATGTCAATTTCCATCATCTCAAGGTAATGAGTACATTCTTGTTTTTTTATTATGTGTCTATGTGGGTTGAGCAAGTGGCACAACACAAAAATCAAGTTAATAGTGTTTTAAAATTTTTCGAAAAGAACATATTTTCATGATTTGGAGTCCCAAAAGCATTTATCACTAATATTAAAACTCACATTATGATCTAAAAATTTAAGGCTTTGATGAAACAATATGGATGCCTTCATGAAATTGTTATTGCATATCATCCACTGTCTAGTGGATAAGTGGAAATCTCAAATAGAGAGTAGAAACAAATTCTAGAAAAAAACATTGAAACATTTTATGAAAGACTGGTCTCTTAAATTGGATGAAGCTATAGTGGACTATAAAACTGATTTCAAGACCCCAATAGGATTGTATCCTTATATACTTTTGTTTTTAATGTGTTTTCATTTTCATGTATAGTTGCAACAAAAGTCATATTGGGAAGTTAAATCTCAAAATTTTTATTTTAAGAGTGATGGTGAGAGAATATTACTGGAGATGAGTGAGTAATATGAAATTATGAGAGGAATTTATCATAATTTGAGGATTTAAATAGATAGGACAACAATCATTATTAATTATATCATTAAAACCAAAGTGTTCAATCCTAGATAGAAATTCCTTATCTTTTATTATAGACTCAAACTATTTCGTGGAAAGCCGAAGTCCAATTTTCCTAGAAATTTTTCTTTTGTTAGAGTGCTTAATAATGGAGTTATAGGAATTTTTGGTGGGGATAACAAACCCATGCTGGTTAATGGGAAGAGTGAGAAACTGTTTTTTAAGGATAGTCGAAGGTATTGGATTCCTTCAATGTGCTTGATAGTGGATTCTGAATAAAGTCTAGATGAAGACATTAAACATAGAGATGCATGGGAGGAAACCCATTGTTCTTTTTTTTCATTTTCTTGGTTTTATTTTTGTCTTCTAATAAGTGATGCTTTCATGCACTATTTTTTTGTGGAATTGTTATTGATGCACATTGTTGTTCTTGTTTTCTATGTTAAGATTCTGCTGCATTGCAATCGAAATGGTTGAATACCCTTGCCAAAAGATTAATGACATACAATATTCGGAAATTTATTTCATTTAATTTTTTACTTTACTATCTAACCCTATTTAATTTAGAATAATTATTCTCTAAACGTATGATTCTTAATGAAATTTTTCTTGACCTAAATATTTTTTTATTACTTGATCTTTTAAAAAATATGTAACATGTCTTTTTTAAAAAATAATGCTTGTTCCTCTTTGCTGAAAATTGTAATTCATTAGTACATAAACCACTTCACTACTTGAACTTATGTGGATGGGGGTACATGTAGGCCTATTCTAGTCTTCTTGTTGAATCTCCTTTTTTTGTTGGGTTATTTAGCATCTCGTTTTCCGCTCTAAATGAAAATATGTTTGAATCAAAAGTTCTGAAATGCAACACTATTTTCACTATTCAATCATTATTTACATTATACTTTTTGAGATATTTTGAAAATTTCTTCATTGAATTTAATGATAAGTAATTTACTAGAATTTGAACCTACTATTAATTTATTATTGTGGAAAACAATATTTTTAAACTTTACTAAGACCCATCAACATGTCATAAATAAACTAAATCAAAAATATATTTTAAAAATTAATGGATAAATTGTTCATCTCCACATTAGAATTCATATTTGGGTAAAAAGAAGGGTTTTATGTGAGGGGGAATTAAGGGGGTCAATTATTAACTGATCTAAAAATTCTTTAATGAGAATTCCATTTAATACCAATGCATTTAGACTTTTTTTTTAAAAAATGGCCAAATTTTTTCAAAATTCTTTTACATGTTTATGGTGTAACTTATACTGAAAATGGTCTTTCCATGGGATGATTCTCGAATGGTAGTTACAAATTTATTTGAATCTAAAATATTTTAGGATGGATGATTGGTGTGTGAACATGTTTAGTGGTTTTATGATATTTTGGTTTAAGGTCAATTTTTGACAGTGATCTAGGTAACATGTTTCCGGATTTATGATCATAACCTATGAAAATGAATGTTTGAATTTGATCTTAGGGGACTCATTTTTTTATTATCTCATGTAATCATCTTAGTGTGCCAATTGTAATGGTTTTCATATAAACCCTTTGAAACTGGAGATGTTTGGGCATTTAGGATCCCAAAGTGACTCTATAGGACCCTAGATTCTAGGTGTGTTTCTGTTAACAATATCCCATCTTTACACTTTGAATATGAGCTCATGAATAGTTCTTAGCACATGTTACATGGCTTGAAAAAAAATAAAGTTTCTAGGATAAAAATAGGTTCATTAAGGTGAGGGGAATAATGAATGCTGGATGAAGAAGGGGGAAAATTGTTTATATGGGAGTCATTTAGGTTGTATTAATAAGTTTAATAAATAATTATTTAATTTATTAACCTTGGTGATGAGTCAAAGTAAAAATTTCTTTTGGTTATGTTTTTAATTCCACATAAATGTAACATGTTGTCACTCTTGGATTTATATCATAGTTTTTCCTTGAGAGGAGTCACTAAGGAGTTCCACATATAAGGGAGTACATATTAATTTCATGATGATTCACTACTCTATAGACTACCAGTGAGAGTTGGATTTTTGGAAATATTCATTTGGACAATTAATTTTTAAAGCCTTTTGATAGTCCTCTATTTTAAAAGTGCTGGAAATGGAAATTTTAGAGCTGTAATATGCACACATTATTATTTTTCAAAAATAATAAAACATTAGATTGTTTGAGAACAAACAATGTTTAACCATGGGGGAATTTGACGTCTCGCAATTTTTACCTAGTTTTCCACTTCTATTTATTTAATTTTTAATGATTTAATTATCTATTTATGAAATTTTTACTAAATAAATGTAATTATATATTTTTATAATGAAATTTATTAACTAATAAAATTTTATAACAAATTATGTATTTTTAGACTTTAAAATAATTAATGTAATCTAACTAAATTATTTAATATAATTATTTATTAATTAGTTATGTAAATATGTTAATTTTTTTATAATTTTATATATATATAAAAATAATCATTTAATCATCTTATTTGTGTATTAATTAGTTTTGTTTTTTATTTAATATTTTATGTTTTAATTTAGATTGATTAAAATAATGTAACATTATTAATTTTTTTATCATGTTAATTAATATAATTTAAATATTTATGTCTAATTTGATAAAATAATGTGTTATAAATTTTAAGTATTATTTTATATATTTAATTAATTAATTTATATATTTTAAAACAATAATGATTTAATTTCATTTTTGAAGATTAAATTTTTAGTCAGTTGGGTGTCAGTGGCTCAGTTTATACATTTCCTATTATTAAGTCACTAACACACCCTTTTCACTTCTATTAGTGTGTAATTTCATTGATACATCCTACCTACACCCTATCAGTCCAAATTTAATCTCATTTAATTTAATTAATCTTTACATTATTTCAAAACATTTAATGATGTGATAGATTAATTTATTTAAACATTTTTTATCAATATTATTTCATGATTTAATTACATTAATTAATTTCACCGTTTTCAATTTATTTTTTTATTTCAATTTTTAATCCTTGTTTTAATTTTCATATTTAGTTTGATTAATTCCATAATTAGTTTTTCATATAATTAAACTATTTAGTCTTTATTAGATTAGTAAATTTTCAATTGTTTTAATTAATTATTGTTTTATCTAATTTGATAATCAGTTTATTTTATTTTTTTCAATTTTTACAGTTCACCTACTAATTGTTCACTACCATTTTCTGTTATATTAGTGAGATGTCTCACTATTCCCCATTGAATTCTCAAGACTCACCGAACACCCCTTGGTATCGGTCTCACCAGTTTACACTGTTGGTGTCTCACGCACTCTCTGATCCATTGTACCATGACTCAACTGTCTCTTCATATTTTCATCTTGTCTCTCGCACACAATGATCATATTTCTTGATATCGGTGACTTTATTGCACTCACTGATGCTCATTCTATCAATGTCTCACCCTCAGACCGATAGTCTTACCTTCGGCATTAGTCTCTTCCACCCTTCCTCACACTGCTTCATACCATATTATCGATGCCACCAACAGTGAATTCTCCTCATATGGGTGCGTCTGCAACAAGTATTCTCTCCTCTCATCCGTCTCTCAAAACTCACCAAAAACACAATCCGTACGTCAAATCTTTTAACCGAATGTTTTAGCAACAGAACACAAATTGCTTTCATCTGCAAAATAAAGAAGAAATATGAACCTAGGTCGACTTGTTGTAGAAGAATATTTCTAGGGCATACGATTTGAAGCCCGAGGAACCGATCAGTAAAGAAGATATGAATTATAGGTGTGCTCGACATCTCTCAAAACATTGATGTTGAATCTTTGAACTCAATTTGATGGAATTGAAAATAGTCAGCTTTGAGTCTATTACAATCGAATGAAGGTGTTGAAGGGAGACTGACCTTTGTTTTTCCCTGGGGGGTTAGACCCAAACAATATGAGATCTGAAGAATGTGAAGCTGTCTAACATTAACTAAGACATGATGCTAGAGAACCCTTTTGAAACATAGGTTTCCACCATGGAGATGAGTGTTGTTAGAGGAGACCACCGCTATAGTGGATGGTTCCAGAGGTCTCCTGAAACCCCCTTTTTGTGTGCCGAAATTGCGGAGGGGTGGATGAAAAGACTTTAATTATAAAATATAACATAGTAATAATTGTAAAACAAAAATAAAATATTAATATTTATTTATAAATTAAATTAAATTAATGAATCAAATAATGTTTAAGATAAATACTTTAATACTAATAATATTAAAAAAATTTAATTTTTTTTTTAAAATAAACATTAACAATATTATTAAATAAAATAAATAAAAATCTTAATAAAATATATCATTAAAATCAATAATATTAAATATATTATTAAATTAAAAATAAATTTGAAACATAAATGTTACTAATGATTAACTGAATTAAATATCTAAATGTTATTTAAATATTTAATTATATATTATAATATAACTTTTTAAATGATTAATTAATTTTAATTTTTATAAAAAAATCATTTAATAAAATAATGTACATAAATAAATATTAATCTAATTTTCAATATAATAGATTTATATAACTAATTGCTATTAATATTTGTTTAAATATTATTATATATTAATTCTACTTGTTTAATTTAATTATAAATTAAATAAATTATAACATTTTATCACCCTAAAATAATATTATAAGGAAATTAAAATAATAACTTTAATAATATATAATTAATTTATATTTAAAATTTAATAAATATTTATAATCAACTAATATATTTATTATTTAATAACAATTAACCTGTTGATAAGTAATATAACTATAAAATAATAATAATATTTATTTAATTATTTATTCGTATTTATAATTTTTTTTCCATGTACTACATTGACCAGGTTCATACCGGTGACATAAACCTATCTAGTTTTATCCAACTAACAAGCATGGAGTTATTTACATGGTGTAAGGTATAATGAAATGTCATTCTATAAAAAGTGAACATGTTCAGAAGTGCTGTGAAATTCAAAACTATGTTATTGGAAACAATTGGTGATATGAAGCAGTTTACTATAGGTTTAAAAACTATGCAGTGTGGAGAAATCTAAGAGGGGAATGAGAACATACATGACACAATTCACAACTTCTCACACATCAGAGAAGAGCATAACCTTTAGGGAGATATAAGAGCACTACTTGGACAATATCATTCTAGAGATCAAAGAAAGATCATTGAAACACTATTGTAGTTCATAGGGGAGTTTTCTCTCCTCTGTTTTCATAACAATTGCTTATATTGTAATAGAATGATTTATTTTTCAAATATGATCAATATAGATAGATAAATATTTGAGTTTTGGGAAACCTCTACTTATTATAGTTTACTTTTATTACATACACTTAGTCATCGTAATATGTTTAGAATTTTATCGGTGAGACCAATTATAAATGTATTCTACTACATCATACAACTAGTACTTAATTTCAAGACACCATATTCACTTGACTAATCTGACTATGGATTCATTTTCAAAAACATTTAATTCAAAATGAAAATTTCTAAACTAACATTGAGTCTATTTGTTATAACTTTTCAAATCAAAATTATCACAGTTGAACTTTCTTGGAGTGGCCAACTCTAGGATTTCTCAACCCGTGTGACTTATCTCCCAAAAATAGAAATATTTCATTCATTTTTAATTAGTATGTCTGAATAAAAATTTATATCTTTAGGAATTATTTCAAAACCTATTGAATAATGTTTTCCCTAGGATATTCATTTTGATTGTCCATCTATAAGAATAATATATCTTAGTTTCTTATTTCATTTAGACTATTTTTAATTTCGAAATCGGTAGATAATAAAATACAAAAAATATTGTCTCTCTTTACAACCTTATAAAACACAAAAATATATAAAAAATAAAAATATTATAAAATAAAATTGAAATTTTACACCACTGCGGACAAAAATGGGGTGTTTTAAGAAAATTTGAAAAGTGTTGATGAATTTTACCTTCCTTGTGGGTTATAACCTACTCTTCACTATACAGTAATAGTAGGGAAACATAAATTTTAATGTTCGACTCGATTTCAATGAAAATAATGTCAGATAACATGAATACCAACCTAATAAAAATCAGATATAACATGTAATCAACAACTCCAAACCATGTACCTTGAATGATGCATGACATGTGATTATATACAAGACCAAAATGATGCGTAAATACTCCTGACCTACTACAAAATATTTCTATAATAGGTCAATATTAAAAAACATTAAGTAATCAAATAAAAAATTTATCACATGACTAATTTGAAAATTAAATACAACTACAACACATGAATCAAAAATAAAAACAAGTATCATCCCTAGAAACATGGGTTTCTCCCAATGTGTGGGTTCATCTGTTCCAAGAATGAACTCATTTCCATGTTCTAACGGACTCATAATATTATATGTTTGACTCCAAAAATGTCAATTTTTTTTCTCTAAAAACTCTAATACCACGATGTAATCTCCCACCGCCCCAAGCCACAGATCATCTACAGACCAATGGTTACTACGTTAGGTTTGTGACTAGTGATGAGGGCCTATGAGTATTTCATGGGGTGACTATTTCCCCAAATTCATTGTATCTATACAATTACAAATAAAAATAAAAAAATAAACCACACCATATACACATAACAGATAAACATGGAATGTTCCAATAAAAACTATTTAATAAAAGGAATAACATCTAGAGTGATATCCATATAAGAAGAACAACCCATTAGTGGATCAAATACATGGGATAACAAAAGAATATAAGGTATAACTAAACTAAAACTCATCCCAAAACTAGTCCAGATTCCTTCCCCATACCATCTCTGGGGATCCACTCTAACATGGAAAAGAAAACAAATAAAAAAGTAATTGCCGTATACATGTAACACAGAACTAAATAGTCCTCTTCTCAGGTTTCCAAGTTCCCAGGTAGCCTAAGTAGGGTGTCTGTATAGATCACCAGGCCTACTCTAATGTTTTCCCTCAAATTAATAGAATGTAATCGACATAAATTAGTAATAAGTATAAACCATTGTACACACAAAACATTAAAAATTTAAAACTAATTCATAAAGAAAGACATAATTGTAATGGTGGGGTTCATACTAGAAATGATACAATAACTACATTTGATACTGCTATGGTGTCTCTAAGCATGTCACACAGACCATTCCAACCATCTCACTCATGATCATGGTTAATATACATATCCACAATCCTGTAAGTCCAATACATGGAATATATACCCATCCTAGGATCCCATGTATCCCATGAGGTATGTGGTCACACTCGGTTGACTATCACATGCATTCCTCAAGGGTCGTTCTCACCCCGGTTTAACCATAATTTCACAAAAAATCCTTATGAAAGTGTTCATCCATGGTTAACTATAAATACATTCGAGTCTATTGAGGGTAGTTTTCACCATTATATAACCATTAATTCCTAAAATTTAAGAGTAGGCGCATATCAACAATTAACAATACAAGTCATATGGAACCTTTTTTACGTTTCCATTTTGAAAATAAATTGAACCCTTAGGGGTGTTTTCTTTACCTTAAGACATTTCAAAATGCAGATCAACATTCTCTATTAAAAAATAGAGAAGGAATTGACCTCATTTTACAACCACTACACATCCTATAATACCATTTATCAACATAATTGTTTAATCCACAATTAATAAGACACATTTCCTTCTTTAAGTATACAAATAAAAACTAAAACCATCATTTTATAAACAATTAACATATTAAAAAAATTCAAACAAAAAATTAATTCTATTTTCACTTTTAAAAAATGGTTGTGAAATTATATTTCAAAATAATCAATTTCAAAAACACAATTTCAAATTTGGAATAATTTTAACATCGCTTAACCTTTCAATTTTAAATAATCAAAAAATGGGAAACTATATAAATGCTTCACTATAAGTTGGAAAACTCAGGTAAAAAATATAATAAATTATAGGAATGTGTTAATCGCTAGTGCAACCAAAATATTGAATCATTTAAGAACAAAAAAGCTAGATTATGGGTTAATCATATGTTCCACCTACCTAATTCTTTGAGAAGACCACTCATCTAGTATTAGACTATAGTTCATCCTAAATTAAAATAAATTGAGAAATGAAAACATCTATAAAATAATTAATATTAGATCAAACTAATTAGATATATCCAAATATAATAGGAATCCATGAATATGAGGCTTAGGAGGCCTAGAATCACTAAGAGATCTTGATTTCAAGTATTTTTATTTGATTCAGACACCATATAAGGAATAACCCTATTAGGGAATTTGAAAAGGAGGGTGGAAACCATGGGTTTATGCTAGGTGAAATGGGAATAAACAACTAGTAAACCCCAATTAATTGTTGAGGGGTAAAATTTTAACCTTCATAAATGTAATGAGGAGTAAAGATAGACGACATGATTTTCTAAACCATGTGCCAACCGTGCGTACCTCAATATCATAGGAACACAATAAGTCATATTAAATATGTATTATTTTCTAAAGCATGTGAAAATATTGTTATATTTGTATTATATTTTTCTATGGGCTCACATTATCCCATATCCCTAATTCTATTTAAATAAATCACACATGAATGAAAAACATGATGCATGCTGGGGTACATGGATAGCTCTAGCTATGCACTAAATGATGTAACTCCAAAACCAAAAATGTTTCACCCCAAAACCATAAGATTTTTTTACGAACTTGGGGAAGCTCCCTAGACACATACCATACCCAAAAAAATTCATTTAATGTGTTTGAACAATAAAATTTTATTCTTATCCATGATTTTTAAAAGGGATCATCTACCAACCTCATAATTCAAACTCCTCAAATTCATATACCTGTATGAGAAAGGGAATTACATGTATTCACCACCTTAAAAAATTAATTCCAAAAATAAAATAATCTAAAACATATGGGTTGGAAGATACAATAAGAAAATACTAAATATAACATTAAAACAAATCAAACAGGTGTCATGTCACTACTGAGTTTAGCATGTCGATCCTCAGTATCTTTTGAGGGATAATATCTTCATTGACCCTTCTTGTAAAAAACTATTCACAAACCCATTAAAAATTTACTGAATGGAAATAGGTTTAATAGGGGTGTTTTTAAATTATTGACAATAAGGATTCTTTTTAACCTCATTCTTTAACTAGTTAGAAGGCCATAAATATTTTTCCAAAAAAATATATTCTGATTGAACTTTTTTGCATCTAGATACTAAACCCCAACTTTCTAAACATATCTATCTTCTTCTTAATGTTATCCAAGATTCAACCACCACCCATAATGATTTATTGTTCAATTAATTCCATGTGAACCTCAGTTCTCATAGACTAAATTATTAATCCTTGATCAGTCTTAAGAATAAGTGAAGATACTACACAAAAAAGAGCTTAGTAAAAACCCCTTCTGAAATACAATTATTCAAAAATTCATCTATAGTGGGACCAAGATGGAATGATTCAATCTTATAAAATGGAAAAACATAATCCATCACCTTTATATAACCCTATTAGAGGTAATAAAACTCCACCACCATAAATTTTTATATGGGGTCATAGAAATAATATTGAATGAAAAATTCATGGATGCTTGCCTAGGGAAGATCTAGAAATGGATTTTTCAAAATTATGATCATACAACACTGCCAAATTGTAAATTCTAATATATCTATAGAAAATTTGGCTTTAAGAGGATTAGGAATATAAATCTTAATTAATATCCCCATGATACTATATAACCATTCCTCTACCCCTTTAGAATATAGTTACACAACGAATTAAGGGGGATTGAAATTTCAGAACCCTCAAACAAATTCCAAAGACTGGGATATAATAGGAATACCTCTAACTTTCATGGCTACAGTATAATAAGGAAACAACAGAGAATATCTTGATAAAAATGGGTTTTACATGTTGAATAACTAACAACTCCATATTATAATCCAATTAGGACTTTATGGGATGTCAACTAGAAGTATCAAACATAAAACATTCTAAAGACCCGAAATTCCAAAACCACTAATTTACGTTCAAATAAGTGATTGAATATCAAATAATCATTTTTTATAAACCATTAAATCCCTAAATATTACCAAATCAGATATAAATAAATTATAATCATCAAAAACCAAAATATTCATTAAAAATATATTTATCCATTAAAAGTGTAATAAAATTAATCCACTTCCAATAAATTCACTTTTATCATTCCTTTCTAAAATATTATTCTTTTAAAATAATAAAATTTTATTTTCTACTAGTTTTTCATACTCTGAACCACCCTCCTTTTATGAATACTTTCTTTTCAATTAATAACATTTTCAAAAGAAAAAAAATCTCTTATATATTTAAACAAAAAACTTATATAATATGATATTTTAATTGAAAAAGACATTTAATTTTTGAATTTGAACATTTATAAACATTATTTAATTTTAATTTCTAATATTTTTACAAATTCATCTAATAATTATTAAATTAAAAATATTTTTTTAGAAACCCCAAGGAGTTTTCAATGGAAATAATATATTAAATGATCAAAATTATCATTTCTAATAGATAATATACAGAAAACATTGTCCCAACACAATAGAAATAGTAAAAAATTAACATTAAAAGTATAATGGATAAAGATTATAAAAATATTAAAGATATGTACTTTGTGTTTGGTATTGACATATGGTTTTGAATATCATTTCCCAATGATGTGAATCTCATTGAACGCCATCAATTGGGGTTTGAATGGTCTGATTTTTTTTTAAAATCATGCACATAACCATGAACCCCTTTTATTCATTCCGATTATCACACCATTTCTCATAACTTATCAAAATAACCAATAAATTCACAACAGTATATTTTAAAATTTGAAAAAAGTCTATGAATCTTGAAAAATTATGAGAATCAAGATTGGTTTCAAGATATAAAAATACAACACCAACATAGTAACTCTAGAATCATCCCAAATAGCTAGAGATTAGTTACTTGATAATCGATGGACACTCAAATTTCAATGATCTATTTTCCAATCTACTAAATATCCTAAAATATTAATGATAACCCAAAACATAGTAATAACGACCATAAAATTCAATATTTTTTTACTTAAATAGTTATCATGTTGATAGTTTATCTTCAGAAAACACCAAAAAAATATAATTTTGAGATATTAAAGTAAAATTTTACCATTATAATAAAACCAACATATTAGAAAAAAATAACAATATTATGTAATATGTGTTGAAAAAATAAATAAATGACATTGTATAGAAAAATTCTCCCTTTCGATGATCATTTATCTAAGATTGAAAATGAAATTTTTTTCACTAGGGTTTTCCTAGCAATATCATATGCGAGAAAAATTTTGGCTTGTGGGAATTTCCATGAGATCAATGCTACCAGAATCATGAACCAAAACTACCACTAGAGAATACCTTTTGATTAAATATTATGTACTAATATTTATGGGATATGTGACTAAATATTTTTATGTTATATTATGTTAATTAATAATGTAATAATTTATTTATCACATATATTTTACTCATTTTCCATTTTTTACTATTAATGGCATAAACATTTTAATTTTATATAATTTTCTTTTCTTTATATATTATTAATAACAAATTTATAAGTTTTTGAATTAATATTTTTTTAAATGAAAATAACATAATAATTAATCATTTAAATATTAACCTATGGTTAATTTGTTTTTAATTTTCAAAACAAATCAGTTTTAGATTAAAAGGTAAATATACAGCTTTTAATAAAATTGTAGTGGTTATGACTATATCAAAATGTAAGTATAAATTAAGAAAAAAAAATACATTTTCACTCCCAAGGATGTATTTTTTAGGTTAAAAATTTATATATTAATATGCTATTTTAGAATTTCATAAAACAATGTTTTTCATTTTATTATCTTAAGTAATATTTTCCAATAAAAGAAACACCTTTTGCCCATTATTTTAATTAAATAATAAATTTGGTAAATTATGGATTTTTATTTATTTTTAATCCATATAAGTATTGTTTTTATGATAATCTAATTTATATAATGAAAATAAATTAAATTGATGATTTTATACTACATATAATTTTAATCAAAAAAATAAACATTTCCTATAAACAAATTCCATGATACAAATTCTAATGATAAAATTACTTTTTATTAAATACCTAAATTTTATATGATAAAATTGATTTAATATTAAGATTTATTAGTTACAAATTTTGAAATGAGATCTATTTTATTTTTTTCATTAATAGTTAATTGTGTAGGTAAAAATCAGATTCCATAGTAAAACAAAAAAAGGTAAAAGTCAAAATTCATAGATTAAAGAACATAAAAATATGCTTATGACTTGTATTAAAATTAAATTTTGAGAGATTATAAGCCTTATATTATCACATATTCCATTACTAAAAATTTGATATTCTTATTTACATTTGAAACATGTGATCTCATTTTACTAATTTGAAATATTTTTAAAATTTTTATTCTCCCCAATTATATAATAGGACTATGATCACCGATTCCATACCACCATAAAAATATGTGTTTCACATTAAAATATTTATGTTTCCATTCTTTTACAATTATATTCCTTTTAAATGGTATTCTGGTCACACTAAATTATACGAATATATCAATTTTCAAGGATTCTTCCAATAGAAGGCCCAATTTGTCATCATGAGTACATTTTCATTAAAATGTTTTCATTTATTTATTACTTTCCAAAATATAATATTATTATGATAATATAATTGAGTCTATGTTTTTTTAAATGTAATTATTGTTTTTCTAATTAAACATGTATATACCAACTTTTCTATTTCTATTATGAAAAATTAACATGTTAGTCATGCATGTTCACACTACCCCCTCCACAGTGTAATATATCTCATTTTTCATCTAGTTTCATTAAAATTTATTAAAATATCATTAAATATGATTCAATGGGTTAAAAATCATAATAATATAATTAATCATATATAATAATGTTTGAATTCTAAATAAAACTTGTATTATAACCACACTCTTCAATTGATTATTATATCATAATATTTGTGTCATTCAAATATCCTACTTGAACAATGATGTAATATAATATCATGTATGACTATGATAACATAATTAATAACAATATATTTTTCAAATTAATAAATAATTGCTTTATTTTTTCTTTTTATCGTAACATTATTATTAAAATAATTAATTATTATACAATTGTTCGTTCATTAGAAATCATAGAAACATGCTCATTAAGGATTTCAACTTTTATTATCCTAAAAACACATTATAATGAAATTAACTAATAATAAATAAAATAAAAAATAAATTACAAATCCTTTTAATATTGTGTAATGATTATATTTATTGAGAGGAGTGATGAAAAACAAGTTTTATATAAAACTAGGTCAAAATTTTCAAGATTACTCACACACAATATTAAAAATAGTTAATAACCAAATAATATAAATATAATGAGTATTTATAAATTACAATTAAAAAAATTATGTATATAATGAATGTTATGAAATTTGTGGTTAGGATATTTATTTATGTTGCATTGGATCATTGAGGGAATTCATTTAAGCGAGTAAACATGTTCGGGGTTTAATCTTGTAAATTTCTGATTCACTGTGTCATAGTATTTCTCACATGATATAATTTTCAAACATTTATTTGAACCTAACACAACCATATTTTATAATTTATTTCCTCTTTTCACAAGGTAAATTTCTTCCCATATTTAATAAATACTTCTTTATTGAATATTTTCTTGAAATAATAATATAAGTTTTGTATGAATAATTCTCCTTCTTACCAATGAATGTTTTTTTTTAAAATATATGATTTTCATATTAAAAGATTTTTCTATAATTAAATAAAAATAAATTTTTTTCATATATATTATTCATATTTTATTTTATCTATTTTATGAAATGAATGTTTTTTGAAACTATTCTTATCCATGATTTGAACTAAAACCACCTAAAATCTAAATAATGGCATTTATTTTCATTATCTTCCACTCAAAAGTTTACTTAAATGATTTTTTTTGATTTTAAAATATCATATATTTTGAAATATTTATAATAAGTCTTTATAAATTACTCTCAATCCCTTATAATTTTTTATTAAATTTACCTTCCCGTATTCTCTGAAAATAATATTTAAAATATTTTATAAAAACATTTGTATTTTCCTTTATTTTATTCCTCCAAGGTATTCATCTCATGAAGTGAATTTTAATCAAAATATAAATTTTCATATAATTTTATTAAATTATAATAATGATATGTTTGATGTTCTATGTCTTATTATATTCATGTTTTGTGATGTTTTTGAATTTTTTATGAAACCATTATTTTTTCATGGGTTCTTTAAGATAAGATGATGGTTGATTTTATGTGGCACACATATATAAGTATGATAATGGGTAGGGTCCCATATCCATATCTAATTAATTTTTTAATGTTTATATCTCATGATATATTCGTTCGTGGACATTATTATTTTATTCACCTAAGAGGGGTCATAATCAATTTTTTCACTTTTGGAGTCATGAACATAAAGAGTTTGTTCATATATGAATGATAATAGTGAATATTCTCAATTTATAGTAATATTATTATATTACTTCTATGTCATCAAAATTTGATTCATGTTATTCCAATTTTCATAGTTTCGTTTATTTTTTGGTTATGTTACATTGTATGATTTCAAAACATTTCATTGGTATTCATCACTTTTATGTTATGTTATTCCTTATGATATAATCTATGATATATTATGTATTGGGTAAAATATTTTTATATGAATCAAATAATTTATCTTGTTATCGTTTGATAAATTACCATCATTTATAATTATCTCTTATGTTTACCCTAACTAAAAATCAAAGGTCAACCATTTTTTTGTTTATATTTCTTCATGTTATGAAGAAAATTAATACATATGATGTTTATAAAAGAGTATTTTATCACCATAATTTTTATAATATGTTAAAAAATTGTTATTTAATTTCATACTTCATATTTACTGAAAAAATATACATTAGTTGAAAAATAAATGAGTTGTTTTAGTTAATGTCTTCTCCTAATTCGCTGAAACTCTAAATCTGAAATATCAATGTAATTCATTAAATGGAATATTTAATTTATGTCATGTAATTGGTATGGTATCATTTATGGTGAACAAATTTAGAGTTTATGGATGCGTTTATAAGACTTTTCATATTAGTATTTTATCTATTGATGGTAATTTAAGAGTTAGAAATTTCATCAATGATTGATATGTTAATATTGATTATAATTTAAAATGTATTGATTACTCTTAATTTTAGTTGGGTTAATATTGAATATTTTAGAGATTATGATAATACAACAATAGTGAAAACATCATCAATAATTCTAAGAGAAAAGTTAATGTATTAGATAACATTTATAATGTTTTGTAAATGTAGAGACTATGTGGTTCTCCTAGGAATTAAATATATGTTAAGATTTAGGGATGTGGATGCAGTTTTGGCAAAGTTGGAACTTGGGATAGTTACCTTAAAAAAATATTGTGCAACATTGACTCAATCATCACTCTGGTGTGTGATGAGTGTGCCCAAAACCACAAACATGTATATAAACTCCCATAAGATATGATTTTTTAGTCACATTCTATTTCAAAATCATTATAATATATTTTTAATGTTAAAGATTTATGTAAATGAATATTTGAGAACCCAACCTAGAGATTCATAAATAGGGAAAATTAGATATTTTGGTTGAATTTATACAAATGTAATAATAATTATTAATATTAAGACATTTTGAGGGTGCATTTATAATGTTATTATCTTTTAATAATATAATAATTTCATTCATAACTTATGGTTATTCCTTATAGTTTATAAAATTAATAAATCCAGAAAGAATGAATTTAATAATGGAGTACACAGTTAATGTGAAGATTTTCCCAACTATAAACCTTATAGGACAAGATATGGAGAGTGAGAAAAATTTTGATTATGCTATAACACCTTTCAATAATTATTATAACATCCCAGGTAAATAGTGAAATACTATATTTTTATATTTATTAATATTTTTGAATTAAATATTAACTTTAATGTAAAGGGGATGCTATGTTCGGTGACGTACCTGATACAAAATAATGAGTTTCATTGAAATCTTATGTTTCACACAACATTGAGTTATATTGAAAAGTAATAATATAATAATATTATTTTAAATGGAAGTTAACGCCTAGCCGTTGTATCGAAGAGAATGAACAAAACTAACTAAAATATGATTATACAAGGATTTTAAATGTTTCTAAATTTATCTAATAAATTTTAGAGGATTAAAATAAGAAAGAATCAAATTTTAAGCATAAATACTCTAATAATCTTTTAAGGGTTAATATACATACTTTTTATGGAGAACTGTTTTTCAATCTAGTTTTTTTCAGTATTGTATGTTTTACTTGAAAAAATAAATATTATTTTTTAGAATCAAGACGTTAATATTTACTTTGTATGGAATTTTAATATTTTTCTGATTATGTTCATTCTTAATGAATAGTTAAAAATACAGTATTTTAATTCAAAACTATCTTTTAATTTAATTTATTTATATGGTTATATTATCTTTATAATTGGTTTTAATGTTTAATTAGAATATTCTTTTACCATTTAACCAAATTTTGGTCACTATAAAAAGTTTCACTTTGAAATTAGATATAAAAAATTATCAATTATTTGATAGTTACTATTTCGTAAAAAGACTCTTTTTGTTTTGACCTCAGGATTTAATTTTAAATTAATTTCTACCACTTATGTGTTTTAAATGTGGAAGAATGGATTTCATATTTGTAATTTGGAGGTCAAAATTGTGTAAATAGGTAACTTTTATTATTATACATTGTGAATATTAAATTTAGTAAATATTTTTTTACCATGGTTGAAGGGTAAATATGTTAAATAAAGGTAAAAAATAATATTATAATAATATTTAATTACCCTAAATTTTGTCTTAATAATATTATATGATACATTTCTGACCACGGGAATCCATGGGTCGATTGTGGGACCCCAGAGAGCCACTTGGATGTAATAATGACACTTTATATTAATTAATTTAAACTAAAGACAAAAATGACATAAACATATATCTTTTAGTAAATCAATTTTTACCGGTGTTATATTAGTTATCCCTTAAACTATAAATATTAATTTTAAATCTAAAAACATTTCCTATATGATGGTATTTTTTTATAATTTTTATACATCAAATAAATTAAATTATTTATGACACAATACTGATGTATTGTTTACCCAATTAATGAATGATTTAAATAAATAAGATTATAAAAAATTAACCAATATCCAAAACATGTCCAATTTTTATTGGATGATTTTATATCAAACATGAGTCATCTTATATTTGACTTTAATTAGTTTTGGACCTTTATAAATTGAGAATATTTATATAAAATAATAATAATTTTAAACATTCCTATAGAGAACCTCCTCCCCCTTATAAAAAGCCCTCACCTCTATCCCATTACTAACATCTCCCATGCCCATGGGATCATCCAAAATCAGAAATATTAATCTCCCTACATCCATATCTTCCACTTAGAAGCCTTAACTTATGAATAAGTCACCTCAAGAATCCTTTTGGTTCAAACCAATAGAGTTACCCGATTTAAAGGTAACATCTTCTCTTCAGTTCTTTTCTTTTATTTTACTTAACCAACCACCTAAACTATTTTTATTCCATTATTTTATAACAAAAAAAATATCTTAAATAAAATAGGTCGTTTTTATTAGAATTATTCTCACTATACTTACACACACCTCTGTCTAAGGGGTAAACAACATATTATTTCTGTGAATGGAAATCTGCTACCTCACAAAACGATAATTGTTCAATCTCCTAATACCACCTCTTATGGTGTCCACTAAGAAGTAACTATATTTATATGTGATATATAATATATTTTTATTATTTCTATACTTCTGTATTTTTCATTTATAAAATACCTTTATGGTTTCCATGGAGGGTAAATACGATAATTCAATTTGAGGAAGTGCGGACTACTGCCCCCTCAAAGTGATATGAATCATCCATGAAATATGTGGAATGTATAAAGGATATAGTTAATTAAATTATATATGATATTATATTTTAATTATAATATACCTATGTATCATTATATTTTCATTCCATTAAACATGAAATAGAAATGAATGTGGCGTTCATGCGTACGTATGACCTATTGTCTTCTTGAACGGTGTATTTCATTTCTTATCTCCAAATGTCATGTACTATTATAAATACATATATATACTGTATATATATGATATATATGTTATCTACATCATGTATATAATTCTGGAGATAATTTATATTTGACCACATGAATAACTTGTAATTATAAGTAGTTCATTATTGACTCAAGTACCAAATATCGACAAAACAACCATTATTAACGTAAATAATTAAATAATGTTTATAACATGGTAATAAGTAATATAAAAGGAATAATAAACTTGAAAATGGTACTTAATAAAGTAGAAATTATATTTAGTTTATTGTTCCAGAGTTTAAAAAACTAATGGGTCAATACAGACATGAGGTAGGGGACTTCATATCAATCTCTTTTCATTGAGACATATTTTGTTTTATAGACATCTTTCTTTTATATTGTGTATAAAACCATTTGAATTTTAATTTCATTAAAATAGAATCATTTTCAATGAATCATTTTACAAAATGATAAAAATTAATGTTTTCTTTTAATGCATTCAGTTACAACGACATTTCCGCCGCCATGAGTATTATTTGATCTTTGGCATCCTTAACAAGATGAAATGTTTTTAAAAGGAAAATAAATACCATATATTATTTTATGTATTTTGGAATTGAAAATTGTTTTGATAATGGATTTGTTATGAAAATATATTTAAATTATATATTGTGATTGAAATGTGGAAATTTTATCTTTTCTTTATATTTGTTTTATGTGTTATGAATATGTTATGGTTCTTGGGAATTATTTATATATACAGGTGGTTCCTCGATAAACCTGGGGTGGGTGAGCCCTATATTGCTCTCTAAAGCATTGGGTAATGTGATATATGTATACATGAATGTCTCTCCTAAGATATTTCATGAATATACTGTGTTGGGTATTACAAATGTAACTCTCTATGTGGCTGTGCAAGCTACAACATAAGTATGTTATGGATGCCACAAGTTACCTTTATGATTTATGATTACTATGTGTTATTCATAAATCATAGAATTTCATGAGGTAAGTAAAATAGTTTACCCTATGTATGTATTGATGGACTAATGATTTAATTCTTGATTTTATAACCCTTTCTGGTATTTATCTGCTCATCCCATGTTTTTGAAATGTTTTTCACAAGACATAATGATGAATAGGGTTAAGTATGGGATAATGGAAAAGACATGCTCTCTAAAAAATGTAACTAGAAATGACTATCATTTTCATGAGTTTTTATTTTATGAAAAAAATTGAAATATTAGTTGAACTTTCTACTTTTAAATTTATGAGATGTAAAGAAATAGTTACAGCCTTATTCTCTAAAACTCTAACCCTAAAAAATCCTCAATGTGAATTTTTAACTAAATTAAAGATTATGTAATGTTTTAAGTCTTGGTCCTTATAATTATGATCAATATTGTGAACATAGTTGAGTCTCTAAACACACTACTGATGAGATGGATTATGAAAATCCATTTACTTTGTACACATTAATTAATGATTTATTACGTGATAATACACATAATTCAACCAATAAGATCAAGATGTATTGTGTCTATTGGAATTATATAAATTACATAAAAACATAAAATAAGAAATACATCACCTTTATTTAAATCTTCCTTAACATTCTCATATTTAAAGCTATGTTAGATTAACTGGGTACACACCTGAGAAATGGGTGAGCAATAAATCCATGAAAGAGAATAACAATTTTATAACATGAAGAAATTAATACAAGTTATAAAGTAGGCATATTAATGGGATATAATATGGGTTAGTTTAGGCAGGATGATGCATGATAACACAAAGGTTACTTGGAAAATGTGGCAACAACTTAAAACACCACATTATAAACATTGGTCAAGGATAACTGCCAAAAAATAATGATGGAAAAAGTTTCATAAAATAACCAGGTTTAATCCCAATCTCAACATTATGTCTCATGAAACAAAACATTAAACAATTTATTAGATCATTATATACTTTTGGGATCACCTATCACATTCATTTAATTCTCATTCTTATGTTTTCCTCATAGATCACCAAACATGGAATACATTGTCCTAAAAGTTTATTACATAGTCATTTAGTGTAGAATAGATACATGAATGTCTCAAATAAATAAGTATGTGTTCATAATGGTTTACACATTTGATTGGAAATTGGTATGGGTATTCACTAAACAATTGTTTGACATATAAAATCATGGTTAAAATTAGGAATCCTAAAGGGGAATATGAATGTCAATAGGAGGGCGTGATGAGAGTGAAAGGAGATTCAAATAATTTAGAAAAAAATAAATATTAAGGGGGATATTTAATATTGTTTCCTGAAATTAGGAGAATAAGATAATATAAAAAATGTAAAGTAATTTTTTGTGTTATGAGTAGAATGATAGGATCCCTTTATAAATTTTATCATGGTAATAGGTGTACATAAAGGTTCATAGGAGGGCTTAATGAGAGTGAAAGGGGTATATCAGAATTTAGTAATAAAATGGTGAGTTTACGGGATATATAAGAACATATTACAACTTGAAAAAACTAAAATTTAGGGGCATGAAATAAAAGAGCTTCTTGGATAGAAATGGTAATAGAAAAATCCATCACCTTGAGAGCGTCACACTGAATGCTTCAGACGAGCTTCATGAGATCTTGGGGAACATTGGGAGGACTCAAGGGATGGTAGGGAAAGTTATCATCTTTTTATAAGTATTTTTAGTGAAGATAAATGAAAAAATAGGGTGGGTTTATAATGGAAATAATTGTGTAATTCTTTATTAGTTCTCAAACATATGTCTTGGATTCTATATAAAAAATTACTAAAACCAAAAAACATTATACCAGTTTTCATATTTTTTATTCCAATGGGTAGTGGTTTTCGTTATTTTGTAAGTATAATGTCCTAAATTAATAATATAATACAATTTCTAATGTGGAATTCATTCATAATATTAATAAATGATTTTCAAACCTAAAAATGTATTAATGGATTTTGATAATTCATAAAAGATTTATAAAATTAATAAAATATACATGGAATCACATAATTTTCAGGTAAACAATTTTTTTTTGTATATATTCTTTTATAGTATTGATGAAATCACTTTTGTGTCATTATGATGTCATAGTTCACACCATATATTTATATCGTACTTAATTTTTACATGAGAATTCAACTATCAAAGAAAATGATGAAAAATTCACCATTAGATTATTTTGAAGCTATAATTCCACAAATAATATTAATTTTATACAAATAGTTCACTATATATAATAAATTTTAATTTTATAATATAATTAATATTTATTGAGAAATGTAGGGTTTTTTAACAATAATTTTTTTAATAATTATTAAAATTAAATTTTACATGATAAAAATATATGATAATTTATTTTTAATAAAAATTATTTAATAATAATATTTTATTAAAATAGAATTTGTTTCAGATATATATTAATTCATAAAAATAACATTTTTAATTTAAATTTAAAAGTAATTAAAAATAAAATTCTTGTTTTGTTACATAGAAATAAAAAACAATTATAAATTAATTATAAGAAGACAATATGAATTTTTTTAATAAAAATAAAATATTAATATTTAGTAAGGTCTTTATAAATATCACTCCAGTGCAGTATAATACTCCATAACGGTAATATTTGAGACAATGATACTTTCACGTGGTGTTTGGATTACACAGTTTTGGTCACAATCTTAGATATCTTGATCTTCTTCCGTAAATAGTTTCGATTTTGACTAAGTTATTTGATATCTTTATAAGAGGTGTTAATGGAAATTGCCAATGATTCTTTCTCCCACTGAAGTTCTAATAAATAGGCTTCATATGGTATTTTCATATTGTTTAATCCCATCATATCCATTGTTTTTGTCAATTGGATTTGTTAAAACCTAATTTTTATACTAATAATGTTATCATTATTCAATGAATTTATTATCAATGGTAATAACTCATAATATTCTTTTATATCTAATAGGATATAATAAAACCAAATAATTTCATGTTTTTTCTACAACCATGATACATTTAATCAAAACAATAGGGTAATTTTATTTCTAAAGGTTTAGGTCGTTACAATCTATCCCTTTTCCGAAATTCAGTCCTTGAAATTTTCATTTCACTAACTAAAACAGATGTGGGTAATTCCATTTCATCACTTCTTTAGGTTCCCACATTTCTTATTAAAACATGTGGTTTCTCCACATCACTTTGACTCTTTTCATTGTCTTATTATTTAGATCTTCATCCTTATGATCTAAGAACATTACCAAACTCTCCTAAAATGAATGGTCATTCTCCAATATTACCACCTTTGTATTGAGTACATGTGAGGGGTCTGGTATTTTATTCTTAAAAAGGGGTACATGGAATATATAATGTAGACAATATAATTTAGGTGAGATTAATACACGATAGTGCACCACTCTGATGTGTTCAAGAATATCAAAGGGGACAATTTATGTTGGTTCATGATTTACTTTCTTCCAAAATCTCACGATTTACTTCCATGGGGATATTCAAAGGAATACTATGTTTCCAACATAATAAACTTGTTCTCATCGATGATTTAAGGAATATAACCATTTTCAACTCTGAGTATCATAAAGGTGATGTTGAATGGGCTTGACCATTTCCACTATTCCCCCAACCATTTCACGGACTTGTAGTCTGTGTTCCCCAAATTCATTAGAGTATCTAGGTGTTCCTCACCACATCTAATAAGGATATTCAAAGTGGACCATTTTGTTTCTTGGGTATAAAATATTATTGTATGAGAACTCAACCCTTGAAATATGTGGATCCCATAATTATTTGATTTCACTTTATATTTCTCTCAAAATGACCTAAAGTGTCTCGATAGTCAACTCATATTGGTGATCAATTTGATGGTGGTAAGTAATATGAAGTTAAAATATATATTTAGATCATTTTTATACTCTTTAATAACATAGACATAATTATTAAATCTAAATTAGATATAATTGAGGGGTATTTTCCATGAATCTTTACCACTTATCTAATGTATATCCTTGTAAGGTGATCTAGTGAGAAGTCCTATAATGTTTCAATGAAGTGTGAAAACATTGAATGATGATCCACAATAACCCATAATGAATTATTCTATCTTTATCCTTTCAAGAGACCAGTGAAAATATACATGGGAATGTTTTATCATTTCTATGTGGTTATGGGTATGTTGGTCATCATCCAGTAATATTTTTCCTTTCTTCCTTCACTTAATGATATACAAGATATTTTGATGTCTATTCCACGATCTCCTTATTCATATTTCCAAACCAATATTTCTCCAAGATATCTCGATATGTCTTTTTTTTCTAGGATGATGGAGATTTTTGAGATAGGTGAATCACCCAATAGATCTATATTTAACTATAGAGTTGATGTCACATGGATCCATGACCCAAATCTCACAAATCCTTCTTCATTAGCATTGAACTATGATGATTTTCCATTTCTTATAGATTACACTTTCTTATGAATTCCTATTTTACCTCCTTAATCATCCATTATCCCCTCCACACGGAATGGTTGAACACTCATTTCTGAAAGGATTTATGATGTTATATTCTTTATGATTCCCATTTATATCATTTTTTTGTCAAATATAATTGGGCCCTTCTAAATTATCATCAATGATTTTATTTATAGATCCATTCTGCATAGATCATCTACCACATTATTCTCTTTTCTAGGATAGTAGTGAATTGACCATTCAAATACTTCTATCATATCTTACCATAACCATTGGGGAATAATCATGTCCTTCTATGTGAATATATACTTGAGGATCTGTTGATCTATATTTATTTCACATTTCGTCAAAAAGAGATAATGTAGGAATATTTTCATTACAAAGATAACTATAGACAACTCTAGAACATGGGTTGGGTAGTTTTTATCATGAACTGCTATCTTACTTGAAGTATAGTATATCCCTTGGCCATTTTACATTTAGACATATCCAAATCCATTCTCGTAAACATCTATGAAAACCAAAAAAATAATCCACCTGTGGGTACTGTGATATAAGGTGCACTGATATGCCTCCTTCTCAAATACATTAATCTATATTCACATTCTTCTTTCCAATAAAACATTACTCCATTATAAGTTATCTTGGATAGATTATTTTATAATCATGAAAAATTGATCACCAATCGATGATAGTACCCAGCTAATCCTTGGAAACTACGGATATATATTATATAAGTTTCCTCAGCCATCCTTTAATTTAATTTATTTTTGACAGGTCCAAAAATATAACGTTTTCTTTGGATTTTATTATCCAATAATGGTACATCCTTCAAGAAAAAATAAAATTTTTTTTACATTGAATAAATATTCTTTCATATGATATTTTGAAGAGTGCTAAAATACCCATCTTGATCCTCCTTAATTTTGGAGTAAATTAGAATATTAACTATAAATACTAAATTTTTTTAGGTAATATCTAAAGAATATATTCCTTATATCCATGAATATTTATGGATAATTAGTGAGTCATAATGGGATTACTATGAATTTGTTGTGCCTATACCTTATATGAAGAGTAATCATGGGGATATCCCCCCTATACAAACTGTGTTGGTAATATCCCAGCCACAGAACCACTTTGGAGAAGTATTGTGCACAGCAATCTATGAAAGATTGTATGTTTTCATTATATTTATCTTTTTGATCTGATTCCAATCAATGAAAAGGTTCATTGACCCAACCTTCTTCTTGAAGAGGAGGAATAGTGCCACCATAGGTGAAGCCCATGCATATGTAAACCTTTTTTTCATATTCTCATATATATGTTTATTAATATCCAAAATTTTGGAAAAATACATTCAATATAGAGTACATGATAATTGAAATATTGTAGTTATAATATCAGTTGAAAACTCAACAACTCAACTTAATGTAAGAAAATGAAATTCCTTGAGAAATACATCATCATATTCCCGAACAATAAGAATGTCTTCAATGATGACCCTTTATATAGACCAAATCATTTGAGCTGCAAATTATTACTCTTAATATAATGTTATCCTTGTTTAAGATGTTGTTTATAAGTAATATTCATCTATATCCTTGAATTTGAATAGAATCATAGGAAAATTCATGACATAGAGAGTGATTTCAATTTTGTGGAAATTTATATTGGATCTATATTGGGAAATCCAATACATATGTATAATTAAATTAAATTACCCCAAAGGTACTATGGCAAGGTTCTCTAAAAAGTTCAATAGGAAAAATTTGACAGGGGACGATTTGTATACTTGGGATACAATAATTTTCCCATTGGTCATTTTCACAGATATATCTATTTCCATTCCCTATGGGGGTTTTTGAATAGTTCAACTATAAATTAATGATATGAAGTAATTATTATAACTATAATAAAAAAGTGTATTTTACAATCATGAATGAAAAAATAGAATACCATTCACCACTTTATTTTTAGGAACCACTTTAGTAGTTGAGATGGAAAACGCTCTCCCATGATGCATGGAGGTTTTTGTTTGTCTGCAAAACACTATAATTAAGGAATTTGTTTTCAATTTGTATTGGTTCTCTTTATTTGGAGAAATTAAAAATTCATTGATAGTTGACTAGTAAATTAATTTTCCCTATCGCATTGGTTGGTTTTTCCATTCAGAAATAACTATCTAGGTTCCCTTCCTTCCCACACATAAATAATTTTTTCATCCCCCTTAAAACAAATTTAGGGTGGTTCATTCTGCCCCATTAAAAAGGGGAATGTTGAAATTTATTATCACCATTATAATTCTATACTAGTCTACCAGAATTAAACTCCAATTTCTGATTTATATCCTCATGATACCTTTTTTATTATCCAATATTCACTTTATATTTTCTAAAACATCCAATAATTTCCTCATACCTATCAATGTCTCGTATTTATAGGGTTTTTCATAGACTAGGTTTTAGACAACCAAAGAAGTAGTCAGACATGAATTCTTGAGTAATTAAAAGGTATAGGTTTATCATAAATTTCTTTTAATGTTTTCCTTTTATTCCATAATATATTATTTTCCTTTTAAGGGAAATAAAATACATTTCATTATTATTCTTGAGTGTGAGGGAAATATTTAGAAACAAATTCTAAAATTTGTTCCACCCCATTTATTTAATATCATTCTTAGGCTTCATATTCCTGATAAATTTTGAAAAATTATCATATTGTCTCACTATATGTGAAAAATATATTAGGAAATTTTCTTATTTAGAAAATTGAAGGATTGAGATGAACATCCAAATGGAGTGGATCCATTGTTCCATGATTAAGGGATGAGATGATCAATTTAATTTCAGAGGTCATTGCCTCATAATTATTTCACATTCATCTTGTTCATGCTTAGATGTATATTGGCGCTACTTAAAATCCATGATTATATTTAGAACCCGAGTCATATATCATATTATTATTATAATGTTCATAATTCCTAACCCCATCGGCTTGGGCATCTCATTGGCTAGTCATCACATTTCCCGTCACAATGTTTTTTTACCTGATTCCTCATATTTCTGTCGATTGTCTAGAATGAAGGAAAAATTAAGGATATGTATTTTTAATATATAAAACATATAAATTGAAATCTAATGAAATTAATGAGATTTAATATAATTTAATTTAATTTCCTTAAAATATAAATTTCATGGAAGAAATATATGTTATCCAAGATATATTTATTAACATATAATCCTACGGTTATTTTTTCCAATAATAATGGTTCGTATTGATATTATGAATTTACCATGTCATATACGCTTGATGTTTCAAACCATGTGTGTAGAAAGGCTCGTTGTAGTGCACTAGTTTCCAGTAAAGTCTAGCTCAATGCGGTGTTTTCCTGTGTTACCCATATAAACAATTCCATTAGTTCCACAAACACTTATATTATCTAGATTATGAATTATTTACTTAATAAATTACATACTCTATACACACTAAAATTTATGTATGTTTTCTTATAAATAATTTTAATATAAGGATTTTAATTGAGTTTTTAAAATATTAATCCTAAAAAAGAATAAAAATTTCCGTTTATACCTACTATGACAACCCTTCTCATTATTAAACATCAATTCATGAATTATAACAAGCTATTAAATTTATGAAATCCCAGAAAATTGAGAAGTCTAGTGTATTGGGTAATTAGTTACACTGCATAACAATTTAAAATAAGGAATACATAATCTTATATGGAAACATCCTTAACACTATTATACATAAAATTGTATGTGATAACTTAGGGACATAAATATTAAAGGTTGGATATATAAATCCTAGTAACAGAATAAATATTTAATAACATGAACTAAGTAATACGTGTTAGAAAATAGGCATATCGATGTGATATAAAAGGCATGATAATCATAAACATGAATAATGAAGCAATAGAAGCATGATAACATATAGGGAACATGGAAAATGAGACAACCACATAAAACACTGCATCATAAACATATGTCAAGGCTAACTGCCAAGACACCATGATAAAAAAAAGGTGAACACCCTTGATAAGAAATGGGGATGGGTATTTCTTCACAATTGTTTATAATGGAAAATCATGGTGAAATCTAAAAATTATTATAGGGGAATATGAATATTCATGGGATTGAATGATGAGAGTAAAAGGGGTATCTCAACATTTAGACATAAATTAGACAGTAGGGCGTATATGAATGTACATATCCTAAAATTAGGAAATGAATATAAAATACATAATATAATGGATTTACTTGATTAAAGAGGTGAAAAAGATGATCTATTACTAAATTTTTACATGGTAACTAGAATACATAATGGTTCATAAGAGGGATTAATGAATTTTTTCGGCATTTATCATAATTGAAAAATCAAATAGATAGTAATTATGGTATGAAAAGGCATATCCCAACATGAAGAAATGGGAATTAAGTGGAATAAAATTGAATTGGTGGCTGAATGGAAATGAAAATATAAAAACCCCTTACCATGAAATTGTTATACTAAATGCATTAGAGGGGATTTTGGTTATCATGGGTCACCATGGGATGACTCTCGGGAGGAGTGGGAAGAGTTATGAAATATTAAAAGGTTTTTTAGTGAAGATAAATGGGATCTTATTTTTGTTTATAAATGATATTAGTGGGGAATTATTTATTATTTTTCAAACATATTTTTTAGACACAATATAATAAAATACCAAAAAAAACATCTATGGGTTTTTCATATCTTTTTGACAATAGCAGTTTTTGAACCCATAAAAAATTATATTTAACTTAAAAAAAATACAATCAATTAAATTTAATAAGTTTATTAATAATAATATTATGTAAAATATTATTTATTTTTTAAATCTACTAATTCATCCCAATAAATTTCTTAATTGAAATTTAATAGTAATTAATAATACCATATGTGTTTTGTTGTATAAAAATATTAATCTATTAGATATTAAAAATAAAAAGAATGTATGAACATTGTTTTCCTAAAAATACTATATAAAGATTCAAATTTTTAGGATCTTGATACATATCCATTTAGTACATCAAAATATTCCATAATGGTAAGGTGTGTGATAGTGAGACTTTCATTTGGTCATTCGACGTACTTGGTTTGTGTCATGATCTCAAGGAGAATGAACATCTCACAAAAAAAGTTTCACTCATTATTATGTTACTGGATCTAAGATTGGGATTGGTCTTGGTAATACCATAGTGATGTAACATCCATTGTATGCTTTGACAAATAGGCTTTATATGGTACATTTCTACTTGTTGAGGCCATCACATCCTTGGACACTGTCAAATGGATTTGATAAAATCCAATATTTGGACTAATCATGTGATCATTGTAAAACGACTATATTATCAATAGTAATGATTCTTAATGATGTTTTAAATTTGATAGGATATAGTAAAAATAAATTTGTTATTTTGTTTTCTATAACCATAATATATAGTAATATATTTAAATAAATCGTAAGTGGAATTTTATTTATAATAATTTGGGCCATTATGAATATTGATTTATATGGATATTCACGGTATACAAGCTATAGACTAATGAATATTCAATATCATTGATTTCATAAATTTGTTAAAATCACAATAGATAAAGTTTTAATGGAAATGGGAGATATTTAATTTTTGGAAAAGGTGAAATAGAATAAATTATTGATAATCAAAAGTTAAGAGATTTGTGGATATGTAAAAAGGAAATAGAGTCTGTCAAGAGGATCATGTAATATTTAAATGTATTAAATGTCTGAAATAGGAAATTATCCTTTTAAATGCACTAATAAATGGGATAAAAAGGATGATGACCACCAATATCTTCCAAGACAAAGGAAGGATTATGAAACCAAAATTATATGAGTGGGTTAAGATATTGAATGATGAACTCTAATATCCCACTTAAGAACTATGCGTGTCTTATTCATATTTTATTCAAACATCTCATGGAAACCTAGAATGTTTTTAAGAACATAATATATTAACACTAATGAATAGATGTTTCATTACTAATAAAAATGTTTTTTTGAATGATTTTTTTCTCAAGTATATAAATCATCTCTAATATATGTTTATGGGAATGTGCTTTCTATAAATTCATATTATCATTACTTTGTCAAATTGGATGTGATATTAAGAATGGAATACATATCCTAAAATATTATATATGATAATTTCTAAGATGGTGAAATGAATAATAAAACCCATTACCACCTACTAATATATGGCTAAAAATAAAAACCATATGGAAAAAATATCTCCCATTAAATGAGGCTTTCATCTAAAAATTGATAAATTAAAAAAGACTATTTGTATTCTTATTATTTGGAAAAAATGAGTACAAATTTTAAACCCAAGATATTAAGGTAGTATCCTCATTAAAAATTAAATCTTGATTCATGAAATCTTTTTACATTTTAGGAAAATAATAAATTATTTTTTTAACGATTTAATTATTTTAAGAGGGGGAGAATGTAATGACCCGATATTTCTCAATGTATTTTCCTTAATTAATTACTATGTGACTATATTTTTCAACATGAAATATTTAAAGAATAAAAAATAAGGATATGATAAAATAAAATTTTATCAGTATAATATATTAATTAATTTATATGATATAATTAGATGTAACAATAATACATAATCTATAAAGAAGGATAGAGATGGAATAAGGAAGAGTAAATATCCATTATGGAGCTCAATTGTTTATGAATTGAAAGGAAGTATGTTCACTTTTGTTTTACATATCCAAATACCAATATGATGTCAAACAAATATTTTTTACTGAAATATTATGTGAGTGAAATTCATGATCTTGTAAATTTCCACAAGATCTATGGGAAAAGATTCTCCCCCATCAACATCAACAAGGTCACAACTTATGATAACATCTATGTGGATATATTTTGGGGATATTTAATTGGTAATTAGGATTATTTTATAACATAATTATTTAATTAATAAATTCTTTAACACATTTACTTTATAAATTTCACATTTTTTTCTTCTAAGGAAAAGAAAATTTATTTTTAATAATTTGTTTCCTTATATTTCATATTATAAGATAAATGTTAGAATTTTTAGAATTTTAATTAGATGATTTTAAATTAACTTTGAATTTATTAATTTCTATATTACTTCAAGGATAATAATATATATATTTAATTCAAATAATTTCGTTAGTGTAATTGATAAAAACATAGTTTTTAACAAAATTTTAGAGTTTTTAATTATATAAAGAATTATGTATATCCTTAAAATAAATAGATTATTTTTCATGATGTAATAATTATTTAGGAAGTAAAAAAAATTATAAATACTATATTGATCGTATAAACCCTATGATTATCCTTTTATTAATTTATGAAAAATTATCAATAAAATATACTATTATTCTTCATTTCATTTAAAAAAATATTTCTTTGGTTAACTTTTTTTTATTTCATTAAAATGCCCATAAAATTCCTTTTATTATATAAAAATAATTTATATTTTTAAAATCAAATAATGTGATAATTTTACCTGACATGAAAATTTTAAAATTAAAAATAGATTTCTTCAAATGAAAGATCGTTACGTGATACACGCACAAAATTTAAAATTAATTTATCTTCCACGTATAATTTATATATGATAAAATTTATTTATTATTTGGAATAAGCAGGTCCAAATTATCTGATATGTTTTATTTTATTTTTAGGTTGTAGAATTAAATTTATAATTAAATTTTTTTTATTATAATAAAACCATACAATGCTAAAATAAAAATTCCATAATAAAAAGACTTGGATAAATATTTAATTCATTAATGAAAATGAATATTTGAGGGGTAATCTTCTTTATCTGAACCCCAATCCATTATTATACCTTTTTTAGTCTTCATGACATATGAAACATGGTGTATCTTTATATTAAGTTGAAATATTTACAAAATTCTATTGTCACAACATATTAGATGGGCCTCTTACAAGACATTCAATCCAACATAAAAATACATTTTTTGCTTTAAAAAATCCTCATTTACCATCCCCTAGAATAATATTTACTTTCTATGATCCTAGGACCATAATAAATTATCACAAGGCTTCCATTTCCCAGGAGACATTTAAGGGATTCCCATGTCCTAAATGTGGATACATTTTCCGATATTTTTTTCTTTATGAATTTCCCATTTATATTACTATAATATTTTATAATGACATCATTATTTTTATATAATATATTTTTTTATTCATTGTTAATATTTAATAACCAATATTCCCCTTTTCCAGTATAAAAAAATAAGAAATGCCATTGTGCTTGTGCGTACCACTAGCAAAAAAAAGTAACAAATATCATTTCTAATATATATTAATTATTCTTTCATATAAACTAATAAAATAGGATTCAATATTTTTATAATATTTAATTAAAAACATCAGTAATTATTAATATATTATTAATAAAATAAAATAATTTTATAACTACACTAATTCATTAATTATTGTATGCTCATGTTCAGGGCAGTCTAACAACGTATGTGAACGATGATATAAAATGATATCATCGATGAATATAAAAATATAATTACTCATTATATGTGATATAAATTTTTAAATAATTTTTTCTATATCCAAAACATTAATATTAAACTCATTAATTAAGATATCAACTTTCTTTAATTAAAAATCATTGATGCTTGTTAAACCCTACATTAATCATTATGTATAATAACCAAAACTCAAATAGAATGAAATTATAAAGATATAAATATTTATAAAAAATAAAATACATGAACATTAAAAATCATGAAATGATGAGATTTGGGAGTGTAATGATTAAAAACATCACAAATATCAATCTTTTTCAAAAACAAATAAGATAAATCACACTCGATATTGAAAATAGATAATAACTATGAAATATATATATTGAATAATTATTAACTATGTTTATAAAAAGATAAATTTATGAAACAATATATTTAAATGGTGATTATGAAATTTATGTTTCTTATATTAGAGCATAGGGTGCATTCGACTAAGATGGGAAATAATGAAAGGGCTTAATAAACTCAATTACTAATTCATTGGGTAAAAATATTTTATAATTTATTATACATATCTTGAATTATTTAATAATTAAAATTAAAAGTTCTAAATTTTATTTCCTATTTTTTCTTTGGAAATTACTTCTCATCATTAAAAACTATTTATTTGATGAATCACTTTTCTGATTTTTTTTAAATTTATAAGAATAACTCTCATTCATAACAATAAATATTTTTCTTCAGTTTCCATGTTATTCCTATTGAAATTATTTTCATTAATTAAATTAAAATATTTATTTTCTGTTATATTCATTATATTTTACATTACCTATTTT
Organism: Viscum album; assembly: GCA_963277665.1. NCBI lineage: Eukaryota > Viridiplantae > Streptophyta > Magnoliopsida > Santalales > Viscaceae > Viscum > Viscum album. Next base: position 479,795,698 of record OY728141.1, read on the forward strand.
ATGAAATTAATTTTTTCTACATTTACTTGAAGTATCATTATCATTTAAATATCCTAAAAATCTAACTAAAGGCTTTTCCATTCCTTATTTACCACCTATAATTTATTAGAATGTAATTTTTATTTATTTCTAACGATAAATTTTTTCTAAATCTATAAAAGATGTTTTTAAAAATAATTTTCATTCCCTTCTAAAAAAATTAATGTAATTTTCACTTTAAATTTTATAATAATTTGTAAAAGGTTTTGTGAAAACATTTGGTATTTTAACTATTAATTTTACGCCAATGTATATATATTAGAAAGGTATTGTTTTATCACCATATATATTTTATTATGATGTGATTACTTTTGGAAAATTATTTTTTTATATCTTATGTTTTATTAAGTTTATGTTACGTGATATTTTGAAAATTTTATAAAACCCATTTTTTATCAATGGTTTATTTAATATACGATGATGATTGATTTGATGTATCCCAAAAAAGTAAGTATTGTGATGGATTATGTCTTATATCACCCTATATGGAATTATATTATGTTTATATATCATGAGATATTTTGGTGTCGACATAATGAGTTTATTCACCGAGGCCTGCATATAATGAGTTTTCTTACTAAATTTTCATAGTCTTATTATTGTTCTATATCACCACTTTATTTCTAATTATTCCACACTCCAAAGATTATTTTGGTTCCATGTGATTCCACTTTTAATTTTTAATCCACTTTTATAAGATATTATAAATTTCTACTTTTTTCTATGACTTATACCATGATCTATGATCAATATTTTTTGGGTTAAGATATTATTATATGAATTAATAATACATGTTTTCTCCTCTTATACTCATATAAAATAATTGAAAATTATTACCTAATTTTTCCCTTCATATGAATATAAGCTCACCATTTTATTATACCTATATTTCCCACGGTTGTGATGAAATTTTATTCATATTATGTGTCTATAATAGTATAATTTATGTATAATTTCTGGGAGGTATTCAAGACTATTTATGGATTAAGAAAATACTAATATAGTGATATTTTTTTAGTATTTCAAAGTTAACATGATTTTTTATGGATAGTGTTTTTCCCTAATTCTATAAAAACATAAACCTCAAATATCATTGGAATTAATTGCAATGAAATATTTTTTTTAATTCATGTAATTAAGAAGGTCGAATCCATGGAGAACTATAGTAAGCCTTTGTAACATCAACTCACCATACAGTACAAATCAATTTTGGAACTACAAGTCACTTCTTAACCTCAACAACACCTTACTATATGCTAATGTATACAAACATAAAGGTAAAATACATGTTCTTAAAGAGGGGAGACTATACCCACTTGTTAGAGTAAAATCACAACAGAAATAATACCAGGCATATATAAAAACTAGATAAATAGTTAGTTAATGAAATATAGAAAAACACTAATGATAATAGAAATAAATAATGCTATAACATATGAGACCATACAATGAAACATATGTTATAGTACATCATTAGAAATAAAAAATATATTGAAATAATAAACAACATGAAAAAAACTGAATAACCCTAAGCCCTATCCCAATCCCAACATCGGGGGCTCTATCCTGACATCCCAACTAGGGAACAAATCCTAGTATTCCTACCTGAAAACTATACTGATAAAAGTTTAATATTATTGGGTACTCCAGTGACTAGTTGGAATAAGAAGGATGTGAAGAGAAAACATTAGACCCCAAACAATGGTTTCCTTACAATAAACATTCAATAAAAATTTTCATACATGTTTAATAAAAATAAAAATTTATAAATTAATCCATTAATTAGTCTTATAATAACAAGAAGTGAAAAAACCCAAAAAATGTCAATGCTTCTTTGGAAACACCAACCATTGATATAATAAATATGATGACCTAAACATTTATATCTATGATTATTGAATAAGTCAGGATAGGACTATTCCATGGTATACTACCAATGAAACCAAAGTAATACAAATTTGTGTGAACCCACGTGTCTCACTAGTGAAATCTCTATTAATGAATTAACTAAACAATAAAAATGGTTTACAAATGAAATTACACTATATTTGGTATATCACCTAAAAAACAAGGGAATTCCATTTAAATTAATATGTATGATTCTATTAGAATACATGACATATGCCTGAGACATTCCCCCTAAGATCAATCCAAATATAGGGGGCTCATCCTGTGACATTATACTAAGATACCCAATTAGAAAAAATAATAATAATAAATGGAATAAAATAGTAATTAGTTCTAGAAAAACAAGGTGTATCTTCTTGAAGTAATTAGTTTTAGTGAATCAAGGTGTCATACAATTACTTGCTCATGATATTCTACATCATCAGTGCTTAATGAATTTGAAGGAATCATTGCACCGCAATATTTATTTGAGTCCCCTATATGAATCCAGAAATGGATTACACAATTATACTCAAATAAAAAAAAGGAATCCATGTAATATCTCAATGAAATTAAAATCACAACATAAAAATAAAGTTAAAAAGTGAAAAAAAAATATTTTTGTTTCACTTCAATTCAAATAAAAGAACCCCAAATTTAAAACATCAATTTCAAAAAAATTTACTCATTAAAGAACCAAGTCACATATTTCTCATTTACCCACATAAAATAATAAAATTATCACTTCCAAACATATTATCCATTTTATTTTCATCCCATGATTCACATTTAATCATTCAGTATTTTAGCCGGATTGAAAAATTTAAAAGTTATTATTAAATGTGGTACCATTCACAAGATACTAAGAAAATTGTGTTACAGTTTACAAACTAACACACCATTTAGAAAAAACCATAATTTAAAAATTCACTCTTAAGAATGTTTTCTATGGCCCACCTTCATAGACCATTATACCAATTAATTACATAATGAAAATCTAAGATAAATAGTTTATCAACATAGTTATTATTTTTAAATATTTTTTCCAAAATAAATGTTTGTTGTATTACAGTATATTTTATTATATACATTTAATATAAATATAAACAAAAAAACTTATCCCATTAATAAATTTCATTATGTTAGTTGGATAAGAACTAATGAAATTTACAAACATTATAATGGGTCAAAAAAATTTAACAAAAAAACTACAAGTGGAAAATATCAATCTCCTCATTCAACAAGAATCATCTCCCCCATGGAAATTTATTTTTGAAATGAATTATTTATTAGGAAACTAATCAAAATCGTAGAAAATTAAAATATATAATATTATTTGGAATTTAAGTGAATATTTAGTGAAAGAAATATTTAGTATCAATATGAGGTAATGTGATTATTTTAATAGTAATGTAACCATTTTAATCATGGTGAAATATCGTAATTATAACAGGGGAATAAGAATATTCAGGGAAATTAATGATGAATGTGAGATAGGTATCTTATCCCATAGACATTAAATCAGTAGTAATGGGGATATGGATGTACATATCCCAAAATCAGGAAATAAAGATAAAATACAAAATATAAAGGGGATACTTGAATAAAGTGGAGAAGATGGGTATCCATTACTCAATTTTTTCATGATAACAGGTGTACATAATGGTTCATGGGAGGGATTAATGAGAGTTATATGGGTATCTCATAATTCAGAAATCAAGTAGATGTTAATGGTTGTATGGAAGGAAATATCACAACATGAAAAATGTATATTAATGGGACTGACATAAAAGTGGTTGTTTAAGAGAAATGTGAAAAGAGAGAATTCCCTTACAAGGAGGGTGATACTCCAAATGCATGAGAAGGGAATTTTGATAGCATCTAAAACCATTGTAGAACTCTTGGGAGGAGAGAGATTAGTAAGAAAATTATAAAATGATTTTTAGTGATGATAAATGGAAGCCTGGATGGGTTTATATAGGAAATGAGTGGCTAATTCTTTATTATTTTTCAAATATAGTTTTTAGAAACTATTTAATAAAATAACCAAAAACACAAACCATTCAAAAGTTTTTCACATTTTTTCTAACTAAGGTATGTGTTTTAAAATGTTTTATAAGATAATGTTCCAATCATAATAGAGTAGTACAACTTAATGACATGGAAGTGAGTCATACTATTAATGAAATCATTTAAAAACCATAAAATATATTAAGGGTTTTGGATCATTCTAAATGGAATTATAAAATTGATAAAATAAACATAAAATCATATTATGTTTAAGGGAAAATATATATTTCGTTGTGGATACCCATTATAGTAATTATTACATCATTTTTTGTTCATTATCATGTCATAATACACACTGTATAGTTATACCGTATTTAATTTTTAATCTAATATTCATCTTTCTTAGAAAATTTTGAAAAACTAACCATTCGATAATTTTGATGTTTTGATTCAAAAAAATCATTTTATATAAGTAGTTTTCTTGAATAGTTTAATTTTAACTTTTAATATTGAAATGAAAATTATAATAAAATGCAGGGTTTTTTGATAATAATAGTTTTCGAACCCATGTAAACATTATATTGGACATCATAAAAAATATATGATCAATTATATTAAATTTTTTTATTTTTAAAAATATTTTATAAAAATATTTTTTATTTCTAAATCCATTATTTCCTAAAAATAACTATCTTAATTGAAATTGAACAATAATTAAAAACAACAGTTGTGTTTTTTTAAAAAAAATAAAAATCATTTATATATTAATGATAATAAGAATGTCTGAACATTATTATATTTAATATACTCTATACATATTCATATTATTATGATCTTGATTTATATACATTTAATAAACTAAAAAATACCATAATGGTAAGGTGAGTGATGTTGAGACTTTCATTTGGTGGTTTGACATACTAGGTTTGTGTCATGATCTTGATGATCTTGAACTTCTCACAAAAACAATTTTACTCATGCTTATGTTGCTGAATCTTAGCTTGGGATTGGTCTTGGTAAAATTCTTATGATGTTATATCCCATTGATTCTTTGAAAAACAGGCATCATAGGGTACAATTAAACTTATTAATGCCATCACATATTTTAAAGGTGTCAATTGGATTTTTTGAAACCCTAAACATATACTAATCATGTGATCATTTTTCAAGGACTGTATTATTAATGAGAATTATGCGTAAAAATATTTTAAATTTGATATGAAATAATAAACCCAAAGTTAATCATGTGTTAACTATTACCATAATACATAGTAATATATTTAATTAAATCATAAACATGACATTATTAATAATATATGGGGTCATTATGATGATGGAGTTATAGGGATGTTAAATATATATATGTGATAATGGAAAGAAGATTTAAAATCAATCATTTCAAAAATTTGGTAAGAATTTCAATAGGGCATGTTTTAATGGAATTGGACGATATTTAAGGTTTCTAAAAGGTGTCCTAGAGTAACTAATTTGTGATCAAAAGTAAAAAGATATGTAGATATTATAAAAGGAAATAGATTTTTTGTGGAGGTTCCTATAATATTTCAATGTCTTAAATGTTTGTAAATTTGGAATTATCAAAGTCAATGCACTAAAAAATTGGATAAAAAGGATAATGGACACCAATATCTTCCAAGACAAGGGAAGTATTATAAAACCACAAATACATTAGTGGGTTCTGATATTGGATGAGTATCATTGATTTCCCATTTAGGATCTCTGAGTGTTGTATTCGTAATTTTTTTAACCATATCTTTGATACATAGAATGTTTTAGGAAAATAATATAACAACCCTACTCTTTATTACATATTTAAACATTATTTATTAGAAAAACATGTGCTTAAGACAACTATAGTGATAAAAAGGTCTAGTGTCATTGGGGATTTGTAGCATTACATAACATCTTCGAAAATAAAACACAACATTAGTGTTGAAAACTTCTTTTACATGACCACAAAATTCTTTCGTACAAAACATTTCAAGGGATAACCTGAGGACATGGATAAGAAAATCATGATCTATAAAGCCCAGTAAGTGATTTAAAAAGGAATAAAATAAATAATATAGTACATCTTATCCAATAAGTATATCAATAGAGAACTGAAAATACATGGACATAAAGGCGTGATATATCATGAATATCATAACATGGAAATGTGGCAACAACATTTAACATGATATTAGTATTATCGAAGGCTCATTTCACATTGACCATGAGTATACCCTCATTTCACTATAATTATCACAAGTTAACCCTCATATCACATGAATTATCATGATTCAACACTCATTGCACCTGACGTATCAGAATACTATTCTTTACCCAATGCATTGGAGCACTATCAAGGAGCACCCTTCTAAATCATTTCATTTCATGCATAAGTGTTCCACATATATCATAGAACAGTTATTACTTAAAAATCATAATGTATTACATGAATAAGAGATGTAAAATACATAAATTTATGTCCTCAATGACCATGTTCATGTTCATGATGGTGAATACCCTTGATTGGGAAATGAGTATGGTATTCACATACACGATGATTTTGGCATGGAGATTTTGGTGTAACTTTAGCAGCATAACGACATCAAATAGAAATCATAAATTGGGTTGATGAGAGATAAAGGGTATTATCATCATTTATACAAGAATTGGATAGTAATGGGGTCATGGAACATAATTTACTAACATATTTAATTGAATTTATATGCATAATATAAAATAATTTCTTGACTGTAAATGGGGAGAGAGAAATTCTTTAAGGAATTTCGACATGGTAACAGGTGTACATGGGAGGTATTAATGAGAGATAAAAGTGTATCTCATCATTAAAAAGTAAAGATGAATGTATAAGAGAGGTAAAAAATCGTACCCACACAATTTTAATTTAAAAGTAAAAGGTGGAGAACATTATATGGAAACTTGTACATAAATAAGGAAGGATGTAATGTGGGGATCCCTTGCTTCGAAGTGTGATCCCATATGATTAAGAGAGGGTTGATAGATGATTATTGAGAGATTGGGGCACCCTAAGTGGATTATAGGTAGTGTTGGGTAAATGTTGGTAAATCTACAAATGGTTTTAGTGAAGATGAATGGTATATTGAGAGGGTTTACATTGGAAAGGAGATGTAATTTTTTATTATTTCAGTTTTTCACACTACACATTAAACAAACAATTACCACAAACCATCCCACGGTTTTCCCCATGATTTTTGAAATATTGGAATGAAAAAAGTTATTTTATAAGTGAAATGGCCTAACTTAATAAAATATTAGGTTTTCTTATTTGTAACGGAGTCACACTCTCAAGGAAATCAATTTAAAAAGTAAACATATTTTATAAGTCTTGGAGTGTCTACTAAGGGACCACAAAATTAATAAAAAATTTTAAAATCACATAATTTTAAATATAAAAGATATATTGGCCGAATAAAATTATATTATTTTATTAATTCACTATTGGGTAATTATGATGTCATAAAACACATTATATATTTAAAAGGTAGTAAATTTTTACCCAAAAAATCTAATGTCTTAGAAAATTAGGAAAAGTTCACCATTATATAATATCTACATTTTGAATCCAAAAATTATATGAATTTTAACAAAAAAAATTCTAAATATTTGAATTTTATATTTTAAAATAATATCAGACATTTATTGAAAATTCTTTGGTTTTGAAGAAAATAATTTTCAAACCTTAATGAAAATTTCAATTTTATTTCTAAAAAAATTATAAGATAATTTATAAAAAATAATTTAGTAATAATATTTTAATTAAATATTATGTAATTAAAAAATCGATTATTTCATCAAAATAGTTTTCTTAATTTAATATTCACTAAAAATACTGTTTGTGCATTAAAAACCATTTAAAAAGTAATGATAATAAAAAATGATTATTATTTATAAAAAATACTAATTCACATAATTAGAGTGCTATGATATTGTTAAATAACCCGTTATAATACCCGCATAAAACTTAAGGGTAAGGTGTGTGATGGGAGGAGACTTTGGGGGCTGCTCGAATAACATCACTTGGGTGGTAATCTCTATTAAGCTCCACTAATACCGTAGGTGGTTCCGTTCAATATTATCATGTTGAAGCTCAGCTTGAACATGCTCAAGAGAGTAGCCCAGTGACCCCAAATCCTTTTTGAGCTATGACAAATGAGCTTCATATGGAGCAATTTTGTTGTATGAGGCCATCGCTTCCATTGTCTGAGTAAATTGGAATTTTTGAAGCCCTATATATATACAAATCAGGTTTTCACTGTTCAAATACTGTGTTAGTAATTGATACAATTCATAACGGTATTTTAAAATCCAAAAACCAAAAAATCAATTGAAAAAGTTTTATATAACCTATTTACATAATAAGACATTTAATTAGATCAAGAAAAATATTCATTAATTAATGTTTGGTTCATTACAATCTTCCACCCTTATAAAATTTTACCCTCGAAATTTCCTTTTCCCACACTAAAAGAGATAAAGGTAACTCTACTTCATCACTTCCATTGATTCCCACATTACCACTTCATGCTTTTCATTTCACCACAACACCTTGATGATGGGAATTGTCTTATTTTGTAGAATGTTTTCTCTATGAACTAAGATCTTCACCAACTTATCATCATAGGAGAGGACATTCTTCAATGGTACCACCTTTAGATTTAGTACATACAATGGGTTAGTTATGTAAATCTTAAAGATTGATACATGAAATACATAATGTACTTGAGACAGGTTCAGTGGGAGTACTAGTCGATATGCCACTACTCCAATGAGAACAAGGATCTCAAAAGGGCTGATGTACCTTGGAATAATATTTCCCTTCTCCCAAATATCATAACACTCTTCCACTATGATACAAGGAGGAATAACAGGTCTCTAACCTCAAACTCTAGGTCTCTTTGATGATTATAATCATAGATCTTTTGTCGACTCTAAGCAGATTCAATGTATTTCTATATTTTCTGAACCTTATCCACCATTTCTTTGACTATTTCCGGACCTATGAGTTTTTTCGCCCCAACTTCATCCCAACATGTTGGTGTTCTACAATACTTCCCATAAAATACTTCAAAAGTATCCATTTGGATGCTTGAGTGGAAGCTTTTTTTGTAAGAAAAACTCAACAAGGAGAGGATCTTGATCTAATCCACCTTTTAAGTCCATAGATCACGATCTTAACATGTCCTCAAGTGTTTGGACAGTCTGCTCAGATTAGCCATCAGTTTGAGTATGATAAGTCATATTGAAGTTCATATTAGTATTTGGAGCATGTTCGAGACACTTCAAGAACATGAGATGAATCTTGGATCTCGATCAGATACAATAGATAGTGGTACTCCATGAATCCTTACAACTTCTATAATATATATCCATGCGAGTTGATCCAATGTGAAAACCTCTCAAATTGTAATGAAGTGTGCAGCTGTTGTAAGGCAATACACAACAACCAATATAAGATTGTTTCCTTTGGATGTATTCAGAAGTCCAATGACAATTTCCATGGTGATGTTATCTTATTTCCAAGTGGGATTGGATAATGGTTAAATCATACCCATATAGTTCTACATCTCTTCCTTCATTTGCTGATATACTAGGCACTTTGATGTATACTTAGCGATCGCTTTCTTCATGTTATCCCATAAATAATTTTCTTGGATATATCAATACATCATTGTTTATACTAGGTGAATAGAGAAATTCAAACTATGGGTGACATCCAAAAGATCAATATTTAACTCCATATTTGATGGAACACATAGTCTTGACTCAAATATCACCATTCTTTATTCATTGAAATTAAATTCTAAGGATTTCCCTTTTAGATAGTTTCCACTTTATTATGAATTACCATATCAACCATTAGAGAATCCTTTAACCATTCCTAAAGATGCAGTTGGGCAATAATTTGTGAATGAATTCCTGATGTACCCTTGTTTATGATTCTCATGTCCATCTTCATCAAATTTAAAAAGATTGTATCCTTTTTCATTATCAAAAATGATAGAATTGTTGGGTGCTTTGAACTTAGAAAGACTTCCACCTTGTTCTCTTTCCTAGGGTGGTAATGGACTAACCAATCATAGTATTTGATCAACTCTAACAATAATAATTGGTGCATATTAAATTTTTTCTGTGTGAATATATACATGAGGCTTTTGTTTTCCATATATATTTCAGACTTCACCCCAAAGAGGTAATGTCGCAAAATATTTAAAGAGAAGATTTCTGTAGCCAACAACAGATCATGTGTTGGATTGTTTTTATCATGAAATTTAAATTTCCTTAAATCATTTGTCATTTTTCATCAACACACATGACAATACCATCTCTGAAACATCAATGAATACCACAAACAATTCTCCACTTGTGGGTAGTGTGCGCACAGGTGCAGTGATAAGACTTTTTTTCAACTCCATGAAGCTATAATTGCACCCATCACTCTTAGAAAACATGACTCACATTCAAGTTAGCTTGGTAAGAGGGTTTGAAAATTGTGGAAAATTTCTTGCAAATCTGTAATAATATCATGATAAACCCAGGAAGATATGAATATCTATCACCAATGTTGGCCTCATCCATCCATTAATTGCAGTTGTATTGGAGGGATATACAAATATCTCATTTCCTGAAATGATGCGTCCCATTAACGAGATTTCATTCAACTAGAACTTACACTTTATATACTTTACATATAGCATATCCTTTCGAAAGGTTCCTAGTAAAGTGTTTATATTCTCCACATGCTCGTCCTTGGTTTTTGATTATCTTAGAATATCATCTATAAATACTACCAAAATTTTTTCGAGGAAATACCTAAAGACTCTATATATAATGTCGATGAAAATTGATGGAGCACTAGTGGGTCTAAAAGACATTACAATGAATTCATAGTTATTTTAGCCTATATGAAAAGTATTCTTGCGGATATACTCCTTCTTCACACTTACATAGTAATATCCTAACTTCAGATCCAACATGGAGAAGTATTGTTCTTTATGTAGCTAATCGAACAAGACATCAATTCATGGAAGAGGATACTTTTTCTTTATGATGATTTCGTTGAGATCACGATAATCAATGAAAAGAAGAATTGACCCATCCGTATCCTTGACGAAGAGGATTAGTGTACCCCATGGTGAAGCACTTGGGCCTATAAACCCTTTATCTACAGTCTTCTATAGTTTTTCATTAGATCCTAAAACTCCACAATATCCATTCTATATACAGTCTTGGATATTGGCAATGCCCTAGGTATATAATCAATCAAAAATTCATTATATCTTCTTGGAGGAAGGCCAGGAAATCCATCAGGAAACAGTTAAGAAAATTACCTCACAGTAGTCATTTCTTCAAGGATGGTTTCTTCTGTACACTCAATAATCTAAGCAAGATATGTGTGTATATATGAAAATAATATTCACACTTAAAATGATTATTCAAAATTAGATCCATCCTCCTCCATGTAGTTGTATAGAATCATGGGTCAACTTTCCATATATAGACTGATTTCAATCTCATGGAAATTTATGTTGGATCTATATAGTGAAAGCCAATCCATTACAAGAATTGCATCAAATTCAACTAGAGGGAGTATGAATAGGTTATTTAAGAAGGTCAATCCACAAATTGTGAAAGGGGAGGAGTTATATTCAGGGGATGCAATAGTTTCCCCATTTTTCATTCTCACAGCCATATCTACTTTCATGATTTCTGGTGTTGTTGGGATTTTTCAACTAATCATTCAGTATATAAAAGAATTTGTAGAACAAAAATAAAAATTTACATTCCCAATTCATGAATAAATAACTATTTTACCTATCACCACTTCATTTTTAGGATTCTTTTTGGTAGTAGTGATGGAAAAAGATTTCCCTTGTTGACTTGGAGGTTATTGATTGCCTCCGAAATCCCCTGGATTTGGGAACTGGTCTTCAATGTGACATTGTTCTTTGTAATTTATGATATTAATAAAGCATTGAGGGTCTAATAAACAATTCCTCTACTTTTTTATAGAAGCTGATTATTCTGGTAGGCAATTAATGGCTAGTTTCCATTATCTACCACACTTAAAGTATTTCTTTATCCCCATTTTTCGATTTCTCGGGTTATTATTTCTACAAAATTAGCAAGTCAGTGATATAATTTATGAGAACCTTTGGATTTATCCATTGAATTTCTATAATTAATGTCCAATTTAGGCATCTTATCTCCATAATACAGCTGGGATTTTCTTATCTCCATTTTGACTTTGATGGAACATCGGACAATTAACACATAGCTGTCGAAGTCACAGATCACTAGGGATTTTTGTATTCTAGGTTTTAGCCCACCAAAAAGTGAACAAACATGCATTAGAAGGTAACATCAATGCCAGAGGCATATCGTGAACGCATTTTGAAGTTTTCCTCATACACTCAAATGGATTTTTCAACTTTTTTCATGAGGGAAATGAAGTCTGTTTCCATCATAATTTGGAGGGTATGATGAAAATATTTATCGAAAAATATTTTTTTAAAATTTTTTCGTTCCAACATCTCGATCTCATCCTCAGGAATTGTATTTTTGATCAGTGTACATCATTGATCAAATTCACCTTCAATATGATAATCATCCAAAAGAACCTTATATTTAAAAAAAATTAATGATGGAGAAGATCATTTCAATAAAGTTGATGCATTGTTAGGTGATTGAGGGTTATGATGATCCATGAAATGTAAGAGTCCATTTTCTTACAAATATATTGATTGGGGGTTGTTATTTCTTGGGGGGGGGGGGGGGTAATGATCCACATGCCCCATGATTTTGTTCAAAACTTGAGTGAACTAACAGAGTATCGTGATAAAGTTTATGATTCTCGTTCCAATCGGATTGGTCATCTCATTAGGATAGTAATCACATTGATGTTCACATCAGTTGTTATACAATGTCCTACTATTTCTATCCATTGACTGGAATAAAAGAAATTCTAGGGGTAACATATAAAGAGGAATCCAATGATAAAATGGATAACATTTAAATTACATTTATTTCCATAACGTATGAATTTATAGGCTTCAGTGTATGTTATATATGATCTATATCCCAACTAATATTCTTAAGGGTATTTTTTTATTCACCTAATAATGGTTCATACTAAGATTATAAACTAACCAAAGAATATCCCCCAAGAGTTTTGTTACCATTTGTAATGAAATTTCCATTGTCGTGCACCATTTCATGTTCGAGTGTAGCTTAAAGTTGTGTTTTCGGGTTTTACCTCTAGAAACATATGGGCCAGAGCCACCTCTACTTTTTCGTATCCAGATAGGGATGTATGTTCATGATAAAACATTTAATATATACCAACAAAAATTTAGGGATGCATTTATTCTACTTATTCTTATCCCTAAATATTTAACTAGGGTTTTCTAATCCAAATCTAAAAAATTACTAAACCTATCCTCCCATACCCACAACAACAACCCTTCTCTTTAGTACATATTTATATATGATTTATTACATAAACATTAAATTAAGAAACCCATGAGGATCAAGAGGTATTTTTTATTTTATAATTAGGAACATTACATAACAACTTATTACATAAAACACAACATCTTTATTGAAAACTTCTTTTACATGACCAAAACATTCCTTCGTACTTAGCATTTCATTGGATAACCTACAGACATGCATAAGAAAAGGGTGATCTATAAAGACCAGTAAAGGAGTAAAAAATTGATAACATGAAAAATATAGTACATGTTAGGAAATAGGCATATGAATTGATCATAATAGATACATGAACATAAAAGATTGATATAACATGATTAACATAACATAAAAATGTAGAAATACAATTTAAAATGATATTAACATGATCGAGGGCTCATTGCACGTGGAGAATGAGTAAACCCTCATTGAAATTGAATTATAATGATTAAAACCTAATTTCACATGAATTATCTTGAGTCAAAACAAATTTCACATGATGTATCATGATATTATTCTTTACCCAATTCATTTTAGTGCTATCAGGACACACCCCTCTTAATCATTTCATTTCATGCATAGTTGTGTCACATTGATCACACAACATGGATTATTTAAACAATATAATTTTTTCCATGAATAAGATATGATGAATAAATAAATGTATTTTTTCAATTGACAAGAACATGTGCATGATTTTGAATACCTATGATAGTGAAATGGGTATGGTATTCACTTACACGATGATTTTGGCAAGGAAATTTTGTTGTAACTTTGGAAGCATAACGACGTCAAATAAAAATCGTAAAATGGGCTAAGGGAAGAGAAAGGAGTATATCATCATTTATACATGGAATGGAAACTAATGGTGTCATGGACCATAATTTTACAATATATTTAATTAAATCTAGAAGCATAATATAAAACAATTTCTCTAATATCTATGAGGAGGGGGAAATTCTTTATGGAATTTTAACTCGGTAACAGGTGTAAGTGGGTGGAATTAATGACAGAGAAAGGGGTATCTCATATTTCAAACATAATAAGAGATGTATAGGGTGGGGGTGGGGGGGTAAAAATCATACCCAACAATTTTAATTGAAAAATTAATGTGGAATAACAATATAAGGAAACAATGACATAAATAAAGAAGGAATGTGAGGATCCCTTACATGGATGTGTGATCCCAATGGTTGGGAGGGGCTTGAGAGAGGATTTTTGGGAGCTTGTGGAGCCATTGGAAGATTATATAGGGAGTAGGGAAGAGTTTGGTGAATTTAAAAATGGTTTGAGGGAAGTGGAAAGGGAGATTGAGTGAGTTTATATAACAAAGGGGAGGGAATTTTATTATTATTTAGGTTTTGCACACAACACATTTAACTAATAAAAAACACACACCATAACATGGTTTATGAACATGGTTTTTTCCAAATTAGAGTGTAAAATAAATATATGGCCAATGGGATAACATATTAAAATATTATGTTTTCTTATGTGGAGGTGAGTCACACACTCAAGGAAATCATTTTAAAAAGTAAAAATATTTTATAAGTCTTGGAAGTTCCACTAGGGCACCATAAAATTAATCATAAAATAAATATAAAGGCAAATTATTTTAAATATTAACCATTTATTGTCCTAAAATATTTTTTATAGTATTTTATTACTTTACTATTGGGTCATTATGACGTCATAAAACTCATTATATATATAAATAGTATTTAATTTTTACCAAAAAAATTCAAATGTCTTAGAAAATTATGAAAATTTCACCGTTAGATAATTTTGACATCCTAAATCCAAAAATGATATTAATTTTATGTAAATATTTTTCTAAATATGTTGATTTTCAATTTTAAAATAAAACCCAGTATTTACTTAATATTCATTGGTTTGACAAAAAAGTCATCAAACCTTAATAAAAATTTCAAATGTATTTGTAAAAAAATTATACGCTAATTTATAAAAAGTAATTTAGTAATAATATTTTATTTAGATATTTTTTATTTACAGAATATATTAATATATCAAAATATATTTTTTAATTGAATATTAAATAAAAATATTATTTGTGCATTAAAACATATTTAAAAAGTAAACATAAAAAAATGTGTGTTCTTTATACAAAAAATAATGCACATAATCATATTGCTAGTGTATTGTTACAAAAACCTTATAACACTCGCATAAGACCTAAGGGTAAAGTGTGTGATGATGAAAGACTCTTGGGGAGTCTTCAATAACATCGATCAGTTGATAGTCTCTATTAACTTTAACTTCTCATGTAGGCGGCACCATTCAAGCCTAATGTGTTGAAACTCGGCTTAGGCTTGGTCAATAGTGAATCCCAATGACACTACTTCCTTTCCAATCTCTAAATAATGTGCTTCATATTGAACAATTCTATTAGATAAGGACATCGCTTTCTTTGTCTGTGTAAATTGGGTTGGTTAAAGCCTTATATTTATACTAATCATGTGATCACTCATAAATGACTATATATGAACGAATAACAATTAATAACGGTATTTTAAAATTTAAAAACATAAAACCAAATAAGTTCATTTGTTTTATATAACAATTTTACATAATAAAACATTAAATTAGATCAAGAGGAATTTTAATTAGTAAAAGTTTGTATCGTTACAAATAATATTGTCAGCCCAATGAATAAATGATTCATTACTCATAAAAATGACTATTTAAATGATTATTTTTTCCCAAATATATAAATCATATCTAATATATGTTTATGGAATTGTTCTTCCTATAGAAAAATATTATCATAACTTAGTCAAATTTGATGTGATATAATGAATGGATTGGATATCTTAACATATTATCTATTATAATTACCAACATAATGAAATCAAATATGTAACACCCAAGGTAAATAAAGAGTATTCCATTTTCACATTTATCCATATTTTTGAATAAAATATTAATATAACTTTAAAGGGGACGCTATGCTTGATGACATACCCAACACGCAACAACGAGTTTCTTGGGAATCTTACGTTGCACTCTAATAATAAAATAATATTATTTTAAATGGTAGTTATCGCCTAGATGTTGTGATGACGGGAATGAATAGAACAAACTAAAAAATGATTATATATGTTTGTCAAATATTTTTACTTTTTACAATAAATGTTAGAGGATTAAAAATGAGAAAGAATCAAATTTTAAGCGTAAACATTCTAATATTCTTTAAAAGGTCGATTAACCTCCTTCTGATGGAGAACCTCTTTTAAATCCACTTATTGAAAATTATATGTGTTATATTTGACAAAATAAAATTCTTCTTTAGAATTGGGACATCAAAATTTACTTTGTGTAAATTTTTGGTCTATTTCTGAAAAAGTTCAATTTTTAATGAATAGTGAAAAATGTTGTATTTTAATTCAAAACCTCTTTTTAATATAATTTATTTTTATGATTAGATTACATTTTGAATTGGTTTTAAAGTGAAATTAGAATATATTTTTACCATTTAATCAAATATTGTTCATTGGAATTAATTTCACTTTGAAATTTGACTTGAACTAGTGTCAATCTTTTGATATATATTGTTTCATAAAAACACGCTATTTGTTCGGACAGTGGGAATTAATTATTAAATTAATTAATGTAACTTATATGTTATGAATTTTTTAAAATAGACATCATTTTAGAATTCGTATTATCAAATATAGCTTATGGTGAATTTTTGGTAATTTTCTGTAAAACTTCAATTTTTGATGAATAGTGAAACCACTAAGTGGTACTTATAAAAACTGATTTTTTGTTTAAATGAAATTTTTCCACCTTTTTGTTTTTAATTTCAAAAATCCGACATACATGGGTGTCATTAAGATGTAAAATGTGGTTCAATGGGATTAAAATTATTTTTTGGTGAATAGTAACTTATTAAGTTCATAATTGCGATTAGAGGTAATTTGTGTTGTTTAAGGTAAAAATAATGTTTTAATAATATGAAATAACCTAGACACATGTTCTAACATCATTGGATGAGTCATGGACGACCAAGACAATCCATGGGTCAACTTGGGGACCCCATGGAGCCGCTTTAGTTGGAAATTGA
Source organism: Viscum album (assembly GCA_963277665.1). Taxonomy (NCBI): domain Eukaryota; kingdom Viridiplantae; phylum Streptophyta; class Magnoliopsida; order Santalales; family Viscaceae; genus Viscum; species Viscum album. The sequence continues at coordinate 479,813,234 of OY728141.1, forward strand.
CATAAATACCTTTTTATTTAATAATCAAATTAAAATGTCACAAACATGAGTTTTTAAACTAAAACAATTTTTACATGGTGTTATACAAGTCATATTTTTGACTATAAATATTAATTGGAAATATAAAAATATTTCCTACATCATAGTATTTTTTTATAATTTTTAGACATTAAATAAATTAAATTATTTATGACATCATGATGATGCAGCGATGACCTCATTATTTAATGATTTAAATAAAATGGAAAGATAATGTAAACTATAAGACCTAAACATGTCCAAAACCTATTGTATGGGTGGATTTATAACCCTTATCACCTTATACTCGAAACACATCAATGTGGGACCATTAAAATTTAAAACTCATTCTAAAATAAAGTAACATTTCTTTACTTTCCAAGAGTGCCCCTCCTCTCCATTTATAAAAGGCCCCCACCTCTACCTCCATACCCACACTTCCAAAGCCTTTGGATTGGACAAAACCTGCCCATTTTGTCTCCCCACATACCTCTCTAACTCTTAGAAGCCTCAATTTTGTCAGAAGTCTTCCCAAGGAAGCATTTGAGCTCAAACCAAAAGGAGTTACCTGATTTTAAGGTAATGTCTTCACTTGAGTCCTTTTGTTTTATTTTGCTTCTCCACACCCTAAAATCTTTTTATTAACTTCTTTTTTAACAAAAACAGTATCTTCAATATACTAGGATGTTGTTATGTTAATTATTCGAGCTACACTTACACTCACCTTCGTCTAATGGTTAAAGAACAAACTGTTTTTGTGGATGGCGAATTACTGCCTCACGAAATGATGATTGTACAAACTTCTCTTAACACCTTTCATGGTGACCATTAAGATGTTACTATATTTATATATGATATATAATATGTTTATGTTTTACTTAAGCTTCTGTATTTTCATTTATGACATACCTTTATGGCTTCCATTATGGGTATACGCGATATCTTCATTTTAGGAAGTGCGGACTACCGCCCCCTAAAAGTGATTTGATTCGTTAATACCATATGTGGTACATATAAAGAATATATTTAATTATATTATATATGATAACATACTGGAATTAAAATAATATTATTTATCATTATGTTATAATTCCATTAAATATGAAATAGAAATGGAAGTACCGTTCATGCATACGTACGACTTACCGTCTCCATGAACGGTGCATTTCATTTCTTAACTCTAAATGAAATGTAAAATTATAAATGCATGAATATACTGGATATATATGATATATATGATATCTAAATCATTAATAAAATTCTGGTTATAATGGATATTTTACCACATGAACTAATTGTAATTAAAAAGAGTTTATTTTTGACTCAAATACCAATGCTCGTTAAAACGACCGTTATTAGCTTAAATAATAACATAGAGTTCATGACATGGTAATAAGTGATATAAAAGGAATAATGAACTTGAAAAATGTTCTTAAGGAAGTAGAAATTAACTCAACTTTATTATTCAGGTGATTAAAGAATGATCGAGTCAAGTCGTACCCGAGGTAAGGGATCCTACTCCTCTCTTTCTTTTTAAGTACACTCTTTTTTGTCATTCCTTTTAAAGGTCATATTTCTTGTTATTGGGATGTTATTTTATATTACTCTTAATGTAATTTTTATTGTTCATATGATGAGATACCCTATTCTCTCTCATCAATCCATTTTGGAAGTTTTTGAGTGGCGCCGTTAGGCTGCCGAATTTTCTTGAGAGATCTAACCTCTCTCTTTCTTTTTAAGTACTCTCCTTTATGTCACTTCTTTTAAGATCCTCTTTGTTATGTTGGAGGATGTTCTTTTATATTACCCTTTCGGTAAACTTTATGTTAATATTATGAGAGACCCTATATGATCTCATCATTCCATTTTTGTATCTTTTAAGTGGCGCTGTAAGGCTGCCGAGTTTTCATAAGGGATTTTTCATCTCACCATTATTCCTGTGAGATTTATGCTACATTTGCCACAATTTCCATCGAGTGGTGTATTTACTGCCCATTATTTTACTCATTGTGTAATATAAATTCATTTAGGAGTATTTACATCAATTTTTTATTGTCCTCCTTTCACGGGGTGTATGTTTCAAAAGATACCCATGTCTGTAAGGGAACCTTTCATTGTCCTCTTTTTAAAAGACTTATTTTGTTATGTATATTAATTCACATACTATTATGTTGGGATATTTTCTTATATAACGTTATTGATGTATATTTTATGACCAAGTGATGAGATACCATTTCTATCTCTCATCAATGCTTTTTCTGAATTTTGAAGTGACGTCGTTAGGCTGTCGAATTTTTGCACGGGAACTTCTTAACCCAATTTTCATTATTTGGAAAAACTTATACACCTTGAATATGTCATTATATGGTTATTTTTGAATGTCCTCTGATTGTTTTACAACTAATACCCACTTATATTTCATGTATTCATTTGTCACACATAATTATGTAACTGATTTATCCTTAATCCAAGGATACCATCTTTGTATGGGACTTCATCTCAATCTCCTTTCATTGAGTAATATTTTTTTTATACACAACCTTCTTTTATACGATGTATAAACCACTTTTACTTTTAAGTTTATCCAAAAGGAATATTTTTTATAGGAAGCATTTTACAAAATGACAAAAGGGAATGTTTTTGGCATACGTATGCGGCGACAATGACTTCTCAGCCACCGTGACCATTATTTGAGTTTCGGATTCCTATACAAGCCATACCTTTTTTAAAAAGAAAATAAATACAATGTTTTAATTTTATTTTATTTTGGTATTTAAAATGGTTTTGATAATGTTTTTATTATATCACTATGTTATTGATATCTTTTGATTGAAATGTGGATATGTTATGTTTCATTTATGTATGTTTTATGAGATACGATTATGTTATGGTTCTTGGGAATTGTTAGGAAGACGGGTGGTTCTGGGATAAACTAAGGGCGGGTGAACCCGATATAGCTCTCCAATGAATTGGGTAACGCGAAGGAGTAAAACGTTATTGTTTCTCCGAAGAGATTTAGGGAATATACTGTGGTGGGTATTCCAAATGTAACCAAGAGGGTTACGCCCTGTGTAAGAATGTTATGAATGCCTCAAGTTACCTTTTATGTCTTATGATTTCTATGATTTATTCATGATTTGATGAGGTATGTTAAAGTGCCTATGTTCTATGGGTAAAGTATTATTTCATTCTTATATATATATATGAACTCATGTTTCTTTTCCATATTTTTATAACCCTTACTAAGCTTTTTATGCTCATCTAATGTTTTTTTTGAAATGTTTTTCACAGGTCAAGGGAAAGGTATATGATATGATGATAATGTCAAGTAAGTGTCAAGAAAGAATACATGCATTATTTTTAAATATGTTTCTGTTGATGGGAAAAAATTAATACTATCTTTTATGTAACCACTTTGTTTAAATGTGGAATGCAATGAAAGTTTTATTATCTAATTCTCTAAAACTCTAAAACTGAAAATATCTTCAATGTGTAATCTTGTAACAACTCAATATTAAGTAAGGTTTACGTCTGGGGCCTTATAGTTGGTATCAGAGGTTGGTTTAGATAACTTTAGAGGTTAGGGTATTCATTAAACATAAGTGACATTACCATAATGGTTAGGATTTTATAAAGAGTCCTAGTTTTAGATAAAGTGAATGAGTAAGTATATCTTAGTGTTTATCTTCCTCATTAGTACATGATGGTTTTGTTGATATACTCACACTGACCTTTTTGGTTTTAGTAAATGGCTGGATCTAGCATGTACCAATGTAACAGTGGCTGTGAAGGAAACTGTGACAGTTCTTTGAGCGATCAACTGAATGATATGCGAGCTATAATGAGAACTCTTGTGTTTATCCTCAACCAACTATCTAGAGTCATGATTGACCACCTAATCCTTGGTGATTTCTCTAAGGCATCATATATGCGAGAAACAAATCCCTACGAAACTACATGTAACAATCATAAAGGTAAGTGTGTTCAAAAACCTATGTGTCAAAGATGTGGAAATAAACACCTAGGAAATTGTTTCAAAGGGATAGAAAAATGCTATAGATGTGGAAATGAAGGTCATAATGCAAGAACCTGCCATGGAAAAAGGATGAATCCATTTGACTCGAGGAAAGGGAAATAAGTTCTTTCTGAGGGATCAATTGAATGTTTTAAATGTGGTGTTCATGGTCATTATGCAAACACATGTCCTATGAAGAAGTTTCGTGAATGGGATCACCAAGATCGTACAAATACTCCTTTACCAATACCTAATTCTATTCCGATTGAGGATGAAGAAACTGAAAATGACAAATCAAAGGAATGGATTATTTCATAACTTTTGTTTTCTTATTTTGGAATCTTAAGATATGATTCATGATTTTATTTGTAGTAACGAAGTATTTCAGAATAAGTTCTCAAGGAATGGTTAATGGATAATGAAGAATGTTGAATGAGTATGAAGTCAACATATAAGGGCTTCAAGAGTTATGGTGAAATTCTTAAGAGTATTAAGTCTCTTTTGATGATGGGGTTACATTAGAAGACTTTATATTGTATGTGTAACCCTGATGTTTAATATATGAAAATTTTATTCAAGGAATAGTTATCTGTTATTTTGTGGAAATAGTTATAAATAACGATTTGGGTTTATATGATCCTTACTTTTGAGGTAATTATGGGTTACTATATGTTATGATGGAAGTGAAAGGCATGAGATAAATTGAGGTTAAATTATGTTATGGTTATTTTTTATTATTTTATCTCTTTTTGGGGAATTATTTGAGAATTATATAGTTTGGAAAAATGACAACACGCAGATCATCTGACAACCCGTTGTGTCGGACAATGGTGCAGGAATCGAACCCACAACCAAAGTTCAACTGGTATTTATCACCTACCACTGGAATACGTGAAGTCCCTAGTTATTATGACTTATTCTTTTTAGTTAGGTGACTTTATGAATTAAGAGTAAGTTGATTTTGGGTTATTTATGAAAATGATTAACCGGTCATGGAGGATATGTGATTAGGTTAATTACTTTTCAATATGAGACTTTAGGAGAAACTAATGTTGTTTGGAGATAAATGTTATGATTTAACTTGAAAGACTATGTGACTAAATCCTTCAAATTATTGGGTTTCAATCTTAGTTTTGTTTACTTTGAAGCATTTTATGGAAAAAAATTTATCGAATGGTCCTCATTGAACTTTGGTTTTTGTTGGAAAAATTTTGGAGATTAAGAATAGATTTTATTTTTATAAAGGGTTATCCTTTTCTAGATTATCTGATCTTGTACTAACCTTTTTGGTTTTTGTTTTGGTTAGAGTCTAAAGACATGGGAATTATATAGTTCTCTTTTGTGGATTATGTGATTCTCTAGAAATTGATTATAGTACTCTTAATGCAAATAAGTCTTCCTAAATACTCGTCTTTTGGAGAAAATATGAGTTTGATTAAGGAATATAATAAAAGTTGAAAGTCTACATGGCAAGTAAGTATGTTGCATTATGATTTAGTTAAGCTCAAAAATAAATTCTTCAATGAAAAGTAACTTAAAACAAAAATGTTTTCTGTTATCTTTTCCTACTGGGGAATCAAATACCGTTTAACCCATCACAAGATTGTGATTTTCTTATGGTTAACATTCTCCTAGACATGTTTACTATCACTCTTCATCAGAACATGAACCTTTGTTTTTTCTCCATGTCCATATTTTCATACATTGAATCCTAGTATGGGTTAACACGGGTGACCATTGTAATTATCTTTCTTTATTTTTAAAGTGATTGTTTTAATGACTCTTGTTCCGATGTGGGATTTTCAATGATGTTTCCTAGCCCAATTTTAAAATTGCGAGGACGCAATTCCCAAAAGGGGGGAAAGATGTAACACCCCAGGTAAATAATGAGTACGAAATTATCACATTTATCCATATTTGTGAATAAAATATTAATATAACTTTAAAGGGGATTCTATACTCGATGGCGTACCCAACACGAAATAACGAGTTTCTTGGGAATCTTACGTTGCACTCTAATAATAGAATAATATTATTTTAAATGGTAGTTAATGCATAGATGTTGTGAGGGCGGGAATGAATAGAACTAACTAAAAATGATTATATATGGTATTCAAATATTTTTACTTTTTACAATAAATGTTAGAGGATTAAAAATGCAAATGAATCCAATTTTAAGCGTAAACATTCTAGTATTTTTTAAAAGGTCGATTAACCACCTTTTGATGGAGAACCTATTTTAAATCCACATTTTGACAATTTTATGTGTTATATTTGAAAAAATAAAAATATTCTTTATAATCGGGACATCAAAATTTACTTTGTGTAAATTTTTGGTATTTTTTCGAAAAAGTTCAATTTTTAATGAATAGTGATAAATGTTGTATTTTAATTCAAAACCTCTATTTAATATAATTTATTTATATGATTATATTAACATTTTAATTTCATTTAAAGTGAAATTAGAATATATTTTTACCATTTAATCAAATAGTGGTCATTGGAATTAATTTCACTTTGAAATTTGACTTAAACTAGTGTCAATCTTTTGATATATATTGTTTCATAAAAACACGCTATTTGTTCTGAAAGCGGGAATTAATTATTAAAGTAATTAATGTAACTTATATGTTATAAATTTTGTAAAATAGACATAATTTTTGAATTCGGAATATCAAATATAGCTTAGGGTGTGTTTTTGGTAATTTTATGATAAACATCAATTTTTTATGAATAGTGAAACCACTAAGTGGTACTTATAAAAACTGATTTTCCGATTAAATGAAATTTTGCAACCTTTGTGTTTTGAATTTCAAAATTCCGACATACATGGTTGTCATTAAGAATTAAAATGTTGTTTAATGGGATTAAAATAATTTTTTGATGAATAGTAACTTATTAAGTTCTTAATCGCGATTAGAGATAATTAGTGTAGTTTAAGGTAAAAATAATGTTTTAATAATATGAAATAACCTAGATACATATCCTACCATCATTGGATGAGTCATGGACGACCAAGAAAATCCATGGGTCATCTTGGGGACCCCATGGAGCCACTTTGGTTGGAAAATGACATAAAGACCTTTTTATTTAATGTTAAAATTAAAATGTCACAAACATGAGTTGTTTAACTAAAACAACTATTACATGGGTTTATAAAAGTCAGATCTTTGACTATAAATAGTCATTGGAAATATAAAAAGATTTCCAACATCATAGTATTTGTTTTATAATTTTTAGACATTAAATAAATTAAATTATTTATGACATCATGATGATGCAGTGATGACCTCATTATTTAACGATTTAAATAAAATGGAAAGATAATGTAAAATATACGACCTACACATGTCCAAAACCTATTGGATGGGTGTATTTCTAACCCTTATCACCTTATCCTAGAAACACATCAATTTGGGACCATTAAAAATTTAAACTCATTCTAAAATAAAGTAACATTTCTTTACATTCCAAGAGTGCCCATTCTATCCTCTTATAAAAGGCCCCCACCTCTACCTACATACCCACACATCCAAAGCCTTTGGCTCGACCAACCCCTTCCCATTTTGTCTCTCCACATCCCTCTCTAACTCTTAGATGCATCACTTTGGTCAGAAGTCTTCACAAAGAAGCCTTTGAGCTCAAACCAAAGGGAGTTACCCGATTTTAATGTAATGTCTTCACTTGAGTCCTTTTTTTTATTTTGATTCTCCACCCCCCTAAACTCTTTTTATTCCTTTCTATTGTAACAACAACATTATCTTAAATATACTAGGATGTTTTTATGTTATGTATTCGAGCTACACTTACACACACCTTCGTCTAAAGGTTAAAGAACATACTGTTTCTGTGTATGGGGAATTACTGCCTCACGAAATGATGATTGTTCAATGTTCTCTTAACACCTTTCATGGTGGCCATTAAGAAGTCACTATATTTATATATGATATATAATATGTTTATGTTTTCCTTATTCTTCTGTATTTTTCATTTATTGCATACCTTTATGGCTTCCATTATGGGTATACGCGATATCTTCATTTTAGAAAGTGCAGACTACCACCCCCTCAAAGTGATTTGATTCGTTAATACCATATGTGGTACGTATAAAGGATATATTTAATGATATTATATATGATACCATACTAGAATTAAAATACTATTATGTATGATTATTTTTTAATTCCATTAAATATGAAATAGAAATGGAAGTAGCGTTCATGCATACGTACTACTTACCGTCTCCATGAACAGTGCATTTCATTTCTTAACTCTAAATGTTATGTAATATTATAAATTCCTGAATATACTGGATATATATGATATATATTATATCTACATCATGAATAAAATTCTAGATATAATGTATATTTTACCACATGAACAACTTGTAATTGTAAAGAGCTTATTTTTGACTCAAGTACTAATGATCGTTAAAACGACCGTTATTAGATTAAATGATAACATAGTGTTCATGACATGGTAATAAGTGATATAAAAGGAATAATGAACTTGAAAAAGGTTCTTAATGAAGTAGAAGTTAACACAAGTATATTATTCAGGATATTAAAGAATGATCGAGTCAAGTCGGACTTGAGGTAAGGGATCCTACTCCTCTCATTCTTTTTAAGTACACTCTTTTATGTCATTCCTTTTAAAGCTCATCTTTCTTGTTATTGGGATGTACTTTTATATTACTATTACTGTAATTTTTATTGTTCATATGATGATAGACCCTATTCTCTCTCATCAATCCATTTTGGAAGTTTTGAGTGGCGCCATTAGGCTGCCGAATTTTCGTGAGAGATCTAACCTCTCTCTTTCTTTTTAAGTACTCTCCTTTATGTCACTTCTTTTAAGCTCCTATTTGTTATGTTGGGGGATGTTATTTTATATTCATATTTATTTAAAGATTATTTTAATATGATGAGATACCCTATTTTATCTCATCAATCCATTATTGTAAGTTTTATGTGGCGTCGTTAGGCTGCCGAGTTTTCGTAAGGTATTTTTCATCTCACTTTTATTCCCATGAGATTTATGCTACATTTGCCACAATTTCCTTTGAGTGTTGTAAGTAGTGCCCATTATTTTACTAATTGTGTAATATAATTTCATTTATGAGTATTTAAATCAATTTTTTATTATCCTCCTTTCACGGGGTGTATGTTTCGAAAGATACTCATGTCGGTAAGAGAACCTTTCACACTCCTCTTTTGAAAAGACTTATTTTTTTATGTCTTTTAATTCACATAATATTATGTTGGGATATGTTCTTATATATCCTTATTGATATAAATTTTATGACCAAGTGATGAGATACCCTTTTTATCTCTCATCAACTCTTTTTATGAATTTTGAAGTAACGCCGTTAGGCTATCGAATTTTTGAAAGGGACTTCTTAACCCAATTTTGATTCTATGGGAAAAACTTGTACACCTTGAATATGTCATTGTATGGTTATGTGTGAATTTCCTCTGATTTTTTTACACTTAATACCCACTTATATTTCGTTTATTCATTTGTCACAAATAATTATTTAACTAATTTATCCTTAATACAAGGATATCGTCTTTGTATGGGACTTCGTATCAATCTCCTTTCATTGAGGCATATTTTATTTTATACACAAACATCTTTTATACGGTGTATAAAACCCTTTTACTTTTACATTTATCCAAAAGGAATCTTTTTTACACGAAGCATTTTACAAAATGACAAAAGGGAATGTATTTGTCATACGTCTGCGGCGACAACGACTTCTCCGCCGCCGTGACCATTATTTGAGTTTCGGCTTCCTCTACAAGCCATATCTTTTTTTAAAAGAAAAATAAATACCATGTTTTACTTTTTTTTTATTTTGATATTTAAAATGGTTTTGATAATGTTTTTATTATATCACTGTGTTATTGATATCTTTTGATTGAAATGTGGAAATTTTATGTTTCCTTTATGTATGTTTTATGAGATATGATTATGTTATGGTTCATGGGAATTGTTATGAAGAAGGGTGGTTCCATTATAAAATATGGGCGGGTGATCCCGATATAGCTCTCCAATTCATTGGGTAATGTGAAGGATTGAAACGTTATGGTTTCTCCGAAGAGATTTAGGGAATATACTGTGGTGGGTATTCCAAACATAACTAAGAGGGTTACTCCCAACGTAAGAATGTTATGAATGCCTCATGTTACCTTTTATGTCTTATGATTTCTATGATTTATTCATGATTTGATGAGGTATGTTAAAGTGCCTATGTTTTATGGTTAATGTATGATTTAATTCTTATGTATATATGAACTCATGTTTCTTTTCCATATTTTTATAACCCTTACTGAGCTTTTTATGCTCATCCCATGTTTTTTTTGAAATGTTTTTCACAGGTCAAGGGAAAGGTAAATGATATGATGATAGTGTCAAGGAAGTGTCAATAATGAATCCATGCTTTATTGTTAAATATTATTCCATTTGTGGGAAAAAAATGAATACTATCTTTTATGTAACCACTTTGTTTAAATGTGGAATGTAATGCAAGTTTTATGATCTAATTCTCTAAAACTCTAAACCTGAAAAGATCCTCAACGTGTAATCTTGCAATAACACAAGATTAAGTAAGGTTTAAGGCTGGGGCCTTATAACATATAAAACCCATTACCACATTTTAATTTATGGAAAAAATAAAAAAAATATAGAAAAAATTTCTCCATTTATATTAGGTTTTTTATAAAAATGGATAAAGGAAAAACCCTATTTATATTCTTGTTATATTAAAAAAGAGTTCAATAGAAAAAAAAAGATAGAGAGGGAGAAAACTAATTAAAAATTATATCTCTTATCACAAAATCAATTTACATTGTATGAAAAGTATTAAAATAATTTTTAGGATGTAATTTATTTAAGCGGGGATAAATGTAATGACCCGATATTTCATTATGTATTTTACTGTTGTAATTACATTGTTAGTATATTTCTCCTCAAGAAAATTTAAATGAATTAATTTTTTTCATATGATAATATAGAATTTTATCTTTATAATATATTAATTAAATTATAGGACTTAAATGGATATACCAATATTACATAATCAACAATGAAAAAGGAAAGAGATAAAATCTGGCAGAAGATGTATCCATTATGAAGATTGATTTTCATAGAAAGTAAAAGAAGTATATTCACTTCAGTTTTAAATAGTCTAAGTCCAATATGACCACAAAAAAATTGTATTTTATTCAAATATTATATCAGTTTAATTCAAAATCAAGTCAATTTCCACATGATCTATTAAATAAGATTCACAACCATCGACTTCAACTATGGTGCATCTTATATATACATATTATGTGTATTTGTTTAGGGTATATTTAATTGTAAATTACAGTTATTTAATATCCAAATTATTAATTTAATAAATTATTTTTAATGTTTATTTTATACATTTTACATATTTTCTTTTATAGAAAAGAAATATTTTTACATAACTTTTGTCTTTATATTCCTTATTTATATGATAAATTTTTTAATTTTTGAATTCCAATAAGATGATACGAATTTAATTCCAAAATTAATAATTTAAATATCACCTTAAGGTTAATTTTAGAATTTTTTTGAAATACTTATTTTTTGGGGGAATTGATAATATTATAGTTTTTACTAAAATCATAAGTTTTATGAATATATAATGAATTATGTATAACATAAATTTATATAAAATATTTTTTCTTGATGTAATAATTATTTATGAAATAAAATTATATATTTATAAATGCTATTTTTAGGTTATAAAACATAGGATTATGCTTTTCTAACTTAGGTATAAATTCTTAATAAAAGATACTGTTTTTGGTTATTTCATTTAAAAAAATCTATTAAGTAATTTTTTTTTGATTTCACGGAAATGCACATACAATTTATTTTATTTATTTTAAGATAATTTATATTACTAAAATAATGTAAATATTTAATTTTACTCAACAAAAATAATTAATCCTTAAATAGAGAATTGTTCAAAAAAATATTTTTATGCACTATATGCAGTAATCCTAAAATTAATTTCTCTTACATATAGAAATTTTATTTGTAAAAATTGATTTTATATTTAGAGTAAGTAGGTCCAAACTAATTAATATGATCCAAATTACTTTTAGGTAGTATAATTAAATTACTATTTTAATATTTATTTACAATACTAAAACAGAATAAGGTTAAAAAGAAAATTCAATGAGGAAATGACTTAGACAAGGATTTTAAAGTTGAAGGAAAATTAATATATGAGGAATAATATACTTTAAATAATCCCCAATATATTTTTATATATTTTTTACTCTCATTAACTGTGAAACATGTGGTATAATTATATTAAGTGAAAATATTTACAAAATACAATTATCACAATAAGAAATAGGGGCCACTCAACACCCTTTCAATAAAAACTAAAAATTCAGTTGCCTCTTTGAAAAATCCCCATTTTCCATCAACTGTAATAATATTCCTTTTACATGAACCTATGGTTCCAATAAATTATCACAAGGGTTCCTTTTCCATAGAGTCTTCTAAGGGATTCCCAATTCCACAATGCAAGTTCTTTTTCCTATGTTTTTTTCTTTTTTAATTTCTGAAATATATTACTATATTTTATTTACAATGACTTAATTATTTTTTATACATATTTTTATAATTCTATGTTAATAATTATGGAAAAAATTCCCCTTTTTCCATTATAAATTAAAAATGGCATTTTTCTTGTGCGGACCACTTCCTCCACAAAGTAACACATACCATTTCAAATATTGTTTAATTATTATTTATTATAATGTAATAAAATATCAATAAACATGAATATAATATATAAATAAAAATATTAATATTTTCTAATATAATATTCAAAAATAAAACTCTTTCATAACTACTATAATTCAATAATTATGGAATTCTCTTTTTTAGGTTAGTCTAAAAAGATACATGAATATTGATATAAAATAATGACATGGATGAATATGGAAACATATTTAATGATAATTTGGGATATAAATATATAAATTTTTTTTATAACAAAAAATAATAATATTAAACACATTTAGGAATAAATCCACTTTTTTTGTTAAAAATCACTCATTTATGTTCATCGTTGATTTCATCATTAAGGTTAGTAACTAAAATCCAATATGATGAAATCAAAACAACATAAGTAATTATTAAATATAAATTAAAATACATTTTTTGATATTGAAATGATTAAATTTGGGTGTGTAATGATTTAAAACACTTCAAATATTAAACATTTTCAAAACAAACAAGATCACTCACAACTGATATTGAAGATAGATAATAACTATCAAATATACATATATTGTAAAATTATAAACTATGTTTAAACAATTTATATTTATGAAAAAAATTCTGAAATATGGGATTAAGAAATTTATTTATATTATATTAGATCATAATGTCCTTTCGATTAAGTTATGAAATAATGATAGGGTTTAAAAAAGTCAATTACTTATTTATTATGTCATTGTATTACACAATTGAATATACATATCAATAATTAGTTTATAATTACAATTACCAATTTTATATTTAAATTAAAAAAATTTCAATGTAAATTACCTCTCATCATTTATAACTAATTCTTTGATGAAACATTTTTTCAAATAAAAGTATAGAATTTATAAGAATAACTCTCATTCTTAACTATGACTATTTTTCTCCGGTGTCCATGTTTTTCTGTTGAAATTATATTATATAATCATATAAAAATATTTATTTTATATTATATTCTTTATATTTTACATTACATATTTTATGAAATAAATGTTTTTTGTCATTGACTTGATGCATTTTTAGCATTAAAACGTGAAAAAACTTAAGTAAAGGAATTTACATTCATTACTTACCCAATTTAATTTATTACCAAGAATTTTTTATTTAATTACATGGATATTTTGTTAATAAATAATTATAATAATGTTTTATAATTTATTCACATCACCTACTAAAAATTTAAAGTAATTTTCAATTTATATTTTATAATAATGCTTTATAGGTTTTGTAAAAACATTTTACATTTTAACTACTATTTTTCTTCCAGAGTCTATCTATTATAAATGGATGTTTTGATATCCATATATATTTTAATATGATGTGATTCCTTTAGGAAATGTTTATAATTTATATCTTATCTTCTATTGTTTTTATGTTATGTGATAGTATAAAAATTTAATGAAACCCATTTTTTATCAATGTGTTATTTAAAATATTATTATGACTAATTTGAAGTGGACCAAATATGGGAGGATGATAATGAATGATGTCTTATATAACAGTATAATTCATTTTGTTATGTTCATATCTCAAGAGATAGTTTGGGGTGGACATAATGAGTTTTTTCACATATTCTTGGGTATAATGAGTTTTCTTAAAAAAAAATTATATTCTTATTATTGTCCCTCATCACCATGTTTTTACATATTATTATACTCTCCGATGATTATTATTATTCCATGTGAAGTCACATTCAATTACTAATCCTCTTTTATAAGATATTATAAACTTTTACATTATTCCGTGAATTAAACTAGGCTCTATGTTCTAATTTTTTTGGCTATGATATTAATCTGTGATTTAATTATACCCATTTTCTAATCTTATAAACATGTACAATCATTGAAAATTATTACAAATTTTTTCATTTCTTATGTATATAAGATCACTATTTTCATAAACTTATATTTCCCTTTGTTATGAAGATTGGAGATTCATATTATGTGCCTATAATATTATATTTTACGGATAAATTTTTGGATATTCTTAAGACTTTTTATGGATTGAGAAACAACTTATATAGTGAAAGAATTCCCTTATTTGATAAAAGACATGATGTTTTATGGATAATTATTTTCCCTTAATTTTATAAAAATATAAACGTAAAATATCATGGCAATTTATTTTAATGCGATATTTTTTTAGTCATGTAATTGTAAAGGTCATATCCATGGTGACCAAAGTAGGCCTTTTTAACACCCAGCCACCCAAGACTATTAATCAGTTCTCAGACTAGAATTCACTACATATCCTAATGAACACCTCTCCATTCGATAATGTCTAAAAACAATAAAAACACATCTATATTCATAATTTGGAGAGAATATACCAACATATCGGAGAGAAATCACGATAGAAATAAAACAAGTCATACATAAAAACTAGATAAATCAGCAGAGAATGGCATATATGAAAACAGTAATGATAATAGAAATAAATAATTTTATAGAATATGTTACTATAAAATGAAATATAGGTTATCATACATTAGTAAATATATAAAACATATTTTAAAAAATAAACATGAAAAAAAAATTGAATAACCCTGGGCACTCTCCCAATCGCAACATCATGGGCTCCATGCTAACATCCCAACTATAAAATAGAGCATCATGTTTCTACCTAAAACCAATCCCTATTAAAATGTTTAGTATTATTGGTTAATCAAATACCTTGGTATCATAATAAGGATGTGAATAGATCTTATTAGACAATAAAAAATGGGATCTCTAAAATTACCATTCAATAATAACATTCATACATGTGTATATAATTAAACATTTATAATGAAATCCATTAATTAGTGTTATATTTAAAGGATTTTAAATAAACCACAAATACTCACGCTTTATAGCGATACATTTCATATTTATAATAAATTCATTGAGCCACACTATTCTGTTGATGATTATAAAATACATTATGGTACAAATGGTCATTGGTATACTATCTTGGAAACCATGATCAATAAAATTTGAGTGAACCCACTTCGATCGGTAGGGAATTCCCTATTAATGAATTAATTAAACATTCAAAAGGGGTAACACATTTAATTCCACTATATTTAGTATATCACTTTTAACTCGTGGAAATTCGATTAAAATTTAAAAGCATGATTCTATTTTAATTCATGGCATATGCCTGAGGCATTCCACCCAAAATCAAGACAAAAATATGGGGCACATCCCATGAAATTAAAACAAGGTACCCAACAAGAAACCATATAATTAATACATGGTATTCAATAGTAATACCTTATATATATATAAGTTATATTCTCATCAATGAATTTGTTTTAGTGAATCTATGTGGAATCTTATTTCTTGCTTATGAAAATCTATAACATTGAGCTTTAACGAATCTGAATGTGTCATCACACCAAAATATTCATCTTAGTCCCCTATCAGAATATAGGATAGGATAATATAATTTTACTCTAATTAAATCCATAAGTAATACATTTAATATCATCAGAAAATTCATTTCACAATATCATAAAAAAGATAAAAATTGGAATAATAAATTATTTTCTTTTCTTTTCGATTATCATAATTATACTCGAAATTTAAAACATTCATTTCACCAAATTTTACTCATTATAAAAACCATGTCTTTTTCTCATTTGCCAACATAAAATAAAGGAAAATTATCAATTAAAAACATATTGTCCATTTTGTTTTCTTCCCGGGTTTCACATTTAATTATATAATATTTTAACATGATTTCTATAATAACAAGCCTTGACTTAATAGGTTACCATTCAAAAGTGATATACAAATTTCTTATTATTGGTTATTTACTGATACTCCATTTAAAAAACACCAAAATTTATTAATTCACTCTTCTGAATGTTATGTATAACCCCCCTTCATGGACCACAATACCAATTATTTACATTGGGGCAATATAATGTCAATAGTGTAACAAACCAATTTTTATTAGTAATTCATGTTTCCAAAATAAATGTGTGTTGTATTAAAATATATTATATTATAAACATTCAAATTAAATATAAACTAGAAAACATTATCTCATTAATAAAAAAACTTACATTAGTTGGCTAAATTACAAACTAAAATTACATATATCATAATTGGACAAAAAATATATATAATATAAAATATACAAGTAGAAAATATAGATCACCCCATTCTGTTGGAATCATCCCCCTACACCTAAAACTTTTAAAATTAATTATTTTTTATAAAAACAATAAAAATATTAGAAAATTATAATATACAACATTAGGTAGAATTATACTGTATATTGAGCGAAATAATTAATTATTAGCAATTAGAAGTAATGTGAAGATTTTTAATAGTATTGGAACCATTTTAATAGTGACCATACTATAGGTAATAGTAACATGACCATTAAGAGTAGTAACATGAATGATAGAATAGTAGTTTCACCTCAAAATAATAATTTCTGATTTAAATAATCTTTAACATGTGTCAAATAAGTATATATAATTATTATAATTCTGAAAAATAAATATCATGATAAACACAATGAAAATAAGAACTTTTTTTTAAATTGTATAATAGAGGATTTCATAAAAATAATTATTTATACATTAAAAAATTAAATTATCTTTGATAGAAATTAATTATGATAAATATAATTTCATTTTTTAAATTAAAAAAATTATTTTTCAAAGGATTAATTTTGGACAATTTTCTAAAAAAATGTAAATTTTCATGTGAATAGTAAACATACATTATCTCTCATAACAAGAAGTCTTAAATTACATCATTAATGATGTAATAATGACCTAATCAGTTATTTAACTTCTGGTTTAGAAAAAAATTATTTTATTACATAATTGATTTATTAAATTACAATAAAAATGACTTAAAAACCTAAAAGGAATTTTTGACAACATAAAGTCAAAAATGATGCCTTAAAATAATAAATTTTTTTCATAGACCTTTTTAATAAAATTATTGAATTATAATTTTAACTGGGTTTTATGACTTCAAGATTCTCATTATATTTATATTTGATTTATATTTTAAAGACCCCACTTCTACTAGTTTTATCCAAGATAAAATATTTTATTAAATATTTTAATCTTAAAATATCCCTCTCGTAAAGTAAAAATAACCCTGATAATGGTCACAAATCTACTCAAATAATCACTTTTGAATACTCCATTGATCGAAAATACTAAAGGATAGAGGATTCTCAATTGAGGCCGATCACGAAGCACTTTAGCAGCGGACCCAAATGTGTTTCTTTTCATTTATGTGTCACATTTTTCACAAAAAATGTAATAAACCCATATCATATTTAGATCCTAACAAATTTACTGCTCACTATTGGTGATTTAAAAATTGGAAACTCATCCTTCCAGGAAAATGTTATTTTTAAATCTTGTTTACCTCTTAGGATGATTTATAATGGGTATCAAAGCTAGGTAATATACAACTCAAATATATCCTACTATGAATTTATAAATTTGATCTTTCCATTATGCCATACACCCATAGAAACACTATGAATATGCGTTGAGGAAGATTTTATAACCTTAAATAGTTTTTCTATAAATCAAAATTCCTAAATGATATGTCATATTTCCTTGGAACTCCTCTGATGATTGACAAGAGATCTCTTAATGGGGAATTAGATCAATTTTCTAGAGTGATTGTTGAAATCAATCTAGAATCTAAAATTCTAAAAACCATTTCTTTCAATTCTAATTCTTATAAGATCGATGTGAGGGTAGAGTATATGAGAAAACCGACATTTTTTCCTACTAAAACTTCATAGGAAATTGAATTCTAAACAGTATAGGGGTGCATAAACAGGACTCCCAACCAAATTCCATTGAATGGACTGGGGTTAAAAGGATGAAAAATAAAAAGGTCATACTTTAGATAAACTTAAACCCTCTAGGAAGAAGAAGGAAAAATGAATTATAAAATCCAAAAACATGAATCCCCTAGGGTTGAGGTAGGGAAATCATGTGCTGATTTAGTGGAAGATCATGGAAATGAATCTTAAGAACAATTTATAATTAAGGAAATTGAAGCAATTATCACATATGTCTTAAAGATATCCTAATATGAGTCTAAATTTTAATTTGATATTCAATATTCAGACCGTAGAGCATCTCTACGCAATTTATTTTTCTTCTTGTGATTCTATTTAAAGAAATGTAGTGTAAAATACATAGTACTCTACCCCTAATATTATTGAGGAGGAGGTGATTACCAACACAAATCATGATATTCATTAGGAGTTAGAGGATTTTATGATGGATACAATACAATCTTCACAGGAATCAGATTTTATGAAGCCTAAGGACTATAAGACCCTTGTTAATTGTAACAATTATATATCTTGAAATTACATGGTTAATATTTTTGAAGCAGGTAATAAAGACTCCAATTGTAGGGTTGATATTACAACTATAACCCCTAAGAGTTCATATGGTAAGCATGTTGAAAATGCTTCCGGACATACTGATTTTAATTATTTCGGTTTAGGTGGGGATACTCAATAGGTAAACATCATGGAACCTGGTCCTTTGATTAATGTAGTTGAACACAATAATAAGGGTGTGGTGGGGAATTTTGTTACCAATCCCCTTCCGGGATTGGAGAAAGATGAACATCAAGAAAACTGTTTACAAAAAAAATCATGTAACTCAACTCCTTTATATGTTGACATATGCAATACATTTGGTACCTACAATAAGGATGTCACTATTTTTTCTCCAGGGTATGAAAATCGAAATTTTTTTCATAATTTAGATCATTTGAATAGTAGCTTCAGTGATCACAACTATTAAATATTATATGAATGACCCTTTAGAAGAAACCTATATTTTGGGTATTACAATTAATCCTTATACTTATATTAAGAATAAGGAGAAAAACTCTATCCCAAACACATAAAAAATTTTCCGATGATCATCATGAAAAAGGGGAAGATGGATTGAAAAAGGGAATTTTTAAATCTAAACATAAATATAAATAATGATCCTTTTTTAGAATTTTTAGGGCAGTGCGAACCCTGACACTTTTATTGTCTTAAAAAGAATATGGAAAATTCATCTTACATTGATTATTTTTATTGCTAAAAATCATATAATCTTCTCTTGTAATTTACAATGTCTTAGTTGGTTTGGATATACTTTTATAGGTGTGACTCAAAATAGCTCCACTATTGAATCTCATTGAATTTTCAAGCGACCATCATTAAAAAATGTTAAAAAAATTTATGTATATGAGCAGATATTTACTTGTGATTTTACTATTGATAGTATACATATATTTTTCTCCTTTGATTTTAAAAATAATAGATATTAAGATAAAATATCTCTCTGGATTGACCTCCCTAATCTGGGTTCCAATATTTATAACCTCGGCTTGTTATTTGGGACTTTAATTTTATCCTTTCTTCATGTGAGAAGATACGCACATCCCACTTTTCTCTTTCTATGATATAATTTAAATATATAATTGAGGATAATAACCTTATTTAAATCACTCTTACTATTTTCAAACACACTTGGTACCAAAGAAATTATAATATTGTGGTATCCCATAAATTATATATAGTGTTCACAAATGATAATGCTTTAGATAAATGGGACACCATTTCCAGCACCACTCTCCCCAAGATTTTGTTTGACCATCATCCTATTATTCTTAATATTATTTTTCAAAATCATGAAACCCCCCTACCTATAAGATTCAACAAAGCATATTTCTTGAACCCTAAATGTTTTAATCTCATTAAAAAATTAGTCCACTATTTATCATTACAATGATGAATTTTCTTGTTCTTTTAAATTAAAATATTTTAAACATAATTTTAAAGATTAGTTAAACTCAAAATCCAATCAAATTGAAAATAACAACCTGATTCTTGAGAATGAACTTCATCAAATTCATACCAACAATACCAGCCCTTATTTTACTTCCTATCAAAATTCTGAAATTTATATTTATGTGAAACTCAAATAACTTCTCAAATTTAAGGGTAATGTGAATAAAGAAGTTTTAAAAAGAAATGGTTATCTAATGGTGAAAAAATACCATGTTCTACATCTCTCTTCCAATAATAAGAAAAACATTTAGACCTTTAAAATTTCTCAATGATGGGGGAAACCTTTTGGATATTGGGGATGATATTTATAATCATGTTGTCTCATATTTAGAATACATTTTTACTGGAACAAACATCAGAAAGTATCTCTTACACTTTTCCATTGCAGTTATTGTCAATGAGCAAGATAACTCTTTTTTCTAAATCATTCTTCTTAATCATGACATCAAAGAAACTGTTTTATCTTAAATCTAGATAGTTCCCTAGGTCCTTATGGATTTAATAATGGATTTTACTAGAAATATTGTGATTTTTTTCAGGATAATGTCTGCAAACTCATTTAATAATTTTTTCTAGGGGCTATCTACCCCATGGGTTGAATTCAAAATTCCTCTCTTTGATCTCCATGTTTGATAATTCCTCTGAGATTCATCGTTTCATACCCATATCTCTTATTAACACTCTATAAAAAATCATCAATAATCTTCTTAAAAACAGGCTTTACCACCATGAATAAAAAAATTATCTCAAAGATTCAATTTGGTTTCATGAATGGAAGAACCATTTAAGACTTCATTTTTCTTACATATGAATGTACTAACTTGTTAAACAATTCCAACAGTGGTGGTAATATTACCATAAAACATGAAATTAAATTTTTTTTTGATAACATGGATTGAAATTTCATCTTCAACGTGATCCAAGTATTTGGATTCAATAATGCTTTATAACTAGAATCAAAACCCTCTTCAACTTGGCCTCCATATCTATCCTGGTCAATGGCACTCCCTAAGGATACTTCCAATGCCCCAAAAGGGTTAGACAAGGTGGTACCCATTCTGCAAAGCTTTCCTACAGTGTGGTGGACTATTTAAGTTGAATTATCACTCGACTTATTGATCAAAGTAAACATAGTCCCATCCATGCTTCTTGGAATGTGAATTCCCCCATGCATATTTTATATGCAGATGAAATCATCTATTGATTACAATGAGATAAAAGAAGCATTCAAACACTCAAAAATGATCCCACTCACAACGTGGAGGTATCAAGATTGATCATTAGAGGGAAAAAATCCTCTATGTTCTTTGGGATAATTTTTCCTTCTAATAGAAAGCACGGTATTTTTAATGAATTAAGAATCCAAGAACATTTTTTTCTTTATAGGTACCTTGATGTACCCATTATTTGAGGCAGCCCCATATCTAGCTATTTCTTCAACATTTTTGGTCATGTCCTTAATCATCACTTCTCTTTTAATGGTAACACCCTATATATGGAAGGTATAATTTTCCTTTTATTGTCTTTAATTTCCCCTAAAATGCTTTACTCTATGATGGTTTATAAATATCCTGTTACTCATTAAAAAATTATTGTTTCCATCAAAAAACATTCTTTGTCTAACTGTTCTATGGATTGAAACTTGTTTAATATACCATGGTCTACATGTTTCAAACATTTGGATAAAGATGGATTTAGCATAAAATTTTGACTCTTTTTAATGAGTCCCGTCAAGACATTTATACATGGAACATGATCCACAATGAATCTTCTTTTATTTCATTCATCAAAAAAAGGTTCGTTAACATGTTGAAGAAATGAAACATGAACATTATGAAATCATCCATATATCCCTCCATTAAAATAGATTATATAAATATTACGACCAAATATATATGGATGTTTTCTAGTAACTCCTCTCTGAACTTCTGGTTGAACAACTAGAGTTGTTATCATCTAATTTCTATGATCCCTACTAAAAAAACACTAGAAATAACTAATAATACTATTAAGGATGTTATTATATCTCATATTGATTTTCTCCTTGAGAATGTTGTGAATGTCATTTATAATTATACTTTTGATACCACAGATAAATTTATAATTTGGGATCCTTCAAAAAATGGTATGTTAGATTCAAAAACTTATTATTACCACCATTTTCATAACTTTGGAAATGATTTTAGTTGGATTAAAAACCTTGATGAGATTGGTAAAAAGTCTTCATGACTTACCCTTTTCTGGTGTATTACATACAACAGGATCCCCATAGATAATTGTATATGGTTTTTTGGGATCCACACATTCTCAAAGTTCAATCTTAGTTATCACGATAGATAATATGCTCCCTATTCATTTCTATCATGTACCAGGGAAAAAACATTTTGGAACTATATTTTTGACAATTTTATAGTAGATATCTGATTCTAGACTCTGTCAATACTCATATTAATCATATTTTTGATATGGATAACTCCCAAAAAATCAATAAATTATTCATTAATTCGGTTTTGAAGCTTTATCATGTGATATGGAATGGTATAAATGAAATTCTTCACAACAATTTCTCACTTAAAATTAATGATGGTCTGATGCGGATCCTCATTGAAATTCATGTGGTTGTCTTCATTATGAAGGGATTACACAACAATACAGTGAATAAAATTGTGATTCTACAGTGGATTTGGGTTGACAGTATTTTTTTCAGCATTGACACAATTTTGAGGTTTTTTGGGAACCTCTGTTTTTTGGCTGGACAATGTTAATGTGAAAAGAACTTCTAAAGGAAATCTGGGCCCTATGGGATATGACAACATATTCAAGGATCATCTCAGTCATATCCTTAGGTGATTCTTTGTATGATGAGGTATTTCCTCATCTATGGATTCTAAATTGATGAGTTTTATTGATGATATTTCTTTTTCTAAGCACCAGGGTTGGAACAACATAAGAATTGAAATTGATTCGACTACCATAGTTAAAGTGATTTGGAATGGTGTGATTCGTCTAGCATGGTTAATTGCTAAAAATTGGATGGGCTGTATCTATTTGCTCTATGACATTAATCATATTACCACTCACATATATCAGGAAGTGAATTTGGTTGTGGACGACCTCACCAATAAAGGAGTAAATTAGGACATTACCTGGCTTGACGATCTACCAGATGATTTACTCCCGCTTCAGGTGAATGATTGTAATACGATCCCATATTTTATACTCCTGTAAGCTATTTTTATAAAAAACATTCTATGGTCTTCTAGCTAAGGAACAATTTTCATCAAACAAAATAGATGACTCATTAATTAAATAGTATGTTTGTTTACAAAATTTTCGTTCCTTTTATTTTCCTTCTCTCTATTTTCCTGTGTTTTTTCAAAATAAATTATTCTAGTAATTAATCATGAATAATTTTATTTTTATATTAATTATAGTATCCTATTATAAAACAAATTATATTTTTGATGTTTTTATATTTAATACATCTTTTACTTTATATTTTTACAATGTTTCTATTTTTGGGTAATTAAACACAGATGTGGAAATTTCCATATTCATTCCTTGTCACTAAACATATATATGATTAAAATCAAGTAATTATATATATATATATATATTCATATTATATAATTTATTATACATAAGTATAAATTTCATATAATAAAATAGAAAAAGCGATGTAAAATAGGAAATATTTACGGAAATCATGATATCAGAATGCTTCAATTTCATCATTGTAAATTTAGAAATATAAGCCAATGATTATAATTGAAAAATAGTGAAAAAAATGAAAATAATTAAATTATACTCAAATGATTCAAAAATAATATGTTTATTATTTGGGAGTTTGAAAAGTGATGGAATAAAGATAGAATTATGGTTAGGGGATTCTCAATCCAAATTCAATTTCATTGGGTTGTCCCTATTTCAAATTATATTTTGTGTGTATATTACTATAATTTTCCTTAAAAATCACTTCACTATTCTAAAATTTAATTCTAGGTTTATAAAATTTTCTATTTTGAATATTAATCCAAACACAAATATTTTCCCAAAAGACATTTGTTTTTATAACACATGTTTTACACTTCTTTACCATTTACTTTATCACTCAAGAATAATGAGGCTTCTTTCAAATTTTTTTCATTTAAGAAATCCAATTTTATTCAGTACATTATGAGTCCTTAAAACCTTATGAATCTCATTCATTAACATGGGTTATTTGATGATGATTATTGTTATTAATTCTTAGTGGAATGCATGATTATTTAATTATTATTTTCTGAATGGTGGACCCAAAATTATATATTCCTATAATTCATTGGGTAATGTAATGTATTTCATGAGATAATGTGTATTATGTGTGAACATAATGATATATTATTTCACAATGATGATGTTATGATTACGCACATATGTTATATGTGAACATGATAGTTGAATTGTTCACAACTACATGTGGTATTCTACCACTATGACATGCTTTTTCATTTTTTTAATTTATAAATTCCATACCATTATAATGTGTTTCTCTAATTATTTTTTTATTCGGTGTTTATGATAATATGATTATGATTATCCTTACCTATGATTTATTAATTCATATACATTATTCCTCCTCTTACCATGATTTTAGCCCACCTCTTTCTTTGATTTATATCCTCATGTGACTAAATGTTGTAATGATAATATAATATCATTTATGTGGATTAAGAAAAAATAAATAAAAAATGATTATATTTTATTACGTACAAGTTATATATGATTCCTTTGTTTCTGAATTACTAAATCTATAAACCCTTGAATTTATATCTATTATGTTATTTATATTTAAAATTATGTAATAGTTCTATAAGAAAAGTAATGTTTCTATAGTTGGTATCGGAGGTATGTATTAGTTAATTTGGGAATTAGTATTATAAATATCCTATGACAACCCTTAGTATAGGTCTAATTATATGTAAATATCCAATAAGCTTTGATTAAAAAAATGGTAAGCATATGAATCACTTAAAATATTCCTCAAATGTTAATTTTATGAAATAATAAATTATTTATTCATGAGGTTTTGAATTATGTTTTATTTAATCCTTTATATTTCATAAAATTGTGGGAACCAATAGAAACCAAGCCAACAACCTTTGTTAGGGATAATGCAATGATTGTTCGAATGATAACCTCAATGACATGGCAGGGCAAGATAAAATAATCATTGTAATTATTACTTAGTTATATCATGATATGAATAATAACCTAATCCATGTATATAATCTTCCTTCATCAAAGAATGGGAAACTATCTATTGACTCCTTTATGAGGAAACAATTACCTCTTTTTATTGGATTTTCCGATCCACTTGTTTTAGAATAGTGGTTAAACTCAATGAATAAGATCTTTTCTATGATCTGATGTTCTGAGAAGAATATGGTGAATAAATCCATCTATAATTTAAATATAGAGACTGGTCAATGGTTGGAGATGATAAAGAAAACCAAGCAAAAGGATTAAATAAATGAGATGGTGTGAGAAGAATTTTAGAAAGTATTTTTTAATATGTATTTCCTTTGATCTCTTTGAATAAATATGCAGAGATAATTTCAAGAGATGTTGTAAAATTAAAGATAATCTCAAACCACTTATGAGGAAAACATCATAAGGATTTAAAAATAATCCTCGATATTTTTTATAAAAAATGAGAGAAAAATAAATATTTTATTTTGTTAATTAAAACCACACCATCGATATGGTATATCTATCTAAGACATCAGGAGTCATGAAGAATTGGTTTTTTATCTTAAAGTAGATATAGAGAATGAATAATGGTGCAATTATTGTGAAGATAATTGGTTAAGAATATATTTTCAAAATGGTGGGTCAAATGAAAAATATTTAAATAAGATCCACCCTCCCACATGCGAAATAATTAAGAAGAAACATCAATGGAATTTCTTCATTAGTATGGGTAAATTCTTCTTGTGTCTAATATAAGGCCTCCAATCACATGAATTTTGAAGAGACATGAAAAGTAAAACTAACATTATTTAATAAAGATTCACTCATTCTAATGCACCAATCATGGTTCAATGCATCAACTATAGAGAGAAAGGGATATATGAAATACAGTTCATTAAACTATGGGTCCTTGAGGGTATTAAATGTTAGAAAACCCCAATGATAAAGGATAAAATGAAATATTATGCCATCACTACTACAAAATTTGCGTCTGAAAATGATGTCATATAATGTAAACTTCTTATTCTTTCAAGAATTTCAGGAATTTTATTTTATTTTGGTTATATGCGTTCCATTATTTCAAGGATGTTTTCTAGAATGGTCTAATTGAAGTCCTGATATCTTGAAGTATAAGTATCAATAAAAACACCTAGTTGTGTGATCCCTACAAAAAATGTGTTGGACAATTCACATATTAGGGTATGTGGATATATTCTTCTATCGAATCATGTAATCCATCCCTAGGTTTAATTATAAGCTATACAAGGAATGAATTTTCTCTCATAATATAGATCCCACATAATCTTTCAGAAATAGGAGATATCATTCCATATTTTTTACCATAAAATGATCCTCTAAAAATTAAATTAAGTTGATGAATATCCTTTTTAAATACCTCAATTGTGTGGGTGTTAATAAACTATAAAGAAGAATGCCTTTACCAATTGGTTGTTTCAATGTTTGGTATAAACCAAGAAGAAAATATCTTTATTATAGAGTACGTTAATATATTATATAATGAGTTACCAAGAATTCCCTCAGATTGTGAGGTATATTTCTTAATAGGAATTATACC
Source organism: Viscum album (assembly GCA_963277665.1). NCBI lineage: Eukaryota > Viridiplantae > Streptophyta > Magnoliopsida > Santalales > Viscaceae > Viscum > Viscum album. The sequence continues at coordinate 479,840,734 of OY728141.1, forward strand.
TGAAGTTAAAATTTATCTCTATTTATCCCTCTTGTATATCCGTTATTGAACTAGTGGATTTAAAGAATCATCTACAAGATCATTTTGATAAAAGATTCATATTATCTAATGCATTTTCATGGGACGTGATGGTACACTTTCTAAAGAAGAAGGATAGATCAATGCTATTGTGTATCAATTACAGGGATCTCAATGACATCACAATCAATAATTAGTATTCTCTACCCAATATGGATGATGTGTTCAATCAACAATGAGGAGATCAATTCTTCTCAAAGGTGAATATTCATTATGTATATCATCAAAATAATGTAAAGAAGGATTATATTTATAATACTTCTTTCCATACAAGGTATAGACAATATAGTTCATTGTGATTCCTACAGGATTACTAATTCCCCTATAATATTCATGGATTCGATGAATAGTGTTGATAGAGAGAGCATGGAAAAAATTTTGGTATCCTTATCATTTATATTCTCATTTAATCCAAGAGAAAAGTGAAAAAATAATAGAATATAAGGATTTTGATGGATAAATTAAGGAAAAAATGTATGATTAGTACATAATGTGGGATTTTTGAACCACCAAGTCACATTATTGGGGTATGTGATCATAAGTGAATGAATTTTTTTTAAACCCTTCAAAGACGATGGCGATTAATGAATGGACTAGACTCACTAGTTTTATAGACGTCTGCACTTTTGTGGATTAGTGGGGAAATACCTAATTTTTTTGGAAAATTTCTCATGATTTACTATCCTGGTATCTAATTTGACTAGGAAAGGGGTAAATAACATTTTGATGGAATAATGTGAGGTAATATGTAAGGATTTCAATAAGAGGCTAATCAATATACATATACTCATACTACAAACAAGTGGATAAATCATTGTGATATACAATGATAATTCAAAGAAAGGTTTTGGTTATATACTCACACATAATGAAAATGTGGAAGACTATGCATCGTGACAATTTATGATCCCTGAGATAAACTACCTGATTCATGATATAGAATTAAAAACTATGATCCTTTTCTATGAATATGTCATAGACCTCATATGTACTGAAAATTGTGACATATATATTGATCACAACAGTCTAAATTATATATTCACATAGAAAGTTCTCAATATGATTAAATGAAGATGGTTAGATCTAATAAAGTATGAGTATTTCTCTATTTTCTACCATTCAAGAAATTAGTTCAAGGTATTTGCTGCTATGAAAAAATAAAAAATACTATATCTATGATGTAGATTGATAAAGATCATATATTTATGGATATACAAAGGATAGTTCTAGAAATCACAATGGTAGGAAATACATCATAACATGAAGAGATTATTTGAAAAAAATTATCCAATACAAGGTCTATAAGGCATAAAGGGATGATCTAGAGCTTAATAAAAAGTAGAATAAAGTGAAGATTAAGGAATTACATATTGATTTTTATGTTATGATTCAGAATGGAAGTAAAGTTTTTGTTCCTTCATCAGCCGATATAAAGACGGATCTATCAGATAATGTATATATCTCATCTTTGTCAATGCATCCTGAAAATACCAATATATAATATGATTTTCTAGATAAATTTTGGTGGGACAAAATGAAGAAGTAAATCATAGAGTATCTCTCATGGTTATTGGTATGTTAGAATGTTAAAGCAAAGAAACCAAATTACAAAGGGATTATGTAACCATTTCTTATACCCACATAGAAATGTGAGAATTTAAATTTGAAATTTTTAATTGTTGTCCTGAAGAAATCCAGAGGAAATATTGTGATGTGGTTTATAGTGGTTCAACTTACCAAGACTTTCCACTTCATCGCAATTCAGGAATATTTCTCACCAGAATTATATTCTGACATATACATCAATGAATTTCTAGGTTACATGGGGTTTCAATTTCTATAATCTCTGACCATGATCTAAGGTTCACTTATAAATTTCGGGGAAGTCTTCAACAATATTTGATTACTGAATTGAACTTTAGTATATCCTATCTCTCTCAAACTAATAGAATATCTGAAAAAATATGTAGAAATATAATGATATTTTTATATATTTCCCAATGTTATTTAAAAAAATGGGATGAACATCTCCCATTAGTTGAGTTCGTATACAAGAATATCTTCCAAAAAAGTATTATAATGGATCCATATAATGATTTGTAAGGGAAGGTATGTATAACTCTATAATGTTGGGAAAAAATTAGATAATGTAAGCTGCTTCGATGAGATTTTATGTAAGAGATGACCACGATGGTTCAAGCTATTCAATAACATATAAAATCAATTGTGATTTGGAATAACAAAAATGATATCAACTAGTGAAGGGAATTACAATTTGTAGTTGGAAACATTGTTTTCTTCAAATATCACCAAGGAAGAGATTAATGTTGATTGGAAAGAGATGTAATCATATCCATAGGTATATTGAACCCTTCGATATACTTGATAACGTAGGATTATTGGATTATCAAATTTCACTTCCATTAAATATGGATCAAGTTCAATATGTGTTCCACATATATCTTTTAATGAAGTACATACCTGATCCCTCACATGTAATGAATCTATATGCGGTACAACTAGAGGATGACATCTCTTATAAGGAGAATTCAATAAAGAATATAGACCAAATATTCAAAGTTACAGGAACATCAGAACATAACTTTTCAATGTTCATTGTTGGAATCTTATGTATGAAAATGTGATGTAGGAACTTGAGGAAACAATGAAATATATGTACCCACTCCTATTATCTTTATAAATTATGAGTTTAAATTTTTGGGATCTAATTTTTAAAGGGTTAATTATGTAATGATCATTTATTAATTAGTAATATATATTTTTCTGAATAAATATGTATTGTTGTATGTTATATAATATTATACACGTAAAAAAATACAGAGAAACCAAAAAATCATTGCCGCATTAATACAAAACCTTACATTATCTAGTGAAAAACAATTATAATAATGAATATTTTTAAAAAATATAAAATTAAAATCTATAATGAGAAAATATGGATTTCCCCAATATTCTATATTCATCACCCCAATGATCAATAATATAGAAATGAAACAAAATAATAGTAATCCAATCGAAATATTTTAAAATGAAAATATTTAGACATTGTAATAATAGTGAATATTTATTGAAGTACTATTTTTTTATTTATTTGAGGAAATGTGACCATTGGAATTTTAATGGGATCATTGGAATATTAACATGACTACTGTGAATAGTAACATGGCCATTGGGAAAAGTAACATGACCGTTGGAATAGTAAGTTAACCTCATAATAATAATGTGTGAAGTAAATAATATTTTTCATAATAATATTATGTAAATATAAATATTATAATGCTGAAAATAAATTTCATTATTAGAAAACTGAAGGAAAATATTTTGGAATTTTTAATAAACTAAATTTTAAAGGAATCTATAAAAATTACACTATTTATATTTATAATTAAAATTACCTATGTTATATCTGAAATTTTATAATATGAATATTATTCTTTACATCCTCATGTAGATATTTTCCAATAGATATTTTAGTTCTATTCATGAAATACTTAAATTTTTAGGTTAATAGAAAAGTTATTTTTTTTCTCTTTAACAATAAATCTATAAATTACCTCATTCATAATGTAATAATGAAATAATAATTTCTTAAACAAGATTTTTGTATAGGACATATTAAATTTAACAAATTATTATTTAAAAAACAATAAACATAATTTCCAAATGTAAAAATCCTTTTTTAAAACAAAAATTCAAAATTGATTCTTTAAAATAAATATTTTACTTTTCTCCACATTCCTTTTTAATAAACTATGTGGAATAACATTAAAAATAAGGTCAAACTGATAAAATAATTTTCTTGTATTGATTTAGGATTTATATTTTAAAAAAAATACTATTTCAACCTTTACCTTTCATATAATATTTTATTCTTAAAATACACTTATACTAAAGTATAAATAACCCCTCTCCATCCCCATGGATATAAAACCCTATCACACTTTACACAAAAACAAATTAACCAAAAATATCTCTCTTATCACCTTATAAAACTTAGGTAAACTGTGGATTAAACCAAATCCATTTATCATGTAATTCATGTGTCATACAAAATAATCCACACTAAGGAAATAGTAATTTTTTTTTCAAACTCCTATCTCATTTTATTCTTCTGTCTCTCTTATAGAAAATTATTGCAAAAAATAATCTATGATTTAATTAGAAATAATATTAATGTTATATTAATTATTTTAACCATGTTTTAAAATATTATATATTTTTTTGGATTTTATACCTATTTTATTTATATTTGGTAAATGTTCTTGTTAACGGTAAGTTAATTGTGAATGAAGAAATTTACAACATATTTATTTGTCACCAAAATTATGTAAGGTTAAATTAAAATAATTATTAAATATTAAAGAATAATTTTTTTTAATATTCTTGAATTTATTCTACTTATGTTCAAATTTCTTTGAACAAAATAGATTAATCTATGAAAAAATGGAAGATTTTACGGAAAACATTATATCAAAATGATTTGATTTCATCTACTTAAATTAAAAAAATATATAAGCTGATCATTATAATAAATAAATAATAAATAAATTAAATTATATAAAATATGGATCATTTTTTTATAAATCTATTTTTAATATTCACATGATAGAAATGCGGTGAAATAATGCTGGAATTCAAGAATAATTTTTTTTGAACAAAACATATTTTATTTAGGTTATCCCTCTTTCACATAATTTTCAGTATGAATATTCTTATACTATTTGTGAGAAATAATTTCAATATTCATCCATTTAATTATAGGGTTATATATTTTTCCACCGTGATTTATAATCCAAATTAAAAAAATTATAAAAATGGATTTATTACAAAAATACAACTTTTTCTGATCTTTTGATGTTTCTTCTTAACTCATTAATGATGATATTGATTCCAAATTTTTTTTCCTATTTTTATTTAGGAACCCCAAGTTTATTCATTAAATTATTTATTATGAAGTCCATATGAAACACATTTATTTCAATGGGTTATTTTTTGATTACGATTAATATATATTCTATGTATAAATCGTGATTATGTAAATATTATGATGTGACGGTTGGGCCCAAAAAATTTATCCCTCCAATGCATTGTGTAATATTTTAAATATAATTATATAAATTATATTATTATTGAAAATGATATTATATTTGTTCATAATTATGATTTTATGATTATGAACATATGTAATAAATGAACATGATGCTAGATTTTTTAACAGATTCTGCTGGTATTTGACCACTATGATATGATGTTTAATTTTTATGACTTTTCACATTCCATGATGTTATCAATTGTCTCCCTTGTGATTATGTTGTTGATCCAATTATTATTATGTGATTATTATTATTACACACAACCATATTATATTGATATATTTCCCTTATTCCTCTTCTTTCTAGAATTTCATCTCACCCCTTTCATTGATTTATATCATCAGGTGACTACATGTACTATGGAGAAAATGCAACAAATTTTGGGTATCACTAATAATGATTTTTATAATTTTTTTTATAATTTAAAAGTTATTTATGATTCATATTATCAAAATATATTAAACATTTCAATCGTTGAATGGTTAACTATTTTATTGTTTATATGTAAAAATATGTAATATTAATGTAAGAAATGTGGGGTTGTTATAAAGATATATGTGTAGTTTACCAATGGGTTATCCATAAATAATGGTACTATAACACATCTAGTTAGTTTTTTTACCAATAAAAAATACAAAACATATGGTTCTATTTTATTTTAGAGGTCACCACCTAATATTTATGTGATACTACACAACCGATGAATTGTGAAATTAAATAGGACAATGATTTATTTGTAGGGGACAACTGCCTCACTTAATCCTTTCTGTTATTTTTATTTTTAGCCTGAAAAATGCTACCCATTTACATCTAATACATTAGCCAATTGTAAATAAATCCATGGATATTTCATTTATCCAAATACCCCATATAAATAAAAATTAATTGAATGATAATTATTTAACCACATAAAAATAATTAATAAAAATATACCACATGGAATAAGTGAAAAATCAATAATAATAAATTCCTATTAAAACCAAACTGAGATCATAGATCCATCACAGTTCTATTCCAACAAATCTATAGTAACCCAGGCTAAGTCTGTATCATTCTAAACTGAAACCATAATGTAAACCCATTAATTTATACCAAAACCCTTAGAAAACTCACATATAAACATAACACCACCAAACAGATGGACGGAATCATAAAAATATGGTGTTTTGATATCTATAGTCTTTGTATCATGAAGCCCTCACCTTACAAGGATGATTTAACAATCCTCTAATGGAATTTTTTCTCAAATACCTTTTTGGGGGAAATAGTAAAATTTGAGAATGATGAGGAAAAAATAAATGTAGATCAATAGTGGGAGAATCATAACAATCTGAGTAAAACCCACCTATATGTGATAATGGAACCAATGATGAGAGTTATGGGATCTACCTAGTTACCATGAGATAAATAATAGGGACACATGGTTTCCCCTTTAAAAACTACGGGGAATAATTGAAATCCCACCACCTAAAAACCCCAGAAGATAGCTGATGGAGGAAACCAGCTGGTTGGGGGAGGGGGAGGGGGGTTTAAAAGGTGGCTCATTCATTTTCAATTCTATCCTATAAAGATGGTGTAGGACCTCCGACAAGCTAATGGACACATGTTGGCTTAAATTCCCTCCACCCCGGAAGCTAATTGGGTTGGTCCCTACCCATGACAGGATGGTGGATGTATACTATAGCCCCATCTGCATGGCCTATCTCCCAAGAATTGTTGCTGCCATCAGACACATCCCATCAATAAAACCTTTACCAATAACATCATTTATAGGGCTCCAAATCATTGATTAACTCAATGGACCACAGATTCATAGAATGGCCTATGTTTTAAAAAAAACAAAGATTTCCCGTTAGAAATTCAAGACCATCTATACACATGACATATTAAAATCTCCTTATAATATAAATTCTCATCATTAAGAAGCATGATGATCATCCAATTGAATATATTGATCTACATTGGACATAATTTTTTCTTAATAGTTATGTAAAAATCTGGATTTCTCAATATTCTTATAGATAAAATCATTAATTACTAGTTCCTAAACCACTAATAGTAAGCCACCACATTAATTCATAAAAACAATATTTAGACAAATCATAACCATGGATTCCTAATCTCAAACACCCTAGGTCTCTTGATCCAAAATATCAAGTAGCCTAAGATGCTCCCCACAATGAGACATGTATGAAATAGACCATGTATTATCCAAAAACCCATATACCATTGAAACATCCATTCTGAAAATGATATTTACCTTCTTATGATTCCCCTTTATTCAATTCCAAAACCACCACACACAACATCTATAGAAACACTTTTACAACATCAATATCTCTCACTATTTTTATGATCCAAAACAAAAAAATCACCTCTATCATCTTACCAAAAATACGATATGTTATCATTTCCATTTAATGACAATTGTAAACCATCAAAACATACCCATCACAGGTAAAATGATGAAGGTACTAGGGTTTTAACCCGCCACATTCAATTACATGAATGTAGGAAATTCCAACCACCATTGGCCAACTCATCCAAAAAACTCTAGGCTTTAGATATTTACATGATATCAACCAAACCAATCACAACACCATAACCATGAATGATTACATTGATCACCCAAACATGTCCACCAATGATTTTACAAGTCTTATAGTTCTATAACCAAACTAAGTCCTCAGTTGATATGAAATTTCATCACATAATGTCACGACAAAAAATGAACCATTTACCTAAATATTGATTGGGTCACATCAAACCATCTTATTCATAATACTAAAACTCATCCCCCAACACATACCACATCCAATTATAAACCTATAATTCAAAATAGAACTACTAAATTTGACCTTATTCATTCAATAAAATTAAAATTAAATGATGATCATTGATAGGTCAATCTAATTCACGATCGACCCCTCACACGAGGTTTACATCACAAATTGAAACCTTACACTCTACACCATTGTAGAATCCATATATTAAAATCATCAAAGTATTTTTTTCAATCACTATAGACTATGCTCTATCCATTACCAAAAATGATGGTTATACGGGACTGAGATAACTCATCCATGAAGGTTAATAAAAAAGGAAAAAAATACAACTCTTGGATAAAAGGAATGTTTCCCCATAAATTCACCAAAAAACACTAAAAAAATTCCAATGATTATCTTCACACCATTTAGATAACAATTTTTGTAATCCAAACCATCAGAATCATCTTTTACTACTCCTAGAGAACCGACCTAGACAAGCCACATTAGAAGTAAATGAATTATACTACTCATGATCCATGATTCCCCATTTATATCAACAATAGTAGGTGATTCTATCACAGATCCACCCAGATCAAGCATGTCATAGCACCCAATCCATCAATGTACTTATTTACACATCTAGGAAACCACCAATTTTACTAGGAGGCCCCATGCCATAATTCCAAAAAGTCTCCCATAAAAACCACATCAAGTATCATCCAAAAAAGGTGGATTCATTCTTAAATGGTTATCATAGGAGTAATATTCTATATCATCCATCTATTATCCAAATAATACTTTATATATCTAATGTGTAAATTCCTCCAAGATTCCATGGAAATGAAATTATTTCACACTCTTATGTAATTTGATCAAGATGAAATATATCAACATTTATTTTGATTTGTTTCATTATAACAATGAACACTCATCCATGTCATTGGGAATGGGTCTCCCACATTCGAATCTCACCATGTGTAGATCACCCCATTTTCTTTTTATAAATAATGGTGTCTGTGTATACCAAAATAATTTACATGGATTTTCATAACATGAGAATTATTTTGGATATCAATTGGGATTACTTTATACTCACACATTTTTCATGAAGGTGCATCCAAATTCAACAACATCAGGCACCCAACCTGTTCTATCCCTGAAAACTGCATGTCATACTATTACACTTTCACATCATGCTATTTAAACCACTTATGTTTCAATAATTTTCTACATTAATAAATAATGAACAACTCTAATGGTATTAATTTCATTAAGAACCTATATCTTGATATATACCATAACTATCAGGCCAATCATGATACAATGTTATTACCCATGATAGGAATTGAAACCAAAATTTTTCTCCTAAAAAAGTATCAATACTGAATCACTACAACACAATTGATTATTCTAGAAAACTAAATATTGCATACATGATTTAAAAAATATTAGGTTCCACCCATAATGCACTTCTATTATAATCCAAGACACACCCTTTTTGTCATGTGCCTAGTGGAACTCCCAAATAGGCCAATTACAGTCATGGATCACCCTCTACGTTCACAAGGAATCTATAACCAAACATGGGGTCATGTATAAAAGATCACTAGGATCTCCCACATATCTAACACCAAGGTCACATAAAATAAAATGATCCAAAACCAACCACCCACTATAGAGTCTCACACATAAGCTAGATTTTTACTCATCATACCCACTCTCAGGTTATAATCAAACCACTATGGGTAGTAGAAGCTAATACATGTCAAAAACCAAGACCACAAGTCCAATTAAAGGTAAAAAATATGATATTTCATTATTTGAAACACACTGTATCACAAATCCAAAAAACACTTTCCCCATCTCTATCACTTAGACTCATTTCCTAACATAATCAAGGCCCCAACCACTATAACCATAAAGGGATACCATAAAACCTTAGATGTATAAACAGTTCCAAATACCCCTAAATATGGACACATCAACTACCCACTAGTTCTACAAGGCATTGGCATAAAGGGTTCACAAATTTATAATCTTCCATTTTTTATTAACCAGTAAATATTTATAATGGACCAGATAAATGAAACAATAATAACAATATATAAGGGTAAACACTATATATGTTTGTATCTAATTTTACATGGGGAAGAAAGAAAATTATCACATAATTTAATTGTAAACATTTAATTTATCCATAAATTTTCACAACTAAATTCCAGTTAGAGAAGATTTCAATTTTAACTTATAAATGAATGGACTCATTATGTTGAAATTGAGATTGAAATTGACGAATACCTCATAATAATTAAACCATAATAATCACACACCATGCCAATTATTAATTTTAAAGATTGATTATGTAATATTCCCCAATAATATTAAAAAGAAGCATCATATAAATGGATGCATACACTTTAAATAACTAACCTAAATCATAGTCCACATAATAATGTAATAAATCATATGAAATCATAAGATTGACATGTGAATACTATGTGAATGATATGATGCATGGAGATACCCAGTCTTTCTATATCAGTTCAAGATATAAATAACATAAATTAGTAAACTCTTAATCAAGTGCATAACCCAAGGTAAAATTATATCAATAGTAAAAATGAACAGCATGATCAAACTCCCTTTCCTAAAAACATAGAATTTCCTCAAATGTGTGGTTTTATGTCCTGAGTACATGCTCTATACCATATCCTGAGACACACTTATTCTTATTTCCATTATCCCTAAATAGTAATACAATTGAAAAATCTCTAACACAATTTTATAATTTCCTAATGTATGATGTCATTAATTAATTTCAAAACTGGTTATCGCTACATGGCCTCAAGCATGCCTACTTAGACACTAGAGGTTCCCAACTAGAAACAAGGTTATAAGTTGGAACAATAGGGTGACTATACCTATTTACTAGAGTAAAATCACAACAGAAATATTACCAATGAAATATAAAAACCATATATATAATAATTATACCATAATTACATAAAATATTGATGATAATAAAAAACTATTCTATAATATGGTAAACCATCCAATGAATGTTAGATCATCACAAAACATCATATATATAAAAAATCTAACAAATACTAAATAAAAAAAACCTGAAATATTCCCAAGTCCTAGTTGAGTCCTAACATCATATGATATATCCTAACAGCCTAAAAAAGGAACTCAATCACTGAGATCCTACACCAAATATATTCCTATAAAATTGTATCATAATCTAAGATTCCCATGTTCTATGGTATTATAATAAGGTTGGGATTAATATTCTATAGGCCAACACATATGGAAACCCTAAAATAACTAGTTAATAATAATGTGAATGCAAGTGACCTATAAATAAAAAATTATAGTTTTTTCTTATTAATATATTTATATAATGATCATGTACAAAAAACATCGATCCCTGAGATTTTTGGTGTCACACATCATTTGTATAATACATTCTACTGCAAATAATTGTGTATTTGTGATAACAGTATACATCATGTATAGATTAATTAGTTTCTATAGTACCATGGAAAATATGGTTGTACTAATATGAGGGAACCTCATGGATCTACAAGAGTTTCCTTTTTAATAAATACTCTTGTGAATCCAAGGGGGATGACTATTTCCATTCCAATATATCTTGTATACCAATATAAACATAATGGACTATAATTATAAAGTAGAAGCATTAGTTGATTGTAATACATAGATTATGCTAGTGGAATTCCACCAAATAACAATATAAAGGTTGAGATATCATATTGTAGCATTCAACTATGTTACCCAATTAAAATTAAATTATATTAATTAGTGAAATTTCACACTAAGAGATTATCTGAATCCAAGGGGTAACAATCTCAAGGTATTCATGGAATAGAATCTATGTAGAATCCAATGGATCACTAATGGATTTCCATTACATCAGCCCTCAATGAATTTGAATGTCTCATTAGACCCTATCATTCATCTTATACACCTATTATAATCTTGTAATTTCTAAGGAAATTCCACATTATTAAATCCAAAAGGAATCAATGAAACCTATCCATGTAATTCCTATCAAAAAATAAAAATAATGGTAAAACTAATGAAATAATAACAATTTGATATATTATTTAATTCACACAATAAACTCCATAATTTATAAAATAAAATTCCCAAACAATAAATCATTTGGAAAACAATTACATTAGTTCCCATTTACCCGTTGATAAGGAAGGCCACTTTATAGCTCCAAAAATAATACCCCTTCCCTTATCTAATGAAAGAAAAAATTTAATCTTTTCATATTTTACCAAGATTACAACATTTATAAGACTTGATCATATAGGGTAGTATTCAATAGATATAAATTAAAATTCTTTATATGTTTCTTTCGGACATTAATTTTACCTGATACCATAATTTAACATTTCACTAATAAGCATGTTACCTATAACCCCCTTAATGTACCATTATATTAATTAATATCATTATTCTAAAATACCATTGAGATCAATGTAGATTCTCAGATTTCTACCTTCATATATAATGGGTCTTACAAATATTTGGATAGAAATTTTTCAGGGGAAAAGATGTAATGTAGGTTTCTATTTACTTTCAGGGGTCAATAACCAAAAAACATTTAATAACAGACTATTGATGAATTATAAAATTAAAAAAAGATAATGATTTAATTAAAAGGGTTATATACCTCATTGAATCAATTAAATTATTTTTCATTATATCTTATAAACCAATTTCCCTTGATAATTTATGTCCACTGACCAAATCCCAAACCATGCATCGTTTGACCTTTCACAAAAATATAAAATATTAATTAATTATAATTGAGTTAAAGTTATTGAAAAAAAACTGATTATCCAAAAAATCCACATAAGAATAAGAGGAAAAACACTCTCTAGATACTCTCACCATATTAATACCAAGATCAAAAATTCGTTGGAATATTTTTCAATGATCTTGAAACTAAACCGGGCCATAGACATGTAATTTATAATCAAACCACAAACAAAAAAAATTAATTTAGTCTAAAAACCCCTTAAAAATTTACATGCAAAATACCTCACAGAAATGATTGGTGCAGCATGACGATGTTGTCTTAGTAAATTCTCATGCTATGAAGAAAAATATCCCTATATTCTAATGATGATCCCACCATCCTCTAGTGGAATCATCTCTAAAATCCTTGACTAAGAGAACTGATAAAATAAAATTTCATTGAAGAGTGGAAGAATTAAGATCATCAAGTAGACAATCATATAAATAATTTTCCACTAATTTGAGACAAAACAACACATATCTGAATAGATAACAAATTAATAATGGGAGGGGACCAATCTACTATGCATGTGGAAAAAATATATAGATATTGGGGTTTTCAATTTGAATACCCGTGGGGATAAAATTCTAAATCTTCCCCATGAGAATCCCACTGATTTTCCGGTGGATTATTATAGTGGTTCCTATAACATAGAGTATCAAATGATTGGATGATATTGATTTTTCAGATAGATAATGTCCTAAAAATACCTTGTAGGCTCATTAGCTAGGAAACTAATTATATGGTGGGTATATTTTATTTTACTAAACCCATATGATATCAAGATTGTTAGTTTATATTTCATTCACTTCCCAACCCTAAAAAATCATCCCAAAACAACCGTAATAAGGTTTCAATATTTTGGTCCACTCAACTGCACTCTTATTCCCAAAATGATCTGTTAATGAAGCACAAATTATATACGGAAATATTATCCCATCTATAAACATAGGGGTTTACAACTTCAAAATATACTCCGATCTAATACCATTTAAATAAATAAACTGTGTGCCACCATTTGGAATATGTATACATACTAGACCAAGAAACACCTGAGGGTCATTCACAATCCTCCAGTTTTATAAAAATGTGCCAAGGATATAATATTATCACCAAAGGGAATGATTTCACAAGAATAATGAAAATAAAACAAAATGGTTCCACATAGAAACAATGCATTTCCACTAAAGATGTTGGATGTCCCAATCAACAAAGAAACATATAAAATATACATGAAGACCCAAACGAATCAATAAAAAGAATATGTATCCCGATGATGGTATTTATTTTTATTAAAGAACCCAATAAAATCCGGATAACAGAATAATTAAAAAGATTCTAGTTACATTCTTTATACCTAATTTCGTAAAACGCTCATCCATCTATGGTACCAAAATAAATAAAGGGAAAAATCATAAGAACTATCTCTACGATACCAATGAAAAATAGAAAAGAGAACCTTCCCACCATAAGTTGGAATCAAAAGATAGTTTACTACAACCCATCAATGTCTTATTAAAAGTAATAATGATTGGCATGAGATAAACAACATATTAGTCGTCCACTTTATAATCCCTGCATATCCTTTAAAGATTGAGTTATTTTTTTAGATAGAAAATTGATGTAATATATGAAGTAATTTTTTAATATGAAATGAAAAACTTATGCATTTAAAACATAATCGTTATTTTATTAAATAGAAAAATATTTAATAAAAACAAATTTTATTTCTATTTTAAAATTCTACGAACAGAGTGTCTTATATTAAAAACACATTTACATTTCCCCTTCTAAAATCATTAATCATAATAAATTTGAAAACACACCCTCATTGGGATCTATAATATATCAATAAAATCATGTATATTGTTAGAGACCTACTAAATATGAATAAAAACATATATCAATAACCTTTTAAAACACTTGGTATTTCATTCACCATCCTATCCTAGGTGAAAGTAATATAATAAAAATAAAATATGCCCTTAGGAAACATTCTATTGTGTGATTCTAAACTAGTATAACATGTTTACCTAGACATCCCTCCTTCACACTCATGGTTACCCATGAATAAAAATGATGGTGATTCAATAAATAAATTCAAGATAGTATATATGTGTGTGTGTGTGTGTGTGTGTTCATGTGTCTGTCATCACATTTACAAAATATCACACCCTAACTTTTAAATTCCTTGAAAAAATTTACATTGTATCCTAAGAATACGCAATATATAATCCCCATCACTAAGAACCATCACCTACATATCAGTGTATCGGTTTTTTTGAAAACACTTCTGATGCGTTTCAAGATTTTTTCATTTCCAATTCTAATTTTTTATAAGTTCATATAGGCGACAAATGAACAACCCTTTTAAAACCAATCTATAAACCATGTTTTAAAATAATAAACCATTTATAATTCAACTATCATTATTAGTGTCCCAACCATGTATTTATATAAATATTAATCAGGAATGGGTTTCCAAAATAATCATTACACCTATAAAGAGAAATCCCATGTGAATTTTAGTTAACTCCTATAGAAGAACAATATTTTAGAAAATTCTACTAGCTAAACATGATAAAATTTTAAATAAAAAATAAAAAATAAAATGAAATTACAGTTCTAAAATTAAAGAGAATTAGAAGAAACCACATATTTTAAATCAATATTGTTTTTATAATTTGATGTAATTACACTAAAAAAAGGTCTACAGATACTTAACAGACCAAGGAGAACCACCAGGATCTCTATAAAACAAAAATACCAAATTAAAATTTCTCTAGGTCATCGATACCATAACAGAGATGATCAAGGGAATGAAAAAATAGAAAAATAGAGGATTGAGATCCATATATTTTACCTTGAATAATAGGATCCTAGCAATATGGAATCACTAATGAATCATCAATGTAACAGTATAATCCTTTCTAGGAGGTGAAAATAGCTATTATGGTGTTGGATTGGTGAGAAAATAATCCCACAATAGGTTAAAACCAATTTATCACTTTAATGAATCTACTGACTACTGATGGTTTCTCAAAATCATTGGCCGAGTCATGTTCTAACCATGTGACACCAGCTAAAAACCTAGAGAAATATTCATGGGCTGGCCACATGGTTTTAAAAACGGTATGCCAACCTTTCCATTTGACTATTTCAAAAAAAATAAGGCCATATGTATAATTATCACTTGGTTTTCACATAAAATTCAAAACTCATGTCAAATACACTATATAAAAAATAAATATTCCTTATAATTCATCTTAAAATGAGATTTAATCATGTTAGAGTAGAAAATAAAGAAAATAACAGTGTTAATAAAGGATTGGGTGTGACAACCTTTCCTTTTACAACTGTTGAAAATCTCATATGAATCTAGAATGAAAAATCCCCCACTAAATCTATCAACCACACCATCTTCTCCTTATTCATAGATATAACAATAGACAAAATAAAGAAGATATAAATATTTCCCTTTATGTAAGAAGATTCATACATTTACTTTTAACATTGAAAGAACTAGAATATCCAATAAGTAAATTTCAATGTGTTCCACCTCTAACATAAAAACAACCCCAATGAAGTATCTATTAGTCACAAGATAAACACGTCACCTACTCGATAGATGACTAGAAATATTTTATCATTATTCAATCCATCATTTACTAGGGTCCTACTCACCATTAATGGTGTTTAAAATTACAAAGTTTTAAGAAAAAAACACCTATAAACACAAGTGAACCATACAATCCCCTCCAAGGATGTTGACATGGGGCCTCATTCTAATTTGAATGAAACCCATAAATGATCAATAAAACTCCCTCACTCTCTCATTAAATATCTCCCTCTAACTCTATAATAAGAAAACTAAACCTAAAAAATTAAGATAATTATGATCACCTATAGTAAGATTCCATTAGTAATGTGTTTCTCTAGGTACCTCACTATAAATCCCAACTAATAAATAATAAACCAAAAAAAATGATGGGATCTTATCAATATAAATGAGTATGAGTGTATGTTATAGAGAAACAAATTTCACCTCAAACTCTATCAAGATAATACATGTTATAATCATTCATAAATTTAATGTATCTATAAAGTAGAAATCAATACATTGTGCCTATTGAGGACCACAATATAATGTTGGTGGGGATGGTTAAAACACTATCCAACACTAGTTTCTACCACAACACAAAGTCATTTTATAAAAACTATATTTTATATAAATTATAAGATTATGGAATGATGATTTATAACCATATTTCTCCATTTAAAAAGTAAATACATCCATAATATCACTTTGGAAATAACTAGAGAAACATAGCTTGTTTCAAAAATATAGAATTTATCTATTAGAAAAACACACTCTCCAACTAATTCTCACTCAAGTGATCTAACATTCAAGAGTTAGATATAGAGGCATAACCCAAAATCAAAACCCACTATTGTGGTACTATTAAAACTCCAACTATTAATAGAATACATTATAAATCTTGTATACAGATTACATCAGTCGTGAACCTCAACTTGCCGCAAAACACGTTCATTCATTTAGGAATATGGTCGTATTCCATTTGAATAAAATATATACCCATAAAAATTTAATATCAATTTCTACAAAAATTATGACATTATTACAACAATAATGCAGTGATTTCATGATATTTACTAAATGATAGCCAATATATCCTTACATTGTCAAAGGGGAATCTATGGAAGAACTACCATATAGGTAATGGGAGCCTAAATTATATTGTAGAACATTCTTATATTACTATAAATACTCCTCCATCACCCAAGGGATAGTATTACATCGAAAACACATGAGGCCTCTCACATAGTGATGCATATTGTGCACCATACCAAATTATAAACTTTCTTGGACTACTGATTACTCTCATTTACTTTATAAGTATGTTTAAAGTAAGACAAATGGAGGATATTCAAACCCTACTTAGGGGGAAAAGAAACATCCTAATAATTATATAAAGAACCATATCATCACTCAAATAATGGTTGCTGAGAGGCTAATAAATAATAATGTTATCATCAAAACCCTACCTCTAAACCTGAGCTGGATATCAAAGGGTGGAATCCTAGATATAATAGGATAAACCTAATTTATAAGAATATATTTAGGTTATAAGACTATGAAAATTCATGAAAACAGAACATATTATTGTATGAGGTGTGTACAATTATATATCTATATCATAACATATGTACTAGTGTTTCCAGTGGATCAAAATATTATCAAATTCCTATGAAAGGGATATATCATCTAGCACACAAAATTGGGTAACATTTTCTAAATACTATAATAAAAATAACATAACATTATTTAATTATATTAAAAAAAATCCTCCTTGGACTACCATATCGAAACATCATCTCTATGACTCACCTACTCAGGTATCACTATGATACAACCCAACCCACTCAAACCCAATCATAGCCAACAATGACCTAAAAGTACCACCCTATGTCATCCTATATTAATATTGGTTATTAAAGGTAAAATTAATAAGAAAAATATACATGGGAAATATTTTATTATGACAACCAACAATAGAAATACAACTATATTAAGAAATATATCCCTAAATAAAATGTACATGTATAAAAAAGAATTGAATAATAATGAATATATGAGTCGGTAACCATATATTTCAAATACTCATAGAAAATCATTATGGTATAAAAATGTATAAAATAAAGCATCATTGGGGACTATCATCACCAAAAAAGGGAATATGACTCTTTTCAAAATAAAAATTAGATTCAACATCTAACAATTACAATCTCTAACCAAAATAATTGCACATCAACAATAATTGGAATGGATATATTTATCATCTCTATACACACCAAAATTACCTTCGCACACTAAATAGTATTCATAGTAACAAAATGTGAGAAAACAAATACCAAGAAATGTTAATTATAAACATATCCAATGGAATACCCCAAAACCATGATGGGGAAATAGAATGATATGTCATCTCAACCAAGGGCTGGGGAAAGTATAATCATCCAAAATATTCTAGATATTATTCATGAAAAAAATATAATAGAAGATATAGGAATCTTATTATTACATATTATCACCATGAAGGATCATATATATCAATAAATTAGGGATTATAATATTATTAAAATACCTTTAATGATTCAAGATAATTGATCATCACTTTATCACATGTCAAAAAAATGAAAAAAAATATTACAGTGTAATGAGTATTAATGTATTCAAATTAATTAGCTTTTAAAACCTTTTTATTTCTAATATAATCAATAGTTTTGGACCTATCCGTTACAGAGGTTTAAACATTATTTGTGGGAGTATTGGTCCCTATCTTCTATAACTACTCAATCATATGAAAACCCACTACACCACACAATATTTTTAATAGGATGGTATGCCTTATTAAATGAGGATGATTCAAATTTTACTAGAGGACTCATTTATAGTTCATTTTTTCTTTTTTAAAAAATTGTGTCCCTAACTCCAAACATTAAAAAACCATTTCTTGATAGTTGGGTATTTCTTGACTCCATCATTTGTATATGAAACACATGCCTTATCAACAACTTTGTAGTACTAAACATGTACCCATATGTGCAGGGCTTAACCATTCAGTTTGTGGGAGAGTACCCAGCACTATTAATAACATGAGAGACCACTAACTTATTTTGATAATGATTCCAGGTGAGTACCCTCCACTATATCTACTTGGATCATGCCACCCAACACCATTTAGGAACAACATAGTGATAAGAAAAAAATTTCTTGATTTTTAGTACATCCCAGCCCAATGATATGAAGGATATTTTAAATGAATTATATTTATAAAAAACATATAATAGACAATTTATATTTCAAATTATAAAACATAAGGTAAATTTTATAAAAAGATGATAGGTTATATATTACATTATATGTACTGTTATCTACATTTTATATTGGACTTTTATTCATACACTACCACCATCACCCCATGTGGGGTCAAATGGAAGAGTATGTGTTTTTATTTACATATATTATCGATATGATGGTTTAATAGAGGGATTAATTTGGTATCCATTATGTCATGTAATATTATGTAATGTATTTGTTAGAAATAAATACTATGTACAGTTATATGGGGGGCTATGTGTGTACTTTAATAAACACAGTGTTGATTGACTTATCACAATATAATATTTATTTCTAGAATACACACCAATTTATATTGATGGATATAAAGAAAACCATAGATGAAATGGAAACTAGACATGCATCATAATTTATAGTTATATAATGTGTGAAATTTCTCTCCCATGAAAACCATATAAGCTGAATACATATAAATTTTTTGTATACATTTATTAATTTATTAATTTAATAATGAACTATGGTTTCTTTATTTTCACTCGAATTAGGAATTATGAACATTAAATTAAGAAATGATGAAATAGTAAAAAATATATGACTTTTACATTATGTTTCACAAATACGACTTGTAGGATTCATTCACATTAAGTATTTAAGGAAACATACCAACACATGATGATTTTGGACTATGTAATGAAAACACACAATGTGTTAATAAATTATACAACATGTAGTTTTTATAATTTTGAATCCCTCCAAAATTTAAATTCGAACAAAAAATGTGAAGATAACATGTAATGAAAGTTTTTAAGGTCCCTTGTCAAAGTTGATAGTAGATTCTATAGAAGTAAAAGAGGATCATATTTTCAATGAGTGAAACTATATTACATGATGTGTTTATATCGATACCCAAGTCACTTATTCCAGTACATAATGTAATGGGATTTCAAGGCATGTTCTTATCACACCTATTATTATCTCTAGCACCCTTCAGTCACTAGAGCATCACAAATCTAAATTATTATTCTATTTTACCTCATGTTTTACAGATCCAACTCATTATAACATTTTTTATATCATTCCTTTAATTTCTTATGTAATCATTGAGAGTTTTTAATCATTCCTCACCTGTTCTTCATCCGTCGAAATACCAGTTTTAATAAAAAAATCTATTTCAATTATACACAATGTTCTTCATCAAGTCTTGAATCAATATCCATTTAATTCTTCATTTATAGTATTTTTGTGGTTGTTTCTTTTTTTTTATTTTAGATTTCTCATTCTAAACAGTTTTATCATGAAACGTATGTTTCTGATAACATTTATGTTTCTATAAATTTTTTAACAATGATTATTGACTATTTAATTCTATGAATTGTTTTTGGTAATTTTTTTAGGATTACTAATAGCATGATACACATTTCATTGTTTTTTACCATCATCACCAAGAACGACAAATCCTATTAGAGTTAGGGGTTTAGAGTAAGGGTTGTTTGAACCTACTGACTATCTAAATATCAATACTAGGAAACCCTATTAATAGTATCTAGGTTTATAAAAACTATCAATATCATTCGTCTTCATTATCCATGGCCATTATAGATGAAATTTCAATGAATTTGACAGAGTTGGAGCATATCATGGTAGGGACAGTATCCTGTAATTATTTCTTCCTTGAATCTCTTAATATTTTTCATAGTTTTTAAATTACTCTTTACCAAGGAACAATTTCTAGCTTGGGATAATCCAATTAGATGGACCAATGTAAATTAGTGTTTTTTTCACTACTTCGTAGCCTATTCCCTATGACTATCCCAATCAAATTTAGGATTACCCCATTACATAAGTGATAAAATTGAATTTGATCCCTTCCGTTTTAAATTTAATTAAAACCATAATAATAATCTTTGAAAAACAAAACCACAAGAGTGAATTCGATGAATCAATAAAAATTATTGGTTCGAATTGTCATTGACCTTCCAATAGTTCTCATGGTATTGACCCAAAACTATCTCTTTACTACTCCCTTGAATTAATTTTAGTTTGTGGAAACTAATTATAATATGATCTAGGCCCATGAGATTTCAATGACACATTTTGGATAGAAATAATCTGGCATAGTTATTGGTTAAATTTGGCATATTGGTACAATGGAATTCATACCTATCCCTCGATTACCTCTCCCCATCCCATTTCTTATTTTCCTTCCATTTTTTTCATTTTTTCTCCTTTGAGCACACCCATATTCTCTATCTATCTCTATCAACATATCTATGTGTATCTGACTTTATTTCCCTATTTTATTTTCATATCTTATATGTACTAGTGGACCATAACTCACTCAAGAAGCCTGGATACAGAAAAAAACATTATTTGATCCTAGGATTGAATGAAATAATTCTATAGTCCACCATATCATAATGAAGGAGAGTAATAATATTACACTACCACACTATCAAGACCACCAATATATACCATCTTCCAATCAAGGTGGGTTACTATAAATTCAAGAGAACAACATTATGGATTATGGTTTTCTATCCATTTGTGGTTTTGCACCCCTAAATTTATGCACAAACATTTACCATCAAATTAAGGCTGGTTCAAATTATCTAGAATATGGGTAAATTTAATGGGATTCAATGTGTATCCCCCAGAATCACATATCATATTTCATATATGTTCATGATACCCTTATCAACCTTGGAATATTGTCAGTCATAATAACACTTTGAGTATTCCATTTCTAATTATGAGACCAAGCCCGAGACTGGCTTAAAACACAATCACCTGAGTCAATTATGAATTGGGATAAATTAGAAATTAAATTTTTAGACCAAAACATCCCACTAATAATGAAATGGAACTCTCAGAATGAAATTAAAAACATCACCTAGTTGGATGAAGAATAAGTGTGGGATGATTGGGATAAAATCAATGAGATAACCAAAAAATTTCCACATCACAGACAAGTTATGTGGTGTCACGACCCATCCTCGGGGCCCATGCCGTGACTACCCCATGCCCGACTTCCATATGCCAGGGGATGGCAACTAGAATCAAAGGCGTAAATCCCTGTAATAGGGAAGGTGTTTCATTTATAAAAGTAAACAAACACAACATAGAATGAAAGTGAAGTAAGCACTAAGTACAACTGAGTAAAAAAGTTAGTGTAGGAAAGTAATTGGGCCAGTATACAAAACAAACTGAAAGTACATTACAACTGAGAAAAAGAAGTACAACATCAGTAAAGAAAAGTATCAACCAACGAGTCGTCCTCCAAGAATCCCTCCTGAAGGGTGGATACAGATAGTATCGTCGGTACCTCGGGTCCATCTGTCCTCTCTGTGTACGTCCCGCCAGGTGGTCCACCTCTGAATATTGTCCAGCTCCACAATCCTCAACCTCGATCAATGCTCTCCATCTTATTCATCCAACACAATGTAGTGCAGGCGTAGCCTATGCAGGGGTGAGTATACGATACTCAGTAGGGACCCTGAGACCCCCGAAGGTCTCCCAGAATCCACAAAAGATAAACCACAAAGGAAAGATACAAACACGAAATATCAAACGACTTTACTTTGGTATATGCCCATACATATACCTAAGTCATCAATTCCAGCCTAGCTCCAACTCTCGAGCCCAGGCACAACCCAATATACATAGGAAGGGAGTCAATCACACCATTAGTAATGACTGCAAGACAACAATCAACTCACACAGGTATACTACTCACAAAAAGAGGTGGATATGATTAGATTTAGCTTCTGAATCATCTGCTCTGCCGAACCCACTTAGGATCCAAGTACATAAGTAATCACTGTCGAACCCATGTAGGATCCAAGTACAATAACCATCACTGCCAAACCCACGTAGGATACAAGTACAGCCATCATAGCTACCGAACACATGGAGGATCCAAGTACAGTAATCCTCGCTGCCAAACACATGTTGGATCCAAGTACATTCTTCATCGTCATCGAACCCATGGAGGAACCTAGCACGGAAGTCATCGCAGTTGCAACCAGCTCTAGGGTTCCCGCACACAGCGTGTTCGATTCCAGGAGGGTCAACTCCTCCAGTAAAAAGGAGGTCGATAAATCAACTTTAATGAAGTCTGGAGATGATGTATCCCAATGTTCTGTCTCATCAAAAGGAAATCAACACGATAGACGGTGCATCAATCAGACGCCTGGTCTAAGAGATATTGGTTTTTATGTTCTAGGGGCTCGGTTGGAGATATGCTTGTTCCAAACCCAGTTGTTTTCCAATTTTTTTCAAAACTCAGATAGAGTATCAAAAAAGGACCGCCTCATCGATAGTGTCCTAGTGACGCAGACGACGCATCGTTCGGATGTGCGACCTTCCAGATATTCACCTTTATGTAAAAACTAGCTCGACCTGTTTAGCTCAGTGGGTAGGCGGGTCGCGTTAACCTAGTTTTGATGGGTCTGACCCGACAGGGGTGTCAGACCAACCCGAAGAAAATGCATGCCTCGGCCCGAGAGGCACGGCCCAGCCTGAAGGGGCGCAGCCCGGCGTGGCCCGAACCGGTAGGGCATGGCCTAGCTAGGTGAAGCCCCGTAGGTTCATCTCGAAGGCCGAGCAGTCCGAGGGGGGGCATGGCACTCGGGTTCCCCGAACCTGTGGCTCCAAGAGGCGCCACCCTCCCTAACCAGCCGGCTGGAGCCGTCTGGCCTTATGGCGTAAGCGGCCCACACGGGTGGGTTGCGGCTCATTCGACATGGTGCCCTCCTGGCACCACGGCTTCCCACCACCTGGCCACCCGACAGGCCGACCGGTCCATTCACCTTAGCAGCCCGTGAAGAGGGCTGCGGTTCCTTCCGCATAGCCAGTGTGACGACGCCTGCTTCCACCACCATGACCTGCCCTGGCAGGGGCTCCACGATCCCGGCAAGGCGCGACGGCACCGTTCTTCCTCTGTCGCGGCCCACTTGGCCGCAGCTTTTCTTTGCATGTTCGACGAAGGCCCTTGCGCCGCCAGCCTCATCCACATTCTCCCTCCGGTCACCGATTCCAAAAAGATCATGATCCAGTAGAGGGTCGTCGGGCTGTTTTTGTTCGGCCCGTGCCCTTTGCGTTAGGTGGTAACACATGGACAAATTCATTTCAGAGAAAACAACGAAGAACAGTACAATTTTAATCAACTAAAATTTTATATAATCCCCTTACCTCGATAATTGATGTTGCACGTTGGGCATCACAGATGATGGTGTCATGGTAAGAGGACTCGTAGACAACTTCGGAGTGTGTCTGAGGAGGAAGTGGCATCTCATAAATTGTTGCATATAAGAGAAATAAAAGCACATCATCATTCTTTGTGGAACCGGTTTCCTTCATCGAAGAAGAAATCGTTCTTCTTCGGAGGGTCGATGTTCTTCAAAAACTCAAGATCTCTCCCAATTCTCCGTAACACAGCGATTTCCCCAAAAATAAAATAATAGGTTAACCCTATTATTTTATTAACACATGGAATTTAAAATTCAAAATTCAATCCACTTCATTAATTAATTGAAGAGGTTGAACTCATTAAATAAATGTAATGGAAATTAATAAAGAGAGGTATAGGAGGTGGGAGATCTCATAAATATTGGGAGAGTTGTAAACATTAAGTACGGGAGTGTAATGGGGGCTTATGAGAGTTATGGGAAGTTCAAGGGTTTAGGTCAAGTGTGGGCCCAACCCCACAAATATCCTCTCATGGGAGGTTACCTGGGTGTAGGTCCCACCTCTAACTCCCCTTGGGAGGAAAATAACCACCATCCTTAAAATAAAATTGTGCTACACCAATTTAATTTATTTAAATTTAATTGCACAAATATTAATTCTCAACCAGCTTAAAATGCAACTGCGGTAAAGGTCCACCTAAGAAATTACTAGAACTACGAGTTAATCACTGCCCTCAGATTTCAATTCAGAATACCGGTTCAAAAGATAGAAAAACCTGCTCATTCGTTCACTGAACGTACCCGAGATAAACTTCAGAAATTGATTCCAGGATCACCAGGATTCAGAATCAAGTACTGTTAGAAGCCACAAACTCGTAAAATTCCAAAGTATTTATGAAAAAAAATTCCATGAAATTTTTGTGTCTTTAAATTACTCCCACATCAGGGATTTACATCCCTGTAAAGCTAGAACATAAACTATGGAATCAAATGAGGTTACTGAGCATGCATATGAGCCTCTCGCTCCCATGTGCTCTCCTGGAGGATCCCATGCAGCCAAAAAATGTGCACCAGAGGAATCGATCGTCCATGTGGGACTCGCTCTTGTCGATCCTTGATCTCCACCAGGACCTCCGTGAATGTCGCCCCGTCATTAATTTCCATCTCTCCGTGATCGATGATGTGTGATGGGTCATGCACGTATCTCCTCAGCTGAGATACGGGGAAGACGTCGTGCACCCGGTGCAACTGAGGTGGATGGTCCAGGTAGTATGCCACCCCGCCTACCATGCTGAGGACCTAGAATAGTCTGATGAAGCACGGAGATAACTTGTCGCCCCATCCAAATCTCTGTAATCCACGTCAAGGGGATACCCATAAGAGAAGATGGTCTCCATCCTCAAACTCATGTGGTCTCCGTCTCCTATCATCATAGGACTTCTGAATACTCTGTGCAGTCCTCATCCGCTCCTGGATGATCTGTACCTTCTCCATCATAGCCTGAACCATCTCAATTCCTACAAGTTCTGACTCCCAAGGGTTATTCCATCACAGATGTGATCTGTAGGGTCCACCATACAGTGCCTCGTATGGTGCCATCTCATTGGTGGGGTGGTAGCTATTGTTATATGTAAACTCCACCACGGGTAGGTGATCCTCCCAGCTATGACCAAAGTCAAGGACACATGCACGGAGCATGTCCTTGAGATTCTATATGGTCATCTCAATCTGCACATCCATCTAAGGATGAAAGGCGGTGCTTAGGCATAGTTGCGTCCCAAATGCCTCCTACAACCCCTTCCAAAGCCGGGAAGTAAAGTGAGTGTCTCAATAGGAGACGATAGACGATGGCACACCATGAAGTCATACAATCTTCTAAACGTAGATGCGTCCCAAGCTCTCTACTGAGCCCTGTTCTATGATCAGAAGGATGTGGGAAGACTGGGTGAGTCGCTCAATGATCACCCAGATAGAGTCGTGTCCCCTGGATGTACGTGGAAGCCCCGTCATGAAATCCATGGATATCCCATCCCACTTCCACTCTGAAACCTCTATGGTCTGTACCAAGCCTACTGGTACCTGGTGCTCCGCCTCCACTTGCTGGCAGGTGAGGCATCGTGAAACTAACTCTACTACAACCTTCTTCATACCTGGCCACCAATACTATCATCTAAGGTCATAGTACATCTTCACCACTCCAGGATGTACCTCCAGAGGGGAAGTGTGAAACTCCCTCAGCACTTCCTCCTGTAGAGAAATTGGAACAATGGTACATCCCCTATAGAGAATGACATGCTCTCCCCCTTCAGAAAATCCATCAGGTGCCTTCCTTGTGAAAATATGAGCACATCATGTCTCACAGTCTACGTCCCCATGTTGTGCCTCTCTGACCTGCTGAATTAGTGGGGGAGGGACTTTGAGGGTCTGTAGAAAGGTTGACACATCTCTATCCACGAAGGATATCTGCAAAGCGGCGAACTGCTTCATCGCCTCTCTAAGTAGCTGAATGCCTGATATCCTGCTGAGAAAATCAGTTACTACATTCCCCTTTACAAGTGTATAGAATATCATAAAGTCATAGTCTTGGAGGAACTCGATCCATCATCGCTGTCTCAAGTTCAGGTCCATATGTGAGAAAATATACCTGAGACTCTGATGGTTAGAGTAGACTGTAAAGAGCTCACCCATCAGATAGTGTTGCAACATCCTCAAGGCGAAGACCACTGGTGGTAACTCCAGGTCAGGGGTGGCGTAGTTCTACTCATGTTTCCTAAACTTCTGTCAACCATAGGCGATCACTACCCAATCCTACATCAAGAAACACCCTAGTCCGGTCCCTGATGTGTCGTAGTAAACCATGTACCCAACACCCTCCTCGGGTAGGCTCAAGATGGGCGCACTGGTCAATCTCTATCTCAGCTCTTGGAAGCTCTGCTAGTATCTATCTGACCACACGAAGGGTTTCCCCTTCTTCTTCAAAGCGGAATGTGGTGCTGCAACTTTGGAGATGTCTGGCACAAATATTTGATAGTACCCATCCAGTCCCCAAAAACATCGAACCTCCATCACGCTCCTGGGTGACTCCCAAGCAAGTATTGCCTCAATCTTTTGAGGATCCACCGCAACTCCCACCTCCGAGATGACGTGCCCCAATAATTGAACCTACCGAATCCTGAACTGGCACTTTGATAGCTTAACATAATGTTGGTGATCTCTGAGTGTATCCAGTAAAACCCACAAATGGTAGGTGTGCCCCTCCTCAGTGGTCGAGTAGATCAATATTTCATTGATGAAGAAGATGAAAAACAGATCGAGGAAAGGCTGGAAGATCCTATTCATGAGAATCATGAACACTGCTGGTGCATTGGTTATGCGGAAGGGAATGACCAAGAACTCGTAGTGGCCAGAGAAACACCTGAAGGCCGTCTTCATCACATCCTCATCTCAAAATCTGAGATGATGATAGCTTGATCTGAGGTCTATCTCTAAGAACCATCATGCTCCCTTGAGCTGATCAAAGAGGTCATCAATCCTCGGGAGTTGGTACTTGTTCTTTACGGTCACTGGATTCAGGTGATGGTATTTGACACATAGACAAAATCTCTCATCTTCCTTCTTTGCGAATAAAATTAGGCAAGCCTAGGGTGAAACACTGGGTTGGATGAATCCTTTTCTCTTTAAGTCTTCTAGGTGTACCCACAACTCACGAAGCTCGGCGTTAGCCATCTGATATGCTAGAGTAGATATCAGTGTTGTCCCGAGATACAGGTCAATATAGAAGTCTACCTCTCTATGAGGAGGTAGTCATTGAACATCATAAAGGAAAACGTCCGCATACTAATCCACCAAAACAGGAAAAATCGGACTCCGCACATCAACCGCTCCTAGGATGAGACTAGCCAACTAATGTGTGATCGGAGTCTATCTACTTTACTTATGTCCATCATGCACTGCCAAGGCACCCATCTCGCCGGTGAAGGTGAACCTACTCCCATCTGGGCGGACACACAACACTTTGCACCTAATACAGTCAATCTGGGTATGGACCATAGATAACCAATCCATACCCAAGATGATGTCGTAAGGCCTCGATGCCGCTACATGAAGATCCCAGCCAATGCTCTCACCTCCTAGAGTAAGATCACACTACCGACACCAGTGCTTAATCGTTGAGTCTGCTCCTGTAGGAGTCTCTAGCCATAAGGATCGAGCCAAAAGCTCCGTCAATATCTCTGAGCTCCGAACAAGGGCAGCGACAATAAAATAATGACTTTCTCTTGTGTTTATAAGAACTGCAGCAAGGGTGGAATGGACACAGATATTACCTCAAATTATCTTAGGTGTGCCATGGTCATAGGACTTGACTTCCTGGAGCTGAGCCTGCCCATGTCTTCCAGCTCCCTATGGTCAGGGTGGTCCTCCTAGTGGTGGTGGTGGTAGACCCTCGAAGTGTCTTCCACCACCTGATGCTCGGCTAGCTCCTCTGTGTTGTCTTCCTACTCCCGGTGGACCACCACAGTAGAACCGCTTCCTCTGCCTGGAAGGTTCCTCTTCTCTCGGTTTCTTGTCTGCATAACGGGTCGGGTAGTCACGATCCATGTGGCCTTGCCCGCTACATTCATAGCACTGCCTTCCCCTCGTATGACTGGGTCTACTTCGTGTTCTCCGCACATCCGAACCAGTATTCGGAGGTCGCCCACCTGATGTCCTGGTCTTCTTGGACCTCTATGACATCTGTCTAATACCGGCTGTAGAAGACTCCTCTATGTGTCACCCTATGCTGGTTCTTGCTACTAGTGTCGTCTCAGTAAGAAATCTCTCCACAAGAAGGGTTCGTTCCAGCACTCCTGCCTACGTTGGAATGCTGAGGGAGACCATCAAAGCCCTGATATCATGCCTCAGTCCCTAGTTGAAGGTCCGGACCCGGAAGAATGGGTCTTGTACAACGTCTGTGGAGTAGCACGAGAGGTCGGTAAATCTCACCGACTACTGAGCTACTGTCATACTGCCATGAGGCAGATGAAGTAACTCTTGGATGTGCACCACACCGAGGGTGGCTGGAACAAACTCCGAGCAGTAGAGACTCTCTAATTCAATCCAATGTACAGATGTCTCGTCATGCACCTGGAGTATCAGGCTCCACCATCTACCTGCTACTTGTGTAGTAGACTCGCTGCAGGGATCACCATAAGGTCAGCTGGTGTCCCATCCAATCTGAAGACTCTGACGATAGCCTCCAGCCAATGCTCGCCTGCCTGAGGGTCTGTCTCTCAGTGGAACCTGAGCGGCCTCTATCGCTAAAACTCATGTAGTGAACTCAATTGTCCTGAACTCTCTGCTACTGGTCCTGGAGGTATCGGTGGCCCAACAGGTAGTGGTACCGCTGGTGCCTCCCCTGTGATGGGGCCCTACATCGAGGTCTCGCCTCTCGGTAGGCTACCATCTTGTACGTAACTAGGAACCCTAGAAGGCTGCCTTCATGGGGCCATCCTAAAAAGCAACAGGTGCACCAAGTTAATATAGTATACCTAGTGAGCTAACACAATGTAATCATAAAAAAAACTTTTGAAACACATATGCAATCAATGTTTTCATGCACTGAGTTGGAAATTAGATGTTAGGGTCCTGGTGTATGGATATGTCGGCCACCACACCAACACTAGACTCCCCAGACGGATAACCACACTCAATAATCTTAACACTATTTCTTCAAAGAGAAGAAATTATCAGAGTCCTATGTTCTACTTTAGAACCGAATCCTCTGATACCAATTTTTCATGACCCGTCCTCGGGTCCCATGCTGTGACTACCCAAAGCTCGCCTTCCATAGGCCAGGGGCAGGCGACTAGCACCAAAGGCATAAATCCTGGTAATAGGGAAGGCATTGCCTTTATAAAAGTAAACAAACAAAATAGAGAGCGCAAGTGAAGTAAAAACTAAGTAAAACTGAGTACAAAAGTAAGTGATGGAAAGTAAAAGGGCCAGTATATAAACCCAACTGAAATTACAGTACAATTGAGAAAGAAAGTACAACAGCTGTAAAGTAAAGCAGAAACCACCGAGTCATCCTCCTGTAATCCCACCTGAAGGGTGGGTACAGATAGCCTCGTTGGTACCTCAAGTCTATTCGTCTGCTTCGTGTACGTCCCTCAAGGAGGTCCACCTCCAAATACCATCTAGCTCCACAAGCATCAACGGCGATCAGTTTTGTTCGTCATCTGTATCCAACACAACATAGTGTGGGCATAGCCAATGCATGGTTGAGGATTCGATACTCAGTAGAGACCCCGAGACCCCCGAAGGTCTCCCAAAATCCAAAAAGGATAACCCACAAAGGAAATATACAAACATGAATTATCAATATACTTTACATAGGAATATTCCCATACAAATACCTAAGTCATCAATTCCAGTCCGGCTCCAACTCTCGGTCCCACGCACAACCCAGTCCACACAGGAAAGGAGTCCATCACACCATTTGTAATGATTGCAAGACTATACTAAGATCACACAAATATACTAATCACGAAGAGAGGTGGAGATGATTAGATGTAGCCTTTGTATCATCTCCTCTATTGAACCCATGTAGGATCCAAGTACCGAAGTCATCGTTTCTGAACCCACGTAGGATCTAAGTATAGTAACCATCACAGCCGAACCCACGTAGTATCCAAGTACAGTCGTCATCACTGCCGAACCCATGGAGGATCCATGTATAGTCATCCTTGGTGCCGAACCCATGTTGGATCCAGGTACAGTTGCCATCATCATCGAACCCACGGAGGATCCCAGCACAGAAGTCATCGTAGTCGCAGCCAGCACTAGGGTTCCCGCCTACAGCGTGATCGATTTTGGGAGGGTCTGATCCTCGAGTAAAAATGGGTTCGATACATCATTAGTCATGAATTATAGAGTTGATGTATCCCAAAGTTTCATCTCATCAAAATGAACTCAACGCGACAGACGACGCATCAATAAGATGTCTAGTCTGAGTGATGTTGGTCTTTTCGTTCCAGGGTCCTGGTTGGAGATATGCTCATTCCAAACCCAGCAGTTTACCAAAGTTGTCCAATACTCACTTAGAGTATCTCCAAAGGAACACATCTTCGACAGGGTCCCTGTGCCATAGATGGCGTGTCGTTCAGATACACAGTCTTCAAGATATTCACCTTAAAGTGAAAACTAGCCCAGCACGTTAAGACGAGTGGGATGGCGGGTCGGGTTAACCCAGCTTTGACGAGTCCGACCCAGAAGGGGTGTCGGACCAGCCCGAAGAGAATGCACAGCCCGAACAGAAGGGACATGGCCCTGCACAGCTGGGTGCGGTCCGGCGGGGCGCGACCTTGCTGGCCGTGGCCAGACATGGCGCGACCACGCTGGCTCGGCCACCCGGTTGAGTGGTCCGAGGTGGGGGAGCCGCCTGCCCAAACCGGCGGCGCCAAGTGGCTCTACCCTCCCTAACCGGCTTGCTGGATCTATCCGGCCTTATGGCACACGTGGCTCGCACGGGCGGGCCGAGGCTCATCTGGCGCGATGCCCTCCTGGCGCCATGGATTCCCACCGCCCGGCCGGCCGACGGGCCGACCGATCCTTCCGCCAAAGTGGCACGTGAAGTGGGCCAAGGTTCTAAATTTAATGACCCAAAAATTTCAAGGAAATTTTTTATCAAATACTTTGGAATTTTACGAGTCTGTGGCTTTTGACGGAACTAGTTTCTGAGGCCCGGTGAGCCCGAAATAAATTTCCTATGTTTATCTTGGGTACGTTTAGTGAATGAATGAGTGAGTTTTTCAATCATTTGAACCAGTGCTCGGAATTGAAATCTGAGGGCACTGATGAAGTCGAAGCACCGATAATTGCTTCACTGGTCCTTTACCATAGTTGTGTTTTAAGAGGGTTGAGAATTAATATTTGGGCAATTAGATTAAAATAAATAAAATTGGTGTAGCACAATTTTATTTTAAGGATGGTGGTTATTTTCCTCCCAATGGGAGTTAGAGGTGGAGCCCACACCCACATAACCTCCCATGAGAGGATATTTATCGGGTGGGGACCACACATGACCTAATCCCCTGGACTTTCCATAACTCTCATAAACCCCCATTAAGCTCCCTTGTTTAATGTTGACAACTCTCCCAATATTTATGACATCTCTTCACCTCTTCTCCCTCTCTTAATTAATTGCCAACGCATTTATTTAATGAATTCAACCTCTTCTTGTGGATTCAATTACAATCATTTTATCAATGACTCAAGTGTTCATCCTATAATGAGGTAGATTCCACTAATTATGGATAAATAGTGTTAAAGACCTTGGAAGTCAACACTACAATTTTGGATTGTGTATCTCACAACGCTGGTCTATGGAAAAGTGATAGAGGATTTCCCTGATGAAGAATTCATCATGATGAAGAGATCACCCACTATACTAAAAATTTATAGGCCCTAATATATAAATAGGATTCATTTTAGTCACCTACTATGCCACTTACCCTTCCTCCACTAATAAATAAAAGGTATTTCTATATGATCTTTGGAGGCCTACATTTTTACCAATATTTGA
Source organism: Viscum album (assembly GCA_963277665.1). NCBI lineage: Eukaryota > Viridiplantae > Streptophyta > Magnoliopsida > Santalales > Viscaceae > Viscum > Viscum album. Next base: position 479,874,163 of record OY728141.1, read on the forward strand.
GGGAAGGTATGGAAGGCCCCAAAACTCATGATTTGAATTATATCAACTATAATCCTAAAGGGAAACAGTCCCTCTATCCCCAAAATTATCAACCAAAAAAATTACTAGAAGAGGCTAGCTATATTGAAGTAGTATAATGAATGTTACTTTCAGCATAGGATTGGATTGTATTTACAATGATGTTACGAACCACCTAGGTACCAACCACAATTTCATGCTTATTGACCACAACAAAAATTCCAACAAACATTTTCCCAGAGATTAGTAATACTCACCAACACAATATAATTAGTATTAATAAGCCCCACCTGGACCACCATAAGAATAACAACCTCTCCAATTAAATATTGAATGCATACTCATTTCCTCCATGCATAAATCAATCCAATGGATGAAAATCCAATATACAGATACAAAAACTACAATAATTAACTATGAAACCTAGAGTATAAACTTGAAAAAATTTCCAGGACCATATCTGATCGGATATCAAATACTTTTTCCAATAAAACCTATGATCATCTAATGGAAGATGATAAATCAATAGTTTTTAAAGGTAAACATGTTATGGACTCTCAGCAACTATGTGATGTGATGGAAAATAATTTATGATAATTATATGAATTCATTAAAGAGAGATATTAGAAAGTAGAACCACATGAAAAACCTCGAGTTGATGAAAATATTTAAAAGGATGATGACTACATGGAACAATCCGCACATGAGACACCTATCACCATTAATAAATAAGACAATGAGAAAAGGAGGGAATATTTAAAAAATACATGTAGTTCAATAAAAAATAACCTATGAATTTCTCTTTTAGAGTGGAAATTTGAAAAATAACCCATTATTCCTTATAATCTATGTTCTTGATCATGTGTAAAAAGAAAATGTAAGAATTAGGAATCATTTCCATAACAAAGAGTTCTACATAATTTTTCAAAAGAAACCACAACTGAAAATGAAAGACCCTTGAATGTTTTTAATTTAATGCACTATTGGGACATTTAATTTTGGAATGAAATATTGAAATATATAATAAATTGTCAATCTAATTTCCATGATTTTTAATAAGAATACAAGGCACATAGAGGAGAGACCAAAAGGGATGGAACACCAACTTATTGACCATTCATTGAAGAATAATTAATTATTTCTCTAGGATGTCATAGTAAATGTAGAAAAAATAATTTCCCTATTAATTTTCTTATTCTAGATATGGATAGAGAATGTGATTTCCCCCTCATTCATCAAAGGAATTTCTCTCCATTAGATATGTGATTTTTCATGTTAACCAGTGGAGATTTATTTTTAAAGTGGGTGAAGATAATTCTTTTTTTTCAATGCATAGAAGGCTATTAATAAAATAAAAGTGTCAAAAAATTGTCTAATAATCTATCATTATAATGAAAATGAACATAATCTAGAATGTAAAGACAAAAAGGTGGAAACCACCTCATGTTTTCAAGGGATCCAGTTCTCACAAGAATTCAAATTTAATTGCACGTCTGACAATAGATGTCATCCCACCATTCAACCACTCTATTTTAAGAATCATTCTATAAGTGGAATCAACTCAATGCAAATGTATAATGCTTCTAAATATTTATTGTTCTATAAAATAAATAAACAGCTAACAAGTAGGAATCCCAAGGTTGGTTAGGATAGGGAAAACTAATATTTAGGATGATGATGGTTTTTTCAAAGAATTTTATATTCCTATCTTAGAAACATGCATAATAAGATAAATACAGGTTGTGTAACAAGTAAATGATGTTCAAGTGTCGAACAACTGATTTGTTTTCAAATTCATGATTTTCACACCATGTATTTAATAACTGGAATGTAAATGTCAAGATCAATTATTATATACCATGATCTTAAGTATCACACTAACCCCCTATATATCCCTCATCCTCACAATTCACCCCCACATCTCGCAAGCTCCGTTCCACAAACTATGGACCTTCATCCCTACCGACCTGACACCTTGGATCCTCTTCACCTCTCCTGACATCTTCTACTACACTACCTCACCTTTCACTCCATATAAAATGGATGGAATGAAAAAATATCACACCCCTCTCACTAACCGTTCACCCAAGTGTGAGGACACTCCTCCGACACTAAAGCAGTAGAGGACTGCACCTCCTCCACCACCCACATACCCATCCACCTCATATTCCACTTCATCCACTACATATGTTTCCACATTGGGTGACACCCAGTCATCCTATAGTGGGTATAAGGGCTAATATCATCCTCACCTATATACATTCTTCTATTCTATTACCTTGTACAGAAGTTATGGTTGGTCACCTTGCTGGATTAGTCGATGAAATGAAACAAAATGATGGACCTCTCCATCCTGGGGAACATCCAAATTCACCATGAGGTCCTTCGCCTCTTAATACACATGATCCTGACCACAATCACATAAGTGTGAGAATAAAATTTCATAAAACTCATCCTTCCATTTCAGTCCACTTTTTATAAGGGAATCATCATCATATACATTAGGAATAGAGGCTTCCCTTGGTAACTCTACCTAAGAAATTTTGTAGTTGTCCTAGGGAATTTTCTCGGTTAAGTTCATCACCTCCCCCATCATTCAATCCTTTTATCTCAAACATAAAAATTATGAGGAATCATTAATGTGGGTACGGTTCTCTAGAAACCTCCAGACTATTTATGACCCCCACAAAACAATGATCATAACACTCTATGGTGAAGGCCTCTGGATTTTATACATGCCCCCACACATTCTTTGATGGTTCATGGTGATTCTCTTTGAAGGGTTATCCATATTTATTTTGTTATTGATGAATCATCCATGGGTGACCCCCATTAACATGTCTATATTGTTTTTAATGTTTTATAGGTCGTTGGAGAAGAATACATGTAGAACACTGATGGGTGGATCTTTCAACATCCATTTGGATACGCATATTGGTGCCTTCGAGGCTGCTCAACCCCACACATCTATTGGCCCTATGGATTGGAACACTCTTTTATTGATCCATAATATGGGGATAATAATGAAGGATAGTGATGTATAATAATGGGCTCCATCATATGTGGATGATGATGATGAATCCCACACTTATCAAGCTGCTGACCCAACTACCACATCCTTCCCACCTAATGTTCTTGATACCACCACCTCATATACTACGAAGGCATCCACCACTACTATCCCACCCACCACCATGTCAAGCCTCATTACCATACCCATAACATCCCTTTACACAATATATATCCCCTATTCTTCCAACTCTACCCCTCACACACCATCACACACCCCATCATACAGAACAAATCTATGGTTGATGTATCATTTCATCATGAATAATATGTGTTGGATTTCCCACCACCTGCACATAACATTCATAGAAATTTTTATTTATACTACCCCAACCCATTTCACTATACACCATAGAAACTCATAAATCAGCCTCAGTTAGAACTTCAATACTCTTTTCCCTCCCACCTCCAACACCCCATCTGACCTACTCTTTAAGCAGATAGACTGTACGTCCTTGTATGAGTTTTTGGTAGAGATGGAATGAAGGGAAAAGGGCCCAGCTGCTCTATAATATAATATTGTACAATTTATATACCCTATTACCAACACATGGAATCCCACTTTATTGGTAAACTTCCTCTACTTTCCATAGATATTATTACCATGACCACAACCCCCCCAACCACAGTTGATCCTAAAACCCCTTTATCTATCACTAATATCAATATGGTGGTCCAGCTACAGACACATTCTATTTTGGGAGGAGATTCATGATACATAGACAAAAAAATTTATTTTACTTCATAGTTTCCCATGTACCCCCTAGATTTTGATGTTTGTTTTGATGATCTCTTTTTGAACTACTTATATTCTATAACTCACTAATGCTTCATTGCTCTATATCTATAAATGGGATATATATTTTTGTTTATGTGATGATTGGATTATTTTTCATTTCATTTCCCTTCTAAAATAGCCATGTATAACTCTTTTTTCAACTTCCATGGTCAGAAATGACCCTTTTCTGTCATTATATAACCTCCATCTTTTGATGAATCAACATCTGGATGATGACATCGATGCAAGCTTGAGGAGCTATCACTAGAGATCCATGATCAACAAGGGTACCCACCCCAACATTAATCGATTCCATTTTTATTACACAAGATTCATGACTGGTGCACTCTTGAGGTCATTAATCATTCTATATTTCCAGATATGCTCAATGAAATGGACATCGGTTTCTGTAAGTGGGAAAAGACTTCTTAGTAGATAGATGTACATGAATGATTCCTTTGTCAATCTATTTGGATGATGGAATAATTATTAGTTATCAATGGGAGGAAACCCATATTTAATTTATTTTATTTAGTTTTAGTCATCTAATTATATGTTTTCTTTTAATTTTATAAGCATTCTTATTCATAGGGAATTCATGAACACCAATATAAACATATATATGTTGGTATCTTACCAGTTAATTATTAATATTATATGTGTTCACTAACCCATGTCACCACATTCATCACTGTTAATCCATGTAGACATATCTTTTATATCTTTTAGTATTTTTCGTTCAATAAAATTATCTAGGTATCCCAATTTAAAATCATCATCCAACAAGTTTCGCAAAGGCATGACACTAAGGACGGGGAGCTCTCTACCCCATAAATTTAAATTTAAATTTTTCCATTTAAAATTTTCTATGTTATATACATGATATATATCCCCTAATACTTTCAATGATAGTATGGGAACTATCCCATTTTAATTATGGGCGATTATTTATTTATTTTTCTTATCGGTACACTTGGATTAATTCTTTTTATCACATATCTTGGTGTAATTTTTCTCTAAAGGCATGCTTTAAAAATTAAAAATCATTATAACCATTTAAATAAATGAAATTAATAGGTTGGAAATGGTTGATATCCATGTTTTACTCCTATTTATATTTTTAAAATTATTTTTGATTTTATTAATTTAATTCAATTTGAATTTATTTTAATTTCTATTGATTGACTGGTTACTAGATTTTATACCCTTAGAAAATACCAGTTATTTTTGTATAATTTCATTCGTGAAAGGATATTTGGACCCATGATTTCATATTCATTTGTAGTAATATTTCATGAGAGACAACTAGGTCTTGTAAACCTATTAAATCATGCACTGAGTTCTTACTGATTATATGAAAAAACAAATACAATATTTAAATGACAGAGGTAGTCTTAATTGATCTAGTTTCTCCCGATACCCACCATATATCAATCCTTTTAGAACCTATAGTGTCCACGACTAACATTTTTAGGATGAAGCATTTATATGTTTATTATCCCTTCCTACCATGATCAAGGTATTTTTCATGATAATACTTTGAAAAATTGAGGGAGAATTTTCAACAACTGGACATTAACAGTCTGTTTAAGGAAATATATAGTGTCATTTCTACTAGACTGATATTATGTGGTCCCTAACTAATATTGGAATTTTCTGCCTACCCTATTCCTTAGAATCCTAGATAAGTAAACAATATATATTGGGTTATATGTTGGGAAGGATAAAAATTTCCATTTCCAAAGTGATGAATCATCTGATGGATAATATGTTTGGAGGGGATGGATGTGAGATTTGGCCTAGACATGAATTTTGAAAATGAAATAAATTAAAAATGAATAGTAAAATAAAATAACATGTTTCATTCTTGGTACATGATTCATATACTCCGCGATTCAATTTAATTTTTTTTATAGAATAGAATTTTTTTTCATGATGGTTTTCATTACATTTACCTCTAACTAATATCTTTCATTTTAACATAGAAATTACCCTCATTTTTAGCTTTATTTTGACATTCTAACCACCTACCCTTAGCCTCAGATTCATTTTAACCCTTTTTAATAAATCCCAAATGATTAATTTTGAATATGTCTTTACAGAGTGGAGATGATAATTACAATGCAATCTTATAGTTATGAACTTGTATTTAGGGTTTGATCATAACTCCAATTACATTTTGACAAGAGTAATGAGAGAAAAATTATTGTGAGGTAAATTGACTAATGGGTATAAATTTTAAAGAGTAATTATTAAATTTTAATTAAAATAAAAAATAATTTAATTAAAGAACTAAAACATGTGGAATGAATAATTTTGCCTATAGAATTGACCTCCTTACACATATTTTTACTTACATGGTTGTAATGCATGATTCATGTTTTAAAACCCATTTTTTTGGAATCCCTATGGAGATAAATTTTCCATGAGGAAATGAAACTATTTAATTGTGGGTGAATTTGATATGGTTAATTAATATTCATATTTTGGGTACATTTTTTAATAGATTATTCATGCTTAATGGGGTAATTAATTGTTGTTTGGTTTGTTTTCACAGGAATTTGGAATTATGATCATAAAAGGAATAAATGTTGACAAATTGAAAAAAAGGCATAACACATGGTATATCTGATACATGACATGTAGGCTTATTTCACAACATGCCTTTATGAAAGTAGAACAACCCATGAATCTTTTTCTATACGTGATGATAATAGAAAACCTGAAAATTCATTACAAGACATAAAAAATACAAAATTCAGAATCCCATTTAGATAAAAATTCTTACATGATGTGCAGAGATTTAACACTATGCATGTTTTAAAGGATTTTCCTGTTAAAGTATGAATGTATTATCTAATTCTAATAGTATATATTAGTTAATAAATGTTAAACCAACTTACATGATGTACAAATATCAAGACCCGTGTCACATAAGATAGTACATGATGTAAAAGACATGAATGTTTTATACTTGTTAGACCGATTTGTATTTATAACACCATTATCACTCCTAATATTCACACATCTTAAGTTTTTTATGTTTTTCTTTTTCCGTTTTCATTCATTATAATTCATCACTATATTTAATTCTTTACATTCATTGTTTTATGTATTCTTAAGGATTTTCTAACCATTCCTCGCTAGTTCTTCAACTTTTTCAATTAAATTTTCAATACTGATGTATATTTAAATTCCACACACCATTATTCATCATGGATTGCATAATTCATAATTCATTTCTTCATCTAATGTTTGATTTTGGTTGTTTTTATTTGTTATCATTCGAGGATTCTCATTACTAACTTTTTCGTATTGTGAAGTCATTTTCTTGATATATTTTCATTTCTTTCATTTTTTCACATTGATTCTTTCTTGTTTAATTCTTTATGGCCAATTTTTCCAAAATTTTACTATTACGAACATCTTGATTATTATTCCCTTATTTCTTACCATCACTACCATTTGCAGCAAATCTAATTAGGGTTTGGGGTTGAGAGTAGGGTTGGTTTGAACAAAGTGAATATCTAATGATTGAAACTGGTTAACCACATGGAGAGTTAGTAGGGTTAGAAAATTCTTAATTATAATTCATTTTCATTACAACTGAACATCAGAGGTGAAAATGGAAAGACTGTGATCAATTTGGAGAACATCAGGGTATCACTAATAGACATTAATTATTTCATCCTTAAATCCAAGCATTATATTCTTAGGTTGCCAATTAATCTGAACCAATGAGTCTATTCCAACAATGGTAGATTCAATTAGATGATCCAAGGTTAATTTTTTAGTTTGAACTACTTTGATGCCTATTCCATAGGTCTATCCCATGTTATATTTAGGATTATACCTTTTCCTAAAAAAATTAACACTGATCCCATCATTTATAATGTTAATTAAAACCATGATTCTTATCATCAATGATAACCATACCTATGGGTTGAATGAATGGAATACATCAAAAGTATTTTTTTGAATAGTTAATATCTTGGTAGTAGTCCTCGTGGAATCGACCCCACACTTCCACTTAACATTTCCCATTTTGGTTGTGTATTTTGGGTAAATTAATTCAAATTTATATTGAGTATGTGTGAATTCAATGATGTGTGTATGTGATTTTAAACCATATAAAAATAGGAAAATATAGTAAAACTATATAGTTAATGTCAAAACATTATGTCGTAAAATATAAAATTTATTATTCTATCATGAATAATTATATTTCCATCCATGGTTAAATGTTTTTTGGCTTTTATCATATCTAATACTCTACCAATGACTAACAACACACCTACCACACCATTGGGATCCACTAACACACTCTAATAATACCCTCAATGGTATCAAAATTCAAGGAAATCACCAAACAACTATTCAGATGACATTACATGCCACTACCCTCAATAAATTAACAAATACACACAAGTAACAACCCATTATCTCTCTTCTTCCATAACTTTCTATAACACAACCACCAAATATTTCATCTTTACAACTACAGTGATAGAAGAATCACATTTTTCCTTATAACATTGTCTAACCATAAACACATAAAAAAATAATATTGGGGACCATGAATAAGGAAGATGATATTCCTGAGAGTTAATAGGGTCGAATAAGTAAAATTAGGATATTTTATTTGGGGAATATTTTCAATGATTTTCATCAGGTAAAAACTCTCAATAAAAAAGAATAAACAAAATAAATGGAATCACATGTTAAAATATGAATGGATAAATTTATATACATTACCAATTTCAATAATTATTCATTACTTATAAATTTATATATCCAATAAATATTTAAATAACAACTAATAGATAATAAATAAAATAACAATAAATACCCATGGAAATGTGACATCAATTTAAAAATAATTCTATAATTCAATGATGTCATCATTTCCATAATGGGTTTTGTTTCCAAACCTATCAATTATTCTATATGGTTCATGTTTAATATGATGGACACCACTGGTGACGTGATTTGAGTGGTTATTTATAACCCTTAATTTATGTTACTAGGTAATTATTTATAGACATAATACTAACTCGAACCTTGGGCTTGAGATATTATTGGGGACTATAAATAAACATAATTATATACAAGGTCCCAAACACATTCAATATTTCGGATTTATCATATGAAACTCCACTCAGGATATATTAGTATTCACCCTTATATTATATTTTTATATAAGAAATATTCATTATTCATTATAATTTTATCAGACTAAAATTCCCTAAAAAATTGATAATTGGTAAACATTGTATTGTATGTTCAATATATTAATATTTTTTTTCATGGTCATTAGTTATTGTAAGATTTAAATTTTACTCAATAAAGAATTCAAGATTCTAAAACTCCATGTCGAGTTGACTACAAACATGGAAAACCAAGGTTACTCTAGTTATGATGTTTTTTATACTCCTCGTAATTTATATTTCTCGGTGAATTATAAATATAATTTTCTATATTAGAGGTAAAAAATATCTTTTATATTGTATTTAAAAAAGTTATCACATTAAAATTTTAAATTTTCTAATTTCTTTATGGTGATAAAATAAATTTGTTTAAATAAATAATAATAATTGACATTCGAGTTTTTCTCACATATATATTTAATTAAAAATAAAAATTACTATAATTTAAAAGAATTTATCGTCTAAAAATTAATTCTTTATGGACTCTGAATGATAGTACAACTAGATATATATTTATATTTTAGAGATGAATCATATGGGATTTTTTGGTAGTCCAAATTTGTTCAATAATAAATGGGGAAATAAAAGATAATTTTATTCAGAAATGAGATAAATAAAATAAAATATATAGAAAAAAAATATGAGTAATAATTATAGGAATTTTATATTTCCAGATTTTATCTTTATGATAAGTACATACATCTCTGAATATTGTTTTAAATATAATATATTTTAAATTATTAGTTAAGAAAAAAAACTTATTACAATGATACTACTTGTTGATTATTATAGGAAGTCTTAATATTTCTATCTGGGTCTTTGATCCATTTCATTAGAATGAAATCAAAAATATAATAGAATTAATTGATGTAATACCATTTTTTGTTTCATAAAATATGAAATATGACAAAAACATGAAGAAAACATGAATATGGGGAGAAGTTTGATGCTTATATTGAGTAATAATTAAGCACCCTTTTAAAAAATCCATACTTAAATAAATATTTTAGAGTAAATAATTAATTTATGTAAAAAGTAGGTAAATTATTAACTAATTAATAAAACTAATGACATGAAATTGATGGAATTGTGTTCGAAAAATGGAATTCCTAAAAATTGATTTTGTTTTATACAATTATATCTGAAATGCTAGAAATTAATTATCCAAAATATGATGAAGAATTAATTATTTCTAATACTATATGAAAATATAAAAATTCTCATTATCACTTAGGATTAGAAATTTTAAATATTCCTGATTTAATAATGATAATGATTTATAGTAAATATGGATAAATTCTAATGTAAAGATGATACAAGAAGATAAAGAATAAATTTTAGAAATAAAAGATATAGGACTTTTCAAAGAGGTTTAGGATAAAAAATACCTACGTACAATTGTTTATATTAATTATAATTCTTCACACCTATAAATTTATTAATTTATAACCCAACTCAAAAGAAGGATCATATGACTAGATTCAAAAAACACTAATTACTAACATTTTTGACCTTATAATGTTGTTGAATGTCCATATCCTTATAAATTATTTTTATATTGTATTAGTCTTATTTATGTTATTTATCCCAAAGACATCATCATAATGAAACTGATATATTATCATTCCATAACTATATGATCTCTTTAATCTATAGGTCATTGGATAAATGAAGTGAATATAATGGATGTGTTCATTAGAATTATTTTAAATTATAAAAAAATCTATATAAAGGTAATTCATGAAGCAGGTAATGATCAAGAGATGATATCTATGAATAAATGTGTTCTCTCTTCAAAAAATATAGGATGATTCAATATATATTTCATGATGCAAGTAGACTCTCAATTGTTACATTTTACCTCTGTTAGATATCTCTATAATTTATATGATTGATCTTTGAGTACTTACTCAATATGAACTCTACAAAGGGTTTTATATATAGTCATAAAAAAATACCATTTTGTAATATCAACATTTGTACATAATATACCTTCTTGTTTGATCAGAAATATTTTTATTATTCAATTTAATTTATAATTATTATAATTTTTCAATTATTGAGACCATTTTTTAATTGCGTCATTCCCTAAAAGCATTAGACTTTAATTTTTTAAAATATAACATAATGATTAATTTATTGACTTCTCAAATATTAAATATAATAATCACTGGGTGATGCTATATTTTTAAAAATATAAATATTATTTTACTTTTTCATAATAAAATTCAATTTTTTAAGTATTGAGTCATTATTACAGTTGATTGATCATATAATTTCAAATCTTGATTTAATTGTGGTGTAGAATAATGGTTTTACATGCTCATATGATTATATTCTTTGAAATTATATCATTGAGTTCCATATTTTGTAATTATTTACAATAATAATTCATCATTGGTTGAATAGACTTATAACCTAATATTTATCTCTCCAAGACTAGATGCACATTTTAGACCTCGACGGGTTGGATAGATGAAGAAAAGTATAAAATTATGACCAGTGTGAATGATTTATCACATGGAATTCAAGTAACTATCACATAGATTCATCCAAAAAAATATGGAATGACCCTTTCATGTGATAGATTCCCATGTGGAGAAATAAAATGACTAAAAAATATAGATAGGAATAAACATTTTATAAGAAGCATCAATAAAAAATAACCCTAACAAATCATTCCACTAACATAAATAGGTTATCCAATATCTACATACAAAATAAAAAATAATAATTCTATATAGAGGAGGAAGATTCAAAATAAAAAAGAATCCACTAATGATCCCAACATAATCCACATGAACCCAAATCCTCACGACCCATAATAACCACAACCACCATTATGCCAAGGAAGGTCAGTGAGGGTCAGGTTGTGGAACCAAATTGCATTGAATACGTGTAAATTTTTCAATCCTTTAAAAATATTTCTGCATGTATCCCATGTGTATGTTATGGGTATGTAAAAATACTAATATAATATGACCATTTATCTAAAAAATGTATTTCTCCATAAACACCATTAGTTAAAGTATGAAAATAATATTTCCTAACATGTTTATATGAAATAATGAAAAATATCATTTAGATTATATTAAAAAAATCAATGTTTTATAAGTAACATAAATATGGTAATCATAAAGTAAAATAAATTCCACCTATAAAGGTAATATAAAAATACTTCTATTGAAATTTGAAATAACTGATAACACATATGAATCAATTTCAATACCATAAATATGGTTGTAGACCTATGGGTATAAGGAAACTAGAACTCACTATTGGGTCTTTATTCATTATTAAAAAACTAGTTCCAATTTCATTGGCTATTTTGGATAAATTAATATATAATAATTCCCACAAATAAACAAAATATATCTCATTATCTCACTAATTATGACTATAATAAATTCCCTAGCTAGTAGACAGTCAACACTACGGATTCTTTTATTCAGTTTATTAATTCACCAATGGACTATGATGTATATATAATAATGAAATAGATATATAATCCAAAAATATAATCACATAACTAAAAACCATAAAGTGAAAGATAAACCCTATTTTAAAACACCCTTTTTAAAATCATTTTAAATAATTACCTTTCTTACATAATTTTATTAAACATATTTTAGGAAAAAATTGATTTTAATCGAGAAACCATTTGATCCAACACAAGTATATAATAATGATATTGAATCACGTAATAACATTAAAAACTAATATAAATTATAATGCCCAATATTAATCCAAATTAAAATCATGAATTTGAGGTGTTCCCTGGAAATGAACCATTAGGTAGAGACACCAACCTTAAAATTAATAGAATGTGTTCATATTCATAAAAACCCACTCGAAATGGGATGGGAGAACCCTCATAAGAATATATCAACAAAAACATTCATTATCTAGAAAACTATAAACCTCGTTTTCCCCAATGTGTTTCATGGTTTCTAGAACTTATGAAAGAAACAAGTATGATCTAAAAGAAAAAAGTAACAACAAATATCAAAGAAATCAAGACTTTCCTCAAGAAAATACACCCATAATGAAGGGACCTAACCATGGAAACAAAGGGAGTTTTTATTATTAAGTAGGGTGGGAGATGTAAATTGGGATATTATAGGTGAAGAGGGGTTATAAAATCATAATTAAATTTTTTAAAATACTATATGTTTAATAAATCTAGGTTAACTGTATGGTTTAAATGCACTATTAGGCAATTTTTGCTGCAACCGTTTGGGATCCAGTAGATTCTCAAAGTGATGTCACATTGTTTTTTCACATGTTCATGACTAATGTTATTCTAACCTTACGGATCACCCTAGTGCCTAAAATCAAGTTGTAAAGTTTTCTATAAACCATCTATGGTTTTGGAAATCCAATTCCTGGTCATGGAAAATCGATATATCCTCATCTCTCTCCAATTGTGTGGTTGTTTCGGGGATATCCTTAAGAGTTAAATGATTGTTTACAATGGTATGTTTCTTTAAAATATAAATAATGGCCACCAAATCCTTAAAAATGTAAAATTAGTTATATAAAATTCAAATAATAAACACTTGTGATGATATATGTGGAACGTTTTCCCCCACGATGACATGTTTTCACCTATTAATTCTTTAAGTTTCTTGATTTGTGAAATGGTGAGGCCTCTTCTTCCTAAAAATTGATTCTCACTACCAAGTATCCTATCTATCCCTTCCACACATCCATATAATATATTCCGTTGGAATATATTTTTAACATCCCAAGTAAGTAATGAATAATAGATATTTTTATCTATGCCTATTAATGATTAAGATAGTGTTATAGAGGCTTAAAATGAAAATAAATACAATCTTATGCATGGAATACACTAATATTCTTAAAAGATTGTTTTACTGGCTTTTGATGGCAAACCATTTTTGAATCTATATTTTGACAATTTTATAAACTATTTTTGTCAAAATATACTTATTATTTATGATTGGGACATCGAAATTTACCTTGTGTGAATTTTTGGTATTTTTCTGACAATGTTCATTTTTTAATGAATAGTGAAAAATACTGCATTTTTCATCAAAATTTCTTTTTAATCTAATTTATATATATGATTATATTATGTTATGAATTGGTTTTGAAGTGAAATTAGAATATATTTTTACCATTTTATCCAATGGTGGTCATTGGAATCAATTTCACTTTGAAATTAGACTTAAACTGGTGTCAATCTTTTGGTACTTATTGTTTTGTAAAAACACTCTATTTGCTCTGGCAGCGGGAATTAATTATTAAATTAATTAATGTGACTTATATGATTTGAATTTTGTAAAACAGACTTCATTTTTGAATTCGGAATAACAAATATAGCTTAGGGTGAATTTTTGGTAATTTTCTGAAAAACTTCAATTTTTGATGAATAGTGAAACCACTAAGTGGTAATCAAGCAAACTGATTTTTCAGTTAAATGAAAGTTTACCACTAATGTGTATTGAATTTTGAAAATCCGACATACATGGTTGTCATTAAGAAGTAAAATGTGGTTCAATGAGATTAAAATAATTTGTTGGTGAATAGTAACTTATTAAGTTCTTAATCGCGATTAGTGGTAATTAGGGTAGTTTAAGATATAAATAATGCTTTAATAATAGGAAATGACCTAGACACATGTCCCAACCTTATTGGTTGTGTCATGGACGACCAAGAAAAGCCATGGGGCAACTTGGGGACCCCATGGAGACACTTTGGTTTGGAAATGACGTAAATAACTTTTTATTAAATGTTAAAGTAAAAATGACACAAACAAGAAGTGTTTTACGAAAACAATTTTTACATGGGGTTATAAAGTTCAGATTTTTTATTATAAATAGTAATTGGAAAGATAAAAATATTTCCTACATCATAGTATTTTTTTTTATGATTTTTAGACATTAAATAAATTAAATTATTTATGACATAATAATGATGCAGCGATGACATCATTATTTGACGATTTAAATAAAATGGAAAGATAATGTAAAATATATGAACTACACATGGACAAAACCAATTGGATGAGTGGATTTCGAACCCTTGTCACCTTATCCACGAATTATATCAATTTGGGACCTTTTAAAACCGAAACACATTTTCAAATACTGTAATATTTCTTTACTTTCCAAAAGTGCCCCTCCTCTCCTCTTATAAAAGGCCCCCACCTATACCTCATTTCACACACTCCACAAGACTTTGGATCGGCCAAAACCTACCCATTTACTCTCTACACATCCCTCTCCTCATCCTAGAGGATTCCCTTTGGGCATAATCCTTTCAAAGAAGCCTTTAGGCTCAAATCAAAAGGAGTTACACTTTTTAAGGTAATTCATTCTCTCATGTTCATTTGTTTTAATTTGCTTCTCCAACCCCCTAAACTTTTTTTATTTACTTCTTTTGTTACAAAAACAGTATCTTCAATATACTAGGATGTTGTTATAAGATATATTTGAGCTACACTCTCACACAACTACATCAAATGGTTAATGAACATACGGTTTCCGTGGATGGCGAAATTCTGCCTCCCGAAACGATGATTGTTCAATACTCATTTAACACCTTCAAAGGTGGAAAATATGATGTCACTATTTTTATATATGATATATAATATGTTTATGGTTTCCTTAAGCTTCTGTTTTTTTCATTTTGGGAATACCTTTATGGTTTCCATTATGGGTAAACACGATATCATCATTTTAGGAAGTGCGGACTACCGCCCCCTGAAAGTAATTTGATTCGTTAATAACATATGTGTGACATATAAAAGATGGAACTATGATATTATATATGATATTATACTAGAATTAAAATATACCTTTATATCATTATGATTCCATTCCAGAAAATATGAAATAGAAATGGAAGTAGCGTTCCTGCGTACGTACGACTTACCGTCTCCATGAACGGTGCATTTCATTTCTTACCTCTAAATGATTATGTAATTTTATAAATGCATGTATGTACTAGATATATATGACATATATGATATCTACATCATGAATACCATTCTGGATATAATGAACCTTTGACCAAATTAACAACATGTAAGTGTAAGAAGTCTATTTTTGGCTTAAGAACCAATACCGAAAAAATGAACATTATTAACTTAACTGATTACATGATGTTCATAACATGGTATAAAAGGAATAATGAACTTGAAAAAGATTCATAAGCAAGTATAGATTAACTCAAGTTTATTATTCAGGAGATTAAAGAACGGTCGGGTCAAGTCAGATACGAGGTATGGGACTTCGTCTCAATCCCCTTTCATTGAGGCATATTTTGTTTTATACACAACTTTCTTTTATACGGTGTATAAACCCCTTTGACTTTTACGTTTATTCAAAAGGAATCTTTTTTTACGAAGCGTTTACTAAACGACAAAAGGGAATGTTTTTTTCGTATATATGCGGCGACAACGACTTCTCCGCCGTCGTGACTGTTATTTGAGTTTCGGCTTCCTCTACAAGCCATACCTTCTTTTTAAAAGAAAAATAAATACCATGTTTTACTTTTCTTTTATTTTAGTATTGAAAATGGTTTTCATAATGTTTTTATCAATGTGTTGTATTGATATCTCGTGATTGAAATGTGGAAATTTTATGTTTCCTTTATGCATGATTTATGTGATATGATTATGTTATGGTTCTTGGGAATTATTATGAAGACGGGTGGTTCCGTGATAAACTAAGGGCGGGTGAGCCCGTTATAGCTCTCCAATGCATTGGGTAACGCGATGGATTGAAACGTTAAGTTTTCTCCGAAGAGATTTTAGGGAATAAACTGTGATGGGTATTCCAAACGTAACCAAGAGGGTTACTCCCTACGTAAGAAAGTTATGAATGCCTCAAGTTAGCTTTATGTCTTATGATTTCTATGATTTATTCATGATTTTATGAGGTATGTTAAAGTGCCAATGTTTTATGGGTAAAGTATGATTTCATTCTTATGTATATATGAACTCATGTTTCCTTTCCATGTTTTTTCTATAACCCATACTTAGTTTTTATGCTCATCCCAAGTTTTTGAAATTTTTTTCACAGGTCAAGGGAAAGGTACATGATAAGATGATAGAGTCAAGGATGTGTCAAGAATTAATCCATGTTTTATTTTAAATGTGTTTCCATTGATGGGAATGAAGAATACTATCTTTATGTAACCACTTTGTTTATATGTGGAATGTAATGCAAGTTTTATGATCTAATTCTCTAAAACTCTAAACCCGGAAAGATCCTCAATGTGTAATCTTGTAATAACTCAAGATTAAGTAAGGTTTAAGGCTGGGGCCTTATAGTTGGTATCAGAGGTCGGTTTAGATAACTTTAGGAGTTAGAATTCTATTAAATGATTATCCAAAAACATTTTTTTTCGAAATGATATAGCATTTAAAGATTACCATGTTGCTTCATCTAAGACATGTTTGTTCAGAATGGTTTTCCGCAGAGGAAACAGGGAAGCAGTGCTAGGAAGGCATACAGAAGGAAATAACCTTCCGAATCAGCATCCAGAAATGGTCGGAATTGGAATTGAACAGTTTGTTGTAGTAATGGCGCAGTTGACTCAAGCGATAAATGGCGGTGGTATCCATGCACGAGATCAGCCAGATCAACCGCAGAGGAACATGTCAGTGGTGGAACATTTCATGAGGCAACATCCACCATCATTCAGAGGATCATCTGACCATGTGCTAGCTGAAGGGTGGATTAAAGCACTGGAGAAGATTTTTGATGTCATGGGGTGTTCAGACAATCAAAAGGTTAGTCTTGCTATTTACCGTTTGGAGGGTGAAGCAGATCAGTGGTGGTCTATGGTTAAAAATATCAGGGACGCTGATGAGATTAATGCTCTTGACTGGGATGAATTTAAAGGTATGTTTCTTGAGAAGTATTTTCCTAAGGCTGTTCGACTTAGGATGGAAAAGCAATTCTTGGAATTGAGGCAAGAGGAAGACTCAGTGGCTGCCTATGAAGAAAGGTTCACTCGATTGGCAAGGTATGCTCCAAATTTTATCCAGGACCTTGATAGTAAAATCAATCGTTTTTACTCAGGATTAAAGCAAAAATATCGAAGGGCATTAGCTTCTCGTGAGTTTAAAAGTTATGAAAAGCTTGTTCGATGTGCTGAGAAGGTGGAAATGGAGTTTTCCGATGACCAAGTGTTCTATAACAACCAGCAGAAGAAGAGACCGAGGTGGCAGGAGAAATGTAAGAATTCTTCAAAAAAGTCTGATGGTAAGAGAACTAAGTTTCCAGTTTGTGATAAATGTGGAAAAAGGCATGCTGGGGAATGTCTTCTAAATTCTGGGAAGTGCTACCAATGTGGTAAGATGGGACATAAGGATCGTTATTGCACTGAAAAGGATCAAGGTGAAGGTAAGAACAAATTTGATTTACAGTTAGTGAAATGTTATAAGTGAAATGAGATGGGTCACTATGCAAACGAGTGTCCGACAAGGAGCTTGTGTGATGGGAAGCAGTTATACTACAAGAAGAAAGGGGTGGTGAAATCCTTCGCAACTACTTCAGCAGATGTCGGGCCATCAAATGAAGTTGTATCAGGTACTTTGTTTGTTTTTTCAGATTATGCCAGTGTGTTGTTTGATTCGGGGTCTACACATTCTTTCATCTCTGAAACCTTTTCTAGTAAAATGGGAATACCATCTCAAGAAATGACTCCTGGACTTTTGGTAAATACACATGGGGGAAATGTTGAGGCAAAAAGAATTTACAAGAATATTCCTATCCTTATCTGTGGAAAGAACCTACTTGCAAACCTTATTGTTCTACCTCTAGTAGAGTTTGATGTTGTCCTGGGTATGGATTGGCTCTCTATTTACCATGCTTAGATTGACTGTAGAGCTAAAGAAGTTTCTTTTCAGAAAGACTTTCAGTTTGTTTACAGGAATGAACCCTTACTTTTGATAACAAATCAAGAGGCTGAGAAACATGTAAAAGATGGAAATGAATGTTACCTTGAAAACGTCGTTGAAAATAAAGGAACTGTTCAGATTAATGATGTGCCAGTGGTAAATGAGTATCCTGATGTTTTTCCTGATGAGTTGCCTGGAATAATACCAGATCGGGAAGTTGAGATTACTGTTGACTTAGTTCCTGATGCTAAGCCAATTTCAAAACCCCCTTATCGAATGGCACAAATTGAACTTTTAGAGTTGAAGGAGCAATTGGAAGATTTATTAGAGAAAGGTTTCATTAGACCTAGCACATCACCATGGGGTGCTCCTATTTTATTTGTTAAAAAGAAAGATGGTTCTATGAGACTTTGCATTGATTATAGATCCTTGAATAATATCACTGTTAAGAACAAATATCCTTTTCCTCATATCGATGATTTGTTTGATCAGCTCCAGGGAGCTCAGTTTTTTTCAAAGATTGACTTGAGATCGGGGTACCATCATCTGAAGGTAAAGGAGGCATATATTCCGAAGACCGCGTTCTGTACGATATATGGCCATTATGAATTTGTAGTAATGCCTTTTGGGCTACCCAATGCACCTGCTGTATTCATGGACTTAATGAATAGAATTTTCCATGAGTTCTTGGATAAGTTTGTGGGGGTTTTCATTGATGATATTTTGGTGTTTTCTAAAAGTAAATAGGAGCATGAAAAACTTTTAAGGGTTATCTTGAAAACCTTAAAATAAAAGAAATTGTATGGGAAATTCAGCAAGTGTGAGTTTTGGTTGCAACAAATTTCTTTCCTTGGTCACATTGTTTCTAAAGATGGAATAACTATTGATCCTGCAAAAAAAAAAGTTGTGGAAGAATGGCCAAGACCCACAAATGTAACCGAGATTCGTAGCTTCCTTGGTTTGGCGGGCTATTACTGAAGGTTTGTTAGAAATTTTTCACGGTTATCTAGTCCAATGACTAAGCTAACTCGGAAGGGTGTTAAGTTTATCTGGACAAAAGAATGTGATGATTGTTTTCAGGAATTGAAATGAAGATTGGTGAATGCTCCAGTTTTGGCATTACCTTCCAGGAATGGTGAGTTTGTTATATACAGTGATGCTTCATTGAAAGGACTTGGTTGCGTCCTAATGCAGAATGATCAGGTAATTGCTTGTGCTTCACGACAGATGAAAACTCATGAGGTAAATTACCCTACACATGATTTGGAATTAGCTGCTGTTGTTTTTGCTTTAAAAATTTGGAGGCATCATTTGTATGGAGTAAAGTGTGAAATATATACCGATCACAAAAGTTTAAAGTATATATTCACTCAGAAGGAGTTAAACATGAGACAAAGGATATGGCTGGAATTAATCAAGGATTATGATTGTACAATTCATTACCATCCGGGAAAAGCAAATAAAGTGGCTGATGCTTTGAGTTGAAAAGTAATGCTTCATTAACAATGTTGCATTTGGAACGTGATCTTTTGGTTAATTATTTGATGAACTTTGGCATAGAAGTTCTTGGCGCAGGAAGTCCTTCTGTTTTGTTTCAGGTAACAGTGAGATCTTCTCTATCAGATAGAATCAAGCAAGCATAGAAGCGAGACAGTGAGTTGCAGAAAAAGGTAGAGCTGGTTCAGAAAGGTAAGTTGCCTGAATTAAACATTGATAATGATTGTGTTTTGAGATTTGGGAAGAGATTGTGTGTGCCTTGTGATTCACAGTTGAAGAGAGAGTTGTTATGTGAAGCTCATAGTTCTCCGTTTTCAGTTCATCCGGGCAGTACTAAGATGTATAGAGATCTGCGGGAGTATTACTGGTGGGATGGAATGAAAAGAGATATTGCTGATTTTACTGTGAAGTGTTTGACTTGTCAGCAGGTTAAAGCAGAGCGGCAGTTACCGAAAGGGATGCTTCATCCTTTACCAGTGCCAGAGTGGAAATGGGAGAATATATCCATGGACTTTGTTGTTGGATTACCAAAGACATCTCGAGGTAATAATGCAATCTGGGTTATTGTTGATCGCTTGACCAAATCTGCTCATTTCCTTGCTATACGAGATACTTTCTCTCTTGATCAACATTCCTGTTTGTATCTTAAAGAGATAGTCAGGTTACATGGAGTTCCTCTCTCCATTGTATCGGATCGTGATCCCAGGTTTACTTCTAACTTTTGTAAAGGCCTTCAGAAGTCGTTGGGTACTGAATTAAATTTTAGTACATCTTTTCATCCTCAATCAGATGGGCAGTCAGAACGAACAATTCAGACATTGGAGGATATGCTACGAGCTTGTTCTATGGATTACTAGGGAAGTTGGGACCAACATCTTTCTTTGGTTGAGTTTTCATATAATAACAGTTTCTATTCTAGTATACAGATGGCACCATTTCAGGCATTATATGGGAAGCGGTGTCGAACTCCAGCTTTCTGGGATGAAGTGGGTGAAAGAAAGTTGATGGGACCAGAATTGGTAGAAGAGATGGCAGAAAAAGTTCAGCTGATTCAGAAACACATGAGAATAGCTCAGAGCAGGCAGAAGAGTTATGCGGATAACTGGAGGAAGGATCTATCTTTCGAGGTAGGTGATCATGTTTTTCTCAAAGTATCACCATGGAAAAGTGTGATGATATTTGGTAAGAAAGGAAAGTTTAGTCCAAGGTTCGTTGGACCATATGAAATTATGGATAAAGTTGGATCAGTTGCATACCTAGTGGCTTTACCTCCGAGTTTATCTCAGGTACACAATGTTTTTCACGTTTCGATGTTGAGAAAGTATATGCCAGATCCATATCATGTTTTGAGTCCAGAGGTAGTTCAGCTGGAAGAGAACCTATCTTATGAGGAACAACCGGTCCAAATTCTTGACCACAGGGAGCAAGTGTTACGGAATAAGGTGATTCACCAGGTAAAGGTTTTGTGGAAAACCACATGATTGAAGAGGCAACATGGGAATCTGAAAATGCAATGTGGGATAAGTACCCCCATTTATTCGATAAGTAAATAAATTGCGGGGACGCAATTTTCTAAAGGGGGGAAGGATGTAACATCCCATGTAAGTAATGAATAAAAGATATTTTTATCTATGCCTATTAATTATTAAGATAGTGTTATAGAGGCTTAAAATGAAAATAAATACAATCTTATGCATGGAATACACTAATATTCTTAAAAGATTGTTTTACTGCCTTTTGATGGCAAACCATTTTTGAATCTATATTTTGACATTTTATAAACTATGTTTGTAAAAATAAACTTATTATTTATGATTGGGACATCAAAATTTACCTTGTGTGAATTTTTGGTATTTTTCTGACAATGTTCATTTTTTAATGAATAGTGAAAAATACTGCATTTTACATCAAAATTGCTTTTTAATCTAATTTATTTATATGATTAGATTATGTTTTGAATTGTTTTTGAAGTGAAATTAGAATATATTTTTACCATTTTATCCAATGGTGGTCATTGGAATCAATTTCCCTTTGAAATTAGACTTAAACTGGTGTCAATATTTTGATACTTATTGTTTTGTAAAAACATGCTATTTACTCTGGCAGCGGGAATTAATTATTAAATTAATTAATGTGACTTATATGATTTGAATTTTGTAAAATAGACTTCATTTTTGAATTCGGAATATCAAATATAGCGTAGGGTGAATTTTTGGTAATTTTCTGAAAAACTTCAATTTTTGATGAATAGTGAAACCACTAAGTGGTAATCAAGCAAACTGATTTTTCAGTTAAATGAAAGTTTACCACTAATGTGTATTGAATTTTGAAAATCCGACATAAATGGTTGTCATTAAGAAGTAAAATGTGGTTCAATGAGATTAAAATAATTTTTTGGTGAATAGTAACTTATTAAGTTCTTAATCGCGATTAGTGGTAATTAGGGTAGTTTAAGGTATAAATAATGCTTTAATAATAGGAAATGACCTAGACACATGTCCCAACCTTATTGGTTGTGTCATGGCCGACCAAGAAACGCCATGGGTCAACTTGGGGACCCCATGGAGACACTTTGGTTTGGAAATGACATAAATAACTTTTTATTAAATGTTAAATTAAAAATGACACAAACAAGAGATGTTTTATGAAAACAATTTTTACATGGGGTCATAAAGATCAGATTTATTATAAATAGTCATTGGAATGCTAAAAATATTTCCTACATCATAGTATTTTTTTATGATTTTTAGATATTAAATAAATTAAATTATTTATGACATAATAATGATGCAGCGATGACATCATTATTTGACGATTTAAATAAAATGGAATGATAATGTAAAATCTATGAACTACACATGGCCAAAACCAATTGGATGAGTGGATTTCGAACCCTTATCACCTTATCCACGAATTCTATCAATGTGGGACCTTTTAAAACCGAAACACATTTTCAAATAAAGTAATATTTTTTTTACTTTCCAAAAGTGCCCCTCCTCTCCTCTTATAAAAGGCCCCCACCTCTACCTCATTTCACACACTCCACAAGCCTTTGGCTCGGCCAACCCCTGCCCATTTACACTCTCCAC
Source organism: Viscum album (assembly GCA_963277665.1). Lineage (NCBI taxonomy): Eukaryota > Viridiplantae > Streptophyta > Magnoliopsida > Santalales > Viscaceae > Viscum > Viscum album. Next base: position 479,897,701 of record OY728141.1, read on the forward strand.
ATCCCTCTCCTCATCCTAGAGGATTTCCTTTGGGCAGAATCCTTTCAAAGGAAGCCTTTAGGCTCAAATCAAAAGGAGTTACACTTTTTAAGGTAATTCATTCTCTCATGTTCATTTGTTTTATTTTGCATCTCGAACCCCCTAATTTTTTTTATTTACTTCTTTTGTAACAACACCAGTATCTTCAATATACTAGGATGTTGTTATAAGATATATTTGAGCTACACTCTCACACAACTACATAAAATGGTTAAAGAACATACGGTTTTCCGTGGATGGCGAAATTCTGCCTCCCGAAACGATGATTGTTCAATACTCATTTAACACCTTCAAAGGTGGCCATTATGATGTCACTATATTCATATATGATATATAATATGTTTATGGTTTCCTTAAGCTTCTGTTTTTTTTCATTTTTGGCATACCTTTATGGTTTCCATTATGGGTAATCACGATATCTTCATTTTAGGAAGTGCGGACTACCTCCCCCTGAAAGTGATTTGATTCGTTAATACCATATGTGGGACATATAAAGGATGGAACTATGATATTATATATGATATTATACTGGAATTATAATATACCTTTATATCATTATGATTCCATTTCAGAAAATATGAAATAGAAATGGAAGTAGCGTTCATGCGTACGTACGGCTTACCGTCTCCATGAACGGTGAATTTCATTTCTTACCTCTAAATGATTATGTAATATTATAAATGCATGTATGTACTGGATATATATGACATATATGATATCTACATCACCTTTGACCAAATTAACAACATGTAAGTGTAAGAAGTCTATTTTTGACTTAAGAACCAATACAGACAAAATGAACATTATTAACTTAACTGATTACATGATGTTCATAACATGGTATAAAAGGAATAATGAACTTGAAAAAGATTCATAAGCAAGTAGAGATTAACTCAAGTTTATTATTCAGGAGATTAAAGAACGGTCAGGTCAAGTCAGATACGAGGTATGGGACTTCGTCTCAATCCCCTTTCATTGAGGCATATTTTGTTTCATACACAACTTTCTTTTATATGGTGTATAAACCCCTTTGACTTTTACGTTTATTCAAAAGGAATCTTTTTATACGAAGAGTTTACTAAACGAAAAAAGGGATTTTTTTTGTCGTACGTATGCGGCGACAACAACTTCTCTGCCGTCATGACCGTTATTTGAGTTTCGGCTTCCTCTACAAGCCACACCTTCTTTTTAAAAGAAAAATAAATACCATGTTTTACTTTTCTTTTATTTTAGTATTGAAAATGGATTTCATAATGTTTTTATCAATGTGTTGTATTGATATCTCATGATTGAAATGTGGAAATTTTATGTTTCCTTTATGCATGATTTATGTGATATGATTATGTTATGGTTCTTGGGCATTATTATGAAGACGGGTGGTTCCGTGATAAACTAAGGGCGGGTGAGCCCGTTATAGCTCTCCAATTCATTGGGTAACGCGAAGGTGTGAAACGTTAAGGTTTCTCCGAATAGATTTTAGGGAATATACTGTGATGGGTATTCCAAACGTAACTAAGAGGGTTACTCCCTACGTATGAAAGTTATGAATGCCTCAAGTTACCTTTATGTCTTATGATTTCTATGATTTATTCATGATTTTATGAGGTATGTTAAAGTTCCAATGTTTTATGGGTAAAGTATGATTTCATTCTTATGTATATACGAACTCATTTTTCCTTTCCATGTGTTTTTTATAACCCATACTGAGTTTTTATGCCCATCCCATGTTTTTGAAATGTTTTTCACATGTCAAGGGAAAGGTACATGATAAGATGATAGAGTCAAGGATGTGTCAAGAATTAATCCATGTTTTATTTTAAATGTGTTTCCATTGATGGGAATGAAGAATACTATCTTTATGTAACCACTTTGTTTATATGTGGAATGTAATGCAAGTTTTATGATCTAATTCTCTAAAACTCTAAACCCGAAAAGATCCTCAATGTGTAATCTTGTAATAACTCAAGATTAAGTAAGGTTTAAGGCTAGGGCCTTATAATATTTACCATAATTTTTTTTAATAATCGACAATATGAATAGGATACTCATAGATTAACGTTTCTGGCCCCACATTTGTATCCGACCATTAAATCATGCATGATGTGTTTATGTAGTATTTCTTCATTTGAAATTAATAGATCACATCTTGAATGGTTGTCATATAAGATAGTATATAAAAACTATATTAGCTTATTTTATGGATGTTCCATAACTATAAACTTCCTGAAATATTTTGGCACCTGCATACTCTTCCTTCTTAGTTACTGATTTCCAAACAATGGAGAAATCCATAAAAAAGCATTCTCACCTAAAACTTTCTAGAGACAATGATATCAATAATTGGATGATATTTAATGGATTTGAGTTTTCACTAAACTCTTTTAGATCAAATTTACCATCATTTTTATCTCCTAGATGAGGCTCATCCCGAACAAGGACATTTCGCCCAATTATATCTTATATAGATCCTCTATTCAAGGATATAAAATTATATATTATTATTCAATGTTGATAAATATTATTATAAAAAAATTATCCATGTTATAATGTCTCTACAAAGGATATAAAAAATAAAAAACTAATGCTATATGAATATTCACCAAGATTTAGATTGATTTCTTAGTATAGCTATCCATATAAGGATGATTTGAAGATATCAACTTTAACTGAGAACCAAATGATTCATAAATTTCCTTACAAAATTGTGATGAGAATCTTGTGTCTCAATCAAATATAATAACTAAAGGAATACATTGGACTTCAGGGTATCTCGTACATACATTTCCATTAGATATTCTACATTCATCAAAACCTAAATGAGAATTAAGTGGTATGATTTTCTTACAATATCAATAATAACCCAAATAACATACTAATTAATTATTTTCTATGGAAATATAATTATGAAATCATTAAAAATATCATCCCACGTCTATACTGGAATGTGATGTGCATAAAATAATCCAAAATATCACTTTTGATTTACTATGATCCTCTGACATTTTTGATAAGATGATAAAAAATATGAAATTAAATTTTTTATCTGAAGCCATAAATACTACTCTTTCAATTCATATAACATATTGGTAGCTCCATGTTTAACAACCCAATTGCATTGGGGGCCAACTTTTATAACCTCATACCTCAATGATGAGGGTATTAGAATACATCCCTTAAAATTATAATCCCCATCAGGAGACCAATTTAAATTATATATGGTACCCCCACCATTTAATATTGTGATAATATAATGGAATTTTGGAAATTTTATATGATCAGTTCAAATATGATCATTGAAGGAAGATAAAAATTTCACATAATAAAAATATAACTTCGCATCCCCAAAATTTATATTCATATTCATATCAACCAAGATACCCATTAGGAGGAATTGTTCCTCAGATTATCTCCAAACAGGGGAGGGTAATTTTTTACATATTTAATTGGACACCACATTCCCCTTTTGAGGGGTATATTGTATGCTGAAATAATAATTCAATACATATTCCACTAATATCCTCTACCTAAAATTTAGGTCTCTCTAGGATGAGATATATATGTCCTTATTTATGATCTGATTATATTGTAATGTGATCTAAGAAATGGTAGTGGAACCATGTTGTCAGGACATGCATCACAGTTGATAACTAAAGGTAATGAGTGGGGTAATTATTATCATGAGGGTATAATTTGAGAGAGATATAAGCCAATGAATTAACACATTACATCATAATAATCCCCAACCATACAACTAAATCATGAAATGTAAAACATGACTCATGTCCAGATCAAGAAGAATTAGAATTGGAGAAAATTTCAGTCTCACCTTCAACTCTACATAATACCTATGAAAACTATAATTCATGTTATACAAAACCCAATTTGGGGATAAATCTATCAAAGGAGAATATTCTATAGAGATGTCTTAAAGAATCACTTTTAGTTCCCATCTATACCTATGAAGCTACTAAACATGAACATATTTCTTAGACTCTCCCAAATACACAACGTATGGATTATCATAGGACCCATCAAGATTACATTCTCAGATACCACATTCCATTAATATTTCACTAACTAGATCCAAAAATGAAATCGTAACAATTTTAAAAAAATTTGGTACTCATTCAATGTTTCAAAAATTATTTCTAATAGTAATCATAATCCTTATTCAATATATGGTACACTATGATATCATCCACACACACCAATTTGAATGAGGAAAATTAGAAATGATTTTTTCTCAAATACATAAATATTCCAAGTGTTTTAGTATGGATAATATTTACAACCCAATAATATTTCTTCCAAATCTACTAATACATTTTATTTTATGACGTCCAACTTCCTAGAAAAGAGAATATGATATATTTAATTCAAATCCATTATAAAAAAACCAATGGGGTCCTCTAAGATGATAAAAGAGATAATCAATATGGTGAAATTGTTAATTATTCAAAATAGTCACCAGGTCGAGCTTCTAAGAGTTAATGAAAATTCAGAGGCCTTATCTAACATTCGTTGATGAGAGAATTGGTGATTCCCATAGTGAAGAACTTGGTCCAAAAAATCTATTTCTTTCATGATCTCCCAATTAAAACATGAAATCCTACATTTCAATATGGTCCATCAGATAAGATGTAAAATAGATATTGCTCATCATAGGATATAATTTTATAGAATACTCTACCATTATATGTGGTGGAAAACCTAAAAAAACATCTATAAAGACCATGAAAAATATATTTGGATTCATCAAAAAATGATCATTTGGTCATTTCTCAATTTAATTTAAGAGAGTCATTATATCATTTTTCATATATAGATCAATAGATCTTTATCATCTTAAAATAGGATCCCACTCACCCTAGAAGACAAAAGTATTCCCATTATTATATAATAAATAAACCCTACAGTGAGTTAAATATATATACACCTTGAATCCAATAATCATGTCCATTCCAATAAGGACATAACAAAAATCGTGTCCAGGATCAAGAAACCAGAAAAAGTCTCAAAATATGCAATCAAAAATAATCATTATATACTTGTGATTCATAAATCCTTCATTCCTACAATAGTATAATTATCCGTCATAAATGGAAAGAATATTTATCCCAAATTAAATGAATTAGTAATTTTTTCTAAAAATAAACAATGTTAAATTCTTGTATAAATTAATTTCAAATCCATATAGAAAGTTATAAAAACATCATCACTCATTTTAGTTGGACTATCACATGAATCATATTTTAAATCATTAGTTTCATAAAAACACCTTGAATCAATTAAATAATTCATTTTCATAGTCAAATGATATTAATCTATAGTCTAATAATGGGTCCCTTAATCCATATATGAAATACAATAAATTCATATGTTGTTGTTAGATGAATTTGGAACTCTTCAACCATGATTGATATTATTATAAAATAACTGATGATGTCATAAATTCAGACATTGGTGGAACATGTTAAGAGTCTCTTTGAAATCTATGTTAGTGTGACTTGACATACCTCACTAAAATCAGGTCACCTACATGTTCCTACAAGATCCATCTAGAATATAATAATATGTTATGTGAGGTCATCCACCTTAATTAAAACATATTTTATCTCTCATCCAATTCATACAAAATGAGGATCTCTTAATTATTCCCTCTATTAAAGGGGGACCACTAAGACCTATCCATCAAGATATATCAGTTTCCTCTATCACAACGTTTTCAATAACCTCCAAAAAACATGGAACTTATAAGAATATAATTACTCATATAATTTACGCCCTAACCCCTTTTCAAAGTATCAATCCTTGATATAAGAGTATGTGATTAGAAATATTGATACATGAGGGAATTTGGAAGAATGAATGGTGTACCTAGTTATGTAATTAATCCCATAAACTAGTGTTATAAACACTAAAGATTTATCTACACTCAATGATTTTATTTAGAGTTACTATTTTGATAACATATTAATCTTAGCTTAGGTTGGTGAGATATTCATCGATCATATCATTCACATCTGACTCCCCCCACATCATCCCAGGCCCTTATAATATATAGGCAGAGAAAATAATTCTAGATGTATCAGTGTACTTGATAAAATTGGAAATATTATTGATCCCTTCCATCAACCCCTCAGGATCTTGAGACCCTTTATCGATGATAATGACTATTTTATTTTCCCCCATATACTCATAAGAATTGTCCACATCCCCCAATAGGTCACTTCCATCCTTGTTGGATAATTATAAAATAGTATATATTGCTTATTGAAAGATAAAAAGGTTTGCTGTTGGGTTTTCTTATTGGACATTCTCTACATTTCACTATATTCAGTCCATAGGGGCATTTCAATTAGGTGTAATATATAAAATATGATACATATACATGATTAAAAAAATTAATTATGAATTCATAAATAAATTCAAAAAAAAGAAAAAATTAGCCTATAAAAATAATAAAAAAATTGAAATTAAAAATAATAAAGTGGTAAAAATATTTAAAATTTAATACTTTACCCACTCTAAATAGTTTGGCCACACAACTTGGAAAACAATGTTCCAACCATGAAAGTGACACTATAAGGTATCTGAACCAAGTCACATGGGTTCAACATAGTTTTTCATAATCATTCTCCTAAACCATGTGATTTTGGATGCCTTAATTTCCTCATAATGAAACAACTAATTTCCCAAAAAACATATGATTTATTATCTAATCCAATAATAATCTAAAAAAATATCAGAATAACATTAAAATAACCCAAAACATGGCTCAAATCCAAGATTCAACCCTCAAAACCATCATGATAACTTGAGTTTTTCAACATAGAATAGTTTCCAAGGAACACCCACACCCGACTCTCAAGATTAAATAGTTATGTATTTATTATTACTTTACTAAATCAATTCATAGAGTTATTTGATTCCATTTTTTTATAAAACAACTGTGGTTGTACAGAATCACCACCCAATCCAACTCTCCATAAATCCAAATGCACATTATTTATTTTCATGGGAAGGATATAAGAACCAGAGAGTTATCAAATTCCCATTTAGAATGTATTCACACATTGAATCCAAATAACCATCATAAAGATTCATCCAATAATTATGGATTGACCCTTCCATAATATATATGCCTATGAAAGGAAATAAGAAAGTTGAAAAATATATTTATTAAATAATAGATTGTAATTTACAGAAATAAATAGATAACTAAAACAAATCATTCCTTAAATATCAAAAACATTAATTAAAATTAACATAAAAAATAATAAATTATATATTAATGGAATATTATGTTAATAGAAAATCACCAAAAATCCCCCCTCTATCCCAAAATACTATACATGAAGCCAAATACCCATGAACAATATCCTCCATTTCAATTATTATGCCAAGTGTGGTCTATAATAATTAGGTAAAGGCACAAAAATGCTTTTCAACATTACCTTTATCTATATACTAAAAAACTAAGACATAATATAACCTCGGGGAATATAGAGGGAGTGAAGAAATTTCCCTTAGGATTCAACCATGAATCCTAATAATCTATATTTCCATGTAAAACACTTGTTCTAGTTTTAAAATAATATTTCAAAAACATTTTATTCAAAATCATGTCATAATTATTTTTTAATTTTAAAAAAGGAAAATTCTATAATAAAGATGAATGACAAAGTCATAAATATAAACAACGTGAACATTGAATGGTAACATCAATAACAAGATAATATGATGGGAAATAATAAATAACACATCTTAAACATTACAAATAAAATCACTATGGGGATGGACCTATGGTTCAATTGAATTTAGGACTCCATATATAAAATCCAAATGCAATACGTAAACCTATTACCATCCCATGATCCCTCTTTGACTAATTAAAATATAATAATCACCTTTAAGAGACCAAATACATCGTATTAGCTCACTAGGATTAACCTCGAAACATTCCCTATCCAGTGCATAATCAACACTATCGATGTTTTTTCCCAATTTCCCAACTCACCAAATATCTTCCATATGCATCAAATAATAAAAAATATATCATTTATTCCAACAATAATCTAATCGATAATCATCAATTTTAATAAAACCAATTTTTTAAAATAATACTTGATAACACACATTTTTCTAAAAAGAATTTACTCAAAAATCATTTTGTATTATATCTAATTTTCAAATTGAAACAATTTAAAATTTATAATTAATGAAAACAATTCAACAATTACATTATATAATAAAATAAATTCCCTCAACAAAGTAGTCATAATCAAGCCATTTAAAAAAACTAAAATCAATAATTTGATGATAAATTGGTAATTCTATGAGAAATTATTTTATGGTGACTAGATGTTTTGAATTTGATCTTATACTGATGTATACTTTATTATTTTATGATGGAAAATAGATAATTTTATTATATTCCATCATCATATCTTTTCCAACAATAGATCTATTTAAAAAAATAATTTTCTCATTATTATAAGAATAAAATTAGACATTTTAAGAGACCATGATAGATGATTTTCCATGATAAAACTTCTTCATGGATGATATAAGAATCCAGTTTGGTTTACATAATTTTTGAAATTGAAAATATAGAAATTCAGTAAAATGGATTATGTTTATATGGTAGAAATAGTTTATGGATACAATAATTTACTAGAGTAATATTTTCATGTTGTACAGAAGAATTCCTTGGTTTTGAGGATTTCAGTTCAATACTTATGATTCTAGTCACAAAAAAAAATAGAAAGGATAAGGATAGTAATTGGTTAATCTATCATGGATTTTGAGAATTTTAATATTTTGTATTGGAATATGATTTATTAAAATGATATGATATGAAAAAATGGATATATATATATGTGATATTTAATTTAATAGATAACATTATATAAGATCATTGTGCTGATTTTAGAGATTATTTTGAGAGAGAGAAGATATAAAATATATAATTGATCACTTATTGACATGTTTTTCCAATAAAATAAAATAAAATAGTGTCAATTTACAATTTAAAGAGAAAACTTAATGCTATAAAAAAATAAAAAGTATAATATTTCAATATATTTTTTTCAAGTGATATAATACTATTATACAATAATAATTATTATTTAAAATAATTCAAATACCAATTTTTTTTCACTGGTAAATATTTTAACATAGTTATACAAACGTTGTAAAAATTAGTTGACTTATAGTTTTTTTTTGGAAAATTGGCACATCATCAATGTATGGTTTAGGAAAATATCACAATGTAAGAGAACAACTTTTTTTTCATAAATTGATTATTTAATTTTACAAGTAGAGATTGAGGGAATAGTTCCAACAAATCATAGGCCCTAGATCATTGATATAAAGTGTTTTAATTGGAATGTTTGGATTAAAACATTTATGGGTATATACCTTGTGAATCAAATTAAATAAATTGGATTATTTTAGGGGAAGTAGATGGTTGGTAATTTGACTAAGATATAATATTTAATTGGTAATGTTAACATATATTTAAAAGTAAGAATTTAAAAATGTATAAACCATAAATTTTCTATTTGATAGTTAAGAATTTTTAATTAATTATTTCTGAATTGGGTGTGGAGTTGGCATGGTGTCTTGGGACCCATGGATCCTTGGTGTTGATATATTAAAAAATATAAAATATAATATTTCATGTCTGAGCATTTTTTTTTCAAAATAATATAACAATATAATGAAATAAATAGGAAAATCAATATCACCATTAAATACAAAACACTGGTTTTACCCTTGGAGAATCGTAATTGTTTTGGATCTATATGTTGTATTATATACCATTCCTGGGATGATAAAATGGATTAAATTAAAAATAATAATTTAATGTACATTTAATTTTATAACCATAAATACTTCTCTTGTGTGATCTCCCTAGGGTTATCTACATAATCCTATAATAATTTTATGATGGAAATAGATCTATTAGAGAGTGTTTTGGTGGGGGATATTAGGATCGTGGATCAACAAGAGAACATACATGGAAAATTATTGATCTAATGAAAATCGTTGTGGATCACATCAACAAATTATATATAGATTCATTATTCAACAATCATAAATCCAAAATCATGTTATGGTGTATGATTTTGGAATTATATTTCACCATTATTGATGTTAAATAACGATCATGAATTATATTCTTTAGAGATTAATTTATATATTGAAAATATTAAATGTCCTATTTTTATTTCATTTCCCTAGAATTTGGATTTTGAATTTATTGTTTTAGTTATACACCCCATTACTCATTTTCCGTCAATGATGTCTGAATGAAAAAATAGTTCATTTAATTATCCATTTTTTCTTTATTCCATTTTCCATCCATTCATTGATTTTCACCACTAATATTTATATTGACCAAAGAATCATCTATACATAGAAAATTGATCATTATGTAATTACACTATAGTGAAACAAATCATTATTGGTTCATTGGTTACATGATTGAATGTGAAACAAAATTTAAACAATAATTTTACACATATATTGATAATATGGGGGATGGAGTTTTTCACAATCTGGTCCCTATAAGTGATTCAGGATGGAAACTACCTATGTTTTCCAAGCATTTGGAGGCTGGAATCCATTTACTGATGATGTTCTGGGTATAATCATACCTTGATTTATCTTTATAATCTGTTTCCAGGTAGATTCATGGGTGTGATGATGTAGATATGACATGTTATATAGTATGTGTTTTTTAGGAAATCCTGATATACATGGTGTGTAATTTTAAATAACACATTTCATGTTGGCCACACAGAATGGTGGATAGGGTTTACAGAATTTGTTAAATATCACATGTCATGTCGGGACACACACACCATGAGAACCTTATCCAAGAAACTCATATTGTATAGGGATTACACATTAATTAATACATGTAACCCCACATGTTGTGTGTGATGGGGCACACCCTATGTAATTTAGAATGTTCATGGGCTTCGATATATGGATCACATCAAGTGCCAACCATATCTACACACATATTGTTTCATAACCTCGTAAAATTTATTTAATGAGTGACATTATGTGTGGTGATACGTGACAGTAATAATGGAATACTTAGTGACACACACATTGTACCCTCTATGTCACACAATGTACTCCTTCTAGATTATGGTTGATACCTTGTTCTTCGCTGTTATAATATGATTTGAGTTTGGGTGTGATTCCTCAAACAATATCTATGTAGGTATGTTCCCTTAGTCCAATCATAAGATGGTATAGTGAGGTATTAAATCCTAAACAATGTATTAGTTTCCCCAATATTATTTAATTATTGATATATTCCATTACCCAACCATGTGGCATGGAATGTGATCCGATATCATTATTCCTTAATTTGGGTCAGGCATATAGTTTAATATATATAGGGTTTGTAATCTCCTTCTTAGAGGGTTTTCCTAGATGGGGTTTTGTATACACCATCGGACCTATGCCTGATATACATTATATGTTTTGACACCTTTTGTCTTCTGTTGGGGTGTAGTCCAATATACTATGTTCCCTAGATTATCCCTCTTAGTTCCCACATGCTTCATCAAGGAATGAGCTGATGAGTATAAAAAATTTGAAGAGTGTTATCTATATAGAGATACCTAATGAGTGAGTTCTATCATTCAATGGTTACAACTGAATATCTTATAGAATCCTATAATATCTGTGAGGAAATAACCTCAAGATTATCCATAGAGTCTTCCTTTAACATATATGAATTATATTATCTATTATTTTTCATTTTGATTTTGAGTTGAGTCCCGCATTGATGATTTTTTTGATTTCATGGTGCCTAAATAATAATGTTTATTCTCACTTCTATATAAAAACTACCCAATGAATTAATGTCATATATAGATGATAGGCCTTTGATCAAATTCCTAGTAGGATGAGGAGTATGTTGAGTATATTTGATCTAAAAGGCATACAAACACTTCTAGGAGTTTCATATTGATAGAAGTCCCATTTTTTGAGTAGTTTGTACTTATTTTCAAGGATTATGGTCTTGTATTTTTCCTTTTCTCCATTTCTATATTTATTAATATACTATGATGTGGGATACATATTATCCTGAATTTATATTATGGTTTCATTATACATTCTTCACTATTCATGAATATATATATATATATATATATTTGTATTCATCTGTACATTTATATTAGTTTAAGGCATCCAACGTGTATGATATGCCTACTTGACTCTATTCACTAAACAATAGACTAGAAGAGGTGCTCTTGGGGTGTAATTTTCAGCTTACCTCTCACTAGGCAGGTCCAATGCGTCGTGTTGGGATGGATTGGTATCAAATGAAGACATATTATGACTAGATTTTTAGAATAGTATAGCTATGATTATTTAATGTGGGATTTAAGAAAATAGTGTTATGGTTTATCAATTTTAACTCTCATGTTATAGATCCCAGTGATGGAGGAGTGGACAGTGTGTACATTTAAGATGAAATTTGTTAACTAATTTTATGATCATAATATATAGGCACTTATTTTAGGAAAAAAAGTGGCACATGAATCATATTTTAGTGGTTTTTTTTCATATTCATCATGAGTGATATCCCTAGATATGATCTTTTTGAACATGGATATACTTGGATTTTTCATGATCTCTCTATGTTGACATCTGAAAAAGATTACACTGAAAGATCATGATTTTAATTCACCTTGTTACGGGGATTCAATCTAGAGACATGTACAGGAAAACGTTAGTTTAGGTGGATAGTGAGTGGTACCTTCACTTATTTAGTAACATTCTGAACAACCTATGATGGTTTTGTGTGATTTTATAAAAAAATCTCAAAATTTGGTTCGAGTTGTACCATAAGATGACACATTGGAGTTGAGTTCACTTAACTGATTTCAAAGTCAGAGACCACCTAGGATTCAGGTCTAGAATGACCACCATGTGGTAGAGGACTTGATCATATTTATTCTGTGAGTATTATACCTGGTTAGAAATATTATTGATTGTGATCCCTGTAGATTCTCATCTCTAAATAAATTTAGTATGTTGTTGGAGCCTTGTTTTGAAGATGTTTTAGGTGGTTTTAGGTAGGAAAAGAAGAGGGACACTTCCCCCACCAATATGTGCTCCCTTGTGACATGATTTAAATCCATGAAGGTGATTATGTATCACCCAATGTTGCTAATATCTGGGAGTGGTGGAAGATTTCTATTTATTTGTGTGATTAAGGACGTTTTGTATGTGATAATGTGTAAGAGTAAGCCCTGGTTTTTAATAAAAGGCAGGAAAGGGGGAGGATAACTTTAGAATGAAAAGGTTTTTCACTTGGAGGATCCAATTGTTCTTTTATGTATGACCTTTGTCTTCTTTGATTTCATTGTAGTATTTGTACATATTCATAAGCATATTTTTCATGATCGAATCTATTTTTCATGACCTAGAGGTGTGAAAAGATCCTATTATCTCAATCCTTTGGTAAGAGTGATCTTAATATTGCAAATATGATGACCACACTCCTTTTTCAATTGTGTGACCTGACTCTTGGGGGGAGAGAGATTCTTATAGGATCCCTCCATGGTGGTTGTGAGGCCCTTTGGTTTTTTATTCTATATAGACTAATAAACTATTATACATACCATGTTTTACTATTATCTGAAATAGTGTCAATGTTCTTGTGTATGTGGGATTAGTTTTTCATTCTATGTTGAGATTGAATAGCACGTTGATTATATTTAACTCATTTGAAGTTGTGTAGAACAGATTTATCTTTACATGGATAGTATCAACCTTGGAGAGCAAGATGCTTGATATTTTCATCTCCACTAGCGGTGGAGGAGTATGAAGCTTTTATCCCTGGGGATGTTCCGAGTTTAACTCCCCGTTAAAAGATCTACTTTTACATAATACTTTCACCCAGGTATAGAATTGATATCAGCACCAGCATATCATATGACTATGATAGAGATATTAACGATGAAGGTGATGTTGTGGATTTTGAAATGTATGTATATGATGGACCAAGTATTTCCCCCTAAGTAAGCCCTATTTTGTACGATAGGGAGGCAGATGTTCACTTGAGGTTACTCATGGTTTAATTATTTCTAAAATATATGACTTTCAAGAATGAGTATCCACATATAAGAATCAATTACATCTTCAGAATGTTCTTATGGTCAAATCATCTATTGCAGTTTAAATTCATGAAGGGTTAAAACCATCTCTGATTTTGATATAAGGCTATACAAAAGGTAGTAGTCTACCCCACTATGGTCAATAAGAGTTCTCAATGATGCCTCTTGGTGTAAAAAAATACCTAATAGTATTCATGGGACACCTGAACTATATTTTTCATTACATCAAAGACTAGGTCATGGTTTCTCTCATAGATGAAATCCTCTTGTATTCATCATTATAGGAGGTCCACACAAGACATTTAAGGATGGTTATAAACATACATTGGGATAACCAAATTTATGGGAAGATCTTGAATCATTATTTCTATAATCAAGATGTCCAAATCATTGTTCATGTCATCATAGAGAAGAGAATATGTGTGGACCCAATAAATGTTGAGGCAGTCCTAGCATAGGATCCACTCAAGAGAGTGAGCAAGGTGTTATTATTCCATCGTTTTGTAGGATGTTATCCAATATTTATGATTGATTCCTCTAAAATCAGGGAACTCATAGATTATTTTATGTGAATGGGGTAATCTTTTATGCCATATTAATGTTTCAGTTGTATTTTAAAGAGTAATGATAGAGGTTGATGAGCCTATCCATCTTGATATGGAAGAGGAAGTTATTTAGTACATGGAATTCTAAATTTTCCATAGATAAGGGCTTGAATGTGTTTCAATGCATAGGAAGGTAGTGATGATTATGGTTCCATGTAACTCAGAACCCATGAGATAAATACTATGACCCAATACTATCTGATTGATCTGGTAATACAAAATCTAAAGTATTAGCAACACTATAATATGGGAGAGTGATTATTCATATATTCTGAGCATAATTTTCTCAGTTATAACTTTTCATATAATTATTTTAACCTGAATTTAGTGGCGATGGTTGTTGTTCCTATAAGACTATTGAATTTAGATAATTTATTCTCCCAAGACAGGATGCATGGTTGATGATGATCATAACATGGTCTTTTTCCTCAGTTATCGATAAGGGCTATAATTTAGGTGAAAACTCTGTTGTTTACCCTTGATGGATGATTATGGTGTAGCATAACCCCAGCCGATTGTTGTTTCTCAGACAATTTCTTAGTGTTTTACGGAATAAAAACATGGGGAAATGGATTATGATACCTCTCATGGAAAGATATCTATAGTAAATGCTTCTGATTGATGTAGAAAATTTTGGGATCATTTTATCCCTTCATAGGATGGAAGATGGTAACATTTAGGCAATAAGATGAGGTACTAAGGAAGTATTTTACACCCACTTTTGGTGTTCATCTAGGATATGGGAATATGTTATAGGAACTTAGACATTAATTTTAATGTCCAAGGGAAAAGATAAGTGTCACTAAGTATTTCTGATGATGTCTCACATGCTAATAAGTAATGGTTAGGGTGTCATGGTTTATATGATTTTAGATTTTATATATATGGATTTAATGATTATACATCCACAATAAGAATGAGAACAAGATTATATCCATGTGATCATATACAAACTCTATCTACCAACAATCTAAAAATTCTTGAGAAAAATTAAGTTGACAGTTTGGAAATCTTTATATGCAGGAGATAGTCCTCCTAAATTTAATATACTAAATGATCCTTAAATAGTAAGATACCTTATTCATTTAATAATTATATAGATTATTACCTGAGGCTTTGTTGTTCAATTAATGTTGATCACAACATTCAACCCCAGATAGATGTTCAGAAAGAGTTGACTGTTCATCTTCTAGAGGACATGATTTGATCATTCATGTTGATTTTTGGTGGTAGATGGGAGGATCATCTACCCATATTGTAGTTTATATTTAAAAATATTTACCACTCCACAAATAGTGTTGCAATATTTAAAGCCTTATATAATAAAGTACATAAAGGAATCTCTGATGGCCTTTCGCATTAAACCCCACATGATCGTGAGAGTAGTGTAGGTACTGGAAGAAAAAGTAGAATGTCTTGTCCACCTGACCCTACTAGGCTCTGCCTGGTCCTAGGCCACCAAGTTCATTGTCATAGTATCAGTCAGTCTCGTCTCCCTGAACACCTCTAGTTCCCAGTCAACCAAATTATCAGTCGAAACTTTGATCGTCTGCACCAGACACAACACGTGTTGGAAAATCCCGTGCAGGGGTGAGTAACAAAATACTTAATAGGGACCCCAGAAAAAAAGGGAATACGACACCACAAATCCTCAATGTGAGCACAAAATAGAAGATAACCCACACCATCTATATGTTTAGGGTAGTGGTAGTGAAAACATCAGTTACAACATCGAACACCTCATCTACTAAAGAAATCCTCCTCTAACGAGTATAATTGGGATACCAAGTCACAAAGAAGTGCTTCCCACTAATATTGGCCAAATAAGGTGCTCCTCCTTATCCTCTACTGTGAGATTTTAATGTCATAAAGATGTTCTTACCACCATGGTCTTTTAATGTCAAATTAAAGTGCTTCCCACTAAGCCAGTTTTGATTCATAATGAGTCTAAAGTTGGCAGTCTTCAAGTCTCTCATAGCCATAGGGTTCCATATGTAGCACACCTGGGAGTACCATCCCTTCACATATCAACTTCCATGAAAGTCACCATATATAATACTAAAATATTTACCTCATCGAGAGGGTCCCAACACTACAAACGACATTCCAATCAGATGCTCAGTTTGAAAGTTATTAGCATTTTAGTAAACAGAGTCAGGTCACATCTTGGCCCGGTCAGACCCAGTCGGACTGATCTGACCAACCTGACCCAGGTTCACATTTACCCCAGTTTAATTCAATCGACTTGACCTAACTCGGATCGAGTCAGGGTCGGTCCGGCCTGGTTTGGCTAGTAGGTCAGGCCTAATGGGCCTTGCGGGACCTAGCCTGGTTTTTCGGAGTGTTCATCCCTCCGCTTCACCCGATGACTTAGTCTAGTATGTACCATCCCAAAGGGAGAGGTTTTGGCCCATGGGATGCTGGGTCCGGCCCACTGTTATAGGTTCGACACTATAGTGCAGGTTTGCCCCGCCAGCGCCGGCCCACACGATGCTGGCCAGTGGTGTGACACCGGGTCGGGACGTCGCTAGCTGCCGTGTCTGGTCCCCACTGGCCCAAGAAATGTGTGGGGGACCTCCTACCATGGTCGAATGACCACGATTCACCAAACCATTAGACGGCCCGGATGCGGGCCGTCCCTCCACGCAGAGCCCACCTAGTTTCGCGTCACCATGTTATCGTGGCTAGCCGGTCGCAAACTCGTACATCTAGGGCATGCTGACTAGCGTGCCTCCTTCCTCCACCTGCAGCCACTGCCACTACCGCCAGTGCACTGATAGATGTTCAGTGGACCACCAGACATGCTTTGGGGGTCTGTTCATTGGGTTGCCTCCGCCAGCACTATCCGGGGAACACCCTCTTCATCGCAAATGTCCTGAAATCATCTTTCCACCACTTTGAGGGTGCAACCAAAAAGAACACGAACGGATTAGGTGATCAATCCTTATTCATGTTGGCCAGTGCCCTCTATGTTAGAGGTTTATAATCGTGGGAGGTTCGGGGATTTCATTTCAATCAAAAAAAGATAAACTAATCCCACATAGAGAATCCCCCAAATAAAGGTACCCTCCGACATAAATGCATGATTCATAGATCAACCTATTCATTGAATGATCCTCATAAATAATTTATTGAAAATAATGGGGAAGAACATAAAAAATAAAACAATCCCTACCTTTCTGATGTTTGATGCCGCAATGCTTCATACTTGAGGATTCAAGATGTTGATGTCGTTCACCGCCTTCAACTACGATCTTTGAAGTGTATCAAAGATGTTGATGTTCGTTGGTCATCGTTGGAGAGGAGTTCCACTTGAAGTTCATCGAAGAATCCCCACATCTTAATCCCCATTCCGCCAACATGTTAGACTATATAAAGGAAACATGTTGCAATTCTTCTGTTGTACTACGACATCGTGTCATTACAATATTTCATTTTTGAAATAGCATCGTTGTTACATGTCATTAAAGGGTCATTACACTTTGGGTTAACAATCCATTAATGATTTCCATTAATGTGTCTCTTCATAGATTCTTCTCTACACTAGAGCCTCTCCATCCTCCACTCAATGGTGAGAAACGAAATAAAATTATTGATTAAAATTATTTTATTATTTTTCTAGAAAATTCTGAAAATTATCTTTTCTTCTCGGTCCTTGTGGTCTGATGTTAAGTAATTTTTAGGAAAATATAGGCATTCCGAGTACAAAGGTGCCCTTATATATTCGATCCAAGAACCATTAAAAAGATAGAAAAAACTCTTAGCATGTTTAGTTAAATGAACCTTAAAGAATGTATAAAAATTAACATTCTCCCTCGTCCCACATCAGTTGAGGTTAGGCTTTTCCTATGAATAAAATTCCCCCACAATCTCAATGGTACTCTTTTATTTTAAATTTGAGATAGCTTTTAGGAGTTTTAAGAATTTGACAATAAAACAATTATTAATTATTTTATTTATATCCAAAAACTAACTTCCACTATTGGCCTGCTTCAGCTAATGTTAGGATATGCCTAAGGAATAAATACCCTAATGAGTTTAGTGGCGGTCTCATATTTTTCATCTGAGTCACCATTCGTGAGTTATAAGCATTTCAAAAATAAAATAATTTTATTTATGGTTATTCCATTTTTGGGTTATCTCACTAGAGGCTTGCACCGATTAAAATAAAGTTGCACATAGGGTAAACCCGCCATCCTGAATGAAACGGTGCCTTCATAATTCTGATCAAGGTGCCCATTTAGGAGTTATTCCACATTTTCAATAAAATTTCTCATGCAAGGTATTTAAAGCTTATCATTTTTCAATGGATCATGTCAGGCACTCTAGGCCACATATTCACGCATTGTCAGAGTGTGTACTCTCAGAATAATTACATATAATTTTAACAAAACATCAAGGAAATTTCATGACACTGCATTCTCCCCACCTTTTGTATTTATGTACTTGAAATCCAAAACAATGGCTAGTCAAACAAATTGGGGTACTGAGCATGAATATGAGCCTCCTACTCCCATGTGTTCTCCTAGAGGTTCTCGTGTTGCCACCGAACACACATGAGAGGAATCGACCATCCATGAAAGACACACTCCTCTCAATCATCTCTCCCGCCTGGGAACTCCGCAAATATCGCCCCATCGTCAATGACCACCTTGCTCCTATTGATGACATGTGATGGATCATGCACATACCTCCTTAGCTATGATACATGGAAAACATCATACACATGGTGCATCTGTGGGGGAAGATCTAGGCAGTACACCAAATCGACAAGTTTGACCAGGTTAAAAAAATGTATGATGAACCTCAGATAGAACTTGCATCCCTATCCAAATCTATGCAATCCTCGTCATGGTGAGACCCAATGGAATATATGATCGCCCTCCTGAAAATCCAAGGGTCTATGTCTCCTGTCAGCATAAGATTCATTCC
The DNA here is from genome assembly GCA_963277665.1 of Viscum album. Taxonomy (NCBI): domain Eukaryota; kingdom Viridiplantae; phylum Streptophyta; class Magnoliopsida; order Santalales; family Viscaceae; genus Viscum; species Viscum album. The sequence goes on from OY728141.1 coordinate 479,917,433, forward strand.
TACTCTATGTAGTCCTCATCTGCTCCTAGATTATCTGCACCATCTTAGTGGTAGCCCGTACCATCTCCGGACCCATGAGTGTCGACTCCTCAAGGTCTATCTAACATATAGGTGATCTATGAGGCCTCCCTTACAAGGCCTCAAAAAGGATCCTTCCCAATGGTGGAGTGATGTCTATTTTTGTATCTGAACTCCCCCAGTGGTAAGTGGTCCTCTCAACTTCAACCAAATCAAGGATGAAAATGCGAAGCATTTCCTCTAGGTTCTGTATTGTTTTCTCTATCTGACCATCTGTATGAGGGTGAAAAATGGTCCTAAAATGTAGCTGAGTCCCAAACGCCTCCTGCAATAACTTCTGAAACATGGATGTTAAACAAGCATCATGTTCAGAGATGCCCATCGAAGGCACCCTATAAAGCCACACTATACCTTGGATATAGAGGCATCATAATCCATCTATCTGTCCTTGCTCTCAGATTGGTAGGAAGTGAGCTGATATGGTGAGTCAGTAAACTATCACCCAGATAGAAACGTGACCCCTAGGCCTACATGGTATCCCCATCACAATTTCCATGGAGATACCATTCCACTTTTATTTTGTTTACCTCAAGTGGTTGTGCCAACCCTACTGGGACCTAATGCTCTTCCTTCACATGATGACAAGTGAGGCATTCTAAGATGAACTAGTCCACTGCATTCTTCATTCTTGGCCACCATTAATAATTTTAGAATTCATGGTACATATTTTTTTTATTGAGGATGTGCTTCCAAAGGGGATGTATAGAACTCCCTCAACACCTCCTCCCAAAATTCCATTTCTACTATGGTGTGCTCTCTGAAAATAAATACATACCCCACACCTAGAGAAAATCCATCATGAGCATGTCTAAAGGATGACTGATCATGTCTTTCTTCATAGTCAACAACCACCAGTTGTGACTCCTTGACTCGCCGTATGAGTGGGGGAGTAACAATCATCTTCTGAAGGTAGACTTCTCCGTCATCATCCACGAAGGATATCTACATGGTGGCTAGATGCTATGTAGCCTCACACAGTAATTTAAAACTACACCTCATGTTGAGTGTGTCTGCCACCATGTTACCCTTACTAGGAGAATAGACTATCTCAGAGTCATAATCTTAGAATATCTCTAGCCATCAACCCTATCTCAACTTCGGAAAATCCTATGAGCTTCTTTCCATCCTCACAGAAGTATACCCCCTTTTTACTGATTGATGTACCCATCGACACTTTAGTAGTGGGTAATCATTCTCCAAAACCTGTTGGTTTATGTGATGGTAATACACACATATCCTCATCCACTAAGTCTGAATAAGTCTGTCCTACAAAATTCTCCCATCTATGCCCTCTTTTTGCAAACCTCTATGAAAGCCCTATGATATTATGATGTAGATATCGGTGCCATCTCGTAGTGTAGAATGATACAGAATTACCTCTCCCTATGGGGAGGTAAACCTCTAAATATATTTTAAAATGATGTTCCCACACTTCACCTCTAAAATTAGTAACTGAAAACTCAAAACATCTACTTTCCTGAGGGTAAAGTCAGCCGACTCAAGAGTGGTCGGCTACACCCTCTTATGCATGAGTTTATCTCATGCGGCTTGGGTTTCCTTGTTTACCAACCAAGAAAAACCACATTCCAACACTACGGATATACATTATCCTTTATTCCTATAACAATAAATCTATGCATAAAATGTGAATGACCCTCCCTACCCAAACTAAATTTGTAAGGAAATGGTTCTTCCACTAAGAGGTTCCAACCAAAACACTCACCTCAAGGTTCATATCACACCTTCGACATAAGTGTGATTATTGAGTCTCCTCCCATAGGTATCTCTAGATGTAAGGATCAAGTCAACAGTTTAAAAAGAAAATATAGGTCTTGAACAAGATTCCTAACAAGGAGGAAGGATTAACACCTATGTCTATTAAAACGACAACTATTAGAAGACACAAACCATTCCTCGAATAATTCCTAGATCTCATGGGTCATACTCCTTGATATCCTGTAGCTACTCCCTTACCCTATCATCCAATTCCCTTAGCCTATTGAAAATATCAGTTTCTTCATAGGGTATGGATCAAAGAAAAAATTAAATCTCAATGAAGAGGTAAACATAGAACAACTTCAAGGGATACATCCTTCTACTCTAGTGTCCCTTAAGAACATGAGGACTCATTAAATTCACTGCACTAAAGGTCGAACTGGCCAACTAAATAGGAATTGGCTACACCCTCCTCTTCCTGAGTCTATCAAGAGATGCAAGGATTTTCTCTCTACTGAAAACGGGAAATCTGGTACCATCTCCATAGATGAACCACATCCTTTTTCTTAATTCAATCAATCCTGGAATGAATAGTACTATTCCACCACAATTATGGCGTTGTATGGCTTCGATGCTACTACCAAGAGATCACAACTGATACTCTCCCCTCCAAGGTCCGGGTCACAATATCGACACCATTGTGTGGTCATTGGGTACTCTCCAGTATAATTCTCTAAAAGTGAGGGTAAAGTTAACATTGTTAACTAAAACCTCAAGGTTCTAAGCAAGCCGAAGTTTTATGGATGGGAAATCACTTGTACAAGTGTCTATCAATACTATAACTAATGTATAATGACAAACATCATATTTTGATTCATACCTAGAGTCTTGGGTCATAAGCCTCGATAGTCAGCAACTATCTCCTCACCTTCCTTGTAGCATGAATCATCGTAAAATCATTCCTGAGATGTACCTTTTCATGAAAATCATATCAAATCCTGTCCTTCTGAAAACTACAATGTTCCCTCTTATGAATCCTCTGGTTCTACAGCTTACTTTGTGCACCTAAAATCCGTATGTCCCGCTAACTCGGTATCTCGAGTGATCGTTTCCTCCGATTCCCGTGACACACATTCGAACCCTATATATTATCATTAAGTACCACAAGAGTCATGAATGACTCGATCTAGAAAGATACATCCACCAGAACAACTTGAGGTGGGTCTTCTAGCGGGTCAACGATTGTTGGTGACACCAGTATACAACCCGATGGGGATATATCTAGCACTTGTCCCTAAACATACACCTTGTGGCTATAAGGACTATCCTCATGACCTCGTTTCTGGATCATGGCTAGTCATCCATATGAAGGCATCCTATGATAGATCAATATGTACCAAAATCAGAAGGTTATACCTGGTGAGATGACTTTTAATTAATAGAACATAAGAAGATACTTATGAAACCAATGTTTTCATGTATAGATCCTACAAGCATAATTCAAAGTCCTTGTGTATGGATGCGTTGGTTGCTTCACTAACAATAGACTCCCTGAATATGAAAGTCAGACTTGAAAAACTTAAAAGGGATTCCCAAAAACACAACAGAGAGTCTTAGTCTTTGTGTTAGGACCGACCATCCTCTGATACCACTTTTTCATGACCCGTCCCTTGGGGCATGTGTCATGACCACCAAAGCCCTCCTCCTGAAGGCCAGGGGATGGGTACTAGCAGTAAAGGCATCAACATGCATTGGGGAGACATTTTACTGAGTACTGGTATGCACAAACACACCCAACCAAGTCTCACACACTAACCTAGGAAACAAGTAAAACTAATAACAAAGCTGAGTACAACAAAAATTGTGGGACAGAATACAAACTCATTGAAAGGACTAAAAATAGAAATGTTCACAAAGGAAACTCTGATGGCCATCTGTGGAAAACCCCACTTCATCTTCAGAGTAGTTTAGCTACTAAATTATGATGTATAATATCCTTTCCACTCATCCCTACTGGGTCCCGCCTAGTCCAAGGACACAATGTCCACTGTCTTAGAATTCTTCGGTCTCGTCTCCCTGAGCACCTCTAGGTCCTGGTCCACTAATGTCTCAATTGAAACATCGATCAACTACACTAGACACAACACATGCATACAAGGAACATGTAGTGGTGAGTAAAAAATACTCAATAGAGGCCCCAAGAAGACTAACACCATGTTAGCACAAAACAGAAGAAAACTAACACCATGTATATGTTTACGGTAGTGGAGGTGGAAAAATCAGTCCCAACATTGAACACCTCAGATACTGGAGAAAACCTTATCTAAAAAGTACAATGGGCCTTGAATTTCGCACACATGTTCTTCCAAATAACCTTGGAATTCATAGTTACACCTCTCCATCGCGTACTTTAGGCCGACAAAGTCACAGAGAAGTGCTTCCAACGAATCTTGGCCTACTCAGGTACTCCTCCTTGTCACATACCATGGACCTAGAAAGTCACAATGAATTTCTTACCACATTTGGCCTAAAAATTCATAGGGAATATCTTTTGATTGTTCCACAATCAAGTCTTATAGAGTCGAAAGTGATCTGTTTTAAGGTCTCAACCAACCACAAGGTTCCGTACGTAGGGCACCTGGGAGAACCACTCCTAAATCTATTCATCACATGTCTACATCGATGAAGGTAAAAATAGATCATTCCAAAATATCCGCCTCATTGAAACAATCCCATATCCACAAACAGATCATCAATCAGACACACGGTTTTCATGTTATTAGCAATTTAGCAAACAAGGGCATGTTGCATCTGGGCCCTGTCCGTCCCGGAAAGACCAACCCAACCGAACTGGCTTGGGGGTCCCAAATACCTCGGTTTAATTCACCCTACTGAATGATAAATTTTTTGGGTCTAGGTTGGTCTGGTCCTGCCGGGCCAGTGTGCAAGACCCAATGGGACTCGATGGACCTGACCGGGTTTAGGAGAGGGTTTAGCCCACCGGGTCGCTCGGTGACCTGGTCTTGTCCAACCTGGAAATAAGGGCATTGTTTCGGCTTGGTGGAATGGGTCTGACCAACTAGGACGTGAGTCCAACCAACAAGCTATGGGTGCGGCCTTCCATCCCAAAGCTTGACCCGTGTGGTGCTAGCCGATGGTGCGCCCCCTGGTCATGACGCGGTCGACTACCACTTTCGGTCCCCACTAACCCTACAAAATCGTGGGACCCCTCCTACAGTAGATGAGTGACCATGGATCTCTGAACCACAGGAGATATTGGGCATGTGTTGTACCTATATAAGGCTCCCTCCTAGCACTGCGTCCACCTGTTTCGACGGACATCCGGCCGTAGCCTCCTACGATCGTGGCTCACAGACGGGCACACTGCCATCCACTGCCTACCACTGTTGTCGTTGCCACCGGCACTGCCTCCTGTGCTGGCGCTGTCCGAGGAATGTCATCTCCACCGAAATGGTCCTAGAATAATCTTAATACCACTACGAGGTTGTAGCCAAAAAAAAATACACATGGAAGAGGTGGTCGAGCCTTGTTCGTGTCAGCCCACACCCTCCACATTAGATGTTTATAATCATAGGAGGATAATGGATTTCAGTTCCATCAACAAAAGATAATCTAATCTCGAATAGGGAATCCCATAAATAAATATACATTCCATAATAAACACATGATTCTTGCATCAACCTGTTCGTGGGTTTATTCACATTCATCTTTTTATAAAATAATAGGGAAGAACATAAAAAATTAAACAAACCCTACCTATTTGACATTTGGTGTCATAGAGCTTCATCCGAGAGGTTTAAAGACGTTGACGTTGTTCATTACTTCCATCTACGATCTTTGAGGGGCAGCAAAGATGTTGAATTTAATCATTCATAATTATTGAGGCTGTCCTCCATGGGTTTCTTAGTGAATCCCCATAGTTTAATACTCATTCTCCAACACATCGGAGTATGAAAAGGAAACACATCATAGTGCTTCCACTACGATGCGACGCTGTGTCATTACACTGTTTCATTTATGAAACAACGTCGATGTCACATGTCATTAAAGTGTCATTACACTATGAGTTAATGGTCCATTAATTAGTTCCATTAATTCTACCCATCGTCACATCATCACTGCACCTCAGAATCACCATCAAACACTCAGTGGTGAGAAAAAAATAAAATAATTCTTTTAGATAATTTTTTTTATTTTTCTCGGAAAGCCCAAAAAATAACTTTTTCACTGGGTCATTGTCAGCCAAATTTAAGTGATTTCTAGGTGAATCCCAGTATTCCATGTTCAATAGTTTCCTCTTTTTCTCATTCTGAGCACAAGTTTAAATGTTAGAAAAACCCTCTCATGCATTTATTTAAATGAACAATAAAAAAGGTCTGAAATTAACTTTTACCCTCAACCCGCATCGGTTGATATTACTCACTGCCTAATGGTAAAAATCCCCCATGAGCTCAATGATACTATCAAATTTTCAATCGGAGTTATTGTTTAGGGGTTATAAGAATTTTACAATAAAATAATTGTTAATTAATTATTTTATTTATGCCCAAAAACAAACTTCCACTGTTGGCCCTCACCAGCTAATGTCAGGATTTGCCTAAGGAATGCATACCCCCACGAGTTTTTTGGTGGTCTCATATTTTTAATCTGAGTCACCATTCGTGAGTTATAAGAATTTGAAAAATAAAATAATTTTATTTAATTATTTTCTTTACTGTTATTTCATTTTCAGGTTTTCTCATTGGAGGCTTGCACTGACTAAACATAAGTTGTGCCTACGGTAAACCTGCCATCATGAATGCAACAACGCCATTTGATTTATGATCTGGGCACCCATTTAGGAGTTATTCTAATTATTCAATAAAACCGCTCATGCATGCTACTTAAAGCTTAACAGTTCTCGATGGATCATTCCAAGCACTCCGGGATTAAGAATCACAAGTCGTTAGAGCATGTAGTCTCGAAATAATTCCATTTTAAAAAAAAATCATTTTAATTCAAGGACATTACAGTGAGATTGGGGTGAATTTTGTTATGAATATCTTCCCAAATTTAAAAACTCAACCATTTAAACTCTCTTTAGCATATAGGATCTTAACCGTGTGATTATTAGTTTTTTATGTAATCCCTATTTGTAATGATTATTTGATTTATATTACCATTTTATTTCATTAATATATTGTATCCCATGATTAAATAACATATGCATGGATTTACATAGTACAAACAATATATAATGTATTCACTTGATACAAAAAAAGTAACATGGCTCACCCACACTATGATACACCAAAAGGGTATACAAAATTACTATATTGATATACCATAATCTCCTAAATGAAATTCATGAGTGGTTTTAGGTGTCTTGAATCCATGTTGAGGTTCACTTCCATTACAATGGTTTAAGGATTATATCATTACCTTCTAAGGGTCACTCCATAATTTCTCTTTTTGTGATAACTATTCATGAAAGGGAAAAATAGAGGACACAAGTTAGTGAAATGTTAAAACGATATAAAATTTATTCATGAAAATGAAATAAGTGTTGATTTTATGTCGTAAATCTCCTTGAGTCATTTATCCTTCACAATAAAGATCTCAACATCACAACAATTAAAGATTCTAATTTTTTACCATGATCCTAAAAGTAACTACCTTGAATAACACCATTTTATTAATAATTTTATTATTAAACTAGTTCTAATACCATTGTTCACTTTTTTTTATGTCTCTAGAAAAATATTCTCATCAATTTATTTATATATTTAACATCCCTATATCTATATAATTTATTTCACTATGTTAATTGAAATTATCCAAGTACCATTTCATTATATTCTTCCTTCCGCATTAAAATATTATGGGAATATTAATCCGTTGGTATCTTAAAAATATAAATAAAACTATTCTCATCTAAGTCCTTGGATATCCTCTAAAGGATATTAAATTTTAATCTTGGAAAGATTCTCAACATAATAAAATAATGTAGTTATAGTGGATGATATTGTGTAGTCCTCCATTATTATTAAAATCATGGCCTTAACCCAAATTAGTATTCACATTATTCAATGTTATAACTTGATTGAAATGTATCAATATTTATACCATCTTGAAATAATATAAAAAATCATGAAAAACTCTATCATCTAATGAAACTCTTAAATTTATACTGGGAATCCTGCATAACATCTGTTTACCAAAATTAATCCACCTGATAATACCACAAAGTGTAAAATATCTTTATGGGGTTTCCCTCTTAATAGTGTACCATAAGACAAGAATACATTACCCCCTAATCAGGACACCAGAACAAACTTACAAAGACTTAAAAAATTCATGCAACTCAAACATAATATTAAGGGAACCCCCATAAAGGATATAAAGTAATTGGATTATATGACTTTGATGTGTTCCTTATATCTATTTGAGAAATTATAGTACCTTTACCATAAAAACCTATGATATAATGTATAAAATCAGAATCAGTAATTAGTAATATTAAAATACTTTCATCAACTGAAAATTCTACCATATACTAGTGGTCCTTCCCTACTCGTCTAGTAGGGCCTTACATGTCATCCATTTCCATCACCTTCATGAAATACTGGGAATACCCCCATTGAATCATAGAAACTTATGATATCCTATAGAAACATCATCCAAGATTATTAATATCCAGTGAACAATTCATCTTACTTATTTTTTCTTAGAAAGACCCATACCATCCACTCCCTCCCTTAAATGTATGTTAGGAATGATTAATTCACCATTAACAAAGATCACATTGTAATATTTAACCATTTTTATACATCATTAGGTGAACTCCACACTACAAAAAAATAATAGGATATACCTCTTCTAATCTCACCCACCACCATTGGAGATATCCAGTTCCAGTACACTAAAAAAAGTTAAATCCATCTTCAATAATTTCTCTAAATTTTTTTAAAAGTATTGGAACCTTGAAAATGATTCTAAATACTAAAAATATCCCACATAAAATATATTCTATGGGAAAACATGGATACTCTAACAGTTATTCATAAAAACACATAAACTTCCAAAACAATATCATCCAATTATCTACATGTACATCCATTTACTAATTTACAACTAATATATATTATGTTTCCATATAATTTTGTAGACGAAAACATTAGTGAAGATTCTATATGGATTCTATGTTTCATTTATATTCCATAAATCATGATCCCTTTACTCCAAATTTTATAGGATGAAGTGGTATTTTAGGTCAATTGTTTTCTTCCATACATGAAACACAAAATTATACAACAACTAAATTTCACTTTTACTATCTATGATTCATTTTATATTCCTATAATCATTTAGGTTTATTCACAAATATATTTAACAATACCAATTCCCTTCCCACAACATTTTACATTATATATTCATGTTTTATTACCGAAAAATGAACCACCTGCTATATTAAAAAAATCAATTTTATTATTCTTCTTACATAAGTTAATAAAAAACATGTGGTGATATCCTTGGTGACTACATGCCCCAAATAATTTCCAACAAAATAACATCTCCACCTATTATTTATCCATATGAAATTAAGTATATATTTTGATCCCTTCATGTATCTTGTGATCCAATTCATAACATTCTGCTGGTCCCTTCTATGATTCGACATAAAATGGACCATCACTCCCATTACAGAAGAAATGTATAATCATGTACATGTAATTTTAAATATCAAGATACATAACACTAATAAAAATTTATCTTTCTCTATATAATTGACACCACCTTCTATTTTAAAATGATTATCCTGGGAAAAGATGATTTTTCCAGCCAATGGAGTTAATATCATCTTACATACGTACATTTAGAAATAATTGATTATCATTTGTATATATCACCTTTAAAATATACCCAAATTCATGGCTCCCATATCACAATAATCTCAATTACCAAAACCGTTATGGAATGGCCTAGATAATTTATCTCATATCATTTTTTAGGTGATTCTTTATATCCCTATCATTTTAATATTTAAACTATCCATCCATCTTTCATCCACGTACAAAATAAGTATGTTGAATCATCTATCATTCCATGACTTCTAGAAGAAAACGTTCTCCACATTAACCTGAATATATCATTCTTTATCAATGGAATTATTGAATTTGGTATTATAAATGGTCCCATTCTAAAGAACTATATAACCAATAGAGGAATATGGTGAATCAGTGATATGTTTTCTATAATGTCTCTTTGAAACAACCTTCACCCCATGTTAATGATTACATTCCTCGGTAGAAAAATTCAAAAACACATCCATAGGAAAAAGAAAATTTACTACGATTAATATTCAATATGAATATATAGGCCCTTGTTTTGGAGTTTAAATGATCCAATACAACACAATATATAAGTAAATAGTTTTTTTGAGTTAAATAAATCGATTAGGACATTACCTTTCAGTCATGTATCATTATATAAATATTCCAATAGTGTTTTCTCTATATTAGCACAAATTATGTAATACAATGTTTTTATAACAACACATGTTTCCTATGATTCTTTTTCATCTTCAAAAAATGTAATATTTGGAAAAAAATAATTCACTTTCAAATCTTGAATATTTTAATGCCTTCATGGACTTTTGATATAAAACTCCAACTTGAATTTTAGCCTGATTCACCCAAAACTATTCAACATGTCTGATTCTTCTAGTCTTATTTCTCAATAAGGCAAATCTGATTCTTCCATAATACTGTTTAGATAATTTTGAAGACTATCTATTCAATTTGGAAGTTCCTATATGATTATTCTTCCCAATATGATTTCTAGCTGAATACAATGACAAGATGAATACGATAATCATCTCGATACAATGATCAGTTGAATACAATGTGATATTTTCTCTACTCTTTATCCTTCTGTCTGATGACACTTCTTCAAGAAATACACAATTTGGAAACATCTTCTTTCTCCGTAGAAATGTAGAGCTTCTCTCACATCCTATGAATAGTATCCTCATAGGTAGACCTATGAAAAGTACGATGTACTTCTCACCTTTTATAGTTACCTTATGAGTGGTTTTTTAGGGAATCCCATAAACATTCATGCTCAACCAAGTTACTCAAAATCAAATTTTTCCTTGAATTTCAGGTGTATTTAATACTTCTTCAAATATTCTAAATTCTACTCAATTGTTATAAGATATTATAAAGACTTAATCTCTCTTTTAACATCATTCACCATAATCAACTGATTTTATTTCTCATACTGATTCACTTGATCTAATTTCTTCATTATGATGCTCTGCACTAAATTTAAGAAAATCTACTTATTTTGATTTGGCCATTATGATAGCAGGGTAAATGAAATCAAAATTGACTTGATGGTTCTTGACCTAATGGATAAAACAACATAAAAAAAATTAGATTTATTATTTCTATAATGAATATAATACTAATGAGCTCCATTCTTTGAAGATTTATATCATTGGATTTTAGTTAGACTAAAAATGACTATCATCAATTTCTGAATTTTGTTACAAATCTCCCAAACATAAAATTACATGATCTTCTATCAATAATTCATTAAACTATCTTAAATGGTTGAATTTATTTTCTATTAGTCTCTGTCATTATATTTTACCTCAACTTCCAGTCAATTCCTTTTACCATCAGTATTGTTGAAAACCATTCTGACTGAATATGGAGGTACAACAAATATGATAGATTGGTGTAAGAATCATCAACTTTAGAAACTTTCTACAATTCCAAACATATGTGTGTGTGTGTGTCATGATTTCCATCATTACTTTTAATGCATGTGATAATAGCTTTAGCATCGTCTTACATTCAATGGAATGTATTTTAAATTCTTAATCAATTACTACCTTTCCTTCACATCCTGAATATGAATAACATTCACATAATTAACATGAATATGATTAAACTAAATATGATCATCCAAATTGATCAGGCTGAATATTATATCCAATACCCTTTTCTCTTTCCACCAAAATACGATAAATTTGTATACTATTGACATCGTATCAATCACACTTTCCTTTCATCAATATTGAATCACATTTCTCCCAAATACTTGTAATTTATGATAACCCCAAGATCAGAAAAGAATATTCACATTTATATTGTTTTCATACAGACTCAGATTCTTCCTATTTTGATTTAACATTTCATTCCATATTCAATGTGAACTTGATGACCCCTTTTTTTTACCACCAGATTATCCTATATATGATAGACCATTCCAATTCTTGTGAGTATGATTTCTCAAATATGATGGTATGTCTGAATTTCACCAAATAAAAAATGAGGTGAATGTGTTTCCTCTTAATAATCACATTAATTTTAGAATCTATTGACAACAAAATGATATACCTAAATACAATAATCCTTATGATCAAACTCCTAACAAATTACCCCTCTGGATTTTGTTGTGATCCAATTTTCATAAATCACATTACTTTTTATCTTCTATAAATAGATTAATTATCAACAATTATAGGCCTATGAGAGCTAACTTGTTGTAGGAAATAGAAATCATTGACAACAAAACCATGATTTTTAAAAGTAGTGATCATGAAACCTCTTCAACTTTTCATTAAAACATAATTCCTCATCTTTATCCAATTCGTCAATTTCCCATGAATAAAAATATTTTTTTTCTTAAAACCACTTGAAAAATAGTTAAAATAGTTCACACTCATATAAAATTCTTAATTCACATCATACCCAAAACTTTACCTATTTATGTGGTTATATAAGCATAGATTTATGAAACAATTATCCCTTTTAAGAAGACTATCGAAATGTAATATGAGATAGTGGATAACAAAACATACCTCAACCTTGATGAGAAATAGGTTGGAAACCCATGTTCATCATCATTCTATAAACTCATTCCTTTGATAACGGTTTGGTGAAAATTTCAGCAAATTGCTTTGATGTAAGAACATACTACATCATCAATTAATTATTACCCTTAGTATATTTTATAGAATGATATTTGATTTCAATATGTTATGGATGAAAATATTGAACCAGTGTTTTGGTGAAATTAATTCCACTATGATTATCACAACCAAAGATCAATGGTGACTTCACTTCAACAGGTGTGTTTTATGATTCCGTTTTCATCCACATAATTTGGGTATCAGATTGAGTAGAATCAACATACCGGGATTCATCCATATTGAGAGTAAATGAATTCTATTTATTTAAATGTAAAATAAAAGTAATATATAATATAATGATACTCCACTCAGTTTGGATATCCTATCATAATTTGTTTTTTCAATCTGCATCTGAATACCCAAAAAAAATCAATATATTTTGAGCTATCATACATGATTCCAAAAAAATTATATCCTTTGAGGTATATGATAATTCTTTTTCCCTTCAAGTAAATTTTATTCTATTAGAGAATTGTGAAATCCTGCACATTAGGTAACATCATAAACACAGTTGGTTCTTATGTAATTCAAATACCACAATCCCCCAATTAGATTTCTGAATTCTTTTTGATCAACTTTCATGCACTCTCTATCATTAGTCATATTTATGTACAATGATATTGAGGTGTAAACATTTTTTGATCACTCTATGTCAATCTTCTTAACATTTTCTTTTGAATATGTTTTGTGTGAATGAAGGATATGTTTCTTATTTTATTAAATATCAACCCAGGAAAGTATTTATTTTCCCCTAGTGTGGGCATTTCGAACAGCCTTTTCATTTACTTAGAAAATAATTCAAAACATCATTCATTGTTCCCAATAAAGATAATATCATCAACATAAACAAATACAATGAGGGAATATTCTTGACTTTATTTTATGTAAATATAGTTATACACTCATCATTTATTAGAAATAGTCTTTTTTAATCATGTATATAATTTATAATACAATGCTCTTGGAGCTTGTTTTATCCCATATAATTAATTCTTCAATTTCCACACATATCTTCCATCTTTCCCAACATCATATACACAAATTTTTTAAATGTAAACATCTTCATCAAGATCACAATTCAAGAATGCAGATTTGAAATCCATTTTAATAATTTTGTAAATTTGTTGTGCATTAATAGAAAGAGAATTTTTAATTGTTTATAATCATACCACTCAAAAAAATTTCATCGAAATTAATTCCATAAACTTATGAACTCCCTTTTCACACTTGACTTTTTTTTTCTTAACACTTCACCTTCTCCATTCAGATTGTTCCGAAAATCCCACATTGTGCAAGTAATGTTTTTTGCTAGCATGGGTATGAGTTCCCATGTATCATTTTATCAATCTAACCCAACTCTCCATTAGTGGTCCGATCCCTTTACGGATACTAAAATTATTATTTTACATCAACAAAATCAACATTTGAATAAAGTTAAGTATTTATAATAGAATTTTATATTCATGTTTGAACCATTTGGTGTTGGTCACCAATAATATTTAGAGTTTCCACCTCTTTCTGATTCTACGATGAGATTTTTGAGTACCTTCCAAATCACTAAAAATATCTGAGTATGAGTCTAATTATTGAGTAGGATTAAACATTTCTATATCATTATCCAAAACAATTACTTATCTTTCTCAATATCATTATCTACCTTATTATGTTTATCTTACTCAAGTAATTTAATTACATTCAGATCAATATAATTAAAAATTATACCAATTTATTTTATGAAACATCTATGTCCACTTCCTTCTGGAGCATATCCATGAAATATTATATCTTCACCTTTTTGCTCAAACTTTCCATAGTTTTCACATTTCTTATTTATAATAAATAGACTCTCCAATACTCTTAAGTGTTTCATACATGGTTTTTTATATAAAACAATTGATATAGAGTCATATCAGAACATTTCTTGTAGAAAATTTGGTTTTTAATATAAATAGAATTGTTATGGAATTCATCAAGTAGTAATGTGAAAGACTATGTTCAAGCAACATAGTTCTACCCATTTTTAATAGGCTTATATTATTTCTTTCAGCAACCCCATTTTTTTGATGACTGTATAGGGAACTACACTAACTCAAAATTCCATGATTCCCCAAATAACATTAAATAAATTCACTTCAATATTCCCTTCCATTTTCAGTTCTCAACTTCTTTATTGTATACTCACATTCCTTCTAATATTTCTTACTTTAACATTAAAACAATCTCAATAAATCTGAGTTATTTTTCATATACATAAAAAATCCAATGTGAGTAAAATAGTAAATGAAATTCATGTTGTAATTATCACTATTGGTTTATTGTTTGCTCATTGGCCCACAAATTTCAGAATGAATACACTCTATGGTGGTTTTTTTGAACAAATTTCAACATTATTGTGAAAAAATTGTAATATTTCTTTAATAAAAAATAGTGAAACACCAATATTTTATTCTTGTATAATCTGGAATGTCTCAGATACAATCTCACTTTGATATTTTTCTTATGTTTCATTAACACAAGTTTTATATCATTTTATGGTACAATTAATTTTCTTTCATCAGACATATGAAAAAAGTGTTTTTAATTTCAACAACTTGAAAAAAATTTCTTTTTGTATGTTTGAGTATTGTAATTATATGTCCATATTCTTCACTTTGGAACAAAAATAAATTTTTTCTAAAGATAAATTTTTTACCTTTATCATGAAATTGTGAAACACATTCCAAATTATGTTTTAGTTCAATGAAAAACAAATCTTTGTTGGATTTCTACTTTTATATTCCAATAATGGATAAACTAACACCTTTTATTCTCAAGGATTCATCATTTCCATATGTCACCTTATTTTCATTGAAATCTCCTAGATTCATAAAAATTTAAAATTTCCTATCAAATGAGATGAATTTCCACCATCAAGATTCCAATTTCATTGTCAATTTTTATATTTCAGGGTGGTTTCAATAATGTGATATTTTTATTCTTTCTTCACATTCAGATTCTGAGTATTATTATGAATATTTTTAGTGCCAGTAAAAATACAAGATAGTATTTATCATGATTTAATGGTTTTCACACCATTAAAAATTGGTTTTTAGGGGTTGGAACCTATTTTAAGTTTTTACTCTATCCTCTCAGGTTTCTTCAAAAAAACCTTTTAAGACTACTTTCTTTGCGGGGATTGTCTCCCCCTCAAAAATTTCTATTCATAACCTATGGAATAATAATTTTTTGGTTTATAAAAAACACAATTTACATACAATTTAATCCACCAATGTATAAGAAGTATCCATAGAAAGAGTATTTGACTGCGTAACATTGATACATATTGAAATTTTGACTATATTCTTCAGGAATATTTTTGTCTTTCTTTTCTGAGCCACCAAATTTTTTGTTATCAATCAGTCTCTTTATTTTTTCTATCTTATTGGAATCAAAAGTATTCAAAATATTTTTTGATCCATAATGTTTGGAATCATTTTCAAACTAAGAGAATTTTCAAACATCTGAATTATCAACTTTCCTTCTTGGTCACATACATAACATTACCAATATACTTATTTATAGAAAAATTTGTATCATTATTATCATCCTTTAAAGGAAAATGTTTCTGATCCTTATAAGTATTATCCTTTCAAGAACATTCCCCAAATTCAAAGACAGAGTTTTTAAACATGTATTTCTCAATTCATATTTTGAAAGATTTGTGTGGTACATGTTCTAAATCTTTTTATTTTCCATTCAAATTCACCTCTAGAAACTCATTATGAATCTTGTCTTTCTCAAGATATTTCATAAAATCATAAATTTCATTCACCATATTATCTGTCGCATCAAGAATACTTTCTCGATTTTATTATTAGTATCCTTCATCTTCCAAATTCTTGTTTTTCTACTCAATCCTTCAAATTATTCACCCATATTCTTTAAAATACTCTTTCAAATGAAATTCATATTGAGTTTATTATTATTTGTAACTACTACTTTCAAATTAGTCACCATTAAATTTTATGATAATCATATTCTCAATAGGATACTCAAT
The DNA here is from genome assembly GCA_963277665.1 of Viscum album. Taxonomy (NCBI): domain Eukaryota; kingdom Viridiplantae; phylum Streptophyta; class Magnoliopsida; order Santalales; family Viscaceae; genus Viscum; species Viscum album. The sequence goes on from OY728141.1 coordinate 479,934,247, forward strand.
TGTTTTTTTGGATTCAGTATCACTACCTTCTTCTTCTTCAAATATAAATAATGAAATTATTATTTTTGATTTGAATAATTTTCTTTCTGTCCCCATGGTATATGATTTTCTTTTATCTCTTTATTTATTCCATGATCTTATTGTCCTTATTTATTCATCATCACTAACTTCTTATTTCATTCTTTTAGGAAACAAACCCACAAAATTCCCAATGCTCCACATTTAAAAAAATTCTAGGTATGTTTTTCTTTGTATTTCCTTATATCTATTTTTACATTTTAGGAAAAAAAAGATATATATCCTTAAAATTCTTACATAACTCGTTTTCAGAGTAAGATTCCCCACACTATTGAAAAATTCACCTATCCAAATGGTTTCAAACCCATAGGATTTCCCCTTAAACAATTGTATGAGGCTATCCCAATGGTTCCAAAAACCATTGGCATGATGGGGATTGTAATGGACCTATAAAAATGGTTTTATATAAAGCATTGGTATAGGGCTATCTCAAGGTACTATTTTCCAAGATTTTCAATGAAACCATTGGGATATATGTATACCAATGGTTTAAAACCCATTAGGATATATGATGCCTCAAGAAACACAATTGCAATGGTTTCAAAGAAACCTTTGTGATATATCTATACTAAAAATGTAAGAACTATTGTAATATAGGTTATATTAAGTTCTTATGCCAATGGATTCCGTGAAACTATATGGAATATGTCTACCAATAGATCAAGAACTGTGGTATATATACTATTCAGAATATTGCATACCAATGGTTCTATGAACTATATGTATATACCCTTTTCCCTAGAAAAAATAGGCCCATCTTTCACCTCTTCAAGTCATCCAAAGAAACTATAGACATCCATTATTTGAATCCAAGTTCCTATCAAAAATATTAAATTTTTGGACTACTACTTCGCTAGACAACCCACTATAGAACACCATCATCATTCCACATAAGTTTTCTCCAAATATTTCTTTTCCCAAATATCCATATTTGATATATTGATTCTCACTAAATTTTTCTTGAAATTCAAAGGTATGGTTTCATGGTTCATGACACACTCATATGGAAACACATTCAACATTGGCACTTCAATTACATAGAGTTTTATAAACTGGCATGTGGTTGTCCCCCTGACCACAATGATGGTAATGTAATTCAATGCCTAATTTATTATTCCTTCCAAATTCCTACTATTATGGAGAATATGAAAACATTGACTGCCCACTGTAGATCAAATCCAAATATCAAGATACCAAAATTCTTATGCCTACACTATTTGTCTTTAATAAGTGGAAATAATTCATCTATGTGGTATGTGGATTTGGACATGATTTATTGGGATAACAAATCATAATTTTTCCATGAGAAATGATAGAAATCCGTAGTGTATTGAGCTTCTAGAGGAAATTTGCACTGTTGATTTTAGTGAACAAATATAGAATCTATTATATGTAGTATTTTGGTCTATTTTATCAACTATATTGGAAAATCTAAATGGAAAAATCTATGATGTAAAGAATCCCTCTCTACACATGGGAATAATAAAACTGCATAAGGTTGTCTATCTATGGTAATAGAATTATGTATGAAAAATACTATGTATGACCAGAATATTCTAATAATATTAGGTGTAACTGGTTGACCATATATCCTAGATTTATCATGTTCATTAACCAGATCCCTCCAATAATCCCATGGAATAAGTCTAACATCAATGGTGAAGCCTCTGGTTTGCATGGGCCCTTAGGTCATGGGGATGTATTCTATACACATTGTCTCATTGTCAAAGGGTGTTCATATAATTACACATGAATTGGGGTAATGTATGAACTTGAATTATATGCTATGTTTTATTCAACTGGATACACTACTAAATATAATTGGAATTTATTATGGCTTGAACAAGACTCTGAGTACCTATCGAAATTAGATTTAGTGGGTTGGAAACCACATCTGGCATGAAATTTAAATGATAAAAGATGTTTCAATAAACAAGATAATATTATTCAAATTAGAATGGGTCATTAACAACACTTGCACCTTTGATTCCAAATAGATGATAATTGACCTTCAATCCTTGCTTCCTCTTTCCTTTAAACTATATGAGACCAACACCTCATGTGTGAGGGTTATGTCTTTATATTCACATGAAATGAAACAATTATTCCCAGATGATAATTCCAAGAATACAATTATTTTTTCAATTTAATCTTTCTTCTTAGACAAAATATTACAATGTTAACCTTCTGTCTTCAATGGATACCTACATTTATACATTGGAAATTTATTCCCTAATTCACCCTCTTTTTTTAACTTTTTTATTCCTTTTTGAGACAAATATATCTGTATAGACCAGGTTTATCATTCCCAAAATCTTTATTGAAGAACTAGATGTTTCAATGTTATGTTGGTATATCCCCTTGTCATCACAGCCTCATGAAATATACATATGATAACAAATTTTCGTGCAGAACTACAAATGGTGTGGATCACTGCAGACTTTTATGATCTTATCATTCTTATCCATGTGTTCATGAAAAGAACATGTTTTTGAATTAAAATAAATATACTAAATAAGACTCCATGAAATTTGTCACATTCACTGTAGATCCCATAAACATCACCATGTTTTGAATCATCATCCATTAAAAACTATTAACTATAATCAAACCATCAATCTAGATAATCTATGGATATTTTCTTTTAAATCCAACTTGTAATATATCTGAATATCTTGTGAGAATACCTCCAATTTAATTCTCTAAATTTTCTATAACGTTAGAAATCTTTTAAACCTCCAATTGAATATCAGTGGTATAAAATAATCATTCAAACATTATTTTTAATATATGGTACATCAAGACATATAAAATCGTTTTTAAATCATGTTTCCAAAAAACATTACTGATATCTTTACACCAATTTAAGAAACAATACTTCTTTATGAAATATTCCCTTAAAGCGCCAGACACCATTCCCATATGGCAATTTTTCCCTTCACTAAAAATTTATAATACTCAAAAACACCCATATCTCTAAAATAATCTCATATAAATGATATTGGGTTCTCTCTATCATATTTTTCTACATCTAATACCTAGGGCTTCCATGATGAGAAGAACGATTTTATTGAGTGTCCCAACTATAATTCATCTCATTAGAACATGGGAGTAATGTTTCAATATGAATATTCAAAGGAGGAGAGAAAAAGTTTATGAATAGGTGGTGGTAAGATAAATTTTATGCTGGGGATCACCATAATACTTAAATGTGTTGAATAATGAAACTATCGGGGTTTTTAGATATATGGGTATATGTAAACAACAACATGGTGTTCCAATTATTAAAATATGAATTTGATCTGTTTTTTATAGAACCTTAAATTAATGGTTATTTTGTGGATGAGTTTTGAGTGGTTGGGAGTGGTATGAGGTTGTTAAGCCTTAAATTATTCAAATAAATAAATTAGGATACGTGGATGGGTTGGCCACAATGACTTCATGGGGATGATAAGACTTATATTGAGGATATTTTGCAACCATTTTTTCAAACCGACACTCATAACTTAAGGAAATTTTCAAATTTTCAATTACTGGAGTGTTTGATTTTTAAATATTTTTCCCAATTCATATTATGAGTGTTGGAACCAATCGAAAATGAATTTTTGACATCAAAATGTGGCTTAAGTTATAGTTAAAGAGATCTTGAGAGCATCAAGGAGGGGAAGAGGTGGCTACTGAAAAACTCCAACAGACCACTAGATTATTGGTTGTCTTTTTGAGGAGAAAATATACATCATTTCCACCCTCAGGTTCTTGAAGTGGGATTTCCCCATTTTTTCATACATTTTGAAAACCATAAAAATCCATCCCCCCTTGAGGACAATTTTATATAAGGGATTTTTTTTATTTTATTTGGAAATTAGAGGTTAGTTCCTCCCAATGAAATACTTTTTCAATGTAATGGCCACACTTGGGTCATCATTATTCTCAATTATATGTATTTTAGACATTACATTTATATCTGATAATCATGTTTGTATTATATTATATTATGTATTTTTGGCGATTACTATAACCACTAGATCATAGTAATAAGATCTACCACTATTTCACTCACTAGTGCAATAACTTGACCATTGATCCTGGCCCCCTACATAGTTTTATTCATTCCAATAATCTATTTTTTTACCATTGTTCCCCCAATTACCGGTTTACCTAATTATAGTTAATATATTTAGGGGTCCTCGCAATGTTTTTAATACAAATTCCATGTTATCAAAACCATCATCCCTCTACCTAATCTTTTTGTTAGATTAGTTTGGCAACCGCCACCCCTTGATCAATACATTTAACAAGGAAATAAATGGATTTATAGTCCCTTAGATTTCATAAAATGGTGTCACTAATTGACTCTTGGATAATTTTCATCAATTTCCACAAAGTTTAAAACATGTTTACTTCTATGTCTTCCACCCATAATTTTTCAAATTTTAATATTTTATAATATCAAAAATGGTCTTTTGATAATATTTTTATGTGTGATTACCACTGTCAACTGATTAGATATGTATTCACATAGCAACCCTCTATTTTAAATAATATTTCATCCATTTGGTGATTTGAAACATGATTGGCCATTATTTGGGTAAAGAATATAAAAATAAATATTTCATTCATCATATCACCAAATTTATTAGCATGGAGTATGAAATATTTAGGCCCCTCATCGAATTATTACATGGATAAAATTGAAGGATAATACACGTATAAAAAAGAGGTTCACTTATAGTATTCATCATACATTTTCCAACTCTGAAATTGATAAGGGTATATGGCTAAAAGGTTCCATTGGAATTGGAATGATCTTCAAGCCAGAACCAATGAGGAAAAATGAAATTATCTGATGCTATTCAATATTGAGATATCTACCTTAAATGTGGAGTAATATTGTCAATCTTATTCATGGATTTATTGAATCGAGATTAATTTTTATTCTAAAATACCATCCCAAAATATTACGTATGAACTTTGTTTAGAAAGTGAATCTCATATAGTTTGATGGTCCACCAATGTGAAATCAATTATTTCCCTATATCCCACTAAGAAAGAAACTATGTAAATACATTAAGAGGATTTCAATTATTATGTAGTTGGGATATGTATGTGTCTAAAATTTTACAAGAATGATTTCTTAAATGTCTGGGTTACTAAATAGAAGTCAAATAAAGATTGTACTCATTTACATAATTTTATTATATAGTTGGAAGAATCTAAAATGTGTAATAATGATTTAAATGAGTGGTATAATGTAATTACTGACTGGAAATGGAATATTGGTAGTGGAATTCATGCATTTTTTAGTTATTAAGAGGTATTATCCAAAGGAGTAGAAGGTCTTTCTAAGGAAACTCCTACCGAGGAAACTATAAGGGCCAATGTTTGTTCACTAGAATCCTCTAATTCTGAGGTGGATAGATCATTTATATAATATATCCATAAAGGTAAAAAAAATTGAGAGAAATGAGATAAAATAAATGATCTATATACTAAATTTTCAATTTTACTTAGTGGGAACATGAAGAGGTTGAGAAATGTATTTATCCATGGAATCTAAAAAAGAATGGAATGATTAAATGTATGATCATCTTTATTGGATTTCATCACATAGCACTTGGAATAATAAAGTTGAACATAGTATGTTTTCTAATATGAAATTTAGGATGTGAAAAAATTTTGTCAATTTTTTATGATAGTGTATTGTATTATGAAAATTTGAGTATATTTTAGGATTGTAATTATCAATTTTGTTATAGATGTATAATATAAAAATTTAAAATAAATAATGTGACAATATTTTTGGAGGAAAAATTATTCTTGAATTTGATATAGTTTATGCCTCCTGACAGGGAATAAAAATCATACGGATCATTTGATATAAAATACTAGAAAATGCATTAACTAAATTTAGGTCAAGATTCTTTGATCCTAGGATTGTGTATATTTTTTCATTTGATAGATAGTATATGTGTACCAACCTAGTAGAATCATATAATTGTGAATATGTTCCAAATCCCTCCCCTATTATTTCATATTTCCTAGTCCCTCCAACGATTCAGAAATAGTAGATGAAATAGTTATAATCTAATATAGGAATGACTATGAAGGGTTAAGGTGGAATTGGATATTCCCATGTGATGGAATATGTGTTTGAGCATCAAAAAATCACAACTTTAGAACAATTTCATTGAAATAAATTATTTAAAATTGAATCATTAAATAAATAATGTTTTGTCATGCCCCAAATGCACATTAGACATCCACGCCAAAGGAAAATAAAATAAATATAATAAACAGAGTGTATAGGTAGGGTAAATGGAAAATAATAATTAATCCCTCCACTACCCTGATCCCCCTCCCCTTCAAATATAACTACATTACCACCTCTAGTTCCCATCTATTCCTTTCACAGAATATAACTACCCTCTATCCGTATAATGAAGTAAAAGGACTAAGAGTCCAATGTGATAAAGAAAACAAAATAAAAACTAAAATAAAACATACCTTTCTCTAGTGACTATACATGTCACTTCCCAAAAAATAATAACCAAAACACCCCATGGATTAAATCTTGTTCCTACAAACAAGGTGGAAAAAATACATGTTTCAAAATGATACTATCAAATAGTACATTTCTATTAATTAAAAATTTCCCGTCCTATTAATGGTATATAATAATTATGTCTTTAGTTTCAACTTAAATTAGTTTTGTTTGACATATGTTAGTTTGAGACATTAAATTAAACTCAATTAGGTCTTAATAGATTCTGTTTGATTACATTTGGTTCATATTGGTTGGGTTATGTTCAATTTAGTTCATGTTGGTTTCAATCATATAAGTTTAAATTCATTATAATTTCTTCAATTTGATACACTTTTTTGTGTTATATTAGTTAAATTTATATTAGTTTAATTCGTCCAATTTACAATAATTCAATTTTTTTGTGTTTGAATTACTCATTCTTTATTATGGTCATTCTAGATCTATTTTGGTTGATCATATTTACATTTACACCCGATATTTACTATTAGTTTTTGAATGGTTTATTATATGATTCATTATATTATGTTATTTTGTTTTATCTAGATCATATTGGTTCATTATTATTGATTCAATCATAATTGAGTATGTTCAGGAGAGGTCTAACCAAGTTATACTGATTAAGAATGATTTTCATGGGTACAATGTGTTATGTTTTATTTTAGATCTAGTTATATTATATTTATTTTCACAGTATATTCTAATTTAATTTAATGTGGATTTATATTGGAATATTTAGTTTTACACATTATAGATTAATAAAATTCAAATTATTCTAGTTTTCCTTTATATATTATGTTCCATTTTTTCCATTCAGTTTGAATGAATTCATGTTGGTTTCATTTAATTTGGTTTGTTTGTTTTGAATTTGGATAGGTTGATTAGGATTGATTAAATTTAGTTAGAATATTATTTCACATCAAAAAAATATTCTAATAAACATATAACATTATTTAGTATGAAAACATGTTGTGAAATAAAATAAATCAATGATTCTTTAAATTTAAAGTCAAGGGCACAAGGGAACCTAACTCAAACTCAAGGCACTATTCTAATGAAGAAGGAATCTTGAATCTTCCATTTAACACATTCATGAATTTTCACTTTATCATATATATAATGACATCTAGACTTTATGTACATATTTTCATGAAAAAATATATAATATAGGATCCTTACATATATTATTATACATCAATATTCCACTTCACAAAACATAGGTATTCATTTTTTCATATATATTAATACCTTCCTGAGAGAATATATATATATATATATATATATATGGGAACATATATATGTATATGCCTACTTATTCATACATGTCAAAGTCTCCTTTGACAATGAAAACCTGAAGCCACTACATCAATGTCCATAAAACACTAAAAAGACATAGAAAACTCAAAACCCCAAAACCCCTAAATTATCAAAAGGAATTGAATTGAAACATAAAAAAGATAGATAAATCCTCGGTTGAATTTTTATTTTATTAAAAAATTACTAATTCTAGGATTGGGACAGAAATTTTGATAGAAAATTGTTGAGTCTATATAAAAAAGGAAGGCATGAAGATTCATTTTAGTCAATAGAAAATCCAAAAATTCTAACATTATGTCAGGGAAAAGGTTAGGAATTCGCCTCCCCAATCATGAATCTGATAGACCATGGGTTAAGAACTAGAATTTAGAGCATAAATTGTATGATAATTTGACTTTTCTCCAATGTAACACCTCACATTCATAAAATACATCTCTAAATCAAAACTGTATTATAATAAATGAAGAAATAAAAATGATAATAAAAAAATATGAGAAATTTATGTATATACAAAATCCAATAATGATCTATAGTGTAATAAATGATTATCCCCAAGTATTTTAACAATACAAACCTAGGGGTAATGGGAAAAGAGAATTCCCATATAATACTGGTTAACATAAAAACTATGGTTTGAGCATGGAAATCCTAGAGAGTCCACATAAATAGTTGTTACTTCCACTATAAGAAAGTATTATAATGGGCTCATGAATATAATTATAGATCACAAAATTTTTGATGAAAGGGTAATGATTTTTACTGAGGAATCATCCCAAATAGCATAACAACAAGTTAATATTAATAAATTATAAATATTGTAGAAATAATACTTTAAAAAACAATTAAAAAATCATCCCAATACCAATGTAATGGTCCAAACCAATAGCTACTCATAGTTCACAATAATAAATTTAATAATTAATTCATGGAATGAATCAATACATACAACAATTATATTCATATATACACCATTATATTCAAATAATGTTTTATTGAAATACTTAAATATCAAATAAAATTAAGATAGTTTTCTATCATCGTTTCGTACCATCAAAAATATCTAACATAGGACATTCCAACTATCTAGGTACCCATATCATAAGTAGAATCACTTTACAACACTGTTATTTTGAAGTATTAACAGGAAAGATATGAATAACCATTTTATATGGAAATATAGACTCAAAAACCAAATCCTAATATCATATCACTCATTTACTAAGGATTAACCTCATAACTCCCTTGTCCTTTCCTAGTGGGTATATGATAGTGCTAATTTTGGTTGTCTTCCTAGAAACCCTCTAATTAAATGTTCTTTTCCATGTGACCATGATCATATGTTATTTATACACATAATCAATCCTCAAATTAATTATTAGAATCATTATTTTATTACATTATGTCATCCAAACTAATAACTATCTCAATCAACAATATCATGAGGTGAAACCTTTCATTATAATACTATGTCTCGGGGGAATGATATCAAGGAATGATGGTTCAATAATGAAAATCGAAAAACTATATCCTTACTTATTAGAAGAACCATATTTTTATATATTTATTGTTATTTATAACGATATAATCCAATTTTAACCTGAGGGGATGTTTATAATAATCCTTGACTCATCTGTAGTAGATGTGAAACCATAGAAGTAATGTTTGTATAAATATCTAAAGTCATTACCATAAATAATTGATTTTAATATGTATCATTATATATATATATAAGTAAATGACTTTAATATTCTAATATTCATGAATTTAATTATTAAAAAAATGAGAAAAGTATTTCATTTGATATTTTCTATCGACACTGACATATTGGGGGTCTTATTTGTAATAGAAATCCAGAAAAAAAAAGAAATACAATATAGTAGTTGAATAACCCATCATAACATTGGACACCAATTATATCAGAATTAATATATTTTGATCCTTAATTATAATAAATTTAAAAAATTAATATAAATTTAAATATTATGTTTATGTTCCCATCAAATCATTGGACTCCACTAAAAAGTCAATAGTTTACTAAAACCATAAACATAGAAGTGTAACACACTTATTTTCATCCCACATTATTTCTATCATTGATATTTAACCAATGTGTTCTCTAACTCAAAAATTAGTATTATTTTCATCAAATCCTAAGGGGTGTAACCACATTAAAATCAATCAATATTGAATTTATTGTATCTCATACTTATGCTAATGCTATGATGTCGTCAATAAAATTTACAAAAAAATGAGAGACCAAAATTTTAAGGAAACAATATTTATTAATGAATATCTGAAAATAATCAAAGATAATTTTAAAATTCCACATATATATTTTAAAAATTTACTTTAGATGCCTTAATAATAAAAAATAATATAAAAATGATAATTAATATTATCTTAATATTGTCTAGGGCCTCAGGACCACTATAAGATAGTTAATAATATAATATAAGGCCTATAAAATCCACTGAATCATTAAAGTGATGTTAAATTCAATTCTATATAATTTAATTATACACCTAAAACCTATATTTCAACACCTATAATCTATTCAAACCCATATAAATTCAATCAATAACCTAATAATTATTATATTTCTCCTAAAATAGATGTTAAAACAAAATATCACCAAATTAAAAGGAAACCACAAAAAATAAAATATTTCTTAATAATATTTTAAAATATCTTACCATTTAGTACCAAGATCAAACAAATAATATATTACCATTGAGCATTATTGAGGATGATGGAATTTGAAGCAGAATAGAGGAATCAGATGTAATAGGACCATCAAAGAAGGGTTTGTTCCTTGAGTGAGAGGATCATGATGGATGAAAAAGGAATATGGGGAGAATATGGTTTGTGGGGAAGAGGATAGGGTTCATACTGGGTATCAGAATGAAGGATAATAGGATAATATGATTTGTGGGAGGAGACAAGGGTTGGCAGAGGATTGTTGAGTTTTCATAGGAGGGGAAAGAGAAGGCTTATAGGGCTCAAGATGGAAGGAGTGGAGCGGTGAGAAGTAGAGAGAAATAGTGGGAAGTGAATGGGAGTATGGATTAGACGAGTGAAGCATGATGGGTATGGGAGAGGTGGTGTGGGGGGTCGGGATGTGAGTGGTGGTGAGGAGTGTATGTGGGAAGTTGTGTTGTCAGGATGGGAGAAGTGGAGAAAAATGGGGAGAGGGTGTTTTAGGGTATTTAGGGAGGTCTATACCTATTGTTTTTAGCCAATTTTTGGGATAGTCTATAGTATATTTACATATCCAAATGATTATGTAAAACTATTGTGATAGTGGCGTGTGAATAACCATTGTTTCTAGTAATTTCGGATTCATGTTCAATAAGATTCTTGTTTGACATTTATTTCTTATAAGCCTTGAAATAAAATTTACTACCAACATTTATTTTGTATCTCATATATTTTCCCGTTATCATTCCATAAGTAATGAGATTTTTTTGAAATTAATATAGAGATAATGTTTCAGGATCTCTGTCTTCTAGTGAAGAAAATTTTTCATCAATCTTATTGGGATGGATTCTAAAAATATTTTTACAAGTGTAGAGTCCTATATCATTTCACCAAGACATATGATAGCATTGACAATGTTAGTCACCGATGTAATGAATTCCACAACAGATTCATATTCACCTATCATCAAATCTTCAAATTTCAATATCAAGATTCGTAATTTTTCCTTATTCACCTTTGAATTTCCATTATACATGTTTTTCAATTTTTCCCATTTGACTTTGGCTACGAAAACACCTTTTACCCTTCTGAATTAACTATCATAATGTGATGTTAATAAAGAATTAATGTCCATTACATCATTCTCAATATTCTTCATATCAACATATGTAAGGGGAACTTTTTTATCAATATGATGGAACCCATTTATTGGAGCTTCAAGAAGATCATATTCAATTAACATAAGATAAGTAAATATTTTATCTTTCTAGTTATGATAAGTCATTCCATCAAAAATTTGAATACATTTACTATTCACGTAATTCAAATTATCCATCAGCAATGAATAAGTGAATATAAGATTCATCTATGATACCAATTTAATCTGAAAATCTAGGATAATTGTATCCCTGATAGGGGGAGGGGTGAATAAGTTATATATTATCATTTATGTTCCTTTGAAACAACATTATTATCATAATATAGATTCCATTCCCTCCTAAAAACAATTCAAACACTTATCCACATGAACTGAAAAATTTATAAGGTTTACAATTCAATAAGAATAGCTATATCAATGGTATGGTTCGGAAATGATCAAATACCACATAATCAACAAGTAAATTATCCTTTTGTGAGGAATACAATGAGAAGAAGATTCTCAATCACTTCTGTAACACTATGAAAACAATATAATATTTTTTGTGCTCCCTTTTATCACCAATGATGTAATACAACATTCTGTACAAATAAATGTTACATATGCTTCTTTATTAGATTCAACAATGTAAATTTTTGGAAAAAAATTCATCACATTCATACCCTGAAGATAGTATGAAATTTAATGAATTTTCATATAAAACTCAAACATGATTTTCAGTCTTATTCTCTTAATATGATTATTCATGTATGATTCTCCTTGTATCATTGTTCAAAATGGTAAATATGATTTTTCCAGAATAAGGATAAGTAATTTATAAAAAAATTCTACTTAAATCTAGAAATTTCAATATGATTATTCAGCCCAATATGATTACCAAATGAATAAGTTGAAACACTAAATACAATAATCAGTTGCATGTGATATTCAGTTGAATACATTGAGATCTTATCTCATCTCATTATCCATTCATCAGACAAAACATCTTCAAGAAATACACAATCTGGGAACCTCTTATTCACACTCTATAAATTAAGAGCTTCTCTCTATTCCCATGAATAGTACACTCATTTTCAATCTATTGAAATGTGTGATGTACTTCTCACCTTTTTTCAGCTACCCAAGAATGGTTTTGGTGGAAATACTATAATCATTCCCACTCAACCAAATTACGCAAAATATTGATTTCCCAAGAATGTCAGGTGAATTTATAACTTTTTTAACACTTCTCATTTATTCTCAATCCACATGGAATATTCTAAAGACATCATCAATCTTTTGAATTTTTTGAAAAACATCAATCCAATTTCAATTCCCATACTAATTCATTCAATCTGATTTCTTCATTATGATGCTCTACACCAAATGAAAGGCAATCTAACCCTTCATATTTTTTCATTATCATAGCAGAGTGAATCTGTATCGACTCCGATAATATGGTTCATGATACAATTTATAAAATAACTTAAAAAATCATATTTCCTCTTAATATTTTGAATATAATACACTTAATCTTTTTTCATTGATGATATATATCTTTTGGATTTATGATTGATAAAAAACAAGTACCTTATTTTTCTCACATTTTTCCCAACTATCCCCATATTTAAAATTCCAAGATCTTCCTTCGTTAACTCATTCAACCATTTTGAATGGTTGACAACATTTTTGATCAATATCTATCATTATGTTTTTCATTAGCTTCAAATAAATACATTTTACAATCATTCATGTGGAAAACCATTCTTCAAGAATACAATGATACACCAAATACGATGGATTAGTGTCTACAGATTCAACATTAAAAATTTCACCAATTCCAAACAAGGGCTTCTATCATTATTTCCATCATGACTTTATATAATTTTTAGAATAGATTTAGAATCGTCTGAAATTCAATGGAATGAATGGTAACATTAAAATAAATTCCTTCCATTACTTTTTACCCTAAATATGATTGACATGCATACAATCAGAGGGAATATAGTCAAACATAATATGATCATTATGATTATGATTAGGCTAAATATGATCTGCAACACCCTTTTCTCTTTCAAACATGAATTGATCAATCTAAATATGATTGGCATCATATCATTCACTCTATCATTTCATCATGCTATAATAACATGTTTTCAGAATACATGTGATTAATAATAACTCCATGGTCATAAAAGCATAGTCACATTTATATCATTGTCATAGAGACTCTGATTCCTCTGATTACAATTAAAACATTTATTCTATATTCAGTGTGAATCTGATTCCCCATTTTTCTTGAATCCATATTCTCTTAAACAGGATGGACCTTTCCTAGAATTGTGAGTCTCTTTTCTTGAATACAATGTTCAATCCGATTTTCACCAAATACAAAGTGAGGAGATTTCATTTCTTATTAATCTTCCTTTTCATTTTTAAAAAATGTTGACAATAAAGGACAATACGTAAATACGATCACCATTTTTTGGGTTTGTCCTATCATATTACTCTATATTTTAAATTGATTCAAACCATAGGAAATATTATTAATTCATATCACTAGTAATTTTTCATGATCATCATCAAAAAAAATTGGCCTATTTATGTAAATATAACCCTATAGGTCCCCAAATCGGAAGGCTAATAGTTTATAGTTGTAAACTCTCGGTGAAGATTATCTGATTCAATGAACTAATCATTATATATATTTTATAATTTATAACTAATGGGGAAAAATTTTCAAATTAATAAATCCTTTATTTATATTGGAATCCTTTCACCACTACTAATTCATTATGTCTCTTCCTTATATTATAATCCTCTATCAAATGGGATTACCCCTTAATCATAAGTGATCTATTAACTTATTATATGTAATCCAACTCGAATGTTTATTTAGATTCAAAATAATAAATTTTATATTTCATCATTGAATCCCATATTTTAAAGTCACATAAAGGGTATTCCATAAACGGTCTTTCATGTTCTCTCCAATACGTTAAAAGTATTAAATTCATGTTGTCTCCAAATAACTAAACTACATTCCTTGTTTATAATACATTAAAAATTGTACATGGGGCTCTATATATTCTCTCTATTTAATTAATTGTGATTTAAATTCTATATAAATATCTTCAGAAAATTTGATTCCTGAAGATTTACTCTGAGGACCTAGATTGCTTGAGAATTCTAGATTATATTATATTGGTCTCACTTGTGAAGATCAACTATTTACATATACTACCTTTAGAACTTTCTCCATTCTTATATATATATATACAAGTCGACATGGAAATTCTAATATGACCCCTTGACATTAAAATCAAAATCATTCATGTTTGGATCCATCCATGGGACCAGAACATTGACTTGAACTTCCAAAATTCTGATGACATTCCACTTTTCATCATCCCAATGTTATAATAAAGTCTTTCCATTTCCATACAAAATAATTATACATGGTTTGAAATTTTTTTATTGGTTATGTCTATTATTATAATTAACATGGATATATACTAAGAAACTAAAAAATCTAAGGTGGATATATTACACATTTTAAGAAGCATAGTTATTATAGAGTTTTATATCCCATTTCAAGTTGTGTAATTATATTAAAAAGATAGGTCATTATTTTACCATCCCTAAAAAAATTAAATTTGAAATTATTGAATGAAACCACATACTTAAAGCCTTATATATTAACATATGGATTGAATTTTCATCAACAATAATCAATAATGGTGTACTAAAATAGACCTTATTAGAATAATCACCTTATTTCAATTGTTTTTTTAAATATAATATCACATTAAATAATGAACCAATAATTACATGTTTTATTAAAATCAATTTCACATTCTCACATTCCCATGATATTTTTTGTTTAGAGTTTTAGATAATAGGGAAAACATCTTTCTTATAAAATTCTAACAATACATGTTGGACACATCAATTCAATAAACATTTTTTATAAATATAAAATTCTTAAATATACATTACTATTACAATTGAAACAATTATTCATTTAAGATGAATACCTATAGTGGAAATATATATTTGTTTATAGTTTTTACTCATCCTTAAACACTATAAAAAAATTTGATAATATGATATTATAAAAAAAAGATTAATAAATGATATAATAATATTGGAAACTCATTAGTCCATCTGAAAATTTAGGAATACCAATAATATTTTTTCCCTTTTCATAATAAAAATTGCACTAGAATGATAATTTACATACCAAAGAATAAAATTATTTTATCAAATCATTAATAAAACATATTAATATGAATCATAATTCCAAAATCATAATCAAGATGTTTTCCTGAAAAAAATGATCAATCAAGAAAATATGTTTTTGAAAAACACATTTTTCACCCATATAAGGGAATAAAATTTCCATTTAATAAAATATCCTTAATTAACATGTGAAATCAAAATAAATCAATGAAAAAAAATAATCAGATAAATATCATGTAGTTACCTTGGCACAACATCTTCATTTCCAACATAAAATTAATCTTACAGTCACTCTTGTAAATGTTATAACCCTAAAAGATAATCCAATATATATTCCCAAGAGAAAAAAATCATTAAAAAATACATTAATGATATATATTTGGCTAACACATCATCATTGAAAATTTAAAAGGATTAAATGATAAATAAAATTCATATAATTTTTCATTTTGAAGAACATTTAGGGTGTTTTTGTTTTAACAAATTTTATTTATTTATTGATAGCTAACTATCTTTTGTAAGAGATTGTTTTTATTTTCTAGGAATCAAACCCAATCCATTATAATGAGGTCGTTTTTGGAAACATGTTTCTAAAACCATATTTTTGTAATGAGATGCACCATACATAGAAGAAATCAAGAATATGAAGTTTCTTATCATAAAATTTTTATATTCTGGTCTATCGACATGACTTTTAAAGTCATTAAATTTAAAATAATCAACATATGAGTTTATTATTTTGGTAGAGGATTATAATTTTTATATTAATAAAATGAATTGTGTTTATCAAGTGTTTTTATAGAAAATTGTGAACCCAAGATTGAAAAATTATTCATACTTTTTAAAAAAAATTCAGACAATTCATATTTGATCAAGAAGTTCTCACGAATCATAAAAACACTCATCCTAAAAGATTTAGAAGAAATACTGGAGGTGTTTGAAAATTTTTATAGTTTCAAAATGATATTTTCATCTTGTTTGGAATTAGATCTAAATGAGATGAGAAATAAAAAATGTTGTTGGGCTTGATGAAGAAAAAATTCGTATTGGAAAAATCGTATTGATATTTTCATACTCTCATTTTTGTACTTAATTTTTTGTACTCATATTTTCATACCCGTATTTTCATTCTGCGAATATCCTACTAATATTTTCGAATGAATATTTTTTTCTTATATATTTATACTAGTATGTTTGTAATGATATTTTCATACATAGATTTTCATACTAGGATTTTAATAGATGTATTTTCATACTGGGAAAATTTTAATGAGAAAGAAATGAATTTTAATGATTAGAGAAAAAATATATCATAATGAGATAGTAAAGGAAACAGATTCTAATTATTTGAGAAAGAATCATATTCTATTGAGATTTTAAATAAACAGATCTTAATGAACTATGAAAAATAAAAAGAGTTGAAGATTTCATACTTGAATATCAATTTTTCATAAATATCATATAAATATTAAGATGTTTGAATATTTCAATGTTTATGTTTTAAATGTGAGATATTTTGGGATATTTTTTTATTTGAGAATTCAAGGATTATTTCCATGTTCCCACCTTTGTTTTATGAGTCTTCTATAAATACATCAATAGGTCATTTGTTCATTCACAATGTTCACTAACATGAAAATGGAGGATCTCTATAGAATTTGAATTAAAAGATCTTATCTGATTAAAGAATAATTATATTGAGAATTTGAGCAGATTTTTAGTTTTCTATATTGATATTGAATTAATTAAATTAAATCATCATACTCAGAATAATAGATCTAAGATCTATCATGATCATGTTTAGAAAATAAAATCTAGGATCCATCATTATCATACTCAGAGAATCCAATCCATGATCCAACATTATTATATTCATAGAATTGGATCTAGAATCTTCACACATAGTAAATTGGATCCAGAATCCATCATCACTTTATTGAGAAAATATGAACCATCATCGTCTGATTGGGAAAATCCAATCTAACCAAATTGAAAAAAGGATTTGGACTGAGAAATTGTGGATCAAATTCAACAAAGACTTTACATTTTATTTGGCTCAATTTTTTTTACAGGTAACCATAATAAAGTGATGGGAGTTAGTATAATCATACCTACCAGGATATAGAAGTTTTTTAATAGGGATTTGCACTAGTTATATTACCTTGTTCTAAATATTATATTTCCATAGACCCACGAGTGTAAATATTAACAGGATATAGGTTCTCCTACTAAGGCCAAACCTTATAAATCTTGTGTGATTTACTTTCTTTCCTATTATTTCATGCATGATTATTTACAAAAATTTGATATGGATATAAATATTAAATGAATCTATGGGTTATGTTTTGAAAATAATTAAAACTCATAAAAGTGAACAACTAATTAAACCACCCGCTTTCTCATTAATTATTAGATCATTTGGAACAACAGTTGTTATCAAATACAAAGGTTCCCTTGTTTAATCCTTATCATGGATGTTATCAATTCTATAAATAGTAGATGAATTACTACATTGTTTGAAAATAATTGTTATTTATAGAAAAGTAGGATAATTTCTTATATCCAATCTCTTAGAAGTTAAGATGAGGATGCTACTTCTGTTGGTTTTCCACTGATTGAGAAAGATGCACTTATGATGTTCTCTGATTAAATAACTATAATAGTTGATAGAAAGGCTAGAAATTAAATATCACTGTATTTATCTGAGAATATTTATCAGAATGTGATGGGTATCAAAACAACAAAAATATATGAAAAAATATAAAAAGAGTTTTCAATGGGAATACAAATGTTATGGCTGAAAATATAAAGATCTAGTGTAGAAATTATTAACAATATAATGAGTAATGAGGAAAAAATTGATGAATACTTCACTAGAGTGAGTAAAATTTTTTTCAATATAACAAGATTCAAAGATGTATTCATAGATTCTAGAATTTTGAATACACATATGAGAATCATTCTGAATAGGATTGGTTCTAAAATTTCATATATATAATAAAATGATAAATTATCTCTAGATGAATTTCATAAAATTCATATTACCTATGAAATGAGAAAATATCAATTTTTTTTAAAATAACATGAAATATTAAATGGATTCTGAAACTATGGGATAGTTCAAAACTCATGACATTTAAGATATTGATCCTTTTTATTATAAAGATAAATAGAATAATGAGTTGATTGAAAAAATCACGTCTCTATTATCTAAGAACTATTAAATAGGAATTGGAAAGTATTGAGGTAAAATTCCACAGAAATATTATGAGTGTGGGGGAATCAGACATTTTTATATGTATTTCCCCAAGATTAAAGATGAATAATACCAAGATGATTCCAATGGAAAAATCGATTAAAGATGTTAAAAATTAATAAAGGAAAAAATTATTACAATAGACACAAAAATTAGATTACGGGAATCAAAAGAAGTATCTTAATTATGAAACTAAAAGAAGACTAAACATATTAAAATTTATTTGTAGATTAATTTTCAGAAAAATTCAGAACCTGCATTGAAAAATTGGAGAAAAATAATATATTTCTTTGAGAGGGAATAATGTTGTGAACACTCTTATATAGAGTATCGGCTCAGAATAGAACGTGTAAAATGTTTTGAGAGAAAACACTCAATAAAAAATTAGAGTAGTGAATAAATATAATGAAGAAATTGATGATCGAATAAAAGATGTCATCTAAAAGGAGGATGAATTCATTTTACAGATTTAATGTTACAAACATAGAATTACTTAACATGGAAATGTGATTGAAAATATTAGTAAGAAGCTATAATATAAACAAGAATAGCTTTACAAGATAAAATGAAAAATTATCTAATCTAAAAATATGTTGAGTAAAATGAATGAAAATATAATCAAATATTTTGATGTAATATCTGATACTTATAATGTTGCTGAGAAAGCTGAATATGAGAATCATGTAAAATCTTCTCTTACAAAAATTAATGCTTCACCTAGATTTTTAATATTTCTAGTTCTAAAAAATTATAGGGGAATAATCAGTGGAAAAGGATGTTAGAGACCTATAATATCTAAAAAATTATAAAAATCACTCAAAAAGAATGATGTTACATATCTTGAGTATTTTAGAGATGAAATAAGATACACACCTCCACAAAGATTAATTTATAATGATCTTATTTCAATATAAAATCATGGTTTAATGGTTATTTCTAGTTATTTGGAATCCATGGGAATATGATGTATAGTTTCCGGTACAAAATATACTCTACCTGAAGATGGTTTGAGACAAGTGAAAGAAATAGTGAAACAAAATGATAAACATTCCTAACAAATAGAAAGTTGAAAAAGTGAATTCTCTAGATGTTTGAAACTATCCAACATAAAATCATTTTGAATTCCTAGAAGTAGTTTGTGGAAGATGTTATCAAGATGGTCATTATGCTGAAAATTTTATGACACTCCTTCCAAAATAGTTGACTTTATGATAGAATATAAATGAAAGATGAAAAGAATAAAAGTTGATAAATATCATTTTTTTGATGAAATAGATTTACAAGAAAGTAAAATGAACAATCTGTGGATACATGATAGTGTTTTCTCTTTACATATGACAGGTGATATGAAAATCTCAAAACATTTTGAATTTCCTGATGGAGGAGAAGTTACCTTTGGTAATGATAGTTTTCTAAAAATAAGAGGAATCATAATGGATGAGATTAAATATATAAAATTGAAATATAAGGATGTTTTTTATGTTAATGGGTTAGATCATAACATACATAGTGCTTGTAAACATTGTGATGAAGGAAAATAAATTTATTTTATAAAAAATTTGTTTATCATCAAATGTTTTAAAGATGGAAAAGAAATTAAAAAGGGAGAAAGTACTAGTGGGAATCTCTTTCAAATCAAATAATTCAATAATTCATGTTAATTGAGTTCTAAAGTTGAAAAAAATTATGGCACTGAAGTCTTGGACACCATGGGTAGAAAAAAAATGAAGAAAATTTATGATGTTGACGTTTTTTGAAGTTTGACATAATTGAAAAGAAGGTTTGAAGGAGTTTTTTTTATTTACCAGAAATGATAGATGACTGAGAAAAGTAATAAGAGAATTGAGATTCAATCTACAATACAACATGAGCTTATTCAATCTAATTTATGTGGGATAATGATATATCAATCAACTAAGGGAGATTTAGAATTTATCAGTCTTATTGATGATTTTAATCAGATGAAAAACTTAATGTGTATGAAGAATAAGTCAGAGGCTTTTGAAATGACCAATTCTTCCGAAATGATATTGAGAATGAAATGGGGGTTCATATAATTAAATGATAACAAATTATGGTACCAAATTTGTCGGTAATTCTTTTGAAACATATATTAGAAATCATGGTATCAAACATCAGTATAGTTCTCCATATACTCCACAAAAATTGGAGTATCATAAAGAATGAATAGAGGTTTGGCGGAAATTGGATTAAATATGTTAGCTCAATACGAATATTCCAAATTCTATTGATGATAATAAGTATTTACTATTGTAAATGTTCAAAATAAATGTTGGTTGATACTAGAAACTAATATAATCATTATGAAATGTGGAACAAAAAATATCATTGAAATCCATCAATGATTTTAGAAGTCCATGTTTGATAAAAATTAAAAATCGTGATTTGGGAATGTTTGATGAGATAGTTGAGAAATGAACCTTTTTGGGTTATTCGAAAAATGTAAGAAGTTGCAAATGTTGGAATAAATTTTCAAAAATCATTATGGAATCATATGATGTGGAGGTAATTAAAAATCAAATTTCCTTAACCAATAGTTTGTTTGGAATGATAAAGAGGATAAACTAGATAATTCCAACAATATTGAATGCAATCAAAAATATCCTCTTCAAGACATAGAAGAATCAAGCGATAATGAAATTTCAGTTTGGAAATAATATTAAAAATTTCATACCTTCCAAAAAAATTTGGAATCTAAAAAAATTATTAGGAATCATTAGGGTCTTGTTTAGACAAGAAGAAAGTTGAGATTAGATAATTAAACTTCACTTATCTCATTAGTTAAAAAGGGATTCATTTTTGATTATATATAACCAAAATTATTGGTGGATTAAATGAATGAAGAGATGGATTAGATTGAGAATGAATGAAACAGGGGATCCTGTTTTATGACTGTAAAATAAAAAATGTTATCAGTACCAAGTGGGGTTATAAAAAAATTGATTTAGAATGGAGATGTTTCATGAAACAAATTATGACTTGTTTTTAAAGGACATGCACAGGTGGTAGGGGTGGATTTTAGTGAAACATTTTCCCCGTTATAAGGTTAGAAACTATTTTAATGTTTCCTCCAATTGATTCTCATCACAATTAAATAGATTATATGATGGATGTAATGTAAACATACTTAAATTTCATGATTGATGAATAAGATTTCATTGAACCACATTGTGGTTTTATAATTGATGATTATGAAAACAATTTTTTTAAATTTAATAATGCTTTGTATGTGATGAAACAATATTCACATGCTTGGAATGAAAAAAATGACCACTATTTGAAAATCTGATATTTTTTAAAAGAAAAGTTGATAGCAACTTATATGTGATTGATTATGACTGTGGAGCTCTAATTGAAACTCATTATTTGGATGATATATTTTTTTCCTAGAGATAGAGATGATGTTTTTAAAAAATTTACTAATAAAATAAAGAGGAATACTAAAATTTATATATTTGTATAATTGAATTTCTTTATTGACTTAAATGTTCAAAAAATATTAAAATTTTCTATTTCAAGAAAATAATGCCTAGAAATACCTAAAAATGTTTGGGATGGAAGAATCCATATATTTTTCTACAACTATTTATGTGAGAACTATGTTGAGTAAATATGAATATAGAATAACAATGAATAAAAAATACTTTCTAATGATGATAGAATGTCATCTTTACCTTACAACCATAAAGGATAGATAATTTTTATGTTGTGACTTTGTGTGCCATGTATCAATGTAATCCAAAATATTCTCATATATTGGAATAAAAATGAATTTTGGGATATTTTAAAAGAGCAATATCAGCTTGGTTGTTATACAACTGAAATAGTGAGATAATGTTTTATGGTTATACTGATTTTGATTGGGTTGGAGATTGTAATGAGAGAAAATCATCCAAAGGAGGAACATTTATCATGGGTAAATATTTGGAGAGTTATCATAGTAATGAAATTGTGTTCAGTAACATTGAGTATATCTAAATCCAAATATGTCATACCTACTCAGGATTTTACTCCAATATGTTGGATTAATGTTTAGTGTGAATATATTAATTTAAATGTTTTTAAACCATTGAATATTCCTAGTGATAAATAGAGTGTAATTGATATTAACTGTGATAGTTAAAGAATCACTTTTTTAAAGAGAAAGTTTATGATGGGGAAGTTTTTCCAAAATACATTTGAACGAAGTATCAGATTGTTTATATCTTTACAAAAAGTAATTCCGAATGAAAGATTTGTTGAATTGTGGTTGCAGCAACATTTTATGTATCCTCCCATGTCATCCTAAATCTCATAATGAATAACCCCCACCATGATTTTAATTATGATGACAAAGGTTTTGAGACAATTACAACTCTATACATTGTAAAAAGTTTTTAATTATCTTTATTTTTTGAATTTGTAGCTACAATTATCATATTATGGGGTATAGAAAATTCAAAGTGGGAGAAAAGGAAAGTGAGAAAAGAAATAATGGGGGATAAAAAAAGAAAGTTTGAAAAGATAGGTGATGAGAGTTTATAGTTATATTGGAACAAAATTTTATTTCCATCAAGGGATGGAATTGATTTAATAAAATTATTTTTTCCAGTATTATGGTGTCAAGATAGTCACTATTGATAAAGGATATGTTTTTCCAAAATTAAAAACATCAGTTGTGAAAAATAATGATTGGTAGAAAAAAACATTAATGAGGGTTGTCAAAAAATCCTAAGAGGGAGATTAAAGGACCCTTGTAGAGTTTTATATTAACAATTTTTTTTATTTATTGAAAATTAACACTCTTTATTAGAGACTTTTTTTCCCAAGAATCAGACCCAATCCCTTGTAATAAGGTTATCTTTCAAAAAAAACTTCCAGATCCATTTTTTCCATATGTGCTACACAATACATAGAATAAGTCAAGAAGATGAATTTGTTGATCACACACATTTTTGTATTCAATTAGATCAGTATTACTTAGAATAAAATCATATAAAAAATAATTTGATGTAGAATTTTTTATTTACTATAAGTCTATCTTTTTTTTGTCAGATAACGAATATAGTCGTTGATGATTTTTTTTAAATAAGAATTTGATGTGAGGAATTAGATATTTATCATACTTTCCAAAACAAATTTAAATGATGATTATCCACTGAAGAATTTTTGAAAAATCAGAAAAACTCTAATGGTAAGTTAATTTCAATATATGGTGGAGTGGTTTGAATAATATCATAGTTAAAAAATAATATTTCCATTGTATTGATAATTACTTTGTAATTAGTTGAGAAATAGAGAGATGTTTCTAAGCTTGAAGAAAAAAATATTCGGAAGAAGTAGATAAATTTTCAAGACATGGATTTTCAATGT
The DNA here is from genome assembly GCA_963277665.1 of Viscum album. NCBI lineage: Eukaryota > Viridiplantae > Streptophyta > Magnoliopsida > Santalales > Viscaceae > Viscum > Viscum album. Next base: position 479,958,889 of record OY728141.1, read on the forward strand.
TCGTTTTCTATAATCAGATTTTCATACATGAATTTTCGTACTAGGAAAATTATACTGAAATTATTCAACTATGATTTTAATACGGAGAATTTTTTACTAGGATTTTTGTACTAATAAAATTGTTCTGGTATTTTTGTACTCTAATTTTCATTATAGGATATTTTTACTGGGAAAATAATACTAGGAAAGAAATATATTATAATGAGTTGAGAAAAAAAATCTCATAATGAGATGTTAAAAAAATAGATCATAATGAGTTGACAAAGGAAATATATCTTAGTGAGTTGAGAAATAAATAGATTATAATGAGATGAGAATAAAACAAATTCTTATATGCTGATAAATATATACGTAGTTGAATAAGTCAAACATGAATTACAATTTCTGAATAAATCTCAAATAAATTTATGGAGGCTTGAAGAAGTCAAAGTAGATGTTTTAAATGTGAGTTATTTTTAGAGAATATGATATTTAAATAAGTAGAGAATATTTCCATGATTACTGATTTTTTTCCGAGTCACCTATAAATACTTCCCCATGTATTTATTAATTGAAAACCTTAAAATACATGAAAAAGGAGGAGTTATAGATAATTTTAAGTAAAATATACTATAATATTGAAGAATAATTATATTTATCATTTGAGAAGAGATTGAGTTTTAAATGTTGAGAGTTAATACACTATATTAAATAATATTACTGGGAAAATTGATTCAGGATCTACAATTGTTGTAATTAAAATGAGAGATGTATGATCCTACATTATCATACTTATAGAATCAAATCCATGATCCTGTTTTAGTGTAATCAGAGAATTGGATCTTGAATCATCATAACTTGAAAATAAAAACTAGAATCCAACATCATAAGATTGAGAAAATTGGATCTAGTCACATTGGACTGAGGATTATGATAGATCAATTATGGAGCATATTCAACTAATTATATAATCTTTCATTTGCATCATTTTTTTATAATAAAATAATTCAAACTACCGAGAGTTTGTATAATCATTCCTAATGAGATATTGAAGGTGTCTAATGGGAGTTAGTATATTTTTTATTCACATATTCTTACTATTAGATTTTCATAGACCCATGGGAGTGGCTATGAAAGGGATGTTGGTTCTCACACTAAGGTTAAATGATTTAATTATTTTTTTGATTTTCATTATTTCCTAATATTCCTTGCATGATTGTTTTCTAAAATTTTATAACGATATAAATCTCAGCAGGATCTAGGGAATAAGTTTTAAAAAGAATAGAAACTTATAAAAGTGAACAGATGATTTACCCCCTCCCCTTCAAAGTTGTTATTATTTCCTTTGAAACATCACATTTAAATCATATAAAAATTGAAAATATCCTTTTTAACCCATCCGCAAAAGTAAAATACAGTTTCACATAAAAATTAAATGAAATTATCCTTTCCTTTGAAAAATCATAAAATGAAAAATTCATAGACAATGAAAAAAATAAAATTATATTTTTAAAAACAATGATAACATGTCAGGTAATATTCTTAAATAATAAATTTTATGATGGTGGGGAATTGAACTCAAATAATATATGATAAAAAAACTTTTTCACATTGGTAATAAAAGTTTAAAGGGTTTTAAAAACATTAAAAGAACTACTTTATTAACCTTTGAAAATAAATTAAAAATTAGTTGAATAATATCATTAGTAATATTTATTAATAAATAATATCGTTATTAAATAACATTAATGAAATTGAAAATCAAGGAATTTTTTTTTAAAATGATAAAATAATTCTTAAAGAAAAAATCTTTTACCTCAAGTACAATCTCATTTAATAGATAAATTGTTCCCTATATTACAAAAATATATTGATTTTATATTTTATTTTGATTTTTTTTATTTTGTTGACATAAAAATTATCCTAAGTTTCTCATTTATTATCATGATTAATTTATTTATATAATCAGTTACATCTATGTAAGATATTTCAAGGATGTTCAGTTCATAATCCCAAAAGAACATAGAATATTTGACCATTGTCAAAGGGGTCAATACTCCAAAATATAGATAATATAAATGAGAAAATATTGATCATATTTTCTCATTATATACACATTTAGAACCATCCATGTTACAATTTATGGGAAAATGAGTCGCATCGCTTATTGGAGGTGTTAATCCACATGTATTCACGAACAATATTATTATTTTGAAATGGATAGAAAGATAATAAAATATATGGTATATTATATTTATATATCTAAAATTATACAATTAATATCATATATATAGAGTAAATGAAACACTAAAACAATCCATGAGAGGCGGTGATGTAAAATGAAACATGTTGCTTTTTTAAGGTGGTAGTCCACACTTATGCACATATTGTTTTGTTTCACATATGATGAAAAACGAGATGAATATGAATTTTACCATAATAATAATAACATTATCATATATTTTATAAATTTATTTTATTATATATTCATGTTTTAAGAATAATTTAATGAGGTAGAATAATAAGTAAAATAAAAAATCATAGTTACAATTTATACATATTCTTTGAAAACCACCATTATCTTACACCTTAATACTTATAGGATGGTCAATTTATGAAAAAAATAAACTAGGTCTTGTATATGAAGGGATTTAAGTTATATGGGTATATAATGGTTAAGATAAATGGATAAAGAGATGTAAATAATAGATGAGAAGAGGTTCCCTTTTATAAGTGTGGGGAGTGACATTCTTGTAATTATCCATATTTTTAAATTAATATAAAGGATTTATACAAGGTATAGTAGAAAAGGTGTTAAATAATTTTATTTATTGGAATTTCCTGGGTCAACATAAAATAAAACATTTATATTTTGGATACATTAGGAGAACATTTAATCTTTATATTATAGTTAAACCTCATTTAAACCCAATTGAACCTTAACCTTGACAACATAACATTTCATAATGATAACATAAGTATATGCATGAATATATAATGGGTATTCTATAGTATATATATATATATATATATATATATTATGACACCAAATATTAATTCTATTTTATCTGATTAAAATTCTACAGATTTGTGAAATTACATTTTATATATGTACACAAAATGCATGAAAATTGGTTTTATGGGAAATACACAATTTAAGTGTAAATATAATTACATCATTAAATAATGTATTAAATTGATTTTTGTGAATTGTTCTGGTTAAAAAATAAAAATTCACTTTTTTAAATATTTGGATTAGTATCAAACATTATTTATTCATACAACTATACCATTATATGCAATAAATCAAAATTAGTTTTTAATTTTGATAAAATATAATTTTTATCTATAAACATCAAAATGGGTTCTAAAATTTAAAATAATGTTTCAAAATATATAATTTAAATATTTAATAACATATTAAGTCTAAAAGACCTTAAAATTTTATAAATGATTGTTTTATTGATATTTTAAATCCATACATCATAGTTTTAGCCTTATTTTACCGGTTTTACCATTACCGATGTGACCCTCTTTTTCCATGGTAGCTATTAATAATTAAAAAATAAAAATAGAAATATTTAAATAAAATATAACCACATAAATCCAAATATCTAATCTAATTTTCATGATTATATTTATATAATTTTCAAAAATTATTTTTAATATAAATTTGTAAAACTCCATGAAAAAAAATATTATAAAAATGTGTTTTTAAATATAAAAATTAACTCATGAAAAAATCATGTATAACAGTGATTCCACTATAATTAATTATATTTTATATAAGAACATGGGGCTTTTTAAAGTTAACATAAAATTAATCGACCAATAATAATTCCAACTTACGTTTTTTATTTATAAGAAATGACTATTTTATGAAAATTCGTATTTATTGCTATTCAAATAAAAATGATTCTTTTTAGAAAACCACATAAATTCAGCAGAGGAAAATAATAACATGTTGCTTCTAATAATTATATTCATTAATGTAATAATGTTTCAAAAAATTAGAAATTAATTAAAATACACTTTCATAAAATTACAAAAAATACACTTTTTGTGTAAAATGTGTCTTTTAAGTATTAAATTACTTTAGTAAGAATTTAGTAACTATTTATTATGATTCAATAAATAAACTCAAACTGTATACAAACTTTATAATTATTTTTTTAATGTTATTACTCATATTCATACCGATTAATTAATTGACAGTTCATAATTACCACATTCAAAGAATAATATTTCATAGTATATCATGATTCATTTATTCTTTGTGTTGTGTATACACAGAAAATTAAATATAAAAATTAATGGAAATAAACTAAAAAATCATTATCTGTCGTAGTTTAACCCCAATATAAATTACATCCTCAAAATATTATTCCATTCACCATAAAAAGAATATAATTTAAAACAAATTATAGGAAATGGAAGATAAAACCCATACACCATAAAGAAAAAATAATTAATATTTAAAAATACAATTTTTAAAAACACAAATTATAAAAAGGTATAATATAAATCCATTTGAAAATAAAAATAAATAAATATTATGGTCAACTATAATGACACATAATTAGGTTGTTATATAAGGAGATCGTTAGAAGGAAGAAAAAATAAGGACATAAAGGGCAAAAATAAAATATAAGAAATAAAATATAGATATAGATTAGACGATCAGAAGAATGTTAATATCAAAAAATATTATATCTATGTAGGATAAATAAGAGATTCAATTAATAAAAAATATTATTGATAAAAATATCAATTTTATTTCAATATAATGTTCCTTGATTTGAGTATTTATTTTACTATCAAGATACATAACATGAGAAAATATAAATAAATTACTTCATTATATTTCATAAGATAAAATTCATCCTTTATATTCTCGTTTATTAATTTCCACTTGAGTTTTATTTCAGACTCTAAAAATTAATGTTTTAGATGACTTTTTCATTATTGTAGAACTAAAATTAATGTTTACTGGGTCATAATATCCATAACAGGGTAATATATTTTTTCTTGTAGATTTATACATTATCCAAATCCAAAAAAATTAGCACAATATACCATAAAATTTTAAATTATTTAGACTTCACACATTAATATCTAAAATCTCAATAATAACACTCAAAATTCAAATTAAATTGATCTATAAATAAGTAATCATAAAAAACTTTAAAATATTTCAGACCAAAATTAAATCCTAATTATAGAAATATATGATCACATATTCTTCCAATATCACATTAAATTTATTAAAGAACAAAAATAATAACTTATATAGTCACATAATCTTAATTTATACAACTATATTCTATAATCTCTATGATATGCTAATCATTTCCATAAATAATCCGATTCTTTATAAAGACACAATAACCACATATATTCTTTAAAAGTATAATTCAACCTCTATATAAAAAATAAAATCCAATATTATCCATATAAATTTACATTTATCTCAATCACTTAATGTTTCAAATATATTAACCCTCTTCAAAAAGATAACATTAATCACATGGTTACCAAATCACATTCTCATCCCATAGTCATCTATAAAACAAAATACTTATTTAAAAAATTTAATTACTCTCTATCCTAATAAATGTTAATTATAAAAACATAAAATATCATATTTACAATAAATTATATCAATACATGTCAAGTTATATCAAAAAATAAAATTCATTTATTCATTAAATAGCCGTTTTATTAAAACAAAAGTTACTCATAATGGTTTCAAATACCTAAAACATCGAGTAAAACTCAATAAATATAACCTATCATACTTTATTATCATAGAATATCAATATGTGTATCAATTACATTAAATTTTTGATAAACCATATAATTATTAAACCATTATGATATCTAAAGATATTAATCATTCCTCATATAAATCATCCTTAACTCCAAATTTTTCTTAAAAGTTTCTCTAATACCCACTATAATTCCTCATACAATAATCAAACGATAATTAAATGATTTAATAAAAATTCATTCAACATCTAAAATTATCATGATATTTTAGGTTTATAGTTATATAAATTTAGTAAAAACACATACATGTTAAATATTTAAAATATAATATTTAAACATCCACATCATTTCCTTTATTCACAAAAAATATTATTTATAAATTTCAAGTCTTGTTTCATTCAAATAATTTTTCATCTTCTAAATAGTGTCCATATAATAGAATAGTATTTTTTTATATTCCATAATAATCTTAGAGCCCTGTGAATTAGTTTTTAAATTGTATGTTGTAGAAATCAAATAATAGTAAAGGATTTAAAAATAAAGGAAACTCGTAATTCCATGAAATATTTCAAGAAAACCATTAAATGTTTTCCTTTACATAAAAAAAATGATCTCAAATAATCATTAAATTACACCCTAAATCAACTAGTTTCCCCAAATCATTGATTAGAATGTCATAAAAATTATAAAGGTAAAATAATAATCAGGACGGTTTATTATAAAATATGAAATCCCTTGAATTGTTTGTTAAAAATACAAAAATTCAACATAAAAGGGTAATAAAATATCTTTCGGAGAATGATCATTTGATTACCTTCTAAAATCAATATACATCCATGAAACCCCTATTTTAAAACATAGAATAATTAATATTTCACCAAGGGACATAATCTTAAAATCATTCTTATAATCAATAATGCATGCACTATTACTAATGGAATCGCCCAGATGATTGATCAAGCAATTATTCCCCAGAAAAATAATAATAATTAACAAACGCATTCAAGAGATATATCAGCCTCACCCATAATTACAAAATATTTTAAAGGGAACAAACTTAGGATATAATAAACAACACTTTAATCATGTAATGTGTAGGTTTTCATGGAATTTAGATAGTTATTATTTATTTACATTTCTACGGTTGACCAATATTGATTATTCCAGTTATCTTTTTTAGTGGTTATTTATTCGATGGTTTTACTCATGGAATGATTTTGCAAGAGGCATGTATTTATGGATGAATTATATCACATAGGATCACATGACATGTACATGCTTGTATATGAGTTCAAAATGTTTAATGAAATATCCTCTATTTATTTCACTCATCTGAAATAACTTATTCAATATTTACTAAATAAATTATCATAGGTGATATACAAATCCAACCATGATTATTTTAAATTTAATGATCTGATTTTTATTATTGGTATATCGAAATATACACATTTATGGGACATAAATTCTTTAGTGGGTAGTCTGGTATATAGATTCCTTGTAAGGATCATAACCATTGAGTGGTAGTTTTCCCTATGCTTGGATAATACTTGATATTTATAAAAACCCTGATATAGTTGTATTGTCAAGTGGAATTCATTTTTTATTAACAAAATATAATTACTGTATCTTAGTTATTTGTGAGTAATAAGTGATGGTCTTTGTAATAGTTTAGGGAGCCTATTACCAAGGATATATTACTTTGTATTTTAAATATTTTGAGTATTCTACTAGAATATAAGGGTCTCCTTCTTGCTATATAATAAGATGTGTGTTGTGAAATGATAGTATCCTGAGAGAGAGAAGCATTATCATAGGCATATGTATTCCATATTAACATATATTATTAGAATATTTATACTGTGATTTAAATGAAACACAATTATGTGAGATTGAGTATATGGTACAAGCATGTGATAGATTAATTGGATATATATTGGGACTAAAACTTCTAAATGATTTTTTTTTTGAGGGATATGAGTGAACTGCATGTGAGACTTAGATAGCTTTTTATTAGGTTTGTTAGACTAGGATTGATTGTATTTGACTTATGGTGTTTTATGTTTAGTGTTATCTTGAGGTATCACTAGGGGTTTCACCATCATTTTTATGGGATTTGATCATTAAGGATTGGTTTTTGACCCATTATAAGAATGATTCATGGTATACTCACTAACCATGTAATAATAGAGTGGGTGGTTGCGGAATATATTGTGTATGTTATTTTAATGAACAAATCATGGAAATAAAATGGAGATATTAGATGTTATACTGGTGTGATTTTATTGTTATTTAATTTGGGATACAATGATATAAAGATTTTTGAAACCATTTGGGTTATTGGTATTGAGTATGTTGTTAAAATAAGTCATATTGGCTATGTCATGATGATGACTATAGATGTATGTAAATTGAATTTTTTGTTTCCTTATTTTGTGTAAAGGATAAATTTGAAATATTTTTTATCCATTAAGAACTTTATGTGATTTAGGACCTTAATTGGTTCATATAAATTGTGAATTGTTATTGGACTCCTTAGTTTTCAAATACATAGAGAATGTCCTTTGGATACCAATTTGACTAAATGGTTAATCACACTTAGGGTTTGATTGTATATGAGATGACCCTTAAAAAGGTTTTAAACCATCTATTTTAATTTTCCAATGGATGAGGTTGTTATCCCATGATGTTTTGATAACATGATTTTTAGTAGGGGTTTCTATGGAATTGGATGAGTAATTATTAACCTATGAGAACCGATGTACTAAAGTATGACTAATGTATTTGTAAAATTTATAAAAAATTATACAATGGTTCTAATACTCATTAGAAAATATAGGATTTTATTATAGTTGGTTATTATCTATGATCACGTGATGTGTGAAAGATGAGGTGGATTAACCATTTGGTTTTTAGGGATATCCTGATTGGTTAATTAGCTTGGTATATATGTCAAAAATTAAACGGATCCAGGAAAGTGGAGAGTTTGGGATCATTTAATTATGTATAAGCTAGTAGGATGAGGTAGAGCGTATTATGGGTTTAAGTGTGAAATTCATGTGATAAATACTATTGTAAATTATATTATAATTTACCTATTTTTATATTAGTCTTTTAGTGATGGATCACTGATGTAATTGAGAAATGGCATCATAGAGTAAAATTTTGACATGTTCCCAAAAGTGACGCTTTTTCAAATGGGTCTATTGGGACATAATGAGTTTATCTCATTATTATTATTGTAGTTTTGTTTGTATATTATGAGTAAGTTTGTGATATTTTATATACAATATGGTAAATCCTTTTTTAGTGATCACGTAAGGAATTTTTTATATGTGTAACACTCATTTTGTTAGAATTTTGGTGAGTGTCAATAGTTTCATTTATAGAAAATAGAATCCAATAGTGGTAGATGCTATAATTATTTTCATGGAAGGAATAATCCATGATGTTTATATATTAATAGATAAAACCCAAATATAGGTATAAACTTGGGATAGTTAATGGAGATCATCAGGTTGAGTTACTAACTACTGTCAAATTTAGATTTTTTCAAATTAATGGACTAGGTCGGTGAAAATTCAGCACGTATAGGAAAGTATGATTACATATAACCCGATGAAATGTTTTATGATATAATAATATTTATTTTGTGTGAATTTCGTTTTGAATAATGATGTTTTATAGGTTAATGGGTATAACATCATTCATTATTCTATTTAGTTTAGACTAATAAAATAAATTATTGGGTCATGATATTAAAAAATTAAAAATTAATGATTTTTATTGGTATTGGGGTATCTTTATGGAGTTGGTGGTTTGGATTATTACGTATGGGCATAGAAAGTTGTGGTTTTTAGAGGTATTTTTTCTAATAGGGTACTAACTAGATTTTTTTATTCATGATTATGTATGTTTCCTCTAATATGTGTTAAAATTCAACATTCAATTAGTTTTTATTTAGTATATCATGCTTGAGCCCAAGATTTTTGAGATCTTAGATAATCCAATAGTTTTAGTGCCGTGTCCTCATGAACATGAAAAGTAAATGTTTAAGAATTTGTTATGCGTCAAATTTTAGTGACTGACGATGATCTTGGAATTTGTGTTGAGAGAATTAATCGGTATGTGAATCGTTATAGTGGGGAAGTTTTAGTTATCCATACATGTATAAATTAGTGGTGTTAGAAATTTTTATTCCCAATGTGATTTGATCAACAATCATTTTTTTTCAATTAGAATTCAGAATTTCTATTTTTACTATATATTAAAAGGGAAAAGAAGACGTTTTGAGGTTAATGTTTTGGTACGAATGACATAAAATGAATAAAAACGTATTTAGTTGATGAAATGTGGGAAAATATGGCTATAATGGTCCCTTATGAACCATGTCATCTCAGATCAAGTCCCTGATGGTTGCACATGTAGATGTTTCCCCTAGTTGTGACCACTAGGTGACCAATGCCTATGTAATAGTTATTTATTAGGAAACTAGGTTACTATTTTTGTTAAACTGATTTCATAGTATGTCATATATGTATATTTTTATGGTGGGAATATTTTATATTTCATGCACCACTATTTTATATCCCCTAAATTGATTTACTCCTTAATCAATAAAAAAATAAATAGAGTATGTGATTTCCCCTCTTCCTATCCCCCATAGAAATCCTTTGTCCATAATATATCAGAGTATATTTTCACATTGATCTATGTTTATTTTATTCTCTATGTATTGTCTTCATGTGATGCACCTCCTCCTATTTCCCCCTTGCTAATATTGGTAATTCATTTTTAATTAAAATTTAAAAAAAATATTCTACAATCAGGGTAATACCAGGGACCTCTGGTCATCATGTCTAAAGGAGGATTTGGTGAGGATCACAAAAGTTGTTCCATATCACTTATTTAGAAGTACAAAACATTTTTGATTTATTTATTAATTTTCATAATCTTCTATGAAAGTGGTTTATAAATTGGTGTCTCATGATGAGTATTTTATATCATTGGACCCAATAGTGTGGTGGGAGTAGTAAATACCCAATTTCATGAATTTTTAGTGAGGATACAACACATGGTGAAAATTCAATCCACTATTCTACACAAAATAATTATTTATTAATTGTTTTAATTAAATATATGTTATTTTTATCTAATAAAAATAGACATTATAAGGATTTAGTTCTTTATGGATGTGGAAAGGGGAACTATGAACATGGATAAATATTCATGATTGAGAAAATAGTGGTTGACTCATTTTTAGGTAGGTTGTCACAAATATTTCTTCAATATGTGTTTAGTATGTTTTATGTATGATAAGATTCGTTAAATGGGGTAAAGTGGCCTATAATCGAACAACAGGTGCTATTATTAGATGATACGATTCTAGGGAGTCTTTTCATGATCATAACACGTCTTATAGTGTTTTATATTTATTATATAGAAACATAGAGTTTTTATCTTTTGTGAGAAGAACAATTTAATTCAATTGGGAACCCAATTATGGGTGTTATAAGTGTATTATAACTCTATCTAACCAGTGCGGTCTTGTTGGTATGTGAAACATAACAAGAACAATATATTGGGGTTCACTATCTTGGTGTTAATTATTTATATGTGATTTATATTTAATAAAAATTGAAATTTTATGATGTTACTGATTTGTGGATGTGTATAAGGTCACTATGAAAATGGATGAGTTTTGAAGATTATGAAAATAGGGGTTGACTCAGTTTTATTTATGCTTTCAAAAATATTTCCTCATTAATTTTTTCATATATTTTAGGAAGGATAAGATTCGTTAAGTAGGTGATAGAGACCTAGAATGGAACTATGGGTGGTATTATTAGATTATGTTATTCTAGGGAGTCTAGGTTAGATTATGAACTGTTCTATAATGTTATAAATTGATTATATAGCCACATATAGCTATGTATCTACTATGGGAAGATTGATTCAATTCAAATGGGAACCCAATGATGGGTGTTATAACTATGTTATATCTATATCAGCCTGGTAATTTATTATTAGTATGTGAAACATAACACGTAAAATGGATAACGGTGAACTATATTATTGTTAATGATATTTTTTTATGTTATATGCGCATAGATGGGTCAATGAGAATTTCCTAGATTAGAACTATTTTAGGATTTTTTTCTTCTTCATTATAAATGGTCATGGACTATCTAGATCATGGTTGTTCCTTTAAACATCAGACATTTAGAACCTGGTTGTTGATGGACATGTTACTCTGTGGAATATTATAATAAAATTAATGAACCTAACCATAATGGTTGTAAATATCTATAACCTATTTTAGTAATCTATTTGTAGTGTCCCTAATAGTTCTATTATGATGGGAAGTTCCTCCATTGGCTAGGTTAGTATAGATAATCTTCCATGTTGTGCAACATATTCATAGTGCACACCTTGTAAGGACCCTTGTGAGATGGGTGATGGTATATGATTCAATGTTGTATCATATGACTCCCGGATTTACTTTTGTGTCAACGGTTTACAACATAAGGGACATCGCTAGGAAAATATTCAATTTGAATTACTGAGATCAATACATAGGTTGATTGTTTCTTCACCATAACCATGATTCGGGTAAATATTTTTATTTCTATAATGATTGATAATTCACCATTTCTATTAAATTTTAGATATATCATATGATTTTCTTATTCTGTAACAGTGATGTATAATTAATCTTATATGTCATTTTTGTGGTACACCATCCCCCATTACTATGTAACATATAATATATCACATCTTTTATAGATCATATTGGTGATCCCTTATTTATGGCATGTGACAGCTCATTCATCATATGTTATTATAGTATCTATGTATCATTCACCCATGTTATGTGGGTAAGTGATACATTATTCACCTTGAGTTAGTGAATTATTTATATAATAGTCACTTAGACATTTAATTTTTTATTCATTATTCACCAATGTGTTGGTCATTATGGTGATAGCTCAATCAACCTGTTAGATATATTATTGATATGTTAATCACCCATTGAGGTATATAATTAAACCTTGTCATTTGGATAGGTGATATATAATTTTTATTGAGGTACCAATTCATTTATGCATCTCTCCACCATGAATTAGAATATGTTGATATCTAATTCACCTCGATATACATCATTGACATATATAGAGATTATTATATTATCAAATTCACTCAATGAAACATTATTCACCTATTTATATATTATGTTCATATTTTATTCACCAAGAGATACATCATTATCTCTTTTGGAAAATTTGTTAATATATAATTGATCAGGAGATGCCTCATTTTCTATCATTAAGAGTATAATGGAATATCTATCAATTATATATGCTTCATTAAATGTTTTTTTATTTTCATATATCATTTACCAGGATTATTATTTGTAGGAGAGGTGATTACTCATTAAATCTCATGATGTGGATAGACCATATAAGAATCATCCCGTCTAAAAACTGGAGGAACCTGATGTCAGAAAATAGTGAGGGTGTCTTATTGAGTACTCATTGGTTTGAAAAGTTAATATATGTGATGTATAAATTTTTCTTTCCTTCAGAAAAAATAAATATATATATTATTTTTCATTTGAAACACTTTTGGAAGTGGATTTCTGATTTTTTGGTGAACACCCAAGATTTTCACACCAAATATATGTGTATTTGTTTTGGACGTGTTGGATTTGTAAATGGAAAACTTATATTTGGGTGATATGGAAGAGCTCAATTGAAGTTATAGAGACAAGTATATAGTGTTGTTCATGACATAGGTTGGTACATAATCATATTCAGATTTTAGTTTACATCTATACTGTATATCATTTATCATTAGATTATTTTTGTAACTTTTCTAATTGTTTAACATATATGAGTTCATTTTATATTATTGTTTTATGGAATAAACTCCACAATATCTCAATTATCTTACTATGATGATATCCTAAGTTTTGGGATTATTTTTATTATTAAATTTTATTGTCTATTACAATAAAATTATTGTATTATTCCCATATTTTATAATCAAGTAGTTTCTAACTATTTGTAGATTTTGATATAGGGGGTAGTGCAGAAGAGTTCATGTGACCTTTATACATTGGTTGATTTTACAAGAATAGGTTGGGGTCATTAAAAAGGCTATCTTAAATTTAAGCTTTAATTTTTTTCATGTAAAAAACATAATCAAAGTGATAATATAACGCCATATGTTCATATAATTAAATAAATTATTTTTTTTAAATAGATAATATTGAATTTAGATTAATATATTTATTAATATTTCATTGAATGATAAAAAATGACAATGGTGATGAATTTTTTAGTTTTGGAAAATATATACTATGTTCATAATGATTCTCTATTTGGATGTGAGGAAGGGTCAGCTCAATTGAGTAGGGAAATATAAAAAAATGAGGGTATTGAATTTAATATGTTTAGGTTCACAATTTCTAAACTATTTGAAAAAAAAATTTAAAGAAACTATTTATTATATATTATCTATACATAATTAAATGAATGAGTTTTGAAAATCATATTTTCATTAAAATTAATATTATTTTAATTATTCATTTGTATCCTTGGTCATTTATTTCTTTTATTACCATCCAATAGAACTCATGAGACCTACATAGGGTTACCCCATCATTAAAAATTCATCCCATTTGGTTTTTGGTATGTCTTTTTCAGGGTCAATGGTATATTACAATAATATTATTTATCTTCTTATATTATGTTTTTTTCCCTTTAAAAATTATTTTTAAATTTATTATGGTTTCATAATGTCGTTTCTATTATATCATTTAATAACTAACGAGAATTATGCGGTATTCTTGTGGTTGATGGAGAATATGACCTAAGTGGAACCTATACAATTGTAAGTTTAATGGATTACAGAATTTCTCTAGATGAGATTTTATGTACTTATATTATTTATGAAATTCCCATTAACATCTTATATTGATGAATTAAGGATTTTATGAGAAACAATTTATCTTGTGATGTTTTTTATAATATGGATGTGTATTGATTATATTATAAATTTGGTTCATTTAAATAAGACTCACATTATCTATGTCTCTATGATGTATTTAAAATAAATATGGATCTTTTCTGGTTAAACTATTTTTCTATATAGTATTTTTTTTGTTTAGTCAATATTATAGGTTCCTATGAAGTAAAATTTACTTGATCAGGATGAATGTCCCTAAAAATAAATGTAACTGATGATAAATAGGTTATTATGATGCATAATTAACTATTAATTGTTTATCAAACTATTATTTTTAATGGTTTTAATATTATTATAAATAATAAAAATATTATTATTATTTTAATTGTTATTACTATTATTCTTATTTTGTTTTATGTCAATGTAGTATTTTATAAATGGTTTACAATTGGATATTTAAAAATAGTTGAACTATATATTAATATTAATATTTTTAGTCTTTGAAGTGGTTTATTAAACAAAAAGAATATTTTTTATAATATATATTTTAAAATATGATTTAATAATTAAGAGTTTTGATCATGTTGATTAATAGATAATACAAAACAATTATTAAATTATTGGATAATTTTATAAATCTTTTTATAAAATCTTTTTGAAAAAAATTTCATATATATGAAATGGTTTGAAGATATTTCAGGTTAAATTTTAATTTTTGATTTTAGTGTGAAAAAATTTAGTATCTATAAATGTAATTTCATATTTATATTTATAAATTGGATTGAGTGGGTAAAAAATATAAGATTTGTTTAATTTGATTTTTTTTCAAGGTCAAAGATATTTTTATATTCTTGTTTTTAAGGATTTATTATTCATCATATGCTATTAAACTAAGAGAATTATTTATATAGGAAGCATTCAATGAAACTATTTGGTATTTTTTATGAATCGTGTTTATAGGGTAATTTTCTATAGTTTGAAAAGGTGATTGTTAGTCATTTATAAAAATAATATATTATAATTGGAAAAAAGTATTATAATTTTGAAATTTGATGGTATACAAAAATATGGTTCATTAATCTTTTAAAAGTATAAAAACATGTATTTTTGGTCTATTTTTTTGTTTGATGGATATTAATGAGTTATAAAAATAGACTATGTGAATTTTTTGTCATAATATGTGTGTTTTTAGAATCATTGTTTTTATTTTTTTTTACGTGCTTTTCTCCTATAGTTAGCTAATTTGGAACGTCTTGAATATGGATTATTAATATTTTTATGAAAAGCTCTCAAATTATGAGATCTCATTAAGAAATCATCAGGTTTTCTTTTATTTTCTATGATGAATGAAATATTGTAATTTTTTGTGATATAAAATAGGGATTTTATGAAATGTATTAAGGGATAATTTAATAACAGATAGTGTATATTTTACCTATTTTGGTAAGATATGATCCTCCTTCATTTTATTTTTTTTGTTTTTCCTCGATTTTTGTGTGTAAAGGAATCATGTATATGTTTTCGATAAGATACCACTTATTTCATTGTCCATAGGTATTGAGTTAAGATGTGATTGATCAGGTATTTGTGATGGATAACATATGAGAATATTTTAGATTCTCAGGTAGCCTTTTATCAAAATTAATCTCATTTATTTATGGGAAATAGTAACATTTTTTTATTTTCACTCATTTTTGATTGTTGTACCTGTGTGCAGTTCATACAAGAAACAATAGTGGTTAGTATGTTACACAATGAAAAAGTGATATTCACATGTCGTGGAGTTTTAATTTATTTTATAATGATAAAATTGATATTTTTTCCTATGTGTAGGTTCAAAGAGGTATGTTTAGGATAATGAAAATTTCATAAAATTATATTGGTAGATATTTGAGTGAAAATTGTGCATCTATTGAGAGATATCCCTATAGGAAATCAATGATTATATGTTGGGAGACTATGTTTACCTTTTTAATAGATGGATTTATTTTTTAACAATATTTTTGGGTTGACCTGGTTGAAATGATTCAAAAATAGATTATTATATTTTTATTTTATATGTTTCTCTCCTCTTATATTTCATATTAGTTTTTATGGACGGTTATGAAATATTTTATTCTCTAATTTAGGTTTCTTTATTATGATTTTTTATAAATTATTTGGTGTCATAACGTAATTCCATTTACATAACGAGACGTAACCCTTGAGTTTGGTGAGATTATTTTTTTATAAATTTATATACAGAGTAATTAAACTAAATTACAGGTTTATGTGATCTTATTAGTTAAGATCCTAGTTTAACTAAGAAATAATTTTTATAATAAAAACTATTTAACTTTCCAATTTATTTATAATACATAAAAATAAAAAAAACATCATTAAATTCAAGAAAATTTATTGTAACTTTCCAATGACGCCTACATGTGAGTTCATTATTAGCACACAAACATAGGAGAGTTTAGATATAGTGACCCATGAATTTTTATGTCAATATTACATCATTTTATTGGAGAAGATGGAGACCCGCGAAGCGTTCCCGAAGAACCCAACATGAGATGCAAACCCTAGGTTAGATTCCCAATCCATCATGGATATAGTAGCTGGGAAATCAAGAGATGAGCATCCTTCTCAAGCTGATGCGATTCCGGAAATCCATATTTTCCCTAAACCCTTTCGAAATCATGGGCCACCTGCAATTTCATTCTCAACAAGTGATGTGAATTTTATTTCTTCTGATTTAAGATTTTTTTGTTTGGGAAATTCTTATATTGAAGACCATCTTTGAAGTATCTTCGCTCATCCCTTGAATCGATAGGATTTACGGGTTTTCAGCTCGGTCTCCTGAACCCTTCTCACATTATTTTTTGGTTATCATCTTAGGAGGAATATTGCAGGCTTTGGGTTAAGAGGTCATGGTACTTCGAAGGTTGTTTTTTTAAAATTATCAAGTGCACACCAAATTTTGATGCATATACTGAATCCCCCATTATTCCAAACTGGCTGAGCTTCCTAGAGTAACCCTTTCACCTGTTTAAGTAGGTCGCCCTGTTCCACATTGCTAATCTTATTGGAACTCCACTAAAATTGGATGTGGCATCAAAAATGCTTACAAGATCTTCAATTTCAAGTATATCTATTGAGTTAGATGTATCTCAACATTTTCTATCCAGCATTTGGATTCAATCTAGAAATTTTGGGTTTTCCCATGATATTATCTATGAAAGATTACCGGACTAATACTCTAAGTGCATTAGATTGGGGCACCCTTCAAGAAATTGTGGCAAATAAAATGACCATCCTAAAGGATTTAAGCTTTTTTGGAAAGAAAAAAGTAAATATAATCAAGATAGACTTTCTAGACCGTATAATTTAGTTAGAAAAGAAGAAAATCTTGTGGTTAAGGATATAGAAAAACCCTCTGATTGTGTTATCATGGAATGTGATGAAGGGGAAAAGGGTGGTTTGAATTCTCAAGAAACTTGCTATCATATTTCAGATTTTTTTAATGAAGTTCTTACTGTCACCAAGAAGTGAGAATATCTTGAATCTTAAAATATTGATCTCACACTCCCTAAAATGAAGGAAGTCTCAACATCTGAGGGTCATGTGATAAACAAAGTTGTGCATACAGATGACTCTCTCCAGCCCAAAGTGGGGGAGGATTTTCATCTGAATAATCAAAAAGGTAAAAAAAATTAATTGTGGAATATGATGGTTTCATCACTCCAATCCCCAAGAAAACAATAAAACATAGAGGCAAAGTCAATTATGAAAGAACTTTCATCACAAGATCTTTTGCGGCCAGAAGTCCTAGCCTTGAGGTGCCTCCACAACCAGTCCCTCTTAAGCCCCTGTCAGATTATTCTGACTGTTCTGATTCAGACACTTCTTGAGGCCCTGGTGTTCCTAACCATGATTGTGGTTTATCATTTGAGCATGTTTGAACCGGTTGAATTCCTTCTTGATGGTGCTTGCAGTCTGGCTTCAGATTTTATGGGAAAGCTTGCACATGGAGATACCTACTTGCTGGATTCTTGCTGTTTCATCTCTATGGATTCCTCTATCTATTTTTTGTTCAATGTTTGGCCTGATTCTTCTACATGCTAGCATATTTTTTCCCAGTTGAGATCTTGGTTGATGTTTCTGCATGATAGATTTGTTTCTTGCTGCTCGTCTATGCTCGAATATTGGCTCAGGTCCTTTTGGAATGCATTCACCTGGAATCTACACGATCTTTTGAAGAAATCCAATGATGAATAATATACTTTATGTTACTGATATAAAAGGATCTTATTTTGCTTTTCTATTAATCTTCTTGCTTGGTTGCAGAATTTATAAGGTGTTCTCAGTCTGATTTGAATGTTCTCTGATAACTAATCCTTGGGAGTTCCTATACTCACTTTGGTTGACGTTTGGTATGTTCCATTATGAGCATTTTTTTGGTGAACTGTTATGTATCCTCTTTGAGTATCGACCGAAGAGATCATCTTGCATTGATGGAAATTTGTGCTGAAACTTTCTACCTTCATTCTGGTTGTACCTAGTGTCCATTTGATTCTCTTCATACTAGTTTTTCTCTGATCTAAGGAAAGACTCTTCAAACCGTATTTCCTTTTGTACTGAAATGTTATATCTTTTTCTTGAATCATGATTTGATTTTTTTGATCTATTGAGGTGCTTGATGTTTGTCTGAAACTGGAGAATGTCTCGGCGATGCTCAAGGGAGGCTCCCAATTTTTGATGAAGAGTTCAGCATGGAATGGAATATCATATAGGAGGACTGTACTATGAACCTGTTGAATCATTAGGAAGCACTTGGATGCTGGAATATAGTCTCAAATGGAAGAAACATAGTTGTGATCACATACTGAAGCCCTGAAATTTTTCTCTGGTTTTTCTTTGTCATTTACTTATGTCCTCTTTAATTCCCCGCTGGTGTAAATTCATTACACCTCGAGTCTGTACTACATACATTTTATTTTTAATAAATTCCTTTGGGGGGCATGAACTGGGAAACTAGTTCATTTCATCAACCTATTAAAAAAATCATAAAAGTGTTACACAATGAGTATCTAAATGTTTAGTTTATTTGGAAAATTAGGATCATACATAACTATTACAACATAAAAAAAAATATTTATTTAATTTCTTCCTCTCTATCTTCTCATTGGCCCTTGGATTATCATTAGTTCAAGTAGCCACCTAAGGATATACATCCACAAGGGGTCAGCTAAAATCCCAATAGGAGGATGGATAATAACATGAATGGATGTTTGTTTAAAATGAGGATGAATATCTCGAATTATTATTATATATTATTATTGATCCTACAGAAGGGTAAATGATATTGAAAGGATTTGATTATATACAATGGAGAATGATTCATTATATAAAAGTTAATGATTATCATTTTAGGTTAATTTTCACTTTTTTTATCATAATAAACTCGTTTTGTTTTATCATTTAGTACTATGAATATAATTTATTTCTAGAACATTAAGAGGGTTATAATATACACATTAAAATAAGTGTTTATCCACTTAATGTCCATATTCATAGCTTTGAAGGTGCTTTAGGAAAATGAATTTCCATTACCTACGATGTTAGTAAATAGACACTTCATAGATGATAATTTCATTTATAATGTAAAAGAGAAATAGGGAGAAGTTTAATTATGGATAATCCACTAAAACATTCAAATTCTAGTATATGTATGTTACTGGAGTAATAATTCCATTTAGATGAAGGTTGGCAAGAATATAATAAGAAACAAATTGTAATTTAATGGAAATTAAATGAAAAGTGAGAGGATTTACCTCTTGATTTATCCTCTTGATATCCTCATCAAGGCACCTAGATTTGGCCTACCAAGTGCTCCTAAAAATTAGGGAGGGACTAGGGAAGAGTATTTTATAGAATATAGGAAATGTGAAAAGTATTAGAGGTGTGAGGAGAAGAGGGTGTGAGGTGTCATATTTATAGTTGGGGGAGAGGGGAGTTTTCTTATTATTTTAGTGATTAGTTTATTATTTTGATAAAGAAAATAAATAGTAAATTTTATTATAATTGAAATCCTTAATTATTTCATGTGAGTTCTAACCAATTATCAGTTACATCAACCATTACCCAAACATGAATCAAATATTTAGGTTACTAGAATTGATAAAAATTTATCATATTTTACTATTCCTAAAAAATCATGTACTTCAGTAGAATACAATAAATTCACCCAAACAATTTTTTAACATTTAGAAATAAAAAATGAACCCAATATTATAATTTTTTTTATAAATACGTCAAATTTATTTTTTTATTAAAATCATCATTTACATGGAAAATACAGCTTTCAAAATTATAACTCATTTTGTAACACTTTGAAAAATTGATTAAGGTCTCATAAAGTTATCTTAAAACCATAAAAAATATTAATTTATGAATAATTTTAATGAAACAAATTATTTTTTGAAATTATTAATTTAAACATAAAATTAAAATTATTTATTTATAACATATAAACTACTGAAACTTAATTAATAATTTTAATTTATTTATTTAAATATAAACTGATATAATTATATCTTATTTTCACTTATAATATGAATAGATTTTATTTATAATTTAATTGATAAGGTTAATATTCACATTTTCAATTTACTATTGATAATGGTCAGATTACTTTTCATAAGGGTGGCATTACTATTCATAATGGTATGTTCATATTCACCAAAAATTATTTCTGTCCGATTAGACTCTAAAAATCTTACAGATCGCAACACTGTCGGTCAAATTTTCAGAATTCAAATCATAAGAGTGTAAATATTATGTTTAATGTCTAGGATATAAAGGTCATATAGTTTTAGAGATTCATTTAAGACTGATGTGGAATTGTGTTTCCTAAAGTTATTTTATGTGATATAATTATATGAATTGAATTTTTATTTATTAAACATTGTGTCATTCCATTTTTCCTCCATTTTCAAATTTATCCCTTGAAATTTTGTTTTTCAAAAATTGGTGAGGGTACTTCTCCTTCACGGACTCCATTGATTCCCATGTTTCTTATTCATAATTATGGTTCCTCCACAACATTTTGAAAAGGTGTATTTTTGTGTTGTGTAAATTCTTATCTCTTCGGTCTAGAATCTTTTCTGAAAACTCCTCATAAGAGGGATCATCTTCCAATGGTACCACCTTGGAGGTCAGTACATGTGAGGGATCTGATATGTACTTCTTCAAGAGAGATACGTGGAACAGATCATGAACATGATCCATATTCCTTGGATGTGAAGGCCTATAGGAGAATAATATTATGCAATCAAGGATCTCAAAGGGTCCAACATACATTGGGATTAGTTTCAATTTCATTCAAAAGTGTATTAATCCCTTCCATGTAGATATCCAAAGGAATAATTTATCTCCAATGTTGAACTCCAAGTCCCTTCGATGGTTGTCAGTATAGTTTCATTTTTCCAACTCATTCTATCTTCGATATGATGTTTTATGTCATGATCCGTTTTGTCATGTCTTAAAAAAGTTCAGGTCCATGTAGCTTTCTTTCACTAACTTCATCCTAATAGGTTGGATTTCAACATCATTTCCTATACAGATCTTCAAATCGATCAATCTGAATACTCTACTTATAGCTATTATTTTATTAGACGTCAACAAATGATAGATTCTAATCCCATCCTCATCTAAATTATAAATAGTTTATTCTTAACATATCTCTTTGATTCTACATATTACTTTTAGATTAGATGTCATTTTGGGGGTGACAAGTCATGCTAAAATTCTATTCAATACTCAACACATGTTAAAAACTCCTCCAAAATTTATTTGTGAATCTGGGATCATGATCATAGACAATTGATTGTATAACATAATAAATCCCCACTACATCCTTCACATATATCATTGCATTTTTCCCATGAGGTAGATCTTTCTGAATAGTGATAAAGTGTGAAGTCTTGGTGATTAAGTCCACCACAACCCATATCACAATATTTTCATTGTATATCTTATAGAGAACCATGAAAAAGTCTATGGTGAAATTCTCATGTATATATATGGTTGTAGTCAGTGGTGGAATCATCCATTTGTACTTCTAACACACTACATTAACTTACTAACATGTCAAACACCTTGAGATATATTTCAAAATATCTTCGTTCTTGTTATCCCACCAAAAGTGTTCTTAGAGACATGGTTCATCTTGTTACTCCTATAATGGATAGAGATATTTGATCTATGTGCATTTTCTTATAGCTACTTCTTTATCCCAGGTGATGAAGGAACACATAGCCTTGGTCCAAACCGAATTACACCATCACAATTGATATGGAACACTTGCAGCTTCCAATCCTTTACTATATTCAGCCACTTTTTCATCTCAAGATCATCCCTCTAGGCCTCATTTATCATCACATGGATAAATGGTTTTACAATAATTTGTGCAACGTATGATTTATTCCATGATATTTTGATTTCCAAATCTATCCTTTGAATGCTCAAGAAGACAGAGTCTTTCTCAATATGCTTCATGGGTAGAGCAGCAAGTTCTTTTTTACTAAGAGCATTAGATACCTTTCTCTACCTTCTAGGATGATATTGAATAGAGAAATAATATTTTTTATTATATCTAACTGTGTCCTTTGATGTGTGTTGAGATCTTTTTGTGTGAATATATACTTTAGGATATTGTTATAGGTGTATATGTCACAATTCACACAATAGAGGTAGTGCCGCCATATTTTCATTGAAAAAGTCACGTCTAATAGCTTCGCTGAATGAATTTGGTAGTAATTCTCATGAATATTCATCCTCCATGAGGTTTATGTCATTACATTATCATTTTATATGAGTAATCAACCCAATCCTTTCATGTAAACATAACTATATATCACATAACATTCTCTACATTTTTGTAATCTGAGTATAGGTGCAGTGATAAGCATTATCTTTAGCTCCAGGAAGAATTTCTAACATTATTATGTCCAGATATACTTTACCCCTTTCCTTATTAACATAGTTATCTGGCATGGAAATCGTGATAAATATCTCACAAAATTTTTATGTTTCCCTACTAAGCCAAGAAATCTTTGGATTTATGTGACACTAGATGGTGTTGGTCATTCCTCAAATTCTGTTGTTTTTTAAGTGTCTATAGAAATTTCCTCCCTTGTGATCACAAGTCCTAGTAATGTGACTTGTTGCTATAGTGTCCCGGTTCCAGAAGCCACCCAGAGGTCCCCGTACTAGGTTGGTCACACGGCCTCAAACGCATTTCCCTGAATTCCATAGGCTGGATACTAGAAGCGAGGGCCTTGGATGTGATAGTGGGTAAATTATTCCCACAATGGAAGAGTACACATCAGAAATAAAAAATATAGTAATAGCGGAAGAAGTAATAGTATCATACTACAGTTAACACTGGAAAACAGAAATTATAAACTGGAGAACATGTATATAATGATGCATGATACATATGTCAAGGTAAGAAACAAAAAAACTCACAATGATGGAATACAAACAGTACAAAAAAAATTACAAAGGAAAACAAATAATCAACTCCTCAGCATCGCAAGCCTCGACTTGGTTCTATGCTCTCCATCTCTCAAAGTAGTCAAGAACCTGATGTAGAAGGTAATTTTCCCTTATCTATACCTAGAGAAATATAATCTATTTGGCCCCCAAAGAATAGCCCAAAAAGGGTGTGAGACGAATCCCAGTAAGAAACCACCACAAGATCTATGCCTAATAGTCAGTGAATAAATAGAAGGTTAAAGTGCAGAAAGTAGTAAACAAGGAAGTACCCAATAGTAAAAATCCACTGATTCAGATATCAAGAACTAGATAACTAAAAATGATAATCACAAATAGGCAACCCTCTGGAAAGTACTCATAGCATATCCCCTCTAGTCCAACCAAACATATAAATGCAACCCTCTAGGAAAAACACACAGTCTCACCCTTCCGGTTCAGCTAAAGTATAGACTCTATGTGGAATCACTCACTGTGAATTCCCCCTATAGTCTTGTATCGGTATTAAAGACACTTTGGGGAAGCACACAATGTCTCATTCCCCCTTTGGCTCACATTGAGGAAATATAGACTCTCTGAGGAAGCACTCAATGTCCATTCCCCCTATGGTCTCACATGTTAATATTATAAAAGACACTCTAGAGAATCCCTTACGTCTATTATCCCTATGGTCTACTACACTAGGTTCTCATGACCATATGTAAATCCAAAAGTATATAAAGCATATCGGCCAAAGTAAACCTCAAGAACTACTTGGAAATTATTCTACACCATAACAACATAACAGAATAACAATCACGCCATCCTACAATACTAGGCATGGGAATGTAAACTGCAGCCTAGCAGGAAAACTAGACCTAAAGGTCAAAACAAGAAAAACATGCATGGGAAACACATCCAAAGCTCAACAATTCAACCTATTCATGATCAATTATCATATACTCAAGAATACAAGCATAATAGACAAAAAATTGGGCTAAAACGATAAACACTCAAAACCCAATTTAGGGGTATTGGGAAAATTTTCACATAAAACTCAAAGACATTCAACAGAAAGGCACAAACCACCTACCTTGACATTAGAAGATCTCTATATGTGAACCTCGAGGCATGAATCACCTTATAACTCCGAAGATCTAAAAAACATCTAAAACATTCAATAGAGGATAACATGAGAAAGAAGTGTCGAATAATGAAACAAGGCTCAAGAAGAATAGAGAGCTTACTGAGTCGATTCCAAAACAATCGATGGTGGTCGAATCAGAGATCGGATGGAGGCTCAGGGGATCTAAGAAGTATCAATGTCGTACCCTCGCTCTTGGATGGACCAGACCTAGAAGGAGTCAGTTCTGTCCATCAGACACAACCCTAGTGCGTTTAGTGAAAAAAATAAAACACACGGCGTGTAATTTTGAAGGACATGGAATGTACTCGCAGTTTCCATACTCCGCTTTAGGCGGCCTCCATGTCACCCCCACATGGTCGTGTGCTGGGCCGCTACACTACCTAAAAATGGATACCATCGATAACTGAGTACATGATGTGTACTCATAAAGTACACGGCTTGTACTTCAAAAATTTACAAAAAACCACTTTGTCATAAATAGTCCAGAAAAAAAACATTCCTAAAAAGAAGATTCAGGTTCTCAAAAACACCCCCCCCCTTATAGAAATGCTTCCCTGAATTTCCCTAGAAAGGTGGCGTATAAGAAGAAACCCCAAACAAACCCAAAAACTGCGCTTGTACATTATCCTCCCTCTCCCAAGTCTCATCCTATACTCGCTCATGCTTCCATTTTACTCGTACCAGAGTAACAGAACGACCATGAAGAACCTTTGTATTGCAATAAACAATCCAGATAGGGTGATCCTCAAAAGATGCGTCCACTTCCAACTCAACCTCCTCGGGTTGGAATACTTGAGACGGGTCTGAAAATTAATGTCAAAGCTGAGAAATTTGGAAAATGTCACGCATACCTCGGTATATATGAGGTAAATACAACTGAAAGGCCATCGTCCCAACTCTCTATAACACCTCAAACGGACTGACGTACCTTGGAAAAAGCTTACCTTGTCTCATAATACTCTTGTGTCCCAACATTTATGTGACACATAGTAAAACATGTTCCCTGACCTCAAACTCTAGAGGTTGTCTTCGATTATCATCATAAGACTTCTAACAAAACTGTGCAGTAGTAATCCTTTTCCGAATCAACTCTATCTACTCTATGGTCTCCTGAAAAAGATGAGGTCCCTGCAAAGAAGCCTCTCCTACCTCCAGCCAACATAAGGGTGATCAGTATAGCCTATCGTAAAAATAATCATAAGGTTCTATTTGAACAGTTTCTTCAAAACAATTGTTTTAGGCAAACTCTACAAGAGTTATATGCTTCTTCCAAGAACCTCCAAAATCCAGAATTCATGCTCGGAGCATATCCTCAACCACTTAAATCATACACTCAGACTGGCCATCTGTTTGGGGATGATGAGTTGTACTCAAAATTACTTGTGTACCCAAAGCCTTCTGAATCCCCTGCCAAGCCCAAGAAATAAAACTAGCATATCTATTTGAAACAATGAATTGTGGAACTCCAAGTAAGCGCACAATCTCTCAGATGTAAAACAGTCTCAACTCATAAACACTGATGGTCTCCTTGATCAGTAGAAAGTGAGAGACCATCGTAAGTCTGTCAATGATAATCCATACTGCATCATTACATCAAGGAGACCTCATAAACCCTATTAAAAAATCCATCGTGACATCATTCCACTTCAAACCAAGAATGGGTAACTACTGCAAAAGACCTGCTGGCTGCTGATGCTCCTCCTTCACCTGGTGACACGTGGAACACTTCATGATGAAACCAGCGACATCCCTCTTTATACCTGGCCACCAATACCGATAGTGTAGATCACGATACATCTTGGTGACACTAGGATGAACTCGCCAAACTAAAGAATGGAAGTTCTGCATCATCTCCTCGCATATATATTCTGGCACCTATACGCACCCCTGGAAATGCAAGATCTCATCCTTGCCTATGGTCTATCTAGGAATAGGTTCCTCTCGTGACACACTTTCCCACAAGACTAGGCCTTAAGAATCTAATAGTTTCCTCATTCGTACTCGATCAAGAAGGGGATAGGTAACGACTATAAAAGAGAGTAATGTCTGCACATGGTAGCTATACACCTCCAAATGCATCTCCGAGAATAGAGCCATGAGATTCCACTCACAAATGGCCTTCTAAACTGCATATATCTAAGCCCTCTTGTCTAATGCATCATCCACTGCATTGCCTTTCCCAAGTATGAAGGAAAGCTCAATATCAATGGACTGAAGTTACTCAACCCACCTTCGTTGTCTCAAATTCAGATCAGGCTGAGTGAAGATGTACATGAAACTTTTTTGGTTGGTTAAAACCAAAAAATGCTCTCCCAGAAGATAAGGTCTCCAACAGAGTAAGGCATGAACAACTGCCGAAAAATTGAGATCGTGCGTCGG
The DNA here is from genome assembly GCA_963277665.1 of Viscum album. NCBI lineage: Eukaryota > Viridiplantae > Streptophyta > Magnoliopsida > Santalales > Viscaceae > Viscum > Viscum album. The sequence continues at coordinate 479,986,652 of OY728141.1, forward strand.
GTAGTTCCTCTCATGTGGCCTCAAATACTATGACCCCTACGCAACGACTCCTTCTCCCTGATTTAGCATAGCTCCTAGCTCAATACATGAAGCCTCAAAATAAATTGTATAGCTCTTTCTCGGCTCTAGATAAACTAGTATCGGTGATGAATTCAACCGCCCTTTAAAATCATGAAAGGCTGAATAATGAGAATCTGACCACAAGAACAATGCACCATTCATAGTTAGACCTGTTAGTGGTGCTGCTATGCATGAAAAGTCATGTATAAAACGTTTATTGTATCCATACCTCCCTAGAAAACTCTGCACCTCAATGAAATTCTTTGGCTGCTCCCAAGAAACTACTGCTCTAACTTTCTCTGGGTCTACTGATACTCTTATCTATGAGATAACATGACCCAAAAAGTGAATCTGATCCATCCAAAACTGGAATTTCGAGAGCTTAGCATATAACTAATGCTCTCTCACTGTACTCAAAAGGATCTCAAGATATGTGGTATGGTCATGTTGAGTGTTAGAGTACACCAAGATATCATCCATGAAGACAACCACAAAAGAATCCAAGTGTGGATAGAACACTCGGTTCACGAGTTCCATGAGAACTGTAGGTGCGTTCGTGAGACCAAACGACATAACCATATACTCGTATAGACCATACCTATTCTGGAAGGCTGTAAGAGGTATATCGGATGGTCTAACATTCAACTAATGGTACCCAGATCTCAAGTCAATCATCAAGAACACCCGGGCTCCTTGAAGAAGATTAAAGAGATCATCAATCCTCTACAAGGGATACCGGTTCTTGACTGTCAACTGGTTCATCATCTAATAATCCACACAATGTCTGAGGGTGTCGAATTCCTTCATATCAAACATGACATGTGAACCCCATGGATAAATATTAGGATGAATGAAACCCTTTTCCTGAAACTCCTCCAACTGCTTCTTGAGATCCTACAACTCCGTTGTAGCCATCCTATAAGGAGAAATGGACACTGAGGCATCTCCTGGCACAAGATCAAAAGAAAAGTCTACCTCACACTCTGGAGGAAAACCTGAAAAGACCTTTGGAAAGGAATCTATGAAATGATCCACTGTTATAGGAATGTATAACTCTGATGTCCCCTAATCACTTAGATATAGACTAGGAATCTGGGTTGTAACTCCTCCTAACCCATGATGCTCTCGACCCACTCTGCTCACCTGGACATCCCACTCACCCTATGAAGAAACCATCCACCCTATGGTGATATGAAACTCACCCTCCAGTGATAACAGTCAATGACTACCTGAAAGAAAACTATCCACTAAATTCTGAGAATGACATCATATCATGTCATCTCTAGGACATAGATATCCCGTAAGAAGTGACACCCGCTATCCTCTAGAGGGAACCCCTTGCAATAACATACAAAATACGTTCTAGTCCCCAGCATAGTGTCTAATGTCATGATATATAGAGAAGAAAAGGTACAATGACCAAAGATCTCCACAAAAAAAAACAAATATAAAGCTTTGGAAATCCCATATATTGAAAAGAAATAAAGATAAAATTGAGGCAACTAGGATCATACCATGAATTGTAGAAGGTGTGGGATCCTAATACCACTGGTTCTTCTCCACTACAAAGGTTTGGCCTACTCCACAGCCCTGTGACACTGCCTGCCCACTCTGTGATAATCAACTATATTGTCACTGAAAGACTGGCGACTGACCACCATGACCACGACCTCCACCTCGGCCTGAATGGTCGGATGAACTCCAGTTTCCAGACTGGGGAGAAACTGGCAGTGCTACTCCCGAATGTGGAGTCATAGAAGAACCCATGTCACTAGCTACATGTGAGAAAACCTGACAAAAATGTTAATGGTGACCCATCTTGCCACAATATCGGCACTCCACTGGGTCTCTCTGGCACTGTCGCCTCGAATGCCCACTCTTACCATACTGGTAGCATACCACCTAACTACCAGAAGATGTGTCTCACCTCTTTGGATCACCGAGCGAAGACTCCCTACAGTGCTTCCTACTGTCATTAGAAGGGATGCTAACTCCATATGTTGATCCACCTTGACTCACCGCTCAAGAATCCCTGATATTGCACTTAGTGATAACCACCTGGTAGGCAATAGAAGTGATGGAAGTCAACCTGAAGATGTTCACCTGTGAACAAATTTCGTGCCTAAGACCATCCTCAAACTTCGTCTCTATAAAAAACCCATATCCCCCAAGGAAGGGTCTAAAGTGTGAAAGCTCAATGAGATGAGAGGAATACTCTATGACAGAAAGGGTTCCCTACTCCAGGATCATAAACTCCTTGGCTCGATCGGCCCACTGGGTCTCCAGATAGAAGTAGTTATAGAAGATGTGTTGAAACTCTTCCCATGCCATTACCTACTAGCGTCCTTCCTGTGAGATGGAATCCCACCACTTTTAGGTAGAGTCCCTTAGCATATAAGTGGCGAGATTGACCCTGCTCTCTAGATGTGTCTCCAGATTTTCATAGATTGTCAACATGGATTCTAGACATGACTCTGTAGCATGAGTTCCTCCTTCCCCAGAGAAAGTGGGAGGATGCTACTGCTAGAAAACCCGCTTCAAATCTGCCATCGACGGGGCAGGAGGTGGTGCACCCTGAATAGTTTACACCATCCTCATGAAGCCTTCCCTGAACTGTGCATCATCACCGGTATCAGGTATAACCGCTGGTTCCAAGACTGGCACAATAGGAGGATCTGTGGGAAGTCCCTGATCTGATGTATCCGACGTCTTCTCACTGCCCCGTAACTGGAGGACAACTAGTGGATGTCTGCGTGGAATCACTCTGCAAGGTCAAACACACACCTTAGATCAAGATTAATAGGTATTGAATCATAGAAGTGTAATAAGGGAACAAGAGGAAGAAAACATTCATGTTTTACAAAACATGACTAAACAGCATATATAAACCCTACACGGCGTGTTCCATTAAGTCATTCACAAGGGTTTTAATTTTTCCAACCTAGGTCGTGTATCACCCCACACACACGGCATGTTGTTTTAACACACGATATGTACCTGAATCCTCTTCACCTGCCCGAGTCCATATACATTTTTAAGCCACATGGTTCTTATATGGCAAGACTACACAACGTGTTCATGGTAGACACAGTGTGTACTACACATGTTTCACCTGGCCTGTGTTGTTAGTGACACGGCCTGACACACTGCTCACACTACATGGCATGTTCAAGGAAGACACAGCGTGTATGTGAAAGGACAAGACAAGCCCATGTTATTAGTGACACGGTCATGTACCTGGGTCAGACTACACAATGTGTTCAATCCTGACCCGATGTGAGTAGCTTAAGGTTTATCCATTAGTGTTGTTAGTTACACTAGCGGACACAGGGTCAACACTACATGGTGTGTTCACCTTGTACACGACATGTTCCCACCAGACATTCCTCTTTCCATGTCTCTTCCCACATGGCCTATGACGTGGTTAGAGACTACATAGAATGTACATAGAGTACACAACTTGCACTTAAGAAAAGCTATTTCTTCCTGAACAAAAGAACACATGGCATGTAGTCAAAACTACACGGCTTGAATTTTGGGGTTTTCTGGACATTAATCCTTAGTAACTACTACAGAACCTATAAAAACTCTAAAACTAACACTGAAGGTGCCAAATTCTGATCTGTGAGGGCCTATACTCCCTACAAATCAATGTTTGGAATCTTATACATGTTATATAAAGGAAAACAATGCAATGATCCACCAAATTCTAGTCCATGTGGGCCCATAACTCCTCATAATCCAAATTTTGGTGTTCATTCAAGAAAAACCTTCTACAATCAATGCTATAACAAAAGAAGGTATTCATTCATGACATATATCACTGCAACATGCATATTTTACACAAAATGTATAACAACAACATGCAATCGCTAATGCACCCTAGATTGCATGACAAGAATGCAAGACATGTGATTTCTAGTAAGTGCATATATGATGCATGTGATAATATACCCTCATCTCATCAGGTTTCAATGGAAATAGAACCTCAATAACATAAATGGTAATAAAACTAAACATGTGAATCACCCAATGGTGAAATCAAATCAACTATAAAATTTCAAAACTAGAAAAAATGCAATAAACGAGGTAGATTGGCTTTTCCATGTACATGGGATAGATACTTCAAGGAATACATTATTACCAATTAACTATCCCTTCTTATCCATGGATAAAGGCTCCAAACAGTAAGTCAAGAGAAAAGAATCCTCTGATACCACATTGTAACGTCCCGGTTCCAGAACCCACCTAGAGGCGCCCAATACCCGGTTGGTCACGTGGCTTCAAGTGAGTTTCCCCAAACGCCATAGGCTACCGACTAGCAATGAGAGCCTTGGGTGTGATAGTAGAGATACTATGCCCTCATTGGCAGAATATACAGTAGAAATAAAACATACAGTAATAGAGGATGAATTAATAGTAACAAACAATAGTTAACAGTAGAAAACTAAAAGTACAAACTGGAGAACATTTATATAATGATTCATGATACATATGTCTAAGAAATCAGCCAAACACATCACAATGGTGGAATATAAACAGTACCAAACCAAAGTAAAAAAGGAAAACAAATAAACCACTCCTTAGTATCACAGGCCACAGCTTGGTCCTATGCTCTCCAACTCCCAAAGCAGTCATGGACATGAAGAAGAAGAAGGGTGATTTACCTTATCTATACCTGCAGTAATATAATATGTTTGGGCCCAAAAGCGTGGCCCAAACAGGGTGTGAGAAAAATCCCAGAAGGTAACCACCACATGATCTTTGCCTAATAGTCAGTGAATATATGGCTCGTCAAATTGCAGAAAGCAGTACATAAGGAAGTATCCAACAGTAAAAATCCATAGATTTAGATATCAAGAAACAACTAACTAAAGAAGATAATCAAAAATAGGTAACCATCTGGGAAGTACTCACAGCATATCGCTTCTTTTCCTACAAAACAAATACAAGCAAACCTATGGGAAGCACACACAGTCTCACACTTCTGGTTCAGCTAAAGTATAGACTCTCTAAGGAAGCACTCACCATCAATTCCCCCTATAGTCTCATATTGGTACTAAATGTGCTTTGGGGAAGTACTCAACATATCATTCCCCTTTATCGCCCATGTAGAGGAACTACTGACTCTCTAAGGAGGCACTCAACATCAATTCCCCTTTTGGTCTCACATTGTAATATTATTAAAGACACTCTAGAGAATCCCTTATGTCCATTCTCCCTATGGTCTACTAGACTAGGTTCTCATGGTCCTGTGTAAATAAACAAGTACAAAAAGAGTATCGAGCAACATAGAACTAAAGAACTACTTGGATAGAATTCTATAGAATAACAACATAACAGAACAATAGTCACACTATCCTACAATACTAGGCATGTGAAAGTAGACAACAACCTAACATAAAAACTAGACCCAAAGGTCAAAACAGATAAAACATGCATGGTCAACACATCCAAAGCACTGAAATTCGCCCTATTCACAATCAAATATCATCTACTCAAGCATACAAGTAGAGCATACAAAAAAATTGCTAAAATGGTAAACGCGCAATACCCCGTTCATGGGTATTCAGAATCTTTTCACATAAAACACAAAGACTTTCAACAGAAAGGCACAAGCCACCTAAATAAACGTTAGGAGATTACTATATGTAAACCTCGAGGCATGAATCACCTTATAACATTGATGATATACAATAAAATCTAAAACGTTCAATAAAATATAACTTGAAAAGGAAGAGGAATCATGAAACAAGGCTCAAGTCGAAGAGAGAGCATACCAAGGCGATCCTAATGCAATTGCCGGTGGTCTAATCAGAGATCGGATGGAGGATTGGGGCTCCGAGAAGTATTGCAGTTGCATGCTCTCTCTCGGATGAGCCAGAACTAGAAGGAGTCGGTTCTGTCCTTCAGACGTGACCTCGGTTCCATTAATGAAAAAAATACATGAAATTTACTTTTGAAGTACATGGAATGTACTCTCCGTTTCCATACTCCTCTTTAGGTGGCCTCCAGGTCTCCCCCACATGGCCTAGTGCAGTTCCGCTACATGGCCTACACATGGCTACCAGCAGTAATCAAGTACACGACATGTACTCATAAAGTACACAGCGTGTACTCATAAAGTACACGGTGTGTAGTTCAAAAATTTCTCGAAACCTCATTTTTCTCAAAAACTCCAAAAAAAGAAAAACATGCCTGAAAAAAAGATTCGAGTTCTTCTAGTTGCATCCAAAAGTCACACATACAAAACATGGCGTACAAATTATCCTTCCATATTGTATCTATCACGGGAATTAGAAATTATTAATGTTCCTACATACTCTTTTTCTAGATGAGAATATCATCGATACAAAGTACCAACAATTTGTTGAGGTAATGTCTAATCACTATATTCATCAAATCTATAATGATTGTCGGGGAATTAGTAAGTCTGAAGGTCGTTAAGAAAAACTAATAGTTCCCATACCTTGTTTAGAATTCATTCTTATGAATATCTTCCTTATTCACCTTTAGCTGATGAAATCCAGAATGTAGATATAAATTTGAGAAGTAATCTTCTCGTCTCAACTGATCAAACATGTTTTCAATACTCAAAAGTGGATTCTTGTTATTTATAGTGATCTTTTTGTGTTTCTGATAATCATTAAAATGTTCTATTGATCCATCGTTCTTCTTTAAAAAGAGCACTGGCACACCCTATGGGGATTCATTTGGGGTATGATCCTTTTATCCTAATAATCTTACAGATTATTTCAATTTGATAGGATCCATCTTATAAGGACACTATGAGATAAGAGTATCTCAGTGTATGAGTTTTATTGATAAATCTACCTCTTTATCTAGGGGCCATCTGAGTAAGTCTTTTATAAATACATCTATGTTTTCCATGATGATGGGAATTTCCCCTAGGTTGATACCTTACTTTGACTCATACCATTGTCTTATCTATACTTCATCACAAGGAATCAACACCCATCCCATTGAAAGATTTTTAAAAGGAGAATCATGAACTCATTTTAATTTATTGAGGGTAATGGGATGGTTTAGAATATGATAAGATATTTCATTTTCCTAATAGTTTATATATTCTATAAATAATTAGAGCCAATCTATTCCCAGTATAGCAGAAAATTCAACTAAGGAAAGTATTATGAGATTCACTGAATACTATTCCCACCTACCTCAATAAGAGAAGATTCTCACACTTGGGTTCCAATGATTGCAACTCTAGTTGTCTTTATGGATATCTATACTTCATGGTTTTTGGGATTTTATTCAATAGTTCTAGAAAACAAGCATGATATTAAAGAATGTGTATAACCATAATAAAATAAGGCATTTGTCCATTCTTGATTGAATATTAAGTGCAACTTGTTTGAATTTTTTCCATATACACTTCCCTAGTAGTGATGGAATAAGCCTTCCCTGGATCATTTGGTTTTTATGGTGGATGATGCCTATTACCATTAAGGACTCGAGGTTTAGTTCAGTAGCATGAATAGTTCTCTTGGTCACTACAGGTGTATCATTGAAAAATGGGCAATGCTCCCTTTTCCTCCACCACATTGTCATGATTCCTTATTTATTGTCAATATTCTTGAGCTTAGTGGAATTCTCTACAACAAATGAATAATTTCCATGTACCACTGAGGCAGTTCCCAGGAAGCTTCTTCATACATTTTTGACATGTGAGTGGTTGAGTTTTCTTTCCACCTTTATCATTATATCAACCATCTTAAAACTTGTTATTTCTTTTATTATTACCAAATCCATGTGACCATTATACAAACTCCATCACCACTGTGAGAGCACATCAAATAACTTATCCATATCTCCCAAGGTCTGAAATTGAAAGAGGATTTTGTATGTGTGGTTTTAAACCACTAATGAATATATCATATTTTCTATCATTGTTGATAAAAACCCACATTGTACCTTGTTATCCTTGTCAAATTTTTTTTGTAGTCCGTGATAGATTTTTCGTCATATTGATTTAGTTCTATGAATTCTATCTTTATCTTAGTTAGAATAGTTCAAGGAAAATACTTTTTAAGAAACATTATCTTAAAGGCATCCTATTCCATCTCTGCAATTTTTTCCTCTAGATTGGTGTTCATAATAATCTCCCACTGTTGGTGTGCCTCTCTATCTAAATGATAAATAGAGAGGCTTAAATTTAATGTCTCACAAAATTGACGTATGGAAAATATATTCTCCACTGATTTGACCCACTTTTCTGCAACAAGTGGATGGAAGTATCTGTTAAATGTCAGTGGTCATTGTCGCATAAAACACTCAATAGCCAGTTACTTGATCTTGGGTGAAGGTGGATGTTCCACATTATTCAGGTTATTATTCATAACCTGGGATAGCTGGGTAAGAATCACCGTTAAAATTTGAGATGCACCTCCCAAATTAATGGGGAAGTTATTCGGGCAATCGATGCATTTTCCCTTGCACATGATGTTGTCCTGATTTCTCTGGGTTCTGACATTTTTCTAAAATAGAAATTATTAGTAAAAAAAATATGTAAACAAGTGATCAATAGTCTATCCCTTTTTAAAATTAACTCTAAAGGCATATAATATGCGATCCATGTGTTTTTAAAATCTTCGTGTGTGCTTACATATACATAGTCTCGTACTATGTGCCACACTAAGGTTCTATAATCCAAATTCCCTAATAAACTAAACCATCCTTGGATACCAACTATGGAAACATTTCTTTTTTTACATTACTATTACATCATTTTATTGGTAAAAAACATAAATATATTACACTACTAGGATCTAAAGGTATAATGTCTTGGGAAAACTAGGACCGTACAAAACTTTTACAACATAAACCGTAAACATTTTTTTAATTACTTCTTTTCTATCTTATTATTATCCCTTATATTATACATAGTGCAATTACTAATCTATGGATATACATCAAAAAGGAGTGATCTAATATCCCAGTAATAGGATAGATAATAACATGAAACAGTATAACATGGGGTGAGAATAGTTAATACAACATCATCATAATCAAGAGGGGAAGCATTAGAAAAAGTCATGTAATGTGTAAATGCATAAAAATGAAACAGGATGTCTTAGTAGAAAATTAACACACATATTTTTAACCAAATATATTTTCATGTTCACCCATATTTCACTTAAACTCAAGAGATTAATAACATTACCCAATGCATTGGGGAGCTATATAATTTTGGTCGCACCCATCACATAATACCATTTACATTTTCATGCATTCCACAAAGATCATATATCATTCTTTTAACTAAATTAACACATTGAAATTAATGGGTTTCATTTCATAATGTATACATTAAAAAACAGCAGTTTCCCAAATGATATAGAAAATAAAATACGTGATATAAGAACCATCATCCTTCAGTTAGAAGTAAACGGCATTTTAAAAAAAGTGTTATTTTGGAAAAAAATGTGATTATCATAAACTCCAGTATAAAATTTGTATATCCCAGAAAATATAAGATAATGATGATGACATTTTTTCTAACGAATAAATATATTGTAAATGGGTAAAAAAGGGAAACCCAAAGAAAGGGAGTCTGATTCATCAATTCCCTTTTCCCTTGGGTATAAATGGATTATTCACTTTAATATCTTGTATAATCACATTTGTTTCATTAAATAACAACAATAATTGTTTTATACAGGAATTTGGTACATTTTTTTATGTTCATTTAATGGCCTTTGGATTAGTTATAGAGTCTCATTTCATCATTCGATAGCATTCATTTTCATGGTTTTCATGATTATTTTTTTATATACATGAATGTAAGTTTGATTAAAATGGAGATGAATATCCAGAATTGTTATTATATTTTATTAATGATACTAACGAAGAATAAATATTCATAAACATATTCAGATACATATCATAAGGATGATTCATTATATAAATGTTAATGATAAATTTTTAAGTTAATTTTCATAGTTTTTCGATCACAGTGAACTCATTTTGTTTTATCATAATGTATTATGAGTATAAAATATCAATATAACATAAAAACGATTATTAAATAAAAATTAAAATAAATTTAAAATCATTTAATGATCTTATCAACATTAATGAAGTTTTTTAAGTAAAATGAATGTGCATCTCCTTCGATGTCTGTAAATTGACACATCACGGGTGGTGATTGCATTTTTTTGATAAAAGATATAAAGGGAGGAGTTTAATGTTGGATCATCTGTTATCATGATGTAATTTCAGTACATGTTAGGTAATGGAGTTACAAAACCATTTTTTATGAAGGGATCTGATTAAAAAATAATAAACTAAATTGAAATTGATTTGGGTTTAAAATAAAAGAGAGAGGATTTACCTATTGAATTCTCTTCTTGAGATCATTTTCAATGCACATATGCATGGTATTTTGATGAGATAAAGAGTGCTTGGATGTGGAGTAGGGAATACATAATACTATTTAATGGAATATATGAAATGATAAAATCTTGAGATGGGTCAAGAGAAGAGGTTGTGAGGGATGGAATATATAGTGGAAGAGTGGTGTGTTTTTTTTTATTTTAATCATTAGTTTATTTTTTTCAAGACAAGATATACTAATGCTTATTGTGATGAAATTTAGTAGTTAGTTCATGTGAGTTTAAAAAGATGGTCACATACATCACCCATGACACTTTCATTACTCAATAATTCAGGATTTTAGAATTTATTGTAAATTATCATATTTTAATATTCACTAAAAAATAAAGTATTCCAGAAAAATCCCAAAAATTCACCCTAACCATTTTTCAGTGTGTATAATAAAAAAATACACTCCATGTTATGAAAATAATTTTCCAAATATGATTTATTTAAATTTTAATTAAAAACATCATTTTCATGGAAAATACTGATTTTAAAAATATAACTGATTTTTTAACACTTTGAAAACTTAATTAATGTATCATAAAATTATCATAAAACCATAAAACACAAAAATATTAATATATGAATAACATTTTTTATAATTCATTTTTTTTAAATTATTAAATTAATCATAAAATTCTAATTAAATATTTATGACTTATAAAATACCAACTCTTAATAAATAATTTTTAAAATATTTACTTACTTATACTATGATATAATTTTATCATATCATCACTTATAAGATGGATAAATTTTATTTATACTTCCATTGGTAAGTAAACTATTCACTTGTTCAATTTACTATTCATAAGGGTTATGTTAATGTTCATAAGAGTTACATTACTATTCATAAGGGTAGGTCACTATTAACAAAAAAATTATTTTCGTCCAATCATACACCAAATATCTTACTGATTGTAAGCATGTATGTCATATTTTCTAAATTCAAATAAAAAATGTGGAAAATTTTGTTCAATACCTAGGTTATAAAGGTTACATAGTATTAATTTGTTAATTTAATCATGATGTGGCATTATGTTTCCAAACATGATTTAATGTGACATAATTATAAGAAGGGAATTTCTATTGATAAAACATTTGGTCCTTAAATTAGAATTACTAAAAATTTATACTTATATTACTCACCCTCTACCCATTCACATTTTCAGATTTCAATGTATTTTGGTAAACTCCTTTTTGATGCATAAGATCTTTTGATATCTTCTTTTCATAGGTTATGTATCATAGTGTGTTTCATTGTTGTAGATGAGGATTTGTGATAGATTATTCAGTAGCAATAAAATATATGTTGTTTATATTTAGAATTGTTTCCATCTTAGTTGTCTTTTTAGGAGTTTATCCCCAAATGTTTTATTTAAACTTTTCCTCGATTAACTATAATATATATATATATATTATTTATTATTTTATTTTTTATTAGGACTGTTGAATCTAGTGATGAATATTGTTTATCATATTTATTAGATTTTAATTAATATAATATGAAATGGTTAAGTGAAATTTCCAATTAAATCTAATATGCATACTTTATTTCCATCATTGGGGGAATATTTTTCCCCATACTATAAAAAATCACTATAAGTATTCAAGACCATTGGAATATAGGGATGGTAAATTTAGTTCATTTAAAAAAACAACTATGAATTACATATATCATATAAAAAATCCAATTCATGATCCGGGAATTTTACATTATATATATTTATTTTTTTTAATAAAAATATTTTTATATCATCAATATCCTCAGTCATTATGTTGATTTCATAGAAATATAATTTTATACTCTCTCTCATCAAAATTATCAATATGTTTATATAATCGTTTTGTTACACATTAGATTTAGAAAAAATCAAAATAATTTATATTCAACACATTTTTTTACTACATATCATAAATATTAAAATAAAAAATTCCGCAAATTTTTTATGTTTAGATATATATAACTATTTAATTTTTTTCCTCTAAAATTATCCGTAAATATCATTCTTAGATAGAATTATTACAAATGAGTCAAGAAAATATAAATTATTCATCAAGATTTACACATTTTTATGATTATATGGAGTGATAAAATCATGAATAATATTTTTGTTCTCAAATTTATCATTGAAATCATATTTCTAGGGACTCAAACATTTAATGTTTTAGAGTTTTTGAAATTATAAAGATTTGTTTTTATGAATGGTGAAATTTAAATTTTACTAATATAAAATTGAATATATGAGCATGCCATTCTATTTAATAAGAAAATGACAACCAAGGGTTTAACACCCCAAGCTTCTATGGTACGCATCTCTTTGAATAAAGTGATAGCGTGTGTTGTACGCAACACCGAGTTCTAACACACCATAACCAATCGAACTAGCCGTTATAAATAGTAATACCTACTTTTTGAAATTATATATATTTTATATTTCAAAATGGACTTCATTTTTGGATTCGGAATATCGAATTTATCCTAAGGTGAAATTTTGGTACTTTTCGGATAACTTTAATATTTTGATGAATAGTGAAAATTACTAATTTTTAATAAAAAACAACTTTTTAATCGAAATAATTTATATTGATAAATTATGAATTTGAGTGGTTTTAAAGTATATTTCGAATATATTTTTACCATTTAATACAATGTTCATCATTATATATAATTTCACAATTAAACCAAACATAAACACGTGCCAATCTTTTGATAGTTATTATTTCTTGAAAACACGCTTTTTGTTTTGACAACGGGAATTGATTTTAAATTAATTGATGCCACTTATGTGTTTTGAATTTAGAAAAATAGATTCCATATTTGGAATCAGGATGTTCAAATTTTTTAAATAGGTAACTTTTATTTTTAGACATTTTGAATAATTACTTCGGTTAATATTTTATTTACTATGGTTAAAGGGTAAATCCGGTAAATAAGAGTTAAAAAATAATATTATAATAATTAAATATTACCCTAAAACGGGTCCTAACCTTATTGGTTGATAAATGATCGACCATAGGCATCTTTGGGTCGATTTTGGGACCCCATGGTGCCACATGTAAGTGATAGGGACACTTTATTTTAATTAAGATAAAATGAATACAAAAATTATACAAGCATATATCTTTTAGAAAACAAATTTTTACATAGGGTTATATATGTTATATTTTCGACTATAAATATTCATTATAAAGATAAAAATATTTCCTACATAATGGTATTTTATTTATAATTTCTAGACATTAAATAATTTAATTTATATATGACCCAATGGTGATGCAGTAATTACCATAATAGTGAACAATTAAAATGATTGATATTGTAGATACCCAAATAAATATAATTTGAGACTTTTTATGAATTAAAATAACTGTATATGTTAATATTACATGTTAGGAATGATGTAATTAAATTTTTTTTGAAGTAATAATTCTCTTAAAATTTTTACAAAAATCAATTATTGAATAGTGTCAAAATTGACATAAAAGAGTTTTTAAAACAAATAGTATATTATTAATTGATATTAAATTCCTAAAAATATATTGTTCATCCAATAGACTTATAGAATTATATGTGTATCATTAATTGACCACTTGGGGGTCTCTTGGATGTATATAGTAATATTATTAACCATATAATATAAAAATACAAAGATACATTGTAAAAGTGAAAATAATTAACTAAGAGTTAATACTTAAAGATAAGGTTAATATAGTAACGCAAAAATATCTAAGTTCTATTGGTTGAGTGTTTTTAGACCCATAACCACCTTAAACTTTAAATAATCAACTTTGGAGACATTAGAAACTGAATATGTATTTATTATAAATTAATATTTCTAGCTTTTCCAAAGGTGCCCCTCACCCCTCTTATAAAAGGGAACTCCCCCTTCTCATTACATCACACCTTCAAAGACTTATGGTTCAGACAAACTCTACACCAATACTCTATAAACTTCCCTCACTTCATCATATAGGCCTTCCTTTGGTCAGAAATCCAACTTAAGGAGCCCTTTTGATCAAATCAAAAGGAAGAACCCAAAGAAGAGGTAATAATTTCACCACCCTTTTTCAAGTTCCTTTCTTCTTCCACTTCCTCTTCCTTTGTTGTTACCATTATAAAATAATAACTCCAGTATCATATATATACTGTGATTTTATTATAAATATGATACAACCATATTCATTATTCTATCCATCCTTTGAATAACATGTCCCCATACGTGCGTACGTACGGCTTACCGTCTCCACGTCGTGATGTAATTGTTATTCAATAAATTATTATTTGGATGGGTATAATAATGATGTGTAATACATATAAATAATAAATTTAACATGATAAATATTATGTATATATGATATACCATCCAATTATATATTATTTTAATATCAAATTAATGATATTGTCGCTCGTGCATATGTACGGACTACCGTCTCCACGAGCACGATGGGATTCATTCTCCATCGTATCCATTCAAGTATAATTCTCATCTGATGATTAATAATAGTATATAAGGACATGATATCATTCTGGATATGATTAATATACTACCTATCCATTACAAACACGGCTTACGTAACAAAACATATAAAAGAAAACGAGTAAGTTAACACCCAAAACAATGATAATACTAAGATATTATTAACAAATCAATATTAAAAGATCATATATGATATGATATTAATGTATATGTTTCTTGTATAATTTAATAACAATTATTTCACCATTATACAGGAGGTTAACCTACCCCAACCAAGGAAAATTACAAGATAAGGGTTATTTCACAATCTCTTCATTATCCGAGGTTGATTATATGTAATAATCTACTTGGATCTCTTTATCATCCACATCCATGTTTCTAAAAAATGTATTTCAAAACATTTTTACACATTAAAAGAATATGGGTTAAATTCATTTATACCCTTGTTTGACTTTTTATAGGAGTTTTATAAAGGAATTTTTTCGTTGTTTTCCAAACAAGGTGCTTTTTAACCTTTTCGACAAAATTAAGGTAAGAATATTTTTTTAACTTATATGGCGGGTGCCATTATTTTCCGCCATTATAAAATCGTCGTAGCTTCCCTTAAAATCTTTTAAGATTATTTTCAAAGAAAATGTTTTATTTTATAAATATATGACTCTTAAATGATTTCAAAATAGAAAGAGATATTTCACTAAAAAGATTTTTGATTTCATCTATGTCAACATCCTTTGATGGATTTTACGCTTATTTGAAGTTGATTTTCTGTGATACAAAACTTATATATTGTATTGAAGGTTTTGTGATATGTTTGACTGTGGATGTGATATTTTTATACCATTCATAGTTTATGGTGAAAGTATTGACATTTCGTATGCATGTTTAAATATGAATGTTTATGTTATGTTTAAAACTTTTCATATGGGAATGCATTGGACTTAATATGTGACGGGTGGAGCCTGCTATTGCTCCTCGATGCATCGGTAGGTCTCATGAGACAAACTAGTGTCTTGGCACAAGGCCTTGGAAAAATCTTATTTGTAGTCTTGGAAGGAGGCCTTGGCTATGTGGTTATGATAGTCTGGCCTTATGCATTCCTTCATTATGAAAGTGGTTATTGATATTGAATGTGATTATTCGATTAGTAGAATATCCGTATGAATAAGTAAATGGCATTATTTCATTTTATTTTTTCCATTCTATGTTGATGTTCAAGTTTAAAAGGCTTTTTTTAGTTATACACTGCCTTAAATGTTTATTCTTATTAATGAGAGTTTCCACTATATTGTTATCCTTACTGGGCATTTGAGCTCACCCCTTTTCTATGTTTTATTTTCCTAGGATGTGAAGAAGTAAATTATGAATGAACTGTAGGGATATTATGAGGGGATAATAGTGTGGACTATGGGGACAATATGTTGTTGTAGTAGTTTTTCAATTTATGATGTAATGTAAAACTTTATGAATATATCTAGTGTTTCCAAGGCTACTAAACTAATCGGTCTTTCGAGATTTGATCTTTCTTGTGATCATGTCAATTTTATGTAATAATGCACCGACTTTGGGTAACTAGGATCGGGGTGTTATAGTTGGTATCAGAGGATGTTTAGTACAAACCTTGGAATCTAGATTTAGATAAACTCTAATTAGAGCACGTAGACCTAAGATGAACTTTGAGGATTAGTATAGAAGAACTTCCTAGAATTTTGGTATTGTAGGGATTTTGTGAGTTTTCCGAGAAATACCTCCCTGTCTGGATACGAGCAGGTAGAGGCGGCTCTGGCACAGATGTACCTACGGGTAAAACACGAAAACACCGCTTTGAGCTAGACTCGTATGGGAACTAGTGCATGACAACGGGCCTTGCTGCACTCTGCGTTATGACACTCCCGTGGGATATGCTTAGGATAACTCTAATTTTCATTACAAATCATTATGAAGGGTTTATGAGTATATACTTCCTCAAAGAATTTTTTTTATGATTATGGATTATATCCACAAATAGTTCAATTTATGTTAAGTGTTTTATAAGTATGGGATTATGTATTTGGATTCATAAACCGATCTAGTTTATGCCATTATTTAGAAATGGTGCCTAGTGGATGAAATGGAAACCATATCAATGCAGGCACTCCATGTAGGGATTTCCCTACTGCTCAAGATAATTATAGTGGAGATGGTGATGAAACTGGGGCCGATCAGCTAATCACCATACTAGGACAACTTACTCAGGTGATGAATAATAACCTTACCCATACGGAGCACCCTGATTCATAGCGTGGAAGATAAATGTTAGATCGATTCATGAGGAAACAACCACCAATGTTCAATGGGAGTAATTATCCCTTAGTTGCTGAGCAATGGATAAATTCTCTAGAGAAAATATTTCAGGCTTTGGGGTGTAGTGAAAGGGAAAAAGTTATCATGGCAGTTTACCGACTCACTAGAGATGCTGATCAATGGTGGGCATTGATTCAAAACATTAAAGAAGATGATGAAGTATAAAATATGGAATAGAGGGAGTTCAAAGATCTGTTTTTAGAAAAATACATTCCTCACGCCCATCGAGCAGATATGGAAAGGCAATTTCTGAGTCTGAGACAAAAGGAGGATGAGAATGTCATAAAGTATGAGGTTAACTTTACAAGGTTAGAAAGGTATGCTGGAGATTATATACGTAATACAAGAATTTATATTGATCATTTCTTTGATGGGTTAAAACTATTTCTCTGTCGAGAATTAGTCTCACAATCCTTCTCATCGTACGAAGACATTGTCTCTAGTGCTATCAAGACAAAAAAGGAATTCTCTAAGTCCTATGAATTTAAATTAAAGCAATAGAAGAAGTGATCTACTGATCAATTTGGGAATTGAAATAAGGGGAAGAAGGGAAAGGATGAATATACATCCTGTAATAAATGTGGGAAGAGACACCCTGGTACTTGCTTGAAGGGAATGGGTGTCTGTTACAAGTCTGGTGAAAAAGGCCACCAAGCTCGTGATTGAAAATGGAAGAAGGAAGCTACCAATTTTCAGTGCTACAATTGCGGGGAGATGTGGAATTATGAAAATGAATGTCCTAAGCATCAGGAGAACATACCTCAGAAAAGGCCAAGGGATCAAGGAAAAGATTATTCTATCACTGCTTCTGAGGTTGATGCTTCGAAAGACGTGGTGGTAGGGAATTTAATGGCTTCCTCAAGTTTAGAAAATGCATTATTTGATTCTGGATCATCGCATTGTTTCATATCTTCCCAGTTTGCCAAAAAAATTAGATATTTCCAATTTGATTTAACAAGGGAGTTGTCAGTTAAAACTCCTAAGGGAAGTATCATTGCAACAATGTTTTGTGAATCAGTCCCCATTAGAGCACATAAATGTTCTTTATCTGCTGATCTCATCGTCATACGTATGATTGAGTTTGATATAATCCTCGGTATGGACTGCCTTTCGGACTATGATGCGAAGATTTATTGTAAGAAGAAAGAGGTTACGATTCTTGATGATGATGATAAGGAATACCTTATTTTTAGAGCAGAATCGTCACCAAGTAATTCTTATCAAGATCCACCCCCAGTAGCTCAACTAAATTCAATTATTGGGGCGGAAGAGAATAAAATAACAGTGGGTGAGGAAAGTAATTTTCAAATAGAGGATGTACCTATTGTGAAAGAATATGTAGATGTATTTTCGTATGATTTACCTGGACATCCTCTAGAATGATAAGTTGAGTTTTCCATTGATTTAATTTCTGGATCAAGGTCTATATCAAAGACCCCTTATAGAATGGCCATTGTGGAATTAGTCAAACTAAAAAAACATCTACAGTAATTGAGTAATAAGGGATTTATTCGCCCTTGTGTTTCTCCATGGGGATCCCCTTTTCTTTTTGTTAAAAGGAAATATGGATCTATGAGGATATTTATCGACTATAGGGAGATCAATTCTATAACAATAAAGAACAAGTATCCCTACCTCGCATTGATGATTTATTTGACCAACTTCATGGAGCTCAATACTTTTCAAAGATTGACCCTTGATATGGATACCATCATTTGTCTGTAAAGAAGGAAGACATTCCGAAGACAGTATTTCGAACCAGGTATGGGAATTATGAGTTTAAAGTAATGCCTTTTGGATTGATTAATGCACCCTCTGTATTCATGGATCGGATGAATAGAGTTTTCAAGGAATATCTCAATGAATTTGTGGTGGTATTTATTGATGATATCTTGGTATACTCCAAAAGATACGAAGATCATGAAAATAAATTGCTCGTTATCCTGAAGACTCTGAGAAGACAAGAATTATATGCAATGATTAGCAAGTGTGAATTCTGGCTTCATGAGATTTCTTTTCTTGGTCATATTGTCTCGAAAGATGGAATCTTTGTTGATCCTTCTAAAACCAAGGCAATCCAAGAATGGCCAAAACCAATGAATATAACTGAGTTACGTTGTTTTATTGGTTTGGCAGGTTATTATCGACGTTTTATCCATTATTTTTCCGGATTGGCTAACACATTAATGAAGCTCACACGTAAAGGGGTTAAATTTGTTTGGACAAAAGAGTGTGAAGAATGTTTTGAAGAAATGAAGAGAAGATTAGTCAATGCTCCTATATTGACTCTACCATCGGGAAATGATGGGTTTGTTGTGTATAGTGATGCATCGAAGAAAGGACTTGGTTGTGTCATTATGCAGAATGATAGAGTTATTGCATATGCATCACGACAATTGAAAATTCATGAACAAAACTATCCTACTCATGATATCGAGTTAGAAACTATGATATTTTCTTTGAAGATATGGAGGCACTACCTATATGGTAAAAAATGTGAGATTTATACTGACCACAAGAGTTTAAAGTATATTTTATCACAAAAGAACTCAACATGAGGTAAAGGAGATGGCTTTAATTACTCAAGGATTATGATTGTATGATACACTACCACCTGGAGAAAGCAAACAAGGTGGCAGATGCTTTGAGCAGAAAAGACCATGGAGTTTTGGAGGTGACGAGAATTGAAAGGGATCCAATTTTGATGGATCTAGTGAAGATGGACATGGGAATAAACATGGAAGGTGAAAAATTAATGCTTTGTCAAATGGTTGCCAAACCATCTTTACTAGAAAGGATTAAGAGTTCTCAGACCGATGATAAAGAATTTCAAAAAAAATTAAAGCTGTGAATGATGGGAGATTGAGAGACTTTGTGTATGAAGATGGAATTTTGAAATTCGAGAAGAGACTTTGTGTTCCTGATATACCTGATCTAAAAAGGGAATTGATGGATGATGCTCATAGTTCAAATTTCTCTATACACCCTGGGAGCACCAAAATGTATAGAGATTTGAAGGAACATTTTTTGTGGGATAATATGAATAGGGAAATTGCTGATTTTGTGTCAAGATGTATAGTTTGTCAACAAGTGAAAGCTAGAAGGCAACACCCAGGAGGAGTCATGAAACCTCTTCCAATACCTGAGTTGAAATGGGACAATATTACGATGGACTATGTCATGGGACTACCAAAGAATCCTAGAAGGAACGATGCAATATGGGTTATTGTTGATCGTCTTACCAAGTCAGCACAATTTCTTTCTATAAGAGAAGATCTACCACTAGAACTTCTAGAAAGACTATATATTAATGAAGTTGTGATATTTCATGGAGTACCCATATCGATTTTTTCTGATCATGATCCCCGTTTTACTTCATGATTATGGAAGAGTCTTCAGAAATCCCTGGATACTGAACTTCATTTGAGCATTTCCTACCACCCTCAAACAGGCGGACAATCAGAACGTACTATTCAAACCTTAGAAGATATGTTGAGATCTTGCTCACTTGACTTTCAGGTTATGCGGGATCAATATTTACCTCTGGTAGAATTTTCCTATAACAATTGCTTCCATACGAGTATTCAGATGGAACCATATAAAGCGTTATATAGAAAGAGATGTCGCACACCAACCTGTTGGGATGACGTTGGTGAAAGAAAACTTGTAGTTCCGGAATTGGTAGAGGAAATGATGGAAAAGGTGAAGGTAATCCAAAATCACATCTAAGCAGCTCAAAGTAGGCAGAAGAGCTATGCTGATAATCAAAGGAAGGATTTGGAATTTCAAGTCGGCGATCATGTTTTCCAAAAGGTATCTCCATGGAAGGGAGTCATACATTTTGGTAAGAAAGGTAAATTGTGTCCCAGGTACATCGGACCATTCGAAATTCTCGAACGAATTGGGGCTGTAGCTTACCGATTGGCAATGCCGCCAAGTCTCTCCAAAGTTCACGATGTGTTCCACGTATCTCTATTGAGGAAATACATGTCTGACCCAACACATGTACTCACCTATGAGGAATTAGAACTGGAACCCGATCTGTCTTATTGCGAAGGGCCCGTCAGGATTCTTGATACGACAGAACAAGTACTGAGAAATCGGACGACGCGTCTGGTAAAAGTTTTGTGGATAAACCATAAGATGGAAGAGGCAATGTGGGAACCCGTGGAACTTATGATGAAGAAACACCCGAGTCTTTTCATGTGATAATATTATAGAAATTTCTAGGATGAAATTATTTGAAGGAGGGGAGAATGTAACACCCCAAGCTTCTACGGTACGCTTCTCTTTGAATAATGTGATAGCTTGTGTTATACGCAACACCGAGTTCTGACACACCATAACTAATCGAACGAGCCGTTATGAATAGTAATACCTACTTTTTATAATTATATATATTTTATATTTCAAAATGGATTTCATTTTTGGATTCGGAATATAGAATTTAGCCTAAGGTTAAATTTTGGTACGTTTCAGATAACTTTAATATTTTGATGAACAGTGAAAATTACTAAATTTTAATTACAAACAACTTTTTTAATCAAAATAATTTATATTGATATATTATGAATATGAGTGGTTTTAAAGTATATTTAGAATATATTTTTACCATTTAATACAATGTTGGTCATTGGATATAATTTCACAGTTAAAACGAACATAAACAAGTATCAATCTTTTGATAGTTATTATATCTTAAAAACATAAATTTTGTTTTGACAGCGGGAATTAATTTTAAATTAATTTCTACCACTTCTGTGTTTCGAATTTGGAAAAATAGATTACATATTTGGAATTAGGATGTTCAAATTTTTTAAATAGTTAACTTATATTTTTAGTCATTTTGAATTATTACTTCGGTAAATATTTTATTTACCATCGTTAAAGGGTAAATCTGGTAAATAAGGGTTAAAAAATAAAATTATAATAATAAAAAATTACCCTAAAACGTGTCATAACCTTATTGGATGATACATGTTCGACCATAAGAATATTTGGGTCGATTTTGGGACCCCATGGTGCCACTTGTAAGTGATAGGGAAACTTTATTTTACCTAAGATAAAATGAATACAAAAATGACACAAGCATATATCTTTTAGAAAACCAATTTTTACATAGGGTTATATATTCGGATTTTAGACTATAAATATTAATTATAAATATAAAATAATTTCCTTCATAATGGAGTTTTATTTATAATTTTTAGACATTAAATAATTTAATTTATATATGACACAATGGTGATGCAGTAATTACCATAATAGTGAAAAATTAAAATGATTGATATTGTAGATACCCAAATAAATATAATTTGATACTTTTTATGAATTACACTAATTCTATAATTTAATATGACATGTTAGGAATGATTTAATTAACTTTATTCTAAGTAATAATTCTGTTATAAGTTTTAAAAAAATCAATTATTGAATAGTGTCAAAATTGACATAAAAGAGTTTTTTTTAAAAATAGTATATTATTAATTGATATTAAATTCCTAAAAATATAAGTTTCGGCCAAAAGACTTATATCATGATAGGTGTATCATTAATGGACCACTTGGGGGTCTCTTGGATGTATATAGTAAGTTTATTAACCATATAATATAAAAATACAAAGAGACATTGTAAAAGTGAAACAAATTAACTAAGAGTTAATACTTAAAGATAAGGTTAATATAGTAACCCGAAGCTATCTAAATTCTATTGGTTGAGTGTTTTTCGACCCATCCCCACCTTAACCTTTAAATAATAAACTTTTTAGCCATTAGAAACATAATATGAATTTATTATAAATTAATATTTCTATCTTTTTCAAAGGTGCCCCTCACCCCTCTAATAAAAAGGCACTCCAACTTCTCATTACTTCACACCTTCAAAGCCTTTTTGATGGGCCAAATTCTGCCCAAATACTCTCTCCAATTCCGTCACTTAATCCTAGAGGCATTACTTTAGTCAGAAAGCCAACTTAAGGAGCCATTTTGATCAAATCAAAAGGAAGAACCCAAAGAAGAGATAATGATTTCACCACCCTTTTTCAAGTTCATTTCTTCTTCCACTTCCTCTTCCTTTCTTTATACCATTCTAAAATAATAACTCATTTATAATATATATATACTTTTATGTTATTATAAATATGGTACAACCATATTCAGTATTCTATCCATCCGTTGAATTACATGTAACCATACTTGCGTACGTACGACTTACCGTCTCCACGTCGTGGTGTAATTGTTTTTCAAGAAATTAACATTTGTATGGGTATAATAATGATGTATAATTTATTTAATAATAAATGTAACATGATAATGATTGTGTATATATGATATAACATCCAATTATATATTATTTTTATATCAAAATAATGATATTGTCGCTCGTGCGTATGTACGGAGAACTGTCTCCACGAACGCGATGAGATTCATCCTCCATCGTATCCATTCAAGTATAATTCTCATTTGATGATTAATAATAGTATCTAAAGACGTGATATCATTCTGTATATAATTAAGATACAACCAATCCATTACAAACATCGCTTACGTAACAAAACATATAACAGAAAACGAGTAAGTTAACACCCGAAACAACGATAATACTAAGATATTATTAACAAATCAATGTTAAAAGATCATATATGATATCATATTAATGTATATGATTCTTGTATAATTTAATAAAAATTATTTCACCATTATATAGTAGGTTAACCTACCCCAACCAAGGAAAAGTACAAGGTAAGGGTTATTTCACAATCTCTTCATTATCTGAGGTTGTTTATACGTAATAATGTACTGGGATCTATTTATCATCAACATCAATGTTTCATAAAAATGTAATTCAAAAAAAAATTAATATTTAAAAGAATATGGGTTAAATTCATTTATACCCTTGTTTTACTTTTTATAAGAGTTTTATAAAAGAATCTTTCTATCATTTTCCAAATAAGGTTCTTTTTAACCTTTTTGACAGAATTAAGGTAAGAATGTTTTTTTAAATTATACGGTGGGTGCGGTAATTTTCCGCCGTTATAAAATCATCGAAGCTTCCCTTACAAGATTATAAGAATATTTTCCAAGAAAATGTTTTCTTTTATAAATATATGACTCTTAAATGATTTCAAAATAGAAGGAGATATTTCTTTAAAGAGAGTTTTTATTTCATCTTTGTCAACATCCTTTGATGGATTTTTCGCTTATTTAAAGTTGATTTATTATGATACAAAAATTCTATATTGTATTGAAGGTTTTTTTATATGTTTGACTGTGGATCTGCTATTTTTATACCATTCATAGTTTATGGTGAATGTATTGACATTTCGTATGCTAGTTTTAATACGAATGTTTATGTTATGTTTAAACCTTTTCATATGGGAATGCATTGGACTTAATATGTGATGGGTGGAACCTGCTATAGCTCCTCGATGCATTGGTAGGTCTCATGAGACAAACTAGTATCATGGAACAAGGCCTTGGCCAAATCTTATTTGTAGTCTTGGCACGAGGCCTTGGCTATGTGCTTATGATAGTCTGGCATTATGCATTCCATCATTATGAAAGTGGTTATTGATATTTCATGTGATTATTAGATTAGTGGAATATCCATGTGAATAAGTAAATGAAATTATTTCATTTTATTTTTGCCATAATATGTTGAAGTTCAAATTTAAAATGATTTTTTTAATTATACACTGCCTTAAATGATTATTCTTATTTATGAATGTTTATGCCATATTCTTATCCTTAATGGGTATTTGAGCTCACCCGTTTTCTATGTTTTATTTTCCCAGGATGTGAAAAAGTAAATTATGAATGACCTTCAGGGATATTATGATGGGATAATAGTGTGGACTATGGAGACAATATGTTGTTTTAGTATTTTTTTACTTTATGATGTAATGTAAAACATTATGAATATATCTGTTGTTTCCAAGGCTACTAAACCAATCGGTCTTTTGAGATTTGATCTTTCTTGTGATCATGGCAATGTTATGTAATAATGCACCCACTCTAGGTAACTAGGGTCGGGGCGTTACATAGTGGGATTATTGGATAGTTTTATATTGTGGTTGTATATTTTTATAGATGTAGTGTGAGAGTGAAAATAATAATATTTAAATATATATTAATTTATTATATTTATTATATTTTGAAGGGAATATTTTTATAAAATAAATATTATCCTTTTTTATATATCATAACAGATTATAGTTAGAGATTTCATAAGGATAAATTGAAAAAATATTTTATTAAATTATTTCCATTACTCATATATTAGTTTTCATATTTAATGTATGAATGTGAATACTTAACAGTGTTTTAGAATTATTTATGTGGTTATGATGGAATAAAAAATTCAACTAATTTTGTAGGATTTGTCATACCATGGAGTGTGATTTAACTCATTTTATCTATCACCTAAAAAATAGTGTTAAAATCCATGTTGTGGGGTGCATCAAAAGAGATAAAACTATATAATATAACTACATAAAAAATTTCATATGATTATGTATTAATGATCTTTGCTAAATTTAGGTGAAAGTATTTTGATTATCATCCTTTTCATCAATCTATGTAAATTTGAAAATATATTTTTTCGATGATTGGTAAATGATTCCAATAAATCTATGTAAACATTTTTAATGAATGATAGAAAATAAAAATGAAAAATGTGAGATTGGTAGCATAATTATTCAATATTAACACATGAAATGAATAAATATTGATATCATAGATTACTGATGAGAATTCGAAAGTTGTAAATAATATTTTGATAATTATGGGAAAATATATTCTATAAAGAGTAAATTGAATTTTCATGATGATGACTAATTATTCGTCTCGTATTATGAAATAGAATTTTGAATCTATTTTAAAATTTTTATAATTAGGAATTATTCATTATGATGAATTTGATGGTTATAAGTTTTTATTATTAATATATGAATATTTTTTAATTTTTAAACTATATATTTTGTATTATAAATGTTTCTAGCTTAAATAAATCTAAAGTGTTGATGGAGGAGGTGTTTTACAACCATTGGGATGGGTCATCCTAAATCTGCATGGATTTGGGTCAAATAAATATGGGTTTGGGCCAGTTTATGGAATATTTTCCCATATAAATGGAATGCGATTAGATAAAAAGATAGTGATTACATGGGGGATCATGAAATATAGGCATATGACTATTCCATATTATGGTTTAGAGCATCCTCACTAATGAGGTTCAAAAATGGCGGTGTAGTTTCAACATGGGTCTTCCACATTAGCATGGGGTCATGCCAAGTTTAACTTGATCCAATACAACTAATTCATACTTCCACTTTTCTAAAAGAGATTAATGGATATTATGGTATGATTTTATAGTTTATATGGAGTTTTAATATCATAAAATCAACTAGATACACCTCTATAGTGCTCTATGACATATCTAAGAACATTGTAATGGGTGTGTTTGGTGAATTATTGTTTTTGAATAAAATATTATATTTTTCTAGCCTAGATCATTCATGGATGAAAAATGGAACATCACATTCTCAAGAATCATTACCTGATTTTCATGGGATAATGACTAGAACAAGGGTCATAGTTAGTCAATTAAATATTATTTTCACACCTCTGGTGACAATATTGGTAAATTTTATAATTTTTATAAAATATGACTTGGCCAATCTGTATATTGGACACTTCCCAAGAACATATAACATATAAAATAATGGAATGGAAACTATATAAAGAAAAAAAAGGTGTATAAGGGGGAATTATTAAATCAAGTAAACAAAATAAAAATATATAAATATTTTATGTATAATCCTAGAAAGTAAAAAATATATCAAATACTTCATATATAAAAATTTAATTTTGAAAACTACGATTTTTTGTATGTTTAAATGTACCCACCCTCAAAATACTTCCACTCTCACTCCATGATCTATTATAGTCCTTCTACTCTATATCAAAAACATGTTTATCATTAGATCACCCAAAGTATCTATCAAATTATGTTCCCATAACTATAATGTCAAATATATAACAACATGTACACTGAGGTGGAAATTAATGGTCTGCGTACAAAGATCTAATAGGCACCCTCTAGAATCCTTCATCATCATAGTGGAATAATATGGTGTATGAATGCATCTGTGAGTGTGTGTGTGTGTAATGAATTTACATATTTTATATTTATCATTTTTAAAAAAGACTAACAAAAAATGAAAGAGATTACCTAATTTATAAATCACATAATAAAAATAGAATCCTCTCACACCACTAATAAGATTGGCACTAAACGTTATAATCTAAAACGTTGCAAAAACTAACAGATAAATAAAAAATTTGAATCTAATCTCAAAATAAAAATTCAATATTGACATCATCATTAGATAAACAAATTGGAAAATGAACCGTATAAATATCATTTATCCTCTCTTATCAGGGAATATTTTCCTTATGTTATATTTCCTATATGGGTTTATATATATATACATATATATTACAACCTTTCATTGTACGAAAAGTTTCCATATATGCATATATAAGCAGTCTTTCTCATCCATACACTATAGAACATGGATAAGGATTTATTTTTGTAACACCCCTAAAAGATCCATTAAGTCTACACTATAATTCCACGTCACCTCATGTTCCCCACAACATATGAAGATGGTGGAAGACTAGTGGTGCAGGAAAAAGTAACAATGTGGAGGGACTATATCATCAGCAATAGGAAGAAATTAGATTATAATAAGGGAAGTGAAAACAATATTCCAAATATAAGGAACATATAAATACATCATTCATGTATCATCATATAAAAACATTGTAAAATTATGATTTATTATAATGATATGACATACACATTAACCAAAAATAAATAACAGACCACCACAAGTGATTGATTAAAATACTAGATAAATAAAAAAATAAAAATATAAGTAGAATTATATCCTCAATATTATACTGTAAATACAAAATCCTCCTAATAAACTACTAAACCATCTACCAAATAACCCTTATCCTTCACTAAGTCAATATCCATCAAATCAACAAATGCACTAAAATTCCTAATTAGTGTGTGAGTGTGTGACCCTATTGGTCAACACTAACATCCCTTAACATAAGTTCATGATATATACATGTTTATTACCTAGAAATTAATCAAATAATTTTAATAATTAATTATATTACACATGTAAAATATTTACTTTAGCTCCCATGTGATTGGATCCACATGATTCAGATCCCTGATGTAAAGAAACATCAAACATCCTTACGACACATTTCCCTTGATGTGATAGTCAGAAATGGTGTTTGATAGACCCCCCTTGAATTAATAGACCAGTTCATTTCTAGAAACATCTGACAAACCCTCCTTAGGCGATAGTCGATAGTACTAATCCTACAAGATCAACTGTATAATATAGAATAACAAAAAATATAATAAAAGATATAAATTTAAGATCATACATCATGTTATATCTTTTGAGATTCATAAAAATCAAAAATGAAAAGTTAAAAACTTTAATAATATATTATAACGTTATATACGCACACACCTTATAAGATAAAGAATAAAAATAGGTCTCATAGTGATACACTGCCACAAACCTAGCAATGAACCCGTAAAATAATTGCTAAAGTCAAGGGATATGTACCTTAACTGAAATAATGATTTAAAAATATCAGTTTGTAAATAAATCATACCACCACTTTAATTATAATAAAAATTCCTAATCCAACATGATTAGAATAATGTGGAAATATTTAAAAGGAACCCTGATACGAAGGTAGGAAAATATCACACTTAACAAAGAAGATCTACAGGAAACAAAGATCTAAGAAAAAATATCATATAGATGTCAATTCCTTGAATTAAGTGATGATTCAACCAATGATAAAATATAAATACATTTAAGAATCCAATCCCCGATGATCCAATTGTGAAATCGAGGTTCTAATTGATTTTGATCAAGGATAAGAGAATATTATTACTTTATATTAAGAGGGAACATATCAAATTATAATCATAGAATTGAACCATTGTTTTGGAGTCAAATGTTGGATATGAAAGGGAATGAGATATCAAAAAATAACTAGCTTAGAGCTCTTAATTTAATGTCTATTATGATATAATAGATATAATGATAAAAAGTGTGTATGATTAGTTTTTTTAATAACACCTTACAATTTTTCGGCCTTGTTGGGCCTTAAACGATTCCATAGGATAGGTGGTAGCCACTACACAGATTCAATTATACCCTTGAGATCCACCATCAATATGATTTTCTATACCAGCTATATTTTGTATGGTCGGAAATATATCCTCTTCCCATGAACCCCTCTAGCAAGCTGATGGTACTATATATCTTAACAAGATACCACAAGTCCACCATCCTTGACATTTCTTAGTTCCATCATTCGAAAAACCACTAAATCTACTAAAACAACATATAAACATAATCAAAATGTTTAAAAAATGGGTAAAAAATTGTAACGCCCCTAAATGATAAAGGGTTAAATGACTAAATTATATGACTCATGTCAACAAGATATACCTTTATTTTCGAGAGCCTACCTAATTAGAACTCCACAGTTAAGCATGCTTTCCCTAGAGTAGTGATTTGGATGGGTTACTTTATGGGAAGTTTCCCAGGGGTGTGTGTGAGTGAGGACAAAACACACTAGAAAGGACATGTGTTGGCCTCTGGGGACTATTATTAGTCAGATGACTCATTCGGGCACGTGGTCCACCCGAATGATAAAGGGTTAAATGACTAAATGATATGACTCCTGTCAATAAGGTGGACCATTGTTTTTTGGAGCCTACATGATTAGAACTCCATAGTTAAGTGTTCTTGGCCTGGAGTAGTGATATGGATGGGTGACCTTCTGTGAAGTTTCCCAGGGTGTGTGTGACTGAGTACAAAACACAATGGAAAGAACATGTGTTGGATGGTGGGGACTGTAATTAGTCAGATGACCTATTTGGGCACGTGGGTGGGGGGACCACGTGTCTGTGGTGCAACTGGGGGTACCTGGTGGGCCAGGACCTGACGACCGTGATAAGGTGGGGTGGTTGTGCTCTCATCGGGTCCTAGTTATTACATTTGGTATCAGAGGGGTGGTACCCAGCCTTATGTGTGGTGCACTATCTGGGTTGAGATGTAGGGCCCACAACGAGGATGTTGTGACCTAAAAGAGGGATGATTGTAACACCCCCGAATGATAAAGGGTTAAATGACTAAATGATATGAATCATGTCAACAAGGTGCAACTTCATTTTTTGGAGCCTACCTGATTAGAACTCCACAGTTAATCGTGATTGGCCTAGAGTAGTGATTTTGATGGTTGACCTTCTGGGGGTACCTGGTGGGCCAGGACCCAACGACCATGTTAAGGTGGGGTGTCTGTGCTATCATCGTGTCCCAGTTGTTATAAAAATAATAACCTAAAATGGTGGTGTCAAAATATTCCCGATCATATGTTGTGCTCTAAATGGGGGATGATTGTAACACCCCCGAATGATAAAGGGTTAAATGAATAAATTATATAACTCATGTCAACAAGGTGCAACTTCTTTTTTGGGAGCCTACCTGATTAGAACTCCACAGTTAATCGTTATTGGCCTAGAGTAGGGATTTGGATGGGTGACCTTCTAGGAAGTTTCCCAATGTGTGTGTGAGTGAGGAAAAAACACACTTGAAAGGACATGTGTTGGAATGTGGGGACTGTTATTAGTCAGATAACCCGTTCAGGCACGTGGGTGGGGCCCTAGGTTGGGACCACGTGTCTGTGGTGCAACAGGGGATACCTGGTGGGCCAGGACCCGACGACCGTGTTAAGGTGGGGTGGTTGTGCTGTCACCGGGTCCTAGTTGTTACAAAAATAATACCCTAAAATAGTGGTGTCAAAATTTTCCCAATCATATGAATTTTAATTCTTGAGAAGTACCCCTGAGCCTTTTCGCCAAAAAAATATTCCACTACAATTGAATTGTAGTTTTATACTACCACATTGCTTCCTAAATATTATAATAACACCCTTGAACCTAGACAAAAGGATCATTGTTCCATATCATCAACTTCCCACTTTGGTAAATAATCCATACAGGTCGCTCTATAAAATATACATCTGATTCCAATTCAAAATTTTCACAGTTGAGAACATGAAAACGCTCTATATCATTCTTCTAAAGATAAGACACATGGAACAATTAACACATACCATGATAATTTAGAGGAATATTAAAATGGTATGCCACAATCATACTGAATTTAATTATATTGAAATACCCAACATAATACCATTCTAACATTTCTGGATTCCTCATCCTCATATGTCCCAACCGATGGGATGCTCAAAAGAAAACCATATTTCTCAAAATGAAATCCATGGGTCATCATGTTTGATTGGAATAATATAGATTTCTATTTTTATCCATTAACAACCATTTCTAAATAGTAAAAACTAATTCAAAGATCTACTATACCATACTCCTCTCAATAAATGATGATTTAAATGGCTGATTCAAGCATAGTGGTGAATGATATGTTCGTCCATAAAAATCATAAAAAGGGTCTATTTTAATTAATAAATAGAATCTTTTATTTTATACAAACTCTAATAGAGTTAAATGATTATCCCATGAACTTTCAAAATATAGGAAATAATTTCAATTAAAGTACACTAATGTTTCGATTTTATCCATAACTTTCCATAAGTTGGAGGATGAAAATTCTTACATCGCATCAATTGAGTCCCCACGGTGTAAGAAAAAAAATTTCAAAACATTTATGTAAAACTGTAATCTATACCGAATACCCCACTGAGTGGAACTATATAAAAACATATTACATTCTGAACATAGGGCTTCTATAGCTCTTCTAATGAGTTTGTTTCTTATATTGATATAAAGTGATCCACCTTTATCAACCGATCCAATGAAAACCAAACAATAACCTGACCTATCGGGGACATTGGATACCCTATAAAAAATTCATTCATCACCTCATTAAACATCCACATATGCAATTTATGTGGTCGGAGTATCCCTATAGGTCTCTAATTCTAACCCTTGATGCACTGATAAGTCCAAAAAAACAATTTAAATCCAAAAATGTCTATTATCATTCCATGACACCAAAATTGACATTACCAAATCCATTTTTCCTAAATAAACCACTTTTGGGTCATGTGGGAACCTCATAATATAATTCATAAATAACCAAACTAGTGAAAAAACAGATATAAAATTGCACACGTTTGAAAATATTGTGGAAGAACCTTTAGAACATCAAAAAATTAAAACATTAAAACATTAACCTCATTTAAAGATTAAAATACCAAATTGAAACATTCAAATAGAGAATTGCTGCATTTCCATTATAAGAATAACCTCATACTATGAAAGCAGCAGGAAACATGATCTTCAAACTAACCATAATTCCTCTTTCATCCCTACCTCCTTATAGTTACCACCCATCGGCCGATGTTAGTGCCTCTAAGAATGAAGCACCATTTCCCTTAATAGAACATGCCATCAGAAGAAGATCCCACATACTAGTAATAACACATCTCACCACAATCATCAATACCAAATAAGAACCAAAATCACTTTGCATAGAATCAACAAAAATGGATAAAAAACACCGAATGAACTGTGAAAAGGAAGAATACTACCCCAATTGTGCCCCATAGAACACCCAATGACTTACAGAAACACATCTAAATTCCACCATGGAATCCATCTCACCCAATTAACAAATAAAATATCAATGGACATAGAATTATGAGTATCATGATGCAAGTGGCACGGTGTTGTTTGATTTTACTGCGTTCTTTGATCCTATAAGTTCTATGGGTACAGATGCTAGAGAACTTCTCAACAGAATCAAAGTTTTTCGAAGTGCCAGTTTTCTTGTGGAGGAGGTGGAATCAGATTCTAAAGTCCTAGTTAGATCAGTTCATGGTTTTTATAAACCAGCCTGGGACCCGGTGTATGTAATCAATACATGTGTTCTAGAAACCGATCTTGGGTGGACTATTAAGCATTCTTGAGGGAGCTTAACATTGCAGATGATGCGCATTCACAGGATAGAAGTCAAGAGGATGAGATTTGTCTTTATAATAACTTTGGATCCCTTCCCTTGGAGTTTATATCTTTTGTCCAGGGTTATTCCCTTGGTTTACATAACTTTGGAACTCCTCGAAGGCTCTTGTAAGGGTGGAGCTTTGTAACTCCCATTTTGGCATATAATAAAAAAAATTCATCATCATCAGAGAAAAAAAATTAATCAAACCAGTACCATAGAAATGTAGACACAACTCCATTGGAAATCACCATCAAAGGAACAAATAAAATAATAATATCCTCCGAAAAAAATCACCAAAAAAGGAGACATCAAACCAATTTGAATAATCTAGAAACCAAATCAATTGATGTCACCGGAAGAGATGAAGCCCCTCCATTGACTCGTATCCATCTACACCATCCCACAGCCACCACAACACCCTCATACAGACCTAAAATGTTGTAAATAGTAAGAGGATGGGATCCAGAGTAGGGGATGTTGAACAAGCTAAGTGAATATTTTTCAAACCTCACACCAACACATTTCAAAACCACAAGAGTGCCTTCATGATAAACAATGATGGGGATTATAATGAAGGTTCTGGTGGTATAAGAAAAAGAGTGAGAGTATTGTAGACATGAATCGACAACAAAAAATTACTAAAATGGAAAGAGAAAAAATAGATGAAAAATAAAACAAGAACACCACGAGAGATGGAAATAGAAAAGAGATGTGGTAGAACTGAGGAAGGAAATAGAAGAAGGAGAATGGGTGGAAGGATTCCAATGCAGGGAGAATAAACTGAGGAGGATGATATGCGATAAGAAACCATAAGGATAAAATATTGATGATAGGTGAGGAAAGATGAGCCGCTCCAAACCAGAGGTGAGGTACCCTAGATGGGGATGTAGTGTGCCCAAGAGATCACTCCAAGAGAAAATGGATATATCATTTTTGTAAAATTGACATCTATTTTCCTAATACATTTAACCAGTCCTAGGTAACATTACCAATGCTAAGAATAAGAGTATCTCACAGTCTACTCCACCATATAATATAATATCATCACCCTAATATGTTCAATAATCACACCAAGTCCATATAAATATCATCTAGAAATGTAACCCTTTTCTACAGACCTCTCAGACATCGTGATGAACTCTGGATAAAAATATTAAAAAACCTTCACTCATTAAAAAAATTAGGACATAATCTATACTGGTGGAAAATCCACTTCCCCTTAATAAATAGTTATTCACATCAAGCATTCTACCAAATAAATTTCAATATTATCCACTCTAACTTTTCTATATACCCTTAATATTCTTCTTTTTTTCCTACTAATCACATAATTAACTACATTGCCCTTCCCAAGAGAATACACCAAATCATGTTTGACTCTCTCTAAGTAATATACCTAATAACACTAATGAAGATTGAGAGCATGCAATGAGAATATTAACCACAGACTCTTGTGGTCCGTATACATGAAAAATATAACTGAATATGTAGTGTCTCTAATATTTCAAATAATAAACCACAAATTCCATCTCTAAATCACGAGTAAATTAGTTCTTCTCATGGGGTCACAACAGATGTAACCAAAATGCAACTATGCTATCACCCGATATCAGAACAGCTTCAAATTAAATTCTAGACATGTCATTGTACACTGCATACAGAACTTCAGGATCAAGATGAATTATGTTTATTATCAACATAAATATCTTATTCATATATAAGAAGGAATATTCAAACTATTATATACATTCAAACTTGAATCCACTCATGGAATGTGCGGATAAGGGACCATACATGAGAGAAAATTCTTAAATGACCCTCTGGTAGTACACATCCAACTTGAAAAATCTATAAATCGAGATAAAATTTTTAAATCATGAAAAAGGTATAACTACATCATCCTTATCTTGACCAACTGATATTAATACTTGGCAAATATTGGTCCCAAGAAAATATAATTTATGTATCCAAAAGAGAAACTTTGAAGACTAGGCATAAATATGTTATGATTTAAGAATACTCATAATATTTTCCATGTTTCAATCATGTGATATAATGTCATATAATATATTGTGTTGTCATCATTGATCAAAATAAACAAACGTGTCCATGTATATATGAATGTAATCGTTCCTAAAGACCATGAATACTTCTGAATCATTTTTCAGTCCATTATGAATAATGAGATACTCATACAACTCATTACTACTCTTAATAACTTTATTTGGTATGTATTCCACTATGAAATTTATTTTATGGTATCTGAAATGTCGATCAATCATTGAAATCCCTTAGGATACCAAAAATTAATCAAACAAGTTGAATATTCATGAAAATGGGTGACTATTATTCCTAGTGATTTGATTTATCTTATGGTAGTCTACATATAGACAAATACTATCATCCTTTTTCTTGGAGAACAACCCTAAATAAACCCTTGGGTATTTTTTTTGGTCTAATGAATCTTTTTGAATTTGGGTCATCAAGATGATCCTTGAGCTCTTTCAACTCATCGAATTCCATACAATATGGAGGAATTGATATGGGTTGCACACCAAGCATGAGATTGATCTCAAAAAAAACAACCCTATGTGACGATAAACCTAATAAATCCTCTAGAAATATAACATAATACTAGAATTCTATATGAGGGAATTAAAATGGAGTTACCAAATGATCCATTACCATATTAAATTTTTTCATCTGTGTTAGAATGACTTCCCTCTAATATGGATCTATTCACATTCTATATTCCTTGATGTATTATTCACTAATAAACATGAAAATATCTCCTTTAGGTTACATATAAGTAACTTTCATTTCATAAAAAATGATGTGTGCATGGTAACTTGTCAACCAATCCATGCATGGGATCAAATAAAATCTTGAAATCTCTATAATCATGAATCTCTATGCATAATTCATATCAGGAATGGACATCAAACATTCTGGATAGATATGAAGATGGTCATATTCTTTTTAAGAGTTATTTCAGTTGATTATATCTATAAATAGAAAATAAATGGTAAACAAAACTCAATAACCACTTTTGAAGATATGATCAAATGGGATGTTTCTATATTAATCAAATAAATATAAAGATTATAATAAATGATGGCCAAAACTCAAATTGTGGATGGTCCCTCTCCCCTAATGGCCAAAGCATGATCAGTAAAATAATCCCTACTAGAAAGAACCTCATGATTCCCCATTAGCTCATGTGCCACCTGATTCACTAACCCTTATTTGGTCTTTAGCTACTAATGAGGTCTTACACCAGTAATATAAGCCAATTTTTCAATGTTCATTAGAAATCCCTTAGAGTAGAACAACTATTAATGACCCTTATTTATACATTATTTCAAATTATTTAGAGTTTCATGAAAATACTAAAGATATTTCATTTATTTCAATAGATATAGTATTAATCAAAATCCATTATATATGAGGGGGGGTCTATGAACTCATTCTATTCTCTAAAAATATACCATTATTTAAGTGTTTTTCTATGGTTTTTTTCCTTACTCTAATAATATAAAATTGTGAATATGTTGGAGAAGTTACCTATTGATCTACTGATATTAGAGAGATGTCCTTTAACTTTATCGTCCTTAAATAACATCACTATTAGTAGTCACTTATTAAGAATTGAAGCAATGGTCATCAGATAAATGATCCTAACCCATCATTTCATAATTGGATGAATACTGATATAAAACATTCAGAACCATTTGTGCATATTTCCCAAATAGAATTGGAGAAAAGTAAATCAATCCATTGAATAATGTTGAATAGTTAGACACTATCATCATCCTTTAGTAGATCTCTATGAACTCCTAAGTGCAATATAGATTAAATGTACTATGAAATAAAGCCTCAAAGATGAGAAAATTTAATGTCATTAATATCAACCCATGACATCAAAATCACTGAATCAATACATCCCTCCATCGTTCTATATCTCTTTGGAGTATAATTGTGACAAGAATAACCTTTTGGTTCTCTAGAATCTTCAACAGGTCAAAGATCCTCTCTTTGGCCCATATTTATTCTTCCACAAAGTGGAGGCCTCTAATTCCATATAAGGATGGGGATTATGGTGTGGAAAATCACACACATAATAAATATTATTTATCTTAACCTATTAGTATCCACCACCCTAAACGAGTACTTTTCAAAAGTGTACTGATTGGACTAGTTCTATATCTTGAACCTCTAAACAAACAAATGGAATATTCTTAATTATGTACTCATAAAAAATTGGAGGTGCAATTGGCTACACAAGTTATCTATGAGGTTATATTTCCTCAAAATTATAATGAAATCTTATAGAAATTCAATATATTAAAATAATTCCACTAAGAAAAACACAGAAACACACTATCTTGTGACTTAACCACAGCCAGCCTAGACCCGAAATCTAATATTATTACCTTGTAATGATTACACAGACTCAAATCTTGAAAGAATGAATACTTTAATTCTTTGGATAACCTAACAACATACATGATACAAATAAATCATTTGGAAAACAAAATAAAGAATAAGATAAGTAAAATCACAGAATCCTTAAAACTCATTCAAAGGAACCATATTCATATCACAGGGAAAGGAAACCTAATAAGGGTGATATCCAATTCCTAGTAATGCTATGAAAATTTGAATAAATAATGAATCAATAATAATAAATTAGCATGGAAAGGTAAGTAATAGAGAAAAAAGTGCATTTATATAACTGGATAAGGCATTTTCAATATGGCATGGTAAATTACTGAAGCACATTTCATTTAAAGAGTAATCAAATAATGAAATAAATTCAGATATTTTATTATATTAATATATCATGGATAATAACAATAATAATTAAAAAATCCATGAATTAAAATTTTAATTATTGGAGGTCATTTCTGAGTCACATGAAAACCAATTCTATGATGGCCTTTCACGAGAAAATTTAAAAATATAGATAAAAACTTATTTTATCAAGCAAACAGATTTGTATCATGATAACCTATCAACACATCATGGGGATAAATAAATTATAGTACCCAGCCATAAATTTTATTCCAAACCATTACTCATATATCAATTAATCTATTTTATTACTAAATGATATTTTGAATCTAATATCTGTATTTAATGAAAGATAAATATTTTCCAATATTTCTCCACTTAATAAAATATTTATCAAATTATTCACCATATGTAAAATTGTTATAGGGTTTAGGTAATAATAATATATTTTTCATTATAATAAGGATATTTAAGAAAATTTTAATGTGTAATAAAAATTATCATAAGGAACTGATTTTTTTAATTGAAAGCTCACAATCACAAAAGAATGTGAGATTACAATGATAACTTTTCAACATGGTAATTAAAACCATAGGGATGAGATAATTCAAATTTAAACATAAAATGTTTTGAATAATGGTTGGATAATTATATTTAATTAAAACTCGATGTATGTTCACCAAAAAAAAATAAGTATGTGGGGAATATGAAATTGGTCTCACAGATGTAACATGTGAGATGAAAATCTCTTACCTTGTGTTTCCTTTTGAGTGAACTTACTTTAACCACTTTTATAATTATTTGAATCATTTAATTAACTACTTATAGAACCAAAATAATTTTTTAATATAATATTTTATATTCTTATAATATCTTCTTTTATATTTTTTAACAATCGTTTATTATTCTCATCATTTCTTGTGTAATTTTTTATATTTTTAGAGTAGGTTTTGACTTGAAATTTTTTTTCTTCATATTTTGATCATAATTTATTCATTTACATGATGTAAAACATGATTTAAATATCATATATATTCAGTAAGTAGGAATTTATAACAATCCCTAAAATTTGGAGACATAAATTAAATGCATCGTACATAGAGATGGTAGGTCATCCATACAATGGAATCTACATCCATTTAATTTTCATATTCCATAGAATGAAAGTAAATTATATATTTTTTGGGAAAAATAACTCCTGGAAAATTTGGGGAATTTTTTGGGATGATTTTGTTTAATGACAAATTATGTTTCAATGCTATGTCTTAGAGTCTAGATTTATTTTCGACAAGATATGTAACACCCCAAGCTTCTACGGTACGCCTCTCTTTGAATAATGTGATAGCGTGTGTTGTACGCAACACCGAGTTCTAACACACCATAACCAATCGAACTAGCCGTTATGAATAGTAATACCTACTTTTAGAAATTATATATATATTATATGTCAAAATGGACTTCATTTTTGGATTCAGAATATCTAATTTAGCTTATGGTGAAATTTTGGTACTTTTCAGATAACTTTAATATTTTGATGAATAGTGAAAATTACTAAATTTTAATTAAAAACAACTTTTTAATCAAAATAATTTATATTGATAAATTATGGATTTGAGTGGTTTTAGAGTATATTTAGAATATATTTTTACCATTTAATACAATTTTGGTCCTTGGAAATAATTTCACAATTAAACCGAACATAAACAAGTATCAATCTTTTGATAGTTATTATATCTAAAAAACACGCTTTTTGTTTTGACAGGAGGAATTAATTTTAAATTAATTTCTTCCACTTCTGTGTTTTGAATTTGGAAAAATGGATTCCATATTTGTAATCAGGATATTCAAATTGTGTAAATAGGTAACTTTTATTTTTAGGCATTTTGAATAATTACTTCGGTAAATATTTTATTTACCATGGTTAAAGGGTAAATCTGGTAAATAATGGTTAAAAAATAATATTATAATAATAACAAATTACCCAAAAACGTGTCCTAACCATATTGGTTGATACATGTTAGACCATAGTCCTCTTTGGGTCGATTTTGGGACCCCATGGTGCCACTTGTAAGTGATAGGGACACATTATTTTAATTAAGATAAAATGATTAAACAAATGACACAAGCATATATCCTTTGGGAAAACAATTTCTACATAGGGTTATGTATGTTGAATATTCGACTATAAATATTAATTAGAAATATAAAAATATTTCCTATATAATGTTATTTTATTTATAATTTTGAGACATTAAATAATTTAATTTAGATATGACACAATGGTGGTTCAGTAATTACCATAATAGTGAAAAATTAAAATGATTGATATTATAGATACCAAAATAAATATAATTTGAGTCTTTTTATGAATTAAAATAATTTTATAAGTTAATATGACATGATAGGAATGCTTTATGTAACTTCTATCGAAGTAATCATTCTGTTATAAGTTTTACATAAATCAATTATTGAATAGTGTCAAAATTGACAGAAAGTGTTTTTAAAAAAAATAGTATATTATTAATTGATATTAAATTCCTAAAAATCTAAGGTTCGGCCAAGAGACATATATAATGATATTTGTATCATTAAAATACCACTTGTGGGTCTCTTTGATTTATATAGTATGTTTATTAACCATATAATATAAAAATACAAAGAGACATTGCAAAAGTGAAACTAATTAACTAAGAGTTAATACTTAAAGATAAGGTTAATATAGTCACCCAAACCTATATATATTATATTGGTTGAGTGTTTTAAGACCCCTACCCACCTTAACCTTTAAATAATAAACTTTGGAGCCATTAGAAACCGAATATGAATTTATTATAAATTAATATTTCTAGCTCTTCCAAAGGTGCCCCTCACCCCTCTTATAAAAGGGCACTCCACCTTCTCATTACTTCACATCTTCAAAGATTTTTGGTTCGTCCAACCTCTTCCCAAATACTCTCTCAAATTCCCTTAATTCATCCTAGAGTCCTTCCTTTAGTCAGAAATCCAACTTATGGGGTCCTTTTGATCAAATCAAAATGAAGAACCCAAAGAAGAGGTAATGATTTCACCACCCTTTTTCAAGTTCCTTTCTTCTTCCACTTACTATTCCTTTGTTGTTACCATTATTAAATAATAACTCTAGTATCATATATATACTGCGATGTTATTATAAATATGGTACAACCATATTTAGTATTCTATCCATCCTTTGAATAACATGTCACCAAACGTGTGTACGTACGGCTTACCGTCTCCACGTCGTGGTGTAATTGTTATTAAATACATTATTATTTGGATGGGTATAATAATGATGTTTAATTCATGTAAATAATAAATGTAACATGATAATGATTCTGTATATATGATATACCATCCAAATATA
The DNA here is from genome assembly GCA_963277665.1 of Viscum album. Classification (NCBI taxonomy): domain Eukaryota; kingdom Viridiplantae; phylum Streptophyta; class Magnoliopsida; order Santalales; family Viscaceae; genus Viscum; species Viscum album. The sequence continues at coordinate 480,028,209 of OY728141.1, forward strand.
TATTATTTTAATATCAAAATAATGATATTTTCGCTCGTGCGTACATACAGACTACCGTCTTCACGAACATGATGAGATTCATTCTCCATCATATCCATTCAAGTATAATTATCATTTGATGATTAATAATAGTATATAAGGACTTGATATCATTATGGATATGATTATGATACAACCTATCCATTACAAACATGGCTTACATAACAAAACATATAAATGAAAACGAGTAAGTTAACACCCGAAACAACGATAATACTAAGATATTATTAAAAAATCAATATTAAAAGATCATATATGATATCATATTAATGTATATGATTCATGTATAATTTAATAACAATTATTTCACCATTATACAGAAGGTTAACCTACCCCAACCAAGGAAAAGTACAAGGTAAGGGTTATTTCACAATCTCTTCATTATCCCAGGTAGTTTATACATAATAATATATTGGGATCTCTTTGTCATCCACATCCATGTTTCTTAAAAATGTATTTCAAAACATTTTTACTATTTACAAGAAAATGGGTTAAATTCATTTATACCCTTATATGTTTTGAAAGGAATCTTTCCGTTGTTTTCTAAACAAGGTGCTTTTATCCTTTTTGACAGAATTATGGTAAGAATGTTCTTTAAATTATACGGTGGGTGCGGCTATTTTCTGCCATTATAAAATCGTCTAAGCTTCTCTTACAAGATTATAAGATTATTTTCAAAGGAAATGTTTTATTTTATAAATAAATGACTCTTAAATGATTTCAAAAAAGAAAGAGATATTTCTCTAAAAAGACTTTTGATTTCATCTATGTCAACATCCGTTGATGGATTTTATGCCCATTTGAAGTTGATTTATTATGATACAAAACTTCTATATTGTATTGAAGGTTTTGTGATATGTTTTACTGCAGATGTGATATTTTTATACCATTCATGGTTTATGGTGAAAGTATTGACATTTCGAATTCTAGTTTTAATACGAATGTTATGTTATGTTTAATCCTTTTCATATGGGAACACAGTGGACTTAATATGTTATGGGTGGAGCCCGCTATATCTCCTCGATGTATCGGTAGGTCTCATGAGACAAACCAGTGTCTTGGCACAAGGCCTTGACAAAATCTTATTTGTAGTTTTGGCATGAGACCTTGGCTACGTGGTTATGATAGTCTGGCATTATGCATTCCATCATTATGAAAGTGGTTATTGATATTGCATGTGATTATTCGATTAGTAGAATATCCATGTGAATAAGTAAATGTCATTATTTCATTTTATTTTTTCCATACTATGTTGAATTTCAAGTTTTAAAGGATTCTTTTTAAGTTATACATTGCCTTAAATATTTATTCTTATTTATGAAAGTTTCTTCTATATTGTTATCCCTACTGGGCATTTGAGCTCACCCCTTTTCTATGGTTTATTTTTAGCAGGATGTGAAGAAGTAATTTATGAATGACCTGTAGGGATATTATGTGGGGTAATGAGTGTGGAATAAGGACACAATATATTGTTGTAGCTTTTCACTTATTGATGTAATGTAAAACATTATGAATATACCTAGTGTTTCCAAGGCTATTAAACCAATCGGTCTTTTGAGATTTGATCTTTCTTGTGATCATGCCAATGTTATGTAATAATGCACCGAGTCTGGGTAACTGGGGTCAGGGCGTTACAGTTGGTATCATAGGATGTTTAATACAAACCTTGGAATCTAGATTTAGATAAACTCTGATTAGAGCACGTAGACCTAAGATGAACATTGAGGATTAGTATAGAAGAACTTCCTAGAATTTTGGTATTGTAGAGATTTTGTAAGTTTTCCGAGCAATACATCCTTGTCTTGATACGAGCAGTAGAGGTAGCTCTGGCATAGATATACCTAGGGATAAAACCTGAAAACACTGCTTTGAGCTAGACTCGAATAGGAACTGGTGCACGACAACGGGACTTGCTGCACTCTTGGTTACGACACTCCTGGGGGATTTTCTTAGGATAACTCTCATTTTATTTACAAATAATTATGAAGTGTTTATGAGTATATACTTCCTCAAAGAAAACATTATTTATGATTATGGATTATATCCATAAATATTTCAATTTATGTTAAGTGTTTTATAAGTATGGGATTATGTATTTTGATTCATAAACTGATCTAGTTTATGCCATTGTTTAGAAATGGCGCCTAGTGGAAGAAATGGAAACTGTATCAATGCATGAACTCCATGTAGGGATTTCCCTCCTGCTCAAGATAATTGTAGGGGAGGTGGTGATGCAATTGGTTCCGATCAGATAATTACCATACTGGGACAACTTACTCAGGTTATGAATAATAACCTTACCCATATGGAGCACCCTGATCCGCAGCATGGAGGATCAATGTTAGATCGATTCATGAGGCAACAGCCACCAACGTTAAATGGGAGTTCAAATCCATTAGTATCTGAGCAATGGATAAATTCCCTAGAGAAAATATTTCAGGCTTTGGGGAGTAGTGAAAGGGAAAAAGTTATCATGGCAGTTTACCGACTCATTGGAGATGCTGATCAATTGTGGTCATTGATTCAAAACATGAAGGAAGATGATGAAGTATCAAATATGGAATGGAGGGAGTTCAAAGATCTGTTTTTAGAAAAATAATTTCCTCGCGACCATCGAGCAGATATGGAAAGGCAATTTCTGAGTCTGAGACAAATGGAGGATGAGAATGTCATAATGTATGAGGCTAAATTTACAAGGTTAGAAAGGTATGCTGGAGATTATATACGTCACCCAAGAAGTAATATTGATCATTTCTATGATGGGTTAAAACCATTTCAATGTCAAGCATTAGTCTCACAACCCTTCTTGTTGTATAAAGACATTGTCTCATGTGATATCAAGACAAGAAAATGAATTCTCTAAGTCTGATGACTTTAAAGAAAAGCAAGAGAAGAAGAGATCTTCTGATCAATTTGGGAATGGAAATAAGGGGAAGAAGGGAAAGGTTGAATATCCATCCTGTGTTAAATGTGGGAAGAAACACCCCCCGGTACTTTTTTGAAGGGAATAGGTGCCTGTTACAAGTATGGTGAAAAGTCCACCAAGATCATGATTGCAAAGGGAAGAAGGAAACTACCAATGTTCAGTGCTATAATGGCAGGGAGATGGGACATTATCTAAATGAATGTCCTAAGCGTCAGGAGAACTTATCTCAGAAAAGGCCAAGGGATCAAGGCCAAGCTTATGCGATCACTACTGCGGTGGTAGAAACTCCGAAAGACGTGGTGGCAGGTAATTTAATGGTTTCCTCAAGTTTAGAAAATGAATTATTTGATTCTGGATCATCACATTGTTTCATATCTTCCTAGTTAGCTAAGAAAATTAGATATTTCCAATTTGATTTAACAAGGGAGTTGTCAGTTAAAACTCCTAAGGGAAGTATCACTGCAACAAAGTTTTGTGAATCAGTCCCCATTAGAGCACATAAATGTTCTTTATCTACTGATCTCATCGTCATACCTATGATTGATTTTGATATAATCCTCGGTATAGACTGGGTTTCGGACTATGATGCGAAGATTTATTGTAAGAAGAAAGAGGTTACGATTCTTGATGATGATGATAAGGAACACCTTATTTTTAGAGAAGAATCGTCACCACCTATTTCTTATCTAGATCATCCCCCAGTAGCTTAACTAAATTCAATTATTGGGGAGGAAGAGAATGAAATAATTGTGGCTGAGGAATGGAATGTTAAAATAGAGGATGTACCTGTTATGAAAGAATATATAGATGTATTTCCGAAAGATTTACCTGGACATCCTCCAGAACAAGAAGTTGAGTTTTCCATTGATTTTATACCTAGATCAAGGCCTATATCGAAGACCCCTTATAGAATGGAAACTGTGGAATTAGTCAAAATAAAGAAACAACTAGAGGAATTAAGTAATAAGGGATTTATTTGCCCTGGTTTTTCTCCATGGGGAGCCCCTGTTCTTTTTGTTAAAAAGAAATATGGATCTATGAGGTTATGTATCGTCTACAGGGAGATCAATTCTATAACAATAAAGAACAAGTATCCCCTAACTCGCATTGATGATTTATTTGACCAACTAAATGGAGATCAATACTTTTCAAAGATTGAACTTCGATCTGGATACCATCAGTTGTGTGTAATGAAGGAAGACATTCTGAAGACAACGTTTCGAACCAGGTACGGGCATTACGAGTTTACAGTAATACCTTTTGGATTGTCTAATGCATCCTCTGTATTAATGGATCTGATGAATAGAGTTTTCAAGGAATATCTCGATGAATTTGTGGTGGGATTTATTGATGATATCTTGGTATACTTCAAAATCTATGAAGATCATGAAAATCCCTTGCGCGTTATCCTGAAGACGTTGAGAAGACATGAATTATATGCAAAGTTTAGCAAGTGTGAATTCTGGATTCATGAGATTTCTTTTCTTGGACATATTGTCTCTATTGATGGAATCTTTGTTGATCCTTCTAAGACCAGGTAAATCAAAGAATGGCCGCCACCAACGAATATAACTGAGTTACATAGTTTTATTGGTTTGGCAGGTTATTATCGACGTTTTGTCCATAATTTTTCCCGATTGGCTAACCCATTAACGAAGCTCGCACGTAAAGGGGTTAAATTTGTTTGGAAAAAAGAGTGTGAAGAATGTTTCATAGAACTGAAGAGAATATTAGTCAATGATCCTATATTGACTCTACCATCGGGGAATGATGGGTTTGTTATTTATAGTGATGCATCGAAGAAAGGACGTTGTTGTGTCCTAATGCAGAATGATAGAGTTGTTTCCTATGAATCATGACAATTTAAATTTTATGAAAAAAACTATCCTACTCATGATATCAAGTTAGCAGCTGTGATCTTTGCGTTGAACATATGGAGGCACTAACTCTATGGTGAAAAATGCGAGATTTATACTGATCACGAGAGTTTGAAGTATATTTTCTCACAAAAAGAACTCAACATGAGGCAAAGGAGATGGCTTGAATTACTCAAGGATTATGATTTTACGATAAACTACCACCCGGGGAAAGCAAACAAGGTGGCAGATGCTTTGAGCAGAAAAAACCATGGAGTTTTGAACGTGATGAGAATTGAAAGGGATCCAATTTTTATGGATCTAGTGAAGATGGACATGGGAATAACCAGGAAAGGTGAAAAATCAATGCTTTTTCAAATGGTTTCCAAACCATCTTTACTAGAAAGTATTAAGAGTTCGCAGACCGATGATAAAGAATTTAAAAAGAAGATTAAAGCTGTGAATTATAGGAGACTGAGAGACTTTTTGTATGAAGATAGAATTTTGAAATTCGGGAAGAGACATTGTGTTTCCCATATACCTGATCTAAAAAGGGAATTGCTGGATGATGCTCATAGTTCCAATTTCTCTATACAACCTGGGAGCACCAATATGTATAGAGATTTGAAGGAACATTTTTGGTGGGACAATATAAAGAGGGAGATTGCTGATTTTGTGTCAAGATGTATGGTTTGTCAACAAGTGAATGCTGGAAGGCAACACCATGGAGGAGTCATGCAACCTCATCCCATACCTGAGTGGAAATGGGAAAATATTACGATGGACTTTTTCATGGGACTACCAAAGACTCCTAGAAGGAACGATGAAATATGGGTTATTTTTGATCGTCTTACCATGTCAGCACATTTTCATGCTATAAGAGAAGATCTACCACTTGAACGTCTAGCAATACTATATATTAATGAAGTTGTGAGACTTCATGGTGTACCACTATCGATTGTTTCTGATCATGATCCCCATTTTACTTCAGGATTCTGGAAGAGTATTCAGAAATCCCTGGATACTAAACTTCATTTGAGTACTGCCTACCACCCTCAGACATACAGATAATCAGAACGGACTATTCAAACCTTAGAATTCATGTTGAGATCTTTCTCACTTGACTTTTAGGGTATGTGGGATCAATATTTACATCTGGTAGAATTTTCCTATAACAATAGATTCCATACAAGTATTCAGATGGAACAATATGAACCGTTATACGGAAATAGATGTCGCACACCAACCTGTAGGGATGACTTTGGTGAAAGAAAGCTTGTAGGTCCAGAACTGGTAGTGGAAATGATGGAAAATGTGAAGGTAATCCAAAATCACATCAAAGCAGCTCTAAGTAGGCAGAAGAGCTATGCCGATAATCGAAGGAAGGATTTGGAATTTCAAGTCGGTGATCATGTTTTCTTAAAGGTATCTCCATGGAAGGGAGTCATATGTTTTGGTAAGAAAGGTAAATTGAGTCCCAGGTACATCGGACCTTTCGAAATTCTGGAATGAATTGGGGTTGTAGCATACCGATTGACAATGCCGCCAAGTCTCTCTCAAAGTTCACGTTGTGTTCCACGTATCTCTATTAGGGAAATAATGCCTGAACCAAAGCATGTACTCATCTATGAGTAATTAGAACTGGAACCCGATCTGTCTTATTGAAAAGATCCCATCAGGATTCTAGATATGAGAGAACAAGTAATGAGAAACCGGATGACGCATCTGGTAAATGTTTTTTGGAGAAACCATAAGATGGAAGAGGAAACGTGGGAACCCGAGGAACTTATGATAAAGAACCAACTGAGTCTTTTCATGCGATAATATTCTAGAAATTTCGAGGACTAAATTATTTTAAGTATGGGAGAATGTAACACCCCAAGCTTCTACGGTACGCTTCTCTTTGAATAATGTGATAGCGTGTGTTGTACGCAACACCGAGTTCTAACACACCATAACCAATCGAACTAGCCGTTATGAAGAGTAATACCTACTTTTTGAAATTATATATATATTATATTTCAAAATGGACTTCATTTTTGGATTCGGAATATCAAATTTAGCCTAAGGTGAAATTTTGGTACTTTTCGGATAACTTTAATATTTTGATGAATAGTGAAGATTACTAATTTTTAATTAAAAACAACTTTTTTATTCAAAATAATTTATATTGATAAATTATGAATTTGAGTGGTTTTAAAGTATATTTAGAAATTATTTTTACCATTTAATACAATTTTGGTCATTGGACATAATTTCACAATTAAACCGAACATAAACAAGTATCAATCTTTTGATAGTTATTATATCTTCAAAACACACTTTTTGTTTTGACAGCAGGAATTAATTTTAAATTAATTTCTTCTACTTTTGTGTTTTGAATTTGGAAAAATGGATTCCATATTTGTAATCAGGATGTTCAAATTGTGTAAATATATAACTTTTATTTTTAGACATTTTGAATAATTACTTCGGTAAATATTTTATTTACCATGGTTAAAGGGTAAATCCGGTAAATAAGGGTTAAAAATTTATATTATAATAATAACAAATTACCCTAAAACGTGTCCTAACCTTATTGGTTGATACATGTTCGACAATAGTAATCTTTGGGTCGATTTTTTTACCCCATAATTCCACTTGTAAGTGATAGGGGCACTTTATTTTAATTAAGATAAAATGAATACAAAAATGACACAAGCATATATCTTTTAGAAATACAATTTTTACATAGTGTTATATATGTTGGATTTTCGACTATAAATATTCATTAGAAATATAGAATGGTTTCCTACATAATGGTATTTTATTTATAATTTTTAGACATTAAATATATTAATTTATATATGACACAATGGTGATGTAGTAATTTCCTTAATAGTGAAACATTAAAATGATTGATATTGTAGATACCCAAATAAATATAATTTAAGACTTTTTATGAATTAAAATAATTTTATACGTTAATATTACCTGTTAGAAATGATTTAATTTGCGCTTTTTCGAAGTAATAATTCTGTTATAATTTTTACAAAAATCAATTGTTGAATAGTGTCAAAATTGACATAAAAGAGTTTTTAAAACAAATAGTATATTATTAATTGATATTAAATTCCTAAAAATATAAGGATCAGCCAAGAGACTTATATCATGATAGTTTTATCATTAAGGGACCACTTGGGGGACTCTTGGATGTATATAGTAAGTTTATTAACCATATAATATAAAAATACAAAGAGACATTGTAAAAGTGAAACTAATTAACTAAGAGTTAATACATAATGATAAAGTTAATAAAGTGACCCAAACCTATCTAAATTCTATTTTTGAGTGTTTTTAGACCCCTCCCCACCTTAAACAATAAATAATCAACTTTGGAGCCATTAGAAACCGAATATAAATTTGTTATAAATTAATATTTCTAGCTTTTCCAAAGGTGCCCTTCACCCCTCTTATAAAAGGGCACTCCGCCTTCTCATTACTTCACATCATCAAAGACTTTTGGTTCGTCCAACCTCTACCCAAATACTCTCTAAACATCCCTAAATTAATCCTAGAGGCCTTCCTTTAGTCAGAAAACCAACTAAATGAGCCCTTTTGATCAAATAAAAAGGAAGAACCCAAAGAAGAGGTAATGATTTCACCACCCTTTTTCAAGTTCATTTTTTCTTCCACTTCCTATTATTTTGTTGTTACAATTATAAAATAATAACTCTAGTATCATATATATACTTTGATGTTATTATAAATATGGTACAAACATATTTAGTATTCTATCCATCCTTTGAATAACATGTCACCATACGTGCGTACGTACGGCTTACCGTCTCCACGTCATGGTGTAATTGTTATTCAATAAATTATTATTTGGATGGCTATAATAATGATGTTTAATTCATGTAAATAATAAATTTAACATGATAATTATTCGCTATATATGATATACTATCCAATTATATATTATTATAATATCAAAATAATGATATTGTCGCTCGTGCGTACGTACGGACTACCGTCTCCACGAACGCGATGAGATTCATTATCCATCGTATCCATTCAAGTATAATTCTCATTTGATGATTAATAATAGTATCTAAGGACTTGATATCATTCTGGATATGATTAAGATACAACCTATCCATTACAAACATTGCTTACGTAATAAAACATATAAAAGAAAACGAGTTAGTTAACAACCGAAACAACGATAATACTAAGATATTATTAAAAAATCAATGTTAAAAGATCATATATGATATCAGATTAATGTATATGATTCGTTTATAATTTAATAAAAATTATTTCACCATTATACAGGAGGTAAACCTACCCCAACCAAGGAAAATTACAAGGTAAAGATTATTTCCAAATCTGTTCATTATCCGAGGTTGTTTATACGTAATAATCTACTGGGATCTCTTTATCATCCACATCCATGTTTCTTAAAAATGTATTTCAAAACATTTTTACTATTTACTAGAAAATGGGTTAAAGTAATTTATACCCTTATGTGTTTTGAAAGGAATATTTCTGTCGTTTTCCAAACAAGGTGCTTTTAACCTTTTTGACAGAATTAAGGTAAAATGTTTTTTTAACTTATACGGCGGGTGTGGCTATTTTCTGCCATTATAAAATCATCGAAGCTTCTCTTAAAAGCATATAAGAGTATTTTCAAAGAAAATGTTTTATTTTATAAATAAATGACTCTTAAATGATTTCAAAATATAAAGATATATTTCTCTAAAAAGGGTTTTGATTTCATCTATGTCAACATCCTTTGATGGATTTTACGCCTATTTGAAGTTGATTTCTTATGATACAAAACTTCTATATTGTATTGAAGGTTTTGTGATATGTTTGACTGTGGATGTGCTATTTTTATACCACTCATGGTTTATGGTGAAAGTATTGACATTTCGTATGCTAGTTTTAATACGAATTTTATGTTATGTTTTAACCTTTTCATATGGGAATTCATTGGACTTCATATGTGATGGGTGGAGCCTGCTATATCTCCTCAACGCATCGGTAGGTATCATGAGACAAACTAGTTTCTTAGAACAAAGCCTTGACAAAATCTTATTTGTAGTCGTGGCACGAGGCCTTGGCTATTTGGTTATGATAGTCTGGCATTATGCATTCTATCCTTATGAAAGTGGTTATTGATATTGCATGTGATTATTCGATTAGTAGAATATCCATGTGAATAAGTAAATGGAATTATTTCATTTTATTTTTTCCATAATATGTTGAAGTTCATGTTTAAAAGGCCTTTGTTTTAAGTTATAAATTTCCTTAAATGTTTATTCTTATTTATGAAAGTTTCCACTATATTGTTATCCTTACTGGGCATTTGATCTCACATCTTTTCTATGTTTTATTTTTCCCAGGATGTGAAGAAATAATTTATGAATGACCTGCAGGGATATAATGTGGGGATATGAGTGTGGAATATGGAGATAATATATTGTTGTAGATTTTCACTTATTGATGTAATGTAAGACTTTATGAATATATCTAGTGTTTCCAAGGCTACTAAACCAATCGGTCTTTCGAGATTTGATCGTTCTTGTGATCATGCCAATGTTATGTAATAATGCACCGACTCTGGGTAACTGGGGTCGGGGCGTTACAAGATATATTGATAATGATCCATGAAAAAGGAATAGATACCCTAGAAGTGGTGTAGAAAATTTCATACATAAGGTGATTCCACTTCCCGGTGTTTGAAAAAAAATTGGGGTCAATATTTGGAAGATGATTAGCATCAATAAAATTAGATATCCTTGATGATATTATAAAAATATGGAATATTTATGTGTTTCAAAAATACATGTGTTTATGAAGCGAGTTTCTTGATGGTGTGATGGTTTAAATGGTTATCCCCTTGATTAAGAAAAGTATCACGAATGGATAATTTTTTTGGAGAATCATAAGAGAGGGATAATCAAGAATAAAATTATATAGCATCATGAAATGGTGATGATATGGCTAGAAACTTTTTGAATTGATGGAAAAACATATACAAATACTTCTATCCCTTTATAAAATCAATGATACTTAACAAATATCTTAAGGCTCTCGATTTGTGAAGGTGGTTCTTGAAGGAAGTTGTTTTAAAAACGTTCTCAAATTAATGGAGTCAATGAAGGGTCTAAATTCCAAAGGAAATATTTCTGCATCACAATATTTTTTATGTTGAAAAATGCTATAAAAATATAACAAAAAGAGAACATCATTGTGAAGGCTAATTAATCATCATGAATGTTGTGGTCTTTGTGAAGGACGTGTTTACCACGAATGTATGGTGCTTCTCAAAGGCTTGTGAGCTTTGAAAAACAAGTGTGCATAGAAAAGTATTAGTGATATTCATGACATATGTGAGATTTGTGAAGGCAATGAGCATCATGAAAGTGTTGAAAAAGGAATTTCCTAGCATATCTATAGTACTTTAGTTTTCATCCATTAGAAAAAAGTTGGACATCAACATAGTATATATCTACTACTACGGATGTGTGCATTCATAAAAATTACAGGATCTTAAGTCCATAAATTTTGTGTGGATCTTCTATAGAGTTGTGAGAAAAGGAAGTGGAATATAGATACCTTTTCATTATTAGTGATCCAAATAAAGAGAAATATTGAGAGACCCTTGGGAAATCAGTAACCTAACCCAAAACCTTTTAATGGATGTGATCATGGTAATAAATTTTATCTATCCAAAACAATATTTGGGTAGTGAGCCTTAGTGGATTTGGTACATAAAAAAATTTCCATTGCATACACTTTGGATGTAGCCCAGGGAGGGTGAACCAAGTAAAAATATATTTTTTCTATGATTTCATTCCTACAGTACCATCATTGCATCATTATTAGATAAAGAAGGAATGAACAAGATCATTATTAACACTTAAGTAAAGAAAATGTTACCCTTATAGTAAAAAAGGTCAATATCCAATGGGGTTGGAATAACATTAAATGAATATCCATACCATGATTCACCCCCCCCCCCCTCTTAGGATATCTAGGCCCCTAATGGTCCTAACAATTGGTATGATAGAAAATGTTTCTTTTTATGATTTTTTTTCTAACATGGTTTTTTCGACTGTTGAAGTTAAAAACTTGATTTTCTATTAACATGATGCTCCATGGAAAAGGGAATAACATAAATTAAGAGTAATAAGTCTCTTATAACTCTTTCATGAAAAATTGTTTATAGAAAGAGCATGATCCAGTTAAAGGAATCCAATAACATAGTATGGAATGACCTAGATATATTAGATAGTGAAACTATTCCCTCATTCAATGATGTTGATGTAAATAGTGAATAACCTAATATTTTATGTGTTTTCAGTACTACGGATGATAAATAAATCTAAAGAATTTAAAAGTTGAAATTTTCCACAATATGAAGGAATTGGATGAAAAACTGACTGAAAAAAATAAATCTACTGTTATCATGATCCATTAATGGGAAAATTATGAAAACATGTTGAATGGTTTAAATAAAATACAACATGAAGTTTTCACGTATATAATGGAGGAAAATAAGTCCCAAGATGAAGAACTGCAACAAATTTCTACATAGATAGAAAAACTAAAATATTTTGAAACTGCAATAAATATAAACTCAGATGAAACTCGTAATCTAAAATCAAGAAATGATGAAATTTCTACAACACTATTCTTAACATGTTTATGATAAAAAATGCTAAAATAAAAGAATATATATTATACTGATTCCAATGCTCTGGGAAATTTTAAAATTAATGAGTAATGTGACATTGTGGATATGCTCACACAAGAATTTGAAAATGAGATGAGTAGTGGTATGATTCTCAAAAGAGAACATAATTATCAACTTGAATCAATGGATATGAATATTTAAAAATTTGTAGAAGATCTAAAATTGGTGAATAATGAAGTAGAGAAATATGATGCTAATGGAAATCCCAAATTGAAGGATGCATTGCATTTATTATTTAATTTTCCATCAATTGGTGATAATGAAATGAAAAGAAAATATTCTACTTTAGAGGAAAACATGAATGGATTGTCTCATCCCAAAGACATTATAGTTTTTGAAAAATAATTTATGGATATAATGAATCATCTACCATTCATGATAGGATGTGAGTTTTGAATAGTTCCAAAAATAAGATAAATCATATAGATACTGGAACCTGACCAAAAAAGGATTTTATAAGAATAATGATAGAATGTGCTATTTTTTTAGATTTAGGTTCAAACATAAAATTTTTTGTTCAGAGGATTTTGAATATATTTTATGCTATGAAGACATAACTATTTATAAATTTTAGAATATGATTAATCATCCTAATAAATATGAAATAAGAGTATCATATAATAACGTATCCATGGAATGATATTTTTTTCGGTTTCTTGGAAAAACCATGAGTTTGTGTTGAGATACGCAAGAGCTCAACCTCAAAAGAAAAACTAAAGAGGCATCAACATCCCGACAAATAAATTATGAAATGAGGTATGTTTTTAATGGGAGTTGTTTTATACATTTTAGTATCATGAATTTGGAAATATATTGTACATGGAATGAATTAGAGAAGGAAAAGTAACTTAAAAATATATCCCCAACTCCATTGGTGTACACTGAGAAAGCCTATATTGAAAGAGATCATGTTAAGAAGAAATATAGGTTTTTAGCCTCATGGAAATCAGAAGGATCTCAATGGAAGGTGTATAAATCACATCTTCTGTTACATTCATAGATTCTCTCGTTGAAATAAGTAAAAAATGATAGATGAAAAATTAAGGATATTCGGCAGTTGTGGTTAACAAAAATGTAAAATTAGTCAAAGACTCACACCCGAACAAGAAGAGTGATGTGACTCGGATAAATGATAACAGAAAAATGAAGAAATAATTTCCCATAAAAACCATTTTTCATTCCTCTATTTCATAAGTAATGAAAAAATAAATATATCACTAATAACTAATGATTCAATAGAATAAGAAAGGCTGAATGATTTGTACTCAGGGAAAGAGTCATGAAAATTGGCATATTGGTGGAGCCTCAAAAAATAAAATTTATACTTGTGGGCATAAACCCAAAATTTGGGAAAAAAATAATTCTTACAAACCTTAAATATAAAAATTAAACTCATAATGTCACTAAATAATGTTTAGTCATATCGACCACAATACTTTTCTTGAGGAATATAGAAATACCCATCTCCCTATTTGTTTAAATGATATTAACCTATGATCATTCCGTTCATGTTCTAGGTTATATACAATCAAAGGGGAAGTTGAATCAATTGAAACAAGGTAGTGATGTAATGTGATCTAAAATGTAAAATTGAAGCCAAGTGGTATCGAGACCCATAGAACGAATATTAAGAGCATATTATCTATCGTACAATTGATCTTGAGGAATGAAATGTTGGGTATCAAATGATTCTTGATATGTATAGAAGCAATTATGTGAAATGGATAATGATGGTGTTATTAACTATATCTCTTATTTCAGACCCCATGTTTCGACATGGTAGGATTATTAGGTTTTTTGATGGCTCATTACTAAGTGGAATGTTCACTCACTAAAAAATATATTGAGGGAATGTACAATAGAAAAGGGTTTTTTGATCTAGAGAACTCTATCAAACCTACAATCACATGTGAAGAGTTTAATATCATAGGGGAATAATTCTTTCTCGTAATCACATTCATGGTCTCAATAGTATAAAATGTTTGAAATTTTATGTTTTCTAACATCAAAAAGACTGATTGGGGAGAATAAAAAATTATTTAATTTATGATTATATAATTTTTTAAAACCATACGGTATTATCTAAGTATTCTACGGATACAAGGAATATTTGAGAGAAGATTAAAAGTGTTTCAACCTGATGCTGGGAAGAGTAGTTGAAAGTATTGATCTCGCTATTGTATAGAATAAATAGAATCAATAACAACATAGGGACCTGTTTTGTGATGAAGGTGATGGGGAGGTGTGAGGCTAAGAGAAAATATATGTGGAAATTAATTTTGTAAAAGAAGACACTAATGATTATTAGGATAAGTTAAATTCAATATTAGAACGAAATATGAATATCTAGACTAAAATTTATATACACAATATTATTAGTGATTAGGAAGTGCTGGTGTAGGAAAGGAAAATTATGACTCTATAGTAAGCCTCATTTTTTCATAATTAATCCAAACTGTTTTGATAAAGAATATGAATATGAAAATTTGGTTCAGTCTATGATTGGAGTGGTCGATTAAACTGAAAAGAATCATACATGGGAGATTGTTTCGTGACCAATAGATAAGAATGTTATTAGGACTAAATGGTTATTTTTCAATAAGTTAAATGGATATAGAACAATGATACAGATACAATAACAATTAGTGTGAAAAGTGTACTCCCAAATATAGGGAATTAATGTTGATGAAACATTTTTAACTATTTAAAGTCTTGAGACAATCAGGTTATTCTTGGCCATAATAGTGAAAAGAAAGTTTAATGTTTTCTAGATGGATGTTAAATTAGAATCTAGTATTGGGGTTCAAGAATAAGATGTTTATATTGAACAATAAAATGATTTAATCATTCACTAAGATGATCATGGATTTTTTCAGTAGAATAATGAATTATATGGGATGAAGAAATCACATAGAGCATGATATTCAAGGCTATATCAGTTTTTAAGAAGCATGATTTTCAGTGCGGTGGAGTTGATTACAATCTCTTTGTAAATAATGACAAAAATAATTTTATGATGGATATGGAGAAACAGGAAAATAATAGTGGATTCATTTCTCAATCTAAATATACCAATGAGGTTTTGTAAAGATTTGGAATTCATAATTCCAAGGAGTTGAAGACTCTAGTGGATACTTTTTTGAAACAGTCACGGGATGATAAAGGTAATATAGTTTTTTTAAGAAGGTGGTGCCTGACTAGAAGACCAATGCACAATTATTATAAAGTAAAAGACTAAAAGAGTCTAAAATATGGAATCATATTACAATCATTTTAATGGAAGGGGATTAGATCATAGGGATGATCATCAAGCTGGGTAATATCTTGATTAACCCCTTTATCCGCAAGGCCATCAGAACCCAAGTAAGCTTATAGATAAATATGAGTGATGATGTAGTTGATGTCATGAAGAGTGCAAATACAGCTCATCCAGTGAGTGATGATCAGCCACACATGATGTATCACACCATTTTAAATTTCTTTCACAATGGTGG
This sequence comes from Viscum album, assembly GCA_963277665.1. Lineage (NCBI taxonomy): Eukaryota > Viridiplantae > Streptophyta > Magnoliopsida > Santalales > Viscaceae > Viscum > Viscum album. The sequence goes on from OY728141.1 coordinate 480,044,271, forward strand.
TTGAGTCACTCTCAATCCAAGGGTTTCCCCAACCATGTTGTTTGGAAAAAGAAATAGCACGAATCATACTCATCATTTCAGCTTACAGAGAAGAGGCAATGCCATAGCTACTATAAAAGCATCCATGGATCTAACCAGCATGATTCCTAAATATTCCACGACAACTACCAGGGCCCGGATTGCCTTTGGAAGCACCATCCACATTAACTTTAATCCAACCAGAATGAGGGGCGCACCAAAAGAATTCAATGTGTGATGAGGTTGGAAGTAATCTCCATCAATACGAAGATGTCACAGAATGCCAAAGTCATGCACCGTGTTGTTGCAGTGTCCCTTTTGGATTGAAGTAGATTCACGATGGAAATGAGAATCCACATATGCCCTACAACATGACTTAATGATCATTTATTATGAATAATATCATTTCGATCATTCCAGATCACATGGTGAAGCTCTATGACAGTAGAAGATAACATATTCTTAATTTTTTGATAATTATCCATATATGCAATTCTCTTTAATTGAGATTTGATAGAGTCGTGAATCAACCACCTGTACTTAAAATTTTCAAAAAAATATAATTCCAAAGAGCAGAAGCAGTGGTACAAGAATTAAAGAGATGATTGACATCTTTTTTACGTTGGTTGCAGAAACAATATTTAGAATGGAGCTGAATATCATGCAATTGAAGGCAATCGTCAGTAGGGATCCTATTATGAGCAAGCCTCCAGATGAGGGTAAATCTTGAAGGTTTTTTTCATGGTTTTTCAAAAAGTTTTATCCACCCAAAATCACTTTTACTGTTACAAAAATAGTGTTTGTAATAGTTTTATGTGTTAAGAATGACATTTTTAGCAGGTTCACTCACTAGGAAATCATCGGTGATGGTGAAAGTATAGGTATCAATGACATTCATGATGTTTTCCAGAAGACGATCATTTTGGGGGCATAGGACATCTTTGATGGAGAGGTTGATGTTCTCAAGACGTTGTTCAAGATAAATTCTGGAAATTTAAGGATCTCCAGTCCAATTATCCAAACAAAAATTCAAAGAAGTGTCTCTAAAGACCATCCACCGGTCATTATTCATAATGGAGGAAGAGTAATATTTTATGGAAGGCCAGATAGATGAGGTAATAAAGTGGAGTTTCTTTTCTTAATTTTTTCAAGAAATATATTTTTAAGAATGGTTGTTGAGTAAGAATTATTATGATGGAGATCCCATGTGAGATTAGCATAAAGTGTCTTATTAAAGTGTTTGAGATTTTTAATTCCAATGCCTCCTTTATCAATGGGTTTACTAAAATTTAATCATGGTATGGTGAGAAGTTTTTTTTCCACCGTGCTACCTATCCAAACAATGTTTTTAATACAGGTGTTTATTTTTTTAATAAGACTAATAGGCCTTTTGTAGACCATCATAGAGTATAAAATTTTTATGACAATGACAGATTTAACAAGACATATTCTACCTACCATAGAAAGAGATTTTCCCTTCCAAGAAGAAAGTATATTTATAACATCACTAAAAAGTTCAGAGAAGTGTGAAGAATTAGGTATTCCCCAAAAGATGGGGATATGTTGGTATTTAAAAGGAGGAGATCCCTCCTTTATACCTATGTCAATTGTAATGATGCATTCTCTATTAGGTGGTAACTTTTTCCCAAAGAAGATAGAAGATGCATTCCATCTAATCACTTGTCTAGAAATATACACATAATGAACAAGTGAGTTTTTAGAATTTTGGATGTTTCTTTTGTCAACTTGAAGAAAAATAATTACATCCTCAGCATATAACAGGTGAGTGATAGAATTTAAATTACAAGACACATGAATGGGCTTGAGTTTATTTATATCAAAAAGACAAGTGAGTAAACGAATATGATAAGCATCCACAATGGAGAAAAGATAGTAGAGAGGGGATCCCCCTATATTACACGTTTAGTGCATTTGAAGTATCCTCTGAGAGAACCATTGATTAGAATGGAAATGGAAGGTGAATAGAATAATGTTCTGATTGTAGTGATAAAAGCATTACTAAAACCAAAAGATTGAGGCACCTTAAAGATAAAACTCTATTTCATTGTATCAAAATATTTTTTAATTTCAAGATTAATGGAAATAGTACCTCCTCTCTTTACTTCGTTTAATGTTTTAAAACACTCCAAAGAATGACTAATGAAATTTTGGATTGATATACTCTTAATAAACCCAAATTGATTCCAGGAGAATATTTTATATGTGATGGATAAGAGCCTATTAGAAATTATTTTTGTTATGATTTTGTAAAGGTTGTTGATGAGAGCAGTGGGCCTAAACAAATGGATCTCTGAATTATTGTCAACATTAGGGATTAGAGAGAGGAATTGGAAATTTAGACCATGGGGAAGAACACCATTAGAGAAATAATATTTGATAAGCTTGGAAACATCGTATTGAATAATATCCAAGAAGTGTTGGAAGAAACCATTAATAAAACCATCATGTTCAGGATCACTATTAGGATTTAAACATAAAAAAATATCACTAATATCATGATCTATACGAGTGTTAAGAATAAAGGAGTTATCTTCATCATTGATCACTATCAGAATGATCCCCGGTAAGAGATCCTTGATGTTATTAGGGCCATTAAATATAGATTCAAAGTAAGAGACAATATGGTTAGCAATATCATCTTCATTGTCTAAAATTTTGTCCCCATCTCATAGAGTAGTAAGAGGCCTATAAGCTTTGTGATCTCATTTATGAGAGTTATGGAACATTGTTTTTCTATCACTATCAGAAATCCATTTTACTTTAATGCTTTCTTCCTCATGTCTTCCTTAAAAGTGACCAGGGAATTGAGCTTTATTGTGGTGTTAATTTCTTGATTTAGATCAATTCTAAAATCAGAGCTACTGTTGTAGGATTGGAGTTGGCTGAGCTCATTATCAAAGAGTATGATATACTTGTTGATTTGTTTGGAATGTAAGAAACACCAAAATTTATGAATCTATTTAAGAGATTTTAGTTTTTTAGGGCAGGAAAAGTAATCATTATAATGTTTCACAAAAATCCAAAAGGTTTTAATAATGTTAGTGAATTAAGTGTTAGATAACCAATTATTATTGAATGTAAAAGGAAGAGGATTTTTTTACAGTGTCGGTAGAGAGAATGACCAGAATATGATGGAGTTGAGAGTGGTAATTATGAAGTGTGGTACTACAGATAGAGTTCCAAAAATCTAAAGCATGAATATTTGTGAAGGCACTATCCAACATTTTGGAAACCATCCTTTTGTAGGGATTCCTATACCAAGTTTATTTGGCACCCATAAGATTAATTTTGATGACATTATTGTATTTAATAGTGGATTTTAATTCTCTCGTGGAGATCGTAGCATGTGAAGTACCAGTTTTTTCATTTGAGTCGAGGATAACATTAAAATATCCAATAACTAACTAAGGAGTGTTGATGTTATTACCTTGCGATGTAAGATCATCCCAATGGGGCCTTCTATATTCGTATTTATTTTTTTCATAAACAAAGGATAAAAAAATAGAAGTGCCTTCATAAACAAAATAACATGGGAAGGCTTGCTCCAAGCTGTTAAAAATATTAACATTCTGAAAAGAACAGTGTCAAAAGAACCATAAAGAATTAACTATGGAGGAGTTATTCATTACACCAGTAAAAGAGTAACCATGATGACATATGTCCTGAAACATATAAGAGAACTTGTCTTTTGGTTCAGAAATATAAAATAACATAGGGAAGTTAGTATTAACTATTCTTTTTAAGAAATAAAGGGTGTCATAGTTAGAAATACCCTGACAATTCTAGAAAATAATCTTCATTCGAACATATCTTTGGAGTTAGAACTCCATTTTTGTGTTTCTTGAACCCTTGTTCTTAGTATATCTTTAATTATTCTTGGTAGGATTTGGGCTTTTGTTCATATTCTAACTACTTTTAGAAGCATTAGAAGGGATGCTGGAACTATTAGTTTTAATGATACCCTTAAAAGGTGAAATAATAGTGCTTTTATTGGAATTATGTTCATTATCTGGTTGACTATTCAGTTTCATAGATTTTGCAGGAAAAATAATAGGAATAGTTTATTAAAAAGGATTTACTAACTGACTATCAAAGTGTAAAGAGGGCATACCTGAGGTAGTTTCCACAGAAAATCCATGCTTAGAGGTACCTGATAAATTATAAGAGTTCTGTTCAGAACTTGGAGGAAATGCAGGTGTGATCTCTAGGTCCCTATGGATCTATTGCAAATCCAGTTGAGTTGAAGAACCAGTTCGGTCTAACTGGCCTGAGCCATCTAGATTTAGGGTCCCATCGAGGGGTAGAGTATAATATATAGCATATAAAGGCTCAGGTGATGTACTTTTCAATCCTAATGCCTGTAATGTGAAGCCACTTAACATTCCACTGTTCAGGTTATCTCCCAGTATGGATTTACATTGAATCTTCCTAGGATCATTCGTAGAGTTCTTCATGGACACAGTTAGTAGGATCACTTGATTTGCACCGTGGTCTTTAGAGGGGTCTGAATTAGGAGCTCTTGGCACCTTATGCAGACCCTATTATGGGAGCTAGTGGTTGCAAGATGGACTATCCTGTTGGTTTTTTGTTCCTAAATTAATCATTTCATTAACAGGATGCCCAGATATATTGTCATTTTTCTTACCTTCAAACATAACGTTGCTTGTGTTCAAGTTAGTTTCACCTGAGGCCGAAGGCTTAGAAGTTACATAAGTAGTGTGGTGTGAAGATACCTCACCTATTTAATTCTTTCCATAATCAATTTCCTATTTTTACATACCTCCACAACCATGGATTCTAGTTCATTAAGGAGATGTTGATCATTGTTTTCTTCTTCTTCTACATGTTCAGACCATGATGCATTCAAAGTGTTCATTGTATTTGTTGGTTTATTGGTCTTCTTCACCCATATCTCATTTCTATTTTTTTAAGTTTCAATAATATCCAAGATGGGTTGATTACCTTTTTTTGTTATTTTTCATTTCCATCCATTCATTCTCCAGTTGTTTGGCACTTGTTTCCTAATCACCCTATATTTTTCTATGGTATGCCCAATATGTTTCCAAATTTCATAGAATAGTGGATTATTTTATATTATATCCTAATTTTTGTTTTATAATTTGTGTCATTGAAGATTATTTAATTAGGCAGAGGGGTATCAAGATTTACCACTACCATTACCCTCACAAATAGTCCCAAATCAGCATTTAGATTTATTTGGACAATTACGAGGGGATGTTCAATACAAGAAACAATTTCATTTATGATCTTAGGGTAACAAAAGAACCATTTTAGTCCATGAAATATAACCCATACATGGGCTATTTTATTATTATGGATGTGTGGATTAAAGAATAATCACATTCATAAATCCTAAGCAATCAAGGTTTAAGTTGGATGTTACCCAATTTCCTTACTCAATCAAGATCATATTGAAAATTTAATAAAATGAGAATGTTCCTGTGGCCTATGGGAACCAATATTCAATTCATTATGCCCCAAAAGTTATAAATTATAGGTTTTTAATCAATTAGAGTTCATGGGCGGTCACCTTTCATGTATGAGACGTGACCCATGATGGATAATCTGCAAAACATCACACGTTTTTGAAACACCTTAGGGTCTTCTTCAACCGAGTAACCACAATCATCTAGAATCTTGAATAGAATGGGATTTTTTGATAGAATATCTTTTTCCATGTAACTTCCTTTGAGTGCATATAGGAATGAAATACTTTTTTCTCTACTCGCAGTGGAGTGATTGGTAACTACATCGTTCAGTTTCTGATCATTGTTCATAACAACAGATCCTCACCGCTCATGGTCATGATTCTGAAAAAGATGGAAGTCAAATATCTTGAGTGACAGAAACACATCATCCATGAATAAAATTGGGTGAGGGATTAGAAAACCCTATATGATCTCAATTTTTATAGAGATATGGTCTCCCATCTCTCTACTTTCGTAAAATTTAATTATTAATTATCACATAACTATGAAGGTAATATAGTTAATTTCAAAGAATACAAAAAAATCATTGGTAGTCTATTGTTCCTAATATAAAAAATACCACATATGTTTTTCCACATGCCACGTTACATAGTATAAAATTAACCCCATGGAATTCAATATCATTTCAGTGAAAAGAATACTTCAATATTTCAAGGGCATGTTGGTTTTTTTCTTTCCTAAAAAAAATCTAAGCATGAGTTATCAGGCTATGCAAATATAGACTATCCCAAATCAAGAATATGATAGAAAGCTGACATCAATTGGTGAATTCTATCCTGGAGGACTTTTTATTTCCTTTCTAATAAACAAACATTATTTGATATTGTTGACCATCGTAGAAGTAGAATATATTGTGACCACTAAAGAATGAATGCAATTATTATTGACAAAGTTGTAGCTCGATGTGAAGTCTCTAATTAGAATCAATTTCAATAATTATAGTTCTATATATATTTTATTAAATCAAGTATATTACTCATGGAAAAATATCATAGAAATCAAGTATCATTCTATCAAGGTGAAGGTGGACCAAGGGCTTGTGAAGTTGGAGTATGTTCCTCTAGAACTACATGTTGCAGAAATTCTAACAAAAGAATTACCCAAATAAGATTTTTAAATGTATCGTCGGGCTATGTGAGTTCAAGAGATTCACCACACATGAAAAACTATGGATGCGGACTCCCTATCTTCGTGGTATGGAGTGTTTTCCTCTAATTTACTAATTGTTTTTCTTTAAATTATTTCAAGCCACAATAAATTTACTATCATGTTTATTAAAAAATGGGGATAAATTTTGTAAAGGGAAAAACAAATTTATCAGGATAGTGGGATAATTTTATAGGGGGAGGAATTATATAGGATTAAATTTAAATATGATGATGTTAAAGGTGATCTATCAAAGTATATATATTAAGAGAGATGAATTTCATTACGAATAAAGTTTAATTGTTTTGGAATGAGCTGATTCATTGATGAACTTATCATGTTACTCTTGTTTCTTAAGAAAAAAATGGATTATGTGTTCTTAGAGTATGTGTTGATTAAATCATTGTTCATTATTTGAATCACAATAAGTGAATGGTGGTAGTAGATGTAAGAACCATCAATGAGGTATCAAAATGTGAAGTGTTTTCAACTAACCTAAATAGGAGAATTTTTTGAAAAAATCCTCATGGTAACATTGAATACATTTTATATTCACTACATTTATAGAAAAATAACATTCTCGTTGTATTTTGTGGAGTCCAAAAAGATTTTTTACAAGTTATATTGGAAAATATCCAAGACAACGTAATGGATTCCCTAGAAGTGGTAATGAAACTTTTATGCGCAATGTGATGAAATTTCCAAATGTTTGAAAAATATATGGGGTAAAAGATTTAGAGGGTATTGAACATTGTGAAAAAATGGATATCCTTGAATTCCATACTAAAAATTAGAAATTTAATGAGTTTCATGAATATTTGGTTTTAAGAAGGGAGCTTCACAATTGTGTGAAGGTTTTAAATGTGTTCTCCTTGATTACGACAAGAATCGTGAATGGAAAATTCTCCTTGCGCATCATGAGAGAGGGAGAATCTCAAAAGAAATGAGAGAGAATTTCAAATTGGTGATGACATGGCTGGATACTTCAAGGATATGTGGAAATTCCTATAAATTGGCCTCACCCCCCTTTAAAAAAGAACTGAGGATTAATGAATTTATTATGTCTTTGGATTCACAAAGGTGGTATTTGAAAGTGGTAGTCATGAATAAAATTTTTAAATGAAGGGTGTTTTATATGGCTATAAATGAAAAAACTAAATATGTATGCATCACAAAATAATTTATGTTCTCAAAGGCATCAAAAATACAACTGAAATAGATGATCATCATGAAGGAAATATAAGATTCTGAAAAGTGTGCAGCTCCACGAAGGTTGAATGTTTTGAAAAAGTAATTTTTTTTTTCTGAAGGAAATGTGGTCTACATGAAAGAGGTGTTATTCCCAAATGATAAGTGACATTTTTGAATGAGATGAGCTTCACAAATGCAGTGAGAATCACAAATGTGTTGACAATTTAATTTACTAACACATCTGTGGAAAAGTGGTTTTCATCAGTTGGATGAAAGTGGAACTTCAAAAAATCATATATTTACAACTCGGGAAGTGTTAAATCATGATTATCATGCGATTTATAATTCCATTAACTATTTTTGGATCCCTACTAGAGTAGTGATCAATGGGAGAGGATGACGATGATCCTTTCCACCGGTAATGAGCTAGAGAAAGCGACAAAGAGAGTGACCCAAGGGAAAGTAGTGAGATGACCCTAATCCTTGTAAATGCAGGGATCCTAGGAATATAATTGATCTATACCAAACTAAATTTTGGTATTGAACGTTATTGGATATGTTACATCTACATATTTACATTGTATGATGCTTGGATATAGCCCATTGAGGGTGAACCAAGTAAAAATTTTTGTGTCCATCTAATTGCTTTCATTCATTAAATTCAAAGCATTGTCATCAGATAAAAAAGGAATGAATAAAATAATAATGGACATTTAAGTTCAAAAAAATCATCTCTTATCTTAAATTGATCAATATCTATTGGGAATGGAATAAATTTAAATGAATATCCATAACCAGATTCACTCCCCCTCTAAGGGTTTCTATGCCCCCTTTGGATATAAAATATATATATTAATTATAGTATCCTTTTTATGTCTTATATGTCACATGTTTTTATTAAAATAATCTTTAATACATTATATATAGAGATTATTTGAAGCACATTACATTAAAGTGTTGGTAGAACACACATCCACAATTGATGTTATCATATTTCCAAAAAATGAAAAGCTTACATGTATGTGTTATATAAAACAATTATGCATAAAGACTACATAAATTATATATATCATATATAATATATAAATACATATTTATTACAACCATAAAAGGGGATAATGGAATAAATAATAAAATTTCTTCATGAAGGGACAGTCTACCAAACACATAAATGATGATTGTTTATCCCATTTGTTGGATGTGTATGAAAGTGTTGGACAAAAAATTAGAAGAGAGATATATCGGTGTATTGAAGATAATTAGGTCATTATATATGAATGATATAAAAAACATGTGGTTTTTATTGGTAATTGAAACAGAAGTAATTGTTGAATAAGTGAAAGAAATTAATTAAAATTTAATCCGAGAGATGGGATGACAAAGCGAGGCTTTAAAGTAAAAATATTCAGAATATTGAAATGTATTTATATCAAAAATCAATTTCAATTTTTCCCTAATGAACAAAATTGGATTAATTTATATATAATTCATATAATATGAATTTAAATTCATTTTAAAATATAATTTATCCATATAAATAAAGTAGATGATAAATTAGTTTTCAGTTAAAATTAAGTAATTTTCACTATTCTTGGAAAATAAAATTTCTACAAAATACTAAATATTCACCCATAACTAATTTCAATGTTTATATTTAAAAAAATGAATATTATTTTTTCATATTAAAATTTTGAAATTTTCAACATTAATATTTAAATTGGTTATGCTATTAAAAGGTTGTAAGATAGATTTTATAAAAATATAGCATTCTTGGGCATAATTTTGGGTATTTTGATATATTATGTCTATCAAATCTATTATATGAAAGTAAGAAATATTTTACATAATATATAATATATAAATTTTATTATGATCATTCACTAGTAGTAATTAATTTAATTTATTAGGATTAAACACATTTAGAGCATTGAAATTTTTTTTTTATATTCAATTGGTTTATATATTCATTTATAATTAATTGGTTACCAATGAATTAGTTTTATATTTCTTAAACCATATATTTTACTAAGTTATTTAGTCTTATTCTGAACATTTAATGTAATATATAGGATATAACATATTATAATAAATAATAAAATTTTATTTATATATTTTTTCACTAAAAAACTCGGTCATGCGTTTATAACTATCTACCAAAGAAACTTTTTGTTATGTGAAATACATGATAACAATATATTTTTCGTATTGTAAGTTATATAAAATTTTAAAATTATATAAAATGATAAATATTTTTTAAGTTCTGTTGATTTTTATTTATTTATACACTTGATGTCACATTTCATACACTCTATCGACTACAAGGTTCTTACTTTTAAATTTATGGGTGTTACATTCTCCCCCCCCCCTCCTTAATTAAAATTCATTCTGTCAACTTAAACATGATTTCCAAAATCTTGTGTTTGATATTTGAAAATTAATTTTTTGAAATTCCACATTGTTATAAGACATAAAAAAATATACTTTTAATAATAGAGATTTCTAAATATAAAGGACACATGTAAAAACATATATCTCGATCCCTATGTAGGAGGGAATTATTAGAATCAAGAGACTCATATGTGGAGGAAAAGAAAATATATTTATAAGGGTGATTGAGGTCATTGATCACAAAAATATTGAATTGTAAATAGAAGTTTTTGGGCCTAAAATCTATAAATCTATGATTATTTAAATGCCTATTGATTCAACATAAATTATAGTTTGATAACATTTTCGTTTTCAAATCCATTTACTAATTTTAAAGAATAATTTTATTGTCCATGAATATAATAATAATTACTTAGTTGATATGTTTCAATTTCATAATAACAATTTAATCTAGTGGTTATGATTTTATCAAATTATAATTAACCCAATATATCACGAAATGGTTATCCAGAAATTAAATTTGATGCTTGAAACACTAAAAATACACATTTAAAAGATCATAAGACATATTAAATAGTGAAAAGTCTTCTCATTTTTCTCTTACGGTTCCCCAAAATACAATATGTTTAGAACAATAATCCCTTAACCATAAATGTGACAACATTGGTTGATTATTAATATTCATTCATAATATTATTTAACTAAAAAATTTACAGATTAACTAGGGCCTCGCATTGTCCTATGGTAGGCTCAAAACAATTATCATCGATTGGTCAAGGGGTCAAGCCCCAATTCCTTATAGGTTCTCTTTTTTTATAAAACCATATAATTTTGAAATTATCAATGATGTAAATCCATGAAATTTACTCATCAAATACCATTTTCTATACTATTATTAATAGAACATATTTTTCATTGAAATCCAAATAATCAATTTGTTCTATTATTACAATGTCATTAATTATTATAATAACACAAAAGGTTTTTAATAAAATTAAAATCATATCTCTAAAATGTAACAAAAATTTTAAAAAAATATATTTTCCACTAAGTAAATAATAAATAAATGATTTTAATTGCAATAAATTTCAAACCAAATAACCTTAATCTTGGTAGACTCCCATTATAGAAAACCTAAAAAATATATTCAAAACATAGAAATTATGATCAACCATAATCTCATAACATTGTTATGGTATACATTACTCTTAAGTTAAATTATAAATATGTGATTATATATTAATGATAAAATTATATCGTATGATTATGTTAAATGATCTGTGCTTTTTCAATAAATAGTTCATGTGATTGAAATAAACATCCATTGATACAATCTATAGAAACTTGGCCTTAGTAAGCACAAAGTTGCTATCTAATATTACAAATTTTTCATGATTACAAGGAATAAAATACCAAATGACCAAAAAATTTAAAATTTTTGGAAATCTATATTACATAGATTATATCAACAATACATTGGTAATAGACGAAAACGCAATAAATTTATTTTAAATGTAAATAATTTAGAATATTAATAAGGGTTATTTTAAATGAATATTATTCCACTTCATAACCTATGGAATGGAATCATAATAAGGGTGATCTCAAATTCCCAGAAATAGAAACTAAAGAAAAATAAAAAGTGTGTAAATAATTACAAATCAACATATAATGGTAAATCACTGAGAAATTTTTTAATTTAAATAACTAGAGAAAGAATTACTAGTATTGAAATATAAATAACAGAAAGACATGTCATTTAATCAAAAAATTAACAATGAAATGCATCCATATATTTTTTTCATATGAAAATATAATTGAAAATCATTATAATAACTAATATATATATGTATGAAATTATTACCTATTAGAAATCATTTTTGAGGAACATAAAAACATATTCCATCAATACCTTTCATAACGTAGAATAAAACTACTGGTAGAGACCCATTTAATTTGGCAAACTGGTTTGTCTCATGAGAATGTATCATTGCATAAAAAGGATATAAAATTTCTGTGAACATAATTTCACTACCATTCCATATCATTCATCATATATAGAGTAATCAATTTAATTAACAAATAGTACTCCTTATCAATAATTTGTACTGAATAAAAAGATTTATTTTTCAATATTTCCTGAATTACTCAAATAACTGTCGAAGTGAACACCATATATAAAAATAGTATATGGTTTAGGAAATAATAATATCCCTTTCATGATAATATGGATATTTTAGAAAAATAAATTTTAAAATAAAAAATATTATAAGGATGTGATTTTTCCATGAAAATGTTTATAATCCCAAATGAAGATGAAATTTCAAAGATAACTTTTCCTACTTTGTAATTTTCAAGTCATACAACCTGGATGATATAATTATAAGTGAAATATAAAATATAATTAATAATCATTTAATCTTGACAATAAATAAAGAATAAAAATTATATACACCACAAAAAACAATTATGTGTTGAGTACGACTTGTATCCCATAGATGTAAAAGGTAGGATGAAAATCCATTACCTTGAGTTTACTTTTGGGTGAAAATCCATTAACCTCATGTAAATTTGTTTTATTTATTTTATTATAATATTAAATAAAAATAATAATATTTATAATATAATATATTATCTTCTTATAATATCTCATTACCATACATTTAAAAATAGTTTATTTTTTTCATCGTTTCGAGTGTTAATTTCCAAGTTTTTTCATTATGGTTTGTCTTGTTATTTTTTTATTTATATGTTAATAATGAATAAATAAAATACAAGATGTAAAACATTATTTTAATATAATACATATATATTATATATGTATTTAAGAAATCCCTAAAATTTGATGACATTAATGAAATGCGTCGTTCATCGAGAAGACATGTCGTATATATGCATGAATGTAAATTATATTTCTCTGGAATAATTAAAAGAATGAATAATAAATGGTATATTTATACATATTATATTATAATTACAGTATAATATTTATTTAATATACGTCACATATTTTCATTAAAATCATCCTTACAATATTCTATGTGTAGTGTGAATGAGTCACATCGCATTGTGGAGGTGGTGGTCAACACATCCAAAAAATGTATTATCGTATTCCCAAAAAATGGAATAACTAATATTATATGTTATATAAAAATTAATCAATCATAAAGATATCATAAAAATATTTTATATCATATATAATTTATAAATCCTTAAATGTTCCCAAATGATAAGGTTGTAGTGAAAAAAAACATCATCTATTCATGAGGCGGTAGTCCGTAATAAACAAGAAGAATGATTGTGTATCCCATATGATGGATTTGTCTGAAATATTATGTTAATGTATTAGAATAACAATATATTTTTATATTAAATATAATTATTTTATTATATAATAATGATAAAAATAATTATTTAATGGGATGATAAGTAAATGGAACAAAAGTGATCATTGAAAAACGTTACCTCTTATTCCGGTAACTCCTTTTGGTTTATACCAAAATACTTCCTTATTTTGGATTCAGATCGAAGTGAGTCTTCTATGATTATGGTATAGAATTTGGGGGATTATTTTTTCATGTTTTTTACGAAAAAAATATCCATATATGTGTGAATAAATTAATTGGGTGATTTTCATTTTATAGTAGAGGAGGAGTGGCATTCTTGTACATTTAAAATGGTAAAAACTATTAAGAGGTATCCCTTACATAATATTTCTCCAATAATGAAACAAATTCTTGTAAAGGTATTATATGGTCTAAATATAAAAATAAAATTTTTTTGGACATGTTTCTAGGTCATTTTTCTCTTATGTTTAAGGTTTAGTCCCTTGTTTGGATAATTTTTATCATAACTGCTCTAATTAATTTTAATTTCATTCACAAATTTTTTTCTTAGAAGACTAAGTTGACCATAATATAAATTAAAAATTGAAATTTTTCCAAATAAGGAATCCATTTTTCTAAATTCCAATCACAGAAGTGGCATAAATTAATTTAAATTTATTCTCAAATATGGGATGAAAAATCATGTTTTTGATGTAAATATTTTCAATAGTTTTAAATGACTTTATATCCAATTTTAAAGTAAAAATAAAACAAATAATTTAAATTGTATTAATATTTGTATAATTGAAATAATTTTACATTACAATAAATTTCAAATATAATTTATCAATATAAATAAATTATATGGGAAAAGTATTTATCAATTAAAATTCATCATTTTCAATATTCATCAACTGATGGAACTTATAAGAAAATTTCCAAAATTAAACCCTATAATAATATTTTTTATATATATAAAATAATAATTTTATTTTTTTATATTAAATATATAAATGATTCAAAATTATTATTTAAAAAATGGTTGCCATTAAAATGTGATAAAACTACTTTTAAAAAAATATAGCATTTCTATGTGTAATATTAAGATTGTTAATATCTAATGCTTATAGAATCTATTAGATAATTTTACAAAAATTTGATAGAATATATAAAATATAAATTTCATTAATTTCATTCATTAATAATAATAAATATACTTTATTTTATAAAATACCATTGTGAGCAGAAAAATATTACCATCATATTTTATTGGATTTTATATACATTTTTAATTAATTTGTAACCAATGAGTTAATTTTATATTTTTTTAAACCATATATTTTTTTAATACAGTTTATCCCATTCATTAATTCTAATTTAATGTCCATTTTTTATCTTATTATATTGAATAATAACATGGTAATATTTTATTGTTTCTCAGTAAAACTCAGTCATTGGTGTAACAAAAGCTATCAAAGAAACTCATTATTTTGTGAAATGCAATATAACTCAGTATAATGTGTATTGAAAGCTATAGAATAAAATAAATATAATAAAAATATTTATTATGACATAATTTCTCAGGATGATATATTCCTTTCATTGTTTGGTGTATTTTCTCATACGCACTATCAAATACAATGTTTTTACTTCAGAATTTTGGGGTGTTACACACATGGGTTTACAACACAGTTTAACCTAAGTGGCTACCAACAAGAATAATGAATAACCCCATAAGTACTACCCATGAACCATGTAAATCCTATAATTCCTTCATGTTAGTTACAACCATATATATAAACTAATTCATATAATACTCATGATTTAAATAAATAATACAAAAAATAATGCACTGAAAGAACATAACACAATTTTAAAATGTATTTATTTACTGGGGCTTGATGTAATGATATAGAAAGGTATATGAAAGGTGATCCAATATTCATAAAAATGATTCTTGAACACATATTTATTCTCATAAATCAATATACCAAAATCATGTGCATCATTGAAGATAAATTTAAATTAAATGTAACATCAAATAGAAAAGAAAAATAAATTCCCACTTTAGGGAAACTTGAAGGTATACTCTAATGTTGTAGCTGGGAACTAACATAGATACCAATCCCAAGACCCAAATATTATATCTTTTCTCTACACTATCCAAAAACATTGAAAATAAATGAAAAAAATTAGTAATATTTGTGCCCTGATAACATTTTGTAACATTGTGACCCTAACCATAAGGTCTGAGATGGAATTACACATGACCTCATGCATGAATCCTAGTATATATAAAAATTATAACTTATAGTGAGGTATAAAGGATGAACATGGGGATATTATTACCAATTTACTATGTAAACATTGTATTAAAATAATTGATGTAATAATAAAAAATCAAAAACAATGAATTGATAAACAGATATACCTTGTATTAGCATACACCAAAAGTTTCAAACCATAATGTATTAGTATATAATATCAGACACATAAACCAAAACATAAAAAAGGTATCCTAAAAACAAATCGATAAAATTACGAAGCCTTGAAAATAAAATAAAATTGGTAGTATACATTCATCCAGAAGTACATCTTATAATGCATAAATCCACATGATAACCAACCTAACCATCCACCACACAACCCATTCCCTTCATCAGATATATAGAATAAAAATCCACAAGATTACTGAAATTCCAATGTTTGGTGGAAGAATCAATCTTAGTAAGACAACACCAATGCTCTTAAACAACATTTCATGATATACACTATAACATTACATGGATTTAAACTAAATATAGATAAAATAACGTATATCACACAATAATAATATATATGATGCATCCTCAGTGATAAAATTAATCTCAATTGGATCCTTTTGAGATGTAATCATAAACCGCCTTCTTCATACTTCCGCATCAATAGTATAGTACAAAACTTGCCATACAGTTCCCCCTGAATGGGATAAACCAATGCATGTCAAAAATCATCTTATACATCCCACTCATGGGATTATATATACGTATAATCTTATACATTAACTTTAAAATATTGCAGAACAACACATACAATTCGTCATTCAAAGGAAAGATCAGGCATCAACTCATATCAAGCAGGAATTATAAACATCAAAGTTTGTAGTAGAAAACTAACAAACATTTATTTCATAAGGCCACACAAGAAAACACCTCATGTGTTCAATCGTAAAACACATGTATCATGGGGCCATGTATGCACTAGAAGAACCATAACATGAGACCTTATAAACAGAATCTAAATTCAATAATCTATTTCCATAGAAGAAATAATGATTTTATGAAAAGGTTTATCATCTAAATCAGTAGAACTTCTCTAAATCCTAAAACTATTTTGATCAAACATGACTATAATTATAGGGTAAATATTTATGAGAATCCATAAAAAAATTTAGGAAAACAACACACTAACCTAATATGTTCTTCTAATAGAATCTATATAGGTTAAAATGATAAACATATTCTAAATCCATGAAACTGATTTCATAGTAAACTAATTATCCAAAAATACCCTACTATTCCAATAAAAACCTGTATATCTGATTAATACATAAAACATATAATTGATTATGATAAAGGATAAAATAAGAGTATTTTTCCTGATGAGAGCTGAATGATTCTCAGGGTTTGAGTGAACACCATTTTAAAGTGTAAATAAGTGTAATGATTGGTTTAAAAAAACCTTAAAACATGGTGACTCTGCTAGGTGTCGAATGAGTCCATCGGCTAGCTGGTGGATATAACACACCACAATTTTTTGAGATATTTTTTTAGAATAAATTTAATCTCTTAGATATTTTTTTATATGAAACCTTAAATTTAACTTAAATTACATGCAACAGAAAGTGTATCTTTCGATACATGCAACACCAAGTTTTAACAAAAAGTGATATTCTTTTAAAATAATATTATTTAATGTTATAGTTATCACCCAATTGTTGGAATGAAAGATATTAATTGAATTAAAAAAACTATGAAAATATTTTTTTTTTCACTTTTAAATAATATGAAATATTTGGTATCTTGTTTATTTAAAATAGAAAATGGCCATTCAATAATAAAGGAAATATTTTTCTGAAAAAAATATTTATGCACACACAAAACATGTTTTTCCTTAATAAAAAAATAACTAACATTTGGTGAATGATTTTAATTAAATTTATATATTATGTATTCATTTAACTATTTAACATTAATCTTATGTTTTTTAAAATAAAACAGATATTAATACATTGGATTTTATTCTAAAAACATTTTTATTAAAAATAGTTTTGGCATTTTATTTAATTAAATATTTTATTTTTTGACACTATTATAAATAAATTTAGTAAAATAAACATTATTTTTGATAAAAAAATAAAAAAATTACATTACAGTTATTTTTTCAAGCTTTTTGAAAAGGGTAATATTTTATTGAATATTGAATAATACTAAATTTTAATTAAAAAAATGATTTTTTATTAAATTATTTAGGAAGTAAAATTATATTTTAAATATATATATTAATGTAAAAATATAAAATTATATATATCAATATAATTGATGTTTTTTAGCCAAATTCATATAGAAATTGGATTTAAAAAATTTGTTAAGGTTTAATCATTTTCTATTTGAAGGCCTGCTTTCATATCGACTTTACACGATTATTTTATTTAAAATATTTAAATTATTTGAAGTAAATTAGGAAAAATGGATAAAATATTTTTAATCATAAAAACATATATTATATAATATGGTCTACTTAATTTTTTCTAAAATGAAATGTAAAAATAGTTAAGATAAACTACCTTGATTAAGGTAAAATGGGTTTACAATGGGGTTAAACTAAATGGACACAGATTTAAATGATAAAAATACTTTTATAAAATATACATTACAGAAATATTTATACCCTATATTTTTTATTTCTCATGAATAATACATTTTGGATCCTTTTTCATTAGAAAAGCATGGTAACAACTTTTTATTTTCAAAAAATTACATGTGTTCCGCTAACCTCTCTTATAAATGGCCACCCTATCTCATATCTTCTTCACACCATCAAAAACCATTTAGTTTGGCCAATAAATCACCAATTCACTTCTCAAATTTCATCATCTTATCTTAGAATACATCCTTTTGGCGTAATGACCACTTAGGAAGTATTTTGGTTGAATCCTAAGAAGGTTACCATAAGAAGAGGTAACATTCTTAAATAATACTTTTTATTTTATTTATTACCACACATCATTAAATTATTATTAAACCATAATGATATAATATACACATTATATAATATAAATTTATATTTTTTATTTTAAGTTCATGAAATAAAACTATCTCTCCTTCTATTAAATGATTCACATAATAATAATTTCTGTTTACGGAGGACTACCATCTTTTGAACTGATGTCATTACTTTTTCCATTACCACTAATCATGGAAGGGTATTATTATAGATATAAAATATATATATATATGAAATTTATTAAACATTTATTTCTCTGATGTCATTATATAATAGAAAACTAAATTTCAATTTCATATGGGATACGATAATGATTCTCGTTTATATGACAGACTACTGTCTCATTAAGCGATCTGATAAATTTCTCAATAACACTTTACATGGAAGATAATAAGGAAAAAATTGATGAATATATATTATATAAATGAAATAATTATGGCGGTATTTAAATATCTATCATTATTTAATGATAATGTGTAATTTTATTTCTAACCTTTTAACTAATTGAAATATGATAACATCATTCATGTATGTGTGTACTATCATTTTCACGTAGTTATGTGACTCTCTTTCCATCAACACACCAAATTAATGATATGTATAACTATATTTAATGAAATAATGTCTTATTTTTTATATAATTATCATTTTATTATAATGTGATATTATTTACCTATTTTATATAAGGTTCATTGAAAAACAGAAACGTTACTCGTGCATACATATAAGCTACCGTATCGATGATCACAACACCCTACATTTTTCAAAACAATCTTTCGTTATTGGTATTAAAAGTATAATTTTTGTGAAAATATAATAAATATCTCGTTATAATTATTTTTGAGATTATGGCACCAGGATAAAAGCAAGATAATAGAAAATAAAAAATCAAAACATATTCCAAAAACAAATAGTTATTTCTTGGAAACTGACTTTAACATGGAATTGTTAATACAAGTGTAATAAAATGAAATAATAAAAAAAATATGTTAATATATATATGTGTATTTCTTGTACTATTAAATATCACATAATAAACTTTTATTTAATAAAAATTAGTTTTGAATGAGTATGAAAGATGTCAAGCCTTACGATTGGGGATTTCTATTTCACTATTATTATTCGGTGAGACACATGTCAGGTTCACCACGTATTTCACTTATATGGTGTATATAATTCCCATGGATGTATTTTATAATGATTATAATTAAAATTAATTTTATTGTAACATTCCAACCCAGATCACCACTAAGATGGTGGCCGAACTAGTTGCCACATGACCTCAAGTGTGCATCCTCGTACGCCAGAGGCTATCGACCAAGAGCGTGGGTGTAAGGTTAGTTATTGGGGAGACTAAACCCTATTATCAGAGATAGTCAGTGGTAGTATAGAGTAAATAACAATCAACATTGGATGCAGTAAACATAAATATTAATGTAGCGGACAATATATTTCATTTAACTGAACAAAAGTGACCAATGCCAGTTTATACCACTGATGAATGCAAGAAATGGTATTTATTCATGATGGAAAGCAATAATAGCACAAAATTATTTTCAATAAAATAAAATCTAAAACTCTTTTAAATAATAGAACTAAAACCCCAAAGGATATTTTTATGAGTATTCTAATATTTAGCTCAGTCATTTTATCCTAACTCCTGGGTACAAAAAATAACGACAAGAAAGGTCTAAGTCCCTACGAAGAAGAATGGTATACTCAGGTACCCAAGTGCAATGGTGGACTGAGTAGGGTGTGAGATATAAATATCAGTAGGTTGGCTCCACTGGTGTCTAACCCAATGCTGACAGTTTAATAATAAATAAACATGGTGAAATCATGCAAAAATAAAGTAAGCAATACAATGTAACTAGATACCAAAGTACCTGGTTCAGCCCTCAACTAGTGTTTAGACATGTCATCATTTCATTAATTGAGTATTTCAAGTTCAATCATAAGTCACATGGGAGAAAGTATCTTACCGAGTCAAAGGCATTTCCTCCGAGGTAAATGGGGATACACAATGACTAGGGCCGATGGGATTTAACCATGGAACCTATGTGTCAAATCTAGAACCAAGTAGTGTATCCAAGGCATCTTATGATGGTATTTAGAAATAAATTCTCCTTGTAATAGAAAATGAAACAACCTCGTGATACTATAAGTAGTGAAGGTCCCAAGACGTAACATGGAAACCTGACAAAGATATCTGGTGAGAGAGTTCTACAGCAACAAACAAGGTAATGTAGATCTGACAGAATGATAAACTAGTAGTATTTGGGTCTAGCTAATGGGTAAGTGTGTAATCCAAGGAGAATAGTCCGAGCCATTCCATAATGAGGTGCTTACCGAGTCTATGGAGTGAATCCAAGGTAAAATGGGGTTATGCAAGGATTGGGTCCAAGGAGTGTGTCTAAGGCACCTACTTGTCAATGTTTAATCCAAGGAGTGTATCCAAGGCATCCTGAAGTAATACGTGGTGTAACCAATGGTATTATACCATGCATCGAAAGATAATACAAGGAATTGTAACTAGGAGTGTATGTACCTTAGTAACCCGTCCTTGAATTTGGAATGTGATACGCGAGTGCTCATGGTATTGTCCAATCAAAAACCCTAACAAGATCAACTGTAACCATTCCTATTTAATAAATAATTCATGTAATGATTCATTTTGGTACAATCCATGCCATTTATTAGTGTGGAAATTTCAAGTAACATTGAGACCATTTATTTATTTCTTCGTGCCTATCATTACATTATTGAGGAAAAGTAATGTAGCATTGCAACCATTAATATATTGGTTTAAGCCTTGCCTTACATTAGTGTGGAAAGGTCAAGTATCATTGCAGCCATTTATTTTTTTTGTTCAAGTATTTCATTCCATTAGTGTGGAGAGGACAAGTTTCATTGTATCCATTTAGTAAAATACATTAAGTCATATTCATTAATTATGTTTTACATCGTTAACATCCATCAACATTGTAATGGGAGATACAAACATGAAACATTTATTCAGTTACTCTTAATAAGTCCAAGTGATATACTTAGTATACTTGTCAATTTACATTTCTCATTTAATTGTCAATTCAAAGCACTTACCTTAGTAGGGTAATGTGATGAGTATACGTGGTACTTTCCGTGATGAAATTGATAGGATAACTCAACTGTTTTATATATAAGGTCTCACCATTATAAAGGTTAATCTAAGGCATGTCATGACCCATCCCCCCCTGGGGACTGTACCATGAATACCTCAAGCAAGCCTTCTAGAGGCCAGTGGCTGGCGACTAGCACCGGAAAGGCATGTCCATAAATTGGTAAGGCATTTCCTTTATAACCTGTAAAATCAGACAACCCATCTCATAGAAATATGTGAGCACAAAGTAAACTGTATAGTAAAAAGTGTGTGTACATGTTGATGATCCTTTTTCATCACAGAGTCTAATTGAAATGAAAATGGAAATACCTCAATAAGGAAGACTCATCCTTTGAATAAACTTCAAAAAAAGAGAAAGGGATGAACAAGGATAACAGTTCCCATAGGTCGCACAAGTTCCAACCTGGTCGCACAAGTAGACTTGTGTGCCGCCCAAATGGGCGCGCAGGTGACTTGCGCACCCTCTTTGAAAATCGCACAGGGTCTTCTATAGCCTATAAATACCCTGGTGGGCCACCCATTTGAGAAGGAGGAATTTTTCAAGAATTCAGATACAAAGATCTCAACTCCCTTCAAGTCATCCAAACACTAATAAGGTAATTCTTTACCTAGAATGGAAGGTCTAAACAAGAGGAATAAGTTATAAGTGTTAGAATTCACTAAAACATGTGCACTGAAGTGTTTTACCCTTATGGGAAATGGATGCACTTGGTATCCCCTTACCAACTCATTGGAACTTACACACCATTCTTTTGGAAGTACATCGGGATAATTCTAAAGGATTTGGTCAAAGATCGCCTAAGTATTACCCTACTAGTTAACAATCGTGCAAGTACCCATTTGCCGCGCAGGTATACCTACATGACCAGGACTTATGCGCCCACGCAGTACCAACACGCCTACCAGGACTTGCACAACCTTCTATTTTTGGGTGCCCTTCCTACGCATTTAACCCCTCTTATGTCATTCTACCTCTCCTATTCAAGATTCAGTCTTCAAGTCACTATTTAAATCCATTTATGGCATGTTTTCTTGATTGACTTCTTTATCTGAAAGGAGTTCCATGGAACATCTCTCAAAACCTAGTTATTTTCACATATTTATATCACTAAAGTTAGAGAGTTCATTCATTCAACCTTATCCTCTAAGATGAGCGAATCATTGATCTGGGCCTCCTTCTCACGAGTAACCCCTAATCCTCATTTATTTGGGCCTCCTTCTCTGGATTAAGCCCCATATACTCATTGATCTGGGTATCCATCTCAGGAGTAAGCCCCAAATCATCATTGATTTGGGCCTTCTTCATAGGAGTAAGCCGAAAATCCTCATTTATTTGGGCCTCCTTATCAGGAGTAAGCCCCAAATACTCATTTATTTGGGCCTCCTTCTAAGAAGTAAGCCCAAAATCATCATTGATTTGGGCCTCCTTCTCAGGAGAAAGCCCAAAATCCTCATTTATTTGGGCCTCCTTCTCAAGATTAATCCCCAAATCCTCATTGATTTGGGCCTCCTTTTCAGAAGTAAGCCCCAAATCCTCAATGATTTGGGCCTCCTTCTCAGGAGTAAGCCCCAAATCCTCATTGATTTGGGCCTCCTTTTTGGATTAAGCCCCATTCCAAGTCCCCTAATTTGGGAATCCTCCTCAAGGGTAATCCCTAACCATAATTCACTAATCCTGGGCTTCCTTTTCATATTTAAGCCCCAGTTTCAAATATGGGCATCCTATTTAGGAGTAAGCCTCAAGTCCCTTAATTTTTCAAGTCCCTTAACATGGGCCTCCTTTTCAGAACTAAGCCCCAGCCTTAATTTCTCTTAACCAGTCATAATTTACTTTTGATCTAGGCTTCCTTCTTAGGAGTAAAACCCAATCATGAGTCCCCTACTAATTTGGGAATCTTCCTCAGGAGTAAGCCCTAAGTTAGAGTACCCAAGTCTCCATGAAGTACATATACCTTTATAGACCTTGTTCCTGGATTTCTTCCCTGAAGTAAATCTTAATCCTCATCTATTTTGGGCTGTCATGCATACATAAGCCCCACAACATTGCATCATTCACGTCACAATTGTATGGTTTCACCAATACCTCTTGTTTCTCACACTGAGCATGACTCACGTGAGCATAGAGTGTAAAAGTAATCATGACATATTTCTATGAGCCATCAATCATGCATAAACATCATACTCCCTTACTCGAACTACGTGGGTTCTGATTCCTTTTCCAAAACAAAGGATACGTAGGTAGCCTATATGCGGGTACGATACCAACTATGAAATAATCCATGTCCTTCTAAATGACAATAAAATTTAAGTTCCCCACTTAGTGGATTTAAACCCATTATGTTCATCATAATGACCAAGATACTTTTATGTATTGAAGGATACCATTGAATAAGAATCTCTAAACAGATAAAGATGGTTCTCTATCGATGAAGAAACTCTAATAGATATAAAAGATTCTCTAAATTTCCTACATATCAATCATTGATTTTCAGATTTAAAGGAAAACTCATTTTATACTTGGTAATGTAATAAAGATTCATGAACATAACTTAAATCTTTTAAGAGAGTCCCAGAGTAGTCAATAATTCCCCTCAAAATGGTGTGATGAGTCCGACCTCCCTTCCTCTCGACAAACGCAAATTCCTAAGCCTCACCAGTCCACAAATAATAAGCACCTACCTTTGGAAAGTAGGTCCAAATGGATATGGAATCATTCGATGTTTCCGGTTCTACGAACAAACCCGTTATAAACCGATTGGAATGTTTGAACCTTCAATCAACGAGGTCATCCCCAATTCCAGAGGAAACAAATAATGGGGAACCCGACATGAATCCTTAATCAAGTTAAAATGATGCTTTGCTTATTTGTTAGGCCCCTATTTAAACTCAATGAGAGGGCCAACAAAGCAATCAAAAACATATTTTCTCACCCAAAAGATGTAGTGGTCGGACTTATCTTGATTATGTATGTTATATAAAACATGAACTTTTTTCTAAGATCTTTTTCATTTCCAAAATGGCTTCTTTTAAGTTCACACCCGGGAATATGTCTATTGTGAAAACCACTGCTGCGAATGCCACTGCTGCTACTTCTGCTGGATCATCATCCGCTCTAAGGACAACATCACCTACTCATTGTGTTTAACACTGGGTATCAAATTTTCCTGTTAATGAATACCGTCAAAATGGTACTATTCAGACTCTAGAGGCCACTCGAAAATCCCTCCAAGTAAATAATTCAACCTGGTCATCCAAACAGCAATGACCAGTGAACAAGAAGCAGTCGGTGCTAACCACCATATCCAACCATTTTTGGTTGTTTTCCCCAGAACACAGTCACGATTCACTCCCATATTCTGATGAGGTCAATGAGCCGGTCCCTCGGGGCCTTAATTCAAGGAGACATGAGTCCTTCCCAAGGGCTCCCATCAACAATCGCTGCCAGACTTGTGTGGCATTGCACCCTCAACATGATGAGGGTATTGACTCCAGGAATTCATCTCAGGTACCTAGAACTCGAGCGGGCAAGAAGAACTACCAGAGGAGACAACCGGTAAGCAGTGAGCATGTTCTTATCACTTTATAAGGCCCTGACCTTATAACATTACTTAATATTGAATTACATTGAATAATTCACATTGAGGATCTTTTCAGGTTTAGAGTATTAGAGAATTATGTCATAACTATTACATCTCAAAGATTACAAAGTAGAAACATCTACACAGCTTCCATCCTTTCAACAAAATAAAAACTCTTGGACAAAAGAGTCATGTCTAGTTCCTTGTTTTAGACAGCCTGCCATTTACTTGATCCCATCCTTGAACATATTCAACTTTATGTCCTTTGAAAACATTTCAAAAACATGGGATGAGCATAAAAATCTCAGTAAGTGTTATAACAGTATGGATAGAAAAAATCAGTCCATGTATACATAAGAATCAATGAAATCATACTTTACTCATAAAACATAAGCAATTTAACATACCTCAGGAAATCATAAGATTTATTTATAACTCAATAGAAATCATAAGGTGTAAAGGTAACTTGAGGCTTTAATAACATTATTACGTAGGGATTAACCCTCATGGTTATGTTTGGAATACCCATCACAGTATATTCCCTAAATCTCTTCAGAGAAACCTTATCGTGTAACTCCTTCGCATTACCCAATGCATTGGAGAGCTATATCGGGCTCACCTGCCCTTAGTTTATCACGGAACCACCCGTCTTCATAAACAATGCACAAGAAACATAACATAATAATAACACATAACTTAAGCATAAATTAAATATAACATTCCCACATATAACATTTTAAGATATTGAAATAATAAATCCATTCTAAAAACCATTTTCAAAACCATTGAAAACATTTAATAAAGAGATATTTGAATCAAAGTGTCCTATACCACTTTGAAGCTTTTGACATTTTAAACCATTAATATCCATATAAATAAATACATAAAACCATTTTGCAAAAATTTATATTAACAAGAAATATTTATAAGAATAAATCATTAAAACATTTAAAACAATAGTTTAGTTAAAGTGTTTTCATTAAAATGAGAGACACTTGAATACAATAATTGAGGAATAACATTTAATCAGAACTTTATAATATCATGAGAATAAAGTAACTCATGATATAATATTCCAAAGGACAGTAGATACACCATATAAGAGTGAATTAGTCCATAACAATAATGAAGTCTCAATAGAAATGTAAAATGAGATAAAATCCCGTGTAAAGAAGGTACCCTTAAATTAAGGACAAATCAATCTCATAATTATGTGTGACAAATATAAATACACCCAATATAAGTGGATATTTTTTGTAAAACAATAAAAGGTCATTCATACATTTTCAAAGATGAAAAATTCAATAACTACATGTTGAACCCAAAGAAATGAAAATTGGGTTTAGAAGTTTCCTTGGTAAAATTACACAGCCTAACAGTATCACTTTAAAATTCAGAAAATGAGTTGATAAGAGATAAAATGGGTATCTAATATATTGGACATAAAATTTACATCAATAAAGATATTGAAGAACATATATCAAAATTACAATATATAAATTTAATGACCCATCAAAATAAGTCTTTTAAAAAGAGGAGGGTGAAAAGTTCCCTTATCGACTTGGGTATCTTTCGAAACATACACCCCATGAAAGAAAGACAATACAAAATTGATGTAAATAATCATAAATGAAATTATATTACACAAAGAGTAGAATAATGTTTAGTACATATACCACTCAATGTAAATGGTGGAAAATGTAGCATAAATCTCACGAGAATAAAAGTGAGATGAAAAATCCCTTACGAAAACTTGGCAGCCTAACGACGCCACTTAAAACTTCCAAAAATGGATTCATGAGATAAAATAGGGTCTCTCATCATATTAAAATAAACTTTACAGCAAGAGGAATATAATAGAACATCCTCCAACATAACAAATAGTATCTTAAAAGTCGTGACATAAAGGAGAGTACTTAAAAAGAAAGAGAGGGGATGGATCTCTTACGAAAATTCAGTAGCCTAACGGCGCCAATCAAAACCTCAAAAATGGATTGATGAGAGAAAATAGGGTCTCTCATCATATGAAGATAAAAATTACATTAAGTGTAATATAAAAGAACATCCCAATCATAAGAAATATGATCTTAAAAGTAATGACATAAAAGAGTGTACTTAAAAAGAAAAAGAGGGGTAGGTTCCCTTACGAAAATTCGGCGGCCTAACGGCGCCACTTAAAAATTATAAAAAAAATAATTGATGAGAGTAAGAGGGGTAATTTCATCATATAAAAATACAAATTAAAGTATGGTTAATATAAAATAACATTCTCCAACATAAGAACATGGAGCATAAATGAAATGACATAAAAGAGTGTACTTGAAAAGAAAGCGACAGGTCGGATCCCCTACCTCATGTCTGACTTGTCTTGTTTGTTTCTTTATATTCCTGAATAATAAACATTGGTAAATTTATAATATTTGAAGGTCCTACATTACCTATTATTATTCATTTCCTATCACATATTATAATGTTATAATAATTGGTTAATAATGTGATTTCATATCAGACGTTATTGTCGATGTTTGGTACATGAGTCAAAAATGAACTTGTTTGAAAATGATTGGCCATGTAGTTATAAGTAAATCATCTCCTAAATAGTATTAATGATTTAAATATCTTATATATCCAGTACATATTAATTTTATACTATTCCATAACATTTGTAGATAAAAAGAAATGAAATGCACCATTCATGGAGACGGTAGGCCGTACGTACACATGAATGCTACTTTCATTTCTTTGACATGTTAATGGAATTAAAAATAACTGAGATATACATATATTATAAATAAAGTATAATATATATGTTATATAGCTCAAATAAGTTCATTAAGTTAATTATTTATACTTTCCATGTATTTTATGAACGATTCACATCACTTGAGGGGGCGGTGGTCTACACTTCCTCGTATGAAATTATCACATTTGCACAACATGAAAGGCATAAAGGAATGTTTTAAATATAAAATTGAGAAGCATATAGAATACAAAAATACCATATATATCATATATAAAATATAGTGACATCATAATGGCCACCATGAATGGTTTTAAGAGAAGATTGAATAATCATCATTTCGTGAGGCATAAATTCTCCATCCACAGAAACAGTATGTTCATTTACCATTAAACGAAGGTGTGTGTAAGTGTAGCTCGAATCCTTCACATAACTAGATCCTAGTATATTTGAGATACTGGTGTTGTTACAAAATAAAGGAATGAAAAGATTTTAGAGGGTTAGAGAAGAAAAATAAATCAAAAGAACACAAGGGAAGACATTACCTTTAAATCGGGTAACTCTTTTTGATTTGAGCTCAAAGGCTTCCTTGGAAAAGATTCTGCCCAAAGGTGAGGCTTCAATGATGAAGAGAGGTATTTGGAGAGATTAAATGTGCAGGGGTTGGCCAATCCAAAGGCTTGAGAGGTGTGGGTAAGGAGGTAGAGGTGGGGGCCTTTTATAAGAGGAGAGGAGGGGAACTCTTGGAAATTCAAAAAAAGTTACATTTTTTTCAAATGTGTTTCGGATTTTAAAGGGCCCACATTGATATATTTCGAGGATATGGTGATAAGGGTTAGATATCCACCCATAAAAGTGGTTTTTGACATGTTTAGGTCTTAGATTTTACATTATCTTCTAATTTTATTTAAATCGTTAAATAATGAGGTAATCACTGCATCACCATTATGTCATAAATAATTTAATTAATGTAATGTCTAAAAATTATAAAAAAATACTATTATGTAGGAAATATTTTTATATTTCAATGAATGTTTATAGGAGAAAATATGACTTGTATAACCCCATGTAAAAATTGTTTTAGTAAAATAATAAATGTTTGTGTCATTTTTTGTTTTACATTAAATAAAAGGCATTAATGTCATTATCTTACCCATGTGGCTCCATGGGGTCCCAAAAATCGACCCATGGATTTTCTTGGTCATCCATGAGCCATACAATAGGGTTAGGACAAGTTTCAAGATATTTTCATTTTATTATAAGATCATTTTTACCTTAAATCACATTAATTACCTTTAATCCTGATTAATAAAACATAAAAGTAACTATTTACCAAAAATTATTTTAATCTCATTGAACCAAATTTTACTTCCTAAGGAAAACCATGTATGTTGTATTTTTGAAAATCAAATCACAGAAGTGGTAATGTTTCATTTAAATGAAAAATTAGTTTCTTTAATTACCACATAGTGGTTTCACTATTCATCAAAAAATTGAAGTTTTTCAAAAAATAACAAAAAATCACCCTAATCTATATTTGATACTCTGAATTCAAAAATGATGTCTATTTTACAAAATTAAAAACATATAAGTTGAATTAATTTATTTAATAATTAATTCCCGTTGTCAAAACAAATAGCGTGTTTTGAAGAAACAATATCTTTTAAAAGATTAACAATGGTTTAAGTCCAATTTCAAAGTGAAATTAATTCCAATGACCACCATTAGATTAAATGGTAAAAATATATTATAAATACACTTTAATATAAATTAAAAATATAATCAATCCATACAAATAAATCGTATTAAAAGGAGGTTTTGAATTAAAATGCTACATTTTCACTTTAAAATGATCTTTATCGGAAAAATAAAAAAAATCTACACAAAGTAAATTTTGATGTCCAGATTCTAAAGAAGGATATTATTTTTTCAAATACAACATATAAAATTTTCAAAGGTATATTTAAAAAGTGTTCTCCATAAATAGGTGACTAATCGACCTTTTAAATAATATTAGAAGATTTATGCTTAAAATTGGATTCATTTGCATTTTACGCCTTAAACATTTATTGGATAAAAGTATAAATATTTGACAAACATATATAATAATATTGTAGTTAGTTCCATTCTTTCCCGCCATTACAATGGCTAGGAGTTAACTACCATTTAAAATAATATTATTTTATTATTAGAGTGCAACGTAAGATTTCAAAGGAACTCATTGTCGCGTATTGGGTACGCCATCGAGCATAGCATTCCCTTTAAAGTAATATTAAAATTTTATTCAAAAATATTGATAAAAATTAGAATTTAATATTATTTATTTACCTTGGATGTTACATCCTTCCCCCTTTTTGAGAATTGTGTCCTCACAATTTCAAAATTGGGCTTGGAAACTCAATTGAATGTCCCACATCAAAACATGAGTTAGTAAAACTATCACTTAAAAAGAATGGGAGAGAAGTAAAATGGTAACCCGAGTTAACCCATAATAGGATTCCAAGTATGAAAATATAGATATGGAGGAAAAAACAAAGGGTCATGTTCTGATGGAGAGTGATAGTAAACATGTCTAGGAGAAAGTTAACCATAATAAAATCACAAACTTGTGATGGGTTAAACGGTATTGGATTCCCCAGTAGGAAAAGTTAACGGAAAACATTTTTTTAAGTTACTTTTCATTGAGGAATTTATTTTTGAGCTTAACTAAAACATAATGGAGCATACTTATTTGTCATGTTGACTCTAAAATTTTACTAGATTTCTTACACAAAGTCATATTTTCTACAAAAGATGAGTATTTAGGATGACTTGTTTACATTAAGTGAGCTATAATCAACTTCTAGAGAATCACCTAATCCAAAAAAGAGAACTATATACTTCCCATGTCTTTAGACCTTAACCAAATATTAAACGAAAAAGGTTATTATGAGATCATATTATACCTGAAAATGATAATCCTTTATAAAAAAACTATTCTTAATCTCCGAAATTTCTCAAACAATACCTAAAGTTCAATAAACAATTTGTCAATAAAAGTATTCAATGTAATCCAAACTAAGATTGAAACCAAAATATTTTAAGGATTTAATCACATAGTCTTCCAAGGTAAAAATTAACATTTATCTCCAAATAACATTAGTTTATCTTAAAGTCTCATATTGAAAAGTAATTAACCTAATCACATATCTTCCATGACAGGTTAATCATTTCCAAATTAAACTTACTCTTGATTCCTAAAAACATCTAACTAAAAATAATTAGTCAAACTAACCAGGGACTTCACGTAGTCTAGTGGTAGGCATTAAATACCAGTCGCACTTTGGTTGTGGGTTCGATTCCCACAGCTTTGTCCGACACGACGGGTTATCACACGGTCTACGTGTTGTCCTTTTTCCAAAACTATATAATTCTTATACCATTCCCCAAAAAATGATAAAATCTTCAAAAATAACCATAACATAATTTAAACTCAAGATTATCTCATGTCGTTCATATTCCATCATAACATATAGTAACCCATAATTACCTCAAAAGTAAGGATCATATAAACCCTAATGGTTACCTTTATAATTATTACATAAACTTCCACATCGAGTTGTTCATCACGTACATGATGCATTAGAGAACTCACCATGGTTCAAGTGGTTGATCATGACTCCTTGATAGTTGGTTTAGAACAGACATGAGATTCCTCATTGAGTCCCCCATTTCATCCATTCTCTTAATCAGAGAACCACCACAGTTTCCTACAAACCCATTGTCACTTTGGTGCCTGCTAGATCCACCCATTTACTAAAAACAGAAATGTCAGTGTGGGTATATCAACAAACCATCATGTACTAATGTGGTTGATAAACACTAAGATATACTTACTCATTCACATTATCTAAAACTAGGACTCTTTCTGAAATCCTAACCATCATGGTAATGTCACTTATGCTTAGAGAATACCCTAAACTCTAATGTAATCTAAACTGACCTCTAATACCAACTATAAGGCCCCGAACTTATAAGATTACTTAATTTTTAATTACATTGAATAATTAACATTGAGGATATTTTCTGGTTTAGAGTTTTAGAAAATTAGGTCATAACTATTACATCTCAATGATTACAAAGTAGACACATCTACACAGCTTCCATCTTTTCCACAAAATAAAAACTCTTGAACAAAAGAGTCATGTCTAGTTCCTTGTTTTAGACATCCTGACATTTCCTTGATCCCATCCTTGACCCTATTCAACATTATGTCCTTTGAAAACCTTTCAAAAACTTGGGATGAGTATAAAAAGAGCAGTAAGGGTTATAACTGTATGGATAGATAACATCGGTCCATGTATACATAAGAATCAATGAAATCATACTTTACTCATAAATCATAAGCAATTTAACATACCTCATGAAATCATAATATTTATGCATAACTCAATAGAAATCATAAGGCATAAAGGTAACTTGAGGCGTTCATAACATTCTTATGTAGGGAGTATCCCTCATAGTTATGTTTGGAATACCCATCACAGTATATTCCCTAAATCTCTTCGGAGAAACCTTAACGTTTAACTGCTTCGCGTTACCCAATGCATTGGAGAGATATATCGGGCTCACCCATCCTTAGTTTATCATGGAACCACCATCTTCATAAACAATTCCCACGAACCATAACATAATCATAGC
Organism: Viscum album; assembly: GCA_963277665.1. Lineage (NCBI taxonomy): Eukaryota > Viridiplantae > Streptophyta > Magnoliopsida > Santalales > Viscaceae > Viscum > Viscum album. The sequence goes on from OY728141.1 coordinate 480,077,294, forward strand.
ACATAGCTTAAGATTAAAGGAAATATAACATTCCCAAATATAACATTTTAAGATATTGAAATAATTAATCCATTCTAAAGACCATTTTCAAAACCATTTAAATCATTTAATAAAGAGATATTTGAATCAAAGTGTCCCATACCACTTTGAAGATTTTAAAATTTTAAACCATTAATATCAATATAAATAAATCCTTAAACCCATTTTGAAAACATTCATATTAAGAAGAAAAATTTATAAGAATAAATAATTAAAACATTTAAAACGATATTTTAGTTAAAGGGGTTTTAACAAAATGAGAGACACTTGAATACAATAATTGAGGAATAACATTTAATCAGAACATTATAATATCATGAGAATAAAGGAATTCATGATATAATATTCCAAAGGACAGTATATACACCATATAAGTGTGAATTTGTGCATAACCATAATGAAGTCTCAATAGAAATGTAAAATGAGATGAAATCCATTGTAAAGAAGGTACCCTTCAATTAAGGATAAATCAATCTCATAATTATGTGTGAAAAATATAAATAAACCCAATATAAGTGGATATTAAGTGTAAAACAATCAATGGTCATTCACACTTATTCAAAGGATGACATATTCAATAACTACATGTTGAACCCAATGAAATCGAAATTGGGTTTAGAAGTTCCCTTGGTAAAATTCGACAGCCTAACAACGTCACATTAAAATTCAGAAAATGAGTTGATGAGAGATAAAAAGGGTATCTCATCTCTTGGAAATAAAATTTACATCAATAAGGATATAGAATAACATATCCCAAAATTAAAATATGTAAATTAAAATACCCATAAAAAATAAGTCTTTTAAAAGAGGAGTGTGAAAAGTTCCTTACCGACTTGGGTATCTTTCAAAACATACACCCCATGAAAGAAGGAAAATACAACATTGATGTAAATACTCATAAAAAAAGTATATTAAATAAAGAGTAGTATAATGCGAATTACATATACAACTCAATGGAAACAGTGGCAAATGTAGCGTAAATCTCACGGGAATAAAGGTGAGATGAAAAATCTCTTACGAAAACTCGGCAGCCTAACGATGCCACTTAAAACTTCCAAAAATGGATTAATGAGATCAAATAGGGTATCTCATCATATTAAAATAAAATGTACTACAAGAGGAATGTAAAAGAAAATCCCCAAACATAAAAAATAGGAGCGTAAAATAAGTTACATAAAGGAGAGTACTTAAAAAGAAAGAGAGAGGTTGAATCTCTTATGAAAATTTGGCAGCCTAACGACGCCAATCAAAACTTCCAAAATGGATTGATGAGAGACAATAGGGTCTCCCATCATATGAACATATAAATTTAATTTATTTTTAATATAAATTAACATCCCAATCATAAGAAATATGATCTTAAAAGGGATGACATAAAAGAGTGTTCTTAAAAGAAAGAGAGGGGTAGGTTCCCTTATGAAAATTCGGCAGCCTAACGACGCCACTTAAAAATTCTAAAAAAAATAATTGTTGAGATTAAGAGGGGGTATCATATAATATAAAAATAAAAATTACAGTATTTTTAATATAAAATAACATCCTCCAACATAAGAACATGGATCATAAATGAAATGACATAAAAAAGGGTACTTGAAAAGAAAGCGAGAGGTCGGATCCCTTACCTCAAGTTCGACTTGTCTTGTTCATTTCTTTATATTCCTGAATAACAAACATTGGTCAATTTATAATTTCTTAAGGTACTCATTTAAATATTATTATTCATTTCATATCACATATTATAATGTTATAATAATTGGTTAATAATGTGAGTTCATATCAGACGTTTTTGTCGATGTTTGGTACATGAGTCAAAAATGAACTCGTTTGAAAATGATTTCCCACGTAGTTATAAGAAAATAATCTCCAGAATAGTCTTAATGATTTAAATATCTTATATATCCAGTAAATATTCATTTTATACAATTCAATAACATTTGGAGATAAAAAGAAATGAAATGAACCATTCATTGGGACGGTAGGCCGTACGTACGCATGAACGCTAATTTCATTTATTTGACATATTAATGGAATTAAAAATAACTGAGAGATGTATATATATTATAATTCCAGTATAATATATATGTCATATAGGTCACATAATTTCATTAATTTCATTCTTTATACATTCCATGTATTGCATGAACGAGTCACATCACTTGAGGGGGCAATAGTCCACATTTCTTCGTATGAAATTATCGCATTTGCACAACATGAAAAGAATAAAGGCATGTTTTAAATATAATATTCAGAAGAATATAGAAAACATAAATACCATATATATCATATATAAAATATAGTTCCATCATAATGGCCACCATGATCGGTGTTAAGAGAAGATTGAACAATCATCGTTTCGTGAGGCAGAAATTCGCCATCCACAGAAACAGTATGTTCTTTAACCATTAAGAGAAGGTGTGTTTAAGTGTAGATAGAATCCATCACATAAAAACATCATATTACATTGAAGATACTGTTTTTGTTACAAAATAAGGGAATATCATGTGTTTATAGGGTTGGAGAATCTAAATAAAACAAAAGAACACAAGGGAATACATTACCTTTAAATCGGGTAACTCTTTTTGATTTGAGCTCAAAGGCTTCCTTGGAAAGGATTACACCCAAAGGCGAGGCTTCAATGATGAAGAGAGATATTTGGAGATATGAAATGGTATAGGGTTGGCCGAGCCAAAGGCTTGAGAGGTGTGGGAATGGAGGTAGAGGTGGGGGCCTTTTATAAGAGTAGAGGAGTGGCACTCTTGGAATGTCCAAAAAAGTTACATTATTTTCAAACGAGTATCAAATTTTAATGGTCCCACATTGATATATTTCAACGATAGGGTGATAAGGGTTCAAAATACACCCATACAATAGGTTTTTACATGTGTATGTCTTATTTTTTACATTATATTTTCATTTTATTTAAATCGTTAAATAATGAGGTAATCGCTGCATCATCATTATGTCATAAATAATTTAATTGATTTAATGTATAAAAATTATAGAAAAAAACTATAATGTAGGAAATCTTTTTATCTTTCCAATTAATATTTATAGTAAAAAATATGACTTGTACAACACCATGTAAAAATTGATTTATTAAAATAATATATGTTTGTGTCATTTTTACTTTTACTTTAAATAAAAGGCATTAATGTCATTATCTTACCCAAGTGGCTCCATGGGGTCCCAAAAATCGACCCATGGGTTTTCTAGGTTGGCCATGAGTCATCCAATAGGGTTAATACAAGTGTTAAGATATTTTAATTTTATTATAATATCATTTTTACCTTAAATCACACTAATTACCATTAATCGCGATTAATAAAACTTAAAAGTTACTATTCACCAAAAAAATTTAATCTCGTTCAATCACATTTTACTTCCTAATGAAAACAATGTATGTTGGATTTTTGAAAATCAAATTACAGAAGTGGTAATGTTTCATTTAAATGAAAAATTAGTTTCCTTAACTACCACTAAGTGGTTTCACAATTCATCAAAAATTGAAGTTTTTCAGAAAAATACCAAAAATTCACACTAAGCTATATTTGATAATCTGAATTAAAAAATGAAGTCTATTTTACAAAATTCAAAACATATAGGTTTAATTAATTAATTTAATAATTAATTCATGCTGTCAAAATAAATAGCGTGGTTTTAAGAAACAATATCTATTAAAAGATTAACACCAGTTTAAGTCAAATTTCAAAGTGAAATTAATTCCAATGACCACCATTAGATTAAATGGTAAAAATATATTCTAAATACACTTTAATATCAATAAAAATATAATCTATCTATATAAATAAATCAGATTAAAATGAGTTTTTGAATTAAAATGCAACATTTTCACTTAAAATGATCTTTATCGGAAAAATAACAAAAATTTACACAAAGTAAATTTTGATGTCCAGATTCTAAAGATGGATTTTATTTTGTCAAATAAAATATATAAAATTTTCTAAAGTATATTTAAAAAGGGTTCTCCATCAAAAGGATGTTAATCTACCTTTTAAAGAATATTAGAAGATTTTTGCTTAAAATTGGATTCATTTTCATTTTACGCCTCTAATATTTATTGGAAAAAACTAAAAATATTTTTCAAATATATATAATAACTTTGTAGTTAGTTCTGTTCTTTTCCGCCATTACAATGGCTGGGCATTAACTACCATTTAAAATAATATTATTTTATTATTAGAGTGAAACATAAGATTTCAAAGGAACTCGTTGTCGCTTATTGGGTATGCCATCAAGCATAGCATTCCATTTAAAGTAATATTAAAATTTTATACACAAATACTGATAAACATTAGAATTTAATATTATTTATTTACATGGGATGTTACACTCTTCCGTTTCCAGAGAAATCCACCAACCTAACTTGTTGGAAAACAACGAGCAGGCACACACACCCATCCATTTTAATTCCGCTGTCTAGCAGACTCATCTGGCAGCATCACGCCAATCCCGCCAAGAAATTCCAACGAAGTACTATAGTCAGGAATATACACATGTTTATAAATCATCAACTAGTCAGCGGGATCGTCTGACTATATATGATGGAGCTTGTCAACTACGTTCGGCGAAGGGCAATCAGTAGGCATATACACCTGCTAGTATTGATCAAGCCTACACATAGTATTGTTTGGTAGCATTCGGAGAAGTCATTCAGAATGGTTCAGTGAAAAACAAGAGGCAGACTCAACTATCAGCCCCCACACTTGAGTACTGTCAGGATTCACTGACAGGAAAAGGAGGACAGGAGCAGGAACACAAACCTACTCCAAGCACAGATTGGACATATATCCCCATTCCAGGTGCTGAATTCACCAAGAATATTCTATCAATGGAGAAAGAGCAGAAGAAAATCCATTCTCATATACTGGATGCCTTCCAGGATATAATAACAGCTTCAGCAGCGTTTCAGGGAAAGACACATAAATCTATCCCAACCAGTGGAGTGACACATCAACAGTTCACACCAGAACAGACACACACATCTGTTCCAGTCCAAGAGGGTTGTGGTGCGTACTCCCCCATATCATACATACAACCAAGTCAGAAACATACACCTGTTTTGAGAGGAGATAATCAGCCTAACCTGATCATTTCTCCTGAGAGGAACACACACCTGCCAAATTGGGTAAGAAGGCGTCTATGAAGAAGACCCGCCCATCACAGTCTTGAAATCAAGGTCCAATCTATAACAAGGCCTTACTCGATGCTGGATTTCTTGATGCACTCAGACAACTATCCGTTACAACTCAAGATTCTTCTCTCTCAGTTCCCAATAGTGAGAACATTAATTCTGAAGGTCTGCACCAGACACATCCTCATGAAGTCTTACTTTGTGAAAATTTGGTTGATCTCAAAGTTTCATCTTCAGATGAGACCCACAAGAACCCTCTGTGTGGTCAGAATATCAAGGAGAAAAATGTTTCATCTTTTTCTGTAACCCGTCATTGTGGTCCTCCCCATGATTATGAATTTAGCTATGAAAGCCCTCTCCGCAGTAGTAATTCGCATTGTCTGGAAATGTTTTTCAGAAGACAATGCAGTGACGAGAAAGCCCTCTTATCTTGAGGCACTTGCAAATGAGAAACCGGTCATGTATGATGCTTCATCTCTAGCAGGTGAAATACTTTCTCAATTAGAAGATAGCACTGGTGTAGGTCATTCTACGAACCACCACTGGGTCATTCATCTTCTAGTTTGATCAGTGGATTCTCTACTAGTCTTGTTTAATCTGATGAAGCAACGAGAAAGAACCAAATCTAGTCTAAACAGGTAGAAGAATCTTTATTAAATGATAAATATGAAATGTGAACATTAGAAAACAACTGGCAAAGGGTGATGTGCCAGTCATGTTTTGGCCTCTGGATGACTCTCAGTATGATATTCCATATATGTTGACGGAAGATGGAATTCATGATATTCGTCTTAACATATTGAAAACTCTTTGTCAGTTGAAAAAGAAAGTATTATCTTATGATGAATATGAAAATCATGTTAAGATAATATAAGGGTTACAATGTTAGATTGATTTGGAATCTCTATTACTCTTTCAATATCTGAAAGCTGAAAAGAAACAAAGAGTCCTTCAACATTCATACCGTGATGCACTAATAAAATTGTGCCAGTAAATTACCAATGCCCATTCTGGTATTCATGTTAGAGGATGGGGTGTTCATGAAGCACTATATTTCATTGTGCTCTCAAGTTACCAAATACCACCGAAAATGGTTTCATGAAATGTTATTGCCCATGGCCGGCCAAAGTCAATGGGTTTTGTTTGTAATCAAAATGTTTCCCAAGAACAAGATTTAACTAGTTCCTCTCAAAATTAAGAATACAGAGAAAAATTAGTAGAATTACTCATGCATGAAGCAAACACGAATATTGAAAAGGCCTCTCATATAGAGAAAGCACATCATCAAGTGACAGAAGTGTCATAAATCATCCAACGGTCTTTTGAACCAGGTGATAGAAGTGGATGTCGATTAATGAATCCAGCTAATTTTCGGACCATGGTCTGCAAGATCGGGAGAGATTTTAAGAAAGTCTCAGATATACCATGTCAAGAACCACCCCAACTTTCCAGACTGGGGACTCTTTTAACCCAGCCCTCAGAATCATAAAATATGATTTGAGGAGTTGATAAAAGATAGTAGGAATGGCCCCAATCCACCGAACTGGGGACTTTTTCAAATCCTCAATCCCTCCCTTAGTGAAAGTTAGTCTTTTCTCAATTGGGAAAAAATCCTCAAGAGGAACGAAGAATCAAATTATTAGGAGACTCTCTCAAAATTATGGTTCGTCAAGAAGTTCCTGAGGGATCGAATCAACAAAAAGAAATGTCTCATCAATGACATGGAAGAAGACAATATCACAGAAATGATAATAGAATGGATGTGATGCATTATGCATCAATTAATGTAATTAATGACATTGTTGCTGATCCTCAAGAACATGTGGTTCACTCAGGGGACTCAGATGAAGAATTTCCTACTCAAGAAGTTGTACACACAGACACAAATGATGAAGGTGTGCATACACAAAATCAAAGGATTACTCATAACCTAGGTAATCCTTCAAGTAACTCACTTACCCCTCTTCGAAATGTTTCCAATAAGGGGAATGGAAAGAACCAGGTTACATACCCTTCCTCTGGAGAAGGCCAATTTCTCTCACTAGACAACTATTTTCCCAACAAGAGGAAGAAATGATGGAATTGAGGAGGTTGAACGCAAAACTACTTCAAGGTAGTCATCCTCCTAAGCATGCTGGAGTCAGTTAGCCAAGGGAATTTTTTGCAGCTACTGAGATGGATCAAGAATATCCTCCTCTATTAGTAAACCCTCACAGGTCTAATCCTATGGTTCAAGTGCAACAAAAATCGGTGGTGCTACCATCAGTTGCAGTACCAGCCACCATACCTATCCAGACTACAATTATTGCACCTGCCCAGGTCCATGTTCAACCGGATGTTTCTCAAAATTTAATAACTACCATTGAGTCATTAACATCTCAGTTAGAGTCTATGGAAGGGAAGCATGTGCAGGTTCAACCAGAAAAGATAGTTTACCCTAATGGGTAGATTTAATCCCTCCTCCATTATGTTTTGGGAACCCTATATTCCCTATTTTCATTGGATCAGGAAATCCTGAATAGCATTTGATGCATTACGTGTCTTGCTGTGATCTTATGATGAGAACTCTGGAACAACAAGAAGCAGTGAAACTCAGATGCTTTGTGCTAACCTTGCAAGGACCAGCTTTTTTTGGGTACACAATCTTGCAATCCTAGTCAATTACTGGATGATAGGATCTCCTCCAAAGATTCCTTCTCTAATTCATCTCATCATTGCCAAAGGTAAAAAAATTTTATCTTAAAAACTGTAAGAAAAGGGAGAATGTAAGGGTCTCAGATTTCATTTCTCGCTGGAAGGGATTAATATATTCCCTAATATTAGCACTCCCTCAAGAAGAATTGTTGCCAATCTATGTGGAAAATTTACGTGACGAGTTTCGTACACTGCTGATCCATATGAAATTCATAGGAGGGTTTCGAGACCTTACTTAAATATCTCAACATATTGAAGATTATCTTATAAAGACTATGGATAAAGCTCGTATAATTCAATAATCTCCAGGAAGGAGAATGGGTCAAGCATAAACTGCTATAGAAATGCTTAAACAAAAACCAATACCTACTTCTACTTCAAAACCTTCATCTACTCGAAGGGCTCCACCTCCTGAGCTCTAAGAACAGAGGCCGTTCCGTCAAGATTATCAAAGAGATCAAAGACGATAACAATTTTAGGATCTAAAGAGAAAAGTTTACTCTTTCAAAAATGAACAAGTTCCTGATTATTTCATTTCGGCTCTAGAAAATAATTTGGTTCAATTGACAAGACCCAAGAGGCCCAACATGGAAGGAGATGAATATTGTCCTAACTATTTTCCCTTTCTTCAAATGTTGGGTCATCCCATCCAGTAGTGTTTTGTCTTCAAAGCCCTCTTGCAAAAGATGGTCGACTTGGGAAAAGTCGAACTAAAAGGCTCTTGAGCCCAGGTAGCATGTGTTACTGCTACAGTTCTAGAGGAATAAAGTGAATGGAATGAAGTCAAAAGAAAAAATGCATAGAAATATGATGATTAGATGGTCAGAAAAACAATCAACCAAACTCATTCCATTTGTGAACACAATTGAATAAACCCATTGTTCCAACTGCCATGAATGCCACAACAAAAGACACTTCATCATATGGAGAATCCTCAAAGAAACTTCATGATTCAATGAAAGAAAAGGAATCAGAAGAAGATGAGTATGTGTCAAAGCCTAAGTTTTCCATGACTTTGGCTGATTTTATGCCATCTACTTCAAATTCACAGGCACCGCCACACCAAACGGCACAACCTAAACAGGGTTATCAAGAAGAGTCTTCATGAAATGGAGAGTTTATTTTCGGTTCTGTCATTATGAGATGATTAACAGATCCATATTCCAGTCACAGTTTCGATTTTGATGTGCCCGAATTCCCTATATCAAATAGAGGAATTAGAGGATGTTCCAGAGGCTTAGGATACAAGGGAAGACATGGATCTTTCAGAGGCCACTATTCCAATTCTACCCCTGCTAGAACTGTTTATGTGGCAGAAACTCATGGAAGAGCCCTTAAATGAGCTCAACAAGAACAAGAAAGTTCTTCCACACAAGGCAGACTCAGCCCAAGCACACTTATTCTGGAAGATCGGTTGAAGGTTCCATCTTCTTACTCTCAACAAGTAAATAGACCTAATAGGTCTAAAAATCCAAATCCATGAGTATTACCAACTCCTATCCCGGTACAAGATGTATCAAATTCCAAAGCATCAACTTCCATGGAACTTGCTAAACTACATGTTCCTGTTGGGAAACACAGACCTTTGGATCAAAAGTATGATATATTAAAACACCTGGCCCAAGTACCGGCCATGTTATCAATTCTAGATGCCTTGAATTTATCAAAGGATCTTCGGTATGCACTCATTTAGGCTTTTTCAAGTCCTCAGGAGTTTGATAATGAAATTGCTACAGCTGAAGTCTACCATGTAGAGAATAATCCGGCAGAATGCCATGCAGTAATATCTTTTACTGATGAAGATGAAGATGACGTCTTTCATGGACATATTAGACCTTTTTACCTATCTAGCAAGGTCAATGGTGTATAAATCTGAAGATCTTTCATTGATAATGGGTCATGAGTCAAAATCATGCCCATTCGTATACATCAACGACTGGGCCTCACAGAATCTGATTTATCTCCTTCAACTATGATGTTATAAGGATATGATAAAAATGAACAAGAACCACTGGGTGAGATTACACTCAAAACTCAGTTTGGATATCTTGTGTCCAATTTAGATTTCATGGTGTTTAATCAAGGCTCATCCTTCAACATATTTCTTGGAAGACCCTGGCTACATCGACATGCGGCTATCCCTTCATCATACCATCAATGTCTCAAGTTTTGTTTCGATGGTCAAGTTGGGACATTATATGGTGATAAGTCCCCATTCAAGATATGTGAATATCAATACATTGAGGCATAATCCTACCACATAAAGGGAAATAAGGAATCCACAACAAAGGAGATTACCAAATTTAATGCTTTGTATGGTTTGGAAAAGAATCCAGTAAACCCATTAGCACATGTGAGTACAGATTATGTGTTTCTGATCAGTCAAATTGACAGGATACACCCAAATCAAAATACTCTTATGGAAAGATCTGTAATGTCAATTATGGAAACCGATCCCGACAATATGGGATAAATTGGTGGTCCACCAAGAAATGATGAAAGCTCAAATGGAGATGTCTTCATTTCATATGTTGAAATCCAGCAAGTCTATACTTCACCAATCAGGCTAGGGAAAATTATAGAAATGTTAGAGGTAGATGATGATGTTGATTCTCAATCCATCATTTCCTCTTTATTACCCAAAGAAGACCCTTCATCATCAATCGGGTCGGAAATGGAAGCTTCTTCTTCAAGATGTTAAAATATTGACATATCTTCTGATTAGGGATATTCTGATTCGTCATCTACTATGAAACTAGAAATGGAAGAAATAACACATGATGATGAAGATGAGGATGATCTCATGGATGCTCCTCTAGAATTTTAAGAGGGTATCTCTACCACCATGGATGAACTCAGAGAAATAAATCTGGGTACAAAAGAAGATCCACTTCCTACTTTAATTAGTGCGTCCATGACTCTTGATGAGCAATAGATGTATATTAACTTTTAAAAGAAAAATAGAGATATATTTTCTTGGAACTATACAGATATTCCAGGGCTTGATCCTAATGTTGCCACTCATCGTTTGGGTTTTCCAGAAGAACATCGAGGATTCAAACAAGCTGCTAGAAGAACACACCCAACCTATGCTTCAAAAATTTAAGCTGAAGTGGATAATCTCATCAAATATAACTTCATCAGAGAAGTTCAATATCCCAAGTGGTTATCTAATATTGTCCTAGTGAAAAAGAAGAATGGGAAAATTATAATTTTCATTGATTTCAGAGATCTTAATCAGCATTGTCCTAAGAATGATTTTCTAGTTCCTATTACACAACTCTTGATTGATGCGACAGCGGGTTATGAAGCACCTTCCTTCATGGATAGATATTTTGGATATAATCAAATCTGGATGGCTCTAGAAGATGAGGAATCTATAGCCTTCAGAGCCACTCATGTTGTGTTTTTCTATCGGGTAATTCCATTTGTCTTAAAGAATACAGGAGAAACATATCAGCGTGCCATGCATCGTATCTTCAAACCCTTTCTGGGAAAGTTTGTTGAATGTTATGTTGACTATTTGGTGGTGAAATCCAAACAAAATTCATATCACTTGGCTGATTTGGATGTCATATTCCGCAAGCTTCGACAATATAATATGAAGATGAATCCCTTAAAATGTGCATTTGGGGTAACCTCGGGAAAATTTCTCAGCTTTCTTGTATGCCATCGTGGTATCGAAGTCTATCCTGAGAAGACAATGTCAATACTTGGTATGTCACCTCCTCAAAATTTGAAATAATTGAGAGGACTTCAAGGACACTAATCCTATAATCGGCGTTTCATCACCAATTTCGCAGGCAAAAGTCTTCCCTTCACCAAATTGATGAAGAAGGGAGTCACTTATAAGTGGATTGAATAATGCGAAAAAGCATTCGATATTCTCAAGAAGTATCTCTTGAGTCCACCAGTGTTAATGCCACATGTTGATGGAAGACCACTTATCCTATATGTGACATCTTTAGAGCAATCATTGGGTGCCTTTCTTGCTTAGAATAATGATGTTGGGAATGAAAACAGCCTCTACTATCTCAGTCGGACTATGCTTGAAGCAGAAACCTGATACTCAAATAATGAGAAATGATGCCTAGCATTAATCTTTGTAGTTCAAAAGTTGAGACACTACCTGAAACATTACGAGTTTCAATTGGTATCTCACAATAACCCGCTCAAATTCATCCTTAGTCGTCCGATTATTACAGGACATCTGGAAAGGTGGGAAGTTATCTGGCATCAATTTGATATTCAATATGTGTTTCAAAAGGAAATAATGGGCCAAGCTCTGGCTGATTTCCTTGATGAACACCATTCAGTGGAAGACACATCTTCAGATATTGAACTCCTTGATGAGTAAGTCTTCTCTATTCATGAAAGTCTTCAAACATGGGAAATGTACTTTGATGGTGCTTCTCGAAGTCCAACAGGGATGAAAATGGAAAATCCTAAATTCAAAAAAGTTGGCTTAGGAATTTTACTCATTTCTCCAGAAAAGGCAGTGTTACCTTATTCCTTCTCATTGTTGGGAGGTGGAACAAATAATGAAGCAGAATACTAAGCTCTTATTGCAGGATTGGAGTTGGCGCTTCAAGCACATGTGAATCACTTAAAGGTGAAAGGTGATTCAGAACTGGAAATCAAACAAGTCAATGGGGATTATGCAATTAGAAAAGAAGAAATAATTCCTTTGTATGATTACGTTAGAGAGTTAATGGAGGAATTCCCTTTTGAACCAACATTTTCTTATGTACCAAGATCACAAAATGCTCAAGCTGATGCACTAGCTTACATAGCCACAGATTTGGAAGATCCAAATCAGCACAAAAACAACCATCAGTATTGCACATTGTCGTACAATTTCACCTTATGTTCAAGCCAGAATAGTGGAAATCAATGAAATTAGTCCCATCTCTGAACCATATGGTCATACTACAGGATGGATGACACCTATTAGAGAATACCATTAAAATGGAACACTTCCACCTGATAGAGCTAGGAAAGAACAAATCTGGAAATGTGTGGTCAATTTTACTCTTTATGATATCCCAGATAAACTAGGGAAAATTCTCTACAAGTGTTTTTCTGATGGAGTTCTCTTCAGATGCATTGATGGTGATGAGACAATGGCTGTCATGAAATAAGTGCATGTAGGAGTCTGTGGTTCCCACCAGTCTGGACATAGACTGTCTAATCAGATTTGAAGGCTTGGATATTTTTGGCCTTCAATGATACAAGATTGTGTTGATTTCACAAAGAAGTGTCATTCATGCCAACTACATGACAACTTCATTCATCAACCTCTAGAGTTTCTTCATATAGCTAAATACTCGTTTCCATTTGCCACATGGATAATGGATGTGGTGGGACCTTACCCTACAGCTACGGCCAAGCAGTTTAAGTATATTCTTACTACTAGAGACTTCTTTTCCAAATGGGTAGAGGCAATACCTCTCAAAGAAGTTAGTTATAAATGCATTGTTAGATTCATCAGGTCTAACATCATTACCAGATTCGGTGTCCCTCATACCATATTGATGGAAAATCACACCAACTTCTGTTCATCCGAGGTGAAGAAGTTGTATCAAGAATAAAACATCAAAACCAATCATTCAACTCGGTATCATGCAGCGGCCAATGGCCAGATTGAAGCCCCCAACAATACTCTGTCAAAAATACTATAAAAGATGGTGGATAAAGATAAGAGGTCATGGCCTGATAAACTCTTTCATTCTTTATGGGCTTATCGGACCACCACCCGCACTGCAATGCGGTCAACTCCATATTCACTGGTATATGAAACATAAGCAGTCTTGCCCATTGAAGATCAATTACCTTTGCTCAAAGTAGCCATTTGTGATCAATCATTTACAGATGAACAATCTCAAAAGAGATTGAATGAATTGGAATGTTTATATGAGAAAATATTGTGCACTCTGCACCACTTGGAAGTCTATCAGAATCAAATAGCATGAGATTTAAACAAAAAAGTTCATCTTTGTACATTCGTTCAGGAAGAATTTGTATTAGTCCTCATAACTCCAATGATACAACAAAAGAAACCTCCCAAGCTTGAACCAAAATGGGAAAGACCTTATTCAATACATAAGGTCTATTCCAATGGAGCTTATTATTTAATCTCAATTGATGGAGAACTCATCACTACTCCAACCAATGCCATATTTCTGAAGAATTATTTTGTATAAACACAAAATACACCATCCACGGTCCATGAATATGACCTTAAACTATTTTCATGTCCCATACATTCAAAAAGATGTTAAACTGCATAACCAACGGTCCATACATATGACCTTAATCTATTCTCACTTTCATCCAACATGATGCTAAACTGTATTCCTTTTTTTCATCCAACATGATGTTAGACTATGAAAAAGTCCCTAATACATCCAACATGACGTTAAAATGTGTCCTCTTTTGTCCTTACTGCATGACATTAAACTACACAGTCCTCTTTTTGTCCAACATGACATTAAACTGTATTTTCCCCATCTTCCTAACTACATGATGATAAACTGTATTGAAATCCCATAATACATCCTACATGACGTTAAACTGTATTTTTGTCCTTTCTACAAGAGACTAAACTGTGCAGCACCAATAGTCCAAACTGCAAGACTTTAAACTTCATAATCCCATCATATGTATTACATGTCATTAAATTGTGCATCGTTAAGGTTTATGTTACCTCTTGTTTCTCACACTGATTATGACGCATGTGAGTTTAGTTAAAATTTAAACCATAACACCCTCTTTTGGCTGCTAACCATGCATAAGTCCCAACATCATTTTTAGGTCATTGTCCCCAAAAACAACTTGATCACTAATTCATTCTCTAATTAAACTACATGGACTTTGATCCTTGCCTTCCAGGCAGGGTACGTAGGCAGCCTCCCAAGGATCAAGCCCAAAACCAATCTCTTCACATCGGTTCACCTTCATCTCATATGATGTTGATAGGTGAAATCACTCCCAGAATCAATATATTTTCATTGGTCACCTTCGTCCTTTCTATACGACGTTAAAATGTAAAACACTTTTTTCATGTATGACAATAAACTACAATATTCTTTGATAACCTCACCTGAGAGGGAATCATTATTTACATTGATTTTCAATCATGTTATATTCAAAAAAAATTATGTGCATACATGGCAATACCTAAAACTTTTATCTTGGGTTAAACCATCATTACACTAAAGTCCCCTTTAATCCTTCAAATGTACGAACCAAATTTGTATAGAAGGTATTTCTAGAACTACGTGGGATTGATTCCCATCCTTATGGGATATGTAGGAACGTTCGAGTGTCCCTCGAATCCATCCCCAGGTCTTTTGGGCCTAACCCCAAATTCCACTTTCAGTCCCCTGGCTGAAAAGTCCCCATGAAAACACACACTGTGTATTTCCTATAATGGACCGAGTTCTATGACCCTAAACTAAGATCTCCCACACTTTCATCCCACATGACATTAAACTGCATTTCAAGAACTACGTACGTCTTGATTTCCATCCTTATGGGATACGTAGTGCAGTCCAAATATTTCAAATCAGGATCCAGCCACAACATGATTGTGGATAGAATTGATATGTGTATCTCTGCATACATCAGACAATACCCATCTTTATGTGTCATAATTCTAGTTGTGAATACTTCCAGATCATCATAACCCTTTTATTGAATTCTGGTCACAAAATTTCCAATTTTCTGAGAATTATTTTTCCTGACCATGCAGCAAGTTCCCTTAGGTGGCCTTGCATAAACATTCTACATAACAGACATTTCATCCAAAAGATGTTATTATTTGACTATGCATCCAATTCCCTTAGGCGGCCCTACAAAATTCAACCCACTAACTAGTTTTTTAAATAGTTGTTACTTCATTCTTGGGAGGGAAATCTCTTTTGTCCTTAGTTGTCTTAATGACAATATATAGGGATCCGTAAAAAATGGACATCTTTAACATATCTGTCCCATACTTTTTTTGATGATCTGAAATTATCCAAGTCTATGGTTTATATTTTCTTTCCCTACATTTGGGTCAAACCTTCATAGGAGTAACATTCATCTAATTCTTAGACAATCCTCATTGGAAATATCTTATCCATATTCAAGTTCCTCTCTCCATACAAAAAACTCTATTATTTGGAAAATTTGAATCCTCATAAACTTCAACTATATTTTCAGCAGTATGAAAGTAAATTCTTGAGAGTTATTTTTCCTGACTATGCAGCACGTGCTCTTAGGTATCCTTGCATAAACAGTCAACATAATGGACCTGTCAGCCAAAGGATTCTATTATTTGATTATGCAGCCAATTACCTTAGGTGGCCCTGCATAATTCAACCCCCTAATGGGTTTGTTAAATATTGGTAACTTCATTCTTGGGAACTACTTCTTCTAATTCCTTTAATCTCTTTTTCATATCATTCCTCAGATTCAAATATTCTTAAGTAATAGTTTACATATTATCCCTCATACATGAGTGTGGTAAAATATTTTCAGATAAGTTGTCAAGGAATTGAGTCAATTGTAATCCATTTTAGTCAAAGATATTTCGACCTTAAACATTATCCTCTTTATGTCCGACCTTCATGACTTTAAACTTCCCACAAAAGACTAGGGAACTCTGAATAAAATTCAAGATCCAGCTCACTAAACATACATTTTTTATTATTTAGGTAATATTGAGCAATTAAAAGTTTCAATGTTTGTAGGGTTATTTATAATAATCCTAGTAAAAAAATCAAACTATGCTTACTAGGCCCATTGGCTAAGGTAAAAAAATGTAAGCAGGTAGAAGGAATATACGTGCACAAGTGATTGATGATGAAATCATTCATTCCATTTAGTGTACAAGAGATTAGAAGGACATCCACAGATTGGAGTCTCTTTTCATTTCCAGGAAATTACAAGAGGTTTTCAATGTAAGTCTTCGCTTGATGAACAGAATCCTAAGCTACATCATCAGCTACTTGAAGCTCATGCACCCGACCAAATTCACTATTTTTAGCATGATGGAGTTCTTTCATGGCATCTTCAATGGCTTTCATACCGTTTTTTTGAGCTCCATACAACAAATTATTGAGTTGGTCAAGTTCCACAATAACAGCTTCTAACTGTTGCTGAAGGTGCATCTGCTGGACGACTTTATCGTTGATCTCATGCTTCAGCTCCTTCATCTTGGCAGCACAGTCAGCCTCAGCTCGGGATACCCCAGCCTCATATTCAATGATGTTGACTGACAGCTTTACCCTTGTTAGATCTTCATAGAACTTTTTCTCCTACTCCCTTCTAAAGATGACATGTTTCACTGCGGTATGGATCTCTTGATATCCAAAACCACCAAGTCCTAGCATGACGAACATGGGCGAAAATTGAGGGATCTTCGATTATAGGTCTTATAAGGGAACCTCATATATTATTTTCTATATGTTTTCCATGCTTTGCATCGTGAAAATATGATCTCCTTAAGTACCTTCGGGTCTGATTTGAAATCATCATCACAGGGGGGCATGTAATCTTGGATTAATGCACTTAAGGAATTTCCTTGTTCTGCTCCTCCCCCCCCCCGACCCTAGTTGCTTTTCCTTCTACTACTGTTTGGGAGGAAGTTGAGACTTCACCTACAAATATATCCATTAATGTTGATGGCCTTTTTTGATCAATTAAATGTATGATTAGTATCATAGAACAATGAACGTTGGTTTTCAATCTTGAAAACTCAGTACAATCATTACCTAATAGTAGATCAAAAGCTTGAGTAGACTCCTCCCCATCGTTCCCAGATTCAACAGGATCTTCAAGATGGGTCTGAGGAGGGTTTATTGGGTTTATCTCCACTTGAGATTGTGTTTCTGCAATGGTAGGGTTGACATCAATGTCTACACCCTCTTCACGCATTGGCAGTTCGTCAACTTCTTTGGATAGAACTGCATATTTTTTTAGTCATGATTAGAACTGTAAATTATAAGAAAATTTACCGGACGAAGAATAAAAATCATGTCCAAGATCTTCTAAATCACATGATAACATAGCATGATCAAAAAATTATTCGAAATACATGCCATGATTCATCACTTCATCCAATGATATTTCAGAATCATGGTTAGTCTCGCTAGTGGTAGAATTTGATGTGTCTTCTTGGAAACCTTCATCCTGTAATCCCTGACCCTAGAATGATTGTTCAGGAAGGTTGGCAGATTCAGTTTCCGCGTCCGCCAATGATTCTGGTGCATGTGTTATACCTAAAATATCACATAATGGAAGTCAATCGATGTTTCATTTAACATTTTATGAAGCATTGTTAACTTACCAGCAGTAGGTTCTTCTCTTCATTCAACAGTAGCAGGAGGGATATGGGGAATACATGCAGGCTCTTCTCCAGGAGCATCCAAGTCAGCCAGAATTTGTAATTGTTCCACAGCACCCTCTGTGGTCCTCAAAGGAGGATCAGTCCTTTCCCTCATAGGGGAAAATGAAGAATCCCCTGCAATCCCATGTAAAATGAGCAATATTTTCATGGTTTAAGAATCATTATGATCCTAAGGACTTACCTCTAATGATGAAGTGTTTAGTTGTGGACTTCCTCCTTCATTGGTTTTGATTCTTTGGTCTTTTGGGGGTATCAGCTGTCTCCCTTATAGGCACATGAATTTGAGAATGGAAGGCCATGTCTAACTCTTCATTCATGGCCTGCTGGCCTGGAGATATCTCGCCCGACTCACGAGGAGATTCAGTAGAAGCCCTTATGGTAGTACCACCAGGGCTTTACTTTGGTGAAGGAACTTCAGTATTTCCTTTCCATACAAGCTGTAGGATAAATAATGTAATTTCCTTGTGTAACAAAGCATTGACTGAAATCGAGTTTCCATGTAAACAAGGAAAGAAGACTTACATCTTCAGGAGCCACGTACTCATGCCACTCCTCATCAGTGGTGCTGTGATCCATCATTTCCTCCACCCGATTGGTGATAGGGATAGAATCATCGGTGGCATAAATATATGTCCTCAACACTTTGACATAGGCTCTTACTTTATCAGGGTTATCCTTGAAATGAATATATGCAGGAGCCTGAAGAGTCCTTATTCCAGGAAGATGTATCCCTTCACATATCTATAGTCATATAGTTTCAATATTGCAGTATACATCCCGCCATGTCTGGATGGCCTCTGGTCGTAGATATGCAGGTGTATTAGAAGGGTGCGAAGAGGGTCCTACAACCTTGGATTTTAATTTCATTCTAACTCCTGCAACTTCCAAAAAGAGAATGAAAAATTGTTACTCTATAAAGTTACTAGGAATTAAATTTCCTTAGTAAAGATACTCACCAGGAGTTGATGGAGTGGCTCTCTTGATTCTGACAGGAGGATTATATATGGAACATGGCCGCTATGACACATGTTGTATCTCCTGAGAATCTGATGAATCATCCTCAGTTGAAGAACATGGTGAACCATCTTCAGAAGTGGAAGAATCACCTGCCACATGAATTGTTTCTTTCTCAATGGTTCTCTTCTTCTTCCCTACCCGGTAAATATGTTTATTCAATATTGCCTCAGGATATGATGCTACCCAGTTTTCAGCATACCATATGGCCAAGTTACTTAACGGTTCAGCCTCTGGTAAGTCAAAAACTACCCCAATCCTTTCTATAGACATTAGCAACCATAGTTGCAAGGAAACCATTGGATGTTGCTCTGACCTGATGTGCACTGGAAGAGATTCAACCTTTGTCTGCAGACACTTGAATTGGCGTGCAAATCAATGTGGAGCATAGGCCTCACATATAATTTCCCCTTCAATTCTGGTGGCCAGTACACCATCTCTGCAGGCCAGCATGTAAGACCTCTGTTCTAAGCTCACTGATCCATCATCAACAAATCACCCTGTTGGAAGATTTCCATAGGGAATGAAGTGGAATTCCTTATGCATACCCAGCCTTGTCCTAATATCATAGGCATTGAGGGACAAAGGACAAACTCCATAGAAGGCCTGAACAGACGGCCTGAAAGAAATTCTAGGAATCTGTATTCCGTTCTGAATAGCTTATTTCCAGAAGTGAGTGGAGATCCATCCCCATAAAACATGGAATGGTCCCACTAATATCAAAGTAGACATACCCATATAGACATGGAGTATTCTCCTGTGAATCTTTTCCAAAATTGGGGTAGCCAACCCCACCATCTTCCTCTCAACCAACTTGGCTGCAATAACAAAGGTCCCTGTCCTGATGCCTTCCTTCGAATCTCTGACTGGAAAATGATAAAAACTGAGCCATAAGGATAAAAATCCTACCAGACGGTTCTTCTCTAGGATTTTATGAGTCAATTAATACCCCCATTTCTCAAAATCTCCTTCTTCTAGAGTCGGCCAGAATTTTCCAGGAGCACCTCTCTTATCCGCTCTAGGGCAGCTAGTAGGACGAATACAGGTGGGCCCCTTTTACCTCTTCTTCTTGAGAAACATATCCATCCTTTCCTCTAGATGAATATCCCTTATAGAATGAGTCTTTTAAGTCTTTGAGATTTTGATCTTATGATAAATCATCAATAATTCTCAAACCAAATTCCGAGTCTTCTCCGGATCATTTAATGTTGCCTTTGGAGGGATGAATTCGTCATACATATCACCCAAAATTGGAACCCATGAGATCTTGTAGACATCCCACAAACTAATTCCTACTTCTCCATGGGTCAGATGTAAAGAATATGTTTTTGGGCTCCAGCGGCTAAGCAACTCCAGTGAAAAATTATCATTCCTATAAACATACGTCTGCCCAGCCCAGATAGCTTCATAAATTGCAGCTCCCTTCAGATCCTCGACAAACTCTTCACAAGTTTGTCACCCCAATAAGCCCACATCCATGTTGGATTCACCCCTCCTCCAGAAAATAATTCCCATTTCACCTTCCATCCTTTGGATTGATCCATCTGAAAATTTTGAAAGATTGAGGGATAACAATTTGGTTGCATCTCAGGATTGTGAGGTTTCATATCTAGTGCACATGAGCTATGATGCATTATATAGGCTTTCTTTTCTGTTCCAGCATTAGAAAATGTTCCTGCGATTGAGAAATTTTCTAAAGAAAATTTGGTATATGACTGAAACCAGGAATGCGGAAGATAGTTCTTTTCCTCTGGAATATTGACATCATGGAGATGACCATGGCCATACAGAGGCAGATAGATGTTGTGCGGGAAATTAATATGATGCTTCTTCAAGTACTTGGCTAGTTCTGGGAGATTACTTTCACAGACGGTATAGTAATCATGGCCATCGATGTCCATCATATCATCAATTATTTTGCATTCCAGTTCCTCAGTCATTCCGATTCTCTTAGGGGACATTGGATCTGCACAAAAGTTGAATAATTAACTCTTAAAGTAAGTTAAGTTTTAATAAAATTTTTAAGGAGTTTGAAAAATTGGCTAAGGCATTTAGGCACACAATTCCCATAGTTGGCGCGCAAGTTTCCTTCAGTCGTGCAAGTATTGGTCGCACAAGTATCATTGCTCAAGTCCAAATACCTTAATAGAAGCACGACCCAAGAAACAAGAAGCGTGGACGAGCGAAAGCCGGGAGTCCACTTGTGCGCCAAGAGCATACCAAACAAGTGAGAGTCGGGTGCTTTGCGCAAAGTGAGGCCATCTATTTATTGACAAGGTCGTACCCCAGCGTGCTGGACCTTGTGCGCCCAAAGCCCATTTGCGGGCCATACCCTGCGTGCCCCAACTTCCTTTTTTTCTTGTTTTCCTCAGAGTCAAATCCTCATTCTTTTTTGGATCCAACTCTGAGGGGGGTCTTTTTTTGAAGCTTCTTTTTCATCAAAGAGTCTAAATGAAATGAAAAGTGAAATACCTCAATAAGGAAGATTCAACCTTTGAATAAACATCGAAGAAATAGAAAGGGATGAACAAGGAGAACATTGCCCATAGGTCTTGCAAGTTCCAGCATGGTCGCACAAGTAGACATGCGCACCACCAAAATGGCCGCGCAGGTGACTTGCACGCCCTCTTTGAAAATTTCCTAGGGTATTCTATAGCCTATAAATACCCCGGCGGTCCCCTTATTTGAGAAGGAGGAATTTTTCTAGAATTCATATACAGTGCTCCGAATGCCCAATTCTCTTCTTCAAGTCTTCTGAACACTTCTAAGGAAATTATTTACCTATAATGGAAGGTCAAAACAAGAGTAATAAGGTCTATGTGTTAGAATTCACTAACACTTGCGTGCCTAAGTGTTTTACCCTTAAGGGAAATTGACACACTTGCATGCCTCCTTACCTACTCATTGAAACTTGCATGCCAATATTCTGGATGTACCTTGGGATAATTCTAAAGGCTTTGGTCAAAGATCGCCCATGTATTACCCTACTGGTTAACAATCACGCAAGTACCCATGTGCCGCATAGGTATACTTGCGTGCCCAGGGCCTGCGCGCCCACGCAGTACCTGCACACCTACCAGGACTTGCACGCCCTTCTATTTTTGGGTTCCCTATCCGCCCATTTAACCCCTCTTATGCAATTCCACCTCTCCTATTCAAGACTCAGTCTTGAATACACTCTTCAAATCCATTTATGGCCTGTTTTCTTGATTGAATTTCTTATCTAAAAGGAGTTCCATGGAACATCTCTCAAAACCTAGTGATTTTCACATATTTATATCACTAATGTTAGAGAGTTCATTCATTCATCCTCATCCTCTAATATGAGAGAATCATTGATCTGGGACTCCTTCTCAGGAGTAGGCCCCAAATCCTCATTGATTTGGGCCTCCTTCTTAGGAGTACGCCCCATATCTTCATTGATCTAGGCCTCCTTCTCCGGAGTAACCCAAAATCCTCATTGATTTGGGCCTCCTTCATAGAAGTAAGCACCAAATCCTCATTGATTTGGGCCTCCTTCTCAGGAGTAAGCCCCAAATCCTCATTGATTTGGGCCTCCTTCTCAAGAGTAAGCTGCAAATCCTCATTGATTTGGGCCTCCTTCTCAAGAGTAAGCCCCAAATCCTCATTGATTTGGTCCTCATTCTCAAGAGTAAGCCCCAAATCCTCATTGATGTGGGCCTCCTTCTCAAGATTAATCCCTAAATCGTCATTGATTTGGGCCTCCTTCTCTGGTGTAATCCCCAAATCCTCATTGATTTGGGCCTCCTTTTTAGGAGTAAGCCCCAGTCCAAGTCCTCTAATTTGGGAATCCTCTTCATGAGTAATCCCCAACCATAATTCTCTTAACCTGGGCTTCGTTTTCAAGAGTAAGCCCCAGATTCAAATATGGGCATCCTCTTTAGAAGTAAGCCCCAAGTCCCTTAATTTTTCAAGTCCCTTAACCTGGGCCTCCTTCTCAGGAGTAAGCCACAATCTTAATTTCTCTTAACGAGACTTAATTTACTCTTGATCTGGGATTCCTTCTCATGAGTAAAACCCAATCATGAATCCCCTCTTAAATTGGTCATCTTCCTCAAGAGTAATCCCCAAGTTAGAGTACCCAAATCTTCATTAAGTACATATACCTTTATGGACCTTGTTCCTAGATTTCTTCCCTGAAGTAAATCATAATCCTCATCTATTTTGGGCTGTCATGCATACATAAGCCCCACATCATTGCATATTTCGTGGCACAATTGTTTGGTTTCACCAATACCTCTTTTTTCTCACATCGATCATGTCTCACGTGAGCTTAATGTCTAAAAGTAATCATGAAATCTTTCTTTGAGCCATCAATCATGCATAAACACCATACTCCCTTACTCGAACTGCGTGGATTTTGATTCCTTTTCCAAAACAAAGGATACGTAGGTAGCCCATCTGCGGGTACCATCCCAACTCTTAAATAATCCATGTACCTCTGAATGAAAATAAACATAAAGTGCCACACTTAGTGGCTTTAAAACCAGTATGGTCATCATAATGACCAAGAGACTTTTATGTATTGAAGGATACCATTGACTACGAATATCTAAAAAAATACAGATGATTATCTAACGATGAAGAACCTAGAATACATATAAAAGATTCTCAAAATTTCTTACATATCAATCATTGACTGTCAGATTTAAGGGAATGCTCATTTTATACTTGGTAATGTAATAAGGATTCACGATCATAACTTACATCTATAAAGAGATTCTTGGAGTAGAAAATAATTTCCCTAAAAAATGTGTGACGAGTCCGACCTCCCATCCTCTCAACCAATACAAATTCCTAAGCCTCATCAGTCCACAACTAATGAGTGCCTACCTTTGGAAATAGGTCCAAATGGATATGGAATCATTGGATGTTTCCGGTTCTTTGAACAAAGCCGTTAGAAACCAATTGGAATGTTTGAACCTTCAATCAACGAGGTCTTCCCCAATTCCAAAGGAAGCATTAAAGTAAGTAAAGGGGCCATAATACAAGCCCAACTTGAATGTACAAGTAAAATTTAAAAAGAAAAACTCTTGTAAACACCCGCCAACGACTATTCCTGATGGGTAGGTATATCTCTCGAACGGTCACCCCTGTGGGTCATCTCGTCAAATGTCCACCTCCGAGCAGCCTCCAATTAGGTACCCTCGACCTTGATCAGCATTGTTCGTTGTCTGCGCAAGACACAACAAGGTACGGGAATAGCTCATGCAGGGTTGACAATAACGATACCTAGTAGGGACCCCAAGACCCCCTAAGGTCTCTCAGATTTCATGAAGGATTAAACACAAGCATGAAATAAACAGTCAACCCTACATAGGTATATTCCCATACATATACCTTAGTTATCAAATATACCAATCTCATTCATGAAGAAACAAAATGCCCATATCTTTACCCCGAGATGTGACTTTTCCACTTAGGAAAGAATGCCATGAAGGTAACAGCACGATGGTAAGTACCACAAGGGTAACTCCACATAGAATAATATCATGAAGGTATGCACCACAAAAGTAACGCCACCTAGAGGAATACCATGCAGTAAAAGACTTAACTCACACCAGGTATAACAAAAGTACGTATGTATATATGATTAGCTGTACTGCAACATCATTTTACATTGTTGGGAAGATCTACTACTGGCCCACACAAGATTGAAGATGAACCACACATGATCTGAAGATAACCCACATAGGATTTATAGATGACCCACACAAGATCGATATGTGATGACTCACAAAATATCTTTGAGATTTTACCCACATAGGATGGGTATTCACAGACCCACACAGGATTGATGAGTTTTAACCCACACAGAATCATTGAGCACTGACCCACATAGGATTTGAAGATGACCCGCACAAGATTAGATGATTCTTCAAGTACAACGAACCGCAGGGTTCCTGTACTAAGCATGCTTGATTCCAAGAGTTTTCTCTCCTCAAGCCATTAGTTGATACTTCTACTGACACAAATTCCCATGAAGAAGCATCCCAATGGTCTCCATAAGCGAATATCGGCGATGCGAGTTCAATGGTGTCCTCATATTTCAATTCTGAGCACTGGTTCAAAAGTTACAAAACATTGCTCGTGCATTTACTAAACATACCCAAAAAAGTTTAGAAATTCATTCTGGGCACACTGAGCCACGAAATCACATGATGTAAATTTTCATGAACTCGTAATATTTCAATATTTTTTAAAATAAATGACATGGAAAATCACAGGTCTTTAAATTATCCCCACCTCAGGGCTTTGCATCCCCGAAATACACAACACAAACCAGGGAAACAAGTGGGGGTACCGATCACGAATCTAAGCCTCCATCTCTCATGTTCTCCCCAAGAGGTTTTCATGCTGCCAACGAATGCACACTAGATGTATCGACCACCCATGAAGGACCCGCTCCTATCGATTCTTGATCTCCACTAGTACCTCGAAAACGTTGTCCCATCATCGATGTCCAGCTCGTCTCAGTCAATGATGTGTAAAGGATCATGTAACTATCTATTCATCTGGGATAAATCGAAAATATCATGCACCTGATGAAACTTAGTGGGAAAATCTATGTGGTATGCCATCTCACCAACTCTACTGAGGACCTGAATGGGTTCGATGAACCTCAGAGAAAACATGTCGCCCCGGACCAATATTCACAAACCTCATTGAGATGAGACCTAGAGAAAGACATGGTCACCATCCTCAAACTCAAGAGGTCTCTGTATTCAATCAGCATAAGACGTATGCCTACTCTGTGTAGTTTTCATCTGCTCATAGATGATTTGAACCTTCTTCTTGGTAGCATGTACCATCTCTGGTTCCATGAGTGCTGACTCCCCTAGGTCCGTCCAGCATAGGGTTGGTCTGCAAGGTTTTCTATACAATGCCTAAAATGGTGCCATACCAATGGTGGAGTGATAGATATTGTTGTATGAGAACTCCACCAAAGTCATGTGATCCTCCCATCTACAACTGAAATCAAAGACGCAAAAATGCAACATGTCCTCAAGGGTCTAAATGGCCTGCTCTATCAGAACATCCAATTGAGGATGGAAGGCAGTTCTCAACCAAAGATGTGTCCTGAATTCCTCCTGTAACCCCTTCCATAACTGGGAAGTAAAATGTGAATCAAGATCAAAGAAAACAGTAGAGGGAACCACATGAAGCCACATAATCTCTTGCATGTAGAGGCGTCCTAAGACCTATACTGATCCCTGCTCTCTGATAGGTAGGAAATAGGCTGACTTTGTGAGTCGTTCAATGATCACATATATGGAATCAAGACCCTTGGATGTGCGTGGAAGTCATGTCAAAAATTCCATAAAGATTCCATCCCACTTCCACTCTGGCACCTCTAGTGGCTGAACTAAGCCCGTTTTATCCTAATGCTCTGACTTCACTTGTAGACAAGTGAGGCACTGACAGATAAACTCTCCCACTGCTTTCTTCATTCCTGACCACCAGTACTGATGCCAAAGGTTCTTGTACATATTCTCCAGTCCTAGATGTACTGCTAGAGGGGACGTATGGAACTCCATCATCACTTACATTTATAGCACCACAGGTACAATTGTAATCCATCTTAAGAGGATGAAATTCTCCCCACCTTTATATAATTCATCAGGTTCATATTCTATGGATATTTGAGCATGTCAAGCCTTGCAGTCAATGTCTCCATGTTACACCTCCCTGAATCGTAGAACGAGAAAGAGAGTGACTGTCAGAGACTGAAGGCAAGTTGCTCCATCTCGATACACATAGTATATCTTCAAAGAGGCCAGCTGTGATTTTGCCTCACTCAGTAACTATTTACTAGATCTCCTGCTGAGTGAAACTGGTACTACTTTCCCCTTCCTAGGAGTATAAACTCTCTATAATTCATAGTCCTGGAGGAACTCAAGAAAACATCATTGTCTCAGGATCAGTTCATTCTGAGAAAAGATTTGCCTAAGACTCTTCTGTTTAGAGTAGATAATAAAACATTCACTCATAAAGTTAGGTCACCAAATTTTCAAGGGGAAGAACACTATTGCGAACTCAACATCCTGGGTAGTGTATTTCTACACATGTTTTCTTAGCTATCGAGAACCATAAGTGATCACATATCGATCCTACATCAGGACACATCCGAGTCTGGTCCCTGATGCGTCACATTAGACTATGTACCCAATGCCTACCTCTGGTAGCGACAAGATATGGTACCTCTTCAGTCTCTTCATCATCTCTTGGAAACTCTGATGGAATCTCTCCTACCACATGAAATATTTCCCTTTCTTCTTCAATGCTAATAATGGTATCGTAACTCTAGAAAAGTTAGTCACAAACCTTTGGTAGTAACTGTCCAAACCCAAGAAACTCCGCACCGATGTTACACATATTGGTGGCTCCCAAGAAAGAAGAACTTCAATCATTGATGAATCTATAGCAAATCCAACATTCGAGATGACATTCCCTATAAAGAGAACCTCTCGGATCCAGAACTGTAACTTCATGAGCTTACCATTAAGCAGATGCTCTCAGAGTGTGTCCAACACTCTCTATAGGTGATAAGTGTGCTCCTCCTCCATCGTTGATTATATCAGGATGTTGTCGATGAAGACAACCACAAAGCGATCAATGTATGTCTGGAAGATCATGTTCATGAGTCCCATGAAAATTGTTGGGATTTTGGTCACACTGAATGACATAACCAAGAACTCATAAAGGCCATACTGACATTTGGAGGCCATTTTCTATACATCCTCGCCTTGAACTCAGAGTTGGTGATATCCTGATCTGGGGTCTATCTTTGAAAACCATTGTTATCCATTCAACTGATCAAAGAGATCGTCAATCCTTATGAATGGGTACATGTTCTTCATGGTCACCTAGTACATGCGACGATAGTACACACAGAATCTCAATCTCACATCCTCCTTCTTGGTGAACAAAATCGGGGCTACCTAAGGAGAAACACTAGGCCAAATGAAACCCTGTATCTTCAAGTCCTCCAGCTATACTTGCAACTCTCAATGCTCCACGGGAGTCATCCTATTTTCTACAGTATATATCGGTGATGTTCCATGGTACAAGTTGATGTAGAAGTCCACCTTTTTATGAGGCGGTAGATGTGGAACATCATTTGGGAAAACATCAGCGTACAATTCCACCACTATAGGATAGCACAGACTCTCCACATAAACTACTCTGAGGGTATGGATAGCCAACTGATGTGTGATTAGATAAAGCCTCTTTTGGGTAAGTCCATCCTGTGCTACAAAGACTCCCTTCTCACTAGTGAAGGAAAACCTGGTCCCATTAATGCGGACACACCACACTTTTCACGTAATACATTCGATCTGAGAATGGTATGTGGATAACTAGTCCATAATCAAGATGACGTCATAAGGCATTGATGCCTCTACTAGAAGATCCCAGCTGAAGCTCTCACCTCTTAGAGTAAGATCACACTGCTGGAATCGGTGTGTAATCATCAAATCTACTCCCGTAGGAGTCTCTAGCCATAAGAATCGATCCAACGACTCCAATAGAATCATCGAGCTCCGAATTAGGGTCATTGAAATAAAATAGTTACTGAAACCTATGTCTATAAGTACTGAAACTATGGTGGAGTAGACACATATCATACCTTGTATCATCTTCAGAGAACCTAGGTTGTAGGCCTCAGCTGCCTGGAGCTGAGCTCATCCCTATCCACCTTCTCTTTGTGGTTGAGGTGGTCCACCTAGTGGTGGTGGCAGAAGAACCTCAAATCTCCGCACACTTCCTACTGCACGACCAGCTCCTCTTCCACGTCCGCCTATTGTCTATGGACCTCCTTGATCGAATATTCACCTATGCCAAGGAGGTCCTTCAACCATCTGTTGGTCATCCGTATAGCAGGTCTGGCAGTCACGAGCCATGTGACCATACCCGCCGCATGAGTAACACTATCTACTCCTCGCCAGTTCTGCTCAATCTAGAGTGCCTTACACAACTGACCCAGTACCCAGTGGTCATCCACCTATAAGTCTGGTCCTCTAGGATCTCTACATCATATGTATTCTACCAGCTACAGATGTCTCTTCTATATAGCGTCTGGTGGTGGGTCTCGCTACCGGTGACTACTTAGCAAGGAATACCTCCACTAAGAGTGCTCGCTCTAACACCCTCTCCAGCATTAGGATGCTGATAAAAATCATTTAACATCCAATATCCCATCTGAGCCCCTATTCAAAGTTCTATTCCTTTAAGAATAGGTCCTAAACCTTGTTGGTGAAGTAGCGCGAGAGGTCGGTCAACCTCACTAAATACCGATCCACGATCATACTACCCTACTGCAATTGGAAAAGATCCTAAATACACATGGTGCATTGGGTTTTTGGGATGAACTAATTCATGAAAAGGCTCTCAAGTCCGCCTAGATTAGAGTCTCCTTTTCATTGATGTAGAGCATCAAGCTCCACCATCTATCCACTGCTACCTGAAAAAGACTAGCGGTAAGGATCACCATGAGATCAGCAAGTGTCCCTACCAGTTGAAAAACTCTAACCAAGGCCTCTAGCAAGTACTCAGCTCCCTATAGATCCATATTTCCACAGAACCATGATGTCTTATGGCTCTAGAACTCGTCCTACGCACTCCAGCGGCATGCACCCTCAGTTGTTGGGGCTGGTGGCATCCACTGCCCAATGGGTAGTGGTGCTGCTGGTACACCAACCGATTCTACAACTACCAAAAGGGGGCCCTACATCGAAGCCTCATTGCTTGGTGGGCTATCAGCACATACTCTACCTAGAACCCTTACTGGTTGTCTGCTTGGAGGAATCCTAAAATGAAATAGGTGTGCCATGATCATTATGTTATACCTGGTGAGCTGACTCAAAGTTGTCACAAAGAAAACTTTTCAAAATCACACACGCAATCAGTGTTTTCGTGTGATAAGTTAGAAATCAGAAGTCAGGGTCCCAGTTCATAGATACATCAATCACCGCACCAACCCTGGATTCCCCAAACTGAAAACCATACTCAAAAAACATAACACTATTGCCGATTAAAAGATAAGAGACCAATTTCTTCAGTAGAACCGAACTCCTCTGATACCAAATTGTCACAACCCCCCTTCCATCGGGTGATGTTCGTGAATACCCGAATCACACCTTATATTGGCCAGGGGATGGCGACTAGCAGCGAAAAAAAATATCTGTAAACCGGGACGGTATTTCCTCTATAACCTATAAACTCACACAACCATGATCACAATAAAATACAATCACAAAGTAATCTGTATACTATTAATAGTTTGTATAGTAAGTAAATGTCCATAATACAAGCCCAATAGGAATGTACAATTAAAACTAAAAAAGAACAGCTCCTGTGAACACCCGCCAAGGACTTCACCTGAAAGGTAGGTAGAACTCTCAAATGGTCATCCGTTCAGATCATGTATTCTAATGTCCACCTCTAAGTATCATTCAGTCATGTACCCTTGACCTCGATTATCATCGTTCGTCATCTGCACAAGACACCGCAAGGTGCGGGCATAGCCCGTGAGGTGGTGAGTATTTTGATACTCAGTAGGGCCCCCCGAGACCCCCTATGGTCTCTCATGTTCCACGAAGGATAAACCAAAATCTCGCAATCAATAGTAATCCTGACATAGGTATATTATTATATATATACCTATGTTATCAAGTATACACATCTCATTCATGAGGAAACACAAGGCCCAAATTATTAGCTGGAAATGTGATGGTTCCACGTATGAAGGAATACCACAAAGGTAACACCAAAGAGGTTAGTACCACAAAGGTAACACCACACAAAATAAAATACCATGAAGGTAAGTACCAAAAATGTAATGCTACCCATAAGAATACCCTAAAGTTAAAGACTCGTCTCACACTATGTATAACATATGTATAGAAGTATAGATGATTAGCTGTATTTCTAAATCATCGTACTTAGTCGAGAAGCTCTGCTACTGACCCACACAGGATTGAAAATGACCCACACAGAATTTGATGATGACCCACACAAGATTTGAAGATGACCCACACATCATCGATATGTGCTGACCCACATAGGATCGCTGAGCACCGACCCACACAGAATCGGTATGCGCTGACCCACACTGGATTGCTGAGCACTGGCCCACACATGATCGCTGAGTGATGAACCACATATGATCGATATGCGCTTACCCACATTGGATAACTGAGCACTGACCCACATAGGATCCGAAGATAACCCACATAGGATCTGAAGATTCATCAAGTACAGCCAGTCTTAGGGTTTCGTCACTAAGCATGCATGATTCTAGGAGGTTCTTCTCCTCAAACCATAGGATGATACATCAACCACCAAAATTTTCCATGAATAATAATCACAAAGGTGCTTCATGTCAAATGGGACCAAACGCAATAGGCACATCAGTCGGGCGCCCAGTCTGTATGTTTATAGTCATTCTGTTCCAAGGGCCCGGTTGGATGCAGATTCGATCCATCCGAGTTGTACTCCATCTTTATTCAAAAAACAAGTATACCAAAAAGAACACCTCCTTCCAAGGATATCGGTTCCACAAACAGTTTGTCAAACAGAACCCCGATTGTCATGATATGGCCAGAAAGGCTTAACTGGGTCCATCTTGGCTCGGGTCTCGTCCGACCCGGTCGGACCAACATGGCCCGACCCGAACCAGTTCATATTGACCCTACCCAAATGGGCTGGACTGCAGTGGTATCATCTCGGCTCATAATGGGGAGGCATGGTCTGTTGGCCATGGCCCACTCGGCTAGTGTGGTCCACCATGGCAGGGCCTGTCCTAGCCGCTACCCAGGGGGTGCCCTCGGTAATATAAGTAGTCTGAGGATAGTTTGGTTGGAACCTACTGGCACGCGAGACCCCCCAAAGCAGTCCTGCTCAGTGGGACCCAACCTGCTGGAATGGAAATCCCTCCCTCCAGGGGTGCGGATGTGCACCGCTGCTGCACCATGGTCAGCCAGAATGTTGGTCTCCCTCTAATCACTACCATGGCCATGTGGCCACGTTCTCCGTATCTTGCGGCGCGGATGCGCACCGCCGCTTCTCCACATGGTCAGTCTCCATCCCCATCTCTTTTCGTGGCCGATGATTGCGGCCTCCTCCTCTACTGATGGCGCAAGTGTGCGCTGCCCCGGTTTCACGCGGCCGACCATGGTGTCAGGCGCATCCACCATCTACTGCGGTCGACAAGCCATGACCTCCTTTGCTACCGACAATGCGAATGCGTGCCATCCTGGTTCCACATGTTCGTTTAGTGTACTGGCTACTATCCTTACACCGCTGGAGAAGAACACATCAAACCATGATGAATTTGTGGAGGGATCGGGACATATTTGTTTGGCATGCACCCTCCGCGTTAGATCGATAATAGACGATTCATGGGGATGGAAATGACGTGAAACCACGAAGAACAAACAAGAACAAATAAATTCAAAACCCCTACCTCGATCATTGGAGATGGTAGGAAGATGAAGGCGATGACGATGAAGACATTGATGTTCGTCGCTCCCACAAAACACTCTTTGTCTGAGCTCATGTGTCATCTTCATTGGAGGATCATTCTTCATTGGACTATGCCCTCCAAAGCTCTCCCAAGCCTCCCTTGCCTATGATTTTCCCAACCTCAATAATGGTGAGGATCCAACATAATAAATTACTTTTAATAATTAAGAAATTAATGTTGGATCATTAAATTGGGAGAAAATCCAAGAGTTTTCCCACATTTAAGGGGAGTTCGGGTGGTCCCCACCATCAAGAATTTAAATGGGAGGTTTCAATTTAAAATAATTTTTTTTTTGGTTTTATTATTTTATTAACTCTCCCACAAAAAAACCAAAAAACTAACACCCACCCCCAACCTACTATGGTCCAGTTGAAGGTCTATTTATGCGTATAACGACTCTGTGAGATCAAAAGTACCCGTAGATTTCAATTATGAGCACCAGTTCAAATGTTACGAAACGCTGCTCGGAAGTTTACTGAATATACCCGAAGTTTTTTTCAGAAATTCATTCCAGGCACACCGGGCCTTAGAATCACGTGCCATCAATTTTTACAGAATCTTAATATTTCCATATATTTAATAAAAGTATATTTTAAATCTTGTGTCATTACAAGGCACACCAGAACGATGGACCGAATGTGTCAAAACACTAAACGAAAATTATGGAAAACATCACAAATGGTTAAATCCCATAAAAAATTGTTCCATGCACTTAGGTGGTTCTTTTCCCCTTTTAATTATTATAATAAGGTAACTCTTGTTTCATAATACCATTTGGTTTTTGTCTTAAACATGTCATATTTCAACTTAACATCATGTCACAAGAGTTATAAACACAACTAGAAAATAAAGAAAGGTATAGCCACTAATTTTTTTCTTGAAGGTAACATACCTCTATTGAAGGGGTTTTATTATAATATCATCATATTACATATCACCCAAGTCATTTATCTTTTTTATCATTTTAATTATGAAGCAGGTTATGTCGCATTTAAGAGCATCCAATATATATACTTCACTACATGAGTATAAATTTTAACATAAGTGTAGTAAGAAATTTATTGAAGAATTTGTAATATTTAATGGATTTGAAAGGGACTCTACCTCAAGTGGAATTAAGTCATTCACTCTGGATCTTTACATTTTCTAACTATGAGAAACATCTCCCCCACAGATCATATGCACTTTCACATACATATAAGTACACATACCCTTATGTACACTCCCTCGTGGCCATTAACATGTGAAAGGGCGTCTTTACATTTATTCGTATATGCATACACTAGCCTCTACTCAACCACACATTCATTTTCCATATATATACATAGTCACACCTTGACCCATACATGCAATTACATGCCATGGTTGAAATTACACAAAACAGGGGATCATATATATATATATATATATACACACACACACATACCTATGCATATGCAGGTGAGTAACCCTTGACTTGGTGAATCGAAACTGTATGAAACAACCCAACACACTATGAATCAAAATTAATCGATCCTTATAACACATAAAGGGAACAAAATAGATGGTGTGAAATCCAACAACAGGAGTAATTCTATACCTCGAGTGTTAGCGATAAACCAAAACGAGATGATACCACATGGAAAATCCATGCACACTATAAGAAACAATATGGAGAATCATAAATACAAAAATCCCCAAATATTACCTAATCGAAAAATAGGAAACATTTCCCAAAGAAATGTATGTGGATAGAAACAGGGAAAATTGTGTTTCCTTCGATAACGGTTGCCAAAACATGCTTCAACACACCCCATGAGATCATTCTCACGACCTCTGATCGAAGGGAAACCAAAATTGGGTCAACCCAAGGAACCTAGGGTTTGTCCGATTATCACCAACGAACGAAGTCACTGATACGATCTAGGAATCTAAGAGGAGAGACGACATGAGATCATACTATGAATATTCGAAAATGAAAACACAAGGAATCCAGCTGAAAAAATGATGATTGTTAGAGCAATATGGAGGGGTTAGGTGCGTCGAAGGCAAAAGCCCCTTGATCTTGGTCCGTTTCTTATGAGGAAAGAGGGAGGGAGTGTTGTTTAGGATTTAATTTAAATTCCATTTTATTTTAAAATTAATTAAGAACTTAAATAGATCCAACTGCACGTTTTAACCAAAATGTTATTCCAAATATTGCACAAACCATGAAGAGTCTACAGCCTACACGAGACAAGGAGCACGATTTAGGAAAGAGTGTTTTGGCCGAGTTCAAAGCAACTAACTTTTTTAAAAAAACCCGGTCACACAGTTACCTAAAATGGTATGCACAGTTTGGAAAATTGTTCACAAACCATACACCCTCTCGTGCTTCTTAAAACAAGACCTCCTCGGGTCCGGTGCTCCCAAAAACACATCAAAATACTGAAGATACTTATTAGGCCTTCACAAAATTCCAAAAACAAAACGTATAAGTTTAGAAACACACATAATTAATTTCTAGAACTCTATTATAAATCTAACCCTCTCAGCAAATGAAAATGTTCAAAAACCATCTGAATTTTAGTCTAGTTCAAAAAACAGGATTCTAAAATCTACCCACCTTAAAAACATCTTGTTCCATAGAAGCATTTGGGAACCTCATAAACATCACCTGACCTACAATGGTCATGAAGTTTCATTTAAACTATTTCATTTCATTACCAATACCCAATGAACCTCATGAATTTCCAACGCACTCTGCACTTTTGCCTTTACAACCCAATCCAACACTCCATGATCAACCTAAAAACCTAAACAGAGCTTATATGAACCTGTTTAGATAGACACATGATCACACCATTATCTTGATAAACATTCCATTGATGGTTCTTGCCACCAATGATCATATATTAAAAAGGGGACAATCCCAAGACATGGTACCTCCACTATTGGAATTGTCGTACAAGGCACAACTCTGAGTTTTATTACAACTCTCCTGAAATGATTTCATCAAAAGCAAACGGTCGAATTCTGATTGACCTAACAGAAACGGTCGAGGAAGCTCTCTCAGAATACAATACCAACCTTCAGACCACACTTCCCTTCCCTAGGAAACGTTCTTTAAAACATCCCCTTACAACCATAAACATTGAACTAAAGGATGATAGAATGAGTCGATCCACTTGGCCAACTTAACATGTAAAAGTCTGGATTATGTGGCTAAATTAATTCAAAAGACATGGTTGGAGTCCATGATCCCAAACATGGAGTTCCTACATTGGGGCCCAAGAATCACTCAGGACTTACCAAGCCTCGATGACAACCATGCTTTACGTGCAACCTAGACAGATATCATTTTAAAATCTCAACATGCTATAAATATTTTGGCCAGTATACAACCGTTTCCCTCTTAGTGCATCGAGGATGACATTAATATAGGGTAAATTATTATCTCATAAAAAGTGTACACTAAGAAGATTTAAGATGATTTTTCTAGTCAAACACACCCAGAAACTGGAAGATAAAACAATCAAACTAGATCAAAGTCGTTCTTCTGAAAAAGCACATACATAATTTATGATTTTCAAGCCTCTAGGTAATTCAATAAATAACCAACTATTTTCCAATGGTTTCCATAGGTCATTCTCATTTTACATGGAAGGAAACATTTTACAGGTCCATAATGACACTACCCACCTTAGGAGTTTCATAGTGAGAGTAAGAAGGAAAACTAACTACTCATAAGGATGCTAAATTTATAACAAGGAGATAGGAGTATCAAAACACCCGAGTGATTCCAAAAGCTTCATGAGTATTGGGATGAAACAGATTCTATAAAGCTCAATCCACTCTATTGGGAGGTGACCTGAGACCACACTCAGGAGTACAAGAACATTTTTATGGACATTTATTGCCTCATAGTACCATTTTCATGAACAATTCAGTATAATGTCAGCCATCACTAAGAAGAATAGAGGTTACGACAATAGAAAAAGTGACTGACCATGCCTGAGACACATATAACCAGCTAAAAAAGGGTATTACATGATGCTCAAGCCCAAATAACGGTCATGAAACACATTACCACTTATCTGAATAACGGTTTTAATGGAAATTGAAAGTCTTACAATGGTCAATAGCTCCCAAAACACACCAAAAGTGAGAAAATCCATAGTTCTAGAAAGGAAATTAAGGGATGAGGGTGATACCTACCACGAGTAAGCCCCTTACAATGAACAAGTGTCTACCCTAAAATCGGGTCAGGTGAAACAAAAGTCACCAGGGATAAAAGATGACCATAAATACTTTTCTAAGGAAAAGAACACCTAGTGAAAGTACCCACACTTCTGTTCCAAGGCAAATCATAGTGAATTCTGAACCACCCTTTACATGAGGGATTTAGAATGTGGACACCACTATAGGATCTATTTCCAAGCCTCTTACATTTAATCAAACTAGTACTCGCCCACGCATTTTCACGGTGATATGATTAAAATAATCTTAAAATGACCAACATCGCAATAAAAATTCATGATCCACTACCCAAATAAAATAAATGTTTCAGTACTCTTAGAAAAATCCAATGCTCCAATAAAATTCATGATACATTTCTCATGTAAAATAAAATGTAATAATGAATATTGAAATATTACAATTCAAACAATGAATGATAATCTAAAATAAAAAGATTCAAATCGAGAAAACATAATAATATGTTTACAAAGAAATATCTCTATCTGAAAAAGATGATGATTGTTGTAATAGTAGATTCTATTTATTCACAATGTCTCAAGTGTTCATTGGAGAGTGATTACCAGCATTCAACCATATATTAGTAAATACATACAGTAGTGGTCTGAATAGTTTATGTAGTGGAACCCCTATCCTGGATTTTGTGTTCAATGTGTTTAAGAAAATTCCAGTAGAAAATATAGGTTAGAAAAAATACTGGGAAATAAATTATACATAAAAATGGAATATAAAAGTACCTCTATAATTGTTTCATCATCTAAATAAAATGAGTTGCAATAGAAAACAACAAGAGCGAGTAGGCATTGGGGACATCTACAAAAATATCAGGCAAGGCGGGCTAGCATAGGAAAGGAGTCTTTCTTGTAGATGAACTTGGCATTTGGGATAACAACAACTATCTTGTGAGTTTGAAATATTATTACAGGTAAATGGTCACATATCATATATTACAGTGTAATGTAGAGTTAATGAACATGATTATTCAATATTTCAAAATCAAAAGATTATGATACCTAATATTGGATTACAATTGGACAAAATATATTGACATTATTATGAAAGGGGTACCTCATTCAGACTAATAATTCATCAAAAATCTCTCTTGAAAATGGAAAATACATGCCTTCACAAAAAATGTAATGAAATTATTGAAACCAGAAAATAATGGATAGGTGGAAATATTGTGTTATAACTCGATAAAGAACCAACATATGATAATGATCACATGGATATTTAGGATACTCTTTCTCAAATTGAGTCTCAAAAAATTGGTTGACGACTCAGATGTTGCTTTTTCAATCATAAAATATGAGTAATCAAGACATCAAACCCAATGGAAAATTTGGAAATTCAATATGTGCATGATTGTATTCATGAAAATAATTAATGAAAAAAGAACAAGAAAATGATTGAAACTGATAATTAAAAATATGAAAATGAAGAATTCCAAGGGATGAATATTGATACCATATGTGTTGTGACATAGCTACATACACACCCATGAACATCCTCAAAACATGAGATGCTATAATCACTGCCTATCATATTGCAATCAGGTTTGTACAAAACATCCTTTATGTATACATTGTTCCTGAATAAAAAAAATATTTTTTTGTTTCAATAACTCAAATGCATGTTTTTTATTACAACTGTATATATCCCTTCCAAAATAAGATCATACATAACATAGATATTGTTAATAAAAAAATTCATTAACACCATAAAAAATAGAACATTATATATATTTAAAAAAACAAAATGATATCTTCATTTAATAATGACAATCTGAATATTCATTTTTTCGAAAAAAAAATTTATACTCATCTAATTGCCTGGTTCTAACTTCAACTGAACCAGCACTTCTTCCATGAAAATACATGTTCTTCAATGCGAACACATATCTGGAAATCAATACAATTCACACATCAATTACCATAGAATGGAAAAACCACCACGAATCCGTCATCAAACAATAAATAAATAAAAATATATAGTATTAATTTACATAGAAATTTGGTATTAAAGAATCACATGCATCACCTTGCTTATTTCAAAAATATCGGCCCTGGAAAAATTCAAAATCAGTCAATATAGTAGCCCATTGGGCCCTAATTCTTACCAATCATAATTAATTTTCAAGGGCATAAAAAAAACATCTGAAAAAATATATCACTTATGATAAGTTCTGCATATTTTCATGATTATTTATAACATTTTGGGTGGGGAATAGTTAAAACTATGAATATGATAGTTTCAAAATATCAGCATGTAGGAAAACAAAGAAGAATGAACTTCTAGGGTGAGGAAGAGAGGATGTTACGAGAGGAATCATTTCTAGATTTAGGATCAGGTATTCTAAATATCACTACTGAAATTAGTGCTCCATTTTTTGAATAAATATGTGTGAATCCTAAAAAACATCCAGGGTAATACATAATGCTCATCTAAATGAAAGAGATGTCCCATTTAAAGACCCGGTTTTGGAGTTTTTTTCATCGTAGAAAATCTGAATGAGAAGAAAGATCACATGGGGAAACTAAATGCAACCCTATATTCATTTAATAATGAAATGCTCAATTTTCATTGTTTAGAAGCCTGAAATAAAAAACATATTTTGTCATAGATAAACCTATAAATATATTATAGAAAATTTATCTTCAAATTAAAAAAATGTATGAAACTCCATTAACAAAAAAACATAATGATTTAACGGTTAATCAAAAATTTAAATGAAATATTCAGTTGAAAATCAAGAGACAACTATGAAAACAACATCATTAAAAAAATAAATAATCAAAATTGTAATTGAATTATTAGTTTGAAACAACAAAATCTAAATAGAATGCATGTTTGGTATATCAACTAAACAAACTGAAACAAATCAAATTTGATATCTTTACAAAGTATCAACCATAAATGGATTATTCAAGAAGATGTGAATATTTAGAGAACATTTTGTATAAAAATACTTGAAATAAAATACACAAAAATATAATGAAAGTTCATAATGTCTCATGTGTTCTTAGGAGAGAGATTACCAACATATAACTATATGTTAGTAAATCCCTCTAGTAGTGGTATTAAATTCAAAGAATCATTAACAATCCACCATGAAATTCATGAAAATACAACTGAACATAACCCACATAGAATTCAAGGATAGAAAAAAATGGCGCTCTATCGACTTTAGCAGATGCAGCAGTAGGCATCTTTTAAGCCACATAAATCATGGATATTCTCTTGGCGATGCTCTCACTCCAGCATTCTCATTGTTACTTGAGCCTCTATGAAAGAATATTTTGTTACTCAACATCCTCAGAAACTATAAACATTGATATTATAACAAACCATTCAGGAAACGATCATTAAACTATTGATGTTTAAATGATATCTATAAATGGGAACCACAAGGGTACCCTTAATTCTGTTGATAAATAGTAATACTCATAGTAAAATTATGATCCAAAAAAATTAAACTATTTAGTAATACAATGTAATTAAAAATAAGTAAAAGTAAATAGTACCGTGTCATCTCAGTATCGAAAACCCCCAACCAGGAATGTTGCTTGCTTCATAATGTTTGTGTTAAAAACCATAAGGTCGGAAGGATTAAATATACAATGTGAATCTAACCAAAGGTAACTAACTACTCCTGATTTATCAAAGTGAAACATCCATATGTATCATAAATTTTAAGAGTTATCATACTATTCAACTGGAAAAATTATAGTTGTCTCCAAAGACAGTTGTTTTTGGTACCTCAATGTAGAATACCTTTGAAAAAAATGGAAAACGACTTGGTCTCCAAATGATTGAGTATTCATATAACATGTTTTGACATTAGAAGAGTATGATGGAATGAATCCTGAAAACTAAAAAACCATTAAAAATTTTTACTATAAAAAAAATAGTAGTTAAAATCATAAATAGTGAAACATATCCATAAAAATCCTTAAAAACTGATACGATAACGTATACATATTACATAACAGTCATGTATTAAAAAAGGAAACAACCAGATGATAATATTTCTACTTAATATGTGGAATAAAAAATTCCTTGAAGAGGCGGTCGAGTAAATTTGTCGAATGGCATTGGTAGACATCCATATGAACAGGAAAATCCACACTGCAATGCACAGACCCAATTAATCAGTAAAGAAAAACAGCAAGAATTTCATTATAATTAAATAAAGATAGCTACAAATGAAACAAAAGTAATATATTGATTAACAGTTTTCATTTTTTATAATGAAGAAAAAAAATATAGTAAAAAGCATGGTAAATGACACAACAATGATAATGAAAGAGATAATCTGAACATAAATAAACAAATTATAGAATCCAGAATACAATAATCATTAAAATTTAGAGATATGAAAACTAAACAAACCGAGAAGGAAAATTTACTAAAAGAAGGTTCACAAACAAAACCTTAATCCAGTAAAGAGACTTCACATGAATTATGTATAGAGTTAAATTTTTTATGGCAATTTGAAACAATGAGATAGAGTTAGTTGTAAATACTACCTTGGGCCATGAATTGATACATTTAGTCTACTTTGGCTATTTTTTCGTTTCTCATTTCTATAATATGGAGATGATGTTCATTGGAAAAAGATGATGTTTGCTTGGGGTCTGGAGATAGGGGGCCCTCTACAGTAGCTTCATCATAGAAGTATGTCATCAATTTTTTCTACCTGAAGGTTCAATTATAACAAATGGGAAGCAGTCAGTACTTATTAGTCATTCCATTGAAACATGAATACAAATTTTTACAGATTGAATATCACCATCAATAGAGTTTTATTAAAATAAATGATAATGGGAAACCAAAATGAAAAAAGATACATTATTGTATACAACATGTACAACAGCAGTGTAAGAGAGTATGAATTTGGAAAATGTATACCTGGGTTAAAGAGACAACAGTAGTACTTGTATCAACAGCAGCAGAGTTGTTTAAGTTGAGTCCTGATGAAGTAGCACACTGATGTTCCTAATAAAGATGGTCAAAATAGTTCAAGTATGTTTTCTAGGTTTTTTTATTAAATTTAATTTTAATGAATATAAGTTAAAGAATTTATTTTTATGCACTTTAAAAATATTGGTGTTATGTGATCTTCAGCATGCTGCAACAAAATTTTTGTGGAAGACTAAGATTGCATACCTAGCTGTATATAGAACTATGATTATAGTTACTAATATAATCATTATTATCATTGATGAAGAGCACTGTGTGTGTGTTTTTTTTCTGAGCTATGTTTTCGATTTTGAATCTTGTACTCTATCACGTCAAGTGACAACATAACTTTCATTGATTTGAAAACTTTTAACTCAGGTGGAAAACAAAACACATCATGATCCTATGTTATAATAAAATGGTAATGTGAGTTAGAAAACATAAATTACATGAAAAACACAAAGTTGAAGAAGCTTAATTGTATCATATCATATCTCAACTATGAATCTAATTTTATTATAAACTGTATGACTTTCTTCTCAATGAGAACAACAGATAGCGAGTCTATGTCATCATTAACCAGTTGTTGTACTCTAAACCTTTTGTAGTGTCTTTACAACTTCAGTCGTATAAGAAGCATATTAATGAATAAATATTTAGAAATAATTTAATAAATTAAATTAATACTTTGGAGTAGTGATGGCTGGTGTTTTCATACAATTCTGGCATGAATATTTTCCATCAGCAAATTTTTTTATGCAGGAGTTTCTTGATTCAAAATACCAGTGATGAGTGTTTTGAATTTTTACTATTGTAGCATGAATCCGAATCCTTGTCGGCTATGAAATAATTATTAATATTAATAAAATTATCAATCCAGGTATTACATGTAGTGAATTATAGTTCACATCATGAAATAATGGAAACTAGATACTAAACTTACGTACATTAACTTTTTAACATCAGAAATGCATTTTTTGTTATTCCAATAAGTAATCACTATAATAGAACTATTTGAAAATTTTGATAGAGGAAATTGAAATTGGGAATGACTTATGAATCCAGTTCTAATTAATTGAGTAAAACCATCATTTATGTACATAAATAATGTTAATTTTAGACATATAGCTAGTATTTCTAGGAAGAGAAAGTTTGAAAATAATGGCAGTTGATAGTATACCTACTACTAAACTCATGGACTACTGGGATGTCAAGGATGAGTAGTATTTTTGAAGCATTAATTGAATCGGTGATAATAACAGATTCTGGGACATGTAGAACATAATGAGCCGAAATTCATGTTTGCAAATTGAAAAAAATACACTAATTCCAGTCAAACATGTTGATTTTCATTAGCAGAATTTGTAAATGATACATGTTGCAATAACGTGTAACAATACAGTTTTCAGTGTAGAATAGGATATTATGGAACATAATAGTTGTTGGAAATTTAAAATTTCTAGAACTATATAGATTGAAGTTACATATAAGTAATAGATCACTGTATAACATATATGATATTCAATCCTATTGATTTGTAAACTATATAGTCAAATTAGTCAACATTTTGGATTGCATTATTTGAATGTATTATAAATTCATTTTCCAATAAGGCATAACAGTTGATGCAAAATTATAGTTTCAAAATGCTTGTAAATAAGCTGGAGCAGAAAATATGTTTGAACATTACAGCTTCCAAATATTAATAAATCATATAACATGCTAGATCAGAGCTATTATGCTCGATCTTTATATATGTGATCGTTTCAGTTGGAAAGAAGTTTTTTAATAGTATATTCATGGCGATACTTTATGATGGTTAATATATGTCATCAATTTTCATTTTTTGAAGGAAATCATTACAGAAAGTAGTAACGATTACTTTTTTATGCCTAGATAGATTTCTTACAGGTCAACTGCTTTTCCCTGACCAACTACAAGATCACTACTATAAAGGATTCCATGCGGTTCTCCAAGTACTCTGACATGATTTTCATAAACTCCCCCCACAATGTAGAGTTTATTTGCAAGCCTCTAGAAGAAATCATAGTAGATATTTTGGTAATTACAAGAATACTTGTAAAATGTTGTGGGAAGAGAAGAATGTTAACCTTTTAACCTCTAAAATGAATTGATGCTTTTGTTTTGAAGTACCAACAGACTATGTGGGGTATGATTGTCATAGATGTCCAATAATTTCTATAACATGTATGAATGATGTGGAAGGAGTAGTTTTTAATGAAGATAGAATTACTATTAACTATAGTATCAAGACTACAGAATTTAATGAAACTGAAAAGAATTGAAAATAACTGTATTTTTAGTAACTAAATAATTTGAACATGCAGTAACTAATATTTTCTGAATCATAGACTTTAATACAAACTCGGTGCTATTTAATATACCAATTTGATGTTTTTATGGAACAGTTT
The DNA here is from genome assembly GCA_963277665.1 of Viscum album. Taxonomy (NCBI): domain Eukaryota; kingdom Viridiplantae; phylum Streptophyta; class Magnoliopsida; order Santalales; family Viscaceae; genus Viscum; species Viscum album. Next base: position 480,121,741 of record OY728141.1, read on the forward strand.
TTTTAATGATGTCATCATAATTAATGAAGTCGAAACAGGAAATTTGTAGATGATAATCTGTTTGTGGAACAAATGTTGTTGATGTGAAAAAAATATGCAATCATTTCTTTACCCAAAGTATCATTCTTGATTATGAGAAATCTGGATGTTTTGTACAATGTATAAAAGGCATTCATGCAAGAGTGGTTTGTACTTGTTGATTACATGGAGGATGTTAATTGTACACTGTATTTTTGCCTGCTGTATGAAATAATAAAATTTCAAAAAAAATATTTAAAAACTCGCTGTCACATTTCAGTGATATGAAAAATTATACTACAAAAGAACTACATATTATTGCTGTTGTAGAAATAGTACATGAACTGTAATTTTTGTACTGGATAAACTCACTTGGGCATCACAAATAATCAGATTGATAGCATCAACACCATAGTTGGGTGAGGAGTTCAACCACATATTCAATACACGCACATCTATTTTCAAAGTTTTGTCAGCATCAACAGTAATCTCATTCAGAGGACAAATTCAACGTGACATGCGTACAGTTCTGCATGTTTACAAATATTATACAGATATGACAGATTAAGCATCAGTTATAATGTGTTTAACCTATATATAAGAAAATAATAAAAGCATCGAATTTTATAAATTTTAAACGAAAATATACCTATCATAGGTTATCAAATATTTCTCTGTAGACAACGTTTTGTGTACAGTTAGAGGTAGGTTTTTCTCTATCATCAACTAAATTTTTTAAACCACCTGGTGACGTCATGCTAGATACAACAACATATATTTTTCCCTGAAAGAACACAGACTTGTGAAGATATAAACATAGAGAAGATAGAGATTTGCCTTTAATTTTATTAATTTTTATTCCATAAGGAATGGTCAAAGGATATTGTCATCTTTGTAATTTGAAATGCCATCTTATGTCATTGTGTGTCATATTTATTCTTGGGATGAATACAAGATATCTGGAATGACAACCAGTTAGAATTTTTTCTCAAATGACATTATTACCCAAATGTTTAACAATTAGACGAGTACCATTGCATAGCCCCACTAATTGGTCAACATTTCAAAGAAACATAATGGGGACTTTGATTTTCAACGTAATTTTATGTGCTGGTAGCCCAGAGACAGTGATACCATTTAAGACATCAGTTGTATATATGTTCTCTCACTGATCTGTATCAAAACTAGAATTTCAAATAGAATCAGAGCTGAAATAATCTTTTCCTTAAGAAGTAATAAGATTTAACATGTAGTCATTTACTTCCTGCACAACGTCACGCGTTGGTGATAATATAGCACGACCTTTTAAATATGATACATCTGCAAAGTTTTCAATGATATCTAGGTAATAAAATTCAACATATGCTGTCATAGGGGATCTATTTATTTCAAAAAGATTAGTGGATGGTATTTAAATGCATGCCTCTCCATCACTAAGCTCTCCAATGCGACCCTCACCAATGTCCAAAATCCACATTGCAAAATCTCGAACTTCATTTGGGTCGTCAACAGTATCAGGTGATTTCAACCTCATGTTATGAGTCAATTTTAAAACAAGACAGTGCTTCTGTAGATATGATGATCTTATACTTGCAATGAAAATGTCACTTCTATCTCCGCCAAGGATCACTGGTAGTATTTGTCTGAAATCTCCACCCAGGACCACTGTTAGGCCACCAAAAGATAAATTAGAAGACTTTTCCTTATTTAATGACATAATATCTCTTAATGTATGATCAAGAGCTTCAAAACAGTGTTTATGAATAATTGGATCCTCATCCCATATAATCAATTTGGTTTCCAATAGTAGTTGTGCAACATCACTACCCTGTTGAATGTTATAGACTGACTAGTTGTTCATAGAAATTGGAATTTGAAATATTGAATGAGTTTTCCACCCTTCGGGTAAGAGTAATGATTCTATTCCACTAGAAGCAACTTCTAGAAAAAATTTTCCTTCAAACCTTAGTAGACATGATAAAGCTCTTCAGATGAAAGTCTTACTTGTACCTCCAAATCCATGCAAGAAAAAGAATCCACCCTTAGGAGAGGATAATGCAGAAATAATTTCCTGGATTACATTCTTTTGTTCATCAGTAATCATATTGTGTAATGTTGTGTACTCAAGATGCAATTTTTCCCTATCGTGATTAATCTCTTCCACAATCAATTGATTCTTTTGAGGATATATTGTATAATATAAAAGTTTCATTGGAGGATAACACTGTATAGATTTTCCATTGACATGAAGAATGTTGGCTATTTCAGCCAAATCAATCATTTGTTTCTGATTATCTGTCATTTTCAAGTCTAAAATATAGTGTATTAATATTAGAAAGAAATATAATAATTTAAATATATTTCATTCGATAAAGTAAGATGTTTGTACATTGTAATTCAAGTCTCTAGTGTTAGGCATATAAAATTTCTTCAGTTAAGATTTTCTTGGTCGCAAAGGAAACAATGTCATGCTGAGAAATGGAATATGAGAATAACATTTTGGCGAATATTCTTTTCAAAGAATATCACATTCCCCAAGAAGATATATCTTGTAGTGATTGTATGAATTCGTTGTCTTCATATAATTGTCCCATGGCTGAGCATGTTTCTCTGAAAGTAAGATGAGAAATGTTGTTCACTGTTCTGATAGATTCATATGAAGTTTCTCCACTGTCCTTTGTTAATATAATATGAAAGTAATGTAGTTATCTAGGAGAGGGTTCCATATAGTATAGTCTGACAATACTGAAATCTTGTTTACATGGGTACCATTTCTTTTCCCAACAGTGCTAGACAAATCGTGTAGGAACTTCTTCATAGGTATGATTTTTTCTCTCTGGATACATTAGATTTTCATTAAACCATGCTGTGAACATGGTATCATAATGGTTTCTCTTATTCAAGATGTCTTTTATTTTATCACAGTCTGCAAATGTGACATTGTTTTCTCCTGGTAACTGAAATTGTAGTCTATCTACTGGAGGATATCTATAGTGTATATCATAAGAGAAAATCATCCATGAAGCTTCACAAGGTGAGATGTACCAGGAATCATAATACATTTTAATCTCATCGTCACCCTTATCATGATGATTTGTATTGCTGCTATCAAAGAGTGTTGTGGTAACACGATCGTACCCCTTGCTAATATATTTAAAAAGGTATTTGATAGAGGATAACTGATTGGAAACTTTGATATTGAGATGATATTTATATTTTAACTTCAATGTTGGATTGTATGGAACAACAATCCGATTGTCCAATGGTAAACAATTTTTGAGAATAGTAAAACATGTATTTCTTCTCTGATAGATGAAATAACCATCATCATCTGTTGTTGTTTGGGGAAAAAAATTTGCATAACAATTTGAGCATTTTCCACTCCTTATATAGGTCTGGTGATGGTCGTCTTCACCACAAGGTCCATGGATCAGAAAATTGTCGACCGCTGCATGTAGTTTATGGACGGCACCTTTGTTTGGAATTTCTGCAGAAACAATTTTGTTAATGTCTGATGGAGTGACCACATTGATTTCATGACTAAGAAATAATAGAATGTGAACATGTAGCGGTCCTCTTTTTTGAATCTCTACTATATGAACAACTACATTAGAAATTGAACAGAAGAAGAAGAAAATTTCAAAAACATTTAACTAATTCTGGTTGAAGTAGTCATTAAAAAACATGAAGAGCATAGCGATGTAGTTACATACCTTCTCGAGAATTTACGAAGAAGGATCCTTCTCATAAATCTTTCATGAGTTGTTTTACCTTTATGTTGAAAATTCACAATAGTATTTGAGGACAGTCTGATGGGTGCAGGTTGTTTACTTTAACATATCGAGAAACTTCAAGCCACATTGGATTGCATGTAAATGTTAAAAAATATTGGGATACCCTGCCCAATAACAGAATGAAATTTCATGATGGTAATTCTGAATCACATATCTGGGGATGCCTGTAAATGTCAAAGGTAAAATGATACGCTTCCCACATAAGGAACCATCCCGATCACCCCTAAGGAAGGCATCTTGAAACCCATTATATAGATCTTCCTTATGAGATTTTGGTTGTACCGAATAAAAGATAATCTATGAGACTCAATCATTGTGTATACATCTATAATAAACTTTTGAGTAAGCCTCCAAGAAAAAATAAGGCTAGAAAAATCATTGAAATGGGATTAAAGTTGTTAGGAGAAATATTCTCGCATTGTAACATTCCTGACTTTCGCATTGTCATTAAATGTTGTATTGAGATGGGATATGTTGTCAATGTATTTGTTTTCTCTACCTGTGAAAACTAGTGGATATTGAAGAGGAAGGTATAGCTGGTGAAGCTCATCAATGCGTTGGAAGCCACCATCTTTGCTTTGAATGATGATATCTCTCTCATTATTTAGATCTTCGATGTCACTGACAATGAGCATTGAAATCTCAGAATTAGTTGGTATGTTGTATATTTGTTCATATCTTCCTCGTCTTTTAAGAAGTAGTAGTTTTAAATTTGTAATTCCCTGTGTCTCAATGACATCCCTTAATTTTCTGAATTGATGTGATAAACTGTTATGTTCATGAAGCATATTCTATTGCTTTTGAACAATACTGACACCAATAATAGAGTCTTTGTTTTTGTCATCAAAACTGCATAATAAAGTGTGTAATAGTGGTGAGAATTATGAGAGACAATATCTATACATTCCCACCTACTTCATTACATTCCTGATTTCCCGTACTGTATTCTGAGATTCATTTGTAGTGTCGTATAAATAGAGTTGAGAAAACATGGGTGGTTGTCCATCCGAAGGACATAAACTACCAATGTGATGGTAGTTTTTTCCATTTAATCTAATAATATTTGGAGACCCACCACAGTTCACAGATTTTTTACTTTTCCTCCCAATGATATGAATGAAAACATGGAGTTGTAAATGTGCATGTGATTATGAATGATTTAGAATTTAAATATCTTTGACTGACTAGAATTGTTCTACGGTATTCAGGACATGTAGTAAAAGGCTATATAGCTATTTTTTCCACTGCGAATCCTATTGAGTAACATGGTATATGTCTCTAGCTATATTTTTTATTCCTCTCTTCATACCAAAATGGAGAACCGTAGTGTTCACATTTGTAAGAAGGGTCTTCGTAGTTGAAATATTCTGAAAATAAAAGGATTGGAATAGATGATATGAAATCATAAATATAGATTATGTTTAACATTATATTACACACACAATATGTGTAGTAATAAATGTGTTTAGTTATTGTAAATAACCTATTTTCAGCAGTTTAAAGATGTATTGACTTATCTACATCATTAATCATCATGTTTTTTTTGTTGATGAATATTTATTGTTAGTATAAAGAGAGTTAAAAAGTGTAATGTTCATAATAGAATGACCAAGTTGACATACCTTTTAATTTTAATGTAGGATATATCTCAGAGTTCATTGAAGGAGTAGTATCCCTATATGTACCTCTCATTGAAAGTTGTTCATCAGTTTTTTCTGTGGAACCTACAAGGTTAGTAATAACTCCTTTGGAAAACATGATATGTGAAGATGTTAGCCGATATTAAAAAGTGCTTATATATGAAGGTATTTATGCATAATAAATGTGAGATGATAGTTGTAATGTGAAACATACCTATGGATGATAGATGTATGCAGTTTCCAGTTGTACTATAATTAGCATTTTTTGATAAAGTAGTTGTACGCATAAGATTCAATATTTTACTACCTAGACTACTTCATGTAGTGTGTTTTTTGGTGCTTAGTGTGATGAGGATGCATCAGTTGAATCCATAATAGTGCAATCATGTGAATCTGTTCCTTGTATGAGTGATATTAGGACTGTAAGTTGTGAAATTGTAATGTAAAGTCTTCACAATAAATGTAACAGAAGTTTAAATTCGTAAATGATTACAGAAAGAAAGCCCATGTCATATCGTGGTGTTTGGTTGAATAATCTTGAGGGACTATGGAACAGGGAATGGTATAATTATAGGAATACAGAGTTAGTATATTTTTAGATCATAATCAAAATAATTAAATGGGAGACAGTAAGCATAACTAACCGTTGATGGATGTAGATGATAATGGAATGCGGGGATGTAATTCAGTGTTAGTAGCTGGTCTGGCGAGTTCTGGTGTAAAACAATTTCTTATAGGAATTATTAATGTAAAACTATCATTACTGTTATATTATATATTTTCTGAAAACATTGTACTTTTTTAAAGAGTTTGAATTTAACGTTTGGCTATATTTATCAGAGTTGAAAATGTAATGGGTAACAAAGACATACCCCTTTGTGTTTGTCTCCTCCCTGATGGAGTCACAGGTTTAGGTGTAGTAATGTTTTCCGTGGTCATTCTACCTATGGATTTGGTAATATAGTAAACATGTAATCTGTTGATTCAAAAATAATGAAACTATTTTAGTAGTAGACAGTATATAGAAGACAACCTGATTGATGTTGTTGCCGTAGTAATCTTCTTTGAAGTCGTGCATCTCTATATCTTGATAGAGAGGGCATATTTGTTTGGTTAATCTATTTATTTGATTGTTAAGAAACTGAAAAAGACCGTATAACCATGCTATACATTATTGTGATGTCATTACAGAAAAGGTATAATATGAGGAATATAATGTAAACCATTATAGTAATGATTTTTCAAAGAAGAAATGGCCAATAATAATTTACATTTCTACTTATTTGTTGTAATGTGCAAATAACATAGATCATGTAAATGTTGCCTTCATGTATTACATAGTTTATGCTTATAGTATGTTTTGTGGTTGGTTGTACAATTTTAGTCACATACTATGAATATAAGACCATAGATGCCATCATAAAAATAAGACATCGGAGTATTGAAATAGGTTTAAGTACTATGATAATTTAGTAAATTTATGTAAACCTTTAAAGAATATATTGTAATATTGAATGGATAGATATGTTAATGGACCTAGATAACATACCTTGCAGAATGTATTGGTGTTGTTGAACCAAGGACAGACTGAATAAATTTTCCATTCATATTAGTACACATTCTAATAGATAATGTAGGATAAAAGAGCATAGTATATTTTTAGGCTTACTGTTACATTTTTAGGCGAATGAATTTCAGATTTTCAATGAATGAACGTACACATATCATTAATTCACTAGAATCATCATTTGTATACAAAGAAATTTAATGTCTTAGTTGTGTTGCTGTGAAGGAAAGAAAAAATGTAAAGTAAAATGAATAACTAATTACATAGAATTTGTAACAATAATTAAAGTAGAGAAAATAAAAATAAGTAAGTGTTGAATCAAGAATTATTTATTTACATAATATATATAATTTAAAATAATATTTTAGGAGTCTACCAAGTTACAAGTAGCTATCATGCCTAAATATTAGAACCTGGTCATATGTTGTCTCCTAATAGAAAATATTGCTTCATAAATAATGAATATTTTAAAAAGGTTAGGCAAGATTAATTGGAAACAGTTGCAAAAAAATAAAATAGGGTTTCAAAAATAAATATAATTGTAGCATAAATTAAACGTTCCCTTGTGTGTACTGAAATCCCATCATTGAAACATGACTACAAAAATGAATAAATGTTTCCAATTGACCTGAATTAGCAAAATCTTTGTACACTCAATAAACTGAAAAAATAATGATCATACAGGTACTAATTAATTGGACCCATGGGTCACCGTGTCTTGAGAATAATTTAAATATATATACAGTGCAGAATGTTTGTGTTCAAATGTAACGTATTACTGCATAACTTCATTGTGTTTAATTGCAATAAAATCTATCTGGTCAGTAGGATTAATACATAGATGAAAAAAACATACATGATTTTAACGTCTCATTTTTTACAGTCCGAATTAGGTATAGTACATGGATGACAGGAAGATATTCAAGGAAGATGATTTGGTCAGTAGTGGAGATGGATATACAGAAATAAACTTGAAACCCTAGAAATTTGACTGGGTAACCAACACTGGAATACAGAATATGTCGCTTGAACATCATATGGAAGGATGATTTTAGATGTTCTTTGAAAACCAAAAAATTTACATAGGTTTATACCTATGATTAGTCACAGAAACATATTTGTTGTGGTTACAGTAGGTGGAGAAGATGACCCAGTTGTGGTAGAGTTGTAGGAGGATTCACCGGTTCTGGAAAAGATGCAGGCATTGGGGATCTAGAAAGAGGAGTCGATGCCCAATGAATCGAAGTCGAAGTCAATGTTTGAGAAGAAAATTGAAATCTGGAGGAGCTGTTGACTATTGTTGACAGGGTTCTAGAATAGTCAGAGAAGAGGAGGATCAACATCGAAGGGATACAGTATACCTGAAACCGTAAACGCCGAGGACTGTCGAGATCTGGAGGAGCTGATGACTGTCATTGATAGAGTTCTGGAATAGTCAGAGAAGAGGGGGATCATATTTGAAGGGATACAGTATAGCTAAAACCCTTGACACCGAGGAGAGGATAGGCGAGAGGGTCATGGGTAGAGCATCGAGGATTTTGGAGGATGACTTGTGGGTGGTATACCATGGTTGAGCCATGTATTCTTCATTTGTTGACACGTAGGGTGAAAAAACCTTACTTTAGAAGATATATAGATTCAATAATTAATCTTCACAAGACATAATCAAAATTTCAAGGTACCATTTTCAAAAACAAAATTCATTTTTACATGATTTTAACCAAATTCGGAATGGAAAAACAAGAATGTTTGGTAAAACATCCTTCCTAACCATTTACGTTAGTTGACATCCCGTAATTTTTTATTAATGTTATTAAAATAAATTCTTTTTAAATCGATAAGGTGTCCTAAAAGGGTCCCATTTTAACTAACCTAGGTTCTCTGTAAAGCAACGCAATAGTAATCGTACAAATTATTAATATTAAACACCCAAATGGGTCATCTAATAAAAACATTCCCCAACTGACCAACATGGGTCTAGTTTCATTTTAAAAGATAATCATTTCATTTCAGATCAATAATAAAAATATTTAACACTTATAACCATTTCAAAAAGCATAGTTCCATTTCATTTAACATGGGTTTCCATTTCCCAATTCATGAACTGCCTACACACTTCATGAATTGAAATTTGGCTCCCCTTAATCAATTGAAATGTCAATTCATAATTCAACTTGGTCAAACATAATAGTTCAATGTATATGGGTGGCCATATACCTTCCTTCAAAGTGCCCATACACTTTACATTTTGGAATTTAGCTCCCTTTAGTCATAAAAATATCACATAACAATTGAAGTTAGTAGTATTTTGTATTCGTTCAATTGCAGGGGTTATCTTTTTTTAGAAATAAGGTTCCCATAAACCATAAAACCGAAAAATGGATCCCATTTTAATCACAACCTATTAATTTAACAAAAGTAATAAACTATATACTTATCAATAATGGTAGAATTCCACACCAAGTAACTAACACATAGAAACAAACTATAATCACCGAAGCCTGGAAATTTTAATCATAGTAGTGTGTAATAATAAAAATTAAGTATATAAGGAATTCAAATATATGAAATAAATAGGTATAAATATATGCATGGAATATCAATAAGGAACTGAATCATACTTAGCAGCTAACCTAATAATGAAACTACATGTCATGGAAATATGAATGGTATGTGAATTTCTAACTATCTAATATGATGCATGTATGTTTAATCCTTACAATAATAGGCCAAGGGTAATATTCATAATTCCATAAATCATAAGCAGCAGAATGTAAACCAATTAGTCTAGGTGAAAGCATATCAATTGTAACAATGAACAACATAAATAGCTATCCCAGTCCTAACCACATGGTTAATCTCCGTGTGTGGGGTGATAAGTCCCAAGCACATCTATTAACCATGTACGGAAACTTTTTTAGCCTCTTGTCTTCCAACCCAAAACAGAATGAAAAAAAATGAAAACCCACCTCTTATTTAATTTTGTAATGTCCTAACCTAGCTCACCACCAAGTCGGTGGTCAGACCGGTCCCCAAATGACCTCAAGTATGCCTCCCCATATTCTAGAGGCCACCGACTAGCAGTGAGGGTGCAAGGATAGTCAGTAGGGAGACTAAACCCTCTTATTAGAGTTTCACAGTGGTATTACAAAGTAAATAACAATTAAAAGCGGATGTATTAAATAGCAATAATAATGAAGCTGAAGATAGATATCATATAACTAAACAAAAGTGGCTAATGAAATCTTATACAATAGTTGAATTCATGACATGGTATTGATACATGAGGGAAAGTAGTAACGGTACAACATGATTTTAAATACAACATAATATAGAACCAAAGTAATAAAAATAACTAAAAACCCAAAGGTGATCTCCACGAGCATCCTTAGATCCAGCTCAGTCCTTTTATCATAACTATCGAGTACAAGCAACATGCTAAGTCCAAGTCCATGTGAGAAAGAAAGGTCTTATAGGGTACCCCTATGTAATGGCCACATATGTAGGGTGTGAGATATAAATCTCAGTAGTCTGGAACCACTAGTGTCTAACCCATTCTTGATGGTGTACTGTAAATTAAACAGTGTGCAAGAATTCATAAATAAAGTAAGCAGTGCAATGTAACTACATACCCAATTCCTACATCAGCCCTCAGATGGTGTCTGGACAAGTAATCAGTTCATTAATTGTGTATTGTCAGTTCATTCAGAAGTCACAAGTGAGTTTGTCACTTATCGAGGCCATGGAGTTTCCTCTATGGTAAAATGGGACCACACAATGACCAAGACTGATGTTCTTTAAGCATGGAACCAACTAGTCAATGCTGGACATAAAGAGTATATGCAAGGCATCCCGTGATGTTATTTATTAATAAATTCCCCATGTAATAGACATGGAAACATCCTCCCTATAGTATAAGTATTTAGGATCCCAAGACGTAACAAGGAAACCTAACAAAGATATCTGGTAAGGGAGTTCTAGGCTAATAACCAAGGTAACGTAGATCTCACAGAACACTAACCCATTAGTATCTAAGTCTAGCTAAGGGGTAATGGTGTTATCCCAGGATCGTAGTCTAAGGCATTCCATGATGAGTCACCTACTGAGTCCATGGAGTGCATCCAAGGTAAAATGTGGATAAAAAAGTATTGGGTCCAAGGAGTGTATCCAAGGCATCTACATGTCAATTCTGGATCCTATGAGTGTAACAAATGCATAATTTAGTACTATATAGGGGAACCAATAATAGTATACTAGGAATCAAATGAGAAGCCAAGGATTGGGATCTCGGAATGTATGAACCTTAGAAACTAGTCCTTAAATTTGGAATGGGGTACACGAGTTCTCATGGCATTTCTCGATCAGAAACCATGAAAAGGTTGAGTCTAACCAATCCTATTTTATAAAGAAGTCATGTAATGATTCATTCTAGTCCAGTCCTTTCCATCCATTAGTGTTCAAAGGGTAAGTAACATTGCAACCATTTATTTATTAGTTCAATCCTTGCCTTCCATTAGTGTGGAATGGTCAAGTAGCATTGGAGACATTTATTTATTGGTTCAAGCCTTGCCTTACATTAGTGTGGAAAGGTAAAGTAGCATTAAAACCATTTATTTATTAGTTAAAGAATCTCATTCCATTAGTATGGACAGGTCATGTATAATTTCATCCATTTAGTAAAATCCATTAAGGCATATTCATTAATTAAGTTTCACTCTATTTGCTACCATCAACATGGGAAGGGGTGACACGGACATGAAACCTTTATTAAATTACTCTTAATAAGGCCAAGTGAAATAATTATTATAATTTTTAATTAACATTTTTCACTTAATTATCAATTGAAATAACTTAAATTAGGTAGGTAAAGTGATTAGCATATGTGGTACATTCCATGTTTCAATTTGCATGTTAACTCAACGATTTGATATAGAAGTTCTTACCAATATAAAGCTTAGTACAAGGCACGCATGAATGGTGGCCCCAATTTGTCAAAACAATAATTATGGAAAACATCGCACATGGTTAAATACAATTCAAAACTATGCCAATAAATTAGGTGGTACCTTTCCACTATTAATTATTTTAATAATGTAACTCTGTTTTTCTAATATCATAATGCCCTTGTCCTAAAAATTCTATATTTAAACATAACATAAAGGCACAATAATTATAAACACAATAAGTCCAACAATTAGGGTCTAATCACTATATTTTATCTTGAATGAATCAATCCTCCATTGGATGGGTTACATTATAAAATTGTAAAATTAATTATCACAAAATCATTTATCTCCTTCAGCATTTTAAATATAAAACTTCATAAATTGTATTTAAGTGCATTCAATATAGATACCTTACTACATGAATTTAAATTATAACTAATGTTCAGTAAGAAATTTATTGAAGCATTTATAATATTTAATGGCTTAGAAAGGGACCCTCCCTCAAGTAGAACCAGGCCATTTACTCCAGCTCTTAACACATTCTAACTATGAGCAGAATCCCCCCCACTCAGCATATGCACCTCACAGACATATAATGACACATAAACCTTATGCACACACCCTCATGGCCTTGAGAATGTGCATGGGGATCCTTACATGTTTCATTATATGCATACCCAAGCCTCTACTCACCCACGTATGCATTTTCAATATATATACATTGGTACACCTTTCCCCCTACGTGCAATTCACTTCCATGGGTGAAATTACATGTAATAATGGAACCTACACACACACACATATATATATATATATACATACCTATGAAAACACAGGAGAGTCTTCCTTGACATGGAGAATTTAAACTGCATGAAATAGCCCAATGTACCACGCAAAAAAATTAAAGGAACCTTATAACACATAAAGGGACAGAAATAGATTGTGTGAAAACCAAAAATTCACCTAATCCCATACCTCAGATGTCAACGATATACCAAAATGATATAAAACCACATGAAAAATCTCCACAGACTACAAGAAACAATCTGGGGAATCATAAATACCAAAATCTGAAAATATTAAACAGAAAAAAGAGAAAAATCTCTACAATGAAAAGATGGTCGATCGAAATAAGGTGTATCACATCGCATTTGGAGGCAGTTACCAGAACACACTCCAAAATTCCCCAAGAGATCATTCGCATGACCTATGATAGAAGGGAGACAAAAAATCGGGTCATCCTACGGAACCTAGGGTTCGACCGATTCTCGTCAGGCGATTAATAGGCTGATGTAATGATGTAGATTGATAAGATAAGGGAGATAGGATCATACCATGATCATTCAAATAAGAAAGCACAAGGAATATGGTTTAAGAAATGAATATCGGCGGTGCTCCGTAGAGAGGCTCATGCACATTGAAGGGAGAGCCCCTTGGACTTGGTGCATCGTGTATGAGGAAAGAGGGAGGGAGAGTATTTTAGGATTTAATTTTAATTCCATTTTATTTTAAAATTTATTAAATTCTTAAACAGATCCAACTGCACGATTTGACTCACAATGTTCTCCAAACTGTGTGCAAACCGTGCATAGTCTATTACCTGCATGGGGCTAGGCACACATTTTAGGAAACTATGTGTAGGTCATATGCAAAGCCACCTCTCCTTTTTTTATATAGGCTTGTTGGTTACCTGAAATGGGATGCATGGTTTGGAAGACCGAGTGCAAACCGTGTGCCCTTTACAACTTCATAATACATGACCTTACTGGGTCTACTGCTCCGGAAACACATAGAACTTCTCGGGATACTTCTCGGGCCTTCACCCATGTCCACGAACAACATGTATAAATTTTCGAACTATAAAAATTATATTCCAAAACTCATATATAAATCCAACTTTCTCAGTAGACAAAAAAGTTAAAAATCATCCATATTTTATTTCGGTTCAAAACATGGGATTCTACATTTATTTAAATTTATATTTTAGAATATATCTTTCATGGGGTTTGTGGTTCAAAAGTTACCAAATCGGTAAGGTATGTTGTAACAATTTGTCTTCTTTGAGAAATATGAGTATTTTATGCACATATCATCATGCATGATGTTTATATATGACCAATATTAAATGAAATACCCTAGATTTATGATCATAATTATATTTTATGTTTCATTTAATGATATTTCTTCCTAGGCATCACATTTTAATGTTAAAATAGTGGTAAAAATTTTATATTATAATGTAATCATTTATCGATATTTTTTATGATTATGTTTCTCACTATATAATTTTATGATACATATCTTGTGAAACTCATCAATTTTGTTATCCTCTAGTTATGTTATGAGATTAAATATTTCAATTCACATTCCTCTATTTATTTTCCCATAAGTTAAAATATAATGTTTTTATGAAAAATTATAATCTTGGTCAAAAAACCTTTTTCTTCCAAATCCATATTTTCTAAAAAAGTTTTCAAAAATGATTTCTACATTTATTAAAAATTATGTATAAAATACATTTTCTCCTGTCCTTTATTTTTTACAAAATTTTTAGAAATTAATCTTCATATCCTTTTAAAAAACAATGCATGTTTATCTTTTAATGAAAATATGAATGGAATCATTTTTTATGACATGTAGAGAATTTCTTAACATCATGAGAATTATTTTATTTTAATATTATCTTATTTTAATATTATTTTATAATTAATTTATTTCGTTTCTTATTAAATTGATTTTAATAAATTATATTTTAATAATTCATTCTCATAGAAAATTGATTTTCTTCAAGAAATATTCTATATGATGTATCTTTCAAAATCATATTGCATCTAATAAGACATAAATTGATGTAACATATGATTTTCGGGTAATATAAACCGATGATACCATTATTATTATTTATATTAATGGTAAATGATGAAAATATTTTTATGAAAATAATTTCTCTTCCATGGGTTATATAAATAAATAATATTTGTGAAACCCATTTCATTTTTCATGGGTTATGCATTTATGAGATATTAAAATTATATCAAAACTAGTCTCTTTTACATTGGTTATGATATGCTGAAATTTTTATGAAACCCATCTCTTTTTGACAGTATATTTCATAATGAAATGTTGAAAGGATAACAAAACCGATTTCTTTTAGATAGGTTATGAAATAATAATATTCTTTGAGAAACCCATTTCCCATCATGAGTTCTGATATGATGAATGTTATATGATCTTGTGGCACATAAATGTATGGATTATATGACATGTGGGACTGGTATCTTCTTAAAATGAATAGGGTAATGATAAATTTTATATATGATTAAAGGGTACACATGAGGTTATCATAAGCCCGAAAGAGGGTACATGAGGGGTGATCCCAAGCCCGTAAGTGGGTACCCGGGAGGCCATCCCAAACATGAAATAGGTACAAGGGTAGTTATCCGATTACTATCATGTTATGAAGGTATTGGTGGGTAGCTTTTCAATAATATTTTTTATTCATATTTAAAGACTGCAAATTTATTTCTTATGCCAATGTTATGATCTCAATAACCACTTTCTTTTATTTACATATGATTCATGTCAAGTGAACTACCAATATGTATACAATGACTGATGATTTTTATATTTTATATTATTCTCATGTTATCATACCCTTATGTTAATGTAATATTTGTGTATTTACAATTTTTTACACATATTGAACATATGATCTCATCCTTTCTTATGTTTCATTTCCCCAGGTTATGAATAAATATTTTTAGTAGGGTATTATTGTGAAGAGTACTGATGGAGGAGATATTTATCATATATGTTTCACATTTATGACTAAATTATAATATTATGTAACTAATCAATAAATAAACTCTAACATTACTTCCCTCAGTCATGTTTTTTAGAATTTATTGAATATTAAAATATATATATGAAATCTCTATATATGAAAGGAATTGGTCTATATAGTTGGTATTAGAGGAATGGTCTAGTTAACCAATAAAACGTAATATATGAAAACACTATTGAGATATATAGGGATTATTCTAAGGATATGTCACAGAATATATCTATGGAAAAGTTTAAGGATGGGTCAAGGTATAAAAAATTTTTAAATTTTTTAATTGATATATAAAATGGATTTCATGAAGCTTTCATCACTGTATGGATAATTCGAGTGGATTTGGATTTCGTACAGAGGTACTAAGAGTTAACATCTCTAAAAAAGGGTGCATTTTTCTGGACTCAATTATCACAAGGTGCACAAAACCAATTTTTTTGCACACCTAGTATGGCACGTAGGGGGAATATTCTTTGAAAATTTAAAAACTCTTTAAAAACTATTTTTAAGGATTTAAATAGATGATAACTATGAATGATCTAAGGCAATCCTAAGTGATAGAGATTAAAAATAAAGTGTTTTTATTTCAAAGTCATTAATGTAATTTTTCATTATTATTTTATTCCCAATGCTGATTAGTGTTTCTCACATTATCATTTTGGTTGTAGTAAATGGATAGAAACTGATGGAACCATATTAATTCTGAATTTTAAGTACAATGAAATTATTTTACTCTTAATCATCAAAACATCATTGGAGATGGATTGAAAAATATTGTCTCTGTGCTCACAAAAATTTCTACCGAAATGAATCATGCTATACATAAAAAATAATAAAGTAAAGAAAAAAATTATATTGAGTCCTTGATGAGATAATATCTATAATCATTCAGTGGGTATTTTGATTCAATAGTCTCTGATCCCTGGATATACACCACTGAAAAGATATTTTTCATTATCCGGTTTTAATAACATTAATATTTTATTTTGGAATTTTAATGTTTGGATAGTGAAGTAGATAAATGGTGGACTCATATCAAGAATATGAGGCCACCAGATGAAGCTCACTCCATGTGTTGGGATGAGTTGAATGAAATAGTTTTAAAATGTAATTTTCTCATATTCATAAAATGATAATGGAGATTTTATTCCTAGATATAATGATAGAAAATGAGGATTAATCTATTCAAAATTATGAGGAAAATGTTTCATGGCCTAGGAGGCATGATTCTACTATTATCATCCAATATGAGCATAGGGTTGATCCATTATTCCGTGTCATAAAATAAAGTCTCTTAAAAAGTTATCCATAAAATTCTTTAGTATCTATGAAGATATTGTTCAATGTGCTATCAAGGCGGAAACATAGTTTGGAGTTACATATCAATCTCATGTTTTTTCAGAAGAGAAACATGAAATTAAATGAAAAATGAAAATTAATGTAGCGAAGAGAAGATATTTATTTTATGCTTAATGTGTGTGATAAGACATTGAAAAAAATTTCTCAAGGGAACCATTATATGTCTTAAGTGTATAATGGAAGGTAATCTGAAAATCAAATGTTGATGTGATGGTAAAAAGTTAGTTTTCGATAAAAATATTCAAATTTATCCATAAAATACACCACCTACACTCTTTTGTTTCATGTGAAAGGTGTTTGGGATTTTTTACAAAGAATACGCAATTATATAGAGTAATATGGATGATAATACACAACAACCAATAAAGGAAAATGGAAAAAGATAAATATTATGAAATCATAATATAATAAGTGAATCATGAAAATTAGGGCACACTTATTCTCCCCTCCTTAGTTTGGAATTTGATGATTGATTTTATATGATTGAGGCCTATGAAAATATTATTATTTATCCCTTCATGATATTTCATGTGATAATATCCCTCAACATGAATTATGAAAAAATGAACACAAATATGATATTATATAAATAAAATGTTGAACCTCAGATTCTAATTAAATTTTTTATAGAATATAATATCATATTTATTGAATAAAGGGTGATTTAACTTATGGAATAATATTTTTATCCATGTAAGGATAACATAATATTTATGGATACAATCATGGGTTTAGAAGTATAGGGATGATCATATGTTTTAAGTCCTTGGAATCCCTTCTGTTGATTTATGTGATGCGTTTTTATCAATATTAAGGATATTCTAAGAGATGTTCATTTAAATGGAACCCTTTTGTTTTGTATATAAGTAAAATGTTATTTAAGGAGTAAAGAAATTTATACTTAGTGGAAAAATGATTAATGTAATTGGTAACCATTATGGTTAATCTTATCAATAAAATTAAGGTAATTACGGGTTCTAGTCAATCACCTTAAGAAGTCATGACACATAATTGGTGTAATTGAATATTTCTCTTTGAATCATTTTGACACAACATATATTAATGAAGTGGTAAGGTAGCATGGAGTAACAAAATCTATAGTATCTAATTAGGATATGATGTTTTCTTTGATGTTTTTTTTCAAGTCTTCGGTATGTTCTGTATACTGAGTTGATGTAATTCCCCGACCCCAGTTACCTAGAGTCAGTGCATTATTACATAACATTGGCATGATTACAAGAATGATCAAATCTCGAAAGACTGATTGGATTAGTAGCCTTGGAAACACTAGATATATTCATAATGTTTTACATTACATCAATAAGTGAAAAGCTACAACAATTTATTGTCTCCATATTCCACACTCATATCCCCACATAATATCCCTGCAGGTCATTCATAAATTACTTCTTCACATCCTGGGAAAAATAAAACATACAAAAGGGGTGAGCTCAAATGCCCAGTACGGATAACAATATAGCGGAAACTTTCATAAATAACAATTAACATTTAAGGAAAAGTATAACATAAAAAAAATCCTTTTAAACATGAACTTCAACATAGTATGGAAAAAATAAAATGAAATAATGCCATTTACGTATTCACATAGATATTATACTAATCTAATAATCACATGCAATATCAATAACCACTTTCATAATAATGGAATGCATAATGCCAGAATATCATAACCACATATCCAAGGCCTCATGCCAAGACTACAAATAAGATTTTGTCAAGGCCTTGTTCCAAGACACTAGTTTGTCTCATGAGACATACCGATCCATCGAGGATCTATAACGGGCTCCACCTGTCACATATTAAGTCCAATGCATTCCCATATGAAAAGGTTTAAACATAACATAAACATTTGTATTAAAACTAGCATACGAAATGTAAATACATTCACTATAAACTATGAACGGTATAAAAATAGCACATACACATTAAAACATATCACAAAACCTTCAATACAATATACAAGTTTTGTATCATAATAAATCAACTTCAAATAAGCATAAAATCCATCAAAGGATGTTGACATAGATGAAATCAAAACTCTTTTTATAGAAATATATCTTTCTATTTTTAAATCATTTAAGAGTCATATATTTATAAAACAAAACATTTTCATTGAAAATATTCTTATAAGCTTGTAAGGGAAGCTTCGACGATTTTATAACGGCGGGATAACCACACACGCCATATAAGTTAAAAAAACATTTTACCTTAATTTTGTCGAAAAGGTTAAAAAGAACCTTGTTTGGAAAATGACGAAAAGTTTTCTTTATAAAACTCTTATAAAAAATCAGACAATGGTATAAATGAATTTAAACCATATTATTTTAATTAGTAAAAATGATTTGAAATACATTTTTAAGAAACATGGATGTGGATGATAAAGAGATCCTAGTAGATTATTACGTATAAACAACCTCAGATAATGAAGAGATTGTAAAATAACCCTTAACTTTTACATTTCCTTGGTTGGGGTAGGTGAACCTACTGTATAATGGTGAAATAATTGTTATTAAATTATACAAGAATCATATAAATTAATATGATATCATCTATGATCATTCAACATTGATTTGTTAATAATATCTTAGTATTATCGTTGTTTCGGGTGTTAAATTACTCATTTTGTTTTATATGTTTTGTTACGTAAGCCATGTTTGTAATTGATAGGGTTTATCTTAATCATATCCAGAATGATATCGAGTCCTTAGATACTATTATGAATCATCAAATTAGAATTATACTTGAATGGATATGATGGAGAATGAATCTCATCGCGTTCGTGGAGACGGTAGTCCGTACGTACGCACGAGCGACAATATCATTCTTTGGATATTAAAATAATATATAATTGGATGGTATATCATATATACAGAATGATTATCATGTTACATTTATTATTTACATGAATTACACATCATTATTATACCCATCCAAATAATAATTTATTGAATAACAATTACACCACGACGTGGAGACGGTAAGCCGTACGTACGCACGTATGGTGACATGTTATTCAAAGGCTGGATAGAATACTGATTATGGTCGTACCATATTTATAATAACATCACAGTATATATATGATACTGGAGTTATTTTTTTATAATGTTAACAACAAAGGAAGAGGATGTGGAAGAAGAAAGGAACTTGAAAATGGTGGTGAAATCATTATCTCTTCTTTGGATTATTCGTTTTGATTTGATCAAAAGGGCTCCATAAGTTGGCTTCATGACAAAAGTAAGGCCTCTAAGATGAATTGATGGAAGTTTAGAGATTATTTGGGCAGAGGTTGGCTGAACCAGAAGGCTTTGAAGGTGTGAAGTAATGATAAGGGGGAGTGCCCTTTTATAAGAGGGGTGAGGGGCACCTTTGGAAAAGCCAGAAATAATAATTTATAATAAATTCTTATTCGGTTTAAAGTGGCTAAAAAGTTTATTATTTAAATTTTAAGGTGTTTATGGGTCGAAAAACACTCAACCAATAGAATTTAGATAGGGTTGGGTTACTATATTAACCTTATCTTTAAGTATTAACTCTTAGTTAATTAGTTCCACTTTTACAATGTCTCTTTGTATTTTTATATTATATGGTTAATAAACATACTATATACATCAAAGAGACCCACAAGTGGTCCATTAATGACACAACTATCATGATATAAGTCTCTTGTCTGAACCTTATATTTTTAAGAATTTAATATCAATTAATAATATACTATTTGTTTTAAAAACTATTTTATGTCAATTTTGACACTATTCAATATTTGGTTTTTGTAAAACATATAACAGAATTATTACTTCGATAAAAGTTAATTAAATAATTCCTAAAATTTCATATTAACTTATAACATTAGTTTAATTCATAAAAAGTCTCAAATTATATTTATTTGGGTATCTACAATATCAATCATTTTGATTTTTCACTATTATGGTAATTACTACATCACAATTGTGTCATATATAAATTAAATTATTTAATGTCTAAAAATTATAAATAAAACACCATTATGTAGGAAATCTTTTTTTATTTCTAATTAATATTTATAGTCGAAAATCCAACATATATTACTTTATTTAAAAATTGTTTTTCTAAAATATATATGCTTGTGTCATTTTTTTATTCATTTTATCTTAATTAAAATAAAGTGTCTCTATCACTTACAAGTGGTACCATGGGGTCCCAAAAAAGCCTCGAAGATGCCTATGGTCGAACATGTATCAACCAATAAGTTTAGGACACGTTTTAGGGTAAATTGTTATTATTATAATATTATTTTTAACCCTTTTTTAGCGGATTTACCCTTTAACCATGGTAAATAAAATATTTACCAAAGTAATTATTCAAAATGTATAAAAATAAAAGTTTCCTATTTACAAAATTTGACCATACTGATTCCAAATATAGAATCCATTTTTCCAAATTCAAAACACAGAAGTGGCAGAAATTAATTTAAAATTAATTCCCACTGTCAAAACAAAAAGCGTGCTTTTAAGATATAAAAAATATCAGAAGATTGATACTTGTTTATGTTCCGTTTAATTGTGAAATTATGTCCAATGACCAAAATTGTATTAATGGTAAAAATATATTCTTAATATACATTAAAACCACTAAAAGTCATAATTTTTCAATATAAATTTTTTCGATTAAAAAAGTTTTTTTTAAATAAAATTTAGTATTTTTCACTATTCATCATAATATTAAAGTTATCCGAAAAGTACCAAAATTTCACCTTAGGAGAAATTCAATTGGTTATGGTGTGTTAGAACTTGGGGTTGCGTACAACACACGCTATCACATTATTTGAAGAGAAGCGTACCGTAGAAGCTTGGGGTGTTACATTCTCCCCTCCTTAAAATAATTTCATCCTCGATATTTCTAGAATATTATCGCATAAAAAGACTCGGGTGGTTCTTCGTCATAAGTTCATCAGGTTCCCAAGTTGCCTCTTTCATCTTATTTTTTCTCTACAAAACTTTTACCAGACACATCATCCGGTTTCTCAGTACATGTTCTCTCATATCAAGAATCCTGACGGGCTCTTCACAATAAGACAGATCGGGTTCCAGTTCTAATTCCTCAAAGGTGAGTACATGCATTGGTTCAGGCATGTATTTCCTCAATAGAGATATGTGGAACACATCAGGATCTTTGGAGAGACTTGTCGGCATTGCTAATCCGTAAGCTACAACCCCAATTCGTTCGAGAAT
This sequence comes from Viscum album, assembly GCA_963277665.1. Taxonomy (NCBI): domain Eukaryota; kingdom Viridiplantae; phylum Streptophyta; class Magnoliopsida; order Santalales; family Viscaceae; genus Viscum; species Viscum album. The sequence goes on from OY728141.1 coordinate 480,144,128, forward strand.
TTCGAAAGGTCCGATTTACCTGGGACTCAATTTACCATTCTTACCCAAACGTATGACTCCCTTCCACAGAGATACATTTAGGAAAACATGATCACCGACTTGAAATTCCAAATCCTTCCTTCGATTATCGGCATAGCTCTTCTGCCTACTTTGAGCTGCTTTGATGTGATTTGGGATTAACTTCACCTTTTCCATCATTTCCTCTACCAGTTCTGGACCTACAAGTTTTCTTTCACCAACGTCATCCCAACATGTTGGTGTGCGACATCTCTTTCTGTATAACACTTCATATGTTTCCATCTGAATACTCGTATGGAAGATATTATTATAGGAAAATTATACTAGAGGTAAATATTGATCGCACATACCCTAAAAGTCAAGTGAGAAAGATCTCAACATGTCTTATAAGGTTTTAATAGTCCGTTCTGATTGTCCATCTGTCTGAGGGTGGTAGGCAGTGCTCAAATTAAGTTCAGTATCCAGGGATTTCTGAAAACACTTCTAGAGTCTTGAAGTAAAACGGGGATCACAATCAGAAACAATCGATAGGGGAACTCAATGAAGTCTCAAAAATTCATTAATATATAGGCTTGCTAGACGTTCCAGTGGTAGATCATCTCTTACAGCAAGAAAATGTGCTGACGTGGTAAGAAAATAAATAGTAACCCATATTGCATGGTTCCTTCTAGGAGTCTTTGGTTGTCCCATGAAAAAGTCCATCATAATATTGTCCCATTTCCACTCAGGTATGGGAAGAGGTTGCATGACTCCTCTAGGGTGTTGCCTTCCAGCTTTCACTTGTTGACAAACCATACATCTTGACACAAAATCAGCAATCTCCCTCTTCATATTGTCCCACCAAAAATGTTCCTTCAAATCTCTAAACATTTTGGTGCTCCCAGGGTGTATAGAGAAATTGGAACTATGAGCATCATCCAGAAATTCCCTTTTAAGATCAGGTATATCGGGAACACAAAGCCTCTTCAAGAATTTCAAAATTCCATCTCCATACACAATGTCTCTCAATCTCCCATCGTTCACAGATTTAATCGTCTTTTGAAATTCTTCATCATCGTTCTGAGAACTCTTAATCATTTCTAGTAAAGATGGTTTGGAAACCATTTGAAAAAGAATTGATGTTTTAACTTCCCTGGTTATTCCCATTCCATCTTCACTAGATCCATCAAAATTGGATCCCATTCAATTCTCATCACATTCAAAACTCCATGGTCATTTCTGCTAAAGGTATCTTCCACCTTTTTTGATTTCCCTAGGTGGTAGTGTATCGTATAATCATAATCCTTGAATAATTCAAGCCATCTCCTTTTCCTCATGTTGAGTTCTTTTTGTGAGAAAATATACTTCAAACTCTTGTGATCAATATAAATTTCACATTTTTCACCATAGAGGTAGTGCCTCCATATATTCAAAGAAAATATCACAGCTGATAACTCGAGACCATGAGTAGGATAGTTTTGTTCAGGAATTTTCAACTGTTATGATCCATCTGAAATAACTCTATCATTCTGCATAAGGAAACAACCAAGTCATTTCTTCAATGCATCACTATAAATAACGAACCCATCATTCCCTGGTGGTAGAGTCAATATAGGAGCATTGACTAATCTTCTATTCATTTCATCAACACATTCTTCACACTCTTTTGTCCAAACAAATTTAAACCCTTTACGTGTGAGCTTCGTTAATGGGTTAGTCAGTCGAGAAACATTCTGGACGAAACGTCAATAATAACCTGTCAAACTAATAAAACTACGTACCTCAGTTATATTCGTTGGTGATGGCCATTCATGGATTGCCTTGGTATTAGAAGGATCAACCGAGATTCCTTCTTTAGAGACAATATGGCCAAGAAAAGAAATCTTATGAAGCCAAAATTCACACTTGCTAAACTTTGCATATAATTCATGTCTTCTCAGTGTCTTCAGGATAACGCGTAAGTGATTTTCATGGTCTTCATAGATTTTAGATTATACAAAGATATCATCAATAAATACCACAAAAAATTCATTGAGATATTCCTTGAAAACTCTATTCATCAGATCCATGAATACATAGGGTGAATTAGTCAATCCAAATGGCATTACTGTAAACTCGTAATGCCCATACCTGGTTCAAAATGCTGTCTTCAGAATGTCTTCCTTCTTTACAGAAGAATGATGGAATCCAGATCGAAGGTCAATCTTTGAAAAGTATTGTGCTCCATGCAGTTGGTCAAATAAATCATCAATGTGAGGTAGGGGATACTTGTTCTTTATTGTTATGGAATTTATCTCCCTGTAGTCGATACATAACCTCATAGATCTATCTTTCTTTTTAACAAAACGAATAGGGGCTCCCTATGGAGAAACACTAGGGTGAATAAATCCCTTATTACTCAATCTAGTTGTTTCTTTAGTTTCACTAATTCCACAGTGGCCATTCTATAAGGGGTCTTTGATATAGGCCTTGATCCAGGAATGAAATCAATGGAAAACTCAGCTTCTCGTTCTGGAGGATGTCCTGGTAATTCTTCCAGAAATACATCTACATATTGTTTCACAACAGGTACATCCTCTATTTGAACATTCCTTTCCTCACCCATAGTTATTGCATTCTCTTCCTCCCAATAATTGAATTTAGTTGAGATACTGGGGGTGGATCTAGATAAGAATTAGGTGGTGACGATTCTGCTCTAAAAATAAGGTGTTCCTTATCATCATCATCAAGAATCGTAACATCATTCTTCTTACAATAAATCTTTGCATCATTTTCTGGAAGCCATTCCATACTATGGATTATATCAAACTAAATCATAGGTATGACGATGAGATCTGCAGATAAAGAAAATTTATGTGCTCTAATGGAGACTGATTCACAAAACATTGTTTCAATGATACTTCCCATAGAAGTTTTAATTGACAACTCCCTTGTTAAATCAAATTGGAAATATCTAATTTTCATAGAAAATTGAGAAGATATGAAACAATACGATGATCCAGAATCAAATAATGCATTTTCTAAACTTGAGGAAACTTTTAAATTACCTGGAACCACGTCTTTCGGAGCTTCTACCTCAGCAGTAGTGATAACATAAGCTTGGACTTGATCCCTTTGCCTTTTCTTAGGTAATTTCTCCTGATGATTAGGACATTCATTTGCATAATGCCCCATCTCCCTGCAATTGTAGCACCGAACATTGGCAGCTTCCTTCCTCCCTTTGCAATCACGTGCTTGGTGGCCTTTTTCAACACACTTGTAATAGACACCTATTCCCTTCAAGCAAGTAACGGGGTGTTTCTTCCCACATTTATCACAGGATGGATATTCAACCATTCACTTCTTCCCCTTATTTCCATTCCCAGATTGATCAGCAGATCTATTCTTCTCTTGCTTTGCTTTAAAGTCATTAGACTTAGAGAATTCCTTTTCTGTCTTGATAGCACATGGGAAAATGTCTTCTCACAATGAGAAGGATTGTGAGACTAATGCTCGATGGATAAATGGTATTAAACCATCAAAGAAACGATCAATCTTAATTCTTGGGTTACGTATACAATCTCCATCATACCTTTCTAACCTTGTAAAGTTATCCTCATCCATTATGACATTCTCATCCTTCTTTTGTTTCAGACTCAAAAATTGCCTTTCCATATCTGCTCGATGGTCACGTGGAAATTATTTTTCTAAAAACAGATCTTTGAACTCCCTCCATTCCATATTTGATACTTCATCATCTTCCTTTGTTTTTTGAATCAATGACCACCATTGATCAGCATCTCCCGTGAGTCGGTAAACTGTCATGATAACTTTTTCCCTTTAACTACTCCCCAAAGTGTGAAATATTTTTTTTTCTAGGGAATTTATTCATTTCTCAGCTACTAAGGGATTTATACTCCCATTGAACGTTGGTGGTTGTTGCCTCATGAATCGATCTAACATTGATCCTCCACGCTGCAGATCATGGTGCTCCATACGGGTAAGGTTATTATTCATAACCTGAGTAAGTTGTCCCAGTATTGTGATTAGCTGATCGGCACCAGTTGCATCACCAGCTCCACTATAATTATCATGGGCATGAGGGAAATCCCTACATGGAGTGCGTTCATTGATACAATTTCCATTTCTTCCACTACGCTCCATTTATAAACAATGGAATAAATAAGATCAATTTATGAATCAAAATACATAATCCCATACTTATAAAACACTTAACATAAATTGAACTATTTATGGATATAATCCATAATCATAAAAATAAATCTTTGAGGAATTATATACTCATAAACCATTCATAATGATTTGTAAATAATATGAGAGTTATCCTAAGCATACCCCCCGGGAGTGTCATAACCAAGAGTGCAGTAAGGCCGGTTTTCGTGCACCAGTTCTCGTTCGAGTCTTTCTCAAATCAGTGTTTTTGGGTTTTACCCCTAGGTACATCTGTGCCAGAGCCGCCTCTACCTGCTCGTATCTAGGCAGGGATCTATTGCTCCGAAAACTCACAAAATCTCTACAATACCAATATTCTAGGAAGTTCTTCTATACTAATCCTCAAAGTTTATCTTAGGTCTATATGCTCTAATCAGAGTTTATCTAAATAAGGCTTCCAAGGTTTGTACTAAACTTCCTCTGATACCAACTATAACGCCCCGACCCCAGTTACCCAGAGTCGGTGCATTATTACATAACATTGGCATGATCACAAGAAAGATCAAATCTCGAATGACTGATTGGTTTAATAGCCTTGGAAACCATAGATATATTCATAAAGTTTTACATTACATCAATAATTGAAAAGCTACAACAATATATTGTATCCATATTCCACACTCATATCCCCACATAATATCCCTGCAAGTCATTCATAAATTACTTCTTCACATCCTGGGAAAAATAAAACATAGAAAAGGAGTGAACTCAAATGCCCAGTAAGGATTACAATATAGCGGAAACATTCATGAATAAGAATAAACATTAAGGCAATGTATAACATAAAACAAAATCATTTTAAACTTGAACTTCAACATAGTATGGAAAAAATAAAATGAAATAATTCCATTTACTTATTCACATAGAAATTCTACTAATCGAATAATCACATGCAATATCAATAACCACTTTCATAATGATGGAATGCATAATGCCAGACTATCATAACCACGTAGCCAAGGCCTCGTGCCAAGACTAAAAATAAGATTTTGACAAGGCCTTGTTCCAAGACACTAGTTTGTCTCATGAGACCTACCAATGCATCGAGGAGCTATAGTGGGCTACACCCGTCACATATTAAGTCCAATGCATTCCCATATGAAAAGGTTTAAACATAACATAAACATTCGTATTAAAACTAGCATACAAAATGTCATTACTTTCACCATAAACTATGAATGGTATAAAAATAGCACATCCACAGTCACACATATGACAAAAACTTCAATACAATATAGATGTTTTGTATCATAATAAATCAACTTCAAATAATCATAAAATCCATAAAAGGATGTTGACATAGATGAATTCAAAACCCTTTTTATAGAAATATCTCTTTCTATTTTTAAATCATTTAAAAGTCATATATTTATAAAATAAAACATTTTCTTTGAAAATATTCTTATAATATTGTAAGGGAAGCTTCGACGATTTTATAATGGTGGAAAATAACCGCACCCGCCGTATATGTTAAAAAAATTCTTACCTTAATTCTGTCGAAAAGGTTAAAAAGAACATTGTTTGGAAAACGACAGAACGATTCCTTTATAAATCTCTTATAAAAATTCAAAAAAGGGTATAAATGAATTTAACACATATTCTTTTAAATAGTAAAAATGTTTTGAAGTACATTTTTAAGAAACATGGATGTGGATGATAAAGAGATCCCAGTAGATTATTACGTATAAACAATCTCAGATAATGAAGAGATTGTGAAATAACCCTTACCTTGTACTTTTTCTTGGTTGGGGTAGGTTGACCTCCTGTATAATGGTGAAATAATTGTTATTAAATTATAAGAGAATCATATACACTAATATGATATCATATATGATCTTTTAACATTGATTTGTTAATAATATCTTAGTATTATTGTTGTTTCGGGTGTTAACTTACTCATTTTCTTTTATATGTTTTGTTATGTAAGCCATGTTTGTAATGGATAGGTTCTATCTTAATAATATCCCGATGATATCAAGTCATTAGATACTATTATTAATCATCAAATGAGAATTATACTTGAATGGATACGATGGAGAATGAATCTCATCGCGTTCGTGGAGACGGTAGTCCGTAGGTACGCACCAGTGACAATATCATTCTTTTGATATTAAAATAATATATAATTGGATGGTATAACATATATATAGATTCATTATCATGTTACATTTATTATTTACATGAATTACACATCATTATTATACCCATCCAAATAATAATTTATTGAATAACAATTACACCACGACGTGGAGACGGTAAGCCGTACGTACGCACGTATGGTGACATGTTATTCAAAGGATGGATAGAATACTGAATATGGTTGTAACATATTTATAATAACATCACATTATATATATGATACTGTAGTTATTATTTTAAAATGGTAACAACAAAGGAAGAGGAAGTGGAAGAAGAAAGGAACTTGAAAAAGGGTGGTGAAATCATTACCTCTTCTTTGGGTTCTTCCTTTTGATTTGATCAAAAGGGCTCCATAAGTTGGCTTTATGACTAAAGGAGGTCCTATAGGATGAATTGAGGGAAGTTTATAGAGTATGTTTCTAGAGTTTGGCCGAACCAAAAGGCTTTGAAGGTGTGAAGTAATGAGAATGGGGAGTGTCGTTTTATAAGAGGGGTGAGGGGCAGCTTTGGAAAAGTTAGAAATATTAATTTATAATAAATTCAAATTCGGTTTCTAATGGATAAAAACTTTATTATTTGAAGTTTAAGGTGGGTATGGGTCGAAAAACACTCAACCAATAGAATTTAGATAGGTTTGGGTTACTATATTAACCTTATCTTTAAGTAATAACTCTTAGTTAATTAGTTTCACTTTTACAATGTCTCTTTGTATTTTTATATTATATGGTTAATAAACATACTATATACATCAAAGCGACCACAAAGTGGTCCATTAATGATACCCCTATCATTATATAAGTCTCTTGTCCTATCCTTATATTTTTAGGAATTTAATATCAATTAATAATATACTATTTGTTTCAAAAACTCTTTTATGTTAATTTTGACACTATTCAATAATTGATTTTTGTAAAAATTATAATAGAATGATTACTTTATAAAATGTCAATTAAATAATTCTTAACATTTAATATTAACTTATAAAATTATTTTAATTCATAAAATGTCTCAAATTAAATTTATTTGTGTATCTACAATATCAATCATTTTAATTTTTTCACTATTATGGTAATTACTGCATCACCATTGTGTCATATATAAATTAAATTATTTATTGTCTAAAAATTATAAATAAAATACCATTATGTAGGAAATAATTTTAGCTTTCTAATTAATATTTATAGCCTAAAATCCCACATACATAACCCAATGTAAAAATTGTTTTTCTAAATGATATATGCTTGTGTCATTTTTTGTATTCATTTTATCTTAATTAAAATAAAGTGTCCCTATAACTTACAAGTGGCACCATGGGGTCCCGAAATCGACCCCAAGATTACTATGGTCGAACATGTATCAACCAATAAGTTTAGTACATGTTTAGAGTAATTTTTTATTATTATAATATTATTTTTTAACCCTTATTTACCGGATTTACCCTTTAACCATGGTAAATAAAATATTTACCGAAGTAATTATTCAAAATGTCTAAAAATAAAAGTTACCTATTTACACAATTTGAACATCCTGATTCCAAATATGGAATCCATTTTTCCTATTCAAAACATAGAAGTGGCAGAAATTAATTTAAAATTAATTCCCTCTGTCAAAACAAAAAGCGTGTTTTTAAGATATAATAACTATCAAAAGATTGATACTTGTTTATGTTCGGATTAATTTTGAAATTATTTCCAATGACCAAAATTATATTAAATGGTAAAACTATATTCTAAATATAATTTAAAACCACTCAAACTCATAATTTATCAATATAAATTATTTCGATTAAAAAGTTGTTTTTAATTAAAATTTAGTAATTTTCACTATTCATCAAAATATTAATGTTATCTGAAAAGTACCAAAAGTTCACCTTAGGCTAAATTCGATATTCTGAATCCAAAAATGAAGTACATTTTGAAATATAAAATATATATAATTTAAAAAAGTAGGTATTACTATTCATAACGGCTAGTTCGATTTGTTATGGTGTGTTAGAACTTGGTGTTGCGTACAACACACGCTATCACATTATTCAAAGATAATCATACCGTAGAAGCTTGGGGTGTAATAGTTGAGTTTAAATACTGTGTATCACACTCATATAGATTTTTAGTCTGAGAGAACTAGTCAAACCCTATATGATATGAAATTATATTTTTCTATCAATTTAAATGATTTTTAAGATCATAACCATCTTCTAGTCATGTTTTATTACCACAATATATTTCACATGAGCAATTAAATGACTCCTTATATATCTCTTTGTCGAAAGAAATATAGAGTTCCAATATACTGGAAGGAAGTTTCAGAATAAATTATATTGGGACCTGAGCTATATGATGAAATGGTATATAATGATAGAGATAATTGGTAGAATTTAAGGGTAGAAAAAAAGTCCATACAAATGTTATGTTGATAATTTTTGTTGTGATCTATAATATGATGTGGTGAGAAGGTGATTCTATGAATTTCTCCATGGAAGAATGAAGGGAAATTAAGAACTAGTTATATCGATCCCTATATAATTATTGATCATAATGGGACTATAACTTATCACATTATGATTCCACTGAACCATTATCATGTTCAATATTTTTTCTTCATAACTATCCCGAGGGAGTACATACCTGATCCATCACATTTACTGAACTCAAAGTTTGTACTGTTATAAACTGGACTTTTAAAGAAGAAAAATCTATTGATATTATTGATAAAATATTGAAACATTTATGAAACAAGGTCAATAACCTAGTTAATTTTTTTTGTAGAAAACCTACCCCCATGAAGAATTTATGTATGTAGTGAGTTCGAATTATCCTTATTCTTTGGTACTAACATGTTGAATTTGGAGGAAAATTTCATTTTAAGGGGTGTATAATGTGACACCCAAAAATTTTGTGATATATATTTTAAAATAAATTAATTCTCTTATATATTATTCATTACACATAAAATTGGGTTTATATTACATTACATGTAATACTAAGTTTAGCAAGTGATACACATAGAACTATCTTTAAGAAAAATGTTAAATAGAATTTAAATATTACTATTTAAAATGATAGTTATCACATATCTATGGGATTTATGGTTATAAATATTGTTAAGTAAATTATGAAAATATTATGTTTACACAAGAATATAAAATTTATTAGTTTGAGACCAAATAATTTAATATGAAAAAAACCAATTGAAAATAAAAATATATATTATGGAAAACTATTTTTATACAGAAAAACATGTCGTACACTAATAAATTAAAAAAAAACTTTTTTTAAAATATAATACATAAATTTATATATTATTTATTCAAAATACTATTTAACATTCCGATTATGTTATTTATATATAAGGGATAAGTCTAAATCCAATTTTATACTTAAAAACCTTATTTTTCTAGAACGAATTTTTTTCACAAATCTTTGAAAATATTATTAATTATTTTATAAAATCTAAAAATTTTATTTTGAAAAAAAATTAATCATAATATCAAAAAAAAAATTGGGTGACTTTTTTATAATTTTAGGAAAGGATTAATATTCTAATGAATTTTGAAAAAACTAAAATTTAATTAGAAATAACCCTTATAGTTATATTATTTATAATGTTTAATTATATTTTAATTGTTTATTAAGATAAAATTAGTTAAATTATATATATATTATTATAATATTGTTCATTGTAATCAATTATATGTTTAAATATGATATAAAAACATTGAAAACTTTGGAAACTTTTCTCCTTGAAAATTCTCTTTCTGATCACATCTAGAAGATTATTTATAAATAAATTTCAGCCACATCTGTGAACAAGTTTTTGAAAAATGATTTATATATTTTTAATAATAATAATTTTCATTATCTAATTTTTCTGATTAATTATTAACAAAAATTAATAATGAAAAATTCAAAAAGTATGCATCGTAGTGAGAGTAAAAATTTGTTTTCAATGGGAAAACAAGTAAGATGTGTGGTAAAATGTCCCAAATGATTTTCTATAATATATTAGATTGACCTATATAGAAAATATAAATTCTAATTCTCAATAATAATCTATTTTTTATCCATATTTCTTGATAACAATTTGGGTACACATTTATCTTTCTAGAAAATTACCAGTGTGCCACTCACCTTACATATAATAGGTCACCCCTCTCCTCTTTTCTTCACACCATTAAAACCATTAGATTCAAAAAATACCAACCCCAATAACATCCCAAATTCCATAATTCCATAAAATAAGACACATTTTTTTATAAATATAATATAGTAAGGATTTTTTTTTGAAACTGAAGGAAGTTACCCAAAGAAGTGGTAATGTTCTTCAACGAGTGATTTTAATTTATTTCTTCATACACATCTTTAAATTATTATTACAACATGAAGATATAATAACCTACATATATTCCATACACTTATATATTATAAAATTAATATCATCACAAAAACCATATTTTCTTTGATCAAATCGGTTACAAAATCATCATTCTTGTAGATGAAGAACAACCACCTGATGAACTGATTTCACACGTTTTTCATAACCACCTCTCACAGATAGGTATGAAGATAGATAAAAATTATATATAATATATTTAAAACATATGTAAAGAAATTTATTCGTTATATCATATATAAAATTTTAATTAACATTCATTAGGGTACAAAATAGTATAACTCTTTTTTACAATAGACTACTACCCAATGAAACAATGTGATTAGTTTGTTACTAACACTTCTCATGGAAGATAACAAGGATATATTTATTTATATGTGCGTTAGAAACATTTCCTTATGATCTATTCATGATCTATTCAATAATACACTAGGTGTTTGTTGGATTTTTTTGGAAATTGGAACTCAATTATAAAAATAGGATCCACTATAAATTCATCAATTACACAAATTACACATCATGAATCTTGTTAAAGATGTGAATTACTCAATCATAGTACCCTTTCAAGCTAATGAACAGTCTATGAAACATATTTAATTTGTAAATCATGGAGGATAATTCAATAAATTAAGTTGAAACTTTATATGATGTGGAAGATTTTAAATTCCAAACTCAGTGAAGATTTTCGATATGAAATAAAGGGAGATGAATTATTTCTAGATACATTTGTTGACATGAGATCATGACGTGAATTTAAATTACATGGAATTAATGATTCAAGGAATAAGTCACTTAAAGAGATCTCAAAATGTGAAAACTTTACACATTTTGAGATTTTTAGCCTTATATATATATCCCATTAGAGAACCATAAACAAAGACTTACATATTTTACTTTTTTTATTTCATTCTCCCACTATTAATTATATATTATATTATCCTCTATTTCATTCATGGTTTCCTATTATTTTGATGTTTTCATTATTACAAGAATTTTGTATTTCTTATTCACAATATGATTACTCTTTCAAATATTGTTTTCGTTTCAACCATAATTTCTATGTTTTATTCTTGTTCTTTGATTCATTTATGTTTTTAGTTTATTTAAAATTTATTTAATTATGGATCACTATAGTATGAATGGTTAAATATTATTTCCATTAGGTATAAAATATTTCTTCCATCTAATAACATTGTTATCATTGAAGAATAATCTGACAGGGATAGAGGTTGACAATATGGGTGTTTTAAAGGTTTTGGAACCTTATAATTCCATGGTGTGACCTCTAATTCTATCATAATCATAGTTTCTCCTATCTATTCTTATGTGAAAAATACAATGATGGGATGAAAATCCAATATACTTAGTCAATTACAACAAGTGTGGACTTAACAATAAAGGTTTAGATAAATATTTTCCACCTATATGAACCTAAAATCATATAAAATAGATTTAAAGCATCACTTCGGCCAATGGAAATTTAGTTTGGGTTGCTTTGGATCACTTTTTATAACTCCCTCAATAATTATCATATCATGGACTTGATGTGTTTATATATATTCAAACCATAAATCATGGACTAAAAAAAGCGTCATATAAAATTTTTGATGACTCCAATGATTTATGACTCATTCTCAAAATTATAGAATTCAGCTGATCACTTTTAGTTTATATTTACAATAATTCCAGTCTATGGAAGAGTGGTTGAGGACCCCCTCATTGAGGAATTTATCCCACGGAAAATAATACCCTCTTTTCAACCCATTTTAATCCCACAAAATGATTATTGAAAATTTTCAGCTACAATATCCTTCACTACAACCTTCGGCACCTATTGTTGAAATCTAGTAATGTGAAATTTGTAGAGGACCACACTGTTATTAGGACTATAAGAAAAAAATAAATGATCCCCAAAATCTGGATTGGGATTATGATAATTAAAATCACTAAAAACAATAATGTAAAGACCCATAATTTCCATGTATTTTTTTAGTTAAATGGAAATTTCACGAGTCTTCAAAAATTGATGGCACATGATTCCATGGCCTGGTGTGCCCATAATAAATTTCTGAACATTTTTTCTGGTACATTCATTAAATATGCTAGCAGATTTTTGTAACTTTTGAACTGGTGCTCGGAATTGAAATTTGAGGGCACCGTTGAACTCGCAACAGAAATATTCACTTAAGGGGACCTTCACCCCGACTATAGTAGGTCGAGGGTGAAGTACAGAATTTTGGGATTTAATGGAAGAATAAAATAAAATAAAATTTTGTTACATTTTATTGTCTTTGGAACTCCCATTTGTATGTTGAGAGGTGGGGACCACTAGAACTAAACCTCCCATGTGAGGTAATGGATGTGGGGACCACAAGAACAAAACTTTAATGTGGGTTATGGAGGTGGGGACCACCTGAGACTAAAACCTCATTGAACATCCCTCTTATTGGGGAGAAAACTCTTGATCTTCCCCCAATATAATTGTTCCACCCCCTTAATTAATTATACCAACTCACCAATTAATTAATTAGGCCAGTTTAAAATTATACCAACAAACATAATAAATAACTTGTTATATTATGTGGGAAACTTTTCATTTTCGTGTAATTGAGGGGAAATGGTGGGTAAGAGGAGAAGGAGAGTGCTTTTGGGAGAATTAAACTTCTCCAATGAAGAACTCTCCTCCAACAAAGAACGCTGAATCAAGAATTCGTCTACTTTCTCGGGCCATCCTCCAATGTGGGACATCTCTAATCGATGGTCGTCCTTTAATCCTAATCGATAACAACAGACAAACGATGTAAGGGTGTGTTTAAATTTGATCAATGTTAATTTCCCTCTCACATTGAATCATCAGTCCTTGAGTCATATGCTACCACCGTAACGTGGAGGGTACCAGCCAAACAAACAAGGCTCGACCCCTCAGCAAATCTGTGGATATTTTGTGTGATCTTCAAGATGGTGACGAAAACTGGTGCTGGCGGTTGGCACTGGTGGATTATGAGAACAACGATGATGGTGATGAACGAAAGGGAATTTAGTCAAGCCAGCCTTTGGTAAAGGCACAAATCTCCATTTCCCCGCAGCCTCCACGACACGTGACACTCTACCGCCTCTGGCCTCCTCCACCCCACGACACCTGCAGCCTCTGCCACCCCACGACACCCAGGGCCACCGCCGCCCCACTGTACCAGTGACCTTGTTCCATCCTGCAGCACCCACAGCCTCCACCTCCCCACGGCATCTACTACCCCGCAACGCCCGTGGCCTCGCGCCACCCTGCGGCCCCTACAACCTCACCCCTCTCTGTGGCCTCTACCGCCCTACAGCACCCGCGACCACCTGCGGCCTTCGCAGACCACATGGACTCCATGCTGCCCCGTGCCACCCATACCGAGCTGCTCAACCAGGCCACTCATGATGGGCCAGACCGCCCAGCACCGGCCAGGCCTGGCCCAGTGGGTCGGGTCGGGTCGACCCAAACCGGGTCAGCCCAGGTGAGGTCGGGTCGGGTCGGTCTGACCGGGTCAGACTAGACCCAGACCCACTTCGACCCATTTTATGCTCTTTTAGCCATAACATTAGAACTAGGCATCTATTTGAAAAACTATCGATTAAACTTTAACCCTTGGAGCGAGACGGTCTGTTTGGTGTGCCCCACTATGGATTTGTATAAAGTTACAGTACGGTTGGGTTGGATTGAGCATGAATCCAACGGGGCCCTCAGGACTAAAAGACTCATAACTCATAGACTGACCATCCAATTGATGCATTGTCTATTGCATTGAGACCCCTATGACATGGAGGTCCTTTGAGATTCTTCATAGTGAGACTTCGTGGCAGTTGGATTATCGACCGGTGGCTTTAAGAGCGAACCCTCATGGAGAGGAGCAAGCCTAGTGCGGGAACCCAATAGATGGTTGTGACGTGATGAAAGTAGAGTGATCTTATGTGGTTCATCACCGAGCGATCCTATGTGGTTTATCACCTAGCTATCCTGTGTGTGTCATCACCGAGCGATATGATGTGGTTTAACATCTAGCAATAATCTGTGGGACTGAACAGAGCGATCCAATGTGGTTCCACACTAAGCTATAATGTTTGGGTCAGTAGCAGAGAATATTAATAGAGTAAGATGATTTAGTAGAAACATCTAATCATCTCTACTACTTATGTTATACATGGTGTGACCTGAGTCTGTACATGTGTGGTACTTTCCTTCATGGTAATACCATGGAGGTATTACTCGTTGTGGCATACCTATATTGGATTTTCCTTCGTGGCGTTTCTTCCTTTGTGGAACAGTTGAACTTGGGGCTTTAGAAATAGCCTCTGTATTTTCCTCATGATTGAGATGTGTTTACTTAATAACTTAGGTATATGTATGGCATATACCTAAGTAGGGTTATGAGTTGTTTTCATTCTTTTTGGTTTATCCTTTGTGGATTTTGTGAGACCATGAGGGTCTTAGGGTCCCTACTAAATATCATTATACTCACCCCTGCATGGACTATGCCCGCATTTCATTGTCTTTGGTGCAGACGATAGACAACACTGACTGAGGATGAGGGTACCAGGACTGGAGGTATCTTGGAGGTCGACGTTAGTCGAGGCAAACTATAGAGACAACCATTCGTGAGCTGTACCTACCCTTTAGGTGGGATCCTTGGTGGATGATTTAGGAGCTGCTTTCCACCTGTCAGTTGTCTTGTAAATTCCAATTATCCTTTTACTTTTTAGTTGGGTTTGTATTCTTGCCCCTTTTTACTTACTCTACTCAATCAGTTTACTATTCAGTTTACTTGTGTGTGTATACTATTGTGTGCTTGGTTGCGTGTGTTTACATGTTATAAAGGAAATCCCTTTCTAGTTTTATGGAATATGCCTCTGGTTCTAGTCTCTAGCCCCTGGCCTATAGAAGGAGGGCTTGGGGTAGTCACAACACGGGCCCCGGGGGACAGGTCATGAAAAATTGGTATCAGAGGAGTCAGTTCTACTGTAGAACATAGAACTCTGATCTTTTTAATGGAAATAATGTATAGTGTAGTGAGTGTGGTTATTAGTTTATAGAATCTAGTGTTGGTGCAGCGGCCAACATATCCATACACTAAGACCCTGACTTCTTGATTTTTGACTTAGTGCACGAAAACACTGATTGTTTGTGTGTTTTGAAGTGTATTCTTTGTATTCTCTTTTAGTCTGCTCACCAGGTATAAAATATTGATCGTGGAAAAACTGTTTCTTTTCAAGATGCATCCATGCTGAAAGCCATCTAGGGTTTTAGATATAGTATTCATTGACATCCCAACGAGGGATGTGGCCTCAGTACGGGGCCCTTTTCTAGTAGAGGCACTAGTGGAGGCACCAGCGGTACTATTACCCATTGGGACACTGATGCCACCAGCCCCAGAAATAGAGGTTACATGCTGCATGAGCCCGCTACATGAGTTCCAACACCATAGGCCACCCAAGTTCAGGGGAGAGATGGACCAACAGGCGGATGAGGATTTGATAGAGGCTGTGGTGAGAGCCTTTCAACTAGTAGGGACACCAGCTGATCTCATGTGGATTCATATTTCCAGTCTTCTATAGGATGTAGTAGGAAGATGGTGGAGCAGGATGATACAGGATCATGACGAGGTGATGCATCTCTGGGTAGTCTTCAAGAGCCTATTTCGGGCAGTGTTTATTACAGAGATTCTTCATGCAGTGCATATATAAGAGCTACTTCATCTGCAGCAGGGCAAGATGATTGTGGCTCGGTACTCAGTGAGGTCCAATAACCTCTCACTCTACTACACAGATATGGTTTGGGACCCATTATTTACTTCTCGGATCTTTGATCAGGGACTCAAGCGGGACATCAGGGCTTCCATGATCACACTCAGCATCCTGACGCAGACGGGGGTGTTAGATAGAGCCCTTTTAGTAGAGAGTTTCTTTGCTGAGCAGTAACCAGCAGCGAGACCCACTACCATTCATCACGTAGTGAAGTCTTCTATAGCTGGTAGCAGACATGTGTCACAGAGGTCCAAGAGGACCAGACCTATAGGTGTACGACCACATGGTTCAGGGTCGGTGGTGTGGAGCACCTGACACAGAGCCAGACATGCCAGGAGAGGGCAATGTTATGCCTTCGGAGGGCGGGGTCACATGGCTCGTGACTGTCTGACCCATCGTATTGATGATCAAAAGACGGTCGAAGGACCACCCAGGTAGACACAGATGTTCGATCGATGTGTTCCGTAGGGAGCAGGTGGACGTGGTAGAGAAGCTGGCCATGTAGCTGGTGGTGGGTGACAATTCGAGATGTTACCGCCACCACCACCAGGTGGTCCACCCCAACCACAGGGAGCATGAGGACAGGTGCGAGCTCATCTATAAGCAACTGAGGCCTATGATCATGGATATTTAGAGATGATACGAGGTACGATATACATCTACTCCACCTTAGATGTAGTATATATATACATAGGTTCCAGTCATTCTTTTATCGACACTACCCTAGTTCAAAGCTCGGAGATTCTGACAGAGCCATTGGATCGATCATTATGGATAGAGACTCTTACGGGAGTGGATTCGATAATTACGCACTGGTTCTGGTAGTGTGATCTTACTCTAGGAGGTGAGAGCTTTGGTTGAGATCTCTTAGTAGCAGCGTCGAGACTTTAGGACATCAACTTGGATATGGACTAGTTATCTACATTTCATTCTCAGATTGACTGTATTAGGTGAAAAGTGTGGTTTGTTCACACAGATGGGACTAGGTTTACCTTCACTGGATAGAAGGGAGCCTTTTCAGCACATGATGGTCTTACCCGGAGGAGAGTGCATCCGCTCACTCATTAGTTGGCTAGCCTTACCCTTGGAGCGATTGATGGGGAGAGTCTGAGTTATCCTATAGTGGTGGACCAGTACATGGATGTCTTCCCTGATTATGTTTTGGGTCTACCTCCTCACAGAGAGGTCGAATTTTACATTTAATTATACCCCAGGAAGACACTGATATCTACACCAGTGTATCGGATGGATACCGTGGAGCTACTTGAGTTTCGGGTATAGCTGGAGGCAGGGGAAAGAGTTCATTCGGCCCAGTGTTTCTCCTTGGGCTGCCCCGATTTTGTTCACAAAGAAGGCCGATGGGATCATGAGGCTTTGTGTTGACTATCGGTTCCTGAACCAGGTGACCATGGAGAACAAGTACCCACTTCTGATGGTTGATGACCTCTTTGATCAGTGGAAGGGAGCACAATGGTTCTCAAAGATAGAACTCAAATCATCATATCACGAGCTCAGATTTGAAGATGAGGATGCGCTGATGATGAATTTCAGATGTCGGTACAACCACTATGAGTTCTTAGTTATTCCATTCGGCGTAACCAACACTCCAGCAGTGTTCATGGAACTCAAGAACATGATGTTTTAGTTAAACCTTGATAGCGTTCTAGTAGTCTTCATCGATGACATTCTAATCTACTCGACTACTTATGAGGAGCATGCCTATTATTTGGAGGTATTACTGGACACACTCCGAGAGCACTATATTTATGGTAAGCACTCGATGATCCAATTTTAGATCCAAGAGGTACACTTTCTGGGACATGTCATATCAGAGGCTAGATTTGCAGTGGATCTAGTAATGATTGAGGCGGTACTTGCTTGGGATCCACCAAGGCGTGTGGCAGATATACAGATTTTCCTGGGTTACATGACTTGGAGCCACCCAGGTGTGTGACAGAGATACAGATTTTCCTGGGTTACTTGATTTGGAGCCTCCGAGGTGTGTGACAGAGATACATAGTTTCTTGGGTTTTGTTGGATAATACTGGAGATTTGGTCCAGATTTCTCCAGATTTGCATCACCACTTTCAGCGTTGACAAAGAAGGGGAAACCCTTTGTGTGGTCAGAGAGATGCCAGCAGAGTTTTCATGAGATGAGGTAGAGGATAAATAATGCAACCATCTTGATAATTCCAGAGGAGGGTGTAGGGTACGTATTCTACAGTGACACATCAAGGAACAGATTCGGATGTGTCCTGATGCAGGAGTGAGCAGTGATCACATATGGTTCTAGACTGCTGACACAACATCAGCATAACTTTGCTACCCATGTCGTGGATTTAGTAGCAGAGGTCTTTGCCTTGAATATATGGAGAAATTACTTTATTTTCAAGCATTTTACAGTGTACTTTGATCACAATAGTCTCAAGTATTTCTTCTCTCAGAAAGGCCTAAACCTGAGATTGAGACTTTGGCTTGAGTTCCTCTAGAACTATGACTTCGAGATATTCTATACTCCTAGGAAGGGGAACATTGGAGGAGATGCACTCAGCAGGAGGTCTGGTATACAAATGATAGGTGAGGTGAGAAAGTAGTTGCCCGCTTTGCAATTATGCTTTGTGGAACGTGATGGAGTAGCTTTTATTTAGTCTCTTACTGTCACTCCCCCACATATCCAGTGTTTAAGGGAGGCACAGCGTGGGGATGCTGACTGTGTGGCTCGACGTGCTCAGATATCCACAGGACATACACCTGATTGATTTTCTAAATATGGGGACCATGTTATCCTCTTCTAAGGACATACCATTATACCAGTGTCGCATTGGGAGGAAGTGATGATATATTTACATTCATCCCCTCTAGAGGTACATCCAGGAGTGGAAACGATGTACTAGGATCCCTGACGACAGCACTTGTGGCCGGGAATGATGAAATCAGTTGTATAATTTGTCTCTTGGTTCCTCACTTGTCAGCAAGTGAAGGAAGAGCATCAGTTACCAGCAAGATTGGATCAGCCTTTAAAAGTTCCAGAATGAAAATGGGATAGGATATCCCTAGGCTTCAAAGCAGGACTTCCACATAAATCAAGGGGTCATGAATAAATTTTGGTGATTTTTGGCTGAATCACCAAGTTATCCCACTTATTACAGATCAGAGATAATGGTTCTGTAGAGAGCATGGTGTAACCTCTTTGTGCAAGAGATTGTGTGGCTACATGGAGTACCCTTGACAATTGTCTACGATCGTGATACATGTTTTACTTCTTGGCTATGAAAGGGGTTTCATGAGGCTCTCTAGATGCAACTTCGTTTGAGAACCACCTTCCATCTTCAAAAGGGTGGCCAGACAGAGCGGACCATTCAGACCCTCAAAGACATGATGCATGCTTGCATCCTCGACTTCAGTCGTAGCGGGGAGGATCACTTGCCTTTGGTGGAGTTTGTATACAACAAGGGCATTCACTCCACCATTTGGAGGGAACCTTTTGAGGCATCGTACTAGCAACATTTCATATCACCTTTGTGCTGGACTAGCCTAGGGGAGTCAAAAGTAGTGGGAACAGAGATGGTACAGGCTACTGCAGAGAAGATGCAAATCACTCAAGAGTGGATGAAGCCTCCACAGAGTAGGCATATGTTGTATGCTGACAAGAGATAGAGACCTCTAGAGATCTAGGATGGTGACCACATCTTTCTATGGGTATCACTTTGTAGAGTTTTGTGAAGATTTCGACGAGGTGGAAAGCTATCCATGTGGTTCATTGGAACCTTTCAGGTCGTCAGCAGAGTTGACGAGGTGGCTTACCTCTTAGCTCTTCCACCTCCGTTGCACCAATTGCACGATGTCTTCCACGTATCCCAACTGAAGATATCTGTGAACTACCCTTCTCACATCATTGACCATAGTTATTTGGACGTCGATGATGGGGTGACTATTACAGAAGTTTCAGTAGTGATTTAGGATCAATAGGAGTGGGTCGTTGGTGGGCAGTTGATACCTCTGGTGTGTGTTCGTTGGCAGCACGGGAACCTCTTGTAGAGCACATGGAAGCGGGAGGCTCATATTCGTGCTCAGTACCCCCACATGTTTACCTTGTTTTGAGTTGTGGCTTATGGGTACATAAATCCCTGAGGTGGGCAGAATATAAAGACCCAGAATTATCATGTATATTTTATTAAAATTAAATGTGAATTTTATGAGTCCGAAATTTTTCATGTTCATGATTCCAAGGCCCGGTGTGCCTAGAGTGAATTTCTGAACTTTTTTGGGCATGTTCAGTAAACGTGCGAGCGAGTTTTTTTAAATTTTGAACCGGTGCTCGGAATTTGAATCTAAAGGCACTATTGAACTCGCAACAACGATATTTTCTTAGGGGGACCTTTACCTCGACCGCTGTAGGTCGAGGGTGAAAGATAGAATTTGGGTATTTCATGAAAGAATAAAGTAAAATAAAAATTTCTAAGATTTTATTTTCATTGGAACTCCCATGTTGATGTTAAGAGGTAAGGACCACCAGAACTAAACCTCCCATGTGAGGTTATGGTGGTGGGGACCACCAGAACTAACCTCCCATGTGGGTTACGGTGTGGGGGACCACCCGAGACTAAAACCCCCTTGAACTTACCTCTGAATTGGGAGAAAACTCTTGATCTTCCCCCACTTTAATTGTGCCACCTATCCTTATTTAATTATACCAACTCACTAATTAATTAATTAGGACAATTTGAAATTATACCAAAAAACATAATAGATAACTTTTTCTATTATGTGGGATATTTTTCATTTTGGTGGAATTGAGTGGAAAGGGTTGGAAAGAGGAGAAGGTGAGAGATTTTGGGAGAATCACACATCACCAATGAAGAATGCTCCTCCAACAAAGAACGATGATGCACGAATTTGAATTCTTCCTCGGGAAATCCTCTAACATTGGACGTCTTCAATTGATGACCTCCCTTTCCTCCTTATCGATGACAAAAAATGAATGAGGTAGGGGTGTGTTTTAATTTGATCAATATTAATTTCCCTCTCACATTGAATCATCACTCCATTATCGGTATGCTACCTCCCTAACGCGGAGGGTACATGCCAAACAAACATGGTCGGACCCCTCCACAAATCATGTGGATCGTTCGGGTGATCTTCATGATGGTGATGGTGACTGCTGTCAGATGTTAGCACCAGTGGAACATGAGAACCGCGACGAAGGCAATGAACGAAGGGCGGATTGTCAAGCCAGCCACCGGTGAAGACACGGTGCTCGGCTGCCCTGTGGCCTCCTTGCCCTGTGGCACACTTCCACAAGCGGCCTCCGCCACCCCATAGCCCCTGTGCCCTGTGGCGCTCCACCACCTGCATCCTCCACCACCCTGTGGACCCCATGGCCTCTGCCACCCCGCAGCACCCACGACCTCTACCGCCCAAAGGCCTCGCGGCCTCTTTTGCCCCGTGGCACCTGCAGCCTTGTGCTGTCATGGGGCACCCGCGACCTCTGCCAGCCCAGGTCACCTGCTGCATCCGCTTCTCTCCAGCACCCACAGCCTCACGCCATCCTACGGTGCTTGCGTCCTGACACCACTCTGCCGCCTCCACCACCCCATGACACCTGCGACCTTCACGGCCCACGCGGCCTCCGCGCTACCCCATGCCGCCTAGACCGGGCTACCCATTGCGGGCCAGACTGCCTAGCACAGATCGGGCCACCAAACGCGGGCCGGGATGGACCTAGTGGGTCGGGATGGGTCGACCCAAACTGGGTTGAACTGAGTCGGCCCAAACCGGGTCGGCCTAGTCGGGTTGGTCCGGACCCAGACCCACTTCGATCCATTTATGCTATTTTAGCAATAACATTAACACCTGGCGTCCATTTGACAAACCATCAATGACACTAGAAATCATTGAGCGAGACCATCTCTTTGGTATACCCCACTAGAGATTTGGATAAAGTTAGAGTACAGTCGGGTTCGATCGAGCACGAATCCAACTTGACCCTTGAGAATAAAATGCTAATAACTCACAGACCGGGCGTCTGATTAACACACCGTCTGTTGTATTGAGACCCCAACGACATCGCGGTCCTTTGAGATACTTCTTCGTGAGACATCATGGTAGTGGTAGTATCGACCATTGGCTTGAGGAGCGGACCATCCTAGAGACAAACAAGCCTAGTGAGGTATCCCAGTCGCTAGATGTGACATGATGAATGAAGAAAGATCATGTGTGGGAGATCACCGAGTGATCATGTGTGGGTTAGCACCTAGCGATTCTGTGTGGGTTAGCACTGGGTAGTCCTGCATAGGTTAGCACCTAGATATCCTGTGTGGGTCTTCACCGAGTGTTCTTGTGTGGGTCAGCACCGAGCAATCATGTGTAGGTCAGCAGCATAGCCTCTTAACAGAGTAAAATTATTCTGTAGTTACATCTAATCTACTCTACTACTATAATTTTGTTATACCTGGTTTGAGATGAGTTTGTGCCTATGTGGTACTTACCTTCGTGGTAATACCTTAGTGGTATTCTTCTGTGTGGCATACCTATGTGGTATTTCCCTTTGTATAATTTCATCCATTGTGGAATAGTTGATATTGGGGCATTGGAGTTTGACTTTCTGTTTTCCTCATGATTGAGATGGGTTTACATGATAACTTAGGTATATTTATTGGCATATAATTAAGTAGGTTATCAATTTTTTCCTTTATTTTTGTTTTATGCTTTTTGGATTTTGGGAGACCATGAGGGTCTCGGGGTCCCTACTCAGTATCGTTATACTCACCCTTACATGGGTTATGCCCGCAATTCATTGTGTTTGGTGTAGAAGATAGACAATGTTGACTGAGGATGAGGGTAACAGAACATGAGGTAGCATGAAGGTTGATGTTAGTCGAGGCGAACCACAGATATGGTCATTCGTGAGTTGTACCTACCCTTCAGGTAGGATTCATGGTCGACCATTCAAGAGCTACATTCCACCTATCAGTTGTCTTGTACATTAAATTTTTCCTTGTACTTCCCAGTTGGGATTGTATTCTGGCCCCTTTTACTTACTATACTCACTCTGTTTACTATTTAGTTTACTTGAGATTGTATCATGACGTTTTCTTGGTTGTGTGTGTTTACAGGTTATGAAGGCAATGCCTTCCCAGTTTTAGGGAATACACCATCCGTGCTAGTCGACCGCCCCTGGCCTATGGAAGGCGGGCTTGGGGTAGTCACAGAATGAGCCATGAGGGACATGTCGTGACAAATAACTTCAACAACACCAGAAATACCAGAAACCATATTATCAAAAGAGATAATATCAATAGTCAAAAAACAAATCAATGTTATTATTAATAGAAGAGTTGTTGATCACCCTTGAAAATTGTTGACCACCAGTGTACCCACCTTATAATCTTTATCCTAATCCTAAATAAAATTTACTCTAAAAACTAATTCCACAACATCCTCACCATTTTCACCAAAAAAACAATATTTTAAAGCTCCTCCAACGAAACTAAAACATGACCTATGTCAATAATAAAATATTTAAAATATTTTCAATGTATTTGTTTATAAATTGGATTGGAAGATAAAAATACTAGAGATTGGTATATATAATCATAGGGATACCCTCTGAAATATTTATCACCAAGTCAGAAAAAATAAAAAAGAAACTATCATATTGATTATCGTGACTATTTTCTAGTAATATAGAGTCAAATCCGAGATATCAGGAGAACTCTAAGGTTATTATGAGTGGAAAGTAACTGAATTTTAAGATGTAATTTGTAACGAACCAAAGTTTCATTAATGGAAATCCCTCTTGATCTAATTAAATGTCTATGTATGTTTATATAAAATTTCAACTTCATCGGTTTTATGTTATGAATTTTGACCATTTCAAATATAGCTGTTGAACAGTGATCACTTGATTAGTATAAATATAGGGTTTTAAAAATCCAATTTACTCAGACAAAAGCATTTATGGCCTCATCAAGTAGAATTGCTCCATACGAAGCCCATTTGTCGAAGCTCAGAAAAGAGGTGTCGTCCTTGGGCTTCGCTCTTTACCAAGCCGAAGCTGAGCTTCATCATGTCAAGCTCGAATGTGACCGTCTACGGGAAAAGTGTATGTTGATAGAGATTACCACTCGATCAATGTTATCCGTGCCACCCCAAGAGTCTGTCACAATCGCACACATTATCCTTAGGTGTTTTGTGGTTGTTTTATGCGGTTATGTAACAAATCGATTGTACTATGTTCATGTATATTATTTTTTTGTATATAATAATATATATGCCTTCTTGTCATCATTGATACATTGTAAATAGTTTTTAAAGTACAAATAGTGTTTCTAGTTATTATTTAATTAAGAATTATATTTTATTAAATTAAATGATTTTTGAATTAAATAATATTTTAAAAAAATATTATTATTAAATTAATTTTTACTAAATATAAATGATCTTATAATTTTATGAATGCAATTATAATTTTTATTAAGATTTGAAAGCCATTTTTGTCAAAACCCATGATGATTCAATAAATGTCAGTTTTTTTTTAAAATTGAAAATTAACATATTTATACAATTATTTAGATAAAATAAATTTTACTTCTGGAATCAGGACTTCAAAATTATCCAACGGTGAATTTTCCAAATTTTCTGAGACAGTCAAATTTTTAGGTAAAAATTAAATACCGTTTAAATATATAATGTGTTTTATGACATCATAATGACCCAATAGTGATGTAATAAAATACTATAAGCTTTATGTTCAGAAAATATATTTTTTAAAATTAAAATAATGTGATTTTGGTTTTGTTTGACCTATATTTCAAAGAATTAATGGACCCCTCAAGACTTATTAAACATATTGTCTTTTTAAATTATTTTCCATGGGTGTGTGACTCACCTCCACATAAGCAACCCCATTATTTTAAGACTTTCTAACTTTGGCAATATAAAATATTGTTTTCCTCTTTCCTTTTCCAAAAACCATGGGCAAAAACCATGGGATAGTTTGTGGTTTGGACTAATTTAATATAAGGGGTCCCAAACCTAAATAATAAAGAATTCCCTCACCTTTCCTATATAAACCCACCCAATTTCCCACTTCCAACTCACTCAAAGCCTTTGGAGTTCGCCCAACATCTGCCCCACTCTCTCTATAATCCTCCCAAGGTTCCCCAAGCTCTCAATAAGCCTCTCACAAGCCTCTCTCTATCCTTTGGAAGCACACTTCCACGTAAGGGTTTTTCTTCCTTTCTCATTTTTTACAATTTTATTAATATTGTTATGAACATTTAATTTCAATTATAAATGCTGGGGTATGGTTTCGTACCTTCCCAATACTTCCCTATTATTGTTTTAATGATGTTAGACCACTTTTATCTCTCATTAAATTCCTCCCATGTACACCCATTACTATGTCGAAATTCCGAAAGTAACTTCTCTCTCCTCATTTACATTCAAGCAATAACTTTGTATCATGAATCTAAATTCCATTACAAGTATTGGGACATGTATCTATATTAAATCCTTAATGTACATTACATGTAAATATAATGAGGAACCCCTTTCTCTGTCAACAACCTTTTTTATGAATTCTTATGTCACGCCGTTACGCTGCCGAAATTGCACCAATTTTCTAAGTGAATGCCATTGTGTAGTGAATACCATGCTCATTTCTCCATCAAGGGTAGTCACCCTTATCCACATTTACATATTGATTATAAAGTTTCATTTACAAATTCCACATTGTTTTATCGTAGAATAAATTATTATGTTTTTTGATTCCATGTTTTATGATCCATATGGCACACTTAAGCATGAAATGAAATGTTTAAGAAGTGTGTGCCCTTATAGCACTCCAATGCATTGGGTAAAGTATAGTATCATGATGCGTCATGTGAAATGAGTGTTGTATAATTATAATTCATGTGAAATGAGGGTTTACTCATGCTTCATATACAATGAGGATTTACTCATGCTCCATGTGCAATGGGCCTTGTCTCATGCTAATTCCATGTTAAGTGTTGTTTCCACATTTCCATGTTATGATTATCATGCTTTATCATGCCTTTATGTTCATGTTTCTCTTGTGCTCTATTGATATGACTAATTTCTAACATTTAGTTTACTCCTCATGTTATTCCATGTGTATTCCCTTGCGGGCCTTTATAACTCACCCTTTTCTTATGCATGTCCTCAGGTTATCCCAAGCAATGCTAAGTACGAGGGAATGTAGTGGTCATGTAAAGGAAGTATTCAATAATGATGTTGTATTTCATGGTTCATGTTTTTATGTAATGATACTAATACCCAAATACACTAAACCTCACATTATTCTTTGTTGTATCAAGTGAATTTTTATGTAATAAATCATGTTTTTGTTTTTATTAAAAATTAGGTTTGTCATAGTTGGTATCAGAGGATAGGTTTAGTTATTTTTGGGATTAGGATTAGAAAACCCTAGTAAAGCATCAGAGACAAGACAAAGTATAATAAAAACATCCCTAAGTTTTGGTAAGTACTGAGTAAGTGGCCTTTCAAACAAATACATCTCTTTCTGGATAGAGTAGGTAGAGGTGGCTCTGGCACAGATGTATCCTAGGGGTAAAAACCGAAAACACCACTTTGTGCTAGACTCGAACGGGAACTAGTGCATGACAATGGTCCTTGCTACACTCTTGGATACAACACTCCTGGGGGATATGTTTTAAAAAAATCACAGGTTTATTATGAACCCTTATTAAGGGAATTTAAAAAAAATCCCCCTACGAATATATGTTAGGAATTAGATCATGAAAAACCTAGATTGAATCCTATATACTCATGAGTTAAGGAAATAAAAGTTTATTTAAAAGTCATCAAATTTTGTCTTTGGATTACCCTTTTTGTGTTACCCCTAAATTTCCTTTTATTCCAGTCAATGGCTGGTAATAGGTGGACTCGGGCTAACAACCGATGTGTAGATCAGTGTGATGACTGTACTAATGAGATACCCAATTCAATGGGAGTGGGAATCACGAACTTTTTCACGCTTCTCTCTCAGCTATGTCATGTTTTGAATAGAAACACTAGTCAAGAAGAACGTTCAACCCGCACCCCTAATATATAAGAAGTCTCTATTGATAGATTCATGAGAAAAAGGCCTCCTACTTTTAGTCGATCATCTGATACCATGATCGTTGAAAAATGGATCAACTCTATTGAAAAGTTCTTCTCTATCCTTCAATGTTCCGAACAAGAGATGGTTCTCCTGGCGGCTTATGGTATGGATGGTGAAGCTGATCAATGGTGGACGTTGATCAAAAATACGTTGCCTGAGGAGGAGATCGAGGTGTTGGAATGGAATGATTTCCAGAAGATGTTTTTCGATAAATATTTTCCACGCACCCTTAGGATTAAGATAGAAATGTACGTCCTTTCCCTCAAGAAAAAGGGAGAAAAATATGTTGGAACGTATGAGGTAAACTTCACAAGGCTTGCACGATATGGTTCCAGCATTTTCATTACCCCCAAATGCAAAGTTGACCACTTCATTGGTAGGCTGAAGCCTAGCCTACAAGAGGCATTGGTGATCCGTGACTTCGACGACTATGAGGAAATTGTCCGATGTGCCCTCAAGGTCGAAATAGAGATCGGAGAATCATAGGGGTTTCATGAGGATAATAATCATAAGGTAGACTTCAATTTTGGTGGTCTGATGGATAAATCCAATGATGTAAATAAGATCCAGCACCCCACTTGCCAAAAGTGCAGAATGAAGCACCCAGGAAATTTCCTTAAGGGGATGAGGAAATGCTTCAGGTGTGGATGAGAAGGGCACCTAGTTGTTACCTGTAAGCAAGAAAGACACGAGGCTGTGATAGAGTAGAGGAACGATTCGTTCGAACCTCAACGCATTTTTCAATGCTACAAATGCAAAGAACCATGGCATTTTTCAAATCAGAACCCTAATCCAAGGGTTTTATGAGGCAACCAACAACCTCCAAGGAAACATGGAAGAGTTTTTGCCATCACTTATGCTGAAGTGAATCCTGACAACAAAGTGGTGACAGGTACGATAGTTATTCATTCAATAATAGAGAATGAACTTTTTGATTTAGGTTCTATGCATTCTTTTATATATCAAAAGTTTAGTAGAACAATCCTAGCACTGCCACAAATCATGGAAGTGAAGATGTTGGTGAGTTCAATCAATGGGGAAATCATTTCATCCCATGAATATAAGTCCTCCCCTATTATAATTTGTGGATTGAATTTCCCAACGAACCTCTTTATACTCCTTCTGGTGAAATTTGATTCCATTCTTGGAATGGATTGACTTTCCTTATATAGAGATAACATAAATTGTTGGGAGAGGGAAATCACACTCCATATGGAGAATCGACCCCCGATTCTATACAAGTGTAAGGAGGAAGATTAATATCCTTTAGCTCCATCATCTCAAGCATAGATATTATTTCCCTATGAGCATGTGTATCTGGATCAGATGATTGAGTCCATGGAAGAAACCATCCTTGAAGAAATGCCTATTGTGAGGGAATTTACTGAAGTGTTTCCCGAGGAACTGCCTAGTCCTCCTCCTAGAAGAGATGTTGAATTATCAATTGAACTTATACCAGGGGTTCTACCAATATACAAGACTTCATGTAGAATGGCTGTCATGGAGCATGAAGATCTGAAGAAACAACTACATGAGAATCTGGATAAAGGGTTTATAAGCCCAAGTGCTTCACCATGGGGTGTACCAGTCCTCTTCGTTAAGAAGAAGGATGGGTCACTGCGGGTTTGCATCGATTATCGTGATCTTAACAAAATCATGATAAAGCACAAGTATCCTCTCCGACGAATTGATTAATTTTTTGATCAGCTGTGCGGTGCACAAACTTCTCCAAGGTAGACTTGCGGTCAGGATATTATCAAGTAATGGTGAAGAAGAAAGATATCCCTAAGACTTATTTTGTCACAAGATACGGGCACTATGAATTCATAGTAGTTCCTTTCAGACTCACTAATGCTCCATCAATCTTCATGTTCTTAATGAATAGAGTCTTTAGAGATTACCTCGACAAATTTGTGGTAGTCTATATAGATGATATTCTAATATACTCCAAAACCATGGTGGATCATGAGGAGCATTTAAGAACCGTAATAGAGACTTTGCACAAGGAGAAGATCTATGCAATGTACAGCAAGTGTGAGTTATGGGTAAATGAGGTCTCATTCCTAGGCCACATCATCACAAGTAATGGGATATCTATGGATCCCTCCAAAATAGATGAAATTGAGGGATGGCCGAGGCCAACATCGGTAACGGATATCCGTAGCTTCTTGGGGTTAGCTGGATATTATCAATGATTTGTGAGGAATTTCTCACGATTTTCCAACCCTCTTACCAAGCTAACTCGAAATGGAGTAAATTTTTCTTGGAGTGATGAATGCAAAGAAAGCTTCAAGGAGATGAAAATGAGGCTTATCACTGCCCCCGTGCTCACATTACCAATAAGTGGTGAACTTTTTGTGGTATTCAGTGATGATTCAATGAAAGGCATAGGCCATGTGCTGATGCAAAATGATAAAGTGGTATCCTATGCATCAAGGCAGTTCAAAATCTATGAGCAAAACTATCCAACGCATGATCTGGAGTTAGTAGCGGTGATCTTTTCCTTGAAAATATGGCTGTATTATCTCAATGGGGAGAAATTAGAGATATATTCTGACCACAAAAGTCTTAAATATATATTCAAAAATAAAAATATTAATATGTGACAGAGAATATGGATAGAGCTCATCAAGGATTATGAATTTTCAATACATTAACACCCTGGGAAAGCGAACAAGGTGGTAGATCCCCTAAGTAGAAAGGACCCAGCGAATCTATCAATGATGAGAATTGAGAATGATCGAATCTTATTAGACTTGGTGAAGATGGACATGGGAATCATAAAGAAGGGAAAATTATCAATCCTTTCACAAATGATTGCTCAACCGTCTCTTTTGGAATGGTTAAAGGATGATCAAAAGGATGATGTGGGAATTTAGGAAAAGGTGTAAGCTATCAAAAAAGGGAAATCCTCAGAGTTTAATGTTAATAAAGAAAGAATTGTTAGGTTTGGGAAATACTATGTGTTCCATCATGTCTGGAGCTGATGAAGGAATTTTTGGATGATGCACATAGTTCAAATTTCTCTAATCACCCAGGGAGCACAAATATGTATCAAGATCTCCGAGAAAACTTTTGGTGGGATAATATGAAGAAGGAGATCGCTGAATATACATCAAAGTGGATAGTGTGTCAGCATGTGAAGGAAGAGATGCAGAAGTCTAAGGGGATGATGAAACCATTTCCCATACAATAATTGAAATGGGAGAACATCACCATAGACTTTGTCACTGGAATTACATGGACATCCAATGGAAACAATGCAATCTGATTTGTTGTGGATCGTCTTACAAAGACTGCACAATTCGTTTCTTTTCGGAAGGATTTCTTATTGGATCAACTGGAACATATATATATCAGGTATGTGGTAAGGTTTCATGGAGTACCACTATCTATTGTGTCTGACCGAGATCCAATATTCACCTCTATGTTTTGGAAGAGTCTTCAACATGCTCTAAATACTGAACTAAACTTCAGTACAGCTTATCATCCTCAAACTGATGGCCAATCCAAGAAGACTATCCAAGCACTTGAGAACTTGTTGAGAGAATTCTCAATGGACTTTAAAGGAGGATGAGATCAACATCTTCCACTGGTTTAATTCTCCTACAACAACAGTTTCCACTCAAGCATCCAAATGGCACCATATGAATCTCTATATGGGAAAAGGTGAAGAACACTGGAAAGTTGGCATGAGGTCGGTGAACGTAAGCTTCTTGGACCAGAAATGGTCGATGAAATGGTGGAGAAGTTGAAAACCATTCAGAACCATATCAAGGAAGCCAATAGTTGACCGAAGATTTATAGAGATAACCATTGATGAGACCTTGAGTTTAAATTTGGAGACATGGTTTTTCTATGAATATCTCTGTTGAAGAAGGTCAAAGGGTTTGGAAAGAAAAGGAAGTTAAGTCCAAGGTACATCGGCCCCTTTGAGATTCTTGATCATGTCGGGGCTGTGGCCTATTGACTAGAACTTCCACCTACCATGGACAAAGTACATGATGTCTTTCATGTATCCCTCTTAAGGAATTTCATATCAGACCCTTCACATGTACTCTCTTCTGAGGTGGTACTATTGGAAGATGATCATTCTTATGGGGAGAACTAGTGAAGATCTTAGATCGTAGAGAAAATGTTCTATGAAATAAGACAATGCGCATCGTCAAGGTGTTGTGGATAAACCACAAGTTTGAATAAGTGACTTCGGAATTGGAGGAAATGATGAAGCTGAGTTACCCACATCTATTTTCGTGTGGGAAAAGGAAAATTTCAAGGGAGAAATTTCTTAAGGGTGGAATATTGTAACGAACCAATGTTTCATTAATGGAAATCCCTCTTGATATAATTAAATGTCTCTGTATGTTTATATAAAATGTCAACTACATTGGTTTTATGTAATGAATTTTGACCATTGCAAATATAGTAGTTGAACAGTGATCACATGATTAGTATAAATATAGGCCTTTAACAAATACAATTTACTCAGACAAAAGAAGTTATGGCCTCATCCAGTATAATTTCTCCATACGAAGCCCATTTGTTGGAGCTTGGAAAAGAGGTGGCATCCTTGGGCTTCGATCATGACCTAGCCCAAGCTGAGCTTCATCATGTCAAGCTCGAACGGGTCCCTCTATGGGAAAAGAGGTAGTTGATAGAGATTACCACTCGAGCAATGTTATCTGAGCCACCCCAAGAGTCTGTCACCATTGCACACCTTACCCTTAAGTCTTATGCGGCTATTTTAAGGGGTTATGTAACAAACCGATAGTACTATGTTTATGTAAATTATTTTTTTGTATATAATAATGTATATACGTTCTCGTCATCATTGATACATTGTAAATAGTTTTTAAAGTACAAATAGTGTTTTTAGTTATTATTTAATTAAGAATTATTATTTATTACATTAAGGGATTTTTGAATTAAATAATATTTTAATAAAATATTATTATTAAATTAATTTTTATTAAATATAAATGATATTATGATTTTATGAATTCAATTATAATTTGTATTATGATTTGAAATCCATTTTTTTCAAAACCCATGAATTTTCGATAAATGTAGGTTTTTATTTTAGAAGTGAATATTAGAATATTTAAAAAATTATTTAGATAAAATAAATATTATTTCTAGAATCAGGATGTCGAAAGTATCCAACGGTGAATTTTTTATAATTTTCTGAGACAGTAAAATGTTTTGGTAAAAATTAAATAACTTTTAAATATATAATGTGTTGTTTGACATCATAATGACCCAATATTGATGTAATAAAATACTATAAGCTTTATTTTCGGCCAATATATGTTTTACCATTAAAATAATGTGATTTTCGGGTTGTTTGATCAACTTTTCAAGGCATTAATAGACCCCTCAAGACTTATTAAACATATTGTCTTTTTAAATTATTTTCCATGGGAGTGTGACTCACCTCCACATAAGCCACCCTATTATTTTAAGATGTTCTGACTTTGGCCTTATAAAATATTTTTTTCCTCTTTCCTTTTCCAAAAACCATGGGCAAAAACTATGGGATGGTTTGTGGTTTGGATTAATTTCATATAAGGGGTCCCAAACCTAAATAATAAAGAATTCCCTCACCTTTCCTATATAAACCCACCCAAGATCCCACTTTCTCCTCACATAAAGCCTTTGGATTTCATCCAAACTCTACCCTACTATCTCTAGAATCCTCCTAAGGTGTCCCAAGCTCCCAATAAGCCTCTCACAATCCTCTATCTAGCTTTCAGAAGAACACTTCCAAGTATAGGTTTTTCATCCTTTTCCATTTTTGTCTAATTTTCTTCATATTGTTATGCCCTTTTAATTTCAATTATAAATGATGGGGTATGGTTTCGAACCTCCCCCAACTG
The DNA here is from genome assembly GCA_963277665.1 of Viscum album. Taxonomy (NCBI): domain Eukaryota; kingdom Viridiplantae; phylum Streptophyta; class Magnoliopsida; order Santalales; family Viscaceae; genus Viscum; species Viscum album. The sequence goes on from OY728141.1 coordinate 480,177,674, forward strand.
CCCTCTTATTGTTTGAATGATGGGAGACCCCTTTTATCTCTCATTAAATAACTCCCATGTACACTCGTTACTATGCCGAAATTCAGAAAGGAACTTCTCTCTCCTCATTTACATTCAAGCAATACTTTTGTACCATGAATATAAATTCCATTACAACTGTTGGGACATATATCTATATGACCGCCTTACTATCCATTACATTTAAATATGATTAGGAACCCCTTTCTGTCTCATCAACATTTTTTATGAATTCTTATGTCACACCATTACGCTACTGTAATTGAACCAATTTTCTAAGCCAATTCCATTGTGTAGTGAATACCATGCCCATCTCTCCATAATGGGTATTCACCTTTATGCACATTTACTTATTAATTATAAAGTTTAATGTATTAATTACACATTCTTTTATCGTCGAATAAATAATTATGTTTTATGAATCCATGTTTTATGATCCTTGTGGCACACTTATGCATGAAAAGAAATTTTTAAGAAGGGTGCACCCTTATAGTGCTCTAATGCATTGGGTAAATTATAGTATCATGATACGTCATGTGCAATGAGTGTTGACTCTTGATAATTCAAGTGTAACTAGGGTTTACTCGTGCTTCATGTGCAATGAGTATTTACTCATGCTCCATGTGCAATGGGCCTTGGCTCATGCTAATTCCATGTTAAGTGTTGTTGCCACATTTCCATGTTATGATTATCTTGATTTATCATGCATTTATGTTCTTGTTTCGCTTATGCTCTATTGATATTCCTAATTTCTAACTTGTATTGTACTCCTCATGTTATTCCATGTGTATTCCATTATTGGGCTTTATAGCTCACCCTTTTCTTATGAATGTCCTTTGGTTATCCCATCCAATGCTAAGTATGAGGTAATGTAGTGCTCATGTAAAGGAAGTTTTCAATAAAGATGTTGTATTTCATGTTTCACGTTTTTATGTAATGATCATAAGCCCCAAAGACACTATAACTCTCAATCTTCTTTGTTGTATCATGTGATGTTTTATCTAATAAATCAAGTTTAAGTTTGTATTAAAAATCAGGATTGTCATATAATTTTGAGGCAAGAAAAATAATATAGATTTTCTGGAAATACATTCCATGATCATCTAGAAATATATCCACGATAGAACACACAAAGATGTTCAAGAAAATAATCATAAATCAAAACCAAATGAAAAATATTTGATAGAACATTAGTCTAAAAAGGAATATGTTTATGTGGAACCACCACCATATAATAATACTCTTTCATTTCCTGAGTGAATGGGACAATAAAAAATACAGTGGGTATAATGAATGTTCTTATAGATGTTTAAGTAGTGAAACATCAATATCCCCTTTGTAGTGTCCATCGCTCAATTCCTTACATATGAAAAATTTCAAAATCACTTTTTCTCCAAAAGAAGAAAAATGGATGAATAAGGAGTTATATATATAAAGGAATAATTCTTCAGAGTAATTTGGTGGAAGATATCAATAAATATGAGATACCTAGAAAGATTCTTGATTCCACGAACCATTAGTACATGTGAATATGGAAAATTTATTTGCGACTTTAGAGGAAGTATTAATCTCATACCTATGAAAATATTACAATTTTTGGGGAATTAATATTTTAAACCAAAATGTGTTTCACTTAAATTGGATTTACAATCCATCAAGTACCCATGGTAAATTCATTATAATTTTTTAGTCAATGGTAGTAAATTATTTTTTCTTGTTGATTTCCTTATGATGTATATAGAGGAATAAGAAGATGTCCCCATCATAATGAAAAGACCATTTACCTCTAATAGAAATTCATAGATTGATTTTCCTCAAAGAAGAATTATTTTTTGAGTCCTAAGTGAACATATAGTATCAGACTTGGCGAAATCCACCAAAAAAGGTGGTGATTTGTTTCATTATCAATCCATCTTTTATACAAATGATGAATAAGATTATAGTACTATTGAGAATGAAAATGAGAACCTTTTCTTGATTAAGATTAGTCTAGTGATTTTGATAATGTGGAGTACATTGATCATATGATGCGGGACTTCATTCCACCATTTATTCCATTTATCATGAATCCACTGAAAGTATAATTGATTCCTATACCCAAAACATTAATGTACTCGTTCATCGAAACTAAAACTTCACATATGGTTATCATTAGTTCAGATACAAATCAAGTACAGGAAGAAAAATTAATATTAGTCTTGAATAGTCATAAAATCTCAATTGAATTGTGTTTGGATGTAGTAAAGGTGATCAGTCCAATACTTTATACCCCTATATTTTTTATAGGAAGGTGCTAAACCAAAACTTCAAACGTATAAGAACCTCACATTATCATTTAAAGTAGTCAAAAGAGATTTAATTAAGCTTCTCATTTCCCATATATATTTTTTATCTTTAAGAGTGATTTAATTAGCCGACTATAATTCATATTTAACAAAGGAGGATTGGATATTATTAAAATCATTTAATATAAATTAATCTCAAGTTGAACCATTACTGAATGGTCAGTATGTGTTTACTGTAAAAATATAAACATGGATACTCAAAAATAAAATTTTAAATCCCATTTAGGGGTCAAATGTTGTAGAGACATTATTTTTAGAAATTATATTATTTTTCGGATTGATATTATGGATACAATCAATTCTAATTGTCAGCATAGATTTTTGAAAAATAATATTCACATGTCCTTTTGGTTATTTCTCATATAATATTATATCCTTATGAATGTAAAATTCACTATAGGAATTTCAATAGTTCATGGAACACATATTTTATTATATTGAAGAGTATTTTTTAACATATTTTCGTGGATGATTTATCCATATATGAATAATAATTTGAAGTCTTTCTAAGTAATATAGAGTTTGTTCTACAACACTATGAAGATAATTTCTTAGTATAAAACTAGGAAATATTTCATTTTTTAGTCTAGGGATGAATAATACCTAGACATAAAATATAAAATAATGGATTCGATTTTATGATGAAAAAATTAAATTGATTAAGGATTTACTTGAACCCACATCTGAAAAGGGTATATTGAGTTTTCTAGTGAATGATGGATTTTTTTCCACTTCATCCAAGATTTTACAAGAATATACCACCCCTAACACCAATATTATGGAAGTAAACACCATTCAATATCACTATATTGTTTTTGTAGTAATTTTAAACTCATAAATATAGCATGGTGGCCTCTCCTATTATAGTTTTACCCAATCAGAATAAGGATTTCAAATTATTGCGTGACACCCACAATTTCATTATAAGTACTATTTTAAAACAAATGATTGGACACAACTTCCATACCATCTATTATTCCATATATTCCATAAATTATGATGAGTTAAAATATATGGCCACAAAAAGAAGATGCTAGAAGTGGTATTTTATTTTGATAAATTTCACTCATACCTCGGACATTCTAATGTGTTTTTTGTACAGATTAGGTAGAACTAAATAATTATTAAGAATAAATCATTCAAAACCATTGCTAATATAGTGGATCTTTTTGATAAATGATTTTTTCATAGTTATCGAAGAAACAAAAGAAATTGAAAATTTAATTTCTATTCACTTATTTATAATTCCAGTCACACATTTGAGGGTAAAGAATATGAGAATATTGAAGTTGATTTTCCTGATAAAACAATTTTTAATTTAAAAATTCATGAAAAGACATGGATTTCTAGTATTAGAATATATATTAATACACAATGATTATTACCATACATATACTATCAGCAGATGAAGATGTTATTGATTGATGCATCACTCTATTACATTGATGAGAGTTTATTATTTATGTGATGTGATGTGGGATTGATGTGACATTGTATCCCAAAGGATGAAATTCAATAAGTGAAAAAATGTGTTGTATGTCTCTAAATAGAGGAAATCATGTTCCTAAATGATCTATGGATAAGATCCTACCGAGAAGATTATTCCAGCCCAGAACCCCATCAGGATACAAGGAGATTTGTATTCAGTTGTGATCTATTGCAGCAGATGATTAGTGTTGAGAAATGGAATTAAATTACTTAGAACACTATCCTTGATGATGAAATATTATAGACATGGAATGTTAATTTTGTGATCCCATTACCTAATTAATATTTAATTAACTGCGTCTAATCCTTTTTGAAATATGATTCAATGTGGGTATAAGATGATTCCACAACCCAAGAAAAAATCACATTGGTTGTGAATTTTATAAAAAAAAAATTCTCAGGATTTGGATTTTCCTGATTACTCATTAGTTTTCATGTAAATCACATTAAAAGAAATTTCATTAATGTCCTTCTTGAAACTTACTCAATTCAATAGAATACTGAAAATCTATACAACCAGTAGACTAGAAAGAATTTTCAATTGTGTACTCATTAGAAAAAAAATATTATGGAATGTATAATAAAAACATGCAGAAATGATTGGAGTCTTAAATTAGATGACTAACTATGGTCTTATCTAACATCATATAAAATAACTGCCCACACTACATTATTCCAATATATTTATAGGAATCCCAATCACTAATATGTGGGGTTAGAGCATCAATATTATTGGGAATTCAAAAAAGTAAACATGGATGCTCAAAAATCAGGGTAATAAATAATACAGAAAATAGATGACATTGAATATATTAGAAGAGTTTCTTATAAAAATCCCTAAATTGGTGATGAAAAAATAAAGAAATGGAATCACCAATACATTTTTCATTGAATATTCCCTCTATTTTCCATTTTCGTATTGATTAATTCCCATTTGAAGCTATTCTATTAGAAATTAAAATCCCAAACGTTGGGTCCTTATGGATTTTTAAAAATTTTCCCCTATGTGATGATTGACAAAAATAGGATAAAGACCACACCTTAAGGTAAATTGTGAAAAACTATAAATTTATCAATAACCATTTTTCGAATGGTGTTTTATTTATTTAAAATACATCATACTAAATACATGCATATATATCTACATTAATAGATGCATTGTATGAGAGGAATCCATGGATAGGTTCTACAGTTCACAGTAGGGTTTTTGATGTTTAGAAAGGTACAGTAACACTAGAAATAGATCAGAGGGGCTTGATCAGAAAATAATTATAATAATATGTCCAATTAGACTAATTTCCATTATTTAAACGACGAAAAATTCGAATATATCCAGGATGATAAAATTCAATTTTACAATTTTACATTTCATGAATTATTTACCCCACATGAAAACCTCATGAAAGAATTATATGTCATGATTATATGTTTCATGACCTCCTCTCTTAGTCTCCACTATCCAATAACCATTAGACTCCCCCACCCACTCCACCTTCACCCACTATTACTCCCCAATCCTCCTCTTTGTCCCTCTCACAGTGGTCCTCCCTGCTTATTCCTATCCAATCCTTCCTCATTCCTCATATCCACAACAGACCGAAAAAAAACCATCACAACCTCATCCACCAAATGCATGGCATAATAAGGGGACCCTCCTCCCCCCAAATTCCCATTATTGAATCCTCTACTACCTCCCACAAATCCTTCTACATCATTATCCACATTAGGTCTCTCGGCCTCTTAGCCACAAATGATTCCCACTCCTATTTTAACCAATCATAGGGAATTTTCTATCACCATCACCTACACCTTTACCTACATTTTTAATCACTTAAGAATCTGGTTCACTTGATCCATATTTAGGATTGGCTAATAAACACCAACAAGACCCTCTTCTTGTACATTCGTGATAATAGCCTCTTGAACAATGAGTTCATTGATCTTATTTTATGGATACACATTTTGAAAATCATATAATTATTTGTGGATAAATACATGGATCTATTCATGATGTTCAAGGAAATATTATAACTTGATACAATGCACTACACATATATACTCATGTGATAAAACCTTGGTAGATTACCTTTGGTGATTTAGTAATAAGGATATGTATTTATACAACTTATTACATGGATTCACATGCTTATGATTCCATATAAAGTGACAGGAATAAGAAAAAAACACCATATATTTGGAAATTGATGTCTTTCGACCCCCTTAGATTTCATGATACAATTATCATGAAGAGAACCAATTTACATTGTGCGTCCTTAAAGATATTCCACCAGGATATCTCCCTGACTTGGTTATGCAGAGGAGATTTTAATGTGAGCATCAACCATATAGAGGTTATAATCATAAACATTTCCATGGGTGGCCCCAATGTCATCATGGACCACTGGTTTGAAATCCACTACAGGTCTTATGAATAGTGGAATCAAGGTGCATTGATGGAGGATGTTTCATTATTAATATTTCTCATCATCTAGTCATATTCAAAACTACTAATCCCATTTCCACTCTAAGGAATGTGGAGCCCATTGATCTCCTAATAATGTAGAATATTTTGATTTTGTAGGTGATTGAGGGATTTTACTAATGCTCCCATTAGTATACTATACTAGATAATGTAAAACCACCTCATCATGCCCTATCTTATGAGGCCACTAACCCAAATTCAACCCATTCCACTCCATCGATTGCTCCTCGTAAAGATCTCCTAGCTACTACCACTACATTATCCCACCCATCCACTCATGCTCCCACTACTAACCCACCCCAATCCTATTCTACACCAAAAACACCATTTCCATTTAACATATAAGTTTTTCCATAGATTAGTTTTGAGAACCTGATGTGGATTTGTAGATATTTCATCTTTCCGTATGGGAAGCCCTCATTGTCCACCACCACTTCCCCACCACGAACCCCTTTAACTACAAACACTACACCTTCTTCCACATACCAAGCTTTAAATTCCATTTACACCCCATCATAAATGCATATCAACCTTCCAAATGAGCTAATAGACACTACTACCCAACACAATTTTTTGATAGAAAAATATAGACAATGCACTTATCTCCCATTAACATGTATATTTGAGGAAACCTTCAGTAGTATAGCCTCCATAAATTCAAATCTATTACATATCAGATCCTTCTCTCAACATAATATGACTGAGACAATATCCAAAACTTCGGAAACTTTTACGGTAGTCAATACACCTACCAATATCTCCATAGCTACAATAGACAGTTCAGGAAAGATCCAGACACCCACCATTGGGTAGGGGACATTTGATGTCGATAATGATGAGTCATCCCCACAATATTTTTTCACTTCCATGTATACCACTTACCGACTATAGAATATAATGGGTTTATTTATTTACCTATAGTCTTCATTTTTCATAGTTTTAACCTTTATAATATATAATAGACATCATCCAACATTTCACAGCATGGATTTCAAGTTATCATTCCTACTTTTTCAATCATTTAGCTATGTATCAATCCACTACATATTTCATAATTATCAATGAAATTTTTAGACTACCATATTTCCTCAGGTACGATTCATTTCCTCTAATATATTATAAATATCAATAAATATCAAAGCCTCATATTTCTACTATATATCAGTCCCCTTAATGGAATTCATGGATGAAACAACTTCTTATGAGATCTTCAATCATCCTTGAGTTTTATAACCCACCATGAGACAACATGAACTTGAGGATACATCTACATGTTCATACATGAAGCATAAGAAAGATGAGATGATGGACCACTCTAATTGATCATTTTCCATCCATCTAGATGATAACATATTGATATCTCATTAGGGGAGACAACCCATGTTTTTTATTTGTCGATAGGATTTTCCATTTTTTATATATTTTTTCATTGTTCCTTAATTACCATACTATAAAATTCTCTAATCACTATGATATTCCATTTTTTTCATTTCAGACTGATATATTCAACCGCTACCATACTATTATCATTTTGGTTATATCTCACGCGATGATTGATATTCAAGTTCTTGTATGTTTCATTCTAAAAATTGTTGTTGGAATCCAAATTTTCTTTTCTTATCCATCATTTTAACCCAGGACATGAACTTCATTACAAGGATATCTAGATTCCATACTTTAAATTCAAAATTTTTTCCTCTAATATGCATATTCTAATTTTTTATCTCTCCCACATCCCCTTCAAAAATAGTGTGAACACTATTTCATTTTATTTGTGGGGGAGAAATTATTGAGGTTTAATTTTTTAAACCTATATTTTTTATTTTTTCATTATTCAATGAGACATTAGTCATTGATATCATTCTTTAACATGAAATCTAAATTTACCCATCTCAATAAATAGAAATTTTAGGTTAGATAAAGTTGAAATATACTTTTATTCTATCTTATAATATTATCATAATTTTTATGATGATTATTTTAAATAATGGTCTTTATTTCTTGTAAATACTATTGATTGAATTTTTACTACTTTTTTCCCCTAATTGATTTCCCTATTTTGATTATTTCCATTCTTAAAAGGATTTTGGAATTATATTCTCATATTATTTTATGAGAATATTTATTGAGAGAGACTATGGGAATATTAGACTATCCGGACATTTATTATAATATCATTAAGGATATAATTGAATAAATACATACTCAAAATGAATAAGGAATTATTTAATGAGTCATTTATCATTTAACCGACCTGTAAATTTATACTTCATAGTCCTATCAAAGACATCATTGAAAATGTTTAGATGGATCCAAGTTAACGAAATATTTAATTCATTCCAATACTACTCATGATATAATTGAATGACTTTTAGTTGAATATGTATGGAGGATACCATCATTATTGATGAAAGAGAAATACTTAATATTGAGGATATGTATGGGGACATTTTCACATTATCTATAGGAAGTGGTCTATGGTTCTTCTAATATACCTCTCATGATTATCCTATTGATAAAATAATTTTCCTATAAATTAGGTATCAGAATGGTCAAAAATCATCATTACCAGACTGATGAATCATATGATAGATTATTTCTGGTGAGGTAATAGATGTGATACCTGACCTAGATATAACATTTCCTAAAGAAAAAAAATAAGAAACAAGACACTTTAATTATACTTTTATGACACATCCTTTGATCTTCCCTGAGATTTTTAGAGTGTTCATATTCTTATTTATAGAGGATATCTTTAATTTCATTATTCATAATGATGATGTATTATATAAGAAAATTTACACACATTTATTAGATTTACTTTTATCATCTACCCACATACCCCCATCCATAGAGTTATTTGAACCTTTTTTCTAAATTCCCATGATTAATTCAGTTTTTATGTTTAAGGATATGAAATGATAAAACTAATGCATGCTTATGGGTTGGAACGTGTATTAAATGTAAGATAATAACATTAGTTTCATTTTAACTTGAATGATGAGAGAAATTTATGGTGAGGTGAATTGAAATTTGGATATAGATTATAAATAACAGTTGAGAAATTGTACTTAAAGGAAAAAGTGATCTGAATAATGAACTTGACCAAGAGGCCTGATATATTATCTCTAAATGTTCTATTCTGAAGGACATTACTTTTCCACAAACACATATTTTTATTTCCTCTCCTGTAATAAATTTTTCTTTTATAAAATATTTTATCTTATGGAATCCTTATTGAGAATATTTTTTTCTTGAGGAAAAGTAATTTTACAAGTGTGGGGGATTTTGGTAAACATAATTGACATATATTTTTGACTCCATTATGTAAGATGCATTCATTAATTATCTAAAAAATCAACAGGGTTGAGTTTTTTATAGGAAATAAGAACCCAATTTTAAAAATAATATCTATAATAAATTAAATGATTTTAGAAATAACATATCATGAAACCTGTTCACGATGTGAATTAGTTGATTATTGTACCCTGACAAGTTAACTTCCTAACATTGAAATTGGTAAAAAATGTTTATTCTCTAGGAAAATTCCATAAACAATGTGAACCAATCACACTATGTGAATGATTCAATATTTTAAACCCATCAATGATTCGTTCAATGAAATCTAGGGAGATACATGTTTTTCAAATACTTTTTCCGATCTGAGTTCATGATGAGAATTTCAATTACAAATAATGAATGTTTTGAGATAGAAGTAGCCTAAAGAAAGCTCATTATGTTGAACAATTACATATCTTAATATTTTAGGCTTATTTATATTCCACTGGAGGTGTAGAACCAAATATGACTTTGTTTTCCTTATTTATTCTATTATTTCTCCCTTACATTGTTCCAAAATCCAATTTTCCCAATTTTCATTCATGATTTCCTATTATTTGGTTGATTCAAAATATTCCAAGGATTGTGGGTTTCTTGTTCATGTTATGATAATTGTTTCAAATATGTTTATTGTTTCAACTCAATTAATGTGTATTATATCTTGTTATGTTATTCATGTAACATTTAGATGGAATTTATAATTATTCAATCATGTATCAATCTAGAATGAATTATTTAATTATTATTACAAGCAAGATTCTAGTTTCCCTTCCATCTAATATCATTGTTATCATTTTTGAAAAAACTTATAGGGTTTGGGGTTCAAATTAGGGGTTTTTTAAACCTGATGACCCATTAAATGATGACTCGGGTAATCCTGTATCTATTAATTATGTTAGAAATTAATATTAATCAAAATCTACTCCATAATTATGATTCATGGAATTGAAATAAAAGGACCTTGACATAGTTAGAGTTGAGAAGGTTATTACCAATATCCAATGACACATTCTACCTTAAGATCCATTCTTCATGCACCTTGGTATTTGACTATCTCTCTAAAATATAGTAGTTTATAGCATGGGTATATCTAATTGGATTGACCAAAACCAATTAGTGAATTCTTAATTGGTTCCATTACTAATCCATAGGACTGCCATATGATAGATGTAGGATTACATTGTGATTAAACACAAAAAATTACCTTGGTTCTCCTTATCATCTTAAATTTAAACCAATATACATAATTCATCCAAAAAAACCCTTGATAGTCACATGAGGAATCTAACTACCTATTTCTAGTTGTTTGGTTACCATCTTTTCGGATGGTCCATATGGGTTTGACCCCACACTACTGATATGAAATGCCTTTGTATATAATGAAGTTTGGTACTTATAAATTTATAATACGATCCAAACATATTAATAGTGAATGATGTTGTATGGAATGTAAGATCCACATACCTTAGTGATCAATCAGTATAGTTTTCTCTCATGAATGATTTTCTAGAGAGGTCAAAGAAAATTTTCTAGCAGTCCCCAAGCATCGTCATCTATTAAGTTAGTAGTGTGTTGAAAACTAATTGGAGATTCTGAATCATTTCCATGTTGACATAGTTGATGTACTAGACTATCATAACCAACATGGATACCCATGCCTCTCAAGTTACCAAATCTGTCCACAAATCATCAAAAACCCCATTTTTTTCAAGAAAAATTTAATCAACCATAACCCATACTTAAAAACTAACCATTTAAAAAGTTAAACTCACATTCCATGCTTGATATTTCACTGAATACCTTATAAAAAATCACCTAATCCCTCAAACACAATTTAAAAATATATTTTAAAGAACATGGATTTATTAGAAAATCATAAAATAATGTAAAGGAATGGAACCACCTACCATCAATTTAAAATCATCCAAATATAGTTGGAACCATAAGACATACCAAGAGAAGACCCAAAAGAAGGAATAACACATCGAAAACAACATGATATTACTGAAATAAATGAGGATGAAGACATTTTAACCCAATAACATTGATGAGTGAAGGATAACATATAAAGGAAGGAAGGCTTATATATGAGGAGGAATAAAGGTGGATAATTAAGAGATTATATTGTGTTTGTTGGAAGAAATTTGGTCAGAACAACCAAAAAATGAGGCAAGAAGGATTAGAGGAGGAAGGGGCATGGGACTAGGGATTATGGAGTGGAAATGGGCTAAGACGAGAGGGTGAGAGGATTATAATTTTTAATTTATATATTTATTTTTTTAATTTTTTTTAGAATTTGGTATCCTATATTGTTGGGATGCATGGTTTTCTAGACCATGATCAAAAAATGATTCTCCTGTCTCCAAAAGGAGGTGAAGACCACAATGTTTAATAGTGTGGGTGAACAATCATATCCCATACCCTGAAACTAGAATAGTTCTAAAATCTAGATTGCAATGTTATACAAGGAGGATTTCATTCTCTTATGCTTGGACCTATGTTCTATATAACACCACTTCTTGAGATGCACAATTTACACTAGGCTTGAACACAATTTCACCTAATCATTCACTTCCTTCCATCCAACCAAAAAAAGTCATTTTTCATAAAAATCATCTGGGTATTCCATGTTAAAATATTATGAAAAAAAAAGAATGTGTTCCCAAAAAGAACACCAAGGCTGTGAGAAATCTCCCCTCCGTGAATAAATTATTCCATTGGAAATTCAAACTACAGTTAGACTAATGTATAAATGATGGTACTAATCCATTACACAAAATATCCATTCCCAAGTATCGTGCTCATGTTTTTCATACTGCCAACCATTCTAATATAATGGAATTCGAATTCTTTGAAACATATTCCCATTATATTTCACAATAAAAACTAGTTGATTAGTCATAAATAAATTGCGTTCTACCTGCACTTACTCCAAAAATTTTACATGAGATGGGTAAGAGTTAAATGTCATAAATTGAGAGATAAGTAAGACTTCATGAATCAGTATCAAATAGTAAGGTAAATACTAGCGATGTTCATCCACACTGAACCTTTAGAAGATCTAAAATAGTCCAACATACAATGGAATACCATTCCCCTATTTATCAAGATGACAGTGTACCAGGAGAGGTGATATCATTAGAAACACCTGATCACCCACTAAAAACACCATGGATCAATGACCCTAATAGACATATGACTTATGGATATGTTTTTCTATTATCGACCACCTCTTGATCACTCGAACTATATCTAAAATCTCTTACAAAAGGATGGATCCCAACAGGGAAGTCCCGTTATCTTGCATCCCACATAGAGGTGACTAACAAGGCGAAACATAATATTCTTCAAAGGAAATTGTAATGATTGAGAATTGGTAACTATTGTTGTTATAAATTTCCACCAATATGATATTTTTCCCATTATCTTATATCTTATACATTAATATTGTCTTCAAGAATCTGATTTTTCCTTCAATTTAACCAATTGTTTGAGTATGGAATGATGTACTGAGCTTTACCTAATATAGAATTTCTATTTGAATACCATCACCGAATTAATGGGATAAAAAATAATCCATATCTTAAAGGATTTTCTATGGTACACCATATAACATCATGATATCTTGAATATATATCCAACCTATTTATTCTACCTTAGTTGAATCCTTTAACATGGTGAAATTGGAATTTTTGGTTTGATGATCAACAATCATCCAAATAGAATTCATTCCATAAGGGATATAAAGAAAACCAACAATAAAATCCATGGATACCTCAACCCACTTTTAGGTATGAATTTTGAATACATGTAGCACACCTAATAGATTGTACTACTCATCTTTAACCCTCAAAAAATTACAACATCTAGATATGAGGTTGGATATATTACACCTCATACCCGACCACAAGAACTAGATAGACATATAATGGGAAATCAGAGTGTTCCCAAAATGAATGATCCACTAAGATTGTTTTATAACCCATATAACCAAATTTTGTTGAGTCAAAGACACCATAAAATTACCTTCAAATAACAGGATCCCCTTAGAAGATGTTGACCACTCATTAATAACAACCATCAATATCAAAGCAACTTTTAGCATTAACATAACCCACCATTAGGTTGATCTCCATGGATCTCATTGAGAAGTGAAGGTTTCCACTGAATAATATATGGAAACATGTCTCTACTATCATCCTTTACTTCTAGGTGAAACTGATAAAAAATTCCCATCAGAGACCACACATCACTGAACCCCTTTAAATCTTGAATCAATAGTTTTTTTATCATGGTTTCCATGACCACATTTTCTTTTACCCTAGGTATATAAAATATAAAATTCAACCCCATTGAGGTACTCAACCCAACAAATCACACATATATTTAAAACCATCAAGGAGAAAATATTGTCCAATATTTTTTGATCTAGGTAGATTATGAATTTATCACCAAAAAGATAGTGATGCAATGAATTTAAATTACACATCACTACTTCCTGTTAGAGGTCAAGATTGTGGAAGTTCTTTTTTTGTGGTCATTATTAGTGTGATACATGCACCACTACATGGTCACCGTGCATTATCTCATAAACTACACACACACCAGAAGCATCATAGTAGACAACACACCCTTTTCCTCCTTTGGGAAATATTAAAACACATTTAGTGGTAAATCACCACTTGAGCTCTCCAAAAGTGGTCTAGAATTCTAGAATCTAAACAACCCTTACCACCATTATGGTCAGTAGAATTATTAGTCAATAATTATAAGAGTAATAAGTAAAAACTATATCAAATATGCAGCCAAGTTCAATATTCTCATGATCTCAATTAAATTTATTGATTACTCCCATGACATCACTTCAATGAATTTATCTAGGTCAATTAAAACTATATTTTATTTGATAAAAATTCAATGAGACCGTACTTTTCAGATTCATAAATTATACATGGAGAGAATGGTATTGTTATGGTGATCTCAATGTGTGCATATAAAAAGTCTCAAGTGATGATGTTGATCCTCTTCAGTTATATAGAAGACCAATATGTCATCCAAAAATACAATGAATTAAGAATAAAGGATTTTATGAAACAAATAATTAATAAGGGTAATGAAAAACCCATGATCATTCTTCAATGTGATAAGAATTACTAGACATTCGAATTGGACATTTTTTATTTTAACCTTTGTATTAGGAACATTAATTTCTCCAACCCTTACCTAATGATACCCACAGAAAAATTAGTTCTTGGAAAACCTTCTTCCCCCTTGATCTGGTCAAAGAGGTCATCAATATGTGGAAAATGATATTTATTCCTGATAGTAACATAATTAAACTTTATTTAATTAATGAACAAAAAGATAGATCCATCTACATTTTTGGAAAACCAAAATACTTTGTTCCAAAGATAGATTATTTGGAAAATAAACCCTTTTGATTAAAAATCACACATATGTATCTTTAACTCCCTAAAGGCGGTTAGGTCCAAATTTCATAATGTAAGAGACATCAGCTATGCTCCTAGTACTAGATTAATGGTGGAAACCACATACCATTTTAGAGGTAAACATGAGAAGCCCTATAAGAATACCTGTTGAATATAATCTACCATCTGAGGAAATTCATTCTTATAATATTTACCTTCATTCTATAGAATAATAGAAAATACCTAGATAATGAGTCTATTGAAATCTGGAAGAAGAGGTCTAGCTCTTTCTGATTGTCGATCTCATTTACCTTGGATGACTCAAGTACTCTCATAAGGTTCTATGAAATTTATCCATCAAAGATAAAAATAAATATTTTACCGGAAATATAACATAGAATCTATTCCCAAGATCATGTCAATGGGTTCTATTACCACAATGAGTAATTCCAATTCGAACATGAAGTTTAACAATGTGGTAATACGAGACAGACATTTGAAATCTCATTCCTTACTTTTCCAATAATCATAAAAAAACTCCATAGATTAAATAATAATCTCCACTAGAAGATTCAAGTAGTCCACAAAGTGAGAAGAGAAAAAAATATTAGATATAACCTAAAAAAGTAACTTATATACTAGATGCTATGAAAATAGTACCACTAATAGTTACTTGTCCTCTATCTGATTCCACTAGTGATTAGTCTATAGACTAAAGGTGCCTAGTTTTCTAATCCTGGGGTTGTATACTTATTTTCATCTCTTATTTATATAGACTATACCCGGTACTAGACAATTCCCTTCCACCGTTACCCCAAATTCATGAACCTTCATTTTTGGATGGTTCAAAAAGAGCTGTCATTCCCAACTGGATAAAGAGTCTCAACCACAATGTTATGGAAGAATATTTTTTTTAAATCACTATGATTTCCAAAAAATTCCACACTGTTGGAATTTCCATGGTGGATATGAGTATGTAGTTCTCACATATAATGTGGTGTCATATTAATGGAATATGATTGAGCCACCATCGGCAGATCCTGATGAAGGCAGTTAGGATGTATAACTAGAGCTACTACCACCCCTCTTATCGTACTCATCAGAAATACAATTCATAATAGAAAATATTTTACTACCATATAACTCATCTAAAACTATTATTGAAATGATATATTTACATGTACATTCAAATCCCATAATTAAGGTGTGATAAAAAACCTTAACATATATATTTTTCATAAATATGAAGAATTGAAATGAAATATCTTTCTACAACCCTATTTAAACTATTGAGACTTTAGCTATTCATTTTAAAATACCTCTATATAAAAACAGTCTAACTGTACAAAGCAATTTACATACTCATTTATGCTTTGTCCTCTATAATGTAGATCCAAAAAAAATCCAATTTCATGGAAATAATTTATGTATCTGGGTAGTATTAATCATTGGAAATAATAATGAAATATTTCTAACCAATATTCCCAATATTTCTAGATTGAATTACTGATACCCCCAACTTGTGATTAGGCCCATACAACAAGATCACATTGTAAATCACTTTCATGGATTCATGAGTTATTAGAAACTCAATAACACTCTCAAAATTTGAACATAAAATGACACTTCCTATGGGTATGTGCTAACCCCGAATGAATGGGATTTATTTTTGAGAAAATAATGATCCATATTCCTTTCCAAATAGGATTTGGCATCCTTATCCTAAGATGGTCCAAAACCCACTCTCTGATCCCAGACACAGGCATCCCAAACCGCTACCTCAACTAAACTCTGATAGACTGGTTAGGAAGAATCCTCTCCAACCCCTTCCCGTGACTGGACACGAAGTCTCAAAGGAGGAATTACACTACACATGTGAAAAATAATATAAAACCCAACAATACACCATATCATATATATTTAAAAAAAATATAATTTTGATGTATCATAGAATCTAAAAATAAAATCTCAAAAATAAAAATTATCCATTTAAACCACTCTACCCTTCCTCATTTTTGTTTCCCATTATAAATCATGTACATTACAACTGAATGAGGAATAAAAACGAATACCCACATCGTTATGAGACCGAAGGTCTAGCATGAAGAAACCCCACTCACAAATTTATCCTTGAGCCTCGAAATTTCTATCTCTTATCTATCTATTTTTTCCAAATAAAAAAACCTAATAGATTGGTGAACCCTCTTCTCATACCATTTTTTCACAAACTAACCCAAGAATTCATCTGTCCCATCACCCGACAAATCTCATGACATGGGATGATAGGCAGTCTTGATCTCCACGGTCTGAAAACTAGGGATTTGGGATATTGGAACACCTTTTGGTGTATCTTATACCCTAAAATGATTAACTAAAAATATAAAATATTTACATACAATAAAACAACATACATGGTAGAAAAATCATGGGGAGAGTAACAATTCTAGAATTAGATTGGAATTTAACATTTAAAAACATAACAAATAAAATGGGAACTGGATGAACAAAACCTACCTGTTGCATGTGGGTCGACACTCCATTTAATCACCACTATCACCTACCCATGGATAAACTGATAGAATGAGAAACCTCTATCAACTTCATAAAAGGCATGACCTTTTTTTGTTAAAACATATAATAGTCTATATACATGATAGCTATTATGTAGGGTGTGAGATTATTTGAATGTATGATACCTGAAAAATGTTTCTATGTAATGGAATTAAAATGAAACTTGACAAGATAATTTTTTTAGATAAATTATTTTAATTTTTTAGAAATTAATGCAGGATTTATTTTTACAATGAAAATAAATAAAGAAAATATAACTAATGGAATTTAAAAAAAATAAAATTCATTATAGAAAAATCCCTAAAAAGCAAGGTAATTAGGGCCCTAGGATCCTCATACCACAGTTATCAATATATATAGTAATTTATCATGAACGATCCAAAAGTGACTTCAAATCCAAAGTTCTATTATTTCACAAAGCATCATCATTCATTTGATTAATGTTATGGTATAAACATTATGGGTAGCCTGGGTCATTACCTAACCGAATCAGCTAGTGTAATAGTTGATAGAAACCCACCCATAATCTCAGGGATTTCAAGTTCTCAAATCCATTTTCACATCATGAAACCCCCTTTTTCTTGTACAATTTCATTATCCATTACGCATAAATTAAAAAAACAATTTATAATGGTAATATCATTTAAATCCTTGAAATCTCACCTAATACCCATAAAAACATTCACACTAACACCCCGAATTTTAAAAAATTGTTAAAAGTGAATGAAATAATACTAAAACCATCAAAAAATGGAATGGAATAGAACCACCATAACTTCACCTTAAATCATCCAAATTTGGTTGGATATACCAAATACACTAAGAGGTGACCCTATAGAAATAAAAAGTAACAAATAATAATAATATTTAATTAGAAAAATGAATTTTAACAAATATTAGGTCAACAACAGTTCTCAAGAAATGTGATCCTAAGAAAAAATAGAGGAGAAACCATGAAGTGAGAATAAGAAGGTGGAGAAAGGGAATACATAGATTTTCTTTGAAGAATCAAACTCAAAACAACCCAAATATTTAGGAACGAGGTAGTAGTGAATGAGGGGAAAATCATCTCTGGGTAGTGGGGTTCTAATGAGGTTATATAAGAAGAATATATTGTTAAAAATGTTGAGGGGGGTATAATTGTAATTTCAAATAAATATGGAAGGATGTATGGTTTGGCAGCATTGTCTGCTAGACTTTTCACCATCAATGTTTCTTGTCTATCCAAGATGAGGGGTATAACCAACATTTTACCTAGTGGGGAACACATCAATGTCCCAAACCATGATCCCAAGTTAGTTCAACTTTCAAGGTTATATGGTTATCCTGGGAGGGATTCATTTATCTACACTTTGTCATGTGGCCTAGATAGTGCCACAAATTATGCCACACGGTTTTCACAAGGCTGATGCATCGTTTTTTCAAACCATGCACAAACCATTCACCACCTTCTGTCATTCAAAAATAATAACCATTCCTGAAGGATACCCATGTAATCCATATAATATAGGATATTAAAAAAATAAAATAAAACATACCTCAATGAACACTATGGGTTTGACATCCTATTAGTAATACTATTTATAATTGATTAATAAAGTATCACAAGATGTGCATATGAATGAATAAATCATGAATAGTTTAATGGTTTATGGTAAATAAATTTGTATGAAATCATATGTTAATCAACCTAAACAAACCAAATGATAGTAAAACGCTATATATATTTTCCTAACATGATTCTATAGGTCAGTATACATATTTAATTTCAATTATCTCTTAAAACACATAAAAATACAAGAAGGCTACCTATTACTAATACTGCTTTAAAAATAAATATCAAATATTTTCTTTTATCACTACTTAGGTCACCATGAGTTCTTAACATCCATAAAACCCTAGCATTTCTTCTTATTATTTAACTATAATCATGACCACTACATTCACTATATGTTTAAAGGTCTCTGACTCAATCTCCCAACCATAATTACAATTACATGAATATAACATGAAAAAATACCATAATTAAATGAAATAAAAAATAATAATATTCCTGAAGTATAATCCATATAAATAATGTGAATAAATAATAACAAATGAAAAAATATTCCATATATGAATTACCAATAATAACCATTATTGGTTTCCTAGAATTTACAAACATTACAAGGATAACGATAAGAATAAATAATAGAAATGTAATAATAAATTTAGATAAACCCATTTCAAAATAATTATCACCGATAAGATTTATCACATGTCACCACATAGGTTAATATTTTAGATTAATTACTAATACATATAATGTTTCCCAAATTACCCACATCATTAGGAAACACAATTAACATATCGAAATATGTCCGTTGAAATAATTATTAACTTAATGTAAATCATATCATTGAGTCAAAGGCATATAATTCCAATACATCAATGCAATTATTTTTTCTCCACTTAAATGTCCTTTTAACAAATTGTTAGGTTTCATTCATTGACACGTTATTTATTCAAGAAATCTAAAAAAGTTAATAATTTCCTTCACTTTCAATCATTTAAAAAGAAAAATTAGAATATTAATGAATAATAAAAATTATATTTCCATATAAACTATTCCTGATGTCATGATATCATATATGATATTATTTTATCCATATTAACATAAAAATTTCTAGGTAAAACTACTCTATAATATTAAACAATATATCAAATGGTTTACCTGAATTCTCCAAAATCTATAATAATAAAAATGATTTCTTATTATCCAAAAGTATTATGAAATATATTTCAATAATTACTGAATAAAAAATAAATCAATGGTAAGTCACATATTAAAATACCATTTTTATTACAAGTTATTAAATTTATTATATCAAATTACATATTAAAATACACCATTTCTGTATTTAGAATAATTATTTAAATCTTATTATAGTAGTATAAATCAATTAGTCAGAACATCATGAGTATAATATAATTAAAAATAAGGGGGTTGAGAATACCAAACGTTAACACCCATAAAAGTGATTTTTCTTATTCCTATAATCACTTAGAAGACCCTTGTATTTTATATATCACATTCTAATACCAATTAAACCCATATAATCATTATTGTTAACTAAATAACCAAATATGAAATTTTAACCCCAAGATATGGATCATAATAAACTCTCACTATTCTAGCACACAATATCTCAAATTTATATAAAAAATCACTAATATTATATAAAATTATATAGATCCCTAAAATCCTACCTATAAATATATTTTTATCAAAACAATGAAAAAATACTTGAAACCAATATTCTTTAGAAGTGTAAACTAATACACATAAAATAATTATCAATCTAATGTGATACCACCATACACTACTGGAATCATATTTTGATGAATTTTTTATTATCCCAAGATCCTTTAGCATTGAAATAACATCCATACCTGAATGATCTATCCAAATTAATATGAAAAAAGAAAAAAATTATTAAAAATAAAATTAAGAGAATATCTATTAATTATTTATATCTTCATTCATCTTCTCGAATCTCCTAAGAATGCTTGAGGGAAAAATAAGTGGGATAATTAAAATTTTCTAATACATTTAATTCATATGTCACATTTAATTAAATGAATCGCATCGAGAATGAATTTATAATTGGATAAACCCCTCATATTATGCATGAATAATTATATTCAATCCTATTGATTATCTACTAATCCCGAATCATTTTTTATCATAAGGATATGGTTGTAGTACCAATTCTGCATTTTGATATCTCCAAGAAATGTTATGGTGTCCCATAGTTGGTTTTTTAAGATAAAGGTTAGAAGCATTCATTTTCAATCTTTTTTTAGTCTTCTTGAAACTTTTATAAAAGATTAAAATAAGTATTCATCAAGTTATATATGATTGTTATGTAATTTATTTAAATTATACATATTGAGTTCTTCGAGGATATATCACGCAAATATTGGTTTGATTTCACTTCTATGTTCATATGATAAACCTATAAAACTCATCACCAAATTCCAAAATCCCTAAACGGTGATCTAAAATCCGGGAAGAGTTAAGAAGTTGATGAAATTGGATGGAAGATAATATATTAAAGATTAATCCACTATAATAATCATTGAGTGTCCAATGGAATGATAATTAGTACCCAATTTTCATCAACAACCTCTAAAATAAATTTTCAACTCTAAAAAATTAATATAGTATGACTGATAGATTTTATAATCAACTCACTATAAAAAACACGCACTATAATCTTATTAATACTATAAAATTTATTAATTTATTGAAAAACATTCTAAAATAAAACTTTCCTTATAAAATAATCAGCAAACTATTTATTTGAAATAATAAAATAATAATAATTGATATTGTAATAACTCATAACCTCATAATTCCTTCAATCTCAAAAAATATAATGTAGTATCTTATCCAAAATTTTATACCTATATTAATTACTCTTTCATCACCCTCATACTAATTCATTTGTGGAGAAAATTTCTATTCATCAAATGATTAACTAAAAAAGCTGGAAAAAAAATTCTAAATGCCCAATGCTCTAATATGGGAATGATATACTTTGACACTTACCCTGCAAAATATACCAATGAACACAAAAAAAGACATTTCTTTTTACCCCAAAAAAAATAATATCTTTTTGTTTACTATTTTAATCCCTTCAAATAAATTTATAATTTTATAAATACATATAATTTAATTTAAATAGTATTACTCAAATGTAATCATTATAATAAATTTAAATTAAAACTCTTTCCAAATAAAAAATTTTCTAAACCCAATTAAAAAAAATATCCCACATTAATAAAAAAAGAACTAATTAATTTAAATAAAAATAATGTCTACCTTTTATTTTAAATGTAATAACCATCCAGTACATTAAATTACATTAAAAATTTGTTTCATGTAAAATAATTCCCAATAAAGCGATTTCCTTTACTTTTGAAATACTGGAATGTTCAAAAAATAATAATCTCTTCCAAATAATATATCACTTGATCTATAACATCACCAAAATGTGAATAATATTATTATTAAAAATAACATACAAATGTCTGTTAAATTCATTAATTAAGTCTCTTAGGATAAGGTATTGATGGCAAAAGTAATTTATCACATTAATTTATTTTTTTAATATAATTCATTTAAATAATATAGTTATAATAAATTAAATTTAAATGTACTATGTTTTGACATATAAATCATAAAAATAAAATGTATACAATCTCTCATGTATGATCCCTATAACTATTTAAGAATTTAACCATTTATTACTTGATATTCCAATTACAAAATCATACTCATTCCTAGTTTTCCTAAACTCAACCCTTGAACAAACATGGTAAAATAATTATCCTCCATAACTATGTTGATTAAATCAATTTATGGTTTAGTTTATATGAAATAAATAACTCATTCTAAAACATATAACCAAATATAAAACCTAAACACTCCACCAGTACCACATTGTAATGGAAAAACCTGAATCGTTGATTGACCCAGACCAGACATCCAAACACAAATTACATGTTTAGCAATCATCTGGGTATGGTTAAAAGAAGTGATAGTTTAATTTCATCAATTGGGTACCGTTTAAATTTTTTTGGGAAAATTTTTGTTAATGATATATTCTTTAGGAAATATATTAGAACCCATCTATATAATTGACATTCCCTAAAAATATAGAATTCATCTACCAATGGATACATTACTATGAAAATAATACTTTGATATAATAGGGTAATTATACAATATTTAATATATAAAATTAAACATATAGTTAATTATGAACTAAATGAAAATATCTATTGAAACATATGAAATATCATATACATTCACACATACACTATGATAAATAAACTTATTCATGTGAAAAAGGAATCCTCTTATCGAAGTTTCCAACCTTACACAATCACTTGGAAGACTCTTGATCAACTATATCGACCCTGAGATAATTGATGAATTATCCAAGAATCTTAAAAAATACCTGGTCATACATAAAAATAATAATTTGATTATACATTTATATTATGGTTTATATTTTGGTGTCATTAAAATGTCTCAGTTTGTACCTCCAAGAGACTTGAACTACAATAGGTTAATAATCAGGTTCATGCATGTGTGTGTCTGTGTGACATATATATATAAAATTATTTACTCATTGGAAAATAGAAAAATGTTACATACTAGAGACCCCCCAATGTATAAACCATAACATATAAAATTTTCCTCTTACACAACCAAGAGAACATATACTAGAAATATAAACCACAACTCCCACATCACTAGAAGGATCTATATCTATTTAGAAACTATGTTCTAAATCAAAAAAGTAATGGATACAACAACATTGGAAAATGAAACAGGGAATTAAATCATATAAAAAAAATCCTCTCTTAGGAGGAAAAATATTTCATACACTACATTCTCTATAAGATTGAAAATTTCTATATATATATAAATATATATATATATAGTCATTAAAATCACTAGAATATAAAACCATCATAATTCATTAGCTATAATTCATGCACAAAAATGTATACCTCATAGTGGGATACCACTCAATCTCTAGATGAAACAATAAAAAGGAAAAGGTTAGAATTACTAAGAATATATCATAAGAATTGTATATGAAAACTACACATGAAATAAGAATAAAGAATATAAAATTAAAAAAATTATAATCCATCATAATCCAACTCACCTAAAACATAAAAATAAAACACTAAATATATTTTCACAGCTCTATTACTTATTCAAACAACTATAGTTAACATATTATGTCTTTTAAAATCCATACACTAACCTTAATAGATCACCTATACTAGTATTGTAATTCTAATTCAACACAACATCAATTCCTCTATCCCCAATTCTTGAGGTTTTAACCCTGTTAAACTATTGAAGATTATTCCCTAGATTTAAAAACAACTATAACCACTCAAACTACCTCATTTTTATAAGAATTACAAATAA
Organism: Viscum album; assembly: GCA_963277665.1. NCBI lineage: Eukaryota > Viridiplantae > Streptophyta > Magnoliopsida > Santalales > Viscaceae > Viscum > Viscum album. Next base: position 480,202,346 of record OY728141.1, read on the forward strand.
TTCACCAAAAAAATAAATCTAACATTAATATGCCTCAGACATAAATATTATAATAAAACTAATTTATGCATATGAAACCACATATGAAACCTAATGAAATACTGTAAGAGAATAATCCCAAAGGAAACAATATTCCATCAAAGTATAATAAAGATTAACCATTATAGAGTATCAAGTATTGATAGACCATAAAATGATAATAAATGGAAATAAAAATAATAAGGGAAAAAATTAAATAGATAACCCCAACTTATAATAATTATTCTCTATGGGGGTTATTTAAATTAACCGTATAGAATAATTTTTCACACTAATTATGCTTCCCCATGGTATCTACCTAAGTACTTATATTACAGTAAATAGAGTATTGAAAAATCAAATTATTAAAATTAAACGAATAATTGAATCAAATTAAATTCTATTAACATTAGGATACTAAATCATTCACTTTTAATATATTTAACCAAGATATTACATTTCCAATAATATTCAATCATAGGTCCACATTATGTTTTTATAACCAAATTAAAATTAATATGGATTATATAAGAAACATATAATATACCATTTAATTTATAATAGTTATTTTATAAAAATAGTTTATAATTATTTATATTAGCATGAATTCCTTAGAAATTTACTGAATATCACATGACCAAATATCTAAATTTACTAGTCCTATAAACGTAAACATAACTAAATAAACATTATTTTCTATGATAAAAGAATCTTATTACTTTTTTTAATTAGAATTCAATAATGAATATGATACTAAAGATATTCAATTAACTATTAGTTCTATGTAGTACATTTTAAAAATTACAATACATTAGATAAATCATTCATAATTATCATATACATTTATCATTAATATTAAGCGTGATTTAAATTAACATATATAATTTATTAATAAAACCCTCCAATTATATATCAAAAATATTTTTTAATACTTAATTAAATGCTTGAAAATAAATTATAGGGCACATCATACTTATCATTCAATTAAATTCATGTGGTCTGAGACCACCTATATTTATTAACTATAATAAATCTAATATAATTTTTTCAAAATCCATGATGAATGTTGGGATTTATATATTCTGTTCCAAAAGAAATTAAACCCATATAATAAATCACTATATATTAATAGAGAAATTACTAAATCAAAAACACTTTATATAACTCCATAAAATCTCCAAATAAGACCGAAAAATTTATATATTCTGAATAAAAACTAATCTAACCCAAAATTATGGAAATCCCTAAATGGGTAAAAATGAATATCATTTGGAAAATGATTGAAATATTTCTTTCAAAACATGTTGTAAATAATAATAAATGGGTAAAAATTAATTTAAAAATTCATATGATAATAGGAAAACATTTTATGGAAACATTTTTAGAAAACATGGGCATGGATGATAAATAGTCCCCAATGGATACTTAAAAGGAAATAATCCTTAATATGGGAGAGATTATTTAATCAATACACATTACAATATAATAAATATAAATTTATTCCTTATTTAAGAAATAATATCATAATAATATGGAAATATCATAGTATTCTACATAATACTCATAAAATACATTCATGGGTAGTATACACACCACGTAGAAAAACGAGTAGTGTATGAGGCATGTGTCTCATATAAATAATGGTGAAAACAACCCTAAAATAAAATTATAAAAATATTACCTTTGAAAACATTTGAATGAGATTAAAATATCCAAAAAAATTATAAATATTTATATATATATAAATAAATATGTTTGGTAAGACCATGAATATTGAAATGGAGAAAGTATTAATTATTCAAACATTCAAAGAGGTTCATACCACATTTAACATTTAAATAATATTCCCAACAACATAAAATGAATCTTTAAATACCATGAATATAGAAATATTCATGATATCAAATATTATATGATAATTACATACACCACACACAAGAAACTAGTGGTGAAAATGTCTTATACCTCAAGAAAATTAAATGTGAGACGTGATTACCTTAACTTAAGTTTGATATTATCCGTACGTGCCCAAAACTAACATAAAATGGTTTTAAACATAATATTAACTTATAATACAATCATAATAATATTTATAATTTAATATATGATTCTTTTATGGCATAAAATTACCGGTTTATTAATAATTTCCAATTTAATGCAATATTTTGGATAATAATCACTTTCGTTATCATACATGTTTTGACTTGTCATTCTTAGTTGTATTACAATGATAATGACTTAATAAAATTGGTAATGAATGATGTTTTTTATAAATCATATTTACTACGAATATAAATCTATATAATATATATATATATATATGAAATAGAATAAACTATTCATGGAGACTGTAGGGTGTACGTACACATGAATGTCATTTCTGTTTTTATCATATTAAATGGAAATATGTGAATGACATATCAGTAAAAATATATATAAACATATATATTATTATAAGAAAAATTATTATATCATATATTTAATACATATTAATAATATATATATTTATAATAATTCTTGAATAGTTAATGTGGAAGATGAATATCATCGTGTCATTGAGATGGTAAGTTGTACTTATACAACAGGGACATTATCATTCCATATTGGTAAAGGAAAAATAATTGGAAAGAATATGAATTATAAAGATAATATATTATGTCATATTTTTAATTTAAATCCTTTATATTCATTTTTATACCAATATAAATAATGTATACCGTAAAAATAGATAACACCATGCTATGGAGACGCTAAGCCATACGTAAGCACACATGGTGATATTATTTTTAGTAGGATGGGTAAACAGAGGAATATGGTTGTAACACAATCATCAAAACATCACAAAATATAATGAATTCTGGAATTTTACTTTGGTATGGAAATAACATAGACATAAGTAGAATAAGAATAAAATAACTTTGAATGTAGTGATAAAATAGTTACCTATTTTTCGGGTATCTTTTTTTGAATTTTATTAAAGGACACCATATAATTGATTTCATCACAAAGTATGGCCCCATGAATGTATTGAGGGAATTGTTTAGATGAAATGGTATGGTTTTGGATGATTCAATACCCTTCATAGGTTCTAATTAAAAATATTGAGAGGATTCATTTTATAAGGAGGCACTTTAGGAAAATCCAAGACTATTAATTTATTATAAATTGATTTTCAATTTTAAAAAATCTCCAATGTGAGTTATTTTTTATTTTATATGAGTATGGGTTTAAATCTTCTTTAATAATTAATTTTATATATGTTTAGGTTATAAAATTGATCTTATCGTTTTTGTGTTAACCTTTAGTTATACAATTTTACTCTTACCATGACAACATGTATTTTCACATTATAGAGTTAATTTAGTTAAAATAAAATGAAAAAAAAGAACCCCAATTGGAAAATTTATTACATATTTAAAACTATAAAAGTAAGTTGGAAGAACCTTTTATTTTAATAATAATTAATAAAATATTATTTAATTTAAATAATCTTTTATGTTAATTTTGATACTATTAAAACTGGATATTTTTAAAATATATCAAAACAACATGATAACTTCGAACCAATCTCTACAATATTTAAATAACATGTATAATTTATCTATAAAATTATTTTATGTCATTAATTAAGTAGAATAACATTTATTTTAATAATTTTTTATATCATTCATTTGATATCTCAATTAATTAAACTATTATTGTATCATTGTTGTACAAGCCATTAAAAATATTATTTCTTCACTAAAAATTAAAAATAAATTATCGTGATTATGGTAAATTTCTTATCATTAAAATTAATAATTATAGTCTAATTTATATTAAATTTTTCCCTATATAAAAAAAATATTTAGTTATTGAATTCTGAATATGACTCTTTTAACTCTTTTATAAATAAAATATAATAAATGTCTTAATCTAACAGAAGTTGCTTATATGGAAAGATATTTTTGACCAAATGATTATTTTTTTCGAAAAAAACATATCTAGTTAAATTAAGAGAAGTGTTAGGGTAATTTTATATTATTATATTATAATTGTTTTATTTAATTACCTTATTTACCTATAATCATGGTAAATAAAATTTCAAAGATATTATTCACTAAAAAAAATTATTCTTATTAGATCACATTTTTAATCTTGATTAAAACCATGTATGTCTATTTTTGTAAATTCAATTTATATAAGCGATAAGATTGCATTTACTGCTAATTCTAAAAATGTGTTTAGAAAGCAGGTAAAAGAGATGTTCAAAACATCAATTATTTTTTATATCTATTTCTAATGTAAAATGATTCCAATTTACTAAACATGATTAATATATTTTTTATTTATCTATTTTTACATTAAAATAATTTTAAAGTAAAATACTTAATTAAATAAAATAGTCATTCATTATCTATAATGTAATATTTTTCAGTATTCATAAAAAATTGTAACTTTTCAGAAAAATACATAATATTCACCCTAATCTAATTTTGATACTCTGAATTCAAAAATTAATTTCATTTTACAAAAATAAATGTCTTCTAGTTCCTAAAATTATATTTATTTTTTTCATAAAAGAACACGAGAAATAGTTCATTTTATAAAATAATAGTTTTAATAATATAATGTTTTTACCATAAATTATATTTTTTATTATCAAAATCATTATAAGTTATTTTTTAAAATTAGTTATTAATATTCATATTAAAATTCTTATAACTAGGTTAAAATATCTTTTTCAAAAAATTATAATAGTAATGTATTGTTTCATAGAATCTCAGTGTTTTATGTAACGCCTGCCAAAGCGTTGTTGTGTGTAGTACGTGCTTCCCTTGGTGTTTTGTATAACATATTCCAAACATAGTGATATTATATAATAAAAAAATCTATACTCAGTGTTTAGTGAAGTTATAATATCAAAAGAAAAAAAATGAATTCAAAAAATCTCATTGTGTTATATTCAAAACCCCTTAAAATGAATTTCTCCATCGAAATTAATCAGGGTTATAAAAAATATAGAATCCCAAATCGTCAAAACAAACAATGAAACTTTATTTTTGAAAATGAATAGTTGGATAATAACAGATGAAAAAATTAAATTATGACTAGGTCTCTACATAGGAGATCATAGGTGAATATTTTAGCATAAAGGAAAAGTATAAATAATCAAAGAGTTTGATAAATATCATTAATTACCAGAAAGAGGGTGATCTGAATAATGCTAACAATCTGAAAATCATAATCTGACGAAGCGTGAAAGAGGACATTGATATCATAAAAATTATGATAGTAGGACATGCTTTTACATCATGATGCTTTTTCCTATTGTTGAATAATTCTTAATAGTATATATACTTACTAGATTTAAAAATAACATAAATCTTTGTTGTTCCATGAAAATTTTCAATTAATCTCTTATTAAATGATATGAAGTTGAATTTTTCATTCATGAGGCATTACCAATCATGAGAAGAATGATAGTTCATTCTATCAATATTCAAACAAAAAGGTTAGCACATGCAATCATATAAACATAAGTACACCTATGGGGATATAATACACTAATACCACAAACAAATATTATGTTTACCTAAAACCGTCTATAAATTGAAAATCCCATAATCCTTTCGAATGATGAAATCCCAAAACATTAGAAATAATTCCACTGAATCATCTTAACATTTTTCACCATTATATTAAAAATAATTTCTTTGTTTACAAATTCCAAACATGTGAAAACATTGATCTTGTATTCTATTAAGTCAAGTAATAACAAGAATTACCATATATCATTATTGAAAACATGCATGTTTCATTATTCCAAATAATATTGTATATATGCCTTAACTTTTAAATAGTTTTATACATCATCCATTATAGCATAACCCTTATGTCAATAATTCATCAATCAGTTACAACGTAACTAGTATCATCCAATTTACTTATTCATATACAACTTATCATTATCTAAATATCATTATCTCATCATCATGATCATGTTAAGGGTTATCCTTCCCTTAACCATGTGTTTTCAAACAATATCATCTTATTACCTCAACCACTTTTCATGGTTACCTGTACCCTTTCAACATATCTTCATAAATACTTATATAAAAATCTATAATAGTCCAATCCATAGATGTTTCATTATTCCTTAATACTATAAAAAAAATTCTACAACATTTTTCATGAATTCCAATACATGAAGACATCGATTACTTTATCCCTAACCCTTTAACAAGGCTACCTCATCCTATTATCCAATAACTCATTCTTTTCCCATTAAATCTATATTCTCATCATAATTTGCAATATAACCATTACTCATACCATTTTACTGGTTCCCATTATGTGATTTCTTCATTGGACATTGTGTTTCATAATGACTAGTTAATCCATTCTTAAAACGCATAACCATTGATGATATATTAGATAGGACAATATTATCATCCCTTCCACTAACTGAACTCTTCATTTTTCTTTTTCAGTCACTGCCTTCTATACTTTTTCATAGTCAAAACATATTCTTGTTCTTCTAAGACATTCACATAGGTGAATATTTCCACATTCGTGACATAAAGGAAACTGAATCTTCTTTCCTCCATGGTCTCTATTTTCTAAACTCTCAGTGATATCCATCTATCTCCTCCTTGGTGAGTATAAGAGTTGGTAAATGTACACATTGTTAATCATGATCCCTGATATATGGTTAGGAATGATCAAAACAACCTTAACCATTGTTATCATACCATTTGAAATCCCAGTAATAGATTGAACATCATACTCATTGTTAATATAGTTCATTCTAGTTCCTTCCATTGTCTGAAACCAATAAGATTTGAGTAAGAAATCATTATCATAACGAGGGATCACATAATCATGGAAACAACTTATATTATTTCTATATTATAAAAAATTTCTTAAAATATGACTCCCTAGTTTTATCATAGGTTATTCATAACAAAATCATATTTAAATCCTTTAATATGGTTCATGAGGAGTCTGTGAATTCCCAAAACATATCTTCTGGAAATGTTAAACTAGTTGTGCAGCAAGTCCCATTTTCATGTACTTGATTACCCCAAGGCAGGATTGGAACATATTTCCAGAGTTCTTACACCTAGGTACATCCATGTCAAAGCCACATCCACTTATAGTTTCCGAAAAGGGATGTATTTCTTAGAAACCATTAACTCTATCATTCACCAAAATTATGACATTTTCCAAAATTGTAACTCATCCCTATACATATCCTTAGATACATTCCTTAACACATGCATATAAATATAACTAGGGATATCTTTAATGTTTTCTCATCATTGTTTTTCAAAGTATGAATAAACGTTTCCTTTGATACAAACTATAGTGACCCGAGCTTAACATACATGGATAATACATCATTTTAGATGAATATTTAGTACATTACAATAATACATGCATGAGGACCATAATATTTTATTATCTTTGGAAACATTGAAAAAAAAATCTTTTCTCTTGGTGGAATATTTTTGATATATCCCATAAAAATCTCCACCTTTATAACTTCTACCTACAAAATTTCTTCATAACCTGGGGAAAGAAAACATAAGAAAGGGGTGAGGTCAAATACTCATTAAGGGTAAGTAAGAAAGGTATGTAAGAATAATAATGAAGATAATAGTATCATAACATGATCATGAAAATAACAGATCATGCAATTCAAAACAAATATCATATACATTAATCATGGCATAAATAATGGGAGTTTGTAAAAAACTAAACTAAAGAAAATAAAGAACATAGGTCAAGGAATCCTGACGTAGGAATAAAACAAGGAAATGTGGTTAACACGTCATCATATACATTATTTGATAGTATCTATGCCATCACTTCTAAGAACATAATAATAGTATGGTTTCACTTGTTATACTATCTTAGTATTCATGGTCTAATCCCATGTCCATCTTAGTAGCAACAGTTCACTCCTCATTCCATCTTATTTTTCAAGGTTCACTTACATAGCCCTATTAGCAGTCAAGTATCACACCCAATACCATATTAGTTTATATCATGAAATATAAATCTTTACCCAATGCATTGTATGGATATATATATGTCCCATCAATCTCATAATTAAATCATTCTCATATGTGACATAAAAATAGAATACATTTATCATTAACAAAACCCAGGAAATAAAATGGGTTTCTTAATCATCATTCCATCATAACATAATCCATTTAAAAAATATATTTCATAAATATAATTTCATAATTAATATAATCAACCAAAAGAATAATAGGTAGATAATACCCGAAAAATATCCTTATTATTTGATATAAACTAATTTTGATAAAATAAATGAAAATAATTCTTGAGTAAAATATCCTTACTTCTTCAAAAATGATTTCTTCTCATAAAACATCAAACAATTTAAAAGAAAATAATTAATTTTAAAATAACCTTGAAATTTTTTAGAGTATTCTTCATGTAAATAAGGTGTTATGAAAGTGTAAAAATTCATTCAGGTTATATAAGTTATAAAAAACACCCCTCTTGTAATTTTTCCCGGAATGTCAAAAAGCACATGAATTGGAAAATGAAAGAAATATTCCCTTAAAATAGGCTATTAAAAAGTAAAAAATGGATAAAAATTAATTTTAACATTCATAAAATAATAATAAAACATTTTATGGAAGCATTTGTAGAAAACATGGACATGGATGATAAATATTCCCCAATAGAGACTTAAAAGGAAATAATCCCAAATGTGGGGGAGATTGTCAAATCAATTCTCATCACATTATAATCAATAGAAACACATGCCCCATGTAAGAAAAAAATTATAAGAATATGTAAATATAATAATATTCTATAAAATACACAAAAAATTACATTCAAGGGCAACATATACACCACGTAGAATTAAAAGTAATGTGTGAGGCATGTATCTTACAAAAATAAAGGAGAGATAGAACCCCCTTAAATAAAACCTTAAAAGGTTTACTTTTTAAAACATTCAAAAAAAATTAAATATAGTCATAAAATTTATTATATAATTCTTTATATATATATAAAAATAAATATGTATGATAAAACCATGTATATTGAAATGTAGAAAGGATTAATTGTGAAAACATTCAAAGCATCCCAAACCACTTTGAACATTTAAATACTATTACAAATATCAAAAATATGGATCTTTAAATAATATTAATATAAAAATATTAATGATATAAAAAATAATAGAATATTTTCATACACCACACACACAAAACTGGTGGTAAACAAGGCTTATATCTTAGGAAAATTTAATGTGAGATGAAATTCCCTTACCTTAATTTTGATATTCACCATATGTGTCCAAAAGCCATATATAATTGTTTTAAGCATATTATTAACATGTAATAGAATAATAATAAATTTATATCATATATTATAATTTTATGGATTTATATTAACCTTTTATTAATAATTTCCATATTAAATAAACATTTTGGGTAATAAACTCTTACTTTATCGTATATGTTTTGACTTGTTATTCATGATCATACTTCATAGATCATGATTTAATTACATAAATAATTTATAAAATCATTTATATATCACATATATTTAGAGTATAAATATATATATTAGAAACATATTTTTAATGGAATACACTATTCATGGAGACGGTAGGTCGTACATACACATGAAAGCTGTTTTTGTTTTCTTATCATATTGAATAAAAAAATTTGATAGAGTATATGTATAAATAAATAAATATATTATTCAAGAATAATTAATATGTCATATATTTTATACTTATTAATAATATATATTTATAGTCATCCATTAATGGTGAATGTTGAAGATGAATCTCATCGTGCAGTGGAGATTGTAAGTTATACGTACGAATGGCCGATTATATCATTCCATATTGGTAAAGGGTTAGAAATTGGGTAGAATATGAATTATAAATATCAATATTATTTCATATTTATTATTTAGACACTTTATATTCATCATCATACCCATATAAATAAATTATACATGAAGAATACTTTACACCACGGTAGAGAGATGGTAAGTTGTACGTACGCACACATGGTGATATTGTTTTTTTTATGATTGGTAAAAGGAGGAATATGGTTTTAATATAATCATAACAAAATCTCAGAATATATTACGTGTTGAAGTTATTAATATGGTATATAAACAATATATAAATGGGAAGTATAAGAAGAAAAGATATTTGAAATAGTTGACAAAAAAATTACCCCCTTTTCAGGTACGTCCTTCTAATTTGAACAAAATAACTATGTAGGATGGATTTAATCCCAATATATAGAATATAGAATGTAATGAGGAAATTTGGAAGAGTAAATGGGCTTGTATTTGATGATCTAAATGGATTTAGAGGTGTGAATTAAAGATAATCAGAGGTTCCCTTTTATAAGGGGGGAGGGGTACTACATGAAACCCTAAAACTATTAATTTATTATAAATTGATTTTAGATTTAAAACATCTCCAAAGTGATTTATTCATAATTTTAGATGATTATGGGTAGAAATAATCTCAACCAATGACTTTTATACATGTTTAGGATATATAATAAACCTTATCATTATACTTTAACCTTTAGTTAAACAATTTAATACTTACTATGACAACTTTGTTTACACTATAGGGTTAAAATAGTTACTATAAAATGAAACATGAACCCCAATTGAATAATTTATGAAATATTTAACACTATAGAATTTTGTTTTCTGATCCTTTAATTTTTATAGCATTTAATAAAATAAAATTTATTTTAAATTATCGATTATGTCAATTTTGAAACTATTCAATATTTAAATATAAAAAATTTGAAACCAACATGTTAAAATAAAAAAAATACTTCCAATACTTCACTAACTTGTCTATGGTATATATAAAATTCATGATTTTCATTTATTACGTCATTTTTTATTTATTTTCTTATTTTTAATATCATTTATTTGATATCTCAATTAATTAAACAATTACTCCATCATTATTGTATAAGACATTAGTTAAGTTATTTTTTATCTAGAAATTAAAAAAAAATCCTGATGAAGATAAAATTATTATCTTTAAAATCAATAATTATTGTCAAATTTATATTATGTGTAACTCTAAATAATATATTATTTAGTTATTAAATTTTGAATATGACTATTTTAAAAATTCATTAAATAAATTATAATAAATATCATAATCAAACACAAGTGGCTTAAAGAAAATCATATTTCGTACATAAGGTTTATTTGGGACGAAAAACACATATCAAGTGAAATTAGGACAATAGTTAGGGTAATTTTATATTATTATAATATTATTTTTACCTTCAATAACACTATTTATCTTTAAATGTCGTAAATTAAATTTAAAAGTTACTATTCACTAAAAAAATATTTTGATCCCATTATACGACATTTTTCATCCATATTATTACCAGGTATGTCTATTTTTTGAAATTCAATTCACAGAAGAAGTAAAATTACGTTTACTGCTAATCCCAAAAATGTGGCTAGAATGATTTCATTAAGTATTGTGAATAGAATTTTTACAATTATTTAAACTCAATATATTTGGAGAACATGATTCACATATAATATTTATTTTAAAATTATAATAATGGATTTAAGGATGAGATAAGGCCTAGAATATATGGGTAAATCAATATTAAACAATTTTTTAACATGTTTCAAGTACCTTAGCTGTAGATTTATTGCATCTATTATTTTAATTTATACCGCAACAACTACGTTTTAACGTAGTAATTTACCCTTTGAGCTTAAAAATAATGTTTCCATAATTTCATAATATGGACCATATAATTCTAAATTTTAAATGAAATTTATTGTATTCATTTTTTAGTTGGGAAAAATTATTTTTAAATAATAAACATCTCATGTATTAAATATAATATTTTATAGAAAAAAATAACATAAATTATAAAATTGCAAATATTGGTGCAATATCCCATCCCTAACCACTCTTTGGGAAAGTGGTGAGGATTCTCTATCCATTGGTGACATATTCAAGAAACAAAAGGATGGAGATAAATTCCAAGGGCATACTAAAATAGTGGGGGTGATTTTCCCTTAAAATTACCACAACCCATCAAGAAAAAATAAATAAAACCAAACAAAACATTATGATGTATGAAGTGAAAAGAATAAAAAAATGAAATACGAAAAATAAAAAATATTGTAATAAACTATAATAAAAATATACTAAAATAAATTATGATTCAATACAAATGTGGTATCAGTTTGTATTCTAATGAAACAATCAGATTGAAAGCTCTAGCTCCAGAACGCTACATCAGGTGGATCTTCTGAAGAATTATAAAATATTACCAATTTAATTATCATGGAAAAAAATGTTGGTATACACACTATAGTACATATGAAAGGGTTGAGTAATATTACCTTGTAGTAAATCTTCCAAAATCTCCCAACACACACCACTTAGACAAAAACAGGTTATATTGTAATTTCTAAAATAATATAAACCAAAATAGTGGACCATAAAATTTGTTAACTGATATAAATATATTAAATTATAAGTAAACTAAATTTTTTAAATTAATAACAAAATTTAATACCCATGAATATATATTACTCATGTATACATTCATTCCAAATGACAGTCCAATAATTGTGATTAGTTACTCCGCAATCAATAAAATTATCACTATGTGACCATCCATTAGGTGCATCCAGTATAGAACTTCACATCATGTCGATAATGGAAATGTGAGGTATAATGAAATGAGGTATACACACCACACCTGTATTCCATGTTCTCACTCCAATTAATTTCACATAAATTAATTCATCCATTTAAAACATTTAATCCAACATCGTTCTTACATTAAACCAAAAAAATAATTTAAAACCAAATTTAATAGTGTTTTCAAAAAAACTATCCAAATTCACAGATTTAAAATATTTCAATAAAATTGGTTTCCTAAATAAAAATAAACATTAGTTTCCATTGAGATTAAAATAAAATAATTAAAAAATTCAATCATTTATTTCCATAAACAAGTGGATATGAGATAAAATACATTAGCATCATAATGGGAGATGAAACCAGCGAATGAAACAACTAAACCTCCAAATCTAGTTTTAAAATTTATTTACATCAACAAAAACAGTCAATATCCCATCATAAAAACATCATATATAATCGATCAATATATAATAGATCATGTATAAGGTTATATTCAAAGGAAAAATGAGTGCATTTAGAAATAAGAAAGAAATGAGTAGAACAATGGTCTCATCCATTATTCATCAAGACACAAAACACGTAGATTCATTGAAATTAGGTTCTTGAAATAGAGGAGATTCTAGGAATTCCAAGATGAATCATTAAACTCCTGATATGTGGTTTACAGGAAACAAATCCATGTTTCTAAGAGAGAAAAAAATAAAATAAATCCGAATTATGTATATAATAATCCATGTATTATTATAATTGGAAACTTTTATGTACCCATGTGAAAACCAACCAAGTGATCCTTGAATATACTAAGGTGGACACAAAGTTGTTCTACATGGTTTGAAAATCCATTTGAAATGAATTTGTCACAAAAATATTCATATTTCACTATAGATAATAAATTTTCGTCATACTATTATGCCATCATACATAGATCTTTTAAATCCAATAATATATTTCACGGTTTCCTAGAAAAGATATATGTTTTCACCCTGACTATGATCAAACCACTAACCATTAAAACACTTCCAAATCACACTAATATCGTCAAGAAAGTCCAAAAACCAAACCCAAAAAAAATATACCTTCATATTATATAATAAAAAATTAAATTAAATTAAATTTTTAGTGTCGCATTTTCACCAATAGTTGGATTTATATCCCAAGAAAGCTAGAGAAGGTAATTTATTTGGATTGTTTGGGTCATTGTTCTAATATCTCCTTCTCATTTTCACATGTTTTCTCTTTAACTTCAACATGTTTCCATAATACTCTAACTAATGAAATATGATTTCCCTGTAAGAATTTATCTTTTCTATCTGTGATTTGAATCAACACCTGAATAAATGTATCATATTGTTCATTATCAACATGATCCCATCAAATGACAGGGATAGGATTTGGTTGGTATTTCCTCAATTGAGATGCATGAATGAAATTAAGAGCCATTTAGAACAATGGTGGTAACTAAAATCAATAAATAAGTTTACTATGTAATTCTAGTATATAAAAATTAGGATATAACAAATATTAAATATTCCTCATTTACCAATTCTATGAAGTCTCATCCTAGGATAATATTTTAAGAACACATGATATCCCATGATAAAGTATAATGGTCGATGATGAATATATTCATATAATTTCAGTTGGAATTAGGCTAAATCCATCTTTTTTTATCATCTTAATTTTCTCCACCATCTCGTTAACATGCATGGATCCCAATAGTTATATTTCTTCATTTTCTCACAAATAAAATGTAGAGAATCAAGGTATTCTGTATAATGCCTCAAAAAGAGACATATATATCATGGTTAGATAACTTTTTATACAAAAAAATCCAATGAGGTGAAATTATCCTCTCATGATCCATATAAATCAATTCCCCAATATTGGATCATGTCTTCTTGTATTGGAATCATTTTTTTGTGACTCCCCATCTGTTTGAGGATGATAAGATTTCTTAGTAGTCAATTTGGCACACGAATCTTGTGTCAACAATTTTTAAAACTGTTTGCTAAAAAAACATCACCCATTTGAGATTATCAAAATTATAATTCCAAGATATTTTATTATCTCCCTAATATGTTCCCACATCATGTTTTCTATCATATTTCGTTTACAAATCTAGATGATGTACGCAGACTTTTGTGTATCTCTTAAATCCCTTAGATTGAATGAAAAACCTAAATATTTCATGGTAAACCCATGATAAATCATAAAGATTTATGCAACCATTTCAATATTCGCTTAGTCATATATTACAATTTTCAAGATATTTTTTAATGTTAACCCTTGACCTAATAATAATATAGTAATTTCATTACATATTCAAAAAAATTCCATTTCCTACCCAATATCAAAAAATAGGTTCTTTAAACCTTATACATTTTCTGTATGACTAGATGAATGGCTGACTTATAATGGTGATACTAAGAATGATGGTATTCTTGATAGGAATGGAGAATAAATATTTGACTTTGAATAAGTATTAAATAATTCCCTTATTGTTTGAATTCAGCAAATATCTCCCCACCATAAATTTTAGAATTAATTGCAAGGAAATCAGGATGTAACGTTTATTCATCCTTGACTTTTTCAATCAAATCATGTATCAATTTCACTCAAAATAATATTTAAACTTAATTTCGAGAATTCCAATCCGTATTTTTTATCATAAGCCATTATTGTCCATTTACTTTGATTATTAAGTTCTCTTCCTAATTTATAATATGAAATTATGTTTAATGTATCAACCACATAATTTCCTTTCTTAGGCGGGTATATCAATTTGATGTCAAACTTCTAGTGATCTTCCTTTCATCATCTTTTTCTCATATTCAAATCCATTTATGATAATATTTGTTTGAAGTTATTAATGTATGTTAACATTGATAACTTCTCTCCAAAGTGATAAGAATTCCATTTATTCAGTGAATGAACCACCACGTCTCATTAAAATTCATGGGACAGAGAATTAATTTCATTAATTAACAACTATTGGAAACCTTAATCTATAATATGATATCCTTATATAAGGAAAAAAAATTCATATCCATAATCATGGTTAAAAACAACCTAATTTTTCTCTGGTTCGGGAATGACAATTTTTTGTGCTGAATTGATAATTTCCTTAATCTACAAAAAATATTGTTTATAATCATCACTCTAAACAACTGGAGTTCCCTTTATTGTGATTCATTAAATAAGAGATATGATACATGATATCTCTCGAATGAAGTAATGATAGTAACCCTATATGCTTAAAAATTTCTATATCTCAATGATGTTATTTTGAGATTTCTAATAGAAGACTATTAAAGCCCTTGATAATTTAGAATTAAACAAATAAATTTTATAATCCATTTCAACAACTTCCACATTTCACTTTCAGATCATACTTAATTAGAAATAAATAGTTAATTGAGGCTTGACCTTGAGTAGTGTCAGGTTGCGTGACCTCTTGGTATGTTTCTCACTATCTATTTGAGTGAGGTAACATCATTCTATAAGAATCTAATTTGGTTTATGGTGGAGTGTGTGTTTTTTTGACAAAAAGTCATAGTGGGTAATAGTATGTGGTCTTGTGGTAAAGAAACAACGTTATTATAATAAAACTATAATCTAAGATGAAAATTTTCATGGATAATGGATGTATTATTCCTTAAAATTGTAGTAGGATCCAACAATAAGGAATTAGTGTAGAGGAACTACTTGGATTTGAGGTTTTGGGTTATAAATGAGGGTGTGGTTCTTTAAAGGTGGGGTGTAACACCACACGAAATGTAATACCTAAATGGATAAAATTTACAACCAATTTAAACAAGGATGAATTTTATTTTTTGGTATCATACCTAATTAAAATAACACAATTGATATAGGAATGTACTAGAGTATTTTTGGGATGGGTGACCTCGATGGGATTTTCTCAAGGTGTGTGTGAGTGAGGGAAAAACAAAATGAAAGAACATTTTTTAGAATATGTGGGTAGTAACAAGTTTGATAAGATAAAATGGTAGGTAATATCATCAGGTGTCATGATTATTTAACCAAGTTATTATAATATATCCATGTGCTAGATGATCAGATTCGAAACCAAGGTAAGTTTGTGTCATGATAAAGAAAATAAATTTCTTTTCAGGATCTACTGATACTTCTTTCTCAAAAAAGGGAATGTCCATGGAAGGAAATTTTTTTATCTAGAAATTAAGATTTAAATATTTTTATAGAGTCATTTTTCTCATAATTTTTTTAAAATGATCTCAAAATATTCTTCCTGGTCTTTTGATTTTGATAATACACCATAGTTTCATCCAAAAATACCAAAAAAATGTATTGAGGTGTCTTTGAAATATTGAATTCAAAAATTCCATGAAAAATAATGGTTTATTTATAATACACATTTCCATGTATATATATTAATAATGACCATAAAATTTACTGAATGATATATTCAGAATATGATCCGTTTTCCCCAAGTTTGTGACACCCATACCATAAATCAATTTTAGAGAACCAATTTTCACACATAAATTGAAAAAATTGATCATTAATTTATGGAAAATGATATATATTAATTGTCATAACGTTACTCATTTTATTATAATAATCATAGAGTTTTATAAAATTGTATGCATACTTCATATAGAGAACTATAGAATACAATAAACATGTGCTTTTTATTATGAAACCATTACTTCCAAATTAATACAATTGGAACTTAAATTCATTTATCAAAATTAGTATTTTTCTATATGATGGATGTAAAATCAAATTTATTATTATAATAAGGTCAATTAAAAATTACAAATTCCTTTCTTGTGGGAAAAAAGTGCAACATTAATGAAATAAATAGAATTGTGATCCAATATGGTATGAACATTTCTTGCCTGAATTATTTCATTAAACACCATAGTGACTACTGTTAATTGATATGAAATAGTACCATCCATTATTTATAATAGTCTATATTTCCATCATTCTCATCCTCATATACATTAATTAGTTACACTATCCTATTATCTGATGTAAAATTTACTCATCGTGTATACCAATCAATATGAATCTTGAAATAAACTAAACAATCCATTCTATGGATTATGTCAAAAGTAGCAATGTCCAAAATAGATATATCCTGAATAAACTAGAATACATCAATAGTTTAATATAAATCCAATGAATTAAATCATCTACTCTATCATGGACTTGGAGGTTTCTAGGTACTCACCACATGTGGAATCATCCCATTATAAAATCCCATTTTATCCACAACATAATAATAAATAAAAGAGAGGGTGAACCAGTTTCATATAGAACATGCATAAGAATTTATTTATGAAGAATGGTACCTTTTACTATTTAAGGAAGTAATTAATCGCATGCGAGCATCTTTTATAGACCAAATAAGTCCTTACTCTCTCCCCCTTGTCCCTTTATTTCTTTTTTTGGATTCATTTCCTAATGTGTTTTGGTGTTTCTAGAATCACCTTGGATCACTAGGTTTTGCGGAGGAGAACTATTCTAATATGATCAACTAATTGAAATATAATATTTTTGAGACACATGAGATGTATTACAAAAATTGAAATTTCTAGATTTATAAAAATAATGCTAGATATGTTTCTTATAATTACATTTGTGACATGATTTTGGTAGTTCCATATAATCTTATTTTTTATACTCTAAATATCAACATTTTTAACATCTAGGAATACTAATGGGGTGTCGAGGAATGTTTATATGGTGACCCAATCTTTAAAAATACTTAATTTCCATATTTTTAATATATTTATTCAATAATACATGTGAATGATCTATAATTATTGTTTCCTTGTAATATTAGACATAAAAATACATTATATTAAGAATAAAAACATTTCAATTATTTAAAAATCCACAAAGTTATCTTAACCCCCAAATATCATCTAAAAATGAAAAGGTTATCCTTGAGAAAATATATAATGTGAAAAGGTGGCTATCAATCCCAGTAAGGGATTAAACCTGGAAATAAACCATAACATGATATTCCAAAGAAATAACATGTTCCCACCCTGCGTGTAATGAATTTCGTATATATGTGTTACACATTAGAAAAATAATCCATACACAAATCATATGCATGATCAAATACATGACAAGGAAGTTAGTTTTATAAAACTAATTCAAGGAATTACTATTGGATAAACCATATGGATTCCCAAGAGAGTAACGAAACAAATCATTTGAAATTTTATACCAAAAAATCATAATTGGTCTTGAATATCGAGATCCAATTTGTAAAAATGATAATAAAGATACGGGAGAAGAAATAATATAAACATTCTACTTTGGTAAAGCTTTATGAAATAAGTAAATTATATATTCAAAGAATTAATGACAAAGATATTTTACAGAAAACCAAAATTGAACCACGGGGTATCTATAATTTAATTATGTTTTAAAAAATAGTCATTAATTTAAAACCTTCATGGGGGTGATTCATGGAATCATACAATAAATATAAAAGTTCCATTAAATCACTTTTACATAAATGTGGGAATTATGATGGGAAACAAAACCATCTATAACCAAAAAATTAAAATGATGTTTAAATGAGTATATATTTATTAAATATTTCTAAAAAATATAATAGTTATATGATAAAAATTTATAAAAGGGAGAAAATTAAATATAATTCATAATAAAAATTTGCCAATGAGGTATGAAAGATATGTCACTATGTTTTAGAACCCCCTTGTTTAAAATCACACATCATAAATAATTAACAATCCCTTATTCTTAAAAAAAGTAAATTGTAATTATGATTTTATCATAAGATAACATTTAATTATGTTTCCATTTATATATGATAATGATGTTTGGATATAAAATTAGGGACAATGAGGGGAAGAAATTTTTTTAATTAATGATAATTATTCATAACATAATTATAATTTATAAAATGGTTGGAACTAAAAATTAAATAATATTTGAATATATGTGATACTAAAAAATATTATTATGGTATATTGTATGAAATTAAAGATGAAACTCACGGAGAAACATTATAAATCATGAAATAAAATGGTTTTATAAAATACCATTATGTTTTAGGTATGATATCAATCAGAGTTTACATAATTGAAGAGAATATATAGATGTTAATTTTTGATGTTCATGATTAATTTATTTTCTTACAATTCAAGTGGAAAGAGTATACGTCCTAAAAATGAATATTGGTTCATAATATAAACCCATGACTCAATAAAATATGATTGATATGAACCCTTACCTCATGTTAAAAGCACTCTACACTTTCACTTAGTGTTCTAAAATAATTTAATTAACATAATTATATATATACCCAAGAAACATATTCATCTATATTAAATATTCCAATGACAATAAACTATCAAATGTTATTTTTTATAATATATTTTTCTTTTCTATGTTATCTACATGAGTTTTTTGGGTCAATTTTACTATAATTTCTTATGTAAGTTGATGATGGTTGAAATATATGTAGAATAGTTATATAATATAGTTTGTGCCAAAATTTGGGAAGAATGAGAACAAACAGAAAGCATTAGGGGCTACCTTACGAAGACCATTCGCAGAGCCCCCAAGGCCCTGTGGCTGGCGCCCATCTCGCCCTTCACAAATATACCGTAGGGAAAGGTGGTGGGATACTCCGTGAACCAATTTTACATTCGCAAACCCATCACGGAGAAGGGAGGTGGGATGTTCCGCGAACCCTTTGACGTTCGTGAACCCACCGTGGAGAAAGCTTCATCTTTGCGCCAAGAGATCTCTACTTCGTGGCACCTCTTACCTAAAAATACTGGGCTCCCCTCGAGCATAAAGGAAGGATCCTCCGACGTTTTTTTTTATTAGCTCCCAAATAACAAAACAATATCTCCTATATGAACCATGATCTCTTCAAGGTACTTTTGAATCACAAAGTGCCTCCCCCTTTGCATTAATTCATCCCCTCTTCTGGGTGGGATCCCATTCACAGAGCCCACAGGCCTCCATGAAGAATGGGGATCCCCAAGGGGACTCGAGTCTTCGCAGAACACTTATGCTTCATGAAGTACCCTCGATGCACATGTGACCCACATGCTAAGGAAGTGTCACTTTCATTCATGATGCACATTGCTTTACAATGATATGCTTCGCAAGTCACCCTTGCTGAATAAAACACTGCTCCATGAATGACTTTACACATCACACAGCTCCATACATATTCACATATACCATACTTTTAAGTCTTGGACACTTCACTTCACGAAGCACACCCCTTCGCGAATCCCCTCCACTTCATGGAGTTCCATAGCTTCACGAGGATTCTTATTTTGAACCCATTTTCTTCGAAACTCTGTTTCCTATGAAACCCTCCATATTTTCATGAAGTAATTTCAATGTCCCTTGGGTGGTACTTCCCATTGCATTGCTTCGCCTCATGCTTCTTCACATAGTCACACTAATAGATATTGTTTCTTCGCATAGCCACGCTAACGTGGACCCCTCAATGGATCACTCCATAACACCCTCTCACCACGACATTGCATATGCCTTCCCTTCCACAATGGAGAGAGGTATTAGTTATTCAATTCTTAAGGAGTGCAGAGTGAACCCACCTCATCCGAGCTGCAGAACATTAAACTTCCAAGCATCGTCATCCACAATAAATGACATTAAACTGTGACCTCACCCCGTGTGTTGTATGCAGGGTTCCCTACCTTGGACATTCTACATTCCCACTGGTCTCCAAGGTTGTGAAATCATTCTTCACAAGGAATGAGATCCACTTTTTTGTAGTGTCATCTGTCCGTGGGTAATGGGAAACCACCTTGGTGCAAGCCCCTAGCTTTTCCTGCAGGAGGTA
Source organism: Viscum album (assembly GCA_963277665.1). Taxonomy (NCBI): domain Eukaryota; kingdom Viridiplantae; phylum Streptophyta; class Magnoliopsida; order Santalales; family Viscaceae; genus Viscum; species Viscum album. The sequence continues at coordinate 480,223,936 of OY728141.1, forward strand.
GCATCCCTACTCCTCCACTCTTCCTCAGTGTCAAGGACTAGAGAGGGGGATATGAATTGGAGCCCTCTTTTCTTTGGTGTCAAATCCCTCTCCCACTGAGCGTTGTCACCAATGGGTATCCACCCCGGGGTAAGTCCCAATCTCCATCTCCCCGGGCTGCGGACCACGCATAAGCCCCTGTTTCCTATTTGGTCAGCAAAAACCATGTAAGCCCCCATTCCACTTCCCACAGATGCACCTTCTACAACGTGATCATCAGGCCCTTGCTGCCTCTTGTTTCTCACATCATTCATGACTCACATGGGCGTAGAGTAAGCATCAACCATGAGATCATCTCTGGGAAGCCTATAGTGTAAGCCCCAAACATCGCCTAGCCCAAACTGCATGGACTTTGATCCTTGCCAAGCCACGGTACGTAGGAAGCCTCTCCGAGGTTCAAGACCAACAACCACTAGTTCTGACCCCCTTCACGTCGGTCCACCTTCGCCTTTCATGACGTTAAATGACATCCACCATACCGAGCTATATAGACTTTGATAATTACCAAGGAAAGGTATGTAGGACACCTCCTTATGTTTCAATATCGTAATCCATTTGGTCCCGAATATCTTCACGTTGGTTCACCAAAACCCAACCCGATCTACGTGGACATTGATCTTTTTCAAGGTAAGGTATGTAGGAAGCCTCACTAAAGTTCAATCCAATCAACCATTGGTTCTGACCACCCTTTACATCGGTTCCCTCTCCTCTTAAACTACGTGGTCGTTGATATTTTCCAAGGCAAGGTACGTAAGAAGCCTCCATGAGTTTCAAGCCAACTGCCCATTTGGTCTCGTACCACTTCACGGTGGTCCATCCCCATCTTGCATGGAATTAAACTGTATGCCTCTTTTGTCCCACAAGACACTAAACTATCCTCCCATCAAGTAATAAACCATTGTGACCCCATTCAGTGATAATCCGTTGTCAACCCCATTCAACAGTAAGCTGTTTTTAACCCCATTCAGTAGTTAGCTGTTGTCAGGACCATTCGGTGGTAAGGCGTTAAAGTCCCCCAATCAACTGTAAGTAATATATGGCCCCCAATAGATGGTAAGCTGTCTTTAGATGAACTAGGTAGACTTTTATTCCCTACTACAAGGATACATAAGAAGCCTTCCTGATGTTTAGGCACATGACGCATGTTTCATCATTATATCTCCCTCGAGCCTATGTATTTTGGGAAGGTCATGATATCACCTAGAGGTTCTATTTCCCTTAAATCTCATACATGCATCCATTCTCATGGGTCGCCTCAAAAAGTGTCATATAGTCCCACCGAACTTCATGGACTTTGATTCCCTTCCATTGGGATATGTAGGAAGTCTCTCCAAGGCTCAAGCCCAATATCACTGTTGTCCTCACATCGGTTCCATCCTAATCTCCATCCACTTCACTTAACCATCCATTATCCATCTTGAATCTTACCCGAGCCGCCACATCCTGGTGACATCATGCCAATTCACATCATCACTACCCCTAGTAGCAATGGGGTAACTAACCACGTTTCAGCCTCGACATAAATGTTCCCTCTAGGGGTTTCATCCATCTGATCCACTCTAATCAGTGTTCTGATCAGTTCAATATTTCTCTTCTAGATGTTAAAACTATGATATACCCTGGTTTAAACATGGAAAGATGAGGAAAACCTCAGAGACATGCCTATTCCATATATTGCCTGCATTCGATGTGGGATGCCTCAAGCTTTCTCACCCTTGAGAATCCCTATAATAAGAGAAAGAAACCCAAAAATGATAGTGTTCCAGTTTCCAGAGATGTTCGTCTTGTCCAACGTGACTACTCCCCTGACTGAACGATGCTGCCTTGATCAGAACCCTTGGAATGTCCTAACAGAAGTGGTGTAATTAACAGGAGTCCATGAAGAAATGGCACTTGGAATAGTTTCACGAACAACGTATTAGTCTATAAGGGAGTCTCGAACTAGATGATGAGATCTGATAAGGAATCCACAGAAGGTGGATCTGACATCCCATCCTCCCATTTCTATCAAGAAGTAGACTTCCTTGAATAAGCGACATATGCCACCAACATTTGTAAAGTGAGAATGTGGGGCCAGAACTGCACGTCCTCTATGGAATGATGTGAACGCCCCGATGAAAGCATCAGAAACAGATATGATGAACCCGACATGAATTTCTTCTCCTCAATTTGGATATTATTAGTGTTAAATATTTTAATGGATTAGCATGTCACCAGATCTAATTATACAGTGCTAGATCCTGCCAAGAAAACAGCGGGTCTGGTGTAAAACTCAGTAGAAGTTCGGGCAGTCAAAATGTTGGACATCTGGGTCTGTGACATTGTCAGGGTGGATCCTTCTTACCCTGCATGTGAGACGGAATGGCTCTGGGGCACTGGACGTCGATTTCTTTGTTTCAGTACTAATGTCTTTATCTCCAAACTTGTTAGGATCCAAGCTGCTTCACCAGGAACCTGATCACCACCTGCCCACTGACGCAGGGGCAGGGACAACAGAAATTTGGAAATCCCACGTGGCTCAACTACATTTATGACAGCTTCCACACCCACAGTCGTTTGGTTCCCACACCACATCTCCCATTTTGAATTTGTACAATGAATGGTGATATGAGATCTCGTACACTGATACAAGGAGGATATGATTATCCCAACTCAGGATATGGCCCGCCAGGATTTAGAGGCATCTATGCCTCATCACCACTGCCACCCCCATGGTCCACATAGAGAGCCACTACTCCCCACCCCAATATACAATTGTTTTGGGAACTTCTCCCTGGAATGTCATGAAAACTCCCTCCCCTATGCCTCCATGGTAGGGGATGTTTGGGCCATCCCATTTGGGATCCCATTCTAGGGGCCCCCAAAAATGGCCCCCACAACACCACGCAAGTGCCACCACCTAGTCCCATGTGCTGAAGAGCAGGTAATCTATGCACATGCACCACTGGCCCTAGTCCAGCTAACCCGACGCTAGCGTCGGGCGCAGGCCAAGGAGGACGTCTGCCAAGGGGAATCTACGTTAGCAACTACTACGACCCAGGACACTGCTAACGTGTATCATCTGCCTCTTGTGCACACTGATCTGGGGAACTTATATACTTAGCCCAGATCGAGGCCCCAACTACCCCACGAGTAGGCTGGGTCGACACTCTCGGCCGCTGGCAGAGGTAGCACCCACCGCAGACCGACACGATGAAGTGAAACCCAGTATGGAGGTCCTCTCCATACCGACACCATGGGTAATGTGGGTCCTCCCTACTTCCAATAATGAAAAGGAGTTCCACCCCATGCTACATTCAATCCGAACAAGGGTTCTCCCCATTCTAGTGACACTCAGTACAGAATCATCTCCCATGCTGATTACATTGGGTATGGGGTCATAACTCCTACCATGGACTGCCGATATGAAAATGTTATGAATCTGATCAATATCAAGTATGGGGGCTTCCCATGTCCTTGAAGAATTTAGAAAAGGTCCTCCTCGCCTCAACAATCAGAGGATTGAAGGCCGATTTCACTCCAATAGCACCCAGCATGGATGTCCTACCCGTGATCGGCCTGACCAGTATGAGGACCCGCCTCACGGTGACACTACAAGGGGAATCAACCATGGAGGTACTACCTGGGCTTCTATCATCTCTAGTAGAGGTCCTACCCACTCCGTCATTTCTCGTGGAGGTCCCATACACACATCATCCGGTGGACACAAAGATCCTCCACGTGTTCCCTTTGATATTTGTCTAGGTGCTCATCGCACCCCAACTCACTCAGGTGGAAGTCCACCCCACCCCAGCACTATTACGTCCAAAGGAACTCCTCGTATCAGAAATATTCCTTGTCCCGAAGAATCATATTAGGGTAGGAGGGCCGGTCATCGCCACCATAAAAATAAAACAGAGAAGATTCAGAATTAAACCGTTTTTCTTCTCAAATTCAGAGACAGAAATACAATTCATTTATGGAACCCTCTCATAGATCCACCGTGTCGAGGTCTAGGGCATGAACAAGGCACATAAGCCATAGACTTACAGAATGTGAGGTCTATCATATTCCCGCCTCCCTCCACAGGTATATCCAGGAGGACGAAGATTTGGAATCTCTATAGGATACAACCGTTCAATAGCCACCATCATCGCTAGAAGCACTATCTATCTCGACTAAAGATCATGGAGAGCTATTAAGTGTGTCAACGGTGGACAAGAATCCACATAAACCATAAAAAAATTGTAGTCTCTACAATGGAAACTATAGTCGTCAGTCCATCTTACTGCGATATGGTGTCCAAGACACTACACTCTTCGGAGGATACCGCAAGATGTGGTGTCTTATTGGATCTCTCGCCAAATTCTCTATCTACTGGCCTACAATATCAACAGTATGCATCAGTACCACTATCAGTTCGCCATCCACCACTAGTAGATGAGTGGGGGTAATGAATGGACATACCCTGAATCTAGACCAAAGAGTTTTTGGGATATCCTCACAGTAGACCATCTCCCTGAGATGTTCCGGCCAGTTGTAGTACCAAATTTGCGGGCACCAGAAGCACACACCCAGGAAGCGGAGGGATGCTTCCACCAGACACTATGGGTGAATCATTTATACATTCGATATTGACGAGTGACCTATCCCAATAGTCATGAACACATCAAATATATCATCCAACAATTCTGTTGGGTCTATTTGGCCGCTCTCCCCGTGGCCCAATGCCCTGAGGCACCAGGCCGCCATTAGACCCTCCAACGACTATGCATCCAGGGCATTAAAGTTCTCCATAGGATATTCCTGGAGGCTTCTCCCTATGTTCAAATTCTAGGTTGGGGGCAGTAGACATCCCTTCGTATATTTTCCATTTGTTTCCAGCCCGATTTTCCAAATGACATAGAGGATATGCCTTCATGCAGGGTCGTGATTAAAATGGATGAACTTTTAGAGGGGGAAAATGAGATAGAGATCCTTGATGAGGACTCACCCATATAGGTAGTTCCATAACTATTAGATTCATTAGTAAGGTCCACTCACTAGTATATAAATCTACTGGGTCATCATGTGCCCACTGAGGCAGTAGTCCTTACCCAGAATCCCAACAAGGGTAAGGAATTCCATGGAGCCGTCAAACCCTCCAACCCATCTGGCACAGTAGAGAAGGTGGAATATAACCCCAAAAAAGATGTGTTGCGTCAGCAACTCGCCGAATAGAAGAATATGGATGACAATGTATTTGCTGAACACGTTTTCCAGCGACGACCAGACTACGGTGATCCTCATCTAGTGCAGGAGGGAAAGGTACAACATCCCATTTGAGAACTACCCCAATGTTTCCCTGATCATCCTAGACATGAATGTAGGTTGGAGTTTGGATCTTATGTAAAGAGGGCACATTATATGTTTCCAAACCCTCCTGAATGGCATGATTTTCCTTGGGATCTAGCTCGGATTCCACCAGATTCTCCACAGGTCATTTCACAAGCCACTCCACGGGCTGTTGTGCCTGTTTCTCGGGTTGAAGAACCTGCCAATGCATCAATGGTCAGGGATCCCCATCGTGATAAGAATCCTTGCCCAGATGATCCAATGGCCGCACTCATTGCACGCCTCAAAGCTTTAGAGAATTTACAAGTGGAAATCCTGTATGATGGGAAGCCATACCCGGCATGTGAGGATGATATTCCAACACCCCCAGGATCTAAGAATCCCACCTTTTCTCCATTAAATGGGATGTGGGGCCCTCTACAGCACCTGGCCCACATTATCATGAGGTGTGGCCCATGTTGGGAAGTCTAGAATAGACGGATGCCACCAAACACTGGGGTTTAGTACATACATTGGAAGGGTCGGTGTGTGTCTGGCACAAGCATCTCCCTATCCGATTAGTGGCCAACAGGGAGGAACTTCATAGGCAGTTCCTCTACCAGTTTAGTTCTTCCACTCTAGAGGTGGGGATCACCGACCTCTTCAAGTGCAAGCATAGGCCTGATGGGTGTGTTGCTGAATTTTTCACCAGGTGGAAAGGACTCACATACTCTCTTGACAAGCCCCTAAGTCAAGAGAAATTACTAATGATGTGCATAAGGAATGTCAAGATGAAACTGGACCCCTCTCTGATCACCCAGAACAACCCCTGGGAGATTCTGAGATGTCTTAGATAAGGCCCAACACCTTGAGGAAGCCTTATAACAGGCTAATAAGCCATGTTGTTTCCTTCTGTAATCCCCGCTAGAAGGGCCAGAAGGGTCGAGCCTTCCATAGTGGTTCAAATAGAAGCCCCAATGCAACTAGATTTGTCACTAATGGAGTCTCCTCTATAGCCTTTCCAGGGCCCTCCCCCAGAGAAGAAGCCTCTGACCCAGCAGCGCCCACCGTAGAATTGGCTGGTGCCCCGCACAATGTCCCGCCACCGCCTAGGTGAGATAACCATGCTCCGCCTCCTCAGAAGGCTCCTCAATCCCCTCATCAGGGTCAATATCTGAGTTCCCCATTCCTAGATAAGAGGAACTAGACCTAATCTTTCAATGAGGCACAAGTCCCTTGTTATTTCAAAAGTTCCCTAGAGCAGGGGATTGTACGTTTACCTAAGTGCAAGAGGATAGAAGAGGCGAACCTCACTGATCGCCCTAATTACATCCCCTACCACTAGAACCTATGGAACACCCTCAAAAAATGATATGTTTTCAATGACGAGCTTCAATACCAGGTGGAAAATAACAAAGTCTGGTTGGGACCAGCTCCGGCACACATGGAAGGCATCTTCGTGAGGCCAAACAACAGCATCGACAGTGATGACAAGTGGCATCAGGTTTCTAGCTATGAGTCCCAGAAGTATGATGACAAGATGGCTCATAAAATAGTTGAACATGCCCATGGTGTTATCCCTGCATGCATAAATCTTCCAGAGCCTTCATAAACCACAACTACTACATATGAATCTTCGTCTTAACATTCCCCTTCATAGAAGAGAAAACCTCAGTGACATAAGGGAAAGCAAAGTCCCATGCTAATGCCATCATCATCCTGTACTTTTGATGACATCATGCCCCCCAAAGATGGAGATCCCTCCCAGAATTCTCCTAGTAGTGGACGGTTCTTCGAGTGATGGTCATGGGTATGCCTAGGTTAATACCGTAGAGCTGGTAAATTCCTACATGATTCCTGACGTTGAGGAGCTCCAGGATGATCCTCCCAACATCCCCAACCATCGTTACCATCGACAGAGCTGCTTCAATATGGGCTGTTAGAGTGCCTTGTCTAGTACTTCCATCTAGGTAGTGCACGTGACTGAAACAAAGCAGTGGGCCCAGCGCAGATCTTTGTATGCGTAGCCTTCACATCTGGTTGTAAGGACCCAGTTGGAGTAATGAACCACTGAGAGGGGGGGGGGGGTGAATCAGTGGTACCCCTTCCTCTTCGTTTAAGTTCTCTTAAAATGAGAACAACCTTTGTCTCTTTTTAAGGATAAACTTACCTACTGAGAAACAAACAAGAACACATCCAATGGAACCCAGAAATTTACAAGGTTCACTATTCAATAAGAATAGCTACATCCTTGGTATGGTTGGAAACAATCCATCACCATAAAATCGACTATGAAAACAATCTTTGAATTACAATGAGTAGGCTATACCCTTACACTATTGAAGCACAGGGAAACAATCACTCCAGTGCGTGTGAACACTCTTATCACAATAGAGAAAAGACACTTTTCTTAAAACAACATATGTTTCCTGCACTTCCATTAAAACACACAAGTGTAAGAAAGTTCAGCACAAATCTTCAGTTCCTTACTCAGAAGAAATGCAAGGACTTCTTGGACTTTCGATAGATCAATTACAGTCCGAACATCCCATTCTGAATCTCCACTCTGAATTCTTCACTTTGAAATTTCTTCTTCACACCGATTCTTCAATTTGAGTCTTCCTCATTCTGAGAAACTCAATACGGTGACAGCGAGTACGGATTCCCCATTCCGAATATCCACTTCAAATTCTTTACTCCAAATTTTATTCTTCACTTCGATTATTTAATCTGAGTCTTCCATAGTATGAGAAACTCAATACAGTGACAGCCAGTACTGATTCCCCATTCGGAATCTCCACTCCGAATTTTCTTCTATACTCTGATTCTTCAATCTGAGTCTTCCGTAGTCTGAGAAACTCAATACAGTGATAGCCAGTACTTATTCTTCATTCTGAATATACACTCATAATTCTTCACTTCTAATTTTCTTCTTCACTCCATATTTTCTCAATCCAACAAACTCAATACAGTGTCAACCAGTATCAAATTCTCGTTTCAATTGAGACTATAATAAAAAATCAGTCGGCCACACACTTCTTTCTCTCTCTATATTATGAGAGCTTCTCTCACTACATCATCATTACACATTTACTTTGTACTTTGATCTCCTTTTATAGGTGCTCCAAAGTGTGCTTATCCATTAAACCAAAATATTTTCCCGCTCACTAAGATTCACTCAAATCATAATTTCTCATGAAATCTCGGAGTAATTAAGACTTTTTCAACACTTCTATAATCTTCTTGAATATTCATCCACTTCTTTTGATTTATATATTTGGCATTTTTCGGATCCGACTTTGTTACACAAGATTCTCGGTATCACATTCTCCAATCAACTCATCTGTCTTCTCGGCATCACTTTCTCGGATTCACTCATCTTGATTCTTCGGCATCATATTCTCGGATCCATCCTTCTTGAGTCTTCGGAATCACTTAAATTCTTTGCATGACCTTTCACCTATTCTTTGGCATGACCCCAATTCAATTCTTGGTATGACTCTTCATCACATCTCGGTATGGCTTTTGGTTCTCGTGAAACTTCACCGATTCACGGTACGACTTCACCAATTCACAGTACGACTTCTCCGATCAAATTTTTCTTGCATCGTGAGTACTTGCATATAGTCAAAAATTTAGAGTTACAAAACAAAAAAGCATCATCACAATTATTGCTTTCACATCTCCTATCAGCCATCTTTTGTGAATTTGCAATATCCTAGTTCCGAACATCTCAATTTCTATACTCCAAATTCCATACTCTGAATTCTTCGATCACCAGGTTCTGAATGTTCAATATTCTCAGTTCCGAATCATCAAACATCCAGATTCCGAATTCATAGAAATTTAAGGTGTCTTTACTTTATGAAAACTTCTTCAAGATCAATAGGAGACAATCCATGCAAACCTTCTCTTTCTTTAGATTGGTCCTAATAATACCCCCCTTTGGATTAGGTATTCAACCATGTTTTCATAAATCACCAAACATGGAAACCTCAAGAAATGGATAACATATCAATAATTCTAAGCCTATATGAGCTAACTCATTGTAGGAAACAAGAATCATTGATAGAAAAACCATGTTGTCCATAAGTAGTAAAAATGACATCTTTAGCTTCATACATCCAATAAACAACTTCAATTCCTTTCATACAACTACTCCAACAAACAGTTAGAATAGTACACATACATAAACAATGCTGAGTTCACAGCTTACCCACCACTCTCTCTTTGAAAAATTGATTTATGATACAAACAATTTATCCCCCTTGACAAAACAATCCAAAGGTAAGAAGAGAGAGGGGATGGTACAACAAAACATAGCTTTGAAGAGAAAGAGGTAGGACACCAATTTTTATCCTCAGTCTTGAGAATGATTTATTTGGCAGAGGTTTCGTGAAAATATCAGCAACCTGTTCAGTAGATGAAACATATTCAAGTTTAAGTTCATTCTTTTCCACATGATCTTTGATGAAATGATATTTGATGTCAATATCCTTTTAAATAGAATGTTGTACTGTATTATTGGTATGATTAATTGTACATTGATTATCACAACCGAAGAGCATGGGCAGCTTCACTTCAACTAACAAATCCTCCAACTGTGTCTTCAACCAGATAAGTTGAGTAGTGGCCATGGTTACAGCAACATATTTTGCTTCAGCCGTAATAAGTGTCACAGAATTTTGCTTCCTTGAGTGCCAGCCAACACAACATTTTCCTATATATAACACTACACTAGATGTGGATCTTTTATCATTAACATTTCCTGCCCAATATTCATCTGAATAGCCAAACATATCAGTGTTATTTGAGCCACTATACTTGATTCTGAATTCTGTTGTGGCTTTTATGTATCTAAGAATTCGTTTTCCAGTAACTAGATATGAATCTTTAGAAGAACTCTGGAATCATACACATAAGGTAATAGAAAAAACAATATTTGGTCTTGATGCAGTTAGGTATAACAAACTTCCAATCAGCTTTCGATATTCTTTCTGATCAACTTCATTTCCTTCATCATCTTTTCTTAGCTTCATTTCCACTGAGATAGGAGTTGATACAGGTTTTGATTTTTCCATCCCAAACTTCTTAAGAAGCTCCTTATCATACTTTTCTTGGGATAGAAAAATGATATCTTTCTCTTGAAAAATTTGTAACCCAACTAAGTATCTCATTTCACCCAATAAGGACATTTCAAAGACATTCTTAATTTCTTTAGCAAACCGTTCACAGTTTCTTTCATCATTCACAGCAAAAATAATATCATCAATATAGACAATCACAATGAGAGAAAGATCTTGGCTTTCCTTGATGTACAGATTGCTATCAACTCTTTCTTTCTTGAAGTTCTTATCCATTAAGCAAGTGTCAATTTAGGAAAACCATGGTCTTAGAGATTTCTTTATCCCATACAAGGATTTCTTCAACTTGCACACATAACTTTCATTCTTCCCAACAACAATGCCACATGGTTGCTCAATATAAACTTCTTCTTTGAGATCAACATTGAGAAATGCGGATTTATCATCCATTTGAACAATTTTGTAGCCCCGTTGTGCAGAAATAGCAAGAAAGATTCAAATAGTTTCTAATCTGGGTACCGGAGCAAAGTTTTCTTTGAAGTCAATTCCTTCAATCAGAGAGTAGCCTTTTCAAACCAATCGTGATTTTTTTCTAATAACATCACCTTCTTCATTCAACTTGTTCCAAAAGAACCATTTTGTTCCAATAATGTTCTTATTTTCAATCTTGGGTACGAGTTCCCATGTGTCATTTTTTTCAATCTGATCCAATGATTCAATCATGGCTTGAACCCATTCTAGATGCTCAAAGGCTTCTTTAACATCATTTGGTTCTACTTTGGAATACAAGGATGTATGTGATATAGAATTTATTTTTCTTCTTGTTTGAACCATGTGATGTTGATCACTAATAATATTCTGAGATTGCACTTGTGTCATCAACCTTGGATACGTTTTTCTTGTGCCCTCCTAATCCCTTGATATGGTTGAATATGATTCATTATCTTGATTAGGATTACAATTCATTGCATCCTTATCAGAATTGTCAACTTCATCTTCCTTATATTCCTTGTCTATCTTGACATGCTTATCTTTCCCGGGATTTTCAATGACTTTTATATCAACTGTATCCACCATTCATCATGTTTCTTTGTTAAATCATATATAACCTCTTCCTTCTGGAGCATAACAAAGAAAAATTCCATCTTCTCTTTTTTTCTCTAATTTTCCACTACTTCCACCATTCATCATTATGATGCATGGGATCCCAAAAACATTAGCATGCTTCATACTTAGAGTAATGCCATAGAAAAGATCATATAGAGGCATGTTTTATTGGGTCTTGTAGAAACATCAATTTTGAATATAAATATCTATACTTTTATCTTGCCTCTAAAATTAATTAGTAAGGTCATGTTCAAGTAACATGGATCTTCCCACATCCACCAAGCTTCTGTTCTTTCTTTCAGCAACCCCATTTTGTTGAGGTGTATATGGAGTACTGTATTCATGTTGAATCTCATGCTTCTCAAGATAGTCATAAAATTCTCCACTTCTATACTCACCACCATTATCTGCTCTCAATTTCAATACAGAGCTCACCCATTCTTTCTCATCTTTCCTTCTGAAGCATTTAAACATTTTCTAGGCGTCTGACTTGTGCTTCATAAACATAACACATGTAATGCAAGTAAAATAATAAATGAATGTGATGAATTAATTGTCTCTATTTGTTGATTGTTTTCTCATCGGCCCACATATATCAGAATGTATTAGTTCAAGGGGTTGTTTTGAACAAATGTCAACCTTCTTATGCACAACACTTGTAATTTTTCCTTTCTAACAGGTAGTGCAACACCAATCTCTTCTTCTTGTCAAATCTTGAATATCTCGAACACTGTCCCCTTGAGATAACATTCTCATGTTTCTCTGACACATGGTTCCAAGTCTTCTATTCCACAACTGATTTTCTTCTAATATGCTCATGTAACAAGAGTTTTGTGAATTTGCAACTTGAAACATATTTCTATTGGTTCCTAGGCCTCTTATAACAATATTCCCATATTCTTCACTTGTCACAATAAATCAATCATTCTTGAAGATAACTTTTTTACACTTATCACACAATTGTAATACACTCAACATGTTGTGCTTCAGTCCATCAACATATAGAGTTTTCTTGCACTTTAATTTTTCCTTCCCAATGATGGTTGATACAACACCTTTGATTTTTAAAGATTCATCATATCCAAATTTAATTGTGCCTTATTTAAACTTCTTCACATTCTTTAGCAACATCATGTATCCTGTCATATATGACGAACACCCACTATCATGTATACAAGGTCGTTCTTCAATGGTAACTTTTAGAGTAGTTTCAACAACAAGAACTTTTTCTTCATTAACTTCTTTCTTCACCTTCATCTTCTAAGAATTAAGAACCTTTTGTTGAGCTGGTAACAACACAAGACATCCTTTTTCAAGGTGTCCAGGTTGTTCACACCTTTCATAAATGGTTTCTAAAGGCTAGATCCTATTTTCTATCTTAACTTCATTATTCTCAAATTTATTCAAGAAAACCTTCTCACTCTTCTTCCATTGAGGATATTAGCTCCCCCTCAATCTCTGCCTTTCATAACTTGTGGGGCTGTGGTAATAATGTTGATTGAACCAACATATATTCATTGTATTCCTGAATCCACCAGAATACCAATAGTACCCATAGAAAGAGTACCTTCCTCTAAATATTTTGTTCTGATACTTCTTTGTGGCTCTTTCTTCAGCCCCACCAACCATTCCTTCGATAGAAAGATTTCTCTGCTGTAATTCTTCCTTCTATGATTTTTCTTGTTTTTCAGCAGTGTTAGACTTAGGTTTCATTGAATCTTCAGAGTTCCGAGTAATGCTGGTCTTGGCCACATAAGTAACATTCATATCTTTCTTCTTCACAGTAACCACTTTATTCTTCTGTTGAATTTTCTCAAAATGTGCTTGTTGAGAGCCTTCACCAACATCAGTAGTTGAGTTTTGAAAACAAATATTTTTTTATTCAACTTCTGAGATCTTCATTCGAACGAGTTCTAATTCTTCCTCTTTTTCCTTTATCTTAACTCTCATGTGCTCATTTTGATTTTTCTCATCTTCAAGAGACTCATTCAAGTCATTAAGACCTTTCTCAAGTTATTATTTATCATTGGATTGATTGGATGCTGAGAAACATCCATCTTACATCTTTTTGTTAAGATTCTCCAGCCTTCTAGTCTTCCTTAATCATTTCTTCAATTCTTCCTTCAGATGCATCTCAAGCTACATTTCTTCTTCTTCCGAGCTGCTACTTCCAAAATCTTCATCATTCACTGTTGCAATGAAATTATTTTCCACACCATGCTCAACTGATTTTTCAGATTCAGCATCACTTTTCATCTTCCTCATTTATGGATAGAAATATTTTTCTCTTTGATTTGAATAACTTCTTTTCCTTCTCCGACTTTCCTTTGCCACCCTGATTCTTCCATAACTTTCTTGGTTTTCTTTGTTCTTCATCATTATCTTCCTCTTTACCCCTTCGAGGATAGTTATCTGCATTGTGGCCAATACCTCCACATTCAAAACACTTCAATGGAAGTTTTCCCTTGTATTTCCCTGTGCCTCTTTTTACATTTTTTTAAAACAAGGATAAAATATCATTAAGATTTTTACATACCTCGCTTTCAGAGTCAGATTCACCACCATCTTCTTCAATCAATATATTCTTAGACTTTTCATTCTTCATGGATTTGAAAGATAATTCTCTGTCAACCTTTTTCTTGGTCTTCATATCCTTTTCCCTTCTCCTCTCATAAATAATTATAGTGATATGCAAATCATCAAGAGATAGAGTCCCTGAATCTCTGTCTTCTAATGAATATACCTTCGCATAGAATTTATCATGAAGAATACTCAAGGTATTTTCCACCATAGTAGAGTCTTTAAGATCTTCAATAAGACATCTGATAGTACTAAAAATATCATTTACCCTTGTGATGAAATCCCCAACAGATTCATGCTCTCCCATCTTCAGGTCTTTGTACTTCAATCTCCAGATTTAATGTTTTTTCCTTCTTGACTTTTGTATTGCCTTCATATATGTTTTTCAGTGTGTCCCATATACCTTTGGATGTGGCCAATCCTTTTAATATCAACAATTCACTTTCAAAAAGTGAAGAAAATATAGCATTATTGGCTCTTCAATCATTCTCAAGAAACATCTTGTCAAAAGGTTTAAGTGGAACATTGACTTCAATGGGGGAAACCCAACTGTTTCAGCTTCAAGAACATCATAACTAATATACATGAGATACAGTATCATTTTATCCTTCTAGATGTGATAGTTTTTCCCATCGAATACCGTAATTCCTTTATTGTTCACAAAATTCAGATTCTCCATCAGCAAATAAAACAAAGGAAACCTGGCTCTGATACAACATGTAAGGACCCTGTTGGAGTCATGAACCACTGAGAGGGGGGGGGTTGACTCAGTGGTACCCCTTCCTCTTCTTTTATGTTCCCTTAAAATGAGAACAACCTTTGTCTCTTGTTAAAGATATAATTCCCTATTGATAATCATACAAGCACACGTCCAAAGGAACACAACAATTTACAACATTCACTATTCAATAAGAATAAATACATCCTTGGTATGGTTGGAAACATTCCAGCACCATACAATCCACTAAGAAAACAATCCTTGAATTACCGCGAGTATGATATACCCTTACACTCATGAAGCACTGAGAAACAATCACTCCAGTGTGTGTGCACCCTCTTAGCACAATAGGGAAATGTCTCTTTTCTTGTAACAAATTATGTTACCTGCACTTACATTCAAATACACAAGTGTAAGAAATTTCAGCACAAATCTTCACTTCCTTACCCAGAAGAAAGGCAAGGACTTCTTGGACTTGCGATAGATCAATTACAGTCTCAAATTCTAATTCTGAATCTCCACTCCGAATTCTTCACTCTGAAATTTCTTCTTCACTTTGATTCTTCAATCCGAGTCTTCCTCAGTCTTAGAAACTCAATATGGTGACAACCAGTACTGATTCCCCATTCCGAATCATCACTCTGAATTCATCACTCCGATTCTTCAATAGTAGTCTTCCTCAGTCTGAGAAACTCAATACGGTGACAGCCAGTACTGATTCCTCATTCCGAATCTCCACTCCGAATTCTTCACTCTGAATTTTCTTCTTCACTCTAATGCTTCAATATGAGTCTTCCTCTGTCTGAGAAACTCAATACAGTGATAGCGAGTACTGATTACCCATTCTGAATCTCCACTTAGAATTCTTAACTCTGAATTTTCTTCTTCACTCTGAATTTTCTCAATCAGAGAAACTCAATACGGTGTCAACCAGTATCAAAATATCATTTCAATTGAGACTATAATGAAAACTCAGTTGACCACACACTTCTTTCTCTCTCTAGATTATCAGAGCTTCTCTCACTACAACATCATTACTCAATTACTTTGTTCTCTGATATACTTTTTTAGTTTCTCCAAAGTGTGCTTAAGTCAGAAACCAAAATATTTTACCGCTCACTTAGATTCACTCAAATCTTAATTTCTCCTGAAATCCCGGAGTAATTAAGACCTTTTCAATGATTCTAGAATCTTTTTGAATCATATTCCACTTATCATGATTTAGAACTTTGGCCTTTTTCAGATCTGAATTTATTACACAAGTTTCTCAGTTTCTCATTCTCGGATCCACTCATCTTTCTTCTCGGCATCACTTTCTAGGATTCAGTCATCTTGATACTTCAGCATCACTTTCTCAGATCCATCCTTCTTGTGCCTTCAGAATCACTTCAATTCTCAGCATGACTCTTCACTGCTTCTTCAGCATGATACCATTCCAATTCTTGGTATGACCCATCATCACTTCTTGGTATGGCTTTGGTTCTTGGTGCGACTTCACCGATTCTCGGTACGACTTCACCAATTCTCGGTACGACTTCTCCGATCAACTTTTTCTTGCATCTTGAGTACATTCATATACTCACAAATTTAGAGTTACAAAACAGCAAAGCATCATCACAATTATTTCCTTCACATCTCATATCATCCATCTTTTGAGAATTTTTAATTTCCTGGTTCCAAACATCTCAATTTCTAGACTCCGAATTCCAGACTCTAAATTCTTCGAACACCAGGAATCGAATTTTCAATATTCTTGGTTACGAATCTTCAAACATCCAGCTTATGAATTCTTATAAATTCAAGGTGTCTTTCCTTTATGAAAAATTCCTCAAGATCAACAAAAGATAATCCATGCAAACCATCTCCTCCTTCAGCATGGTGTGAACACCAGTGACATCAGGTCTGCCTTCATTGTTGTTCATATTGTTAGATCAACCAGATCCACCTCATCCATGCTGTGAGTAGCCACACTTTCCTACAAGCTAGTCTAGGTTATCTGGCCCTCATTCGATAGTAACTCTACAGGCTACGACTAGTGTTCAGTAGGATATTCCTAGCTCCACTCCGCCATCGGCTCAGATGGTAGGGCCCACCATACCTCCTATCATAGAGCGACCTCCATGTATGAAGTAGTTCATATCTGGCATGCATGAATGATTTTCTAAAAACATCTACCTGGCATTCTATAAAATCTCTCTATCCTAGAGGCCCTTCACCTGTAATCAAATATGTGTGAGGCCCTCGTTGATGCTTTAAGAAGACCCCTCCAGTTTTAGATACATGTAGAAACCTCAGAAGACATTCATGCTTAGGATATAAGAAATTTTGAATGCAATGGAATAATCTCATTCTATAGAGAAGATGAAGGATCTCCCATATAGGGGCACATTCTCATAATGTACATCACCGGCCAGTTCAACGGCTTGGAGGTTCATTGTTGTCTTGTCGACATGGGATCTGAAATCAACCTAATCCCGACTCAGACAATGCTAAAACTGAGATTGTCCAAGGATGATCTGAGTCCCACTAACCAATGAATCCAAAGTTATGATAGGGAAGAGTAGACACCGGATGGAAAGATCTATTTGAGGACCCAGTTTGGGGGGTCTAATTGGCAGTACCAAGTAATGGTTGTCTCCCAGGACACCGCCTACAATGCGTTGATGGGTAGGTCATGGCTCCATGTTCACGTGGCGGTTCCTTCATCATATCACTAGTGCCTTAAATAATCCTTTAATGGCCGAGTGTCTGTGATTCAATGGGATACATCCTTCTTTGACTCTTGTGAAGCCCTCTATCTAGATGTTGAATACTACAAGAGCAAGGAAAAGTAGATTCCAACTAATGAGGCCGAGTATGTTACAACTACGTCCAATTCGTGGGAAGATTTGGATGATGCATATGTCCTTCTAGTCTGTTGTTTGGAGGCTAAAACTCTAGAAATGGGACAATTCTTTGTTGTTTCTTGAATGAGGGGGAGCATATTCCCAATGCTATGCCACACAGAAAGATCACCTCATACTCCTACACAAACTAGGCTTAGGTGATCCTAGAGCCTCCTACTCCCATAAGGTATCGGGATGTCCTCCCATGGAAACGATAAATACATCATAATTAGTTTTTTTTTCTAGTCCAGAATTAACTGGATCAAGCCGATACAACACTATTGCTTTCATATCATCAAATGTGGCCCCTTGGGAAAAATACCAGATGGGATTGGATCAATAGCCTTTATCACTATTGTAGAAGTAGCAAAAGAGTTCCCCTATGTAGTTTCCACTACCACTCAGGATTCTACTAGTCTCCAATTTAGAGCTACTGACTCAGAGGAAACTCCTCCAACCAAGGATACCCCATCCATTTGTTAATAAGAGGATTTAGAGGATTCACCACTTCCTTTGAAGAGGGATTCTCTACCACGATTGATGAGTACGTACTGGTGAACCACAGTAGTGAGGCAGACCTGAAAACCACATTGATCAGTGCTTCCATGCCCGTCGAGGAGAAAAATCAGTACATAGACTTCCTTAAGAAACACTACGATGTATTCTCCAAGAGTTTCAAGGAGATTCCATGACTAGATCCTCAGGTAGTCATCCACCGCCTTGGTATCCTAACAAATCATCGTGGGTTCAAGAAGCCTCCTTGAAAGATACACCCTTCCCATGGAGCCATGGTTGAGGAAGAAGTTGGTAACCTCATCAAATCCAAATTCATTAAGGATGTCCAGTACCCCAAGTGGATTGCCAACATTGTGCTAGTAAGGATGAAAAACAGATTGATCAGGGTCTGCATCAACATTTGGGATCTCAATTGTCATTGTCCGAAGGATGATTTTCCACTTCTTGTGATAGATTTGTTGATTGATGCTACAACTAGGTTCCATGACCTCTCATTCATGGATGGGTACACTGGGTATAACCAGATCTGAATGGACTGCGAGGATGATGAGTCTGCAGCCTTTAGGGAAACACAACGTACATTTTGTTACCATGTCATGTACTTCGGTTTAAAGAATGAGGGTTCCACCTATCGGCTGGAAATGCATTGTATATTTAAGCCAATCCTCATAACATTAGTGGAATTCTACATAGCTAACCTAGTGGTCTAATCTCGCTAGAGTCCGGACAATCTCAAAGACCTTGAAAATGTGTTCCACTTCCTCTGTTCCTGTAACCTACAAATGAACCCATAGATGTGTGCCTTCGGGGTCACCTCTTGAAAGTTTCTCAGCTTCATTATTAGATACAGGGGCATTGAGATCAACCAAGAGAAGATCAAGGCCATTATCCAATTGTCTCCTCTGAGAAACATTTGGGAGATTCATGGCTTCTAAGGCCACTTATCCTACATACAGCGATTCATCGCGAATTTTGTCGGCAAGTGTAATACCATTTCTCGGCTCAAGAAGAATGACACCGTCTATGAGAGGGATTAAGAGTGTCAGACTGCTTTAAAGGAAACCAAGAAATATCTACTCCATCCTCCGGTCTTAATGCCACCCGTATACGGAAATCCGTTGGTCCTTTATGTGACCACCCTGAAGAAATCTCTCGATTCCCTTCTCACCCAGAATAACAACAAGGGAATGGAGAATGGCCTCTACTACCTCAACCGGATGCACCTAGATATAGAGACCAGATACTCCCCTTTAAAAAAGAGCTTCCTTGCACCTGTATTCATAGTACATAAGTTTTGAAATTACTTGCAGCACCACGAGGTACAGCTGGAGTCCCGAGTAGTTCGGATGAAGTACATCCTAAACCGCCCCATGTTGATAGGTCATCTAGTTCAGTGGGTAGTTATTCTCCAGTAGTTCAACAATAGTTTTTCCCTCAGAAGGATATTAAAGGGGAAAGAGTGGGCAGATATTTTTACTTCCCATCTAGCTCTTACAGACCAGTCTCCAGACCTTGATTTTCTTGATTAGGTAATCCTCTTGGTTGACCGAGCTATCATGTGTTGGAAAATGCACTTCGATGGTGCTTCCTAGAGCCCCAATGACAGATTTCTCAATGACCCCATGCTCACCCGAGTAGGTCTGGGTATTGTCTTCATTAAACCAACACAATCCATTATGCCATACTAAATTTTGTTGTTAGAAGGATGCACCAATAATGAGGCAGAGTATCAGGCTCTCATTAGTGGCCTCAAGCTAGACCTCGAGATAGACATTCCCCATTTTCATGAGAATGGTTAATCTTAACTAGTCATCAAGAAGATCAATGGTTACTATATCGTCAGAAATCCAAAGCTCATGCCATTGTTGGAATGAACTCCCTAGCTAATGGCCCAATTCCTATCTCAGAAAAAAGTTACTCATGTCCCTTGATCTGAGAACGGTCGAGCTGATGACCGGGCCGGCCTAGCTGCATCACCTGTAGAGCCCGAGAAGGATGATCTGATTATCCATGTGAAACTCCAAAGAGTCATTTCTCCTGTCACTCCAGGAGATGATGACAGCTTTCAGGTAAGCCATCATACCACCGACACCTTCACGCCAGGACCCCCAGGTCCCCTAGATGAAGTGATTGAAGTAACTCCTGACTGGAGAACCTCCTGGGTCGAGTACCTACAATATAGTAATCTCCCAGCAGATCGGGATGAGCACGAGTGAATCTGACACCACACATTACAATTCACCATCCAGGATGGCCCTGGTAACGAGTAGATCCTCTACCAGAGTGGATTTTATGGGGTCCTCCTATGTTTCATTCAAGGAGCCGAGACTTGCCAGGTCATGGAGGAGGTTCATTCTAGTTCTTATAGGGCTCATCAGAGAGGGTCGAAGCTATCTCACTAGATCCAGAGACTAGGGTATTTTTTCCCTCCCTGAACCATGATTGCATCGAATTCAACAAAAGTTTCCTTATGTGCCACCTTCATGCAAACTTCATGCATCGACTGCCAGTGACTCTCCATTCCACCATGTACTCCTGGACATTTATTGTATGAGGACTCAGTGTCATGGGACCACATCTACCAGTGATAGCCTGCCAGTGCAGATTCATCTTGACTTCTATAGATTTATTCTCCAAGTGGGAAGATGCAGTTCTACTAAAAAAGGTCAGGGCTCATTCCATCGTTGATTTTTTGAGCTCCAACATCATATACCAATTTGTAGTCCCTCACACCATTATCACTGATAACAACACAAACTATCAAGTAGCTGAGCTGATGAAATTGTATGCTAAGTGCAACATATGTTCTAACTATACCTCCCACTATCATATGCATGAAAATGGATAGATCGAGGCATTAAACAAAAACATCTCTAACATTCTATAGAAAATGTATGGTTAGAATAAGAAGAGTTGGTTGGACAAGCTCCCCAATTCCCTCTGGGATTATCAGATGACAACTCGTAATTCCACCAAGGTGACCCCATATTTCCAAGTGTTTGGAATAGAGGTTGTCTGACCAATCGAGATTCAATTTCACTCAATGTGCACAGTTTTATATGATTATAAAGAACCAGATAAACTAGTTGAAATACATCTGGCTGAGTTGGAATCACTCGATGATAACAGGATTTGTGCCCTGCACAATCTAGAAAGTCATCATAACAATATTTCTAGAGTTTTTGGCAAGAATGTTTGCCTCTGCACCTTCTTGAATGGCAAATTGGTATTATCCCTGAGGGAACCAATAATATCTGGTAGTAACCACCCATGTTGCATCCCAAATGGGAAGGTCCATACATCATTCACAAGGTTTACTCTAATGGTTCATACTCACTAGTTACCATTGATATTTAGCGTATATCTCCTCCCACCAATGCCATGTTCTTCGAGAAATACTTTTCTTGAGTCCCAATATTCCAAAATTAACCTTAAACTGTATGGTCCTACATGACCCTAAACTATGTAATGGTCCCGCATGACCCTAAACTGCATTAGGGTACTACATGACCTTAAACATTCCAGTCATATATGACCTTAAATGAAAAATGTCCCACATGACATTAAACTACGTAATCATCCTACAAGATGTTAAACTCTCTCTCAAGAACTATGTATGGCTTGATTCCCATCCTCATGGGATACGTAGGAATGCTGAGATGCCTCATCCTGAGTCCATACCTATGCTCATCTCATTTGGGTACACCACTCTTTGGTGTAGATCACTTGGGGGATCTCATGTGACGCAACCCAATCTTTTTTGGCTCCACTTGTGGCTAGATTACGAAGGTCGTTCCATATGCCCCTACTCATTCTTATAATCCTCCCACATCCTTAACACATGATGTTAAACTGCACAACCCTTTCAAAACTATGTATGTCTTGATTCCCATCCTCATTGGATACGTAGGACCGCGCAAAAATTTCTTCTGTAGGCCTAACCCCATACTTCGAGGCCTCCCATTGAATCGGAACACATGGTGTGGTGCAGGATTTTAATCTCATTCATGTCTAGTTCATCTGGACTGTACCATGTTACACGATGTAGATGATGTGTTTTGAACCTGGTCAAAAACAATCCTTTGATGTTTTCACCACCCCCATATTCCCCAAACATGGAGTTTATTGGATCATTATACCCCGTTGTCTATACAAACCATAGTCTACCTCAAGCATGAGTGTAATTACAGCTCTTGGAACCATATGTTATTTAGAGAGCATAGTCTCATTCCTTGTTTCCACACCAAGCATTGATAATATGTTCTTAGGAGCTATGATGATACAATGACCGCATCATAGGTCATATGGATATAGTTGGACGGGGCACCCAGCCTTAGCTCCTTCGACCACTTCAACCCCTAGCCTAAGTTCTCATTTTTGATGGTGCGGTGTGGTATGGACACACGTGCTTTTCACGTCGGGCTATTTCTCCATGCCACACATATCATCTAGAGACATCCCTTCCTTCATTTATCATCAGTACCGCGAGCACCGTCCCTACCATGATTCACGAGCCCCATCATTTGTGTTTCCATCACCATATATATCCAAAAGCACCCCCTAATGGCATGGATTCTCAGCCCAAGGTACCCTCTACCATAACAGGATAAATTCCTCGAGGATTCCACGAAACAAATTGATACAAGTCCCATGTTGCAAATATGGTCAATGGTCGACGCACAATTATTTTCCCCGAACTCCGGTCACACAAGGGGGGATACTGTGTTGCGAACCTGGTCAACAATTGTTCTCTATCGTCATTCCCACATTGTGGTCTTCCATAGGCACGATGATTATCCCTCTCGATCCAACACATATGAAATTAAACTAGGCATATACGGTCTGGGCTCTATGAACTTAAACTAAGATCACCATCATCCTCACTGCAAGACATTAAACTACAAGCTGGACATGACATTCTATTTGTGGCCCAGCCTCAGGTCCCTCATCCTTTTGGGCTCCTGGCCCAAGTTCTCACATTGGGTTGTATGTTGTGGTATGGGGTTACATTGGGTTACTCATTGTGTTGTACAATTACCCCGTTGGGATATCTATCCCATATATGTGTCCTTGTTACATGATGATAAACTACAGACCATCATACTCTAGAACTACATGTGGCTTGATTCACATCCTTATGGGACACGTAGGACCGCCCGAATGTCTCGTCTTTGGGTCTATACCCATCTCTTAGAAACCTCCCTATCATCTTGGCCCCTTGTCCGACGTTCTTCTAGGAGAGTGGCATACAGTGTGGTATGGGATTAGGTCCTTACTCACATCAAGTTTATAAAAATCATGTCACATACCTCTCTCTCCTGAGCACATTTATATCCCTTTTCATACATTCATCTCTTAGACTCATCTACCCTTAAGTTGGATCCCTCGACCCTCTTAGGTGATTCACCAATGGGAACATGAGTGCTCTGGTCTAGAGCCTGGAGTGTCGGATTCTTCCTAGACATGCTTTCACCCGTTATTCAGGCTTTGTGTTCAACTTCATTTTGGATTCCACTATCTTTATCATCTGAAGGGACCCTCAAATGGCATGGATTCAAGGCATAAGGGCTCTCCAACAATTACGGGCCAACATCGTTGAGGGTATCATAGAAAAAATAAATACAAGTCCCGCATTTTGAACATGGTCAGTGGTCAACGATCATTTGTGGTTCCCATTTCAGGCCACATGATTTGGATATTGTGTATCGAACACAGTCAATAGTTATCCTCCATCATCATGCCAACCCCTTCAAGAATTGAATGGTTTTTACATGATTCACAATATTTTCAACCCCATCATGTCAAAGTGGGATTTCAACACTCCTAGAACTATCCCTAACCGCGCATTTTCACGTTTAGAGGAAAAATCCATCGTAAGGCATCATTTAGAGCTCTACACCAACATCCCCTTGTCGTCTATTCTAGGTATTTCAAAAACATCTTTATACATTGTTTCCCACACCGAGTTTGACTCACGTGGGCTTAGAAATTGGAATGAAGTTTACACCTACTTAGTAGATTTCCACTTCTCCATGGTCCAAGCTCTAGGACCTTAAACTAAGATCTCTTTATATGTCACCAAACTCAAAACTACGTATGACTTTATTTTCATCCTCATGGGATATGTAGGAATTCCAAGAAATCACGCCTTTGGGTCCAGTTTGAGTTCCACTAATTTATCTATCCAATTATTCCTTTTAGGCCACAACTCTTATAGGACTGCATGATGTGGCGTGTGTAGGCTTATGCCTTCGTTCACATCAGGTTTATAATTGTTGCATCACGTACACCACTTCAAGGATGTAGTCCCTCTTACCTCCTATCCCACATGACATTAAACAATATGTCATCCTGAAGGATTTTAAACTGTATATTGTCCATCATGACATTAAACTACACTTTCTAGAACTACATGTGGCTTGATTTCCTTCCTCATGGGATACGTAGGAATGCTCGGACATCTCATCTAAGTGTCCAGCTTAGTTGAGAGAATGTCTCTCTAGCCCCATATTCTCTAACCATTTCTGGCCCCCCTTGGCCTGAGGTTTCATTCTTGTAATTGCATGCGGTGTGATCTGGACCTCATCCCCATTCATGTCGGGTGTGCTCTATCATGCCATGCACATTCCCTTTTTAACCTCATCTTTTGTGTATATGTCTGAACCATATGACTTTAAACTATGATTTCTAGTCCCACATGACATTAAAAATATTACGTCTATATTGGATGACGTTATAGTGCATGGTTGGTCCCATCAAATGACCCTAAACTGTGACATTATTGTCTAGGCCCCAAAACCAAAAATGAAACTGAATTGTGGTGTCTTCACTCAAGGGGACATCATGCATCGTATCGATCACACACCATACCATTTGTCAATGCCTTCACATGACCAAATTATTATGGTGATTCATGGACTTTCTATCCTAGGTACATCACTTCACAAACAAACACCACACACACACTAATCCTAAAGGACAAATAAGATATATCAAATTCCTCTGCTTTTTCTTTAAGGGCTATCCCCACACGAACTTATTATCTCCATCACTGGTATCTTATCATGCCATCCCGAGAACTACGTGTGTGTTGATAATAATTCTCATGGGATATATAGTAACACCCATAAACATTCCCTTGGGCTCAGCATAACTTTCATTTTCGGTCCCTCGACCAAAAACCTCCCTAAGGAAAAAATGGTTATCAAGACTCTATGTTTTCATTCACAGCAGGTTTCATAATTTCCTCACCATGTGTCTCCGGAATTCCCTACCATCTGTGGTCCAAGCTCTATGACAACAATATAAGACCACTTTATGTCATTGACACTAGACTTTAACCTGCATGACATCTTCTAGAATGACGTGTGGCTTGATTCCCATCATCATGGGATATGAAGGAATGCCCATACATCCTGTCTCTAGGTCCAGCCCCAGGAATCAAAAATATTATCCCCTCTATTTTTTACCCTAGGCCAGAACCCTTTTGAGGGTATGTGGTGCGGCGAGTACCTCTTAGGTCCTCATCCACATTGGGTTATGCAATATCCATTCTATGGGCCTCCCATGCCTTTTACCAACATGTTATGAGTTTTATGACCCTAAAATAATATATTTCTATGGAAACTACATGTCATGTTGCCTACTTTGCCGCACTACGACCAGTCAACTAAATCAACCCCCTCAATGGACCATCCTATGACCATTATGTTGGGAAGTGTGCAACCATAGTACCCTTATCCTTAGAGGGCGACTCAACTCACTCTATCTGATATTTCTTGTTGTCGTACTCTGATGCGTTGTGGTGGTACCTGAAGTTCAGAATTTTGATAGACATGTTCCCTCATTCAATGTCCATTCTTTTTGATCCTGTAATTTGGATCTTTATCCTCTTACATGTCTGAAGGGACCCCCTTTACATCATAGTCCCATGCCACACTAGCTTACCTACCATCTTGGGCCAACATCCCTAAGGAACTCTGACAACATTTGCGACTGGTCCTATGTTTCAACGATGGTTAGCAGTCGACCCTCATTTGTCTATCCCCATTCTAGGATAATGAAAAATGGATACTGTGTTTCGTACATGGTCAACAGTTATCCCCTATCGTCATGCAACCATCATTGTGGTCTAAATATCTACCATCATGATTCACATGTTTCCACTTCCTTATGATCAAGTAGAATTCCAACATACTCGGCTTTATTCCTTCGTGCATCTACTTGCGTTATATAGGGGGGTCAACATCCTTGGGACTTCATTCACCTAATCATCCCATCACCCTTAAAATGCAACTTCATGTTCTAGGAATGTCCCATCACTAATATTTTTTCCCACATCGAGCATGATGCGTGTGCTCTTAGTAGTTCTGGTAGGATGTTTACTGGTGCATCCATGCCACACATGCATTTCATCATTATGTATGATGTTAAACTGTTCCATTAGAACTATGTGTGGCTTGATTCCATTCTTCATGGGATACATAGGAATGCCCAGACAACCTGTCTTTATACCATCCTAATTTTCACATTCAGTCCCTCAACCTAGGGATTCTCCTGAGAGAGTGTGGTGTAGAGTGGGATCTTATGGTCCTTATTTACGTCGGGGTATGTACCACACAACATATTTAATTTCTGGGTATACATTTCCTCGACCGCATGACATTAATCTACAACCCCTACCCTGAACAATTTTGAGATGCCTTATGATAATTATGGGATGCGTCAGCTTCCTCAGTAGAGAGGATTCCCATAACCAGTGTGGGTCTCTAACCACAACATGCCATGAACTACATGTGGATTGATCCTCATCATCATGAGGTTCTTAAGAATTCCCATGCATTTCGATTAAGGCCCAACCTAAATTTGACTTTTGGTTCCTTAACCTAAATAACATCCATTGTGGGTATGTGGGGTGGTGAAGACTCCTTATGTCCTTGTTCACAATGGGTTTATAGCTACTGCACCACATATTCCCTTCTTGGGATCTTCCATTTCACTCCCCGTCCTATCATATGGCGTTAAACTACACGAGTCCATATGTACTTAAGGCATGAAACTAAACTTCAGTTCTACCCTAAACAAGTTCATGATGCCTTTTTTTAATCATGGGATGCCCTAGATCACTTGAGAAAGAGGTCCTGCTCAGAAGTATGTTTGATCCCTGATCAAATTGATATGCCCACATAAAGTGTTTCCACCATGGTGGTGTGATTTCAAGTGAGTTGGACTCCATTATAACAACCCATCACTCCACACTCCATGCTTGGCTTGCCCTTTATTTAGACCCTCTTCCTCTATTACGTCTAAAAGAACCCCCTAATAGTATAGATTCTTGGCATGTGGCTCGGTACTATCCTAGGCCAACATTCTGGAAGAATAATGGGTAGCACTTGAGTCAAGCCTCGTGTTTCATTCATGGTCAATGGTATGCCCTCGTTTGTTAACTCTCATTTATGCTATCAAAATAAATATATTTTGTTTCAAACACTGTAAAAAGTTGTCCTTCACTGTCATGCCACCCTGACATTTGTTCTGAATTTTGGGTATCATGATTCACAACTTCCACTCCCTTATGTTCAGATTAATTCCAACACCCCTGGTGTTACTCCACTCATGAACTAGAGCACATTGGGAAAATGGAACATTGATTGTTCAGATTTCCTTGTCCTGCAGCTGGGCCTCCCCTTTTCTTCCCAGAAATCCGGATTGGTTTTTCAAACCCTGGATTCCCAAAGCTTAGTTTTCACTCTTATATTCGGGTGGAATGGTAAGGTGTTCATCCCTTGTTTCTCACATCGGGCCCAACCCATGTGAGCTTAGGTACTTATCACTGGATGTTCCATGAATATAAGGAAAATTAAATAAACCCAAATCAAATAAGAGAACTCAAGCATGCATCTATTATAAATAGTCAAAGCATGAATGTATGTTCAAAATTTACATGCATCACAATACCAAAGGATCGACCCATCACATGGTTGGATTTACCCCGTCAAAAGAACGTTGCAGCTCCACCACCCTCTGGCTTGTGGCAGCCATGATACTTTGCTTCCTATTCAGTTCTCACTCCTCATCGGCAGGAAGGGGGTGCAGTTTGTCAACTGCAATCTGGCCCAGCTCCTCGTTGGTTTGGATAATGGTTATGTCCTTGGATGCTTGCCTCATGCACTCTTCGGCCACCGCCAGCTGGGCCTTCATCCATGATATAATCTCCAACTGCGCGTGTATGGAAGAAGAATGTTCATCTGCCCAGATGTGCAGCCACTGAATCTCATTTTCATCCTTCTAGAGCCTCTTGATGTTCACCTCCTTTCTTCTTTTCAAACCCACACCAAGGCCATAGTCATACTCCCGAATATTCTCCTCCATGAGATATCGGACGAGCATGTGGGGACTTTGGGCATTCACCCCCCAAGTTCACAATTCACGCAGTCATGAACAAAGTCTCCCCATCTGGTCTATCCATTGTGCTTGAGGGGTGACATCAATGAATCTCTTGATCAAATTCCTTGACCGGAGATAGAATATCTTTCTATCCTCTTCATTAGAGTTCATTCCATCCCAATATGCAGGTTTGGCAGGCTCGTACGCAGGGAACACCCCCAAGAACACCCCATCTGGGTCTACATCTGGTGTCTGATCAGGTATGCTAGGACCTAGGTTGTCTAATTGATTTTCATTGTCCGATCCCACTTCAATAATTTTTGGCCCAAACCTATCAACGGTCCTACCAGTGATCAAGAGCACCACTACTTGGTCATTCTGGATATTTTCCTCCACGACCACTGGAATCCCCCTTGGAAAAGCGCCGCCAGAATTACGAACTATCCTCGCCAAGGTTTTCCATTCCATTTAAAGAATTTTTCACACCAATAAGTTCATGGATGTCATTTAACTTGATCGATGCGTGGAATTCATTAATATTCAAGACCAGACTTATAGAGATCGAACGCTTCGTCTCGTTCCTAGGTTGTTTCCATCGGGACCCTGAGGTGTGGCCCTCCATAAGTCGTCAGAATTTTTGAAAACTCTTGATGAGCCACCTCAGGTGTCCTAGTACCACTAGATGCACTAATCACCATATTAGTGGGTGTGGATCCCAATGGGCCGACATCTATATCTACTATAGGGTGGAATTGGGTTCTGTGTATGAGGTCCTCCTGCACAGTTCAAATATTCCTAAGGAATTCACAATGTCTTGGAAGCAGACCCTAATGAAGAGGCTTAGAATGTAACCTCAAGGGACTCTAAAATTTTTTCATGATCAGAGCCTTGATAACTAACTTCACCTTCCTCCATAGGGCCCCCTCTAACAGACTCCTCTCCCCATGAGCATTTGATTGATTCTTCCGGCATTGGGAACTGTTCCCTCAAATCAGCAGCCGAAAACTGTTGAGGGGTCATTTGATCCATCAAATCCTTCATATGGTCTTCCATTAGATACAGGGCACCCTGAGAGTGGACGAAGTCCTCCAACTCGGCCATGTATTGCTTTGCATCTTCCTGGGATACTTCAATGTTGGCCCTGACGGGGCCAATTCCCAGAAAATCCATCCCGATGAGGTTCATCTATTTCCACATCTCGGACTGGATGAAGAACTATGAGTTGACATCCCAAATGACTCACTCCTTTGGGGAGACTAAATTCTATGGAATGTCTATATAGCGCAGCTGCTTCCCCGGTGCCTGAGGGGATATCCTGCAGAATTCACTTGGTGGTCTCCCCTCCGGATAACTCGACACTTCTAGGACCATCAAGTACGCTGTCGCGGCTGGATCTGCTGTCGATGTCCTCCCCTCAACCGGTACAATCCTCTCCACCATTAAATCCTCACCACTGTTGGATATCTTTACCACCTTCCGACCCCTTCCTCGAGGTTGGGGTGGCACCCCATCACCGGCCCAAATGGTTGGCTACCTCAGCATCTCTCTCGGGTAGGCCGCCTCGCAGGTTTTGGAATACTCCTTCACCAACCCAAAGATGGATGTGGGTGGAGACAAGTAATTCCCCATATTCCCATCTTCCATTGTGAACATGAGCCACATTTGTCCCATCATTCATGGGTTACCCTTATGGCATATCCCCAAAATAGGCTGGCGGGGTCAGTCGCTACATGAAATGAAATTTCCTTGAACATTGATGTGGTGTGTACGACTAACAGAGGGGCTCACGATCCACCCATGCCACCAAGACTCAGCCTCGAAAGGCCAGGAGGTATGACCGATGCTCTTCTGTTCCCCTACCATCCTCATTGAATACACCCATTGGAAACTAGAACAGGTGAATGTTAAACTCTTCCACCATCTAGACCAGGTTCAGTACCAACTACACTGTCAGCTTGGCCTGAAATCTCCTAGTAGAATTCATAATGGACAAGAAGAAGTTCGATCCTGGAGGGGAGATGGGGTCTAGATATTCATAGACCCCATGACGTGTGTTTATATCCACCCATACAAGAGTTGGAATGGCCCTCATATTCTTTGTGAATTTTACTCCTTACTGATATTCAACAACATCTTGTACAACTTGAAGAGCATTAGAATTCCAAGGTTGATCCACCCTCTCGTCGCCAGCATGGACACCATGATAAATGTGCTTGGTCACACACCCATGTTTGGGTCCCTCACCGGCAGGATCCAGCAGCATATGAGCACTGCAATAAAGGCAACCAACCTGACTACCAGTTTCAACATGGTAATAACGTTAAATCCACTGGTCTACCACAGGCTTTCATCAATTATCCGTTTGTACGAGCACTCCATGTCCCATTGGGCCGACTTTGGGAATGTTAGAGGCCTCACAGGAAACAGCCTATCTTCCAGATTGTTTAAGAACTGCTCGAACCACCGTCTAAAGTGGATGTCCCTCACTGACTGCTTATCTTATCTCATCTCTGGGTTCATCATTGCCATCACCAGTGGTGGAATTTTCTCAGGATCCTCCCACACACCATTAACGGGGAGGAACTCCTCATACATTTCCCCCAGTATTGGGACCCCTTATATCTGATGCAGGTGTCGTAAACTGATGTTGACCTCTCCATGGTGCAAGTGGAATGTATTGGTCCTCGACCACTATCTGCTCAGTAACTACATCATCAGCTGCTTAGGCTAATAAATATGGAATTGGGTGGACCAAGACACCTCATATAGGCCCACTCTCAACAGATCTGCACCAAATTCTTCACACAAAGCATCTACCCTATAGGCCCATGCCCAATCATTGGTGATGTTTTCGCCCTGGCACAGATCCCATTCATTGGACCACCCCTTCCCCGGGTTCCTCAGGGCTGCATTCAATATCATACGATATAGTGGGAGAGAAGTATCTGAATACAATTACTTCCTGTTAACACTATTCAAGTGATTGTATAGGCAGTCAACATTCACAGGCATGACGTCCTCCCAGTCATGGTCGTCAGCTGCCCTGAACCACTGGTTCTAGCATGACATGCTCCTGAACCAGTAATCCGGCTCGTCCCTCCTCGCTTCAGGGATGAAGAAATCATACTTCAGTAAAAATACAGAAAGAGGCCTCCTATTACATAGAAGATAGTTCTTTTGTCTTTCCAAAAGCAGCTCCACCAGTGAATTATGGTTAGAGTGGATCTGTACGAACTCCCCAACACCTGATCCATACCTTATCTCCTCCCTTCAGGCAGCGTCCACAAGTGCCCTTTGAAGCCTCTCAGTGATTGATTCATTTTTTGAGTTTTGGAATTCTTTGGTTTTGGTTCGGGAAGCTCTTTCGTGGAGCTTGTTGTAAGAGTTTGTTCACTAAGACTATTCATGGAACCCTACCCCGAACTTCAGAAGCAAGGAGGAGAGAGCACCTACGTGACGTCAACGACTCGATGTGCGCCATGAATAAGAAGAATCAATTTACAGAGAGCAATCACAGAGTATGTGGAGCATCGTGAATCGAGAGTGCTAAAATCCAAAATCGCATAAAATTGAAAGGAAAAAAGAGAGATCAACTCCACTATTTATAGGTAAGGATCCCTGATGCTTTACAGCGCATCAAACCATGACGACCTTCACAGCGTGATCAGCCTACCCATCGCCCCTCCACATCGCGAGCCTCAATCATGAGTCTTCATTGTGATTGACGAGGGATTTTGGAAATGGACCCTTACAATTTGACCCTTTATTTATAATTGGATCCTAGTTTGAGGGGGGTGATTTGTGGGTGCTAAAACATGTTAAGAAGGATAAAAAACGGAAAGAAATAGGGGTTGCCTTGTGAAGACCATTCACGGAGCCCCCGTGGCCCCGCGGCCAGCACCCAGTTTCCCCTTCGTGAAGCTTCCATAGAGCAAGGTGGCAGGACACTCCACAAACTGATTTGACATTCACAAAGCCTCCATGAATAAAGGAGGAGGAATTCTCCGAGAACCCAATTGACATTCATGAACCCTCCACAGAGCAAAGAGGTGGGATGCTTCGTGAACCCTTTGACGATCGTGAAACTGCCGCCGAGAAAGCTTCATCTTCAGACTGAGTGAGCTCATCTTTGTGTTGCCTCTTTCCTATAAATACAGGGCTCCCCTCGAGCCCAAAGGAATGATCCTCTGAAATTTTTCCATCTAATCACCAAAATCGCGAGGAAATCTCTACTCCATGAACCATGAGCTCTTCAAGGTACTTTTGAATCATGAAGTGCCTTCCCCATTGCTTGTATTTGTCCCCGCTTCAAAAAGAGATTCCATTCGTGGAGCCCATGGGACTCCATGAAGGAAGGGGATACCCAAGGGGACTCAGGTCATCACAAAGAACATTTTCATCACAAATTACCCTCAATGAACATGTGACCAATATTCTAAGGTAGAATCACTGTGATTCATGATGCACATTGCTTCAAAATGAAATGCTTCTCAAGGCACCCATTGCTTTGTAAAGCACTGCTCCGCAATTGCCTTTCCACTTCATGAAACCCCATCCATATGCACATATGCCATTACTTTAGGATATCCCACTACACATCGCAAAGAACACCCCTTCATGAAGCCCCTTCACTTCATAAAGAAGCTCATCTTCACGAGGCATCATTCTTAGAATCCCTTTTCTATGTAACTCCTTTTACCTTGCGACCCTCCAGGTTTTCACGAAGTAATTACAATGGACCTTCAGAAGTGCTTATCGTTGCATTACTTCGCCTCATGATTCTTGGCATAGGTATGCTAATGCCTTTTTCTTTTTCGCATAGCCATGCTAATTTTGACCCCTTAATGGCTCACTCCATAACACCCCCTCACCATGACATTGATAATGTCTTCCCTTCCTCAAAGGGTGAAATGCATCGTTTGTATAAGTCCTAAGGGGTCTGGATTAAACCCACCACATCTGAGCTGTAGGATGTTAAACCACCAAGCGCTGTTGTCCTCAGCACATCATGTTAAACTGTGACCTCGCCACAAGCGCTGTATGTGAGGTTCTCCACCTTGGACATTCTGCACACCCACTGGTCTCCACATGAGTGAAATCATTCTTTATATAGAATGAGATCTTATTTATTGGAGTGGTGTCTATCTGCGGGTAAAGGGAAACCACCTTGTTGTAAGCCCCTACTGTTTCTTACCAGAGATAGAATCCCTACTCCTCCTCCCTTACTCTGTACCAAGGACCAGAGAGTGGGGGATGGGCACCAGGGCCCTCCTTTCATTGGTGCCAAATCCCTCTCCCACTGGGCTTCATCACCAATGGGCCTCCACCCTAGAGTAAGTCCTATTAACCATCTCCCTGAATGATGGACCACGCGTAAGCCTCTTTTACTTCTTTGGGATGCTGACCACGTGTAATCCCCCATTCCACTTCCCACAGATGCACCTTCCACAACATGATCGTTGGGCCATTTCTACCTCTTGTTTCTCACACTGAGCCTGACTCATGTGGGATTTCAATAAGCGTTGACCATGAAATCCTCTTAGGTAAGCCTAGAGTGTAAGCCCCAAAAATTACCTAGGCCGAACTATTTGGACTTTGATCCTTTCCAAAACAAGGTAAGTAGGAATCCTCTCTAAGGTTCAAGGCAAACAACCACTAGTTACGATCCCCTTCACGTTGGATGTCCTTCGTCCTGAATGATGCTAAACTACATCCACTATCCCAAAATACATGGACTTTGATCCTTTCCAAGGAATGGTACGTAGGAAACCTCCCTAAGGTTCAACCCCACCATCCATTTGGTCTTGACCATCTTCACGTTGGTTCACCAAAACCCAGCCCGAATTACGTGGACTTTGATCTATTCCATGGCAAGGTTAGTAGGAAGCCTCCCTGAGGTTTAATACCACCACCCATTGGTTCCGAACCCCCTTCACGTAATTTCCCACTCCTCCTGAACAACATGTAAATTAAGATAATCCATGGATAGGTACGTAGGAATCCTTACTGAGGTTCAAGCCCACCATCCATTTGGTCCCAACCCACTTCACGTCAGTTCACCCCGGTCCTACATGACATTAAACCATACACCACTTTTTTCCCGCATGATAGTGAACTCTCCTCTCATCCAATGGTAAACTGTTGTAACCCTATTCAGTGGTATGCCATTGTCAACCCCATTCAATTGTAAGCCATTATCAACCCCATTTAGTGTTAAGCTATTGTCAGGCCCATTTGGCGGTAAGCAGTTGAATTCCCCCAATCGATGGTAAGCCATTGAAGTCCCCCAATCATCGGTAATATGTCTTCAGATGAACTACATGTACTTGGCTTCCCTACCACGGGGATACGTAGAATTCCCCCCTGAGGTTGAAGTACATAACTCATGTCTCATCCTGATCTATCCCTCAAGACTATGTGTTTCAGGAAGGTCATGACCCATGTTGGAGGTTCTATGTTCTCCAGATCCCATCCATGCATCCATTCTCATAGGTCACCTCCCCAGGTGTCCAATCCTCCCACCGAACTATGAAAAATTTGATTCCATTCCATAGGGATACGTATGAAGTCCCCTCAAGGCTCAATCCCAACATCACCATCTTCCTCATGTTGGTTTTATCCCATTCTACATCCACTTTACTTAACCAAACATTTTCTATCTTGATTCTTATTCGGGCATCCACATCCTAGTAACATCACGCCAATTCAGCTCTTCACTGACCCTAGTAGTAACTGGATAACGAATCACCTGTTAGCCCCAACATCAGTGTTCCCTCTAGGGGTTTCATCCATCTAATCCACTCTAGTTTGTGTTTCAATCAGATCAATTCATATCCACTAGATGTTAAACCTGAGGTATACCCTATGTTAAACATGGGAACCTGAAGAAAACCTCAGAGACATGCCTATGGAATATAATTCCTAACATTCAACGTGGGATGCCTTAGGCATCTGCACCCTTGAGAAGCCCTATAATAAGGAGAAGAAACCCAGACACGCTAGTGTTCAAATGTACCGATAGACCAGTGATGTCCAACATGACTACTCCCTCAACTGATGGTTCTGGCCCTGACCGGACCCCTTGGAATGTCCTGATTGAAATACTGTAATTAACTACCATCCATGAACAAATGACACAAGAATGAGTTTCACGAACAATGTCTTAGTCTATAAGGGAGACCCAGACTAGGTGATGGGTTCCGAGGATGAATCTATGGAAGGAGGAACGGACATCACATCATCCCATTTCGATCAAGGGGAAAACATTCTTGAATAAGCGACAGATTCCACCCGCCTTTGGAAAGCGAGAAGGTGGGGCCACAACGGTGCGTCCTCCACGAACGGATGCGCACACCCCGGTGAAAGAGTCAGAAACAAATATCTATAATATTAATAGTTTTATATAAATAGTAATTATATATTACATATGTTTGTAAATCCAACCATGATGGGTGGAGTTAACAAATGAATTGTATTTCTCATGGAGGTGATGGTTCGCATGTACGTCTGGTTAATGATTCCTTTTATCAATAAATGAGAGTTAAAGAAGGTAAATCATAATTGTTAATTTTAAAATTAAAATTATATTATAGACTTAATGTTTTTAATCAGTTATAACTATTTTATTATACATTAATGAGGGTGATTGATAATGGATGATTTCACTTTTTTGGAGGCAATGGTATGTACAACGCACTAACATCAGTTTTGTTTTTCATAGAAAATAGTGAGGAATAAATAATTGTTATTAAATTAATATAATATAATATTAATATAATAATGATACTTATGTAATAAATAATTTATATATATATAAGATATATAGAATAGAAATATTGAGAAGAAAACATTGTGGTGATGATAATACACATGTTGGAGACATGATCTTCTCTTAGAAATTTCCTTACACGTGATGGATTTAAGATTACTTATAAACACAATAGGATAAAGTATGTGAAAACAAAATTTAGTATATATTGATTATGATGTATTTCAAGAAAATTATAATGTGAAGTGTAACCATTGAAGGGTGGATACGATCCCCTTTTAGAAGTAAAGTAAGGGTACTTTTGGGAATATACATTACCCTTCCATGCCATAATTAAACTATTCCAAGATCAAAGACAAAAAAATTTATTAATAATGGATTTTTATTGTGATTTTATGTCAATAAATTACCATCCATGACATTACATATATCTTATAACTTTTTTTTGTTTACTCTACCATATGTTGTTTACCTTGTTCATTTTGATTTCTTTCCCTGGTAACTAGTTTTTAACAATGCGTTTTCAATTTTATTTAATAAAATATATTATGACACTTATTAAGAAAACATATTTTCCCTAATATTACTTTTTAATTAGTCTATATCAATTTATAAATTTTATAAAATATTATTTAAAATAAAAATATATAATATAAAAAAAAATTTGTAAAAAAATGACTTTTAATCATTATATATTATTTAATATTATATAGTATTAATTAACACTTCAATCAGAGTTAATATAGATATATATAGTTTTAAACATAATAATATTTTCATAAATTAAATTATATCAATTTTATCTATTAAATAGTAAATTCCATTATAATAACAAAATAATTCTTTTTAAAATTGTTGCTGTTATTATAATAATACACACTAATCTTACTAATATTTTTTATACCCAAAAATTAAATATAGAATGTTATCTGATAATGAAATGTTTAACTCAAATGAGAATCATATTTTTTATATTTAATTTCTAACAGTTATAAATTCCAATTGTTATTATAAGTGCGTAAAAATTGTTTTTAGTGTGAAATATTACATGAGTTTATAAAAATATTAAACTTGTGTTTTATAAATTGAAAATAGTATTTATATAATATTATTTATAGTAATTGTTAAATTTATATTTTTTATATCAAAAGGGTTTCTTAATATTTTATGTTATTCTTATATTATAAAATTTATTGTTTTTTGCAAATCATGTTTTTAGTATCTACCTAAAAATAAATTATTTTTGAATAATCTCAAAAATTAATATTGGTATGATATTTATATAATGAATTAAAAAAAACTATTTTACAAAATTTAATTTATATAATGTTTATATTTATCATTAAAAAATAGATAAATTATATGAAAATTTATTTTATTGGAAAATACCATTTTCAAGAATTTTGTGTTTTTATTATAATTTCATATCGATTTATAATTCAAGATTTGTAAATATATTAGTTCATATGTAATAATATTTTATGATGTAAAGTAAATTTATTTTTAAAAAATATAAAATACTTAATAAAATAGTTATTTGAAGATAAATATTACTATTAAACTAAATCCTTTTTAAAAAATGAAATTTATTAATTATTTATAATTCAAAATTTAATTTTTACTACTCCATTGATATTGAAATATTTATTTGAATTATATATATATATATCATATCATATTTTTAAAATAATAACAATATGTAAAAGTAATGAGTATATAAATATTATTTTCATATCACATTTTTATTTCATTATGAGTTATATTGTTTTAAATCTTCCACTTAAGAATACCTAACATATTTATGACTAAAGGATAAATGTACAATGACCATAATTTTAATGACAATATTTATAAGTACCTTTACTGTAATGACCATATTTCCAATGATTATATTCAATTACAAGATATATGCTAATTAATCATGTTCCATTCCCACTTATCAATTTAATAATTTTCTTTTATGTTATGATATCATGATATCTCATTTCACATTATTTTTTTGGATTATATATTATTGGCGATTCCTAAAGGTAATCATGTCCCATGGGTGTTTTTAGTTCTAAATATATTATTCTTTTCAATTTATACCCCCTTTTAGTTTTTCTAATTTTAATGGATGTAATATTTCATGATGTATAATAATCCAATGTTTATGATACATGGTTTCAAATACCATTAATGAAATGTTACATTCTAAATTAATAAATTTTTTATATTTTTTTTATCTCTAATGTAACCCAATCTCTAATAAAGTAATTTTTTTTTAAAATAATAGAGAAACATTTTTTAAGTATAGAAAGTATTTATTATAATAATAAAAAATGGCTCATAAAACCTAGGAAGTTATATTATCCCCCATAAATAAATTTGGACCTCTCAATTTATATTATTAGATAAAAAAAAAGTTATCTGAGAGTATCTATAAGGCCCCTCAAGATTTAATTTATATAGAGATGTCAACCTTCCAAACTTTGAAAACATATCTTTTTTCTCTAGTATAGTATTATACCTAATAAAGAGTTTTCTCTAACCATTTGACACAATAATCTATCATTATTTAGTAAAAATACTCACAATGTATAATTTTATTATAATGTATATTCATTATCATACTTGCAATGATTTTCAAATTTTGATATAAAAAATTATCTCATTATTCCAAATAATTTTTCATCAACATAGAGAGAAAAAATCCATTTATAAAAGAGCATTGAATTTGTTCAGAAGAAAAATAATATTTTTATATGACACATTCCCATAAAAATATACGTGGTATAAAATAATTGCACCACATTATGTTTTTATTAATAATTCAATATGTAGAAATAGACGTAGTAATTTTATGATCTTAGAAAACATTCTAGGTAAAATGGATTGGGTTAAACAATATAATAATATAATACTAATAGATATTGAGTGGAATATCAACATTCCTTAGCCCATGTTATTTTTGAAACTCAATTTTATAGTTGTGATTTCATAGGATTTCTCTTGTTCCCTTTTTATAGTAAGTACATGATGCTTATTATACTTGTTATCCATTAGATTCAATCACAGACTTGGATAATTCCCATATTTTCTAAAAATATGGGATTGGACCATTTGTAGTGAATTTTTATGTATTAATACCAATAACATCATTCATGCCAAAAAAATCATATTATTATGGAATATTTATTATCGATAACCCCCACTTCCACAACTAAAGATTTTTTTGTCCCCTTGAGGCAATTTATTTGTTAATTCTTCATAAATTTTTTATATGAATAAAATTTTGAATTATTTCTTCATCATATTCATTACTTGAATTTTCATGAGCATCCATACATATATTTTTTGACGCACTATTGTTTTCAACTATGATTACATTTTAAATCATGCTTAGTGATTGTTGTTTGAGCATAATCAGTAGATTTATTTGTCCATATTATATTATAAGGGATTTTCCATTGATGTGATCATCATATTGTCCCTCACACACAAGGTTAAATCAGTTAAATATAGTTCCATCAATCACTAAAACAAAAATTCTTAACATGAGTGATGAACACTAAATATCAGTGAGGGATTATTAGAATCCATATCATAAATGGGAGTAATCCTTAAAATATTATACCAATTTCATCCTAATGTTACCCCAAATTTTTTTTAGTTAAAAGTAAATCAATCATGGTTTGTCGAAGTTTATTTTAAGCAGGGCTATCTTATAATTCTAAAAATAGGCCTCAATGTGACTAGAAAATAAATCCTTCATAAAAGTTCATAAAGAATATATTACCAACTAATTCATATTACCCAAAAGATTATATATAGGTGTGAAGTATCCGGACCACTCATCATGCAATATAGTGATGATAAATTCAAATACCAACTAACCCTTTTATGGGTGATTACCCCTAGGTGAATCTATTCCAAAAATATATCTATTTTTTGAGTGTCTATATGGGAATTTATTTCTTCTAAAATCAGCAAAAATATAATTTAAAAAAATGTTATGATGTTATTATATGATTACTCATATCCTATAATAATTTACCTTGTGTTTTAATTGATTTTATCTAACCCTAGTAAATATAAATAATGTGATATTTCTCTAATAAAAACTATAGATACCCAAGATTAAGACATAAATTATTTCTAGTTCCTTAACATAATTTTCCAACAATACATGCTGAAAATTTAGATGTGTAGAATATTTAGAAAATTAGACATTAATATAAAAAAATAATCATGAAAAGATCATATTTATCTAAAAATATATAGAGTTTACCGAAATA
This sequence comes from Viscum album, assembly GCA_963277665.1. NCBI lineage: Eukaryota > Viridiplantae > Streptophyta > Magnoliopsida > Santalales > Viscaceae > Viscum > Viscum album. The sequence continues at coordinate 480,264,588 of OY728141.1, forward strand.
CCAAATATCAATAGAAAAACTATTGGAATTTCTATGGACAATACATAACAAAATGGTAACCTGGAAATAGCAATGATGGAGTAATGATGTAGATAACGAATAACATGAGTGTCAAAATGAATAACAGGATATCATAAAGAGTGATCATATTAATAGAAACATTTTATAAGGAAATTATATAATTAGATCATGTAATAAAAAACATGTGGAAAAAATAATACATGATATCATAAAAAAAATTTATGTGTAACCCCCAGGGTGATCATCATAAAGCGGACAATGTCTAATGGTGGATTATGCTCACTCCCTAATAAATTAAATAATTGATCATGGGATATGAAGATTTTCCAAATTCATTAGAGGGGTATATTATAATGGGATCAACCATTTTATAATAAAAAACATACATATGTGTATCGTATATTGAAAGTAACAGATTAATAAATCATAAAAATTGCCAAACTCATGATGAGGAAGTCAATTTCATTATTTTGATTCAAGAAATAATAGAAGGATAAATCATAAGGAAACATAATTGAATAAAAAAAAATAAAAAATTTAAAAATTCATAATTAAACATGGGATATTGTTATTGAACCTAAAGAACCAGTTTAATAATTAATGTGATTGATCTATGAGATGAATAACTAAAATGGTACAAACTGGGTGATGCATTATGAAATATGTAATAAATAATTAAATAAGTAAAGACCTTATTTTATTAAATAAAACAATTATTTTACCAATTTGGTTATCAATAATAAAATTAGGAATCTTTTATCCTTTACATGGTTTAAAAACATTTCAATGGGGTGATGCCTGACATTTGACAAAAAATAGGAAAGTTCCCATAAATCCAGATTACCTTGAAGTGGGAATTCCAAAGGTATATAAAACCTATATAACCTAAAAAATGAAAAAAATACTTGGTATATATATAAGATGCATATATAATAAAGAACATTAAGAACATGAGAGAAAAATTTCATAATAGTGAAAAATAAAGGGAAGGTGTAATAGGGAAGTAATGATGAAGGTAAAAATGACATGTCATTATGTTTTATGACACCATAATTGATAATACCAAATCATAAAAAGATTAACAAAATTTATTATAAAAATAGGAAGATTTAGTTATAATGTTCACATGAAATAAAAATTAATTAGCTGTCCAACTAAAAAAATATTTGATAGTAGGGAAATGGTGGACACTGAGGAAAACCAATCATTTAAATGGATGAAAATTATTCTTAACATAATTTCATTTAAAATTAATATTATAACACAAAATTAAATATGATATGAATCAAAGTTACCTAAAATAATTTAAATATTATTTTCCATGTTAATGAAATAAGAAAATTCTAAGAGATTCATTGTTACGGAAAAAACAGATTGAGTTAAAAAATATCATTATATTTTAGAGAAGACCTCAATCATATCCCTCAATATGGAAGAACAAGAATGGATGTTATGAATAAAAAATATATAATAGTTTATGATATTATAATTTTATCGGTGCGGTCAATAGACCATTGAAATGAATATTGGTTCATAATATCAAACCATGCCTCAATGAAGGGTGGTTGAGATATAGTCCTCAACTCATGTCTGAAAGTTATATGCACCTGAAATTAACTTCATGAATAATTACATTATTTCCATTATATATATTCATTATAAATATATTCATATATTTTTAAACATAAGATAAAATTTAATTTTTAAATGTTTTTTATTTATAATATATTATTATTGCCTATGTTTTTTATATGAGGTTTTTGAGTCCATTTTCTTATAACTCCTTCTGTATGTTGACCGTAGTAAAACAATTTGTAAAATAGATTCTTAATATCAAAAATATTAATAGCTATATAAAAATTAAATTTAAATGTTAAATATATTTTTAAATCCACCCATGAATGGTGGTGATAAAAAATGGAAATCATTGCTCATAGAGGAGTTAACTCGCACGTACTCATTATTAATGTTTTATTCACTCAATGATTGATAGAAAAATTCATCCATTGAATCCATTTTATTATCCAGGAATGACGGTGAGGAAAAACAAATGATGTCATTTAGTGGATGAGATGTTATGAAAAACAAACAAATTTAACTATTTTTTCTTTTTCTAGTGCAGAAGAATAAATAATTGCTAATAAACTAATATAAGAAAATATAAGAAAAATAAATATACTTATGTAGTCATAAATTAATGGATATATTCTATTTTTATGTGACATATTAGTTATAAAAATTCATAACGAAGGTAATACTTATATTTGACACATGATCATCTATTAGATATTTACTTAGAAGTGAGTGACTTGTAGTAATTTCTTCGGAATATGGGATTAAGGATGATAAAATAAGTTTTAGAAGATTTAATTTTTTCAGTGTTTCATGGTGAATTCCAATGTTAAGTGTATCAATGTCATGGTGCAAGTGATTCTCTTTTATAAGTTATAAAAACTAGAATTTTTGTAATACACCTTACCTTTCCATGGTATCATTTAACTATTCAATGGTTAAAGACTAAAAAATTTCATAATAATGTAGTTTTTTATGATATAGGGTTTTCAAAGCATTATATAATACATCCCACACATGTTATATGCATATTTGAATTCATTTAGTACTGGATTTTAAATTTATAAATTTTGATTTTTACCTTCGTAACTACTTTATGTCTATGTGATGTATATTTTATTTAGAAAAAAATGGAAACAATTTTTTTCAAATATGGATTTATTTAACCTAATTTAAATTTTAATTTAAACTAATGTAGTTTTAAAATATTTTAAAATCCTCTATTAAATTAAAATATATAAAGGAAAATAAATTTATACGGAAAAATGACACTTAACCATTATGTGTACATTATATTTAGTTAATATTGGTTACCAAAATTATTTGTGTTAATATAATAATATATATGTTTAAAAAATATATCTGTAATAGTTTAAATTATATCAATTTTATTTAGTAAAAAATATATTAAAGGGTATTTTTAAAAATTACTTTTTAAAAAAAACTGTTTATATTATCGGGGTAATTGACACTAATCTTCGTAATTTTATCTTTATACCTCAAAATAAAATTGAAATAGTATTAAAAAATTTAAATTTAGTTTTACAATATGAATTAATTTTTTAATCTTTAATATCTAAAAGTGGTAAAGATGAATTTTTTATACAAGCACATAAAAATAATTTTTAGTGTGAAATATTAGTTCAATTTCAAAACATTTAACTATGTGTTTTATAAATTTGAAAAATTATTTGTTAATAATTTATTAAAATTATTAAATAATTTTTTAATGAAAATGGGTTTATAATATCTTTATTCACACATTAATTATAAAAGTGATTGCTTTTAGAAAAACCAGTAGTTTTACAATTCACCTAAAACACAATTATATCAAAAAAAAACAAAAAAAACAAAAAATTCATAATATTTATATAATGAGTTAAATAAATGAAATTAATTTTATAAAATTAATGTTCTAAAATTCATATATTTATATTTTCATGATGTATATTATTTATAAATTAAATTAAAATAATTTAAAATTATTTTTTAAGCATGATATGTTCTTAATACTATTTTCAATAAATTTATAATTTATGTGTTGTTTATGTGTTAGCTAATATATAATAATATTTTAAGGTTTGAATTTATTTCATTTGGGAAAAATATAAAATAATTAATAAAATATTAATTTGAAAATAAATATTACTTTCATACTGAATATGTTTTAACAAATACTAGTAATTAATTATTTATATTATAAAATTTATTTTTTTAACAAAATAGACATCTAAATATTTATTTGAATTATATATATATATATATATTATTATATAATAATAATAATAATAGTATTTAAACATGATTCATAAATTTATATAAATATTTTTATTATATTTTAATATCATATTTTTATTTCATTGTGAGTTATATTATTTTACCTTGAACACTCAAAAATACCTAAATTCAGTATGAAAATTACATATATGACCAATGACCATATTTTCAATGACCATAATTGCATTGACTATATTTTCATATTTTTCATTTTAGATATGAAAACATTCTTTCTCCTCTCATGGTATTCATTCTTATATTATGTTTTTAATACCAATGATGATTATTAATGTGAACAGTTGTATATGAGATTTTCTAGTTCAAAATATTTTATTCCTTTTAATTAATGGTACCCTTTAATTTTTTTAATGGATATAATAGTCAATGATATTTAATAATCCATTTTATGTGACATGGGATTTCATATTCTATCATTGTAATGTTTCATTATAAATGAATAATTTCTTGTTATCTTATTTCATATCTTATGTGGACCAATCATTAATAAAGTATTCATTCATAAGAAATGATAGAGAAACCTTATTTGAATTTATGGGTACAATTATAAATAATAATAATAATAATAATAATTTTAATTTTAATTTTAATGGGACCTAATACAAAGGGTGTTACAATTAAATGACAATGTGGTTTAATTATACGATGCTCTTCCACCTTGGGGGTAGGTTTATTTGTTCCTCTTATTCACATAATTAGAGTTCCCATATATGATCAAGTATACAAATATCTATCCTCTAGGAATATTCTATGTAATATCAAGTTCCACCATTTCCAATCTATTAACCACGCATCTATAATGAGTAATACCGAGAATAACTATATTTGAATGAATTTCTAGTTATAGTCTAGACTCAAATATGGGTGCCCTCAATGACATTCTAGGAGATAATTTTGATTGAAAAATAAAAAAATTTCTTAGAACTACCTTCATATTCAATTACTAATTGATTTTATTTCTCAATTTTGAAGAAATATTTCATTCTGGCTATATTGAATGTTTATCTATAAAATTATTTGTTAAAAATTTATTTAAATACCACACATGTATGGTGTTGGTTGAATTTATCATGGAATTCTAAATACCACTATGGATGTGAATGATCCTCCAACATGTATACTATTATCCTAATTGTAATATTAGATATTTTGGTAGGGAAATCTAATATTTGATTAATTATTTTAAGACATGCCTCATCCTTTTTATGTTCCAAATCCAACAATAGATAAGTTTTTTATGTTTTGGATATAACCCAAAATGATCCCAATGTCATGGTTCATCATTTGGATTTACCTTATAAATATCATGACAATCAAGAACAATTATTTAAAAAATCTATTGTTTCAAATATGGTTTATGTGGAACCACTTTGATTTCAATCTCATCTAGTGGGTTCATAGGATATATAATATTTCCATAATGAAAGAAAAAATCCACACAGTCGCCACTCATGTAAAATATAAGAGCACTGAATTTTCAATATCATCAAATTAAATAGTCATTATAATAAATTTTAGAAAAATAATTAAACATAATATGAACAATGTTGTGATAGTATTAAGTCTCATAAAAATTCATGATATGCTACACTCATCAACTAAACCCGTATCGATGGGATGAAAACCCATATATAAGGGTTTTAAAAAACTTTATATACCCGGAAGACCCTAGAAAGATTAATTTGAGCGTAAAGAGCTTTACATCAATTATCATATACAGTTCATGTTTTGAAATTTATTATATCCATGATACATGATTGAATATGGTGTCACAAACCACTAGCTTTTAAAGAGATGAAGTTCCAGTATCCTTATGTGACTTCCCCATGAAAAAATGGTTGACATTAAATTTAAAAGGAGAACTAAAAATATTTGGGCACAAATTTCCTTTTAAAAGAAAAAACAATTATAGAAAAAATAAAAAATAACCCAATCTATATGATGCATACTGTTTAATGAATAAAAATAAAGTGAAATACCAAACCCAACAATATCATAGTATCATTATAAAAAATAATCTACAACAAAAAGTCAATAAAATATATAATGGGTTTACACCAAGTTTGAATTACATCAAACTTCAATGACATGTGAAAATCTTAAGAATTGACTCCATCCCACATCATGATGAGCAACCACTAGTGAAAAACAAAAAATTCACCTTTATATATCATAGAAAACTATGTCAGCATAAGCACCATAGAGAATATTAAGGTGTTCTGTAATCATACCATGTATGTGATGACCTAAAATATTCTGACACATTCCACTAGGACAAGAATGTGTTAACTCACAATTAAAAATTTATTATATATATAAATAAAGTAACTTCAAATATGTTTACAAATTAAAAGGAAATTTAAAAAAAACCAAAAAATCCACTTGGAATATCCATGTACATCCTTTTAATCATGAAATCATTCATGTCTTTTCATAGCCTCATACTAATGACTAGTTAGTTTTTGATCCACCAAATAATTAGTCGGTGGCCATCATCTAGGTACTTTATGTATGGAACCTCATTCCATGTCCATAATGGAAAGGCCACATATAATGTAATTATAATCACACACCACCCACATTTTCCATGTTCTCACACCAATTCATTTCACATATATAAATTATACACTTCAAAACATTTTATCTACCATCTTGATTGCATTAAACATAAACAATAAATCAAAAGGTTCTTCCATAAACAATCCAATTCCATGATTAATTTTTTTAAAACAATGGGGTTTAAAAAAATAAACATTAGTTTCCTTTCACATTCAAGAAAATTAATTTAAAATTTCAAGACATCAGGTTCTAAAATATGTGGAGAAGTGATAGATTCCACCAGCCACACAGTGGGTAATGAAACTAATGAATCACATAATAAAATTTCTAGATCCTAGTTTGATATTTCATTACATTAATAGATATATAAATATCACATCAAAAACACATCATAAATTTTATATATATCAATAAGATTTTAAATTCAAAAATTCCATTCAAATACAGATTTATATATCTAAATGAAATAGAAAAACACGGAGTAAAAAATGACTATTTCCCCATTCTCTTATACGCATCACCCTTTAAGCCATTAAAATCGAGTTCTGTATGAAGATAAGATGACAACAATTCCAAAATGAATCCTCATGTATGATACCTTATCCTAATAAGAGATAAATTAAATTTTTTTGTGTGAAAAAATGGAATAAAAATATATTTTTTATATGTATTACTACAACTCTTAGGGATCGGCTGCACTATTTAATGATATGTAATCCTACTATGTGAGTGTTATTGCACAATACCAAGGAGAATGGATCGTTCTAAAACACGGTTCAAAAAATCGAGTGATAACCATGTGAATTACCACAATATGAATAATATCCATATTTCATGGGTTTTTGAATGGTTTGGCCAAACTGTGTGCTATTTGTACACCTAACCAATATATCCCACAATCTCTTGAAAAACATCATAGATAATTTTCTTGGTTACCCCTAACAATGATCAAACCTTGTACCCATGAAAAAGAATTCAAGATATAGAAAACCCATATAAAAAATATATAGACTCATCCTAAAAATTATATAGCATCAAAATACATATTAAAGGGAGAAAAAGGTCGAACCATAGGTGTTACAATAGGGTTGTGAAAAAAAAATTATATTTTGAAATTTTTAATGCTACTCATAAAATATATATTTTTTGTAGAAAAATGTTTCATAAATAATTAATTTTCATGCGTATGATAATAATTTCATAAAAGGAATATATTTGTACTATTCACCTAAAATCAAATGATTCTAAAAAACAAACAAAATTTCACCCTACAATAAATTTGAAAATATATTTGAAAAAAAATTGTTTATTATATCAAATTAAAATTCTAAAAATTATATATTAATAAATATAATTAAATTAAAAAATAAAAGGAAAGACCACTTTTATTGAAAGATATATTTTTTTAAACATCTAGAGCTCTTATTATTATTTCATATCAATTAATAATTTCAATAATGATAATATAATAATATTTTGATGTTTCCAATTTAATTTATTTATAAAAATATAACATACTTAATAATATAGTTTTTTGGAAAAAATATCACTTTTATAATAAATAATATTTAAAAATACCATTAAAGTTATTTAATTAATTCTTAAATTGAATTTTAATTATTAATTAAAATTGAAAAATGTATGTTAATATTATATATACATCTTATCATATTTCAATAATAATAATCATTCATATGAAACATATAATATATTTATATTTATAATATTTTAATAACAATTTTTTTATTTTATTTTGAGTATATTGATTCAAATTTACTACTAAACAATTCAAAACATCAGTTTACCTATTGGATGTATATCTGACTACCATAATCATAATGGAAATTTTTTTTATGAACATAATTATAATAACCATATTTATTACCTATAGTTATATACTAACTAATTCATTCATTCGTTCCAATCTCACTTTTCAATGAGTTTTTATTATTTCATAATATATATTTTTCCAAATGATTTCCCATTTTATGGTTGTCATCATAATTATTGGATTTTTGGCTATTAGTTATCCTCATGGTGGATTATAATCTTGGGTATTTCATTTTTTTAATTATTTTATTTTTTCTCTATATTATCCCTTATATTTATATGTACTTATAATTGATGTATTCATCCATGTTGAGTAATAATCCATGGTATAGAATACATAATTTTATGTCCCTTTATTTTAATGTTCCTCTTAAAAATTGATAAAGCATTGTTAGTTTAATTATTACATTTTTTACATTATTTACTAATCAATTTTCAATCCATTAAGCTAAAAAAGTTTAAAATCACAAAAAATAGTTTACAAAAAGAATAAACTACCAAAAAACTAGTGGGTACATTCTCCCTAATAAGTAAATCTAGTATTTAAAATTTTAATTACCACTTAGTAATTGAAATACATAAGGGAGTATAAATTATAATCATGACTCAAGGAATAATTTCAAGATTGTTCTCAACTTTATAATCTTGGTAAATGTGTGATTTTTTCCTTCGAGTATTCTTTTACAAATATAGTGTTTTCCCCCAAAAAATTGAGCGAAATTTAGCTAAGAGGATATCATTTTTCCTTTTCAAGAACGTAATTAAATGATTTTATTTTAATGTGTAGGTATAATCATCATTTCATTAATAATATAACATATATTGATAAGAACTTATAATTTTATATCCCATTAATTATTATTTTTTCTCTAGGTGGTGGACCAATCCAATTCAAAATTCACCCTGAATTTTTGTTAATGGAGAATAATATTATTTTCCAATGGGATTTTTTTATTAACATAAACTTGAGAAACAATAATCATTCTACAAAATATTTTATTAATGTTCATCATCTAGTCAATTTGGTGCAGATTTATTATTCATAAAATAAATTCATGGTATAAAAGAGTAGTTTGAAAAAGACAAAAATACTATACTAAAACTTCTAAGAAGATAAGTGGTGTTCCTCACTACATATCATTACTTTAACCCACTTATATAGTTCTGGTTTCATTGAAATTAAATATTTGTGGTTGTTTTTAATTGCTATCATGCATTTTTTCTCTTGTATTGGGGAATTAACATAGATAATATCATTATTTCCCAAATCTAAAACACTAAATTGTTTGTGGAACATTACAACGAACATATTATCCTTTTACCATATAAACTAATTTCATTACTATTACCCCAAAAATAGTTTCCCAATATATAAAACTTATTCTAATACTTTTGATACATTCCCTTTGTTGTCCTTCAAACATTTTTCACATGATGGAAATCGAATCACTTTTTCTTCAATATCTTAATCACCTAAACCTCCATGAAACTATATTATTATCTTATTTTTATGGCAAATCAATTATGTTTACATTGGTAATCATAACTATAGATATCATTTTTATTCTATTCACATGGTTTCTCCATTTAGTTCTTATCCTTTTATATTTCCCATTGGGAAAATATCTTCATTGTAGATGAAATCCATTATCAACATGGTACTTTTGGGATTTAACCACTACTAAAACTAAATGGATTTAATTGTGAGTAAGAATAAATTAATACCATAAGATATTTATTGTTGGATTATTTCATGTTAAATTGATCTTTATGATGAGTAATTATTATATAAGTATTCTGTTCAAATTTAATCACCCATGGTTCAATATTTGTTTCCTTTGGTTGTGTTTTCTCATATTCATTATCATAACAAATAATCATAGTAAATAATTAATAATTCCATAAAAATATAATATTATTAACTACACGATATCCCCCATGAAATTATCAAAAATTATATAGTCGTATGAACACATGTCATGCACCAGAGTGAATATTTCTTTTATACTAAACGAACCTTTTTAGGGTGATTTAACCAAGATAAATGTTTTTCAAAACCACCAATAATTTTTAGTATATATATAGGAATTAGAATTCAAGTAGAACCACACAATGACTACTTTACAAATACTTCAAGATGTTTTCCTATACTTTAATTTTTCTAAAGGATTTACACAAAATTCCAATTATCATAACCAACAAAAAATCATAAAATACATAGTATATCCCATTTTGATTCATATATATACCTTTGAATTTATAATTAACAATAACCTGTAAATAATTTTATTATTTATAGCTCATAGTTTATCTCCAACTAATAATATTATAACCTCAAGTGTTTTCTAAATTCCCTTCTAGTACGAACTGAGGTACCCCAAACCAACACTCCTAGATCTGATGCTAAAAATATATATATTATATTCCATAATTGAAATAAATATTTAATTAAAGTATCTTTCCCACATAGTATAACATATAGATTTTAATAACCTTTTATGTACAGATTTTCATATAATTAGGAAAAATATTTAACAAGTAGAACCAATGTTCTATATATGTAATAAACATTTTCCCACTGTATAAACCACATATAATATATAACATTCATTTAAAATCTCCCACTAATCCTCCACAAAATATTTTCATATAGACATATATTACATGTAACTTTTATTCATTAAATTGGGAAATGGATACATAGGGATGGAAAGAGATGAAATGATCAGTAATGTTAGACATAACTGATATAATTTATTTATTATAAATGATATTAATATGAGAATTTTTTTATAACATAGATAAATATGAAAATAAAACCCATGAAATAATAAATCATAATAATTGAGTCATGAAATATGAAATAATATAAGTCATGAATCAAAATATTCTATATAAATGTATCAACGAACATGATCCCTGATATCTTAACATAATCATAACACTAAAAAATGGCAAAAATACTAGTATAAGGATCCCTAATCTTATGATCCCACCATTATATCATAACATAATAATTTTTGACTTATTTCAAGTACATACAATCATTAGTTCAAGAAACATTACATTCATGATCCATAAAATTAAATCTCATTCATATATGAAACTAAAATGTATATGTGAATACATTTTCAAGATATATAAATGCTCAACAATTTCATTTGTTGTAGATATTGTAACCCACACCTCCTTCATCCACACATAAATGTGTCACTTGGAATAAATCACTCATCAAATAAAAAAAGAATCCCTGAAAAGAAAACTAGGTTTCATTCATTACATTATAAAGAATGAATGGAAATAATATTGGTTTCATATAATCTTTATATAGATTCACCAAAGTAAATCATTCATAATTAAACTTATATTCATAACATGGTAATCCTATGGAAAATAAATTTCTATCTAATTATAATTGATATATTTCTTTATAAATACCATTCAATATTTATAATAAAACATATTGTATTGTTAAATTATAAGTACATGGTATGAATTTAAGTAAATAATTTTCACAACCAATTCTTATATAGAATCTATGTCAACACCATTCAATTAATTAATTAAAAAACAACGTACTGACAAACCAAAGTCATTAAAGAAAATTAATGCATATTCTTGGTCTATGGTTATGCAAGAAAAATGTAGCGATAGATCATATAATTAATAAAAAAACATTAGATAATCTATCTAGATAAATTAAGTGGATGGAAAACATTTATGAATATCCTTTATCATTAATAGTATATATTAATGGTAAATAACTATAGTGAATAATACTTTTTAGGTGTATCAAGAATATCACTTTAAAAATAAGAAATATACTTGATTTTTTGAAATAATTTTAAAATAACTACAATTCAAATTGAGTAGAAAAATAGTTTCTCTTTTAAAAAATTATAAGATATAGATAAACCATAAAATAATTTGATAAATCTGTAAAAATACATATTTAGATGAAAAAATGTAAAACAGATTCTGTTCACACTTTGAAAAACAAAAGCCATATAGAAAATGATAAAAAATAAATTTAAATTCTTCAATAAGGTCCTATAATAATAAATGAACATAATGAATTATTTATCTATAGATAAGAATATTCGAAAAATAATCCAATGAATGTGGACATGAAAAAAGTAGGTTCATGACAGAAAAGAAATGATGGGGTCAGTTTCTTATAAAGTATAAATAATGAGAAAAGATGGATAATGAAATAAATAGAAGAAATATATTTTAAAAATTAATAACTAGATGAGAATAAAATAATGTGGAGTTTTAAAAATAAAGATAATACAAATTCTATAGATGTAATATCTTTCAAAAATAATTTTTATTTGAAATTGATCATGAAGAAGAAACCCATATGGTTATGGTAATATTGAAATTAAAATAACATAAGAGGATTTCCAAGAAAGATAAATGCCAATGTCATTAACTGACATTTATTCATTATATTTGAAGGAAATATGACACTTATTATATCATAAAAAATAAATTATTTGGTACAATATCAAACATGTCTCATAGTATTAAAAATTATTATAAATATGTCCTTATGAACTTTTTATCCTTTGAATCGATATATATTTAATAAAATAACATTAATTATCTCATAAAACCTTAATAATTACATAAATATGGTAAAATATATTCATTTGGTAGTAAAAACATATTAATGATATCATGGTGAAAACTACGAACTATGTCTCAAGATATCGAATTTGAGAAAAAGAACCCCTTACCTTGTTATTATTCTTAGTAGAATGATCTATAAATTTAGGGATGAAAACTCATTTAATGTCATGACCAATCCTCTAGGGCCCATTACATGATTACCCCAAGCCCACCTTCCATAGGCATTGGATTTGTGACTGCCATAGAAAAGTCATAACCCAAAAATGGGATGCAATACGCACAGAAACAGTGTATACACACAATGCAGAACACAAGGAACCACTGCTAAGAGTAAAAGTAAGTTCTAAATGTAAATGGGCTTGTACAAAAACCAAACTAAAAGAAACATAGAACAAAGTTAAGGAAAAATAAACTTGGTCGATCATCCATCGAGGATCCTATCTAAAGAATAGGTACATCTCAATGTTTGATGTCACTGCAACTCACCACACCTATCAATCACATCCAAAAACTATCTATCCATGGATCCCTATGTCTAATTCAAGCTATCCATCATCAACATAAAACAGGACAAGTGTGGGTGAAGCCCGTGTAGGGGTGAGTATACCAATACTTAGTAGGGACCTCGAGACCCCTAATGCTTCTTAGAAATCCAAAAAGGTAAAACACAATGCAAGATTTCAAACACAAAGCTCATAGTAAAAGATATATCACACTACGTATACACATTAAAGAACATTAATAAAGATTATTAGTCCAAATCTATATCATCTTATTCTGTTGAGAGGCTCAGATACTAATCCTACATGGGTTACTCCACTACTGATCAACAAATGATCACTCTACTACTAATCAACGATGAGTTTCACTATGACTGGTCCATGACAGTTTACACTACTACTGATCTAAAGAGGGTTGCTCTCAGGTCGATCCACGGAGTGTATCACTATTGTAGATCCATAGAGGGTCACTCTCTTGTCGATCCACAGAGGATTGTGCCAGTTCCGATCCATAGAGGGTCTCTCTCATGCTGATCCATGGTGGGTTTCACCACTACTGATCAATGGAGGGTCTTTCTCTTTTCGATCAACGAAGGGTCTCTCTTCACATGACAGTCAGCCACAAGATTTCTGTACCTTGTGTGTATGAGTTCTGAAGGTTTGTCTCCTCAAATATCAGTTGTATTTCAACCACCAATAAGTCTCACTTATATTTAACCAAAATATCCTATTTTCGTAGGGGTTCCAATGCAATAGATGGTGCGTCGATCGAATGCCCGTTTAGTAAGTTATAGGCCTTTTTGTAAAAAGGTCATGTTGGATACAAGTTCAATCAAACCCTGATATACTCCAAAATCTACCAAAACCCAAATGGTTTATCTCAAAAGGATCTCCATATACCAAGGGTCCTCACAGCACAGATGTTTTGTCAATTGGATGTCCGGTCTGCAAGTTATGATTGTTTTAGTGAAATGGGGTCGGCTGGGTCCATGTCATGTCTAACCCGGTCAAACCATCCAGACCCGACCCTATATGAGGTCTGATGTGGGTCTGACATGGGTCCAGCCTAGGTTTGGAATGGGTCCGGCCCAGTAGGCCCATTGGGCCTGTGGGTCCGACTTAGTAGGATGGGTCCGACCCTGTGGGGGGTCCGGCCCGAGGGTGGGTCAGGCCCTTCGGTAGGTCCAACCCATTGTCCTGGGTCCGACCCAGAAGCACTGGCCCGACCTGATAGTGTAGGTGGCCCAACCCACATTGTAGGGAATGTCCCACCAAAAGAAGCCTCGCTCACATGGTGTGGGCATGTTCGCCCGACCGGATGCGGCTGCGCCCAGTTCTACTCAGTGGGGTGAATTGGCACCACCCCATTTCCCAACATGGCCGATAGGCGATTGGTCATTTTTTAGGCATGTTGAGAGTGTCCATATGCCTCCAATACACCTTAGCGACCCAAGTGGGCCGCTTCTCTTTACAGTGCTGACGGGCGTCACGACCATCCGACCAAGGCCTTTTTCCGCCGTCTGTAGTGCCTTTGACTGGCCACAAGAGTTTCTATGGTGGATCGTTTTACTTTTTTGAAGATGCATATGCCTATGGACTCTGTAGGATAACACCATCATCATGAAGCCTTCAAATTCACCATGCTGAAAATTCAACCGGCAGACTATAAAAAAAGCAACAAGAACAACTATGGCAGAGGGATGAGGCCTTGTTCGTGTCGGCCGCACTCTCTAGGTTAGAGTGTAATCATGAGGATAAAAATGATGATAACCACCCATCTTGAAAACCCAAAATCAAACCCCTGCACAATATTCACCCTGTAAGAACGAGCGATTAACAGATCAACCCATTAGTCATTTGATCTGCGTTCGTCGTAAATTTTCAAGAACGAGGAAAAAATCATCAAATACTATGAACGCATAAACCCCTACCAAGATTCTTAGGATCCATTGATGATGAAGGATGTGATTCAGGCCATCATTGGTCTATGGTCTTTAGAGTTCGCCGCTTCTTGCCAACCTCCAGATTGGATCCTCTAACGTTAGTCGCTTCGTTCTTCATTCATTGTTGGAGAGGGATTCTTCTAGTGGTTCATTATAGATTTCACTAAGTTTCTTCATTGACACAGACCAACATGTTGGATTGTTATAAGAAATAAAAATTGCAGTGACATTGCAACCATTATTGATGTTCATTAAATGAGCCACATTTATTGAGCAACATTTAATGTGTCATTAAGATAACAGTGTCACAGTTTCAAATGAGCCATTATTGACCCTACATTAATGCACCTCATCTTCACCTCATCATTGTACTGATGCGTCGTCGTCCACCACTCAATGGTTAGAAAAGAAATAGAATAATTTTTTACATTGTTTTATTATTATTCTCAAACAGATTGAATGATAATTTTTCCGCTCGACCATTTCCGGTCAAAGTTAAGACATTTCTAGGTGAACCACATTGTTCCAAGTTGAAAAGTTCCCTCATATTTTTGATCCAACTGTAGGTTCAAAAGTTAGAAAAACTAGACCTCATTTTTTCTGAAGGAACCTTAAAAAATGTTCAAAATTCCATTCTGGTCTCTCCAGCCATTAGAATCACATGCCGTTAGAGGGCATGGTCTCAAAATAATTCCATATAATTAAAATAATACACAAAATTTCATAGACATTACATTCTCCCCACCTTAGGTATTTACATCCCCAAAATCTAAAATAAAAATAATCAGTCAAATTGGGGTACTAAACATGAATCTAAGCCTCCAACTCCCATGTGCTCTCATGGGGATTCAGGTGCTATCCCTGAACTCGCACAAGAGGAATAGACCACCCATACAAGACCCGCTCCTGTCGATCCTCTATCTCAACTGAGAACTCTGCAAATGTCACCCCATCATTAATGTTTATATTTCTTAGTGGGTGACATGCAATGGATCATGCACGTACCTCCTCAGCTATGAAACGTGGAAAATATAGTGCACCTGATGCATCTATGGAGGAAGATATAGGTGGTACACCACCTCTCCAACTCTTCTCAAGATCTAAAATTTTTAAAGAACCTCATACATATCTTTACACCCCAGGAAAATCTCCATAATCCTCATCGAGGTGAGACCTGAAAGAATACAATATCATCCCCTTTAAACCTCATGGGTCTCCATCTTTTATTGGCATAAGACTTGTCCCTACCTTGTGCAGTCCTCATCCACACCTAGATGATTTTCACCTTGTCGGTGGTAGCCCATACCAACTATGGACCCATGACTATTGACTCTCCTGGGTCTATTTAGTATATGGGTGATCTAAAATATTACCTGAACCATTCTTCGAAAGGTGGCATACTGATGGTGGAGTGGTAGATATTGTTGTATGTGAACTCCCCCAAGGAAAGAAGGTCCTCCCAACTGTGACCAAAATCATGGACACAAGGATATAACAGGTACTCTAAGGTCTATATGGTCTACTCTGTTTAACCATCATTATGGGGATGAAAAGATATGCTCAGGCACAACTACGTACCTAATGCCTCTGGTAATCCCCTCCACAACTGGGATGTAAAGAGAGTATCACAATTTAAGACGATCATCAAAGGAACCCCATGAAGCTGCAATATTTCTTGGATGTAGAGGCATCCCATGCCCTCTATGAGTCCCTATTCCTAGATGGGTAATAAGTGATCCGACATAGTGAGTCGGTCAATAATCACCCAGATAGTGTCTTTTCCCCTGGATATACACGGTAACCCTGTCACAAATTCCATTGAGATAACATAACATTTCCACTCTGGTACCTCGAGTGGATGGGCCAAGCCTACTTTAACTTGATGATCAACCTTCACTTGGTGACAAGTGAGGCATCATAAAATGAACTCAGCCATCACTTTCTTCATCCTTGGCCACCAATACTAACATTTGAGGTCCTAGTACATATTTTCCACTCCATGATGTACCGATAAATGGGATGTATATAACTCCATCAACACCTCCTCCCACAATGTCACTGGTATTATGAAGAGCCCTCTGAAAAGTATGACATGCTCCCCACTTATCATGAATCTATCAAGAGCTCATCCTGAGGATAACAGACCACATCTTTCCCCACAGTCAATGTCCACCAGTTTTCCCTCCCTAAATCACTAAATAGTGGGGGAGTTTTAGTCATCAACTGAAGGTAAGAAACATCACCATCATCTAGGAAGGATATCTGCATCGCGGAAAACTACTCTGTCGCATCACTCAGTAGCTACAAACCTGTCCACCTAATGAGTGAATATCCCACCACGTTTCCCTTTCGAGGAGTATATACTATGAAAAATTCATAGTCAATGAGTATCTTTAGCCATCATCGCTATCTCAGGTTCAGGTCCTTCTGGGAGAATATATACCAAAGACTCTTCTGATTGGAGTAAACCATAAACCATCCATCCATCTTGTAGTGTCACCACATCTTCAATGAAAATACCACTATTGCTAACTCCAGGTCATGGGTTGCGTAGTTCTTCTCATATTTTTTCAATAGTCATGAGATGTAGGTGATCATTGGTCACTCCTACCTCAGGACTCAACCTAATCTTGTCCTTGATGTGTCATAGTAAACTACATAACCATCTCCCTCTTCTTGTAGTATCAAGATTGGGGCACTAGTTAGTCTTTTCCTCATATCCTGGAAAATATGATAACATTTCTCCGTCCACACGAAGTGTTGTCCCTTCCTTGTCAAAGCTGATAAGGGTGATGCTCCTCTGGATAATTTGGGAATGAACCTCCAATAGTAAACAGCCAAAACCAAGAAGCTATGTACCTCAGTCATACTCGTGGGTGGATCCCCAGAAAGCACTGCCTCTATCTTTTCTGGATCCACTACAACTCCATCCTCTAAGATGACGTGTCCCCAAAAGTGGACTTACCGAATCCAAAACTAACACTTTGAGATATTTCCATTAATAAGGGTTCTCTAAGAGTGTATCCATGACTATCCACAGGTGTGTAGCATGCTCTAATATGATTCTGTGTATAGCAAGATTTCATCAAAGAAGACCACAACAAACCAGTCAAGGTAAGGCTGAAAGATCATGTACATGAGTCCCATGAACACTACTAGGGCATTGGTCACACTGAAAGGCATCAATAGGAACTCATATCGGTCATATCATCACCTAAAGGTTTTCTTATGTACATCCTCATCCATTACCCAAATTTGGTGATAGCCTAATCTGTGGTCTATCTTCAAGAACCACCTTGCTCCCATTAGCTGGTTTAAGAGGTCATTGATCCTTGGAAGTGGATACATTTTTTTCACGATCTCCCGGTTCAGGCAATGGAATTCCCTACACATCCACAATCACTTATCTGGCTTATTATCAAAAAGCTCTAGGGATTCCCATGGAGAAGTGTTGGGAATTAAAAAACACTTCTCATACAAGTCCTCTAGTTGCACCCACAGCATGTGAAGCTCCATGAGATCCATCTGATATGCTGGTGTGGATATCCGTGTTGTCTCGGGGTACAGGTATATGTGGAAGTCTACTTATTTGCGAGGAGGTGGTCTTAGAAAATCCCCAGGAAAAACATCCTCATACTCATCTACTACTATATGAACACTTGGACTCCTATCCTCCACTTCACCGAGGATGAGGCTAGGAAACTGGTGAGTGATTGGATACACCCTCCTCTGAGTAAGTCCATCTTGTGTTTAAAGGGTTTTCTTCTCGATGGTGGTGGAAACACTAGTTCCATATCCATTGAAACACCACACATTATGACTAGCATAGTTGATCTAAGCATGGACTATGGATAACTAGTATATACCCTAGATGACGTCATAAGGTGTCGACACTACAACTAGGAGATCCCAACCAAAGCTCATGCCTCGTAGAGTAAACATTCACTACTGGTACTAGTGTGTAATCATTGAATCCCCACCCATAGGAGTCTCTAGAGGAAAGTATTGAGCAAACGGCTCCACTAGAATCTATGGGCTCCAAATGAGATTCGTGGTATGGAAGGTGTGATTAGCACATGTGTCTATAAGAAATACATCTAGGGTGGTGTAGTCACAGATCTGACCTCATATCTCCTTTAGAGCACTCTGGTTATGAACCTATCCTACCTGAAGCTATGCTCACCCCTAACTGCCTGCACCATAAGGTAGGGGTGGACCTCTTGGGGGTTGTGGTAGAAACACCTCAAATCGTCTCCCAATGCCTTCTGCTCGGCATGCTGTCTTGCCACGTTTGATTCCCTACTAACCACCTCACATGAACCACTACCTCTACCTCGTTGGTATCATTACCATATACTGATCATTAGTATGGCGGGTCGGGTAGTCGTGAGCCATGTGACCTTGCCCACTGCACAAATAGTACAGTCTTCTCCTCTACTAACCTCCTCTACCTCGCACTCTCTACACCTCCGACCCTATATCCTGGGGTCATCTTCTGGAAGGTCTAGCCCATTTGGACCTCTTCATAATATTTCTACCATTTGTTGCATATGACTCGGCTACCTATCATCTAGTGGTGGCTATCACTATAGGTGTGTACTAGGTAAGGAAACTATTCACCAATAGTTCTTGCTCTAGAACTCCAGTCGGCGTCAGGATGTTGAGAGAAATCATCAACACCCTGATATCCCATCAGAGTCCCTAATCAAAGGTTTGTTCCTTAAAGAAAGGGGTTTCACCATGTTGGTGGAGTAGCGGGAGAGGTTGGTAAACCTCACAAAGTACTGGTCCACAGTCAAGCTGCCCTATTGTAGGTGCTGTACCTACTTAATTCGCACAAATCATAGTGTCACTAGTAAGAACACCGCCCTGAAGAGGATCTCAAAGTCCAAT
Organism: Viscum album; assembly: GCA_963277665.1. Taxonomy (NCBI): domain Eukaryota; kingdom Viridiplantae; phylum Streptophyta; class Magnoliopsida; order Santalales; family Viscaceae; genus Viscum; species Viscum album. Next base: position 480,284,836 of record OY728141.1, read on the forward strand.
CCAAAAAGGGACACCTCCTCATGTGTTTGGAGTGTCAAGATCCACCTTCTCCCTTTTATTCCCAAATACATTCTAGCGGCTCGGATCACTATATGATCTGCTGGTGTCTCTACCAAGCATGACAATCATGCCACAACCTCCATACAGTCCTCAGCTACCTAAGGATCTTTATTTCCTCGAAACCTTGGTGGCCTCTATCTCGGGAACTTGTGCAATACGCTCACTCAAAGTGAATTTTTCAATAGTGGGGTTGGTAGAATCTGTTTCTCTATGGGTTGCGGTGCTACTTGTATTCCACCTGTACGTTCTATCACCACAAGTGGTCCTTGTACAGATACCTCATCGCTTGTTGGGAAATCGTCATGATCTCTCACTGGAATCTTGGTTGGTTTTCATTGTGGAGGAATCCTGTAAAGAAACAGATGGTCCATGGTCAATAATTTATATCATGTTGTCTGACTTAAATGAGATGAATATAAATACATTATTGAAACACAAGAAACTAGTTTTTTTGTGTAATGAGTTGAAAAATAGAACTCAGGGTCCTGGTATATGTATATGTCATCCACCACACCAAAACTGGACACCCTGAACTAAAATCCAAACTCAAGAAACTAAATACTATTACTTAATTGATAAAATTATAGTCTTTTTGTTCTTTTGGTAGAACCAACTACCTTCTGATACCACATTGGCACAACCCGTCCCCCGGGGCCCATGCTGTTACTAACCCAAGAACACCATCAACATTCTAGGGGTTGGTGACTAGCACCATAAAGGAATAACCCAAAAAGGGAAGGCATTGTCTTTAAACCTGCATGCACACAGATAGAGTACACACAAAAAGAATAAAACAAGGCACCACTACTAAGAGTAAAGGTATGCACTAAATGTAATGGGGCTATTATAAAATCACAACTAAAAGAAACACACAATAAAAGGAAACAAAATCAAGATTCATATATTTTATGCTGAGGATATTACCTAAAGAGTATGTACAATGCACTATTTGATGTTGTTGCAGCTCACCACATTTATCGATCACCTCCGAGAACTGTCTTTCCCTGGCTCTCCAAATGTCAACCAAGTTGTCTGTCCTCTGAACATGACACAATAGGTGCAGTTGAAGTTCATGTAGGGGTGATTATAACAATACTCAGTAAGGACCTCATGACCCCAAAAGGTCTCTGATAAATCCTCAAAGTTAAACCTTAAAGAAATATCTCATTCACAAAGTACAAATTAAATGGCATCTCTCACAAGAAATAAAACATAATGAAAATAAATAAAGATAATCAGTCATAACCTAGATCATCGTAGTTTGTTGAGAGGTTTGGATGATAATCTGAGAGGGGTGACTCCACTTCTGATCTACAAAGGGTCTCTCTACCACTGATCCACGATGGTACTATCTATGGATGGTCCATGATGGGTCTCTCTACTCCTGATCCTAATAGTGTATCTCTCATGTTGATCCATGGAGGGTTGCACCATTTATTATCCACAGAGGTTCGCTCCATTGTCGATCCATAGAAGGTATCTCTATTGCCTATCCGAAGATGGTTGTGACATTGTGGATCTATGAAGGGTTGATCTCTTGCTGATATACCAAGGGTCTCTCTTCACTTGACAACCACTCACTGGAATTCTGCACCTTGTGCGTATGAGTTCTGAAGGTTTGGATCCTCAATACATAAGTCGTATTTCAATATCCAAAAAGTCTCATATAGAATTAACCCAAATATCCTTCTTGTCGTAAGGGTTCTCCCTTAATATATGGTGCATCAATCAGAAACCTGCTCTGTAAGTTATGGTTCTTTTGTAAAAAGTGTCTGATTGGAGTAGAGTCTGATCCAACTTGGCCATACTCTAAATTTTTTCAAAACTCAAATGTGTATTCTAAAAAGAACTATCTTGTTGCATGTGTCCTCTCACCACATACTGTGAATCAGTCGGACACCTGGTCTTCAAGTTAGGATTTGTTTTAGTGAAACAGGGCCGGTCAGGTCCAGGACCAGTCCGGCCCAGTTGGCCCGTGAGGCCCATGAGATCATCTTGGTAGGTTGAGTTAGGCCTAGTGGCGGGTATATCCCTACAGTGTGGTACTGGCCCACTATGCCGCGGTCTGACCCATAGGTGGTTCGACCCGCTAGGTGGGGTGTGGACCACCAGAAGAAGCCTGACCTGCATGGTGTGGGCCAGTTCCTAAGACCGAACACAGGTGCATCTAGTTCTATTGGGTGGCACCAGCGGATGCCACCACTTCTCCCATCACAGCCGGTAAGAGGCTGACCATTTTTCATGGTCATGGACGGGTTTAGTGTGACTCTATCACACATGAGTATAATGAGAGGGCCGCACCTTCACGAGACACCAATGGGAGTTGTGCCTCCTCACATCCTCGGTCGTCTGTCATGTATTTATGTTGTCGCGACACGTTGATGGGCATCGACGCCCCCCTTCCACGGCCGTAGGCGTGTCATCAGTGCCTTAGATGGGCCACCTTTTTCACTCCAATGGTCCTTTCTTTTTGAATTCATCTACTATTACAGCCTCTGTGGGGTTCCACCATCACTGTGATTCCTTCGAATTCTCCTTTCTAAAAATTTGAAATGTCAACTTCGAAGAAGACAACAATAATATCAATGGAAGAGGGATCGGGCCTTGTCTGTGTCAGCCCTCACCATCCATGTTAGAGTTTAATAATGTGGATAAACATTATGATAACCATAGAACATGAAAATCCCCAAATCAAACCCCCGCCCAATATCCACCTGGATTATAAAGTGATTTGCGGATCAACCCATTAGTCATTTGATGCGCATTCGTCGTAAATTTCTAATAATTAAGAAGAAATTAGAAAATAATTAAAACACATAAACCCAAACATAGATTAGTTGGATCCACTAATGATAAAGGATTCTATTTTCATTTTAGTTGATCTGCGGTGGTTGGCATTTGTCGTCGCTTTCATTCCTCTTGATCCGATCCTCCAATGTTTGTCACTTTTTTATTCGTTCTTCATTAGAGAGGGATTCCTCTGGTAGTTCATCTATGATTTCCATGTGTTTGTTAATTCCAAAACTCCATCATGTTGGATTATTAATATAAAAAAATTGCAATTAAGTTGTACCCATTAATGATGTTCATTAAATGAGCCATATTTAATGAGCCACATCTAATGAAAAATTAAGATAATAGTGTCTCCAGTTTAAACGAGCCATTATTGACCCACCATTAAGGTGCCTCGTTGCCGCCTTGTCAATGCACCACAGTGTCACTGTCATCCACTCAACGGTGAGAAAATATGTAAAATAATTGTTTTAAATTATTTTATTATTTTTCCCAAAAACATTGAAAAATAACATTACAACTCAGTCCTTATTGGCCAAAGTTAAATAATTTTTAGGCTTATACAGGTATTACAAGTTCAACAGTGCCATCTGATATTCAATCCATTCACTGCTAAAAAAGATAGAAAACCCTTCCCCATGTTTAGTGAACGTACCTTAAAAAAAGTTCAAAATTCCATTTTGGGATCTCTGGGCATCGGAATCACGTGCTATCAGTTCATGTGGTCTCATAATAATTCCATATAACTAAAAAACATTTAAAAAGAATTTAAAAGTCATTACACTTAATAAATTATTTATGAACCTTACCTATAACTGTAAATAGTATTCTCCATTATTTAATATTATTTTCTATATGAATATTAGTTATCTATTATCTATTTATAACATTGAGTGTTAGTGATCTTCATCATATTGAAATATATTCATACTAGCAGTGTTAATAGTTAGTCTTATACAAAATTTAATCTTTCATAAATCATAATTGGTATTGAAATTTATTCTTCATAATTATTTATATTTTTATAATTTCATTTTATGTTTATTTTGTTACCCATTATTAAATATGAATTTAATTATTACAATGTTTTGATGATTTTAATGTATGATCATTAAATATAATAATTGGGGAGAAAAATATTAATATTAAAATTTAAAAACCAAAATTAATTTATTATTTAATTTTTTATTTCTTATTTAATTATCATATAAGTTATCATTGTCATCCATTATACTATTTGAACGCATTTCTTATATATGTGTTTAAACCAAAAAAAATATCAAAAAACCATACTTAATTAGAGGATTATAACATTATTTACTTATAATATCATTATTATAAAAGAATAATGATATTACTTAGGTTTTTTAAAAAATTTATATCATAAGTTAAGAGAATTTTAATAATTTTTAAATGATACAAATATTTTAGATAGTATGAATAAATCTCATTTCCTCTTTGTTATCTAGTTTATAAAATTGAAGATACAATTTTTTGTATATATAATTAATAAAATATAGAATTTAAATTATAATAACCATAATGATTTAATATAAAAAAACACACACACACACGCACACACACGCACACGCACACATATATATATATTAAAAATAATTTTCAATCCATCAAATATATAAGGTAATGGAATTTAGTGTCCATAGTTCCATGGTGGTGGTAGTCTACAAGAACACAAAGATAATGATTCTATTTTCTATGAAACACCAAAAAAGAAGAAATATGTTATAAAAGTTTAGAATAAAAATGTGTTATAAATATCATAATTATTTATTAAAGTCAAAATTAATATATTTATTTTGTGGGTTTTATGTAATGAAAACCATGTTATATCTTTTAGGAAATAGTTCACAGATATACAAAATTGGCATTTTCAATTTTCTTACGGGACGATGGGACATTTCAGAAAATTTATATCTCATAAAGATAAGAAAACCTTAATTATATATTAAATAATAATTTTATAAGGTCATAATGGATAATTAATTGTTAGTGTAAAAATATAGAAAGGTGGATATTTGAATGTTATAAGTTATTACTTTGATATTTTTAATATTCTCTTTATGTTCTTCTTTGAAATTGATAAATTTGTAAAATATATTGTTACCAAAATATTAAGTGATTAAAATAAAATTATAGAGGATGAAATAAGGTTTTATATACAATAAGAATGTAAATTATTTTAGTGGTATTAAAAGGGTGGTGAAAGGACAATTTTTATAAATACTAGGAATGTAAGCTTTTCCAAAAAAAATCAAAATAATATAAAGAGATAACAAAATTCATTTTACATATGGATAAAAATGGTAAATAATGGAGTTTCAGATGATATAAGATTAATGTTCTGTCATAAAATTAATTATAAATAATTTTTTTTAATAAAAATCAATCCCTTTACCATGAGAATTATCACATTTACTATTTCTGATTTTATAGTGGTAACTGCTTTTTAACGAAGTAATTAAAACATTGTGCACAAAGATAATATGGTTCTTATAACATAATAAGAACCATTTAATAAATAATTTGAAATACATTTTATTATATTACCTTTATAAAAATAATATTTTTTTAAAAAAATAACAAATTTATAGCGTGTTAAAATATATTTTTAGAGAAAGAGTAACTTCATTACTAAAATATCATATATAGGTTTATAAACAAAAATATATAATTTGAAATATATAATATAACATAAAAAATACATAGTTATTATAGAAAATGGTTTCACAAATCTCCAATTCATAGTTATAAACTAATAATTTTAAAAAATTATGGATATTATAAAAATAGTATTTTAACTGTTAAACTAAAAATCGAGTGTTTCAGAAAAATCACAACATTTCACCCTAATATAATTTTGACATTATATGTTCAAAAACGATGATAATTTATTTATAATATAAATTCCGAAAATTAAATATTTATTTTTACAATGAATATAAAAAATTTTGGGTTAAACATCGTTTTTTAAAAGTATTTTATAACCATTATCTGTTCATAATATTATTTCATTTAAAATTACACATTAAACATTTTTTAAGAAATTATTATTTAAATTTTTTTTACATTAAATTGGTTGGATAAAATAAAAAAATAATTAAAAAAACTAGTTCCTTGAAAAAAATATTACTTCTTTTCTAAATAAGCCTAACCAAATATCAATAGAATTAATTAATTATATTCTAAAATTTCATTTCTATAGTCCATTAATATTGAAATAGATATTTTAATTTTATATATACATCATATGAAATTTTAATAATATTAATATTAATACACATATATGAAGAATAAATATATATATTTATTATATTTGAATATCATATATTTATTTTTTTTGTGTGTTATTATTTAAAATTTACTACTAAAAAATTCATGAATTCAATTAACATATTTATTTTATATCAAAGAACATATTTTGAATGACTATATTTCTAGTGATGATATTTGTATTGGTAATATATTCATTCCAATTGGTATACTTACTAAATAATTCGTTCATTCTATACCCACTGTGCATGGTAAATTCTGTATTTCATATTATATATTTTTTATAATGCTTTACCCTATCATTGTTCTATTCCTCAATATTAGTTTTGTTTAGCTATGGTGACCCCCATGGTTGAATATGATCTATAAGATTTTTTATTAATGATAATCTTGTTGATTTCTATCTATTGTCCTCTATTGATTTATTCAATTTTTATGGATGTATATATCTTTTGTGAGTAATAATACATGGTTTGAGATATTTAGTTGTATGTTATTTTAATGTAATGTTCATCTTGTATATGAATAGAGTATTTTTAGTTTAGTTAATATTTCATTTAACTTTTTTTCCAAATAAGTTTCAAATCCATATAACCAAAAAATTTAGACTTTTAAACTTATAATTTATAAAAAATAATATGCTTACTAAAAACATGTGGTGTTACAATATCTATATCAAGTTTGATGAAACATTTATTAATTATCTAGTAGAAATTATTAGATATAAGTATAATTCCTTTTATGGATGAGTAAATCATTAATGTGAGTTCTTTGGGTATATATTGTGGTAATGGAAATCACTTTGGAGTGGAAATCATATATTCATGTTCAATACACAGAATTGTTATCAATTATTATTATTGTATTTTGATGTGATGTTTTTATCATAGTTTTAGTTGGTGTAATGAAAATGTTTATGAAAACATGATATAGAATTCTATAACACTCACTAAGGACGATATATTATATAACTAATCATATGAAAATCATATATAGAATCATTTAGATTCCCATAGGTTCACATAAACATCATGATCAAAAAACATAGTAGGGTAGAACTACCAGGGTACCTTATATATGACAAGGTATCTAGTTTATTAATGCGCATAAAATAAATATGTTGACAGAAAAGATGAAACAATCATAGTTGGTCATCTTGATCAACGAAATCCACCATGATACCTTATCATACCCATATTTCAAAATTTCATTTTAACTCATATAGATTAAGTCACTAGGATAATGTAAAACCCATGGTATGAAAGACATGCAGTCAGTCTAACCATGGGAACTAAATTCCAGATTGTGTAATGAGATTTTTAATCATACGACTGTGGAAACAAAATTAGATATGGAATCTCAGACACTCTACAAGTATCACTATGGGTTTTAAACACTAAATTACCACTTTATAACTCTATCAGTCTGGTCATGAGAGATAAATGCAAAATAGTGTATCAAGATCTGAACTAGAGGGACTATTTGTAATAAATATCCAATTGAATCTTAGTATCCCAACCTATTTAATTGGGTTTTCTAAATACCAAAATAAATTCCAGGTTACGCTATGAGTGTGAACATTACAGTTAAATAAAAAATGTCTCTTGGAAAGATGTAACACATCTAGACTCAAATATATGTGTTGAAAATCGGAAGTTATATCTTAGGTACATTGAACCATGTGGGATTCATGATCACATTATATCCATGTCCTATTAACTAACATTCCCAACAACCTTATCTCTATTACATAAAATGTTCCATGTGTACCTATTGAAGAATTAAATAAAAAATACATCACATATACTAAATCAAAAGGGGGTATAGATGGGAAATGATCTCTCTTATTAGGAGAAGCCTATGAAGAACTTTGACCACTGAGATAAAGATCTGCATAATAAAGAAGATCACTTAGTTAAAGTACTATGGATAAAATAGAAGTATGATTAGGTGACATATGGGGAATAAATTAATGTAGAAATACTCTAAAATGTTTTCACATTACTATGTAAAAATATAATTCAAGGATAAATCATCTTATTATGATTATAATTTAATGACCAAAAATTTTATCAATGAAAATTCCGATATGATTTTTATAAATGTATCATATTTTGTGATGTAGTATAAATGACATGCACCAAAGGATAAAATCAAAAAAATTAAATTAATTTGAATGTTATAATTATAAAATAAATAAATCCATAAGTTTTAAAAATAATAAAGTGGGATAAAAATATAAAATTAGATAACTAGAATATGAAATTTCGGATCTGCTTGAAACACAAGAATAACCACAGTAATAAACAATATTGTGAAAATAAAACAAAACATTAGTAAAGGAATATTAATTTTAAAAATAAAATATCTACAAAATTAAAATGAAAAAGATATTATTGAAGAATCAACAAAATATGTTGTATTTATAGAAATTAGGGAACCCCAAGACTAATTCAAATATGACCATTTGAATAGTTATTTGAGAAATTGAATAGTAATATGTACTTTATGAATAGTAAAATTATAGTTTGAAATCATCCCCAATTATTCCAGTGTAAAATATTATTTCATATAATATAAATTTTAAATATGACTTATTTATATTTTTGGTCAGAGTATAGAACTCATGTTTCGGTGGATTGAATTCCTATATAAATTTATATCTAAAATATCTATTAACTAGTTCCCCAATTTAAACTACAAAACCACCTAGTTCACCACATTGATATATTTTTATATGATTTGTTTATTTGAAGGATTTATATAAGAGTTATTAGTTCTTAGTTAAAAAATATGAATTATTATTTTAACATTTTAAATATTTATAATAAAGAAAATTAAAATAAAAACATTATCTAAGATAAACTATCATAGTAAAGTTGTGTTTTTTTATTTAAATAAAAAAAAATTGAGAAAACTAAACTTTAAACGACAAAGCAGAATAAAACAGGAGGTTCAATATCAAGATGATATTTAGTCATCTCCACATGTTGATCACCCACCACCATTTATTTTATATAAACAAACAATGATCCACACACTTTATTGGGGTAAACAACAACATACACTACTGTACATGTCAACTAGACCTCTCCCACAATTTTTTTTGGGAGTGGTAAACCAAAATAAGCCTCATATGACCCTCTTCCACTATTATCCATGGGAGTGTATGGTGTAAAACGGTAGTTTTTCATGATATCTATGTATCATTAAATTCTACACAGCATTCATTTGGTGTTCATAATATTTAGGGACACACACTTCTTGTAATGAAAAAATAGAACACTAATACATAGATAAAAAGAGAGAATATAGTTATAAGGATCGCTGTGATTGGTCAATGTAATTTGAAACTCATGGAAGTTGTCTTGAAGTGAAATGTGAGTTTAATTCCAAATATAGACTGCAAAATAGAGAATCATGAGAGCTTTTGGATTATATTTCTAGTGAGGGTATTTATGTTCTCGATGAGTTCTTATTCTTTATTAGTTTGTGGATGCAATGTGTTCTCCATGTTGGGTACATAACAACTTCATTGTGTTTCTAAAGTTATCACTTATTGAGTTTTTCCTATGGCGCATGACTTCTCCTCACACTACAATGATACCTTCTCTTTTGGTTAGGTATTTTCTTTATATGTCATTTTCAACAAGAAGCATGGTCTCAATCACATCTAGGTACCTTGTTTCCCATACTATTGTCTATCATAGATTTAAAAGTTTATAAAAATGACAAGAAAATTCATTACTATAAATATTAGTAATAAATTTTAAAAATATGATCATTATAAAGAAATTTTAATTTTAATGAAAAATGAATAATTGAAATTGTCTCTGATTTGTGACTTGGAATGGTGTCTCGGATTTTCATCTTGGGATAGTGTCTCATGATCGGTGTTTTAGGAATGGTGTCTCATGAACAGTGTCTTCGAAATAATATGCATATCTCATTATAGGTCCACTTGAAGGTTACTCAGCTATCGATTGCTCATAATTTGTGAAATTTTTTTATATGGGTCTATCAATAATACAATGTGACAGTATTTTATCCTTTGAATTTTTTTGATAATCTGTTTATTCTGATGGTGGGTTGAACAAAGGTGTCTCCTTTTTTCAGAATTCATCATATGTGCAGATGGTGAGACAGTTGATATTGATACATATTAACGGTAGGCATGTCTTTCCAATATCTCATATGTAGTACATTTTTTACTAATAATGAGTTGTCCAACAGTGATTCCATCCTAATGGTGTCATAGCCTGAATTATGATAGTTTTTCCTCATTAATGGTCATTCTTAATTAACAAAAAATTATTAACTTATCTTATAATTTAAAACACTAACAGAATATTTTAAATATGTATGTAGACAAAATTAATCATTAGTAAACATAATTTAACTAGATGAATCACGTTTAATCATGGTTTATGATCATTAAAATTATATGATTCTAATAGTTTCCCACATTTTATGATCAAAAATCATGGTATTAAAATGTAATTCATAAATTTAATGGTAATAAAGAAAAATGTTCTACTAAACATTTCATATACATTTTGAGATATTAAATTATACGATAAACATAATCATGTAGAAGTAAATACCATACATAATTAAATTCTCAGGTTAAATTCTATACTTTTTCGAACTTTTTTGTGTTGATAAAAAAGAGGGCATATATATTAGATGATATGGAGAAAATTAAAAGATAATAAAATAGATTAAAATAGATAATATATTTCATGATGAAAAGAGAGTCGTTGGATGAGAAAAAGAACCAAATTACATCCCTATCAAAGAATAATCCCAAATCAATGCTTCCCTAAGTAAGGATCTTGGAGTTCTTTTCCTTTATCAGTAGAAGAAGATGATGAAAATTATAGTATAGGAAATGAAAAGGTATATAAGTAATCGATTGGATCTCCATAGGTTATAATAGGGGTACAACTCTAAGGAGAAGATATGGGACCTATCCATTCTCGATATATCATAGGACTCAAATCACCATGATCATAAAATAGAGACAAGGTAAATGGTTGAAGGGTGGCCAGAATGGGAGAAAATAGGCTTTGAGTGAAACAAATCTTAATTGGGGACCAAATGACTATTATATTGATCTTGAACAAACATTCTCAGTCACAAGATGAATAGGGATTGCCCTTAGTTCTCAATTTTTTTAACTCTTGACATGAAAATAGGGCTTCATATAATGAACCATCCTTTTATAAATTTACTATTACATCATTTTAAAGATAAAAAACATGATATAATTACACATATAGGATCCAAAGGTTTAGTGTCTTAGGAAAACTAGGACCATGCATAACAAATACAACATCAAGCATAAACATTCATTTAATTTCTTCTTCTATAGATTTTTATTAGCACTTGTCCTCTACTTAGTACATGTAGACACCTAAGGATATACATCAAAAGGGATGAGCTAAAATCCCAGTAATAGGATAGGTAAGAACAGTATATCATGGGGTGAGCATAATCATGACATAGGGAAAATATCATGAACATGAGAGGAGCATAAATAAAAGACTTGAAATATGGAAATGCATAAAAATGAAACATCATGTCTTAGTGGTTAACTACCACACATACTTGTGAACCAATCTAGTATCTTTTTCACACATCATTTCAAATTTAATCCTGAGATTCATCACTTTACCCAATGCATTGAAGCGCTGTATAATTCTGGGTGCACCCGTCACATTTAAACATTCATGTTGCGCTATATAATTCTGGGTGCACCCATCACATCATAACATTATCATTTATCATGCATTCCACAATGAACATATAACATAAATTAACCTAATGAACCCATGAAATGTAATGGGTTTCATATCATAATAACATATTCATAAGCTTTGGGTTCCCAAAAGAAAGAGGGAATAACAAACAGGTTACAAGAACCGTTCACTTTGTGTGAGAAGTAAAAGGGGTGTTCTTAAAAGAAGAGTTCTTTTGGAAAACATTTTTTTGGACATAAAAACAAGAGAAAAACATATATATCCAATAAAATTAAAGGAAATGATGAAAAAATGATCATTGAGGAGTAACCATATCAAAAATGGAGTGAAAGAGGGAGAACCCGAAGGAAGATAATTGGGTTCGAGATTTCCCCTTACCTTGTACTTGAAGGCCTCCTTCACTTTAATGTCCTGTATAATGACATTATATTAATTAATTAGAAATTCCATAACATTTTATATATTAATAAGGTTCATTCTGGTTTCATTATTTCATATTATGTTCTTTTGTAAGACTTACAGAGTTTAAAAACATTGTTAGGGGATGTTCGTTTTTATGGTTTTCTTGAGTGGTTCACTAGTATTCTCAAATTGAAGTTTTGGTAGAACATGGGTAAACATACAGAATTGATATTACATCTTATTAATGAAATTTAATGATATTGTATTATCTTAAAATTAATCAAATTAGATCTATGTGGATGAATCATTAGATAACAATTAAATGATGGTTATTTGGGTCAATTTGGGCAGTTTTTGGATCACAACGAACTTGTTTTAACTTATCATTTAGTAATTTTTCCATAGGTTATTTCTAGAACATTAAATAGAACATAATACACATAACATATTCTTGTTCAACCATAAAAATGGTTTAATGGCCAGATATGATGGTAGAAATGGAAGAAGAGAGCATGTCGTTTTTGAAGGTGATAAATTAACACCTCATTAACAACGTTCTCTTTAAAAAAATAAAAAGAAGATGGAAATGGTGTGGGGTGATATAATATACAATTATAATCATAAAATTATATTATATTTATAATACTGGAGTTACAAAACAATTTGGATGAATATAGGTTGGGAGAGATCAAGAAAGGAACATGAACATGAAAGGAAATTAAAGGAGAAGAGGGAGAGAAATTACCTCTTAAATCTTCCTCTTGAGATCCTCCTTAAAGAAGCTAGTCTTGGACTTTTTATGAGACCAACAGATTTTGGACGTGGGGTAGGGGATAGGGAAGTTTTTTGGGAATATTTTAGAGAAGGCGTGGAGCTTGAGAGGTGTGAGGAAATGAGGGAGTGAAGGGTGGCTTTTATAGTGGAGGGGAGAGAGGTTTCTTTAATATAAAATTCATTAGTTTATTATTTACCCACCAGACAAGGAATTGTGAGTCTTTAACGATCAAGAATAGTAATTTTATAATATAATCTCGAACCAAGGGGGCTTACATCAGCAAAGCATCATCGATGACTCAATTAATACATTATTTAGCATTTATTGTGAATTATCGGTTTCTACAATTCATAAAAAAATTCAAGTATCTCAGAAAATACCAATTATTTACCCCAACCATTTTTTGACATGTAGAATCAAAAAATGTATTCCATTTTTCAAAAATAATTTTCTAAATATTATTAATTTAATATTTAATTAAAATCACAATATACTTAAAAAGTAGTTTTTAAGATTAAAACTGATTTTATTGTTCTTTAAAAAATTACATAGGGTCTTATAAAATTATCAAAAAACTATTAGACATTGATTCAATACATTTTTGGGAAATAAATATTTTTTTAAATTAATTAATTAATTATAATTAATTATTTATGACTTACAAAATACCAAAACGTTTACTAAGGTCAAATTGTCACTTTCATAGATGTCTAAAATTTATTTAATTATTCATAGGTAATGTTACACTTATGTTAGATGATTTACCATTCATATGGGTCATATTACTATTCATAAGTGTAGGTTACTATTCACTAAAAATTATTTTTGTTTCATTAGACTCCAAAAACCATCTTGAACACAAATGTGTATGTTGGATTCTCAAAATTCCAAACATAGGGGTGACTAAATTATGTTAAAAGGTAACTTATCACTTATTAGTTCATTATTTTGTGTTTTCGTGTTATTTTATGACATAATTATAAGAAAGGAATTTTCTTTGAAAAACTTTTTGTCGATACATTCTTCCCCCCTTAAGAAATTTCACCCCCGAAATATCACTTTACACAAACAGGTGAGGGTACTTCTCATTCATTGCCTCTTCTGGTTCGCAAGTTGCTTCCTCAAACTTATGGTTCTTCCACAACACTTTGACAAGATGTGTTTCCTTTTTGCGTAGAACATTATTTCTTCGGTCCATAATCTTTACTGGCTGCTCCTCATAGGATAGATGATCTTCCAACTGCACCACCTCTGAGTTTAGTACATGTGAGGGGTCTGGTATGTACTTCCTCAGTGGTTGTACATGAAACACATCATGAACATGAGCCATATTTGGTGGAAGTGCTAGACGATGGGCCAGGACTCCTATGTGGTCAAGGATCTCAAAGGGGCCAATATACCTTGGTCTTAGATTCCCTTTCTTCCCAAATTGCATGACTCTATTCCGTGGAGATATATAAAGGAAGACTTTATCTCCAACGTCGAACTCCAAGTCCCTTCGACGGTTTTTAGCATAACTCTTTTGTCGACTCTGAGAAGCTTTGATGTGTTTCTGGATGACTTGAACCTTCTCTTTCATCTCTTGAACAAGGTCGGGTCTAAGCATCTTTCTTTCTCCAACTTCAACCGAACAGGTTGGAGTTCCACACCGCTTCCCATAAAGAGCTTCATACGGATCCATCTGAATACTCAATTGGAAGCTATTGTTGTATGAGAACTCAACCAATGGGAGTTGCTGATCCCAACCACCTTGAATTCATGAGAGAAGGATCTTAGCATATCTTTAAGCATCTGAATAGTCCTTTCAGACTGGCCATCAGTTTGGGGGTGATAGGCCATGCTGAAAATTAATTCAGTACTCAAAGCATGTTGAAGGCTCCTCCAGAATATAGATGTGAACCATGGATCACGGTTAGAGACAATTGATAGTGGAACACCATTCAGTCTCACCAATTCCTTCACATATATCATTGCAAGTTGTTCAAGAGAGAGGTCTTCCCAAATAGTGATAAAATTGGAAGTGTTGGTGAGTTGGTCAACCACAACCCATATCACATTATTTCCCTTTGTCGACTTCGGGAGACCTATTAAAAAATCCATAGTAACATTTTCCCATTTCCACATGGGTATAGGCAATGGCTGCATCATACCCCTGGACTTCTGTCGCTCATCTTTAACTTGGTGACATACCAAGAACCTAGTTATATATTTTGAAATATCCTTCTTCATGTTATCCAACCAGAAGTGTTCCCGGAGATCACGGTACATCTTGGTACTCCCAAGATGGATAGATAATGTTGAGCTATGTGTATTGTACAATAGCTCCTTCTTTATCTTGGGTGATGGAGGCACACAAAGCCGCGTTCTAAACCGAATCACACCATTATCATCGATATGGAACTCTTGCAGCTTCCCTTCTTTTATTGCATTCACCCTATTTTGTTTCTCCACATCATCTATTTGTGTTTCCTTAACCTTCTCTTGGATAGATGGTTGCACAATCATTTGGGAATGGTAGGATGTATCTCTCGCACTTATGATTTCAAAATCCATTCTCTGCATATCCAAGAATATAGGGTCTTTCTCAATCCACAAGATGGATAGAGTATCAGGTTCTTTTGGCTTAGATCATCAGCTACATTGATCACCTTTCCAGGATGATAGTGAATAGAGAAATCATAATCCTTGATTAGCTCTAACAATATATTTTGATGCATGTTGAGCTCCTTTTGTTTGAATATATACATTAGGCTCTTGTGGTCGGCCTATATGTCACACTTCTCACCATAAAGGTATTGCCGCCAGATTTCCAAGGAAAAAATCACGGCTGCCAGCTTTAGATCATGTGTCGGGTAGTTCTGCTCATGGATCTCCAACTGTCGTGAGTCATAGGCTATCACATTATCTTTTTTGCATTAGTACACAACCCAAGCCTTTCTTTGAAGTATCACTGTATATCACAAAACATTCTCCACTTTTTGGTAGTGTGAGTATAGGTGCAGTGATCAGCATTCTCTTTAGCTCCTTGAAGCTTCCCTCACATTCTTCCGTCCAGACATACTTTACCCCTCTCCTTGTTAACATAGTTAGTGGGCTTGACAATCGTAGGAAGTTTCTCAAAAAATGTTGATAGTACCCAGCTAATCCAAGAAAACTACGGATTTATATGACACTAGAGGGCATGGGCCATTCTTCATTCACCTTTGTCTTTAAAGGAACCACAGAAATTACCTCACTTGTAACCACATGTCCCAAGAACGTGACATGATTCATCCAAAAGTCACACTTGCTGAACATGGCATACAACTTGTCATTTCTTAATGTCTCCAACACAAGTCCTAGATGTTCTTCATGTTCCTCCTTTCCCTTGGAGTAGATGAGAATATCTTCGATAAAAACTACCACAAATTTGTTGAGGTAATGTCTAAAGAATATATTCATCAAATACATTAACATTGTAGGGGAATTAATAAGTCCAAAGGGCATCACCAAAAACGCATAGTGACCATACCTTGTACAGAAGGCAGTCTTATGAATATCTTCTTTCTTCACCTTTACCTGATGATATCGAGAATGAAGATCCACTTTTGAAAAGTATTGAGCTCCACATAACTGGTCGAACAAGTCATCAATATTTGGGAGAGGATACTTGTTCTTTATGGTGATCTTGTTGAGTTCCCGATTATCAATACATAGCCGCATTGTTCCATCCTTCTTATTCACAAAGAGCACTGGTGCACACCAAGGTGATGCACTAGGGCATATGAACCCTTTGTCTAGATTCTCTTACAGCTACTTCTTTAACTCCTCCAGTTCGATAGGAGCCATTCTATCGGGGCACTTTGAGATAGGAGTAGCTCCGGGTATGAGTTCAATTGAGAACTCTACCTCACTATCATGGGGAATTCTGGGAAACTCATTGGGAAATACATCGTTGTATTCCCTCACGATGGGAATTTACTCAAGGTTGGAACTGTCCTTTGACTCAACCATTTGGGTGAGGAATGCTTCTTCATAGGGAATCAACACCCACACCATTGAAGGATTTTTCAACGAAGATTCATGATCTTCCTTGAATTTTTAGAGGAGCATGTGATGGTTCCGAATATGGAAAGATATTTCATTTTCCCGATAGTTGATATGTGCTCTATATAATGAGAGCCAGTACATTCCCATTATCGCGTCGAATTCCCCCAATAGAAGTATTACATGATTTAACGGAAGAATCTTCCCACATACGCCAATGAAAGAAGAGTCAGACACTTGGGTTGCAATTATTGAATCACATGGTGTTTTTACAGATATCTCTACTTCAAGGTTTTAGGGATTCGATTCTATAGTTCTAGAAAACTTGAAAGATATAAAGGAATGCATAGAAATAGAATCAAATAAGACTTTTTCCATTCTTGATTGAATAGGAAGTGTACCTTGTATGACTTCATTATCATTCTCTACCTCTACAGTATTGATGTCTTAAGCCTTCCCTTGTTACTTTGGATTTGGTGGTTGCTGACGCTGATTACCCTCGAGAGCTCAAGGTTTAGTGCACTGGTTTTCATAGTGCCCTAGATCCCTACAGTTTTATCATTGAACCATGAGTGGTTATCTCCTATCATCAGCGACATTATCCTTCCTTTTCATGTATTTTTGACACTCTTGAGAATGGTGTCTTTCTTTCCCACAATTGAATCATTTCCCCGTCACTTTGAGGCAGTTCCCATGGTGCAACATCCCACATTTTTGGCATGTGGTTCGTTGATTTTTTTACCCACATTTGTCATTAGATCCACCAGATTTAAACTCCATATTTCTTTTCTTATCACCATATCCATGGGACCATTCTCCAAACCCCATATCCACTTTGAGTGAACACCGAAAAACTTCTTCATAACCCACAAAGTCTCGAATTGCGAGAGCCTTTTGAAGGAGTGGTTTTAATCCACTAAAGAATCTATCAATTTTTCTATCTTTGTTGATAAAAAATGCTGAATAGTACCTTGCATGCCTTGTGAAATTCGCTTCATAGGTTGTGACAGATTCCCCTTATTTTTTCTTGAGCTCTATGAATTCTCTCTCCATCTCTATGCAAAGAGTTCGTGGGAAATACTTATTAAGAAGCATTATCTTAAACTCTTCACATTCCATCACATTAATTTCCACCCTTGGATTAGTGTTTTTAATCAATTCCCACCATTGATCGGCTTCTCCATCTAGATGATAAATAGATAGAGTCACCTTCTCTGTCTCAGAATAGTGAAGTATAGAAAAGATCTTCTCCAGGGAGTTGACCCACTGTTCCGCAACTAGTGGATCAGAAGATCCACAAAACGTCGATGGTTGTTGCTGCATAAAACATTCGATAGCTAGTTTATCCCTCTTTGGTGAAGGAGGATGTTCCCCATTATTATGGTTATTATTCATAACCTGAGATAATTTGGTAATAATCTCCATGAAGTTATTAACTCCACCTCCCAAATCATTGAGGATGTCGTTCAGGCAATCATTGCATTGGCCCTCGCATGAGTTGTTGGCCTGATTTCTCCTGGTTCCCACCATTTTCTAAAATATAAAAGGATAGAACAAAACATAACTAAACAAGTCATGAATAAATTATTCATTTAAACAATTATACCAAAAAACATATCATATGGGATCCCTAGGTAAATATTCTTGTGTGCATATTTGTACTTAATCTCATACTATAAGTTTTCTCTAGGGTTCACTAATCCTAATTCCCAAATTAACTAAACCTTTCCTCTGATACCAACTATAACGACCCAACCTTTTCATACAATAATATTACATTATTTTAAAGATAAACAACATAATATCATTACACGTAGAGGATCCAAAGGTTTAGTGTCTTGGGAAAACTAGGACCACGCATAACAAATACAACATGAAGCATAAACATTCATTTAATTTATTCTTCTATAGCTTCTTATTGGCACTTTTCCTCTCCTTAGTACATGTAGACACCTGAGGATATACATTAAAAGGGGTGAGATAAAAGTCCAATAATAGTATAGATAAGAATAATATATCAAGGGGTGAGCATAATCATGACATAGGCTAAAGATCATGAACATGAGAGGAGTATAAATAAAAGACTTGAAATGTGGCAATGCATAAAAATGAAACATCATGTCATAGTGGTCAACTATGAAAAATAATTGTGAACCAAGATAGTATCTTGTTCACACTTCATAACACATTTACTCATGAGATTCATCACTTTACCTAATCCATTGGAGCATTGTATAATTCTAGGCGCACCCGTTACATCATAACATTATCATTTGTAATGCTTTCCAAAATAAACTTATAAAATAAATTAAAATAATAAACCCATGAAATGGAATGGGTTTCATCTCATAATAACATATTCATAAGATTTTGGTTCCCAAAAGAAAGAGGGAATAACATACATGTTACAAGAATCGTTCACTTTGAGTGAGAAGTAAAAGGGGTGTTCATAAAAAGAAGAGTTCTTTTGGAAAACATTTTTCTGGACATAAAAACCAGTGAAAAACATTTATATCATAAAAAATTAATGTAAATGATCAACAAATGATCTTTGAGGAGTAACCATATAAAAAATGGAGTGAAAGAGGGAGAACCCGAAGGAAGAAAATTGCGTTCGAGATTTCCCCTTACCTTGTACTCGAATGCCTCCTTCTCTTTAATGTCCTGTATAATGACATTATATTAATTAATTAGAAATTAAATATTCTTTATACATTAATAGGGTTCATTCGGGTTTCATTATGTCATATTATGTTCCTTTGGATGACTTATAGAGTTTAAAAACATTGTACATGGATGTTCGTTTTTATGGTTTTCTTGAGTGGTTCACTTGTATTCTTAAATTGATGTTTGGGAAGAACATGGGTGAACATACAGAACTGATATTACATGTTATTAATGATATTTCAGGAGATTTTATGATCTTATAATAAATCAAATTTGATCCATTTGGATGAATCATTAGATATGAATTAAATGATGGTTATTTGGGTCCATTTGGGCGATTTTTGGATCACAACGAACTTGTTTTAACTTATCACTTAGTAATATGTCGATAGGTTATTTCCAGAAAATTAAATAGAATATAATACACATATAATATTCGGGTTCAACCCTAAAAATGGTTTCATGACCATATCTGAAGGTTTAAATGGAACAAGAGAGCATGTCGTTTTTGAAGGTGATAAATTAACACCTCATGAACAACGTTCTGTTTAATAAAATAAAAGGAAGAGGGAAATGGTGTGGGGGTGATATAATATCCCATTAGAATCATATAATTACATTATATTTATAATACGAGAGTTAAAAAACTATTTGGATGAATATAGGTGGGGAGAGATCAAGAATGGAACTTGAACAAAAAAGGAAATTAAAGGAGAAGAGGGAAAGAAATCACCTCTTAAATCTTCCTCTTGAGATCCTCCTTAAGGAAGCTATTCTTGGTCTTTTGATGAGACCAGAAGATTTTGGACGTGGGGGAGGGTCTAGGGAAGATGTTTGGGCAGAGTTTAAAGAAGGCTTGGAGCTTGAGAGGTGTGAGGAAATGAGGGAGTGAAGGGTGGCTTTTATAGTGGAGGGGAGAGAGGCTTCTTTAATATAAAATTCATTAGTTTATTATTTCCCCACAAGACAAGGAATAGTGAGTCTAGAAATACCAATAATAGTAATTTTATAATGTAATACCGAACCAAGTGGTCTTAAATCAGCCGAGCATCATTGATGACTCAATTAATACAATATTTAGCATTTATTGTGAATTATTGGATTCTACTATTCATCAAAAAATTCAAGTATCTCAGAAAAATCCCAAATATTTACCCCAACCATTTTTTGACGTGTATAATCCAAAACTGAATTCAATTTTCCAAAAATAATTTTCTAAATATTATGAATTTAATATTTAATTAAAATCACAATTTACTTAAAAACAGTTTTTAAGATTAGAACAGATTTTTTTGTTCTTTTAAAAATTATGTAGGGTCTTATAAAATTATCTACATACTATTGTACATTGATTAAATACATTTTAGGGAAATATATATATTTTTATATTAATTAATCAATTATAATTAATTATTTATGACTTACAAAATACCAAAATGTTTACTAAGGTCAAATTGTCACTTTCTTAGATGTCTAAAATTTATTTAATTATTCATAGGTAATGTTACACTTATGTTGGATGATTTACTATTCATAATGGTCATATTACAATTCATAAGGGTAGGATAATATTCATAAGGGCAGGTTACTGTTCACCAAAAAATATTTTTTTTTCATTAGACTCCAAAAAACCATCTTGAACACAACTGTGTATGTCGGATTTTCGAAATTCCAAAAATAGGGGTGAAAAAATTATGTTTAAAGGTCACTTATCACTTAGTAGTTCATTATTTGGTGTTTTCATTTTATTTTATGACATAATTATAAGATGGGAATTTCCATTGAAAAACTTTGGGTCGTTACACTTCATAAGTTTGATGAAATCCATTATTATTTGTCAACCTTTCTCCATTTCCCTAGTGAAATCATCTTCATTCTCCGTGAACATATGAAGGGAAGTAGTATGATACATTATATTTCTCACTTATTCCTTGAAGGATTATGTAATATGAGGTATCCTGAAATTCTAAATATGTTATTTGAAATGCCTATCCAATTGATGTGTTTTAAAAAAAAATTAAAGTAGAAATATACATTCGTGTTGAATTCAAATTTATCATTGGTGTAACCTTCCATATTAAATAAAAACATTTCATGAACATGATTACTATTATATCAAATGTTTCATAAGCTTCTAGGATCTGAACTACCCAAAAACGGCTGAAGCTCTTCTAGTATCATTGTTCTAATCTTATCTCTATCAAAATGCTAAGTCGGAATAATATAGGATGAAACAACATTGATCGTATCCTTGAAAACATATCATTAGATATATAGATCATGATTTGAATGTGGAGGAGTATCATCATTTTAAGATGTATCTTGAAGTCTTTTTCAAACTTTACTAAGATATTTTATACTAAGTGAAATTTCTATAATAATAAGAATGATAGAATCCAATTCATCACTTGAAATCTTATTATCCATTCATACTTCTGCAATCTCAGAACCCATTTGAGGTTGAATCTGGGATAAAATTTTATTTGAAATTATTGAAACATTTGTTTCACTAATACTTGACCCATTTTGAATCTTTAGGTTAGATATGTTTTCAAAAAAATGAGCAAAACTCTTATTTAAAATCATTTATATCATTCTGTAATACATAGTGAGTAGGAAAAGGTTCCACCAGAGGAGCATGAGAAGGAGCCGCTGATGGATTTTTTCAACAAGAATTGTCGGAGCAAAATTGAACTCTTCAATTAGTGATCCCTTAGGATCAGATGACTCACCCTTTGAATTAGTATAGTTTTAATCGAGTGACATATCCAGGTAATATTTCCATTTATCAACTACATTCCAATCATATGGAGTATGATTATCCACCTTAACCCTTATTTATTGTTTCTCCCCCTCAACTGGGGCCTCCCTAACAACATGTGTTTTCTTTCTAGAATAAATATGTTCTTTCACTTGAGAAAATGGAGCTTATTCTTCAACTAAAACTAACACCGGATCCTTTTAAGATCCCAAAACTGTTTCTTTTCCACTAATTGTTTTCTTCAAGATAGGTAGGTTATTCAATATGAACTTGATCCCTATCAGTTGGATAAGCTATATCACTTGTTTCACCATCATTTTACCAGTATCTTCTTTTTATTATTCTTTATATGCATCAAATTCTTCCTTCTCAACACTATTTTCTTCTTCTTATTCATATTCATCATCATGATTTTCATTTTCTTCCTCTTCTTTATCCTCTTTATCTTCATTTTTCCCTTATTATTCTTCAAATCCACTTCCAATATCATATTCACCATGTAACACCCCAAGATTTCATAGTGTGTAATTTCTTCAAAATAATTCAATTACTTGCACTACACGAAACACCGAGTTCAAGCGCACCATGACATAACAAAAAAGCTGTTAAAAAGATGTTATCAATAGAATTAACAAAATTTTAAACATTATATAATCCTTATAATTTTAGAATCCATATTATGAGTTTCTTAGACATAATGTGAGAACAAATTCCTTTTCAGTATTTCACTTTTACCAACTTTTAATAGTGAACCCTTTTTAAATCCAATATTTTAAACTTTTATATATTTAATTTGAATAAATGGGGACATCAAAAATTTACAATGAAACATCCCAAGCTTCCACAGTACACTTTTCTTGGAATAATACAATAGCGTGTATTGTACGCAACTTCGAGTTCTAACACACACCACAACCAATCAAACTAGCCATTATGATTAGTAATTCCTACTTTTTGAAATATTATAAGTTTTATCTTTCTAAATGGCTTAACTTCCATATTTTGAGTATCTAATATAGCCTAAGGTAAAATTTTGGAACATTTCGGATAACATTTATATTTTGATGAATAGTGAAAATTACATACATGTAATTAAAATTTTTTTTTAATCAAAATAATTTATATTGATAAATTATGAATTTGAGTGGTTTTAAAGTATATTTAGAATATATTTTTACCATTTAATACAATGTTGGTCATTGTACATAATTTCAAAATTAAATCGAACATAGATAAGTGTCAATCTTTTGATAGTTATTATCTCTTAAAAACACGCTATTTGTTTTGACGACGAGAATTAATTTTTAAATTAATCAATGCAACAGATATGTTTTGAATTTGGTAAAATAGAAATCATTATTGAATTCATAATATCAGATATAGCTTATGCATAATATTTGGTATTTTTCTGGAAAGATTCATTTTTTGATGAATAGTGAAACCACTAAGTGGTAGTTAAAAAACTGAATTTTTCATAAAACATAATTTTACCTCTTCTGTGAGTGGAATTTCAAAAATCTAAGAGACACAGTTAATATAAAGGAGTAAAATGTGGTTCAATAAGATGAAAATAATTTTTGTTGAATAGTAGCATTTTACTTTTATTAACCACGGTTAAAAATAAATAGGGGAATTAAGGGTAAAAGTGATATTAATATTACCCTAAAACAGGTCCTAATTCTATTGGACAACTGTATCGCGACCAAAAACAACCTTAGGAGTAAAATATTATCATTTAGGTCTACTTGTATTAGATTAGGACATTTATTATTATTTAATTCAATGAATAGTTAAAAGAGTTAAAATCAAAGTTTATTTACTACAAAATTTTTAATATAGGGATATACATATGATAAATTAGAATGTAAATATTCATTATAAAGATAAATATATTTCCTACATAATGGTATTTTATTTAAAAAAATTGGACATTAAAAAATTAAATTATTTATGACACAATGGTGATGCAGTAATTACCAAATTAATAAAAAATTAGAATAATTGATATTATAAATACCCAAATAAATTTAATTCGAGACTTTTTATAAATAAAAATAATTTTATAGGTTAATATGACATGTTATTATTGATTTAAATAACTTTTTTCTAAGTAATCATACTGTTATGATTTTTACAAAAATCAATTAATGAATAGTTTCACAATTGACATAAAAGTGTTTTTAAAACAAATATTATATTATTAATTGATATTAAATTCTTAAAAATATAAGTCTCAGAAAAGAGACTTATATCATGATATTTGTATCATTTATGGACCACTTGGGGGTCTCTTGGAGGTATATAGTATGTTTATTAACTATATAATATAAAAATACAAAGTTACATGGTAAGTGTCAAACTAATTAACTAAGAGTTAAAACTAAAAGATAAGGTTTATACAATGACCCAAACCTGTCTAATATCTATTTGTTGAGTGGTTTTAGACCCATACCCACCTAAAACTTTAAATAATACACTTTTTAGCCATTATAAACCGAATATTAATTTATTATAAAATAATATTTCTAGCTTTTCCAAAGGTGCCCCTCACCCCTCTTATAAAAAAGGCGCTCCCCCTTCTCATTAATTCACACCTTAAAAGAGTTTTGATTCAGCCAACCCCTGCCCAAAGACTATCTAAACTTTCCTCACTACAACCTAGATGCCTTAGTTTGATCAGAAGTCCAACCTAAAGAGTCATTTTGATCAAATCAAAGGAAGAACACGAAGAAGAGGTAATATTTTCACCACCCTTTTTCAAATTCATTTCTTCTTCAACGTCTTCTTTCTTTGTTATTCCCATTCTAAAATAATTAATACAGTATCTCCTATATAATATAATATTATTATAAATATGGTACAACCATATTCTGTATTCTATCCATCCTTTGAATAATAGGTCCCCATACGTGCGTCCGTATGGCTTACTGTCTCCACAGCGTGGTGTAATTGTTATTCAATAAATTATTAGTTGGATGAGTATAATAATGATGTGTAATTAATGTTAATAATAAATATAACATGATAATTATTCATTATATATGATATAACATCCAATTATATATTATATTAATATCAAACGAATGATATTGTAGCTCGTGCATACGTTCGGACTACTGTCTCCACGAACACGATGAGATTCATTCTCCATATTATCCATTCAAGTATAATTCTCATTTTATGATCAATAATAGTATCTAAAGACTTCATATCATTCGGGATATGATTAAGATACAACCTATCCATGAAAAACATGGCTTACGAAACAAAACATATAAAAGAAAATGAGTAAGTTAACACCCAAAACGACGATAATTCTAAGATATTATTAACAAAGAAATGTTAAAATATCATATACGATATCATATTAATGTATATAATTCTTGTATAATTTAATAAAAATTATTTCACCATTATAAAGGAGGTTAAATTACCCTCAAACAAGGAATAATACAAGGTAAGGGTTTATTTCACAATCTCTTCATTATCCGAGGTTGTTTATACGTAATAATCTACTGGGATTTCTTTATCATCGACATCCATGTTGCTTAAAAATGTGTTTCAAAACATTTTTACTATTTACAAGAATATGGGTTAAAGTCATTTATTCCCTTGTTTGACTTGTTATAAGAGGTTTATAAAGGAATCATTCTGTCGTTTTTCGAAGCAAGTTACTTTTTAACCATAATTACAAAATTAAGGTAAGAATGTCTTTTTTTTAACTTATACGGCGGGTGCGATTATTATCCACCATTATTACACCTTTGATGCTTCCTTAAATGATTATAAAGATATTTTCAAAATAAAGGATTTATTTTATAATTATGTGATTTTTAAATGATTTCACGAACGATATATATCTCTCAAATAAATGAAAACCCATTGCAAATTTATACGTATTTAAATCAAGCATAAAAAAGTTTTCAGAAAACCCGACTCTCGAGTGTGGTAGACAGGAAGGGATTGGGCATGGACCCATCATGGCCTGTAATTAGTCGACCAGTCTCATAATTAGTTATTTTGTTTTCATAAGCTTTCATAATGTTTTCAGAAAAACACTGGAGTATATTTGAGAAATTTAAAAAGTAAGTATCTTCTAAAAAAATTGCATCGGTAGGTCTCATGAGACAAACTAGTGTCTTGGCATAAGGCCTTGAAAAAATATTATTTGTAGTCTTGGCATGAGGCCTTGGCTGTGTGGTTATGATAGTCTGGAATTATGCATTCTATCATTATGAAAGTGGTTATTGATATTTCATGTGATTATTCAATTAGTAGAATATCCATGTGAATAAGTAAATGGCATTATTTCATTTTATTTTGGTCATACTATGTTGAAGTTCATGTTTAAAGGGCTTTTGTTCTAGTTATACACTGCCTTAAATGTTTATTCTTATTTAAGAAAGTTTCCGCTATATTGTTATCTTTACTGGGCATTTGAGCTCACCCCTTTTCTATGTTTTATTTTTCCTAGGATGTGAAGAAGTAATTTATGAATGACCTACAGGGATGGTTTGAGGGGATAAGAGTCTGGTCTATCGAGACTATATTGTGGTAGTTTTCATTTTATGATGTAATGTAAACTTTATTAATGTATCTAGTTATTCCAAGGCTACTAAACGAATCGGTATTTAGAGATTTGATCTTTCTTGTGATCATGCCAATGTTATGTAATAATGCACCAACTCTGGGTAACTGGAGTCGGGGCATTACATTTGGTATCAGAGGAAGTTTAGTAAAAACCATAGAAGCTATATTTAGATAATCTCTGATTAGAGTACATAGATTCAATAGGGACTTTGAGGATTAGAATAGAATAACTTACTAGAATTTTGGTATTGTAGAGATTTGTGAGTTTTCCGAGAAATACATCCCTGTCTGGATACGAGTATGTAGAGGCGGCTCTGGCACAGATGTACCAAGGGGTAAAACCTGAAAAAACCGCATTGAGTTGGACTCGAACGGGAACAGGTGCATGACAACGGGCCTTGCTTCACTCTTGGTTACGACACACCCGGGGGATATGCTTAGGATAATTCTCATTTTCATTACAAACCATTATGATGGGTTTATGAGTATATATTTCCTCAAAGAAGACATTTTTATGATTATAGATTATATCCATAAACTATTTAATTTATGTTATGTTTTTTAAAAGTTTGGGATTAGGTATTTTTTTCATAAACTAATCTAGTGTATGCCATTTTTTAGAAATGGCACCCAATACAAGGAATGAGAAGTCCAGAAATGCACATGATTCAAAGAGAAAAAAGGATCATATCTTTCATGGTCTTAAGACAGAATTTATAAGATAAATAGTCTCCCATGTATTATCATCATATGAAGAAATAATATCATGTGTTGATAAGATAAGTAAAGAGTTTACTGAGCCCTATGGATTTGAAGGGAAGCAAGAGAAGAAAAGGATGGAAGAGAGAACGATGGATAAAGGGAAGAGGGAAAAGAAGAATTTTCCCATATGTGATAACTGTGGGAAGAAACACCCTAGAACTTGCCTGAAAAGAATGAGAGTTTGTTATAAGTGTGGAGGAAAAGGGCACAAAGTACGTGACTGCAAGGGTAAGAAAATAGTTTCAAATGTACAATGATTCATTTGCAAGGAGTTTGGACACTATGCAAACCTATGTCCCAGTCATCAGACTATGCAGCAAATGATGCTATTGGATAATAATCAAGTTATGATACTACCACAGATGAAGAGGAATTATTAAAGTTCTTATGTTGATTATGTCATTTGAGTGTTGTATCAAAAATTCACTAGTTATAATAATTATGGAGTATATAGGGATTGTACTGCAATATTATTTCATTAAGGACTTGAGATTGTGTGGAACAAAGAAAAGTGACTCAATAACAGGTTAAATTTTTGGAAAATATATGGTTGAGAGAAAGACAAACCATAATATGGTTTTGATACTGAGGTAGTGATTTTAGAATAATACATGATTGATTTGGATAAATTATATTGGATATTCATGATTACCTTGAAACTGATTAATGATTTGTATATTCCATAATTGTTGGGGTTTACATCATTTTTCGATTGAAGGAGTATATCTATTATTCTTTAAGGAATAAGGGATCATGAATGTAATCAATAAGGTTTTATGGTAATTCAGGATGTTGTAGTGTTTTAAAAGAATACATGATGATGGTGTTAACATGTTATTACGCGGAAAAACAATCTTCATTGTGTTTACCTTCCTTATAAATTTTGGACTGCAGTATTTTGGATAGTTCTAGTTTGGATTATTGTGGATTTACGTAAAAGGATAACCCGGAGGTCGGGAGGCAACCCATCGCATCCGCCAAGGCTACGAGACTTGAACCCACAACCTCAGGGTGATAAGGGTGTATCACCTACCACTGAACCATGTGATGTCCTGGATTGAATAATGTCGTTTTTTGAATGGATCTGCGAGATGAATTATAAATTCATTTTTTAACCCTTTATGAATAGGATAAATAGAATATTATTTCAAAGTTCTATTACCTTTTAGAGTGAAAGATGAGTTTGTGGAAGAACATAGTTAAAGTATGAGACTCTACATGTCAAGTATATTTTTTTCTTCTTCTCTTATTCAATGAAAAAATTAATTCTTATACTTTAGTGAAGGGATCTTAAAACAGAAAAAATGTGTTATCCTAATACCATATGTTTTGCTGAACCAATGGTATTTAAAATCATCATAGATTGATGAATTTAAGGCCCTAAATTTTACTCTTGTTTGTTATTAATGACCTCAATCACTACCTATAAATATTTACGTTTTTCCTCCAATTATATGTCTCTAATAGCCACCAATGTTCTCCAAATAGAGATCATAATTTGGTGGTGACCATTTCATTTCTCTTTTCCTCATATTAAGACTAAATTTTATTAACCCAATTTCCGATGTGGGTTTTCCCACAAAGATATTTATATATTCAACCTTTTATTTTCTAATAACAATTTCAAATTGTGAGGACACAATTTATTGAAGGAGGGGAGAATGTAACCCCCCATGATTTCATAGTGTGTTATTTCTTCAAAATAATTCACTAACATGCACTACATGAAAAACCAAGTTCAAGCGCACCATAACTTACCAAACAAGCCATTCAAAAGAGGTTATGAATATTATTAACTAAATTTTAAAATTTATATAATCCTTATAATTTTATAATCCATATTATGATTTTCTTAGAAATAATGTAAGAACAAATTCATTTTCAGTATTGCAATTTTACCAACTTTTAATAGTGAACCCTTTTTAAATCCAATATTTTAAACATTTATATATTCAATTTGACTAAATGGGGAAATAAAAAATTTACAATGAAACATCCCAAGCTTCCACGGTACACTTTACTTTGAATAATACAATAGCATGTGTTGTACACAACTTCGAGTTCTAACACACACCACAACCAATCAAACTAGCTGTTATGAATAGTAATACATACTTTTTGAAATTTTATAAACTTTATCTCTCAAAATGGACTTCATTTCTGTATTCGGAGTATCTAATTTAGCCTTTGGTGAAATTTTGGAACTTTTCAGATAACATTTATATTCTGATAAAAAGTGAAAATTACTACCTTTCAATTAAAAACAACTTTTTTAATTGAAATAATTTATATTGTTAAATTATGAATTTAAGTGGTTTTAAAGTATATTTATAATATATTATTACCATTTAATACAATGTGGGTCATTGTACATAATTTCACAATTAAACCGGACATAAACAAGTGGCAATGTTTTGATAGTTATTATCTCTTAAAAGCACGCTATTTGTTTTGACGACGGGAATTAATTTTTAAATTAATTAATTCAACTGATTTGTTCTAAATTTGGTAAAATAGACATCATTTTTGAATTCATAATATCAAATATATCTTATGCATAATTTTTGGTATTTTTCTGGAAACTTTCATTTTTTGATGAATAGTGAAACCACTAAGTGGTAGTTAAAAAACTGATTTTTTAATAAAACTTAATTTTTCCAGTTCTGTGAGTGGACATTCAAAAATCCGAGAGACACGATTAATATCAAGGAGGAAAATTTGGTTCAATGAGATGAAAATAATTTTTGGTGAATATTTACTTTTTTGTTTTATTTACCACGGTTAAAAGTAAATAGGGTAATTAAGGGTAAAAATGATATTAATATTACCATAACACATGTCCTAATTCTATTGGAAAAGTTTATCTCGACCAAAAACAACCTTAGGAGTAAAATATTATCATTTAGGTCCACTTGTATTAGATTAGGACATTTATTATTATTTAATTCAATGAAGAGTTAAAAGAGTTAAAACTCAAAATTTATCTACTAAAAAATATTTAATATAGGGTTATACATATGATAAATTCGATTGTAAATATTAATTATAAATCTAAAAAGATTTTCTACATAATGGTATTTTATTAATAATTTTTAGACATTATATAATTTGATTTATTTATGACACAATTTTGATGCAGTAATTACCTAATTATCAAAATATTAGAATAATTTATATTATAAATACCTAAATATATGTAATTTGTGAATTTTTATAAATAACAATAAATTTTTAGGTTAATATGACTTGTTAGGATTTCTTTAATTAACTTTTTTCGAAGTAATAATTCGGTTATGATTTTCACAAAAATCAATCATTGAATAGTGTCAAAATTGACATAGAAGAGTTTTTAAAACAAATATTACATTATTAATTGATATTAAATTCAAAAAAATATAAGGATCGGCCAAGAGACTTATATCTTGATAGGTGTATCATTTATGGACCACTTGGGGATCTTTTTGAGGTATATAGTAAATTTATTAACTATATAATATAAAAATACAATGTGACCTCGTAAGTGTCAAACTAATTAACTAAGAGATAAAACTAAAAGATACGGTTAATATAATGACCAAAACCTGTAAAAATTATATTGGTTGAGTGGTTTGCGACCCATCCCCACCTTAACCATTATATAATCCACTTTTCAGCCATTATAAACCGAATATGATTTTATTATAAAATAATACTTCTAGCTTTTCCAAAGGTGCCCCTCACCCCTCTTATAAAAGGGCACTCCCCCTTTACATTAATTCACACTTTCAAAGCCATTTGGATCGGCCAAACCCTACCCAAATACTCTCTCAACATCCTTCAATACAACCTAGAGGCCTTATTTTGATCATAAAGCCAACCTAAGGAGCCATTTTGATCAAATCCAAAGGAAGAACCCGAAGAAGATGTAATGTTTTCACCACCCTTTTTCAAATTCATTTCTTCTTCAACTTTTTCTTTCTTTGTTATTCCCATTCTAAAATAATGAATCCAGTATCTCCTATACACTGTAATATTATTATAAATATTTTAAAACCATATTTAGTATTCTATCCATCCTTTGAATAACATGTCACCATACGTCCGTACGTGTAGCTTACCGTCTCCACGTCGTGGTGTAATTGTTATTCAATAAATTATTATTTGGATGGGTATAATAATGATGTGTAATTCATGTAAAAAATAAATATAACATGATAATGATTCTGTATATATGATATACCACCCAATTATATTTTCTTTTAATATCAGAAGAATTATATTGTCGCTCGTGCGTACGTACGGACTACCGTCTCCACGAACGCGATGAGATTCATTCTCCATCGTATCCATTCAAGTATAATTATCATTTCATGATTAATAATAATATCTAAGAACATGATATCATTCTGGATATGATTAAGATAGAACCTATCAATGACAAACATGGGTTACATAACAAAATATATAAATGAAAATGAGTAAGTTAACACCCAAAACGACGAAAATTCTAAGATATTATTAACAAAGAAATGTTAAAATATCATATATGATATCATATTAATGTATATAATTATTGTATAATTTATTAAAAATTATTTCACCATTATAAAGGATGTTAACTTACCCTCAAACAAGTAATAGTACAAGGTAAGGGTTTATTTCGCAATCTCTTCATTATCCAAGGTTTTTTATACGTAATAATCTACTGGGATTTCTTTAGCATCCACATCCATATTTCGTCAAAATGTATTTCAAATCATTTTTACTATTTACAAGAACATGGGTTAAAGTAATTTATACCCTTGTTTGACTTTTTATAAGAGGATTATAAAAGAATCATTCCGTTGTTTTTCGAAACAAGTTACTTTTTAACCTTCTTGACAAAATTAAGGTAAGAATGTATTTTTTTAACTTATATGGAGGGTGCAGTTATTCTTGGCCGTTATTACACCATTGATTCATCCTTACATGATTATAAAGATATTTTTAAAATAGTGGTTTTATTTTATAATTATGTGATTTTTAAATGATTTCAGGAATGATATATATCCCTCAAATATATGAAAACCCAGTGCAAATGTATACGTATTTAACGCAAGCTTAAAAATGTTTTCAGAAAACACGAATCTCGAGTGTGGTAGACAAGAAGGGATTGGGAGTGGACCCATCAAGGCCTGTAATTAGTCGAGCAGTCTCAGAATTAGTTATTTTGTTTTGAAAAGCTTGCATAATGATTTAAAAAAAACACTGGAGTATATTTGAGCAATTTTAAACATAGGTATCTTCTAAAAGAATTACATCGGTAGGTCTCATGAGACAAACTAGTGTCTTGGAATAAGGCCTTGAAAAAATCTTATTTGTAGACTTGGTACGAGGCCTTGGCTATGTGGTTATGATAGTCTGAGATTATGCATTCCATCATTATGAAAGTGGTTATTGATATTGCATGTGATTATTCAATTAGTAGAATATCCATGTGAATAAGTTAATGGAATTATTTCATTTTATTTTTGCCATACTATGTTGAAGTTCAAGTTTAAAAGGCTTTTGTTTTAGTTATTCACTGCCTTAAATGTTTATTATTATTTAAGAAAGTTTCTGCTATATTCTTATCCTTACTGGGAATTTAAGCTCACCCCATTTCTATGTTTTATTTTTCCAAGGATGTGAAGAAGTAATTTATAAATGACATGTAGGGATAGTTTGAGGGGATAAGAGTGTGTTCTATGAAGACTATATTGTTTTAGGTTTCATTTTATGATGTAATGTAAACATTATTAATGTATCTATTTATTCAAAGGATACTAAACGAATCGGTCTTTCGTGATTTGATCATTCTTGTGATCATGCCAATGTTATGTAATAATGCACCGACTCTGGGTAACTGGGGTCAGGGAGTTACACACCATCCTCAGATTCATTAATTTTCTCATCATCATCGTCCTAAATTTGGGTAGATTTGATTTTATGAAGTTCTTTTAGAGGGATTTCTAATATATAAGTAATTTTGTCTAGACTTCATGAAATATCTGGGTCACTTCATTCATCAATAGGAGAATCTTTTCCTTTTTCTGTCTCAGTTTCATTTTCCACTTCATCTGAATACTTCGCAATTTCATGTAGTCCTAGACCATGGTCAACAATGTTTTTTGGTCATATTGGGTATTCCACTAGATTTTATTCCTCATAATGTTTATCATTATCATTCACCCATTGTTTCTTCTAGAGATTCAAATTCCACCTGATTTTTTCTTATACATTTTGTGATACAAAATCCAGATAAATATATCACAGTTTCATCATCATTAGTCACCAATCCTCTATCTATCAGCATTATAGAAATTATATTTGAAATAAAAAAAGTGTTTTATTCTATGGGAGGATTAATCCGCTCATTTATATCAACCATGAGTTATCTAAAAAGACTAATCTTGTTTCCTTCTTTAATCAGATACAACAAATAAGTATCTTGATATTTCAAAGAGGAAAGTGCCATTTTATTGGGAAAACTGATGCTAAATAATCTTAAACAGAAACCTACATTCTCCATCCAAGTCTATTATGATAGATCTTCTGGGAATTTTATACCTGGTAATCTCATTTAAGGTTATCTCATAACAAGAAATATCACTAGTAGGATGGGAACATCCTTGATAATCTAAAAAAATACCATCATGATGTACATGTAGACGTTCATCCAACTACTTATTTGAAAATGAAATAATTTTTCCATTTATTATAGACTTGATATATAACAGATCTATTTCCTACAATACAAACTCTATATATAAATAAAAATCAAGACCAAACATCAGATAGAGAAGCCTTTTGTTGTTAGAGAACCATTCCAACCAACCTTTTTCATCCAACAATTTTATTATGAGTGAATTACATGAAAAGAAAAAATATTTCTGCAATTCCTTTTATAGATTGACTAATCGATTTGAAAGGTCAAGGTTAGTTGTTTTGGTTTTATGATCAATTGATTCTCTCTTTTTTTTTCTTTAATGGATGAGACCCATAAAAAGATGTGTCATAGAATCTATTCACTTGAAAAATCATGAAGGTTTTAGTTCAAAGGAATAATATATTGGAATTTTGAAAGAGAAATCTTTGGTTTTAGGAGAGAATTATGTAAGAACTAATTCAAGATTATTCAATTTTTATCATTTATGGATTTTAAAAATCATAAATCCAAAATTTCATATAAAACCAATTGAAATAAATAAAATTGAGATTTTAATTATAAGACAAAATAGTAACTTACTTAAGAATGGTAAGACAAAATGGTGAGTCAACAATAGTGTGTAATCAATGGTTAGTCCTCTATAGTGGGTCATCAATAATGAGTCATAAATAATGAGTCATATATAGTGAGTCATCAATAGTGATTTGTCAATGGTGATTCACCAATAGTGAGTAATAAATATTGATTCATCAACGGTGAGTCATCAATAGTGAGCCATTAATGATGAGACATTAATGGTGAGTCATAAATGGGGAGTCATCAACTGGAGAGTCACTCAATTTTGATCATCCCCAACTCATGGTAGAAGTAACTCATTCTCTTAAAATTTAGTGCCTTAGTAAAAATATCGGCATGCTGAAGTTCTGTGCTAATGAATTCAAGAGTTATATCATCTTTTTGACAATGATATATTAAAATTTGATTTCTGACATCAATATGATTTGTTCATGAATTAGAAACTAGATTCTTAGACATGTTAATAGCACTAGAGTTGTCATAGTTTATAGTAAAATGTCTAAATTGTTATCCATAATCTGGTAATATATGTTTAACAAAATAAATTTGAGTAGAAAAACCACCAAGAAATAAGTATTCGACTTCAGTAGTAGATAATACAACATAATATTGTTTCATACTACACCATGAAACTAGAGGCTTTCCCAAAATGTGACATGTTCGGGAGGTTCTTTTTCAAGCTAACTTTAAAAAAAAATTATCATTTGAATAACTAAATAAGTAAAATGTTTTTTTCTCTATAGTAGAAATTTCCTAGGTTGGTAGTATATTAGAGGTATTTGAAAATTATTTTCATAGAAACTATTTGAGACTCTTTAGTACTTTCTTGAAATAGAGTAAAAATACACACACTAATCATAATATCAGTCTTTCTAGAAGTCATGTAATGGAGATATACAATCCAACCTCTATAATTGATTTCATCCACTAACTTTCCATTTGCATCAAGATAAAATTTAAATGTAGATCTCATGGGAGTATCACCACTTTTGCTACTACCCAGCATAAAACATTTTAAAATATCTTAAGTATATTTAAGTTAATTTAAAATAGTAACTTCATTATTTTTAAAAAAGTGAAATCCAATAATGATTTTTTTTTCACCGATTAATGTCAGTTAAAACTATTTTTGAATCATTTTTCAAAAATCAATACAAAAATAATTATTGGAAGATCCAAAAATAATATCATCAATATATATTTGAAATAATAAAACATTTTTAGAGATTATTTTTATGAAAATTTTATAATCAACAATACCTTTAGAAAAACCTCTAGCAATAAGAAAATTGTTGATCCTATCATACAAAGATCTGAATGCCTTTTTTAAACCATACAAATCAATTTTTAATTGAAAACAGAATTTTGAAAATGATGATACCTAAAACTAGGGGTTGTTAAAAATAAATTCTTCGACTATACAACCATTCACAAATAAAATTTTGATATCTATTTGATAAGTTTTTATAATAATATGTGATGTATAAGCATGTAGTATTATAATGGCATCATTTTGGTCCATTGGTGAAAAGGTTTCTTCATAGTCTATTTCTTCTTTTGTACCTTAACCTTGTGCAACTAGTCTGGATTTATTTATTAATATAGTTCCATTTTTATCAACATTGTTTCTAAACACACACTTAGTTCTTATTGTCATGGTGACTTTGGGTATATTAAAAAAAATTCCAAACATTCCAATTGATTGAGCTTTTACTACATAGCCATCATCCATAATTATTTATTTATTTAATCATTGATGTTTCTAGGTTTAAGTTGTAACAAAAATACTTGATGTTCAACCGGGTTTCGTAGAGAATATCTCTTCTATGTTACTATTTCTATGCCTCGAACAAAAACATCTAAAGTATGGTTTTTAAGATTTCTAGCTGGTCATGAAAATTAAGGGCTAGTCAATTTGGGTTTAACTATTGGTTCATGTTACTTTTTATCATACTCTATATTTTTTCTAGATCTTTCTTCTTATTTCACAATAGATTTATAATTTGGAGGATTATCCTATATATTTTCTAATGTAATTTTGTACTCATGTGGATCTATATAATAAAATATTACACGTATAGATTCTTTGACACATTATGTTTTCTAATTAAAGACACTATAAGATTTACTAGAGATTTAATAACCTCAAAAACTTCCATCATAAATATTTGTGGAGAATTTTCAATGATTTTATTTTGTATTATGGATAAAGACTTTTAAAAAAACATTTAAATAATTTACACAAGAATTACTATTATTCCCTAATTTCAAATGGGATTTTATTTTGTATATGTATAATTAAAACACCATTGATTATATAGGAAGTTGTATTTATAGCTTCAGCCCAAAAATAAATAGGTAGATCATATCTATTAAGCCTAGTCTTAGCATTTTTTTGTAAGGTTTTATTTCTTCTTTGTACATCTCAATTCTATTGCAGTGTCCTATGAGTAGAGAAATTCAGAACATAGAATGTTTGGGAGTAAAAAGATTCAAATTCAGGTTTTTTTAAACATATTTACATGGTCACTTATTAAGGTTTTTATTCTATGTCCACTTATGTTTTCAACTGATCTAGTATACATTGTGAAATAAGAACAAGCCTCACTTTTGCGATCTTAAAATAATGTTC
This sequence comes from Viscum album, assembly GCA_963277665.1. Classification (NCBI taxonomy): domain Eukaryota; kingdom Viridiplantae; phylum Streptophyta; class Magnoliopsida; order Santalales; family Viscaceae; genus Viscum; species Viscum album. The sequence continues at coordinate 480,322,600 of OY728141.1, forward strand.
CAGTATACCAAGAAAAATCATCCAATACAACATAAATATAGTGCTTCCAACTTAAACATGAAACACTATTAGGTCCAAATAAATTCATGTGAATCAACTCAATATGCTTAGAAGTTGAAACTTCTTTCATTGGTTTGAATGAATTCTTTTGTTGATGTTTTTTGAAAATGATTATAGAATTTTCCATTTGGGGAATTTAAATTAGTTAGATCCCAGACTAATAATTTTCTTGTCATAATTCTAATAAATTGAATATTATGATGGATTAGTCTCTTATTCCTGATCCAATACACTTTATGGATGGTACAAAAGCAATAAAAAATTTATGAGACTAAGGAATAAAAATTAACAACATATACATTTTAATTTCTAGAACCTGTAATGACTAAATTGATTTTAGAATTGAATACATTACAATAATAATGTTTGAATTTTACAATAAATCTATTGACACATAAATATGAAATTATAATAATATTTTACATTAGACTATCAATAAAAATAACATTATAAATTAAAATTTATTTTTTCACTGATTTTTCAAAGTCTAGAGATTTACCATTTTTATTTTCACAGAGGCTGACATGTCGACCATGAATAATTATGTGGTTTATGAAGCAGTATTTTTCCCATGTCATATGTCTTGAACACCCTCTATCTACGTACCATAAGCTCTTATAGTATATTTTCATACAGTTTTTCTACAAAAAACAGTTTATGAAAGAAAAGACATTGGTACCCAGATTTTCATGGGTTCAGTAATATTAGTAACTAAAGATTTAAGGACCCACATTATCTTTATGGGTTTCCTATAAAATGTTTGCAATGTTTTATAAAAATAAACTTAATTAGTTCTAGAATATCTAGAAGCGTTAAAAAATGTTCCAACATTGGAACTGGTGGAAAATTTATTTGGTCTCGGCATAAAACCAGATTTTGCAAATTTGGATAATAAATTGGTTTTAAAAAATATTATTGTCTAGGTTTATAAAAAATAGAGTATTATATTTAGGAGAAACATTTTTTTCAATGAATTTTAACTAAGGAATCATTACCAATTTCAAATCCCTCAAAATCATTCATTAATTTCTTATTAGAATGTTTGAGTTTAGTATTATCATTGAGTAGTTGATCATTCTTCACATTTTCTATAGTGAGATAAGATTTAAAACTAGTAGAAAGAGAATGTTTTTTCTTGATAAATTTATATGTATCCTTCATCTCATTGTATGTATTCAAGCATTTTATTATAATCAAACTTTTATTCTTTGGTTGTATTTTCATAATTTTTAGATTCAGATTCTTCTCTTGAAGAATAATAATTTTGTGTGGGAGATACAATGATTTACTTTTATGTGTTTTTCATAAAACAAAAATTGTATTTATCTTAATTTTCATCAATAGGTTATTAATATTCACTAGATATATCTATAGAAGCACTCTTGTTAGCCTTCATATCATTATTATACATTCTATATTTATCGTAATATTTCCTCTTGTACCATATCTTTGGACAACCAGCCTTCATGTTTCCTTTTTTTCATTCATAGAAGACTATCTCTTTTGTATTTTTACTTCATTTAAAATCCTTTTTTCTAGTTACCCTTGTTTTTATATTTCCATCTATATAAATTATTTCAAAATAAAATCTTCATTCAATATAATATCTAAAATCTCCAGTATAACTGATCGATTTCCTCATTACTATATCTTGAGGAATCTTCATTACTTGAAATTTCAGAAAAAACTTCAATTTACTATTTTTGTTTGGATGAAGTGATTTTGAAAGACACCGACCTCCTCCTTGGTTAAACATATTCTTCTCTATTAACTATCATATCTTTCTCAATAAACATTATTTTTTTGATCCACCCTTCTATAGGTACTGAATTGATGTCCAATGATTCTCTAATTGATATTGAGGTCTATATCCATCTTTTTGGATGATATCTCTATACTATCATGAACTATTATTTTGAAGTGATTTTCTTTCCCAATGGGATCATTGTAATTATAATGTCATTGAATCTAAGGTACATGTCATATGTAGTTTCTTCATGATCAATTTTTATGTTATCATATTTAAAATCATACGTGTTAAACCTCATTTCATTAACATTAGTGGTTCCTTCATGTGTAATAGAAAACTATCCCAAATTTCAATGGTTTCTACATGTTGAAATATTATTGAATTATTCATCACCGAAACCACAACATAATGCATTTATATATTTTAAATTATTTTTATAGGATGACTTATTTTAAATTCCATTTGTTTTTATATGTTGTATTAATTTTATATTCATCTACAATTGTATGCCAGATTTCATAACCCATTATTTCTAAATGAATATTAATATTAATTATCTATTAATAAGAGTTTGTGCAATTAAAATATAGAGTTTTGTTAGTAAAATAACCTTCATGTATATTATCTATGTTAAAGATTAAAAATAGATTTTAAATTGTAAAAATTTTGAACTAGAAAAAATATTTAGATCTTTAAATCACATCTAAAATCATAGTTGTTAATATTTTTAAATAATTTAATATATTTAGAAACCAATCAATGAAAAAAGTAAGATCCTTTGAAACCAAATGTTTTTTGGAGTTGGACAATCAATATCTGGGTGAATTGTGCTCCTATAAGAAATTTTATCGAAAATATTTTTTAAAAGCATCCCTAATTTAAAAAACAAAATTTTCTAGTTAACTAATGTATCATATTTATAATAGATTTTATTATTTTATGGTTTTCTCTTAGAGTGAAAAGTTCTTAGTTAAAACCATTTGAGTTATCATTTTAATTTTTGAAATATTTCTACTAAATAAAATTTTATTATAAAGATTCTCAAAGATTAAATATAAAAGTGAAGTGAAGTTCTCTGATTTAAATAAACACAAACAGAAAAAAAAACTAGAAATAACAAAGTAGAAAAAACATGAGGTTCAGTATCAAGTTAAGAGATAGTCCTCTTTAATTGGTGGTCACCCCCACCAATCAGTTTATATAACTAAGCAATGATCCATACCATGGATCTTGGTAAACAATTGTATACACAAAATTCAAAGTAAACAAGACTTTTTCAATAGTTTTCATGGGAGGGATAAAAAATAGTCCTCACAAGGAAAACTTCCACTGTTATATGGGGTAGTGTATGTTGTAAAAGGATAGTTTCTGAATATATCTTTGTATCTTCAGATTTTTTATAGGAGTGAGTGCTTGTTCATAATATATAGAGTCACACACTTCACGTAATGAAAAAATAACACAGAAACCAGGAAAAAATACAGTGAATAGAGTTTGAAGGATTTATGTGATTGGTAAACGTAGCATGGAACTCCTGGAAGTTGAATTCAATGGAAAACTGAGTTTACTTCCATAACCAAATAAAAAAATAGGTCATCTTGAGAGATTATGGTGTCAACCTATAGTGAGGATATTAATGTGCTTGATGAGTCCTTCTCCGTTCAAATTTTATTTCTACAAAGTGTTCTTCATAAGGTTACTTTGTGGTTTCATCATGTCTCTATAGTTATTAGGTCTTGAGTTTTCCTCTGTTGCACGACTTCTCCTCACACTACATAGATACCTTCCCTTCTGATTGGGTATTTTCTTTATACACTCCAACCGACAAGATGCATGATCTCGATCACATATAGGTACCTCGTCCCGCTACATCGGTCTGACATTGGTGTAAATGTTGTCTACAAATGAAAGAAAAATAATTAATTTAATTAGTAGTACATAATTCAATAAATATTATCATTAAAAATAAATTTGAATGTAAATAAAAAAGGGATAATTGAATGATTCTCTAAATGGTGACTTAGAATGTTGTCACAGATTAGTGACTTGGAATGGTGTCATAGGAAAGGTGTATTAGGAATGCTGTCTTAGGATTGATGTCTCATGAATGGTTTATCACTCTTACTGTAGGTCCTCTTAAAAGCGAATCAGATATAGGTAGCTCATACATTGTGAAAATTTTAGATATGAGTTTGTCGGTAGCTCGATGCGACGATGTATGTTCTTTTGTGAAAATTCTGACAAGCTATTTAGACAGACGATGGGCTGAACAATGGTGGCTCTTCATTTGTCAGAATTCATCATCTCTCCTAAAGGTGAGACAATTGATAGTGATACATATTAATAGTAGGTCAGTATTACAAGTAGATCATACTTAGCTAATTTTATGCCATCAGTGAGTTTTTCAATAGTGAGTCTATCTTAATAGTGTCTTAGATGGAATGATGATAGTGAATCCACCTTAATGGTGACTCATACATAAATTTTTTGTTCCAGCTATCTTAAAATTTATAACACTAAAAAATATATTATGCTTTTATATAGACATAATTAAATAGGAGTAAACATAATTCAACTTGATAAATAATTTTTAATCATTATTTGTGAGTATTAAAACTAGTGGTGGCCAACATATATCATTATATTTGTAAATAAATGTTTTAGATATGATATAATTTTTTTGGGAACATATATTTACTACTTACTATTTATAACAAATATAAGGATTTAATATATATTTTATTTTTATAAAATGGTTTTATAATTTAATACTATATTTTATTATAAATATAATATAATTTTATATGGCCTTAGTTAATTTTTTTGAGGGTCATAAAAATGATCAAAATATTCAAATTAGTGATTATAAAAATAATTAAGGGTTTTATTTTAAAATTAAATTTATAATATTTAAAAATATGGTTTCATAAATTTTTTTGGTATATATAAACATCATGTAAAATAAATGTTAGGGTTTTGTTTTTTGTTTTTTCTAAAATAGATGATTTTGTGTTGAATAACGGAATATGGTAAAATATGATATATAACATTATAAGTTAAATAAATTATTTTCTAAATATTGAATGATTTAATCAACCATTACTTCAAACTCACATGCACCTATTTTATATTGTCACAATATTAATCATTATTGGTATTATTGATCCCACATAATAAACTAATGAATATAATATTAAAAAACACCACTCTCCGCTCTTTATTAATGCCACTTATCACCAATCATTATCCTCAAAAATTTTAAGCCTTATAGATTTCCTATGTTCTACCCAATTCTATTCCCAGTAACTATCCCTCAGGTAATATTGATTTTGGTGCCAAAAAATATATTTTTAATGAGACCTATGGTGTAACATAGTAGGATATGACCAAAGGAATATGTAAAATTATTGTCTAAATCACTTTAAATTTTTTTCTTATCATACGACCCTCATTTGTTCCATATCCAACTAAAAATTGAAACATATTTATTAAAACATATAGATATTTTATTTTTATATAGGAATATCCATATTCTACCCTCACAAAATTGATTATTAAATGAAACCCTTTTTCATAGTATGGTTGGTTCACTGCCTCCCTGAACAAAGAACTTCATTTTTATCACCTACCTTCTAAGATGGTTATGGAAATATAAATATAGTCATACATTATGATAATAATTATAATATTACTTAATTAATGTTATATAATCCATTATTAATCATTTATTTAAACAAATAAAATCTAGTTCTTGATGGTCTATAAAGCAACCTAAATGAACAAAACGTATAACGAAAACATGTATACGATATTAGTCATCCATTTTTTAAAATACTTACGGATATTTAAGACCATTGAAATTTATATAACTACATGAATATAATTTAATTTAAATTCTATAGTTTTAGTCCCATTTTAGAAGAACATTAATAATTATCAATAAGTGATATGACCTTGAAAAAGTGAAATAGAATCCCTCAGAAAAAGAAAATTAAACATTATATTACATTAAAATAGTTGTATATGAAAATAATATACATATAGTAAATATAGATGTAAGATTTTCTAAATTTATTATTTAATTATTATATTCGAATTATTTAGAATGTCAAGTGCAAGTGTCAAATGAATCTTGAACCAGTGGTATCAGAACTCTCTTAACAACCCTACATTCTTTGGGTTACACTTTATCTCTCTTTAACCTACAATACCATTATTTTTTTATTTAATTTTAATTTATTCTATATATGTCATAAAATTTTATACCTAGTTTAACTATCCTTTCTTTTTTAGTGAAATACATGTTTTCATGATTCCCATCAAACATTCAATCGTTAAGTAATCCTGATTAAATCGAACTTCTCTATTTCTCAACCACTTCAAGTTGAAATACATAAAATGATTTAAACCATAAATTTTTTCTAAGCAATCTAATTTTATTATAGAAAATTATTTTTAAAAAATTTAAATTTTTAAAGATGTTTAAATTTTACTTACACTCTTTATATACTATTTTTCATTATTCCTAAAACAACTCTAATACATTTCGAATGTAATCTATCCACTGATTTTCTCATAATCAGTTCAGTTTGAGATAATTTTTTACAGACTATGATTATATTTTACCTATAATCATCCAATAGTGATTAAATCCCTTAATTCCTTGATACCATTATGACTTTCAATCTGGTAATACTATAATTCATGATTATGATACCAATTTATTCCTATCAATAAACCATATGTTTATTCCTTATATTTTATTTCATTATATGGAACACATATTGATTTAAATGTTATAATCATTGTTCCTAGAAAGAAATAAAATTAACTTTGGTAATTTTGATATCTAATGAGACTGTACTTTTTGGGATTACGGAGTAAATCTTACCAATTATGGGAATATGTCTACAATTTGATATTATCTTATGGGAATTTATATAAAACTAAACCATTACATGATGCTGTTTACTTTTTCCACAATGTAAAACTAACCCATTAACATGGCAAATTTTTTATAAACTATGATTACTTTTTATTAGGGGATTGTATTTTTCTTCTATCATGTTTTATATTGCTTCCACATTACATTGTTTCCATTATATTATGATTCAATGTTATTTATATTATTATCCCACGTGATTATTCATGATAATTATCTTTTATGATTTCCTGTTATTCATTTTTGGCCCATATTCTATGATTTATAACGTGTTTATTTACTTACGGGGATTTATAATTCACCTATTTTTTAATGTAATCAGATGTTTATCCTTTATTAGGGGCACTTGGAATAGTATTTTATGAATAATAAAACATGGACATAATTTCTAGGATATTTTATAAGATAATCAAGAATGTTTTGTTCAATTTATATGGTTCAAAGTTGTGTGAGGTATAGAGGTAGTAGTGTCTATTTATATGTGGGAGAGAGGACACACATGGGATTTCATAACAGATTAAAAAATTATAACAACATTACAAATATAATTATTCCAATTTTATAGAGGTTCAAATACGGGATGGTATAAGGTTTAAGTATGGCTATCCAATAATATTTAAAAAATTTTAATTAGTAAATAAGATGGTCGATGCTCTTAGTTTGAAAGGCCATGCTAGTTTGTGCATAGTGAGGATTGAATGAGATGCAATATTTATATATTTTCAGAAGATTGATCTTGAAATCATGAGGAATTTTGAAATATATTATATTTATCATGTGAATGTTAAACCATCCATACAAAATATATTTATAAGACATAAAAAGATTATGTAGAATTATAAAACAATTTGAGGAGTGTTCGTGAGTTTAACCATAATTATATTGGAAAAATAAGGTTTTAGAACTGTCTATATATCCCTTAAATACTAGACTTGAATAATAATAAATTAATTAAATATCATATTTCGTCATTAAAATTCATTTTGGAGTTAGAGTGGAGAACAAAGATCTAAAATATTATTTTTTGTTGGATAATATGATACTAGATATTACAGAGTATACATCTCATTGCCTAGTATGTCAAAAAAGTTATTGATGAGATATATTATCATATGGGGATGTTATAAAAATTACCCATACTATAAAGGAAATGTGAAAAAATATTTATTGTATCATTATATGATTTTAGGAAATAAACAATGTGTTCAATAGAGTACACAATACGTCACTTCGTTCTTATATAAACAACTGAATATTATAATTTAAATGTTACAGTTATAACCTAGCTATTGGAATGTGGGAATGAATATTAGTATTCAAATATGGGTTAAAAATATATATATAATTTATTAATTTGGTGAAAAATTAATTTTAAATTAATGTAAACCCCTTTTCAAAATAAAATGATAAGTTTTTTAAGAAAAAATATTTAAATTATCCTTAGTGTGTCTATAAAATAATATAATCAACATTTTTGTATTATATGAATGATATATATATATATATATTAAATATAATATTTAACATTCATATTATGTGTTTTTAAGACATGATATAAGAACAAATACAACTTTAAAAAAGGAATTATTTTTCAAAAAAGGAGTTTTAAACCTTTTTATGGTGCACTTGTTTTATATCATCATTTTGAAACTTTTATAAATTTCATTTGAGGATATAAAATTATTATTTTTAGTTTGAGTATCAAAATTTACATTGGCTTATTTTTTGGTATTTTTCTGATATGTTTCATGTTTTGATGAATAGTGAAATAATAATTCATTTAAATTGAAATCTAATTTTCACCAAATTAATTTATAGTGTAAAATTCTAATTCTTAATGGTTTTAAATTATAATTATATAATTTATTTTTATACATTGTTACAATTTTTTTATTCGAATCAATTACTCATTGAGGTTAGATTCAAAGTCTTTGGGAACTATTGACCATTTTTTAAAAAACATGATTTCTAATTCAATAAACAGGATTAATTTTTTACAATTTTACACCAATTAAATGTTTTAAATTAGGTAAAATGAATAAATATTTGGAATAATAAGTACCAAATTATATATATTGTTTCCTTTTATTTTTTGGTGATTATGAATAGTATCTTTAGTAGTAGCTTTTATTACAACGGTTAAGGGTAAATAAAGTAATTAAAATTAAAAATAGTATTATTAATATTATAAAATTACCTAAAAACATGTCTTAATTTTATTAGATGATTAATTTTAGACAAAAAATATTCATTCATCAGACTTTTTTAGATCATGGAACCATTTGGAATAATACATGTCCTTTATAATATTATATTCTTGGAAAAGTCAATTTTCCCACACTAATTTTTTAGCTAGCAAATTATTTTTGATATGGGATTATATAAGTAAAATGTTAGACTATAAATAGAATTTGAATATATAAAATTTTTACATACATAATCTAAATTTATCTAAATTTTTTTAGAAATAAATAATTAAATTTAACAATGACATACTGATTATGTAACAATTTTTTAATTAATTAGAGAATCAAATATATGATATTATTAATATTAAAATAAATATAATTTGATATAATTGACGTCATACATGAATTTTATAGACTAAATTGAAATGTTAGGGATGATTTAATAGAGTTTTTTCAAAGATATCATGTTTATATGATATTTTTAAAAAGTCAAGTATTGAAAAGTTTGAAAATTGACATTAATGATATTTTAAAATAAATAATACTTTATTAAATAAAAGAATTTTTTTAAAAAATACAAAATTATACAAAATTATTTATCTAAGACTTATAATCGTATTAATGACTCTTTTTTTGTCTTTTTACCTTTTTTTTGTTTTTATATTAAACCTCAAATTGTAAATTACATGATATAATGGTAAGAGTTAAAGTGCGTTAAATAAAACGACATGGACTAAAAAATAGTAAATACTTATTTAAATTTAATTTAATGAATTTAGTTTGACTAAAAATTAACACAGATACTAAATAAATTTTTTAGGATCGATTATTATTATAAATTTAATTTTTATAAATTTAATAATTGGAATAATCTCAAGAGTTCCCCTCCCCTATCTTATACAAAGGAACTACATCTTATCATTTATTGACGCTTCAAACCCAATTTGGATCAGAAAATATAAACCCAAATCCATTACTCTATCCTCTCGCAAAATTATAAAGTCTTTATTGTAGGCATAACAACCTCATTAGTGGAGTTACAGTGTTATTCAATGAAGATCATCTGATGAATATGTGAATTTTTAATCATGTATTACTATTTTATTTCGTCTTCCACTTCCTTAAATTATTAACCAACCATGATGATAAAATAACTAGAGTATAATAAATATACTGATATTCTATAATGTTAATATCATCACTTAATTCAATATCTTATTCTATGAAATGTTAAAGTTATTAATCGTTCGTGGGTACATGTGAACTATCATCTCCACAAACCGATATAATTGGTTTTCCATCACCATATCTCTATAGTGGTTATAATGATCGAATAAATGTTTATATATAATATTAATAACATATTTATAATTATGATATAAAAATACATAATACAATATCTTATCTTTCTATTCACATAAAAATTATAGCATTATTTGTGCGTAATAGTGAACTATAACCTCCATGAAGCAATGTGATTCTTTTTTAATCACAAAATCACATGGATGATATATATAAGAATATTTAAATTATTAATATTATATTAATTATATTATTAACATTTTTTAAATAAATTATATTACTTACCTTCATTTCATAATGATCATTGAAAAATGGAAATGTCACTCATTCGTACGTATGACAAACCATCTCCATGATTATAAATTTTCTCATTTTTCATAACCATGCATAAATGGTTTTATTTAATGTTATAATTGATGTATAAATCAATTTATTATATAATTAATATTATTATATAATTTATTGGCTAATTTCACTTGGACAACTAACATCAAACAATGAAATTTAGGACTAAGAACTTTATATCATCAAAATTTCTGACATGAATTTAAATAATTACGTAAGTGTTATAAACTGATAATATGTTACATAAAAGAAATAATATACAATAAATTTTTTTTAAATCATGTATATAATTAATCGATGATTATTATTTGGCGAGATAATGTTTCTCTGTGATGAGTCAGACTCAAAGTAAGGGATTTCATCTCAACCTCTTTTCATTGAGGCATATTTTTATGATATGAACCTTTATTTTTGTATAAAGTTTATATATATAGATACTATGAAATTAAATATATATATTTTATTTGTACTCCTATTATTTAATATTATGGTAAATTTTTTCTTCCATGGAGATGATGATTCAAATGTTCAATGTGGTATGGGTGCCTTAAATGTTTAATGATTTAATTGTCAAATAATTTTTTTCAGGTAAATATTCATTATATTATATTACACGTGTATTAATATGAATATAAATAATTATAGAGGAAATTTTACTCCTATTTTGAATTTTGTTAAATTGTTTTCAAAAATGAATCTTTTTACGTGTCAATTTATAAGGAACATTTTCACAAATGACATAAATATTGTTATATTATTAAAGAATACAGGGAAAAATACTTTTCCACTATAATTGAAATTATTGTATTTTCACAATACATTTCAACATTCATGTTTCCTTACCTTGAAAATTATCTTGATCTATTTTGGAATTGAATATTTTTTAATGAAAATAATGTTTTGGTACTGAAAATTGGTTCTTGAAAGGAAATGGTATTTTTCTCCAAAAGTGTTTTCCATATGGTATTAATAGTTTTTTTGAAAGTTATTTATGATGAATGTTTTTTATTAATGATATGGTACTTGATAGTTAGAGAAAACAAGTGATCCCATTATAACATAACTTATGGTGGCCAAGAATGCATCTAGTAATCCCATTATAGCTTAACATGGGGTATCCCAAATAACATTTGATAATCATGTTATTTCATAACATGGGGTTGCCCATATATCATTGGGTATGAATTTAAGAAATTAAATAGAAGTCATCCATTTCATTTTTCCAATTGACTGGGTTCTGAAATTTTTTTATTTATATGATTCCCTAAGTCACTAAAAGAGTATAAATTGATTTCTATGGGGTTTAATGATTTTATTTGAGAAATATTTGTCTTTTTTTTTCATGTGAAAAATATTTTTTTAGTATTATAAATGCTTTTTTAAGAAAAATATAAACATTATATGAGTTTCCTTGTTTTTTCTCAACTATAGGTTTTATATATTTTTATAACCTCTACATAGAATTTTCTTCCCATCCAATTTTTTAAAATTCCTTCCAAAAATATTAATATTGGTATAGAAAAAAGAGATTTTATGATGAAGTTATTGAAGATTTTTATTGAAAATGACTAATGTTTTATTTTAAAACGGATTCCTTAATGGAAACTAAAAACACATTATAAGTTTCATTTTGTAATGCATGGGTTACTATGAAATAATTTTTCCTAATTCTCTATAATTCTAAACTAAAAATATCCTTCAATGTGGATTCTAGTTCAAAAACATTATAATGTGTAATGTTTATGTTCATGTCTTTAAAGTTTGTATCATAATATGGTTTAAAAATCTTTAGATATTTGGATGTATTCAAGTGAGGTAATTTTACGTTTTAGGGATACCATCATGAGTTTGTAAATTTTAGGCTATTAATATATTCAAGGTCGTATAGATACCTTTATAGGCTATAAGATATAAAATTTTTAGGGGACTAATTTTATTTTTGAGCAATTTATTCTTTTTGTAATTAGAAATAATTTATTTTACAGATAAAAAATGAATATTATGAGATAAACATTGATCTTTAAACATATTATGGTAATTTTTTTAAGAAATTAGAATATTTTAGGAATGTTATAATAAAAATATATTTTTAGAAAAATTATAACCAATGGAATGGGTGACAACCCATTGCAATCGGAAAGGATGCGAATAATGAACCCTCATCAAAAGAGTGTCTGGGGTTCATCACCTACCACTGGCCTATGTGAAGTACGAGATTACTATAATGTCATGTTCATTGGTAACTGAGTTGATGGAATAAGAATAATTATTTTTTGGGTCAAAATTATTATCAAATTTTATAAATTATTTGGGGATTAAGTGATGAATTTTATTTTTAAAGAATATTGTTATTTTTAGAATCCTCTCTGATTATGGTTTATTGAATACTATGAGATTTTATTTAAGGAAAATGTTGAGTTGTGTTTTGAAAGTACATATTTTATATTGTGGAATTATTTTCATTAATGAAATAGTTATTATATAATTTATATTTTTTAACTTATTAAATTGTATTTTTAGTATACTGTAACACCCCAATCATCTATTGTACACTTCTCTTTGAATAATAAAATAGCATGTATTGTACGCAACTTCGAGTTCTAACACAGAGTAGAACCAATCAAACTAGCCATTATGAATACTAATACACACTTTTTTGACATGTTATAAATTTTATCTTTCAAAATGGTCTTCATTTTTGGATTTGGAATATCAAAATTATCTTAGAATGAATTTTTGGTATTTTTCGGAAAACATTCAATTTTTGATGAATAGTGAAAAACACTGAGTTATAGTTTAAAACCGAAATTTTTTTCCAATAAAAATTAATTTTATTTAATTTTATCTTAGATCAAAATATTTACATAATAACTATATAATTTCAATGTAATTAATTGGAGTCAGTTTATAATAATTATAGATATATAAAATATTTATTGAACTTTTCACCGTCTTTTACCAATCTCGAAAGAGAATTTGAAAATTCACATAAAAAATAATTTTACCACTTATGTGCGTGGAATTCCAGAAATCTGAGTGACACAGTTAATATTAAGGAGTAATATTTGGTTCAATAATAAAAAAATAATTTTTGTTGAATAGAAACTTTTTACTATTATTTACCCCGGTTAAAAGTATACTGGGTAATTAAGGGTCAAAATGATATTATTGTTACCCTAACACATGTCCTAACCCAATTGGATGATACATTTCTGACCATGGGCATCTTTGCGTCGACTTTGGGACCCCATGGAGTCACTTATAAGTGATAATGACACTTTATATTACTTAAGTTTAAGTAAATACAAAAAATACATAAGCATATATCTTTTAGGAAAATAGTTTTCTACATAGGGTTATATATGTGATAATTTCAACTATAAATATTAATTAGAAATCTAAAGAGATTTACTATATAATAGTATTTTATTTAAAATTATTATACATTGAATAATTAAATTTATTTATGACACAATGATGATGCATTAGATTCCTTATTAATGGAAGAATCAAATAATTGGTATTATAAATGTTAAAATAAATGTAATTTGAATGTTTTGATGCCATACATGAATTTTATTGGTTAATATGACATGTTATAATTGAATGAATGAATTTTTTTCGAATTAATAAAGTTTTTAAGACTTTAACAGAAATCAATTATTAAATAGTGTCAAAATTTACATAAAGGAGTTTCTTAAAGAAATATTATATTATTAATTGATATAATATTCCTAAAAATCTATGGTTCATCCGAAAGACATATATGATGATATTTATTTCTTTAATGAATCTCTTGGGGTTCTCTTTGTAGCCGATAGTTAGTTTATTAACTAAATAATATAAAAATACAAAGAGACATGGTAAATGTCAAACTAATTAACTAGGAGTTAAATCTAAACAATAAGGTTAATATAGTGACCAAACTTGTCTAAAACCAATTGGTTGAGTGGATTTAGACCCATACCCACCTTAGACTCAACATAAATCAGTTTGGAGCCATTATAAACCCAATATGAATTTATTATAAAATAATAATTTAGGTTTTTCCTAAGGTGCCCCTCACCCCTCTTGTAAAAGTGTACTCCACTTTCTCTCTAATTCATACCATCAAAGGATTTTGGCTCGGCCAAACCTGGCCCAAATATCCTCTAAACATCCCTCAATTCATCCTAGAGGCCATCCATCGGTAATAAAGTCAACATAAGGATACCTTTTGATCAAATCAAAAGGAAGAACTCGAAGAAGAGGTAATAATCTCACCACCCTCTTTCAAGTTCTTTTATTCTTCCACTTCTTATTTATTTGTTATTTTCATTTTAAACTAATAACTCCAGTATCGTCTATATACTATGATTTTATTAAAAATATGGTACATCCATATTCATTATTCTATCCATCCTTTTAATAACATGTCACCATTCGTGCGTACGTACGACTTACCGTCTCAACGTCGCGATGTAATTGTTATTCAATACATTATTTTTTATATGGTTATAATAATGATGTGTAATTCATTTAAATAATAAATATAACATGAAAATGATTCTTTATATATGATATACCATCCAATTATATATTATTTTAATATCAAAAGAATGATATTATCAGTTGTGCGTACGTATGGATTACTGTCTCCACGAACGCGATAATATTCAGTCTCCATCATATCAATTCAAGACTAATTTTCATTATATGATCAAAAAAATGTCTGAATACTTGATATAATTCTGTATATGAATATTATACATCCCATCCATAACAACTATGACTCACAAAACAAGGAATATAAAGTAAAACAATCCCCTTAAGACCCGAAACAATGATTATACTAATATAATATTAACGCAGCAATGTTAAAATATCTTATATGATATGACATTAATGTATATGATTCTTGGGTAATTTAATAACAGTTTTTTCTCCATTATATAGGAGTTTAACCAACCCTCGACCAAGGAAAAGTACATGTTAAGGGTTAATTCTACAATCTCTTCATTATCTGAGGTTGTTTATACGTAATTATCTACTGGAACCTCTTTATCATCCACATCCATGTTCCTTAAAAATATATTTCAAAACATTTTTATTATTTACTAGACAATGGGTTAAAGTCATTTATACCCGTATGTGTTTTGAAAATAATCTTTCGGTAATTTTCCAAATAAGGTACTTTTTAACCTTTTTGACATATTTAAGGTAAGAATGTTTTTTTAACTTATACAGTGGGTGAGGCTATTTTAGGCCGTTATAACAATATCAAAGCTTCCCTTACAATCTTATATGAATATTTTGAAAATAAATATTTTCTTTATAATTATGTGACTCTTAAATTATTTCAAAATAGAAAGATATATTTCTCTAAAAAGAGTTTTGATTTCATCTATGTTGACATCCTTTGATGGATTTTAAGTTTATTTGAAATGGATTTATTATGATAAAAAACATCCATATTGTATTGAAGGTTTTGTGATATTTTTGACTGTGGATGTGCTATTTTTATACCATTCATGGTTTATGGTAAAATTATCAACATTTAGTATGCTAGTTTTATTATGAATGTGTATGATATATTTAAAGTTTTTCATATGAGGAATGTATGGGACTTAGTAAGTGATGGGTGGATCCTGCTATAGCTCCTCGATGCATCAGTAGGATTCATGAGACAACTAGACGTGGAATTGGCTGACGCCCTTTCCCAATTTGATATATGTTTTTCACCGAGGCCATAATCATTTTTAGACATCGTTGTCACGTCCTTGACAAAATGATTCAGAATGTCCGGAATTATACATTCCCTCGTTATGAAAATAATATTGATGGTTCATGTGGTCATTCGACTATTAGAATACCAATGATTTTGTTTTATTATGGCATTATTTACTCCGCTCATATTCCTTCCATAAAAATATTCATGTTTATTATTGGTAAAGGCATGTGGATTCAATTATTCACCAAGCTTAATATTTATGTTATCTTCCATTTTATTTCTTACCCTTACATAGCGTTTGAGCTCACCCCTTTCTTATGTTTCATTTTCCCTGGATACGAAGAAGTCAGTTTTGAGTTACTTGTAGGCATTATTTATGTCGTTTGGATGTTTCCAATGGAATAAATTCATGTTGTATTTCTTTTCATGTTGTAAAGTTGAACTTATGTATGAATATTGTTTCTAATAATACTAAACTGATCGGTCTTTCAAGACATGATTTCCTTGTGATCATGCCAATGTTATGAAATAATGCACCGACTCTGGATAACTAGGTTCAGGGAATTATAGTTAGTATTAAAGGATGTTTAGTACAATCCTTGGAAACTAGATTTAGATAAACTCTGATTAGAGCACATTTCCCTAAGATAGACATTGAGGATTAGTATAGATGAAATTCCTTTAATTTTGGTATTGTAGAGATTTTGTGAGTTTTTCGAGAAATACATCCCTATCTAGATACGAGTAGGTAGAGGAGGCTCTAGCGTAGATGTACCTTGGGGTAAAACCCAAAAACACCGCTTTGATCTAGAATCGAATGGGAACAGGTGCATGACAATGGGCCTTGCTTCACTCTTGGTTACGACACTCCAGGGGGATATGATTATGATAATTCTCATTGTCTTTATAAACCATTATGAAGGGTTTCTAAATATATATTTCATCAAAGAAAACATTTTTTATTATGGATTATATCCATAAAATGTTCAGTTTATGTTTAGTGTTTTACAAGTTTGGATTTCGTTATTTCGATTCATAAACTATTCTAGTGTATTCGGTTATTTAGAAATGGAACCTAGTGGAAGGAATGGAAACCGTACCAATTCACGCACTCCATGTATGGATTTCCCTCCTACTCAAGATAATTATAGTAGAGTTGGTGATACAACTGGGGCTGATCATCTTATCACCATACTGGGGAAACTCCATCGGGTTATGAATAATAACCTTACCCGTATAGAGCACCCTGATCAACAACATGGAGGATCAATGTTAGATCGCTTCATGAGGTGAAAACCACCGGCATTCAATGGGAGTACAAATCCATTAGTGTTTGATCAATGGATAAGTTCTTTAGGAAAAATATTCCTTTCTTTGGGGAGTAGCGAAAGGGAAAAAGTTGTCATGGAAGTTTACCGCCTTACTGGAGATGCTGATCAATGGTGGTCATTGATTCAAAACACAAAGGATGAAGAGGAAGTATCAAATATGGAATGGGAGGAGTTTAATGGAATTTTCAGAGAAATGTACTTTCCTCATGACCATCGAGCGGATATGAAAAGACCATTTCTGAGTCTGAGGAAAAAGGAGGATGAGAACATCGCAAAGTATGAAGCTAACTTTACAAGGTTAGCATGGCATGCATCAGATTATATACGTTACCAAAGAAGAAATATTGATCATTTATTTGATGGATTAAAAAACTTTCTCCATCAATAATTAGTATCACAATCCTTCTCATCAAATGAAGATATTTTCTCTTGTGCTATCAAGATAGAAAATGAATTCTCTAAGTCTTATGACATTAAATCAAAGAAAGAGAAGAAGAGATCTACTGAACACTATGGGAATGTAAATAAGGAAACAATGAAGAAGGGAAGAATTGAATTTCCACCCTGTGATAATTGTAGATGGAAGCACCCTGGTTCCTGTCTAAAAGGAAAAGGAGTATGCTACAAATGAAGACATAAATGCCATATTACTGGTGATTATAAGGGAAATAAAGATGCTACCAATGTTCAATGCTATAATTGTAGGGATATGGGACATTATTCAAATGAATGTCCTATGAGTCAGGGAAACATACCTCTGAAAAGTCCAAGGGGTAATGGCCAAGATTATGCGATCACTACTGCTGAGGTTGAAGCCCCGAAAGATATGGTGGCAGGAAATTTAATGGTTGCCTCAAGTTTAGATAATTATTTATTTGATTCTGGATCATCACATTGTTTCATATCTTCCCAGTTTTCTAAGAATATTATATATTTCCAATTTTATTTAACAAGGGAGTTTTTAGTCAAAACTCTAAAGGGAAGTATCATCGCAACAATGTTTTGTGAATCAGTACCTATTTGGGAATATAAATGTTCTTTATCTACTGATATCTTTATCATAACCATGATTTAATTTCATATAATCCACAGAATGGAATGGCTTTCAGACCATTATGAAAATATTTATTGTAAGAAAAAGGTGGTTTCTATTTTTTATGACGATGATAAAGAAAACATTATATTTAGAGGAGAATCATCAACACCTATTTCTTATCTAGAACCACCCCCATTAGCTCAACTAAATTGAATTATTGGGGAGGAAGAGAATGAAATAACTGTGGGTGAGTAAAGGAATTATCAAATAGAGGATGTACCTATAGTGAAAGAATATATTGATGTGTTTACAGAATATTTACCTGTATATCCTCCAGAACAATAAATTGAGTTTTCTATTGATTTAATTCCTAGTTCAAGGCCCATATCGAAGACCACTTATATAATGGCCATTGTGGAATTAGTGGAATTAAAAAACAACTAGAAGAATTGAGTAATAAGGTATTTATTATCCCTAGTGTTTCTCCATGGGGATCCCCTATACATTTTGTTAAAAAGAATGATGGATCTATAAGGTTGTGCGTTGACTACAGAGAGATCAATGCAATAATGATAAAGAATATGTATCCCCTACCTCGCATTGATGATTTATTCGACAAACTTCATGGAGCTCAATACCTTTCAAAGATTGACCTTCGATATTGATACCATCAGTTGTGCATGAAGAAGGAAGATATTGTGAAGACAACATTTCAAACCAGGTACGGGCATTATGAGTTTACAGTAATGCCTTTTGGGCTGTCTAATGCAGCCTTTGTTTCCAAGGATCTAATGAACAAAGATTTCAAGAAATATCATGATGACTTTATAGTGGTATTTATTGATGATATCTTGGTATACTCCAAAATCTACAAAGATCATGAAAATCAACTTCATATTATCCTGATGAACTTGAGAAGAAATGAATTATATTGGAAGTTTAGAAAATGTGAATTCTGGCTTCAGGAGATTTCTTTTCTCAGCTATATTGTCTCTAAGGATGGAATATCCATTGATACTTTTAAGACAAGAGCAATCCAATAATGGCCAGAACCGATGAGTATAACTGAGGTACATAGTTTTATTGGTTTAGCAGGTTATTATCGACGTTTCGTCGAGAATTTTTCCTGATTGGCTTACCAATTAACGAAGCTCACATATAATGGGGTTAATTTTTTTGGACAAAAGAGTGTGAAAATTTTTCTACGAATTGAAGAAAAGATTAGTCAATGATATTATATTGACTCTACCATTGGGGAATGATGGATTTGTTATTTATAGTGATTCCTCAAAGAAAGGACATGGTTCTGTCCTTATGATGAATAATAAGGTAATTGCCTATGCATCACTATAGCTAAAAATTCCTAAGAAAAACTATCATACTCATGATCTTGAGTTAACAGTTGTAATATTTTCTTGGAATATTTTGAGGATCTATCTCTACGGTGAAAATTGTGTGATTTATAATAATCACATGAATTTGAAGTATATTTTCTCACAGAAAGAACACAACAAGAGGCAAAGGTGATGGATGAACTACTCAATGATTAAGATTTCATGATACAAAACCACCCAGGGAAGGAAAATAAGGTGGAAAATGATTTGAGCGGAAAGGATCATGGAGTTTTGAACAGGATGAGAGTTGAACGAGATCCTATTTTCATGAATCTAGTAAATATGGAAATGGGAATAACCTTGGAAGGTAAAACATCAATGATTTTTCAAATGTTTTGAAACCCATCATTACTAGAAAAGATTAAGAGTTCTCAGATCGATGATGAAGAGTTTCAAAATAAGATTAATGTTGTGAATTATGAGATATTCAGTGAATTTGTGTACGAAGATAGAATTTTCAAATCTGGTAAGAGACTTTGTGTTCCCAATATACCTAATCAAAAAAGAATTTGTTGGATGATGCTCATAGTTCCAATTTCTCTGTACACCATGGGAGCACCAAAATGTATATATATTTGAAGAAACATTTTTTGTGGGACAATATGAAGAGGGAGATTGATGATTTTGTGTCAAGATGTATGGTTTTTCAACAAGTTAAAGCTGGAAGGCAACATTCCAGAGGAGTCATTCAACCTATTCCCATAACGGAGTGGAAATGGGATAATATTATGATGGACTTTTTCATGGGGCTACCAAAGACTCCTATAAGGAATGATGCAATATGGGTCATTGTTGATCGTCTTTCCATGTCAACACATTTTCATGATATAAGTGAAGATCTACCACTTGAACATCAGCAAGTCTATATAATAATAATTTTTTGAGACTTCATGGAGTACCCCAATAAATTGTTTCAGATCGTGATCCACCTTTTACATCAAGATTCTGGAAGGTTCTTCAAAATTCCATGGATACTGAACTTCGTTTGAGAACTGCCTACCACCCCTAAACTGCTGGACAATCAGAACAGACTATTCATACTATAGAAGACAAGTTGAGAACATTCTCACTTGACTTTCAAGGTATGTGGGATCCATATTATCCTTTGGTAGAATTTTCCTATAATAATAGCTTACATTCAAGTATTTAGATGGCACCATATGAATCATTATACAGATAGAGATATCGCACACCAACCTATTGGGATGATGTTGGTGAAAGAAAACTCATTGGCCTAGAACTACTGGAGGAAATGTTGGAAAAGTTGAAGGTAATCTAAAACCACGTCAAAGCAGATCAATGTAGGAAGAAGAGCTATGTCGATAAAGGAAAGAAGGATTTGCAATTTTCAGGTAGGAGATCAAGTTTTCTTGAAGGTATCTCCATGGAAGGGTGTTATACATTTTGGTAAGAAAGGTAAATTGAGTCATAGGTACATAGGACCTTTCGAAATTCTAGAACTAATTAAGGCTGTAGATTATCGTTTACAAATGCCACCAAATCTCTCCAAAGTTCACGATGTATTCCACATATCATTGTTGATAAAATACATGCCTGAACCAATTCATGTAATTACCTATGAGGAATTAGAACTTGAGCCTGATTTTTCATATTCCGAAGATCCTGTAAAAATTCATTATATAAGAGAACAGGTGCTATGAAAATGGATGAGTCGTCTGGTAAAATTTCTATGGAGAAACCATATGATGCAGGAGGTAACATGGGATCTCGAGGAACTTATGATGGAGAACCACACGAGTATTTTTAAACAGTTATATTTAAGAAATTTTGAAGATGAAAATATTTGAAAGTGGGGAGAATGTAAGACCCCATGCTTCCACGATATGCTTCTCTTTGAATAATATAGTAGTGTGTATTGTACGCAACATCGAGTTCTAACACACACCACAACCAATAAAACTAGCCGTTATGAATAGTAATATCCACTTTTTAAAATATTATAAATTTTATCTTTCAAAATGGACTTCATTTTTGGATTCGTAATATCGAAATTAGCTTAGGTTGAATTTTTGGTATTATTCTAAAAACATTCAATTTTGGATGAATAGTGAAAGACACTGAGTTATAGTTTAAAACCGAAATTTTATTTAAATAATTATTTATTTTATATAAATTTATTTTATGTCAAAATAAATACATAATACCTATATAATTTCAATGTAATTCATTGGAGTTATTTTAAAATAATTTTAGATATATAAAAATTTTATTGAACTTTCACCATCTTTTACCCATTACTAGGAGAATTTGCAAATTCACATAAAACACAATTTTACCGTTTATGTGAGTGGAATTTTGAAAATCAAAGAGACATGGTTAATATGAAGGAGTAAAATTTATTTCAATAAAACAAAAATAATTTTTGGTTAATAGTAACTTTTTACTTTTATTTACCACTGTTAAAAGTATACAGAGTAATTAATGGTAAAAATGATATTATTATTACCCTAAAACTTGTCCTAACACTATTGGATGATTCATGTCGACCATGGTCATCTTTGGGTCGATTTGGAAACCCCATGGAGTCACTTGTAAGTGATAATGACGATTTATATTAATTAAGATAATGTAAATACAAAAATGACGTAAGCATATATCTTTTAGAAAAACAATTTTTTAAATATGGTTATATATGTTATATTTTTGACTATAAATATTAATTAGAAATATAAAAAAATATCCTACATAATGGAATTTTATTTATAATTTTTATTCATTGAATAATTAAATTTATTTATGACATAATGATGATGTAGTATTTTCCTTATTAATGGAAGAATCAAATAATTGGTATTATAAATGTTAAAATAAATGTATGTTCAATGTTTTTCTACAATACAAGAATATTATTTGTTAATATGTCATTTTAGGATTGACTAAATCATTTTGGTTTGAATAAATAAAGTTTTTAAGACTTTTACAAAAATCAATTATAAAATAATGTCAAAATTGACAAAAAAAGAGTTTTTAAAACAAATATTATATTATTAATTGATATAATATTCCTTAAAATCTAAGGATCGGCCAAAGGACTTAAATTATGGCAATTATTTCATAAATGAACCAGTTAGGGTTCACCTGGCCGCTTATAGTAAGTTTATTAACCAAATAATATAAAAATACAAAGAGACATGGTAAATGTCAAACTAATTAACTAAGAGTTAAATCTAAAAGATAAGGTTAATATTTTGACTCAAACCTGTCTAAAACCTATTGGTTTAGTGGATTTATGCCCATAACCACCTTATCCTCGAAATAAATAAGTTTTAAGCCATTATAAACCTAATATAAATTTATTAAAAAATAATATTTTAAGTTTTTTCTAAGGTGCCCATAACCCCTCTTATAAAAGGGTACTCCCCCTTCTCTCTAATTCATACCATAAAATCCTTTTGGCTCGGCCAACCCCTACTCGAATATCCTCTCAACATCCCTCAATTTATCCTAGAGGCATTATTTTGGTCATAAATCCATCTTATGGAGCCCTTTTGATCAAATAAAAAGGAAGAACCCGTAGAATAGGTAATAATCTCACCACCCTCTTTCAAATTCTTTTCTTCTTCCAATTCTTCTTTTTTTTCTTATTTTCATTCTAAAATAATAAATCCAGTATCTTCTATATACTGTGATGTTATTAAAAATATGTTATGACCGTATTCATTATTCTATCCATCCTTTTAATGACATGTCACCATACGTGTTTACGTACGACTTACCGTCTCCACATCGTGGTGTAATTGTTATTCAATACAGTATTATTTGGATGGCTATAATAATGATGTGTAATTCATGAAAATAGTAAATATAATATGATAATGATTCTGTATATATGATATAACATACAATTATATATTATTTTAATATCAAACTAATGTTATTATCGGGCGTGCATATGCACGGATTACCATCTCTATGAACGTGATGAGATTCATTCCCCATCATTTCCATTCAAGAATAATTTTCATTAGATGATTCCAAATACTGTCTAAAGACTTGATATCATTCTGGATATGAATTTGATACATCCCATCTATAACAATAGTTACTCACAAAACAATGAATATAAAGGAAATATAATTTTTTAACACCCAAAACAACGATAATACTAAGATATTGTTAAGGAAGAAATGTTAAAAGATCATATATGATATCATATTAATCAATATGATTATTTTATAATTTAATAAAAATTATTTCACCATTATAAAAGAGGTTAACCTACCCTTGACCAAGGAAAAGTACAAGGTAAGGGTTAATTCTACAATCTCTTCATTATCTGAGGTTGTTTATACACAATTATCTACTGGGACCTTTTTATCATCCACATCCATTTTTCTTAAAATTGTATATAAAATAATTTTTACTATTTACTATAAAATGGTTTAATGTAATTTATACCCTTATGTATTTTGAAATGAATCTTTCCGTCGTTTTCCAAACAAATTACTTTTTGACGTTTTCGAAAAAAAAAATTGGTAAGAAAGTTTTTTTAACTTATACAGCGGGTGCGGCTATTTCCCCCTGTTATAACATCCTCAAAACGTACCTTACAATATTATAAGAATATTTTCTAAATAAATGTTTTCTTTAGAATTATTTTACTCTTAAATGACTTCAAAATAGAAAGAGATATTTCTCAAAAAAGGGTTTTTATTTCATCAATGTTAACATCCTTTGATGGATTTTATGTTTATTTAAAATTGATTAATTATGATACAAATCATCCATATTGTATTGAAGGTTTTGTGATATGGTTGACTGTGGATGTTCTATTTGTATACCATTCATGGTTTATGGTAAAATTATTGACATTTCGTATGCTAGTTTAAATACGAATGTATATGATATGTTTAAACCTTTTCATATGAGGAATTTATTGGACTTAGTATGTGATGGGTGGAGCCTGTTATAGCTCCTTGATGCATAGGTAGGTCTCATGAGACAACTATACATTGAATTTGATGAGTCCCTTTCCCCATTTGATATGGTTTGGGCCAAGGCCTTAATAATTTTTAGACGACTTGGACGAGGCCTTGACAAAATGTTTCAGAATGTCCAGCATTATACATTCCCTCATTATGAAAATAATATTGATGGTTCATGTGGTCATTAGACTAGTATAATACCATTGATTATGTTTTATTATGGCATTATTTACTTAACTCATATTCCTTCCATAAAAGTAATCATGTTTATTATTTCTAAAATCATATGGTTTCAATTATTCCCTATGCTTAATATTTATGTTATCTTCTACTGTATTTCATACCCTTTCTGAGCGTTTGAGCTCATCCCTTTCTTATGTTTCACTTTCCCAGGATATGAAGAAGTCAGATATGAGTGACTTTCATGAATTATTTATGAGGCTTGGATGTTTCCAATGGAATAAATTCATGTTTTATTTATTTTCATGTTGTAAAGTTGAACTTATGTATGAATCTTGTTTCCAATAATACTAAACTGATTGGTCTTTTGAGAAATGATTTCCTTGTGATGATGCCCATGTTATGTATTAATGCATAGACTCTTGGTAACTGGGGTCGGGGCATTATAGATACTATACAAAATGTGGTTATCGTTATTAAGAAATAATTGTTAAAATTTATATTAGAAGGATCTAGGATCAAATAATTCTAGATTTTTGGATGTATCATAGTTATATTATTTTTGAGGAATTGTAATGATATTTTGTTTTTTTAATAGTTTATTTTGAACTTCATTTAAAAATATTTTTTTTTATATTAACTTAATTTCTTATCATATTCATTTTTTGTGGATAATTTTTTTATACTTTAATAAAAAAAGATTTTAGTGTATAAATACATGATAAATATATAGTTAATTCGTTCTTGGTTATTTTATTCTCTATATTTTTATTCTTATTCTTGAGGCATGAAAATCATCTTGAATACTCATCATTTGGGGAAAAAGTTGAGTTTGTGGTGGAAATTAATTAAAGGATGAATCTCAACTAGTCTAGTAAGTATATATACTAATGTTCCTAGTTCAGGTAGTAAAATAATTCTTTAACTATACGAAAAATATCTAAAAATAATTTTTTTATCCTTTTACTTTTTTTAATAAGAAATCAGTGTCCTTTTATCCAATCACAAATTTATGGTTTTATGGTTATTAACATTCTCTAAACAATGTTTTTTATCACACTCAAAATGAACAAGATATTTAGTTTTCACTTCTATATCAATTTCTTCCTACTTTTAAACTCATTATGTGTTATCTCATGTGACCTTTATACATCCCTTTATTTTGATGTGGAATTCACGATAATCCTGTTACGATGTGGGGTTTTAATAATATTATTTCGAAAAGTGAAATCCCTAGTTTTTTATCAATAGTTAAACCCATGATGATTAAATTAATTAAATGGTGGGATAATTTAACTTCCCACAGTTTTAAGAATGAAACACAATGTTCGATAGAATATATGATATGCCAAATAAAGCTTCAATAAAGAACTAAATATTATTATTTAAATAATACTATTATAATCAAGCTATTAAAATGGCGGGAATGAAAATTAAAATTCAAATATGGTTTATACATGTATAAATAATTAATTATTTAGTTAATAATTAATTATAAATTACTTCTAAACCCTTTTTATAATAAAAGGATATATTTCTTTGAAAACAATATTTAAATGGGCACAAGTGTGTTTACAAAATAATAAAATCACTATTGTTGGAATATATTATTGTAATATATATATATATATTATTTTAAATATAATATTTAACATCCATCTTATGTGATTTTAAGACATGATATAAGAACAAATACAATTTTAAATATAAAAGAAGTATATTTCAAAAAAGGTAGGTTTACCGCTTTTAAATCGAGCATTTGTTTTAAATACTATTCTGGAAAATTTAATAATTTCAAATTGAAAAAATAAATATCTTATATGAAATAGTAGTATAAAAATTTACATTGGTTTAATTTTTGGTATTTTCTGATTAGTTTCTTATTTTGAAGAATTGTGAAAAAAAATAATTTATTTTAATAGAAAACTCTTTTTAATGAAACATATTTTTAATGATAAAGTATATTTTTTAATGGTTTGAAAGTATATTTTGATCAATGTTTTATCATTTAATCCAATTTAGGTAATTTTAATTCATTTCACTTTGAAATATGATATAAAAACTTTGTGAACTTTTGAATTTTTTTATTTTAAAAACATGTTTTCTTCGTTCAATCAACATGTATAATTTTTAATTAATTTGACTGAATTCTCTATTTTTAATTTGTAAAAATGGATTCCATATTTTTATTAATAAAGTAAAAATTATTTAAAAACGCCATTTTATTTTTAAAAAGTCAAAATAGTAACTTTAAAAATATTTTTTATTACCATGGTTAAGGGAAAATCAGGTAAATTAAGGTAAAAATATTATTATTATTATTATAAATATTATAAAATTACACTAAAACAATTCCTAATTTTATTTTATGAGTTATTTTAGACCTAATTAATCTTTAAGATTATTTTATGAGAGCATAGATCCAATTGGATGAATTTAATACATTTATAATCTTATATTCAAAGATAAGTATTTTTTCCCACACTCTTATTATTAACAAGTAAAATATTTTTAATATAGTGTTATATAAATAATATGTTTGAATATAAATAGTCATTTAAAAATATTATTTCATGGTTATTGTGATTTAAATGTTCAATGTTTCATGGGACACCTTGAATGTTTAATGAATTAATTACCAATTCTTTTTCTCAATGTCAATATTATTGATTTTAATTTATATATTTATTTATATAAAAATAAAATAATTATAAATGAGAATTTATTTCAATTTTTAATTGAATTTAATATTTTTAAAAAATGAATATTTTTACTAGTATTTTTTATAATGAAAACTTTGACAAGTGATAAAAGCAATGTTCTGTTAGTAACGTATACTACAACAAATACTTTTATGAATCCATGGGCATTAGTTTATTATCATTTTTACTTTAAATTAAAACCCATTTCCATAAATGAGAAAAAAAATACATATTTTTATTTTATATTGAATATTTATTTTAAATGAAAATAATGTTTTATTATTAAAAATAGGTTCTTGAAAGAATAAGGCATTTTAATTTGAAATGGTTTTTTATATGGGACGAAAGTATTTTTTAAAAAGGTTTTATGATGAAAGGGTTTTATTAATGATATGATGCATCAAAATTATAGGAAATTATTTAGCCCATTATAGCTTAACATGGGTTGGATTATATAGAATTAGGTAATCCCATTATAGCTTAACATGGGGTGGCCCAGATAGCACTGAGTATACCTGTAACACCTGAGACTTTTGTGTTATATAAATCATCAAAGGAATCTATTTCTACACACAAAACTTTCTTGGCTTGCTTTACACGAAATTGCAACCTTCCTCGATAGCTTGCGTCGTACGCAATACCGAGTTTCACTAAACAATGATATGCTAATAAAATATTATTAAAACTAGCCGTTATGAATAGTACTAACCACTTTTTGAAATTCTATAAATATTATTTTTCAAAATGGACTTCATTTTTGGATTCTGAATATCAAAAGTATCGTAGGGTAAAATTTTGGTATTTTTCTGAAAACTTTCAATTTTTGATGAATAGTGAAACCACTAAGTGGTAGTTAAAAAACTGATTTTTTCATAAAACTTAATTTTACCACTTCTGTGAGTGAAATTTCGAAAAACCGAGAGACATGATTGATGTCAGTAAGTAAAATGTGGTTCAATGAGATGAAAATAATTTTTTGTTGAATAGTATCTTTTTACTTTTTTTTACCACGGTTAAAAGTAAATAAGGTAATTAAGGGTAAAAATGATATTATTATTACACTAAAACATGTCCTAATTCTATTTTACAAGTGTAATTCGACCAAAAACAACCTTAGGAATAATATATGACCATTTAGTCTCACTTGGATTAGATTAGGACATTTATTATTAATTTATTTAAAGAAGCGTTAAAATAGTTAAAATCAATGTTTAATAAGTAAATAATTTTTAACATGGGTTTATACATAAGATAAATTCTACTATAAATATTAATTAGAAATAAAAGAATATTTCCTACATAATGGTATTTTATTTGTAATTTTTAGACATTAAATAATTTAATTTATTTATGACACAAAGATGATGGAGTAATTATCTTATTAATGAAATATTGACATAATTGATGTTATAAACACCACAATAAATGTAATTTGACAATTTTTATGAATTCCACTAATCTTATGGATTAATATGACATGTTATTATTGATTTAATTAACTTTTTTGGAACTAATCATTCTGTTATGATTTTCCCAAAAATTAATTACTAAATAGTGTAAAAATTGACATGAAATAGTTTTTAAAACAAATATTATATTTTTAATTGTTATTTTATTACTAAAAATATAAGGATCGGCCAAATGACTTAGATAAGGTTATATATATTAATAATAAACAACTTGGGGTTCGTTTGTCTGCTTATAGTATGTTTATCAACCTTATAGAATAAGAACACAAGAAGACATGGTAAAAGTAAAATTATTTAACTTAATGTTAAATCTAAATGATAAGGTTAAAATAGGAACCTAAACTTGTCTAAATTCTATTGGATGAGAGGATTTCGACCCATACCCACCTTATCTTCTAAATAAATTAATTTGGAGCTATTTAAAACCGAACTTGACTTTATAATAAAATAATATTTTTAGTTTTTTTAAAGGAGCCCCTCTCCTCCCTTATAAAAGGGCACCTCCTCCCCCTCTTCCTCACACCACTTTGAGCCTTCAAGCTCGGCCAAACCCTACCAATTTCTTCCCTCCACTTACCTAGAAACATCTTAGAGGTTCGGGTCTTCTTCAAAGACCTATTTTAGTGCCCTAAAAAGAGGTCTCAAAGAAGCACTTCAAAGAAGAGGTAATGTCCGTTACCGATTCTTTCATCTTTATTTCTTCTTCCACATTTTCTTCTTTAGTTGTTTAATTATGAAGTAATAACATCGGTTTCACTCATATACTGATATGTTATTATAATTATGAATCAACCCTATTTCACCAATCCATCCTATGGAAAAATAAATCACCGTGCATGCGTACGTACGGAATACCGTCTCCACGATGTAGTGTAATCTATTTTCCACCACCACCTTACTTGGAAGAGTATAATGGGGTAAATAATGACTATATATGACCATTATATAGTGATAATAATTCTGATATAGTATACATACACTCCAATACAATTCCACGATCATAGGAACGATATCATCACTTGTGTGTACGTACGGAATACCGTCTCCACGATGTGATGTGACTTGTTCTACATGATCTTCATTTCATAATGATTATATAAATGAATTGAATGAATTAATATGATATATATTACACTAATACCATTCTGGAAATGATGTATCTAAAACCTAAAGAGAAGAATAAGAATTTATTCGACAAAACACACATAAGAACAAAAAGTTATAAACACCCGAATAACAAGTACCAGGGAAATATTACTACTAAGAAGCTAAGAATATGACCAAATATGATATCATAAAAATAAGTATGATTATGGAATAATTAAATAAAATTATCTAAATCATTATACAGTAGGTTCGGACACGTACAAATCATATCATACCTAAGGTAAGGGAAATATCACAATCTCATTTTTATCCGAGATTGTTTACACTTTGACATTTACTGGGGTGTATTTTATCATCCAAATCCATGTTTCCTCAATATGTAATATTTATATCCTTCTACAATAGTTTATATCCAATTTTACCCTTCGGTGAGTTTTTAGTAAAAGATATGAAAGGAATCTTTTGTCGTTTTTCATACGAGGTATTTTTGGACTTTTCCGACAAAAGTACGAGAAGAATGTTTTTTTATACGGCATGAATGGATTTTTAAAACAATCTTTCCAAGAATATTCCTTTACAAGTTTTCAAGTTTATTTTTAATCAACTTATTTTAAGAATTGTATGACATATTAAGAAAGGAAAAGTGTTTTTGAAGTAGAAAGGATATTTTCCTCAAGAATGGAGTTCAAGTGTTTTATCAAAATTATTTTCCATCTAAGATAATATAGGGTTCTGTTTCTATCCCTATTATTACATGGATTTGATTATGTTGTGATGGAAATATTTTTATGAATTCCTTTATCTTATATGAATTGTTTTATGATGTCATGTTGTTTAAGAATCCCATTTTTACTACATTGGTTATTCAATGATGTATGATTTATGATTTTGTGGCACACATAATAATGGTGTCATTATGAGATGGGTGGGACCTATATCTCCCTCCAATGAATTGGGTGAAGATTTTATATCTCATGAGATAGATATGGCTGGAATGGTAGGTTATACCGGTTCAGTGAAACATGACTAAAATGAGGAGTGAACTCGGTTCAGAAATGGACTTTGTCCACTAAGATAGTCTTGGCAATGAGTCTTGACTAATAAGAAATGATTCTCTATGATTATGTGTGTATTCCACAATGTTTCATGTTTTATGTTATGATTATTGGGATTAAATTTCACTACTATTATTTATCCCATGTTATGAAATTATGATCTCTTTTGTAGGTTATGATTTCCATAAGTTATGTGCTTATGTATATGATGTGATTGATATTTCTTTTGTTTACCCTTACTGAGCATTTGAGCTCACCCTTTTCTATGTTTTATTTCCCCAGGTCAGGAAGAAGGTTATTATGTAGAATATGCCAAAAAGGGACTCTAGATATGATGAAATAAATGGGAGGTAAAGTAGATTCTTTATGAACCAATTGTTTATGTTTCCCAGTTTCTAAAGACACTATACCTATACGGTCCTTTATTGGTTTTGTTATATGTTGTAATAAGTGTTCTTCAATTCTGAAGTAATAACAATGTATGTAAATTATGGTTCATTATAGTTGGTATCAGAGAAAAGGTATAGTCAACCATTGGAAACTAGGATGTAAAAGCCTTATTAAGAACCCTAAGAATAAGTCTAAGCATAGAACACAATCATAGTGTTTTAGAAATGGCCATGAATAACCTAGGATAAGACCTGAAGTGTGAAATTTTATTCTTGATTATGTGGTTTTCCTATTAAAATTAGTGTTGCTCACACTATTCATCTTAGTTTTAGTCAATGGCTGGAACCTGAAGGAACCATGTTAATGCAGAATGCGACGGGCAATGCAATGATTGTCCCCCTGAGCAACCAAACGTTATGGGAGCTGGAATGAAAAATCTTATAGCCAGGATCACACAACTTTCTCAAGCTATGAATCATGCAGGACTTCCAAACGAGCAAAGGAAGGAGCAACACTCTGTTGAATCCTTCATGAGTCGGCGTCCACCTTCATTCAGCAGGTCTACTGATCCATTAGTTGCTGAACAATGGATTAATACTACTAAAAAGATATTTTTAGTTCTTCAATGTTCTGAGCATGATAAAGTCATCTTAGTAGTGTATCGTTTGGAAGGTGATGATGATCAATGGTGGAATCATATTAAGAATACGAGGCAAAGGGATGAAATTGAGTACATGGAATGGGACAAGTTCCAGAACTTATTTTTCAATAAGTACTTCCCTCCTATTCTCCGAACAATGTTGGGGAAAGAGTCTCTTGAACTAAATCAAAAGGATGATGAATCTGTTGGTACCTATGAAGAAAATTTTACAAGACTTGCAAGGTACGCTTCTGGTATTATTATCCAACCTGAGAGTAAGATCGATCGATTCTTTAGTGTCTTACAACCATGTCTTCGAAGGGCCTTAGCCATAAGGGACTTTAATAGCTACGAGGAAATCGTTCGATGTGCTCTCAAAGATTTGATGGAGATTGGAGTAACCCATCAGTTATATGGGTTTGATAAGAAGAGGAAAATGGAATTCAAAGGAAAATCTAAAGATCACACTGAAAAGAAGATGATATTTCACTTATGCTCAATGGGTGGAAAGAAACATGGAGGGAGTTGTCTTAAAGGGACAAGAAAATGTTTCAAATGTGGAAAGGTAGGTGATTGGGAATTTGAATGCCGTGATGATGGGAAGAAGATGTCTTATGATACAAACAAAGGAAGGGATACACAAAATGATTCTACTACACTTCAATGTTTCAAGTACAAGGAGATGGGAAATTATGCCCATAAATTCCATAATCCAAGGGTTGATGATGATGGTCGACATAAACAAACTCTTAAGACTATATACAAAGGAAAGTCACATGCAATTTCTATCGGTGATGTGGAGTACGATAACGATGTGGTGAAAGGTACACTTACCATCCACTCTAAAGTAGAAAATTTCTTATTCGATTCTGGATCCACCCACTCCTTTATTTTTGAAGAATTATCTAAGGGTATCACCATATTACCTCAATAATTAGATGTTGAGTTAGCTGTGACAACACCTAATGGCACAATAGTCGCATCAAAAGTTTATAATTCTTCTCTGATTGAAGTTTGTGGGAAAGTGATTCCTGCAAATCTTGTGATCCTTTCTATAGTGGAATTTGATGTGATTCTTTGCATGGATTGGCTTTCTCTACATGGATCTCATATCAATTGCCAAAGAAGGGAAGTCACATTTCATATTCCAGATCAATCTATGATCGTCTATCGATTCAAGGATGAACATAACCTTCTAGTGGAAATTTCTTCCATTTTATGGGTATTGATTCCACTACATGAAGGTTATTTATCTCAAATGGTTGGTGAGAAACTCACGATTAAGAATATGCACATTGTACGGGAGTTTGATTATGTCTTTCTGGAGGAATTACCTGGTCTTCCACCGAATTGTGAAGTTGAGTTTTCAATAGAACTTGTACCAGGTACTTTTCCTATTTCAAAGATACCATATTGAATGGCCCCAATTGAGTTGTAGGAATTGAAGAAGCAACTCCAAGAGAATCATGACAAGGGGTTCATATACCCTAGTTCATCACCTTGGGGAGCACCTGTTCTGTTTGTTATGAAGAAAGATAGATCAATGAGACTCTGCATTGATTATCAAGAACTTAACAAGATCACTATCAAGAACAAATATCCTCTCCCGCGCATTGAAGACCTATTTGACCAACTATGCGGAGCTCAATACTTTTCCAAGATTGATCTTCATTCAGGGTATCATCAATTAAGGGTCAAAAGGGAGGATTTACCAAAGACGACTTTCCGTACAAGGTATGGACACTATTAATTTATAGTGATTCCATTTGGTCTTACTAATGCTCCTTCTATCTTCATGGATCTAATGAATAGAGTCTTTAGAGACTATCTTGATCAGTTTGTGGAAGTCTTTATAGATGATATTCTTGTCTATTCAAAGAGCAAGGAAGAACATGAAGATCACTTGAGAATTATATTGAAGACCCAGAGAAAGGAGAAGATTTATGCCAAATTTACCAATTGTGAATTTTGGCGTCAAAAAGTTTCATTTTTGGTTCACATAATCTCAAAATAGGGGATATCTATGGATCCAGCAAAAACAGAGGTTATCGAAAGATGGTCGAGACCAACAACAGTAACAGAGATCCGAAGTTTTCTTGGTTTGGCTTGATATTATCGACTTTTTGTGAAATATTTTTCACGATTATCTAATCCACTCACCAAGTTGACTCGGAAAGGAGTTATGTTTGTTTTGACGGAGGAATGTGAAGAGAATTTCAAGGAGTTGAAAAGAAGGTTATCCAGTGCACCTATACTCACACTTCCTTGTAGTGGAGAAAGGTTTGTGATCTATAGTGATGCATCCAAGAAGGGATTGGGGTGTGATCTTATGAAAAATGATATGGTGATAGCTTATGCCTCACGACAATTGAAAATACATGAGAAAAATTACCCAACTCATGATTTGGAGTTAGCTGCAGTAATCTTTGCATTAAAGATTTGGAGGCATTACCTTTATGGTGAATGGTGTGATAGTTATACTGTTCATAAAAGTTTAAAGTATATTTTCACACAAAAGGAGCTGAATATGCACCAAAGAAGATGGTTGGATCTGATTAAGGATTACGACTGCTCAATCTATTACCACCCTGGGAAAGCTAATAAGGTGGCAGATGCATTAAGTCGACAAGACCATGCTAGTTTATCCATGACGAGGATCACAAAAGATCCAATATTTATGGATTTACAAAGGATGGATCTTGGAATTATAATGAAATGGGAAAATTGTATCTTTCTCAAATGAATGTTCAACCATCTATACATGTGAAGATTAAAGAGGCACAGAAAGAAGATGTCGAGTTACAAAAGAAGGTGAGAAATGTTCCTGAATTCAACCTTGATTGTGATGGGATAATAAAGTTCAGGAATCAGGTTTGTGTTCCTCCCATCCCCGAATTAAAGAAGGAGCTGCTGGATGAGGCTCATAGTTCTTCATTCTCTATTCATCCTGGAAGCACGAAGATGTATAGGGACCTGAAAGAATACTTCTGGTGGGATGGCATGAAAAGAGAGGTTGCTGAATATGTCTCTCGATGCTTGGTTTGTCAACAAGTTAAAGCTGAGTGAAAAAAGTCTAAGGTGATGTACAACCATTACCCATACCTGAATGGAAATGGGAAAACATCACTATAGACTTTGTCACAGGACTTCCTAAAACATCCAAAGGCAATAATGCTATCTGGGTCATAGTTGATGATCTTACAAAGTCTGCAAACATCATTACTATTATAGAGGATTTCTCTCTAGATCAGCTTTCCAGGATATATGTAAAGGAAGTGGAATGATTGCATAGAGTACCACTTTCTATTATATATGATTGGGATCCGAGATTTACCTCGAAGTTCTAGAGAAGTATTCAGCATACTCTGGATACAGAGTTGAGTTTCAGCACAACTTATCATCCTCAGACAGACGGTTAGTCTGAGAGAACAATTAAAACTCTAGGAGATATGTTGAGAGCTTGCTCTATGGATTTCAAAGGTGGTTGGGATCAACACCTACCTTTGGTGGAATTTTCTTATAATAATAGCTTTCACTCCAGTATTCAGATGGCTCCTTATGAAGATCTCTATGGAACGAAATGTAGGACTCCAACGTGTTGGGATGAAGTTTGGGAAAGAAAGTTATTAGAACCCAATATCATTGATGAAATGGCAGAAAAGGTCTGATATATTCAACAACACATAAGAGCAGCTCAGAGTCGACAGAAAAGTTATGCCAACAACCGAAGAAAAGACCTAGAGTTTGAAGTGGGTGATAAAGTGTTCTTACAAATATCTCCATGGAAGAGGGTTATGAGATTTGAAAAGAAGGTGATGTTGATCCCTAGATATATAGGTCCTTTCGAAATACTGGTCGTGTTGGGAAAGTAGCTTACCTATTGGCACTTCCACCGAATCTCTCTCAAGTTCACGATGTGTTCCATGAATATCTCCTGAGAAAGTACATACCTGATCCTTCACATGTACTCAGCTGAGAAGTTGTACTGCTGGAGCAAGATCTTTCTTATGAAGAACAACCGATAGAGATTCTGGATCGTAGCGAAAAAGTCCTACAAAACAAGACCAATTGATTGGTGAAATTTTTATGGAGGAACCACCAATTAGAAGAAGCTACATGGTAGCTTTAGAATATGATGAGGGAGAGGTATCCTTATCTGTTTGTTACAAAGTGACGAATTTCGAGGGTGAAATTCATTTTAAGGGGGGTAGAATGTAACACCCGAGAATTTTTTGATATATAAATCATCAAAGGAATCTTTTTCTACACAGAACACTTGGTTGGCTTGCTTTACACGAAATCGCAACCTTCCTCAACAGCTTGCGTCATACGCAATACCGAGTTTCACTAAACAATGATATGCTAATAAAATATTATTAAAACTAGTCGTTATAAATAGTAATAACCACTTTTTGAAATTTTATAAATTTAATTTTTCAAAATGGACATCATTTTTGGATTCGGAATATCGAAATTATCCTAGGGTAAAATTTTGGTATTTTACTGAAAACTTTCAATTTTTGATGAATAGTGAAACCACTATGTGGTATTTAAAAAACTGAATTTTTCAAAAATCATAATTTTACCTCTTATGTGAGTGGAATTTCGAAAATCCAAGAGACACCGTTGATGTCAGTAAGTAAAATGTGGTTCAATGAGATAAAATAAATTTTTGGTGAATAGTAACTTTTTACTTCTTTTTACCACGGTCAAAAGTAAATAGGGTAATTAAGGGTAAAAATGATATTATTATTACCCTAACACATGTCCAAATTCTATTGGACAAGTGTAATCCGACCAAAAACAACCTTAGGAATAAAATATGACCATTTAGGCCCACTTGGATTAGATTAGGACATTTATTATTAATTTATTTAAAGAAGGGCTAAAATAGTTAAAATCAATGTTTAAAACGTAAATAATTTTTAATATGGTGTTATACATAAGATAAATTCGACTATAAATATTCATTAGAAATATAAAACGATTTCCTACATAATTGTATTTTATTTGTAATTTTTAGACATTATATAATATAATTAATTTATGACACAACATGATGCAGTAATTATCTTATTAATGAAATGTAGACATAATTGATGTTATAAACACAAAAATAAATGTAATTTGACACTTTTAATGAATTAAAATAAATTTATAGATTAATATGACATGTTAGTATTGATTTAATTAACTTTGTTCTAACTAATCATTCGGTTATTATTTTCACAAAAATTAATTACTGAATAGTGTCAAAATTGACATAAAATAGTTTCTAAAACAAATATTATATTATTAATTGTTATTTTATTCCTAAAAATCTATGGTTCGGCCAAATGACTTATATATGGTTATATATATTAATAATAAACAACTTGGGGTTCGTTTGGCTGCTTATAGTACGCCTATTAACCTTATAGTATAAGAACACAAGAAGACACGATAAAAGTAAAATTATTAATCATAATGTTAAATCTAAATGATAAGGTTACAATAGGAACCTAAACTAGTCTAAATTATATTGTATGAGAGTATTTCGACCCATCCCCACATTACCTTCGAAATAAATCAATTTGGAGCTATTTAAAACCGAACCTGTCTTTATAATAAAATAATATTTTTAGTTTTTCAAAGGAGCCCCTCTCCTCCCTTATAAAAGGGCACCTCCTCCCCCTCTTCCTCACACCAATTTGAGGCTTAAATATAGGCCAACCCCTGAAAATTTCTTCTCTCCATTTCCCTAGATACATCCTAGAGGTTCTGGTCTTCTTCAAAGACCAATTTTAGTGCCCTAAATGGAGGTCTCAAAGAAGCACTTCAAAGAAGAGGTAATGTCCGTTACCAATTCTTTCATCTTTAGTTCTTCTTACACTTCTTTTTCTTTAGATGTTTCATTATGAAGTAATAACATCAGTATCACTCATATACTGATATGTTATTATAAGTATGAAACAACCTTATTTCACCATCTATCCATCCTACGGAAAAAGAAATCACCGCGCGTGCGTACGTACGGAATACCGTCTCCACACCGTGGTGTGATCTATTTTCCACCACCACCTTATGTGGATGGGTATAATGGTTTAAATAATTACTATATATGACTATTATAAATTTATACTGATTCTGAAATAGTATACATATACTCCAATTCAATTCCACGATCATAGGAAAGATATCATCACTCGTGCGTACGTATGGAATACCGTCTCCATGATGTGATGCGACTCATTCTACATGATCTTCATTTCATAATGATTATATAAATGAATTGAATGAATGAATATGATATATATTACACTAATACCATTCTGGAAATGAGGTATCTATAACCTAAAGAGAAGAATAAGAATTTATTCTACAAAACACGCATAAGAACAAAAAGTTATAAACACCCGAATAACAAGTAGCAATGAAATATTACTACTAAGAAGCTAAGAATATGACCAAATATGATATCATAAAAATAATTATGATTTTGGAATAAGTCAATAACATTATTTAAATCATTATACAGGAGGTTTGGATATGTACAAAGCATATCGGACCTAAGGTAAGGGAAATATCACAATCTCATTTTTATCTGAGATTATTTATACTTTGGCATTTACTGGGGTGTATTTTATCATCCACATCAATGTTTCCTCAATATGTAATATTTATATCCTTCTAAAATAGTTTATATCCAATTTTACCCTTCAGTGAGTTTTTAGTAAATGTTATGAAAGGAATCTTTTGTCATTTTTTGTACGAGGTACATTTTGACTTTTTCGACAAAAGTACGAGAAGAATGTTTTTTTATATGGCATGAATGAATTTTTAAAACAATATTTCCAAGAATATTCCTTTACAAGTTTTCAAGTTTATTTTTAATCAACATCTTTTAAGAATTGTATGACATATTATGAAAGGAAATTTTTTTCTGAAGTAGAAAGGATATTTTCATCAAGAATGGAGTTCAAGTGTTTTATCAAAATTATTTTCCATCTAAGATAATATAGGGTTCTGTTTATATCCTTATTATTACATGGATTTTATTATGTTGGGATGGAAATATTTTTATTAATTCCTTTATCTTATATGAATTTTTTATGATGTCATGTTGTTTAAGATTCCCATTTTTACTACATGGGTTATGCAATGATATATGATTTATGATTTTGTGGAACACATAATAATGGTATCATTATGAGATGGGTGGGACCTATATCTTCCTCTAATGCATTGGGTAAAGATTTTATATCTCATGAGATAGACATGGATGGAACAGTAGGTTATACCGGTTCAGTGAAACAGGACTGAAACGAGGAGTGAACTCAGTTCATAAATGTACTTTGTCCACTAAGATAGTCTTGGCAATGAGTCTTGACTAATAAGAAATGATTCTATATGATTATGTGTGTATGCCACAATTTTTAATGTTTTATGTTATGATTATTGGGATTACATTTCACTACTATGATTTATACCATGTTATGAAATTATGATCTCTTTTTTGCAGGTTAAGATTTCCAAAAGTAATGTGCTCATGTATATGATGTGATTGATATTTCTTTTGTTTACCCTTACTGTGCATTTGAGCTCAACCTTTTGTATTTTTTATTTCCCCAGGTCAGGAAGAAGGTTATTATGTATAATATGCCGAAAAGTGACTCTAGATATGATGAAATAAATGGGAGGCAAAGTAGATGCTTTATGAACCAGCTGTTTATGTTTCCTAGTTTCTAAAGACACTATACCTATATTGTACTTTCTTGGTTTTGTTATATGTTGTAATAAGTGTGCTTCAATTCTGAAGTAATAAAAATGTATGTAAATTATGGGTCGTTATAATACCTGTAACATCTTTGTTGGATGTAGGACATATGTTTATTCCAATTGAATTCATTTTTAAATTGTTTTATGCATATGATTCTCTAAGACACATAAATGAGTTTAAATTGATTTATATTTTTTTATTTTGGAGATCTAAAGGCCCCTATTTTTAAAGTAAAATTTCCACAAAGATGATAATAATGGGAAACTAACAATAAAAATGGATAGCAAAATATGAAACAAATAACATTAAACTATTCGAGAGGCAGTGGTCATGCTATTGTAACAGAGTTTTCCACACCTTCCTCAGGGGGTGGGGGATTCTTCTTCTCAAGGTCATAATCTACATCCAAATCCCACCGCCATCATCTGAATGGTCATAATCCGCATCATCCTTTGTTACTTCAAATCCAAACATGCCATCACCTGTTTTCCCATCATCATCAGTACTGCAAGATGAAAGTAATGAAAAATAATTAATAGTGCTCACATTTTTTCTTCCCTTATTCATTGTAGGTTGAGTTAAAACAACAACAATAGACATAATATAATTCATTACTATTTTGTTAGAAACAAATTTCCTTATCTGAGGAGAAGAAGAAAAATGTGTTACAATTTCCTGATCCATTTCTAATCCCATTTTATTTATGTCACCAACAGAATTAGATAGATAGTCTTTCATATCATGTGTAGTACTTGAAGGAGAAATCATATAGGTGGTCACTCCTCTAGTGGAATAACAATTCATGGGAGGTACCATGTTACCCAACATGTATGATCCTATATACATATTATCAATAATAGTAGGGTTACTGTTATGTAAGGGGTCCATCCCACTGTTGACAGGTGCAAAAAAATAGAATATTTTTCTATAAAAAATTCTGATTGCATGTCAACATTCATTACATAAAGATTCACAAGAAGATAATACATTAGGATTAATCTTCTAATATAGTGTAGTACCCATCTTTCTTTTTTTCTTTTCTTCCAATAGAATTACCCAAGATCAACACATTCTAGAGGCATAAGTTGGCATCCTCATGTATAAAATGTTCCTTGATAGGTTGGATATCAACTGATTTTTCATCCTCACCATCTTTTAAACCTTTGGATAAAAAATAATTAAATGACACCACATAAATTGATATTAACATTATAGGGAATATGTTATTTACTATCTTCTGTAAATTCATCAAATGATTAATGGGCCTTAACACAAATTTTTATTGGAGGAGAATATATTGGGGTCTAAAATTCTATGCAAACATATTTGAAAGGAGGTAATTCATAAATTGACCATTGAGATTCGTCAAAATTTTCACGATCAACTTGTTCATTCCCTAGGGATGTATTTGGGACAAGGCTATCAATATTTTAAATAGAGAGAATACATTACTCATTAGAAATTAGAGAAATATTTTGATTTTATTCACTCTGAAAAAGATAAAAATATAGTCCTTTTCTCTAGATATTCAATAAAACTATTTAACTTCTACATTCAGAGTATGATTGTGAAACCATTGGGAAAAAATCTCAAAAATTAACATTTTTCAAAAATAAAATTCTAATATATATTTCATCATGAAGAGTATATAGTTTAACTTTATTAATCAGTGCAGCATTTAGATATTATTTTACCTGAATATGAGCATATTGACTACAAAAAATATTATTAGTAACATAATCGGTTATAATCAAATCATTGATCCCCAATGTGTTGTCAAACAGAATCTTCACTTGCCATAAGACCCAATTTAGACTATGGACCTTAATCCACACATGCACAAATGTATCATTAAAATCAATCAAATTGATTTCTAGTTTCAATTCACAAATTTTAAGAATTCCAAGACACAAATAGATGAAGCCTATGATTCAATCACGTTTTTTATGCTCCACAAAAGGAAACAAGATATGAAAAAATTATTTACTAAGGGTGAAATATTTATTGTCTATAAAACCCCAAATAGAAACTATTCTATAAATGAGATATTCAAGATTATATGGAGTTATTCCTCCCATCATAATAACCCAAGAAATGTAGGAGTGTTTTCATAAAGAAATCGTACATGCAATGTAATTTTCTAAGGCTAATACATTGGATCATTTCCAGATGATTTTGTGTAGTGAATGATTTTCCAACTCGACAAATAATCCACATGAGAAAC
Organism: Viscum album; assembly: GCA_963277665.1. Lineage (NCBI taxonomy): Eukaryota > Viridiplantae > Streptophyta > Magnoliopsida > Santalales > Viscaceae > Viscum > Viscum album. Next base: position 480,365,131 of record OY728141.1, read on the forward strand.
TAGAATATGTGGAGTGGTCATTCAAGATCTCCATATTTTGATTCTTCATATTTTTTATAGATTCAAAACTATGGAAATAATAATTCTAATTTAAATCTAATATATTAATATTAACACTTTGAGGATGAAGTAGGGTTTTCAGGTAGTTGGGGAGTGGTGGAAGCTGCCTCTCAAATCCTCCATCCTTTCGAAAATCTTTTCTTGTTATGGGTTTTAATGAATTTATTTGATAAAAATGTGTAATTTTTTCATGTAAAATGACTTAATTTATATTTTTAATGAATATTGATGATAAAGGTATTTATTTTATGAGTTTTCATGTTTTTACTAAACTAATGGTTTTATTTATTTTTTTATTCCTTACTATGGTTTTTGTCCTCATCACATATTTTAAAATGATTTTCACTGGTCTTAATATTGGTAAGGATAAACAATCTTTCATGATGAAATTATAGAAGATTCATCTTGAAAAGAAATCATGTTTTATTTTAAATGGTTTTCCTTTAATGTAAAAAATAGAAAGTAGGTATAATTTTTAATTTATAATGTATGGGATATCTTGTAAGAGTTTTCCAAAATTAGATATAACATTAAACTAAAAACATATTCAAATTCCATTTCATGTTAAAACACTATTTTTTTATTCTTTAAGGTCAGGTTCTTATAGGAATATATTTCACCATATAAATTCCCAAAACTAATAATGGTAATAATTCTATATGGGCTATAGTTGATCACCTTGTGATGTCAAGAAAATTCATTTATATCATAGAATAATTATTTCTTGATTATATTTCCAAAATACACATTATAAAAGTTTTATGTTTTCATGGATTACCAAATTCTATTTTATTAAATCAGATTTGAGGTTTATCTCAATGTTATGGGGAATTATTCAGTAAGAACTGGACAAAAAGTTGATTTTCATCACTTCTTATCATCCTCATATAGATATTAAATATGACAGTATCATTCTAACTATATAATACATGATGAGAGCTATCTCTTTTTATTTCAATGGTGTTTGTGATTAACACACTTCTTTGAGGGAATTTTCTTATGATAATTTATTTCACTTGAGTTTTCTAATGTATCATTATGAAGAATGATGTGGAAAAAATTTAATAAATCCAATGAGCCAGAATGAATTTGGATAATGAAATATTTTGGAACCTGACTTAGCTAAGGAAATGATAGAAAATGTTAGAGTAAGTCTATATCATATAAGGGTAGTTACGAGTTAAAGAAATGTTTTGTTGAAATTCATCGATGATATATAAGGTTTGATGTTGGTGAGAAGGTATTTCAATGAATTTTTCCATGTTATAAGGTAATGAAATTAATAAATTAATGAAACATTATATCAATGCATGTTGTAACCTTCAATATTTATGATCATATCATGATCGTTGCTTATTTATTAGGAATTTCGAAAAACCTCTCCCATGTTTGTGATTTGTTATATTGAAATATATTGATAAGTAAATGCTTGATCTTTCATATTTACTAAACCCATAGATATTACCACTACAAAAAATCATTGTTATATGGAACTACCAATTGATATTCTAGATTATAATGATAAATTTATATAAAAAATTACACCTCACATAGTTAATGTTTAGTGCTGAAACCATATATTTAGGGAAGAAATGTTAGAAACTAAGGATTTGATGAGGTGAAAGTATCCTAATTCATATGTAAAAAAATTATGGAATTTCATTGGATGAAATAATTTCAAAAACATTATAGTGCGACACACATATATTTTATGAAATTTATCTCTTCAAATTTATTTAATTTCTTTAATAGCATGCGAAATAAGAAAGACCATGTCTAAAAAAACTATAATATAGTCTACCATTATAACCAAAATATTAAATAGAAGATATGAATATTAATAGGAAATTTGTAATAAATTTTATATATTTGTTAAATATATTATTAAATATGTACTCAATTTATAGTAATTTTTTTATATGGTTCAAAAATAGATTTTCCCTTAACAATAGATTTCATTTGTTTTTGTGAGAAAATATTAGAAGTAATTTATGAAACATTTATCAAATTTATTTTACAATATGAACATAATTTTTAATTTTTTTTATCAAAATTATCTTATAGTGAATTTTTATGTGTTTTATGAAATGATTAAAATTTCCATGAAAATTTAATAGTTCAAATTTTTATTTAAAATAGTTGTTTTTTCACCCATAAAAGGATAATTATTTTAACAAGAAAAACTAGTTAATTTATATTATTAATAAGACAATTTGATTCATTATAATTATTTTTATTATCTATTTATCTATACAATCATTTTATAGTTAAAAAATCATTTTTTCTTAAAGAAACCCTTTCATCTTGTTTTGAAGGTTTAATTTTAAATTTAATTATATAACTTATACTATTTTAATTTGATAAAACTTATTGTGTATTTTTAAATAGAATTTAAAATTTTGGTAAAGATTAATCTTTGATTATTGAACATAATGAATAGTTAAAACTGTAAACATTATCCACTACAATTAAGGTTAAAATAGGTTTATAGGGGACTAATCCAACATATAAGGAAGTTTTTTTCAGTTAAATATTTATAAATCAAAATGGATGGACATATTTCAGCCTCATTCTACCATAAATTCAAGCCCCTATCCGTTTTGAGTCATTTATCATTATAATGACATTATAATATTTTAAACATTTAATAAATACCAATTTTGTTCCCACTCTCAGTTAAAAAAGGAGACCAATCATCTATGTTCTTTACAAAACATTCTTCCATATATATTCACAAAAACCTGAACAATTATATTCCAAAATTCACAATCAATGAATCATTGGGCATTTTTTTTCTTTAAAAACAATTCCAAGGGTTTATAGGAAATGATCTAAAAATTTCCAATTGATGAAGTCAAAATAATCTTAACCAAACATTTTCAATTTATTTCTCAATATAGATCCTATGAATCTATAGTATTTATCAAAAAAATAATGTAGGTATTTAAATATAGATATATTTTATTTCAATTATGAATCAACCATTATCCACCCTATATTTATCAAATGGGGTGTATAATTATCATTCCTTTGTACGTGTGGACTATCGCATCCATGTAGTGATACAATTTATTTTCCATAAACATATTTTACATAAGGTTATTATAATAGGTATAATGTTCATATATGATATTTATTAAATAATAATGACTTTATAAATATAATATCATGCATACCTTCATACATTCATATACATCGAAAAATGATAATGTCGCTCGGTTGTACGTTTGGACTACCACCTCTACTAAGAAATTTGATCCATGTTTCACATATGATTAACATAGAAGGTATAAAGTAATTATTTAATAATTATATATTATATATTAATTATTATATATTTCTAATTATTATTTAACTTTTCTTCATATTTTTAAAAGTGAATGTTGTGTCTATACATACGTACGACCTACCTTCTCTATGAACAATGTAATTAATGTTTCTGTCTCTATATTTTATTGTCTATTATATATATAATGAATATATATATATAAATTGATATGATATTTATATAATTATTATGATTTTATAGATGATAGAACCATGATATATGTACTTGGACCAAAACTATTGTACCAAAATATACAAAGAAAATGAAGTCGTTATGACTCAGAACAATGATTATAATAATTGATGGTTAATAATTGGGTGATAAAATATTATATGTAAAGTATATATCATATGAAATATATGATTATGGTCTTTGAATATATATATATATATATAATATTTTTTTATACTAGGTAGACACACATAAGTTGGTATTCTGACCTGAGATAATAGTTTATTTCACAATCTAATCATTATTCGAGGTTGTTTATGTTTATGTATATGTTAGGGGAATTATTTTACCTATATATCATAAAACCAATATATTTTAGTGTACTATATTTATTTTTATAAATTTAATTTTTTTAATTCATTTTCCACTCTTTGTGTACTCAATATATCAAAATAATTTTTAAATGGACAACCAAATTTGTTTATCTACTTGGTCGAGAATATTTTTATTCTATATCTATATATTCCATAAAAAGTTATAAATATTATTTTTAATATTTCCCAATTATTTATTAATGAAATTTCTAGATATGTGTTACTTTTTTCAAATTGGATTAAAATTAATATTGTGATCAATTTACAAATGATGTGCTTCAGACCATTTTACCAAAAATGTGAAAGGAATCTTTATTTTAACATACATGACATGAAAACATTTCACACCATCAAGAAAATAAAATTATTTGAAGAAAAAATATATGTTTGAATGGTTCCATTCAATCTAAAATTTGTCCTTAATATTTGGGATTTTTTTATATTTTTATAAATGGATTTCAAAGTGAAAATGTTATTTTCACCAGGAAGTATCATTTGGATCATTTAAAAGTGATTTCATATATGTAAATATCCATTAATGGATGATAGGATTTAATGAGGATAAAATCTAATTATACCATCCAATATATTTCCAAGGATTAATTATGATTATTTTCACTAGGAACATGTAGAAATTATGTATGTTATTTCTTCCATTAAGGGAAGTTTTTTATTTTTAATGTATCTTGATTAAAATTTTTTATTTATTAATAATATTAATGAATCATATTTATGATGAAATGAATGGGGAACATAATTACATAGCATATCAATACATTATTAGGACTGATGGGACAAAATTGGTTCGGTATTTGGATGAGGCATAATCCATTTATTTAGATTTCTTGGCATGAGTCCTCAATGGTATATTTTTTATGTATGGAGTTATTCATTACATAATTTTGAAATCACTTATTTATTCCAATGTGATTATTTGGATAGGTATGATATCCATAGATATGTTTCAATATGTCATTATTATTTATATGGAATTAATTGAAAATCAGTTATTCTGGTCATAATGGTGATGCATTATTTTTCTTTTTTTATACGAATTCCCCTACTGGAAATATAAGCTCACCCATTTCTAATATTTCCTTCCCAATGATTATAGAAAGTGAATTATTATTAATATAATTGAATATAATAATGTGAATAATGGTGTTTACAAAGAAAATAATATATTCTGTTTTATATTTTGAAATTAAATGTGATATTTTGTATGTTGATAATTTTCCATTATTAATACATTATTATGTTATTTGGGATGTGATAGCTTATATCTTGCATACATTTAATAAAGTAACCACTGACTATGGGATACTAGTGTTACTAATATTAAAATGAACTTATCCTTCCAAATACAATATTCCTCTCAATCATTGTGGTGTGTTTCTTTAAAATTATTGTAATAAAAAATTACATAATAATTTCTGTAAAACCCTTGATTCTCTATAGAATGCGTCTTTTGACCTTGTTAACTAATGTGTCTCTAGATGTATTTCATTTCCTTAATTAGTTTGTGAGGTAGGGTTCTCAATAGAACAAATACCCAAAGCCAAAATTATATCACATAGTACCTATAAGATAGACCTAATTGAAATAGGGTATTTAAGGATGAAACCATAGGAGAAGTCGAAAAAAAAATCTTCAAACACCCTAGTTCAAGCCTTGGGGTACAACAGTGCTAATTTAAAAGAATAAGAATGGATTGATTAATCTTTTCATTGATCACTGGGAGCTCAAATCGATTACTATAAAGAACAAGTATCTATTAACAATGATTGATTATTTGTTCATTCAACTTCAAGGGGTCATTAATTCCCATAATCGGATCTTTTTTCCGGATATGATCAGCTAAAAGAGAACAATAAAGATATAAACATTATTGCCTTCTGTCTGAGATATATAAATAGTGAGTTTATATTTATTCCATTTGAAATTAAAAATTTACCTACATTCTCTGGGTACTTGATAAATAAAGTAACTAAATACTAAATTAATAAATCAGAGGTGGTTTTAATTGATTAAATTCTTACTAACTCCAAGAAAATATATGTAAATGAAAAGAATACAAGGAATGATTTGGTGACATCATGAAATTATAAGTTGTGTGATAGGTTTATTACTTGTGTATCATAGATACAAAAATTCAAATATGTGGGGAATTTTATCATAATTGAGGAAATCTATATGATCTCGTCACAGCAAAAGATGATTAAGGAATTGACTAAACTATAAAATCCATATATTTTATGAAATATATATTTTTTCAAATAAATTTTATTTTTTGATATATTACATTACATGAAACATATATTTTATCTTAAATTACATAAAACACTTATTTTAGCTTGTGTTACACATAATTATAAGTTTATAATTCTTTAGACACAACATCAATATTAAATGATACATAACATACTATTATAATATTATTATTTAATATGATAGGTATCACATTGCCATCATAATGGAGGGTATGAATAAGATTAACTAAATTATGAAAATATATCACTACACACACACACACAAACACACACACACACACACACACACACAGATATATATATATATATTTATAAAATTAATCATTTCAGTACCAATTATTTAGAAATTAATATGAAATTGTATTAAAATAAATGAAATCTTTTTCTGAAAAACAATTTTATGATAAAAAACTCATTTTGCCTCAATAAATTGAACAAAACAATTTTTTTGAATGATTATTATTGAATAAATATTTTATAAATTCAATCGGTTTTTAACATCCTTCTTATGTTTTTTATAAGAGATCGGAATAAATCCAATTTTTCACTTGAAACTATGTTTTTCTAAAAAGCAATTTTTATCAACTTTCACGCATTTATTTTAATATTAATTTGTTCCATATTTATAAAACCTATTTAAAAAAAATAAGAAATATAAATTTAAAAATTCTATTTGGGTTATTTTTTATATATTTTATAAAAAGTAAAAATCATCAATGAATACTAAAATATATTGGTTTACATTAATGAACAACCTTTTTATTCAAATAATATGCATGTTAAATTTTCTTTTTAAATGGTTTTACGAGTAAAATTAGTTAAATTATATATCTATAAGTCAAATTCAGTTCATTTTATACAATTTGAAATTGAATTTTAATATGATATCACTTTAATCGATTTAACATCTCTACTTTGGAAAAATGTTTTCTCATCGTGTCTATTGGATTAATATTAAATTAAAATTTTACACATATGAGAATTCAATTTGGAAAAATTGATTCCATATTTTGAATCAAAATAAGTCATATTATCAAATATTCAACATTAAAAAATTTTCCATAATGAATAGTAAAACCATTAAAAGTGGATTCTCATGGTTATGTTTAAAATGGGTTTACTAGGGGTAAACTAATAAGATAATGGTTAAAAATGACCCAAAACATGATCAAAATCCATTTTATGGAAATATTTAGACCATATGAATTACATGATTTATAATTTCCCATTTGTTTGTCAATTATATGTTAAAAAACATGGTTATACTTTTTTCTTTTCAAAAATTAGAAGGGTGCCACTAACCTCACTTATAAATTGTGACCCCTCTCTTCTCCACATCACACATTTTGAACCGTTTTTTATAATAAAAATTTTTAATTCAAATTCATTAGTTACATTATATCATTATATAAGACTTATTTTGGTCATAAATATAATCTATGAATCCTTTTGTGCATTCAAAAAACGAAATTTTGAATAAGATATAACGTTCCTGACTATGCAATTTATTTTATTTACTCTAACACCTAATTCAATTACTATTAATACAAAATGGTATAATATCATAATTATCATACATGTAATTATATGTATTTATTTTAATTTAATAACAAAAATCATTCCCCTCTTCTATATAATGGGTTACGCAATCCTCATTTGTCTGTATGGTGAACTACCGCCTTATGAATTGGTGTTGTTAATTTTTTCCATTGTCGCCTCTCACAAAGTAATATAATGATCAATTATTTTTTTTATATGGTATATATGATATTATTATACATTTATAATTATTAAATCACATATACTTTCTTACTTTTCATTTTGTTAGAATACGATAACATCACTCGTTTGTACAACGAACTACCACCTCGTGAAGCGATGTGATTCATTAACACTTTACATGTAAGGCAATAGTGATGGCTTCAATGAAAAAATTTGATATATATGAAATAAAAATGATACTTTAAAGGTAATATATTTTTTATTTTTATTTCATTTCATCTTTTGAGAAAATAAAAAAAAACATTCATGTGTATGTATGGCCTACAATTTCCATGAATGGTGTATTAATTTATCTATATGAATATTTTATGGATTTCACTAAATACATATAACATGAATTTATATGATATTTATATCATATTTATCATTATATATATTATGGAACCAATATTACTATAAGATTACTAAAAAATAAAAATTCTAAACATACATGAAAAACAAAGCAATTATTAGTCGAAACATGAATTTAACGTAAAATTTTTAATATACAGTAAATAAAATGTTAGTAATTATTCATTTATAAAATTATATATATAATTATAGTACTATAATATATTTATAATAAACATATATTTATTTTAATGGATTTTTGTAACATATAGAAACGAAATAGAGACCTAATGTGTGGGATTTCAATCTCACTTTTTACTTTTTGGAGAAAAATTCCATATTAACCACATATTTTTTATGTGGTGAATATACTTCACATAAATTTATTTGATGATTATAATCCTGAAAATTATTTATATTTACACATCCAATACATGATATTTATTTTATGGGGTTTACAGTTAAAATGTTTCAAAAGTAGGAAAGGTATTTTTTCTCAAATTTCATTCATCGAGACATATGTTGTGTTATGAACATATCTTATTTTTTGAGATTTATAAAACCCACATTTAACATGGTACATAATTTATATCTGTATAATCATAATATATTATGTTTTTTTGGGCTTAAAATTCAATGTTACCATAGTGGTAATGGTTTTATGTACAATATCATCATTTATTAGAATTTTTTATATATATTTTTCTGATGAAGAAATATTATAAAAACTATCTAAAGAAACAATTGAATTTTCATATAGTACAGTTATTTTATGATAATACATGTTTTCCCTTCATATTTATCTCCTTATACATTCATTATAATAATTATTTCCAAAATCATGTTTTCTAAAAAATGTTGTCATATTTCATAAAAATTATCCAACTAAATTTTTTAATCCATTTGTTCTATTATATCTATTTAAAAAAATTTAATATAATAATAATGTTTTTTTTCAAAAAAGGCCTATTCGGATTTGAAAAAAATGGGAAAAAATTAGTATTATAATGTGTATGACATGTACAAAATTTTTCACTGTTATAAAAACTAAAAATTTTAAAGAATGATTTAACATTTTCAATATTTAATTTCATATAAAGGGATTTAATAAAAATTTTATATTGTTTTAGTTTTAATAAATAATTTTCATATAAAAGTTATTTTGTATAATAATTAAGTTTTTTAATTTTTTAATATTCCAATTTAGGTTTTCAATGTTTACATTCATCAAAATGGATTTCAATAATATTCTATAAAGCATTTGTTTTCAAAATTCTTTCTAAAAGAAATCTTATTTTTATCATGAAATTTTTTAAATTTTTTTTAAATCTCCCAATATGAGGGTTCAGAGATTACATTCAATGAAAAGTATTTCCAAATATTTTATAATATTTCAGTCATAAAAAGTGATTTCAAAAGAAGTTTTTTCATCACGAAATGTTTTAAATTATTTTTAATAAATAATTTATAATTTTTAAAATATTATTTTTTGGGAAATGATTCGGAAGTTATTTTATAAAGTATTGTTTTTTAAAAACATTATTTTCAAAGAAATGTATTTTTTTCTCAAGAATTTTTCAAAGTAATATTTCAAATTCATTTCCAATTTTAGATGACATATATTGACATTACATTGGGGTTTGTGGGAATATGATCTTGGGATACCATTCACATTAATTTTTTGGATAGTTTATGTTATGATAACAAGATGTTTTTGAGACCCATTTCTCTTACACTTTTTAGACCATGAAAAAATGATTATGAAAATGGCTTCTTTTTCTATAATTTATGCTAGGATACAATAATTAAATTCTTATGAAACATGTTTTGTTTACATAGGTCATGCTATGATGAAATGAATATGAAACTAATTTATTTTCATGGATTCAGATATGATTATGGTGTTATTATCTTATGAACATGTAAGTATGATTTTAATTATGTAACTAGTGGGATATATATCTCCCTCTTATAAATTATGTAAATACTGAAATCTCGTGATATAAATATGATTGGAATAAGGAGTGTACCCTTTTCAGTAAGGGACTTATTCCACTTTGATGGTCTTGATATTCATCCTTTAATACTGTAATTGTTTACGGAGTGAACCTATCACTATAAGACATTTCGGATCTGACCCATGACTACCCCAATCCCTTATCAAATAGGATGGGGGATGGTAATCAATTTTAAGTTATAATATCCCACAAATGGAATCATTGTCATAATTTAAATGTGAAAATACAAACACATCCAAGCCAACGCAAAACTGAAATGTAAAAAAACGAAACAAATGTAAGAATACATCAATAATCCCACAACTAGAGTACAACAATAATGTATTGAAATATGGAAAATGGTATATATATAATCCCAAACAAAAATTGTATAGTGTAAAACCAGCTCCAAGGGTGAGGACTATGAAAAAATGAAAACTCATGGAAAACTCCACGGTCTTCCAAGATCATGCTGAACTCCATCTACTCTGTGTCCCCCAAATAAATTGCCAAAAGGGTTATAATCTTCATAATACATGAAACGTGTTGTCAAAGCTAATGAATGTGTGATTATAAAAATACATAGTAGGACACCTAGAAAATAATAAAATCCTAATTTATAGTTAGATCAAAACAATGATATAACAACCAATGTATAATATAAATACCTATATATCCTCATGAAGGAAACCACACTCTTACATGGTCACAACCAACATTCATCCATAGAATTATACTTAGAGTTACACTCATTCAAGGATAATATACTCCATGAGTCATTTTATCACTAGAGACACTCATAAAATATATCAAGATCAAGGGTAACTACCTAAGAATGCTCACCAGTCTCAGAGGACCATGAATCATAGATTGGGGGTCATAACCCAAACCACTAGGGGATACCATGAACCAAATATGGATCAACCATATATATAGGGGTTTTTGTTCCAATGATACCATGAACCCTACCAATATTCCGTTATATATGGAGGAACAATAGGTTTCTTAAAGAGCCCACACTAATTCCACAATCCCCAACTTGGGTATAAAGACGAAGGAGTATTGCACTCCAGTCTCATGGAGGGACCACACGAATTCTATATGAGACTCATCCTCTAGAGGATATCACAATCTTATGATGTTGATTTAATTACATATTGTATGGTTGAGGGAATGGACAGAGGGAACACACCTAAAAAATACTGGTCAAGAATTAATAAATGATGAGCTACAAACACCCTTTAGGTGGGGTGGGTACATGTTGTGTACTAGGGGTACACAGTTTGTCTATCTATCCCAAATATTTTCCTTCTGTTAATGCCTCATGAAGCTTGAAAACCTCAAAATAAATAGTGTTTGAGTGGATCAAACTACATGCTGAGGTTTCCTAACATCTTCCCATCTTGTATAGTTGTGCATGTGGGTCTCTATCCATGATTGTGTACCAACCCTTGGAGTACATTCCATGTACACATAGTCATATCTATTTCCTAGTACACAACATTTTCATGCCTATGTAATCATTTTCATTCCCATTTACCTTCTAAATTACATTTCATGTGGTCATGGAAAGGTCACATAGTTTGTGACCATGTCACACAATGCGTGATTCTTAACTCCATCTAAATCTCTATCGTCATAGACATGGGTCCCAAAGGGCTTATCATCCTCAAATAGATGTCATGTTTATCAGGATTTTATATAAAATCAAATATTCATCCATATATCTCCCACATCACCAGATCCAACTCCCTCATCGGAACCTATAGATCAGGGGCCATAGGATTCATTCCATCATCATTGGCCAGATTATGGGATTTGATCTACTCAAAAAGTGGTCCATTAAATCGTCTATAAAAACTCATCAAAAATGGGAATAACATGAAACATAAGTTAATATAATTCACCTCAAATAATCCTCCACCTTCTTCCCACCTCGATCATACCATCGTTCATAATCCGCACTAATTATATCGATATGTTATACTGAATAATAGTTTCAAAATGATCAAATGTTAGGTATTCATTGAACCATGGATAGAATAAAACACCCATTATAAATGTTTGAATAGTGGGGGAGAAATAAAAAATTCATAAAATGATAGGAATGAACATTTTCCTTTTTTCAATTATCCCTGATTATTTTTCATAAAAAAGAGAAATTTGAAGTGGAATAAAACAAAATTAACAAATGAAATCCCATCAAATAAAATATATCAAAGAACTGTGTATCAATTTTTTTAATGGAATGGATTCAAATTTATCCATGATTAAGTAATTACTTAAAAACCAGAAATAAACATCATTACAAGAGTCCAAATTGATCATTGATGAATAACTATTTGGTCTTGTCAGCATTGACAAGATACACTAACTTCGTTAGAGCAAGAATCCATGATCAGATCTAGATCCACAATCATTCACCAAAAATTATATATAACAGTCAAATAGATCTCCATGGTTTGAGTGTTCAACCATTAGAAAAAAATCATGAAAACATATTTTTAGGAAGTTGGTTCATTGTGTCAATTAAACTAAATTAAATAAATAAAATTTATTCATTTTATAAATTGTGTACCCATGAGGACTTCTCAAAAATTCCATACACTGAAAACGTTTATAGATATATTAGGGTAAAACATTCATTATAAACCAAATAATTTCCTCATATTTCTGATTTGGGGCCCCTTTTTGGATTTATTACACGTTTTATAGAAAATCTATGAACACATTTTATTTAATATATTTAATATATTTAAAACATTTCTTCTAAAAAAATTGGGCCTAAAAATCTCACATCGTCTCAATTCATAATATTAAAAATAATCCATAAAATATCCAAAAATAATACATGAAAAATATGAGTCATTAAATTCTCCCCACCATAGGGATATAGTTAGGACCAATAGGAGCCTATATACCTTGAGAGGGGGGTGAATCAGGGTATGGATATTTTTTTTCAACGTTCTTCCTTCCCCACTGGATCTAGACCTCTTCGTTACAAGGGTCACTTTTTTTGAACTTGTGTGTTTATTATGATCATTTATTTTCTTCTTCATCTGATGATGATGCTTTAAATGCAATGCAAAGAAGTAAGCAGGCAGATAAAAAGATTTTTACTTGGTTCCCCCTCACTGGGCTATGTCCAAGGAGCATACACCAATAGGTTGTCAGTAATACCAAATTCGACTAAACTTCACTAGCTGTGGATTACAAGGTTTAGGCACAATTACTCTATCCTAGGCTCACAACCTTTACAAGGTTTAGGGTCATCTCACTGCTTTCCCAAGGGTCACTCCCTATTTTTTCTATCTCTGGATCACTACCGATGGAGAGGATGACCTTATTCCTCTTCCTTTGCTCATTGCTCTGGAAAGGATCCACTAACAGTTTATAGACCTGTAGGTCTCTTCATTATCTCTAATTAATGCGTCCTCTGTTGTATGTAGATTCTCTGTTGAAGTTCAACTTTCACCCGTTGTTGATTTTCACTTTCCACTGAAGGTATCGGGCAATCATCCCGCCATCAGGTAGCCTTGAATAACCACCATGAATCAATCTTACTTGGTGCGCAGGTCTAACCCAGTGTGCAAGTATCAGCGTTCAAGTCACAACTGGCGCGCAATTATCTTCAAACACTTGCACGGCACAATCTTCTGTAACTCCAAACCTGCGTGAATCAACCCCTTTTATGCCCAATATTGGCACGCAACAACCAACCGCCGTGCAACTTCAAACACTGGCACGCAAGTCCACCTGCGCGACCACACACCACTTGCACGACCACCACACCAGCATGATGGGAGATCTTATTTTTCAAAGTGTTGAGCTCCATAAAAAATGAGGAGGGGTGTTCCTATATTTATAGGCATTTGGTCAACCTAGGCGGTGACGCACAAGTCTCCCCACAGAGCGCAAGTCCCGTCGCGTAGGTTTCTTCCCCTGAAAGACACCTGCGCAACCATATTTCCTTTGCCTTATTTTGAAGATCTGATCTTGAAAAACATATTATGCGCAACATTCCAACCCTCCAAGGCACCGACGCGCAGGAATGCGACCACACCAATACCTGCGTGACCCTCTTTCCTTTGCCATATTTTTACCTTCTAATCTTGAAAAAAATTAGTCGTGAAAGTTTCCTCTCCATCAAGTACACGGTATATAAGTACCTTTGTAAAAAACCATTTTTTCATTTATTGATTTTCAAGCCAAAAAAATTGGCAAACACTAGAAAACGGAACCAACTTGTATCTGTTATTTCAGTACCACCTCCAGATCATCCATTCCTTTGTCAACATTCTTGAATCAAACATGTATCATTGAACATAGCTCTTGAACTTGACATTTCACCCTGAAATCCCCTTTATCAACAAATTTTTAAGTAATGGTTTTCTTTGTCAACAATCACAGCACAATTTTCCACTTTGTCAACAAACACACTAACCTCAAAAATGATTCAATGATACCTTGAGGGATTTTTCCCCAATAGATATTCATTCTAAAAAGGAAAAAACTGACTCAAGATGATGTGGAAAATATTCTTATATCTCGGTCTCCCACTCATAGGTGTTATCCTAATGATTCTTGTACTTCCACCAAATACATAATATGATAATTGATTTCTCATGAAGGATCATCTCCCATTAATCCTCTATCTCAACCAGGTAAATTTTAAGGGTACATCCAACTTAAATATCCATCTCTACCTAGTCGATAACAAGAAATGGTTCATGAACATACCTCCTCAGTTGTGACACATAGAAGCAGTCCAGTACCCAATCCAACTTTTATGGTTTGGATTAGTGGTGTGCCACATCTCCAAAAATGTATAATATCTATAAAGGACCAATTAATCTAATAAATAACATGTTTTTCATCTAAATCTCAATAATCCACTACAAGGATAGACACTCATGAACACATGGTCTCCTTCCTTGATCTCTATATTTCACTATTTTCAGTTTTCATAAGACTGATGATGACTTTGTTTATTCCAAATGCACACCTAAACGATCAATAACTTCTCTATAGTAGCTAAGGCCAAATCTGAGCACTTGAGTACTAAACCACCATGATGATTCCAACAAAGCAATTACCTAAAAGGTTTCTAGTTTAATTCCATGAATGGATTCATACCAATGGAGGTGTGGTGGATGTAAATGTATTCAAAATCCACTAATTCAAGTTTTTCAACACAACTATGGAAAAATTATGAAATTCATGCCTATATCATGCCTTCTACGACCTGAATGGTTGTCCTTGTTTGGCCATCAATCTGTGGGTGAAATGTCATTCTCAAGAGTAACTAAGTCCCAAAGTTCTCATGTAATCCTCTCCAAAATCACGATGTGAGGAGAGTATATTATTCTGAAATGATCATCAAAGTAACTCCTTGTAGTTAGGTTATCATCTTCACAATGAGGTATCCCTTGTTCTCTACTGAAATCTACACTAGAATATCCAAAAAGTGGCCCATCTTGGTGTGTTGGTATATGATCAGCCATATGGAATTATGTCCCATAGAAATTCATGGTAATCCCATCACAAAGTTAATGGACATCATGTATAATTCCACTCTATCACCTTAAGAGGTTGAGAAAAATCCACTGGAACCTAGTGTCATGCTTTCACCTAATAAAAACTGAGGTATGAATAGAAAAAAACTACGACACAAAGCTTTATTACTGGCCACAAAATAAATATGAGTGATTTTCTGGTACATATTTTCCACACCTATATTTACCAAAAAAAATTATGTATTAAACTCCCACATAGCTTTCTCATGTAGCATCAAAGCTACCATGATCCCTCCTATAAAAAGGTTACCTTTCTCTCCACATTTAGAATATCCATCAAGGGCATGTATGGTGGGTATCTGAGCATCTACGATCTCGTATTTGGTATCTCCACCCTGAGTTTCTATGATATGAACTAAAAATATGTGAGGTAATAACCCTAGAATATAGATATAAAGAACTATAAATGTTCACAAAGGAAAATTACAATGAGACTAACTACTCAGACACCTATGTCAATAACTAAGAAAAAACATCTACCATTGAGACCCTATACCAGTACGTTCCCCTTCCCATGAGTATATACAATATCAATTTCATAGTACATGAATAACTCTTGTCGTTTCCTCTATATAAAGTGAAGATACTTCTAAGAGAAGATATATATGAGACTCTTGTTGTTATTGTAGATGATAAATCACTCACCCATCAGGTACTTTCACCACATGTTTAGGGTGAAAACTACTAATTCTAAATAATGATCATGGGTTATGTAATTCTTGTCATGTGGTCTCAATGGATATGAACCACAATCAATCACAGCCTACCTCTACATTATAACACAACCAAGTCATGTCCCTGATGCATCACAAAACACAAGATACTCAACACCCACCACTTTTAAACTCAATATGGGAGTTCTCATCAACATATGAATTAGCAACTGAAATCAATCCTTACCCCTTTCATTATAAATTAAATGATTCCCTTTCTAGCTCAAAGAATACAATGGTGATTCCACTATTGTAAAATTAGTTACAAACCGAATATAGTACCCAACCACCCCAAGGAAACTTCTCACCTCAATAACACTCTTTATTTTCACTCAATAAATCACTTCCTCGACCACTACTATGTCCAATACTACTCCTACAACATGGATGATATGTCTTAGAAAGTGGAACTCTAAAATCCAAAACATACAGTTAGAGATCTTCCCTTAAATGTATTGATTGTAGAGTGTGTCTAGAACCTTCTTCAAGTGTCTCATGTGATCCTCCTTAGACATCAAGTATATTAGGATATAATGGATGAAGACCACCAAAACCCTATCTACAAAACGATAAAAGATCTGGTTTATGATTCCTATGAACACTACTAAATAATTATTCATTCTAAATGAAATAACTATGTACTCATAGTGACTGTAGGGATATCTGAATGTATTTTTTGTTATATCCACATATGATACTCATAGCAAGTGACCGCCTGATTTATGGTCAATATTCAAGAAAAATCATTCCCCTATCAACTGTTTAAATAGTTATACTATCCATGGTGTAGGATACTTATTATTCACTATAATATAGTTCAATAATAAATAGTCCAAACATAACATCAAGATTCAGTCCACCATCCCAGGGAATACTAATGGGGCTACCTAGGATGAAAAAAAGGTTCTAAAAAATATATTTTATTGTATGTCCTCCAAATAAGAACTCCTCAATGGTTCTATTTCAGAAAAATATAATATGATGATGCAGATATTGAGTTTTTCCCAGGATGAAAGTCAATATAGAAGTCTCTCCCTTGACTAGGAGGTATGTCTGGAACATCCTTAGGAAAGGCGTACTGATAATCTATCACCATCGTATGAAAATGGATTCTAATAACAACCATTATTCCATGATTCATGGTTTCCAACTAAATATTAATCAGTTGAGTTCACCTATCCTTGAGCATGTCCTGTTCTGCCAAGGTTTCATTTTCTCAAAAAAAGGAAAATCTTGTCCTGTCTCTATGGATAGACCGCATCCTCCAGCTAAATTAATCCATCAAGACATGAACTATGGATATCCAATCAACAACATAGATGAAATCATAAATAATCATCACATATATAAAGATATTCCATACAAAACAATCACATACAAGCATTATATTTCTCAATCAGTACATGTTAACAATCACTGATTCGCCACCTTTTGGAGTCTCCGACCACAAGGGTCGAGCCAATGGCTTGACCAAAAATCTCTATGTCATTAAAAAGATTAGTTGAAAGGATGTAATAACTCTCACCAATGTCTATTAGTACTTTTTATAAATATTAAATGTCACAAATCTTACCTTGTATCATCACAAGAACCTCTGGTTCATAAGCATGTATTGCCTACAACTGTCTTCAACCCTAAAAACCATATCATTAAGCCTAGTGTGGAGCACCTGGGGGTGGTGGTGGTGAAAGATCAAACATGTGACCAAATCCTATTTCTCTGTCGTCTCCAATAACATTTATACCACCCAATCAACCAAACTACTCCTATCTCTATTTCCATATCGATGGTCCCACAACCATCTAATGATTAGCTATGTGATTGGTTAGACTATCCTGATCTATATTTCCCATACTGTCACCGGAGAAACACTTCCTCTCCCTCAATGTATCTGAGACATCTTGAGAGCCCCAAACTAAAAAATATAAGCCCTGGGAACACATTTGAAATCATCTGACATGGTGGGATCCCATATAATATTGTTGACTACTAGATGTTGAGGTCTCATCACATTGGTGAAAACTAGCAGAACCAAATGTTGTTTCCTACTCATTTAGGAATATATCCACCACCAATGTACACTCAATCACCTCTACATAGGTGGGAATGTAGAATAATATCATGTAATCCGTAATATTTTACTATAAGACCTATTTCAACATATTCACTCTATAGAATATATCATGCACCATGTACGTGGAGTTACGCAGGAGATCAGTTAACCTAGCTGAATACAACACCAAGGTCAAAAATTCCATTATGTTGATTAAAAAGATCATGTAAGTGTTCTTTTTATTAAATTACTATATAGATCCTATCCTTGAAGAGACACTCAATGTCTGATCCAGATAGAGTTTTCTCATCATGTTCCTGGGTCGCAAAACTCCTCTCTCACGTTAGAGATACCATAAGATGATTCGTTGTAAGGACCTGCATTTGATCTAATGTATTCATCATAATGAGGAAAATGTGACTGACTACCTATAGGTTGTTCTCATCCATTTGTAGGTCTTGATCAAATCCTAACTAAGGAGGTCATAACTTCTGAAACTCAGAGAGTTCACTAAAATTATGTGCACCCTTAGCTAGAAATTCTAGCACTAGATGATACACAACGATTTATGGTATAGTATGTAAAAAACCTATAGGCTTTATCAATGGTACATTCCCAAATAATAAATCATAGACACTCAGTGGATCAGCCTTATGTTCATGCAGTGAAATCTTGATTTATTGTCTTTACAGTGGCATCATTCAATACTACAAGATGTACCATGGTCAAAAGAATATATCTAGGGAGATGAATCAAGAAGAGAATGAAAACACAAATCATTACTATATGATTCATGTACCAATGTTTTCCATTCAACCAATTTCTACATATTCCATCTCGAAAGGCAGGTGATCATAGTCTTGATGTATGGATGCATCATCTACCACACCATCACTAGAGTCCCAGGAATGGAATCTGAACCCAAAACATAACATAACACATTATCATGACCTGACCCACTACATTCTTACCCATAACTACCACAATATTTCCTCCAATAGACCAGAGGCTAGCGACCAACATTGAGTATAAATTTACAAAAAATTTGAGGCATTAACATAAAATACATTTAAATATGTGAACATCTATAAGCATACAAAGTAATGAAATGTAAAATAATAGAAAAAATTCATTCATATATATATATAATTCAATAACTTGAGTCTGAATGTAAAGTACTGAAAGTAGGAAAAGGGTCCAAATTCAACCCCTACCAAAAATGGTATAGAGTCCAACCTTCACCCTGGTAGAGTACTAAAACAAATGAAAACTCATAGAAAACACCTTGGTTGTCAAAATTAAATATAATCAAGAGTTTCTCTTTATCTCCATAGGAAATCATCAAAAGGTTCATCATCTTCATAAGACATGAATTGTACCGGGATATCCCATGTAGTGGAGTATAACAACACCAAGTAGGGAACCCTGAAAACACTAATCATAATGAATCATGTATAGTAAACTCAATAAAAGGTTATAAGAATTAATGTATAGTAAAAAATGCCAAGATAATCCCAGAAAGGACACTACACAACTAGGCAGTCATAACCAACTACCACAAACAAGATTCTATTAAAAGAAATTCTTTTTGGGGAATATACACTCCATTAGCCATGATATCATTAGAGAAACTAGTACAAGGGGTCAAGATCATTTTTCCCCATCCAATAATCTTCACTAGTTTTAGATGACCAAATATTCAGATATGGGGTCACACCCAAAACCACAGTGGGACACTACATACCCAATTCAGATCAATCCTCTATTTAGGGGATCATATGCCAATGAAACCATGAACCCTAACAATATGTATTTATATATGAGGGATCAATGATATTCTAAATGAGGTCACATTTATTCCATAAATCCCACCTAGGGTATAAATATGATAAATAATAAAACATCAGTCTCATCGAGGGATAAAACAAACTCTCTCTAAATCCCAACCTTCAGAGTGGCTCACAATTCTATGATGTGAACGTAATTCCACATTGTACACTATAGATAATGGGCCAAGGGAACACAATAAACCATAATTGTCTTGAATAATGAAATAAGGTCCAAAAACACCCATTAAGGGGTACATGGCATGTACTAGGGGTATGTGGTGTCTCAAAATATCCACTACTCTTCCTAGGTGGAAATGATTCACACAGAATGTAAACCCCAACACACACGGCGTGTGAGTGCCACACATGGTGTGTAGCATCTTACAAATACCCAGACGAGTATTCTAGTAATGCATGTTTATATTTGGAAATGTTTTTATTCCCATTTTAAATAACTGTTAATTTCCATGTACTAGCCCATTTATTTGTGGTTGTGTCTGTGTCTATGTACAAGTTGTGTCCATTCTTATATACTTCTTCCCATGTCTATGTACCATCCCAACTAAATGTCAATCCATCATGGAGGGGCCTCATAGTATGTGACCATGTCACATCTCATGTAATAGTTAACTCCAGCTAAAACCATTGTGTCGTATATTGAAGGTCCCACACTGTGTGAAATCCCAAAATACATGTCATGTGGATTGGTATTCTATTGATCAGACATATATTCATCCATATTATTGGAGCCACTGAGCATGATATAACTTATAGATTGCTTATCGGCTAAGCCCTTCCATTTTCTTCAGCTGGATTCCTTATTCTGATATTATCAAAAAAGATATATTAAACCATCCATCCCTTCTCATAAAAACTTAGAAAAAATGGAACAAAATTTCCATATGATCCGCCTTTAATCATCCACCATCTTCATCGTACCTCAATCACAACATCAATCAAAAACCACACACACAATATCAATCTACTACACTGAATAATGATTGGGGAATGATCTCATACTGTGTATTTTTTGAACCATGGGCCAAAATAAATTATCATTAAGAACATGAGAATAGTGGGAAAATCCAAAATCACAAAATGTTAGGAATAAACATCATCTTTTTTTCATTCAACCTTGATTATTTATTTTATAAATGGGACATTTAAAGAGTAATAAAAGAGAATAGACAAATTTAATTTCATAAAATTAAATCTACCAATGATGTGCATATCAATTATGTTCATGAAATTTATTTAAATTTATAAAGGAATAAAGAAAGTGATGTAAAATAGAAATCAACAACCTACCAAGAGTTTGGATTGATCATTGATGAATAATGTTGTTTTGTTTTCGTCATTGATGATATCAATAAACTCTGTTGGCGCAATGAACCTTGATTTAGTCTAGATCCATCATCATTCACCAAGACGGGTCTCAAACTGTCAAATATATATAAATATTTAATGAGGACAACCCTAATGAAAGTATCATATAGAAAAATTTAACAAATATATGGTATTTATGTCAAATTATAATAAATTAAATCAATTTACTTAATTTATTTTGATAATTCAATTACCATGATGAGTTTTCAATAATTCTCCACGCCGATGAAGGTTATATCACACCTAGGTTAAAACCCATATTTTGAACTCAACGGTTCCCTCATATTTTAGATCTAGTCCCCCTTCCATTTTTTAACCCACTTTTTTTAGGAAAACAATTACATTGTTTTATTTATAATATTTAATATATTTAAAGAATTTATTTTTACCACACCATTCTTGAAAATCACACTCCATCTTAGTGCCTGATCTAAATAGTAATCCTTCTAATATTTAAAAAAAATACATGGAAAGTATCAGTCATTATAGAACCCATTCACAGGTGATTTTATTGGTAATGTTTCTTAAAAAACTAAGGAAATAATTTATATGATAATATTTATTTTGGAAATCTATATATTATGCCAATATGATATTATAATGGATTGATCTATTTGATTCCAATATGATTACTGACTTTTGAGCATCCAATATTTACACCAAGATATAATATTTTGTTCTTTTATTTGAAGGATACAGATTTCATATTTTATTTGCATCTTCTCATTCCATTATGCTCATGGTATGTTTACATATTTTCTATCTTTAACCATACTGATCATATAAGCACATAATTTATTATTTTTCTATTCCTAGGTTATAATGAAAGATTTTATGTAGGGTGTGTTTATAAATATTAAAAAATGGGATGATCTATATGGGAAATCTTCAACATATTTCACTAAATAAAAAGATAGTGTTTGTTCTATTCAAATTAATTAAACTATTATGATCCTTAGTTGTGTTTTTGTTTAATGTAATGAATATTAATATAAAATTATATAATATAAATATATATATGAGAGGTTTGGGACTCTATATTTTTTATCAAATGATGGGTTTAGTTATCCTTTGGAAACTAGTACAAGAAAAATTCTGTAATATCACAAAGGATATGTATATGGATTAGATAAGGTAAATAAAAATTCCATAGAATTATTTTAAAGGATAGATCTAGTGGTTTCAAGGAAATTACATCCCTATATAGATAATACTTGCATATATAACCCTAACAGAGATGTACCTAGGGGTAATACCTCCAAAACATTCTCATTTAGATGGAATCGATCATCACCTAGTGTATCAAAATGAGGCTTACTGCATACCTAGTTTGATAGTCCTAGTTGATATTATTTGGAAATTTACACACCCTTTATGAACCATCATGAAGGATTTAAATAATAGTGATGAGTGACCATGGTTAAACAAAATTTTCCATTTATTGAAAAAAAAAAGTTTTCATGATTTATACATTATATATGTGATTTCTCATGATTATGTGGTTTCCCACTATAACTATTGTATCTCAGACATTTCTTTTCAATTTTAGCCAAGTGTAGGAACCAAAAGAAACTACATTAATGTTTAATGTGATATACATTGTGTTTTTTAGAATCCAAGTTGGATGATGAATAGAGAAAATGATATTGTGATTATTTAAAATATTTTATCATAATATATGATTAAAAACATGCACGTCAACCAACTCTCAAACTCATAAAATAATATAAGGATAGAGTTTTTTGAAATTTGGGTGGTGGAGAACATAGAAGAATGAATATTAAGTTTCCTATATGTCAAAAATTTTGTAATAAAGACTATAGGGAATGTCTCAAAAGAATGAGAATAAGTTTTTAGTGTGGTAAATAAGGACACAAATCAAGTTATTATAGAGTGAAAATTAAAATTTTGGTTAATAAGATGGATAAGAATAATATATTTCCAAATAAATCATTTAAGGTTGAATGTTTCAAATGTTTAATGTGTGTGAATTGTGAAAATAAATTTTCTAAATGGAAATATCAAGAATTTAATCATAAAGGTTGTATAACTGATTATTAAATTTCTAATTATAAAGAGGCAAAAATGAAATATCAAATGAATGAAGTGTTAAGGAATAAGAAGATAAATCCTAGGAAATGGTGTATGAATAAGGTGGAATGATTTATTTGTTAATTATTTGGACTCAAAAAATTATATTTTTATATGTTGTATTTTGGTTATTATAATCATGAAATATCAATAGATTGTTCAACACTAGTTTTTCATTACGGAGTTCCAAGAATATGTTAAATAGTAGTCATAGAATTGAAAAGTGATTTATTGGCAATATGATATTTGGATTAAGTTAAGATAACCCTTAATATGTTCCTCATGTGGATACAACTGTGTTTAGTTTGAATAAAGACATGACTGATATGAATACAGTAAATTTTTATACTATTGATGACCATGGAACTTATTTATGGTTTTTAAAGAAATTGGTTCATGGTATCATTGATGTAGTTTACCAAATTATTGTATTTATGGAATATATTCAATAATATGTAGTTTTATTCATGTAATGAAGATGTTTGTATGTTTTCTTGATGGATTTATCGTAATTTATGTTATGACCAAGTTTCAAGAAAAAGTATGATCAATATATTCATATATTTGGAATCCTACATTAATATCTACTTTAACTTATTTTAGAAATTAATGATAATTTTATTCTGATAATTTATTGAGATTACTTAAAAACATTTTTATTTAATTTTTGGAAATAAATGGAGGATAATTAATCATAACTATTTAATAAATAGATTATGTTTAATGTTGGATTTTATTATATAACAAGTTTAAAATAATTCTTTTTTTATAATAACTAGAGAAAAATTAATAAGTATCGATGTTTTATAGATCATATGATCAATTAGTTATTCAGGTATAAATAATCATTGTCCTTCCATAATGTTAAAAATAGTGTTGAAATTGGTTGATGCACAACCAAAGGATGATATTGTTGATATGAAATTAAATGAGATCATGTAATTATATCTTCTCTTGAAAATTCCATACAAATAATAAAAAAATTCATGAAAGAAAATTTTATCTAAATTCCCTAATTTTTATGTTATCAATGATATTTTTCACACAACAATGGTTTATGGATTTGTAGTCATTAAATTTCTCTTAACTTCGTTCTCTATCACTCACTATCAGTACTAGGGTGTTAGATTAATCCTCAATTTTCATGTTTTCAATTCCCATTTATGGTCTTTTATTTGGAAACATAGTATGTGTTATTCAATTTTACCTACAGACATCCCTTTCCCTAATTCCAAGATGATGTTTTAGTAACCCCTTTACGATGTTGGTTTCATATAATGGATGGTTTTTAATTTTAAACACTTTTTTACTAATCACAAGTTCAAATTGTGTGGACCCATTTTATGTAATGGGGGTAGAATGTTGCACCCTAAGATTTTATGAAATATATTTTATTTGAAATAAAAATAATCTTTTAAATATTTATATTACACATAAAAATGAGTTTATATTTCATCATACCCTACACAAATTTTAACTTTCACTCCATAAAACAATGAATTTCACCTGGGATACATGCTTCACCGAGTTAAAAAAATTGATACATACAATAAAATTTTTATTATTTATTTCGATTGTTATAACATTTCCATATGAATGGTGGGTATTAATAAGATTTGATAAATTAATAAAATATATGTCTTAAAAATATTTATAACTGAATTATGTGGTTAAAATTTAATTATAAATAAAACATTAAACTAATTTAAAAGAGAAGAATTTAAAAAAACCATTTTTAGGAAAATAAACATAATTACCTATATAAATTAAATAAACTAGTTTTTTGGAATTATATTTTGGAAATGTTTATATTAATAATTTAATCAAAATTTTAACATTTATTTTATGTTTTTTCTAGAAAATTGGTATGAATTAATTTATTTATATACATGAAAACTATATGATTCTAAAAAACGGTTTTGTTACCATTTGAAAAATTATTTTATAAATAATTTTTTCAAAATTTAGAAAATTTATTTGAGAAAATTATTTTTATTATTCTAAAAATAAATATATAAATTATATTATGGTGAGTTATTTAGAAATTTTCAAAAATATAAATATTTCAGGGCATAGAAAAAATATTGGTTTTTTTAAACTACCTTTTCGTTCAATGATTTAATAAAAACATTTTACATTTTTATTATAAATAAAACAAGTAATTATATATATCTATTAATCCAATTTAGGCAATATTATTCAATTTTATTTTTATTTTTGATATAGAATGTTTTTAAAGTTTGGAATATTTTTCTTTGCAAAATTGATTTCTCATCATGTTAGTAAGATTAATTTTAAATTATATTTTTTCAATCCTATGAATTGATTTGGGAAAAATTGAATAAATA
Source organism: Viscum album (assembly GCA_963277665.1). Taxonomy (NCBI): domain Eukaryota; kingdom Viridiplantae; phylum Streptophyta; class Magnoliopsida; order Santalales; family Viscaceae; genus Viscum; species Viscum album. Next base: position 480,391,439 of record OY728141.1, read on the forward strand.
TTTTGAATAAGAATAATTTCTATTATCTAATATTTTTTAAACAATATTTTACAATTATTAATTATAAAAAAAATTAATTATCAAGGTTTAGGTAAATATGGGTTTAAATGGGGTAAAATTAAAAAGATAAGGGTTAAAAATAATCCATGACTTTTCTAATAGACATAATGTGTCCATATTATTACCTCATAGCATTTATGTACTAAAATTAACCTTTTGGAGCATTATTAAATGTGAAAATATGGTAACAATATTTTCTTTTTAAAAATATCATGTGTGCCACTCACCTCACTTATAAAATGTCATCCCTCACCTATCCTCTTTAGAGTTTCAAATCTAATTTTTATAGAAATATCATCCCAAATAACGTTTCTCATTTTTCCTCTTAACCTAGAAGTATAATTTGGGTCACAAATCCAACTTATTAGGCCTCTCGGTGAAAACAAAAAGTAGTTGTCCTAAGAAGAGGTAACGTCCCTAACCAAGCGTTTTATTTTATTTATGACTTCAAGTCCTAAAATTATATAAAAAACATAATGATATAATTATTTAATTATATTGAATATACTTTTTGTTATTATTTTAATTGTATAAGTTAAATTCTTTTGATTTTATATCAAATTTGTTATGAAATCATCATTCGTGTGTAAGGCATACTACCACCTCGCATACTGATATTTTTCATTTTTCAATCACCATATCTCATGGATGGATAAAATGAAAGATTAAATGTTTATAGATTATATTTTTTCTATTATTATACTTATATAATTATTCCATCACATATACCTATATATTTTTTATTAAGTGAAAATATTATAATGTCACTTGTGTGTATTGCGGACTACTTCCTTATGAAGCGATGTTATTAATTCTTATTCAAAATATATTATAATAAATCGGGGTTGACTACAATTATGTGATATATATATATATATGAAATAAAATTGATTCTTTTAACGTAATATATTATTAAAATTTCTTTGGATTTATCTAATGATAAAATGGAAAAAACATTCAGGCATACGTGTGGCATACCATCTCCGTGAATAATGTATTTTATTTTCTATGTTTAACTTATAAGGATTACTATAAATAAATATATAATAAATATATATGATATTAATATAATAATTAAAATTTTTTATATTGCTTAACTAATATCAAAATGAGAAGACCAAAAAAACATATATATAAAATGTTGTTATTACCCAAAACACAAAATTAACAAGGGTTTATTGATAAAAAAGTTATAAATAGTCTTAAGTAAATCATATATAGATTGATATACATATTTTTACATATTAATATATTTATAAAAAACTTATATTTATTATAAATGATGTTAAACAATGTAATAATGAAGTCAATACGGAAAGAAATATATTTTTGTTTCTCATTTTTCTTATGTGAGACACAATCCATATGCATCATTTATATATTTTATGTGGTATCTATACGGACCAATAAACTATTTTATGATGCCTATTTTTAATATTTTTGGATTTAAAAATATATTTTATGATCCCTCTTTCATGGGTTTTATGGTTCGAAATTTACAAAAAGTGATAAATTATATTTTTCTCATTTTTAATTCTTCAACATAAATGTTGGTTTATGCACCTATATTATTTTATGATGTTTATATAATTCCCCTTTAAAATTTTATATCACTAATCTACATATTTTTATTATGTAGTAACTTTCATTTAATTTTATTCTTTCACGGGTATTATGATTCAATGTTACTAAAGTGGTAATAGTTTTATGATACAATCTCATAATTTACCACGATGTTTTATGTTTTGGAATCTGATGATGAAATATTATGAACAATATCAAAATAAACTCATTATTTTTATTATAATATTGTTATATCATGAGAATAAATTTTATCATTTCATTTTTTACAATTTGTGCACAAAATATTTCAAAAGAACATGTTAAAGAAAATAAAATTTTATTACACTATATAGTTGTGATTGAATCTTCCAAAATAATTTTAGAAAAAAGGTTTTCAAAAAATGTATTCAAATTATCCAAATGATTTGTTAATGTTATAAATACTCATTTTTTAGATTTTATTCATTTTTTTGAAATGAATCTTCATATCATTCTCTAAACAAGACCCATTATGATTTTAAGAGAAAAAGTGAAAAGAATCAATTTTGTAATCTGAACGACATGTATATAATTTTTTATTTTCAATACCACTCAATTTTAAATATTTTGTTTATAAGTTTCAGTGTTTAAATTCAAATGAAACTATTTCCAGAATTTTCTATTATTTTTTTCATTTTGAAAATTTATTTTCAATGAAAGGTTATTTTCATCAAGAATTGTTTTAAATGATTTTTAAATGTTAATTTATAATTTATCAAACATTTCATTAAATGAAAAAAATCTCAAAAATATTTTATAATGTATTTTTAAAAAAAATTATTTTCAAATTAAGGTTATTTTCCTCATGAATATTTTGAATTTTTTCTAGATCTCTTTTTATATGCCATCCAATTTTACTTTCAAATAAATTAATTTTGGAAATATTTTATAATTGTTTATTTAAAAACCGATTATCAATGAATGTTTATTTTTATTAAAAAATATTAACTTATTTTTAATTATTATTTAATATATTTTAAATATATATTTTGAATGAATATTTTGTAAAACATATTTAATTAAACATTAGTTTAAAAAAATCATAATCAAAGAAAGATTATTTTTTATAATATATGTTCAAAGTGTTCTTTAAAATTCATTTTCCTTGTAATATATAATTATTTGAAGTAGATAATTATTTACTAGGGATATTATAAAAGCTCACCATTCTAATTTTCTCCCTATATGGTTTATGTTATAATGAAAAGTTGTTTTTGAATCACATTTCCATTCAAAGGGTTAGACCATGAAAAAATGCTTATCAAACTCACTACTTTTTTCCATGAGTTGTGCTATGATGAAATGGTGAAATGATTATGAATGTTGTTTATTTTATTTATGATATACAATGATAAAAAAGTTATGAATCACATTTCATTAATGGGTTATAATATATAGAATGTGTTATGCTCTTGTTTCTCACATTTATATAATTTTTATTTTGTTATGGGTGGGATCTATGTCTCCTTTTAATAAATTTGGTAAATGATGATATATCATAAGATAAATAAGACAAGAATGGGTATTAAACCTATTTCTGTAAGTAAACTTTTCCACTTTTATATTGTTGGTAGTGAACCTTGACTACTATGATGGTTTGGTGGGTGAAACCTTTCCACTCTGATTATCTTGAAAATAATCCTTAAACTACAAATAAAATTATTTTCTATGCTTATGTGTGTTTAATAAACCTATTTATTATTCCAATGCAATGTTCTCATGGCTCATGTTTTCTTATTCCACTATGATTCATACCTTGTGATCGGTCAATATTTAATCCATGACATAATAGTTTGATCCTTGATATATAGGGTGTGGTTTTGATATGTTATGTTCATGTTCTCATACACTTATTATCACATCATGTTTAAATATTTCCCATATTTACCCTTTCTAAGAAACATAAGTCACCCATTCTTATATTTCTATTCCCACGTTTTGAATAAATGTTTTCAATAGGGTATATTTATGAATAGTAATAAAGAGGAAGATCATTATTGTATTTGTTGTAGACATTTCAATAAATAAAATGATTTTGTTTTTAGTCTCCAGTGAAACTAATATAATACAATACTCATGAATTTGTTTGTGTAGTGTAATTAATATTAATATAACATTATGTAATGTCTATGTATAATAAGTTTGGGTCTTGACATAGACCCACTAGTGTTTGGGAGATCATTAGTTTTCATAGATTTACTGAGTAGTAACAATTCCTTATGCGAAACTTCTCATTATCTTATATCCCACAAAAAAATGTTAATATGAGAAGTTCAAAATTAATTCTTTATTATATAATGTGAATAAATATTCATTGATCGTTAAATGAGTATAATTATATTACCTATAAACACACTACACTATAATAAATAATGGTTTTTGATATATAGTAAATCATAAAAGAAAGTAATTGGTTGTGAAATAGTTAAACATGATTAATTTATATCCATAGAATCATTAAAAAAGAATATCCATGAGAATAACTAACCAAAACATGATTTAGAGTCTGTAGATGTGATCATTGTATTGATAATATAGATACACAACTATTATAGATTGACGTGAGGCATAAATTCTAATGGAAGGTGTTTAATGTTTATTTTAACACATAAGAAGATGAATATATATAAAAACCTTGGATCTATTAGAATAGAGATGATGTTTAATTTATTAACTTGTCACTAAATATAAGTGATAACATTCTGAGGGTTAGGATAGTGCATTAGTCTTAGAAATTAATATACATACTTGAATCTCATATTTAATTTCATATCATAAAATAAAATATAGTATTTTCATGGAGAATATTACCATTATATTTATAATACCCATTTATATCACTCATATTACACTTCATGGAATCTTAGACAATTAAAACAAAATGACATGTAGATCTTATAGGCTCAGTAAAGGAATGCGTACAACTGAAGCTATAATAAAATAACTAAGGCATTAATAATATGGTAGAAATAAATGATGATAAAATAATTACAAATAAATAATCTCATGATATCGAAACAAGTACTTAGATATCATACTATACTAAAAATTACATCTATGTCAATAACTAATTTCAAAATTAATTAGTGCATAATGCAATATATATGAAGCTTACCATCAATGCTTAGACTCGATACATTTATAGAAATAGGAAAGCCCTATGCCAAATATCCACCATTTTTGGTCTCATTATACCCATCATTTTATTGAGAGACTATGTAATTCATGACCCCACCCATACCATAATATTTGGAATGAATATATCATATGAATGGATAATATAACATAATAAACTAGCCTTAATAGACAGTAAATATCTATATTAGAAGAAATATAAAATAGAATTTAAAATTGTTCCCAAGAAAAAATGATTCTGAGCCATAAAAAAATATATCAGATGGTATCATAAGAGTATATTTTCTGTAAATCAAACTTTTCAATAATGGTTGATGATGTAGATTGTAGTACTTTTAATAGATCACTGAGAAATTTATTGAGGAAAAAACCGTTTTCATTTTGAAAAACTTATTTAAAATAAAATATATTCCAAAAAAATTTAAAGACATTTATAAAAAATATACATGCAAAAAAATTAAATGAATATTTAAGGAAATGGTTATTCATGATTTTGGGGAAAGTTGTTCGTAAGGTGTAGTTAAAACAAAAATTTATTTATGATATTTTGTTAAAATAGAATCATTTGGAAAATGATAAAAATATTCCTTTTAAAAAATTATATAAAAATTCAAACGTGGTTAAAATTTTATTTAAACAATAATTTTATAATTATAAATTTTATTCTTAAAAAAATTTTAACTGAAATATATACATTGAACAGAAATAATCCCATCCTAATAGAAAATAAATACATTTTCCTTGAATGCATTCTCTCTATATATTAAGTACATAAAAAGATTAAAATGAAAGGAATACATATATTCACAAGAAACTAAAATATGAAAATAAAATATGTTGTATTTTACATAGAAATATAATATAATTATCTTAACATAAACATAAAAATAAACAATACCAAATAAGGGTGAAATTGTGAAATAAACCCTTACCTCGGGTGTGGCTTTATTTTATTTTATTTTAACCTACTATAATTTACACTTATATTAATTTTAATTATATATCATAATAATATCATATATTAACCTATTTAAATATAAAAAAATGTCTCAAAAATTATTTGTTAAAATCATCATTTCCAAGTGTTAACTATTTCTTTCTTCTCGCAATATTTTCTTTAGTCATTTTGAAAAATTCATATTTATCATGGTTACATAATTTATATAATTTATCCACCATATAAATATAAATTATATTCAATATATAAACATTTATAATCATCCATGATAGGATGACATGAAAAATGAATCACATCGATTCATGAAGATAACAGTCCACATGTATACACGATCGGCGTTATAATTTTTAAACAGTTGGAATGGTAAAAATGTTAAATGATATATTAAATATATATAACCATAATCATGTCATAAATATTATATATATTTCTTATTGTCATATTTATATTTTTTCACGTAGAATGTAGATGAAGAATATTACACCACTATGTGGTGATGGTAAGTCTCCCATATGCACGAGTGATGTTTTTGCTTCATATTAGTTGGAAAAAAGTAGTTAATGGTTTTTAAATAATCATAATAAATAAATTTTTATTTATCATACTGAATTAATTATTTTATAATGGATAAAAGGGATTTATAATAGGTTTAATAATTAATAAAATTCGAAGTACTTGGTTAATAATGATACATCTTCATTGAAAAAACTTTTTTGGCTTACACCTTAAGCCATGAAAGGATGTTATTTTATGAAGACTAGAAGATATAAGACATGAAAATTAAATATAATATTTTATTGGTTTACTTAATTTCTAATATAGGGTGATCAAAAAAATTTCATAAGGGAGGATATGAGGTTCCCTATTATAAGTGTGTTGAGGGGATCACTTATAATTACTTAATGTATAAAATGAATAAAATTTAAATTTCATATTAATGTTGATAAAAAGGGATATATTAATAAAATATGATAATTATATATATATTAATCCTCTAATAATGTAATATTTAAACATTTTAGGTGATTTTATACCCTTATCTCTCGGTTTTACCCCTCCACATTAACTTTTTGATAATTACCGTTATATCAATGTTATGTACTTATTATGGGCCTATGAAAGTAACTATAAATGGAAAACATACCCATAACATGGAAAAAATATATTACCAAACAAACCCCACCAAATTGTATGAGGATTATATTTTAATAAATTTTCATTAATTTAGTTAAATATTATTTAACATAAGAAAATATTATAGTCATTATCAGTATTATTAACACAGTTGACTTTAAAAACCCATAATGGAATTTAATTATAATATAAATTTTTCAAAAATGTCTAATATGTTAAATTTAAATATAAAATTAATATAACTCAATAAATAACACAAATTTTATTAGTTTATATATTTTTAAATCACTTATTTTATAATTTATTACTTGACCAAGTATGATGCTTGTGTTGCGTAAGAATTTAAGGTAATTATTTCATCACTAAAAATTAAAAATAAATCACAATTCTAAAAATTCTACTAATATTTAAAATTAAAATGTATTAATGAACATAAGATCTTTTTTCCTTGTTAAAAATAATAGAGATTTTAAATTAGAGATAGTCAAATTTTTTATTAATTGATTACTTAAAATAATGTTTAGGTCATTATCAAAAAACAATGGCCTCAAACATCCATTTTTATTGAATACTATCTGCGGATGGTCGAAGTAAACTCATACAATAGAAAAATTATTTTTTTATTTTTAGTTTTAAATCTGTATAATATTATTTTAACTTCAATTAACTAATTTACCCTTACCAAGATGAAAAATTCTTACCAAAATTACAATTTATAATAATAAAAAATAAAAAAGGAATATTTTACAACCATCAACCAATTTATTTAAAACATAGAATAAATAATATATAAATTTATTTTAAATCATTCACTATTAGTTATTAATATAATTTTTTAGGATAAAAATAAATTTTGTGTATAAATATAATTTTTCTGGTGAACAACTCTTCTACTTTTAAATGATTTTATTTTTATTTATTATTAAATGATAATCAATGAATTAATTTTATACATTTATAAACAATACATTTCATAATTTAGTTATTCTTATTCATTCCCTCTAATCCAGCCTCTAATCGATAAAAATCACATTAAGAAAAATAAAATTTGTATAGTATATTTCATTTCGTTTAAACATGGTATTGCGTGTATCACAAGATATAAATGAAATAAAAATATTTAATGATAACTATGAAAAAAAGATTATGGTTTTTTAATTCTAACCCCTTTAATTTATCCCACAAATTTCCAACACTTTAATAAAACAACTCGTGATATCTAGCTTATCACATTATCAGTATCCAATATACCTTTCTCAAATTCATGGGTTCCACAAAAAAACATTAATTGGGTGAGTGGTATTGTTTCATATAATATTCTATCTATAATCAATAATATATAAGGGATATTACCCATTATACATATATTTCTCCATTGTTATGACTTCTTAGATCAATATATGTGAAGGATCAAGTACATACTTCCTTAGTAGAGAAACACAGAACTCATCCTGAACTTGAGAGAGATTTGGGGCAAAACACAATTAGTAAGATACAATCAAAATAAAATCAATAATTTTAAAGGTACTAATATATCTAGGGATTAAATTTCCCTTATTTTAAAAAAACATAACCTTCTTCTCTAGAAATATTCATTGGAATACCATCAAATACATTAATAATTAAATCTCATCAATGATTGTCAGCCAAAAATTTATATAAAATTATAGTTTCCCTTATGTGATTATAAATATATCAAACCTTATATAAAATTTACCCACTTTTATTCAATCTTAATATCTTTATTTATCAAACCATATCGCAACATGTTAGTTTTCTGCACTTCCAAACACATATGGATTCATATTGAGAAATCTGAATACTTGAAGGAACATTATATTTTTAAGACAATTGAAACAAAGAAAGGACATCACCTTGAAAACCATGAAATGAATTGTGAATTATTTAAAAATTTAGTCTATAAATTGAATGGTCCTCTCAGACTGATCATTTTTCTATAGATGATACACAATACTGAAATTCACTTATATATCCAAAGGGAGATTAAGACTTCTCCCAAATTTCAAGGTAAACCTGTTTCTTGATCAGATAAAATTATGAGTGGTACATTATTAAATCTAAAAACTTCATTAATATATTACATATTATGATTATCAAGAGATAAATATTCCCTAATTAAAATAAAATGAGCATATTTTATATGGCGGTCCTCTATAACCCAAATAGTAGTATGTCCTTTCCTTGTATTGGGGGTCTAACAATGAAATATTTTGTGATGTTTTATTATTTCCATTATAGTATGTATAATGGTTATAAATCTTCCTTAAAAAGATATTTTAGCCTTAACATTCTTACATAACATCCATTATGTTATATACTTTACAATATCTGTATAATTTTTATCTGGCTATAAATACTCTTTAAAATCTCAATATATCTCCATACACCCAAGATGAATAATGAATGATTAATTATGTGATTCATCCAAAAAATACTTAAATTTCAGTATTTATGGGAAACATAAATTGTTCCTAATCCTTATAACTACATCGTCATCATTTTTAAACTATTAAATATTATACACATCTTTATACAATTCCACATATTCCTTATACACCTTCACAATCCCCTTATGTATGAGTGGTTTAGCATTCATCTAATCATGTAAATATGTGTCATATTTACAAATGTATTCAATATCCATATTATAAAAATCCATAAATTATGGATCTCTATCAATCCATATCATTGAAAAATAGATATGGTCATTCCAACCCAAGACATTACCCACCTTTTTTACTTTTTAGAGTGATAATTTATTGACTACTCATAATATTTTATCTTCTCTAAACATCTTCTAAAGATTATTTTTGAATATTTTAATTTAATTATATTATTAATTATATTATAATCATTTTATATATCATAAAGGTCACTATAGAGATAATTCCTCAATATCATTAATGAAATTATTACTAATCCGACTCTAATCCATGAGTTAGGTTATTATCCTCATGAATTTTCAATTGGTGAGAAGCAAAATGTATCACCATATCATTCTATGTGAGGATAAATCTACATACATTATTCAATACATCACTATATATTACAAGCCCCTCTACATTATAGGATAGTGTTGGAACATACATGACGACCAACCTTCTCTTTAGTATAATTAAATTCTAATCACATTCATCTATCCACATGTACGTGGATCCCTTTCGAGTAAACTTTGTTAGTGGGTTAAATATTAATGATAAATATCATAAAAACTTTTATAGTGTCCTACCAACCTAATAAAACTAAATATCTCAATCATTATTGTCAATATTGACCATTTTAATAACTTTATTCTTATAAGGATCAATAGATTCATCGTCGCTTGAAGTTATATAACACAAGAATGGGGCACTCTATATCAAAAAGAAGCACTTCCCAAATTGGTATATAACATAACCTTCTTCTGAGTCTTTCAAAAAATCCTGAATTGTTCACTATTTTCAGTACACTTTTAAAATCAAGAAATACAATTTATGAAAACTATAATAAACTGAGCAATGTAATCTATAATGACTCTATTTATTAAATCCATGAGGATAACAAGTGTACCAATAAGTCTAAATGGAATTACTATAAATTCATAATGATCATACCACACAAAAAAATGTTTTATTTTTTATATCCTTCTTCTTAAATATTTATTGATGATATCCAGTTCGAAGATCTAACTTGGAAAAATATTTAGATGATTAAAATTTATCAAAAAAACTAAAATGGGGAAAATGATACTTTTTCATAATATCGATGTTATAATGGTATCAATAATAAATGAATATATATATTTACACTTATTTATTTTTAACAAAAATAATATTTTCACCCCATGGTGAATCACTATGCCAAATGAATCCCTAATCTAGATTCTTCTATGGATTCTTCTTCACTTATTAATGATCAATTGAGGTCAATCACTATGGTGTCTTTGAAATTAGGGAAGCCCCATGTATGAGTTCTATTAAAGACACAAATAAACAATTTCGTTTAAGACAAGGTAATTCATAAGTTAATTTGTTAATATATTCTAAAACAATAGGAAAAAATTTATTGTTTTGTTTCCTCCCAACCATTTGAGAAAAATATCACTCATGAATAGGTATTAAAACCCATAGGATGGATGTAATTTCAATTGAGATTTTAGAATTATTTATATATTGATATAAAATAATTACTTTATTCATAATATCAAATGTAGCTTCACTTCCTAAACATATTGTATAATATCTAAACTAGGAGATCCAATCCATAACCAAAATTATATCAAATACATCTATATTAACAATGAAAATAATTTAAGCTAGCACATTCCCATTAACATCTATCTTAGAGGATATATAAACATGATATAAGATCATATTAACATTTGGATTTTTACTAACCATTCAAACATTTAATAATTGAGGTGATGATTGCATACTCATAGAAAATTCTTTAGATATGAAATATCTGGTAGAACATGAATCAAAATAAAAAATTTCAACTCTATAGTGGATGATAAGTGCATATTGCACCACATCAATTGCGACTACATAAATGGTGTATGTAACAACATTAGATAATCCTTACCACCATTAAATATTCTTTGGTATGTTCCCTATAATTTTGGGGCCTTTTATAGTATAGTTCCATGTATCCTTATAAATTAGTCATTATGAATTGATGAATTCTCTCTTTCCCTTGCATTTGTGAGGATGATTTCCTTCCTCTCCATAGATGAATAAAAAAAATTCCCATTGAGATTATACTAGGGAATTTAATTCCATAAGAATCACATATTAAAAATCCCCCCTTTCTACTCTAATAATTATACATTTTTTTAATCATGAGGTTCCAATTCATCATCTTATTATTTTATTCCCTTCAAATCCATAATTATTGGTTAATTCCTTATTTATTTTTATAGTACATAATATTATATCATTATATGATGAGATAATTTGAATGCTATTAAAATTTAAACTATTTCCTTTACCCATCAGAAAAATGAGAAATTTTTCTTTTTAGATCATGTAAATAGTCTAAAAGAATCCTTTAAATCCTTGTAAAAATAAATTTATACATTAATTTTTTTACTATTCATTTTTTATTAGACTAGGAAATTTTCGATCTATACACTCATTGATTACATGGAGTGTTTTGATGAGAGAAATATCTTAAATAATAATATTCTAGGACCTATATTTCCTCTACATCTTTGGTGCTTTGAATCAATAATCACCAATGATCCACATCCTCCATGAGATGATAAACATCCCTAAAACCATTATATCATTAATTAAATCCCAATGTTAGAAATATAATTTATAATGAAATTATATATTAATAATTTACTATTGGATTTGTGGGTCCATTGAATTATGGAGGATATTGTTACATGAAATGGTTATAAATTGTCACACCACATAGTGAACTAGAAGGATTCTCCATAAGGGTAAGGTTATTGGTCATAACCTCAGTAGAATACAATAATATAGTTATAACATCTTCACAACTTTCTCTATATCTATCTCCATCTCTAGCTTTATTTTCATTACTATGATGGAATTCCATATATATATATTATCCATTGATACAGTTTACAGTCCTTACTCAATGTTCCATTTATAAAAAATGGAATATACTAAATTGGATTAAACAATTATGATTCATAAAATATAATCATGAAATTTTTGAAACACTCAATATTAATTCATGATTTATTTTTAGTTAAACATGGGATAATATGTTTATTATTATTTAGAATATTATCAAGTCATATTTTTTTTGAATATTTTATAGTTTTTCAAAGTTTATGAGATTAAACCACACCATATCCCCTTGGAGTGTCTATCATGGTGTGTAGTATTACATCTAATCATATTTTACCAATTATGGTCTTGTAAATACTTAATCTATAAGGCCCTAGCCTTAAACATTTCTTATTCTTGAGTTATTACAAGATTACACATTGAGGATCTTTTCAGGTTTAGAGTTTTAGAGAATTAGATCATAAACTTGCATTACATTCCAAATTTAAACAAAGTGGTTACATAAAAGATAGTATTCATTATTTTCCATCAACGGAACATATTTAAAATAAAACATGGATTCATTCTTGACACTTCCTTGACATTATCATCATATCATGTACCTTTCCCTTGACCTGTGAAAAAATTTTCCAAAAAACATGGGATGAGCATAAAAATCTCAGTAAAGGATATAAAAATATATTGAAAGGAAACATGAGTACATGTACACATAAGAATCAATGAAATCATACTTTACTCATAAAACATAAGCACTTTAACATACCTCATCAAATCATGAATAAATCATAGAAATCATAAGACATAAAGGCAACTTGAGGCTTTCATAAAATTCTTATGTAGGGAGTAACCCTCTTGGTTACATTTGTAATACCCACCACAGTATATTCCCTAAATCTCTTCGGAGAAACCATAATGTTTCACTCCTTCGCGTTACCCAATGCATTAGAGAGCTATATCGAGCTCACCCGCCCTTAGTTTATCACGGAACCACCCGTCTTCATAACAATGACCAAGAACGACAACATAATCATAACAAATAATGTAAGAATAAAAGAAATATAACATTCCCACATTGAAAAAATAATATAACATTTTAATATGTTGAAATAATGAATCCTTTCTAAAAACCATTTTCAAATCCATTTAAAACATTTAATAAAGATATTTTTGAATCAAAGTTTCTCATACCACCATGAATATTTTAAACTATTAACCCATTAATAACCATATAAATAAATTCTTAAAACCATTTTGAAAACATGGATATTAATAAGAACAAATCATTAAAATAGTTAAAGTGATATTTTGGTTAAAGGGTTTTTACCAAAATTAGAGACACTTGAATATAATAATTGAGGAATAAAATGCAATCAGAACTTTATAATATCATGAGAATAAATGGATTCATGATATAGTATTCCAAAGGACAGTATATACACCATATAAGACTGAATTGGTGCATAACAACAATGAATTATCAATAGAAATGTAAAATGCGATGAAATACCTTATAAAGAATGTAACATTAAATTAAGGATAAGTCAATCTCAAAATTATGTGTGACAAGTATAAATACACCCAATATAAGTGGATATTAAGTGTAAAAAAATAAAATTTCATTCACACATATTCACAGGATGACATATTCAGTAACTACATGTTGAACCCAATGAAATCGAAATTGGGTTAAAAAGTTGCCTTGGTAAAATTCGACAGCCTAACGGCGTCACATCAAAATTCAGAAAAAGAGTTGATGAGAGATAAAAATGGTATCTCATCAATTGGACATAAAACTTAAATCAATAAGGATATAGAAGAACATATCCCAACATAATAGTATGTGAATTAAAAGACATAAAAAAGAAGTCTTTTTAAAAGAGGAGGGTGAAAGGTTCCCTTACGGACATGGGTATCTTTCGAAACAGACACCCCGTGAAAGAAGGACAATAAACCATTGATGTAAATACTCATTAATGAAATTATATTACACAATGATTAAAATAATGGGCATTACATACACCACTCAAAAAAATTTGTGGCAAATGTAGTATAAATCTCACGAGAATATAAGTGAGATGAAAAACCCCTTACGAAAACTCGGCAGCCTAACGGCGCCACTTAAAACATCCAAAAATGGATTGATGAGATGAAATAGGGTCTCTAATAAAATTACAATAAAATTTAATTCAAGAGGAATATAAAATAACATCCTCCATCATAACAAAGAAGATATTAAAAGAAGTGACATAAAGGAGAGTACTTAAAGAGAAATAGAGAGGATAGATTTCTTATGAAAATTCTGCAGCCTAACGGCGCCACTCAAAACTTGTAAAATTGATTTATGAGAGAGAATATGGTCTCTAATCATATGAACATAAATATTACAGTATGAGTAATATAAAATAACATCCCAATCACAAAAATATGAGCTTAAATGGAGTGACATAAAAGAGTGTACTTAAAAAGAAAGAGAGGAGTAGGATTCCATTACCTCAAGTCCGACTTGTCTTGTTCATTTCTTTATATTCCTGAATAATAAACATTGGTTAATTTATAATTTCATAAGGACCCAATTTATAGATTATTATTCAGTTCATATCATATATTATAATTTTATAATAATTGTTTAGTAATTTTATTTCATATCAGATGTTTTTTCCGATGCTTGGTACATGAGTCAAAAATGAACTTGTTTAAAAAATGATTGCCCATGTAGTTATAAGTAAATAATTTACAGAATAGTATTAATGATTAAAATACCATATATATCCAGTACATATTCATTTTATACTTTTCCATATCATTTGGAGATAAAAAACGAAATGCACCGTTCATGGAGACGGTAGGTCGTACGTACGCAAGAACGCTACTTTCATTTTTTGTCATATTAATGGAATTAAAAGTAAATGATATATATATATTATAATTACAGTATAATATATATGTTATATAGGTAAAATATGTTCATTAATATAATTCTTTATAAATTCCATGTATTGCATGTATGAGTCACATCACTTGAGGGGGCGGTAGTCCACACTTCCTCATATGAAATTATCGCATTTACAAAACATGAAAAGAATAAAGGTATGCTTTAAATATAAAATACAGAAGCATATAGTAAACATAAATACCATATATATCGTATATAAAATACAGTGACATCATAATTGCCACCTTTAAAGGTGTTAATAGAATATTGAACAATCGTCATTTCATGAGGCAGAAAATTGCCAAACACAGAAACAATATGTTCTTTAACCATTAGACAAAGGTGTGTGTAAGTGTAGCTCTAATACCTATTATAACAACATCCTAGTAAATTTTACATACTGGAGTTGTTACAAAAGAAATTAATAAAAAAAATTTAGGGGGTTGGAGAAGCGAAATAAAACAAAAGGACACAAGTGAAGGGATTACCTTAAAATCGGGTAACTCCCATTTCTTTGAGATCAAAGGCTTCCTTGGGAAGACTTATGCCCAATGTTAGGCTTCAAGTAGTAAGAGAGGGATGTGGAGAGAAAAAATGGGAAGGGGAGGGCCGAGCCAAAGGCTTTGGAAGTGTGGGTAAGGAGGTAGAGGTGGGTGCCTTTTATAAGAGGAGAGGAGGGGAACCCTTGGAATGTAAAGAAATGTTCCTTTATTTTAAAATGAGTTTCGGATTTAAAAGGTCCCACATTGATATAATTCTAGGCTAAGGTGATAAGGGTTTAAAATAAACCCATCCAATAGGTTTTGGACATGTGTAGGTCTTATATGTTACATTATCATTCCATTTTATTTAAATCTTTAAATAATGAGGTCATCACTACATCATCGTGATGTCATAAATAATTTAATTTATTTGATGTCTAAAAATTATAAAAAAATAATATGATGTAGTAAATATTGTTATCTTACCAATGACTATTTATTGTTAAAAATATGACTTGTATAACCCCATGTAAAAAAAATTTTAGTTAAAAATCTCATGTTTGTGTCATTTTTTCTTTAACATTAAATAAAAAGATATTTATGTCATTTTCCAACCAAAGTGGATCCATGGGGTCCCTAAGTTGACCCATGGATTTTCATGGTCTTCCATGACTCTTCCAATGAGGGTAGAACAAGTGTCTAGGTCATTTCATTTTATTAAAACATTATTCTTACCTTAAACTACTCTAATTACATCTAATCGCGATTAAAAACTTAATAAGTTACTATTCACAAAAGAATTATTTTAATCCCATTGAACCACATTTTAATTATTAATGAAAACCATGTATGGGTGATTTATTAAATTCAAAACACAAAGATGGAAAAATTTCATATAAACGGAAAATCAGTTTTTTATAAGTACCACTTAGTGGTTTCACTATTAATAAAAAATTGAAGTTTTTCAGAAAATTACCAAAAGTTTACCCTTAGCTATATTTGATACTCTGAATTCAATAATTATGTCTATTTTACAAAATTAAAAACCTATAAGTTTCATTAATTAATTTAATAATTAATTCCCGCTGTCAAAACAAATAGCGTGTTTTTATGAAACAAAATGTATCAAAAGATTGACACTAGTTTAAGTCCGACTTCAAAGTGAAACTAATTCCAATGACCAATATTGGATTAAATGGTAAAAATATATTCTAATTTCACTTTAAAACTAATTAAAAAGACAATCCAATCATATAAATAAATTATATTTAAAGAGGTTTTGAATTAAAAGACAACATTTTTCACTATTCCTTAAAAGATTGAACTTTTTCGGAAAAATACCAAAACTTTACACAAAGTAAATTTTGATGTCCCGATTCAAAATAAGAATTTAATTTTTTAAAATATAACACATAAAATTTTCAAAAAGTGTATTTAAAAGAGGTTCTCCATCAAAAGGCGGTTAATCAACCTTTTAAAGAATATTAGAATGTTTACGCTTAAAATTGGATTCATTTTAATTTTTAATCCACTAACATTTATTGTAAAAAGTAAAAATATTTGACAAACATTTATAATCATCTTGTGGTTAGTTATGTTCATTCCTGCCATTACAATGGCTAGGCGTTAACTACTATTTAAAATAATATTATTTTATTATTAGAGTGCAACGTAAGATTCCCAAGAAACTCGTTGTTGCGTATTGGGTACACCATCGAGCATAGCATCCCATTTAAAGTAATATTAATATTTTATTCACAAATATGGATAAATATAAAAATTTCACATTCTTTATTTACCTGGGGTGTTACGTCCTTCCCCCCTTTTGGGAATTTCATCCTCGCAATTTTAAAATTGAGCTGGGAAACATCCTTGAAAGTCCCACATCGGAACAAGAGTCGGTAAAACAATCACTTTAAAATAAAGAAAGATAAGTACAGAGGTCACCCGAGTTAACCCAGACTAAGATTCCATGTAGGAAAACATGGACATGGAAGAGAAAACATAGGGTCATGTTCTGATGGAGTGTGATAGAAAACATGTTTAGGAGAAAGTTAACCACAAGAAAATCACAAACTTGTGATAGGTTAAACGGTATTCAATTCCCCAGTAGGAAAAGTTAATAGACAACATTTTTGTTTTAAGTTACTTTTTATTGAGTAATTTATTCATAAGGAAACATAATCACTTATCATGTTGACTTTCAACTTTTATTAGATTCCTCACACAAACTCATATTTTCTCCAAAAGACGAGTATTTAGGAAGACTTGTTCACATTAAGAGTACTATAATCAACTTCTAGAGAATCACCTAATCCAAAAAAGAGATCTATATACTTCCCATCTCTTTAGACTCTAACCAAATCCAAAACACAAAAGGATAGTTCAAGATAAGATAATCCAGAAAAGGATAACCCTTTATAAAAAGAAAATCTATTCTTAATCTCCAAAATTTGTCCAACAAAACCCAAAGTTCAACGAAGACCATTGGATAAACAATTGTCCAAAAAATTTATCAAAGTAAACAAAACTAAGATTGAAACCCAAATATTTGAAGGATTTAGTCACATAGTCTTCCATGTTAAATCGTAACATTTATCTCCAAACAACATTAGTTTCTCTTAATGTCTCGTATTGAAAATTAATTAACCTAATCACATATCCTTCATGATAGTTTAATAATTTCCATAGATAACCCAAAATAAACTTACTCTTAAATCATAAAATCATAAAACTAAAATTAATCAATCAAACTAACTAGGGACTTCACGTAGTCCAGTAGTAGGAGATAAATACCAGTCGCACTTTGGTTGTGGGTTCGATTCCCACAGCATTGTCTGGTGCGACGGGTTGTCACACGGTCTGCATGTTGTCCTTTTTCCAAAACTATATATTTCTCAAATCATTCCCCAAAAAGAGATAAAATCATCAAAAATAACCATAACATAATTTAACCTCAATTTTATCTCATGCCTTTCACTTCCATCATAACATATAGTAACTCATAATTACCTAAAAAGTAAGGATCATATAAACCCAAATGGTTCTTCATAACTATGTCCACAAAAGAACAGATAACTATTCCTTGAATAAAATTTTCATATATTAAACATCAGGGTTACACTTACTATAAAAATTCTTCTAATGTAACCCCATCATCAAAAGAGACTTAATACTCTTTAGAATTTCACCATAACTCTTGAATCCATTATATGTTGACTTCTTAATCATTCAACATTCTTCATGATCCATTAACCATTCCTTTCCAACTTATTCTGAAATACTTCTTTTCTACAAACAAAATCATGAATCATATCCTAAGATTCCAAAATAGGAAAACAAAAGTTATGAAATAATCTATACCTTTGATTGGTCATTGTCAGTTTCTTCATCCTCAATCGGAATGACATTAGGTATTGGTAAACGAATATTTGTACGATCTTGGTGATCCCATTCATGAAACTTCTTCACAGGACATTTGTTTGCATAATGACCATGCACACCACATTTAAAACATCCAATTGATCCCTCAGAAATAAATTCATTCCCTATCCTTGAGTCAACTGGATGCTTCCTTTTTCCATGGCATGTTATTGCTTTATGAACATCATTTCCACATCTATAGCATATTTCTGTCCCTTTGAAACATTTTCTTAGGTGTTTCTTTCCACATATTTGACACATAGGTTTTTAAATACACTTACCTTTATGATTATTACCTGTAGTTCCGTAGGTATTTGTTTCATGCATATATGATGCCTTAGAGAAATCCCCAAGGTTTAGGTGGTAAATCATGACTACAAATAGTTGTTTGAGGATAAACACAAGGGTTCTCATTACAGCTCCCATATCATTCAGTTTCTTGCTCAAAAAACTGTCACAGTTTCCTTCACATCCACTGTTACTTTGGTGCCTCCTAGATCCAACCATTTACTAAAAACAAAATGGTCAGTGTGAGTATATCAACAAAACCATCATGTACAAATGAGGAAGATAAACACTTAGATATACTTACTCATTCACTTTATCTAAAACTAGGACTCTTTCTGAAAACCTAACCATTATGGTAATGTCACTTATGCTTAAAGAATACCCTAACCTCTAAAGATATCTAAATCGACCTTTGATACCAACTATAAGGCCCCTACCTTAAACCTTACTTAATCTTGAGTTATTACAAGATTACACATTGAGGATCTTTTCAGGTTTAGAGTTTTAGAGAATTAGATCATAAACCTAAATTACATTCCACATTTAAACAAATTGGTTACATAAAAGATAGTATTCATTTTTTTCCATCAATGGAATCATTTTTAAAACAAAACATGGATTCTTCCTTGAAACTTCCTTGACACTATCATCATATCATGTACCTTTCCCTTGACATGTGAAAAACATTTCAAAAAAACTTGGTATGAGCATAAAAAGCTCAGTAATGGATATAAAAATATATGGAAAGGAAACATGAGTACATGTACACATAAGAATCAATGAAATCATACTTTACTCATAAAACATAAGCACTTTAACATACCTCATCAAATCATGAATAAATCACAGAAATCATAAGACATAAAGGTAACATGAGGCATTAATAACATTCTGACATAGGGAGTAACCCTCTTGGTTACGTTTGGAATACCCACCACAGTATATTCCCTAAATCTCTTCGGAGAAACCTTAATGTTTCACTCCTTCGGGTTACCAAATGCATTGGAGAGCTATATCGGGCTCACCCACCCTTAGTTTATCATGAAACCACCCGTCTTCATGAAAATTCCCAAGAACCATAACATAATCATAGAACATAAATTAAGCATAAAGGAAAGATAACATTCCCACATTGAAAAAATAATATAACATTTTAATATGTTGAAATAATGAATCCTTTCTAAAAACCATTTTCAAATCCATTTAAAACATTTAATAAAGAGATTTTTGAATCAAAGTTTCTCATACCTCCTTGAATCTTTTAAACTTTTAACCCATTAATAACCATATAAATAAATTCTTAAAACCATTTTGAAAACATGGATATTAATAAGAACAAATCATTAAAACATTTAAAGTGATATTTTGGTTAAAGGGATTTTACCAAAATTAGAGACACTTGAATATAATAATTGAGGAATAAAATGTAATCAGAACTTTATAATATCGTGAGAATAAATGGATTCATGATATAATATTCTAAAGTACAGTATATACACCATATAAGAGTGAATTGGTGAATAACAACAATGAAGTCTCAATAGAAATGTAAAATGCGATGAAATACCTTATAAAGAATGTATCCTTTAATTAAGGATAAATCAATCTCAAAATTATGTGTGACAAGTATAAATACACCCAATATAAGTGGTTATTAAGTGTAAAACAATAAAATTTCATTCAAAAATATTCACAGGATGACATATTCAATAACTACATGATGAACCCAAATAAATAGAAATTGGGTTAAAAAGTTCCATTGGTAAAATTCGATAGCCTAATGATGTCATTTCAAAATTCAGAAAAAGAGTTGATGAGAGATAAAAAGGGTACCTCATCACTTGGACATAAAATTTACATCAATAAGGATATATAAGAACATATCCCAACATAATATTATTTGAATTAAAAGACATAACAAAAGTAGTCTTTTTAAAAGAGGAGGGTGAAAGGTTCCCTTACCGACATGGGTATCTTTCGAAACATACACCCCGTGAAAGAAGGACAATAAAACATTGATGTAAATACTCAAAAACAAAATTATATTACACAATTAGTAAAATAATGGGAATTACAGAGACCACTCAAAGGAATTTGTGGCAAATGTAGCATAAATCTCACGAGAATATAAGTGAGATGAAAAATCCCTTACGAAAACTCGCCAGCCTAACGACGCCACTTAAAACTTCCAAAAATGGATTTATGAGATCAAATAGGGTATCTCATCATATTAAAATAAAATTTACTTCAAGAGGAATATAAAATAACATCCTCCATCATAATAGAGAGGGGCTTAAAATAAGTGACATAAAGGAGATTACTTAAAGAGAAAGAGAGAGGTTAGATCTCATACGAAAATTCGGCAGCCTAACGGCGCCACTCAAAACATCCAAAATGGATTGATGAGAGATAATCAGGTCTCTCATCATATGAACATAAACATTACAGTAATTTTAATATAAAATAACATCCCAATCACAAAAATATGAGCTTAAAAGGAATGACATAAAATAGTGTACTTAAAAAGAAAGAGAGGAGTAGGATTCCCTTACCTCAAGTCCGACTTGTCTTGTTCGTTTCATTGTATTCTTGAATAATAAACTTTGGACAATTTATAATTGCCTAAGGAACTCCTTTATATATTATTATTCAGTTCATATCACATATTATAATGTTTTAATAATTGTTTAGTAATTTTAGTTCATATCAGATGTTTTTGCCGATGTTTGGTACATGAGTCAAAAATGAACTTGTTTAAAAAATGATTGCCCATGTAGTTATAAGTAAATAATTTCCAGAATAGTATTAATGATTAAAATATCATATATATCCAGTACATATCCATTTTATACTATTCCATATCATTTGACAATAAAAAATGAAAAGCACCATTCATGGAGACGGTAGGTCGTACGTACGCATGAACGCTACTTTCATTTTTTAGTCATATTAATGAAATTAAAAATAAATTATATATATATATATATATATTATAATTACAGTATAATATATATGTTATATAGGTCATATATGTTCATTAATTTAATTCTTTATACATTCCAAGTATTTCATGTACGAGTCACATCACTTGAGGGGCGGTAGTCCACACTTCCTCATATGAAATTATCGCATTTACAAAACATGAAAAGAATAAAGGTATGTTTTAAATATAAAATACAGAATAATATAGTAAACATAATTACCATATATATCATATATAAAATACATTGACATCATAATTTCCACCTTTAAAGGTGTTAAAAGAATACTGAACAATCGTCGTTTCGTGAGGCAGAAAATCGCCAACCACCGAAATAGTATGTTCTTTAACCATTAGACAAAGGTGTCTGTATGTGTAGCTCGAATAACTCTTATAATAACATCCTAGTATATTGGAGATACTAGATTTGTTACATAAGAAATGAATAAAAAGAGTTTAATGGGTTGGAGAAGCAAAATAAAACAAAATGACACAAGTGATGACATTACCTTAAAATCGGGTAACTCCCTTTGGATTGAAATCAAAGGCTTCCTTGGGAAGACTTATGCCCAAAGTAAGGCTTCAATGATTTAGAGAGGTATGTGGAGAGAAAAAATGGTTATGGGTTGTCCGAGCCAAAGGATTTGGAAGTGTGGGTAAGGAGGTAGAGGTGGGGTCCTTTAATTAGAGGAGAGGAGGGGCACCCTTGGAAAGGAAAGAAATGTTCCTTTATTTTAAAATGTGTTTCGGATTTAAAAGGTCCCAAATTGATATAATTATAAGATAAGGTGATTAGGGTTAAAAATACTCCCATCCAATAGGTTTCGGACATGTGTAGGTCTTAGATTTTACATTATCTTTCCATTTTATTTAAATCATTAAATAATGAGGTCATCACTGCATCGTCATGATGTCATAAATAATTTAATTTATTTGATGTCTAAAAATTATGAAAAAATACTATGATGTAGTAAATCTTTTTATCTTTCCAATGACTATTTATAGTCAAAAATATGACTTGTATCACCCCATTTAAAAATTGTTTTAGTTAACCATTTCATGTTTGTGTCATTTTTACTTTAGCATTAAATAAAATGATATTTATGTCATTTTCCCATCAAAGTGGATCCATGGGGTCCCCAAGTTGACCCATGGATTGTCTTGGTCTCCAATGGCTCATCCAATGAGGTAGGACATGTGTCTAAGTCATTTCATTTTATTAAAACATTATTCTTACCTTAAACTACACTAATTACCTCTAATCGTAATTAAAAACATAATAAGTTACTAACCAGCAAAAAATTATTTTAATCCCATTGTACCACATTTTACTTTTTAATGACAACCATTTATGTCATATTTTTGAAATTAAAAACACAAATATGGCAAAATTTCATATAAATGGAAAATCAGTTTTTTTAAGTACCACTTAATGGTTTCACTATTCATCAAAAATGGAAGTTTTTCAGAAAATTACAAAACGTTTACCCTAAGAAATATTTGATAATCCGAATTCAAATATGATGTCTATTTTAAAAAATTAAAAACCTATAAGTTGCATTAATTAATTTAATAATTAACTCCCACTGTAAAAACAAATATCGTGATTTTATGAAACAAAATGTATCAAAAGATTGACACTGGTTTAAGTCCAATTTCAAAGTGAAACTAATTCCAACGACCACTATTGGATTAAATGGAAAAATATATTCTAATTTCACTTTAAAACCAATTAAAAATATAATCCAATCATATAAATAAATTAGATTAAAAGTGTTTTTGAATTAAAATACAACATTTTTCACTATTCATTAAAATTGAACTTTTTCGGAAAAATACCAAAAATTTACACAAAGTAAATTTTGATGTCCCGATTCTAAAAAAGAATTTTATTTTGTCAAATATAACACATAAAATTTTCAAAAAGTTGATTTAAAATAGATTCTCCATCAAAAGGCGGTTAATTGAACTTTTAATGAAATTATAATGTTTACGCTTAAAATTGGATTCATTTTCATTTTAAATCCACCAACATTTATTGTAAAAAGTAAAAATATTTGACAAACATATATAATCATCTTGTGGTTAGTTATGTTCATTCCTGCCATTACAATGGCTAGGCGTTAATTACTATTTAAAATAATATTATTTTATTATTAGAGTGCAACGTAAGATTTCCAAGAAACTCGTTGTTGCGTATTGGGTAATCCATCTAGCATAGAATCCCCTTTAAAGTAATATTAATATTTTATTCACAAATATGGATAAATATAAAAATTTAATATTCTTTATTTACCTGGGGTGTTACATAATCCACCCCTATTAGATTAATTACCCCTAGGAAATATACATCCATGCTATCTCCACTTTCTAGTATCCATATGTGGATATATTTTATAGGAAACCACACCTTCACTACCTTAACAAAACATAATTATATTATCTCATATATATATCTATCCCTAGATTCTGTCAATGGATGGTTTGGTCTAATATATGTTTTTTCTAAATTTAGATCTCAAGGTTATAATAAAACTTCTCTCATACCAACTACAAAAATAACAGCCCTAGCAACCCAGATCTAGTGATTACATTATTACATTTTCACTAGAAAAAAGGGATCACAATTAAAGGGATTGAATATCTTTACTAATAATAGATAACATGATACATTATTTAATATCACATTACATTTCAATAATTGAAAAACATATAATTTTCTATTCAGTATGGAATATCCTTTTATATCAACCATTGTAAACGTCATGGTATCCTAGTAAAGGAAACATAAGAAAGGGTTAATCTCAGATGATTGGAAAGGAATACATATAATAGGATCTATCATAAACTAAATAAACCAGGAATAATATGGAAAGAATAAATGATGAACCGATAATTCAATATAAAGAGTTACATGAACATAAAACTTTTTCATATATATCAAAACAATTTGAAAAACCACGTAAACAATAATAACTGATTTCATAAATATGTAATTCCATATTGGGGACATCTAAAAGATACAATTGAGGCCACATGGATATATATATTACATAAAAGGGTTAGGAATATGCCAAATACCCAACCTATTTTGTCACATAAGACATACTGATGCATTGGTGGGATATATAATTATAGGTCCCACCCATAACACTAAAATTCTAATTCATTTACCATATGAATAAATAATAGAACTTAATCAAAATTCCATAAAAATAAATAAATTTCTATATTTAATGAACTATTGTAAAAAAATATTAATACATTCCCTTGTTAATTTGATCACATGATATCTTGTGAAATATAGTGGATGGTATAAATACATTATATCCTCGTGTAATCAAAAAATTAATAAATGGATGCTGAAATAAATAAAAATCGTTCTAAAATATCATTAGATAAATTATTATAGAAAATACCCTTTTGTTTTAGAAATTAATTTTATAAAATTAGTAAATTTTTAAAATATTAGTGAATTTTGTTTATTATAAATAACCCTAAATATTTTTAAATTACGCTTAAAATAAAATATAATTCTTAATGGTGGAAAATTTCATTCGTATAGTGTATATTAAAAATAATAATGTCTACACATGTTTCTAAAAAGAACCTTATAATGAATACTAGAAGAAGGTACCTTTTAAAATATTTATATAAATTAATTCACAGATAAAAATGTATTTAGGCAATAGTTTTAGAAAATTTTATAAAATTGTTAGAAAAATATTAAATTGAAATATAAACATCGAAGACAAATATTCCCGACTAAATACAAAACAATGTCAATTTTCTATAAAAAAATAAAACTCTTGAGTAATTAGGAAAAGGAAAATTATTGAAAACCATATATTAAATAGATATAAATATATTAAAACAAAATATATTTTTTTTAATATATAAATATCATATAATTAATCCAACATGAACTTGATGAAAAAATTCCCTAATAATGATGAGCATAAAAAATAAACCCTTAAATTAACTCTAACATTATTTGTAATTGATTTTAACCAATGGTATAATAAATGTAAATTTATAATATTTATATTAAAGATAGATTTACTTACTTATTTTATCATATATGATCGAGTTGAAATATTTGAAAACATTATTAAAAATAATATATTAAAATCACATGTTTTTGCTCATAATTGTTTTATTCAAGTGTGTTTTGGTATGGTAGATTCTATCATTGAATTTTGATCCTGGATCCATCATCTAAATAATTTCCATAATTTTATAAAAATTATATACATTCATTATATATATATATATAAAATAATCCATTAAAAAGGGCCATAAAAATGAATCACAAAATTTCATGGAGATGGTTATCCACAAATATACATGACTAACATTATAATTTTTTTAATTTTTTTACGGATAACAAGGTAAATGATATATTATTTGTCAAAACCAATAATTTTTCAATAAATTATATATATATATATATATATATATATATTCATTAGTTTCATCTTTTTAATTATCCATGTGTAATGGTGATAATAAACTAATTGCACCACTCTTCGGATACGGAAAGTTGTACGTATGTATGAGTTATATTAAAAAGGAATATAATGGTTGTTACATAATAATAATAATAGTAGATAAGTAAATTTATTATACTTAATTAAATATTTTTTAATATAAAAAATTGATTAGGAGTGATAGAATAAGAAATAATATTGAAATTACTTGATTAAGAGTTATATTGCTTCATTTAGAAATCAACATTTCCTTCAACTTAATCATATAAAGGTTGATATTTTGACAAGAAGAAATGTTATATGATGTGGGTAATTAATATAAGATTGTATAAGGGTGGATGTTCTCTAAAAATAACTAAAATGGTTATAGATGAAAAATCATATCTCAAAAGATGAAAAAAATTACATACTATAACGATCCATGCTAGAATTGTATGGGTCTAGTTCCTTTGGAATCATGGATACATATAAAATGGGTTCATAAGTGAACTACATCATATCCCAATATGTTATTTAAAATAACACTCTTTTTAGATATATAATACATAATACCTTTCTTCAAAATCTGTGGAATTGAAGCATAAAAAAGGGTGGGCATGGATACTCAGTAAGGGTAAGCAAGTTAGATATCAACATAACATTAGAATAAAGGTATGATAAAATGAGAATATCATTTTAAAACCCATACCCTTTATTCAATATATCATAAGATTGAGTTATGGAATAAATATTAGTAGTTTCTAAAGAATGAATCATAACAGAATCAAAGAACATAATCCATAAGTTCATAACATTTGTATAAGAAATAGATTTTTAGAACATATATAAGAATTGAAAAATATTTACTTAGTAGTCACATATTACATTAAATGATACCCTAGTGTATTAGGTTAACTCCCAAAACCATCATAGTAGTAAAGGTACACTCCCAATACTATCATAGTGGAGATATCTGACTAGTGAATTGGGTTCACTCCCCTATCAATTCCTATTTATCTAATGAGATATAAATAATTTCACAATTCATTAGAGAGTGTTATAATTTTGTGAAAACCCATAACCTAATGAGAATCATACATATGTGTGGAAAAAACTGACCAAACATTCATCATATCATCATATCGTAACCCATGAAAATAAATTGTCTTTCATAAATATTTTATCAATCTATCTTAGGATAACCCATGGAAGAAAAATGTGATTCATAAACATCTCATAATCATAATAAAAATCATATATCATTAAGATAAAGAATAATGATGGTGCAATTGGATCATATCAATAGAAAAACATATGTACACTAATGTTTTTATCATTGAAAAATATAAATTCAATAAAAATAAAATTATAGAATTCATGAGGAAAATATCGTTTTGATTTTCGAATTATTTTCAGAAAATATAGAATATTACTGAATATTATATATATTAATTCTTTTAAATAACCATCAAAAAATTTAAAATACACTTTATCTCATTGAGTGGTGTTGTAGGTACAAAATATCATTTATTCGGTACTAGTCAAAAGAAATATTCCTTTCAATTTTTTTGGTAAAAAGTCAAAGTTCATCATTTATAAAATGAAATATGATTCCATTTAAAAATTGTTTTTAATGTAAAACATTGTTAAATTGTTATGAAATGGTCATTGGAGAATAGTAAAAACACTGATAAGAAAAATTTATAATAACATCGATTTGGAACACAAATGGTTTTTGATCGAAGAGATAAATAGAGGAAATTTTTCTTAAATGATTTTTGGTCACTTTTTTTCTTAAAAATAGAAGAATGAGTGGAAAATATTTATTTTATAGAAATAATAAAATGAGAAAAAAAATATATGAGTTTCCATAGAAATAAATAAAATTATTTTATCAACACCAACTTACTCATAAAGTAATAATCATAAATTACTTAAATATATATATATATATAATTGAAAAATTTATTTAATGATTATTCATGAATTATTACATAATTTATTATGTATTGCTTCATTATTTTAGGAATTAGGATTTATGGATTTAAATGAATATATGCTTAAATAGTGCTAAAACTCAAATTTATATGTCATGTATAATATACACAACATGTATACCTCATTCACATCATTCTTGCATGACCACATACCGGCCGATGAAAAATATTCATTATGTAAAGGCAATGCACAACATGTACATCCATTAAAATATATTTATATTTAATATATAATAATCCAATGAAAATTTAATGGCATATACAACATACATATAATTCATGATGTGAAAGTATCAGATTCTTGCTTGGTAAAAGATACAAACTTATTCTTCGATGAGAAAAGTGGATCAAAAATACACTATATGAAACCAACATACATGAATTTCATATGTCTGGAAAAAAGAAACATAAACTAGTAAAGAATGTGCATGAATGACATTCCATGTATTATTTAGGCCTATTAATATTTCTAGGGATCTATAATCTATAAGGTCGTCTCATAGTTTACTTTTATCTCATTTCTCACTTGTTGTTTTCATTAGTTTTGATCTTAAACTAGATTTCATTCATTCATTTAACTGTTATATTGAATCCTTCTATGTTATTAATCATTATTAACCAATTATTCATCCATTTA
Organism: Viscum album; assembly: GCA_963277665.1. Classification (NCBI taxonomy): domain Eukaryota; kingdom Viridiplantae; phylum Streptophyta; class Magnoliopsida; order Santalales; family Viscaceae; genus Viscum; species Viscum album. The sequence goes on from OY728141.1 coordinate 480,421,082, forward strand.
AATATTATTTCCATTATCAATATCTATTTTAATTCCATGTTCCATTTTTTTATGAAATTATTCATCTTTTTTCAATGTTTCTTTATTCGTTGTAGGATCTTGATTATTTCATCATTCTTTTGATTTCATATTGATTTTTCTTAATTTTTTCATCATTCGAAGTTAGTTTATTCTTATATTTACATTTCCAGAAATTTTTAAAAATTTATAATTAGTTGTTTTAATCATTCATTTTTTTCTTTTTAAAATTTTTCTCAATTTTTCACAGTATGATTAATACTTAATAACTTATTACCATCACCAAATTGAACGGCTAATCCATCTAGGGTTAGGGGTTGAGGGTAGGGGTTATTTCAAAATAATGATTATTTATACATCAAAACTAGGTATCCCAATGAAATTTATCTTGGTTTAGAAACAAATTTCAATCTCATTATTTTTTATTATCCCTAACCATTAGTGGTACAATTTCAATGACCATGAACTTGTTAGAGAAGATCTGTGTATAACCAATAACCTAAAATGCATTCTTCTAATAATCTAGTTTCCTCACACATTGGTTGTCAATTACTCTAGGCCAAGGAGTAATTATCATCATAGGTTGATTTAATTGGTTGAAAAGGGTGAATTAGTGTTCTTTTCACAACATCATTGCCTACACCATAGGTCTATCCTAGGTTATATTTAGAATTACCACTTTTCATATCCTATAAAATTTTCCCAAATACATTACTTTATTATTTCAATTAAATCTAGACTACTCAGACAAAGAAAACACCAAACATGAATAGTGAAAGTGAGGAATCCTTCAAAAGGTGTTATTGGTTGATGATCTTCTAGTAGTACTTATGGGTTCAAACCCACACTACCACTTTACTATGTCCTTGTAGTAATTTTAGTTTTGGACTATAAATTATAATGTAACCTTGGCTCACATGAATTCTATGTCATGTTAAGGTGATTCAAATTTTCTCACCACATCCTAGGATTACTATTTCTTAGGAATTATGACCTTTGTATCGAACCTTGTATTACATCACCCCCCCATTTCTTTTTTTCATTTATTATTATTTTTTTCATTTATTCTTCTTTGGGTACACCTTCATCCTCTCTCTTTCTCTCTTCCTTTATTATCTTTTCATCCAATGCATGTGTTAGGGACCCTTAAATCTCTCATGGTCCCTAGATAAATAAGAACAAATTCTCATTGATCCTTAGATCAATAAATAAATAATTGCATGTCACCTATTCACAATGGATGAGAGTAACAATCTCTCATAACCACATATTCTAAACTCCCAATATACACAACTATCCAATCATTGTGATTGTATAGTGTTATAGGATCTCAACAATATAGACTATGGTTTTCTATCAATTAGTATTGTTGTTCCCAATATTGTGAACCTAACTATTCAGGTCTACACTTTTTAAATAAAATCTAGACTCATTCACAAGATCCAAAATATGGGGATGTTTGGTGGGTATCAAATTTAATGACCCAATGATAATATTTATAACATTCCTGAGGATTTTTACACCATTAGACGCTGATGAATATCATTAGATGTGCATTGATTAAGTGTTTTGTCATTCTCCATTTGTGACTTAACAAAAGATTCACTGAAGAGTTAATCTCCTAAATAACTCAAATTTGGGAGAAATTATAAAATATGTTTCAAGAAAAGAAATTCCCACCAATCTAGACTCGGAATCTCTGAATTGATATTAAAAAATTTCCTAGGAGAAAATATAATCAGTGTCGAAATCGTATTATGGATTCAAAGACGTGACTAAAAAATTCCTACATCACAGAATAGATTTGTGGATCTAACATCAAAATTTCTACTAGGTACATTAGCCTATATCCCACACAGTGGTAGAGGTTGCTTCTGATTGTGGAATAATAATAATATTTTTGGAGGTCTTACATGAAATTCTAGATGAATTTTATGAAAATTATAGTCAATGTATAAGTCATAGAGGACCTATCCAACATGAAATTCAACATATGAAAGTGATCAGCCACCTGTTAGAACATGTATACGATCTTTCTTATAAGAAAGAATAATTTCCATTACAAAGAATTATGCTACACCATCATGCTCCAATAAATGAAATTAAATCATGTGATATGTTTAGAGGCCCATAATTTTACCAAGAATGTGGGGGAAAGGATAGACCCATGCTAAAGAATTTAATTATGATCAACAACACCAACAATAGCGTCCATATCAACATCAAAAATATGATATGATAAAGGCTCAGTAGTAGCCACAACAAAACTTGAGTTACCTCTAATATAGTAGTGGATAGGTACAAAAAATGGAATCGGGGACTACCTTCATAGTCACATAAATGTTCTAACTCCTTGAACACAATAATAATTCCATATTTCATTTACCATATCTCAATAGTATCAACCAACACCATGACTACAATTCTAAAAATCTCTACAAATGATTCAAAAACAATCCCAACTCTTATAGGCTAATCTTGGAAACCTGATTTCATCCTTCACAATGAAATAATATAGAAGGATTACAACTCAAGTTATACAAATTAAAAACTTATGGGCATTTATGTACAATCTTGAGCAACAGATGGTTCAAATTTGAAAAACCTTATCAGACCAACTTCCAGGAAAATTGATCTGTAACACTATAAAATGTATTAGTGAAAAATAAAAGGAATTCATTCTTAGAAATAGGGAAATATTAGCTCGTAAAAAACCTTGAAAATATGAATAAGTGAATCTAGAGGGACCTGCTAAATGGGTGGCTAACATCTGTCAAGATAACAGTTATAACAGAAAAGAAGTTGTTAATGAAACGATTATAGAATGAGAGATAACTAAAACCCTCAAAAAAAGAGAAACCTGAAAAGGAATATTGTTATGTAGTATTACCAGTTAAAAAACCACCCTCTTCCATTATCAGATATAATGAGGCAAAGAAAGATCAAGGGAAAAATGAAAATTTTCTATAAATGTTCGTGAAAATTTATATCAATGTCTCATTTGTTGAATAAATTAAAAACACCTGCCTCTGAAAAATTTCACATTGAAATTATATCAAATTAGAGGAATATTGATGACCTAGGAGTCATCTCTCTAAATAAATACTTCTATTCCATTGTTCTAAAGAATGATCCACTAAATATGTGAGACCGTTTTGTTTCTAAATCCCCTGAAACATTGAGACATATAGCTTCAGATGATAAAAATATGATCCAAGAATGAGTATAAATTTTATTACAATGTGTGTATTCAATAATATTAGACCCAAATAATTAAATCCAAAAATATTGTCTCTTCAACTGGATGAGGATTAGTCAAGAATCGTCAAGGACATCTTGATGATATTTTTGTTAATGTTTTCATGTTTGTCTTTCCTATAGATTTTAAAATTTTTGAATTAGAAAATGAATAAGATGTTATAATTTTTATAGCAAATACATTTTTATCCATTTGGAAGGATTTAATATATTTCAACCAAGGTATAATGAAATTTCAAGTTAGAGATGATCAATTTGTACTTGACTTTGGAAATGCTTCCATGAAAGGTAATGATTCTTTTTACTATCATCCATCATTTGTACTAATGATAGTAATGATTTTATTACCATTGAGGGTAAATGAGATACCCTGTCCCATGAGGAAGTAGAAACTAATGAGCATGATGACAAAAACTACATCGATCCATTGACAAGAGAAAATATCCTCCCATTCATACCCATTATCATTAAGTCATCTTAATTGGAATTAAAACCAATACTGATGACACTCACATACTTCTTATTTTTGAATTCAACAACACTATCAGTTATTAACATCACATTGATGGCCAAAAAATAAGAGAAAGAAATTATTAATATCCTAAAAAGGAAAAAAACTAAATATTATGTGAATTATCTGACCATAAGGGGCCAACCCCATAATTTTCACCTACGGAATTTCATTAGAAGAAGATGATAAACCCAAATAACAAATTTAAAGTTGATGTACCACTAAAATTAAATATGAATATAAAAAATTATTTTAGAATAATCAAGAAGATGGAATTATATTTTCAATATATAATAAAGAATATGTGAGTTCACAACAAGTTCCTAAAAAGTAGAGTGGTTTAACTATTAAAAAAATGAAGAAAATGCATTGATATCTACTCAAAAAATAATTGGATATAGATTATGTGTTGATTATTGGAATCTCAACATGGAATTATGAATGGATAATTTTAAAAACCCCTTTATGGTTAAATTTATAGTAATACTACTAGGGAATGAATTATATTGTTTTCTAAATGGATTTAATATAAAATCAAATTTCAGTTGAAATAGATGAACACTCCAAAACAATATTCACTTGTTCCTTCTTAACAATTTCCTACATGATAATGTCATTTGTTATGTGTAATGAAATAGTAAATTTTCATTGTATCATGAGTCATTTATTCCATGATATAGAAGGGGAATTTTTAGATATCTTTGTGGATTACTTTTTAGTGTATAAAATATCCTTCAAGGTGTGTCTGAGTAACATGGATCCAGTTTTGCATTGTGGTGAAGAAAACTTTTTAGTATTAAACTGATAAAACTATCACTTCATGATAAAAGGAGTCACAGTCCTCGGACATATCATCTCAAAACAATGCATGAATGCAGATTTATCTAAAATAAATGTGATAAAATACTTACCTAAAACTACAATATTTAAATAGATAAGTATACTTTTGGGCCACATGTGATTATGTATCTAATTTATTAAAAAATCGTGATGTATCCCTCCCCTTGACACACTTATTGTTAAAAAACACTATTTTCATGTTTTACAAATCCTTTCCATGGGAATTACATACCCTAAAATGTTATTATTTTCCCACTCTTATAATAATTTCACAAGATTTAGTAAATATATTCGAATTAATGTGTTATTCAATTTATTTCACTAGTAGTTTTTCTTAGTAAAAGTAGTCATAAATATATATTATCCAATTTAGTATGCAAATCATAGACTGAATAAATTGGAGGTGAATTATATGGCTAATAAAATTAAAATTCTGGAAGTCCTTTATTCATTTGAATAATTATATCCCTACCTTATACTATCTAAATTATTTTCTAAAATAAGCATGCATCACATAAATCATTACATAATGAAAAGGATTCCAAACCATGCCGGAAACTATGTATTCATTTGTAATAAGAGTTTGGAATCATAATCAAGGACACAAAATGACCTAATAATTTTATCATAGACCATTTATCCCACCCTCTACTAACCAACATCAAGGAAAAAGATAATCCTTACAACAATGATGGTTTTCTCAATGAGACTCATTTCGTGATAAATACCCAAGATTGACTATGGTTTTTTATATGGAAAAATTACTCTCCATAGGATCAATCTAATATGACATTTCTTATCAATAGAGTAAGATATTTTAACCAAAAGACTCACACTACCACTAGAATGTCCAAATACAGTTTAAATGTTTTTTTGATGGTTTAATATGCTACTACATGCATGAATAAAATTTGTTCTCGACATGTTTCATATGTCACTAGATGGAGGAAATCATGGAACTAAATGTACCATGGATAAAACCATTCAATTTGGGCTATTTTTTTCCCATTATTCACCAAGATATGAGAATTTTTTTCAAAACTATTATTGTTGTAAGACGATAGGAACTCTAATAAAATGAAACAAAATTCTTCAAAATTACATCCTAGAAGTGGGATTATTCAATGTATGGGGAATTAATTTTTTGGGACCATTTATAAATTTTTTTTTAAAAATTTACATCCTAGTTAGTGTTGATTATATATCAATGTGGTTGGAAGATAAAGCCATAATCCACGAAACAATTGGAGTGGTCTTTAAAATTTTAATGATTTTTTCTCAAGATTTGGATTTTATGGATTACTAATTAATGATCGTGGAAATCTCTTAAAAAATAATGAAGTGAAAAAAGATCATCAAAATTATGGAATCTATTATAATAATAAAAATCCCTACTCCCATAAATATGAAGAAAACATGAATTATCTAATATGGAGATAAATAAATTCTAGAAAATATAGTGGCTACCAAAATAAATGACAAGAGATTTAAATTAGATGACCCAAATTGGTTTTATTTAAAATATTACAAAACACACATTAGTACTAATGAATTTCAACATATTTATGGGTATCCATGTCACATATACATCACTCTAGAGCATCACCCTTATTGGAAAATTATGAAACTTAATATGGATACTCAAAATTCCATAGAAGTAAAAATGTTTTAAAATAATGACACTGAAGTTATAATAAGGTATGACTATAAAAATTCTCTCATTTATAATTAAATAATAAATGGAATGACCATTGAATTTCATGAAGAAAATTTATGCTAGAGGATAAAGTTATAATTTTTAATTACTGATTGAATCTTTTTCCAGGAATGATGAAAAAATGATGTGCATGTCCCATTAAAATCATTATATTGATTACATATGGTGAAATTTAAATTAACTAAGGTGAAGAACCACCATAAATGTCAATGTTAAAAGACTAAAAATTTAAAAAGAACAGTTTCATGAAGGGTGTTTTATTTTCATAGACTTCAATAGATTTATCCTTTAAAATATTTTTTTTGATGGTGATGTCATTATTAATGGCTTATGTGAGAAAACCCATACATGAATAATTTAATTTATTTTCATTATTTAAATTAGTATATTAGTTTTTATTTTAGTATAATTCATCTTCGTAGGCCATCCTAGAACATCAATATACCCACTTATAAGCTTTTATATGATCTACTTTTCATTACTATTCAAATTTTGAACTTTCCAATTTCACTGATTTCATCCTATTTAATCTCTATGGAATAATATTTATTTATTTCTAGTTTTTATTATAAAACATTATGCATGTATTCCAATTTTAAATCGTCATCCACCATGTTTCCCAATAGATTGACACTCATTATAGGGAGCACTCGATTCCCAAATTTTAATTTCATGTTTAGATTTGATTTTTTCAATAATAATTATGCGATATATCTCCCACAATAAATTTCAAAAAATGTGGATACATTCTAATTTTATGTGTGGGATATATATTATTCAGATTTCTTATTGATACACTTGGATTAATGCTTGTTTTAATTTATCTAGGAGATATTTTTCAATAAAAGAAAGATTTAAAGCTAAAAACTATTTATAAACATTTAAATAAGACATAATGTTAGGTTTTAGATTGGTCAAATCCTTTTCTTACTCATATTTATATTATTATCATGATTCTTGAGTCTAGTAAGTAAACTCAAACTCAATTGTTTTTAAAATTTTATTTTGTTTGACTTCTTACTAGATTTTATAACTTGATCGATTGTCATTTATTTTGTATACACTCATTCTTTAGAGGATTCTAGACTAATGATTCCATATTATTTTATGAAAATATTTCTTGAGATACACGTACTGATTTTAAACCTATCATAACTTCCATTGATATTAAATTTAGGATATGATCGAATAATGAAAATTTTAAAATGAATGAGGCATATTTTTGAGCCACATTCTCATAAGACCCACCTTACAGTTTTTCATATATAAATCGTAGTTTATTTTAATAACTTCTTTAATAGGGATCCATTTAATATTGATTATCCCTTATTACCCTAATTGAGGATTATGCATGATTATCCCTTGACCAAGAGTCAGGTAATTTTCAACTGATGGACATGGGATGTTGTTATTAAGGAGATGTACTGTGAATTTTTTACCAAAATGATATGATGTGATCCATGATTAATATTTTCTACACTGACCCTATTCAATTGAATAATCTATAAATATAAACCAAAAATATTTGGGGTTTTGTATTAGTATGGTCACAAATTAACATTTCTAGACTAATGAATCCTTAAATGAATGATATTAGGTTAGGGGATAGATGTGATATATACCCTGAACATGACTTTTGAAAAATTATATAAAAATAAAGAACGAATAATTTGTTTGATACGTACTTGTTATGCTAATTAATCAACTTGAGCTATTTGGATCATATAAACCATTTAATTTATAAAGAGTTAATTCATTGAAATGTTCATGAAATTCATGCATTATAATTTCAAGATTACTCGCTTTTATATTTATCTTCAATTTCTGCATACCTGTTCACAGCCTCAGAATCATTAGAACCCTTTTTATAAAGCCCTCATGATTGATTTTTTATTTTATTTATTAATTGTAGATGATAGAACCAATTCAAGTCTATAAATAGGAATTTGTATTTACAAAATGAGTATAACTCTAGTTAAAATTTACATAGAGTGGTGAGAGAAATTTTTTGTGAGGTAAATTTAGAAATTGGTATAGAATGTAACATTTTTGATATTTTAAAGAAAAGAATAATGATTTTTAATAATGAACTAAAATATGAGGCATGACTAATTTTCTCTATAGTATTGATTCCAGATGAGTAACTTATTCTTCGTACCCATATTTTTCATAGATGTATTTAATGTTTCTTGATTTAGAAATGGTTTATATTGGATTCCCTAATGATATACATTATGATTTAGGATAATAAATTTTTATAATATTTGGGAATTATGTTAGCTGAATATATATATAAATATTGGATAACATTATTGAAGTTATATTCATGAATTATTTGATAATCCACTCAGTTTTTGTTTGTTTATAATGGAATAAGGACATCTATATTTAAATGAAAAAAGTATTAAAAAGTAATAAAAATAGTCTTTATACATTATGTATCAAATAAACAATATATATACCACATTTACTTCATTCTTGGAAGTTCAAAGACCCGCCTGTGAAGGAATTACCTTTTGCGAAGAGAATACATGGCGTGTAAATCCATTAAACGACATGAATATTTCAATGATAAAAAACTCATGAAAAGAGAAGAACATACATGATATGATGAGAATGAAAAATGTGTAAGTATGTAAGGATATCCAAGTCAATGATACAAATATATTATTCAGCATGAAAATTGGATCTCAAAAATATAGTTGGAAACTAACATACATGATGTGAAAATATTAGGATAAAAATCACTCAAAACAATACATTATGTGAATTACATACAGGACATTTATTTCATGGAACTATTATTATTTTCATAACTACACCACACTGAAGGGATTAATAATGTTTATTTTCTTTTATTTTTCTTCTTCCATTTTCATTAATTTTAATCCTAAACTAAATTTCATTGATTCCTTGATTTTTTTATTAAATCTGTGTAAGTTTTTAATGGTTATTCACTAATATTCCATCATTGTGATATTTTTTCCATTAATAATGTTTTTTCAGTTCCACACTCCATTATTCATCAAATAATTCATTGTTCTTCAACATTTCATTATTCATAATGAGTTATTTATTTTTTATTTTATTTTATTTTTGATCACCAGTTCTTTATCATTTAATGATGTGACGTCAGTTTTTTTAGAGATACATTTATTTAATTTTTGTAACATTGATTCATTCTTTTCATAATCCTATATTATTTTTTTATAAACTATTTCTTTATTATGTACAACATTCTTTATACCACTTTGATTTTGATAATCACTTCCATGTGAAATTAATATATCTTGTGTTTAGGTTTAAGAGTAGGGGTGGTTTGACCCTAAGGAATATTTAAAGAAACAAATGGGTAACCATATTCCTAGTATCTAGGATTCGAGAAATTGTTATTTTAATTAATTTTCATTATCTCTAACCATTGGAGGTGTAATTTGAAAGACCATGACCAAGTTAAAGAATATCAGGGTATGTCCAATACCCTATAATTATTTCTAACTATAATTAAAGTTACATAATCTTAGGTTGACAATTTCTCTTTTCCATTGATTATTTTAGATCTTAGGTTGATTAAATTAGATAGAAAAATGTCAATTGGAATTCTTTTAACCACATTTCATCCTAATCCATTCGTGTATCCCATGTCATATTTAGAAATACCCCAATTCTTAGACAATCGAATTGACCCCAATCCCGTATATTTTATTTTAATTTAGTCCAAACTAATTTGAGTTAGTAAACACCAAACATGAAGATTGAATTTGAGTAATCCTTCAAAAGATTTTTGTTTTATTGATTGATGACATTGCACTAGTCCTTGTGGGATCAACCCCATACTTCCACATTACTACACCCATGTAGTAAGTATATTTTGGGACTATGTATTCTAATTAAATCAAAGACCATGAAAATTCAATGATTCATGTGAGAGAGTCATAAATAATGCTGATAAGAAATTATTTTTTTAATATTAAACCCATTCAACATTGGTATCTTCTAAATCATTATCTCTGTGAAAGAAACAAAATTAGTTGGATATGAGTACACAATAATTATAATATTATGATTCCTAAAATAAATTAATAGTTAGTATATAAACCACATAATATAAACAATTTATGTATAAGGCATTGTTTACACTAAAATAAAAATGATATGAAATTACCATACCTTAAGTCTTGACATCCATCACACATATTTAGACCACCTCTTCTTCAGACTACCTCATTAAGTTATATCCAAAAATCCTTCATAGGAGGGGTTCCAAATCAAATTAAGGCCTTTAAAAATTTGGAGTGATGTAAATAATTTATTTTCCCATGAATTGGATAAACCAAAATTATCTTTTTTCATTGAGTGGATATGAGAGTATATTTACTATTATAAGTGTGGAGAAGAACCTATATAAAATCTACATGGAAATTTTCAAAAATAATTCAAAATAATAAATTAATTCCAACCCCAATGGATTCTATGTTCTAGTGATTGGAATTTAGTATAGGACAATCTCTAATTATTTTAATCTATAAGGATTAGGAAAAATTTTAGAAGAAAATATAACCTTATCTTTAGATTTTACCCCTAATAAACCCATTTTAACCTTTAACATGATAATTAATTTTTCTATTTTTACTATTTATTATTTAAATAAATTATGTTCAACTTATTATATAATATTAATTTTGATTATTATGATTATAGAATCCTTTTTTCAAAATTCAATTCACATAAATAGTATAATTTGACCTAAAATTAAACAGGTAGACATGATGAGGAAAGGGTTTTTGAAATAAATATTTTTCAAGTATAAAAAGTTTTTATTTCAAAAATAAACATGACAATGATTCTATTGGAAAAGATAGGATAAATAATAACAAAATTGAATAAATTTAAATTAAAAAATCATAATAATAAATTATATCATTGGAAATGATTTAAATTAAAATTCATTTTTCAATAATTATCATTATTTTTCACTATTTAATAAGAAATTAATCGTTTTAAAAAAATAAAAAAAAATGTAATATTGAATATTTTATTTAAAAAATTAATTTAATTTTTTCAGATAAATTTTATAAATTTGAATAAATTTAATAAATTAATTTTTCATGAAAATTACTAATGACAATTTTTAGAAATAATGTATTTTTGAAGCATGTAAATGCCATTATTAAAAAATTAAGTAATTTTTATGAATATATATTTTTAATATAAAACAATTATATATAATTTTAAAATATTATTTATTCCTATTAATACAAAAAATTTAACAGCGTGAATATTATGGTTATTTTTGAATAATAATCGAATATCACAATTCATTGTATATTGGTGTTCCGTGCAATGAATGATATTCATGATATAGAGATATTTTAGAAAATATTTTGGCCTTTCATTTTACCCAATATAAATAAATTTTATCCCTTGAAATTAAATCTCAATAATATAAATAACTAAGGATAATTCTGCATCATTATATCCTTAAGTTCCTATGTAGCTTCCTCAAGTTGGTGGGTATTTAATAAAAACTTGACAAGGTGAGTGGTATTGTTTCATATTAATTTCTCTATATGATCTATTATATCCATAAAATAATATTCATATTAAAGATATATATCGTATTCTAGGACCAGTAAGTTAAATACTACTAAAAGATCATGTATTTACATCCATAATAAGGATACATAGAACACATTGTGTAATTGAGAGATTTTTTGTGGAAATTCAATTTGATAAACTATTGTGCCTTCATGATAAAAAATTTCTAAAGGGAAAACATAACTAGGGCTCATTTCTTCTATAATTTTTAATCTAATAACCATTCTCCATGGAGAAATTAACAAGTAAATCATCTCACTAACATGACATTGTAAATCACACAAATGATTATCAACATAAATTTTTTGTCGAAATTATGTTTCCCTTATGTATTTTTAATGAATCAATCAATATATACCATTTCATCATCCAGATCAAGTCTAAATAGATTTCAATCCCCAACATGATCCCAACACATAAGATTTATACAATTATTTACACACAATGATTCATAAGGATCAATATTAATGCTTGAGTGAAAGATATTATTATTAGATCACTCAAAAAATGATATTTGTTCATCCCCACCACCATTTAATAACATAGAACAATAACATATATTATAGTGCTTGAATCATTCTCTTAGATATATCATATATTTGACGATGATAAGTTATACTAAAACATAACTCTATATATGACACTTACTAAATACATTACCATATGTTCAAAGTAAACTTCATATGTCGATCAAATACAATAGAATGTTTTACTTCATAAATGCTTACTACTTATTTTATGTATATTATAGCTAGAGGATCAAGAAAAAAATCTTCACTAAAAGAAATAAATTGCTCTATCTTTTAAAGGAGATCAACTAAAACCCAAATGGAATTATTATTCTTTCACATTTTTGGGATTACAACAAAACAATCCATGGTAAATTTTTCCCATTTCCATTTTGTGATTTGTTATGGTTGTTACATCCCCATATACTTTTATCTCTTATCCTTAACATGATTAGACACTAATAACCGAGATACTAATATTTCAATATCTCTCTTCTTTCTATCCCACAAATTATACTCTTTAATATTTTTATACTTCTTTATACATCCACGAGGAATAGATAATGAAGAACTATGAGCATCCTTTGACTACCCCTTCTTCAATCAGGTATGGAAGTAAAATACATATGGTTCATGGACCTTATAATTCCATAAAAATCATAATTAAACTTTGGAAAATTTATCACCTCTTTCTTGCACTCAACATGTTCCATCTACGCTTCTTTAATCATCACCTAGATTGATGATAAAACACACATTTGAGAAAGATAATATTTCTCTAGTTACTTTAAAATTTAAAAGAATATCCTTTGAAAATATAGAAATATATGATCTTTTTTATCCTCGTGATTGATAATCTATAATGACCATATTAACTCAATACATTGTCGACTTTTCTCACTATCCCATAGTGTTAATGTATTAACTAGTCTTAATTTTTTTTATCATTTACAACCATATTCTCTAGTTAAGGTTCAACTCTTTATCGGTGAATATATACTTTTAACACTTATTATTAGTATATATATTACACCTTTATATATAAAGATAATTCCTCTAAAATTTAATTCAAAAAATAACAAATCTAACTTGAGAAAATGAGTTGGAATGTTTTCTCATTAACATTCAAATATCATGAGAAATAAGATATAAACTTTCCTTCCCTCATGATATATCTTTCCAATCCATTTTATTCATCTCTATAAATTATAGACCCTTTTATACTATTGAGGAATGTTAAAATAGTTTTACAGACCATCTTTTTCATCATTTTTATGAAATTTTCTTCACATTCATCTATCATAGTGAAATTGGATCACATTTTAGTTAACATGTAGAGAGGATTTAAAATTAATGAAAATATCTAAAAAACAATCGATAATATCCATCCAAACAATGAAAATAGTGTATCTCAATTAAAATGGTTGGTATATGTAAATTTTCAGTCACTTTATCCATTAATGGATGCATTGATGTACCATATATTTCCACTATATGACTAAAGAATTAATATTTTTTATCCAGAATTTAAATTTTAAATTATTTTCATAAAAATTCTATTTTCTTAGGTAATTTAGTACAATTATGATGTGATTCTAATGATATTAATCTCTATGTAAATATATAATATTATCTTCAATAAATACAAACATAAATAGATCATAGTAATATCTAAAGACTATATACAGTAAATCCATGATGATATAAGGGGAATTAGTTAAACCAAATGGAACCACTGTATATTCGTAGTGTCCATATCATAAATAGGATTTATTCTTGGGCATATTATCAATGGCCTGAAATTGATAATATGTAAAATTAGGGTCAATCATGGAGAATTAATGATCTCTATGTATTTGATCAATCATGATATCAATATATGGTAGAATATATTATTTCTTGATTGTGATGTTAATTAGTTATTTCTAATCAATGTTGGGTTGCTCCAATAAATAATTATTCTTTAAAACAAATAAGTTCACTATTATGTGACATAATGAGGTGAATAAATCCCTGGTCACAATATCCCAATGTTTTATCTTCAAATATTAAAACTCAATATGGTAAATTCTTTAGAGAGTATTTCAAATAATTGTATCACCTGACATGAGTTCATTTGAAATTCAAATTCATGTTTTTGTGGAATAATAGGAATCAATTCTATAAATAACTAAAAAAATCTAGGCCAATAGGTATTTCATCTATGTTTAGTTTCTCCCCAACTATCTAAGATAAAAACCCCTTTTTAATAGGATTTGATACCCATAAAATTTATGATATGTCCATCATTATTTCATGTTTGTAATTACACTACTATAAAATCACAGGTTAGTTGATAATACCAATTGTGACTTTTGTTCCACCTAAATTGATCTAGATTTTTCATAGTGAAAGTCAATACATTCCTAATTTAACTTCAAATTCATCAAAAAAAGAGATTATTGATATTTTAAAGTAGAATTTCCCATAAACTTCTACCATTAAATAATCATAAGAATCAGATATGATCATCTTACCATTAGTGATTTTCACTTGGAATAGATAATCAAATCATTTATCATGGGAATTGAAATTATTAAAAAAAATTCATAATATAATATGATTTATATATATAAGATCAACTAATATATTTAGATAGTCTATCATACCTATCACCCCCCAAACTTCATTTTACTATCTTTAAAACCATAGTAAAACTAAAATTCAACTTGACTATTTGGAGTATTTGATCATATTGATCATTCATACATATGATTTGAAAATCATGAAACCTTATTTTAAATCTATGACACCTTAGGTTCAACATATGCCATTAATTTTTATCATCTGTTTAAATACATAGTAATGGTTTGTAAAACAATAAGAAATTCATAAAACATATCCTCAAGAGTGTGAAACTAGGTGTCTATAAATAACGATATTCATTCACCAGATGATAAACACGTTAAAGACCAATACTCCCTTTTCAAATTAATTACCCCTAGTTACAACTATTCTAGAACAACATCCACTTATAGTATCTATATAGGGATGTAATTTCATGGAAACCAATCACTCTAACTTTTATAAAAAATAAAGGATATTTTCCAATATATAAAATTATCCTTGTTGTTCCCATTAATATTTTTTCACCCTAGCTTTAAAATTCTAAAAAGACTTAACTCTGATACAAACTATAAATACCCACATGTTTCAAACATAGATATCTCATCTTAATAGAGGAAAAATAGTTACTTTACATAAAATCTATGAATAAATTGTATGGGTCCAATTCCTTTGAAAACATGGATATAGAAATAGCGAGTTCCTAAGTGAATAACATCATATCCCCCTATGTTCTAAAAAACTAACAACATATTTATAAATATCATACATAATACCTTTCTTTATAGCCTGGTTATTGGAAACATAAGAAATGGTGAACTCTAATTCTTGGTAAGGGTAAATAAAGGATATATAGACATATCATGAAAATAATGGTATGATAACATTAAAATAAAATTCTTAAAATAATAACATAAATATCATAGATCATAAACATGAGTCATGGAATAAGTCATGGAAGTTCATAAGACATGAATCATAATGTAATTATATGAAATAATACACGAGTGGATAACATTAGCATAATAAATATATTATTTTTATAAACATAAACATAAAAAAATCATTTCAATATTAGGCAAGGATCACTTCCAAATATATAATAATGGAATGGGATCACCACCAAAACCATCATAGTAGTCAAGTTTCACTACCACATCTATCATAGTGAAATAATTCCCCTTGTAAACTAGGTTCAATCCATATTATTATCTTTATTAGGTTATAAGATATCAATCATTATCAAATGAATTAGAGTGACATATAATTCTTGGCTCACCGATCACATAATGAATAACATATATATGTGTTCCAAAATAAAATTAAACCTTATTTATATTATCATATCATAATCCATTCCAATAAATGAGGAATCATAAATATTCTATCAATACATTTTAGCATAACCCATGGAAAATCAATGGGTATCCTAAATAAACCATCACCATAATTATTAACATAAAGCATCCAAAGAAAGAATAGTGATGTTACCATTTGATCATATCCCATTAAAACATAATAAACTGTAAAGATATTTTTCATTTATGAATTGAAATTCCATAAAAATATCATTAAAAAATTATTTAGAAAAATATCCTTTCTAGTTTGAGATGACATCATTAAAATATAAAAAATTTAAAAATATTAAAGAAAATTTTTTCATTTAAAATAACCATAGAATCATATAAATAATTTTAAGTCTTTGATGATTCATTTAAGAGGTAAATACAATTCAATCCATACTATGTAAAAATTATTCCATTTATATTTTCGATAAAAATTCAATGTGCCTCATTCAAAAAATGGGAGGAATATTCCATTAATTTATTTATTTATGTCAAAAAGGGTAAAATATCCTTAAACAATAAATGGATAATGGTAAAAACATTCTTTTAAATATTATTAGAATATATGGATATGAATGAAAATGGTTTTTGAACTGAAGAGATAAATAAAGTTAGTTTTTCTTAAAGACATCTTCTTGGTATCTTTTGATTACAAATTGTGGAAAATGAAAGAAATCATGTATTTTACAGAAATAATCAGATGAAAAGAAAATTCATGAGTTTATTCTAAGACATATTACAATATTTAATCCTCAAAATGTTACACATAAACTATCATGATAATTAAATATATTGTAACATAAAATGATTAAAACATTTTCCTCAATTAAATCACCATACCTATGAATGAAACAAAATTATATGGAGATGAATCTCACAAAATATATATATGAATTTTTATTAAATAAATTAATGGGTAATATATACAAATCAAAAAATAAACAAGTGTTGTATAAGGAATGTATCCCATAGAAATAAATTTGATACATTAATACCTTACACTATGTCCTAAAATTCTTATTACATTTCCAGACATCATCTTCTTAGAACAACCTCCTAAGGTTGGTACCAAAATCATTGATATGTGGGTTTCTAAGTAAAGCTAAGGACTTGAGGAAATTTTTAGGGAGGTAATGAATGTATTTGGGTAGGGCATGACCAATATAAAATTATCTTAGAGTGTGGATTGTATAATATATGAGATTTCCTTTCATAATTGGGGAGAGGATCCCACTTAGAGACTACATGGAAATTTCCCAAAATAATCCAACATGGTAAATTAATCCCCAAGAAAAATCATTCCAAATATCCATGGATTTGATTTTAGGACCGGATAAGGTTGAAATATTTCAATCCACTCAGATATTTAAATGTTTTATTGTAATATTTACCATTATAATTTGGTTAAACCTACCCCCTACCCTTATAATAATCGTTTTAACCTTAACCATGGTATTTAATTTTTTATTTTTTTACTATTAATTAAGACCAAAAATAAAGTTGGAATTATTATATAATATTAATTATTCTGATTCAAAATATAAAATTTATTTTTCAAAATCACTTAACAAATGTGAAGTAATTTAATTTAATATTAAACCCTCAGACGTGGGGAGAAAAAAAGTCCAATGAAAATGTTTTTGTAATTTTAAAAAAATTTATATCAAAATTAAAGATGATATTTATTCTAGTGAACATTATTATATTAATCATAACATTATTGAACTCAGTTGACTTTTAATCCAT
Source organism: Viscum album (assembly GCA_963277665.1). Taxonomy (NCBI): domain Eukaryota; kingdom Viridiplantae; phylum Streptophyta; class Magnoliopsida; order Santalales; family Viscaceae; genus Viscum; species Viscum album. The sequence continues at coordinate 480,439,229 of OY728141.1, forward strand.
TTTAAACTAATTTATAACTTATTAAATGATTTAAAATAAAAGTTAATTTTCAATAAAACGTCATATTTTTTACTCTTCATTAAAAATTTTAACTTTATGGAAAAATTAATAAAACAACCCTAAAATAATACTGAAATTTGTTTAAAAAAAAAATTCATTTTTTAAATACATTTTCTAATAGTGGAAAAAATTATTTATTCAAAAAAATAAATTAAAATTTTATTTTTAGAAAAATCAATTTTAGAAGCATATAAATACATTACAATGAAATTAAATAGATTTTATAAGTATATATTCTTTACCTAAAAAATCTACATATTTATCAATACATGGATATTAAAATTTATATCACCAAATTTAACTTCGTGGAATAATTTTCATGTTTAAATAATAATAGCATATCATGATTCCATAAAACTCAGTGTTGTGTGTAATGCAAACAATCAAAGGAAGAAATATTTTATGAAATAATATGGTTTTACACTGGAAAATATAGAGTATTCAAACATTTTTAATGCTATATGAGTGGAGGTACAATTTATAATTTATGGGAGGGTTTCTCTAGGATATAGTTAATGTATTAAATTAATAGAGATCATTTTTACTTTTCAAGTGGTTCTAAATTAATACATTTAGAAGATTGGATGAGGATTTGTTAAAATAATCTCATAAAATAATATTTACACTTTTTATTTAATTTTATAACACCTACATCTTAGTTTTAGTGCCCCTATTAACCCTTTTTATTATTATCTTTATATCAATCTTTTCTACTATTTTGGGGGTTGGTATTGTTAATATAAACAGAAATGAGACTCATAAGTTGACACTAGTTGAAATTATTTACCATATACCATTAAAATCGTTTAATATAATTTTAAATTAATATTAATGAAACTAATATAATATTATTTCACTTAAGACTCTATTAATATTATATTCATAGATATTCAAACATTTTACATTTTAAAAAATATTAAAAGGGAATTTGAATATATACTTTTAGAATATCAATAATATTTTATATTCATAAATAAAATTTTAGGACATAATAATTTATCCACATTTTATTAATTTTCTAATTTTTAAAATCATTTTTGATATTTTCTTTAAATGAACAAGTACTATGTCATTGTTTCATAAGAATTTATGGTAATTATTCCTTCAAAAAAAGTTAAAAATAAATTTCAATAATAAAAAATAAAAATATCACTCAAAAAATCACTTCAAACATAACATAATGGTTTTGTATTGTAATAAAATAATAATTTTTAAAAAATAGATATTAAATTTTTTTATTTATGCTTTACTTAATATAATATTAAGTAAATTATCAAATATAATTGAATACAATTTATGTACATATGAATATTAGTTGATTATTGTCGATCTAAATTCATCCAATATAAATAAATAATGTTTTAGATTGATTTTGAAAGCCTTATCACCATATTTGAATCCTTAATTACCCGATTTAACCTTACCAAAGTGGAAAATACATAACAAGGTTCGCATTCATAATGAAAAGAAAAAAAATCATATATTTAACAAATTTGAACCATATGATTTGAAAAATGAAACCTTTTTTTCTTGATTAAATTTCTATAAATTGTAGAAACCCATTTTAAAAAAAACAAGAAAAACCTAATGTGAATTGTTTTTCAAAAAATGAAATTTTATGCATTAAAATTGATTTATTATTATATCATTCTTTATCAAAGTAAATGAATTATAAATTTTTTTATTGAATATATAATATATTAATTTCATTAAATTCATTCATAAATATTGATTAAATTAATTTATTTAGAGAAAAACTCATTGGGCATATAGAACCCTTTTTTCAGAATATCATCTCTCTTATCATCAAATGTTTTTTATTTATAATCAATTTATAACAAAAAAATTAATTTCATAAAGGTGTAGAAACTTATTTCCATATATTATTTTTTTCATATTTATATGATCTAATCCATCATCTAGTAAAAAACTACCAAATTAAATAATATTATTTGAGTAGTATATTATGCTTTTTTATACATGATTTCTCATGTAATTCAACCTATCAAAGAAGTTAAATTTGTTTAAATAGAAAAATATTTCATAAAATCTCAATGTGATACATTAACCCCCCTAAAATAATTTTTCCATAAAAATTCCATCACATTAATTCAATCAATAGATGATACTTTTTCCTCATCACATCCTTAGGTTCTCACAAAACATCCTCTAATTTATGGTTGTTCCATAGATATTTGATCAATTGGGTGGTCTTATTTAATTGAAATTCCTCTCTCTAATCCATAATCTACACCATTTGTTCATCGTAATAATGTTCTTCCTCCATTGGTATGACCATTATGTTCAGAACATGTGTTGTATTTAGTATATTATACATCATGAGAGATACATTGAATAGACAATAAACTTCATAGAGATTTTATAGAAGTGGAAAGACATAAGTGACCATCTTAATATGATCATGAATTTTAAAAGGATCAATATATATTTTTCTTATCATTCACTTCTTTCAAAATATCAGAACATTTTTTCAAGGGGATATGTGTAGAAATGCCTTGTCCCAAACATCAAAAATTATATCTGTTCAATGTGTGTTTTTTTAACATCCCAATCGAATCTGAATCTCTATTTTATTTCACTGAATAGATTTAACCATCTCTACCATTTTGACAGTTATATAACATCCAAATAGCATTATTTATTCAACTTCTTCCCATCATTTTGGAGTTATTCACTTCTTTCTATATACTGATCTATAAGTATCCACATTATTGTTTGAGTGAAATCAATTTTTGTAAGAAAATTCTACCAAAGGAAGGTTTTAATTCAAACCACATTTGGAATAAATAGAGAATGGTCTCAAAATTTCTTACGAAGGGGTAATGGTTGTAAAATCCACTTTAACTTCCATATTCTAGTTATAACACTCTGATATACTTTTAATCTAGATAAATAATCTATAATATCCCTTTTCATTTTATCCCGCCAAAAATACTCTTTCATATATATATAAATCATCATCCTTCTATGATGAATAGATAATGATGAATTATGAGCTTCATCCAAAAATTACTTCTTCATTTCTAGTATATATTGGACACATACTTGATTTTTGAATACTTTCAATCTGTTATTATCATGGTTTAATGCAAGAACATTACTTCCCTTGTTCATTAATTTCATATCTTCTATATATACTTGCTTAATAATATAATGGATGGATGGTTACACATTCATCAGGGAAATATATTATATTTCCTCATTCATCGTGATTTCAATATCCTTATTCTATTAATCCATTAATATTTTTCTCTTTCAATCCTCAAAATGGGAAGACATACATGGTATTTCTAACTCATAGCTTTATCCACCTTTTTCATCATTCCATCATAGTAATTTATTTATATGACATAATTTTTTCATCAACACTAATCATATTATAGGGTTCATTTTAAACTCTTACTTTTAAAATATATACATAAACATTTTATAATTATAATATATTCCACACATTTACCCATATAATTAATTCTTATATATCTTCGTTGAAAATATTTCTTCTTCAAGATTTAAATCATTTAGTGGGTAAATTTTCTCATGAATTCTCTATTTGAAAATAGAATAAGAAAAAACTATATGATTTATCATGAGAACGCATCATTTTTACTTCTTTTTTTAATCAATATATATAAAAAATCCTTTTATAGTGCAATGTAGTATAAGAAAATCTGAACTAACCATCCTTATATTCAGTTATTTGAAATTCTCTCCATGTTCAACTATCCACATGTAGTTGGATCATGTCAATTACAACTAGGGTAGTGTAGATGATAGTCATGAGAATCTTCTCACAACATGGTTATAGTATCTTACCAATATAATAATGCTATGGATATTAGTAACTAATTTTGGTGTTCATGATTTTCCCATTATATCCATCTTTAAAGTATCTAAACATATAGTCTCACATGAAATTATATAATCCAGTAATGTTACTTTCTATATAAAAACTAAAACTCAATAAATTTGGCATATATTTCCCCCCTTTATAAGGATTATAAGAACAATCATCAAACCATATTCATTCTCTTCCTTTGTAGTTGAATATATAATAATAAAATTTATAAATAATACCACAAACTAATCAATGTAATATCTAAAGACTTTATTCCATATATGAATTTGGATAACAAGATCATTGGTAAGTCAAAATGTAATTACTATAAATTTATAATGAACATACCTCATGTCATGAACCCATCCACTCCAGCCTATGATACTATATTAATGGGAGGGATATAATGACCCCAAGTCCCACCTCCAATAGTACCTGGGATGGCAATTTGCATTGATAGTATAATAATTTCATAAAAGGGATACATTTCCCTATATATTTTTATTCAATTGGGGGATGACTTGGACTATCCAAAAGAAACATCAAGAAAATATTTAAAATTAATCGAAAAAACCATCCAAAAAATCATCTTAATAATATGGATGCATCTAAATGTCTCAATTGTAATACCCAAAATAAATCTAAGGTAGTGACACATCAAATATCCAAAGGTCCAAACTTGTATTGTTCAGCATGGTCCACATAGTCTTCCTAGAAACCGAAAAATATGATTTATATACATAGTGTGAGCATACAATTATACTTAGTTGGAAAACAAATGTCTCTCATACATGTGCAAAAATAGGAAATAGTTTACCCATGAGTATACATCATAACCTAAAATTCATAACCAGTTCAACTGTATTTCCTAACCTCAATAAGGCATGCTAAAAAAATAATGCAAGATAGTAGTAATAACATGATATAAAGAATAAATATATACGGTACATGACCCTAATTTTCCACTAATTTTAATCTCCCACAACATAGTTTAATAATTCTTAGTGATCCAACCTCTTTTATATAACTTCTCATCACATAACATGACACCACATTCCATCCCATCACATCACAACACATCACTCCCATAGACACATGGTCCAACACCTCACATCACATCTATAACTAGAGTAGTAGGGTATCATAAACATATAGGAAAACATCCTCACTTTCTCCTACTAACATGAATGACTCCCAAAATATAACACCTCACAAAATCACCTGAAAACACCTGGTTCATCACATCTCCCTATTCATGAAGGCACCTTTAACATCTGATCACATCAAAAAACATCTCAGCAACGAAATATTCATCTTCTGAATATCACAGTCTATGTAGGTCACAATATGATGGATGAGGGCATTGGAAATATGGGGTATCCATCTATAAATCCTTATCATCTAGGTGTTAGAAAAAACACCCATAATATATTTTTTTATTGACACTATGTGATTTAAATGGGTGGGGAACACATAGAAAATCACAAGGAAAAAACATTGTCTATATATAATTTCATAACAGATAATCCTAACCTATGGTCCTACAACAATATAACTAACAAAATCACTACATTACCCAGATTCACTGCAACCTCTTAATTCACAACACCACATAACAAGAAACAATCCATATTTCAGAATCCAAAACCCATTTTAAATTAATCCATTTTCTAAATTTCACATTATAAAAAAATATTATTTAAATATACATCACATTATATTATTTCTAATCAATTTATGTTTTTCATTACCCATTTTCATGTTAACCAATTTACCCTTTTAGATTAAAATTCTATCTATCCAATTTAAACTTCAAAATTATAATGTAATTATAATAAAACATGGAAATCTATCACAACACTACACATAATAATCAACATAACACAATAACCAACATTTCATATTTCAAACAAACCCATTCAACATTACCACATTCTAAACCATACATCACCACCACTTTCTTGGACAACCATCCCACATCACATGTAGCACCCCAAGATTTTATGAATTTTTTTTTTAATTTCATTAATGTCTTGTGTTGTACACTACACCAAAAGGTGCTTTCACAATATACATCCTTGACTTGCCTTGCATTAAACGCAATCGCAACCTTCCTCGATAGCGTGTGTAGTACGCAATACCGAGTTTCACTAAACAACGATATGCTATTAAAATATTATTAAAACTAGCCGTTATGAATAGTAATAACCACTTTTTGAAATTTTGTAAATTTTATTTTTCAAAATGGACTTCATTTTTGGATTTGAAATATCGAAATTAGCTTAGGGTGAATTTTTTTACTTTTCGGATAACTTTCATTTTCCGATGAATAGTGAAAATTACTATATTTTAATCAAAAACACCCTTTTTAATAGAAATAATTAATTGTGATAAATTATTAATTTGAGTGGTTTTATAGTATATTTAGAATATATATTTAAAATTTAATACAATTTTGGTCATTTGATGTAATTTCACATTTAAACCAGACATAAACAAATGTCAATCTTTTGATAGTTATTATCACTTAAGAACACGCTATTTGTTTTGACGATGGGAATTAATTTTTAAATTAATTAATGAAAATTATATGTTTTGAATTTGATAAAATAGACATAATTTTTGAGTTCATAATATCAAATATTTCTTAGGCCTAATTTTTGGTATTTTTCTGGAAACTTTCATTTTTTGATAAATAGTGAAACCACTAAGTGGTAGTTAAAAAAATGAACATTTCATAAAACTAAATTTTACCGCTTCTGTGAGTGGAATTTCAAAAATCCGAAAGACACAGTTGATGTCAGTAAGTAAAATGTGGTTCAATGAGATGAAAATAATTTTTGGTGAATAGTAACTTTTTACTTTTTTTAACCACGGTTAAAAGTAAATAGGGTAATTAAGGGTAAAAATTGTATTATTATTACCCTATCACATGTACTAATTCTATTGGATATATGTAATTCGACAAAAAACTACCATAGGAATAAAATATGATCATTTAGGCCCACTTGGATTAGATTAGGACATTTAATATTAATTTATTTAAAGAAGGGTTAAAATAGTTAAAATCAAAGTTTAATAAGTAAATTATTTTTTATATAGGGTTATACATAAGATAAATTAGACTATAAATACTCATTATAATGCTAAAAGGATTTCCTACATAATGGTATTTTATTTGTAATTTTTAGACATTAAATATTTTTATTTATTTATGACACAAAGATGATGCAGTCATTATCTTACTAATGAAATATTGACATAATTATGTTATAAATACCCAAATAAATGTAATTTGAGACTTTTTATGAATTACACTACTTTTCGAGGTTAATATGACAAGTTATTATTGATTTAATTAATTTTTTTCAAATAATCATTCTATTATGATTTTTACAAAAATCAATTACTAAATAGTGTCAAAATTGACATAAAATAGTATTTAAAACAAATATTATATTATTAATTGTTATTTTATTCCTAAAAAAATCTATGTTTCGGCCAAATGACTTAGATAAGGTTATATATATTAATAATAAACAACTTGTGGTTCGTTTGGCTTGATATAATATGTTTATTAACCTTATAGTGTAAGAAAACAAGAAGACACAGTAAAAGTAAAATTATCTAACATAAAGTTAAATACAAATGATAAGGTTAAAATAAGAACCTAAACTTGTCTAAATTATATTGGATGAGTGGATTTCGACCCATCCCAACCATAGATTCTAAATAAATCAATTTGGAGCTATTTAAATCCGAATTTGGATTTATAATAAAATAATATTTTTTGTTATTCCAAAGGTGCCCCTCTCCTCCCTTATAAAAGGGAACCTCCTCCCTCTTTTCCTCACACCACTTTGAGCCTTAAAGCTCATCCAACCCCTGCCAAATTATCTTCTACACTTCCCTTGAAACATCCTAGAGGTCCTGGTCTTCTTCAAAGACCAATTTTAGTTCCTTAAGAAGAGGACTCAAAGAGGCGCTTCAAAGAAGAGGTAATGTCTGTTACCGATTCTTTCAAATTTATTTCTTCCTCCACTTCTTCTTCTTAAGTTGTTTTATTATGAAGTAATAAGATAAGTATCACTCATATACTGATATGTTATTATATGTATGAAACAACCCTATTTCACTGTCTATCCATCCTACGGAAAACGAAATCACTGCGCGTGCGTACGTACGGAATACCGTCTCCATGCCGTGGTGTAATCTATTTTCCACCACCACCTTACTTGGATGGGTATAATGGTGTACATAATAACTATATATGATTATTGTAAAGTGATATTGATTCAGAAATAGTATACATACACTCCAATACAATTCCACGATCATGAGAATGATATCATCGCTCGTCCGTAAGTACGGACTACCGTCTCCACGATGCGATGAGATTCATTATCCACGTTAACCATTCATGAATGATTATAAAGTATAAATAATAAGTAATCATGAATTATATCACATAATAATGATACTATATTTATGTGTATATATATGTATGTCATCTACTTAATTTCATTCAACTCAATAAGGAAACGAAAACAGCGTTCATGTGTACGTACGGCCTACCGTCTCCATGAACATGGTATTTCTATCCATTTACTGATCTATTATATATATGTATATTATGAATATATATTATATATAAATAATGATTTATATTCTGTAATTAATTAATCATGATCTAAGTAATCATATGAATAATTACAAGTCAAAACAAGGATGACAAATGAAACGATTTTATCCAAAACGCTCTTTAACATGGAATTTACAAAAGAACGAGTAATATAAAGTCATAAGTGAACCATATATGATATCATAACAATGGGTGTGATTATATATGTAGTCAATGACATTATTCAAATCATTATATAGGAGGTTCTGACACTTACCGAGCAAATCAGACCTAAGGTAATGGATAATTTTGCAAATCTTATTTTTATCCGAGATTGTCTATACTTTGAAATTTACTAGGGTGTATTTTATTATCCACATCCATGTTTCCTCAATATGTAATATTATTTCCATCCACCTACAATTGATTAAATCAAATTTTACCATTCGTTGATTATTTAGTAAAAGATATGAATGGAATATTTTGTCATTTTTTGTACGAGGTACTTTTTGACTTTTCCGACAAATGTACGAGAAGAATGTTTTTTTAACTTATACAGCATGAATGGATTTTTAAAACCTTATTCCCAATAAACTAACTTGACAAGTTTTCATGTTTATTTTTAATCAACTTCTTTTATTTTAAGATTGTATGACATGTTAAGAAAGGAAAATGTTTTTGAAGTAGAAAGGATATTTTCCTCAAAAATGGAGTTTAAGTATTTTATCAAAATTATTTTCCATGTAAGATAATTAATGGTTTTGTTTTCATCCCTATTATTAAATTTATTTGATTATGCTGTGACGGAATTATTTTTATGAATTCCTTTATCTTATATGAATTTTTTTATGATGTCACGATGTTTAATATTCCCATTTTTATTACATGGGTTATGCTATGATGAATGGTTTATGATTTTGTGGCACACATAAGAATGGTATCATTATGAGATGGATGGGACCTATATCTCCCTCCAATGCATTGGGTAAGGATTTTATATCTCATGAGATAGACATGGCTGGAATGGCGGGTTAAACAAGTTCAGTGAAACAGGACTGTAACGAGGGATGAACACGGTTCAGAAATAGACTTTGTCCACTATGATAGTCTTAGAAATAAGTCTTGACTAATAAGAAATGATTCTATATGATTATCTATGTACGACACAGAGTTTAATTTTTTAAGTTATGATTATTGGGATTACATTTCACTACTATGATTTATCCCATGTTATGATATTATGATCTCTTTTGCAAGTTAAGATTTCCAAAATGTTATGTTCTTATGAATATGATGTGATTGATAATTCTTTTTTTACCCTTACTGAGAATTTGAGCTCACCCTTTTATGTTTTCATTTCCCCAGGATATAATGAAAGGTTTTAGGTAAAAAAAGGAAGATATTTATGGGAGATGTTGAAGATCTTTCCCCACGATTGGAAGATTATATTCTGAGTTTCCAAAGACACTAAAATATTATGGTCCTTGTGTGTGTGTTTTTGTTATGTACTAAGTATTCCACAAAATTAATGTAATTTCCATGTACGTTAAACTTTGGGTCTCTACAGTTGGTATCAGAGGAAAGGTTTAGTCAACCTCTGGAAACTAGTATGTGAGAACTTTAGTGAGATCCCTAGAGATATTTATAAGGTATGTCTAGGGATGTCCCTAAGGTTAAGTATAATTATAGGTTATTGTCCTAGAATTGTGCTAACGATATTAGAATTAATCCTAAGATGTTAGATATTGAAGGTACTCTTCCTTTATTATGTTGTTTTTCCTAGCATGTTTTTTGCCTCTCACACTATTCTTTTTGGGTTTTAGACGATGGCTGGAACTCGAAGGAACCATGTTGATCAATGCAATGGAAAATGCAATGATTTTCCTCTTGAACAAACAAATGCTATGGGAGATGGAGTGAAAAATCTTATTATTATACTTACAGAAGCTATGAATCATTCTGGACTTCCAAATGAGCAGAGAAGGGAACAATATTATATTGTGTCCTTCATGAGGCAACGTCCACCTTCTTTCAGTGGGTCTTCTGATCCACTTGTTGCTGAACAATGGATCAGTACCACTGAAAAGATATTTTCAGTTCATCAATGTTCTGAACATGACAAAGTCATCTTAGCCGTATATCGTTTGGAAGGTGAAGCTGATCAATGGTGGAATCTTATCAAGAATACGAGGCAAAGAGATGAAATTGAGTCCATAGAATGGGACGAGTTCAAGAACTTATTTTTCAATAAGTACATCCCTTGTATTCTTCAAACAAAGATGGAGAAGGAGTTTCTTGAACTAAAGCAAAAGGATAATGATTCTGTTGGTATATACGAAGCGAATTTTACAAGGCATGCAAGGTATGCATATGGATTTATCATCCAACCTGAAAGTAAAGTTGATCGATTTTTCAGTGGCTTAAAACCAAATATTCAAAGGGAATTAGCTATAAGTGACTTAAGTAGCTATGAAAAAGGTGTGCGTTGTGCTATCAAGGTAGAAATGGAAGTTGGTGTTACTTATCCATCTCATAGTTTTGACAAGAAACAAAAGATGGAGTTCAAGGAGCAATCTTAGAATAATGGTGAAAAGAAGATGAATTTTTCCTTATGCTCAAAGTGTGGAAAGAAGCATGGTGGAGATTGTCTTAAAGGGACTAGAAAATGTTTTAAGTGTGGAAAAGAAGGTCACTGATCAGCTGAGTGTCGAAGTAATGGAAAAATGGTTTCTAATGATGTGAATAAAGAAAAGACTGTAGAGAATGCACCACTAACACTTCAATGCTTCATGTGCAAGGAAATGGAGCATTATGCTAATAAATGCCCTAATCCAAGGGTTAGTGATGATCTACATGAGAAACCACTTAATGCAAAGGACAAAGGGAAGTCACATGAGATCACTATTGGTGATGTTGAATATGAAAACGATGTGGTGGAATGATTAAGAGCTTATGTAATGGGATTCCAAAATAATGTTGTATATAGTATCGTGGAATATTGGAATATTTATGTATTGGTCTATTGTGGTTTTCAAAAATTTTATGGTACCAGTAACCATGGAAAGTGATTGAGATATTTTTGAAATCAGATGATATGCGCATAATGAAGGGATAAAGAGAAAATTAAATGTTTGACAGCATTCATGAGCTCATGATTGATATAAGGACTAATTGATACAATGGTTTGAGTATATAGAATTTTGAGGATTTTGGTATGTGGAAAGAGTTAACTTTTAACAGAATTCGTGTTTTCAATAAGGTTTAATGGGTATTCATGATTAAGGCCTTCGAATGTTTGGAATGTGACCAACAAGACATATCTCATGATATATGGGGATCAACAATGGTATTAACATGCTAGTTGTATAAACACTTTGGTAATCATTTTCACTATAATATGAGATTAGATAGCATTATTTTGGATAAGCCTAAAGATTGGAATGGATTATGTTGGACATAAGTTAGTATTGTTTAAGGATTGAAGTTTTTTTTTCGATATTAATTATGGGATGTTATAGTAATGTAGTTTTAGAAAAAGGACAACCTGCAGGACGGGCGACAACCCATCGCGTCGGACAAGGCTGTGGGAATCGAACCCACTACCGAAGTGCGACTGGCCTTTATCACCTACCACTGGCCTACAGGAAATCCTTGTTTAGTAGAAACTAGTTTTATAATATTAAGTAGTATGATATATGAAGTATAAGTCCATTTTAGGAACCATATATGATTAATCTCACTATAGATGGACTTATGTATTTTTTGATAACTTTTCCATCCTTTTGTTTGAGTCAGATGGAATGACCAATCATTCTATCACATGATCTGCTAACACAACATGAATGAAAAATTCAACTTCATTTCTTTATAAGATGAAGTGGAAATTGTCCAAATAACGACCAACGGTGAGACTATACCAAAATCACGAAAGTATTTCTTCTATTTCCAATTTTATCAACTTTGGGGAAGTGATCTTGAAAACCAAAAATGTTGTCCTGGTGCTCTTATATCTGATGAATCATATGGTACCTTAGATCATTACAAATTTATTGCTTTATGATTTCTGGCTTTTCCATAGCCATGTTCTCTACCACTCTCCATCAGAACATGATAGTTAGATTTCTCTTCCATGTCCATATTTTCACCAACGTGGAAACCCAGTGATTAGTTTATTTGGGTAACCGTTACATTTCGTACATTTGTTTTTAAAGATTGGTTTTGGTATTCCTTTTTACGATGTGGGTTTCTTTCAAAGAAAATTTCGAATAGTAAACCATTTATAACCCCGACGAATTTTGAGGGCGAAATTCATTTTAAGGGGGTTAAAATGTAACACCCCGAGATTTTATGAAAAATATTTTTTTTTAATTTCATTAATGTCTTGTGTTGTACGCTACACCAAAAGGAGCTTGCAAAAAACACATTCTTGACATTCCTTGCATTAAACTCAATCTCAAACTTCCTCAATAGCGTGTGTAGTACGCAATACCGAGTTTCACTAAACAACGATATGCTATTAAAATATTATTAAAACTAGCCGTTATGAATAGTAATAACCACTTTTTCAAATTTTGTAAATTTTATTTTTCAAAATGGAATTCATTTTTGGATTCGGAATATCAAAATTAGCTTAGGGTGAAATTTTTTTACTGTTCGGATAACTTTCATTTTCCAATGAATAGTGAAAATTACTATATTTTAATTAAAAACAACCTTTTTAATAGAAATAATTAATAGTGATAAATTATTAATTTGAGTGGTTTTAAAGTATATTTAGAATATAATTTTAATATTTAATACAATGTTGGTCATTGGATGTAATTTCACATTTAAACCAGACATAAACAAGTGTCAATCTTTTGATAGTTATTATCTCCTAAGAACACACTATTTGTTTTGACGACGTGAATTAATTTTTAAATTAATTAATGAAACTGGTATGTTTTGAATTTGGTAAAATAGACATCATTTTTTAATTCATAACATCAAATATAGCTTAGGACTAATTTTTGGTATTCTTCTGGAAACTTTCATTTTTTGATGAATAGTGAAACCACTAAGTGGTAGTTAAAAAAATGAACTTTTCATAAAACTTAATTTTACCGCTTCTGTGAGTGGAATTTCAAAAATCCGATAGACACGTTTGATGTCAGTAAGTAAAATGTGGTTCAATGAGATGAATATAATTTTTGGTGAATAGTAACTTTTTACTTTTTTTTACCACGGTTAAAAGTAAATAGGGTAATTAAGGGTAAAAATGTTATTATTATTACCCTAACACATGTCCTAATTCTATTGGATATGTGTAATTCGACAAAAAATAACCTTAGGAATAAAATATGATCATTTAGGCCAACTTGGATTAGATTAGGACATTTATTATTCATTTATTTAAAGAAGGGTTAAAATAGTTAAAATCAAAGTTTAATAAGTAAATAATTTTTAATATAGAGTTATACATAAGATAAATTTGACTATAAATACTCATTAGAAATCTAAAATGATTTCCTAAATAATGGTATTTAATTTTTAATTTTTAGACATTAAATAATTTAATTTATTTATGACACAATGATGATGCAGTAATTATCTTATTAATGAAATATTGACAAAATTGATGTTATAAATACCCAAATAAATGTAATTTGAGACTTTTTATTAATTAAAATAATTTTCTATGTTAATATGACGATTATTATTGATTTAATTAACTTTGTTCGAACTAATCATTCTGTTATGATTTTCACAAAAATCAATTACTAAATAGTGTCAAAATTGACATAAAATAGTTTTTAAAACAAATATTTTGTTATTAATTGTTATTTTATTCTTAAAAATCTATGGTTCGGCCAAATGACTTAGATAAGGTTATATATATTAATAATAAACAACTTGGGTTTTTTTTGGCTTGATATAGTAAGTTTATTAACCTTATAGTGTAAGAAAACAAGAAGACACGGTAAAAGTAAAATTATCTAACTTAAAGTTAAATATAAATGTTAAGGTTATAATAAGAACCTAAACTTTTCTAAATTCTTTCGGATGAGAGGACTTCGACCCATCCCCACCTTAGCATCTAAATAAATCAATTTGGAGCTATTTAAAACCGAATTTGGCTTTATAATAAAATAATATTTTTAGATATTCAAAAGGTGCCCCTCTCCTCCCTTATAAAAGGGAACCTCCTCCCTCTCTTCCTCACACCACATTGATCCTTCAAGCTCGGCCAACCCCTACCGAATTCTCTTCTCCACTTCCCTAGAAACATATTAGAGGTCCTATTCTTCTTCAAAGACCAATTTTAGTTCCCTAAGAGGAGGACTCAAAGAGGCGCTTCAAAGAAGAGGTAATGTCTGTTACCGATTCTTTCAACTTTATTTCTTCCTCCACTTCTTCTTCTTAGGTTGTTTCATTATGAAGTAATAGCATAAGTATCACTCATATACTGATATGTTATTATAAGTATGAAACAACCCTATTTCACCATCTATCCATTCTACGGAAAACGAAATCACCGCGCGTGCGTACGTACAGAATATCGTCTCCATGCCATGGTGTAATCTATTTTCCACCACCACCTTACTTGGATGGGTATAATGGTGTAAATAATAACTATATATGATTATTTTAAAGTGATATTTATTCTGAAATAGTATACATAAACTCCAATAAAATTCCACGATCATGAGAACGATATCATCGCTCGTGCGTACGTACGGACTACCGTCTCCACGACGCGACGAGATTCATTCTCCACGTTAACCATTCATGAATGATTATAAAGTATATATAATAAGTAATCATGAAATATATGACATAATAATGATATTGGATTTATGTGTTTATATAGGTATGTCATCTACTTAATTCCATTCAACTCAATCAGGAAACAAAAACAGCGTTCATGTGTACGTACGGCCTATTGTCTCCATGAATGGTGTATTTCGTTCCATTTACTGATCTATTATATATATGTATATTCTGAATATATATTATATATAAATCATGTTTTATATTCTGTAATTAACTAATCATGATCTAAGTAATCATATGAATTATTACAAGTCAAAACACGGACGATAAATGAAACGATTTTACCCAAAACGCTCTTTAACATGGAATTTACAAAAGAACGGGTAATATAAAGTCATAAGTGAACCATATATGATATCATAACAATGAGTATGATTCTATAATAAGTCAATGACATTATTTAAATCATTATACAGGAGGTTCGGACACTTACAAAGAAAATTATACCTAAGGTAAGGGATAATTTTGCAAATCTCGTTTTTATCCGAGATTGTCTATACTTTGAAATTTACTGGGGTGTATTTTATCATCCACATCCATGTTTCCTAAATATTTAATATTATTTCCATCCACATAAAATTTTTTAAATCCAATTTTACCCTTCGGTGAGTTTTTAGTAAACGATATGAAAGGAATCTATTGTCATTTTTCGTACGAGGTAATTTTTGACTTTTCCGACAAAAGTAAGAGAAGAATGTTTTTTTAACTTATACGGCATGAATGGATTTTTAAAACATTATTTCCAAGAATCTTCCTTTAAAAGTTTTAATGTTTATTTTTAATCAACTTCATTTAGTTTATAATTGTATGACATGTTATGAAAGGAAAATGGTTTTGAAGTAGAATAGATATTTTCCTCAAGAATGTAGTTTATGTATTTTATCAAAATTATTTTCCATCTAAGATAATAAAGGGTTCTGTTTCCATCCCTATTATTACATTGATTTGATTATGTTGTGATGGAATTATTTTTATGAATTCCTTTATCTTATATGAATTGTTTTATCATGTCACGATGTCTAAGATTCCCATTTTTATTACATGGGTTATGCTATGATGAATGGTTTATGATTTTGTGGCACACATAAAAATGGTATCATTATGAGATGGGTGGAACCTATATCTCCCTCCAATGCATTGGGTAAAGATTTTATATCTCATGATATAGACATGGCTGGAACGACAGGTTAAACCGGTTCAGTGAAACAGGACTGAAACGAGGAATGAACATGGTTCAGAAATGGACTTTGTCCACTAAGATAGTCTTGGAAATGAGTCTTCACTAATAAGAAATGATTCTCTATGATTATGTGTGTATGACACAAAGTTTCGTGTTTTATGTTATGATTGTTGGGATTACATTTCACTACTATGATTTATCCCATGTTATGATATTATGATCTCTTTTGCAGGTTAGGATTTCCAAAATGATATGTTCTTATGAATATGATGTGATTGATATTTCTTTTGTTTACCCTTACTGAGCATTTGAGCTCACCCTTTTATGTTTTCATTTCCCCAGGATATAATGAAAGTTTTTAGGTAAAAAAAGGAAGATCTTTATGGGAGATGTTGAATATCTTTCACCACGATTAGAAGATTATATTCCGAGTTTCCAAAGACACTAAATTGTTATGGTCCTTGTGTGTGTGTTTTTTTATGTACTAAGTATTCCACAAAAGTAATGTAATGTCCATGTATGTTTAGCTTTGGGTCTCTACATCACATCCTCATATTCAATCACACATTTTCCCAAATGATGTCATATAGAAAAATCACATTCACACCTCGTATCACACCTCCCTATATCATTCACCACAAAACAACAACTTCACACACACCACATTAAAAAAAACTTTATCCAAAAAATCAATTCCACAAACAGATTCCATATTACACATAGTAATGAATTTTCAAATATTTGAAAGGGTATATTTATCACTTTTACCTCATTGTTTAGGGGAATTCTCACACAATCTATATATATAGGGAAAACCATATTATTATCTAAATATAAGTGATTATCTATTCCCATTTAGGGTGATACGAAACTAAGAAAAAAATAAAGGTTCTATAATGTCACTACTATAGAAAAGGAAAATCATCCAATGACTAAATTTTTTAGTAAGTCGTTAATCCTATATAGTTATTATATCAATGATAATAAATACTGTAAAAAATATGATTCCATTTCTATAGTCCCATTCAAAATTCAGTTAGATAATTCATTTTTTTGATTATATATATGAAACTACCTCCATAAAGATTAAAAATAAACCCTCCCTATATTGTACACATAAATATAAATGAAGGGGAATTCCATACCTGTAAGAAATCCTCACACGACTTGATGCACCAAAATAGGGGGCAAGAGAAAGATAGATTCGATGATGGACAACATGTGGCACTAGATGAAGGGTCCCATGAATCCAAGGGAAAGGGTTCTGTAATGTCTGGTTTTGAGAGAAAGTTAGTGGGGAGGAAAAAATAAGGATCTTCATTTCTATGTAAACAAATATAGAATGATTACGTACTCAGATCGTAATAGATATCATTTAACAGTTATTAAGGATCACATTAAACTCCATTCTTAAGGAGTTGTTTATATCCATGATCATCGTAAATAATCAAGGATAAAATCTTCTTTGAGGAATCTACCTTTTAAGTTCCTTGATTTATTATACTAAAATACTAGTATGGTGATTTTCACGAAACTAGTTGAAATCTCTATGTGGGAAATTTCATGTATATGAAATCCCCATGTAGTTGTTTTACATAGCCGATTCACATAGTTGATCGATCACATAGATGATCGCTCACTTATTCAATCAACATAGCCAACCCACTTATTAGATCACTCATAGAGACATTATACCTAACTGGTCTAGTCACATAGGTGATTCACATATTCTATCCATCCATATATCCAACTCACATTACCAGTCGCTCACATAACTGATTTATACACATTAATGATTCAATAAGTAGATAATTCTAATACAAAATTCATCCATATTGCTTATTCATCCACAAAAATTATTGACAAGGTCAATACATGTAGTCGATTCTTACATATAGATAAATCAGGTAGGTGATGTCTCCATGTAGTTGATCCACATATCTTATTCTTCTATATAACCGATTTATATAGGTAATGGCTCCACAAAGCTGGGTTGAATGTCTATGTGGAGAATCCTTATAAAAAGAATTGAAAAATCACCTAAAATCAATCTAACTAAGATAAATATAAATGTAACAGTCTATTAAGGAATAATCAATTACATCAAATACCTCGTTAATGATTTTATTTATTAATAATAAAATCCATAGGTGGGTAAAGGAAAATATGTTTGAACAACCACCCCATGAGATACCACTCAAAGATCACTCAATACCACTAACACTATAACTAGTTAAACATTCCAACCAAAATGATCTCAAAACCACCAAAAAACTATGTCACAACATTAAAAAAATATCCCAACCCCAAATCACTACAACAAACAAATTTCACTTCTCCAAACATCTGAATCAGTTAATTACATTTTTATTTTAAAAATACAATCTTATCTGAGTGGCACTGACTTGACTGTTTGGTTTTAATCAAATCATATTATAATGAATCTTGATTAGGAATTAGGTTCTCCCCTTCTCATACATTAGAACATGTCACGCATAACACATCAATAAAATAGAAAATCAATGGAACAACACCTCTTATTAAACATCATGATCCAAAAATCGCATCATTTAGGAAAAACCAAACAAAACAAAGAAACTAAAACTATCTCCATGTACTATGAACACATCTTCATCTCTCATTCCCATGTACTCTCCTCCAGGCCACCATACATCCAAAACATGTGAACCAATGGAATATTGTATCCAAAAAACACCATCTATCAAAAATCTCGAATCTCTATGGGATACTCCATGAACATCGTGTCATCCCCAATATCCAAATATACCCATCAATTACGTGGGAGTCATCATGAAAATACTAATGAAGTTGAGATACATAGAATATTTCATGGATCATATATAACAATGGATGAAACACCAATGTATATTCCACTTCACTGACTCTCCCAAACACCACAAAGGGCCCAATGAACCTAGCAGAAATCTTACATCCTATGACTATCCTCCAATTGCCCACATAAAAGGGAGACCTCAAAGAACGTGCGGTATCCAATATCAAACTCCAATGGCATCCACATAAAATAATAATAAATATTATTCTTATCCTATACTAAATTAATTCAATCATAAACAAGATTAACCTTATCTATCATGTTATACAGCTCATCTGGATCAAAAACTACTGCCTGCCTAACATCCATCCAACACAAGATAGGATGAAACAATTGCTCATAAAAGACCTCAAATGAAGCTATCTGTATGGATGATTGATAGATGTTTTTATATGAAAACTAAATCAAAGTCAATTATCATTTCCATGGTCTTTCAAATTGTAAGACACAGACACATCATGTCCCTTAGAATATGGATAATCCACTCCATCTATTCATCCATCTATCCATCTATCTATGGGTGAAAAGTTGTACTATGGTGTAAAAATGTTATAAAGGTATTATAAATTATCTTATAGACTTGAAATGTATAAAGAGTCTCCCAATTTTAGAAAATGGATATTGGTACCCCATCCAACCGCACAACCTCATCAACAGTACCCCTTCATAAATCATCAACAACACCCAACTCTTTTATCCCTAAGAAGAGAGATGATTTTGTCCACTGATGCACAGTTTCCTAAATAGAATCACAACCTCCTTGATATTTCAGTAATAATATGACTAAATACATTGATATGTTATCATATTTCCACTTGGGAACATCTATCAATTATAAAAAACCTCCAAGAACACAATGTATAATAGTTACCTTATAAAAAACAAAACACTTCACCACAAACTCTGCCACAATCCCTTTCATCTCAAGCCACCAAAATTGCATCTCCAATCCCTGATACATCTTATAAAATACGAGGTGTATTACCAATGGTGATATTTGAATTCCATGAATGACACCTTTGTACGTAAATACTATAACAAACAACCTCCATTGAAAAAATACAAATTGTTCCAAACATCCTATGACTATCCCTCGATGCCATCATCATGGACAACATGGTTGCACATATCCTCTACCTCTAACTTTACCCATCATGATTCCTCCACCTACTGTATAAAAGAATATTACAATGTCATATAAAACAAGAAAAATCTAGGATTAACCACCTTTTCATCTATTTTAAGTGATATAAATACATCATTACATTCCTAGCATCTCTAGACACTTGAGGCACATCCTTACAAAAAAATATTCATAGTGCATTGGCCAAAAAATTCCATTTTCATGAGTTATAGGAGATCTCAAAATCATAATCCTGAGGATACTCCATCCAACTCCGGTATCATAGATTCAAATAATGATGAGATAATACATACCTCATACTCATCTGATCTGTGAAGATCACAAATACCACCCCACAGAGTAATGATATCACAACTTTAGCAAAAAAACTATTGATTACTCTTTATCATGGGTGAATAATTATTATCAGTAAGATGTAACTTACTAGATATATAAGATATTCCTACCTTCCGTTGTATTAACACAATTATCAATCCTAGATAGAATGAATTATATAACACCTCATGCATCACGAATTCTCCAAAAAACTGAAGCACTAGAACACTGAATAACTTATTGTTTAGGTAAAATAATTCTACATGTAACTAATCACTCCACACAATAGCCTTGTCCATCCAAGTCAAGGACATTTTTGGGGGTATATCACGAGAGAAATCAAACACAAATAACTAATAATACCCTACAATACAAATAAAACTATGATCCACTACAATGGTCTTGGGTATTGTCCACCAAAGAACTACAATGAACTTTAATGGGTTTACTTACACACACTATAGTGAAACCACATGCCAAAGGAAATGTAACTCTCATGTCCAAAACATACACTTGGAAAAATTCAAATATAGACAGTGTCATCGAAGAACCTACAATACTTCTATGAAATTATCAAAATCCTCCTCCCCTGACATTGAGTAGAACAATATTTTATCAGGGAAAACAACTATGAACTGGTCTAGAAATTCATGGAAAACTATGTTCCTGATCCCCAAGAACATATCTAGTGTGTTTATTGCACCAAACTTCAAGGATAGAACTTGATGTTCTCATACCTACATAGAAATGTAGTCTTAGAAATATGTTTCTCTTTCATACTAATCTAGGTTACTCATACTATATATCAATCATAGAAAACTAACATTCCACTCTTAGTTAGTCGAAGAGATCATATATCTTTGAAAGTGGGGAATTATTCTTGAAAATTACCAGATTCAACCTCTGGTATTTTATTCACAACATCATAATATGATCCCCATATTAGTGAATAACACTATAGCACACCTTGGTGACATAATAGTTTGGATGAATCCATTCTTCATTAGATTGTATATTTCAATCAAAAAATTCTAACAACTCAATGGGTTATATATGATCAGGATCCCTTAAAATAAGAGAAGCACCACACTACAAGTATATCCCAAACGCAACATTACATCGAGGGGGTAGTGACACAACTTCGTAGGGAAAAACATCCTAAAAATAACGAAAAACCATGGGATACTCCTACAACCTAGTGTCTAATAAATCCATACATAAATCTTAAATTAAGTATAGAATGTGTTCCACATGTTTATTTACCAACTGGAAAACCCACTCACCAATGATAACCACACGTTGGATATCCATGTCATATAACTACAATATTCTCTAGGAGTCAATAACAACATATATAGAATAAAATAGATAATATTAAGACTGAAAAAATATATTTTTTTCATGAAAATGAAAATATACCAATGAGGCTGACGTGTCCCCACCATCAATATACACCTCAGGCACAAAACAAACAATATGGTCCAGCCTCCGATTAGTTTAGTTAACACTATAATAATTGAAATACTATCTACATCAATTTACAAATAATATAATGGATCGTGAGGGAAAAAGGGATTTAGAGTCCCTTAAATCAATCAAGTCCCAAGAAAGTGTACTAATTCAAATGATCATATATTTAATGATCTTAGGCCACACAAGCACTGCCAAACCCAATGCCTACATCTGACCACACCCTACTCCCCTAACTATATAATAATGACCATCTCCTCATTCACACTATGTACTATGTCCCTGAATACACAGAACATCCTATGATCTCTCTCAACCTGCTACGTCCTCACTCATTGGAGCATAATTCTATTTCCCCTACTACAAAAATGTCCTCACATGAATCTACTGCTGAACTTTACAATGAAACTAAAAATCATTACCAAGATAATCCCTATAATGCACTATAAACTAGTCCTATTGTTGACCGTGAACAATAATGATAAAAAATATAAATAATTCCAAAGAGAAAAACGTAAAACTGATGAGGTAGAATAATCATTGGTTGAAACCATGAATTCCCTAATGGATGAAACCTGATGCCAACAACTATAATCATCGGTGAACCTATCAAGATACTCTCTGGAGAAAATTATTCTTGAAATTTCATTCTCTAAATAACACACAATAAAATCCAATGGCCCTAAGGCCTTTAATTTTTATTGATTTTTGATAATCCACATTTCAAGGGGTGAGGTGGAACCCTTACAAGGTCCGTAGGTGTAAGTATTACATGGCCGGTAGGCCTTAGAGGAATTCATTGCTCATAGGCTTCAAACATTACATACATCCCGGACTAACTACTTGGAACTTTTCTTTCCCAGCATATTCATCGTGAAATATGCTCTCCACCTTCACATGGTTGTTCAGCTAGGCATTCCCGTGCATGCATAGGCTTGTCCCGATGGCAGGTGCCATACCCTCTCATTATTTAAATCTGATTAGCTTCTACTGTAGTGAAATCTCCTTGCTCATCCTCCTTGAAAAGCTTCTTCCTTGTAGGTTGTCTAGTTTGCATCTACACTAAGGTGGCCTGAAGGCCTTGAGGTGGCCCAATGGCCTTACTGACCTGAAGGCCTGTGTGGCTCAAAGGCCTTAGAGGACTCAGGGACCAAATTAGAGGTCTGAAGGCCCAAATAGGGGCATATTCCTAGCAGTTACAGTGCCAAAATGTGCCTGCTATAGTTCCCACTATAGTAACTGCTACAGTACTGCACAGTTCCCGCTCTAGTACCTACTATAGTACTGCTACAGTAACTTCTACAATACTGATACAGTGATGTTAAAGATATGGGTAAAAATAGAGGTGCTCACTGAACATTATCCTGATGCCCTATACTTATATGATCCCCTTATAAAAATAGAGAAACGCTTTCCACTTCTCTACCTACATTGATGATAAAAGAATAAATGAACAAAAATCCCTTTAGATTTCTAGCCACAACACATCTTTCTCCTTCTTCTCACCGATAAATAGTGTCCACCACTAATGCGATGATCCCCGCATCTGACTAACTACAAATGGGATCTAGTACTATACCCTTTATTATATCAACCTCAAAGTAATCTCTATCTCCTATAACCATCACTTTATTTCTATATTATAGATAATAACCTCATTAATACATCTATTAAAAAATGGGAAACATTCTCTTCCAATGATTATCTAACTTAACCGGATCATCCCTCTGTTGGTCAACTGAGTCATCCATCTGAACCTCTACTGCCTAAGGCACACACAAATGATGACCAAGAACAATAACTATAATGGTCAGAAATATTTAATAATATAGATAGTAATAGATTTTTTATGTATTATTTTATTCAACATTAACTTATTTAAACAATTCAAGAATGAAATCCACTAAGGTCAAACAAAAACACCAGTAATAATAATGGATGTACCTCTCCTAGTTATCTACTCTAAAAAACATTCCACCTCAATTGATCAATAAATAATATTATAGTTCATGAATTAGATTATGGGGGGCCTAAAATCCCTTATACTAGTTGGCCCCTATGCCAATGTCATGCACCAAGGTCAACTAGCATTATTTCCCTACTAACCCTTCTAATCTTCACTATACCTATCCCCAAACTCCATCTTGCCTCACAGTTGACCTATGATGACAGTATTTCACCATCCCTCTCACCCCAACTAGCTAAAGATACCACATTGAATGGAGATAGATAGTGACTCCCCAATTCCCACCACCAGTAAGCCCTGGGTGTGTAACTAGCACTGATGATTAAAAAAAATCATAAAATATGAGTCATTAACCTCTATATTAATATGGTATCATGAGAAAAATTAACCATCCACAACAAAATCCATGGATGAATACAAATTAATGTGAAAAAACCTCCCTAAATTCATGAATATGTAAAATTTAAACATCTGAATGTTTCCAAATTAACAGCCAAAAGAAAGCTACCGAAGAAACATAGTAACTATCCATAGGCCCGAACTAGTAATGTAGGGAATGGACCTTGTAGTCTTATTAGAAACATGATTTTTGGTTTTATATATGTAGGGTGGTAATAAAATTACACTCAATGAGAAATCCAAATTCTCTCAGGCACATTTTAAAAGAGAATACTAATGCACCAATGAGAATACAATAGAACAAACAACACCTAAACAAGTCAACTATCCATCCTAACCTCACTAAGGTAGACTCATCAAATAATATAATAAAGGATTAATAGAATTATATATATAATATGGATATAGGGTACATCATAATAAATTCCCACTAGTTTTATGGTCTAGCACCCAAAAAGCATACATCTTGGAACTCCCACGTCATTCGTATAACACCCCATCACATCACATCACACCACATCCCATTCAATCACATAAAATAAAAACCTTGAAAAAGTATTTTGGTTCATCAATTTACATCATATCCCCAACTAGAGCAGTTGGGTATCATGAACAAGTTGAACATAAACCTTATGTCCCCATCCTATTTTCTTGACCGCCATATTAAATTTCCTTACTATCTCACCATATCAAGAAAAATAACCTAGGTCAAAAACTCTCATCATACCCGATGAAACATGGGAGATCTCATCACATCATAAATCATATTAAAAGAACACTTTTGACATCTTGTCATCATATCCAATACATGTCATCATGACTTAGAGGCGGGAGTAGGGGATAGTGGGTAGCTAATCATCCATCCCTACCTCTAGTGTAATGGAAAAAACACCACACAAAACATTTGGTTTTCTACACTAGGTTCTTGAAAAGGGTGGGAATATATTGAAAATCACATTAAACATACATAGTATAAATATAATATCATAACACACAATCCCAACCTATGGGTTCCCAACAAGTTCACCGACCACCTTATAATATTCCCCACATTCATTTCCACCTCTAATTTCACAACACCTCACAAAAAGCCACAAGACACATTTAAAATTCAAAATCTCCTTTCAAATAAATAAATTTACATATTTCACATTATCATTCAATTTCATTTAAAAATACTAATTATTCTATTATTTCTTGAAAATTTAATTTATCCATAATCTATTTTAACATTTAACTCAATACCACTTTTAGTTTATCATTCTTTAAACATTTACATCCCATTTCAATTTCAAAATTATCATTTAATTCCAATTCTACTAGGGAAGAAATCAAAAAATGACATAAAATAAGAAGAACATCAATGTATCCCATCATTCCTATTTC
The DNA here is from genome assembly GCA_963277665.1 of Viscum album. NCBI lineage: Eukaryota > Viridiplantae > Streptophyta > Magnoliopsida > Santalales > Viscaceae > Viscum > Viscum album. The sequence continues at coordinate 480,465,293 of OY728141.1, forward strand.
CATAAAACTCAGGCACCATTACTGCATTAATAGACACACAACAGAATACCCACCCAATCTCTCCCACATTCCATCACAACTACCCCACACGATGACATGAAAAATGATAAAAGACCTCCATATATTGCATCACAACAAACAATTAGAGAGACACATCATAGAATAATACTCATATCATCTTATACAATAAATCGACTTCCCACGCACCACATTAACACAAAAATCCATTCCAGACATCCACTTCTACATGCTCATTCCACATTTTACAAAATAATTCATTTTTGGATTTGGAATAAAGTAACATTATCACTTTGATTTCATTGTTTATTGGACCTCTCACTCAAGCCATATATATAGGGGAAACTGTTTCATTAAGTTAATATAATTGATTATCAAATTATATTTATGGTGATATAATATAATAATGAAAATACGGGTTCCATAATTTCCTAACTATAGTGGAAAAAAGACACCAAAAACCACAGTTTCTAGCATGGCATTGTGCTAAACAATCCAAATATAAATAATAATAATAAATCATATTCAAATTTATGGTTCACATTCCCCTAACCCTTTTTAAATTTATTTAACCAATTATCTAATATTTATTAATTTGGATGAAATCTAATTCCCAAAGATAATAAAAAGTTGACCTTTCGATATGATATACATAAATAGAAACTAATGGAAATTCAATTCCTAGATGAAATGTTCCTCACATGACTCGATATAGAAATGTAGGGGGCATTTTTAGGACAAAATCTTGAATAGGGAACTAGATTCACAAGAAGAAGTGTTCCAAGACTCCAAGGGAAGGGTTCTAGAATTGATAGTATCAAGAAAATGAATGAAGGATAGAATAAAGGAATAATATTCATTTTGAGTAAATAGAAATGTAACAATCAGTTATTTATATCACAAAGGATTTACATAACCAATTACTATAGAAATCATTAAAACCCACATGAAAGGACTCTTTTAAGGCGTATATAATCACTAAAAATCAAGGGTACATTTATCCTTGATGAATCATACTTGTATCCCCTTGATTAATGTTGTCAAAAGACCCACATAAGTGTTTTGATAAAAATGGTGGGAAAATCTAGGTGGACTATTTCATTTGGAAAATAGTACCACATAAATTGAAGTAGACAATATACATATTTGATCAGTCATTTATCTGAATCATGTTGTAGACCCAGCCACGTAGTAGATCCACATAGTCGATCTATCAACGTAATCGATTCCTATAGTCAAACTATCACATAATAAATTCATCACATCAATTATTAATGTAGATGAACACTCTCATAGCTGATTCGTCCACATAGTTTATTTTTCCACAAAACATATTATCATTATTGATACACATAGTCGACCAATCCACATAAATTATTTTCAATGATCAATGCTCTACATAGTGAGTTCACATAGTCGATTCATCCACATAATTAATTTTTGTACGAGATGGATCCACATAGTCGATTCGACGGGGTATGAGGAGAAGCCTAACAAAAATAAGGGGAAAACCACAAAATTCCCTCTAATCACCACAAAATAAAAAAATAATGGTCTAGAAAGGTATGGATAGTTACATCTTGTATGAAAGGATATCTTGGATATATAGTCCCTCTTGACCCTTAATGGATGATATCAAGATAAAGGATCAATCTTGGAAAAATAATCATCTCCTCATAAATTATATCATAGATGAATAATACAAGGTAAGAGATTATTTTTCATAATAGTGATATTATTATGTTCTCAATAACAAAATCAAAGATGCATTGTACCATCATTATTTTTTAATAAAATGAACAAATTAACCCTATGTTGAATCACTAGGATAACTAAATCCGTTTTCAATATTCTATTGGACTTCTTTAATTACTAAAACTCAATTATGGATTAATATATAGTGTCTTTGAAAGAGGTGTAGCACCAAGAATATGTTATTATTAAAAACTCATCATTGTGATTCGAGGTAGAGGAGTATTGGAATGTTATCAACAAATACCTCAGAATATTTATGAAAAATATGATAGTTTTCAGTATTTAGTTCCCCATACATTTTAGATAAATATGACTTATGAATAGGTAGTAAAACCCATGTGATTGATGTTACATCTATTGGGATTTTACGTTCATCTTCACAATATTATTTGAACACAAGTCAATTCAAAATATCAAAAGTAACTTCTTTTCCTTAAAAATTTATTTGTGATCTAAATTTTTAGATTCAATCCATTCCCATTATTAAATAATATTTAATAATTGGAATAATAATTATATATTCAAGTATCACTTCAAATAATCTTCTATCAGATAGTATCAATAAATATGATATGAGATCATCATACCATTCATAGTTTTATATTTCAACTCAATATCTAATTGTTGAGTTAGTAATGTGAAACCCATATATAATTCATCAAATATGAAATAATGGGTAATTTAAATCAAATAAATAATTTTAAATTTCAATGTGGATGATATTTTTACCTTTCAGGACACCACTAGGAACTTCAGCCTAAGATGATGTAATTTTCTGAGCTTGACCTTCCCCCTGTCCTCTTTTATGGTAATTTCCCTTAATATTTGGGTCATTGGATTCCTTAGTTACAAATATCCTTAAATTTGAATCATTTTTTATATATTATCCTTTAACCATGGATTCCTATTCATGATGTTCTTTCTCTCCACATATTAAACCAACTCATGTACCCTTAAATCTTATACTACTGTTTTTCCTTCCAGAAGTTTCACATATTGAAAATACCATCTTCTATTCTTCCCATTATTCATTTTTTATTTTAGGATGTTATTATTATTCCTAGTATTCTCTTTCATTCGATCATAGACATACAATTTTATAATTTATTCCCTATCATTATATCAGATGATATTATATCATTAAATGATGAGAATATTTGGGAGAATAGTTCCCTTTGAATTAATGAATTTACCGCATCAATGAAATGGACAATATTACATTTTTATTCTGTATTTCAACCACATAATGACTATATCTACCTAAAAATATAACTTCATACATGGAAACATTTTCATCTTCACTTTGTATTATACTATGGAATTGTCTCTCCATATTCATTCAATGTTCACGCGGAAAATATTTATCAAGATAAGTACATTCAAGTTGTTCCACTATATGATTGTTATTTTCTCCATGTCCTTGATGTTTTTAATTAATGAATACCATTGATCTGTATCCCCCATAAGATGATAAAAAATCCTTGAAAACATTTTCCCGTTCATTAGATCCCAATGTTAGAAATATCTTATCTAAATAAATTATCCATTACTCAGATACTAATGGATTTTTTGGTAACATTGAATGATGGATGTTATTATTGCAATAAATGGGATAAAATTATTATAACGTCTTGAATGAGTGTGGATCAAAACATTCTCATGTTTTTGATTCTGTTGTATATCGGTGGACGGTCAGAGGAACTCTAGAGGAGTCAGAGTGTTGAGAACAGGTTGTATAGAACATTCACGACATGAATGTATGTTTTACACTCTATAAAATAATATCACGATGTCAAATATTGTTTCACACCATATAATATTTTAGGTTTTGAAAAATATATAAAATGTAGAGGTTCTAATTTATTCAGTAGAAACCAATATCAAAGAATTACACAATGTGAAAGGGGATTACACTTCACGTAATCCCTTGACTCTATAATGTTTTAAGTGTTTTTCTTGCCACTAATGTTGTCAAACCCTACTACTGCAGCTTCCCTCTCCCTTATCCCATGAAACCTGGATGTCACATCCTTAGTTTTTTGGAGATCCCTTCTACATGAGTTAATATCAGGCTTCCATCTTTGAATTTTGGTGACTCGACATGATCCAAGATGTGTTTTTCTTTCAATTTCTAATGGGTTTTCCTAGGTTTATCTAATTTCCTCTCGTATCATATATACATGCAATGGTGGATTCTTACCCATTTATATAATAGGATTTAACTTGGTTGTTGTTGGTACAGTTGAGTGATGGAATCCTTGGTTTTACATAGATCTTAAAGAGGAGGTGATCAGAGAACCGTTGTTTGTTCCATTCTCATACAAAGATTGTCGAATACCTTTTGAGGTTGGAGATTTGTTGATTATCGATTTAATAATGTGAAATAATAGACATAGTATGATTTATATCCTTGGATTGTAATAAATGTAATCTAATTAATTCATTGCACCAGATTAAATAATTTGAATTGATCACATAAATAAGTTTCTTCTATGTACCCTCATAATGATTTTCCTCTTAATTACATACGTAGTATGATATCTTTGATTTTCATGATTTTAATTTTTTTTTGATGAAATATTTTAATGAATGTAAAGATGAAATTAATTGATAATTAATTGGATAAAATATGAAATATTCCTATTTAAAGAATCTGGTTGTTGTTCTTGTAATTAGATTTTAATCTAATCTATGAATGTTTGAATGTTAAATTGAATTATTTATTTAACCTAAATCCTTATTATAATTTTTTATAAAGGAATTAAATGAATGCTAAATTAATATTTTAATTAATTTATGATAGCTTGTAATAGATTTAGGTAGCTTGTTCCTTAGGTTTCTCGTAGTTGGAACCTATGATAATGATTTAGTTAATTTATGATGGAATATGAACCTTTTGTGGGAAATAAGATAATTTAATATTATGGCTCAATGATCCCTCTTTCTTGTAAAGGAAATGTGCCCAATGTTATTGAACCACGAGAGATTATTTTGTCTAAAGGTTTGATGGCTTTATTTGGAGATAAGATCTTGTTTCTATGTCTGTTTACGTCTTCTTGTGATGTGACATAATCCTGGTATGGATGATCCTATAAAGATGTTGTGGTATGTGGGGATGTGAGGCCTGGATGTTACATGAGCTTGGGATGGCTGATCATGGAGGGATGTTGTTATATGTGGGGAAGAGAGTACCAGTTTTGTGGAAGAAATTGATGCTAGGAGTTCAATGATACATCAATATATGCATGTGGATGTCGAGGAAGACATCAGAGTTGAAATAATGGGTTGAAGATCATATTACCCATTATTATTATAGTTGAATTATTATTGAATTTGTTGTTTGGATTGTGGCCAGTTTGTTTTCTATCTTCTTTCATTTCCCACGACTTGAGGCAAGACATATGGGTTTGGTTACTCTCTTTACATGGGAGACGTATACGCATGGTATATTCCATGTTTTTTTATGGTTTATCTACACATGATTGGATGAGTTTACTCTCCTTATACAGATGTTGAAGACTCTATGGGTAGTTTATATACTCGCTAATTTGAACCCCTTAATTTTGGGGATCATATAATGTTTTCCTAGAGAACATGATGATATAGAATGTAATAATATTAATAAATGAATAATTTTTTAACCCGTGGGGTTGGGGATTACTGGGATGAAATTATAAGGATTCAATTATGAGAAGCCATGGGCATAGTTTTCTTATTCTTGGAGGTCATGGAAATGTTTTGAAATGGTACTGGAATGTAATTTGGAATTGTTAATGGATAATTAATGTTATGAATTAATTATCTTAAAGTGAAACTGATAAAAATGATAAATTAAGTTAATGTATCCCTTTAAATGGTTGTGTGCCTATAGAATATTTGGTCATTATAGTGGTTGATGGGTGTCTGAAAGATGTCAGATGAAGTTGTTTTTTTAGACTAGGATATGCCCATAGTGTTGTTGTGATATATATTATATGATGTACTTTTTGTCTTTCTAGACGATACTCCAAATATTAAAATAAGAAAACTAACACCTCATGCATTCCAATCCCTAGGGGGTGTTTCCAAAACATCCTGGTGGGAAGATGGATAATTTAATTCCCCCATTGTCCTTGTTATCTTCTCTGGGTAGATAATTTTACTAGTATGGATGGTGATTAATTTTCCTCATTTATGTGTGTATTGGTTGTAATGCAATTTGGTTATTTCATATATAAAATTATGGAAATTGTTTCCTAAGTACTACAATAGGTATAACGTGTATAGAATGCAATTTTTTGATGTTCCTTACTCATTGTATGGGTTGTGATTGCATTTGAAACAATACATAACATATGATACACGTTATGAAAGCTATGGTGTCTCCCCAAAACAACCTAGTTACATTTGGTTATCTGGAAATGGTGGTTTGTTGCTTGAAGTACATGTTGTAGTGTTTTACCTAGATGTATGCAGGCTAGCCTTTTGATAGAGAGAAGCTCGGGATGTGTGATGTTGGGGAAGATTAGAAAACTAGTGGGGAAGTGGTAATCGTGTAGCCTTGAAATTCATTATTATATTATATTCTCTTGCATATGATACTTGGTGAAAGTGGCCAAAGTGAGGCTAGTAACTTAGTAAACCTAATAAGGTAATGAGTTTGTTTCACATGACATTCATTGTGCATTGTCATTATTTATTTACCATTTGCATGAGAGGATATGGGGAGTATGTTACAGAGACCATTGTTATACTCAACCCACATATATATAAAATGTTTTTCAGGTTAGTTTTAGTAGAGTGGATATCGGGATTCTAACTACTAGCTTTTGTTCATAGGATCTGTTTGGGTCGTGCGGTCGCTATCGTCTTTACATTCATTTGGTACTTGTAGTTTTCCCTTTTAGTTGTATTAGTTCATGAATAACATTACATTTATTACTTGGGTTTTCTTTTATGTTGTAGTTTGAGAATTATTTTATTGGTGTTTATCTTATCTATTTCATCATCATGTGTTTCTTTTAAAGATTAATTCCACCCATCTGAATGTTTTTATACTCAAGGTATTAGTTTCAATCCCAAGGCCTACTAGAGGCATGACTCCAGGGTCACTAGCTCTCTTATCCCATTGCAGGCCCAGGAGGGGTACACCTTATGGGGACAACATCATGAAAATACATACACTAAATTGAGGATCATCATGATTCTCTATACGGGTAATGTTTTTGGTAATAACATCATCTAGTTTCCACAATATAGTTATATTTTTGTATCTCCAACTCCATCCTCAACTTCATTTTCTTACATAAGAGGTAAATCATTACATAGATTTCCTATATTGATATGTTTTTCATTACATCCATTTTGAACCCTCACTAAAAAATTTAATACAATAGATTAGATAATAAAATTGTGAATCATAATATATAATTATGAACATGTAAAACACTTAACATTAATTGATAATTTATAAATATTTAATCCTATAATAATAGTTATAGCTTCATTAGAAATATCACCAAATCATAGAAATATTTCATAATAATTTTTAAAGGGTTATAAAGATTATGTGATTCAATAAAATCATATGATCTTGGGGTTTCAATCCATGATTTCTATCTTAGGCCTACTCATTAGGCCCTAGTGATGATTAAATAAATGCACAATTTTCCTCTTTTAGAGTTATTACCCCTATGTGAATCTTTGTCCCAACCACATCCACTTTTAAGTATCATGTCATTTATTTGTTTTCTAAGAAACCAATCATTCTCTACCTTGTTGATACATCATGATGTTATCCTTTAGATTGAAGTATTACTACAATTTATCATATTATTATAGTCTCTAATATATATTTTCAAAAATATATTTCAAAAGTATTATATGAATCATTTTATAATATAAACTATAAAAAACCTGACACTACTATAACAATTTAATTGGTTACTATATTAAATCTTCACTAAATACAATCAATTGTATCCTTTAGAACTAAATAGTTTAGTAGTACTGAAAAATAGATACGTTCTTGAATCTCACACTACAATTGAATACATAAAATAAAACATTATACTTTATTTGAGAACATTATTATCCCATCTATCACATCCTTATGTATAAATCGTTGTACACATCCTACCATCCTTGGAAATATAAACATAAGAAAGGGGATATCTCATATTATCTATAATGGAATATGTAAAAAGGAAGCTATCAATGAATAGATAAGGTGTGAATAATATAGTGGGAAAAAATGATGATCAAATAATTCCATATAAATAATCACATGATTTGAAACCAATCCATGGATATTATAAATATTCAAATAATCCCATGGGAACCAATAATTTATTATATAATTACTATATTTGTAATATGGTAAATCTAAAACATACCATCGAGACCTCAATCTGAGATATATTATATATTTTTGTGAGGATTTTTCCAAATACACAATAGTTTTTCCTCTCATGAGACCCACCAATACATTGAATGGATATATAATTTTGTGTTCTCCCCATCACATAATATGTGAAATTCATTAATCATATGAATAAATAGTAAAAATTTATCAAAATTTCCTAATAATCAATAACTATATGTGTTAAAAGTACTAAAATATGAAATATTAATACTCACCCTAATAGAAATGACCATAATATATCTATAGAATTTTTTTGGATGGTATCATTAGAGTATATCCTCTGTACATCATAAGATTTATAAAAGAATGTTGACAAATATGAACATATTTTTAAAAGATAACCACAAAATTTCTTAAGGAAAATAGAATTTTCATTTTTAAATCGATTAATTAATAATTATAAATAACTAAAATATTAGGAAAACCATTTTATTTGGAATGAATCACAAAAACATGTAAAATTATATTCCAATCAAATAGTATTTATGATATTGGTAAAATCCATTTGTCTGATGTATGATTAAACAGTGATTCTATTCACACCTTCTATAAAAATTATGTCATCTGAAAAATGAGTAGATGATTACCTATAAGAATTTATTATATAAATATAAGCATTGTTAAAAATTTATATACCTAATATTTTTTGAATATTAAAAACACTCATAACAAAATAAAATAAAATATTGAAATAGATGAAAAAGATTCCTAACTGAATAGAACATAGGGTGGTTTCCCTAAAAAGAATTATTTTAGTCTCATGAGTACTTAAAAATAGAAAAATGAAATAGAAACATATATTCTATAGAAATAACAAAATTGGAATAAAATATAATGTATTTAATATATAGTGACGAAATAATTCATCCAATGGAAATATAAACATAAACAATCCTGAATTTGTATGAGATTAAGTGATAAACACTTGCCTTGGGTATGACATTCTTCGTACATTATATTGACCTCCATTATAACAAATTTTTATTTATGTTAATTTTATAAGAAAACGATATACATATTTAAATACAAAACATGATCCATTTTTAAAATGTCAACACTTGTTTTTTAATAATTGTTTATTAATGTAACCGTTTTCATGTTGTAACTATTTTATTTTTAAAATTAGTTTTTGTTTAATTCTTTTGTTCCTTTCATTTTTATCATTGTTCCATCATATCGAGAATGTTAATGATGATATATATAGAGTCCTGGTTTTTTCATAAAATAATTTGAAATATATCTAAATATAATTCCAGAGTCTAGGAATGAGATGGTGTGTGATTATGAGGCCTTGTGTGCCCGGAATTAATTTTATAAAAATATTAAAATAATTTATATTTTTCACAAGTGGTTATTAAAATAAACCAAGATAAATCCAAAAAATTTAATCAGATAAAAATTTTGAGACCTCGGTTTGGTCTAGAATGCAATTCTTTCCCTATGAGTGACATAAAATGAGTATTTATGGGATGACTGGATGCCTCGTTTGCTAGAAGTGAACATGAGTTAATTAATTATGTTATTATTTATTTTAATAATAATCTTTTTCCACAAGAAAAATATTATAAAAATTTCTTTAAGGGGAATTTTTCTCCAATTGGCCTCAAAATTCTCCAACCCACCAGTGAGAGCTCCTCCCCTCCTCCAATAATGACGAATGAAAATCCTCTAGATAGAGGTGGATCGAAGCGCAACTAACACATTATGTTATTATGATCATTGTACAAGAACATTCATCAGTAGTTATCAATCTTCTTTGGTGATTTTTATGCCTTATATTAGAGATTTTAATAGATTGATAATTTTTCCATCGATCTATATACCTTTTGAATGTGTTAAAGGATTGAAAGTATGTTACATTCCATTATTTATCACTCATTTCTAATCAAATTTGGAGGTTCTTGATCTTTTTCCTTGAAAACATGGACAATGATTATAATCCTTAATTCTTATGCAATTCGTACTGTATACTATGAATTATTTATTGTTGGAACCTTGTGATTCCCAATTCGATTGATTGTCGAGCGTCTCGAGTTTGATCGAGTAGAAAAATTTGAGGTGGATTGATGAAAAATTGATGATTCTTCAAGCGAAGTAGAAATATGGAGTCAAAACGATAAATGGATGAATAATCTGATGGTTTTAGGCTGAATCATTGAGATGTAGAGGCCTGACGGTGAGAGGAATATATGACAAAACCCTCATTCATTTTGTAGATCAATTTTCAGTGAGCAATTGTTAGTGAACAAGATTAAAGGATAGATCCAAATATTTCAGGAAGTTTTATAATTATATATGAAGTTTATTGTCCATATTTTAAGAACATATGAATATTTGAAAAAAAAATTATCGTTTGGGGAAAATCTTGACTACACACCATGTAGTATGAATAACACACGGTGTGTAGCCTCCCTAGCTGCATCCCTTGGGTTTAAAAGATTATAAATATTAAACAACCTTTATTCCTCCCACACATTCTATGTATCCTTCTCTAATTGGACAACTTGTTTGATGGGTCCCAAAAGGAGCGACTCTGTGTAAGAGAACAGAAACACGGGTCAACCACATGGGCGGTATCCCTTGTGAACCCACACACTATGTAACAAAGTACACATACAAGGGACAAACCCCATATTGTTAGGACATGGACTATATTCCACCTACACTGTGTGTTCTACTACATGGGATGGTACCAGAGTACCAACCAGAGACACAACCTGGCAGTGATGGGGGACCACATGCTGTGTTGTTCCCCTCAAACACTATGTAATACTTGTGATCTTCTGAGAAATCATCAAACATCCAAAGATCATTAACCTAAACTCAGATTTTGACCCATGAGATTTCTATATAGAGTTATGCTTCACACAAAATTTCATGCTTCACTTGGAAGTAGATTTTGAGATATGATGTGAAATATTTGTGGGTTTTCATGCACTGAGGTCACAACCAAGGATGATAGTGATCAAGCAGAACCACCAGATCAATACCAAGATTAACCTCAATCTATAATAGATAGTGTAATTCCTTAATGGAATTTCTAGGATTACCCTCTAGTTGGGTTGGGAAGTGGTGTTTCCTTAAGATAGTTTCAAGTTACCCTCTGGAAGGACATGGTAGTGTATTTCCTCGATTTTCCAAGATTATCCTCCAGCTGGGATCAGAATTGTTCTTCCCAAATGACACATTCCTTTCATAACCCTGCTTCCAGGCTGGGTATTGGTGTTTTCTCTGACATCTCGCAAAGAATACACTGTAGTATGAATAGGGATTAGTTTTCCCCAATAACCACCTTGAGTGGTTCCCTTCAACTAGGCTGTGTAGTGGTGTTCCTCAGTGACTACCAGAGTAGGACCCCCCTAACATAACTGGGCACAAGATCCATTCCTAAAATCGGTGACCCCTTAACTATTCAGAATATTAATGTGGCATGGTTTGACATACCTTATATCATGAGAAATAGGGATTATTTCCCCACTAACATGGGTTCATCTGATGAAACCCAAAACCATTCAGGTGATTATGTGTCATCCGAAGAAGATAGTATCAAGTTGTGGTGATTGAGTCACTTAAAATTGTTTTTCCTAGAAAGATTCATGAGTTTTGGGCATCATAGATGGACTTTACTAAGAAATTTTGGCTACTCATCTTCTTAGGCAATGATGTGATATGGATATCCCTTTAACATCTCTATTGGGGTTCTTTGACTAAGTATATATATATATATATATCCTTTTTTAGTACCCACTCATTGCATCTTTGGTACTCTCCTTTTAGAAGAGGTCAGGACATGATGGGTATTCCATATGATTTTTAATTCTATGTATTCATGGTTGGATGAGTCTACTATCGTACTACATCTAGGGAAAATCGATGAGAAGATCATATTCTAACTATTTTGAGCTCCTTGTGTTTGGATGAGTTTATTCTCAATCTCTTTTTGGGATGATTTATACTCTTTTTACCATAAATTATTTTGTCTCCTTCTTTCCTCTTTAGTTGTATCTCTTACTACTTCACCTTCACCTTTTCATAGTGTTATACAGTGTAATTATATACTCACCCATGTATGGTATTTTCACTACACGTGTATGTCTTTTAGAGATGTCAGACAGGTCAATCATGACATCAGAGGAGTTTAGGGATACCGACTGCATGGATTGTGTACGGTGGTCATATATTATGATAAAGGAGTTTGAATCTCAGTTGTTTACTATTTTCCAGTTTTTTCTGGTAATGGTATATTTCGGGGTGGGCATGTATTTTTAACTTTCTTTACCTGTTTACACTATCAAACATCATTCTATTTAGTGGTCCATGCATCTTCAGATTACTTATAAAATTGTTACATATTTTATTACATTTCGTCTGCACATTTTTATTTAGTTTGTTGTGTGTGTGTGAAGTTATTTATGAGAAAGACTGCCTGAGTTTTGTTGTGTCGTCAGTTCTATTCACCACCACCTGTCCTAGGGAGGCTGGCATGGGGTGGTTGCGGCTCGAGCCCCAAAATTTATTAGGTTGTGAAATATTGGTATTATAGAAAGTTCAGTCATTGGGACATTGTTCAGACATTTTTCCTAAAAAATATTTTTTTTGGTTCAGGGAAACAGTTTCAAAATGTCTTGAGTGCAGCTCTCTGGATTGGGATTCCATTGATGATGTGTGCGATTAATGTATCCATTCCCCAAGACCCTGATTTAATGTTTGTTTATTTAGAACCCTGAGGCATTTATTGTGTGGAATAATGGTACGTGCATCATATAGGATTGATTCTTGGATTGTACATCTAGATTCAAATCCTCATTATTGCCTATATATATATATGTGTGTGTGTGTGTGTGTGTGTGTTCATCAGACCACAACATGTAATAACGTTAAAAATTCCTTGTGATTTTTTAAATTATTTGATATTATTAGAAGTCATCGAAAATTGACGGCAAATGACTCTAAAGACCGGTGTTTCTGAAATGAATTTTTTTTAATTTTTTGACGTACATTCTGTAAATGCACAGGCAGAGTTTTTTACCTTTTTAACATGTGCTTGGATTAAAAATATGAGGGAACAGATGAATCCACAACACTGGGATTCACTTAAGGGAAGCTTCACTTTGACAGTAGTAGGCCAGGAGAAAAATATAAATTTTGGACTGTAAAAGAAATAATAACATAACTTGAAAAAGGTATTTTATTTCATTTTATCCAACGGATGAACAATAGTGGTGGGGAATGGTAACTTGTCAATCAAATTAATATCTTGACTCTAATTTATTTGAAACCACACCCTTGGAGAATTAAGAGGATCATTCATCAAATGAACCTCATTAATTCCTTGGTGTGTTACTCACTTTTCCCCCTCTATTGAAGTTATACATGTGGTGGAGTTTTGAAATGGATTCACCAAGCAGGGATCCACTAGCGAAGTGACGTGACGTCTTCCACCAATGGGGGGTGGAAGATTGGGCAACGAAGAACCGGGATCGATGAATTCCTAAGACCTCACTCTGATGGGGACTCTCCTCCCGCCAATGACCATGATACCTCTGATGATTCATGAGGTAGGGGGTTTGTTATATTATAGTTGTATTTGAGAAATTATAATTAGTTCCACATGTTATCATGTTAACATGGAGGGAACTGACCAAACGAACAAGGACCATACACTCTACAGCTTCGTTCTTGTTTTGTTATTCAAGGGAAAATTTCTTAAACTCATTAGAATCTAGAATCTGGGAGCCTTGCAGCAACAGTGACATCCCTAGGAGCCTGTAGACACAAGTATAAGTGAAAACGGAGCATCAAAGCATCGTTGGAGCCTCGTGGAAGAAGCACTGGTGTAGTGGCACATGCTACCAGTGCCGAAGAATGGGAGAGTCAGCCGAAAACCACTAACTTCTGTGGAAGAGTGGTGCCGCGTCAATCGGATAGGCGTCCAGGAGTGACTGGCCACAGAGGTGGAGGTGGCGCGTTGTTGGGCACCGCGCTGAAGGAAGTCGTGGATTGAATCTGCAGCTATGCAGGTGACCCACTCACTACATGTCCCATGGGTGATGATGTGGCACCACCTAGAGCCACCAATACTGTATTTGAATGGTTCCTTTGATCAATTTAAGAGCAGCAGACCACAGGACCCTGGTGGGTCGCGCCAGCCAGCGGGCCGTGCCCAAAGGGTAGGGCGGGACGGTCTGCTACCCAGTGGGCCATGCCCACTGTGACCCAGCCCGACTGGGCTAGCCTAGTATGGTACGGGCTGGGCCGAGTCAGTCCAAGACGAGGTCGGGTTGACCAAAACCGGGTTGGATGGCCCAGACTGGGTCGGACCAGACCCGAACCCCTCTAGGGCCCAGAAATGCTTAAATGTCTGTAACTTGTGAACTAGACATCCATTTGACTAACCGTTATAGGAGACAACATCCTTAGAGTGAGAAAAAACTTTTGAGATACTCCACTAGTGTTTTAGAGGAAGTTGGAGTGCATCTTGGTTGGATCGACACCGAATACAACAGGGACCTCTACACACAAATGCCAAAAACATACAGACCAGGTGTCAAGTTGACGTGTCGTATGTTGCATTGGAACCCTTACGACAAAAAGGATCATTGGGTAACATCATATTGGGGCTTCATGCTAGATTAAATCCAACTACTGGCTTGAGGAGTGGTTCTCCCAGAATCAAGCATATTAGGAGTGGGAATCCTGTGGATGACAGTGATGCAGAGGTTAGAGATAGATCATACGGAGGTTTCTACCTAGAGATCCTCTGTGGATCAGCACCGATATTGTATGGGTTAGATCCTATGTGGGTTAGAGCTCATCGATCCTATATGGGTCAGCGCATATTTATCAAGTGTCGGTTACATCCTATGTGGGTCAGTGCTCAACGAACGTATATGGGTCAGTGCATACTGATATTGTGTGGATCAGATCTTGTGTGGGTCATCAAGGGTTAGTACCTATCGATCCTAGGTGGTTTGGATCCAGTGTGGCTTAGCAGGGGTTAGTACCTATCGATCCTATGTGGGCCAGACTCTGTACAGTTAGTATTAGTGCCTCTCGACAAAATAATATGATCTATCTTATCTATTAATCATCTGTACTTCTATACTTTACTTATACCTTGTTTGATCATAGTCTATTGCTTTGTTCTTTTTGATTGAGATGATTCTTGTGTTATATCCTCTATTGAGTTCTGAGAGACCTTCAGGGGTCTCAAGGTCCCTACCTCATATTGTTATACTCACCCCTGTATAGGCATTGCCCACACCTTGTTGTGTCTTGTGCAGACGACCAGTATCCTTGACTAAGACACGAGGAGCTAGGACCTGATTCCGGATGGAGGTGATGGTGACATGTGATGTGGATATCTTTGGAGACATGTTTAACCTACCGTTTAGGTAGTATTCCAAATGGATTACCTCAGGAGTTGTTTTTCTGTTTCAGTTGTAGTTGTATCTTTTTAGTTGGGTATGTATTCTGGACCCTTTACTTTGAGTACAAAATTTTACTACAACATTTTAATCTTCGTGGTTTCTTCTTGATGTGTACTTGGGTTGTGTGTTTATATTGGTTTAAAGGAAATTCCTTCCCATTTTTTGGATACACATTTCTGGTTCTAGTTTCCATCCCCTAGCCAATGGATGGCGGGCTTGTGGTAGTCACGGCACCGGCCCCAAGGGACGGGTCATGACAAAGTGGTATCAAATGTGTTGGTTCAACTAAAGAACTAGGACTCTGATCTTTTAATAGAGTGATAGTGTTATTTGTTTTGAGTGTGTTTTTGAGTTTGGGGATTCCATTTTTGGTGCGGCGACTGATGTATCCATACACCCAGACCCTGAATTATAATTTCTAACCTGGTGTTGGAAAATACTAATTGTGTGTGTTTAGGAATTTTTTTACATTGATCTCTTTATGTCAGATCACCATGTAAAACTTATTTAGAATGGAACACCTGTTTGTTTTTAGGATGTCTCCATGTAGAATGCCAACCAAGATTCCCGAGAGAGTATACGACGATGGCCCACCAAGCAGCGAAGCTTTGGTGTAGGGCCCTCTTACTGTGGTAGCACATTTGGGTAGTGCACTGTTAGCACCACCACCCGTTGGGCAGTAGATGCCACCCGCCCCACCAGCAGACCATGAATACCTACTTAGCATGTTGCATGAGTTCAATAGATAGAGGCCTCCGAGTTTTCAAGGTGATAATGATCCCCAGGTAGCTGAGGACTGGATTGAGGTTGTGGCAAGAGTTTTTCTCTTGTTTGAGACACCAGCAAAATAGATGGTTATCCTAGGTGTTATCCTTTTATAGGGAACAACAGGGAGATGTTGGATCCTGATTCTCCAAAAACATGACGAGGAAATCCTCAGCTGGATGGACATTGAGAGACTCTACAGGGCAAAGTTTTTTCCAAAGACACTACACTATTTGTGTATTCAGGAGCTCATGCACTTACTATAGGGCAACCTAATAGTATCCCAGTACTTGGAGAGATTCACTGACTTCTCCCGTTACTCCACTGACATGCTATGGGACCCATTATTCCAATCCCAAACCTTTGAACAGGGTCTCCGGTGGGAGATCAGATCATCAATGATATCACTGAATATTCCGATGCAGATTGGAGTGCTCGATCAAGCATTGTTGGTGGAGAGCTTCATAGTTGAGCAGGCACCGACGGTGAGAGCCACCACCAGACTACAGGTAGGTGAGTCATCTGTAGGATGTGGTAGACAGATGATATAGAGGTCTAAGTGGGCTAGAACTACTGGTGGATGACCCTGCGATGCAAGGTCGGAGGTGGAGAGCTAGCGAGCCAGAGAAGGTCAGTAGGGAGGCAGACTCTGCTTCATATGCTACAGACAGGGCCACATGGCTTGTGACTGCCCATCCTGCCATACAGTCAATCTACGGATGGTCAAGGGACCACCGAGGTAGAGGTATAGATTCGAGCAGGGAGGTCTTCAGGCCAAAAGACGAGGCAGAGAGCAGGTCGTGATGCAGGTAGTGGGCGTCGATTTGAGGTTCTATAGCCCCCACCATTAGAAGGTCCACCCCCAACCATAGGGAGTATGTGTACCTGGGCGATCAAAACTTAAGGTAACTGATGCCTAAAACCATGGAACTCTAGATATTATTATATGTATGATTTATTTCTATTCCACCCAAGCTACAGTACTAATAGACACAGGTTCCAGTCACTCATTGATTAACACGACACTCGTTCGGAGCTCTAATATTCTGATCAAGCCGTTGACTTGATAATTACGATTAGATACTTCTATGGGAGAGGATTCAATAATTACATACTGGTGCCAACAGTGTGAGATTAGTCTAGGTGGTTAGAGCATCGGCTGGGATCTTGTAGTAGTAGCGTCAAGGCCTTACGACGTTATATAGGGTATATAATGGCTATCTGAAGTCCATGCTCAGATTGACTATTTTAGGTGCAATGTGAGGTGTGTCTATGAGGATGGGATCAGGTTTTCCTTCGCTAGTGAGAAGGAAACCATTGTAGTATAGGATGGACTTTCTTGGAGGAAGGTGAAGTCAATCACTCACCAGTTGGCTAGCCTCACCCTCAGAGCGGTTTACCTGAGGAGTCTGATTTATCCTGTGGTGGTGGACCAATATGTTTATGTATTCCCTGAAGATTTTTTGGGACTACCTCCTCGGAGATAGGTAGACATTCACATCGACCTGTACCCTAGGATGACACAGATATCAACACTATAATATCAGATGGCTCTCGTGGAGCTTCATGAGCTGAGGGTACAGTTGGAGGACATGAAGAGAAAGGGTTTCGTGTGGCACATTGTTTCTCCATGCTCATCCCTGATTTTGTTTTCCAAGAAATCAGATGGAAGTCTAAGGGTTTGTGTGGACAATTAGCACCTGAACTAGGTGATCATGAATAATATGTATCCAATCCCAAGGATCGATGATCTCTTAGACCAACTAAAGGGAGCTTGATGGTTTCAAAGATATACCTCATATCAGGATATCATCAGCTCAGTGTACGGGAAGAGGATGTACTGAAGATAGCCTTCAAAAGTTGGTATAGCCATTTCAAGTTCGTGGTGTTGCCTTTCGGCATGACCAATGCTCTTCCGATGTTTATGGGTCTCATGAATCAGATCTTTCAGCAATAACTCAATCACATTGGGGTGGTCGTGATAGACGATATCTTGACATACATGGCATCAAAGGAGGAGCACGCCACACACCTATATATAGTCCAAGATACACTCTGAGAGCACCAACTTTATGGAATGATCTCGATGTTCCATTTATGGATATGGGATATCCACTTCTTGGGACATGTTATCTTGTAGGGAAGAGTCATAGTAGATCTAGAAATGTTTGAGGTAGTACTTTCCTGGGATCCACCCAAGAGTGTGACCGAGGTGAAAAGATTCTTAGGATTAGTTGGGTACTGCCGGATATTTTTACTTAACTTTTCCAAAGTAGTAGAACCTTTTTCAGCTTTGATGAAGAAAGGGAAGAATTTTTTTGTCAATAGAGAAGTACCAGCAGATTTTCTAGGGGATGGGGTAGAGACTGATGAGTGGTCCCATCATAAGGCTACCAGAAGAGAGTGTTGGGTACGTAGCTTACTGCGACATGTAAAAGACCAGAATAGGTTGTGTCCTGATGTAGGAGTGAGCGATGATCACCTACGGATCACGACATTTGAGACAGCATGAGCAGAACTATACTCCCCATAACCTAGAGTTAGAAGGAGTGGTTGTTGTGCTGAATATGTGGTGACACTAATAGATAGTTGAATGGTTTACTATTTACTCAGATCACAAGAGTCTCAGGTATATATTCTCACACAAGGAATTGAACCTGAGACAATAGTGATGGCTAGATTTCCTCAACGACAATTCCATTGAGATAGTCTGTACTCATGGGATGGGGAATGTAGTAGCATATGAACTCAGTAGGAGGTATGGTCTATAGTTGCTGAGTGATGAAATATTGAAGCTATCCCCTTTGTAGATATCCTTCATGGATAGTGATAGAGCATCTTTCCTTCAGTATATGACTATCAATCTCCCACATATTTAGAGGGTTCGTGAGGCACAACATGGTGAATTTTACTGCGAGGCCCGACGTGATCAGATATCCTTAGGATGGTATCCTGAAAGATTTTATGAAGGTGGGGAGCATGTCATTCTCCTTAGAGAAGGAACCATTGTACAAGTGATGCTACAGGAGGAGGTGTTGAAGGAGTTTCACATATCCCCTTTATAGATACATCTTGG
Source organism: Viscum album (assembly GCA_963277665.1). Taxonomy (NCBI): domain Eukaryota; kingdom Viridiplantae; phylum Streptophyta; class Magnoliopsida; order Santalales; family Viscaceae; genus Viscum; species Viscum album. The sequence continues at coordinate 480,484,740 of OY728141.1, forward strand.
AGTGGTGAAGATGTACCGAGATCTCTGGTGTCAGTACCAATGTCCAAGGATGAAGAAGGTAGTGGAAGATGTTGAATCTCGATGCCTCACTTGTCAGTAAGTGAAGACCAAGCATCAAGTACCATAAGGCGTAGATCAACCAATTGTGGTACCTGAGTGGAAGTGGGATGGTATATCCCCGGACTTCATGATAGGGCTACCTTGTACGGCTTAAGGCCATGATCCCATCTGGGTGATCGTTGACCGACTCACCATGTTTGGCCACTTCCTACCCATCTATGAGAAGGGATAAGTAGAGTGCTTGGGATGCCTACATGTATAAGATATTTTTTGACAACACAGGGTGTCTTCAACGATCTCATCATATCACAACACACATTTTATATCTCGCTTGTTGAAGGGATTTCCTGAGGCTTTCAAGACTCTGCTAAGCATGAGCACCACCTTATAACCTCAGATAGATGGTCAGATTGAGCGGACCATTCACACACTCAAGGACATGCTTCGTGCTTCTGCCCTCTATTTTTGGTCGCATTTGGGGAGACCACCTACCCATGGCAGAGTTTTCGTACAAAAATACCAATCACTCCACCATCGGTATGGCCCCATTTGACGTTTCGTAAGGGCGACCATGCAGATCATCTCTATTCTAGACAGAGCTAGGGGATTCAGAAAATATGGGTCCAGTGTTGGTACAGGATACCACAGGGAAGGTGTATATTATCTAGGAGTGGATGAAGACTACATAGTGCCAACATAAGTCTTATTTCGACCTGAGACGGAGACCCTTGGAGTTTGAGGAGGGAGACCATGTCTCTATACAGGTCTCACCCAAATAAGAATTATGGATGTTTACCCAGGGCAGAAAGATATCTATAAGTTTCATCATACATTTCCAAATCCACAGCAGAGTAGGTGAGGTGGTGTACCACCTCGCTCTTCCCCCATAGATGCACTGGGTGCATAATGTTTTCCATGTATCGTAGCTAAGAAGATACATGCATGATATGTCATAGGTTATCGACTAGGGTGAGTGGGACATCGATGATGTGGTGACATTTGTAGAGTTCCTAGTGGAGATAGAGGATCGACAGGATCAGGTCCTTCATGGGTGGTCGATTCATCTAGTGCAAGTTTGTCGGCATCATGAGAATCACCAGGATAGCACATTGGAGTAGGAGGCTCAGATATATCCTCAGTACCCAGATTTTTTCCCTAGTTTTTATATCTTTTTAAGAGGAAATTCCATAAGGTTGGGAGAATATAAAGACATAGAAAATTCTATGTAATTTTTTTATTATTATTTGGGATTATTATGAGTCTATGAAAATTGACGATGGGTGATTCTGAGGACCAATGTGTCAGGAATGAATTTTTTGAACTTTTATTATGGTACGCTAATTAAACATACTTGAGTAATTTTCTATCTTTTGAACCAGTCCTTGGATTAAAAATATAAGGGAACCGTTGAATCCATAATGATTGGATTTTCTTACGGGAAGGTTCACTTCGATCTCAGTAGGCCGAGTGAAACGGTTATATTTTGGATTTTACAAAAAAATAATAGAATAACATGAAAATTTAATTTTATTTCTTTTTCTCTAGTGGATGAGTGGAAGTGGTGGGGATCAGTGAATTTTAAATCCAATTAATGGATTGACATTCCATTATTAGTAACTACACCTTTGGGGAATTAAGTGGCTCATTCATTAAAGGAACCTCATTAATTCTTCATTTTGATATGATCTTTTCCACCTCTATTTTATTGAGGATAGGGGTAGAGTTTTGACACAACTTTACTAATAATGGAACCCCTAGTGATGTGACATGACGACTTCCACAAATGGAGGGCAGAAGCTTGGGAGGTGATGAACCGGGATCGACAAATGCCGATGAACACACTCTGATGGGGACTGTCCTCAAGCCAAATACCACGGTACCTCAGACATTTCACCAGGTAGGAGGTATTATTTATTATAATTTTCATTGATGAATTAAAATTCCTCCCACTTTTCATCATGTTAATGCAGACTACACATGACAAATGAACAAGGCCCGAACCTTCCACTGCTTAGTTCTTGTTTCATTATTCGGGGGAAAATTTCATCAACTCATTAAAATCTTGAATATGGGAGCCTCTCATTGACGGTGGAATCCTGGGGCACCCGTAAATGAAATTGGAAGTGAAAATTGAGCTCCAAAGAGTCATCGAAGACCCAAAAAAGAAGCATCGATGTAGCACTTGCACGACAATGCCGACAGACTAGAGTGGTGGTTGGCGCCAGCGTACAGGAGCGACGGTCATCGACCGCGGACAAGAGAAGCTATCATCCCCAGTAGACGGATGGGGAATCCGGCACCTGTGGACCAGAGCAGCGACTAGTGCCTGCAGATGGTTGCGGTGTCCAGTGCCGGCGGATGGGAGTGGCAGCCGAAAACTGCCAGGCTGCGGTGGATGAGTGACGCTGTGGCGGTTGGATAGGCTGCCAGCAGAGGCTGGCCATAGAGGTGTAGGTGGCACACCATCATATGTTGTGCTGAATGAATCCACGACTAGAAGTTGTGGAAATGCAGGGGACCCACTCCCTACAGATCCCATGGGTGACGAGGAGGCACCACCTAGTGCTGCCAATAAAGGAGTCGAATGACTCTTTTGAGTCGTTCGGGAGTAGCATACTGCATGACCCCCGCAGGTCAAGTGAGCCTATAGGCTGGAATGCCTAATGAGTCTTCTCTAGTGGGTGTCTATGCTAGTCCATGGGCCAGCTCAACCAGGCCGGCCCATGCCGGGTCGGTCCGACCGGGTCAGACCGAACCCCGACCCCTCTTGGGCCCAGAAACACGTAAAATGTCATAACATGCGAACCAAACGTCTATTTGATGAACCGTCTACGACAATGCGGTACTTGGAGAACGATGGTCATTTTGAGGTACTCTATGGGAGTTTTCTAGAAAGATGGATTATAGAAGGGTTGGTTCGACTCTGAATCCTACTGGGCCCACGACACTAAAATTCCAATAACTTAAAACTGGGCGTCCTGTTGACATATCGTATGTTTCAATGGAACCCTTAAAACATTAAGGATCATTGAGTTAATTATTTGTGGTACTTAATGCTAGTTGAAATACCACTAATGGATTGTGAAGCAGTTCTTCTGAAATCAAGCGTATTATGAGTGGGAATCTAGTGGCTGGTAGTGACGCGGAGGTTGGAGACAGATCATACCATGTTTAGTACCTAGCATTCCTATGTAGATCATCAGCGATACTATGTGGGTCAGAATCCATATGGTCAATATCATTTCATCTTGATAGAATAAGATGATCAAGATTCATGACTAGTCATCTATAGTTCTATGCTTTACTTATACATAGATTGAGATGTGTTTATTGCTTTGTACTTTGTGATTGAGATCAAGCTTGTGTTATTTCCTCTGTTGAATTATAAGAGTCCTTCGGGGGTATAGGGTTTCCTAATGATTAATGTTGTACTCACCCCTACATGTGATTCACCCACACCTTATTGTTTCATGTGCAGATAATGGGCATCCTTGACTAAGACTCGGGGAGCTAGGACCTGACGCAGGATGGAGGTGACAGTGATGGGTTATGTGGAGAGATGAGGGGATGATTTGTGCCTACCCTTCAGGTAGGATTCCCAGTGGATGATCTCAGGAGCTATTTTTTTGTTCCAATTTTAGTTGTATCTTTTCAGTTGGGCTTGTATTTCGGCCCCTTTACTTTTAGTATACATATTTACTATAGTAGTTTTGCTTCTTGGATGCTTCTTGTTGTGTTCTTAGGTTGTGTGTTTGTATAGGTTTAAAGGAAATGACATCCTATTTTATGGATACACCTTTATGGGGCTAGTATCCAACCCCTATCCTATGGAAGGTGGGCTTGGGGTTGTCATGGTACGAGACCTGGGGGATAGGTTGTGACAAGACACTCCTTGATAATTTTCACGATGCCCCCTGATGACAGCCATCTAGGATACAAGATCCAGTTCAAGACGATAACCCTATGAGGGATGAGGCATCAGTTTAGCATCCATGTCTCATTCCCATTCCGCAATGTGGGAAGGTATCATCACCTCCACCTTTTTTGCATTATATTATACAAGAATATCTGGCTAAGGACAAGCACATGCAGAGTGTACTCTGTGATTGACAGCATCAGAGATAGTTGAGGTTCTATGGGAATCCTGATACTCATGCAGTAGACAATTTTATTAAGTAGGTGGTTTTTACATTTAGTCTTATTAACACCCTGATGGATTAGATAGTGGCTTTGGAATTTAGTCTTTTCCATTTATCATCTGGGAATTGGGGGATCCTGGATAACCAGATTCATGATGAGTCAACACTTCTATGGGAGGACTTCTAGGAGTTGTTTTGTGAGAAGTACTACCCCTCCTTCTTATGCATCATTAGGATTCATGAGATTATGGAGATCCATTATTGGGAATGATTGTGTATTTGTATGTGGATCAGTTCATATACCTTAAGCACTACTCTCTCACCATTATAAATGATGGGAACTTTTGAGCATAGATATTTGAAGAGGGACTCCACAGAGATATTTGAGCTATAATAGTGCCCATGTGTATCCCAATATATTCAAGGGTTTTGGAGGGGTAATTTTTGACAATAATTTATATATCAGAGTGATTTCGGATAGCTCGAGGATTCCTTTGGTGTTACATGGTTGATTTATCTACAGTATTAGCCAAGCATTATAGATCCTAGAGTAGGATACCCTTTCATGATCATGATCTAGGACATGGTTGTATAGTGCAGGGGTAGGGCATAGCACCGTGGTAACCCGGGGAGGGTTGGTGCAATTCATGTGATGTAAGTGGTTACATGGAATGGAATTTTATTACAAGATTAGTCGATAATACTAATAATATTTTAAATGTTCATCAATGGTAGAGAGAGTGTCGTGATCAGGGATCTCCCAGGTGTGGACAGGGTTGTCCCCAAGTAGGTGGAGCTAGTAGGGAGTATGAGAGGCTACTAGTGGGGGACGATGCTATGATTTCTTCCAACCACCACCACCATGTGTCCCATGTCAGTCTCAGGGATATGGAAATTGGGGCTATGAAGAGTTGCAAGCTTTAGATGTTTATGATCTTGCGGAGCATGAGATGATTTGAGATACTATTTGTGTTTACTCTACTATTTCCTCAGTTTTAGTAGAAATCAGTGTCCATCATTCAATTATTTATTTACTCCTAGTGTCAAAACATCTTCTCTCAGTAGAGATGGTAGAATAAGAGCATTTTCTTTTGGTTCCTCTAGGGAATGCTTTTCTGTGTCTTTCATCTGGAGATAGTGTGAGGTATCTATATGAGGATAAAGGTTCATGTGGGAAATTTTTTCATCACAATAGAACACTGCAACATCAATTTTTTAATGGAATATCATTCTTTGTTTCATGTACAAATTAGTTGTCACTACAAACTACTTAGATTCATATGTGTTGATTAGATGAATTTCTCCATTTCCAGGGAGAGATACCTCACAATAAGAGTTCAAGTGGGTATTTTATGTATGAGGTTTCATCCTATTACACAAAAATTAGAAAGTTTAACCCTTAGTGGAGTAGAATCTATAGATATCCAGGTTCCATTAGTTATGGAGGATTATATGAACATCTTTCCTAAAGATTTTCTAGGACTACCATTGAGGTGAGAGAGAGATTTTTTCATAGAATTTCAACTATAGACTGCCCCAATATCATCTATGTAATCTCGAATGGAACCTACTGATCTAAGGATAGAGTTTGAGGAACATCTTGAGAAAGGATTCATCCGACCCAATGTGTCCCCTTAGGTGTCTCTAGTTAAGTTTATGAAGAAGGTGGTTAGGTACTTGCGGAATTGCAAGGATTATCGTCAACTGAACTAAGACAATATAAATTAAAATTACCCCTTATTGATGATTAATTACCTCTTTGATCATTTGAGAGGTGAATTATGGTTATCCAAGATCGATATAAGGTTCATATACAACCATTTATGAGTTTTCAAGGTAGATACTTCAAATTTTTACTTCTGATGTTGTTATGAAGACTATGAGTTCCCTTTAATTCCCTTTGGTTTAAAAAATATCCCCTTTAATTTTATATGTTTGATGAAATAGAACATCTAACCATATATGAAACACAATGTTGTTGTCTTCAACGGGGACACACTTGTTTACTCTGAAGCAGAGGACAATCATTCAGATCACCTGAGTAGGGTTCTTGATTTCGTTCGAGGTAACCATATTTATATAAATCTCTAGAAATTTCAATTATGGATACAAGAGATTCAATTTTCAGGGAATTTTATTTCTGAACAATGTTTGTTCGTGGATCCAACAAAGATTAATGTAGTTTTTTCATGGGAGAATACGAATAATTTTTTAGAGGTTCATAGCTTCCTTGGCTTTGTAGGATACTACATGTGGTTTTTAGAAGACTTCTCTTGAATCACAGATCCATTAACTACCCAGATGCATAAGGGATAGTCGTTTACCAAGTCTGAACATTTCTATAAGGCCTTCATAGAGTTGAGATAGAGGATAAAAAGTGCTTTAGTGTTGATAATTCCAAAGTAAGGCATTGAGTTTTTAGGGCATTGTGATTTAATATTATATAGGATTTGTTTTGGGTTGACACAATGAAATGAATACATCAAATACGGTTCAAGGTTGTTGATACCCCATGAGTAGATCTATGTGACTCATGAACTAGAGAAAGTAGTTGTAGTATTCTCATTGATGATGTGCAGAAACTACATTCTGGAAGATTTCATTGTGGTTTACTCAAACCACCAGAGTCTAAGGTACATCTTCACTCAGAGAGACCTAAACATGAGTGAGTGATGCTGGTTGGAGTTCTCATATTACTACAACATAGAGATAATATATACTCCAGGAAAGAGAAATTTTGTAACAAATTACCTTATTAGAAATTCCAAGGCTTGCCTAGTATGGGAAACTTCAATGTAGTTAGCTTCCATGCAACTGAACATGGTGTTGTAGGAGGGTACAATATTTCTATAATCGATGGGGTTGACCCCTTCTCTCCTCAAGTGTGTGAGAGAGTCCATATTAGGAGACATTGAATGTGAGGTTCTGTGTTATTAGATATCAATGGGTGATGCACCAAATTGATACTCTAAATGAGGTAATCATGGGATTTCTTTCCAGGTGGAACTGTAGTTCCAATTGTGATGCAATAGGAGGTGATAAGTGAGTTCCACATTTTCCCCTTATCAAAAATGCTCGGTGTGGGGAATATTTAGAAAGATATTTAGTGGAATTTTTGGTGGTCCATCATGAGATGAAGAGTATCTATGTTTGTATCATGATGCCTCACCTTTCATCATGGGAAGGTTAAGTCCAAGGTTCTATTGAGCTTGTTGCAGCCTCCTGCGATTTTAGTGTGGAAATGGGAGATATAATTGTTGATTTTTTTCACAGGGATTCCATGTTAACTAAATGTCTATTACTCTATCTTGGTGATAATAGACATACCCATGAGGTCGGTGGACTTCCCTAATTTCATGGAGAAGAATTTGTGGTAATGTTTTGGGAACTTGTTCATAAATGATATCATCATCCATCACAAGGTAGCCTCGACAATTGTCTACGATCGTGATTCAAAATTTAACTCATGATTTCGGAGAGGAATGAAAGAAGAATTCGTAAACTAGTTATGGATTAATACATCATGTCACCCCATACTAATGTGTAGACCGGTCACATGACACATGTGTAGGAGGATATGATGAGGGCTTGTGTGTTGGATTTCAGCTTGATATTGGAAGATCACCTGCCTCTGGTAAGTATTCGTACAACAACAACTTCCACTCTACCATCAACAAGGAACATTTTGAGGCCCTATATGGGATACCCAGCAGTTCACCTTATTTTGGAATAATATTAGAGGTTGATATCTGATATACCCATATTTATTGAAGGTGATAATGGAAAAACTACAGGTCATCCATGAGATGATAATGATGTCCCATAGTAGACAATAATCTTGCGTAGATCACTGTCATAGGCCCTTGGAGTTAGAGCAAGGAGACCATGTCTTCTTGAGAGTCTCCCCACAATGTGGAGTGAGGATGTTCTACTGGGGAGGAAATTATCCCCAAGGTTCCTTGATCCATTCAAGATCATACCGAGGGTTGGAGTGGTTGCCTACCGCCTAACCTTACCCACATATTTGGAGTGGGTGCACAACATTTTTCATGTGTCACAATTGAGATGTATGTGAAGGAACCTACACACGTCATTAACTAGGGTGAGTTGGATATCGAGGATGGATCCACCATTACAGAGCTGTAAAGACCCCGAAATTTCATGGAATTTTGTTTCTTAATCTCTTTGGGATTTTACAAGAACGCAATTTCGGACAGCACCTGACTCTGAGGCCCCGTGTTCCCGGAATCAATTTTTGATGTTTTTCTTGGATACGTTAAGGGAATGAACGAGCGGGTTTTCCTAACTTTTGAGCCAGTTCTCAGAATCGAAATCTGAGGGCACCGATGAACTCGCAATGCCGATTTTAGCTTAAGAGGACATTTACCTCGACTGCAGATGATCAGGTCTGAGAGTTGGTTTGTGGGTTTCACGTGGCTTAATAAAATAAAATAAGTGACAACGTATTTTATCTTTGTTGAACCCACGCCATGTGGATAGATTTGGTTGAAAGCTCCACATAGGATTTGGTGGTGGGACTACCACACCCTAACCTCCCATTGGAGGATTATTAGGGTGGGGACCACCCGAGTAGCATGACCTCCCATGAGAGGTTATGACATGGGGTCCACACGGAGCTTAACCCCCCATTTAATGGGAGGGGAGGAAATCTATCAACACTCCCTCATTAATGAGGGAGAGCCTCTAGGAATCTAACTCCCCTCATAATGGAGGAGAATAAAACCTCCTAAAAACCCCCCATTTAATGGGAGGAAACTCCTTGACCCTCTCCTTGTTAATTAGGTGGGGACCACCCGGGCCCCTAAACCCCCTCGAAACTCCACAAATTAATTATTTCATCCACTTGGGCAATAAATTTGGCGGAACCTCTCCACTATTTGAATTTTTAATTGTGCCAACAATCGTGAACATAATTAAGTGGGGCCCACATAATTAATTTCCGCCACCAAGAATAATGGATTATATTATATTATTTTTCTATATTCTTGCGCCTTTTGGTGGAGAGCTTGAGAGAACTTCTTTCTCCAGCAAAGAATGTGAAAAATGCCGGTGACACTTCTTCCCCAACCTTCTTCGACCTTATTCCTCGGAGCCCCCTGCCCCCTTTTGACTTGGTGCGTCTCCGATGACCCTCTTTCCTCCCTCCTCGTCGTCAACCCACCGATGCACGAACTCGGAAGTGGAAGCGTGCGGTGAATGACATCATCATCTTCCCTCACGACGAACGTGTGCCCCGATGAATCAAAGGTAGGGGGTTTGGTTTATTTTAATTTATGTGGATTATATCCTCGACCTTTGATTAAATTTTTGATAGTCGTTTGAGCCGCTTGTTATTGTAATAATGGGAGGAGGTCGGACTGCATGAACACGGCCGACCCACCTCCCCCATTTTTTTGGTTGTACTTGTTGCGGTAAGAGAAAAGGCGGCACGGTGCCACGACATCGCACGGAAACAATGACGAATGGGCGAAGAAGCACGGCGCCGTCGCACCACGCCTTTGCGGTGATTCGATGACTCCGCAGATTGTTAAATTGACGGTGGATTGACGGGCACTGACGGAACGGGCTGCAGAGGCGGTTTGATGATTCCACAGTAAAGTGTGAGACACGAGGTGAACGCCGACACAGACGGAATCAAAAACGGACCACCGGAGCAACTCTGGTGGCCTGCGGAGTTCACCGGTGGCCGGAGGTGGCAGCCGACACCGGCCGGAGGTGGAGGCCAGCACCGGCCGGCCGCCTGGAGGCAGCGGCGTCCTGGCGTGCCACCAGGAAAGACTGTCGCGACTGAAGCCGCGGCGGTAGGCGTCCGGTCTCGTGGCCGCGTGGGACCGAGGGGGGATGCGGCGTGGGGGCGCATTCGCTTGCAAGGAACGGCCCCCACACGGGGGCCGTAGTGACAATCAAGGGGGCAGTGCCCCTCTGCGCGGCTGCTCGGCCAGCACTGAGCCGCCTCGGGCCTGACTGGCCGCACCGGGCCAGGCCGCCCAGGCCAGGGCGGGCCGCCCAGGCCGGGCCAGACCGCACAGGCAGGGCCAGTCCATGCCCCTATGGGCTGGACCCGGACCTGGTTCGGGCTGACCCAGGGGGGCGGGGGGGTTGGGCCGTGTCGGACCGGGCCCAGACCCCCCATTTTCAGACCACTTACGGTATTTTGCCCGTATCATGGGCTACAGACCTATGATCGATGCACCTTTAGTTGAGATGCGATTCTTGGATCGAGATGGTCATTTCGGTATATTCTAATGAACGTTTTGGAGAACTTTGGGTACATCTGGGTTGGTTCGAACCTGAAACCAACCGGGCCCTCAGAGCGGAAACGCTTATAACATGATCTCCAGACGTCCAATTGATGTGCGAGAGCGTTGAGGAGGCTATCTGTACCTACCCTTCAGGTAGGTATAGTGGCGGATGATCCAGGAGCTGCACTATCTATACCTACCCTTAAGGTAGGATCTGAGGTGGATGACCCAGGAGCTGCTACTATTTTTGTTCCAGCTATTTGTCATTCCTGTTGTACTTTTGTTCAGTTGGAGATGTACTTTCAATTGGGTTTGTATTCTGGCCCACTTACTTTTCCGTACATCCTTTTTGTACTTCGAGTTTTATTTCTGCTTGTAATCTGTGGTGTTTTGTTTACTTCTATAAAGGCAATGCCTTCCTAGTTATCGTGATTTATGCCTTTGTTGCTGGTCGCCAGCCCCTGGCCTATGGAAGGCGTGCTTGGGGTAGTCACGGAATGGGCCCTGAGGACAGGTCATGGAAAATTGGTATCAGAGGAGTCGGTTCTACCGTAGAACTTATAACTCTGATATTTTCTTTCTGTGAAGAAATACTGTTAAGGGTACCGAGTGTGGTTTTCATTTCAGGGAGTCCAGTGTTGGTGTGGGAGGCCGACGTATCCATACACTAGGACCTTGACAACTGATTTCTGACTTTGTGCACGAAAACACTGATTGCGTGTGTGTTTCCAGTGGTTTTTCCTTAAAACATCTCATACCACGTCATCTCACAAGGAATAAATCGTTTGACCATGTCACGTATGTTTTATTCAGGATTCCTTTCCACGGACGATCAGCTAGATCCCCGAGAGATGTATGTACTGACAGACTGCCGAGCGATGAGGATTCGGTAAAGGGCCCTCTTGCAATTAAGGCACCAGCATTGGCACCAGCGGTACTACCATACGTTGGGCCACCGATGCCACCAGCCCCAGAAGTAGGTGATGCACACTACTTGAGCACGCTGCACGTGTTCTAGTGCTGGAGGCCACCAAGATTCTGGGGAGAGACGGACCCATAGGAGGCTGAGGATTGGCTGCAGGCTGTGGTGGGAGTTTTCAGGATAGTGGGTACACCAGCGGACTTCATGATGATCTTTGTTGGCAGTCTCCTTCAGGCAGCAGCTGAGAGATGGTGGAGACACTTTTTCTAGTTTTGCGACGAGATGACCTTCACATGGGGAGACTTTGAGACCTTCTTCAGGGTGTAGTTTATACCAGTGTCTCTACACCCTGAGCATGTTCAAGAGCTGCTGCCTTTTCCGTGTGTTTTCCCATCATTAGTTGAGTCATCTGTAGGCAGTGGACAGATGATGTAGAGGTCCAGAAGGACTAGACCAAGATATGGGTGATCTCGGGTTTTAAGATCGGTGCTGCAGGGAACCCGGGGTGGGGTCATAGATAGTTGTTCCTAAAACGGATAGTGTTACTCCGATGACAAGAAGGGTTACATGCCACGCGACTATTCGACTCCCCGCATTGTTGATCCGCTGAAGTTGGAGGAGCCACTGAGACAGAAGCAGTGGCGGGTGTTTGAGTAACAGCCGAGCAGTGGACAAGGTAGTAGATCTCCGGAAGCAGGTGGACAGGAGCAGAACTAGTGGATACATTTTTTGTTATTGGTACTTCTAGTTCCATGTTGTTGTTGTTGTTTTTGTTTTTGTGTCTTGGTACATTGAGCTGCAGTAATAAAAAGACATTTATCATTGTGATTTTTTCATTCCTGTCCTTTTGTTCGGTCGATAATGGGAGGTCCCAGTTAAAACTGTTTACTTGACCCCCACTTTCTAGATTTCTACTAGAGGAGACCAATTGACCTCACACTGATGCCGATAGTGTGACTCGACCCTTGGATTTGAGAGTAACGGTTAGATCTCTTGGTAGTAATGTCGATGCCTTACGATGTCATCCATGGCATGAATGCATCATTCATGTTAGGATTGACTGTATTAGGAAATGGGCATGGTTAATCCAGGGGATGAGACCGAGTTTCTCTGTTCGGAAAAGGATATATCTTAGTAGCTCTTACAGATCGTTGGAAAAGAAGGGGAAGATCATCCAGGATCGGATGAAGACTGCACAGTGTAGTAAGAAATGGGAAACTGGCGCCAGTCTTATAGACTCGGGCATGTTAAAAGTTTCCAGAAGAGTATGCATTAAGGAGATATTAGTCTGCAAAGTAGAAGATGTGGAGGTAGAGTTAGGAGAGCCGCATGAGGTGGTGAACATTTTATCACGATACAACCACCCACCTTAGTTGTCCACGCCAGGCTCAGGGAGCTGGAGATCAGGGGAAGAGTGCAGTTGCATGTGGTCAAGGAGTGTGGCCCGATGGCTCTAAAAATGAATCAGGGGACAGCCTGGGTCCACTACTAGCTTCCATAGTAACAGACATTGATATGAATCATTACTTCCTTCCATGAATATTGTCCCAGACCTAGAGTTTTTGGTGAGCTATAGACTTGATCATCTCATTTGGAGATACCTTGGGAGGAGTCTCGATAATCACACTTACGCCGACAATGTGGTCTAACCCACGAGGCGAGAGTTTCAATTGGAATCTCTTGGTGGCAGCGTCGCGGCCTTACGACGTTGGTCTCGGTATGGATTGGATTCACAGTTCATGCGCAGATTGACTGTATTAGGCAAAAAGGTTGTGGTCTAACTACAACATCGGGATGGGTTTTCCTAGGTCGGTGAAAAGGAAACCACAGGAAGCACAAGATGAACTCATGCATAGGAGGGTTTGGCTGATCACTCTTGGTTCGACCAACCTTACCCTCGTGGCAGCAGTAGTTTTGAGTTTCAATTCTAATCAGGAAGTGGATGCCTCTAGAGTTTGAGGATGGCGATCACGTCCTTAAACGGATCTCACCTAGATGAGGTTTACATAAATGTGGACAAGGCGACAAGTTATCTCCAGGGTTCAACGGACTTTCTAGGTCCTTAGCAGGGTTAGCGAGGTGGTTTACCGCTTGACCCGTCCACCTCAGTTGAAATAGGTGCACGACGACTACCATGTATCTCACCTGAGGAGATACGTGCTTGACCCAATGCATATCATCGACCATGGGGAGATGGACATTGGAGATGCGGTGACTTTTGTGAGGTTCTAGTAGAGATTGAGGATCAACAGGAGTGGGTCCTACGAGGACGGTCGATTACTCTTGTGCACTTTCGTTGGCAGCACGGGAACCTCCAGGAGAGAACTTGGGAGGAGAAGGCTCAGATGCGTGCTCAGTACCGCTTTTGTATCCCAGTTTCTGTTAAAGCATTATGGGGATGTAAATCCCTGAGGTGGGAGTAATATAAAGACCCTGAAATTTCAAGGAATTTTTTTTTCATAATTTCTTTGGGATTTTACAAGAACGCAGTTTCTGTCAGCAGCTGATTCTGAAGCCCGGTGTTCCCGGAATCAATTTCTGAAGTTTAGCTCAGGTACGTTCAATGAACGAACGAGCGAGTTTTCCTATCTTTTTAACCGGTGCATGGAATATAAATATGAGGGAACCGATGAACTCACAACGCCGGTTTTCTCTTAAGAGGACTTTCACCTCAATGGAAGATGATTGGGTTTTAGAGTTGTTTTCTGGGTTTCATGTGGATCAATAAAATAAAATAAGTGACAACTTATTTTATCTTTGTTGAACCCACGCCATGTGGATATTGTTGGTTAAAAGCTCCACATAGGATTTGGTGGTGGGATCGCCACACCCCAACCTCCCATGGGAGGATTATTAGGGTGGGGACCACCCGAGCAGCATAACCTCCCACGAGAGGTTATGAAATGGGGTCCACACGGGGCTTAACCCCCCATTTAATGGGAGGGGAGGAAATATCTCAACACTACCCTATTAATAAGGGAGAGCCTCTTGGACTCTAACTCCCCTCATAATGGAGGAGAATAAAACCTCCTCAAAACCCCCCCATTTAATGGGAGGAAACTCCATGATCCTCTCCTTTTTAATTAGGTGGGGACCACCCGGGCCCCTAAACCCCCTCGAAACTCCCCAAATTAATTTTGTCATCCACTCGGGAAATTATTTTGGCGGAGCCTCTCCACTATTTGAATTTTGAAATGTGCCAACCATCATGAACTTAATTAAGTGGGGCCCACTTAATTAATTACCACCACCACGAATAATAGATTATATTCTATTATTTTGGCACTTTATTTGGCATTTTGTTGGAGAGCATGAGAGAACTTCTTTCTCCAATGAAGAACGCGAAGAATGCTGACGACGCTTCTTCCCCGACCTTCGTGGGCCTTCTTCCTTGGAGCCCCCCCCTTCTGACGTGGTGCATCTCCGATGACCCTCCTTCCTCCCTCCTCATCATCAACCCATCGAGGCATGAACTTGGATGTGGAAGCGTGCGGTGAATGACGTCATCATCTTCCCCCGTGACGAACACGTGCCCCGATGAAACAAAGGTAGTGGGTTTGGTTTATTATAATTTATGTGGATTATATCCTCGTCCTTTGATTAAATTGTTGATAGTCGTTTGAGCCGCCTGTTATAGTGATAACAGGAGGAAGTCAGACCGCACGAACACGGCCGACCCTCCTCCCCCTTTTTGTTGGTTGTACTTGTTGCGGCCCGAGCAAAGGCGGCACAGTGCAACGACATCACACTGAAACAATGAAGAACAGGAAAAGAAGTGCAGCGCCGTCGCGCCACACCATTGCGGTGTTTCAAAGGCTCCACAGATTGCTAAATTGACGGCAGATCGACGGGCATTGACAAAACTGGCCGAAGATGAGGTTGATGATTCCGCAGTAAAGTGCGATACCCGAGGTGAACGTCGGTGTAGAAGATATCGAAAACGGATCACCAAAGCAACCTCGGTGGCCCACGGAGTTCACTGGTGGTGCGGGCCGATGGCAGCAGGCACTAGTCGGCCGCCCGGAGGTGGCGGCGTCCCGGCGTGCCGCCATGAAGGACCAGTGCGGCTGAAGCTACGGCGGCAGGCGTCCGGTCCCGCGGCTGCGCGGGACTAAGGGGGGTGGACGCGAAGTTGGGCTGCATCCACTGGCATGGAACAACCCCCACAAGGGGCCGCGGTGATAATCAAGGGGGCAACGCCCCTTTGCGCGGCTGCTCGGCCAGTACCGAGCCGCCTCATGTTGGACCAGCCGCATCGGGCCGGGACGCCCAGGCCGCGCCGGGCCGCTCTGGCGGGGCCGGGCCACACCCACCAGGTCTGACCATGCCCCTCTGGGCCGGACCCAGACCCAGTTTGGGCCGACCCGGGGGGGGGGGGGGTCGGACCGGGTCCAGACCCCCCATTTTCAGACCACTTACAATCTTTTGCCCGTATCATGGGCTACAGACATCCGATCGACACACCGTCTATTGCGATGCGATACATGGATCGAGACGGTCGTTTTTATATATTACAATCAAGGTTTCAGAGAACTTTGGGTATGGCCGGGTTGGTTCGAAGCCGAAACCAATCGGGCCCTTGGAGCGGAAATGCTTATAACTTGAGCTTCGGACGTTCGATTGACTTGTCGTCGAATTTGTTGGATTCCTTTTGATGAGACAAAACTTTTGGCATACTTCGCATGAGTTTTGGATGCAGTTGGATAGTGGCCGGTTGGATTGTAACCGAAATCCAAGCAGGCCCCTAGAACAGAAAAGATGATAACTTTCAGACCGGACGTCCGTTTGACGAACCGTCAGCGGCGTTGGTGATCACATTGAGAAACTGACCCTATCGGTATACCCTATGTGAGTTTGGGGTACATTTGAGATGTGGTCGGGTTGGTTCGTACACAAAACCAACCAGGCCCCTGGGACGAAAAGGCTAATAACTCACAGATCGGGCGTCCGATTGACGCACCGTCTGTTGCGTTGAGACCCCTATGATGAGGCGGTCCTTTGTGATACTTCTTATTGGGACCTTGTGATAGTTGTAGTATCGACCTGTAGCTCATGGAGCGGACCATCCCGGAGATGAGCGTACGAAGTACGGAGACCATGTAGCTGGCTGAGACCTGAAGACTGCTTGTCCGACTCGAGTCGGAGTGACTTGTATAGCCCGGTGGGGATCACTACTATGTTTGGGTGGCAGACCCATGGAGGGAAGCACTACTGTGTTTGGGTGGGAGACCCGAGGTACTCAATAGAAGGAGTACCTCTGCAGGCTATTAGGGGGGGTGCACTACTGTGTTTGGGTGGCAGACCTCAGCAGGAAGCACTACTATGTTTGGGTGGATGGCCTGCGGTACTCGACAGGAGGAGTACATCAGCAGTCTTAGGTTAGTGAGCATTACCTCAGAGTCGTGAAAAGATCACTGTACTCATTAGAGACGTGGCTCTTTAGCTGTTACGGTTTCGATAATGGAAATCCTAGTTTGAGCAGAGTCTACGACCTTTGTGTTTACCTCATGATTGAGATGGGTTACTTGATAACATAGGTGTATGTATGGGCACATACCTAGGTAGTGGTTATCTGTTGATTTCATAACCTTTGTGTTTCCTCATGATAGAGATGGGTTACCTGATAACTTAGGTATAAGTATAGGCATATAACTATGTAAGGGTTATCTGTTGAGATCCTTCTTTGTTGTTATCCTTGTTGGATTTAGTGAGACCTTGAGGGTCTCGAGGTCCCTACTGAGTATCGTATACTCACCCATGCACGGGCTATACCTACACCTTGTTGTGTTGGTTGTAGACGACATGAAGCTCTGACGGAGGCTGAGTGTTCATGTACTGGATGGTACCCAGTGGTGGACTTCACGACGAGACGATACTCGGAGGAGGTTGACGGGAGAGGGGATTGAGGAGGCTATCTGTACCTACCCGTCAGGTAGGTTCTATAGCGGATGATCCAGGAGCTGCACCATCAATAACTACCCTTCAGGTAGGATCTGAGGTGGACGACCCAGGACCGGCTACTATTTTTCTTCAAGCTTTTTATCTTTCCTGTTGTACTTTCGTACAATTGTTTCTGTACTTTCAGTTGGGTTTGTATTCTGGACCACTTACTTTTTAGAACGTCCTTTTTTACATAGTGTTTTACTTCCGCTTGTACTCTGTGGTGTTTTGTTTACTTTTATAAAGGCAATGCCTTCCCAGTTATTGGGATTTACGCCTTTGGTGCTGGTCGCCAGCCCCTGGCCTATGGAAGGCGGGATTGGGGTAGTCACGGCACGGGCCCCAAGGATGGGTCGTGACAAGAACACCTAGTGGGAATTGAGGACGAAGGACAGTAGAATAAGAGAGTACAAACTATCTCTTCGGTTCACCTGTTGTGATAGCAGGAAAACATGCATGAGAGATCATGGGAGAGGGAAAGCCATATATGGGATCAGTATCCTGAGTTGTTTTCCTAGTTTTTATTTTTTTGGATCAAAATCATTAAACAATGATGTACATACTCATTTATTTCCTTTTAATACTATGAATTATTTCTAAATATAATTATAGATCTAGGATCTAAGATGACGTACGATTCCGAGGCTGGGTGCGCCCGTAATTAGTTTTATAAAAATATTAATTGTATTTTATATTGAACGTATGTGGTTAATAAAATAAAATTATATAAATATAAAATGGTTAATAATATTATAATTATAAGACCCTATTTGTGTTTGGAATGCAATGTTTTCCTTCAACACGACATAAAATGAGTCTGCACGAGATGACCATATGCATTTCTCATTGGCGGTGCATATGATATAATTACTTATTTATTTATTTATTTCACTGTTGAAACATAGACCTAATTAAAATATTATAAATAGGTCATTAAGGAGTTTTATCTAGTATTGTCATGATAATTCTCCCATCTGCTGGCGAAATATTCTCCTCTCCTCCGTTGAAGATGAACGACAAACCTCTAGATAAATGTGGATCAAATCATTACAGACGCATCAACTTGTTCTACTCATTGAACAGGTGGGTTATTCAAAATAGATTGATCCAAAAAAGATTTAGTAATGGTATTTAGTGGTTTGTATGCCTTATATTAAACCTTCGAGTAGATTTATAATTCTTTCATCAGTCTATGACACCTTTGAATGTGTAAAAGGATTGAAACTAGATTATTTTTATTTTTTATTAGTTATTTCTAATCCAAATTACAATTTCTTGATCGTTAGACAAAAATACATGGACATTGACGATAAATATTTTTTATTTTTCAATTCATACCCTATTATTCAAATTCTTCATAATTGGAACCATTTGGTTCCCAGTTCAACTGATTATCAGGAATCCTGAGTTTGATCGGGTGCCCTTATTTGTGAAAGATATACAAAACACCAATGATTACTTGATCAAAAAATAGATATGGAGTAGTCGCAAGTAATGGTTGATTAATATGTTTCTTTTAGAAAAACTAATTTATAATTATAGTAAATATGGGCAGTATTATATCTAAAAAACCCTACATATGTTTCGGTGAATGATTTTCACTAAAGGAGGGATGGTGATCATGATTCTAGGCTATATCCAAAGATTTATGGATGTTTCAAAGTGATATGTGGATATTTTTGACTAGATTCAAAGCATAAAATATGAATTGAAGAAAATTTTTTCATTATGGAAAAATACTGACTACACACCATGTACTATGATGAACACATAAAACGTATCCTCCCTCAGAGGCAATTCTAGGGTTTGGAAAGTGATAAGGATGTCACTGCCTGTAGTCCTCCTTCGCACTCCATGTATACTTCCCGTGTTGGAAAACCTATGTGAAGCCTCAAATGGGTGTGAAATCTGTATAAGAGAACACAGATATGGTTTTACCACATCAGCAATATCCCATGTGAACTAAAACGCGGTGTACCAATGTACATGGACATGGACTCTGTCCCAGATAAGTTAGGACAATGCAAGCCGTCCACCTATATATAAAATTACAATACATGGGATGGTGCTTGTGTATTTACTAGAGGCATAGATAGGTAGTGGATAGGTACCACATGTGGTGTAGATCCCC
This sequence comes from Viscum album, assembly GCA_963277665.1. NCBI lineage: Eukaryota > Viridiplantae > Streptophyta > Magnoliopsida > Santalales > Viscaceae > Viscum > Viscum album. The sequence continues at coordinate 480,504,195 of OY728141.1, forward strand.
TCACATATCGTGTCCCACTTGAGCTCTTTCAAGTGATCTTCAAACCTCTGTATCTCATTTATTTGAACTTTGAAATTGGGCCATGTTATTCCTATCTTAATTTTTTTCTACATAGAACAATATGGTTCTCCCAAAAGAAGATTTTATGATATGGTGTGAAATTTTCAAGGTTTGGAATATGCTTAAGAAACACCTGATAATAATAGAAATCATATATAACTACCAGAGAAGTACTTGGATTACCCTCCAGCTGGGATGGACAGTGGGGTTCCCCGATGGATGTTTCAAGCATACCCTCCATCAGGGCTGGGAGGTGGAATTCCCTGATGATCTTTTTGAGTTACCCTCTAATAGGAATGAGTAGTGGATTTTATTAACTTCATAGGCCTACCATCTTATTGGGGTGGGTATTGGAATTCTCTGATGACATCTTGAAGGCATAACTTTCCAACCAAGATGGGCAATGTCATTTCTCTGATGACTGACTGGGATAACTCTCTAAAAGAATAATATCGTGGCATTCCCTAGTGACCTTCCCTAGTGGTACCTTCCTTCTGGTCTAGGTACTAACATTCCTCAATGACTAACTTTTTAGGACCCTCCTAATTTACCTAGTCACATGATCCATTCCTAAAACCAGTGATGCCTCAATTGTTTGGAATAGTGATGTGGGGTGGTTTGATGCACGTTTAGACTTATGAGAAATACGAACACTTTCCCCATCAAGATGCATTATTTTGACACAACCTAAAACCATGTGGTCGAGTTAGTTCCACCAAATTAGATAGTATCAAGGTGTGTCAATTGAGTCTATTTGACTTGTGTGTCCTGGGAAGACACATGAGGCGATCAACATTGTATATAGACTTACCTTGTAACTATTGTCTACACATCTCCTTTGATGGAGTAGTGATATAGAGATCCATTTTCTCTCTCATTTGAGATTATATGACTAAGAATATATATATATAATATATATATATATATATATCCTATTTCAGTACCCACTCCTTGGGTTTTGGTTACTCTTCTTTCAAGAGAGGCGATGATGTGTGGGGTATGCCACTTGCTTTTTGTATCTAGATTCTCATGGATCGACGATTATAATATAATTATATAGGTAAAGAATATTTGATGATAAGTTCTTATTATCACCATTTCGATCTCCTTTTGTTTATATGAGTTTAATTTCACTCTCTTTTTGGGTTGAGTTGTACTCTTTTTACCATACCTAGTTCTATCTAATATATTCCTCTTCAGTTGTCTCATTTACTACCCACCCCCTTCAATTTTTTTGAGATGTTCTACTGGGTATGTATATAATCACCCTTGGATGGGATTTAACCAACACGTGTCTAGTGTTTATTAGACAGTGGACAGGTTGATCTTGACTTCCGAGGAGCATATGGATATTGGGATGCTTAGATTGCATACTATGGTCATAGATTGAGTTAAACAAATGGGTTATAATTTTTTAACACTTTTATAATTTTGTATGGTTGGGATATATTTATGGGTGGACATTTATTTTTACCTAATCTTATTATTTTATACTATCATACTTTGTTTTCTTTTTTTGTCCATGCATATTTAGTTTATTTATTTAAAGTTAACTTCTTTTATTTCTTTCCCTCTTCACTTTTTCATTGAGTTTCCTAGGTACATCTATTCCATTATATAGGAATATAATCCACATGTTTACTTATTCATTTGGTGCTTGTCGTGACTGCCTGACCTGGAGATCTGTTCTTGTTGAAGTTGCAGATCGAGCCCCGACTTGTGTCATGTCCTTAAAATATAAATATTCTATATATTAATAATATTCCTATTTATAATCATAAATTAAATGGTGAAAAGAAAGAAGAACCAGATCACTTAGTGGATATGGTTGTCCACATGTAAATATAAATGAAACTATGGGGTTTTAACAGGTGGAAGGGTAATAATTTAAATGACATATTATATTTACATAGATATAATTTTTTCATAAATATGAATATATTAATTTTTTAAATCTTTATAACTGTAAATGTAAAATGGTGATGAAAATTGAATTGAAATAGTATGTATATATGGTAAGTAAAATATATACATGATTAATGTTTCCAATTTCAGTATGATTCAAATAATTTTGATTGTAACACCATGAGATTTTTTGGATTATTTGTTTCAAACTAATTAAATAATTAGACATTTTACATTTCATAGAACATTGAGAATATAAATTTTTAAATGATACACCTAGTATAAAATGAAATATAACATCCTCATACTTTAAAATATATATAATATTTTAAATAAATAAATTCATATAATTCATACAACACTAATCTATATTATGTTCCATGTAATAATGACTTTCTTTGATGACTTGTGTTACACGCAAGAATGAGTTTTACCAATCAACAATATATTAATAAAACATTATTATTTAGTATTATAAGATATAAAAAAGATTTTAAATTCATTGTTATGAATATTATTAACTAAAAAAAGAAAATATATGGTCTAAATAAATATAATTTCATTCATTTTTTAACAATAAATTAGAAATAAAAATAAAACCCGATTGAAAATAATCGAAATATTTTTCTACTCCCAATGGTGTGTTGAAATAATAATATAAATTAAAAAAATTACAAAAAAATATTAATGAGGTATATATTTTATATATTCAATAAAATATTTATTATAATCATCTAATAGATTTTATATGTATAAGAAAAAAATAAATCCAATTTTATGAGCAAAAATATATATTTTTCTAAAAGGTAATTTTACCATTTTTTAATAACACACACATTATAAATCCAATTATTGATAATTTTATAATTTTTTTGATAAAATAAAATTAATTATTCAAATAGGAACATAACAATTATATTAGGGTGAATTTTTTATCCTTTTTCTGTGAAGTTTCATTTTTTATAAATAGTAAATAATACATGACTTTAATTCAAAACCGCTCTTTCATTTAATTTATTTATATGGTAAAATAATGTTTTTGATTAGTGTCAAAGTTCCATTAAAAAAATTATTCATAAATTAATCCAAATCAGGTCATTCTAATCAATTTCTCATTAATATTGGATAAAAACATAATAATCTGTTGAACATTTTTTACATTAAAATCCGGAATTGTTGTCCCGTATGTGAGATTAAATTTGAATTAATTTATACCACTTTTGTATTTTGCATTTGTACAAATAGATTCCATATTTTTAATTGAAATAATATTAAATGTATAGTAATGTAAAATTATTTTTTGATCAAATTTATTTTTGAAAGGGATTAAAAGTATTTACATTGATTAAGAGAAAAGTTATCTTAATAATGGAATAATCCGTAAACTTAATAGAAAATTTCCCTATAAACTTATCCAAATTCCATTTTATATTCATACTTATACCCAATGATCCCTTTTATCGGTTTTGGACTAGTATTTGAGCAACCTTTCATAGGAAAAACATTTGTGGAATTCCCTTTTCCAAAATTTACAAGAATGCCACTCCTCCACTATAAAATGGAACTCAAACCTCCCACTTACTAACACATATAAATCCCTTTTAATCACAAAAATCTGATAAAAAAATCTCCAAAAATCACTCCAATAATTCTAGAAGCATCGCTTTTTGGAATAAATCAAACCCAGAAAACCCTTTGGAGCAAACTAGGAGGAGTTACCCAAAGAAGATGTAACATCCTTCCACTAGCTCCTTTGTTTTATTTTCATTCCCCAGCCCCTAAATTTTTTTCCATCCATGATTATATAATAATATCAATATAATTTATATATTGATTATTTTTATTCTAAGGGTTTTAAATACAATTACACATAATTAAATCTAATGGATAATGAACTTATCATTCTTGTGTATGGAGAGATACCGCCTTATGAAATGATGTTATTCATTTTTTTCCTTTACATTTTCTCATGCTTGGTAATTATGAATGAAAATATATTTTCATATGATATATATAATACATATTATGTATTCATTCTTATTTAATTATTATATAACACATTCAATTATTATTTCTATTTAGTGTAAATATTGTAACTCTATTTGAAGACATGTAGACCACTGTCTCCTCGAAGCAATGTGATTCATTCACACATTACACAGAATATATTAAGTTTTTAGTGAATTTATATGATATATATGAAATAATAATTATAAAATAATTATTATATATAAACATATATATTTTATTTACTTTATTTCTTTCAGTATGACAGTAAAACAGAAATAGAATTCATGCATACATACGGCCTACCGACTCCATGAACGGTGTATTCTTATTCATGATTATATATTTTATATATTATTATAAATATTTATATAATTTGTATATTTAAATATTATACAATTTTTTACGTTCAATAAATAATTAAATCATGATCTATATAAGAGTATCAAGAATAACAAGTCAAAAAATACAAGAAAAACTATGGTGATATTACCTAAAAGAAAACATTTACATGGAATTGTTTATAAATGGGTAATATAAAGTCATCATAAAATCATATATGGTATTAGATATTGGGTAACAGTTATTTGATAAATTTATAACTGACATATCTTTCTTATATATGATGGTTGAATGTGTAGGATGAAAGTCTAGATTTAATGTAAGTGAATTTCACTCAGATTTTATTTTTGTGAGATATATAAAATATTCACCACTAGATTCAATTGTGTGGAATATATAATAAATATGGATATATTATATAATTAATATAGTTTATTTTTTTGGAAATATAAAATCCATTTGTTGATATTTTTTATTTATTTTATGTTTTAAAAGTCACCAAATCTGTAATGTAATTTTGTCCCACATTTCCTTCATTGAGACACATTCAATATGATGAACCTGTATTTTCTTATGTGGTCTATATACTACCTTTCAGATGTTATATCGTGAATCTACTTATGTTCATGGTATCTTAATATTCATTTTAATATTACTATTATCATTTTATTATGATTCAATGTTATTAATGTGGTAATGATTTATTTCTAAAATCACATAATTTTTTTGATTACATATGATTGTACTTCCATTAAATAAATAATAAAACACAACACTCAATCAATATCAAAAATCTTCATACCCTATAGTTATAAATATTATATCCAATTAACGTTACCATTTCCCTTCTTTGTTAGTTATGATAATTATGGAATGTTTTTATAAAATTATATCTTTATTTATATTTTCTATCAAAAATCAAGGATCATTTCAAAATGGGTTTTCTAAAAATATTCAAAAAAAATTAATATTATGTTTATTTTTAATGAAAATTGAACAAATATTTTATCGTTTAAAATATTGTTTTAAAAATGAACTTTTTTTCCAATCATGTATATTTTTATAAGTTTTACAAAAAAAGGAATGTTTGGTATGTATGGATTTATCCACCATCATGACCATATTTGATTTTAATCTTCCTTTTTATGTAAAATATTAATTTGAAAAATTATTTTCATAATATTTTAGATATTCAGTTTTTTTAGTGTTATTTTAAAAAAAAGTTTTCAAAAATCTTTTATGATTCTAGATTTTTTAATTATTTTCCAAGATTCCTTAAAATATTTTCAAAGCCTTTTTCAAGGAATATTTTCTCAATGATGTTTTAAATTTTAAAAAAATAAAATGTTCATTATTCCTTTATTATGTTTCATTTTTATTTTCAACAAAAATCGTTTCCAGAGGATTTATGTTTTAAAAAAATAAAACCAAAAAGAACATTTCCCTCAAGAAATGTTTTAAATTAAATTGTAAAACATTCTTTATGATTAAATTATTTTTGAAAAGGTTTTGTGAAAAGTATTTTCAAGGAATTGTATTTAAAATAATAAATGATCCATGTGATCTTCCAAAATAATTATCCATCAAAGATAAAATCCTTTGTTATAGTTTATGATTTACTAGGTATATGATCCATGGATACCATTCATATTTTTTTCGTAATGGTCTATGTTTTGATAGCGTGATGTCTTTGAAACATGTTTCTATTCAACAAATTATACCATGATAAATTATCATGAAACCCACTTCATTTCACATGATATTCTTGGATCAAATGATTACGAAACAAACATATTTTCAATAATTTGTGATATAATTCAATGTTTATAATACCCATCTCATTTCAATGATTATGATATGATGTTTATGAAACCAATCTCTTTTTATGGGTAATGATATGATGAAAGATTTATTATCTTCTAGAACATGTTTGTATTATTTTATTATAGAATGGTTAGGACCTGTATCACCAAAAAATTAATTGGGTAAAGTTATATATCTCATGAGATAATTATGGGAATCAGTTCAATGGTTTTGATCCACTTTGAATGATAGGGAAACCCAATCCACTATGTGAATAAGGGGAAACCTGATCCAATAAGGGAGGACGGGGAAACCTGATCTACTTTAGAAAGATGGGTAAAGACAATCCACTGTTGGATGATGGGGAAAATCTATCCCTTATAAGGAAAGGAATGTGACTGGGGATGGTGGTATGTCCTACTAAGTAGGTGTAGTCCCTATGATGTGCACTGATATGTTTTTGGAAATGATCCTTGAATTATATAAAATTATTTTACATGTTTATATATCTACAACAAATTCTATGTCTTATTCATGTAATATTCTAAAATTTTTCATCTTCTATATTATCTTATGAATCATTTCTTATGAACATCCAAACAGTATGTTTTGTATCATGTCTCTAATCTATGATATGATAGGTAATATCTTCAAATGTAATGCTCATGTAATCATACCTTTATGTTCATGTTATGCTTATGTATTTACTTTATTTACCCTTGCTAATCATTTGAGATCACCATATTCTTTTGTTTCCTTTCCCCATGTTATGAATAATGGTTTTAAGTAGAAGTAAAAAGGTTATAAACATTGTGGTAAACATTGAATATATTTTTCCAGGTTAGAAGAATTTTATTCAAGTTTCAAAAGAAACTAAAATATTACAGCCCTTGGGCATGTATTTTTGTACTGTGTTAAAAATTCCTCTAAAATGATGTAATATACATTTATATTAAGCCTCGGTCACTATATTTTCTATCAAGGGAAATGTTTTGTTAAACATTTTAAACATGTATGAGAATACATTATTGAAATACCTACTAATATTTATAAATATATTTCTAGGGTTGTCTCCATGGATAAGTCTATGGATGAGATAAGGTATATGATAATGTATGTTAATTTTGGTAAATGGTAGAGTTATTGGTTTCCAAGAATTAAATCCATGTCTAGATACTACAAGTGGATATGGCTCTAACAAAAATGTACCTAGGGGTAACAACACATAAAATATGCATTTGTCCTGACTCAAGCATAACCCAGTACACGTAAATGGGCCTTTATACACACCTAGATTGACCATCCTAGGGGATATGATTTAGAAATTCACTAACTCATAATAAACCATAATGAAGTATTTAAATAGAATATGACAACGAATAACCTATGATAAACATAAGGATTAATATATTAAATAATTATCTTTCCTGATTTAGACATCTTATTAGTTCAGTTTTTTCATGATTACATGGTATTATGATATAATAAGTTATTCCCACACTATTCATTCTAGTTATTGACAATGGATGGAACCAAAAAAACATGATTTATGTTGATTTTCATGGAAAATTTTCCAATAGGCAGCCAAACGGGATAATAAATGGAATGAATGATCTTGTGATCATGCCTAATCTATTTTCATGGAAAATGATTTACAAAATAAACATTAACCAACCCTCTAACTCACCAAAGAAGAGAAGGAAGAAGTTTATTGAGATTTTAGATAATGGATACCATTTAGTAAAGTGGATTCAGTTTCTATTGGGTCATGATTTTGGAAATAATTACCCAAGTGAACATCTTAGTGGAACAAGATGATGTTTTTGGCTATTGAAAATAAGGACAAAAATAAAGTAACTGCAATGAAAAAATGATGGGTTTTGTTAACATCCTAGATATAAATATTGGACTCCCTAAGACATCATTTAATATTAAATTATTTATGTATTTAATGAATTGTCATTATGAAAATATATGTCTCAATTGATAATATCATGAATAGAATAAAAAATGATGAATCGAAAATGGTTATATTGATGATATTGATGAGACTACATGTGTAATATGAATGGAAAGTTGAATTATGTAATGTTAGGAGGAAGATTTCTTATGAGTTAAATGTGAATTGAAATAATCCACGTTTTTATGTATTTTTATTCAATAATTATGTTATATAAATGGTGAAATATATATATATATTGTCCAGTTTATATTCCTTTCATTAAGGATATACAAAAATATGTTTAGATGTTACAATAGAAGATGAAAATTATTTAATGGATTTTTTTTGTTCATTTGAGACTCATGATTAAGTGAACGTTAAATCTTAATATATTCCTAATGTTGATATAATAATTTTTTTGATAAATATTTGTTGGATATGAATATTTTAATTAGATGGTATTGATTACCTCATAACTGATAATGGATTTTCTGACATGTGGTTTTTTCTATCATTGATAATGTTTTCAACATTTTTGGATTTAAGTAATATATCCAATTAACTTTGGAATAAGGAAACATGCATGTTTTCGATAATGATTTATGGTAATTCAGATTATTACCATGTTTAAATATAATACATGATGAAGGTATTCACATGTTAGGTATGAAAAAATGATCTACCTTATAATATATGATGGAGAAATGTGATGCTAATTTTGTGAACTTCTTTATAATGTTTTGAAATTTTCCTCTTTTGGAAGTGTTTCAAGGTTGGCCATTTATGGAATGGGTTATTCTAAAATTTAGATTAGGGTTTAAAGAATAAATTATTATTTCAACGTAATATGATTTATGAATATTTTATATCTTGTGATAACCTTTTCGTTGTGATGTTAATCAATGATAGATATAGTGACCAATATTTCTATTTATTTATCTCAAGATATTTTAACACTTAAGTAATGAAAAATTCACCTTCATTTCATGGAAGAAGAGATGATGTGGAAATTATTCCTGACACAACACAAGGTGATGGTGTTCAAAAATCATGTAATTATATCTTCTCGTGATAATTATTCAACTTTAGGAAAATTGATATTCAAAATAAAAATGTTGCCCTATTACCTTTATTTCAGATGAATCAAATATCCCCATATATTATCAAAAGTTTATGGATTTATGATGATTATGTTTCTCCAACCAAGGTTCTCTATCATTATTCATCAGAACATAATTGTTATATTTCACTTCCATGACCATGTTTTCACTTCTTAACTATGTTCTCTTATGTAGAAACATGGTTACATGTTACATTGGGTAACCATTATGTTTCTAAGTTTCCTTTATTAAAGGAAGTTATAGTATTAATTTTTACAATGTTGGTTCCTTAGAAAGGAACATTTATGTATTATTACTTTTATAAATTAGTTAAATTTCAAGGGTTAATTTAATTTTAAGGGTTTTAGAATGTAACCACCAAGATATTTTGAATTGTTATTATTTTTTATTTAATTTAATATTTTTAAATTTTACAATTCACATAACATTGAGAATATATTATTTGGAAATAAACACCTAATTTTTAAAAAATGTAACATCCCAATACTTTATGATATATTTAATATTTTAAATAAATCTATTCTTGTAATTAAAAAAACACTTAGTTATCTTACCTTTCATGAAAAAAATGACTTTCTTTAATGACTTTCTTTACATGGAAGACCATGTTTTAGCAAACAACAATATATTATTAAAAAAAATATTCTTATGTATAATATAATATAACCATGATATTAAATTAGTGTGTATGAATAGTATTATCTATTATATGAAAATTTATGGTCAATAAAAATACAATACAAATTCATTGGATACTAATTAAATAGATATTAAAATATAAACTGATTGAAAATAGAGGAAATATTTTATGCTCCTGAAGGAATGTTTTCTTAGTAAGTTAATTTAATTACAATTATAGTAGAATAATAATGAAATATATATTTTATGTATTCTATAAATAATTTTTGACACACGTACAATAGATTTTATGGGTATATGATAACAATAAATATGATTTTATGAATAAAAGGTGTATTTTTTTAATTGGAAATTTTACCGCCTTTTAAAAGTGAACCCATTTTAAATATAATTTTTGACACATTTATAATTTTCAATTGAAAAAATAAGATTCATTTTCAAAATAGAAATATAAAAATAATATTAAGATACTTTTTTGTATTTTTCTAGGATGTTTATTTTTTTATAATATATAATAATAATGAATTTTAATTCCAAACATCATTTTTATCTAATTTATTTATAAAAATAAATTTTGTTTTTTGTTTTTTAAGTTAAATTATATCAATTACACATCAAAAAAATCAATTCAATTCATTTTTATTAAATTTCGCTGTGAAATTGGATATTAAAACATACCATACTTTTGAACATTTTTAACATTAAAAATTTCTTGGTCTTCTCATCTGTGGGATTATGTTTGAATAAATTTCTATCAATTATGTAATTTGAATTTTTTTAAATGAATTAAATATTTTGAATAATTTTTTTTATAATTTTTAATATGTTCATATTAGTTTTCAAAAAAAAATATAAGTGAATGGGATTGAAATTAATTACATCAATTAAGAGAAAAAAATAGCTTAATAAAGGACTAAACCTTAATGTTAAGGCCCAAAATGACAAAGAAAATTATTGAAAAGGAATTGGATATTTATATTAAGACCCAATAATCAATTTTTACAATTGTTTTACCCTTATTGGACCCATATTTCATAGGAAAACCTTAGTTGTAATTCCACATTAAAAAATATACCAGAATACCACCCCTCCCTAACTATAAAAAGGCACTCAACCCTCCCACTTACATACACCACTAAATCCCTTTGGATCGAAGAAAAATTTCTCAAATACAATCTAAAAATACCCACCACCATCCTAGAATCCTCCCTTTTGTATTAAATCCAGCCATTAAATCCCTTTGGTGTAATCCAATAAGAGTTAACCAAAGGTGAAGTAACGTTCTTACTCAAGATCCTTTGATTTATTTTCATTCTCCACCCCATAAACTATTATTATTCCATTTCTATACAATATAATCAGTATAATAAATATACATATATGTTTTTATTCTAATTATTATACCTTCACTAACACAGACATCCATCAAATGGTTAACGAACATATCATTCTTCTCTATGGAGAACTACAACTTCACGAAATGATGTAGATTGTCTTTCCTTTACTGTGTCTCATTGTTCGGAATTATAATGTAAAATATTATATTATATAATATATTATATATTTATTCTTATATAATTATAATATAACACATGTCTTCATGCATCCCATATTGTGTAAATACCATAACTTCATTTTTGGAAGTGTGCACTACCACCTCTTCAACACGACGTGATTCAATCACACATTAAACGAAATGTATTAAGGATGTGATTTGTGAAATTATATAAAATATATGAAATAATAATTATACTAAAATTATTATATATATATATATATATCATTTAATTTCATTCATTCAATATGATAATAAAAGAAAACCATCGTTCTTGTGTGTGTACCACCAACCGTCCCCATGAATGGTATATTCCATTCATCATTCTATATTTTATAAATTATTATAAATATTTATATATTGAGTATATAATATATTTATATCATGTTTTAAATTATTTATATAAAAAAATCATGATCTTTGTAATATTATCGATAATAATTATTGAAAATATATATGAATAACAATGCCGACAATACCCGAAACGTAAAGTTTACCTGTAATTGTTAAAAAAAGTTAATATAAACCATAATTAAATCATATACAGTATTATATATAAGGATATGGTTATAGGGTAAATTTATATTGAACTTATATTTTTTATACAGGATGTTTGAACATGTAAGATGAAAGGGAATGCATAATGTAGCAGAATTTCATTCCACATTTTATTTCTGTGAGATAAATGCCATATTCACAGATCGATTCATTTGTGTGGTGTATATACTATGAATTTATGTATCAAAGTATTATTATACGTAATAATTTTGGTATCTACATATAAATTTTATTATCTTTATTTCATGGGGTTTTTTTGTTTCAAATGATACAGGATGGTTGAACATGTAAGATGAAAGGCAACACATAATTTAATGGAATTTCATCCCACTTTTTATTTCCATGAGAGAAATTACATATTCACCAATATATTCATTTTTGTGGTGTATATACTATGAATTTATGTATTCAATTATTATTATACTTAAATTTTGGTGTATTTACATATAAATTTTATTACCTTTATTTCATGGGTTTTTTTGTTTCAAAAGATACCAAATCGGTAATGTAATTCTACCTCAATTTTTCTTCTTTGAGAAACATGAAATGTTATGCACCTATATTTTTCAATGAGGTGTATATTCTTCTTTTTCAATGTTATATCATGAATATAATTATTCGCATGATATTTTATGCTTTATTTAATTTTATTTTCTAAATATTATTATTTTTCTATGTTAAAAAAGTTTAAAATGCTAATTGCTACAATCACATCCTTTATCAATATTATTTATGATTATGATACCATTGAAGAAATATTATGATCTATATATCAATAAATCTAATAAATTGTTTTCCCATTTATATATTCTTGTTATATCAATTTAATGGAACCAATTATCCACTATTTTATACATAAGATAATTAATAAAATGTTTTAATCAAAATAATAGGTTATATATCTTTTTTATCATAAATATATGATATTTTATAATATTTTTCAATAAAAAGTGGTCAAGAATTCTTTAATATTATATTATAATTCTAAAAAAATTACCTATGTTTTACATTATTAAAAAATGGTTTTACAAATAAATATTGTTTTCATTTCTTGATCAATGAACTTTTCTACACATTTAAAGTGAAAAAGGAATGTTTGGTGTGTACAAATTATCTACCATAATGACCATATTTCCTTTTATGATTCCTTTTAAAGATATAATATTTCATTGAAAATAGATATTTCTAATATTCAAGTCATTAATTTTTTTGAATAGTATTTTCAAATAAAAATTCATTAAAAAAGGATTTATGATTCAAGAAGTGTTTTAAATGATATTTAATGATTATTTTAAATGTTTTCAATGATATTTTCAAAGAAAAGTGTTTAAAATAATGATTTACATTTAAAAATTGTTTTATAAATTTCTATATTCTTTTATAATTTTTAGGATTATATTAAAATAAAGAGATTTCTTAAAAGGTATTCTAATTTAAAAAACTAATATAATTAAGGATATATTTCCCAAGAAATGTTTAAAATTAAATGGTAAAAAAATTTATAAGAAAAGGATTTTTTTAAATGGTTATGTGAAAATATTTTTCAAATAAAGTCTATTTAACTTATGAGACATTTTATGTGATATATAAAAATTCTTCTCCATATAAGATTAAATAATTATTTATATTTTATGCTTTACTAGGGATACAATCCAGGGATACCATTTATATTATATATCTTAATGACCTCTGTTTTGATGGATTGATGTTTATTAAACACATTTCTCTTCAATGGGTTATACCACGAAAACCCTTATGAATCTCTTGTCATTTATTGGGATATTCATGGATGAAATCGTTTCAAAACATATATATTTTCCATATTTAGTGATATGATACCAATTTTATTTCCTGGGTAATGGTATGATGGTTATGAAACCCATATCATTTGATGGATCATTATATCATTTGTGGTTTATGATCTTGTTCCACTTGTATGTACGATTTCAATATTTTATGGGTGGTACCTATATCTCCCTTAAATGCATTGGTTGAAGAATTATGTCTCATTATATAATTAATGAAATCAAGTCGGCATGACTGATATACTATTGATGATGGGGAAACCTTATCCATATGGAAAAATGGGGAAACTAGATCCACTATGTGAACATGGGGAAACTTGACCCACTATGGGGAGATGGGGAAATGCAAAACCTTACAAGGAAATGACTAAAAATGGGGATGTTGTTGTGCCCCTCCATGTTTCTTTAGTCCCTTTGAACATAACTAATATGTTTTTGGAAATGATCTCGAACTTAAAGGGAATGATGTTAAATGTTTATGTGTTTTCCACAATTTATATATCTTATGAAAATGTTATTCTAACATGGTTCATGTTCTCTATTATTGAATGACTCTTGTATTTTGAACTACAAATATTTATTCTGTGTATCAATTTTTTGATCTTTGATTTACAGGGTTTGATCTTCAAATATTATGCCCATGTTATCACACCATTATGTTCATGTTATTATTATGTATTTCCATTATTTAACCTTACTAACAATTGTAGATAAATTATTATTAGTGTTTCCATTCCCCATGTTATGAATAATGTTTTCATGCAGAAGTAATAAAGGGGACAAAATTTTTAGGGAAAACTAAAGATATTTCTACAAGTTATAATATTTTATTCCAAGTGATCAAATATACTAAACTATAATAGCCATTGATAATTATTTTTGTAATGCGCTGAAAATTCATCTAAGATGATATAATATGCATGTCTTCTAAGCATGAGTAACTATATGGATAATGATTTTTACATTATCATAGTAATGAATTAGTATATTTAATATTGAAAATTAATTCTTTTATAATGTTTTCCCGATATTTTTTGGGGTTATAAGAAGAAATAAAATTGAATGTTCTTGGGTAATAATCATAGATAATCATCGACAAACCATCATTAGCATAAACATTATTCCTTAAAATGATGAAATTTGGGCAACCCCGGAAGCTCTAGGACATGAGTAAGGAAGCCAATAATATATTATGGTGTTATTTATTGGATATATATTTCTCAAACATTACGAATAATGGATAAGGGGAAGTTCTATTTTATATGTTAGGGGGTAACATAGGAATTTCCTAACATTTTAAATTAATATAAGTAAATTTTAAATTAAATTTGGATTAAAATCTATATATTTTGAATAAAGGATGAGTATAAGTTCTTATAATCTAAAAATATATAATTTATACAAGTTTATGTAATTTTTTAACTGTTATCTGTTTGTTTTGCCCCCCCCCCCCCCTCAATTAACAATTTCTGGGACTACCTGGTATTAATTTTTTTTATTCTCTAAGGGTCGATAAATTTATAATAAATGGAAAAATTAACAATATATATATATATATATAATGGATGATATTATAGACCATATATAAATAATTATGAAAAAAATGATATTTTTAAGAATTTCAATTAATTTGATAAAATCTTATTTAACAAAAGATAACTTTAACACCATTTTCTGAACAATTGATATTGTTTACTTTAAAAAAATATTCAAATCAATTTATAGTAAAAAATTTTTTACCCATAACTAATACATTATAGTTATTTATATATTTTATGAATATTGAGAAGTCACCAAATTCTATTGCTTATAATATTTTTAAAATAATTTACTTTATTTTTCTATTACATAAATAAGTATTGTTTCAATGTTATGTAAATATTTTTGGTAATTACTACATTACTAAAATTTAAAAAAAAAATAACATCCCAAAAATAATATTTAAAATAAACTCTCATAACTGAACATAAAAATTTATATCCATATGTTTTTATTAGATATATTAAAACAATGAAAATCATATTTTTTATTTATTCTTCACTTAAAACAATATTAATGTCATTATGAAAAAAATGGAACCAAATTTAAATATTTTAGGATATTGAATGAAAATTGGTGAACTAACTCATCAAATAGAAATAATATAGGGTTTAAATATATTTTTATGTTTTTATCACATTATTTTTACCATTCATTGCCCGATTTACATGTATCAAGATGTAATATTTTTACCATAGTTACAAATCATAATGAACAAAAATAAAAGAGGCATATATTCTATATTTTATCCCAATGATTAGAAATATGGAATATTTTTTTCAACATTAAATATATATAATTATAATTACACCATTTTAAAATCAGTTTTCACAACTCAACAAAAATTATTTTTATAAAAATTTATTTTTATGTATAAAACTTAATTAATTCTTATACCATGTCCAGCAAACATAATTATTAGAATTTTAAAACATTTCATTGAGTATATAATATAAAAATTTCATTAAATTATTTCTTCAATAGTTATTAAATTAATTTATGAAGATAAAAAAATTCACATAAAATTATTTTTTCACAAAGTCATTTAATTTAAATTTAGATAATTTTATTCTCACTCCTAATAAATTTATTACTAATAAATTAATTTTATACATGTTTAAAAATTAATTTTATTAATTTAGTTATCTTCATTAATACCCTTCAATCCAACATCTATGTGATGATAGTTACATTAAATAATAATATTTAAGTTGTCTATTGTGGTCTGATTAAACTCAGTCATTCATGTATCACATGTACGAAAGGAAATAATTTTTTTTTATGGGGAATTATTATATATTATATAATAATATCATGTTACAAAATGTGTCAATAATTATTCTTATAATTAATCACGAAATATGATTTCCCAATTCACTATAATCATAGAATAGAGAATAATTTTGTTAATTCTCTTATAATCAAAGAATATGAAACCATATTAAAGAGGAGGATTAGAAAAAAAAATCTATCCAAACAAATATAACAATAATGGATTTTTAAATTATAGATTTTGGGATTTCATTCAACCATTCCCAAATAAATTTTTGACCTTCTATCCAAGAAAAAATCAATGATTTACAAAGAGATTATTTGGTTCATCATAATAATTTGTTATAAATAAAGAACGAGAGGCTTATTAATTCAAAATCAAGATTGATAGAATACTTAAATTTAAGATAATATTTTAGGTGTCATTATCATCATAGATAAATAATTATATATAGGATGATGCACATAACTCATAATTCTACATCCTTCTATGATTTACAAAGATTCACTGAGATATTTTAAAGCACTTTTGGAGGTACAATAAAAAAATCATTATTATTGAATATACATAAACATTCATTGTATTCCACTAAGTTAATAAGGAAATTAAAACAACCATTAGGATGATACAACCATTACCCATATTTATATGTAAAAAGAAAAACATCATAATTGATTTCTTTCAATGATCTTTTGAAATAATTCAATTTAAAATAATTCCAAATTACTATTTTAAAATCATATTACAAAGATAGAACACATCATCACCTTCATAAGGGACTATTAATAGAATAAACATTAAATTATATTAATCATAACAATGGTTAGGCTTCATGTATGACCACCATTGATTTTTACTTTTTGAGATTGAAGGTCAACGTAAAATTTATATAAAATTATTTAACATTCCTTCGACACAATTGTTACATTTTTTATATCCTATCATCTAAATAAAAATACAAAATATGAATGTGTTATCCATAAACATGATGATTTTATGTGATAATTCTCTATTAGCATAAATGAATTCTATAATCAACATCTTATTTTCATTTGGAATTCATCAAAAAATGATTCCACTCAAAAATTTAAACATATGTTTTTTAATTCTTTTATATAAATTAAAATAGAGAACCAACATTTTAGGATTTTGTTATAGAATGTAAAATATTGCTACCTAAAATGGTTGTGGTAATTGAAGAGAATGTCAGATACATTCAGCAACACATCAAATCTTCATTGAGTTGATAGAAAAGATCTGCTAACAATTATCAATTTGAACTGGAGTATTGAGATTAGTAATAAATTTTACTTTAAAATTTCACCATCATATAACATCATAAGGTTTGGAAATAAGAGAAATCAAAACCCCAGGTACATTTTAACCATTGATATCCTTGATTTCATAGAAGATTTGGTATATGGACCGAGGATTCAACTAAACCAAGATAAATTGCATGATGTGATCCACATATATCTCCTATATAAGTAAAAAACACTAATCCATCACATGTACTTAATGATGAGGTGGTACAACTAATGTATGAAATCTCTTATGGGGAGAAAATAGTGTCAATATTTTATTATACAATATAAATTATACACAACAGGACTACTCAACTTATCAAAGTACTTTACTAGAACGGTACGTATGAAGAGGAAATATGGGAACCCAAGGATTTAATTTAAAAATTACCCTAATTTATTATCAACCAATGATATTAGTTAAACATTCAAAGATAAAATTTATAAAATGGGAGAGAGTGTAATAAACAAAACTATTATATAAAGTAAATTTTCCTTTGGAAGAAAAATATTTTTTATATCTATGAACATAGTATTGTATAAAACACATTCATAACATAATAAAACACATAAAAATTATTTAATTAATAGATAAAATCAAATTATAGAATAAATTTAAAAAATAAAATAAAAACTGGTATATTGGGATAATAATCACAAATATTTACTAGAATTGGAAAATGGGGATCATTTTACTCTCCTAGAAATAACGCCCTGAATAATAATACTGTAAAAAAGATAAAAAGAATTAGAAATGAAATCGTCATTTCAAAAATGATGAATATAGGACATTTTGATGAATTTAAGTGAGTAAGGAATTGATAAAATATATGGTTCTATAGAATGTATAAAGAAATATTACCATTGTAACAATAAAACTAGTCATCTAGAATTTTAACCATACCGTTATGAATAGTAATATAGTCATTTTAATATTATAACAACCAATAAAATAATATTATAAAATTTAATTAATATTCCCAATAAATAAATTAATTAAATATAAATTTTTTTGTTTCATTTAATATTTATTTTTGAAACATTAATAACATTTAAGTATAGTTTTGATCAATAAAATTTTTACATATTTAAAAAAAAAATTATTATTTTTATAATTATATTTCCCTATGTTATAAAATTACTAGAATAAAATTAAATTCAATTTTGAAATCAACTTTTATGGATATTCTAAGGTTTATTTTTTGGTAATTTTACAAAAAAAGTAAAATTTTTGTTGATTAGTAAAAATTACGTTTTTTCAAAATACTTAATTTATATAACATATTAATAAGGTAATAATTTCATACTACATATTTATATAGTTATAAAAACAGAAAACTTACATAAAAAGATAAATGAGTAATTTTTGATTAATAAATTTTATTTCAGAATCTAAATGTAACTTTGAAATTGTTAAGATGTAAAGTATTCCAAAACACATAATTTTCACTTTTATTCTTCTTTCCTTTTGTATAAAGTAATATTTTTTTGGAAGTTCTATAATAAACGAATAAATTATATATATATATATAATTTATAAACCCAAAAATATCACAATTAAAATGTTTACCATAGAAATAATAATTGTTTAAATATTTTAACCAAAAATGGCACTCTCCTAATGTATTAATACCATATCTCCCTTCTTAAGAAAAGATCCTGCCATACAATTCATATTTCCCATTATATTCTCAATTAACCTTTATTTATACTTTTAATGTTGTTATATAAAATATTTAGTCACACTATTACAATTTATTAGGTTTATAAGATCTTAGTAAAGGTGAAACTTCATAAATAAGGAAATATCCTCTTTTTCATTCATCTCAATTTTCACTTTCTATTTTCTAATTCTGCAAATGAACTCTACTGAAACACAGTACTTATATTCTTAATAATTTTATCATCATCATATTAATGTTTTTATTATATTATAATAATTAAAATTATAATTTATACAAAATATATCTCTCTCTACCTCTTTTTGATGAATCTCGTTAATAGTCAATTTTACCCACCTTTGAGAACATTATAAAATCTATATTTATCACTTTATTCATGGATATTTTGTGTACTAAATATATAATAATATCATCCAAATTTATATTTCTTATATTATGAATTGAATTTTACTAACATAAAAATTACGAGTAATGAGAACTAAAATATCGAATCATAAATAATAAAATTCGAATAAACATGTCTTCGATCCATTACCTCCTCAAATGAAATAGTAATAAATAAATAAAAATTATTGTAATTGATAGTGAATAAAAAATAAATATAATATAATTTTTGGGTCATGTTTTAATAAACATAAAATTTTTATATAAGATTCATAAACTTGATGAAATAAAATAACACCAATGGTTAGAGGAGTCTTGAATTAAACTCTTTAATTTTGGGTTCATCACATTTACTCTTCGTTATCAACATGAATCATCAAAATACTTCCTAAATGAACATTTTTTTATTTCTCTTTGTTTATCTAGCAATATTAGTTCTTCTACTTCATTTCATTGATTTATAATCCACCAATAATAATTATTCAAAATACTTTATTTTGTTATACATCTCATCTATTACTCTTGAGTTTTTTTCACTTCTCACTCTATCATATGAATTTTTATTAAAATATTTATTATCCAAAAAATATATGTTTCGTACTTCATTTTTTAACTTAAAAGTACATTCCTTGAAATATGCTTCCTGAATTTTTTATGAAACCCAATATTTTTCAAAAATTTTATTTCATGATTATGATTTCCATGTGGTAACTTTTATGTGTGATGCATGATCATGAGACTTATAATATGTGATTAGGTAGAATTAATTTATATATCCCTTAAATAAAATGGATAATGTGATATATATAATAATATTATGTGTATTATGTGTGACTATAATGATATTTTTTTATAAAATAAATTATGTGATGCTTTGTACACAAATATTATGCATGAAAGTGATGGTATCATTTTTCAGAAATTATTGTTGGATTTGGAAAACAATTATAATGTTTTATTTGTTATAAAGATTACATGAAACATGAAACATTCAAATAAAACCCTTTTTCTTATAATGGTTATCTTCTTCTTATAATATATTAATGACAATTTTTCTAACCCATGTACTATTTATTAATTTATCTTGATCATTATATATTATTCTTCCATTTTGAGTATTTTAGATAACCTTTTAAATGGTGTATATCCTTGGGTGACTAAATTTACTAAGGAGATAATGAGTTAATTTTAGGAGAATATTTATGAATTATTAAATTAATTTATAAATTTTATTACACACTCATGATGTATGAATCTAATTTTCCCACAATACTAAACCAATAAATTATGAATTGAATTGCAGTTAGGTTTTTTATTAAAATGATGTAATCTTAATGTATAATATAGGTGGGTATTTATTTAACCCTTTTATATTTAAGTAAAACAACCCCTTTTTCTATTAGATACCAGGTCAGACAACTTCTTGTACTTAGTCCACTAATGGAAAACTTGTGTAGCTCTATTGGTTGACCGATGAATATCTAAGGTCCCTACCGCTAGAGGTAGTCACTTTATACCTAGTTTAATATAATGGGTACATGGTGGAATCGTTATATAGATATTTAATATTTGGACCACCCCAATCCTATTATACATCTCTGTAGTCCCCTAGAATCTCGGAGGCCATAAAAATATATCCCCAAATAAACAGTGAAACAACCTAAAAGTAAAACAAAACATGAAATAAAAATTACCCTACTCATAGACATTTAAAATATATGATTACTCAAAAATAATCAACCTATAATGATGAGGTTCATTACAAATTATCTACCTTAAAACATATTTTAATCAAGGGTCACTCACAATGTTTTCGGACCACTATCTCCACTAATGAAATTCTTGTATTCATATAGATGAATTTAATTAAATTTGACAGTATACCATCCTAATATATCCCATCAGGATTTTCAAAACAAATACTTACATGAAAAAAATTTGTTGGACATATCCATAATGAAATATCTAATGTCAACAATGATTTAATAGATATTATGTTTACAATAGAAGTAATAATTCTCCCATCTCCTCAAATCCCACAAGAAAAATCATAACTATCTTAATAGGACACCAAATTCTTGATCATGATCCAAAACCTTTCCATGTAGGTGAAATCACAGAGAAACCTACACAACTAATTATGAACTCAACATTGGATCCTCATTCGACATATTGAACATTTCATTAACCGAAGTTCCCAATACTATACTCCACTCCTAGAGAAATAGCCTATATCAACCCAAAATAAAATATAGTCAACAAATAACATGATATATAACATTAGGTAAAAAAAAATACTAATGATTTACACATTGATTCCAATTGTGGTAGGTACAATGAGCCGAGATGGAATTTACCTAATAAGACCCTACTAGACAAAAAGAACCTTGGTCACCTAATCTATGTTATCTTTCTCAATTTAGACTTATTTATTTATGTGTTCTATGTATCACTAATGTGAAACCTAGAATGATTTTGGTTTTTCCTTCCACCATTGAAACCCGCATACCATCATACCATCAATACCACCCCAATTGATAATGTATAAACTTGGTTTTTATTCCCAACCATTGACATTATCATGTTCCTAAGGACATGTATAATATTTCTTCTTGTACCAAACAATCCCATCATAGTGACCCATAACCGTTGTCTGTATATTTAACTTTCAATACCCACATCTATCACTACACCACCCTTCTGATAGAATTAAAAATCTACATCCATGTTTAATTTCACTATTACCAACACGTGCCACTATTTCTTCCACAACCAAAATAATCCCCAAACCATAAATTAAGAAGATTAATCCACCAACAACATTATAAAATCTTATAAGGATGTGGTGGGATTTATATGGAACACATACCCAACAAAACCATTATCCCTCTCCTTTACAAACCCACTACAAAGAACCCTGAATATAATGAACATTTGTATTCTTAGTGTTGTTTCATTAGGGAACCCCTGCATTGGAGATGTTACCTATGATTCTATACATCTATAATTTATTTCTCAATCTAGGATACTTACCTTGTTCTCTTAAACAAAAGACTTATTCACATCCTTGGGGATTATAAAACCCCAATAGAATAAATCCCATTTTCATTCAAAATGTACTTCTCTAAAATTTTGAATCATGCTAATACACCCAAAACACCATGCCTCACTCTTATTTTTTTGAGACATAAAAATAGGAATAATTAATATAAAAACAAAATTTCTAGTTTCCCCAATTCAATCTACAAGTTAAACACCCCAATTTACTCACTCCTATAATTCCAACACATTCCTCACATAATCATATGTCTATTATTAATTAACAACATCTTTTCTTCTACTATCATCATGACTAACCATACAGATCCATATTTCACCATTTCTAGGAAACATAAAATGATAAATTGATCTCTTAGTGTTATCTCGTAAACTAAAAAAATCAAAAAATATTTCACATCCCTAGAACACATTATGTCACACCAAACCATTATTTCCCTTATTTATTTATTTATGATTCTATTATTATTTTTCATGAGTGTTCGGCCGAATATTAGTGAAAATTTCCTCATTTTGAATTTAATATGGGTACCATTATTAGACCCCATTGTAATATCCCAACCCTTTTCATTGGCTTGAGAGGGTAGTGAGACATTAATAAGCCTTAAGCGACAACCCCAAGACCCCAAAGGTAGTAATAAATGTCAAAGGGCTTGAAAACATGCGGGGGATGATTTTACCTTTTAAAATAAAAGCACTGACCAATAATTCATAATGAAACATTCAAATATATGATGAATTTTAACAATTAAGGAAAATTCAACATTTCATTTATCAAGATCAAACAAAAACCAAGTATCATAATAGAAGACTAGATTATCTAAGTAAACATAAGAATACTATAAGAAAAACAAAAGTCAAAGACAATTACATGACTCCAAAGCTATAGATGATCCAAGATTCAACACAATCAAATAGTCTAGGTATCAAAAAGTCATTCTAAAGATTGGTGATTCTTCTCCTTTTCCCATGTCCTAGTAAATGATATCTGAAAAGGAAAAAAAGTACCAATGTAGGGGTGAGTACAAAAACATAGTATCTTTCCCTCAATGATTTCCCAACTCATTCCACTATGAAACAACATGTTAGAATAATTTATATTAAAATATTTATATAAAACACCTTTAAAATAGTTTCACAATTAATATCATTCCATGATGTTCATATCAAAATAGTTTTCCAAGGAAAGAACATAACAATTATTTAAATAAATTGACCTTCTTTTTTGGAAAACCCATTCTATGGATCATTAAACACCCACACATACATACTTTTTTTATAGTTCCATACTCATAATCAATCTCTCATCTAATAACCTTGTCTCCCACTGAAACACACCCCAGATCCAAAGTCACGTAACTTGTACCCCACTGGTACACGTCCCTTATTCAGAGGAATATAAAACATGAACTCACACAAAAACCATGTTTTCCAAAACTATTCATAACAATCCATTTCAAACCATTTCAACAAAACTTAATATTAATGGAAAACCATTCTGACATACCATTTCATAAATCCAGAAAATCCATGTTTAAAAAAAATATTTTAAAATCCAAATACTAAAGAACTTTGCATAACCAATTAACATGATTCCACAATTTCACCGAAAACCATAAATCAAAACTAAAGAGGATTTATAACATTCATAGAACAAATATTTAAAAATAAAAATATATAAATTTATCGAAATTGAAACTAATAAAATTATTTATAGTAGGAGTAGATGAGAGTGAAACCACCTACCTCGAGATTTTTGGAAAAAACGATAAATGACACTAAAAACATCACAAAACTGAGTTGAATCTCCACAAACCTGCCGTAAATATCATCCCCTATCCTAAAAAAAGAAAAATATAAATATATATGGCATATAAAACCATATATCTACCCACAACATGCATAAATATTATAAATCTAAGGATAGAGTGATGTAGATCTATGAATAACACCATAAACGACTAAGAATGATCACCTACCATGAGGAAAAACTGTTAATCACCAAGGGAAGTCATTGGATCCCCTTAAAAAATAATAAAGAACCTTACATGATCTCTAGGAAAGAAAAATTCAAATTGAGGGCCACATAAGAGGAATAATAAGTGACATAGAGGGAAAACCAAGAAAGATCCACTTTTTAAAGAGGTAGTTTCTTAATGTACATGGTTTAGTCACATTGTTAGGAAAATCATGCACTAATCATGTTCCAGCCACTGACTCAAGGATGAACCTCACACAGTTTCCACCCACAGTCTCTAAACCATTATCCAACCATGTTGAATCCATTACGACAAAAAAAGTCTGAAGACTTTTTATATGGTGCATGGTTTCTACTAGATAGAAGCATGGTATGGACAAACCATGTACCGCTCATGTGTCTTCTATTTTTCCCATGTCTCACTATTAATTTCTTCCAATATTTGTTTCATGGTTTTCTCAAATCTCTCACTATCTGTACACCTATAGAGAAGATCCAAAACACTAAATATATTCTCTAAACTATCCCATAATTTACACATATACATTCTATGTGTAAAAATAATAATTAAAGGGTCACATACCAGAACATGAGGGCGATATATCCTCCCCACGATTAGTCATTCATTCCTGAAAAAGTACAAAAACATCATTCTGTTAAAAAAAATTTAGGCCATTAGTCTTTCATTTCCTTATTGCATTCCCAAATCACTTCCTGAATACAACTATGATTCTATAAAACCTTCCCTAGGATAATGATTTTTTCACACAAGACATTCTATTGCCAATCCAAAATCAAAACGGGGATATGTACCAAAAAACAACATGGATATAGGTAATGTGATCCTATCTGATCACATGTTCAGGGTCAGGCTGATACTTTTTTCAATTGAGATACATGAAACACATTACACATTGCTTTGAATAGTGGTGGAAATGCCACAAAATTTTCCACCTCAACAACCCCTTCAAGTATCTAAAAAGGGATTATGTATTGAGGATATAACTTTACTTACTTCTTAAAAATTTAATTTTATGTATTTGGTTAAATCCTCATGAATACATCATCATTAACCTTGAACAATAGTGGCCTTTGATGATAATATACATACAATTTATGATGACTCTATGAAATCTCAACCATCTTTTTGATCAATTGAATCTTGTCTGTTATTTCTTGGACAATTATCAGCCCAACCATTGAGGTGTCACATGTTTCTATCCAAAACCTTAGAGAACGAAAAGGTCACCCATAATTGTGCTTCCATATAGTTTTTATACCTCAATTCCCTCCCCACCATTGTGTTTTAAACTTATATACACACATTATGCATCATATTTCTTTTACTCCGTCACAATAATTACCAAATCAGGAATAAGCACAACCAAAATTAAAACATCAAAATTCCCTCAGTATTCATATTCCACATGATTCTCATTTAGGACAGACATAAACTGCCACTCATATAAATCCTCCTTTTCCAACCGAGCATATGGATTTTTGCTTAATGTAACAGCCACCAAATTTCCTCTTACAGCTATAAACATCATGTAAAAGCCTAATATTTGGAGATAATCTATCCATATTATTTTTGTCATATTCAAATCCCTTTACGAGAAAATTCAATTCAAACTCTTATGATCTATGAACATAGTGAATTTCTCACCAGATATATAATGACACAATGTATTCAATGCATGGATGAAAATAGTTAACTCCATGTCATGTTTTGTGTATTTCTTCTCATTAAACCCTAAATTCCTTGATCAATAATAAAAAAACATGGTCTTGTTTCTGGTTAAAAATCACCAAACCAAATTTTGAAGCATCATAATACACCATGTACCCATTTCCTGATTCTAGAAAACTCAATATGGGTGGTTATGTAATGAATATTTTAGCACTTAAAAATATTTACGTCATTACTGAGTCCATTGAAATGAAACATTATTCTTTTTCAGATCTATCATAAGAAAATATAGTTATGGGAATTCATGCAAAATTCATTAGTAATAACCATCTAGAACAAAAATCTTCATTTCTCAAAGACATTCATTGGTGGTTTCTAAGAAGTTATGGGCTCTATCATATCAGAATCTACTAAAACACATCTTTCAGAAATAACATCTTCAATAAATAATACCTCTTGTATCCACAAATAACACTTTGATAGTTTGGAATACAAATTATTATCCCTCAATATTTATAACACATTCTCCAAGTGTTTCTCTTTCTCATCCCTTATCCTTGAATAAACCGATACGTTATCAACAAATAGCTCCAAAAAAGAATCTTGATATATTTGAAATATTAGAATCATCAATCCCATAAAGAGAATTTGTGTATTTGTTAGACCAAAAGGAATTACCTCATTATCATAATGGCCTTTTTCACTTCTAAAATCTAACTTGGGAATGTCCTCTATAAAAACTCACAATTGGTGACATCTTGATCAGAGGATAATCTTAGAGAACCACTAAATTCCCCTCAATTGAATGAACATATCATCAACGGGTGGAAGTGGATACCAATTCATTATATTAAATTGGTTACATTTATGATATCCATACATAGCCTTAGATTTTCATCCTCATTTCTCACAAACAAAATCGATGATGCCCACGTATACATGCTCTATCGAATGAAATAGGTGTTTCCACCTCTTCTAACTTCACTTTCAATTCCCTTAAGTACTGTGGTTCCATTTAATAATAAGGGAGTGATATAGGATTGGTCCCATTGATGAGATCAATTGTAAACTGTAAATCAATTACATGTGGAAACCCTGAGAAATTATCAGGAAAACATCATGAATCTAGTTAACCACTGCTGGGAAACTTTTATTTTCAATATCTTTAATTGATTCCAAAGTAAACACTTCAATTTTTCAAGTGATCATTAAAACTTATGGTGTGAAAAATTTCATTTCACGTTTTATCAAATTTTTTCTCCTTTAAAGAGATGCTTGATTCCATCCATAGTTACGGAATTTTCTGTTATTCAATAACATTATATGTTATCCTTGAACATTTTCAACTAATCCATACCCATGATTACATCTTATAAATCATTTCCAGTATGAATAAATCATATTCCATGTCTCTATAAATGGTTATATAATGTGATCTAAATACAATAGATTGAAATTCTATTTGACCAATAAGAGTTCGATATTATATCATTAAGGGAATCATATCATGTTTTAAATATAGTGAATCAATATTATGAGAAGAAATAAAGGAATATAATGCACCAGTATAAGACAAAACTTTTATATGGGTATAATTCCAAAGAATAGTACCTATCACAATTCATGGTCTAGCCTCATCATCCAAAATCACCTGATTAGCTCAATATAATTTTTTTTCACTGCACTTTACTCTATGTTCCCTTATTCATATTTAACTTCTTGAAGAGTCATGGTATTCTTAGAATCAGAATATTTGGCTTTGATCTATTGATGATATTGATTCTGCTTCCCTCTCCCCATAAAATCATATGATTCTAACGACACATGAGTAGTGTTTTGAGAACCTAACCTTGAATCACTTTGTAAATAGCACTGAAGATTCCCCATGTGGTTTTATTTTTGGAATTCTCTATGTTGTGTTGTATACTCTTGATTTATGTGGACTAGATAACCACATTGGAAGCATCCTCCATTTCTCTTAGTTTATTGGGGAAGGTTCATTGATCAATATCTCCGATTTTAAGACATTATTCCTCCATAAAAATAGTTTTCCCTCTTCTGATTTCTACGAGCATTATAATTACCACTATTTCATGGAGGTATCAACACACCTCGTTCTATCATTTTTCCGGATATGTATCACTGAAAAAATTCTTATCTATTGCCAATATTTGTATAATCAATAATACATATCACAAAAATATTTGATAAAATTTCCATTCTTATCCCCGATTCAAGTATTCATGCCTTCAAGGATGCACTAGTCAAAACCTATGGTGAAAATCACACTAAATTGATTAATTTAGCAACATAATTTATGAAAAAATAATAATTTTCTCCTCTAAGAATAAGAAGTTTGGAATACTATGAATCCTAAACATGTACAGATAGATTTTTTTTATAATTCTTCAAAATCCTCCCAACCAATGCCTTGTTCTAATTTGGCCTACATTGCTTGATCCCTCCACTAAAATGCACGATCCTCCTATATTTATGTTGTTAACTTGGATTTCAACTCCACTGGTGTTCTGATGAAATTAAAGATACAATTCATCTTATTTGGCTGCACCTCTTCCTTTTCTTGTTATGAATCACCCGGATAGATTGGTTGATTAAGTTTCTAGAACTGGACGTGTTAATAAACATTCCTTAGATAATACCTTTGGTTACCTATATCTATTGATTGAAAGGATTTAACTATACTCTGACCCCACTCTTGGTTCACCTATGCCTTAGGTGCAAATAAATTTCATACATCTTCTTTTAGTTGGTTTCTATGATACCTACCAAGATCCATCTTCTAAACGAATAAAAAAATCCCTCAGTCTGAATCTATTTCAATTAAAGCCTTGTCATTTCAAATTCCACCCCATTAACAACCCCATCATTTCATTCCAATATAAAACCACTCCAAGTTCAACCATTTCAAAAAAAAATTTCTTTTACTGAAAATCAAACCATTTTTAAAATACCACAACCGTTGTCTTTTTCCAAAATCATTCATTTGAATATACTCTCAAAATTTTCAAATATCAACACTTTTGAACAAAATAATAAATCATTTATCAAAATTTTTTATTCACTTCTAGTGGGAAGTCATTCCATTAATAAATTCCATGGTTTTCTCCTTGGATAAAGCCATGAAAATGAGATTCCACATCATATAAGTGTCTCCAAAAAAATTATTTACCCCACTCCCTTGTGACATGAATTTCATCATAAAATGTTTAGATATGTATTTTTATTCTATAAAATTTTTGTTATGACAATCCTACTCTTTTATATGATCACAACTCAAAGAATAGACCAACATGAATTGAACATTAAAGTCGACCACTGATACCATGTGAAAAACCAACAACAACTTTGGCCACTCATTCCAAAATGAATGTACCAAGTTGTTACCACCTGTCTCAAAAAAAACTTTTAGACGAAACAAAACTGATATAGTTAGTAATGTCTTTCCCCTTATTATTTTCTTAAGAGGGTGCGAATACATTTTTATTAATTAAGTTACTTCCCCAAGATTCCAAGGATGGAAATAAATTCCTAAGGGATTAAATAATGGTGGGGGGGGATATTTTCCCTTTTTAAATAAATCAGAAACCCAAAAATTCATAAAAAAACATACCACTATATTATATATAATGACAAAAAAAAGAAAACTCAACTTTTTAGTTATCAATATCAAACTAAAACCAAGTATCATAATGGAATATTACAATATCAAATAAGATAGTGGATGACTACATGACCAAAAAACTCGAAGACAACTATATGAATCCAAAGCTCGACATGTTACAATCTCTAACTCCACAAAAAAACCAATCTATCATGAAGTCGTGATAATGTTATATGATACTTTACTATTTCCAATGTCCCAATAGATGACATTTTCCAAAGTACAATAGTTCTAAAGTATGAGGGAGTACAAAAACATAGTAGGTTTTCATCAAAGACTTCAATACTCACGCAACTAGGATAAGAGAAGATATAACCATTAATATTAAAAAAAATATAAAACACCTTTTATATAGTTTCAAAAGTTATATCAATTTAAGAAGTTTGTATCAAAACATTTTTCCAAGAAATGAACTGAACAATTATTTAAATCATTTATCATTTCATTTTGGAAAACCCATTCCATTGCTCACAACACACTCACACATGAATAGTTGTTTGATAGTTCTATAATCATGATAAGACTATCATCTAATCAGCTTAAGTACCAATGATACACTCCACCAATCCAGGTTCACATACCTTATACCCCACAGGTACACATCCCTTATTTAGGGGTGCATCGAACATAAACCCACACAAAAATCATGTATTAAATTATTATTCCTCAATAAAATTCAAACCATTTCAATAAAACATAATTTTTATTGAAAAAAAATTACAACAAGTAATTTCAAAAATACTGCGAACCATATTTTAAAATTAACATTTTTATATAATGATACCAAATCATATTGCATAACCAATTACCGCAATTCAATAATTCCACCAAAAACTAAAATAATGACTAATGGGGAGTCACAACTTTCATTACATCAAAATATCACAATCAAAATAAAAAAATAAAACCAATTTGCAACTAATCCAATGTGTTCTATAAATAGGAGTCAGGAGTGAGGCTACATACCGCAAGATTTTTCTAGAAAATGATAAACAACATGAAAAATATCACAAAACATCTTTTAATCTCCATGAACCCAACTTAGATATCTTTCCCTATCATAATCAAAGCCAAATATAATAATTTTTTCATCTAAAACACTAGATCTACCCACAATGGGTGTAGATCAAAGAATACAAGAGAGGTAGAGAGAGGGAGTGAAGTATATCTAATAATAACACCAAGAACGACTAAGAAAAGTCACTTAAAGTGAGGAATTTTATTCTAATCACCATGGGAATCCTTCATACCACCTATGGATCGATGGGATGACCTTATTTGACCTTTACGAATGAAAAATCCCGAGTTATGGTTATAGAGGAAGAAAAAAAGTGGGTTAGAGGGAAACACCAATGAGATACACATTTTGAGGAGTTGTTTTCTTACTATACATGGTTTAGTACCACTATTTAGAAAAATGTATGCTAAACATGTGTCGACCACTACCTCAATGATAACCCTTTTACGGTTTCTTTGCCCAAACTCCAAACCATGCAACAATTGTTCCAAACCCACTTCGTAAAAAAAATCTCAAATCCATTTTTCAATGTTCATAGTTTCTACTAGGTAGCCAAAAGGTTTTTAAAAACCATGTGTCACCCAGGCACCTTCTATTTTCTCCATGTATCCCTGTGTATAGTTTTCTGTAGTTGTTTACGATTTTCCCAAACCATGCACCAACGATGAACCTATATATTATTCCCAAAGACACTCGACAATTTCTCTAAACTCTCCCAAACATCACCCATATATATTATATGATTAATATGAATAATTAAATTTTACACTCCAGAAACTGGGGGTGATACACCCATGGTTAATACTAACCATTATGAAACTATACAGGTATTTCAACATTTTATTGATCCATTTTTTATTATTGGGGGATTGTTTTTCTAAATATGCGGTCTAATCATAGAGAATCTAGATTAACTCTTGTGAAAGGTGCATAGTTGGTGAATTGTTTGGAAAATCACGAGTCCTAACCATAAGGTGTAACACCCATGGATTTTAAAAGAACATTGTGTTTGATATCCTACTAGATACACATCACCAATCTTAAACGTATATTGAATATTATTATGTGGTCTTTTTTACCTAGCTATTAAATTGGTATGAATTAATAGTATTAACCACATTATGAAATATATAATTTTCTTACTAATTTTTTATTTATTAAATAATGCTTCTTGAATAAGAACATGATTTTTAGTAAAGTTTGTTTATTCTTTAAAAAAATGTTTCCTTAATAATTTTTTTCATTCTTTTTATGTGTGAATATTTTTACCAACTTATATAACATCTCTAAATTTTATTTTGAAAAAATAACATACTTTTTTAAAAATTCATATTAACATTATCTTAGGGTAAATATTTAGGTTTTTTCTGAAAAATATTGATTTATAGGTGAAAAGATAAAAATACTTATTTTTATAAAACTATAATTTTATTTATATTAAATTTTAATTTTAAGATAGTATTTTTTTATAAAATTAAATTAGTTACTCTTATGTAAGGTATATTTTAATTAATTAAATATGAATCATCCATTTAGATTATTTTGGCATATGTATTTTTTGGGCTTAAAATTGAACATTCCAATAAAAATTCATTGCAATTTGCGGGGTTCAAATTAAATTAAATTGTAGAATTAAATTTTTTTTGAGCTTTTTGAAATGGCATCCATATTTTGAATCAATGGTCCCCAATTTAGAAAATAGTACCAATTTATTTTTTGTTGATGTGAATAATCATAATAAATAATTTAAAAAATATTTAATATAATATAAATTGAGGCATTTAAGGTGATACAAGAATTATGTAGACGACCAGAACATTTTTAAGATATAATAATGTTTTTGGTTAAATTTTTTTTTTGATCGTTGTTTTAATGTCAAAGTAATAAAGAGTATCAAAATTGATGATAATTATGTTTTATGGGATTAATATTTTATTAAATTATTAAAAAATATTAAAAATATTGAAAATATAAAAATGGGATAAGACATGGTATAAAATTTCATTCTTTTAGCATTTATAGGACATTTATAAGAATTTTGACTCTTGAATATTCTTATTATATTTTAATATTTTCAAAAATTCCCAAAGTGTCCCCTACCTCTATTATAAAATGGAACCCCTTCCTTCATTTATTAAAACTACTTTGAACTATCTATCACAACCAACTCTTTCACATTCATCATATAAAAATAATTATCCTTGTTATATATGTTACATTCCTTCTGAAATACCAACCTTATATCCCTTAAAAATGTCTAGAGAATATATGTAGATGAAGAGATAATCTTCTTTACAAACTCTTTCACATTTTGTTATTGTTCTACATACTCATTATGTTTTTTTATTTTTAAAATAAAAAATTTATTATTATATATATAATAGTATTTTATTATTATTATTATTATACAACTATATACCACCTTTTATCCATCCAATGAAAATTGAAAACATCGCATGTGCGTACGTACTATTTACTGTCTCCACACAATGATGTGATTTGTTTTCAACTACCAATTAAATAGCATGATTATAATGATGTAAATAATAGATATATATGGTACCAATGATATTATATTTACACCTATAACTTAATAAATAATCTATTTCATTACCTATTCAACATTAAAAAAATTACATCGTCGATCGTGTGTACTTATGATGCACCGTCTCCAAGGATAAATGTGACTAATTTTTCAAATCCAACAGTCAATAATGGTTATGTAAATGGAATAAATAATTATATATGATAATTATATATTAAATAACATTCTTTATATGATTAATCCATATTACATGAAAATTAACTATGACTTATGTGAAAGAAATTTATGAAATAAATAAGTGGTTAATACCCAAAAAATAGTAATAATGAAATATCATGAACAAATAGGTGGTAAGATGGAAGATAATGATTAGATATTAAATAATAAATATTAATATTGTTCTTATAAAAATTTATAACATGATTGAAACTATTATATAATAGTTTTTAGAATTTTTAACTAAAGTAATTTAAAATTTATTGAACTAAAGTAAAGTGAAATGTCCGGGTATCTCATCTCACGTTTACTTCCATAGTAAATACTCCATATTAACTAATTAGTACTTTGTGTTGCGTATATAATACAAATTTTGATATGTTATTTCATTAACCTATTCATATTCATGTCATTTAATGATTCATTTGAAGTTATTCCTTTCACGGTGCTTAAGATTGTATATTTTCCAAAGAGGTGAGAGATTATTTGACAATATCTTAATTATTCATGAATGTTTAAGTTTATGTCAGCACTAGGGAATATTGATCTTCTAAGAAATTTTCATTTTCAAAAATGTATTTACTATTCTCTATAAAATATCTAATGACATTTTTCACCATGCTTTACTTCTTCTAATATAGTGTCTAATGAATATTCATTTTTCAATTTCCAAAATAGGTACTATAGAAGTAATGTTTTTTAAGATATATGAAATGATTTTATTTTCCTACAATAATGACACATTAATTATTTGAATCTAAAGATACATGTTTACAAGGTTAATTTCAATAAAATCATTTTTCTTAATATTTGAATAGATTATTTTTCAACGTGAATTTCAAATCAAAAAAGATATTATACCTCAAAAATGATTTCAATGATCTTTTTATTGTTCCTTTATTCATCAATGATAACACCCTAGTATTTTACCTATTCATAACTCAGTATATGTTTTAATTATACCATATATGGAAGAATTCCCATATTATTGATCATTTAATAATTTATTTTTATTTAATATCCTTATTATTTTTATGATGAATGTGATTATTACCAAATATATATACCATTTTTACATATAGTTTGTACATTGGATGTTATTTGATAAACTGGATAAATATTATTAAATCTATATCCTTTAATATGTATATATATTTAATGATAAATTATATTGATTATTAAAATTTAATCATTCATTTTATATGTGAGTATTTATTTGGACCTCCAGTTATGGGTGGAGACGATAATTTTATATCTCTATTATGCATAAGTAGGTGTCACAAGACAAATTAGTTGTACAAATAAAATTTGTTTATACTGATAGTTTTATATTGTCTTATGAAAGGTATTAATGGTAGAGGTATCATGGTTCTATGAACATGAAATCCAGTGATTTATAATTTCAATCATTAATAATTCATTTATTATTATCCATTATATTTTCAAAATTATATTATATCTGGATTTATTTCTTTCTCAATTTATTGATATAATGGCATGAGTTTTCATCAATTTACCTTTATATGTTTGTTATATGTTATTTAATCATTATAGATTCTATTTTATGAAATCTATTACCGATAATTATAGATCACCACCTTTTTAGGATTCCTTTAACAATGATTTTAATATGTTTATTATGTTTTATTTTTAGGGATATGAAAATGGAATTAATGGTGTTTTTAAAGAAAATACTATATTTTATATTATATTTTCATCAATAATGTAAATTTTCAGAATGTATCAATTTTACCAATATTATTAAACAAGTCATTCCTTTGAGATTTGATTACTTGAATATTATGATACGTGATATGGGGAACACCCAAGCTGTGATACTAGAGTAGGTTTTTTTGAAGAAAATTCATAGATTTTTAAAAGGAAAATATCTCTTTTCCCATCCTAGATTAAAAATAACTTGGTATTCCTCCAACCACCCACTCTAATGAAAATTATCAAGGGTTCCATTAGTGCATTTTATGATTCCCATAGTAAAATTTCAAATTTCCCACACTGATTTTTCATTTTTGTTTTTTATTTGTAAGCACTATTTCTATTATCTTATTCATTAATTTGTTATTTTTTATTCCACCACTGTCTTGGTCTCTTCATGGTTAACCATAGGGTTAGGGTTAGATGTTATGTGCTTTTAATCATAATTTTTGGGTGTTTTTTGTCAGTATTCCTATGGTCCTTTTGTAGTTGATGGTTTCAGTGTATTCACACAGATTCACAGTAGTTTTCCATTTTTTTCTTTATTTTCCATTCTAATGAGCCCCATCATATGATAGGAAAATTATAGTATGGTTAATGGTAATTATAATAATTTTGAACTTATAAAGTAGTATTTAAAGCCTTACAGGATAATTGTTTTATTTCAAAATTCAAATCCATGAATTTTAATGATTATTTTTCATTGTAAAAATGTATATGTTCTGTGTATTTAAAAAAAATCATAAGAGAAATTTATAAATGACCTACTATTATTAAATGATGGTTTTATATTTATAAATTTTGTGAGATTTTATTCTGTATGAATGGTGGTTTTTTTCATTTAGCATTGTCTTTTGGAGATTTTGGATTATTTTACTCAATAATTATTACACATTGAAGAATGTTTGGAATTTTACATATTCATTGATCCTATAAAATCCTAATTAATATTTATCTATAGGCATGATATATGTACAATTTTATATATAAACATATTTGTATATAAAGACGTGTTCATATATATAAATATATATAAATATGTATGAATATTTTATATAATTTTAATAATAAAACCTTTTATTTCAAATTTTCTATTTATTTCCAAAAAATATCATTGAAATATTTTTCAAAGGAATATTTTCAAAATCAGTATATAGTGTACAATTTGGAAATTTGGTAGATTTAATATTTTTTTTGTTTGTTTATGAATGAATTTTGAATGAATTTTCGTTTTCTTATAAATAACATTACAAGTCCTGAACATTGAGGCCCAATTATTACTGTGAAATGGTTTTTCATATGAACATAGAACTCCATGTAAACCCCAAAATATTTTTTTGTTTAAATGATTCTTTTTTCTATTTAATATTTGTAATTTCATGAGTGTGTTTAGGGAGGTGGGTTTAGCATTGTCTTTTTCTTATGTGGACTAATGATTGGTATCTTTTATGCAGAAGTTATAACCCCTTCCTCAATTTTTCCATTATAGGATTCTTTTCATTTTAGTGAGGGATGATAGACTATTAATATTTAGTATTTATTATATGTACTAAATCCATTATTGTATATAAAAGAAATAAGGGATTTACACTAATATGGGTATTTGGGGGAATCCAATTTTCTACTGACATAGGAATGCAGAGATTGTCAAGAATATGTTTAGTTTGAGGATGGTTCTAAACAATGTACATCAATCACTCCTCGTGGGATGTTTTTCAATTACCATGATTAAATATTATATATTAAATATCATTTTTATCATTTTAATATCATATACATCATTAATTTTACTTTTTATATTCCATTGTGACATACCCTACTGCTCATATCCTTTATTTGGTTATTCATTCTTATTTATATGTCTAGTTAATGTTTATTTTTATTACATGTTGAGGCTTATTATTGGGTGTAGTTTCAATAGTGGTACTCATAAAATATGTATCTTTATTTGGTACTTTTAATTGGTTTTTAGAATATATTTTAAATGTCCGTATTGTGGGAGATCTCAAATGATGTTTGGTTTTTTGATGCGTGGGTACAATAGAGTGGTTGACTAAGCTTGTATCTCAATTTATGAAGTAATTACAATAACATATTATAGGTATTTTGAAAATAAAATAAAATAATATAAAATGTACTATTTAAAATGATGGTGGATGATTAATTTTTATATAACAAGATGATGTATGTTTGAAAACGATCCATTGTTTTTGTTTTTTTCTTTCTAAGATTTGATATGTAAAAAAACAATAATATTTTTGAGAATTTATTTTTAGGAGTAATTAATATTAAACTAGATATTCAATAATTATTAATAATTATTATTTAAATTAAAATTATCTTAATTATGATCCCCTAATTTTAAAATTTTAAAACCTATGAGTATTTACAGTAACTATAAATATGAAATGAATTAAACATTAGGCTAGCTTCGAATCATGAAATTGTATCACCCTACATTGATTTTCATACCGAGGAAAGAATATGTTCTATTGTTAATTATGGATCATATACATTATATAATTGATGTTTAATTTAGTTTATGTATTGTATTTTTACTTGATGAATTGATCTTGTTTTGTTTTTTCAATTAAGATCATTCTGTCACAATTCAGACACCACATTACCTTAGATGTTTTTGTGTTAATTGTTCAATTGCTTATATAAATTATTTTAAGATAAAAATTATAGTAATAGAACATATTATGTAAATTAAAAAAGATAATTAATTCAATAAAATGGATAATTTGTGAATTAGATCTACAACTAAGAAAAATTACTCTTCTATAGGTGGTTTAGTCGCAATAGAAATGGGTTTTATGTGAAAATGTTAAGAAAGGGTGAAATGCAATAAAATTTCAACATTGAAGATCCATACCAAATGTGTAAATAAAATATGATGGATATGTATAATAATAGTTAAAATTGACTATAAATAGAGATTTTATTTCCAGAACAACAACGTTACATTAAATAAGAGAAAAAAATAACAATTTTTAGAATATTTTATATTGAGTACTTAACTCATCCAATGGTGTGTTTAAATTTTAAATAAACACTTCCCGTATGCTCTTATCATTATTATTAATGTGAAATAGCCTTAAAATTTGAAAATATTCATTTATAGGCTAAAGGGGATGATATGTTATCAAGACTTTTGAAGTGTGAATGAAAAATTTTGCCAAAACTTTTAATACAACATTCACTGATATTTTTTCCTCTAAAATGGGTGAACTATATATCATTTTATCATTATTATTTATGAGGAATCCGGTCCTCTATAGAAATTAAAATTTGAGCATATCCCAATCCAAAATATTTAGGATAAGGCCCATTGGTAGAAGTGGTGTCCAGTCTGGTGAGTCCAGTCAATCATTGAGTTCATGTAGAATTTAATCCAATTAAATTCATGATCCTTCTTGGATGATGTAAATTAATTTTTTATCCATTTAATTGAGTAATTGTTATAAATAATTTCAATTTATATTAATATATTTACAAATATTTATTTATAGAATAAAACTGTTTACTTTAGTGTTTCAAAATTGGATTTTTCATCAAATTTGAAAATGAATGATGTAATCTATAATATTCCATAGATAAACATATTTAACTCGATTTTTTGAAATTATTTCATTTACTATCTATTAAATAGTCAATAAAGTTTTTTATCATCTCCCCCAGACTTTTAATTTTTCACTCTAAGGAAGAATATCATGTCATTAAATCCAGAAAATTATGACAATATTTTCATGTTGTTATTTCCCTATCCATGGAGTAAAAAGAGAAAATTATAATATCATAAATAAGTAAAACTAAAAAAATATCATATTTATATCTCTTAAATTGTATCAAAAAATTTATAGTGATAATAATTACACAAATCATTGTTAAATGATTTCTAGGTCTACCATGACATTAATTCCCCACCTGTATATGTTCCAACAATTTCAAGCCCAAATTTGCAAAATTTATTCATTATACTCATGTCATGTAAAACATTAATTATTAGTTTGATTAATTACACCAAACTAATTATACATTAAATTTCTATAAAATTTTGACACCCACTCACATAATCATTCCTCAAATTAAAAAATTAAGCTCCTAGTATACATATCCGCATATTTTTTACATTACATCACTCCCCTCTTTATTAAGACAATTTTTTTTTATTTTTTATGGGGTAAAACTATTTTATATTTGGTACATATGAATAGTTTAATTCATAAAATTAATTATTTTGATTGGAAGAGAGACAAACATATAAATCAACTATTGATATTAGATAATTTTTTAACAAACCCACATTTACCTTCAATTGAGTTGGAAAAAATTCATAGGTCATGGATGAATGAAAATATGAGTGGAT
The DNA here is from genome assembly GCA_963277665.1 of Viscum album. Taxonomy (NCBI): domain Eukaryota; kingdom Viridiplantae; phylum Streptophyta; class Magnoliopsida; order Santalales; family Viscaceae; genus Viscum; species Viscum album. The sequence goes on from OY728141.1 coordinate 480,544,385, forward strand.
AAATCATTAACATAATTTACCTTGAAAAAATCTCACAAAAAATGAGGCCAAAATATTATAAGTATTATATAGACACACCCAATCATATAATTGAATAATTATAAAAAAATAACCAACCTTTAAGGTTGAAATATTTCTCATAATGATCATACTGGAAATGAATTTTGAAAACATGAATGGTTCACGTGTTCTTCATCTAAATGATCTTATAACATGATATTTTTTTAATTTTTTTAAACAAACATAAAACACACATACATAATCACACAAAATAAAAACCTAATAAAGCTACCCCAATATTTTATCCCCTCCCCCAAACTTTTAATATTACATTATCCACAATTTTATATATTGAGAACATAAATTAACATGAAATATAGAATTTTAAATCATAATAATAACATAAAATTTAATGTTTTAGGGACATCTAGATATTCTCAAGTGATGGTGGGGTAATGAATTGTGATGAAATCAACTTCTTTGGTGCGACGTCCCTCAAAATATTGCTTCAAATGTTTCCCATTAAATATATATCTCCTTTTTTCTTATGTTATCTCCATTACACAAAAAAATGTCATTATATACAACATAAGGACTTAACATTTTAGAATTTAACAAACCAAGAATCAATTTTAATCATGACCTATAGAGAATTAATTTATAATAAATTGGTTTTTAGATCATTCTATCGAGGGACACATTTGATCATTCTGTGTAGATCCTTGAGTTCTCATATTTTGACAATCAATATCCTCAATATATATAATTCCCATCATCCACTAATCTTCATCTTCGAAAAATCAATCATTCATTTCTTTATATACCAATATTCCAAATCCTCAAAATTTATTTGGATGATTACATGATTTCCCAAAATTTTAATGGAAGGGGTATATACTGATGGAAATTTTTAATGACATCATATAATTCCATAGTGAATCATTTAGGAAATTACTATAATCCTTCCTATTTGGATTCATTGTCCTCTCTAATATGTGCTTCTACTCATAAATTGAATCTTTGTACTAACCATTTGTTTGGGGGTCATCTAGGGTTGGAGTTTTTTGTTTTCATGTTATACATTAAAAGGAGGTAGGACAACTTTCGGTTACAAATTTGTCTCCCATGGTTTCTGATGATAGCCTTTGGTACACCAAACCTACCGAAATTTGATTTTGAAAAAAATAAAAAAAAATATCAGAATAATCTTCCTTTTTGGACTTGGCCTCCACCAAATCAAAATAAACAAGAATGTATAATGAACAAAATGTTCTTAGAAAAAGGACCTAGAAAATAAATCTCTCATATGTAAATAAATCACAAAATAACATTGGTTGTTGTGGCATCTTGTGCCTGATTGAAATTGTTCCATTGAGTTAAAAATGAGATCTTGACTTACAGAACACTTGGGTATCATGAAACAGGGTATTCCAATATATTCCAGTGTCTAAGACCTTCCCAAACATCCTTTGTGTTCTATTGTGTCCATAATAATCATTTTTATGAAAAAAAAAAGAAAAACAGTCTCCAAATCATGATCATACACACATCTTATAATGAATTGGTCACTATAAATGCACCAAATGTAAGGATAATTCCACAAATAAAAACTAAAATCCCTCTTAAAATTTTTAACATGGTATTTCTTTAGGTTAGTTTTATTTTAAAAGTAAACCATGTAAATATATAAATCTATATACCAAGCCTTCATACATTAAATGACATATTGATACTCATTAGGTAATGTATCCCAATGTGGTACATGGTTTGTATACCACTTGATTAAGGATCATATAGTGGATAATTGTTTTTTTATTCTTTATGAGGTACCTATAATTTGTATTATAATTGAAAACAACCACTTTAAATCATAATAAATCTGAAATAAATTTTTTATATGAAATATAAGAACAAGAAACTACTTCAATGTTATGGTGTAACACTGTTGGATGAATCCATTTTCTATAATTTATAATAATTAACATGGGGACTCCCATCCACCCTATGACTTAAAAATCCTCAAAGTACGAATCTTGAATCATCATACATACGATAAAATGGGACGTCCTACCATAGGGGTTATATGATTGGGGTGTTATGAGACTCTTATTTATATCATAAAATAATACCTATATGAAGTATAAAAAAATATGTAACATCCTTTTTGTATGATTCGTGATAATGTAAGTGAAATATTACTAAAATCTCTAATAAAGCATAGATAATATACTAGCATGTCCAAGAAATGATCGATCATCATGCACAATAATATGTTATAGAAAGGGAGAATGATATCTATCCTAGATCTATCAACCTCACTTACAAGGCATGACACTACATGACCAATAACAATTACATTATCTTCCATTAAATGATATCTCTCATTTTTCAAAACCATATTTTTAAGAATTCAACGATGCAACACATTACCGAAACTAAATTTATTCTCATCAAATGACGAAATCTGCAATGTAAAATTTTAAATAAATACCTCTATAAAATTATCTACAAAATTATAAATGATAATTTACATGCATATAGGGATGGTAATTGAGGAATTAAAAAGTCTGAATGACATCCATCAGTAAGAAAATTTATCAAACAACTAGGTGAATTTCATATTATCCTAGTTCTATCATACAATTAGAACATGAACATATCCATAGAATCCATATAATATGAAATAGTGTGTCCTACCCACATGTATTTAAAATATATGCTCAATTAATAGTAGGAATAAATATTCCATCAGAGTGTAATGATTCATTTTCCTATAATCAATGCACACTTACTAACTATTTTTTACTCTCATAGGAACTAAGTCATCATTTTTATTCATTATAATAGTGAACCCAGTTATCATTGGTACAACATGGACTTGGATAACCCAACGAGTGTTGGAAATGTGGTAAATGATACCCACCTTAATAATTTTGTCCACCTCTTTCTTTACGAATTTTAATAATATGCGGTTTAGTCTCCTTTAAAGTTGTATAATCAGTTCATACCCATCCTCAAAATCAATCATATACACACAAGTGAGGGAATAATACCTCATATTTATTATAAGATAAACCCAATTTTTCTAATATTCGCATATTTAATATATAATATTTCTTTTTCTTGTTTGGTAAGGATATTATTGGCATATTGTTATAAGAAATTTTTCATCAATCAATGTGTATTAATATTTTATGTTTCGTGGAAACTATTAGATAACTAGTTGGGGGGTCTATATTGATGAAAATGAAATTTGAACTAATATTTGTACCAAATAATTTTTTTGGTATGAATATGCATTATTACCATCAGTGGATAATGAATCAAATACATCTAAAAAATCAATAGCCATGTCATAATCAAAAGGTATATACTTCTAATAATAAAAATAATCCACAAAATAATATGGAATGGATATGATTTGATCATGAAAATGGTGTGAAATTATATTGAAACATCAAACTAGAACTAATCGTCAAGATTTCCCTATGCATGGAATTACCACTATCGAAAAAATATTTAAAATCATTATATTGAAAATCATCACTAGATGGGTCTGAATGAGAGATGATGAAAGTAGAATCGTACATTTAGGGATACTTCATGGATTCTAAAATAACTAATCATTCAATATCATCTCTTAAATTCATATAAATTTTACCCTCATGGACATTAATAGTGGTATTAGGAGTTTTGAGGAAGGGCCTACCAAGAATGATGGGCGTTTGGAAACTTACATGATATTTCTCTATATTTAACACATAGAAATCTACATGAAATATCATATCTATAATTTGAAGAAGTACATCCTCAAGGACTCCCATTAGTTATTTTGTATAACTATTTTCCAATTTTATTACCACCCTTATGGGATTAAGTTCTCAATTATTTAAGGAAGTGAAAATTCGGAAATTCATCACATTAAAAGAGCACCCAAATCACATAACTTATATGATAAATACAACTCCCACACGGTTTTGGGAAAGGTGAATTCATGAGGGTCCATTCAATCTATAGGCCTCTCCATGGATAGTGTGATGATAAAATATAGATTCCTACAAACATGATATTCTCATTTTCATTATTCCATTATCAATATCTGTACAGTTCATTCAAAAACATAGAATACAGTGAAATTTTCATGATTCATTCATGTATAGAGATTTTGATCTCAATGTGAATGATTTTATATGAAACCCCTTTTTTATTGAACACTACATCCATATCCTTTGTTTGTACACTTTTATTTAAAAATGGAGTGGATTTAGGTGGAAAATCATCAAAATTTTACAGCTTTTATCTTTATCCTTGGGTTACTCATTAGTTGGTCTTGAATAATGCTTCTCCATGTTAAAGGTGAATCATAGTAGAATGATAGGTGGAGATGTATCACTTTTGTTCTTCCCACTCATCAATGGGATGGCATTGACATTCTCCTTGGGATTTGGATTCAGTTGGGAAGGGTGTTTTTTGAGTTCTTACTCGCTAGTTCATGGTGGGCAGTGGAAATTTGGTTCATTCCGGTCTTATTCTCCCCCACTCCAAACGATGAAACATTAGTTCCTTTTGTAATGAAGAGAAATTTGATTAAAAACATCATCGATATTAGAATATATATTTTTGGATCCCATTTTTTTTTGTTGACTTTTTCAATATTGGGATGAAAATATCCTTTAATGATGTCAATAATAATATTGGTAAGGCTAAGTATACTAGAGTTTTATTTTTTAAAAGGGGTGTCTTTGTTATTTCCTATAGTCATACCTCAGGTCTAATTGATCTTCCCACCATTGGTTGTGTGTTGGTGAAAGGTAATCATACTTCTTATAAGTATCTTTTTTATACTACTAATGATATAGACTCCCTAGGAATATTGATATTCAATCCTATGACTCTTGAAAATAGATTCAATAGTCAATTGGGTGGACTGTTTAAGTAAAAATTTCATAAGGTCTCATAGGAGTAGATTAGAATATGTTTTGAACAAAAATAATATTTCTCACCTTAGTTGTCAATTAATCAAACATGGTATCAATTAAATGATTTTCAATTAAAGAAGGACATACCTAGCGTACTCATATAACATTTGGTGTACCTCGATCAAAAACTTATTGAGATTTTTGTTCTATATTTCAGTAAACGCATGTGCAACTAATGGTGTTTTATCGGCCAATTCCCCTATAGATTCAATGTCCACCATACTATTATCCATAGGTGTTAGGACCTAATAGATTTATTGGATTATGAGTTACTATAAGGCCCCAGCCTTAAACATTACTTAATATTAAATTAAATGAATAATTCACATTGAGGATTTTTCATGTTTAGAGTTTTAGAGAATTAGGACATAACTATTACATCTCAAAAGATTACAAAGTAGACACTTCTACTAAGATTCCATAAAATAAAAACTCATAAAAAGAAACATGTCTAGTTCCATGATTTATATAGCATGACTTTCCCTTGATCTCATCCTTGACCCTATTCCACATTCAGTCCTATGAAAAAACATTTCAAAAAACTTGGGGTGAGCATACAAAGCTCAGTAAGGGATACACAAAGAATGAAAACTATTAGTTTTTCAAACATCAAGTAAATCATGTATAACTTTATCAAAGTAATACCTTCACCTTCATGAAGTAGTAAAAACTCTTCACTGAATAAAATATCATTACTTACCGTTTTGTAACCAAAGGATTACCATAAAACCCATATAAAGAACACATAACATATAAAGGTAACCTGGGACATAAACATACTTAAGTGGAATAACCATACGGTCGACTTCAACACATATCACTTAATGGAATAGCCATACGGACAAATTCTATACATACTTAATGGAATGGCCATACAGCCAACTTCCATACCCAATGCATTGGAGGTTATAACATAACCACCCATCCTGGTATTCATGGCACCACCCGTCATATGGTTTATCACGTAACCACCCATCAAATGTCCAAGTACCAATATAAAATCATAAAACATAAAACCAAGATAAATAAATGATAACATTTCCACATTTCAATCAAAATTTATAATTTAAATATATTGACATAATAGAATCCTTTATCAAAACCATTTTCAATACCAAAATACATAAAAGAGTATATGGTATTTATTTTATTTTAAAAACATTATGGCTTGTTGAGTAAGCCAAAGACCAAATAATACTCGCGGTGGCGGAAAAGGTCGTTGTCACCGCATACGTTAAAAAAACATTCCTTTTTGTCGTTTAGTAAAACCCTTCATAGAAAAATATTCCTTTTGTATAAAAGTAAAAGTCAAAGGGGTTTATACACCGTATAAAAGAAAGTTGTGTATAAAACGAAATATGCCTCAATGAAAGGAGATTGAGACGAAGTCCCTTACCTCGGGTCCGACTTGACTCGATCATTCTTTAACGTCCTGAATAATAAACTTGAGATAATTTCTATTTTCTGAAGTACCTTTTTCAAGATCATTATTCCTTTTATATCACTTATTTCCATGTTATAAACATTATGTAACCATTTAATCTAATAATGTTTGTTTTGTCTATATTTGGTTCTTAAGTCGAAAGTGGACTTCTTACAATTACATGTTGTTCATGTGGTCAAAGGTTCTTTATATCCAGAATGACATTCCTGATTTGGATATCATATATATCATATATATCCATCATATACATGTATTTATAATATTACATAATCATTTAGAGGTAAGAAATGAAATGCACCGTTCGTGGAGACGGTAAGCTGTACCTACGCATGAACGCTTCTTTCATTTCTTTGTCATATTAATGGAATTAAAACTAAATGAGAGGTATGTATATTTTAATTCCAGATTTATATTCATCATTTAGATGTATCATTCATCATATATATCCATTATATACATGTACTTATAATAGTACATTACATTTGGGGATAAGAAATGAAATGCACCGTTCATGGAGACGGTAATTCGTACGTACGCATGAACGCTACTTTCATTTCTATCTCATACTTTAATGGAAATAAATAATAGTGATATAGAGGTATATTATAATTTCAGTATAACATCATATATAATAACTTTAAACCCATCCTTTATACGTCCCACATGTGGCATTAACGAATCAAATCACTTTGAGGGGGCGGTAGTCCGCACTTCCTTAAATAAAGATATCGCGTTTACCCATAATGGAAACCATAAAGGTATGCCCAAAATGAAAAATACAGAAGCTTAAAGAAAACATAGAAATATTATATATCATATATAAATATAGTTTAATCTTAATGGCCACCTTTGAAGGTGTTAAAAGAATGTTGAACAATCATCGTTTCGGGAGGCAGAAATTCGCCATCCACGGAAACAGTATGATCTTTAACCATTAGATGTAGGTGTGTGTAATTGTAGCTCGAATACTTCTGATAAAAAAATCCTAGTATATTTAGGATACTGGAGTTGTTAAAAAAAGAAAAGAATAAAAAGTGTTTAGGGGTTTGGAGAATTAAAATAAAACAAAAGGACTCAAAAGAAGACATTACCTTAAAATCGGGTAACTCCCTTTGGTTTGAGCTCAAAGGCTTCCTTGGGAAGACTTCTGCCCAAAGTGAGGATTCAAGGAGTAAGATATGGAAGTCGAGAGACAAAATGGGCAGATCCTGGACGAGCCAAAGGCTTTGGGAGTGTGGGTAAGGTGGTAGAGGTGGGGGCCTTTTATAAGAGGAGAGGAGGGGCACTGTTGTAATGTTACAAAATGTTACTTTATTTTCAAAAGAGTTTCGGATTTTAAAGGTCCCACATTGATGTACCTCGAGGTTAAGGTGATGAGGGTTCGAAATCCACTCATACAATTGGTTTTGGACATGTGTAGGTCTTAGATTTTACATTATCATTCCATTTTATTTAAATCGTTAAATAATGAGAGCATCGCTCCATCATCATGATGTCATAAATAATTTAATTTATTTAATGTCTAAAAATTATAAAAAAATTACTATGATGTAGGAAATATTTTTATCTTTCTAATAACTAATTATAGTCAAAAATATGACTTGTATAACCCCATGTTAAAATTGTTTTAGTAAAACATTTCATGTTTATGTCATTTTTTACTTTAACATTAAATAAAAGGTATTTATGTCATTTTCCAAACAAAGTGGCTCCATGGGGTCCCCAATTTTACCCAAGGACTATCTTGGTCGGAAATGACACATCCAATGAGGGTAGGACATGTGTCTAGGTCATTTCATTTTATGAAAACATTATTCTTACCTTAAAATACACTAATTACCTCTAATCACGATTAAGAAGGTAAGAGTTACTATTCACCAAAAAATTATTTTAATCTCATTGAACCACATTTTACTTCTTAATGACAACCATGTATGTTGGATTTTTTGAAATTAAAAAGACAAAAGTGGTAAAATTTCATTTAAATGAAAAATCAGTTTTTATAAGTACCACTTAGTGGTTTCACTATTCATCAAAAATTGAAGTTTTTCAGAAAAATACCCAAAATTCACACTAAGATATATATGATATTCCGAATTAAAAAATGAAGTCTATTTTACAAAATTCACAACATACAAGTCACATTAATTAATTTAATAATTAATTCCCGCTGTCATGACAAATAACATGTTTTTATGAAACAATAAGTATCAAAAGATTGACACTAGTTTATGTCCGATTTCAAAGTGAAATTAATTCCAACGACCACTATTGGATTAAATGGTAAAAATATTTTCTAATTTCACTTTAAAACCAATTCAAATGATAATCTAATCATATAAATAAGATAGATTAAAAAGAGGTTTTAAATAAAAATTCAACATTTTACACTATTCATTAAAAAATGAACTTTATCGGAAAGATACCATAAATTTACACAAAGTGAATTTTGATGTCCCAATTCTAAATAATAGTTATATTTGGTACAATAGAATTTATAATATTGATCAAAACTATATTTAATGATGGTTCTCCATCAAAAGGTGAAAAGTGAACCTTTAGTAAAAATTATGGTATAAATTCCTAAAATTGAATTCTTTCTATATTTTAAGCCTTTATCTTTTATTGGATAAATGTAAAAACATTTAAAAAAAAATATATAATCATATTTTAGTTATTTCTATCGATTTCCACCAATACAACGACTACATGTTAACTACCATTTAAAATAATATTATTATATTACTAGTGTGTAACGTAAGTTTTCAAAGGAACTCATCGTTGCGTATCGGGTACGCTATTCAACATAGAAACCCCATTAAAGTAAAATTAATATTTAATTAGTAAATATTAATAAATAATAAAATGTTTTATTCATTATTTACCTGGGATGTTAAAGTTACTCACTGATTTTTTGATGTTGGTAGCTTTAACACAACTTCTTGAACTGTGTTCAATACTCATACATTTCCACCAATTGTTCTTTATTGATCCCTGATATCTCGTTTCAAATTTTTTTTTCCTTTATTATGAAAAAATATCTATGATATAGATATTTTAAAACATTCCAAAATGTTACATCTTCATGTTATAAATAATAAATCCAGTATTTTAAAGTTCTATCAAGTCGGAATGGGATTTCTCTTTGTTATATTTTTTCTTCAGAGAAATTAATTGGTTAAAGGGTTGATCAAACCACATTAAATTATTTTATATTTTTTTTATCCTCGCAACAGTGGTGTCGAAAGTTTGGAAGGAGGTGCATCAATTCAAATTTTAATTTAATGTATAATTTGAGGTTTTGGTATGAAAAAAAATTCGGTTGGTTGTTAAATATTGGTGAAACCAATTTTTTAATGGTTCTATTAAGTTCATTTTTTTCATCCAATTGTTATGGTTTTGTTTTTGATTCATATGTACATCCAATTTCAATGTTCTTAGAATACATGAATTCCCCATTTGGGTGAATTTTAAAGCATCCCATTGATTGAGGATGTATGATTTGATCTATAAGGTTGCATTCAATCTTACCATCAATATCTAATATATCATTGAAATTAGTTCATGATATTAATAAAATAAAAATAAAATGAATAAAATTAGACCATAATAAAAAGATAATAATTTTGAGTTGATGTGCCAAAAAAATAAGGTAAAATAAAAAATTAGATAATGGAAAGACTGAAAAAATGAGATAAAAAGATAATGAAATTAAATTTAAAAATATTCCTCTAATTGGTTCAAAAAAATTATTAGATTCTAGGTAAGAGATACTATTTTAAGGTTCTTTTCATGGTCTCTCTCAACTGATGTTTGGTTTCTTGGTACATTGGTGCAGTAGAGTGGATGACCAATTCCATCTCTCAAATGAGGAAGGGATTAATACTACATATTAATAGAATATTGAATGTAAAATAAAATTAAATAAATATTCTGCTTAAAAGGATTTATATTTTATTAATGTTTATAATACAATAAAATTTATTATGGAATAAATTTTTAATTTATTTATTTTTCTTTCTAAAAATTGATTGATAAAAAATAAAAATACATTTTAAAGAATTATTTTTAGAAGGAGTATTTGATCTGACATTCAAATTTCATAAAATTACTAGTCATTATAATAGAAATTAAAATACAATCATTTATGATTCCATTATTTTTTTAATCCATGAATATTATTAGGATTTACATCAACCACAAATATGAAATAATTTAAACATTATTGTGTATTTGAAACTTGTAATAATAGAAGACTTCTTTGATTGTAATCATAATGATATATTATGGTTAATGGTTATTTATAGATCATAACCATACTAAAAATTAATATAAATTGATTTTAGAGAATATATTTTGAATCTATAAATTGATCCTCAGTTGTTCTCTTTTACCGATTACGTTTAATCACTTACAACTCACACATCACTCGACCATGAGTGTTTTGTGTTAATGGTTCAAATACTTGATTTATTTCTTTTATGTTAAAAAATAAAATAATAGATCATATCATGTGAATTTAATTATATAATTTGTTCAAAAAAATTGCGAAAAATTTGAGAATTAGTTCGATTACTAATAAAAATTACTCTTCTATAAATGGTGTAGTCATCGTTTAAAATTTTTTTCATGGGAAAAGGATTATATAGGGTATAGAAATCACATTTTAACTCTCAGTTTTTATATGAAATAATTAAATTAAATAAAAATGTAATTTAGAAAATAGAGAAAATGTAAGAATAATAAATATTTTGTTACAGGAACAACAAATTTAAAACATAAAGAGGAAAAGAATATCATTTTGGAGGATATCAAAGCTTGAGATGTTCCATCCTCAAATAGTGTCTTGAAATAGTAAAGAACCACTTTTCCTCTACTATCAATCTTCTAATTCAGATACTACCCCCTCCAAAGGATTAAAATTCCCATTTATATAGTTTAAGGGATTCTAGGGTTTCAATAATTTTCAAGTGTGAATGAAAAATTCATCCAAATATTTAATCCATTTTTACTAACTTTTTTACCTATTAAATGCCTGACCAACTATCCTTGCTGAAGGATTTTTTTATTGAATTGGATTCTCTATATACTATTTAAGTTTGATCCAAATCCATTAACTTATGTAGATGATATGGCCCAAATGAAAAAGTGATGTACAATCTGGTGAGTCCAGTCCTTCATTGACTTCAAGGACCATTTAATAAAATCCAATTCACCATCAAGATTAAATGATATCAATCAATGTTTTAGAAAATTAGGTGATTAATATTATTGTAAAATTATAATTTTAGATAATTTATATAGAAATATTAATTATTAAAATACAATAGTTATTTTAAAAGGGTCAAAGTTGTAATTTTTATCAAATTTGAAAATTATTGATCTAATCCCCATTATTAAATAAATATATATATTTAAAACAATGTGAGGAAATTATCTAATTTTTTGTTAATAAAATATTCAATAAATATTTTGATCAATATCCATGGAATAAATGTTTTTGCAATATAAAATAATAAAAATTCTACTTTCAATAGTGTATTTTCAAACTAGCACATATGGGTTGTTTTAGGAAAGAAATGTATAAAATATATAGAACATACTTAAACAGTTATTTTATTATTACACCCTAAATTTTTCACTAAGAATTGTTAGCCCCACAAAATTTTTTATGTGTATTTTTTGGTTTTAAATCACTCTATGAGTGGTTTTGTAGTTTGGATTTATGGTGACTAATAGGTCATTTAAATATTTCATATAGAATTTTGGTTGCCATTTGTATATTGTTTGTATTGGACACATAAGACTTAGAATTTATCATCCAATGATTTAATATGTGTTATGGTAAATTTATTTTATGATCAGTTGAATTTTTATTCTTGATTATGCCATGTTTTTTTCATATATCATTTTTTCCAATTTCTTTTATTTTTTCTGATGTCCGACAAATGTACAAGTCATGATGGAATTTAAGGAGTAATTATATGGTTAATTAAATCATATTTATTATCAAAAATAATCCCTAGTGATTTATTTTTATTCCTTAAAACTATTTTTCAACTTTCGGGGATCGATGACAACCCTTGGGTACATCACAAACTATCTTGGGTGACTAGTTTAGAAGGATACCAGAGTTATTTCATAAACAATGTAATTTGAACCTTGGTTCATAATAGGTCCTAGTTTTCAAAGCACCCCTTTTAATTTAGGAAGTAATTATATATTAGAGTTATGATCATCATATCTCAAAATATAGTTAATACATGGGTGACTAATCACCCTCGATCAAGATGAAACATGAGTTACCATGGGTTATTAGGTTATATGCATTGAATTTTGGGATTTCAATATTTTTTTTTGGTATATCATGGTTATCATTTATGGTATATGGGATTCTTCATTTGATTTACATGTTTCAAAAATGATAATGGGAGTGGAATCAGATGCACATGGTGGGATCTCATATCTTTTCAGACAAATTGGGTATTAGTTGCATAAATCATCATGATTTGAACATGTCCCGCTAAAATATGTAGAAAATGGTAGAAACAAATATTTTTTCTTGAGGTGGGTTTTCATTATTTTTTGTTATTTATTGAGTTTTAGTCATCTTTGGGTAGTCAAAATGTTAGTTTCAAGAGAAAATAAAAATCATTTATGTTTTAAAAACATATAAATATATTTTATATTGAGAATTTTATTTTAAAAGGATGTTTCAAATTTTTTTATAAGGTTTTATATGGTATATGAAAATGGGTTCCATGTTTAAAAGTGTCTCAATTACGTTATTAAATGTATTCGTGGAATTTTAATGTGGGTTTGAAAGTGGATTTTTAATGTTCATTTAATTGTGGATGTGGTATATTTCATATTGTGGTAATCTTTCTTGGGATTATTTATTATCATAATATATTTATGTTTTAAGTTGATATTTTATTCTAGGTTTTATGTGTTTTGAATTAATATTGTAATTTATTTTTTTATGTTTTTTATATTTTTTTTATTATTCCAACTATAGAATTATTTAATATTCAAAATAAGTATATCTCCCTGTGTTCAGATGTCATTATTCTAGTAATCAACTGTACCCAGATTCCGGGTTGGGTGGTGGTGCCATAATTCTATTTTTTTTTCTTGTCATATATAGTGATCGAGCTCCACTATAGGTTGTGGAGTGGCTAAAGGAATTTGAAGGAATTTTTATGTATTTGGGAACTCTGAAAGTATTAATATTGATATATTCTTCAGGTTTATTTAATGAACTTGGTCGATATCTATGGAAATTGATCCATCCATCACTATTTTCAGAAACAATTACATGGGAAATATGTAAGGACCTGTTTTCTTAATGCTTCATCCTTAATATGATAAAGGGAAGGATGATGGTGGAGACTATGAGTATTTAGGTGGGTCAACAAATGATAAAGGATCATGTTGATCTCCTCAAAAAGAAAACACACATTTCTCTTAAAATGGTGTCTAGATACATGTTCATAGATCATCAATTCATTAAGGCTTTTCTCCTAGATCCCAGTAATAATGTTTTTTCATCTCATATTGTGTTTGTTATGGAAATTTTGGATGTGAACGTCCTAAAAATTACAGTTTCTAGAGGGATACCAATATCAGATGGTGGACTTGTTATCTACTATGAAATAGGGGTTACAAATCATGAGAGGTGTGGAAATATGAGGAAAATCATATTGTGGTTATTACTTCTCATATCGCTACTTTAGTTGACAGAAAGTAATCATTCATATAGGGAGGCCCATTACTACTCTCAGGATCATAGTTCCACATTAGACAATTTGGGTTTGACTTGTGGAGTAAGATTATTGTCGTGAGTGGTGTTGTTGGTTCAAGATTAATTTATAGATGATTGTTTGGGATGTTTCATCATTCAATATTTAATTTTTTTTCCATTATTAATTTTTTTCATTTGGTACACTTGGGGGTAAGAAGGTTATGGTTGGGATAATTTTCACACACTAATATTTTTTTATTATTTTTTTATTTTTGAGTCTATTTTTTCTCCAAAAACATTAGTCTGTTTCTCTATTAAAATTTAACATTTTAGAATTCAGTGTATTGAATATGGAATGACCACATATTTATTATTAATTGTGAAGTAAAACATAAATATGTAAAAAAAATTTATATATAAAATTGGAATTTATGGTCGATGGTTTTTATAAAATTGTGGTCCAACCAAGATGACACCAATTTAACATTAGTAAATTACTAATATTTAGTACATGGTTTTTAAAACTATATGACATTTATATATGGATTTTTAGTTTTTAAAAATTGAAATTTCTATTTTCCCAATATGATAATTTTAACCCTATTTTTCTTCCTCTAACTTCCCACTCATATGAATATGATCTAGGGTGTCTTTGGAGATACCTCATATACTCCTATATTAATATTTATGCCTACAAAGTTAATTTTCTAAGTTTCATTCATGTTTTAATCCCTAATTAAAGGTATTGATTTAAAATATTTTCTTGAGATGGAATTTTAAATGACTATAAATGAAATGGAAATATGATTAATTTTAATATAAGTCTTGTTTTGAATTTTTCATTCGTTCTTAAAATTGTGTCGGTGAAATTCATGGCCGATTGTCGCCTATCGATCGGTCAAAGTTCTGGTGCTCTGCTAATGTGTATAACAACACTCGGGTCGAATCCACGACAATGATACTTTGTAGTAGTCATTTTTATAGTTGATTATATTATGATTTGGGGGTTTGTTTGTGGATCTTAAGAAATATTTTATGGATGGTGTTTGATTTAACAAATTGATAAATATTTGGGTGTGTTCATCCTTAGGTAGTAAAACTTGTGATATCCTTGAGATTTTCTTTATATTTCCTTAAATAAACACCCATGTCACAAGATGACGTTGATTAGAATTCCTAAGTGTTAAGGCTTTAATACAAGACTTAACATTACCTAAGGTTATAATGTCAATAGGAGATTATTTATGGTTGTGTATTTGTGGTTCCAATAATCCATGGAAACCACATGTTAAACAAACAAGTCATTAATCGATGACATGTTATGTCCAACATATACAATGTTAATTCAAATAATATTCATCGAGAAAAATCTCCCAATCACTTAACATACCTAAATTATAACTCACCCAAATGATAGATTTACTCAGTGATCTAGGTGTTTAATAATATGTATATAATGATTATGATTATAATTTAAGAAGTGAAGAAAAAGTAATGGATAAGAAAATGAGTGGTGTGTTGAACACACACACACATGAACAATGATGACAATTAAAAAACTAACTTTCGATTGAATGAGAATGAAAAAGGAGGGAAGGGGATTCAACAATATTTAAATTATTTTTAGAACATTAATATTAATCTACAGAAGGTGGATGATGATAAGATTAAATGAAGAAAAAACTTGCATTAAAACATAATTACAAAACACAAACTAACAAGATTATAAGTGAAGAACAACACAAAAGTGAATGTAAGCCAATAAGGGAGGAAGGGTTTCTCAAGTGAAAACTTCTATATGGAAAGTCCAAAAAAGCCTTTGGAAAGGATTTGGTCATGACAATTTATGCTCCTCTCTTATGAAATGCCAACCCCTTTGAAAGAGAGGAGTGGGATGCATTTATAGCCCAAGGAAGTGGAGTGTTATCATTCCCAATCTATCCCTCCAATTTCATCATCGAGTTGTCTATACAGACAACCGAATCTTGAGATATATCCTTCTTCAATGTTGTATAGAATAAATTTTTCCGACCAATCTCAATATTTGGAGTCATTTGAAACTATGGAGCCAAATGTATGGCCAGTTTATTAAATAATTTTGATCTGTCCATTTCTATCCATTCTTTTTTATGTCGAAAATGTTAAAGGGTTTTTAAATAGGAATATGCCTTCAAAACCATATTATTTCTTCAAAAAAGTTGGCCAGCTATATTTCTTATTTCACACTGCAAAATAAAAGCTTTATTGGATGCTTACATCCTGAGATATGTCATTCAAAATGTACTGATTTTATTTCTCATCCAGAATTGTGGGTTGGATTTCAAAGCATATGTTGGGCACCTTGTTTTTAGAGTTGGGCCTTGAATGTTTTCTAAAAGACTCCTTACATTGTCCCCAGAACCTTTGAGGATAATGAAATAATTTTAACTTCTAGATTGATCCTAGTAATTCAATCTTCATGACCGGTCCAGTTTCTTCATAGATTCTGTAGGCCCTCTTGTATGGTTCATATGAGCCTTCAAATGGAAGAATTGTACCATGATTACTTATAATGAAATGTTGTATATTGAATTAGGAATCTTAAAAAATATGAAACACACAATTTGAATCTGTATGGTGAGAGTTATAAATAAAATAGTAAATTGACTCAATTGGACTACCTCTAAAAATGCACAAAAATTATACTTAGTATTAAAATATTAATATCTCATGCATATTATGC
Organism: Viscum album; assembly: GCA_963277665.1. NCBI lineage: Eukaryota > Viridiplantae > Streptophyta > Magnoliopsida > Santalales > Viscaceae > Viscum > Viscum album. The sequence goes on from OY728141.1 coordinate 480,561,274, forward strand.
ACATTTCATATAAAATCACTAAAAAGAGTATATAATAAGTTATTAAAATATTAATAACATCAACTCCCCCAAACATAGTTTTATGCATGTCCTCATGTGAAACAAATATAAAAACATGACAAAATTATTTTCACTCACCAACAAATATTAAAATTTTTGTTTTCCCCAATCAAGGGAGGTTTAGACTATCTCACTCATCCATTTTGAATTCCACCACAAGTTGTTATAGAAAAAATGTTCGAAAATTAATTAATTTTTTTCATGCTCAAATTTAGAAAAGGAAAATGTGGACACTCAAAACTCACACCTCTCAAGACGATAAAATTCATTTGTGGAGGTTCACTCTTTCACCAAACAAAAGTTAAAATCTTAGAGTTTGAAAGAGATCTTAGCTTCCAATACCTATCCAAAGTGAAAAATGATAAAGAGTACTTTTAAAGGGGTTTTTTATGGCTATGGGACGGTTGGAATATAATGTCCATGAGAGAGAAGAAGAGGGGTAAAATACACACATAGAAAAAAATGCACATTTTTTTGAAATAAAACATGGAAGGAAATGAAAACACATATTTACAAGGAAATGATTGTGTGAAGAAAGAAAAAATAGAGGATGAATATTTGAAGGTTATGAGAAGATGAAATATTTACAAACCAAAAAACTTCCGCAAATGACATAAAAATATAATGCAGGTGTTCTTCTTTTTCTTTTTTTCTCTTTTTTCGAAAGTTGAACATGGAAAAGATCTCACACACATTTCCCAACCGATGATTGGTCTCCTCACGACACTAATTGTAATAGTTATAACAAGATCAAAGGTTGAGAAAGAGTGATTTTTGACCTACCCAAGAAACAACGCAATTTTTTTGAACAGTTGTCAGAAACATTTACAAAATTACTTAAATGGAAGTACATTACATTCCCCAAAACACACTAAATGACAACCTCTACCCAACACTAAAATGGATTCTTTCCCTCATGCATATGATAACATGGTGAAATCAACAAAGGGTACCCATAATGAAATCCGTTCCCCCCACAGTAAAATTTAAAAAAAATGAAATGAAAATCTATGATGATATTGGGTGGGAAAATGTATTGGGCTTGAATTGTGGCTATAAAAGAAAAGGATTTCATAAGCTCAAAGGGGCTTTTAAAAGGAGGATTAATGTAAGGGAAATGGTAGGCTATTTGAATATTGTGATTCTGATGTGGTTCAAAAAATGCCTCAATTATAATAATGCAAACTAAGGTAAGAGATTCATTGTGAAGGTCCATAAACACAAGACTCGTAAATGGGGGTGAAAACACACATTTTGTAAAGATGGACATAGGTGGCCTTGGCATGAAAGCAAATGTCGTTCCTCATGGTTTTGAAAAATCATTTTAAAAATAAAAAATTGAGCATTAAAAATTTGTTAATTTTGACAAAAAACTCTTTATCCAAAGTCATGATGAAAATAAAAAAACATTGAGATGAAACCATGTCTTTTTAATCCCCAAATTGTTGGAAAAAATTTGAAAATTGAAGGAGAGTAATTACGACTCATTTGGTTTCTTTAATGTTTATTTTATGATTTTTTTGTTTGTTTTTTTGTTTTCTTTAAAATACACACCCATAAAAAAGAGAAAGGGAAAAAAGAAAAGGGTTTGATGAAGAAAGTGGTAAAAAAAGAAATAGATAGGAAAACGAATAAAGGGTGAGAGAGGGGAAGAGATAGAGAGTGTTAAAGGGATAGAGGTTCCCCCAGGTTTCGATTTGGCAGGTTTCCATCTCCATCTAGTGGTAGGTTGATTGGAGAAGTTGGGGATTCAGTGGAAGTAGTTGTTGATCCAGGATTCTATGTCCTCTCATGGTGATTCTTTAACTGATGTCCATTAACCGTGAATGTCCTTTTGGAAGAGGGATCTGGGACTTGCATTACACCAAATGGGTAAATATTAGTAATAACAAAAGGACCATCCCAACGAGAATTAAGCTTACCTGGATGAAGCTGAAATATATAATTAAAGAGCATTACATTTTAAACATCATGAAATAAATTTATCAGGATGTTTTTATCATGGAGTGCCCTGGATTTTACTTTGTAGAGATTATAATTCTCACAAGATTCAATTAAAAGAACCTCCTGTTCAGCCAATTGCAAAAATCTCTCTTAACCAGATTTTTCAAGATGAAAATTACAATTTTTCACTACCCAAAATGACTTATGTTGTATTTCAAATGGAAAATTACATGATTTACAAAAAACTCACCAAAAATGATACATCCCAATGGGTGTTTTATAGGATGTTCGATAATCCCAAAGTGCTTCACCAAGTCTTTCTGGCCAATCTTTTTTGGTGTGTTTTACAATTCTCTCAAGCACTCTTTTCACTTATCTATTAGAATTTTCAGCCATTCCATTTGTTTGGGGGTGATATGAAGTTGAAGTTTTATGTAAAACCCTATTCTTTTTCAAAATATATTCTATGGTTTTATTAAAAAAATGTTTTTCAAAGTCACTTATCAAAGCACGAGGTGTGCCAAATTGGTGGAAGATGCATGTCTTTAAGAACTCACAAACAGTATATGAATCATCCTTTCTAGTGGGTTTGGCCTTGACCCACCTAGAAACATAATCATCCACAAGAATAATGTATGAAAATCTATTAGAATAGGGGAATGGTCCCATGAGATCGATACCCCCAAAATATAAGATCTCGAAAAAAATTAAATGCTTTCGGGGCATTTCATTTCTCTTTGAAATTGTGCTAATATTTTGGAAAGTGGGGCATGATTAACAGAACTCATGTGATTCCTTGAAGAGTGACATTCAAAAGAATCCAGAGTCTAGGACCTTTCGGGAGGTCCTTTGTGGTCCAATGTGGCCACCACCAGGAATTGAGTGACAAAATTATAAGATAGAGGAATGTTCATCTTTATCAACACATCTTATAATTACCTTGTCTTCCCCATTTTTCCAAATTTATTTTCTTCCCAAAAATAGTATTTTGAATCACATTACAACTTAATTTTTTGTTCTTTTGAAAACATTTCATGAAAAACACCAGAAACCAAGTAATTTACTATTAGGTCATACCGTGGTAACTTTGGAGTGAGAAATGAAAGGTCTTCTATGGGGAATTAATGATCAATGATTTCAGAATGAGAAAAATTAGAAATTCTACTCAAGTGATCAGCCACAGGGTTTTCTTTTTCTGGTCTATCTTTTATTTCATGTTCAAACTCTTGGATCATTAGGATCAATCTTATTATCCTTGGTTTAGAATCACTTTTCTTGTGTAAGAACTTTATAGAAGATTGGTCTGTGAAGATGATGATTTTGGCACCAAAGAGATAGGGCCGAAATTTATCTGAGGCAAAACCCACTGCTAAAAGTTCATTTTCAGTGATAATGTAGTGATATTGAGTTTCATCCAATGTTTTTGAGGCATAATAGATGACATGAGGAATCATTTCTCTTCTTTGACCAAGAACAACCCCAAAGACTTTATCAGAAGCATCACACAACAACTCAAAGGGTAAGGACCAATCTGGGGTTGGATTATTGGGGAAGATGTTAGAGCAGTTTTGAGTTTGAAAAATGCTTACTTGAATACCTCATCGAAATGGAATGTGACATCATTTTGAGGCAACTGAGTTAGTGGGAGGGAAATCATGTAGAAGTTATGGATGAATATCTGATAGAAACTGGCATGTCCAATAAAAGAACAGATGTATTGAATAGAAGTGTATTAATGAAGTGATTGGATCACTTCAATTTTGGCAGGATCGACATCAATACCATCTTTTGAAACTATGTGCCCTAGAAGAATCCCATTTTCAACCATGAAGTGACATTTTTCATAATTTAACACAAGGTTGAACTTGACACACTTTTGGAGGACTAGAGAGAGTGAATTCAAACAAGATTCAAATGACTCACCATAAATGGTGAAGTCATCCATGAAGAATTCTATGTAGTGTTCAATGAATTCTTAAACTATACTCATCAAACACCTCTGGAATGTTTCAGGATCATTACAAAGGACAAAATGAATTATTCTATATGAATATGTCCCAAAGGGGAAGGTGAATGTAGTTTTTTCTTGGTCCATAGGAGCAATTGCGATTTGGATGTATCTGGTGTATCCATCAAGAAAGAAATAGTGTGACTTTATAGCTAATTGTTTCAGTATTTGATCAAGGAATGGAAGAGGTTAGTGATATTTTATTGTTTCAACATTCAATTTTCTATATTCGATGCACACACACCATTTGGTCTTCACTCGAGTTGTGACTACCTCCCCATATTCATTCATGACAACAGTTATGCCACCTTTCTTAGGTAAAACTTGAATTGGACTAACCCATTCACTGTCAGAAATTCGTTAGATAATACCAACATGAAGAAGTTTGGTGATCTCTTTCCTAATTAACTCATGTATGAGTGGATTTAGTCTTCATTGTGGTTGACTAATTGGTTTAGATGACTTCTTCAAGATGGATGTGATGCATGAAAAGGGCAGGGTTGATTCCTGGTATGTCATCTAGGGTGCATCCTAAAGACATTTTGTTTTTCTCTAACATTTGAACAAGTTTAAAATCCTTTTTTTCGGTAAGTGAAGAATAGGTAATGATAGGATAATAGTGATTATGGAAAAGTAATGCATATTTTAGGTGTGTAGGAAGAGGTTTCAGATCAGTCTCATCTTTCATTTTTTTGGGCAAGACAACTCAGGAATGGAAGAAGGGACTTCATTTGCTTGAGATTTATTTTCCTGAATACTGTCCAAGGTGGAGAATTAGAGATCAGAGTTGTTGTGGGATTCCAGAGAGTTTTCAAGATCCTCTAGATTGACAGAGTCTATGAATGATAGGTCAACATCAACATCACCATTTATAACTCAGTCAATCATGGTACATATTTCGCAAGATCCTTTTTCATTAGAACCTGATGAACATGGTGGATCGGGGTTCTATTGACTCTTAGAAGTGTCCTCAAAAGCATGGATTAAGAATTCAGAGTGATCCTCATATGGGTATCGCATGGCTTGGAAAACGTTGAACTTGACCATTTGGTCACTGAATTCCATGGATAATATGCCTAATTGGAAATCAATCTTGGTTCTCACAGTCAAGAGGAATGGTCTTCCAATAATTAGTGGAGATCAAGAATATTTATCCTTACGTTCCATGTCAGGGACATAGAAATCAACATGGAAGATAAAATCATTGACTCATAGAATGAAATCCTCAATTATTTCTTCAGTACTAGCTGTGATTCGATTGGATAACTAAAGGAAAACACCCGTTGGATGTAAGGGACCTAGACCAAAGTTGGAGAATATGGATTTGGGCATGACATTAATTGAGTCTCCTAGGTCTATGAGTGCATCATCAAAGTTGGAACTTCCAATTTGGCATGGAACCGTAAAGGTCCATGGATCTTTTCACTTAATGAGTATGGACTCTTGGTTTGACACATTATTTAAGGTCCTATGTTTCCTCTTGTGGGTACACAACTTCTTGAAAAACTAGGCATACTTAGGAATTTTTTTATTGCATCTCAGATGGGAATGTTTACTTCAACACGTCTAAACATGTTGAGCATTTCCTGATCGGGATCAAAGGACTTCCTTGGTTTAGAAACAGCTTGAGCAAAAGTAATTGGATTCTTAAGTGGAATGGAAGGAGGTGAGGGAATGGATTCAAGTTCCTTTTCACGATTTTTTTTCTTTTCATTTCTTAGGTCAACATTCAAAGGAGTGTTGGAGGACTTATCTTGAGGCATAGAAATTTTCTTTCCCAATCTAAGTGCAATTTCACATACATTACCCTTGGGGTTGTGTAATGGTTGAGTTGGAAGTTGGGATGAATTGGATGGTTGCTGCTGACTTAGGTGGGATGCAAGTTGACCAATTTGGGTTTCAATATTTTTAAGGATGGAACGGGTGAAAGAGTCATGATCTTCAACTGCACATTCCCATGGTTTCTTGGATGAAGAGGCTTGTCCTAGATTAATATTTCTTTGATATTGGTTCTTGGAAAAGCGATTGTATTGGTTTGGGAATTGGTAAGGCTCAATGGGAAAATGGAATCCTGGAGGAGGATTTTTCCTTTGAGTTTGATGAAGAAAAGGATAAGGATGTTGAAATTTAGCAACACCTTGACCATATTGAAACTGGTTTGGGTTTTGAGGAGGTAATTGAGGAGGATGAGATATAGGATTACCATACCTATGGTCTTGGTTATAGGAAGAATAGAAGGGCTCATTGTGAGGTTGGTTGAAGTTTGTAATAAACTGACCTGATAGTTGAGGGTTGTGGTTACACTGAGCATATGCTGCATTGGGTTCCATTGGTCTAGATGAATCAGATTGATCCTCTAGAATTTGTGGAAATGCGTCTATTGGATGAGATGAAGAGTTTTAGATTCCATATTTGTTGACAGGTCCAGGAAACATTGATGGTGGAGAAGATGAGTTTGGGGATTTGGTAGCTACAGCAAGTTTCCGCACAAGACCTGTAAGTTCACTCATCCACTCATTCATATTGTTCGACTCAACTGATTGATGTTCTTGGACTTGATTTAATTGATAATGTGCTCAATTATGAAATTTTTTTGTGTTTTCAGCCATGTTTCTTATAAAATCTATTGCTACTGTAGAAGTTTTATCAACAAGAGCACCACCACTTGTGACATCAATGAGAGTTATCTCCATAGCCAATAACCCCTCATAGAAGAATTGGATCAAGAGTTGGTCAAGAATTTGGTGGTGTGGGGAGGTTGAAACAATATTTTTGATCCTCTCCCAGTATTCATGACATAGCAGTTTCAGATTGGGAGAAAGGGAATGATCAGAGTTTTATTTCATCCTCAAAAACCCCTTGAGGCTTCATGGTAGAGCACACCACATGGAACACTTTAAGGTGGAGATGTGGATCCTCACTGACTAGCTCGTGGAAATGAGGAAGAATATGAGTCAAAACTGAGTTGAGTTCGAAGTCAGCTTCTATGTTTGGATATTGAATAACAAGAGGTTTTTAATTCATATCAGGGGTAACAAGTTGTTTTTGTGTTTGTTCCCAGGGATTGGCCAAATCTAATGCAGTTGGTTGACCAAGGACTGGTTCATGAAAGAGTTGGTATCTCTTATGTTCCTCCTAATTTGGTGAAGTGTTCGCTCAATTTCAGGATCAAACAAATCTGATGGATTGTTTTGGGAGGCTACAGGATAATCAAGAAAAACTTTGTAAGAAAGTTAAAGATAGTTTTTTTTTTGTTTTTTTCAGTTTATGATTTTTATGAGAAGTCCTATTTTTCTATGTGTTATTTTCAATTTTTTTTGTTTTTTACACAATAACCAAGAAAATAATGACTACTTAATGTACCATCCCTAAAAATGGAGCCATTTAAAAAACTCGTCTGATTGCCGCCTATCGACCGGTCAATGTTCTGGTGCTCTGCTAATGTGTATTGCAGCACTCGGGTCGAATCCTCAATGTTGATACTTTTTAATAGTAATTTGTTTTTAGATGATTGTATTCTGATTGGGGGGTTTTTTTGCAGAGATTATGAAATATTTTATAGATGATTTTTGATTTAACATATTGATAATGATTGGGGTGAGTCCATCATTAGGTAGTTAAGCTTGTGATGTCCTTGAGCTTTGCTTTATATTGCATAAAATTAACACCCATGTCACAAGATGACGTTGATTTAAATTACTAGGTGTTAAGGCTTTAATCCAAGACTTAATAGAACATAAGGGTCTAATCTCAATTAGATATTATTGATGTTGGTTTATTTATGGTTCCATTAATTTATGGAAGCCACGTGTTTATCAAAAAAATTCATTAATCCATGACATGTTATGTCCAACATACACAATGTTAATTTGAAGAATATTCTTCGAGCAAAAGCTCTAAATCACTTAACGTACCTAAATTATAACTCACCCTAATGATATATTTACTCATCCATTTTCATTTTTAATAATCTGGTTATAATTATTATGATTATAATTTAAGAAGATAAGAAAAATGAATTGATAAGAAAAGAGTGTTGCGTCGAACACACACACACACGAACAATGGTGATAATTAAAAAAATGGACTTTATAATGAATGATGAAGAAAAAGGAGGGAAGGGGATTCAACTGTGTTTAAAATATTTTTAGAACATTAATATTAATCTATAGAAGCTGGATGATAATAATAGAAATTGAAGAAGAAACTTTCATTAAAACAGAATTACAAAACACAAACATACAAGATTATAAACGAAGAACAACACAGGAGTGAAAGGAAGTAAAGAGTGGTGTAAGGGTATCTCAAGTGAAAAATTGAGTATGTCAGTTCCTCCCAAGCCTTTGTCAAGGCTTTTTTCCTTCCAATTTATGACCCTATCTTCAGAAATTCCAACCCCTATGAATTAGAAGAGGGGCATGTATTTATAGCCCAAGGGAGTGGACTGTTTTCTTCCCAATCTATCCCTCCACTTTCATTGCCATGTTGGATATTCAGAAAGCCAAATCTCGAGATATGTCCTTATTAAATGTTGTATATAATAAAGTTTTCCGACCATTCTCAAAATTTGGAGTCATTTTGACATACAGAGACAATGTTATGGCCAGTTTATTAAACAATTTTAATCTGTCCAATTTCAATCCAGTCTTTTTGAAGTCCAACATATAAAAGGGTTTTTCAAAAGAAATATGCCTTCAAAACCGAATGATTTCTTCAACAAAGACGGCCACCTATATTTCCTATTTCACACTGAAAACTCTCAGCATGATTTAATTATTACATCATGAGATATGTCATGAATACTCTATATATTTTATATCTCAGCCAGAATAGTGGGATGGACTTCAAATCATATGTTGGGCCCATTATTTTTGAATTTGGGCCTTGAGAATTTTATCCAATAATCCTTACATTGTCCCCTAAAAATTTGAGGAGAATAAACAAAATTAACATCTATATTGTGCCCAGTAATTGAATCTTTATGACTGGTCATGTTTATTCACAGATTCTGTAGGCCCTTTTGTGTGGTCCATATGAGCCTTCAAATGGAAGAATTAGACCATGATCCCTTCTAATGAAATGTTTGATGTTGAATTAGGAATACTTCAGAAGAAAATCCATACAATTTTTATCTTTATTGTGAGAGTTATAAATAAAATAGTAAACAAACTCAATTGGAAAACTTCTAAAAATGCTCAAAAATTGTACTTAGTATTAAAATATTAATATTTCACACACATAATGCTCATTTCATATAAAATCAGTAATGGGAGTATATATTAAGTCATGAAAATATTAATAACATCAGTGGTTGTGTGAGACCCTTATGATCCCATGTTTTATTTTGTATTGAATAGATTATGGCTCATGGGCTAGGTTGTATATTTTATCTGATATGTATCATATGCGATCAAGTATGTTTCTGGGTTGGGTGTTAGAGGTGAGGTGATATTTAATAATTTTTATTTGTTGATTCAGGTGATTTACAACCATTTATTGGTTTACATATGTGGGGATATTATTCATATTAGTGATGGATAACTGACAGGTACTAACTAGTCATGATAAGATGGACTATACCTAGTATGATATGGAGAGTCCAGAGGGGAGTGGCGTTGGTGAGACTAGTTAAGGTAAATCAAATTTTTATAGATATTGGAATAAAATTATAGTCCTTAATATAGTTTTTAACTATGATATTTTAGGGTTTCCTCCTGATATGTTTATAAATATCCCATTTTTAAGTGATAATTATCCTTCATGAATATTCTTTCATGTTTTCCCTTTCATGAATGGAATGCATGCCACATTATCATCCCCTTGAAAATAGTCTTCTATTATGACATGGAATTGTGGTATTTTATTTTATCTTTATTTACTTTTTTATCAAATGGTTTCAATGGTTTTTAAAATATTATGTGTTTTTTAAATTAATTTCTAAATTTAATTTAAAGGGATGTTATTGATAAAAATTTTATTAGACTCCGAAATCATTTCTTAAGTAATTGTTTCTATTTTATTGTCAAACATAAAATTATTTGGAATGATTTTTTATAGTGTGTGAATCTTTGGAGTTATCATAAGTAAACAAATTTTATATTTTTTAATATTAAAATAAAATTTGGTGGCATTTATAAAGAATATCACAAACTCTATTGTCCATACTTATTGAGTTCAATTTCACTAACACCCTACGTACACCATTTTTTAAAGGTAGATATTATGATGTTATATCAACTACCCTATATTTGGTCTTCTAGTTTGGGAAGTTGGGTGTTTAGGTTATTCATATTTGTGGCCTTGGGATGTGGATAATGTCCAAGGGTCACATGCATAATATAGTAGCAGTTTGTTTTTCTTGGGGATATATATGTGTATCTGAATTGATAGCCATAATCTCTTTGTTATAAATCTTTAGTTATTTATTTATTATTATGTATTGTAATAATATTTACTAATTAATTATCATTTCCTTGTATGTGTCTTTTATGTTACAACATACATTAATTAGTTTTTTTATTAATCATCATGATTAAGTTGATGGTGAAATCATTCCCAATGGTTGTGTTTTGAGACCTTTTCACTAGTTTCTAGGCCATAGTAATCAAAAACACATGTCAATTATGTCAGAAGCCATACTAAGTTCTTGATCCAATTGAGACCAGGGGTTTTTCATGATAAAATGGAATCAAATATGAGTTATATTATTTTTAGGGGTGTTTTTGAGTAGTATGAAGATAAAATCTATAGTCAAAACATGTGTGGTTTTTTTGGGGAGGTCCTCTTGAGTTATTTCTTATTCATAACCTCATATTTCAAAGAGTTTTTTTGGGATTGGTGTCATAATTTTGAGTTATATTTTACATATCATTGAAGTATTTTATATATTATGATGATTCATTGGTCCTTGATGAGTACACCGATGATTATAGGAGTATATTTCTGTTTTTGGGTGAGAATTTTCAGTGATTCAGGGTTTCATAGTTAACTACGATGGTCTGGTATGGTGTATAGATCACCAACACAGTGGTTCAGTCACCATGCCAATACATGATGCATGGTTGGTGCATTCTTTACCAACCATTGTGGTTAAAACATACACAATGTAGTTTCTTCTCATTAAATTTTTTATTTCATCCTTTGACATCGATATTAAATGAAATGGTGTTTATTATTGGTGTGATATAAATTAAAATAGTTTTTTCGATGGAATTGAAGTGATTTAATAATATTTGATTTAAAATTTATGGACTGATGGATATTTTTCTTCTATATGGATATTGTGTTATGTGTTTGGGAAATATATTTGGAAGGAAAAATTAATTATATGGTTTATTTTGTCTTTGAAGTTCATTTTATAATTGTTGGGGGATAATATTTGGATTTTTTGTTAATTTTTTTTATTTTTATAATTTGTTTTTAACTGGATTTTTATTTTTTTTAAAATTAAGTATTAATGGATTTATTTTGGGAAGAGAGATAATTTAAATTATAAGTTGTAATTTTTGAAACGGATTGTTTTTTAATTGGGATGTCTCAAAATTAATAATTTAGAGGTAACTGATGTTATTCAATTTCAAAACAGAATTTAAAAAATAATTTTGAATAAAAAAGGGTCATTTATTTTAAAATGTGTTCTTTAAGTTAATTGTTCTAGAAATCGACTATAATTATTTATTTTATATGGTGTTTTAGAGTGAGATAAGGTTGTTATATAATTTATTTATTTTATTATAAAAAATTACTATAATGCATAAATTTTTTATAGGGATCCTTTAATGCATTTAAAAGTGGGTGAGATGTAATAAAAGGGGTTTTGGTTTAATGAAACATTTTTATGCTTTCAAAAAAGTGGAATTTCTTATATTAAATTTTTTGTTGATGTGTAATTATTGTTTTTTTTTCATATATTTTTTGATTATTTGATTCAATGTTGAGAAGCATGATTATAAAATCTTAATTTTCATGTTATTTTTCATATTCATACAAGAAAGTTTTGAATGGAAATTAGTGCGTTTCTATTCATTATTAGGTGTAGTCTGCCATGTTGGAGGTTATGTAAAAACATAATTTATAGTTGTGGACACAAGAACATTTTAAATTATAGAAAATTTTGGGTTAGTGAACTTCTTCTCCTTTTGGTGATCTATGTTCTGTTGAAGTTTTGTTTTGGTTGGGAAGAGTTAGGAATTTCTCATAGATATTTTAGATATGATTAGAGCCTTTTCCATCATGATAAGTGTGTTTTATTAAGGGATTATCAATTTCACTTGAGTTGTTATTTATTTTTTATACTTTAGACTAGTTCGTATGCAACATTTCATTGTTTCTCTTTCAATATTATTTTATAATAAATTTGGGTTTATTCAATTAACTTTTTTATCACTATGTATTCCCAAATATTTATTCCTTATATAGTGTATTTAGGTGTTTTCTTATGACATGGTTGATGAATACAATTTATTATTGTGTGGATTAAGGGTGGCCCTTAGGTTGGTTCTTGGTTAATTATGATGGATGTCTCCTATTGTAACGTACCCAAAAAATGTATCTTGTTCTACGGGTTCATCATTGGATGTTGTTCCCTAACTAAGGCCCTAGTTTTCCAATTGAATATAACGATCTAAATCCATAGTCTATTTAATTTCTAATTGGGGCATGAATTTAATAAAATCATCATGGTTATATTTATTGAGACGAATATTGATCTCAGTGATGGTTTTTATTTTGGGATGTTGAGTTCCATTTATATTTTGTGTACCATTGTATTCTAGAATATAGTATCTTAGTGGTCATTTATATTGATGAAGATATAATTATTGGTTAATTTTTGTATATGTTATCTCATGGTTAATGTTTGGATCTCATGGTATGTTCACCTCATGTCACACAATTTAGATAATTTATAAATGGTGGGGATACCAATGCTTGGTCTCACACATTTTATAAATTTTCCTTATGTTCTTCATGGTATGTGGATTAGTGATAATTATATTTTTATTTGGGATCTAATATCTTGGTCAGTAATTGTATTCAATGGTTTTCTTTTTTGGTTCTATTTATTTTTTTAGTATCCCAAATCACCTCTTTCTATGGGGTGTGGTTGTGGTATATTTAAAGTTTCTCCCACCCTTATTAAGGACGTTATTATGGAAAAAATTGGCATGAAGAGGATATTAGAACACCTTATTTCACTATTGGAATATTTATTTTACACTATTTTAAATAATTTTGGGGGAAATAAAATTTATATATATTTTACACTTCATTTTTCTATTTTATCAAATTTTTAATTATTTTCAAATTTTTGTTCTCATATATTAGGAGAGATATGTGATTGTACTTCTTCAGAGTCATTTTAAGATTGATTTGAACATTCTTAATTTGACTAGCATGAGTAACCCACGGTTTGGGTGATTCCAAGTAGAAACTATTTCTGTTCATCCTTTTGTGAAAATTGCATATATTAATGTTTTCACATGGTTAAGAAAACTATGAAAAAAAGAGTATGATATAAATCTAATATTTAATAGAGTTTTTTGGAAGGGTTTGTTTGTGATTATTAAACCATGAAACCAAATCATGTGAGTGTTTTTTTCTTTAATGGGTATTCTATATGGTTAGTGCATTGTTTTGTAAACCGTGTGTCATAATTGTGTGAGATTCCCAAAATTACATTTTTTTATCTTCTAATTTCACCTTAATTAAATTTAGCTAGTTTTCACACCTTTTATTCCACCCCCAAATTCAATTAAACCTAATAGTACTATAAGTTGGATCTCCCACCATCTTTTTCATTTTTCTAACCTTCATATCCTTGTTCTTAAAACATAAATCCCACATAATCTCTTTCTTTCCAATTGTATCTTTTTTATCCCCCCTTCTCCATTAGTTTTTCTCTCTCACAAAAACTATATGGGATACCAAAAAACGATTTCATATATTATATTGTTTGATTCATAGGATGTTTTATTTCTAGGGATTTTATGGAATCACTTGATTCTTTTATAGAATTCACCATCATTAGTGATTATTTCCACCTTAGTCGTCATTAAATTAGGGTAGCGTATTTTGGGAATTTCATTTATTCATAATTAAAATTGACTTTTTATGTTTTTAAATGATTTATTTTCTAGGTTCTAACTATATGTTTTATAAAATTTTATTTTGAAGTTATTTTTTATTTGATTCTCCAATGGTTAAAATTTTGTTTAATAGATTCCTTGTATTTAAAATGGGATTCTGAGAAACACGTTTTTTTAAAAATTACTCAATGATTAATTATAAATGGGAATTCTGCATAGGAATGAAATTCAATACAACTTTGGTCATGAAATAAATTATTCACTGATTTTTTCAGTTTATAATTAGTTTCATAGATTGAGTTTTGTGTTGTGAAAACGGTTTTAAGCATGGGTTTTAGTGTCTCATTTAAAAATATTTTTTGTAAATCAATATCAAGGGATTTATTTAAAATGGTCAATTGAAATGTAAATTATAATGTCTATAAATGAATTAGAATTCTGAGTCATTTTTTGAGTCTCATTTTAAACCTTTTATTAGTTTTTAATTGGAAGGGTGTGTTATACCCTCTTGATCTCATGTTTGATTATGCTTGTTGTTAATTGTGGAATGAGGGACATGTTTTATATTACAAGTGATATAGATGATATGTGATCAGGTCTATTTTTTATGGGGGTGTAAATGGTGAGATGATATTTACTACTTCTGATTCATTGATGTGTCATATTTCTTTCCTATTATTAATTAACATTCACGGATGTCTTGGGAATATTATTGAGGGATGAGAGATAGATGCTACCTAGTACTAATTAAATGATCTAGATCCACTATGGTATTCAAATACTATAGTGGAGTTAAATCAGTGATGAAGTCTATTTTAAACTAATTGGATATAGTCATTGGAATGCATAGATTAGCCTAAAGATGGTTTTGAACCAAGTATTTATCGGGTTTCATCAAATTATATTTAATATTATCCCATTTTACATGATAATTATCTCTATATAGATTTATTTCATTGGGTTTCACTTACATTATTGAAAAACCTTGCACCTTTTATTCCCCTTTAATGAACTGTTCTATTTTAACCTGATAATTGGGTGTTTTATTAGCTTATTATTTCATTTTTCTTATTTATCAAAACGTTTCTAAGAAGTTTAGAAACATATGGTTTTATAATATTTTTAAAAAGTGGATTTAAATGGATGTTTCGGTTATGAAAAAAGGCTTAATATAAAGAAATGTTTCATCAATGATTGTTTTCATTTAAAATAGAATGTAATTTTTCTAAAAAATAGTGTTTTATGAGATTTTGGATTCTATTGAAATATTAAATGAAAGAACATATTTTATGTTCTCTTCAACACTAGAATAAAATTAATTTTATGTTGTAAATATATGGTCAAAATATGTGATTCTTATATAGTAATCTTTATTTATTTTCATTATTTATACTTAAATTCAGTTTATAAATCCCTTATGTTGTTATTTTGGGATACATGACTCCTACATTTCTAATTAGGATATTTGGTGTTCATATTGTTTATAATTTTCATCTTGGGAGGTGGAGAGTCTCTAAGGGACACATAGTGATTATGATATCAATTGTATTTTTTTGTTCATTTTAGGATGTATATGTCTATCAACCTTGGTGGATAATATATATATTTTAGAGATCTTCTTCTAATATTTCTTTATTTATATACTGTATAATGTTGCTAATTAAATGATATTCAGTTCCTTTTATGTCTCTTTTAAATTGTTATATATTATAAACAAATATTTTCTGAATGTTATTGTTTAAATACATAATGAGATAATTCTCAATAATTGTCATCTGAGATGATGGAACCATTTTCCATGTCAAGGTGATCGAGAACATGTATCTACTATGTCATTGGACAGTACTAGGGCCTAATCAAGGTGCATACTAGGTTAGTTTATTACAGATACTGTAGATTCTATGAAGTCATTTTATATCATTATACAGTATAATGAAAATATTCATAATTCATTTATAATATATCATTGGATCCAAAATAGAGGACTTATTTATTATTGTTAAACCATTAGTTAGTGTTGATTTTAGACTATCCATATTTTATATCTTTTACAATATTTTATTTATTTTTTATGTATCTTATTTCATTGTTTGTTTTGAAGCCACAATACTTTTTAAAATTCTAATGGTATTTAATTTTTTTAAGTTTTTTTAGAAAACTAATTTTCATTTACCACAGTAAGTAATTTTATTTGAATGAGGGTGAATTTTCATTTAAATTTATATTTTTATTCTTTATTACATTTTTATAGCCTCTTGTGGTCACAGATAAAGCATATCTCCATGCGGAATTCTGTAGATCTGGTATTGTGGTACTTATCTAAGTTAAATCAATGAATCTTTTGTCATACTTACACCTATAAAAAATATATATTAAATATAATTTTTACTCTATATTATTTTCTTTAAAAAATCATTCAATATCCATATAAAATTTATATATTGTTTCCACTTATTTACAGTTTTTAATGTAATGGTCACAAATATTAAATCATTCCTTAAGTAATTTAACTCCCTCTATATTAATTTTACATAAAATAAATTAAATTATAAGGGTTTTGCAATTTTAATAGTAACATATAAATTTAAATTAAATCATGTCACAAGTCATTTAATAAAATTATGATTTTCCACATTAATTTTGACAATATTTTGATAAATTCATTGGGGTATTCGAATTTCACAATTAGGAACCATATGCATATCATTTTATACCTTGTGTGTTTCCAAGATTAATAATATTTTTCCATTATTTAATATAATCCTAGTGTATCCAATTTATATATTTGTACATAATTACTTTATTTTTTAATTTTATTACATTAATAATAAAAACCAAATTCTCACCCTATAGGAACATAGTGGTATCAATAATAGACCTAATCCATATTGTTTTTTACTTATTTTTGTAAAAATAATAATATAATTATAAATATATACAATTTGTTAAGAACATATTGATTTTCATTGTTGTAGTCTCCTATGATAATATATACAATAAATTAAAACCATATATATAGTGGAAGAATAAAATATAGACTCATTTACCTTTTAATATTTTTATACAACAAAATGTAATTATTTCAATAGATCACTCACAAAAGATATTTTATTGATGCCACATCATTAGTTAAATTTATGTTTTCTGTAAAATATTTTCCATGTTTATTACAATTCTTATGTTTAAATATTATCTTCCAACACCTCTATAATATTCTCAATTTTAGTTTTTTAACTGAACTTAAATTTTAAAACATTATATTAACTACACATCTTTAATTGAAAAAAAATTGTACATAATATGATTGAGTATAAGGTATATGAGGGATTTAATTAAATTAATGTGAAATATTTTCATATTGTGTACATTATCGTAATTAAGATAATGTTCTCTTAAGGACATTATTATATCATGAGTTATATATTAATTGAAATTCTAATTATTAATCAATAATTCTTTCTAAATTATAACATGAAATATGTTATTAAAAAACCCCTTTTTAAATATAGTGTTTTAAGTATTTCTAATAATTTATAATATCATAATACATTTGGTTATGATTATATGTGAAGATAATTATTAGCATGAACATAAATTAGGTTAACAAAATTTCTCCTGGATTATAGTATTCCTTATTTTATTTTGGGGTTAACATTCCATGTTCTCATACATAGTCTCCCAATATATTTTTATTAGCATCATTGATAACCTTATTTACCTAACTATTCATTAATATGGTACAAAAATTAATCACATTATGATTGGAAGTAATATATGAAAAGAATCAATTTTTCTGTGAATGAGGGCCCTAGTAGAAAATAATATCAATTTCCTAAAAAATAGTAAAAATTAAAATCCATAACCATACTATTTAAAAAATCTTGAAATTTAAATTTTAAATATAATTAATTAATTCAGATCATTTATCTTCATTAAATGAGTTCATTAAGGATATCCTTCTAGAGGATATTCTATGAGGAAAGGTGGTTCCATCCATGTTAGAATTTTACACCAACCCTAATCTGCTAAAAATTTGATAAAAGAAATCATAATCAAATTCTAATATAAGTTATAATTAGATTTTTATATAGATAAAATTAAATTATCTTAATTTTTTATTATTTAAATATGTATTTTATATAACTAATTTATACCCATTTCCCCTAAAATAGATTGAGACTATTGTGGGTCATGCTAGTAGACCATATTCATGGAAGAAAAATTTCTATCACTATTCAATGAAAAAAACGCCACCCTATTTTTGATTTTCATTCACTATAATAAAAATAGGAATATTGTATGTTGGTTGAACCCTCCTCGGTTTCATATCTCATATATTATATTGAATCAGACATAGAAATAAAATTAAATCTATAATCGATATGATGAGGGGGATATCATGAGGCTATCTGCCTTCAAAATAATAAGAGGAAGTACTAATGGAGGAAGAAATGTGTATATAAGTGTTTCAATGTAAGGATTTTTCTAGAGTTGGGGGATTAATAGGAACTCAGTCATATGAAAATATATTTATATCCCTATTTAGTTTTTCATAACTGATTAAATAAGATATCTTTTATTTAAAAATGACCTTACAATAAATTTATTGTAAATTCTAAATGATTTATATTGTCAATGGAATCTAAAACATGATTTATCTAATTTTTTATGTCATTTTAATTTAATTTATGAATGCAGTAATTTTTATGAAAATAGATCATGTTTTGGAAAATTTAATCTTAATATTTTATACCTAAAAAATATTTAGATGAAATAATTTTAAAAAGAATATATAGAAATATTCTATGTTTACTAATTTGAAAAAGTGGTTGAGTATTTTTCATTGATTAAGAATACATGGATATGGAAAAATTTATTTTTTTCCATTTATATAAATAATTCTTATTAATGTGGCAGTAATAATTGTTTTTATTTAGGTTGTGTTTTTATGTTTCATCCCACATTCTTTATTTTTTTCAAAATATATGTTTTTAACCCATTTATTTTTAATCATCGATATATTTTTATTTTGGAAAATTAATTAGAAAATATTATTATGACTAACTACTTAGTTAATTAATGATTATAAATTATTCATCATTTTTTAATAACCATCACTGTGTTTTGTAGTTATAGTCAAAATATATTTTAGTTCTAAGGAGTGTGGATCACACACCATTTGGAGTTTTTTAATTTAGATTCAAAATTTATTTTAATATACACATTTTAAATTATTAATGTTGTGTTACTAAGGTGGAAACTAATGTAGAGGTGAAATGAATTGTCTTTTAGGTTTAAAGGTGATATAAATGAATTCATGGTGGTTATAGATGGATACTAGGTACCCAATGAGGGTTCGAGGGGTGATACCCCTTTGTATTAGCCAATTATGTGGTTGCTGATGGTGGGCTATATACCCAGAACTACCCATATCCATTTTTCAATGGAGTACATGATGTTCATTTGGGGGTTTACATTCAAAACTCATGTCATGGTAACCATGTATTATTCTATTGATATAATGGGGCCCATTTTCTCTTATTTTCACTCCCCTTTATTTTCCATTGACTCATAGAACATGTGAGTTGTTTCCATCATTGAGAAAGGTTAGTTCTTCTTCTCACTTCCCATCAATATCTTTCTATTCCCTTAGTTTTGATTCTCTATTCTAGAACATAATAATTTAATTGATGATTTCACATCAGTATAGTCAAATCTACCCACTGTGTTGGTTCATTGGAATAGTTGTTATACAAAAAGTTCAAGGAGGGTAAATGAAAGTTTTTTCATGTTATTTTTATTGAGGATAACTATTATCCTAATTATTTATTATTTTTCTTCTTAATTTTAATTTAATTGGCATTTATTTTGTTCTTATAGTTGGGGGTTTTTATGAAAGTGAGGTTATAGATTTTATGGGACTTCAAAAATACCTATTAAATGAGGTATTATCAACACTACATTATTCAGTTTGTTTTAGCTAGATTATAGATTATTTAATTAATTTTTGTTAATCATTTTAGTTAATGTATAATTGATATAAAATAAATTAACTTTGGAGTTTTATGGGGTAATGGAGTTTTGGATGAAAATAATGGCTAATATGGGCTTGTTTAGGCTTGGTTGAGGACTACCGAGCTTTACTTAAGGGGTAACGCATTTAATGAGGTATGTGGTGTCAAATATTACCTATTTATATGGTTATTAATAAAATGTGTGGAATTTATGTAAATGTATGAAATTAAATGTGACCAATTATGTAACCATGAGTTATTCAATTATGTGGGGGAATGTCATGTGAGTTAGATATACACATAGCGATTCCTCAGGTGTTATAAATTTACTTCATAGTCTTGAAATGCTATTTCAATTATGTGATATATTCTATTATAGAGTAATTGTAATCCAAGAGGGTGTCTAACATTGATCAATGCTTCTAACTCCTGACAAAGGTCATATTGAAATGTAAATCCTACAAAGAGAGATATATAGATGTGATCATATAGAATTTTCTGGAATTGTTCATATAACAAACAAGTATTGGGGATATGTGATGGTGTTCATAATAATAACTAGATTTGATTTAATATTATTTTAGCATTATGGATTCCTATATTCAAGATCATTATAATTACTTAAAAATTTATAAATTAAAATATGTTTTTTATGTCCATGAATCCTTGTGAATGGGTTAAGACACGTTAGGAATTGAGCTTCTATTGGTGTTTCTTGTCACTAACATGATATTTAATCCATTTATAGAAACATTTAGTGTTCTTTAACAAAGAAGAACCACATATTGGTATTGATAAGTGGTGATATTTCCTTGAAAATGTAACAACACAACCCCAGTTACCCATAGTCGGGGCATTAAAACATAACATTGGCAATATACAAGGAAATCATGTCCTGAATGACCGGTCAGTTTAGTAGCCTTGAAACAACTAGATATGTTCATATGATTTTCATTACATTATGAAATAAAAAACTACAACAACATTGTTTCCATAGAACACACTCATATCCCATCACACTATCCCTGTAGGTTATTCATAAAATACTTCTTCAGATCCTGGGAAAAATAAAAC
This sequence comes from Viscum album, assembly GCA_963277665.1. Lineage (NCBI taxonomy): Eukaryota > Viridiplantae > Streptophyta > Magnoliopsida > Santalales > Viscaceae > Viscum > Viscum album. Next base: position 480,582,459 of record OY728141.1, read on the forward strand.
ATACAATGGGGCGAGAAAAAATGCTTAGTATGGACAAAAATATAGAGGAAACTTTCATAAATAAGTATAAACATTTAAGGAAATTTATAAGATGAAAAAAAGCCTTTTAAACTTGAACTTCAGCATAATACGGCAAAGATAAAATCAAAAAATTCCATTTACATATTTGCATGGATATTCTACTAGTTGAATAATCACATTCAATATCAATAGACACTTTCATAATGATGGAATGCATAATTCCGGACATCATAACCACATATTCAAGGCCTTCTGCCAAGACTACAAAAAAGATTTTCTCAAGGCATTGTTCGAAGACACTAGTTTGTATCGTGAGACCCACCGATGCATCGAGGAGCTATAGCAAGCTCCACCTGTCACATACTAATTACAATTCATTCTCATATGAAAAGGTTTAAACATAACATAAACATTCGTATTAAAACTCGCATACAAAATGTCAATAAATTATTCATAAACTACGATTGGGGTAAAAATAACACATCCACAATCAAACTTATCATAAAACCTTAAATACAATATGAAATTTTTTTATCATAATAAATCAACTTCAAATAATCTTAAAATCCATCAAAGGATGTTGACATAGATGAAATCAAAACCTTTTATTAGAGAAATATCACTTTCTATTTTGAAATAATTTAAGAGTCACATAATTATAAAGTAAACATTTATTTTTAAAATATTCTTATAATCTTGTAATAGAAGCTTCGATGATGTTATAATGGTGGAAAATAGCCACATCCTCCTTATAAATTAAAAAAACATTCTTACCTTGATTTTTTTTGGAAAAGGTCATGAAGTACCTAGTTTGGAAAATGATGGAAAGTTTCCTTTAAAAACATATAAGGTAAAATAAGGGTATAAATGAATTTAACCCACTGTCTATTAAATAGTAAAATGGTTTTGAAATATATTTTTAAAAAGCATGGATGTGGGTGATAATGAGGTCCCATTAGATAATTACGTATAAATAACCTTGGATAATGAAGATATTGTAAAAATAACCCTTACCTTGTACTTTTCCTTGGTCTAGGGTACGTTAACCTTTTGTATAATAGTTAAATTATTATTATTAAATTATACAAGAACCATATACATAAATATAAAATCATATATGATCTTCTAATATTTCTCTGTTAATGATATTTCAGTAGTATCATCATTTTGGGTGTTAACTGATTCGTTTTCCTTTATATGATTTGTTACATAAGTAAGGTTATTTGTGGATATGATGTATAATATTCATATTCAGAATGATATTATGTATTTAAAAATTATTTTTAATCATCAAATAAAAATTATTCATGAATGGATATGATGGGGAATGATTCTCATCACGTTCATGGAGATGGAAATCCGTACGTACGTATGAGCAATAATATCTTTTTTTTTGATATTAAAATAGTATATAATTGGATAGTATATCTAATATAGAGAATCATTATCATGTTATATTTATTATTTTCATCATTTATACTAATTATTATACCCATAAAAATGATGAAGTGTTTAAATAACAAACTACGCCACGACGTGGAGATGGTAAGTCGTACATACACACGTATGGTGACAAGTCATTAATAGGATGGATGAAATAATGAATATGGTTTTAACATTTTTATAATAACATCACAGTATATAAAAGATACTGGATTTATTATTTTAGAATCTAAATAACAAAGAAAGTGTAAGTGGAAGAAGAAAAGAACTTGAAAGAGGTTATGAAATATTTACCTCTTCTTCGGGTTCTTCCTTTTGATTTGATCAAAAGCGCTCCTTAGACTGGATGTATGAAAAAAGTAATGACTCTGGGATTAAGTGAGGATATTTGATAGGATAATTTGGTGGGGTTTTGCCGAGCCAAATGTTTTTGAAGGTGTGTATTTTAGAAAAAGCGAAGTTCCCTTTTATAAGAGGGGTGAGGGGTGCCTTAGGAAAAGATTGAAATATTATTTTATAATAAAATCAGTTTCGATTTCAAATGGCTCCAAAAAAATTTATTTCGAGGATAAGGTGGGTATGGGTTGAAAAACACTCAAAAAATATGTTTTAGAGAGGTTTGTGTCACTATATTAAAATTATGTTCTAGATTTAACTATTAGTTAATTAGTTTGACATTTACCATGTCTCTTTGTATTTTTATATTATATGGTTAATAAACATACAATAAACTTCCAAACGAACCTCAAGTGGTTCATTAATGACAAATAAAATGTTTTTAGGACCTTTTTCCTAACCTTATTTTTTTAGGAATAGAATATCAATTAATAATATCATATCTGTTTCAAAAACTCTTTTATGTCAATGTGGACACTATTTGCAATTTTGTTTTTCTTAAATTTTTAACAGAAATATTACTTCGAAAAAAATTCATTTAATAAATAATAAAATGTAACATTAACCAATAAAATTCATGTATGGCATAAAAACTTTCAATTTATATTTATTTTAACATCTATAATACCATTTATTTTATTTTTTTATTAATAAGGAAAATACTGCATCATCATTGGGTCGTAAATAAATTTAATTATTCAATGTCTAAAAATTATTAAAAAAAATTCATTATGTATGAAATAAATTTATATTTCTAATTAATATTTATAGTCTAATAGAAATAATATATAACCCTATGTCAAAATTGGTTTACTAAAAGATATATGCTTTTGTCATTTTTGTATTTACATTAACATAATTAGTATAAAGTCTCATTATCACTTACAAGTGGCTCCATGGGGTTCCAAAATCGACCCAAAGATGTCCATGGTCAGACATATATCAGCCAATAGGGTTAGAAAACATGTTAGGGTAATTTAATATTATTATAATATTATTTATTTACCCTTATTTACAGGATTTACCCTTTAACTATGGTAAGTATAATATTTATCGAAATAATTATTCAATATGTCTAAAAATAGAAGATACCTATTTACACAATTTGGAACTCCTGATTATAAATATTGAATACATTTTTCTAAATTCAAAACACAAAAGTTTCCAAAATTAATTAAAAATTAATTCCCATTTTCAAAACAAAAAACGTGTTTTTATGAAATAATAAGAATCAAAAGATTAACAACTGCTTATGTCCAGTTTAAATGTCAAACTACATCCAATAACCATCATTGGATTAAATGATTAAAATATAATCTAATTATACTTAAAACCCACTCAATTGTATAATTCAACACAATAAATTATTTTGATTAAAAAATTTGTTTTTAATTAAAATTTACTAATTTTCACTATTCATAAAAAACTGAATGTTTTCAGAAAAATACTAAAAAATTTCCCTATGATAATTCTTATATTCTAAAAAAAATGAAGTCCATTGTGAATGAAAAAATTGATAAAATTTTAAAAATTGAGTATTAATATTCATAATGTCTAGTTTGATTGGTCACGATGTGTTATAATCTCGAAGTTGCGTACAATGCAAGCTATTGCATTATTCAAAGGGAAGTGTACCATGGAAGCTTGGGGTGTTAAATTCTCCCCTCCATCAAATAATTTCATCCTTGAAATTTCTTAATATTTCTACATAAAATGATTCACATGGTTCTTCATAATAAGTTCCTCGGGTTCCCGCGTTGCATCTTCTATATTAAGGTTTCTCCATATAACTTTTATTAAATGAGTCATTCGGTTTCTCAACACTTTTTTCTATTGTATCAAGAACCTTGAAAGGCTGTTCGTAATAAGATTGATCAGGTTCTAGTTCTAATTATTCATAGGTAAGTACATGCATTGGGTCAGACATGTATTTTCTCAACAGTGATACATGCAACACATCATGAACTTTGGAGAGACTTGGTGGCATTGCCAAATGGTAAGATATAGCCCCAATTCGTTCTAGGATTTCTAAAGGTCCGATGTATCTAGGAGTCAATTTATCCTTCATACCGAAATGTATAACACACTTCCATGGAGATACCTTCATGAAAAAATGATCTCCTACCTAAAATTCCAAATCCTTCCTTCGGTTATCGTCATAGCTCTTCTACCTACTTTGAGCTGCTTTGATGTGGGTTTGGATTACCTTCACCTTTTCCATCATTTTCTCAACTAGTTCTGGGTCTATGATTTTTCATTCACCGACATCATCTCAACAAGCTGGTGTGCGACATCTCTTTTGGTATAACGCTTCATATGGTTCCATTTGAATACTTGAATGGAAGCTATTGTTATAGGGAAATTCTACTAGAGGTAAATATTGATCCCAAATACCTTGAAAGTCATGTGAGAAAGATCTCACCATGTCTTATAAGGTTTTAATAGTCCATTCTGATTGTCCATCAGTTTGAGGGTGGTAGGCGGTGCTCAAACAAAGTTTAGTATCCATGGTTTTCTAAAGACTTTTCCAGAATCTAGATGTAAAATGGGGATCACGATCAAAAAAAATAAATAGGGGTAATCTATGAATTCTTATAACTTCATTAATATATAGCCTTGATAAATGTTCAAGTGGTAAATCTTATCTTATAGCAAGAAAATGTGTTGGAATCGTAAGACGATCAACAATGACCCATATTGCATCGTTCCTACTAGGAGTCTTTGGTAGTCCCATGACAAAGTCCATCATAATATTATCCCATTTCCACTCATGTATGGGAAGAGGTTGCATGAATCCTCCAGTTTGTTGCCTTTCTACTTTCACTTGTTGAAAACCCATACATCTTGACACAAAATCAGAAATCTCCATCTTCATGTTGTCCCACAAAAACTTTTCTTTCAAATATCTATACATCTTGGTACTCATAGGGTGTATAGAGAAATTAGAGCTATGAGCATCATCCAACAATTCTCATTTTAGATCAGGTATATCGGGAACACAAAGTCTCCCCCCAAATATCAAAATTCCATCATTATATATGATGTCTGTCAATCTCCCATTATTCACACCTATAATATTCTTTTGAAACTCCTCATCATTTTCCTAAGAACTTTTTATCCTTTCTAGTAAAGGTGGTTTGGCAAACATTTGAAAAAGTATTGATGTTTCACCATTCATGGTTAATTCCATATCTATCTTTACTAGATCCATGTATATAGGATCCTTTCCAACCCTCATCTTGTTCAAAACTCCATGATCCTTTCTACTCGAAGAATCTATCACCTTATTTTCCATCCCAAGGAGGTAGAATATAGTGCAATCATAATCCGTGAGTAGTTCAATCCATCACCTTTACCTCATGTTGAGTTCTTTTTGTGAGAGAATATACATTGAATTCTTTTGATCAGTATAAATATTACATTTTTCACCATATAGATTATGTCCTCATATCATCAAAGAAAAGATTAAATCTTCTAACTCAATATCATGAGTAGGATATTTTAGTTCATGAATTTTTAGCTTTCGTGATGCATAGGCAATAACCCTATCATTCTACATATGGACACAACCAAGTCCTTTCTTTGAAGAATCAATATAAATAGAATACATGTCATTCCCCGTTGGTAGAGTCGATATAGGAGAATTGAGTAATATTCTATTCAATTCTTCAAAAACATTCTTCACACTCTTTTTTCAAAAAAAATTAACCCCTTTGTGTGTGAGCTTGGTTAATGGGTTTTCCAATCAGGAAAATTTCTAGGCAAAACATTGAAAATAATCTACTAAACCAATAAAATTGTATACCTCAGTTATACTCGTCAGTGTTGTCCATTCATGAATTTCCTTGGTCTTTGAAGGATAAACATATATTCCATCCTTAGAGACAATATAGCCATGAAAAGAAATCTCTTGAAGCCAAAATTCACACATGCTAAACTTATCATATAATTCATTTCTTCTATGAGTCTTCAGGATAATGAACAAGTTATTTTCATGATCTTTGTAGTTTTTTGAGTATACCTTGATATCATAAATAAATAACACTACAATGTCATAAAGATATTCCTTGAAAACACTATTCATTATATCCATGAAGACATTTGGTGCATTAGTCAATCCAAAAGGCATTACTGTAAAATCATAATTCTCGTACCTGGTTCGAAATGCTATTTTCAGAATGTCTTCCTTCTTTATTCACAATTGATGGTATCCATATTGAAGGTCAATATTTGGAAAATATTATGCTCCATGAAGTTGTTCAAATAAATCTTCAATGTGAGGTAGGGGATACCTTTTGTCTATTATTATAGCATTCATCTCCCAGTAGTCAATGCACAACCTGAAAGATCTATTTTTCTTCTTAAAAAAAAGACAGGGGCTTCACATGGAGAAACTCTAGGGAGAATAAATCCCTTATTACTCAATTCCTCTAGTTTTCTCTTTAGTTCCACTAATTCCACAGTGGCCATTCTCTAAGGGGTATTCGCAATGGGCCTTGAACTAGGAATTAAATCAACAGAAAACTCAATTTATCATTCGAGAGGATGTCCAGGTAAATCCTCTAGAAATACATCAACATAATTTTTCACAATAGGTATATCCTCTATTTGAACATTCTTTTCCTCACCCATTGTTATTTCATTCTCTTCCTCCCCAATAATTGATCTTAGTTAAGCTACTAGGGGTGGATCTAGATAAGAATTAGGTGGTGATGATTCTTCTCTTAAGATAAGGTGTTCTTTATCAACGTCATCACAAATAGTAACCTCATTCTTCTTAAAATAAATTTTTTCATCATAGTCCACAGGAAATTCCATACTGAGGATTATAAAAAATTCAATCACGGGTATGATGATGAGATCAGCAGATAATGAACATTTATATGCTCCTATGGAGACTGATTCACAAAACATTGTTGCAATGATACTTCCCTTTGGATTTTTTACTGACAACTCCCTTGTTAAATCAAATTACAAATATCTAATTTTCCTAGAAAACTGGGAAGATATGAAATAATGTGATGATCTAGAATCAAATAAAGAATTTCCTAATCTTGAGGAATCCATTAAATTACCTACCACCTCATCTTTCGGGTTTTCAACCTCAGTAGTTGTGATAGAGTAAGGTTGGCCTTGATCCCATGGCCTTTTCTAAGGTAAGTTTCTTTGGCTATTAGGACATTCATTTGCATTATTCCTCCTTTCTCTATAATTGTAGCAATCAAAATTGATAGCCTCTTTCTCCCCTTGCAATCACGAGCATGGTGGCCGTTTTCACCACACTTGTAACAGACTCGCATTCCCTTCAGGTAAGTACCAGGGAGTTTCTTCCCACATTTACTACATGATGGATATTCAACTTTTCCCTTCTTCCCCTTATTTTCATTTCTAGAGTCTTCAGTAGATCTCTTCTCCTCTTACTTTTCTTTAAAGTTGTAAGACATAGAGAATTAATTTTCTATCTTGATAGCACATGAGATAATGTCTTCATATGACGAGAGGGATTGTGTGATAAATTCTTGACGAAGAAAATTCGATAAACCATCAAAGAAACGATTAATCTTACTTCTTGGGTTACGTATATAATATGCAGCATGCCATGATAACCATGTAAAGATAGCTTCATAATTTGTGACATTCTCATCCTCCTTTTTCCTCAGACTTAGAAATTGCCTTTCTATATCAACTCGATGGTCACGAGGATAGTATTTTTCTAAGAAAATATCTTTATACTCCCACTATTCCATATTTGATACTTCATCATCTTTCTTTGGGTTTTGAATCAATGAAAACCATTTATCAACATCTCCAGGGAGGCAGTAAAATACAATGACAACATTTTCCCTTTCACTACTCCCCAAGGCATGGAATATTTTCTCTAAAGAATTTATCCATTTCTCAGCTACTAATGGATTTTTACTCACATTGAATATTGATGGTTGTTTCCTCATGAAGCTATCTAACATTCATCCTCAATGCTGTGGATCAGGGTGCTCCATGCAAGTAAGGTTATTATTCATAACATTAGTGACTTGTACAAGTATGGTGATATGCTTATCAGCACCAATTTCTTCACCAGCTCCACTATAATTATCTTGAGTATCAAAGAAATCCCTACCTGGATTACATGTGTTGATAAGGTTTCCATTCCTTTCTCTAGGAACCATTTCTAAATAATGGCATAAACTAGATTAGTTTATGAATATAAATACATAACTCCAAACTTGTAAATCACTTAACATAAACTGAATAGTTTATGGATATAATTCATAACTATAAAAATGTTTTCTTTGAGGATGTATATACTCATAAACCCTTCATAATGGTTTGTAAAGAAAATGAGAATTATCTTAAGCATATCCCCTGGGAGTGTCTTAACCAAGACTGTAGAAAGGCTCGTTGTCGTGCACCAGTTCCTATTCGAGTCTAGCTCAAAGTGGTGTTTTAAGGTTTTACCCCTAGGTTCATCTATTTCAGAGCCACCTCTACATGCTCGTATCTAGAATGATATGTACTTCTTGTAAAAATCAAAAAATCTCTATAATACCAAAATTCTAGGAAGTTCTTCTATAATAATCCTCAAATTCTCTCTTAGGGTAATGTGATCTAATCATAGTTCATCTAAATCTAGATTCCAACATTTGTACTAAAATTCCTCTAATAACAACTATAACTCCCTGACCCCAGTTACCCAGAGTTGGTGCATTATTATATAACATTGGAATGATACAATTAAATCATGTCCCGAAAGACCAATCATTTTAGTAGACTTGGAAATACTAGAAATATTTATAAGTTTTAAATTAAATTATAAAATTAAAAACTAAAAAAACATTGTTTCCATAGACCACACTCATATCCCCTAATTTAATCCCTATACATCTGTCAAAAAATACTTCTTGGCATACTGGGAAAAATAAATCATAAAAAGGGGTGAGCTCAGATACTCAGTAAGGATAACAATATGGAAGAAACTTTCATAAATAAGAATTAACATTTATGTTAATGTATAAGACTAAAACAAAAGACTTTTAAACTTGAACTTAATCATAATATTGAAAAGATAAAATCCAATAATTCCATTTACTTATTCACATGGATATTCTACTATTCGAATAATGACATGCAATATCAATAGCCACTTTCATAATGACGGAATGCATAATGCTAGACTTCATAACATCATAATCAAGGCCTTATTCCAAGACTACAAATAAGATTTTTTCAAGGCCTTGTTCCAAGACACTTGTTTGTCTCATGATACCTACTAATGCATTGATGAGCTATAGAGGGCTCCACTCATCACTTACTAAGTCCAATGCATTCCTCATATGAAAAGGTTTAAACATAACATAAACATTCATATTAAAACTGGCATATGAAATGTAAATACATTATCCATAAACCATGAATGGTGTAAAAATTACACATCCACAGTCAAACATATCACAAAACCTTCAATATAATATGGATGTTTTTTATCATAATAAATCGACTTCAAATAAGCATAAAATCCATCAAAGGATGTTGACATAGATGAAATCAAAACCTTTTTTTAGAGAAATATCTCTTGATATTATGAAATAATTTAAGACTCACATAATTATAAAGAAAAAATTTATTTTGAAAATATTTTTATAAGATTGTAAGGGAATCTTCGATGATGTTATAACGGCAGAAAATATCTGCACCCGCCGTATAATTTAAAAAACATTCCTACTTTAATTTTGTTGAAAAGGTCATAAAGTACCTTGTTTGGATAATGATGAAAAGATTCCTTTCAAAACATATAAGGTCAAATAAGTCTATAAATGACATTAATCCATTGTCTACTGACTAGTAAAAATGTTATGAAATGCATTTTTAAGAAGCATGTATGTGGATGACAAAGAGGTCCCAATAGATAATTACGTATAAACAACCTCAGATAATGAAGTGATTATGAAATAAACCCTTACCTTGTAATTTTCCTTGGTCGAGAGTACATTAACCTCTTGTATAATAGTTAAATAATTATTATGATGTTATTAAAGAACCATATTCATAAATATGATATTATATATGATCTTTTTGTATTGCTCTATTAATGATATTTTAGTAGTATCGAAGTTTCGGGTGTTAACAGATTCATTTTCCTGTATATAATTTGTTACGTAAGTAATGTTTGTTTTGGATATAATGTATATCATTCATATTAATAATGATATTAAATCTATAAAAATTATTTTTAATCATAGAATAAAAATTAGTCTGGAATGGATACGATGGAGAATGAATCTCATTGCGTGCGTGGAGACGGTAATCCGTATGTACGCATGAACAACAATATCATTATTTTTATATTAAAATAGTTTATAATTATGTGATATATAATATAAAATGAATCATTATAATGTTATATTTATTATTTTCATCATTTATACTCAATATTATACCCATCCAAATGATGAAGTGTATGAATAACCAACTACACCACAACGTGGAGACGACAAGTCGTGCGTACACACATATGGCGACATGTCATTCATAGGATGGATAAAATATGGAATATGGTTGTACCATTTTTGTAAAAATATCTCAGTATATATAAAATACTAGATTTTTTATTTTATAATGGAAACCCCAAAGAAATAGGAAGTTGAAGAAGAAAAGTACTTGAATGATGTGATGAACAATTTACCTCTTCTTTGGGTTCGTCCTTTTGATTTCATCAAAAGGGCTCCTTAGTTTGACTTTATAACAAAAATGAAGGCCTATAGGATGAAGGTAGGATAAATTAGAGGATATTTGGGCAGGGTTTGGCCAAGCTAAATAGTTTTGACGGTGTCGATTTGAGAGAAGGGGAAATGCCCTTTTATAAGAGAGGTGAGGGGAACCTTAGGAAAATATTGAAATATTATTTTATAATAAAAACAATTTCGGTTTATAATCCATCCAAAATGATTTATTTATAGTATAAAGTGGGTATGGTTCAAAACCCACTCAACTAATATGTTTTAGATAGGTTTTGGTTAATATATTAACATTATCTTCTAGATTTAACTCTTAAGTTAATTAGTTTGACATTTACCATGTCTCTTTGTATTTTTATATTATATGGTTAATAAACTTACTATAAACATTCAAGAGAATATAAAGTGGTTAATTAATGACATATATAATATTATTTCAGAGCTTTAGACTAACCTTAATTTTTTAGGAATAGAATATCAATTGATAATATAATTTTTGTTTAAAAAATACTTTTATGTCAATTTTGACACTATTTGCTATTTTGTTTTTGTTAAATTTATAACAACATTATTACTTAGAAAAAAATAATTTAATAAATCCTAACATATCACATTATCCTTTTAAATTATTTTATGGCATCAAAACATTCAAATTATATTTATTTAACATCTATAATACCATTTATTTGATTCTTTCAATAATAAGGAAATTACTACATCATCATTGTGTCATATATAAATGTAATTTTTAAATGTCAAAAAATTATAAATAAAATTTAATAATGTATTAAAGTTTTTTTAGTTTTCAAATTAATATTTATATTTTGAGAGATAAAATATATAACACTATGTAAATATTGTTTTACTAAAAGATATATACATATGTCATTTTTGTATTTACATTAACTTAATTAATATAAAGTGTCATTATCACTTACAAGTGGATCCATGGGGTCTGCAAATGGACCCAAGTGTGCCCATGGTCGTACATGTATCATCCAATAGGGTTATAACATGTGTTATGGTAATTTAATATTATTATTATATTATTATTTTACCCTTATTTAACGGATTTACCCTTTAAGCATGTTAAGTAAAATATTTACCGAAGTAAATATTCAAAATTTCTATAAATAGAAGTAACCTATTTATAAAATTTGGACCTCATAATTATAAATATGGAATTCATTTTTATAAATTCAAAATACTGAAGTGTGAGAAATTAATTTAAAATTAATTTTTGGTGTCAAAAAATGCGTGTTTTTAGGAAATAATAACATTTAAAAGATTGACACTTGCTTATGTCCAGTTTGAATGTGAAATTACATAAAATTACCAACATTGGATTTAATGGTAAATATATAATCTAATTATTCTTAAAAAAAACTCAATGGTATAATTTATCACTATAAATTATTTTGATTAAAAAAGTTGTTTTTAATTAAAATTTAGTATTGTTCACTATTCATAAAAAACTGGATGTTATCAGAAAAATACCAAAGATTCACCCAAAGATAATTTCGATATTCTAAACCAAAAAATGAAGTCCATTTTTAAATATAAAATTGAGAAAATTTCAAAATGTGATTATTAATATTCATAACGGCTATTTTGATTGGTCATGATGTGTTAGAATCTCGATGTTGCGTACAATGCAAGCTATTTCATTATTCAAAGGGAGACGTACCATGGAAGCATGGGGTGTTACAGAATATATACATTAGTATAAGTTCCAATAATGTATTGAACTTTTCATACAAGTAGATATATGAAATCTTAATCCAAGTTGAGGGACTTCATGCCTAGAATATATTTTCGATTTTTACATCATCATGAATGTAGTGTACTGACTGAGTAAATTAGATTTTGTTTAAATAATTCATTGTTTGATGACTAATTTTTCATATTTTATTGACATTATATAAATTCTTATGTATAAAATGATATTTTATTAATTCTTATTATATTATCACTTATGGGGATAGTTTATTCTCTCTAAATTATCTGTATTTTAATTAATCATTCCCAAATGATTTTTTTAGTGGTGTAAAGTTCAATAGTATTCATAACATGGTGATATATCGCACACCTTGTTTGTTGTGTTAGTGGTATATTATCCACCATGTATAGTGATGTAGGTGAGGCATCATTCTCTTTTTTCTGCTCCAGTGATGCATTATTTACTAGGAGATATTAAGTTTGTCATGTAGTTAGTACGGTGATACATAATTTACTAGGTGATATGAAATTTTTTGTGTTTCTTTTTTTGTTGAATCTTTTACAATTGTTTATAGGAATTGTGATATATCATTCACTCTGGTTATTGAGTGGTTGATGTCTCATTCTACCTACATTATTTTATTGTGACAACTCATTCACATATCAATTGATGAAAATTGTGACAGATAGTTCATTAACATATTATGTTCAAGATTGTAAATAATTATATTCCAAAACTGGATGAATGAAGTTTTTTTTAATCATCTGGGTGATTTTATGGGTTCACAATGGTTAAATAGTTGTATTATTTTTAAGGTATATATTATATTACACTATAAACAAGAATTCACATATATACTAGTTTTCATTAGGTAATATTTTGGTAGTTTCCTAATGAGTTGGATTCTCACACCTTGTACAAGATCATTGGTGCATTATAAGATCTCATTATTAGAATATATATTGGAGATATTTTTCTACCATAGGTGGATTAGCTATAGGAGATGTACAATTTATAGAGATGGGACTGAGTTGAGCCTGAGGACAGTATGGGTCTCCCTTATTAGTTTGTAGTTTTATATTTATTTTTCATATGGGAAACCAATATGTGGTATTTCATGTTTTTGTAACTTTATGAAAAATATTAATTACATCCTATTATTTCATGTGGGTTTTTTTATTATAGTTTATTTCATGAAATTAAAAAGACTAAAATTTAATTATATATATATATATATGAATGTTCAGTTAATATTAGTTATTATTTTTGTTGATACGTAACAGTATAATCTCCATATGTTGTTAATATACACTCACTACTAGTTGAAAGTATCTATATTTGGGGAGGAATACTTGATAACATATAGTACCCAGCAACTTAGTGTTTTTATCCCACATGATTTGGGATGTTATAATTTGATATTGGATATTTTTTTATTTTCCGTTTCATTTGGATGTGTAAAATGTATAGATAAATATTTTTAATTTGGGATGGATACCTTTATTTTTCCTAACCATCACTATCAATTAGTTGATGTTGATGTTTAATGATATTTCAGATAATTTTTCTTATTTTTATCTATTATAGTATTGTTATTTTCAACTTGAATGATGTTTGAGATATTTATTAATGGGGTTTCCCTTGTATCGAGGTGGTAAGGAGTATGCATTCCTGTATTATATTTGATATATAGTATTACCATGAAATTCATATGAATTCATGTGATTAGAGATCTAATAATGTAGAGTGTTCAATTATTTAATGGTTCAATGACAACATATATGGTATTTTCCTATATTATTTTTTGGTACTATTATACTTGACCAAACGATGGTCACTGGTTTATATTTTGTATATGATTACATTTATTATTAATTAATGTTTGATATATACCTAAATTTAGAGTAGGTAGGATGGGATATATTCTTGTCTAGGGAACACGAAACCCCAATATCATAGGTTTTATATGAAGTAAGTATGGTTGTTTTATATTGATTCCTTTTCCATGTTATGTGATAATATGAGACTGATGATGCCCCTTGAGTGGGTAGTATGGGTTCTGGTAAACCCAATATTGATTAGAGCACTTAGATGGGTTATTGGTTTTTGAGTTTCCTTAAGACAATTAAGATTATTGAGTGGTAATTTATTTATAGGGTATAACCAATTTTATATGTGGTCCATAGACGACATAGCAGAACCATGTGATGAAAATATATATCTCATGATAGTGTTGAGTCAAATATTTTATTTCTGGTGGTGAACATTTAATTTTTATACACAGTATGGGTTTTGATATTGTGTGTGTAGAAGATATGGAGGGTAAATCATAGACACAAGGATTCTATATGGATTTTCATATGAAACAAATGAATCATGGGTACAGTGTGCCTATATTTTTTTCTAGGAATTGGAGATTCTATAGCCATATAAAATTTGAGATGCATAGTTTCAATATATTTATAGATTATATCAACAAACTAAGAATTTATGCTTTGTTTATTAGGTGTTTGAACCTAGTATTAATTTAATGTGACTCATGGAATAATATTTGAGTGGTGTGGTGGAGTATAACTATGGTGTGTGCAAACATTTTATTATATTAGATTGAAAATGTGGGATATTATGAATCATATTGAGTGTGTCTTGTGGAATGTTCTAATTTAATGGGGATAATATGGTGAGATTGATACTATCCACACGGAAGGTGGAGTAACATTATAAAATATAAGTCTTATATGGAAGTATTCAAAATAATTTTAGAATTATCTATCATTCATGGAATGCGAAATATAATGAATGGGATGATTTCAAAAAACTCTAAGATGGAATTATTAATTAGGTTTGATTCATGTGACTTCATGGGATAATTCCTGATGATTATTTATATTTAATGATAATTAAAAAAGACCCCTAATAATATATGTATTAGTTTGTAGGAATGAGGATAGGGTTTAGTCCCTTAAGACATGTATGAGGTGTATGACTATAATATGTGTATGTATGTGTGATTTGATATAGTAATCCTCGGTTATTTGAATTCATGGATAAAATTCATGGTATTCTAGTGATACATGACATATATTCCATTATAGATGTGATCATGAATGATATGTACCGTGAAAAGGTAATATAAACCTTGTATTTATGTAATTGGTGACGGGATTTAACCATTATAAAACAATATTTATTTCTAATGGGGGAAATTTTTACTGTGGGGATGTTCATTTGTGGATTTATTAGTTATAATATGTGAACAAAGTAAGGGCTTATGATTGAGTTTGGGGTATCTATAGTTCTGTTGTGTTATTAATGATTGGACATGATTGGAATGATAAGATGAGTGGGTCAGATCCTATGTCCAATGAGAGGTGAACTATTAATGAATATGATATTTTCTAGTGTGGTAACTGTTAGACTTTATAGAACACCATGTAACATCTTGACTAGAACAATTAGTTTTGAGCTGGAATGCTACATAACCACAATTGTGCCTCCCCAAATGTAGAATGTTTTTTGACTAGCATAGAGGGTCTCAAGTGAAAAATTTGGGAGACAACACCTTGTGTATCATATCATAGGATCGATAATAAATAATAAACCAAATAATAAACAATTTGAGTAAACATAGAATCATAATAATTTCATACATATAAAAGTTCCAAAAGTGGTAAGATTTTTTAGAGTATAAATTAGTTAAAAAATCAAGATAAACATAAATAAATATCCATCTATGGTGTACTCTAGTGTTTTTACTAGTATACTTAGGATTCATGCTCCACTGCTCAACCTTCAACCATATGTCTTTTTCCCTTAACCAGATATCTGGTCATAAAATTGAAAAGCACACCAAAATGCCCAAGTATTTTTTTGATTACAAGACTCAATAGGACACCAATAATGTGTCCATACCTATTGTGATCATGTATACTGGTGTATAACCTAATAATAACCAATGTTTAATAATAATATAAACATAAAACTGAAAATAGAGTGGTGGTGTTCTACGCAATTATCCAAAAAACCGTAGTCTAAAATTCTTTGGCTCCATGCTAGAAAATAATCATGGAATTTTTTCAAAGAGCATTGACCAATCAATGTGCTCAAAATCTATATCTCAATAATTTAGGTATTAACCAAACTAGTCACTAGACTAGTATATTTATACTTAAAAACCACATGATTTCATGTGTACACACAACTCGGTTCACCATATGCCTCAAGTATGTCATGTTGTTCATAATCTAGACATTAAACATACTGCTCTCATATCAACAAGGCATCAAGTGCACTACTTGAAAATCAACAAGATGTAAAAAAAAACCTTATAAATGGATTCTAGTACCGAGAGTAAATCTTCAAAACTACTCCACATTCATTATATCTTCAAACTCATGTACAAAATACTTCTTATAGATCAACACAGAATCAAGTACACAACTCGCAAATCAATTGGGCATTGAGCACGCTACTCAAAAATCAACTACGCATCAAGTGTGCTCCAAAAGAATTGACTAGGTATCAACAAACCTCATACGTAGGCATCATGTATAGCTTCAACATAGAATTCCATTGTATCACCCCCATGTGATTTGGTCCATCAGTGGAAAAAATGAAAATCGAGAATACTCCCCCTATAAAGGTAAAAATGGCATGGTGGTCCACCTTCTCTGAGCACAAAAAATGGTACCTCCAATGAATGGAAACATACATTTAGGATATATCATACAATGAAAAATGTATAATAATATATCATCATGAGAAATAAAGTTGAAAACAAAACATCATGAAATAATATTCAATCAGGGAAATGACTATACTAATATCACTCGTGGAATCAAAATAGGTCTCAGGATCTACACACACCCACATGAGATAACAATCAAGCATAATAACCAATACTAAAACACATAAATCAAATATGGAAAACATATGTAAATGAGTTCCTAAGATATAACGAACTACCTACCTAAAAATTTGGAATAAAACTCTATTTGTAGTTTTATTATCATCAATGGAGACACGTCAAATTCATGATTTGTTATTATGATTGCGATCAATGTATATCAAGGGTATTTTAAAAACATCTATTTTATTTCAAATATAAATAATAGAGAAAAATAAATAATATTTTATCTTTTATAGATAAATTTTGAAATTATCGACAAAAATATTACATGCAATAATATTTTATCATTCATGGATTATTTTCAAATTATCAATTTGATCAAACCATGTGCTCACTATATTTTCAATTTGAAATTTATTTATTATATTTTGATAATTTTTTAAAATAAATAATACCTATATTATTTCACGAGATTATCCATTGATAATGGTAATTCTGAAAATTATGCATTGATAAATTGGATAATTATCTTATTATAATTTTGATATTCTTCTCTTGTGAGAGTTACCATAAAATTATCATTTAACAATTTGGTGTAATTATCATTGATAATTTTATGAAATTATCATTTGATAGTTATAATGGTTATCCTTTGATAAAAATAATATTTATATCCTCGATAATAATTTTTTTTGAGAAAATATTTTCATATTTTTATTTTAAATGATCAATTTAAAATGGTAAAAAGAATATTAAATAATAATTTTCTTCACTCAAATCAATAATATGATTTAGGTTCTTCTAATAGATATGAATACAATGACATCAAGGACGTGTCAATCCCATCAAAATTGTAGAAGTTATCATAGAGAGATGTGTGGGTGATATAATAAAGAAATAAAAAAGAAATGGGGGAACCTTATGTATAGCATACTAGGGAATGGATGGAGTGTTGTTTCTTGCTTCGATTCTACTTCAAGTCATTGGAACATATCAGAGGCTTCACCAATATGGTTATCTGACTCATTGGGTTGATTCCAAGGAGGAAGAGTTCGTATTTATAACTGGACCAAAAGTGATTAGGGTTTGACCAAAAACACAAAAATTAAGAACCTGATTTAATTCATTAATCATCAATAAAATGAATGTGGAGTGTTTATATTCATTCTAGGAGTTTATTTCCACCGATTTTTGGTCAAAATGTTTGAATAATAATGGTTTTAAAACCATTCCCAGTTTTTTAAAGATGGCCTTCCATAGGATGAAGGAGAAGAATAGGGAGATGTAATTATTTATTTGTTTAATTTAATTGGGCAGCATATCCAAATATCTATTACTTGTTAAGGAGTACATTTTATAGAGTAAATGCCCCTTTTCGGACCCAATGATGTGCTGATATATTCCATACATCATACTGATGTATATATAATAATTATTTTGTCATAAAAAAATAGATAAAATAATTAACTAAAAAAAGGGTCATTTTTTCAAGTGTGGTATTATATTTTCTATGCTTACAAATGTTATACTCTGTCTAGGGAAAACACCAAATCCCTAACGTAACATTGGTCTATGATATCTTATATGATTCACTATTATAGAGATATTAAACTAATTTTAAAAATAATAAAACAAAAATTATTGGAAAATTTATTTTCAAGATAGAGGCATCCAAATGCCCCAAGTTTACATATCTAATACTATTTTTTGGGTAAACAATACCTCACGAGCCTATGGATTTTCTCAAATTTTTTATATGGCACATATTTTTGGAGTTATCAAATTTTTTAGAACAAATGTGAATGCTTAAAATAATATATTTAATAATTATATTATATCTTCACTGATCCTTTATGATCGTGGAATCTCAAACAAACTAAGTGTCTGACTTTGAAAATATTCCAATGAATATTTCAAAGTGTTAACATGGTTTTTTCATTTATGCTTATCCTTTGATAGGTAATTATCTTAATTCACTGATATATCATTTTTCCCATGAAGATATTAATTATTTATCATATGACGGAATTTATTATCATTGTAAAAATAGGGATATTACTATTCTCCGTCTCTATCAACTTCTCATCCTAGAGAAGCATCTCTAGCTATCTTTCTCAAACAACTCAGACCACTGAGCATGAATTTCATACTCAAGTTTCTACAGCTCTTATTGGATTTTTCCATGTGGACACTTAAATAGGACTAGTAGTATCATTTCAACTTGGAATAATTTCTCACTCTGATATGTAACCACATAGGATACTCATCATAATATGAAACATGTTCCAACTCAACATCCTTTCAATATATAATATGCTCATGATCCGACATGTACTTATGAAGCTGATAAATGTGGAACATATCATGAATACATCTTTATCAAGAATAGAGTTTCATGACCCATCCCCCGAGTCTCGTGTCATGACTACTCCATGCCCACCTTCCATAGGCCAGGGGTTGGAGACTAGCACCGGAAAGGAATATCCCAAAAAAGGGATGGTATTTCCTCAAAACCTATTCACATACAAACATGGACCACTAAAAACAAGTATAACACAACAGAATAAGAAAGGTACAACCACAAATAATAGTCTCATCTGAGTGTAAAAGTAATTACTAAAAGTAAAAGGGGCCAGAATTCAAACCAAACTAAAATGGAAGTATATGTAAAATGAAAAAATCTCCTAAGGTTTCCCAACAAGGATCCTACCAGAATGGTATGTACAGCTCGTAATTACATCTCTCCACCTCAACCAATCACCTTCATACTTAATCAAGTCCTCTCTCCCAAAATCTCAGTCAAGGATGCTCGTCGCATGGACAAGAAACAACAAGGTAATGGATATGCTTGTGTAGGTCTGAGTATAAAAATACTCAGTAGGGACCCCAATACCCCTGAACGTCTCTCATAATTCCAAAAATTAATAACCATAAATCAAGATCTCAATTACAAATCATAGAAAAAAAGACACCTCACACCAGGTATAACTTAAATACAGAAGTAAATATAATTAGTCGTAAAGCTAGACCATCATATTATGTCAAGAGGATCTACTACTGACCCACATGGGATCAGTATGCACTGACCCACATAGAATCATTGAGTGCTGACCCACACAGGATCTGACCCACACCGGATAGATAGGTGCTAACACACATATGATCGCTGAACACTAACCCACACAGGATAGCTGAGCACTGACCCACACTGGATCTAACCCACATGAGATTGGTAGGTAATAACCCCAAGAGGATCACCATTCATTCTACACGTCAAAACCAGCCACTGGATTCCCACCCATAGCACGCTTGATTCTAGTAAGATCCTCTCCTCGAACCATTATTCGTATTTCACTAGGCACGAAGTCCCACGGAGAAGTAACCCGATGAATGCTATGCCACAAGGGTTCCAATGCAACAGGCGGTGTGTCAATCGTATGACCGGTCTATAAGTTATAGAAATTTTAGTTTTGTGGGACCGGTTGGATTCGAGTTTGATCAAACCCAGGCATACTCCAAATTTCTCCCAAAACCCTACTGTAGTATCTCAAAAGGTCTGCCTCATCCTAAGGGTTATAGCATCGTAGACTATTTTTCAAATGGATGTCTGGTTTAGGATTTATGCCGACTTAAGTGAAACTGGGCCTAAATAGGGTATGGGTCCGGTTCGACACAACCCATCCTGTTGGGCCCATCTCGAAGGGGCTGGACTTAGCCCAGTTCGGCTGGGCCAGGTATGGACTTTTGGGCTGCTGGCTTGGCCCACTGGCTGTAGTTTCGGCCCGACCCAACCGGCTAGGTGTTGCCCGCCAGTTAGGCATGAGTCCACTCCCTTTCTAAACGACCAAGTCATTCAGGCTTCATCAATCAGTGGCGGTGGATGGAATCACTCCACCTATCCAGTCTGATGGACTGGTCACCTCGAGAACCTACAAACCATGGGCCTTCCCTCCACTACGTCTCAAAGTCACGGAGCTCCTCCACTGTGTGCCACTGCAGTGCGCTAACCAGCTTTTACATGGCCGACATAGGAAGACCACCCCCTTCTTCCTCTGTTGTGCCTTCGGGCGCCACCACTTTCTCACAGCTGACTATTGCGGGCTGCCGTCTCCTCCAATCATCTGTGATGCTTCCATGGGCCACTGGTGGTCCGATTCCATTCTTTTCTTTACCTATGTGCCTTCTAGGACAACGCCTAAACAACACACCCCTCTATTTCACCTTGCCAACATATTTTCTAGTCACCCATGTAGAATGCAACCAATACTGAGATCAGTGGAGGGTTTGGGCCTTGTTCTTTCAGCCTGCACCCTCGGTGTTATTATTATTACGTGGAAGCAATTAAATCATCAAAAATTGTATAAGGATTACAATACTATTTAAATAAAACCCCTACCTCGAACACGTTGGTAGATGATGTGGAAGTGGAATACAAGTTTGCATTCGTAGCGTGTTCGTTGGCATTCGTCGAACTCCAGATTGAATCATCTAAGGCGTCAATGTTCAGTTCTATGTTAGAGGAAGTCATAGTCATCACTTCATCAGAGGTTACTCTTGTTAGTGCACAAGTCACATTCACAAACATTGTTTTAATGATGAAGAGAGTAGTTTATCTCACCGCACAATTAATGAGGATTATTAATGAATTCAATTAATGAACCCATTAATCTATTGATGATGCAGTTACACAAGTAAGTGTAACTATCCATTAAACTGTATAACAACCTCATGGTCATTCCACCTTCGATCATCGGTTACATAGAAATAAATAAAATAACTCATAGAGTTATTTTATTATTATTTTTAAAATCAAAAAAAATGAATTTTTTGTCTGAGTTTTTCCAAAGATAATCTTCCCTTAAGCGAATCATGGTGCTGCGAATTCAATGGTTTCCTAAAAATTTTAAACTGAGCACTGATTTAAAAGATATAAATTCTCACAGGTACATTTACTAAATATACCTTAAATAAAAGATCCAAAATTAGTTTCGATCCCTTTAGTCCTTGGTATCACATGGTTTCAATTTTCAGAGACTTGTAATAATTCCATTTAATTAATAAAATTACATTGAATTTATGGGACTTTACATTCTCCCCACATTAGGTATTTTCATCCCCAAAAGCTGAAAAAAATTCTATGAAAACAAATTGGGGTACTGAGCATGTATCTATGTCTCCCACTCTCATGTTCTCTTCTAGAGGTTCTCGGGCTGCCACTGAACCCACACTAGAGGAATCGACCACTCACAAAGGACCCGCTTCTATCTATCATCTATTTGTACTAGTAACTCCGCGAATTTCACCCCATCATCAATGTCCAGCTCGCCCCGATCAATAATGAGTGATCATCATGCACATTTCTCCTCATCAACGACACATGGAAAACAACATGCACTCGGTGCATCTGTGGGGGGAGAGCTAGGTGGTACGCCACCTCACCTACTCTACTGAGGATCTGGAAAGGTTTTACGAACCATGAAGATAGCTTATCTCCCTAAAAAAATCTCTACAATACTCGTCATTGTGGGACCCATATGATGTCGTGGTCTTTCTCCTAGAACTCCATGGTCCTCCATCTTTTATGGGCATAAGACTTCTTCTGGCTCTGTGTAGTCTTCATCGACTTCTAGATGATCTGCACCTTCTTAGTGGTATTTCATACCAACTATGGACCCATAAGTGTTAACTCCCATGGGTTCGTCCTGCATAGAGGTGACCTGCACTCTCACCTTTACAAGGCCTAAAATGGTGGCTTTCCATGGTGGAGTGATAACTATTGTTGTATGTGAAGTCCACTAGGGGAAGTTGTTCCTCCCAACTATGGCCAAAATCAAGGAAGCAAGCATGAAGCATTTCATCAAGCATCTGTATGGTCCACTTAATCAGACCATCTATTTGAGGATGGATGTCATTGCTCAAGAGTAGCTGAGACCCGAACGCCTCTTGTAAAACCTTCCACAAAAGGGATGTAAAATGAGTGTCATGATCTAAGACGATCATCGATGGCACCCTGTGAAGCTGTATTATCTCTTATACTTAGAGGCATCTCAATCCCTGTATTGATCCCTTCTCTCGAATGGGAATGAAGCGGGCTGACATGGTGAGTTGGTCAATGATCACCTAGATGGAATCATGGCCCCTGGAAAAATGTGTTATCCCATTCACAAAGTCCATGGTGATTCCATCCCACTTACACTCTGTCACCTCAAGTGGTTGAGTCATGCCTTGTGGAACATGGTGCCCATAATTCACTTCTTGACATGTGAGGCAATGAGAAACGAACTCTGCCTCTTCTTTCTCCATCCCTAGCCACAATTACTGACACCAGAGGTCCTGGTAAATCATTTCCACACTAGGATGTACTGAAAAAGGGGATGTGTGAAATTACTCAACACCTCCTCTAGTATCATCACTGGTACCATTAAATTCCCTCTGAAAAGGATTATGTACTCCCCACCTTCATAAAATATTTCAGGAGTCGTTCCTGAGGATATATGAGCACGTCGGGCCTCATAGTCTACATCCAAAAGTTGTGCCTCCCTGAATCACTGAAGGAGTGGGGGAGTCATTTTCATAGACTAGAATAAAGTTTCTACTTCACTGTCCATGATGTAAATCTGCAACGTGGCTAGATACTCTATTTCCTCAATTAGCAACAATAACCAAACCTCCCGCTGAGTGCATCTGCCACCATGTTTTCTTTCCCATGAATGTAGACTGTCTCAAAGTCATTTTCCTTGAGGAACATCAGCCATCACTTCTATCTTAGGATCAGGACCTTCTATGAGAATATATACCTGAGACTCTTATGATCAAAGTAGATAATAAATTGTTCACCCATCAAGTAGTTCCACCACATCTGCAAGGCAAGACTACTGCTGCTAACTCTAGGTCATGGGTAGCATAGTTCCGCTCGTGTTGTCTCAACTGTCATGAGAAGTCGGTGATTACCACTTTCTCCTACATTAGGAAACATCCTTGACTATTATTTGATGCGTCGCAAGAATTCTACATATCCAACGCCCTTTTCTGGTAGCCTAATGATGGGGGAACTCGTTATTCTCCAACTCAACACCTATAAACTCTACTATCATCTCTTTGTCCAGATGAAATGTTATCCCTTCATTGTCAAATCTCAAAAGGGTGCTGCTAATTTGTAAACATCATGTATGAATCAATAGTTTTACCTAGCCAAACCTAGGAATTTCCACTCCTTGGTCACACTCCTGGGTGGTTCTCAAGAAAGAACAACTTCTCTCTTCTCTGGATCTGCAGTAACATCAACCTCTGTGATAACGTGTCCCAGAAATTAGAACTCCTATATCTAGAAATGGAACTTTGAGATATTTCTATAAACCTAGTGATCTCATAGTATATCAAGAACTATCTATAGATGAATGGAATTCTCCTCCTCCATATTTGAGTTTACTTGGATATCATCAATGAATACTACCGCGAATCTATTAAGGAAAGGATGGAAGATCCTATTCAGGAGTCACATGAAAACTGTTGGAGTGTTGGTCACGCTGAAAGGCATCACCACGAACTCATAATATCTACACTGAAATCTGAAGGTTGTCCTCGGTACATCCTCATCCTGTACCTTGAGGTGATGATATCATGATCTGAGGTCAATCTTCAAAAACCACCATGATCCCTCTAGCTGGATGAAGACATCATCAATCCTAGGGAGTTAATACATGTTCTTTACAGTCACTTTGTTCAGGCGTCGATTGCCCATGAAATTCCTCAAACCCCCTTTTCCTTCTTGGCGATAAAAATTGGGTCTGCCTAGGGAGAAAAACTCGGCCTTATGAACCCCTTACCCTAAATTTCTTCAAGCTATACCCTCAACTCATGAAGCTCTACATGAGCCATCCGATATGATGGTGTAGATATTGGTATTGTCCCGGGGTACATGTCAATGTAAAATTATACATCTCTACGAGGAGATATTCCAGAACATAATCAGAAAATAAAATAGAATACTTGTCCTCTACAATAGGATAACTAATACTTTTCTCTTCAATATCTCTAAGGGTAAGGATATCCAATTGATGAATGATTGGATGAACCCTCCTCTGAAAATTTCCATCTTTAGTTGCAAAGGATCCCTTCTCACTAGTGAAGGAGAACATGGTCCCATAATTTCAGTCACACCACACATTGTGCCCCAAAAAGTCAATATGAGCATCTTTTGTGGATAACCATCCCATAACCAAGATGAAATCGTAAGACCTCAACACTGCTACTTGGTGATCCTAGTTGAATCTCTCACCTCCTAGAGTAATGTCATGCTGCTTGCACCAGTGTGAAATCTTTGGATCATCTATCATATGAGTCTCTAAATGTAATGATCATGCCAATAGCTCCTTCAGAATCATCGAACTCTGAATAAGTGTCATGGAAATTAAATAGTGAATGGAACCTATGTCTATAAGAACTGCAGATAGGGTGGAATAGACACAGATCGTACCTCAAATCAGCTATAGAGCACTGTGGTTGTAGGCCTATGCCGCCTGAAGCTGAGATTTCCCTTTACCACCTACTCCCTATGGTCAATCTGGACCACATGGGGGTGGTGGCGATAAAACCTCAAACCATAGAACACATCATGTTGTTTGAACCACTCCTATGCCACATCCACCGTCGTGCAGACCTCCTTGATAAAATATCTTCCTCTACCTCAGTGGTCACTCGATCATTGGATGATTTTTAGTGTGGTGGTTCGGACAGTTGTGAGTCATGTGATCTTGCCCAACGCATGTGAAACATAGTCTCCTCTTCTTACGACCTCATTTATCTTGTGAGCTCCGCAACTCAGACCCTACATCCCGGGGTCAACCTCCGAAAGGTTTGTCCTGCTTGGACCTCGGATTCATTAGCCTACTTCCTGCTACAAATGACTTGGCTACCTTTCATCCATTGGTGGATCTCACCGTCGGTACCTTCTCAGCTAGGAATCTCCCCACAAAAAGAACTTGCTCATGCATGCCAACCTAGGTCAGGATATTTAAAGATATCATCGATGCTCTAATCTCCCATAGGAGACCCTGCTCAAGGGTTTCTCCCTGATGAAATGGTCTCATACCATGTTGGTGGAGTAGCGAGAGAGGTCAGTGAATCTCGTTGAGTATTGGGCTACTGTCAGGCTACCCTCAAAGAGGCCCTCAATGTCCAACGAGGAGAGTGTATCCTCCTTATGTTTATAAATATCCAATATCCACCATCTCCCTATTGTTCCCTGAAATCGGATAGCATCTAGGATCATCATCTGGTCTGCTGGTGTCTCAACAAAGTGAACAATAAGTGTCATAGCCTCCAACCTGTCCTCAGCCACATGCGGGTCTGTGTCGCCCAGAATCCACAGAGGCCTCTGTCTCTGGTACTCATGAAACATGCTCAGTCAGCATGCACAGTCTACTGGTGGGGATTTTGGAAACTACTGCCCTATGGGTGGTTGTTCTACTGGTACACCACCTGGAGGTGATATCATCGTAAGAGGGCCCTACACCAATGCCTCATCACATGGTGGGATGTCATCATGATCTCTCATTGGAATCTTGGTCGTCTATCTATGTTGAGAAATCATGAATGAAACAGGTGTTCCATGGTCAATAAGTTATACCTGGTGAGTTTTCTCAAAGAGATCAAAGATAAAACAACATTTTCAAAGAACACGCAACTGGTGTTTTTGTGTACCTAGTCAAAAATCAGAATCCAAGGGCCTGGTGTAGGGATACATCAATCATCGCACCAACACAGGACTCCCCGAACTGAAAACAAAACCTAAGATACATAACACCATTTCCCAATTGAAAACATAAACTCTTAGTTCTTCTGCTAGAAAGGACCCCTTTAATACCACTTTGTCATGACTCGTCCCCCAGGTCCCATACTGTGACAAGCCCATGCTTGTCTTCTATAGGCCCACGGATGGTGACTAGCCCCATAAAAGTGTATCCCTAAAAATAGAAGGTATTTCCTCAATACCTATACACACACTGGCAGGGAAGATTGCGGACATGTATAACACAACACAAGAAGAAAGCTACAATAACAACTAAAACCCACCACTAGGTGTAAAAGTATGTACTGAAGGTAAAACGAGCCAAAATACAAGCCCAAATTAAATGGACGTACAAGTAAATTTAAAAACAACTCTTGAGGTCACCCACCAAGGATCCTACCTGAAGGGTAGGTACAACTCGTCACTATGGCTCTCCACGTCAAATGGTCACCTCCGTACTCTTTCAAATACTAGCTCCCCAAATCTCTATCAAGGCTTCCCATTGTCTTCACAAGACACAACATGGTGCGGTTGAATACCATATAGGGATGAGTATAAAAATACTTAGTAGGGACCCCAAGAACCCCAAAGGTCTCTCAAAATTCCAAAACTTAATAACCAAAAAGCATGACCTCAATTACGAAGCACAAAGAAAAAGACATATCACACCAGGTATAACATAAGTAAAAAAGTACAAATGATTAGTCGTAATGATAGATCCTATTATTCTATTACGAGGCTCTGTTGCTGACCCACATAGGATAGGTATGCATTGACCCACATAGGATTTCCGGGCGGTGAACCACACAAGATCATACCAACATATGATCGATAGGCACTGACCTATACAGGATCAGCGAGCACTGATCCGACACGCACATGATTGGTATGCTCTGACCCACATAAGATCGTTAAGCACTGACCCACATAGAATATGACTCACATAGGATCGACAGGTACTAACCCCCATAGGATCACCCTTCTTTCTCCACATCACAACTAGCCATTGGATTTTTGTACATAGCACACTTGATTCCGGGAGGATCCTCTCCTCAAGCCATTAGTCAAATTTCACCCATCATGAAGTCCCATGAAGAAGTAACAAAATGAACCGCTGCATCATAGGGGTTCCAACCCAATAAGCAGCACGTTAATCAGGAAATCGTTCTTTATGTTATAGACATTTTAGTGTCTAGGGCCCAATTGGATTTGAGTCAGATCCATCCCAGTCATACTCCAACTTTCTCCCAAAACCCATGTAGAGTATCTCAACAAATCTTCCACATCCTAAGGGTTCCAACGGTGTAGAAGTTTTGTCAAATGGATGTCAAGATTAGAAGTTACTACCATTTAAGAAAAACAATGCCCAAAAAGAGATTGGGTCTGGTCTAACCCGGTCGGTCCGACCCCACTCAGCCCGATGGTCCAGGCTTGAAGGTGCTAGGCTCGACTCAGTTTGGAGGGTCCCGGACCAACCTACTGGCCTGCGGGCTTACCCCGCCAGGCTGCGGAACCACCTAGTCCACTGGCTGATCTCGGTCTTCCAGATCAGTGTGGGTATACTCCCCTTATGAATGACCAAGCCATTTAGGCTTCATTAATCATTAGTGCCAGTAGGCACCGCTCTACTTGGCCGTTCCACCTGATTGGTCACCTGTAGAACCCATGGACCATGGTTCCACCCTCCATCATGGCTCGAAGTCACACCCCTCCTTCCCAGATTTCCGCCACAGTGCACCCCACAGTTCTGCCACAGTCGGCGCTGGCCGACTTCCCCCTCCATCCACAGTGGCGCCTTCGGGTGCCACCACCTTCTCGCGGTCGGTGGTTCCCTGTCGTTGCCTCCTCCGATCGCCAATCTCTCCACACCGACGATGCTTCCACAAGACACCGATGAAGATCTGGTGGTAGGATTTCATTATTTTATGTGCATATGGGCCTCTCAGGATGGCGCCTAACCTATACGACCACCATTTTAGCCATTACACCATATTTTCCAGTCTCCCACGAAAGATGCAACAAATACCGAGATCGGCAGAGGGTCTGGGACTTGTTCATTTGGCCCACACCCTCTGCCTTAGAATTATGACATGGAAGCAAATAAATCATCAATAGAGTAAAAGGATTATAAAAATCTTTGAATAAAACCCATTCCTCGAACACTTTGGTAGATGGTGCGGATGTGGAAGATAGGTCTACGTTTGTAGCATGTTCATTGGAATTCGTCAAACTCTGGATTGAATCATCTAAGGAGTCGAAGCTCCATTCTACATTGGAGGAAGTCATCACCAGCACATCGCTAGAGGTTCTTCTCATGAGTGCACATGAACATGCCCATTATTTTTTTAAATATAAGAAGATATTAGTTTCACTCACTGCACAATTAATGATGTTTATTAATGAATTCAATTAATGAACCCATGAATCTCACCATAGTGTGGTTACACAATAATGTGTAACCGCCATTAAATGCCCTTACAACCTAGCGGTCCCACCAATGTCACTCATCAGTTACAAAGAAAGAAATAAAATAACTCATGGAGTTATTTTATTATTTTTTGTAAAGTCCAAAAATTAACTTCTTTGTCCGACTTTTTCTGAATAAAGTTAAGCTTCTCTTAAGAGAATCTCAGCACTGTGAATTCAACGGTACGCTCATATTATTAAAATGAGAACTGATTTAAAAGATATAAATTTGCGCCTATATTTTTAATGAATATACCTTAAAAAAAGTTAAAAAATTTGTTCTGGGATCTCCAGGCCTGAGAATCATGTGTCATCAATTTTCGCAACCTCATAATAATTCTATTTAATGAAAACAAATATATGAAATTTTTGGGTCTTTACATGGAGTTCCAAATGATACACTACTTCCTCTATCCACTAAGTGAGTCCCTCATCTGTCTCTCATTAAAATAGTCACTGACTATCACTCTCTTATAATCTAGGGTATCATGTAATTTCTTAATGGTGTATTACGGGAAGGAATGCTAGGAGAACATAACACTTATGGTAAGTCAATCCAGACATGGATTACAAATATTAGGAGAAAGTAGT
Organism: Viscum album; assembly: GCA_963277665.1. Classification (NCBI taxonomy): domain Eukaryota; kingdom Viridiplantae; phylum Streptophyta; class Magnoliopsida; order Santalales; family Viscaceae; genus Viscum; species Viscum album. Next base: position 480,612,467 of record OY728141.1, read on the forward strand.
ATTAAAAAAATACAAAATATTAAGTCCATTATCAATCATATACCTCATATATTAACATGTAATCTATCACCATATACTGGTATTGGATCCATTTAATAGACATGGTCTGCCTCATCTCCCTGATCCTATCTATGACATAATAAATTCATTGTCATCATGGGATTCTGTATACTCTACTATGTTTCTCCACTCCCAACAATTCTCAAACCAAATATAACACCTCTGGTAAAAATTTGAGAAAAAATGTCGAGGATGCCTTTCCTTGCTACACTGGTGGCAGTCCACTGGTGGCTTCCAACAAGTGTTGCTATAATGCCCCTATTGCCCACAAATATAGCACCTACCTAAAAAATGTCTATTCTGACCAGACTATGTATCTCTCTTTTTCTCCTAGTTTTCCATTATATTCCTACCATCTGATGGGAATCATATAGTATAAATGGAAAACTCAATCACTTTCCAACCATTAGTCATATGTAAACATAATGCCTTATCCTCTTCGAGCCCCTTCACAAATGGTTGGGATGTGTGAAGCACATGAGGGTATGTCATCAGGTCAAGGCCCCAAACCATATGTATCATCTATGATAATAAAACTATCTCAACCTTCCAATATTTTTATTCCTCATTACCAGATCAAAAATGATAAAACAAATAAACTTCTTAAAACATGCAGAATAATCATAAACATTCATAAAACCATTTTATAACTTCATGAACTCATGTTCATGGTCTGACTTCATCATGTTGTGGATGTACGTCTCAAGTAAACTCTCTTTATAGTTCAAACATGTAAGTCCTTCTCATCTCTTAGATTGATTCTTGATAATACACCATCTCATAGAGGGTTCTTGGAACATTAAAATGTTCATAATTACTCTCCCCTCCTCAGGGGTATGGAATAGCATGAAATTATTCTCGATATAATCAAACTAGTCCTCTACTTCTTTTAAGACACTAGTTTCAGTGAATTCTAGATTTTTATGGAATTGGAAATCCAAATCATGATCAGTAATGGTCCATTGTGTGGCTCCAACAGGGACAAGAACTAACTGAAAGGGTCCTAGTTGAATTGGATATGCATCTGGAATAACATGTTCTGGTAGATGAGCATGCTGGGGCATATAGAATTTCATCCTATGTACAATATCATGATGCATAAACCTACGTGAAAAATCATAAATCACCAATAACATCATGTGTATCGCCCAAGGTGAATAAATAGTAATAAGAGAACATAAATTACCTACATTATGGAAAACCAGATGTCCAATATTCATTGTGGACAAGGAACAATCATAATTCCCCTGCCAAAGTCCAAATTATAATCTCCTATCTAACCTGTCCCACCCAAATTATAAGATAAAAAACAAGATACTAGGTCCTGATCCAATGATACCATTTTGTAACATCTATCTTCAACAAGCAGGTTTGAACGAAAATTCTACATGACCTCATGCATTCCTCCCTATACGCAAGAGGTTGTCGACTAGCAGTGAGGGTTTCAAGTGAACTCTTACGGAGACTATACCATATGTATCATGTCACAAAATCAATAATAATGTTAAAATAAAATAATAAAAAATTATATTAGATAGGAAAATATAATATTTATATTCATATAAGATCTCTCAAAGTGGTATGCTTGTATACAGTATAAAGAAGATGAAAAAACAAGATAAAATTAAATAAACAATTATATTTGGGGTAATCCAGTGTTTTTTCTAGTCTACTCCATCTCCATTCTCCATCACTCAACTATCCACCATAGGACCTTTTCCCTTCACCAAATCTGTGGTCGTATAATCTACAAGCAAAATGAAATGATCATGTAGGGTGTGAGTACAAGACTTAGTAGGACGCCACAAATGTGTCCTTACCATGAATTTTCAAGTATACAAGTTTATGTCATAATAATAATAAATATGTAATAATAATATAATCATAAAAAAACCGAGTGGTGGTGTGCTAAACAAGGTTCCACAACCCCTCGGTCGTACGTACTATAGCTCCATGGTAGAAAATAATGATGGATTTTTTCAAAGAACATGGACCGGGACATGGATCTCAAAAGCTATCTCTCATAAAAGTATATGTTGACCAAAATAGTCAACATACCAATGCATTTTTTCTTGAAAAACTCACAATATCATGTGTACACACAACTTGTCTCACCTTAGGCCTCAAATATGCCATTTTTGGAATCTATGCATCAATTGTGCCACTTGAAAATCAAATATTCATAGAGCATACTACTTGCAGATCTATGAGGCATCAAGTGCACAATCCAAAAATAAACTAGACATCGAGAAACCTGATACATTAATTCTAGTTCCCAACTTGAATCTTCCACACTACCCCATGATCATCATATATTCAACCTCAAGTATGGAATACTGTTGTAATATGAACTATACATCGAGTACACCACTCACAAATCTACTGGGGATTGAGTACGCTGCTCGCAAATCAAACATGCATCAAGTGTGTTCCACAAAAATAGACTTGGTTTCTAGTATCTTGAAACATAGGCATCATGTAAAGCTTCAACATGGAATTCAATTTTATCTCCACCATATTCATGGGTCTATCATTTTAAAAAAATAAAATTTGAGAGTACCCCCTTCAATGGGTAAACATGTCATGATGGTCCACATATTCTGATCACCACGAATGGTACCTCCAAAGAAAGGAAACATACATACATGATATGGAATTCATTGAATAGCATATCATAATACATCAGCATGAGAAATAAATAAGATGAAATAATATCATGTGATAACAATCAAACATGGAAATTGATACTGTAATATCACTCATGGAATCACAATAGGTTTCATGGGATACACACACACACATGTAATCATAATCAATAATAATATCAAATAATCCAATACATAAATCTAATATGGAAAACATGTGTACATGAGATCCCAAGAAATAAATAACTTCCTACCTCAATAGTTTTAAGAAAAACCTCATGAGATTTTTTTATTATTTTCAAAAGGGACACGTCAAAGTCTTGATTTGTCAGCACAACGATGATCATGGTTTATTTAGGGTTACCTAAAAACATACACTTTTTTTCAGCAATAAATAAAAGATCAAATCATATTATACATTATCTTTCTCATATAATTTTTCAAATTATTGATAAAAATATTACATGTGATAATATGTTATCATTCCTGGATAATTTTTAAATTATCGATTAGGTCAAAGCATGTTCTCAATAAATAATCATTTATTAATTTAATATTTGTATTTTTGATAAATTTTTAAAATAAATAATCTCTTGATTATTTCAGGTGATTACTAGTTGATAATTTTTATTCTATAAATTATCATTTAATAATTTACAAAATTATCCTACGATAATTCTGATATTATTGCCTTGTGATAATTTCCTTAAAATTATCATTTAATAATATAGTATAATTATCATTGATAATTTAATGAAATTATCATTTGATAATATTAATGATTATCCTTTGATAAAAAGAATATTTCTATCTTCAATAAGATTTTTTTGAGGAAAATCTTTTAATAATTTTATTTTAAATGTTGTATTTGAAATGATAAAAATCATATTGAATAATAAATTTCATATTTCAAATAAAAAAATATGATTTTGGTTATTCTCATCGACACAAATCCAAAGAAAATAGTGGTGTGTCGATCTGATCAATAGTGGAGAAGTTTTCAATGATAGATGTTAGGATGGAATCATAAAAAACAATAATACAAAAAAAGGGAGGAGTCATGATTATGGCTCCCCAAGGAAGGCAAGGAGTGCCTCTATGTGGTTCGATCCCACTAAAAGGGCCATAATGGATCAAAGGCTTCACCAAGAGGGTTCTTTAACTCTTTGGTGTGATTCCAAGGAGGGAGAGTCGATATTTATATCCTATTTGAACACATTTAGGGATTCACTGAAAAAAATTAAATACACGAATTAATAAATTAATCACCATTCAAATGAATTTAGAGTGTTTAGATCCATGTTAGGAGTTTAGTCTGAAAAATTTCTCGTCAAAACGTGTAAATAATGAATGTTTTGAAACCTTTCCTGATGCATTGTTGGTGGCCTTCCATAGGATGATGGAGAATGAATATATCATTTGATTTTTTTATTTACTTAAGTAAATAAGTAAATTAATAAATATAATTATCAATTAATATAAATTAAATGGATGACATATTCAAATGCTCGTTGCCTATAAAAAAACATTTTCTCTTGTAAACCCCTAATTCAAAACTCAACGGTGCTCCCAAATTTCTTATATTGTGTACCACTTGAGATATATTAATTATTTAATATTAAAAAAAATTAATAATTAATTATTGATATTAAAATAGGGTTATTTATACGAGTGATGTGTCCAATAATAATACACATACAAATTTTATACCCTTCCTTGTGTAAACACCACATCCCAGACCTAACAGTGGTCTCAAATTTTTCATACAACACAATTTTTTGGGGATATTAAATTATTTACAAAAATATTATAAAAAAATGTTAAATAAATTATTTTCATGATAGAGGTATCTAAATGTTTGAAATGTACAAATTTTATACCCTTCAATGGGTAAAAAACACATCTCCGACCTATCGGTGATCTCATATTTTTCATACAACACAGTATTTTGGTGTTATAAATGTTTTTTGAAGAAATTGTGCATGCTTAATATAAAATATATAATATTTTTATTCTGTCTTCCCAATCCTTCATGAACCTTGGAATCTCACAGTAAATTAGTTTCTAACTCTAAAAATATTCCACTAAATATTTCAATGTGTTAACTTGTATTTTTCTCTTAGACACATCTTTTAACACATTATTACATTATTTCAATGATAAATAATTTTTTTCCATTTACGATATTAATAATTTATCATAATAGGGTTTATATAATCATTGAAAAAATTGGGATATTACCCACTGAATACCAAGGTTCTTATTGTTGGATTCTTGAATAGAATAGTGTGTTAACCTTAGAGTATTAAGCCTAAATAAAATAGTGAAACCACTAATAGCATGTTGGGAGGTCATATTGAGTTGGAATATGAAATTCATATAGCAATGATTATGGGTACTAGTATTTTTATATATTAATATATCCTAGTATAGTGATGTTGTATCACTAATATTTTTATAGTTGTTTATATATTACCATAATTAATTACACCCTACCACATTGATCATTGGGTTCATATATTTGGATATAAAGATCATGGTTTATGAGTGTTAGTATTTAATTGACATTAGGTTCAAAAAATACTAATTTCATTGAACAAAAAATGTAAATACTATAGTGGGTAGCATGCCATTGCTTGTATAAACATATGGTGCTCATTTAAATCATTTTGGGGAAATTGTAAGGGTGTCATTATGGTTTACCAATCCTAGGGTTGGTGGGGGATTCACATCATTAACTTTATGTAATTAGTTGGTTTAGGTTTAGTTAATATAATATTCCCACATAATAGTATTGATTGAGGTGGATCATGAAAGGTTAGTATTTTTAGAAAATGTGAGATGTGAGTTTATGGTTACATTATATTAGAATGATTGGGTACAGTTTTTGGGAATAGAAATAGTAGGGTAAATGTATTATTAGATGTTCGCTACACCTATGAAGTATGATAACCTATGAAATGAAGTTAAAAATTATTTGATGGATCGAGAGTCGAGTGTGAGGATATAGGTTTAATTTTTCAAGGTATTTAATGTGATTCAGTGTATCTTTGAGTGGGTGATAGTTTAGTTTTGAATATAGATATCGTATTTTGGTTTATTACATCATTCAACTAAGAAAACGTGAATTACACTAGGGTTAGATGAAATTTAAAAAAATGGAAAAATTATTTTGAGCCACATTACATGGTTCAAGGGTTTTCTAAGTCAGTAGATGAAATGGTGTATCGGTTAGCACATTTTTCACATGATTAATTGTGATAAATAAAGAGTTAATATAATTAAACCATTCTGGGATGGAATGATTTATGTGATGGATTGATGCTTAAGGATCCCAATGTTTGGTTAATTACACTTTTTTTTATGTAGTTCCAACATGATGATAATAGTTTGAATATAGGGAATTGGAGAGTATATATGGTATTAGTGACTTGGATGGTTTATGGGAGATATATATTGTGTATTCTTATGGATAATAAGGGCTATGGTGGGGAGGCCGTAACAACCTACACTGGACTGTGTCGATAGAGTTAGATAAAGGTAAGTTTCAATGTTTGTGAAAACAATTTTTTTATAAATTTATATTTTGTACCATGAATTTTTCATTGTATAAATGTTTTAAATTTTCAAATAGAAGATATTAAAATGGTATATAAAGTAAAGGAATAATGGATTGAGATTAATAAGTTATAGAGAGATAGGTAGGGAGAAATATTTTAGGATGGTTTCTATAAAGGGGAACCATCTATTGTGTCTAGATTAATTTGGTTCCCAATGAAGTTGTTAGTGTATAGGCCCTCTATTTTGGGTGATGAATTGTAAAGTTATTAGAACCTAGTACTTCATAGATCCATGGGAGACTAGTGGTGGTCCAATAGGTATTTAAAGATACCCATATTCATTTTGTTATAAAGTTTATTTTGGTCATTTTGAAGATTTATTTCACAACTCATCTCAAGGTTTCCTTTCCATGTTCGTTTGAGAAAAAAGGGTGGATTATTCTCATATCATATTCTCCATATCCATTACTCAACATCGATCAGTGGAATATAGGAGTGTATTCCTTCATCATGTATTATTTAATCGTATTCTCTATTCCACTCATTTTCCACTTCCTTTGGATCTAATTTAGTGTGATAGAACCGATGTATTTAGAAATAAATTTCATAAATTTTTTCTGAAATCATTTCACCATGATATGTATTTGGTAGGATTTGTTAAAAGAGGTTTTGGGAGAAAGAACAAACATGGTTTCATGTTTTTTTCTTGAGGTTTTTTCTATAATTAATCATTTGTTTTCAAAAAAATAATATTTTATTAGTAGTGATAAGGTTCCAACTCTTTTTGATTTTATAGACAGTGGGCTCTGAGATATGTCAGTGGTGAATCTCAACACATTAGATGAATTAAAAGTGTTGTTACATCATAGAGTGAGTTTTTCATCTATTATGTCAAATTGAATTAATATATATTATTTATGACAACTAATTATATCTTTTAAATTATGTAATGTAAAATTTTGATTTGGTTATAAATTTTTTTATGTGGATGATTTTTAAGATTTGTATGGTCAACCTTGGTAGTGGAATGTCAAGAATTTCATAAGTGGATAGCTCTTAGATTGAAGTAGGTAGTTTATAATATTTATTATTTATATAATTACTCAAATAATAGTTAGGTAATAAGCACAGGTAAGCTATTATGAGAAACCTATGATGGATCCAAGGTTGTAATCTATTATATAATGTTTTTTCTAGAAATATTTTTAATCTCTTATGATTCCTATATTTTTATACATTTAATATATGTCCACTAAATTTTATATTAGCAATTTGATTGGATTAATTTAGGTTAAATTAGGTCCCAAGAGGGAGCTAATAATTTCAATATTGGTCTAATAACCTAGGGATGTCATGTTGATATGAGATGATCACCTACATAAATAGATAGAGGTGAGCCTATAGAATGTCTAGGTTTTACCCACATTGAATATGAGAATTAGTAGGTATATGTTGGTGACATATAGTGAAACCAAATAAGGATGCCTAAATTTTTTAATGACTAATTTGAAAAACATAGACCATGATCGGTCTTCTTAATCTTATGGGTTTAAACATGATTATGGATGACTTTATTGCATTGGAAATGTGATGAGATCATTAGGGAATGAAATCCTAAGTGGGTTTATGGTGTCTGAAAATATTTTCTGGTTTTTTATAGTAGTCATTGACTGTTCATTAACAACATAAAATCATATATGGGTTAAAAAAAGTGGTGATATTACCTTGAGATTAGAACTCAGTATGAGTAATTATTATATATGACTCCTATGAGATGGGTAGTTATTTGGGATCATAATCCTTGTCATGGAAGCACTAATGAAAAAATTTCCTATAATAACGGTTTGGAACCGTTGGTATGGCATATACTAATGGTTTGCGAAGTCATTGGGTGATTTTTCATTGGGAAAGATCTATCCCAATGGTTTGTAGAAAACCATTGGGAAAAGTATTTCCTAATGGTTTTCCCAAACCATTCGGATAGAGAAATCAAAAAAAAAAGATCCAACGAAGGATTAAACCCACAACCTCAACATTATATATCATAGACTTTACCACTATCCTATATTAACCTTTGTGAATATATTTTGATAAATATATATATATATATATATATATATATATTTGAAAATATTCAATAAATGTATTCATATAAAATTAAGGTACCTATCTTAGTGGTTTTGAGAACCATTAAGATAGCTAACAACCCTTTCCAAACATTTTTCCCAAATCATTGGGTAAAGTGGTCTCAAAGTACCCTTTACCAATGGTTTTCTTAAATATTTGGGAAAAGTGGACAACTATTGGGAAAAGTGGAACCTTTCCCAACATTTTTGAAAAAATGTTGGTAAAAGTTGACCTTTCCCAATGGTTTGCGAAAACCGTTGCAAATAGTGGAGTCAAAGTACCCTTTACCAAGGGTTTTGTAAAAATCACTAGGTATGGGGACCTATAAAAATGGTTTTGATAAACTATTGATATAGACTATTTGGTGTATATTTGATTTCTACTAGTAGAGGCTGGTCTTGGAGTTTATGTCCATGTTATAAAAGATCATAGATCTGGTCTCCCAAGTGAGTACATGTGTTTGATTCGACAAATGATAAGACTAATACCAATTTCATCATATTTGTGTTGATGTTATATTAATGATTATCTTTAGTGTGACAATTCAGTTGGATAAATTTTTATATAACTTACAGTGATAGTTTTTTTCAAAATAAGTAATTTATATGGTGATGAATCGTTTTCTCATAATTCGGTTATATGGTTGTATAACATCCACATTTACGTATTAACATGGTGATATATCATTAAAATTGGATGGAATGTTTGTGGTAAATTTTTCACCCAAGATTTTCATTTAAATTAGACTTAATTTTCCATGTTTTTCTATACTTATATACTCTTCACTATGAGGTAAAACATTTTATAAAATTGTTAGTATGATGAAAAATCATTAACTAAAAGATTCATCACTCATCATATTAGTTTACATGGTGAATCATCTATATTTTTTTTGAGTATAGTCATAAATCATTTAACATTGATAGTGAGTTATGGATGACCCATTCACCCCAGATAATTATAGAGAGATGAATCATTATAGTATCTATTTATATAAGTAGTGATCTGTTGTTCACCCATATATTGTTGTAAAACAATGGGTATATTTTTCTATTCTAGAATCAGAAGTTGTCGGTATGATTTATATGTTAGGGTCACATATTAGGCACACAATATGGTGATAAGGGCATATTTATGAGGATATAGATTACTATTCATTCAATACATGCTTTTATATAAATATTGTGTTATATTATGGACATTATTGGGAATGAAATACTGATTTTGATGCTCACAACATGCTTAGAAACTTTGGGGTACTTACAGATCTCCTGATTGGCATGAAGGTCAATGATTTTTCTGAGTAAAATTGGAGGAACTATAGAAGATTGGATGGGTATATAGACAAGACCAATGTTGGTCTAAAGAAAATTTGCATCTCACTTTTTTATTTATAGATTTATTTTATTTTTTATATAATCAGTCCTTGAATGACCTTTCACCTTTTGTATAAGTATATGAACTACATGATATACATCCTATTATAACATGGATATGTTATTGTTATAGTTTATTTTATACTGTAATTCTACATTAGTCAAATTAATTTTTTATATATGAATGTTTTATTATTTTTGTAATTATTTTATGATACGAGAGGTTTTATTCTCCCCGTGTTGCTCATGAGACCATCATTTTTTGTCTATATCCTCTACTGTATGGGGACTTTACTCGAGGCCATGTGTCACCCTCTATGAGAGATTTATTTAGGTTATATAGGCTAGTAAATTTATAATATTTGTGAAAAAATATATTAGTAAGTATAAGTATCAATTTTAAGATCCAAAAAATTCTATGAAATGTGTTCAATGGTGTTATATTTTAGAAGTTTTAATCAAAATAAATAATTTACATGTTTAAAATTACATTCATATAAATATTACCACATGATATATATATATATATATATATCTCATTTTTCAATGAACTTACAACAATCGGGAGGTTCAACCTTAAATAATATTTATTAATTTTACAATTTCATTAGTGGAATAATTAATATTATATGATATCTAATTTTAAAAAATATATTTTTTCAAATAAATACCAATTTAAAATATAAAGATAAAATAAAAAATAATTGTTTTCAATAGTGATAAAAATATAAAGATGTCATGTTGGATCAATTGTACTAGATCGTGGTAAATTCTCTCAATTAACTTGATCATGAATATTTCTGTTACTATACATATTTATTGTTGTATTTTATTGATATATTTATTGAACTATGTAAAACTCCAACTATATTAGTTACAATGTTTTGTGAAGAATAAAAATTGAAATGTCATCACAATTAAAGGATTTTATTACTCAATTTTTTTAAGATAATACTCCATAACATAATTTTGTCTATGTGTTGAGGATTAAATTATTCATGTATATATTATTTAAACAATATAATATCCTTCCATAATTTTAAAATTTTCATGAATTAGGTTTCAATTGTTTTAATTTTTATGAATATAAAAGTTAGAGGAAATTATTCATGTGTTCAGTTATATACAAAAATAGAAATAAATATTTTTGATAGAACAAGTTAGAATATTTTCAATATACATATTAAAGTAGTTAAGGAATTATATAAATTTAATTATTCAATTTAGTTATTTTTCTATTTTAATTCCTATTACATCTATTAATGAAAGGATTCCCAAGAGGGTACACCTATATTTTTGTTTGTATTATGGGATAATCTTGTTTTTGTTTTAATTAATATGAAAACATAAAGAATTATAAAGTATAATGTCTAGGTTTGAAAAAAATAACATAATTATTATTTTATAGGTTAATATATTAATATTTGTCAACGAAAAAAAGAATTAATATAAAAAATAGAATTTATAATTACAATATTAGTATAATATGATAAAATTAATATTTGATAAATTCTGAAGCATTATATCATAAAAACTGAAGAAATAGAATATTATGAATACAAAAAATGTGTACTTTGAAAATAATGTAATTTAATTTGGATTAGGTTCTTTATATTGTAATTTCAGATTAAAATATAACAATATTGAATGTTTCTAATGGAGATCAAAAATAAAAAATGTTCTAATTCAAAACAAGTGTTATATTCAATTTTAAGTTGAAAATAAAAACAGATTCAAAATATTTATATTATTTTAACATATGTTTTATACATATAATAAAATAATAAATTTATTATATGAAAATAAGTTGAAATATAAAAAGTTAATACTCATAAATTATACACAAAATAAATATTTTATCAATGCAATAATAATTTACATTAAATGATAATAAGTCTTAAACTATGAAAACATTATGGAGAATTAATTCACAAAATTTTTTATAATTGTAATAATCAAAAGAATTTAATTTTTATAAATGATGTTAATAATTAAATTTTAAAAGTTCTATTATAAATAAAAAAGTTATGTTATTGAAATTAAAAAATAGAAATGACTAATAAATAAAACTGATAAAAATTGGACAGAAATTGTATTCCTTTACCCATAATAGAGGTCTTCCAAAATGATTTATATTCTTAAAATTTGAAAACAATATACCCAATAAATTAAATTATACAGAATCATATTTTATTAAATTTATTAAAAATTAATTGAAATATAAATATGGATTTATACAACTGTATCCAAAATTTTATGTATTACATAAAAAGTGAATTTATTTTAATGAAATAATGTAAATGTTGTTCAAAATATTCATGAAAAATAAAATAAATAATACAAGGTCATTCCATTATATAACAATGAAAAATTGACTATGAAAAATGAAATTAAAAATTAAAAATAGTGTATTGATCAATTATACAGATAATATCTCTTATGAATATGAAATAAGAAATTTGATTCACGTATAATAACGTTGAAAATATCAAGTTGGGAAATTTGTTATTATACAAGATAAATATATTTTATAAATAAAATTTTATAAAAAATAATGTATATAAAAATAAATTGATAATTACAATAAAATTAATGATCAAATATTATAAGATAATGAACCCTATGTGGGGGTAAATTATAATTCTTTAATGATTATTTCCATTTAAATACTTTTCCATATTTTATGAGTTTTAAACAACTCACCCTCTATTAATAGTCAAGATTAATTTATATCTCTCATCCTTTCACTCATCCTCTCCCTTATGTAATAATTAAATCATGAATAGAAATTATAAATATTTTTATAAGCCTCACATTTAATTTGTTTTATGCTTCTTTTCGTTGTATATTATCATTCACGATACAGAAAAAATTATAAATAAAAAATTACATCATAACATATTAGGGATCATTCATAAACCATATAGAATACATGTATACCACCCATCAATAGAAATACCTCCTTCTTTTGTATCAATTTTACAAATTAATGTATTGGTGAAAAATCTCCCTAAATAAAATTTTAACTATATTGGTATAAGCATTGGAATAAGCTGTGATAACCCAATAAGAAGGGGAGTGAATCATTATTAAAATTCCAAATGTAACATTACCCCCATTTTCTCCACTCTATATAACAATTCTCGTACTTTTATTTAGTTAAGGGATAAAAAAAATGGTCCACATGATAATAATGATGATGGGAGATGACACATAGAAACACAAAACATCGGGGTTACAAGGCTCAAAACACTTTTTTCATCAAATGGTTACATACATGGTTAATAAATATTTATAATCGCACATTCCACTTTACCGCCTTCTATCAACAATTAAGGTATTAATGAATGGATGAAGGGGTTAACCTAAAACGCGAAATTTAATTTTTTTAGAAAAATACCAGGGAAATAGATTGGTAACCAGAAGAACATCATCTTATGTAATACTTCCACTCTCTTCTTCAAATTTCACCATAATTATGTCTTGGGGTGCACCCATGTTTCTCCATCAATCCGGACCCAAATTAATGGCCTTATATTAACTTTATATTATTAACTACTACTTTTATTTGATCATAAACTTTCATAAAAAACTAGATGATTGTTTTACAAATATATTTTTTATCATTATATAAAAATTAGAAAACAATATTAATATTTAATTCCATGATAACCTCATATTTATCCAATGCATAAATTCATTAAATTATGATTTATATTCAAATTATAAACTATAAAGAGTTTTATTTTAGGACCATATTTTATTCCTAAAGGATAGGTCAATTGATATCTTGGTAATTTCCCAAAACCATATTCCATTTAGTGGTGGTCTTTATAAATACTATTTTTTGGAATTGGATAAATTATATTGATGTATGAATATATTTTCTTAAAATTTCCTATTTTAAAGATACATGAAACTAAAAAAACTCAGTAGTATGATTTTTTTGTCATTTTGGTCCCACTTATATAATGAATTATGCCTTTAATTGACAGTAATTATATGATTTATTGAAATAAATTCACATTCATAAATTTTCATGATATTTTAGGTATATATTTTAACATAATTATGAGTTAATATTAAATATCAAACCCATACATTAAAAATTGGAAACTTGAACTAAATTCCAATTCTTTCATGGTTATTAATTTAAACTATAGTTTCTATCAAGTTACTTTTTCTTCATTTGAAAATTATCCAACACATTATAATGATAGAACTATCTATACTTATTATAATTACTTAAATGATATTATTTTAAAAAAAAATTAGATGATCATAAAATTTTCATTAAAGGATATAAAAGTAAAGTGACTCATTATTCCATTTTAAAAAACAATAAAATCCACAATTAAATTTCCCATTTAACATAAGAAATTTTGAACTCAAATATATGTTAACATAATCATGAAATCATAATTATTTCCCAAATTTTTTTAAAAAATATATTTCAAGAAATAATGACTTAAAATCATAATCATTATGGTTTATTATAAAACATGGAATCCCTTGAAAAACGTTTTCATGAACAACATACCATTCACAGTCAAATGGGTCATTACCATTATTAAAACATAAAGTCATCTTATTAACATGTGAAATAAAAAAACTCCATAAATACTCTTCTTTCAAGAAAATATAATATATAACGGATCCCTAGTACATAAAATTGAACGAATACTTAGAAGAACCATTATAAATGTAATAACCCACATTATTTATTCAATCATAATAATATGAAGAACAAAATTATTACCAAATTAATTGGATAGCTATATTGGTCTCACTCATCATCATGAACAACAAAAAATGATCGTATTATACAAAAAACATGATTAATATTTCACTCAAACTAAAAAATCACATAAAATATTTTTAATACATATATAAAAACACATTTCTGCTTTATGTAAATACAATGATCTAAATCATTTTCCCCTTTGAAAAGTATTAAAATGAAAAAATTTAAAAAAAATAATGAGAAGTAGTATATTATTATTAACAATAAAAAAATATAGATGAATATTTATAAATAATACCAGTCATGACAACGATAAATTCTATTCATTTTGTGTTTTTTTAAAAATTGATTCTTTGTATAATTTTTCAAAATTATGACATACAAGAAAATTTAAAAATAACTTTTCATACCACTATATGAAATACAAAAAATATTTTTTAAATTAAATACAAAAACATTTATATATAATAATAAAATTCATGATATATTTAAAGAAAGATGTATATGAAGGTAAATGAGTATAGAATATTTAAAAAAATTAAAAGTAAAATCCCTTACCTCGATTTTGACTCACCACATAAATTCTTTAACTCATTTTTAATAAAAATATCTTAATTATTTCCTAATTTAATAACATTTTTCATAATAATCCCCCTATAATAATCCTTTTTTTCATTTATTACCATGTATTTTGTTGTTACTAAATAAATTGCATCTATCTCAGACATTTTAAGGATGTTCGGTTCATAATCCCCAATGGAAGGTATGAGGTTGACAATGGTCAAAGGGATAAATGTTCCCTAATCCCTAAAATGTTAGTACTTATATAATTATCACTACTATACAAAAAATTTAATTTCATACAAAACAATTATGAGTGTAAATGAAAAACTAGACCCATTTTTTTGAGGTGATATTCTACATTTATACACACACGGATTATAATAATACAACGTTTGGAAGGTAATGAAGGTAAGTAATATATTATCATTATGTAATAATAATAATGTAAAAATTTTATAAATGTTTTTAACTATATCATAATAACCATCTATTTTAGTTAATCACAAAAAATGAATCGAATCACTTCATGGAGGTAGTAGTTCATACGTATGCACGAGTGAATTTTTCATTTCACATTAGATAGAAAAATATTTTAAGAAGGGCTGTAAAAATAAATTACAATTTTTTTATGGTTTAGATAAATATTTAATTATATCAACTTGGTTATGATTGTTTTGAAGGAGGTAAAGGATAATATAAACATGAAATAACTCTTTTAAGATTTATTCTTCTTCTTTTGAAAAAATCATTTGGCTTAAACCTTAGTCCATCCATGTTTATCTTTTGGAGAGAACAAAAGAACTATGACATGGGGAGGTGATTTATCATGTTATTTCTCTTGGTATGGGTAGATAAATAATGTTCATTTTTTTAAATAAGTGAGGAGAGGTGGTTCCTTATTATATGTAAGGACAGTTGAACTCTTGGGGTTTTTATTATCTTTAAAATATTAAAAATTTATTATACATAGTCATTTGGAAATAAATATATACAATTTCAAATAAATTGAGGTATTTTCTAAATAATCATATCATGTAATATTTATAAAGATATATTTTGACCTTATAACCATTTTATTGCCTTTTTTACCTAGTTTTCCCTTTACCGTAGTGATAACAATTTACTAGGGTTATTATTCATTATATATAAACAATGAAATTGGACCCACTACTATATTTGAACAACGTGATTAAAAAAATGAAAGGAATTTTGTAATAATAATTTTTTTTAAGTGGAATAAATAAATTTTCATATATAAATGGAAAATAAAAGGAAAAATAATTTGTTTTTAAATGTGTTTTAAGGCTAAAAATGAATTCATAGAAAAATAAAGTAGAATGATGATTCTAAAGAAAATAATTATAAAATTTTTAGTAAAAAAGAAAAAAATTTAATTTTAAACCATTCCAAAAATTATTAGTTTTA
Organism: Viscum album; assembly: GCA_963277665.1. NCBI lineage: Eukaryota > Viridiplantae > Streptophyta > Magnoliopsida > Santalales > Viscaceae > Viscum > Viscum album. The sequence goes on from OY728141.1 coordinate 480,628,968, forward strand.
TTTTAAATATTTAAATAAAAATTATATTTTAATAAAAATTTGTATTTTTAAGCATTCACGAAAAAATAAATAATTTTAAAAAAATTGAAAAAACTGCCTTAGATATATTTTTTTATTATGATATAAAAAATTAATTACATTTTAAAAATATATGTATCAAAATTTTAGTAATTATAAATTTTAAAAAAAATCATCTAATATATAGAAAACACTTTAGTTGTAATAAAACTATTTCTTTTATTTTGAAAGATAAAATAAAATTATTATAATGAATTTGAATCCATAAAATATAATCTTGAATATTAACAAGACATGAAATTTTTGTTTTTATAAAATTACCTAGTTTCCACATTCTTCCCCGTTAATAAAATTTCACCCTCAAAATGATATTTTTCATTTAAACAAGTATGAATATTTTCCGATCATAGAATTTTTTAGTGTCTATTTTGATTACTCAATCATAAAATTATTATAAAACACTTTAACCCGGTGAGCTACCTTATTCAATAGTACCTTCTCTCTATGACCTCAAATCATCACTGTATTTTCCTCATATGAATGATTCTATTCCAACTAAATTACTTCAGGGAATAAAATATGATATCCTTTAGATGTATTTTTTTTGAACAATGAATCATGAAAAAAATCATGTACCTGAGATAATCTCAAAGGTAAGCCTATATGGTTAGAAACTAATCCAAATTTCTCTATAATTTTAGAGGGACGAAGAAACAATAATTCGAACATTTCTTTTATTCCAAAACACATAACACCTTTTTAAGGGAATATTTTAATAAAAACTTGATCTTTGACATCAAATGAAATGCCTTTTTCATGTTATATTCACAAAAATACATCCTAATGCGATCCTTCCTCATGTGATACAAATTCATCTTTACCTTCTCAACCATTCATTCTAGCAGTTCTAAATCTAATAATGTTATCTCACTAGATTCATCCTGACATACTATATTTAGACACCACTTTATATATAATTATTCAAGAGGTTTAATAAATATACTTGAAAGAAAAATATTATTATAAGAATATTAAACTAATTAAATATGCTGATACATATTTCCATGATAATATAATAACAATTCTCAAGTCATGTATTTTAATGTCCAAATAATTCTATTTGACTATCCATAATATTGATGATGAAAATGTGTACTGATATTTTATTAAGTACCCAATTAATTTTGAAATCCATTTCAAATATTAACGGTAAATATTAGATCAAAATAAGAATCAATATAGATTAGGAATCCATGTATACATACTATTTATTTATGATAATTTCTATAAATTTTATTAAATGATATATTTTCTCAAATATGATGAAAATGAAAACAATTATTCAATCGGTCAATAATAATCCAAACAACATTTTTAACTCAATATGTATTTTTTAATCCAACCATGAAATCTATTTATATATTAAACTATTACCATTTAGGAATTTGTAAATGTTGAAGCATCCCCTTAGATAGTTGTTTCTCATCTTTAAACTTTTTATAAGTAAATCATTTCATGGTAATATTATAAATATTTTTCTTTATTCCATACCACCAATAATATTTTTGATGATCTGTATAGATATTAATGATTTAATTATGAGAAAAAATATATAGTTATGAGAATCACTCAACCATTCCTTCTTCAATATGGTACAAATTATCACACAAAACACATTTCAAAATCTTATAATACTTTTTTTTTTCAATGTTAAATTCTAGAAAAATACCCTTCTACAAAACTAAAATATTTCTTTTAAACCAAGGTCTTATTTATAATCATGATTAATTATGTATGAAAATGATAAATAAATTAACACCAGAACTTAGATATATGTAGTTCATACAATCACAATTTCATGGGTGACGTTCATTATATTATTAATGAAAATATCATGTTCCAAACATACCATAAAAAATGATGTGCTTTATTTTAGTCTCAAGTTATTAGATAAATTTTTTATTTAATTAGATGATGGTTACTAATATAATCATAAAACATTATCTATTTTATCAATATGTTATTCCCTACATTTCACAATGTTTGTGTAAATACATTGTATAAAATTAAGCAGTTATTATATATTACAAAATTTTTCTGAATATAAAATTTTCAAAAAATTTGTTTTTATAATAAAACACCATTATATTTTCAAGATCATGAATAGGGTAATTTATTTGATATAATTTCAATTAATTTGAAATATATACTATCACATGATCATTCTACATCAAAACAAAATTAATTCCCATCAATTAAATATCACAAGAGATTTAAAAAAATACATATCTTATTGGAAAGTATAACACTATAGAATTAAATAATATTAATTTTATTTCCTTGAATAATTCACCATACTCATATTTCCAAAAAAAGTATCTCATTTTCAAGTTAACATAGTTTTTTGGCTATATCCCCATGAAATTATTTCAACACATCATCATTAGTAACCCATTTATCTAAGAAAACACCTAATATTAGTGTTATTTATGGTTCTTATCCACTCTACCATCGTATTACATTTAGTAGGATCAATAGTTATTACATATTTAGAACATTATTCCCGTGGAATGAATTTTTTTGTGACTAAAATCAACATTTGAATATTTTTTCAAAAAACTTATTCTTTTTAATGGTATATATAAAAATCCCTAGATTTTTATCGTGTTCCTCATAACTTTTAGGTAAAACCAAAATTTCACCAATCAAACCCACCTACAATTAATCAAAATACTCAAGAAAAAAATATATTCACAAGATCCCTAAATACTAAGGGTGAATTTTTCAACCTGAAAGTCATTACCAAAAACCCATAATGGGCAATCCTAAAATGAAATTTCATAAAAATATGATCTTCCCCATTTAAATTGAACTATTAACACCAGAACCTGATATCAATATTCAAAAAAATAATGATTTACTTGGAGAAAAATAAATAAGTAATTGATTTGATATAGTTGATAATTGTAATTAATAGTGATGAAATTGAGTGATCCATAATCATTAAAATTTATCATATAACCATCCTTCTTTTTAACAAAAAATATAGGATCACACTAAGGGGAAGTGCTAGTATGAATGAAACCCTTAACCATAAGCCTCTATAACTGCATGTTCAGTTACAATAACTCTAATAGAGACATTCAAAAATGGTTTTCTAAAATTACATTTGCTTCTAATAGTAATTCAACATTGAATTTATCCTCCATAATGTGAATAAAAAATGAAAAATTCTTTTATATTACTTATATATATTAATTTACTATTGGAACATCGATAATATATACAAATTTTTATCATTCAACAATATGAGTGTGATACATCTCATTTCCTCATTTGTTCAACATCTCATCATTTTGAAATTTTATCATAGGTACAAACACATTTTTATATAAAAATTAAAACTATCTTTGGAAATTTAATTCAAATTCATTATCATTGTAATATCTATTAGAATGGTAAAATGAAACCAAATCTATAACCATAATAATATCGAACTCAATAATGGTAAAGAAAATAATATTGGTAGGAAAACCCATTCTATATATAATCATAGGAATAACACAATAAATTATTAAAGCATTAACACTTTCTTTAAGAGTTTAACCTTTATTTGTACCTCTATTTCTTGAGGTGGTACTCCCATTTTAATATAAAACTTCCTAAAAATAATTAAATTTTTAGACACTAATAAAAAAATACCTTTGAATAAAATTATTAAAAAAGTAGTGTTCCTTTAACCACTTCATTAAATGGTCCTAAATTTCATATGGGAGTCATGCATAACTTATTCACATACCATTATTTATGATCTTTATTATTTCATTCCATTATATTTATGTTTGAGATAGTATTTTGAAAAGATGAAATAGCATTATAGTTAAAAAACCATACTACCTGATTATCATTATTTTAATGAAAATTACCTTGACCTTTTCCCTCGAATTAATGAGCTATATGTCGTAACTTGTCATAATAAAAAACTTCTTTGATTTAATGAAACACTCACCAAGATTCTTCCTTCCAAACTTATTATAAGAAATTAATTCATTCCTATTATATTCAAATTTTGTTAATGGATTTTCTCTAACACTTTTCACTTGATTTATACTTATCCTTATTGTTGTAAAATACTACAAACTCCATCTCAAACTTCTCAACACACTATAAAACATTATCATTTAATTTAAATTCATGAGAAGAAATATTCTTCACAATATTCCTTTTAGTGTCGTGTAAAACTAGTAAATTTAACTATAATGACCAAAGATGAAATTTGATGAATACATGAACAGTCTTTATAACTAATCATCATAGGTGGAAATAGACTCCTCTTTTGACATCAATTACAAAAATTATCTTTTTATCCTATTTCAAACAACCTTGGTAGAATACTTCTCAAAGAAATGATCTTTAAAAAATTTCCAATCCATAGAATCAAGATCATATTTCATTATTAGTATAATTAAAAAATTTACACCACTGACTGGAATCATAATCAAAATGATAAATGGAAAGTATTGAATTTTTTGTTTCATATCCTCCCAAAAAATTTAATATCTTTAAAATGAATTAATTCATCCTTCGACTACGACTATGTCAAAGAGTCTACCAAATGTGGGAGGATTTTGTTTCCTATAATGATAAACTATATACGTATTCATCTATGGATAGTTTTGTCACACTATATCTTAGGAATGATCATTAATATCATGTGAAAACATAATTAACAAAGGTAAAAATGAAACTATTCTTAATCCAACTATTCTAGGTTACTGATTTATAAGGATATTATCCACATGATTATTTTCAAACCATTCGCCATTTTCCTCAATGGAAAACCATTTTTAAATAGAAAATTTTTAGATAAATATGGAAACCCTAAATGTTTTATCCAGATAATACAATCAATAGGTTATCATCCATTAAATTTATTTTTTTAATAACATCATAACCACTAACCTTATCTAAACCATTCACTTATACCATGTATATAGACAAATACCTTTAACAACCAATAATTATGAGTTTAAAAGAAAATATTTCAGTTTTTTCAATTATTATGATATTTAAAGTGTAATGTTCTATATAATTAATAAAATCTCTTAAATATAAATTCCATGAAATAAAAATAGGGCACTTCCACTCAATATCCATTTTTTCACACAAACACAATTTTTAATAATAAAGTTCTATTTTATTGAATTCACATTTCCTTTATTTAAAAATGAGTGGACACAATAAAAATATATAATTTTATATATTTTATACTCATCATTAGGATATGTAAAAAACTTTTTAATTTGTATGATCTGAAAACATTCATAGCAAAAGATATAAAAGAAAAAGAACCCATTAGTCCATTTGAAAAATCTATGAAATAAATAAGCAATTTTATATTTTTATAAAGTAATTTTTGAGATCAAATATAAATTTTGAATTGAAATAATTTTTATTTCTCAAATTTTTACATAAAACGTTTCATAAACTACAATTATTGGAAAATAATAATAATTAGTGTTTCTTATAAAACATGATAAATATTTTCTGGAAAGAATATATCTTTCACACTTAAAAGTGAAAAACATTTTTTAAACATAAAATCATTATCATTCCCAGTGAAATCAAAAATTTTATATAAAAACTCGTTTTAAATCATAGAATGTAAATTTTGGTTCTTTGGAGAAAAATATTTTGAAAAACCTTATAAGAAACATTACAGATGGAATAACATACACGGTTAATTCCGTCTTAATTGTCTAGTGAACAAAATAATTATTCAATGACTTGGCGAGATGTATTGGGCTCACCCATCATCATAAAAGTTTACAATAACCCTAAAAAGATAAAAATAGGAGAATATTTCATTTATATTCTAAAATTACATTATATATTATGTTTGAAACATATGAATATAAACTTTTGTTCCTTATATAGAAAATGATAAAAATACATTTTCATTTGAAAAATAAAGAAATGAATAATTAGTAAAAGAATGGTAAATAGAAAATTCATTGTAAAATCATGCAAAATTTTAGTTTTTTCTTTTTGGATAATAAAAATCATAGTGAAAGGAAATTATTTTTATTCCACGTTTGTCAAAAAATATTCTTTTAAATTGTTTTTAAAAATAACTCATATAGAAGATATTAAAATGATAACTTTTTAAACCCAAATAATTAATGTAAAATATAATTTAAAAGTAATTTGTAAATAATAATAATATATAAATAACATTCTATAAAAATAATAATAAACTTGGTTATGGAAGAAAAATACTAACATTAAAAACAATGTTTTAAAGGGAAATCCCTTACTTCGATTCCGACACCGATTGTATGTTCTTTATCCCACATATAATAAAATTATATTAAGTATTTACATGTTTTAAAACATATTTCAGGTTTAGTTAATTTTAATTATCACTTTTATTTCATTTAATAAAATTTCTCATATTGTAATTCAATTAGTTAATTTCATGTTGGACCATTTGGGATTGTTTGAGTCATAATCCCAGAAAAACATTGGCCGGTTGATCACAGTCAAATGGATTATTATTCTTTAATATATAAAATATTTTTTCATGAATTATTAACCATTTTTATAAATTAAATAAAATATTTAATCCATCTATAAAAAAATTTGGAAAATAAATCAAATCATTTCATGGAGGGGATAGTCAACAAGTACGTGTGGGGGCATTATCATTTTCAAAAGGGTTTATGGGTATGAAGGTAAGTAATAAATTATCATTAAAAACTGTATTATTAGAAGATATGTGATATATTATCACTAAAAAAATTATATTATAAAATTAATAAATATTTATAAAATTAATCATAATAAAAATACAATTGATGCATTGTTGAAAATTGAAACACATCACTTCATGGAGGTGGTAGTCAATAAATATACACATATGATGTATTAATTTCCCATATTGTGGAAAATTAGTTAAAATAATATTATGCAATAAACATAATAGAATTCAAATATATTTTGTATTTTTATTTTATTATATCAATAAGTTAGTTTTAGGTTTTAAGGATGTAGAAGGTGGAAAAACCACAAAAAACATGGTAAAGAGTTATACATCTTTTTTGTTAAACCACCTTTGGATTAAACATAATTTATTTTAGGTCACTATTTTTGAGAGACCATAACCTATAGGATGTGGGTATGGGATTTGGTAAGTTATTTTACAATTTATTTGTCTTTATTGAGTTATAAATTATTCCAAATAATATTCGGGGTAGGTTCTTTTTTATATGTGAGTAGAGTGGAACTCCCATAATTATTAATAACTATTAGATTACATAAATGGATTTTAAAATTAAAATTGGAATGAAATATATGAAAAATATAAGATAATATGAAAAGGGTATAATTAATCTTATCTAATAATATTTATTATGATATTTTATGATCATAAACCATTTTAACCCTAATTAACATGTTTCACCCTTTTCCGTAGTGATAAAAATTTATAATGGTTACTATTCATTATGAACTAAAATAAAATTAACCTAATTAAAAAATTTGAACCTCATAGTTACAAATAATAAATTAATTTTTCATGATTCTATATATATAATTAGAAAAAATAAATTTCAATATATGAACACATAATGCAATGAAAAACAGTTTTGTAAGAGAAATTTGTTTTTATAGCTAAACAATATTTATTATAAAATAAAGTATAACTTTGAATACTATGAAAATAATTAAATTAATTTTAATAAAAGTGGTATAATTTTACCTTCACTCTAAAATTTAGTATAATAATTTTTAAATACTTGAAATGAAATTTTAATTTTTATAAAAGATTTTATTTTTTATTATTTGTCAAAAAAATCATCTTTTTTTGGAAAAATCTCAAAAAATAACTTTAACCTAAATATAACTTGATGACATAAAAATTAAGTCAATTTTATCCATGTAAATTTTTAATTTTTATAAATTGAAATTTTAAATAAAAATATAAAATACATGGGAAGCACAATAGTTAGAAGAAAACTATTTTATTTTTTTCGATTTAAAAGATCATATCAAATTATTGTAATGTTTTTAAATCAATAAAATATATTTATGAATATTTATAAATAATTAAATTATTTATTATTTATTTTATCTACGGAATCATTGTTAAATTGTTTTTAATATTATTATTTGTTATGCTTTCCACAGCTTCAAATTAAAAAACTCTTGTGTTATGCCATATTTCATCAAGTTGTTTTTTATAAGGATTTTTCTTTCCCCTAACTGAATACCAAATCCATTTTTATAAGAATAATAATTTTTTTTACTATCAATTAATTTTTTGAGATCTATATGTAAAAATATAACAATATACCCATTCTCACTATGGTTTTTGTACCAATAATATATTGTTAAATGCAAATTTTATGACTTCTGGTAACATACTACGAAATCTCTATGTGAAATCCTTCCATAAATGGTCATTTTATCATATATATATCATGGAAATTTATCAAACAACTTCCTCATTTTATTAGAACACTTTGAATGAAATTCAATCTAGTGATTTCTTTATCCAAGATATAAAGGTGATTATAAAGTGTGTGCCTTCTGGTAGGTCTTCCCAAGCTATATGGGATCTTCCGTCAGTTCGGTAAACATTGATACCTTATCTATAATTAATATTTCCCATCAAAATCAGTATTATAAGGTATATAAAAAATTATCATTTTTATTTAGGTCATTCATAAACATGTTATGGTAGTTTTGATATAGTCTATGATGATTTTTATTCTAGATACACCCTTTTCCAAAAAAAATCATTCATCACTATACAATAATATTTTATTTCAATCAACTAAATTTTATTTAAATACATTACATGATAGATTTGTTATGGTTTTTTTTCAATCCACTTATATCTTTATTTTTGTTGGGTGTATTAATTTTTTTATAGTGGTTTGGATTACATTAATACTAATAAATAAATGGTATGTAAAGGATGTTTCTTAAATAGAACATGATGATTTTTTAAAACAAATTTGAGAAATGTTTTGGGAAATATGAACAAATAGTTTTTTAATTAAAAAAAATAAAATTACTCTTTTATTGTTTGAAATATTTTTCTATAAGAAACCAATGTTTTTTTTAATTTTTTAATAATTATGGTTTTGAGATGATGAGCCTCATTTTTTATAAAAGGTTTTCCATATTTTTCAAAATAAAGAGATAGATAATGAATAATTTTTCTTTTTATATCTCATTTAAAAACCTGATTTTGTATATTACTTTCAAATTAGAATTTATGGATTGTAATTTAATTTAAAATTCATTCATTCATTGGTAAAATTATGCATGGAATTTCTGGCTCATACCCTGTATAAACATTGGTACCAATGTGTATGTCTATATATCATATTATTTTCTTATAGACTCAAACTATTTGATCTTCTTCATTGATTCCATTCATTTGGTCCATGGTCTATCATGGTGGGATATGGTAAGTGTTTAAGAGTCATGTGGAGGTTTTTAGAGCTATTTGAGTTATAATTGTTTCCTTCAAGGGATGTTGTGTAGGCTAATTTGTCCTGATGTTGTTTAGATTTTTTTCATATTTTTTATACTTTTATATGAGGGTAAAATCATTTACATGTTCAAATACATAGGACGCGGGAACTAATTTATATCCCATGGGGATTAGGAATTCACATCAAACCTAGTTCCATGCAACTTCGAGTGACATGTCCAGTCTGCATAGGATGGTTTATTACAGACAACATAGGGGTTAAAAGGATCACTATACTCTCTCCATTATGTTGTCACATCCTTGTTGAATTAGGAATTATCATATTATTATCCACTTAACCATTTTAAACTTATAATGAATGTTTTTATGGCTATATTTACGGTATTACAACGAAATCCTATAATATGTTCAAATACAAGTACATGGGAAATAAATCAACTAAAAGAATAAATCATGCATAGGAAATCATTTATATGTCATTAAAAAGTTTATATGTATTTATGACACATAATGAACCCATTTTCACCTCATACCTAAACGGAATTAGTTATTCTACAATTTTCTTTTCTAATTTACTATTATTTCAATTCCATCATCATCTCTCACAAAAACATCAATAATTATTTTTCGGGATATTTCATATCTCTATATATTCATTATAAATCCAAATAAATTAATTAGTTCTCAAAAGATTGATATTTTATCATTTAGATATCTAAAATTATTTTTATGTTAGAGTAATTCAATAGAACACTATGGTGACTCCTTTTTAGTCCTTATTCCATCACTAAAAGATATATAATTTAAATATATTCATAAATAAAGAGTCTTCTGAACATGGCCTGGGGGACTTTTAAATTACAATTTAAATAATGGATGAATCATATCTCCATATCTATATCTCAAACATTCATTTATAATATTAAACAGAACATCAATATTAAATACACAACACCATTCTTGTATTTTTCATTATTTTACCTCTATTTTATATTGTAGTAACATGAAGACCATTTTTAAAATTATTAAATTTTATGGTAATTGTTATTTATGTTTTTCTATATATGTATTTTCCTCTAATCAACAAAATAAAAAATTCTTATTTATAATAATGTTCCCTATAGTTATTCTCATCTCCATCATTGAGTTCCTCTAATAGAAAAACATCACTACTCCTATTCTCACTATGAGTGTTTTCATAGTCAACCAAAACATGTGAATCTTATGTTTTGAGATTCCACTTATTCTTAAATTAGATATCCCTATTATAATTTTTATTAATTGTGTTTTCCCTATTTTATTTGTAATTACATATTTAGTAGCATCATCAACATTCTGGAACACTAGAATGACACCCTTACTACTTCATAATTCATATATGGCAGAATGGGTAACCCTAAAACACCTATTTTTGGATAGGTTTCTTTATAGTTACATAGTAATTCCATTACTCAATTCCTCATAGAATGTTTCTCCCAAATAATCATTTCCCCTAAAAATATATTGAATATGGGACACAATGAACACCTATTTTTTTACATCTCATCTATAACTCCTTTAAGGTCATTTTGATATAGTACGTGACATGTTGTTTTTTGATACATGTGTTTCCCTTCTTCTTTTTCATCCTTGAAAAAACTATGTTCTATTCCGGGGAGATACAGGGCCTACTAAAGTCTCTCATTGAAATCATCAAACAAGTACTCAATTTTGGTCCCAAAATTCTATTAACATCTCTTCTAATATTGAAAAATATCCCGAAATATTCATCATTATGCTACAGGATCAACATATGATATATCATTATTATTGATCCTAAAACGTCATCTATATTCTATTTCATCTATGTTATGAATAATGAGATTTTGAAATATTTTCCCTATCATAAAAATACATAAACAATGCATAAATATCTCAGAGTATATCATTATTTTAAATGGATTCCAAATGTAGCATGCATGAATTTTTTCATCAACTATTCAAAACATATATAATATGATAACAAAAGTCATAGAAATACACCAACATCAATGTTTTCATTTTCACATAATTTAAATAATTATTTAAATATATTTTCATATTTGTAAGGATATATTTTTATAAGATAAATACATTATATCATGGCAATTTTCTTTTCATGACCATATATAAAATCATATACATAATAACATCTATGAAAGCTCTAGATTGACCATCTTTTTATTCTTATGAATTTGTTTTTTTATTCTTACTTTTATTATCTAAATTCACATGTTCCTTGTATTTTATGTTCATTGTGATATTTGATCAATGTTTTATGTCTAGGTCCTTTAAGTATTTATCTTCAATATGTGCTCACTATTTATCTCATAACTAGACACTTAATTATATAACTTCTTATTCAATTAATTTATTTTCCATATTATCTATTTATTTATGTAAAAAACTCCATCAAAATTTATTTCTCTATTAATATATAATTATCTTAAAATTACAAAATAATATTATTTTCTTCCTATGTATTTTAGTCTTTGAAATATTTGAAAAATAATTAGGATTTTTTTCGTAATTCAAATATACTATGAAATAATACATTCTTCTAAATCCTTTAATTGATGATATCGAAATAACTTATTTATATTTGCCTTCAAATATATCATATAAATTAATTATTAATTTAAAATAAATCTCAATAGATTTAAATCTATAATATCTGAATTAAAATTTGACATAATATTTCTAATAAAATATACTCAAATCATAGGATTTTAATTTACAATGTATTTCAAAAATATATACTAATATTTTAAACATCTTCCACATTGTTTTTAAATTAAAAATATACAATATTAGAAAATTAAATAGTCCTATCATATTTATTTCAATATATCATCAAATAAACAACTATATTAGTTATAAAATCATATTGTTTTGTAAAAAATAGTGTGTATCTAGTCCTTAATTATATTTCCAAATGCAAATAAAATGTTCTATTTATAAAAAATAAATTTGTTATTTGATAAATATTTAGATCATATTCATAATAATTACTCATTATTTACATAAAAATAATAATCAAACTAAATATTTTTCATTTTATATTATATAAAAAATAATATTATTTTAGTATTCATTAAATGAATGTATTTACTAAACATATTCCAACTGGAATTGTTACTATAATATTTTAAAAATATGTGGAAAACATTAAAAAAATTATTATGAAATTCATATAATAAAAAAGTTTCATTCTAAGTACATTAAAATATTATATATAGTAAAACCCTTTTATTATATTATATGCTACTCATTTAAATTTTTCATAAAAAATGTTATTATTATTTATATAAATATTCAAAATATTTTTATCTCATCACATATATAATTTAATTTCACAATTAAATGTTCTTCCTTGATATGATATTTAATTATAAAATACTATAGATTAGAAATGTGAGAAACATTGTTCTATTTCTACAAAATACATTAAAAAATATTTCATTAAACATGTATTAAGCATTTTTCATATAAAAACTCATTCAAAATCAGTTCTTAAAAAATGATTTCAACATATATAAATTAATGTCTGTATTATTATTTATAATTTCATGTTCACTTTATTTGTATGTGTTATGTTATCTATTTTGAAGATTTCAACATCTTTAAATATGAAAATAGATACAAAATGGATGTTCTATGATTTTTAAACTCATGATACATTTTCACTACTACTATAGTAAAATTTTAGTGGGTTTTATGAATATGTATGAGAATTTATATTTTGTAATTTATAATTCTATGAACTATTTACATAAAAACTAAACTACATCAGCATATCATCAAAACATATCAAAATCATGATATTAATACATTTTTGAGGTATTCATAGTTGTTTACAAAAAAAATTCTATTTATTTTTATAATCTTCTTCATATCAATATTTCTTGAAGATAATGATATTTTTTCACATTAATAACACTCTTGTATTCTAAAAATACATCTAAAATTGTAATAATACTTTAATAGTTATTTATATATCATTCAAACACCTCATCAATCAATTGGTATATATATATCCTTTGTGATAATCATATATTATTTGATATACATAGAATAGTTTTTCTATATATAAATGATAAATGGATTGGTTTTTTGGTTGATACTCACTATTTGGACTCATATTCTACTTATGGTGTCTTTATTCTATTTTCATAATATTTTATTTAGATTATTATATTATGTTATATTCAACTCATGTTTTATGATTCAACTTATCTCATATAAGATTATTTAAATATGGTGACATAAAATAAAACATTAAAAATTAATTAGTACACCAATGTTCCCATTCTTATTTGTTATTGAGTTTCATCAAATCAAAACCAATATGAATAAAATCAAATATCACCAAAAAATCAATCACACTTTTCAAAAAATATATATATAATATGATAATATTTTAATATTAAAATGATCAAATACAATTAATTCCATTTCCCATATATACGATTGATTCTTTTCTCTACCCTTGAACTGGGTGGGAGTTATTTTATCCCCTTTAAAAAAAGAAAAATAAATTGAATTTAGTGGGTTCTTGTTAGCCATCATAATTATCACCTTATTTATGGGTATCAATAATTTATTCCCCTTAACTAATTCTGTCATTTTATTATATATCTGTTACTATTAAAAAATATTTTTATTTCTTAACAACATCTTGAGGATTTATAAATGTTTAAGAAAGAGAAAATTAATAAAATTACCTTAACCTACTTGTGTTAAATCATTAAAATATATAATGATAGTTAATTAACATCTTAATGCGGATAATAAAATCATTAATATCTCTTCACATGAAATAGTTTCTAGATTCCAATTTAAAATTATCAAAATAAAAACTAAATTAATAATAATTAATAATGATATCATGTTTAAATGAGTTTATATGCTTGGTTACCTCTTAAAAAATAATTATATACACCATATCTAGAAAATAATTTTTGTTTAGATTTTATAATAATAGTTATTTATTAATGTGGCTACATGTTATACCATTTGAAAAACATAATAATTTAAGGAAACAAAAGAATAATATAGATATTAGGGAATTGTAACTCAATACTCATATCCTTATAGTTTTCATATTTTATTATAATATCCTTGATGTTATTAAATAATCAAAATCATATTTGATCCCATAACTAACAATAATATTTATTCATTTCCATAAAAAATAAAAAATAAGGTTTTTTACAATTAAAATGGTAGATATAATTTTTGGTTAATTTTAAATATCTCATTCTCTAAAACATTGGAATTCCCATTTTTCTTAAAGAAATTTTATTTTCTTTATCCCTATACAGTGTGTTAATTTTCCCATTCCTTTGGAATTCAAAATAGAACATTTACTTATAAAATGTTTAACACGTTTCATCAAGGTGAGGTGAGGTTTCAAAATAATTAATCAAATTTCAATAGTATTCATCATGTTCTATTATTTGATCATATCATGGTTTAATTATAATCATAGTCATATTTCATTTTAAATCATGTATAGTGGTATTTTTGGACATCATGTCACTGTTTTTTGAGTCTTCCCTTAGACCCATATTCTATATTGTTTTTTTTTTTGAAATAATTGTACTGTAGTACTAAATAGCCTTCTTCCTATACATAGAGGACTCCTATCAATATCCTATGAAGATAATAATCATCAATGATATTGAAAATTCATCATTGGGTATGTTTTAAAATTAAAATATATTATTTTATTAACTTCAATTAAAATTACTAAGTGATATCAAGTATAACATGAATTTATCATCTTCTTCTTCTCAATTGATAGAGGATTACTGTTTTTTATCATTTAAGGATTTCAAATTTTTTGGAATCACACCCATGATTATGCATAATTTACTTCATTGTCTTAAAATCTATCCTTGGGTACTCATTTAATCTAAAAATTGTATTACATTAAAAATTTGGCATTAAATATCATAGGATAACCGCAAACGTATTGCAATCATCTATCGTTATCTCCTTAGTTTTCAATAACTTAAATATTTATATTTTGATACCTTAAATTATATTTTCATCATATGTTTTAATCTTCTCTATGGATTTTTTTCTCTCTGTTCAAGTGTAGGGTTATATCTTCTTATTCGATATGTTTATTATTCTTATATTCAATAGTTTCATATGTCTTCAAGGTATTCAAAAAATATAATATTGATGATTTATTAAATAAGGATTTACTACCCCATAAACTCAATCCACCCTTTAATTATTTATCTTCCACCACTATGATTAGATTCTCTTTGGTCTCAATATTGTTTTTGACATATTTTTCAATCTATTATTATTAAACATTCATAAAATTTAGATAATTAAAATTCAAAAGTTGAATCTATTTCTCAACATGAAAATTAGATGAATAATTTATTTTGAAAATATTTCATTATTTATGTAATATATAATTTCCCCAATAATTTATTATTTTAATATAAGAACTTGTTTATCTTATCCACTAATATTTGATTCATTATTATTATCTATACCCTAAAATCATTGTATAAAGAACCATTTAAATATTTTCTTTTCAAAAAACATAGAAGCAAAAATATATAGGATAATTAGAATATATAATAGAATCTGCCTTACAAAAAGTGATTTTGTTTACTCATGAGCTTTCTACAAATGAATATTCTGTTATATCATCATTAGGAATTTTCCAATAATTTTTAAAAACACATTTTTAACCCTATATTAAATCTCAATGTCCTATATGTTTTTTTCTTCAGGATAGGAATAATTTAAATTCTTATGTTCCTATACACTCAACTCATTAATTTGGATATTCTCATCCTTTTGATTTCTATTTTAATCACACTTTTCAAAATAGTCACAATTTTTCAATTCTGTCATGGATTTGATTCTACATTTCATCTTCTGTTGAGTATTATATATCTTATTCTCTTCTTTGTTAGTCTATAAAATTATTATTTACATCATATATATATATACATATGTTGATAACATATTTAGTTTTTGAATTTTACATCATGGAATTATCATTAAATTCTTTCATGATTCACTGAAAACAAAATACTTCATTTCCCATCTTAGAAATAATAGTTTTATATGAATTATACTAGTCATCAAGGAAGAATTTAATCTCAAAAATTTGAAACAAATATTAAATTGATATAAAAGAATATATTTATCCTAGTATTTCATATCAATTGTGAACCATATATAAGTATATTGAACATTAAGTTGAAGGTTTCAATTAATTTTATATAATTTTAATTTATATTTAGACCACCATTAACAGTTTCATTAGTTTTGAGATTACTAAAACATTGAAATCTTTTTATATTAATTTCCCTCTGGTATTTTCAATCAAAAGAATACTAGTGAGTGAATTTCATCAATCACGAAAATGACAAGACTATTTTAAAGGTACACAAAAAATGTGTGATATAGATACATATTGGTCATTATACTATCAATGATATATATCATTTATTATTTAATAAGAAGATTAAAAATGAGGAGTAATCATCCATAATCCAATTAGAATATTATAATCCGAACTATTTATTAGAATATCTTATGTTTTAAATTTAATTTTTCAGTGTTCAGTTGTTCTGGTGATAATCATCTTTAAATAAAAATAAATTAGATGTTAACAATAGTTAGGGAAGATGTTTTGGATGTAGAAACTAATTAAATTAATTTTATCATGAATTATTAGTATCCATATATTCTAACATCCATGAATGTAATATTATATAAGATAATGTCCATGGGACATCAAAATTAACCGTCTAACTCTTCTTATAAATTAATTATCTCCCTATTATTCCTCTTCTCCCAACATGAGGTTTCCATGTATGTTAATTTCCTACTTATTCTATAGATCTCGTTCAACCACATATGAATTATATAAAATGTTCTTACTTTCTTTTTCATATCAAAACACTCAATTATACAACATCATAATCACAAAATTTATATTCTTTATTTACACTCTGTTTATGCGAAACTATAAGTAATTATGTATAATATTTATCTAAAATTATTATTGGGTTTTTCTTAATTAAATAAAAACATGTAAACCTTATTCAATGATTATTTTTAAAAATAATTGTTATTTAATTAATAATTTAAATCCTTCAAGAAACATGATCTGTAGTTAAGTCCTTTAACCAAAATTATGAAATAATATTTTTATGTAATTTAACACAAATTATATCAACCAATCCAATTATTTATGTCTATATATATATCAATAGATTTAAATCACAATTATCTCAACTGAAATCATAAATAATATCTTCCTTGAAATATCCAAAAATCATTGAATTCATTTTTCATCATATTTTAAAAATATATGTGAATAGTTTATACTAACATTTAATTTTATTTTCAAATCAAAATATATATAATTATATATTCATGTATTTATCTAATATTAACATTAAATTATCTTTATATATTAAAAAATTATTTTTCATGTAATTATGTTTCATGAAAAATATTTTACTATCAATTAATTACAATTTTATCAATACTACATAAATGTTTTATGACTTATTTGACTAACATATATTATAATTATGATTTACATGATTAGAATAATTTTATACTCAAAATTTTACTTGGGAGATCACACAAACAATTAAATATTATAGGTATTTTCCTAAAAAGGTTTTTGAATTCATAAATATTATTCAAAATAAAACTATTCAATTTAGCTCATAAAATTTCAACAACTTAACTATTATATAGAATAGTTGGAATAAATATGAAAAAAAACTCAAATCACAATAATCAATTCACACACTGATCATGTTATGTGTGAATTAATTTAAAATATTCCCTCTACTCAAAATGTTTTATGAAATTATAATCTACTCATAAATTTTTTTAATAATTAATATTATCATGATCAATATCAATATTTATAATCAATTTATCTTAGTCCTTCATTAATTTTTTGAGATGATAAAATTTTCTATTTATATCTAACAATAGAAATCATAATGTTTTTTCAATTGCAATGTGATAGAATGATTTTAATTTCAATAAAATTCATTATTTAAAAAATAAAAATTATCAAAAAAATGTGAATTAATAATTTTCTCGAAAATACACATCCATAATTGATTATTATATAAAATTTTTAATTCCTATTAAAATAATTTTTTCTAATTTTATATGAAGTTGTTTTAATTTATTTGTCAAGATGCTTCCCCCCATTATCTTAGAGAAAGGAATAAAAAATTTATTAAATGAAAATAAAAATATATAGAAAATTGAATTAACCAATCCCAAAACCAAACTGCGTAATTGAAATAAAAAGGTAATGTATATATTGAAATTTAATTAAATATTCAATTTGGCCTTCTATCATCACATGTCTCTCTATCAAGTGTCTATGAGTGTATTAAATATATTTATTTATGCCTAACTATGCTAGTTAAAAATCACAATAATTTTGATCATACTTTTATTCATTATATCTTTATTCCCTTATTTTGAAAGAGAATATCAATAAGATTCCCCATCACATGGATTTTTTTATGATCTCCAGACAAACTATATGGGGAATAGTGCACATTGAATTTGATCATTTCATTAAACATTACAAAGGGAACCCTCATTATTTATGATGATGTAACTAATTGATGATTAATCAATAAGAAGAGTATTAGGAAGAATATACAAACACACAATCATTACATGAAAATAATATTTAAATCATCGTCACTCTTATATGAAAAAAATATAATAATAAAACACCTATTTTCATTTTTTATATTCAATCATAATGTTATCAATCAATATTTCCCCTATGTATAATAATTACAATAATCTACAACAACTATCAACAAAACCACTGAAATTAAAATAAATACTAAAAAATGAAATAAAATAAAGGTGTATCATTGGAAATTAAATTTCCATTAGATAAATAACTACATTACCCCCTCAAAATTATATACCAATTCATTAGATCAGAAGTATAATACAAAAAAACTTATTTTTCTTATCATTGTAATATATTATATTTTTATAATACATTCCATATTTTATTATAGTAGAATTTTATAAAAATATCCTAAAATTCTATGTCATACCCAAAGGAAATTCTTATAAATAATATAAAACAAAAAATATATTTTTTATGATTTTTTCAAAAACCAATAAAAAGGAGTTTCAGATAGATTTTTTATGGATTAGGGGAATGTAAACATGTATTTTCATTGTATTTAACATAATAAAAGATAGCTAAATTATCAATTGTTACTTATAAAATTGATAAAAAAAGATTCTATTAGTTCAGGTGATCCATCACCATCCCATTCACAATAGTGAAGAACATTACTTCATTTTAATCATCTAACGGTTCTCCAATTCCTTTATTTTTAGTGAAATAATACATATCACCTTTGAACTACTCTTAAAATTTTTCTCTATGGATAACTAATTTCAAATCAATTTAATTCATAATATATAACCACATTGTAGTGCTGTTATGAATAAATTAATAATATATGTGTTGTATTGATTCTTTCTCTTCCACATTCATAAAACTTTGTTTATTTAATATATGATTTTTTTAAATTTTTTATCATTACTAATTCATAACAAAATAATTACATCATCATTCACGGGAATCCATATGTATTAAACAACCTTCTCTAAAATAACAATTGTGACCTTTTCAATGTACCTAATTTTTAAAAGGTAGTATTCTTGTTATTTTCTATATTATTTGATGTAAAGAAAAAAATATACTAATATTATAAAAACATTATCAGACTCTAAGACCTCAAGAATAAAAAAATGATGTAGCAGTGGTTACTAGACTATAGTGTGTTCTCATTTTGATATAACTTTATTTTAAAAACCTATAATCAATCCAAAATATATATTTTAATATTTTTAGAATAATTACTAAACTATGGTTGAATATTATATATTCCCATAGTATATATATTCTAAATTTCATAATTATGTTAATGGTTTTATACTCTATACTTTTTAACATTTCATACAAAGTCCTTCAGGATTCAATCATCTTGTAATATCATTAATTCATGACTGACTCAATATTTTTATAATCATAAATCCATTTTAAAGACTTTATAGTGTTTTACCAGTAAATTTAATTTTCATGCTTACCAAGGAAAAAAATGTTCTGTGAACATAATGATATTGTTTACCTTTCACTAGTTCTGGAAGGTTCACAAAATACCCTCAAACAACTCATAATCCATTAATATTTCAATAAATAGTTTCCACGAAATTAATTCATTAATTAACGCATAGATAATAATTTATATTCTCAAATTTTTTATATTACTCCCAAATGTTTTTGAATAAATTTAAATGTTATGTATAATATTTTAATCAGGATGCTCAATATTTTGAGTTATATTCTTCTCATAGGGTCTTTATAATAATTTTCTTATATTATTTCGATATCATTGCCTTGTTTGATCTTTATCTCAAAATTTGATAATTCAAATCATCTCATATAAGATGCTGACAAGATAATGATGACAAATAAAAATGAAACATCCATGAGAACATCTAACATAATAAAGATAATTAACATGTAATAAATAAATTTCCAAATTATAGAATGAATAATGAGTAATTAATCATAATGAATTAATATTTATACATGTTATAATAGAGATACTTTCATGATAATAAGTTAAATATATATTTTCATCCAATGAACATAAAACAAATTAATTCGTATGTTGCGTGATTTTTTAATATATAATATTTAAATTAAATAACATATTCTATAATATAATTTTTATATAATTTTAATTTACTATAAAAAATATTACTTTTCTTCTCTATTAGGATAAATTTATAAAATAAAATAAGTAAATAAAAAATTTATTCTATGATTTTAGGTGTTTTAAATAAAAACTATAAAACATGGAATATATTTTTCCCAAAGATAATATAATTTTTATTTTACATAAATTTTGATATAATTTTATATGTTTTATCATTTTTTTAATATCATATTTCAGAAAAAATTAGGTAATTTTATTTTTTTACCACACTTTTTATAGAGGGATTTCGTTGATACATGAGAGGGAGGTTAACGATAATTTTTGTTTTGCCTTATATATCACATAAAACAATCTAAAATAAAATGGATAAATTAGATTCTAAAAATAAACAAAATAATAACTTATATCGAGTACAATGAAGAATATATATTTAAATACTAATTCTAATAATTTTTTACTCTAGGTAGGGTATAAAAAATCGTTAAATCATTAATATTAGTGAAACATGATCCCTTGATTACAAATTATATAGTGGTCTCACTAGAAAATTTAAATCCTTGGTTTCAATAATAACATTATTAGCATTCTCACTAGAAAATTATCTTAAAATATAAAAATTATTAGAGGTTTCTTATGTGACTAATTTTGTCGAGATTAATTAATCAGACTTTTCATTTATATCCTACATGGTTTCTAATGGGTAATTATGAATGAGTGAGGATGGAAGAGTTTTAAAACCCTTTAATGTTCAATATTACTGATCTTATCCTTTAAATTATAATAAATAAAATTGGTTTATTATTTTATAGAAGTTATAGTAAGTTTCATAGATTTTTTTACATCATTATAGGTAAGAGATAAATTATCAATAAAGGATTGTGGATTCTTGATGTGATCAAATATAATAAAAAATCATATTTATTGGTTTATAATATAGATGAATCTTTTTGGAATGTTTCACAGAACAAATTACTTAATAAATGGAGTTGGAGTTTTAATCCTCAATGATATGTGGGAGCTTAAAGAGAATATAAGATAAAATTGTATCCCATATTATAACATGAAAAACAAAATATAGGTTTCATGAATTTAATATAAAAATGGTAATATTATATCTCTCTTTCAAGATCAAATGTGATGTATTGTGTCCAAAAACATGTGATCGAATTAATTTTGAGTTGAATTCATCATTAAAAATATCCAAATCTTGATTAGAGACATCAAATTCAATTATTGTGAGATAATATATTATATTTAATACTTATGTGAAGAAATAATGTTCTAAATGAACTTTAAATTGAAATATTTGGGTTGAACAACAATTTTTATTTTCTATGAAGTATTTAATATTATTATAATTTTTTTATTTTAGGAGACAAATTTGCAAAAAATTTAAAATTAATGGATTGAAACCCTGAAAATATATAATTAAATAATCATTTCTTTATTGATTATTCATTTGAAAATAATTTATATATTTTTTCCACATTGATATTTATTTTAATATTTAATGGAAATTTGTATTAGAAGATTTAATTTAAAAATTCAATGAAAAATATGTTTTCCAATTTAAATTCACTACAGTTTTTTTATTATTAAATTTTATATGGTATGAATTTGAAATTTTTGTATTACAGAAAATTTATATAATGATTGGGAAAATTTTATGTATAATATCCTAGTTTTATCAAAAGTTTAATCATAGAAATGTGGCCATGATGTTAATGTTTCACCTGATTAAATAGAATGGACCTCAAATTCCAATTAAAAAATAATTTTTTCCTGAATTTTTGGGTTGGGATGAAATTTTATAATATAATAATGGAATCCATTTAAATATTATCAGTCAACATAAGTGATAGTATGTTCATGTTTAAACTTATTCCAAATAGAATCTCAAGGTGCAGTAAATTTTATAAGTAGAATTTTTCATGTTCCCTAGTTTACATTTCAAACCATATCCCTCCTTCACTCTATTTATATGATATTTTATCTCATGGGGAATTTTTTCATGAAATAAGGGTATTTTAAAAAGAATATATTGGACCCTTTACACCTCTATAACCATTTGGAATAAGGAAGGCCTTTTGAAATGACCTCTTCAATAAATTTTGTCACTCATTAATTTTACTTCTTGTTTATTTGATATTCTAATTATTATAATTGTTTACCTTCAATAAAATTTCACTCTTATTCTCCCAAAATAATTTATAAATCCTTGGTTTCTGATCTAAGAGTGGAAATAAGAAAATATTATCCTTCCAAATATTTTTTAAACTAATCCTCTCCAATCTAACAAATCAAATCAAAGAAGAGTAGTTCTTTTTACTATTCATATAATTATTAAGTAGTTTATTTTTTTTTAATAAATGTAATCAAATTAATTACAAATTTTTTATTAATTAAATGATTTTGTATATATTAAATCACCCAAATGATTCATACTTAGTAAGTGATGTTGGCCTTGTCTTATTTTTTGGAGTAAAATTGTAATCATCAAAGCCAATTTTCTTGAGATAGATTTATAACATTCAAATATATTCCCTAAAATAAAAAAATTATCATTTATATAGTTTAGTTTCTTATTTAATTTTACCACTAATCAAAATTTAGCATTAGTTCTATAATTCAAGTTGGGTAAAAAATTAAAATCTCAATGTTATCCAAGGATTCAAATATTCTGATAATGTTTTCATATTTTATTATATATGTTTAAGGTTTAATAATTACTGAATCATAATTTACTTGTTTTAATTATAAGGGATAATTATGAATGATTAATTAAGGAGAGGGGTATATTGATTACATATTACCATGTAGGTTTTATAATATATTAGTTTCTTGTTTGTTTTCTTTTGTTTCAAAATCAATAATATAAACCCCCATTATTAATACCTTATATTCATTTCATTTCATTGTTTTTCATTAATACAGATTCCTTTTTAATTCAATTATTCTAAATTATAATATCATAGTTTATCCCATATACTATATATAAAAAATATCAAAAATCATAGAAGTGTGAACAAGAAAACACTAATCAATCACACATTTTCTATAAATATCCATTATATCATTATTATAAGAAATTAAAGATATTAATAGAGTATATTATAGGATATTTTTTATCCAGGTGAGAGATTAATTGATCCAAAACATATTTTATCTACCTATAAATTCTTAATTTTAACATCCCTATTTTTTAAGAAATGATTTGGTATATATCTAATTATATTTTTAAAGCTATATGTTGAGACAATGTGATATTAAGAGGCCCAGTGAGCCGAGAAATGACATAATAAAAAATAAAAAATATAAATTATATCATGATTGAAATTTTTCCTAGAATAGAATAATAAATCTAGAATGAGGACACATATAGAAAATCTAAAAATGTTACTGAGTTTTTTATTTATTTTTTACCATAGCCATGATAAAATCTTTTTCAGCATTGGGTTTTGGCTTGAGCGCCACTATGGGTGAAATAATTAAATTTATTAAATTTATTTTTTTAATATTTTAATTAAAATCCTAAACATAATTACCTTATAAAAATATATGGTTTTATAAAATCCACAAAGTATACATCATAACCTTAGTATTGGGAGTGGAGTCATTGAAGAATAATGTGGTGAATAACAAAAGATTGTGGATCACTTCACAAATGGAAATTCTAAAATCTCATGAACAATAATAATGCAGTTTCATTATTAATTAGTGATTAATCCAAGCCCAAAGTATTGAATTTATGTTCCTTTATTTATTTTTTTATTGATTATCACATAATGAACTCAAATCAAATCTACAAACAATTTTATACTTAAGTCGATCATGTTGTGGGTGATGGCTAAATTACCAAAGATTTAGGAAAATTATTATAACACATTTATTAGTTACTCTTAATTAGATTTTATAACGAATGAAAATAAATTCCAACCTAATCAAAGGGTGAATTTCATTACACTTTTTAGTTTTTCGGTTTCCTCCCTTTGTGGTTCACATGTTCAGGGCTTGTATTCTATTGGTTGGTGATTCAACCCATACCCAGAGCACAATAATTACATGTTTTATATTTGGAACATCTAATTATCACTTTCAGTTCAGTTACATGATCAATGTATAAATATAGGTGTGTGGAGATGTTGACAGATCAGTGTGGGATTTGGGGTTTTCATTTCTTGGTTTGGAATATGGAAATAACATGATGCGGTGGTGGTGATTTCTATGTGGATTAAAGGTCATATTCTATAATGTAAAAAATATAATGGTTAAAAATCCTCAGATCCATGATTTTTTATCATATTTTATGGTAGGATTGGGGGTGGAAGTTGATCGACCAGACCACAGTAAAAACCTATGGTATCTAAAAAATCACTTATTACACGACATCTACCCCAAAGAACATATGTTGTGTTGGATCTTGGATGTGGGGAAAGATATTCCTCCAAGATAAAACATATATCACCATATGACATGTGTCACACACCATATGACCTGATTCTATATTCTTGGCATGTACCTTAGAGGGTGAATGAGCATTGATAGGGCCAAAAATAGAAGTATGGGTAAATTACACAGGAAGGACCATGTACTATGACATGATTGGAGGACCCATATATGTCCAGGTACACAGGAATGACCATATTACACATGCATGGCTAGATGTAAATGGGAATGGAATGTGGTATATGAGGATACCTTGGGAAGAAGATACATGTCGTGTACTAATATTAAAAGTTCTGTACTGTTTCCAAGGAAGTTTTAGGTCATTTATGTCTACATATAAACCCGTTTTAGTTTAGTGTGATCTACTGGTCCATCCCTAAAATGGTATAGTTTTCCATTAAATCTTCAGTACTAGATTTTTATCCCCTCTACTGGTTATATTTCATATAGAGTTCATGGTATCCCTCCATGTGGTCTGGGGTGGGATAATCAATCATGCCTTTTTTAGGCGGTGTTTCTGGTATCGGCATGACCACCATGCACATGGAACATACAATGTTCATGAATGTTTATCAAGTGTTGTTTACATATTTACTAAGTGATCCTAGGTGTGATCCCAAATTTGTGTTTTGGGAACTTTAGAGTTCTAATGAGTGATTCTTTGGTGGTATGTGATGAGCACAGCCTCTTGGATGAGGACCATTAGTGATAACATGGATCAGGGAGTGGATTATCCTGGATGAGCATTACCCTTAATCCAGTATAATAATCATATGTCTAGTAGTATGGTTGAGCACTTTTTGAGACTTGAAATTTATTATGAGTATATCACGGTTTGAGATTATTGTTATGTCTCTAATCAAGATTGACATATTTATATATTAATGATCTTACTATTATTTATTATTTATGTTTAATGATTCTTGGGGGTCTTATAGTGTATTTATTTACTCACAATTACATGGTTTATTCCCACACATTACAAGTCTTATACAGATGATATGACATTTTTTATGAAATCCTATGAGGATCAGGCATAGGCAGGTAATAGTGTTCTGTGAGGAATTTAAAGGTTCTCAATAGTGTTTCATTGGATTGAAGTCCCCTACTTCGGAAATGGTTCGATGTCATTTTTAATTTTGGTCGGATTTTATTAATCACTTTATATTTCTATTCATTTATTGTAATATGATAGTAGTATTTATATGAATGATTTTTTGGGAATTAAATGTTTTGGTTTATCTACATCATTCTATGGGCTTGGAGATGTGTGTGTGTGTGTGTGTTTATGTATAAATGATAATTTCTTCTATATGTTTTATATTCTCACTCTAGGATAATCACTATCCCTTAACATATTGGATGTAGGATTATGGTTTTCACACAAGTCTTACCATGAGCTATGTGGGAAATGATTGGTTAGATTGTGAAAAAAGTTGTATCAGGTCGGTTATACCATAGAATAAGAGATTAAATATTTCTAGATATGACATTGGTTTCAGATTTATGGAAATGGTGTTAATGTGTTTTTGGTTTATCCTTTAAGGATGGGTGTCTATTGTTGGTGTGGCAACTGACATATCCATTAAAAAATTACTCTAATAACATTCCTATTGATATGCCACATATGGACACTGGTAGAGAGGATACCAATTGTACAGGGATTATATAAGAATGGGTTGTGCTTTATATGTCCTTATTTAGTCATCTCCCCAGATATAGTCATTTTCCAAGGTGTGTTTTCTTTATTTTTGATTTCCTACATGAATATGTCCATCCATGATTCCATTTTGTGACCATAAGGATGATCCACTGAGTAATAAGGATTCAGTATAGGGCTTGTAAAAGATGTAAAACGTCTATGTGTTTTTATTATTTTTTCACCATCCATTTAGAAGTAGGTTGTTCTTGAAATACCAGATGAAGATATAAAAAATATGACCATGCTCCATGTGTTTTGAGAAGCTCTAACCTCTCATGTTTCAGGGAGACCTAGACACTCAATAATTAGAGGGCTAGATTGAGGTAGTTTACTGAGTCTTCGTCCTTGTTAGAACAATTATAGATCAGGTGATGGTCCTATTAATGAGTCTTGTTCTAGGATCCATAAAAACAATAGTAGAGTACTGTGATATAGATACTTACTGAGATGGTTATATCACGTCCATACATAGAGAGACTCATCAGGGGTGGGTTATATCTAGCTATGTTTCCATCATTCCACATTAAAGAGATTTTATAGTGTCATCAGGGTAGAATGACCATCATAGAGTATTCTGTGAGTTTCAATGACCTATAACAAAACTCCATGTATATATTTCATGAAAAAAATTAGAACATGGAAATTGGATAACATATTATGTTGATATATCAGGGATGGAGTGATATATATTTTTATTCTCAACAATGATAGAGTTTTTAACTAGGATTTTGTATTTGAGAGAATTCTATTAGAGGATATGCCAGAAATAGGTGCTAGTTATGGGGGAAAAAGGATTTGATACATTAGTAGCTGGTAGCTATTTATGGTCATAGGAATATTATCATGTGATATGAATTATTCAGAAGTCCCTAGACAGTGGATTGATAATTCATGGCACTCAATGTGGTTCTAGTAATATGAGATATTAGAAATTTATCTCTTCTAATGGTTGGGGAAATTTAGCTCGTGATTTCTTACCTTATCCTACAATGGTACCAATACTGTTGATGAAATTACAATACAATGATAGAGGAAAAAAGAAGTTATTTCATTAGGGTGTTGGATGTGTAAAAGTAGTTGGTAGAGTCGTAGGAGGTGGTAGGCGGATTGACATATTTCAACCACCATCCATGGGTAGTTCGTGCTAGGCACCTAGAGTTGGTGGTTAGGGTAGAGGAAAAATACAGACATTGGATGCCTATAAAAAAGGATCCATACATGATTAGATGTGTGATATGTTTATTCTCTAATTTATATTTATTACTATTTGACATGTTTGAGAGAAACTCTTTTCTTATCGTTTCTCTGATTACAGAATTAAATATTCTGGTTGAACCCCTGGCTTGACCCAAGCACATGGGGACACCTAAAAGTGGTGAATTAGTGATCACAAAATTTTTAAAATAGTGTGTACTAACTCTTGGATGTGATAGATTATTAAGGGGTTTAATTTTATTAGTGATTATCCCTTACAATGTTTTCTTATATATGGAATGGTTATCCACAATTCATGCCCGGATAGAATTTTTCATTCATATTAAGATGTTATTTTTTGCAATGATGGGATGTGGTTTTCCTTCACAGGAGAGAATAAAACCCATGTAGTGTAATATGGGATCATGAATAGGGATATTAAACTTATTACTCATCTTTTGGATAATATTTTCCTTGGATCAGTGGATGTTATAATATTTTCTCTTATTATAGTGGTGTAATTTTATGAGGGCATCATTTTTAAGGTTGTATCTAGCATTCCTCATAATAAATAGATAGAATTAGTAGTTAAAATACCCATAGAGAAGGCCCTGATATATTTTCTAACATATCCCAGTCTCCTCCTGATATTCATTAGTTAAATGTATAGTTGGAGGAATTAAATAGGAAGGGATTTGTTAGACACAATGTTTCCATTGGGAATCCCCCATATTTTCCCCCAAAATGGAATATGAGAGATTGAGTTTGTGTGTGGATTACATTAACCTAAAAATGGTGAAATTAAATAATAAGTAACCACTACTAATGATTTATGACCATTTCGATCAGTTGAGATGGGTGAGATGGTTCATGGAGATTGACTCTAGATCAGGCTATAACTAGCTTTGGGTATGTGATTTGGATATACCAAAGAAGGCATTTTGATATATCTATAGTTATTATGAGTACATGGTGATTCCTTTAACATGAATAACTCCTCAAAATTGTTCATGTGACTCATGAACTTGATCTTATATTCATTCTTAAAAAATTTTATAGTGGTTTTCATTGATGAACTTCTAGTATACTAAATGTTTAGGGGGAGCATGAAAAAAACATGAACATGATCCTTGAAATACACTAAGAGAACCAAATTTATGAGAATATAATGAAATTCCATGAATGGATTAGAGAGATTTAATTTCTTGGATATGTCATCTCACCATAGGGTGTAGCAGTGGACCTATTGAGGGTGGATTCAGTGTTATCTTGGGAGCTACAAAAGATCATAATGGAGGTGTATAGAATCCTTTAATTTTCATTATGCTATAAGAGATTATTTTCAATTTTTCCCATGATATCAACACCTTTGAATTATTTGAGAAAAAAGTGAAAGAATTAAATTTTGATGGAGAGGTTCAATTAAAATTTTAAGAGTTTTGGACAAGTTTTACGAGCACCACCATCCTAAGATTGCAATAGAATATGTAGAGTATGTAGTATTCTTTGATGCCTCCAGGATCATACCTACTCATATTATGATAAATATGTGGGTAGTGAATTTCTACAGGTCTTGGAATTTGATAACACATGATAATAACTATTTACACATTATCTAAAGCTATTCTATGTAGTATTATTCCTAAAATTTGGTGAAACTGCTCTACGGGATATCAATTTATCATCTATTATGAACATAAGAGTCTCAAGTATTTATTTTTATATAAGGATCTTAACATGACATAGAAAAAATGGATCGAGTTTCTTAAGGATTATGACGTTAACATAGTCATACTCTTGGAAAGAGGAGCATGGTGTAATATAATCTCATCAGAAGATATTGTTCATAGTTTTTTGTCAAGTCATTGGATTATTTATAATCATTAATGATGTCTCCAGTGGATGGGGATGGTGTGGTGTATCTAATACCAATAGTTTTCTCCCCCATTATTCAACAACGTGTTAGGGAATAAAAGTTTGTGAATCATTATTGTGAGACCTTAAATACTCATATATCCACAATATAGGATCCTAATGTATTTTATAAATGTGGGGATCTTGTTATTCTTTTTAGAGGATAGAATCTGCAATAAGTGATGTAATGTGGTGTGGTTCTGAGGGAGTTTCATACTTCTTACTTAGTAGTACATCTAGTTATGTCCAAGATGTTCCTAGAACTTTGACATCTGTTATGGTCTTTGAGGATGAATAAGAATATAGCATATTTTGACTCATAGTGTCTCACTTTTCATTAGGTGAAGGATGATCACTGAGTTCCAACGGATTTAGATCAACCCCTTGAGTGTCCATAGTAAAAGTGGGGTGGTATATCTATGTACTTCTTTATGGGGATCCAATTTATGTCTAGAGGATATGATGTCATCTAGTTGAACATAGATCAGCTCACCAATTCTTCCCACTTCTTAGCTTTCAGATAGAAAATTCCAGTAAAGAGATTAGGATTCCTTTATAAGGAAGATATGGTACAACTTAATGGGGTTCCCTTGACAATTGTTTCAGGATATGATGTTAGATCCACATCATGATTATGGGAATGATTACAGGAAGCCTTTGAGACTCAATTATCTTTCTGAATGATGTCCCACCAACAGTATGATGGCTAGACTGAACAGAATATTCAGGTTTTAGAGGAAATTTTGTGGTTATACATGTTCTAATTTGGTAATATTTTAGAGGATAACCTACCCATAGTGGAGTTTGTGTACAAAAAAATCTTCCATTCTACCACTGTTATGGAACTACTAAAGGAAAAATGAAGGAGATCCTATATTTCACCACTATATTGTATATATCTAGGTGATTCTGAATTCAGGGACCTAGAGTTAGTGTGGTCTATAGTAGATATGTTTTAGATCATACAGGGGTGGATGAAGACTTCCTAGAGCCTAAAAACTAGAAACGGAGGCCTTTAGAGTTCTAAGGGGGAGTAAATATTTTACTAATACTCTTACCTCAATTTTGATTATTGATAATTGTTTAGGAAAGTATGATATCATTGAGATTATTTGGTTCTTTATAGATATTACATAGAGTTGATGAGGATGAATACCTATTGGATTTATTGCCACAGTTTGACTGGGCAAACAATTTCCTCCATATGTTACAGCTGTGGTGGTATGTGTTTGAGCATTGTCATGTTAGAAACTAGGGAGAGATGGACATCAAGGATGGAGATTGCATTTTTTTGCACAATGTTCATATCGAGGATCAGTAAGATAAGATCCTATATGTAAGAGTGATTCCCATTGTGTATTACTAGTGTTATCATGAGAATCTAATGAGGAGCCCTTAGGATTAGTTTACCAAGATGTAATCTTAGTACCCACACATTTTTTTGTATTCTTTTTCACTTATCATTATGAAAACACCAATGGTGGAGAGAATTTGATGTCTCTTTTTTCTATTCAAATGTATGGAATATATTAAATAATATTTTTGGAACTAACAACAGAGAAATAATGAGATTCCAAGGCTTAGTAGGTCAACAAATTACATAATAAATAAATAATTATTTATTTATATATATTATCATTCAAGAACAATTTTCTAAAAATAGTGGAATAACATCCAAACAGGGTCTCTTATGGTAAATCTAAAACTATTTTTGTGTTTAGAATTTGTTTTTTATCCTTGTCATGACATAAAATTTTTCAGTTTTGGGTATTATATTGATCTCCACCATGAGAAAAATAATTAAATATATTAAAAAAATATTTAGTTGTTTTATTAAATGCCTAAACCTAATTACCCTATATATATAGTTATATACTATCTGTATTGTTAGCTACATAAATAGTGGTTTGATTGGGAAGCTGTTAGAGGAGGAAATGAATAACAATAATGGATCAAGGATCATTTCACTAAAAAAAATTCAAGGATCTTTCCAATGATGATAGCATAGTTCCATTATTCGTCATTAATCAATCCAAACCCAAGATAGGGAATTTATTACAATATTTATTTCCATTTGGAATATTCAATGATGAACCTCAATCAAGTCAACCAACAGATTGATTCTAGGGTTGATCGTGTTGCCGGTGTGGGTTTATTTACCTGAGACTTGGGAAAATTAATATTTTTCATTTATTAGTTTCCTTTCATTCATCATTCTAATAGAAACGAATAATTTTCAACCCAAAATGATCAATATTTGTTCCACGTTTGTGTTTTTTTTCATTGTTTATTCTTTAAACATTCATCACCACTATTTCATTAGTATCTGATTCGACTAATACCTAGGGAATGATCATTGTGAATTCGATATTTAATGCAATAGATCACCACCATAGGTGTTGTATTGATATAGAGGTAGTGATCAATGTGTTTGTTGATGGAAATAGATCTATATGATATTGGTTTTTTGTATTTCCCAGTATGGGATATGTTGATAGCATGATGCCATGGTAGATTATTTCTAATGGAACTGAAGGTTGGAATCTTGAATGAAGTGATGGTTAGGGTCGTCCAACCTTAAATATATCTGTTTTAGGAATGTTTGAAAGTAGGATCAGTTAGTGAAGATTCATGAGTGGACTGAATGAAGAACCTATGGGTGATGGAAAATCCTATGTTGAACATATTGAAGCTTGAAGAAAATAGATTGTGTGGGGTGATGGTTGTGGAACTAGTATTTCCATGGAGAGAAAAATATCCCACAACATGTTAAACATGTCACATGTCATGTGACTCAACGCTGACGGATTAGTGTATACCCCAAATGATATATGGAGATGGACATCACCAGACACACATGATTTATAATAATATGACGACATGATTATACACTCAAACCCGACCAGATGACCCATATATGACTATGCACACAAACACATCTAATGTACATGGGCATGGAAAAAGGTACAAGAGCATGATCTATGGTACACATTCATACCTGGGATATTAGATACATGTTTTTTACTGATAGGACACACTATATATTTTTTCTTGGGTGGTTTGATTCCCTCAATCTATTTAGTATAGAATTGGTTTTGTTGGGTGTGATCCCTTGGTCTATCTGTATAGGGATAAAATGATGAATTATGTCCTCAACAAAAGATTGTGATCCACTATATGGGTTATTTTTAGATTGAGATTTTGGTATCCATTCATGAGGAATACAGTGTTATCCACTTCATAAATTTCCCACATGGGTTTCATGGTATAAACCTGACCACCATGAATAGGTTTTTGATCCCCTATCTTAAAGATTTATGTAGTGGAATTTTTTGTTTACCCCAGAGGTCCATGGTTTCGTCCCCAACCTATATAATAAGAACATCAGTGTTCCATTAACCACTTATCTTGTGGGATCCAATTAGAAAACTCTCTTACATGAGGTAAATTAGCGACACCATGGCTTTAGGATTAGATTCTCCTATATTAACATTATCTAAAATCCTCTAGAGTAATCTTATGGTTAGATATAAGGTTGATACATTTTTGATACATGGATTTTATCATGAGTATACATGGGATTCCTACTATCATTGTGTCTCATATCTTTATTAGAACACCTATATATTAATGAGCTAACTGCACTTTTATTCTATATATTTATTGATTTCATTGTTTTCTATTGGGTATTTTTATACTCACACATGTACCGAGTCTACCAGCACATGACGTGTCTTTTGCAGATGGAAAGCCATTTAATGGAGTACTGGGAGGATTAGAAGTAGGTGGTTCATAATTTTAATAAAATAGACCATGTTTCTTTCTGGTTTTAGATTTGACAGAAGTCCCCTCCTTATGAGTGGGTTATAATAAATTTATAGTTTTTGTGGTCTTTTCTTACACTATTTTTACATTACATGCTTTTTGATACTCTTATTATGGGATTTACAGGTATTCATGCATAGTTAATAGTTGTGTTATTTTACCTTCAGTATTTCATAGTCTTAGAGATGTGTGTGAACATACATGTATAAAAGAAAATATTTACTGATATATGAGATAGACCTACTTGGTGCTAGTCACCAACCCCTGTCCTATTAGAGGAGAGCTTGGTTTTGTCTAACATTACATACCACAAGCTTTGAGAGCCCCAATGGTTCTGGTCATGACATTAATTTAAATTTTGTATAGGTGGTCTAATTAAATAAAATCAAGAAATTTATGAATCAACCCAAATATGTCATTTCATATATAGTTAAACATCTTTTTCTAGAGTGTATTACTTTATATAATTAGAAAAAATAATATTATATCATTGGATATAAAATTCCTTTAAAATAAATCAATAAAACTTATCCTTAAACTCGTATTATAATCCATGAATATAGAGCCTCCAAATTTCTAGAGTATCATTGTTAATCATTTTTTTATTATCATGGTATAAAAATATGATTTTTATCAATTTTTTCACATTAATACTTCTATATTTTTTTTACCCATCCATTTCATTTCAAATCTTTAAAACCTCTATAATTATCCCATTTGGTTCAAAATTAAATTAATATTTATAAATATATCTAACAATTAATTAATCGTTACCTATAATTTTCATTTATTATATATAGATTTTATATTATAATACAAATAAATAAAATTATATTCATACAAGGTCAACCATAACATATACCCAGGATATTCGTCGCATGGTCAGGTCAAGCATGAAAGTTTAAAAATTCTAAAATATATAAAAATCAATAAATATGATTAGAGTTCAATGTGGAAACAAATCAGATACAACCAAGGCAAAGTTGTATACTATATATGTATGAGTTTGTCAAGAACAAAAGTCTCAATGTGACAAATGACCGCATCCAAAACAACCTGTTCCAAATAAAAAAACAAAAGGGGAAGTTAAAATGTTATAACATGCACTTCCTTTTACATGCATGATTAAATATAATATTTACAACTTCACAGAGAAAAAAAGTAGGGTTTGAGCACAAATCCATGTAGGAAACCCCCATAGAGTCCATACATGGTCTAATAAAAATAATACAACAGTTATATATATAAAAAAGGATTTACAAAAAATATTCATAAATCGAATTCATTTATAAATCATTTCCCCTTTTTTATAAAATGTTTTTATATTGTCAAATATAAATATGATATGAATAAGTGTTATAAATAGGAACTCATATCCATGAATTGAGATGTATGAAAGTATACACATATCCAAGAAATAACATATCATTGAAATTTATGTGATACAAACATTTATCAAACCTTTTTATTAATACAACCTTGAGATAAATAACCATAAATGACAATGTACATTGTATTGGGACCTAGACTATGGGAAAATTCATACTAGACACTCATGTGACTATACATGCATAAAATTGGATTCAAAAAATGTTTATTCCATTCATATTCTATCAATATCCAAAAAGTTACTATTTAGTGGTGTCATATGCACTAAGGCTATTCATGGTTCTTTCTCAATTCACCCAAGGTTTCTTATGTTTCAATTTTCAAAATATATTTCAAAACCATTCACAAAATTTTATAAAACATTTTCAATATACATACAATAAACTATGGGATTGAAAACCAATTTAAAAATCAAGAATTTTTTTTTCATATCATAACCCGTTTGAAAACATTTACCATTACATTCAGTTATTTAAATACATAAATCACATAATAACCATGAAAAACACAAAATAATTTTTCAAGAACCATAAGAAATTATTTTGATTAAAAAAAATTTAGAACCACATACCTGGAACTGGTATAACCCTATCTACCCTTGACATTGGTGATTGGAAAACATGAGACTAGACTTCAAAATATAATTAATTCCAAGAAACAGAAACGGAATGATAGAAAACACTATCTGATCACAAATATGAACACAACCATAGTCGTAAAAAATACAAAAATGAACCAGAGAGAAATTATTAATCATATAAATTCACCATAACCATTAGAAATATTAGTCAATGAAAAAAAATGATCATGATGGTTTGGATGTATCCAACATTTTTGTTGGGATATTCTTCGTCAAGAGGGAGAAGGGCTAAAAATGAGTGAAATGAAAAAATATCCATGTAGCACACTAAAATTCTAAATTTTGATGATTATATAGAGTGTAATCCCAAATCACATAATGCAGTCCAAGAAGATCAAGTACACCAAAAAAACCCATAAAATTTTATTTAAAAACTCTCTTTTTTATGTTATATATTGTAAAATGATTATACAGTGTGTAAACCCCTCAGAGTGTGTATAAAGATCATGGGGGTATAATTGGTGAAAATTATACAATTTTTAAACCATTTAGCTGATTTCATAATTCTTAATAGACTAAAAAACTATAGGTTTTAAGTAGAAAACTACAAAATACCATACTCTGACTGTTCACTATGATTCAGAATTACCGTGCTAACTATTTCACACATTTATACCCGAACTCTATTAATTCACATAATCATAAATCACTAAACATAAGGTAATTTTCCATATCAAATTCTCTCAATCCGTGAGAATCTTTCAAATGCATCAAAACATTTATGATAACCAAATCATACACAAGGTATTACCTGTAATGACTAATGGGGTGTTATAATCTCCCCATTATAAAATATTTTTACCCCTAGAAATTGATCAAATTCATGGACATAAAAAAAGTGAAGGCAAGTTCTTCATCATCAAAAATTAAATCTCCCACATCTCACAGATATCCATTCTATATTTCTATAGTACGCAAACCATATGAATCATTTTACCAAAAAATACCCTCTCTCGGTGGACCACAATCAAAATTAGCTTCTCAGGTGAAGTGGTTTTGGTATCATGATCATCATCCTCCATTCCAATAACATGGGAATGATCTATTATATTTCGCCTTAGCTGGGAAACATAAAACACATCATAAATATATTCCAACCCATATGGAATGTCCAACTGATGGGCCACCTTCCCTAGTTATCCAAAAATCTCAAATGGGTCCACAAACATTGGTGCCACCATACCATTCTTAACCAATTGATGATGTCCATAAGTGAAGTGGAAATTGATGAAAAACCCAACCAAAAACCTCAAACTCTAGTTTCCATTAATTATGGTCTATACAAAATTTATGAGTACACTATCCCATGATCAATCTCCATTGAATCATCTTCACCCACTCTCTCATCTCTAAAATGATACTCATCCCATCTATGGACCACTCTCCCAACTCTTCCCAATACAAGGTATATATACATGGTAACCCATACAAATACTCAATCAGAACCATTATGATCTATTCCTAAAAACAATTTTTATAGGAAAAATAGACCATAGAAAAATTATTTTACAATGTTCTCCCAAAATAAAACACAATATCATAGATCATATCCTCAATAACACTGATAGACCTCTCTATTTTTTCATCCTCATAAGGATGATAAGCCATATTAAATCTAATATGGGAACCCATAAACTCCTTAAAACCTTTCCAAAACCTATACCATAACCTCATATCCCCATTAGATACAATAAAAAAGGTAACCCTTTGAATTCTCATACTCTCTATTACATACAAGTCCCACAATCTATTCCACTTTCGTCATCTCCTTTTTAAGTAGAAAATGTAATACTTTCAAGATTTGATCAATTATCATCCAAATTGCATCCTTCCCACAAGGATTTCATGGAAACATAATAATTAAATCCATTGAAATCACTTCTCACTTACATACTATACTGAGTAAGGGATGAAAAAACTTTTAGGTCATTGGTGTTCTGCCGTAATTCTATGACAAGTAAGACACCATGACACAATATCCATAGTCGACCACCTCATCCTCCATGATGAATTCCTAAATCTCAATTCATGTTAAATAATAGTATAAATAAGATGCATAGACTATAAACACTAGTTTTTCCACTATCTAACAACTCCTACCTCAAGGAAAATTGAACAAGAAACCTACCATAGAAACACAAATTGCAACTAGGAGACTGAGACAACTCACCTGAGGTATCCCCACTATAAAGCCTTTCAGAAATCATTGAAACTAAGTATATATCACCTAGTAATGACAAATTAATTCATTAAAAGATATGTTAGGTTTCATTGAACCCAGAAACACATTTCAACCAACTTCTTCAACTCATAATCTCATCTTATAAATAGACGCATCAGATACCAATGTTTAACTGATTCCTTCACTACTTGTGTGAGAAATTTTATTCTTAATGTATCAAAACCCACATTTAATTTCAATTATATTTATGAAATTTCAATATCAAAATTCAAATGATAATCTACCTAGCATCTATGTCACAAGTTTAGATCCCTCTTTGTGAAAATATATTTCAGGCCCTTATGATCAAAATACACAGTTAAATGATCCACAAAAAGATTGTGAATCCACATTTTGAGGTAATTCATAACTGATAGAAAAAAAGATTTGGTTTGGAGTAGTTTTTCTCATGAGGGAATTACTAGAGTAGGTCATATGCCACCAAACGAACCCCTTGAATCAAGAAAAACCCCAATCCCATACAAAAATGATCACAAAAAATATCATATCCTAGACCCTGATCTAGTAGAATTGAAATTGGTGTTATGGTAAAACTCATATTAAACTCCTCAAAAGATCTATAAATGTTTTCATTCCATTCCAAATTTACACACTTATTGGTTTAAAAGGCCATCAAAGCCATGAGTTTAGAGAAATCCTGAACAAACCATCTATTTTTACCATCCTAACCAATGAATCTTTGAATATAAAAAAAATCTGGTCTGTTACCAAGAAGTAAAATCCTACATCCTTTCGATATCCACTGAGATGACCCATTCATAATGCACTTTCCCCAGAAACAACCCTTTCTATATCCAAAACTCACAATTGGAATTATAACCATAGTGATGATATTTATTCAAATTTCATATAATGATATTTAATTTAACACTATGATCCCCCTCTATCTTATAGTACACCAAAATATTATTCCCATACAAAAAAGGGTCAATTAACTAATGAAAAATATGATTTATCAAATCCATAAACACTGAAGGACATTTAGTCAGACCAATTAGAATATCAAAATACTCAGAATTCCTATTTCAACTCATAAATGTTGTATTAGGTATATTCTATTGTCAGACCTTAAATTGGCTATACAATGACTATTGTTAAATATTTAAAAACCATAATTCCCCTCAAATCTAGTTAAAAATATCATCCATCATAGAAAAAAAGATATTTCTTCTTAACGGTCACCCGATTTAACTTTTAATATTCAATAC
Organism: Viscum album; assembly: GCA_963277665.1. NCBI lineage: Eukaryota > Viridiplantae > Streptophyta > Magnoliopsida > Santalales > Viscaceae > Viscum > Viscum album. The sequence goes on from OY728141.1 coordinate 480,668,858, forward strand.
ATTGTATAAGGCCCCCGTCTATCTTCTTATAAAAGAGGATAAGTAAATACCGTAGTGAAAACCAAGGATGAGTCAATCCATTATCATCCAGAAACTCAATCTAGACCATAAGTTCCACCGAATCAAAAAATTCTATTTGGTAAAATGGAATTGAAATGGGTATCATACTAGGGAGCAGGTCGATAGTAAACTCAACTTTTCAATGTATAGGTAACCAGGAAAATCATCCAGAAAGACCATAGGGTATAAACTAACCAGTTAAAAAACTCAAGCACCCTAAAGAGGTTAAAATTAATTAGAAATATCTTTGAAAAATGACATGATATTTCCATGGATTAAAGAGAAATAGGCCACAACCTTCCCAATCTAAAGTCCCACTCACCTTGAAGGACATGAGTGACCTAATCAGAGGATAAAGACACTACTTGTTTCTAATAATGGCATATATATGGCTTAATGCTGATAATATAACCCATGATGATAATCATGTTTAATAATTCACGAACAATCACTAGGGATTCCCACTCAACCTCAAGGTAAACTATCAATTCCAAAAACTCGAGTCCCTTGAAACATTGTTTGAATGTATTTCCCAATAGGGTGGAATGATCCGACATGTATGAAAGAAGTTCCAAACATAATTCCAGAATCTCAAAAAAAAAAGATTATAAGAAAGTATTATTAGAAACTATAAAAATAATACTAGTAGCATAGAAGACTAAATAAACACTATACCTATTATATTATCCAGCCTTGTTTCATATTCCTCTATACATACTCATTCACATAAATACATATTTTCTTAGCCCCATGAACATCCCTATTGGCTAGAATAGTTGTCCCACTACCCTTGGATGCTTTATTAAAAACCTACAAACCCTTTTTTAGGTTATATCCTACCTTACTACCATAATAAACCCTTATAAAGAAATGATTCAGATGGCCTGATAATTCGCAACAATGACAAGTTCAAGGAGCCTTAGTATTGTTTGTCCTAGTATGACCAGATCTCTCAAACTGATAACAAACAATATTCTGCTACATTTTTAAATCCACTAAAACTACTCCTAAAGAAAACTAACCCCCCTTATGCTTCCTTTTTTTCTAGAAGATACGCTTTATCTAATAACTTCACCAACTATCTCCACCCAAACATATCATTTGATTTAGGTTGCCTCTTCAAAACTATATTTTAAAATACCATCACAAAGGCCAAGAGTAATATGAAAAATCAAATTATCCTTTTATTATGAATCAATAAAAAATGAATCCACTGATATTTTATGTAATAATTAGAAAAAATCTTCAGTTTTAGATACACTGACTTTGAAAATATTGGACGAATAATCTAGAATAGTATAGTCCCACTTCACTAAGGCTAGAAACTCCTGATTCATTATCACATGTAAGGTCTCATGGTAAACCTTTCAATAAATTGTAATCATGAATGATTTATAGGAATGGTATTCATGAAAATAACCTTTCACAATATAATTACATCATCTCATTACATGTACCTCAAAAACATATGTGTAAACACCCACCTTTGAGTCTTTAGGATTCTATATTAAATTTAATGTCGTTTATCTCTGGTTAAACCACTCCTCAGATTTTTCTGATCCTTTTTCACCATGGAAGATAGGTGGATGGTTCTTTTCAAACTCATATCCATTATCCACCACATGTCATGGGTTCCTAACACCATCTTGACACAAATTATGAATCACGAGGAAAATAACTTCTACAAAAGAAGGTTACACTTGTGTGTTAGCCTGAAAAACCTTTTTGATATCATCATCTCTCAGATTTGGAAGATAAATTATAAGAGGAAATTTCAAATAAATATAATATAATAACCAATTAGATCATGGAAACATTCCAAACAATATTAGGAACACTTTTATAATACAAATCTATTCTTTTAAATAACAATAAATTTAATTAAATTTTGAATTATCACCAGTAAAAAAAACATTTCCAAAAGGAATAGGTTAATTTAAATAAAATTAACACATAGATAATTCAAATGACCCCACACCCTAGGTCTGAAACCCAGTAAAATTCCATGGCCACTCATTATAACTCAAACTTAGTCACAAAATTGAGCTTTCTATGCCACTTTTCTGCACTTTTTATCTAAATTTTAAAGGTCCAAACTCATATTTACCCAAGAAATAAAACCAAACTCAGGCCGTGTTAACACACTTCTGGCTAATCATTCCCTTTAATAAAAAATACTAATAGACCAACCCAGGTCAACCAAACTATGTACCCATGTTGGCCATCACATCGTGAGGTGATGTATGAAAATAGAACCTGTCTCAAATATAATCAAATCAAGACATACGATCAATGTAAAAAGTCGAAACAAAGGAGATATAACTAAAAAAAGGATAAACAATAGAAGTATGTATCACAAAAAAACAAAAGACACCATGTGACTAGTATCCACCTCCAAGATACCTTAATATGAAGGGAAAGACAAATGGATAAGCTGACATGCTACAATATTCCCTTACCTTTACATGTATCCAACAATACAACATCAATAACCACCCTAGTGTTATTGTAGTTTGTGAGTAGAAAGACCAATAAGATTACACCATAGATTATATACATATTCTATTACTATGATGGAATAGAAAAATGGATAAGCTGACATGCTACAACATTCCCATACCTTTACTTGTATCCTACAATACAACATCTACAACAACCCAAGTGTTAATGTAGTTTGTGAGCAGAAAGACCAATATGATTCCACCAAAAATTGTATACATGTTCTAATACAAATAATGAAATAGTACTAGATAAAAAATATATTTTAAAAACATATATAAATAATATCTCATTTTAAACATACTAATACATTAATTATTACATAATTATCCATAAAATACAAACCAAATATCAGAATTTCTATTGTCTTTTGAGGACTAGGAACAAAAAATAGAAAACATGGTACTATAATTAAAAATATTCATATTAATCATCCATAATGAGATCCTAAATTCCATTGAACTCTAAAATCTTAAAAGGATAACTTGTGGAATACATTGATAAAAGGGATGATTTAAAAATTCTAGTAACAAAATAAACATTGGAATAAAGCTTGTGCATGGGTTAGAAGGAATAAAACGATGACATAAAAAAGTATGGAACGTTAATAAACATATGTAATCATAACATGTAACAAATGGTATCATGTAATCATGGAAACATAGGAATGTACAACAACATATAACATGACATAGTCATAAGTTAATGATTACTATCAAGACTATATCACATGGTGGACAATGTCCCAAAATTGATTTGGTTTACTACCTAATCCAATACATGACATCCAATGAGAATAATAATTACTCAATGAATTTCATAACTATATGGGAGAAATGATCATAATATGTACATGTATATGAATTCCACATGAAGAATCAAACAAAATGTATAATCATTAGGGTTTCCCATTGAAAGAAATGGGTATCGTAATCATGTCATAGGGAATAACTAATGGAGGTATAATAATGGTTTCCATTAAAGAATGGGTTTAAATTTTACATGGAATTTAATATGGGAAATAGCTACAGATCATGAAAGAATTAGGGCCAAATGAAGTAAAATGTTTTAAAAAGGGACTTTTTTAAAATTTAGAAATGATCCACATTAGTGTGGTTTAGGGAAAATTATTAAAGAGTATTTAAATGAGTCCTAAAGAAGAATAATTTGTATAAAACCAAAATATAAATAAGATAGGTTTTCATAAAAATTTGATTTTATACAAATAATGGTTGACTAAAATAGTTTTTGTACTATGCTTGAAAATGGGAATGAAATGGAGAAGTTACCTTTAATCAGAAATTTTTATCAGAAGGAATTTATAAGGGAACATTTTAACCCATGTATTTACCCTTGAAAGACAGATTAATTTATATATATACACATGTTTGGAACATATTCAAATAATTTTGTAGAATTATATGATAATATAGAATAAATACATAGGATTAAAGAGAATGAAATTTTATCCCATAGAAAAAAAATTGAGGATTAGAGGAACCCCTTACCATATCTCCGGAAGTGTTCTGCACATGCACATAATGTCCAATATAATAAAATTAGATTAATTAATAATTTAATTAAAAAAATTTAGACATAAATTTTATAAATTTTAATTATATTAAGTTAACTTATAGCTCTTTAGATAATTTATAAAGTTTAATTTTTCCATTCTAGGAGCGTTCAGTTCATGGTTTCATGGTTGGTTGGCTTTTGTAAAATTATGATAGTTGTCATCAAAAAAGAATGGACGATTTTACCTCTTTATTATCATCACATTGAGTGCCTCATTAAGGTAGAAGAAATAAAGAATTTAAAAGAGAATGGATGATTTTACCTCTTTAATATCATCACATTGAGAACTTCTTTAAGGCACATAGGTTTCTTCTATTGTTGATAAAATAATTTCTAGGATGTGATGAAGAGGCCTAGGAATATAAATGGGAATCATTTTGATAATATTCACGTCTTATTATGTGTGAATGGTAAGGGTTGTGAGGGGTGGTATTTGTAAGGGGAGGACATGGGTGTTTTTTATTACTATATTCATCACTTTATCATTATTGGATCTAGATAATCAATTGTAATATTTGTGTGAATATATGTATTTAATAGTGAATTTGATTTTTTAATAATGATTTGTTACATCATTAATGACTCAAAAATTTATGTATCTGGCCTAACGTGCTAAATATCTTAAATTATTATATCGCACTATTCATAAAAACCCCCATTTATTTTAGAAAAAACCAAAAACATCACCCTAACCATTTTTTAATGTGTAGATTCTAAAAATACACTTAATTTTATGAAAGTAATTTTCTCTGTATGCTAAATTTAATTTCAAATTAAAACCATAATATATTAAAAATTATTTTTTATTATAAACAATTTTATGACACTTCGAAAAATCTATAATGGTGTCATAAAATTATATTATAAATATAATAAAACAAAATATTAATTTATGAATCCATTTTATTTGAATAATTTTTTAAATAATTATATTAATTATAAAATTGTAAATAAACCTTTAGGTTTTACAAAAAATACAATCACATAATTTATCATTTTTTAAAACATTTATTTATTTTTTACGTGATATAAATATACCATAATTTCAATTACAGTATTACTAAATATTATTTATAAATTCATAGTAGAGGTTACTATTATGAGGCCTAGATTACTATTACTAACAATTACATTAATTTTATAATGATCAACTTAATATTCCAATAGTATTATTTCTAACAGTCATAAGGGTTTACTACATACCATAAATACCTCTAATTTTATTCATCAAAAACATATATTTTCAAACCATGTTATATATATGTTAATATTTTAAAATGAATATTTTATTATTAACATTATTTCTTACTTATATAACTCTGTTCATGAGTATAGTTATTCTAGTGGATCTAGCATTCCCAAATTTTATTATTCTTATTATCTTCTTTTCGATTCATTATCCAACTATAATATTTTTAATTATTATTGTTTTTTTTCTAATTAAAATATAATTATTAATTTATGAGAATAATTTTTTTATCAAGTTATATATGTGATTTATTTGATTTATTCTTCCTGAAATAATTATAAGAAGTGAAATTTCATTAATGAAATTCTAGGACGTTACATTCTCTCACTGCCTATTGAAATTTATCCAAAGAATTGTTTTATATACTAAGGTGAAAACTGGTCATGTTGACTATCCTTCACTTATTTCTATAATTCCCATGTTTCTTATTATTAATTATTGTTCCTACATAGTACTTTTACTAGATGATTAGTCTTGTTGCATAGAACATTATCTCAAAGGTCTAAGCTCTCGAACAACTACTCCTCATGAGAGTGATAATTTTCTAGTTGTATCACCTTTGAATTTATTACATGTGATGGATCTAGTATGTAATTCCTCACGAGGGATACATGGAATAAATCATGTACTTGAGACATGTTTTTTAGAAGTGATGGTTGATATGCCACAAATCTGATATGATCATGAATCTCAAAGGGGTTGACATACATTGGATAATGTTTTCCTTTCTTCCCAAATATCATGAATATATTCCATGGATATATGTAGTGGAATACACTTTCACCACACATAAAAATATAATTCTTTTCAAGTATTTTCTACATAGATCTTATGTACAATTCGGGATTCGTTGATGGGTTGCATAATGGTTTTCACATTTTCTACCATTTCCTTGACCATGTCACGTCCCAGTAGCTTACATTCCATTAATTCATCATAACATGAAGGTGTTCTACATAGTTTACCATAAAGGGATTTATATGGATCCATTTGATTTCTTGAGTGAAAACTATTATTGTAAGAGAATTCAAATAGAGGTAGATGTTGGTCCCGTCGTCCTTTGATGTCTTTAAAACATACTCTCAACATTCATTGAAGTATATGAAATGTATGGTCAAAGTTTCCATCAGTTTGAGGATGATAAGCCATACTCATGTTCAACACAGTGTTAAGATCATTTCGAGTGTTTTCTAAAACATGGAGGTAAATATCATATCATAGGTACATATAATCGATAAAGGTACTCCATGAAGCCTAACTACTTCTTTGATGTATATCAATGTATGTTGGTTGAGTGAGAAATCTGCTTGAATTAATATAATTTGATTTATTGTCATAAGACAATCCACAACCACCCATATAGAATTATTTTCTATATATGTATTTGTATGTTCGATGATAGAGTCCATAGTTATGTTTTCCAATTTTCATACATGTATTGGTAATGGTTTCATCATCCCATTAGGTTTTTTATTTCATCCATCGCTTTCTATTAAACCATACACTATTTTTTATATTCAGTGATCTATTTCTTCATATTTTCCAACCAAAAGTTTTTTCGCAGATCTCGATACATATTTCTGTTCTATCTGCATATATAGAAGTTTGAATTATGTGAATCATTTAGAAGCTCTTCCATTATCTTGAGATTGGACGATACACATAGTCTTGACACAAATATTATGACCCCTTCCTCATAAAAGTTTAACTATAAATATTTCCAATTTCTTATAGCTTCCACATTTTTTGGAATTTACATATCATATCATTGAGAATCCTTTATTTTATTCAAAATAGATGGTTGATCAATCATTTGAGATTGGATTTATGATGTTTCTTCCTTAATTATTCCCTTGTCCATCCTTTACAAGTCTATAAAGATTGGATCCTAATCAATTCTCATCGTTCATAAAGTTACTAGATAATTTCTACTTAGAGAATATACCACTTTATTTTCTTTACCATCATGGTAGTGTATTGATATATCATAATCCATGATGATCTATAACCATTTTAATTGGCACATTTTATGCTCCTTCTATGTGAATATATATTTGAGGCTATTTTTCTCAATATATATCTCTCACTTCCACCCATAATTATAATGCCTATATATTTTCAATATGAATATAATAGCCTCCTACTCCAAATCATGTCTGGGATGGTTTTTCTTCTGATCTTTAAACATCCATGAGGCTTAGGTTATCACTTTATAAATTATACATCAATAAAAATTCTAATCCCTTCATTAATCAATATTTTTACACAAAATGAGTTCCCCACTTGTCAAATGTATATGTACTAGTGAAGTGATAAGCCTATTTTTCATCTCATTTGTGTATTAATCACATTAATTGGTCGAGAAAAACATTAAATTATTTTGAGTCAGCATGGTTTGTGGGTTCTACAAACTCGAGATGTTTTTCACAAACCATTGGAAATACCCAATCAGACTAAAGAAACTAAAAATCATTGATACATATTATGGCATATGATACTTCTTAATTGCCATTATTTTAGAAGGTTACATATATATTCCAATGTTGGGGATAACATTCCCCAAGAATGATACTTATTTCATTCGGTACAGACATTTATTATACCTTGCAGAATGATTATCTCTTCACAAATTATTAATAACAATACTCAATTGATCCTTGTGTACCTCCATGATTTTTTAATATATCAAAAATATCATAAATAAACACTTCCATAAATTTTTTGAGGTAATATCTAAATAATTTATTCAATAAATCTATGAATATTGATGTATAATTAGTAAGTCTAAATAGAATAATTATGAACTCATATTTTCCATACCCCATTCAAAGTGTAATCCTATGAATGTCTTTTTTACACACCTTTAATTAGTGATACTCTGACCTAAGAATCACCATAGATAAATAACTCCCCCTTCATATTTGATAAAAAATGTATTTATACATGGAATATGATACTTGTTCATTAGTTTTCTTTTTTTGAGATAGTGATACTAAATGTAAAATATCATTGATTCATATTTCTTCTGGACAAAGAGGGCTCACTCATCCCACAGTGAACCACTTGGGCATATGAAACCCCTCTCCAGATTCTCATGTAACTGCTTCTTCATGTTTTGCAACTCAATGGTGGTTATTCTTTATGGAGTCGTTGATATAGGTTGAGATCTAAAAATAATTTCAATTGATAATTCAACCTCTTAGAAAATAGGAATACCAAACAGTTCTTTAAGGAATAAATCAGTGTAGTCTGTTGCAATGGGAATGTATATGAACCTGATCCTCCCTTTTGTCTCAATAATTTGACCTGGATATTATTTCTCATATGGAAATAATATCCCCAATTCAGATGATTATTACAAAATAGATTCATCATAAACCTTACACTTGTAATGAATTAGAGGATTCCTTGAGATTTGAAGATTTACCCCCCTTTCCTGACTATTGATGTTGGAATTATATAATGACTGCCAATCCTTTCCCAATGAAGCAACAAACTCCACCAAATAATGTAACATGAGTTTTTCTAAGAGGTTCGGTCTAAAAAAATTAACCTAGGGGATTTATATAATTTGAATTAAATAATTTTCTTATTTTATGTTCCCATAGATAACTCAATCCCCGTATTTAAATTTGGGGTATGAATAGTTCTACAAAAACTGAATGATTTTGTAAAACATGTAAAACCTAAATCAAAATTTATATTGTCTATTAATGTGTGAATTACTAACCTACCTATCACCAAACCATTCTCAGGATCCACATCATCAATAGTGATAGAATTTTCCCTTGTTTGTTTAGAGGTTATTATCATTGATTGCTTCTGAAAACCCTTGGATTAAGGAATTGAATAACATAATTCCCATGTTCCTTGTAATTCAAACACTATATTACAAGATGAGTGTTGATCTGAACCTTCTTCTCTTATTTTATATTTTCTTTCTTCTTCATATCCCGTTGTAAATGATTATATTAATGACCCTCTCATCCACATTTTATGAATCTCTTAGTTCCCTTCAGATAGTTCATGGGATGTTTCTTCCCGCACTTTTGACACATAAGATGTTGGGTTTTTGTTACATTAAGAGATTTATCTATTGATCTTCCCATGTTAAACTCTATTTCCCTTTTTCATCATTAGGACCATGATACCACTGAGAATCACTAATCATAATTTCATCCTTATGTGAAAAATAGACAATATTCTCATAGTTTTCAAAGTCTTAAATCCCCAAGGACTTTTGTAGACTCTTTTTTATTACATTAAAGGAGAGATCCACATTTTTTTTGGTTTTCATGAAAAAACTAGAGGTGTATCATGAATGTATTTTTAATATTTTTTCACATGCCCTGATAAAATCATATTTCTTTTTCTTCACTCTGTGGAACTCCCTCTCTATATTAAGATGGTGAGTTTAGGGAAAATATTTATAGAAAAATATTTTCTAGAATTATTCTCATTATATGGAATAAATTTACTCCTTAGAGTTTTTGTTTTGGATTAATTTTCACCACTAACCTTCTTCCATATCAAAACAATAAATTGTCATTATAAATTAATCTTCTTCCAAGAATTGAAGGATATAGAATATATTATTAATGGATTTAATCATTTGTTTTTCAATATGGGTATTGGAACATCAAATAAATATATGATTCCTTTTTGTAATAAAGGATTTTACTGCAACTTTATCATTCTTTTGAGAAGGTGGTAATTTCACATGATTCATGTTTTTATTCATAACATGATCATGTTGAACCAGTTTCGTTGTGATTTTTTGGGCACCCTTTCCCATCAGAATTTGAAGCACATTAAATAATTTATAACATTTCCTATTTTATTGATTACTTTCATGGGTTCTTATATTTACATTTATTAACTATGTAAAAAAATTAGGGGGTTGAATACTTAGATAACGAGTATATAAAAATTAATTGAGAAACATTGAAAGATAAACATGTAAATGAATTTTATATCCTATCTTTTGACTAACTATGCCTCAATGTAGTTTATCCATCGTGGTATAATTATACTCGGGGTTTCTAATAATTTTTTATTGTCCTAATATCTAAAAAAAGTATTATATGATACGAACTATCGATACCCTATCTTTTTAAAAATATTATTAAATTATTCTATGCATAATTATCCATCAAAAACAAAACCATGGATCATAAATTCTATGTTATATGGATGGTTAAGAACATAAAAATAAAAACATTCGAACTATAATAAAACATATTAATATTTATCATCCATAGTGATCTCTTAACTACCTTTGAGATCATATATTTTCATAGGATAACCAGTGAAATAAAAAGATAAATGGGATGATCTAAAGATCCTATTAAGGGAATAAATAGAGAAATAAAGAATAATATATGGGATAGAAAGAAAAAACATGGTGGTCTAAAAATGAATGGGATGTGAATAAACTAATAGAGGATTAACATGTAGAAAATGGGATCATATAATCAGGGAATCATAGGAATGTGAATGCAACATACAATATTAATAAACATGAGTCAAGGACAACTACTAAGATTATATCACATTCTGGTCAAATTACAATGGTGGATTAGGTTTACACCCAAATCCCATACAGGACATCTCATGAAACTAAACAATACCCAGTGCAATGGAGAACCATATGTTCACACCCATCATAACATATTCATGAATATGGGTGCCACATGAATAATTAATCATATGTGATAAGGGTTTCCCATGGAAAGAAATGGTGTTAAAATCATGTCAAGAGGCATAACAAATGGGTGTATCATAATTGTGACCATTAAATAATGGATGTAAATCATACAAGGTAATAAATAAGGTAAAATATGCATTGATCATGAATAATGATGTCTAATTGAAGTGAAACAATGAAAAATGATAGTTTAACAAACTATAGAAATGGGAAACTTCAGTGTAGTTTAACGGAAAATATTAAAGAGGCTTCCAACAGGACTGAAGAATAATTATTAGTATAAAACCAGAAATAAAATGTGATTTTTCTCATTAGAATATATATATTAAAAAAGTTGGTTGCTAAAAACAATATATGTACTGTTCTTGAAAATGGGTAAGAAATAGAGGGGTTTCTTTTAATATGGCTTTATTATCATGAGGAATTGATTAGGGAACATTTAAATATGTGTTTCCCCATAAAATTAATATAAATTGATCTATATACCAATTTTTGGAAAATATGAAAATAATTTTGATGAATTATATAAGAAAAAACAATAAATTCTTTGGGGTAAAGAGTGAGAAAAGGTGACCCGAATGAAAAATGGAGGTTGGAAAAATACCATACCTTATGTATAAAAGTGTTATGAACATGTAGTTAATTCCCTAAATAATCAAATTATATTAATTAATAATTTTATTCAATAACAAAATTAGTTATATATTTTATTTTTTATAATCTTATTAAGTTTATTGATAAAAAAATTTATGAGTTATAAAATTAATTTCATTATTTCGAGAGCACTCATTTCATGGATTCATCGTTGGTTCATGTGTGTATAATTATAGAAGTTCTTTTTAAATTTAAATAATTTTTCAAAAGTGGTATTATATGGTATTAATATACTAACATAATTTTAAATGGTCTTATATATGATTTTTTGAAATATGGGAATGATTCATTAGATGAAACATTAATGAAAAAAATTGTATGTTTATTTTTGAGTTTTTACGAACATGGTGAACTAGTGTCATTATATTAAATATTATATTTTTATATTGGTTTCAAAACATTAAAAAAATTATAATAAATATATTATAATCTAGTTTAATGATAAAAAAATGATGACCATCTTTAATCGCGGTAATGAAAAATGAAAACGCGTCATTAATGATAGTGGTGAATCAACACATCATAGATGACATTTTCATTTTTAGATTAAAAAGTGATGATAATATATTTTGGGATTGATATTCAATTTTCAAAATAAATTTAAATATTTATATAATATTGGTGTTATCACATTGTTTTGGATAATAGAGGAGGGGATAATTTATAAGAAACAATTAATTTAAAAGATACAGAAGGAGGATTTTACCTCTTGAATACCATCTCCTTGCGATCCTCCTTAAGGCACATGGGATTGGTATTTTTTGGAGATCGGTAGGTCTTGGATGTATGGAATAGGATTAGTAATGGAATTGTGTATAATTTACGAGATTATAAAGGCATAAGTGGTGTGATGAGAAGGGGTGGTGATATGTTTTATTTTTAAGGGCGGAGTGGGGAGTTTTTTGTTATAATATTCATTTGTTTTTCGTTTTGGCACAATAATATCAATAGTAATTATTCTTGTGACTATATACAGTAACTAGGGCATGTGAGTTCAAATTAATGGTTGCTTACATCATGAATGACCCACAAATTCATTTATTTTTCTTAAAATGTTAAATAATGTAAATTATCATATTTCATTATTCATTAAAGATTCAAATATTTGACAAAAAATACAATAAATCACCCTAACCATTTTTTCAATTATATTTAAAAAAATTACGATTATTAAAATATTTTACGTAATATGATTAGTTTTATTTTTTGTTAAAATCATCATTTGTTTGAAATATATCGATTTTATTAATATAATACATTTTTTGACACATTAAAAAATTAATTTGTGCCTCATAAAATTATCATATAATTATATTACCAAAAAATATTAATTTATGACTATTTCAAGAAAATAAATTTTCTTTTGAATGAATATATTTATTATAAAATTATAAACAAACATATATATTTTATAAAAATAAAGACTTATAATTTATCATTTTAAAACATTTATTTACTTATTTCATGATATAAATATATATCATGCTCTATTTTATAAGATATAAAAATTTAATTTCCATTTTCACAAGTGAGTTTAATATTATAATGGCTAGATTTATTTAACTAATAGTCTCATAATATTCCAACGGTCATGTTCCTATTCCGATGGTCAGATTTCTAATGCTCATAAGGATTTAATAATTCTCATTAATTCCACTTAATTCATTCTTAAAAAACTAATATTTTAATCAAATGATATATATATAATAATATTTTATTTTTATGATTGTGTTTTTATTTCTACATCTATTTTCATGACTATTTTCTTTCTAGTGGATCAACCATATACAAATTATACATTTCTTTTTATCTTATTATCTATTTATTGTCCTTGTGTAATATTTTTTATTCTTATTGGTTTGTTTTGTTTCTAAAGTATCATTCTAAATTTATCAAAATAATGTTTTAATCCGGTTCTCTATGTTATGTTTGTGCTTTATACTACATGATATAATTATATGAAGGAAAATTTAATTGATACAATTTTAAATTATTATAAATCATTTTCATATATTTAATTTATTTATAAATCATTTAACCATTGTTTTTTGATAAAATGCATTGATACTATTAAATATAATTATAACACATAGAAGTTATATAAAAATGAAATCACATCCATGCATTGAGAGGTAAGTATGTAAACACATATCCATGAAGTAACCTATCATACAAAGCTATGTGTTACAACCTCATATCAAAACGCATGAGAAAATTACATGATTAAAACAACCATGTGATAAATATTCATAATTGTAAAATCAATGCATATTGATCCCTAGCCTATTAGATGAAATTTACTATGCACTCAAGATCCTATACAAGTATAATGTTGGATCTAAAGATTATCATGCCCCACCAAAGGTCATCGATATCTAAAAGTTTACCTACTAGTGGTGCCACACCCACTAATGATACTTGTGTATATTTACCAACACACCTAAGGTTAAAATGTGACAATTGTCAAAATATATTTCAAATACATTCTTGTAGTTTTATAAGACATTTCATATAGAATAAAATATACTTTAGTGTTTGAAACCCCATTTCCAAATCAAGAAAATAATTTTTCATAGAAAATGACATTTTGAATAAATTTTCACTTACATTCAATCCTTTTAAAACACATATCAGTTTAAATCAATGAAAACTGAAATAAATTTACCCAGAACAATAATAAAATAATTTTATTAACCTTTTTAATAGAATCACTTACCTCAGACTAGTATAACCCTATCTACCTTTAACAATAGGGATTGGAAAAAAATGAGAACGTCCTTTAAAAGACAAGGAACCCCAGGAAACTAAAATGGACCGATAGAAAACACTCTATGAACACAAATCCAAGCACATTTGAAGCCAATACTGTAGGGAAAAAATCCAAGGAAGAACCAAAAGGATTGTTTTTCTAGGAAAATGTATAGTAACCAAAAAAATGATCACATGCTTAATGAAATTATCTGGAAGGGTTGTAGGTGTCCAAAATCACCCATTAAATATTTTTGGTCAAGAGTTTTAAGGGAATAAAATGAGTGAAATTTAAAATCATATATGAGTCACCCTAAAATAAAAACTCATGATGATTATATAGTGTGTACTCCCATTACAATTCATGTAATCAATGAAGCTCTGGTACATCAAAAAACATATTATTTATTAGTTAAAACTCAATTTTTGACATTATATGATGTGAAAATATAACATGATGTGTAAACCAATCATTCTATATATCAAGTTCAATTCATATATCTAAAAAACATTACACTATGTGTAAACCATTTACATGACATTTAATCACCCATCACAATACAAATAATGAAGTTTTTTAGTAGAAAAAACCCAAATACACTTCTTTGAGTGTTCTCATTGCATGGAAAGAAGAACTCTACGTCATTTACATATTTATACCTCAACTATATTAATTGAAAACATACATCCTTGAACATTTGTTCATTTCCCCAAAAAAGGATATGTATCCATGAGAAGCCCATTCACAGACCCAAAAAAGGTTAATAACCAATGCATAAACAATGGAGTACCAGAAAATCATAATACTGTGTTATAAACATTCTTTTTATAACACTAGGAAAACATAATTTTTAGTAAATTTTAAAAAAATATAAATTAACAAATTTCTAAACATATTGTTTATATTATACTAATGATAGTTTTATTTTTATATTGAATTGTTACTATTAATTTTTTTATCTTACAAGATAATTTATAAATTTTAAAAATATCTATAAATTTAATAACTATAATGAAAATATTTCATATCATACTCATCAACTTTTTACAGCTCTTCCCATATTGTAACACTTTTCGACATAAATGATATGTGTATATTCATTAAAAAAGTAATCATATTTGAGAAAACATTTGGTGTGAGACTAATAAAATATGAATTATATAGAATAAAATCATATTAATTGATTTTATTTATAATATTAGAGATAATATTATAAAAAATATCTTTTAGTATGTATTGTCATATTTTTAACAATTTATCATTATGTGTTTTAATTATTGATGTACAATTGTGGTGGTAAAAATATATATGAAAAAAAGTTGAAACTCAACTATGTGAGGTTAAAGTATTAATTTCATGTTCACCATTAATGTTTCTATCATGAAAATGCTCCCACATTTTCTTTTATTCTTACACACACCATCTTTTTAATGGCATGCAGTTAGTGGGAATTTACCAGTGACACATTGAAATACACATTAATCGAGATGACTAGAGATTGAGATCATTCATACCTTTTAAGGGGTAATGGTTTTCTATACAGAGACTCTCTAATATATTTAATATTTATTCCTGATTCCCTCCCAAATACCAATTTTGGAGTGCTACCCTTTTTCCATATATTTTTTAACAGCATGAATCGATGCGAATATATTTATATAAACTATATGTTCTCTATAAATTTGAATATATATATATATATGTATCATATATTATGTCATTGATGGAACAATATAAAAATATCAAAATTTTCCATCATCCACTTATTATTTTTATTTTTATTTCATTTAATATCGAGTAACTTTATGATCAAAACTTTATTTTCATCCAGTGAGATGGTAGGTTTTTATTTAGTTACGATTGATCCCACAATATGGGATTCCTATGTATCCCTTTTATGGGAATCAGAACTCATATAGTTTTGGGACACATAACCTGAAACATTTTACATTTAATGGTTTTATAACAAGTACTATTACAAGAATTTTATGTTTGAAATGAAATAATATCATTCATATTGTTTAAATTCTTCTAAGATAGATTTTTATGTGATAGATTTATTACAATGGTTGGTCTATGACATACATAGAAAGAACCCTCTCTTGTTGATCTTAAATGGAATATAATCCAATTATGATAGGTTTTTTTCAAAATTTATATAACATGGTGAGATATGTGATTAGTTTTCTATTAGTCAGATAGACCAAAGAGTCACATATAGCCTCATAAAGAATATATCCTACTGAGAAATTTTTAGATGGAATATAGTCTTAGTGAAAGGATTACTAGTCTCATATATAATATAACCCTTATAATAAAGAAAGAGGTGATTTCATGAGGTACATGGCCCCATAAAGATAGTATCACATGGAATACCCATAAATATAAGTTCACACGGGATATGGATGACATAAAGGTGAACTAGAATCTAAGAGGTAATATTACCAAATGGGTAGTAAAATATGAAATAATGCATAATATGAATTGTAGATAAAGGAAATTTAAAGTTATGATATTGGGATTAAACCATATGTACATGTTTTATGTGTAACAACCCAAATAATTATAAATAAAATTTCAGTTCCTTTAGTGTCTAATGGATATTGAATACACATAAACTCATTTTTTAATTATATCCAAATGAATTTAAATGGATATTAATTATCTTTATTGTTGATAATATAGCATTTGAATAGCGATCACATGATTAGTATAAATATAGGGTTTTAACAAATCCTTTTGGAACAGTCAAAGAAGTGATAGCCTCAACCAGTAGGATCATACCTTATGTAGCCCATTTATCAGAGATTTAAAGGGATATATAATTTCATGGACTTTCCCTAGACCATTTTCAAGATGAGATCCAACAACTTAAGCATCATTGAAATAGTTTACAAGAGAAGTTCAAATTCATTGAGATTATGGCCCAAACAGTGTTCACTGAATGACCGCATAAAATCCCTATCATCGTGCACCATAATATTAAGGGATATGATTGTGTAATAATGGGATATGTAACAATTCCCTAGAATTATTGATATGTAAATTATTTTTTATTGAATAATGAATATATTTTTCCTATTATTGTTACATTAAAATTTTGTTTTAAAGTAAAAATAGTATATTTTTTTAATATTCAAATTCAATTAAAATATATATATTAATGAATTAATTTAATTTTGAAAAAATTAAACTAAAAAAAATTATTATTAAATTGCCTTTATAAATGATTATATAATCATTATGAATTCAAATGTAATTTTTTTAAGGTTTGAAAACTATTTTTTTAAAAACCTTTTATTTTTCAATAAATATAAATTTTTATATTAAATGGGAAAATTCGTATATTTAGAAAAAAAATTAGATAAAATGTATATTATTTTTGGACCAAGATGTAAAAATTATACAATGGTTCAGTTTTTCTAATTTCTTGAGATAGTCTACTTTTTTGGTAAAAATTAAATACAGTATTAATAAATAATGTTTTTATGACAACATAAGGACCCAATAATGATCTAATAAAATACTATAAAAGAGATATTCTCCCAAATATATCTTTGTCCTTTAAAATAATTAAATTTGTGTTTATTTTATTTATTTTAGGAATCCTCTTAATCCTCCAAGACCAATAATATAATTTAAGGTTTTTTAAACTCATTTACTTGAAAGTATTTTTCACCACCCCATAAAAAAAGAGAAATATTATAATATCTTTATCCCTTAGACATATAAAATAATTTATACCACTCCCCTTTTTCAGGAAACCATGGAATGGTTTGTGGTTTTGAATATTTTAGTGTTTAGTGTCCAAAACAATAATAATAGAGAATCCAACCACCATTCCTATATAAACCCACCCAAGAACCCATTTATCTTCACTCAAGCTCTTTTTAGTTCTACCACCCCCTCCCCCAACTCCCTAGATACCGACCAAGGTGCCACCAAACTCCCAAGATGCATCCCCTAAGCCTATAGAGTCACATATCCTAGTAATGGATCCCCCTCTCTTCTATTTCTTGAAGCACCTCGTTTTTGTCAGGTGTTTTAATTTCCATTTTATTGATTTGGTTTATTTTAATCTATAAGTACATACTATAAATTTAATTTATACATGATTAGACCTTCCATTCACACCCATTATTCCTTGAATGATCATTTAAACCCACCCATTTCTATGCTGAAATTTATTAAGGGTTTTCTATCTTCTTATTTCCATTAAAGCATTTATTTTATATTATGAATCTAAAATTACATTTCACATGTTGGGATATTATTTTCCAGGATACCCTATTTTCCATTTAATGTATAAATGATTAGAGACCTTATTATCTCTCATAAACATATTTTATTAATTTCTATATGACGTTGTTATGCTGCCGAAATTACATGATGATTTTCCATGACAAAATCATTATGTTTTCAATACCATATTCATTACTCTATCAATGGTATTCACCATTATGCACATATACTTTTTTATTGTGGAATTACATGTATTTATTCCACATTCAATGATCAGGGAATAAATGATGAGGTTGAATTAATCCATGTTATATGATTTATGTGGCACACATAAGATAGAGATTGAAATGATTATGAAGGGTGTACCATAATAGCACACCAATTCATTGGGTAATATTTATTATCATGATATGTCATTTTGGGATAGGGGTTTAACTGATTTTTTATAGGACTTTTTTCCATCATGAATGAAACCATTTATGGGAGAAGTTCGAGCTCATCAAGATCATAGCCTAAACCATGTTCCCTATATGGCCCCATGAAAGCCCCACCATCACACACCTTACTCATAGGGTGTATACTAGTGTAATAAAGGCATATGTATTGAGACACTAGAATTAGGAATATTTAAATTATTTTTGTATACAATTATGAATATAGTTTTCCTATAATTGTTACTTAGTAAATTCTTTTTAAAGTACAAATATTATTTCTGGTCAATATTCAAATTTATTTAAGAAATCAATTTTGATGAATTATAACTTTAAAATAGACAATATTTTAATATGATATTTTTATTAAATTACATATATAAATGATCGTATAATTTTTAGGAAGTCCAATGTAATTTTAATTAAGGTTTGAAAACTGTTTTTATCAAAACTAGTCAATATTCAATAAATGACGGCGGTTTTTTTAAAGATCAATTTTACATATTTAGTAAATTATTGAAATTAAATGAATATTATTTTTGAAATCAAGACATTGAAATTATACAACATTGAATTTTTCATATTATTTTGAGACATTGAATTTTTGGATAAAAATTAAATATCATATAAATATATAATATGTTTTATGACATCATAATGACCCAATAGTGATTTAATAAAATACTATAAATTGTATATTAGGCCAAATATATGTTTTTCCTTTAAAATAATGTAATTTTATGTTTATTTGATTTATTTTACAAATCCTTAGTGAATCCTCCAAGACCTATAATATATTTTATGATTTTTTAAAACCATTTCCTTGAAAGTATTACTCAACTCCACATAATAAAGTGAAATATTTTATTATCTTCGGATCATATCATGATAAAATAATTTTTAACACTTCACCTTTCCAAAAACTATGATTAAAAACCATGGTATTCTATATGTTTTTGAATATTGTAGTGTATAGTGTCCAAAACAAAATTATAATTAATTCCCCCACATTTCCTATATAAACCCACCCATAAGCCCCTTTAACTTCACTAAGTCTCTTTAATGCTCTACCAACCTCTACCCCATTCTCCCTATATTCCTTAAAAATCACCTCCAGGATCCATGATATACCACCCCACTGTCCTCATGATAAGAACCCTTATTATCTATGGAATACATGATTGTGATAACCAAGAATATTATACCTATCTAATATGAAAATTATAGAGCATAATTTTTTAAGGGAATACATGAAAAAAGAAGAGTCTGATTGTGTGCCTAATTATTTTATAATGCTTGTCTGGTGGATTTAGTGGGGGTATAGATTATTATATTCATAGGTCCAATATCATTATGAAGAGATTATGTATAATTGAAATTATTGTGCATATATTTTCTTAAAAAGGGAGCTAGGGGTGGAGCATCGCCCTAGTAAATAGCAAAGTAGATAAGCTTCACATGAGTTGATTCTTATCTAGAAACTTCTCCTTAATTATTGAATATGGGGGAATTCACCCTATTGAGGTATACCATGGTGATATAAACTAGTAGTATTTAGGGAAATTATGTTATATCTAGTGATATGATAACGGTGTTTCCACCATTATGATATTAGGGAAAAGTGGTCACCCTAGTGGTGGATCTTATGTGATGTTAAAGATAGTAGTCCGAGGTATAGAAAGATTCATTAAAGAAGATGAAACACTAATATATGTCATAGAATGGGTATTTTCGCTAGTGTTGATGAACTATGGGAGAAGTGGTATATTATAAATTTTTTAACTTGTGATGTATAAACTACTATTACTTTTGATAATTACCTTAGGTTTTAACCATCACAATCTATCAAGAGGTAGTCAGAGACTTGGGATTGAGAATATAATGATAAAATATAAGGGATTTATCTTTGTATTCAAATATGTGTGAATGAGGAAACCAAGGGTATCATATAAAGTAAAATATTGATACTTGGTAAAAGTATGGTAGATCATTGTAGACTCACTTTTAGGTTTAAATGGGTGCGATAATTTTGGAACACATGTTGGTTTCTCAAGTGGGCTTGGGAACTGACTAGGAGATATGGGTTAATGACTATGGGTGCCATCCTAGAAGCTATATAAAACCTTGTAGGTACTAGAATAATAACACATCATTTTTTTGAGACTTTCCACTATCCATTCAATGTATTCATCCATTAAAAAAATAGAGAACCAAAACTTTCACAACGTCAGAATTGGAACTGACATAAACAATGGGTTTTAATTATGTGTTCACAATGACACTATTATGAATGTGGATTTAAAATATGAAGAATACAACCTAGGATAATCATTGGTATAGTGGTTCATAACACTTCTTGAATTCCATAATAATGCACATATATTATTTCAGGCTAGTTGATTCATGATAAGGCATAGATAAACCATTTTATAAATATTATAAATATTTCGGGAGTAGAATAAAGGTATTATTCTCAAAAATCATTAATGTATCCATTAAATCTATGTGCACTAGTTTCTAGTTATACACAGGGTTAGTGTGTTGTCCATGGTTTCTCTCTACCCTAAATGTGACTGTACTATATGTATAGGTTTGGAAAAACCCTCCCACATGGGTAAAATTACCTAGGAAAAGATTTTGTGTGATGGTGTGTATAAGTAAAAATAAATAATGAGGTTGACAAAATGACAATGGAAAAGGAATAGGGTGAAGGAATGAGTTGATAAAATTTGGTTAAATTGTATAAAATTTGTAAAAAAATCACTTGGTAGTTTCAGACATCTCCAATCGTTACCTTTATATATTTTTTATTTATCTTACTTTTAAACTTTTAAACTCTTTCATAGGGTCAAGATAAGGAACACTTAAAAAGATTTCTCAAATATTGAATATTCTACCATGATTATGTATATGATTGTACACATAAATCCTAATCAATTGAATATAATCACTATTGGTCATCAAGATTTATAAATCATTCTTATAACAAATTAAATCAACTACCCACTACCAAACTATAGTCCTCTATACAGATTCAGCCATCCAATTGACACGCTGATGATGAATAATATTTTCTCCACCCACAAATCCTATCAATGTGATGTTATGTCTAGGAAAACATTTCCCTTGATGTTAATATTATTCAAGAATCTATATTAAATTCATCATACCAATTTGTATATAATTAGGAAATTTTGTATGATGAAAATGAAACATATTCAATCATTAAGGAATCCTTCATACAATGTCAAACAAGTTGATGGAGCCTCTAGTGAGAATTATTTATTGGAGGAATCTTCTCTAAATAATTTTCATTTATCAATTGCGTAAAGAAATCTATGCTAATATGTAAATGTTCACATGGGATGTAGGACTCTAAAAAAACATTTAAAATTCATATATTTCATTCAACCACTATCATGCCCTCATTCTAGAGAAATTGAGCTAGTGGAATTCTAAAACTAACACATTTAACCTATTGCTTTGGAAGTTCAGCATCTATATCTAGTGATTCCATAATATTGGTGGAATTCACATCCATGGTAATATATATAATGAGATATCACCTCATTGTAGTGTCTAGGGTGATTCCAATTGAACTTTAGATTCTTCAAGGGAATAACATTCATTGGTTGTGAGGGATCTAATAAAGGATGTTTACATATCCTTTAGAATTCCCTTTAGTACATGGATAAAAATGTTCATAATACCACATGGTTAGAGTCCCATGGTTTGATTTCCTTAGAATATTTTATAAATAAGTGACTATTATGATTGTCCACAAGGCCCCATCCTTTCATCATTGTATTCCATAGTCTTCCAGCTAGTAGTGAGGGTGTATGTTGGTATAGTGGGGAGACTATACCATCTTTATCAGAGTAAAACAATACGGTAAGTAATGAGGTAAAAATAAACATCCATATTATAATAATATTGATAAAATAATATTCGATTATATATATAGATTATTTCAGGATAGTACAAAATATGAGGCAGATAATACAGGGTATCCAAAATTCAACCAACACTATATAAATAATCTCATATTTAGAATTTAAAAAAACCAAAAATCTAATTCAAAGAGAAATACATAATTAAATGTTGGGGAAATTGGAGATTTAATGTTGTAATAATGACCAACCCGAAATATCACATGAGATACCCAAGAATACCTCAACCGAGTTATGACAAGTTGATTCTACTATATCATACACATCATCACTACTATCACACATCATTTTTGGTATTTTCTCATCACCATTGCCCACTCTAAACAATATCAACGTCATCATCTTTGGTTGATACTAACCATCCTCTAATTGGACTCTAAACCCTTCACCTAAGAAACACAGAAGTCATCATTGACAACTAATTGAGACGTAAGAATATCAAAACATACCATGATCACCCAAAAACATCTAAAACCAGAAATATGAAGGAAGGATCACCATTGAAGTCCTAAAGGGGGAGAATACATTCTATATACACTAGAAACCATCAACATACAAACATTAAATCCCAAAACACAATTAGATATCACCATGCTAGACTTCCATGGAAAAAGTGGTGGACCAGAATGTTAGAGAAGATTTGCTGGATAGAGGCCTTAGCAGAGTCCACAAATCCATATATCTTCATACCTTGATTTAGTAACCACTTAGAAGTCAAAAAGATAAACTAAATGAAAACTCAAGAATGTCCTTGGGAAGAAATTCCCCCCAAATATCATCAAAATCACAAGAAATGAAGAATCTAGCACCAAAGAAGTAAAATAATGAGTTTTCCACCATTAAACCTCCAACAACATCCCATGATGCCCCAAAACCCTCATAGACCCAATAAAAATGTGGTCAAGCATGATGGGTTGTCCAAAAAGGGCGTTAACGAGGAAGGACACCATAGGCCACCACCGATGGAAACCCAAACATCCTGAACCACCAGCACCCAAACCTAGATATGGATGTCCAAAGTTCATAGATTGACAGAATGAGTAGAAGTTAGAGTTGAATGGTACACACACTCACGAGAGACATCATTCTGAATGCTCGAGTGAAAACTATTACTGTAATAATATTCAACTGGAGGAATTTTTTTATACCAACAACATTTTAAATCGATATAACTGGATATTATCTTAGAATATCCTCTATGTTTTTAACAATTCTCTTAGACAGAACATATTTCTTAGGACAATACATATGGTTGAAATGAAACTCTATATCAAGAGCTAACAGAAGACTTCACCCAAACACTAAAGAAACTTTCAAATTATGATGAGATTCAATTGGATTTAGTACCCCATGAAAACTTACCCCATCCATAACACATTTTCTACAAAAAAAGATCTAAATATGATTCATTACTAGTATAAATGATGATTATGGCCTTCTTATAGGGATAAAAAACAACAAATAATTACATCAAGATAAATGATAAGATAAACCCTAATGGTTACCAGTACCCTTAATAATATTTCAAAAAAGTGTAAAGGCATTCTTCCTAAAATATATTTGTCATTATATACAAAACCAAAGTATATAATTTATATAAATGTCTTATATAACATAGTTTATCTTAATAAAATACCATCACATAAAACCTCAAAAGGGGGGTAAAATAATTTGAACATATGATCAATATTTAACTAATAAACCAATAAAACATCCATAAATATTAAGTTAATATTACCTTGAGACATATATTATTCAAAAATATAATTCACTATTTAATCTATAAATAATCTCTAATCTTATAAAATATCATTTTCATTTTAAACATTTGTTTAACATTGTACTTCTATAAAATTAAACATTGTTTGATTATTCCAAAATTCTTATAGGTGGAGATAATAACATGAAATTTCACTAAAAGATGTACAATTATATTTTCATAGGGCACATTTATACAAAAAAAAGTCATGAAATTCCCAACTAAGCTGCCGAGGATAAATGTGGCCTAATTATCATGATTTAATTTATCTATTGTGATTTTATATGATTTCCCTTTTCCATTTCCTTCAACATATTTTGTGAATTATCATCCATAATAGCCCATATATTGGGTCACTAATTCGCACAATGTCCAAGCTCCTTACACATGAAACATTGTAGTGTGAGTGGTCCATTATATAGATTTTTCTCTTTATTTGAATCAATAACTAACTTCTTCTCATTATATCAGAATCTGATTTCTTAATGACGTTCCCTTTTAGACATAAAACATTTATTATTTACCTTCCTTTCATGTTTCTTACCACAATTTGAGCATAAAGTAAATCTCATTTTCTTCTCTATGATTTTTTAGTTTTTACTTTGAATTAAATTTTTCACTTCATAACCAAACCATGAGATTGAAACATTAATCTAACCTCCATTAAACCTTGATAGCACATCAAAAAAACACTTCATAGATACTACAGTATATTATGGATAACACCCATTGGAGACTTTCATTTAAAACATTATAGAATAAATCATCCTTACATTCATGTTGGATGACAATACTAGAATCATACATTGAAGGTATTGTAAAAAATTTCTCATAGGTAGAAATGGACTCATCATCCTTTTCATATATCCCAATGAATTGATTCTATATTTTCATTTGAGTAATATGTGGAATTTAAATAATAAGAAATAATTTCTTGATCTTTTCCTAGTGCATTGATTCAATTTAATCATGATTCCTTGAATTCTTGATAAGATCCCACCATTGATCCGCTTCACCATTCAAATGGTAGATAGAAAAAATGAATTTTAATTTTCTGGACACTAGTGAATGGAAAATATATTTTCAGTGGTGATAATCCATTGTTTAGAAACTTGTGGTTTAGAAGACCCACTAAAATGTTGCCTCATGATGGACAAAATAAAATGTTTTCTATTCTTTTTTTGGTTGGATGTCTAGCTTGATTTATAACTTGAGAAAGTTGTATGGTCAAAAAATAATATTTTTCAATCCCTCTCCCATAACATTTGGATGATCAAGAGTACAATAATTTCATTTTTAATCACATTAAAAATTAACATGGTTCTTACAGTTTTCATCCATTGACTAAAACTAAAATCATAGTGTGAGAAACACTAATCATTATGGGGAACCATGAAATAATGAAAAATCACATATAGTATGTATAAATCATAACACCTTATTTTTAATTTACTACACCTTAGGATTATCCTAGTACAATCATAATAATAATCAATTCAATTCAATCATGATGTTTTATAGTGGGTTTCTGAATTTACAATGTATATCCCACAGGAGTGTAAGACCAGGTGTCCAGCAAGGCATGTTGTCATGCACCGAGTGATGATCGATTCTAGATCAATGCACCCTATTTAGAGTTATTACCCCTAGGTACGTCTATTTCAAATCCACATCCATGTGTAGTGTCTATATTGGGATGTATTTACTTGGAAACGTTTTTTTATCCCTTATTAAAATTATAGGACATTTTCCTATACATTGAATTATCCTTAGACTTATACATAGAGAAATATCAACCCATATCCTTAGTAATATCCGAGAGATCCCACTAAATCATTCTCATCATAAATTCCAATTGGTAAATAAAGCATTTCTTATAATATGAACTATAGAGACCTAAGCTGTTTATACAAAGGTATTAAATATTTTTAGATGAATATTCAATAGATTACATAACAATTTCCCAACTACTATAATAGTTCAATGTATTTGGAGACTAGGAACATGATATTATGAATTTATGAAATATATTTATCATATTTCATAAATATCTCCCCCTTTAGTACTCTTTACAAACATTCCCTAATAAAAAACTGTATATATAACTTGAGGGATATAATCAGAAGAAAATGTGAGATTAGAAGCTCATTTAGGGTAAAAACAGAAATACATATGTAAAACGAGATCATAAGGTTATGATAATGTTATCATAACATTTGAAAACCAAACCATACATATCAAGGATCAAAATCTTGATTTTTATAATAAATATTGTTATTTTATATGACATGAATCATAATAAAATCAAAGAGCATGATCTATGAGTGCATAACATTGGATAAGATGTAAATTTTTGGAATAAACATAAAATAGAAAATATTATGTTAAGGATACAGAACAATAAATTCATAACATTTTAGACTTGTTATAACCACCCTCGTACCTACTTTGATCATAGGATGGACCCCTTTGTACCCTCCTACAGGCTTGGGATAACCTCTCATATACCCTCTTTTGGTCTTGGGAAATCCTCCTATGTACCCTTTGAGTTCATATAATATTAAGTATTACCAAAAAAAATTGGGGGAGATATTGGTCTCACAGATCACATAATGCATACATTTTTCTTCTACAAGATCATTGAACATTCAACATAACAGACCCCATGAAATGAAATTGGTTTCATAAAACATTTAATCATAGCTTAACTAGTGGAAAAGTAATGGTTTTAATAATCATTTCATCATATGATCGAAACATAACACAAGATAAAGACATGGGTTACATAAAACTTTTTTCACATCATAACCTATTTAAAATATACATGTTTTATAATCATTTCATCAACTCATACAAACTTAACATGTGGAAAAATAAATGGAGTTCATAAGTATATTTTCATTGCATAACCCGGGAAATAAAAATAGGATTCATAAACATATTGTCATCACAAACTATTCAAAGAAATAATACTAATGGTATATCTTATTTATTTACTTATTAAATCATAATTTTCATTAAGGGATGTTGTCTTAGATGTAAAATTAGATAAATCATATGGATCATTTCATGAGAAATATAACCTTTCGTTGAAAAAAATATTTAAAAATAAAAAAATATTTTCAAATACATTTCATTAAAAATAAATTTCAATATTTATAAAGTAATATTAAAATAAAATAATGGTCATAATGGAATGAAATTTCATTCAAACCAAACCCAATGATTTATTTCACAATTTTGGGAAAATCCAAAGGGATATTATTTTTGAAAATAATAAGTATATTCCTTTTAAAACATTTTTAAAAAACATAATCATATATAAAAATTTATTTATTAAAAAATTTGAAACAAAATGTTAAAAAATTGATACTATTTTTAGAAAAAAATATTTTTAATAAAAAAACTATTTTTGACTAAAAATAATATTTTTCATAAAAATATTATATTTGAACTCTACAGTACATAAGGAGAGGAAAATGAAGGGAAAACATGTATTTTCATGACATAATATAAGGCGAAGAAAATTCATTAGTATCATTATAGGTAGATCATATGAGAATTTCATTAGAAACGTGATCTTATACAATACCGATAAATAACGAGATTTTCTTAAATCATTTTTCTTCAATTATTGAGAAACCCCTTTTAATGGTTGAGGGGGAGCCAAACCTACACCACAAAAGAACACGATGACACCAAGAGCCAAACCACCCCACTAAATGAACCGAACCTAAATCCCATAACAAATGAATGAAACATCACATCACTACATTCTTTTTATGCTCCGCCATAATAGGCGGGTGTCCCAGCAAACCAACCCCACCTCACATCGCCATCTCGAGAGTAGAAAACTGGACTGAAACCACACACTGGTGAACAAATTCGAAAATGGGTGATCAAGTGAAAAACCACACCATGAATAGAATTATAAATTATAGATTCAATAATGTAAAATAAAATCCAAACTTGAACATTCAAAATATGATGAACAATGGTTATGGATTCATCGACAGAACTACTAAATGAGAAACCACGGGACTACCGATCCATGATAAATGATGCCACAATGCCAAAATAAAAACCTTATAGATCATTAAATGAAACATGAAATATCACAATGATAATTAAATTATTAATATGAAATTTCAAAGGGTTTATATATACACCTCTTATTAGAATATAGGTGTGTAACAAAATTATATATATTAAATTAGTTAAATTGAGACAAAAATATCTTACATATCAAGTTACATTTAAATCATAAACCCACTAAAATATAGATTCTAAAATGGATATGTAATTATAAATAATTTTAATTATAATAATATGAAAATAAATGTGTTGTAATTATATACACCATATGAAATAAACATATTGTGAATATGACATTTTTCTAATAGAAAACTAAAAGTGTGATAGAAATACCGTACCATAAGTCTTGGATTCCTTCATACTCATTAGAACCTATTTTATAATAAATATAAGTTTATTATACATATATTAATGAAAAACAATTACATATATAATACCATATAGGATTTACTTATGCAATTTAATTTTTTGTTTGTTAACAATTCCATATTAAAGTCACATTTTGGGTACTAACCACTTTTTTTTTCATATATGTTCTGATTTATTATTTTCTTTCCCCTTGAATTAATCATGATCCCATAATATCTATAGTAATAAATATTAAATAAATATAACACTTATTTATAAATTATACTTTTAATACCAATCATGGATTATGGTTTAGAGAATTTAAGTAAGTACAATCATGAAGATGGTAGGTTGCACCTGCGCATGAGTAACATTTCCATTTTTAACGATCATTTTGAACTGAATTAGGTAATTTTTTAAATTTCCTAAATGATCATAAAATTATAAATTCCATATTATTTATTTATTTATACTTATACATGTCATACTATTTGAGTAGTTATGACATTTGAGTCACATTGCTTCGTGAAGAAGTTAGTTCACATGTAGATGAACGACATTATCATATTTTAATAAATCAAAATGTATGAAA
Source organism: Viscum album (assembly GCA_963277665.1). Lineage (NCBI taxonomy): Eukaryota > Viridiplantae > Streptophyta > Magnoliopsida > Santalales > Viscaceae > Viscum > Viscum album. The sequence goes on from OY728141.1 coordinate 480,698,768, forward strand.
AAATGATATATTATATTTTTATAATGATAAATATTTTAATAATATCATAATTATTTCATTTATACAACATATATTCTTTAATTGTATCCCTAATACCTTCCATGTAAAGAATTAGTGAAAAACGTATCACATCGCTTCGTGAGGTGATAATCCACCGTACACACAAGTAACGTTATCATATCCCCTATGGAATATGAAGTAAAAAATATATATATTCTATTATTAATATATAGGTATCAATAAGTTATAAATTTCACATATAAATACTTTATGTCCATCATTATACCCAATCGTGAGTGGTGGTAATGAAAAAAATGAATGACATCAATTCGTAAAGAGGTAGTCTGATGTACTCATAAATGATGATTTCATATCCCATTTGATGGAAGTGGAGACGTTTGTGGGTAAAAAAATTAATTTAAAACATATATGTATATTAAATAATTATTTGAGTTTTATATTATCATGTTTTAATAATAATTTATGGAGGTGGGGGAAGAAATAAAATAAAATCTCTCGTTGAAAAACATTACCTATTCTTCGGGTAACCTCTTTAGGATTGAAAAACAAATTATAATTTGGATCTAATTAAAAAAATATTGATTATAGAAAGACATTTCAGAATTATTGATGTGATTTTGGAAGTTATTGTTTGATAAAAAAGGGTTTAGAGTTGTGAATAAGAGAGGAGAGGGGTGGCCTTTTATATGAAAAGTCATGGCACATTGGTATGTTTTCCAAAAGAAAAAGGTGTACCCAAATTTTTCTCATGCCTATAGGTTACAAAATATATTATTGTTGAGAAATATAAAGTATATGGTTTTAATATAGCCATTAAATAGATTTTAGACATGTTTTTAGTCAATTTTAACCCTTCTCTTTTTAGTTTAACCACTTGGTATACCCATTTCTACCTTAATTGTGGTAATTAATTTTTATTGTTTCTACTATTTATTTTTGTTTAAAATTAATTTGAAATTATGTTATAATATTAATTATTTTATTCCAAATATGGAATCCATTTTTTATAAATTCAATTCACAAAATTTTGAAAATGAAATTTAGAATTAATCTCATGAACGTGATGAGAAAACAAGTTTCCATAGAGAAAATGTTCAAAAGTTTATATTGTTTTTATATCCAATTTCATTACAGATTTTATTTCAATTACATAAATTTAATTTGAAGTTATTTATCTTTAATATATATTTATAATATAATTTTCCTTTACAGATAAGTTAAACTATACTTTAGTTTTCAATTAATATTCAATGGTTTTACTATTAAATGAAAGAATAAACTTTTCATAAAATTCTCACAAAATTCATGCTTATCTAATATGGATTTTTTTATTCAAAAAAGAAATATAATTTTTTAAAATAAATTTTATTAAAGTTTCAAAAATTAGTTTTAAAATAAATTCAGAAAAAGGTGAAAAATAGATATTTTAGGAAGTACAATTTTTAAGCGTAAAATTGGATTAATCTTTTGTCCCATATTTAGTAAACACATGTAATGAATTTAGAATATGTTATGAATATATTATTCTAAAATTTAATTAAAAAAATTCCCCAAATGGTTTTTTTATTTTATTTAGGTAAATCATGCTTTTTTCAAAATAATATATTTTCAAAAAAATCATCTATGTTTAAATTTTTTTTATTTTAATATTTTGTTAATTGGAAACCAAAGAATTAATTTTTTACACTTGTGTAAACCATATATTTTAATTATTTGTGTAATCCCTTTTATACCATCCTTTCCAATGGATAGCTAATAAATATCATATTAAATAATAATATTTTAATAGTATGTCACGTTTCGTTTAAACTCATTATTTCATGTATCATAAGTTACCCATAGTTTTTCAGGTAATGTAAGATAAAATTAGTGTTATGTGTATCAAAAATATCAAATGAATAAATTTATTTGGAAGAGAATTATTTCCCTAATATCTGGGAGTTACATGTTTGGTTTTTTGCAAGAACATGGAAGATGGAAGAGTGGTGAAAATAGGATAGTGGACTAAAGTGAACTCATTTCAAATTAGTGACATAGAAAGCAAATTCTATGTAATCCTAAAAATAGAGAATAATTTGTGTAATAAATGAATTATAAATAATGTAAAAATTTATATTAAAAAGATAACGCAAGTAGACAATTTTGATGGTGTTTAATATTTAATGAGATAATCATATTAGAAGTACCCAACATTTCAAAATAGGATATTGTTAAATATTAATATTATAAGGCTCAGAATCATTTTTTTATCCTTCAGTGATTAATAATTTAAATTTATATGGTTTTATGAGGATTAAATACACTAATGGTGATAAGTTATTTGGTACATTTTTTGATTACTTCACTTGTATTACTTTTGTTGTGTTTTTGAAACACAAGGTCGTGACCTTATAATGTTTAAAAGTTTTTAAATTAGTGAAAATTTTTTTGGTTTTTCTCTATATATGATTCAGAGAGACTTCAGAGATGAATTTATAGCTATTATTTTTTAGTATTATTTAGATAATCATGGAATCAAACATGAACTTTATACACTATATGCACCATAGAAAACTATTATTGATGAAAGAGAAAAAAAGGTTTGGTGAAGATAGAATAAACATTGTTTTTTAAGAATGATACATATTGATTCTTTTTAAAAAAAATTCTTATTGTATAGGTTTTATTTAAAAACATTTTTTACAGAAGTTAAATTTTGATATATACACTTATAAGATGCATGTTTATTTTTTTGTGGAAACTTCATGTTTTTTGTAATCATTTTGTCATCATGGTTAATAGTAAAAATACTAAATAGTTTGAAAAGTGAGTCATTTATGGTATTTTACTATGATATAAAATAAATATAAGAATTTTTCATTTATATATCAAATAACGTGGTACAATTTTTTTTATTATTGATGTGAATTTTCTAGAAGAGTCACGTAATGAAATTATTCATTGTAAAGAAAGTTACATATGTGACAATAACGATATTATTCTTAAAAATCATAATGAAATTTAAGAAATATTTGAAAATTTTAAAGATATATATGTTGAAAAAGAATATTCATCCATTTAGATCTCATAATTAAAATAAAATAAATCTCTTTCAAGGCTAAGAAGGTAGGTTCTTATCCAAATAATCTTTAGTGATTAGGTGAATAAGGTAAAAAAATTGAGAACTTTGGGAGCTAGAACTCATACAAAATTTATTTATAATGTTGAACCAAGATATTTGGAAGATGATTTAAATCATTAATATAGGTTTAATTATATAAATGAATAATTGGTCTAGATAAAAAATAACAGAACTTAAGTGTTGTTACCCCGTCATAAAAATAAAAATGTCATCGAGAAAATGTGGATGTTCCAAAATAAATTAAATGAGAAATATTGAAGTGGTAATAAATTAAGAAATAATAGTGATTATAGGATATTAATATATAATGACTAGCTTGTAATTAATCTTTAAAAATCATTAAAAGTACTGATACTATAATAATAGTTCATTCTATTATAACCCAATGGGAAAAATATTTTTCAAATGGATAGAAAACCTGATATTCTCAATGTTGAGTTGGAAGAGGTACTATTTATTGAGGAATCATGTGTGTTATTTCTTGAAATATAAGATAATTGTGTTTTCATATAATATATGGTTTTATATGAAATAAAATAATCCCAAATACTTTGGAATTCTAATATTGAAACATTCATAAAGAAATTAAATTTAAAGAAGGGGAGTGTGATCAATAATATTTACATCAAAGATGGAAAAAGGTACCACTTGTTATTATTATTTTTATGTATATGATATTATATTTTTTAAAATTATGACAATATTTTTGAGAAATATTCCAGGGATATGAATATGTTATACAGAATTATAATTATTGGATAGATGGTGTATTTTGTTGGCCCTAAAATTTCTCAAGATAAAGGTTACATTATTCATTCTCAAAAGAAATATTCATGGTAATTTTGGAATATGTTTGGAATATATGATTCAATAACTATTATAAAAATAGTTATAATGGGAATAAACATATATAAATATGAACTAGGAAATATTTTTATCCATGGGGATTCTAAAATTCGATTGGAAGTCTAATGTACATGAAAACTCCAATATCAGATTTGGTCTATGTTTTTACCCTCTAGGATTAGTACCAAAGTTCTTCAAAATCACTTCATTTAAATAATTTTAATATTATTTTGAGTTATAATAATGATATAATAGGTTTTGGGATAATATATTATAATAAAATTTTCCATAATCTATTTGGTTACATAGATGCAGACAAGGCAGGTTTTATTGATTATCGGAGGTTCACATTTGGTGGAGTTTATTTCTATAGAGATTTTTTTTGGAACACTAAAAATTATAATTATATGATTCTAATAAAATCTAAATCTGATTAAATTTATTCTACTCATTCTATAACTAAATTAATATGGATTATAACATAGTTGGAGTATATTAATATTGGAGTGATGTTTTCACTTCTTCTTTTTTCTGAAAATCAATGTGTCATAAATCATACAAGGAATCCAATGAAGTATTCAATATTAAATAAAATCTATATAAATTTCCTCTTAATAAATAAGAATATGAGGATAAAATAATTGAAGTATTATATTTCATTCAAATTGAGAAAATTGTAATTTTCTCACTAACCCATTGCATAAAAACGAATTTCAGAATATGAGCTTAATGGTTGGAGTTCAACCTCACCTTTATCTAAGATAAGGTATAGTTTGGAAGTCTCTAATATCCTTATATATATGGATATTATTTTCAAAGGGAGACAAAATAAATACAACATAAATCATTCATTAATATTATCTACCGATATTTTTCAAATGGGGGAAATAATATAGGGGATATCTATTGATATGTGTTAACATTTATTGAAAATAATCAATTAGGAGTATTATTTATCAATAATATTAATTCAAATAGTTAATTTATTATTTTATTTTGTTTCCTGTGAACTATTTTAATATTTTTTTATAAAGTTTACATATGATTTTTTTCATTGATTGGCTCTCAAGATAGAACTATCTGGTTGAGGACAGATTGTATAGGATGCGGTAGTATTGATTAAAAATGTATTGATTCTCAGTTATGATGATGAATATTTATTAAATAAATGTTATATAAAATACTTATTCTAATATTATATAATTTAATTCCGAAAAATTAATAGTATTGTGATTAAATAGGTTGGATGAATATCACTATTTTTATGGACTACGTAATATTTTTATTTAATATTTTTATTTTCTATGTCATATCAGGTAGGATAATTATTGTTGGATGATGATTCATTGGTATGTTTGATATGTTTAATTTTGATTTATGTTCCTTGGTATAAGAAAAATCAAAATGAAATGATTATTTAGAACAAGTCTTGAGTTAATGTATATTTGAGAAGAAGATGATCGTGTGAGACATTGTTAAAGAACATATATAAAGTTGTAATATTGTGAGTATTAAAAATATCCTCTTCATATATTGAAATTACCTTGATATGAAATATTAAAGAATAGTGAATTTGATATAGTCTATTGTTTTGTATGTTTTTCAATGCATTGATCATATTAAAACACACATTATAAAAAAAATTATGTGAGGTGAAGTTTTTGTGATCAATATAATGAATTATAATGTTTTGGAGTTAAGGATGAAAAATGGAAAAGGAATTATGTTTTTTATTTCTTTTCAAGCCACGATTATAATACATTATTTCTATAAGTATAACTTTGATAGATCTATATTAGTTCATAGCATGCTTCTCTGGGATTCTTAGGGATTCAAAAGATGTGTTTGGGGGATATTTATCAGTTTTTATATATCATCAGGGACTCCATATGTCATTATTATATAAATAAAAATTCCTAATAACAATTTTTTTGCAGTGTATGAGTTTTTTTTTGAAGTGAAATATAATTTACTATGAAAAATAAAATTCATATGAGATAAATATATGAATCAAAAGACTTCTAGAATTTTTTAAAATTCTATTGATTTGGAAGATTAATTTTTTATGATTTCTAAAAATAAATCATTTGAGGAAATATATCAGTCATTTTTTAGGTATGATTTTATATTGATTAAAATATCATCAGATATACATCATGACTCAAGTAGATAATGAAAAAACAATAATATTTTTCTGTGAAATTTAATAATGTCAATAACGCTTCCAAGACCATTACTAAAATAATCATAAATACATGAAAATATGGATAATAAATAAGATTTTTTAGAGAATGAAGATTCAAAAAATTATGGTAGGATTAAAAGAAGTGGCCTATGATAGTTTTATGTTTCATCTCACAGTTAAAAGAAACTATGTATAGGATAAGTGTAATTTTTTTACTGTTGGGTCTTCAACGAATGGAATTATAATATTTGTATCTATTTCTTATTAGAATAAAGACTAATTAAAAAAATGAAAATAGTGGTAACATTATTGATGAGGATATATGAATAAATATTATATAAAAAATCTGATAATGGTGTGTAGGAACTTAGGAATAAAGATTATAAAATAATATAGAGAATATTTAGAATAAGATTAAGTGATTTATCAATGAAGTTTATAGAAGAGGGTGAGATTGACGATTTTTTATGTTGTTGTATATTTTAAAATATCTCATTCATTATGAATATGTAAACAATAATGGTTTCATATAGTGTTCTAAATGAAAATTGATGTGGCCTATTACAATTGTGTAAAAATAAAAGAATAAATAGAACCACCCAACACACTCAAAAACTTGATAGAAGTATTATTTTGGAATAAATTTCAATTTATACTAACATATATATCATTTTAAATTGATGGAATGACTTTTTAGTATGATTCAAAAAATCATTGTGTTGAGAAATATAAAAACATTTCTAGTATAAACCATGATTACTTGTATCATCTAGTTGATTATAGTGGGTAATGTGTTCATGGAGGATTATATATCACATCAAGGAGTAACCTTCTTATATTTAGTGGAAAACCATGTAAATAAAAATTCTTAATGAGTTTTTTAGGTTTTTTAAAGTGTTTTGGGATAAAAAATAATAAAATATATTAAATGGTGTAATGTTTTTTTTAAATAATAAAAAAATTGGGATCACAAATTAACCCCCCCCCACAGACACCCCTAATTTATAACTCATAGATTATATAGGTTTTCAAACAACTGGGGTGTAAGATAAATGATCTCATTGGGTTTTATAATATAAACTTTTGTGTCATGATGGAATACTATTTATTCAAGAAACATTCTAGTTATGACACCCAAAACAGATTTTATGGGATTCATAATCATTCTATTTTTCTAATATATGTTTAATATTTTTTAGGATAGGTATTATAATAATATTTTTTTTGTTTAATGTTTATATTTTCATCAATATATCACTCCAAAATTGTTTCCCAGATGGGGATTGAAGATATATTGTATAGTGCATTGATATGCATTTCAAGTATTTTTCAAGATAGAGGTAATTACTTTATTGATGTATATACCATGAGGTTATTATAACGTGGTAGCCTTTTTTTCATAAATGTACTTCCATATCAAGTTATATCATGAGTATCCATCTATAAAATATAGGGTCTAGAAACAAGTTTTTTCATCTGTCATGATCTATTTAATCTGTACTTAAATTTTCTTCCTTGGGATATTTTGGTGACATCCCTAAAATCAATGTAAAAATTGGTCAACTCATTATTAATTTTTATAGTGAAAATATTATAAATCCATTTCATGTATTGGACCTCATTAAAAAAATGGATTCGATATTCTTGTAAGATTTGGCCTCCGAATTAGCAGTGTCTGTTAGTTGTATTCTCCTAGATTCTTTATTTGTTCCATGATGATCAAATGGAAATACAAAATGATTGGTCAACAAAATAGTATATTGCCTATAATTTCAATATAATTCATTGCGAATAAATCATTTTATATTTCAATAAGGATATATATTCCTACTTCTCTTTAATAGACATCATTATAAAATAATGTAGTGGCATCTATGAGATTTTCATCCTCTTCATCCAAAACCTCAATATTCATGAAAACGAAAAATAAAATAGAATTTTTGAATCCATAAGGTGGTATGGTTACATTTTCAACACCTTTTAATGGTGAGTATTCATATATAAATTCCAATGGTAAAAATGCAATGGAATCATTATTGGGGGAATTATAGATATTTTCTCATTACTCTATACTATCTTTGTGGATGGAATATGAAAATAACCATCTCTTGTAAACTAAAAAAGTAACTCTTGATATAACACTACAAGGTAAAAAGAAACAAGTTACCACACATGTATTATGTGAACTAAATAACAATAAAAGTGAACATAGGGAGAATTAATTCATATCCATTCAACATAAAAACCCCAATCTAAGATGGATAAAGCTGAAATGTAAAACAATAAAGGAATAACATGTCTCTATATAACCAATTATCACCTCAAAAAAATATTTATATACAGATGATGAAAAAAAAGATACCCACATGCTACATAATTCCCTCCCTTTACCTAATTCATATAAAACAACTTCTACAACCGCCAGAAGGAAAAAGTATGGTGTAATCACAATTCTTGTTAGGATTCTACCAAATCATCAATACAAGATATAATATCAAGAATTCATTATATCCAACATTAGAATAAATCATTTTAACAAATAATTTACCTAAAATAAACCATTTTGTAAATCATCCCTTGATTTTTATTAAAATACATTTTATTAACCAAATCCCTGAATATGTCATGAATAATAGAAAATAAGGATGGCATAATAATATACAAAATATAGATAAATAATAAGATAAGCATGTGAGAAAATAGCAATGAAATATACTATCATGTAATAAAGCAAACATAATTGAAAAATAAAAAAAATTGGAATCTATCATATGGGAATATATAGTAGAAAAGAAGGAAAAGTCACAATATAGGTCTATGGTGGATCTGACCAATATAACATACAGTGGTATTACACACACTATAGTCACATAAATACTCTTGTGGAATTACACACACATGAGTGAAAAGAATATTTCCCAACGCACCCAAGGTTACCCAATGATATAGGTTTTTCAAAATTCATTTAAAATATATAATGACATTTAATTAATAATTTTCAAACTAAATACTTTCTGTTTATGGGCTTCAAGGCCCATTTTAGAACTAAATACTTTGTTTAAATCATATAATCCAAAACATGTTGTGAAGAAAATATGGTTTTAAATAAAACCATTTTAAAAACATGAATCTCATCCCATGAAAACATTACAAAATCAAATCATGCATTTTCAAGGAATAATACAACAGAATTTATATTAATATAAAAAATAAATGAATTAAAACACATGTATAGAGACACTTACCTCAAGAAAAAGGGTAACCTAGTGGACTATAAAATTAGAGATTGGAATGGAGTTGGTTATCCTTCAAAATAAAAGGTGTGTGGTAATAGTACAAATGAATGATATATTATTAAAAACATTCACAATATGATATAAAAATTTACAAAACACTTTTGTTATGACTAATGGAAATGAAGAATCCAAAATTCTGATTACAATAGATAATTGGTGCAACTTTTCTAGAGATTGAACACTAAATCAAGGGGCCTTAAAATATAGAGATCACCAAAAATCACCCTAGAGATCCATGGGAATTATAGATAGGCCTTCACATAAAATGTAGAAATATTCATATGGACAATGTAATAAAGACCATTGGACTCAATATATTCATGTCATGAATTCCATATTCCAATCATGAATCCATCGGGTTTCATATACGATATAAAAATAATGAACTCATCTTAAATGATCATGATTAACATTTTCATAATTTGAAAATGATTAATGGCTTTAAAAATTTCATGTTCAGAACTATTTTCATGGCATTATCCCTATAATGGATTCACATCATGAATGTGTCCTATATGTAGTTCCCTTCCCATGTCCTGTAAAAGCTCTTATAATGACACTAACCCACCTTACCCAAGAAAATTTTATTAACATTAAAAGATAAGTATCTTTTTACCTATGATATTATAATTCACCTCAACATGCAAGATTTGTATCCCCAGAATTTCTTTAAGATCCTGGACTCAGAAAAAGATAAGACCACTACTGCCACATTAGAAATTATTTCTCCCCTGTATCATGGATATCTATTCATTACTACCATAGTAAAAAAACAAAGGGAATTTGTTACCCATTTAATGCCTTATCTTAGAGATCTAAAATCATAAATGGTTTCTAAACCATAGTGGGTTCTGGTTAAAGATCAATATCCTCGTATTCAATCACGTGGGAAAGATCAGGTTGATACCTCCTTAGCTGTGAAACATGAAACATATAACTAATCAAAGTTAAATTAGTGGTTTCTTCCAAAACATATTTCATAATTTCTAGATACTATATAATCTCAATGATTATCACATACATTAGTGTTTACTTACCCTACTTACTCAACTAACGGTTTCCCAATCAAGGTGAAACTATATATAAAACCTAATCAACAACCTTAAACAAAAAAAACTGATGACGATGGTACACATGTGTTTTTATGACATTGTTTTATGACCATCCTCTTCTATATCAACTACATTTGTTCTTTCCTAAATAATCCTTGACCAAAAAAATGACTGCACCCCCAACTCTTCCCATTATAAAGGAGATATACATTGATTCCCATAAATTTCCTCAAAGGGGTCATCATAATAAATTCCTGATAACTTTTTTTATAGTAAAACCTTCCCAAAGAAATATCCTTTTCCCCAAAAAACAGGAAAATCAAGAACACTTTCATGGAGAATATCCTCAATGACATCGATATATCACTTCATCTATCCACCCATATATGGATTATGTGTCAGGATAAATGTCAACTATAAATCCATTGTATCATGAAAACCTTTCCAAAACCTAGATTTGAATTGTAGACCTCTATAATAAATTACCTCATAGAGAACCCCTTGATGAATAAAAATCTAGAATATATATAATTCCTTATGATACGCCACCTTCCTCACATGCTTGATAATAAAGAAATGTTTCAATTTCATGACATTGTTAGTGATCATCCAAATAAAATCATTCTCATTATGAGTATTTGGTAAAAATATTATATGCAATTCTCATCCCAATTCCATTTCATAATGGTTAAGGCTTGAAAAAATATAGTAGTTGTTTGTTTTCATACAATAATTCTATGAAAATTTTGATTCCATGATACAAAACATTCAATAGTATTTCTCATCCCCCACCACCTATATCAACTTCTCATTTCATGATATACTTTTATATTCTAAGTGTGTATGAACCATAATGACTAGAATCAATAATTCATAAAATCCTACCTCAAGAAAATGGAGCAACCAACCTTCTTCAGAAACATAATGCATCATTTGGATAGATAAATAGAACACTCACTCATGGTCTCCCCACCATTGTTATTTTTACTAATGTTCTTTGAATTGGTGTATAACACTTTATTAATATTAACCTTCTTATAAAATTATGATTAATCCTTTTTGGATGATAAAATCACCTTCCCACTAGCCTCATACACTCCCAATATCTTCTTAGAAAAAAAAACAACTCATCATAAACCACTTTTCCACTGATCTCTTCAAATATTAACTCAATAATTTCATAGTCAACATATCAAATTCCATATTAAATTTCCTTAGAGTATAAAAAATATTAAAATAAAAAGTCTGAAGATACTCAAACAAATGTATTTATCAGAAGTTTTGATCCCTCTGAGTGAAAATTTAACCTGGGATTTTATAATCAGAATATACCATAAACTACTCCCCAAAGTAATAATGATGTCATGTTTTTAGTGCATGCATAACCACTGTCAACTCAAGATCATGGTTAGGTTAGTTCTTCTCGTGAGGGTGTAACCGGAAGGATCCCTATTCCACCACCTATTTTCCACGCATCAATACAAACCACAAACCCATACCAGAAGAATTACATAAAACATCATATACTGAACTCAGTTCCATAAAATATGGTGTTAATTTAAATCTCTGATTCAGTTCCTCAAAAGAGATTTGAAATTTATAATTTGACTCAAAATGTATAGCCATATGGGTTAATGTTTTTATAGAAGATTCAATATTTTATGAGTCTTGAACAAAATGCATGTAATTACTAGCCATCCCCAACAAGATTCAGATAAAAAACCCATTTACACACTACTACAAAGACATAACCTCCTATATCCTTTTTTGATCCACATAGATGGAACTCTCAAAAGTATAATTCTTTAGAATCTTCACTTATTAAGTCCAATATTCACACATGGAAATCCTAAAATATAGATGATTTTCTATCAAGGATTCAATAAAAATATAATAATGATATTGGTTCCCCTCTTATTTCCTGGAGCATATAAAAATATCATCTATGAACACAACTACGAAGAGCCTATGAACCAATAACAAATACCATTCATCAACATCATAAATACCCTAGGAATTTTATTATGACCAAATATAATAAATAGAAACTCAAAATTACCATATTGTCTCATAAACACTATCTTAAGTATATAATCTTCTCAAACTCTAAAATAGTTGTACCCTAAGGAGGGGAAATCTGGAAAAACCATCGTGACCATATGAGTTAATCAATGAGATCTACAATACATAGTAATGGATACTTGTTCATTATGGTCACCTAATTTATATTTCAACAAGAAATATGAATTATCAGGCTCACACATGCCTTCATAGAAAAGAGGGCATTAAAATACCAAGGTTAAATTCTATGATGAATAAATACCTAACCTTTGAGGTCTGCAGTATAATCCTTAATCTCTTATAACTCAATAGGATCCATATAATAAGATGGAATAGAAATGGTCATCATACCATATAGAAAGTTAATTGTAAACTCAACCTCTCTCAGTAGTGGTAAACTATAAAATAATCTACAAAGACCTTAAGGTATGCAAACACCACTGCAGTAAGTGTACTACTCAAACAAAGATCAACTAAACCAAGGAACATCTTAGTCAAATGACATGAGATCATTCCTAGCATGTGGAACAACATGCCCTACTCTCCCTAACCTTGAATCCCACCCGCACCTCAATACATGATTCATTCCATGATGAGGTAAAAACTAAACTAGGAATTGATATTAGTCAGCCTGATCCGTGATGTTAACCATAAAATCCGTTCTAATGATCAATTTGAGGAAATTGAAATCAAGAATCATGAAATCCCACACAACATAAAAGTTAGATATCGTCGCTCGATAAGAGAAACTTTTGAAACCTTATTTAGACCTCTTTACCAATGATGTTGCAAGATATAACAAGATTTTAAAAAAATTTCAATGTAATCCAAACATTTGTACAATCTTTGACAACATAACAGAATGAGTATTATAAGTATAAAACAAATCCACCACCATATAAGATGAAATAATAATTGTAAAACTAAGAGTATCTATCCATAATTCATATTCCTCTAGTCCATACTATACTATGTAATGATTCTTAATATCAACTCCTCTATGATATTTATTATCTGAATGGACATATCCCTTAATCTAAGGAAAATATACACCACCCTTGGAAGCATCCTCATGTACATATGATCCCATGGTGATAGTGGATCAAACCTTAGTACCATGGGACATTCATCCCCAAAAATGCAACAAATGGTTAGATTTTCAGAAAAAAATAATAATAATTAGATACCTCCATATAGTTAGGATTAGTATAAACAGGCTATCCACAATCATAAAAAACAAGCTAATATTGTCCTATTTAAGCTCTAGAAACTGGTTTGGAAGAAAAATGGACACTTTAGTGCCTACTTTTCAAGACAAAAGACACACCATGGTTAATAACTACACCAACTAAGGTTCTACCTAATCCTATTCACCCAAAATTTTCTACCCCTCCCATATTCACTTTGTCAACTACTTACATAAAGGTCATAAGTCATAATAAAAACATAATTTACTAAATATAATACCTCATCCAAATCTTAAACAAACCATATTTTATAAAGTCATTTTTAAAATTATCTGGTGCTAGGTGAAGCAACTCATCAATGTGACTGGAATACACCAGTATGGAATTCTCCCCATATTCCAAGGTCAAAAACTCCTATATCATTTCCACATGTAACATCTTATGATATTATTTGTAGTTGAATATTTTCTTCAAGGAATTCTTGATAAGATCCCCATGCAACTTAACTTGTACAATAGATTTTCACCATATCCTTCCCAATGATTTAAGCATGTAAATGGAAAAATCCAACTTAGAGTCTGTAGGAGTCAACATAATTTTTAAATATACTTTCAATCCACTAAAGTAATTTCTATAATTTCTAGGGTCGTTTATTGTAAATTCCTAGATTCGGGTGTCTCCCAAAGGATCCCCAAACCTAGACGGTCACATGAACTCCTGAACATTTCCCCAAATGCCAGAGGCTGCCAACTAGAAGTGAGGCACAAGGTGTGATTTTGGGGAAACTATGCCCTCATTGGAAGAGTATACATAGTGGAAAACAATTAGTAAACAATAGTGGAATCAGTAATACCAAAAGAGACTAAACAGTGGAATAGTAAAAGTAAATCCAATAGAATCCATAATGTATATATATGATGCATAAAATATGTATCAGAGAAAACATCCAAACAAGTCATAATGATGGAAATAAATACAGAAACCAATGTACAAAAGAAACAAGTAACATCAGCAGCATCACAAGCCTTGGCTTAGACTTATGCTCTCTAGCTCTAATAGAAATAAAGTACCTGATGAAGAAGTGTGATTTACCTTATCTATACCTGTAACCATATAGTCTTTTTGGGACCAAAATCATGACCTAAATAAGAAGGGAGACGAATCCTAGTAAGAAACCACCATAATATATGTGTCTGACTATCAGTGAATATATATAGTAGGAAATATTCATAAATTATGGAATAAAATAGGAATTAATCAAAATTAAAAAATACTATAGTTTTCAATTACATTCATTTACATTTATTATTCAATCCATTGAAACATGTAAACATTTGGATCATTACTATGCTTTGTATCCATTGAGTATGTATCAAAACAGATGTCTCAAAAGACAATCTAAAAAAATCATATAAGACCGAATCCAAGCTTGTGCTTTGGCATGGCAGACACTTCAGAATCATTCAATCAATCAATAGAGACCCTTTGGGAAAGGTAGCAGAGTCTAATCCCCCTGGTCTAACATAACAATAATTTATTTAATAATGACCCACTAGTAAATATCCCATGTTATAAACCCTTTGGTTTGATATATTTTCAAACAATTATAAACGACCACTGGGGAAAGATCTCACTGTCTAAACCCCCCGTGTCGAAGACCACCTGGCAGCTCCCACGGTCAATACCCATGGGTCAACATTTCAGTAAAACATAAATAAAGGACCCTCCCTCATGAATCTATCATAGTCGATTAAACTTGATCAAACCTTTTCAATTCATATCACATGCATCTCACTTAATCATCAACTCCATCCTAACAAAGAAAGCCATAGAAAACAAGGAAAGCCTAACAGGCGTCCTAGACAAAATGGATATAAAATAGTCCATCATGGGAAATTCACCCATGATTGTTCCATAAAAAAGTTACATAACATTCTGCATAAGCAACAGACCTTTATCAAATAAATAATGCATAGAAAGTGATAAAAAGGGTTAAATTCTGAATCAATCAATACCTAAAACGTGGGTATGCGACACATTAAGCATATATAATCCATGACAATGCCACAAAAGGCAAAAACCACCTACCTTGATTTCTTATGATTTATATACATGAACATAGGCCCCTGAATTCGGCATTATAGGTGTAGATCTACAAAAAGGTGAAAAACATCCAAATTTGAGTAATTCACGAGAGAGAAAGGATCAAGAATAAAGGTTATAGAGGAATTTAGAACTCACCGGTGGGATTCCAACTCACCCGACAATGTCCCAATCAGAGCATGGATGGATAATCAGGAGGGTTTCGAAGCTCTTCGGTCATTTTGTTTCACTCTTATACAAACCACAGAAGAAGAAGATGTTTATGGACATAAGAGGAGACCTCGTTCCTAAATATCAAATAAAAAGAAAACTACATGACATGATCAGTAAATGTACATTCCATGTTGTATCCTTAACTGACCCCTGACTTAAGCGGTCATCTAGGTCACCACCCTACCATGTACTCGGTCGTTATACAGTTGTACACGACAAGCTAGGTACAGGGTGTATACTCAGAATTACATTACTTGTACTTAGGAAATTACATTTTCTTCTTTTTTTCCTTAAAAAATCCAAAATCAAGATCTATACCTAAAAATGAAGATCTGGGTTCTTATAAACATTCCCACTTAAATCAATTCATCCCCAGATTTCCCTTCTAAGGGTGGTAAATAAGAAACTATAAACAACTCCAGCCACAATGATCATATGTCGATCTCCCACTCCCAAGTATCATAATGTACTCACATTTACTACAATAGAACCCATACTAGAGAAGCATATCATCCATGGAGAACCGTTGTGAAATGATCCACAATCGGAAGAGGGTGCTCCGCAAAGGATGCATCCACTTCTAACTCAAACTCCTTGGGTTTAAAAACATGATAAGATTCGGAAAAGTAAAGTCATATTTGAAAGACATGAAAGACATCGTGCATAGCTTATTACCTCTGAGGTATCTGCAACTAATAGGCAACTGGCCTGACTCTCTCAAAAAACCTCAAATGGACCAATGTATCTTGGTGAATGCTTCCCCTATCTTCTAATCCTCCGATGTCCCAACCTCAGTGTGACAAATAAAAAAGCATGATCTCCAACCTCAATCTTTAGAGGTCATCTCCATTGATTAACATAAGATTTCATGCAATATTGTGCTTTGTACATCCTCTTCTAAATAAACTCCACCTACTCAGTTGTCTCCTAGACAACACGAGGTCCCAGTATTGCTATCTCTCTTGCCTCTAGCCAACATAGGGTTGATCAGGATGTCCTACCGTATAAATCCTCATATGGTTCCATCTGAATCATTTCCTAAAAACTATTATTGTAAGAAAACTCCACTAGGGGTACATGTCTCGACCAAGTGCCCCCCAAATCCAGGACGCTTGCTTGGAGAATGTCCTCCAAAACCTGGATTGCGCACTCAGAATAGCCATCTTTCTGGGGATGGTAAGCTATACTCAGATGTACCAGTGTACCCAAATCACTATATAGTCCCTCTTAAACATAATAAGTAAACTGAGAATCACTATCTGAAGAGACATAATGTAGAACACCATGAAAGCATACTACCTCTCTGATGCAAAAATTTCCAAGATCATCAACACTAAAGGTTTACTTGATTAGAAAAAAAAATTTCTACCTTCACGATTATGTCAACAAAAAATCTTACAACATCATTTTCTAGAGGTTACTTTGGTAAAACCATCACGGAATCTATCACGACATCATTCCACTTCAACTCGAGAATTTGAAACTACTATAAAATCCATGTTAGCAGTTGATGCTCCACCTTCACCTACTGAAAAGTGAAATATCTCATGAAAAAACTAACAACATCCCTCTTAATGTCTCGCCACCAATACTGACAACATAGATCCTGATACATCATGGTGAAACTAGGATGAACTTACCATATGTAGGCATGAAAACCTCGCATCAGCTCCTCACACATGTCTGCTAACACCCATACACATCTAGGAAAACGTAAAACCTCATCCTTGCATATTTTCCATCTAAGAGTTCAGTCCTCACCTAAAATGATCTCCCTTTGGACTAGGCCTTTGGAATATGATAGCTACCTCATTCTCACTCGATCCAGTATAATAGATGTAACGCCTATATAAGAAGGAAATTTTTTCCCCTATTTTTCATGCACCTCCAAATGCATATCAAAGAACAGAGACATAAGCTACCACTCACTTCTGGCCTCTTAAACTACATGTATCTACGTTCTCCAACTCAATACATCAGCCACTACATTGCCTTTACAAGCCATGTAGGAATGCTCAATGTTAAAAGTCGTAAGGTAATCAACCCACCTTCGTTGTCTCAAATTTAGATCTCGTTGAGTAAATATATACTGGAGTATTTTTGGTTAGTGTATACCACAAAATTATCTCCCAAAAGACAATGTATCCAACAACGAAAAGAATTCACAACTACAGCCAACTCGAGATCATGCATTGGGTAATTCCTCCCATGTGGCCTCAATTATTGAGACCCATAAACAATGACTCCTTCCCCATGTACAAGCACTACTCCCAATCTGATACCTGATGCATCACAGTAAATGGTTTAACTTTTTTCTAGCTCTGGAAAAATTAGTATCGGTGCTGAATTAAATCTCTCTTTAATCTTTTGAATGGATGAATTGAAGAAATATTTCCACAAGTACTTCACACCCTTTTATTCAGGCCCATTAACGGCACTTATAATCAGGAAAAGTACAAAATAAAGAGCCGTTAGTATCCATAAAACCCCAGAAAACATTGTACCTCAAAGACATTCTTTGGCTACTCCTTGGAAACTAATTCCCTAAAATTCTATTGTTCTACTAATACTCAAGTATCTGAGATAACATGACCAAATAAATGAATCTGGTTTATCGAAAAGTGGCATTTTGAGATCATATCATATACCTGACGCTCTCCCAGTGTACTCAATATGATCACAAGATGGATGGCATGGTATTATTAAGTGTCAGAGTACACAAAGATATTATCAATGAAGACTACCACAAAATAATCCATATAATGATGGAATGCTCAGTTCATCAGTTCCATAAAAACTGCCGATGTGTCCATGAGATTGAATGGTATAACTAAATACTCATGTAGACCATACAATATCTAAAAGACTATAATTGGTATATCAGATGGTCTAACATCCAACTGATGATAACAGGATCTCAAATCAATTTTTGAGAACAATCAGGTCCTTGAAGCTCATAAACAAGATCATCAATCCTTAGTAAGTGATATTGGTTCTTTACCATCAACTAGTTCATCTTCTGATAATCCACAGAAAGATTTTGGGTATCGTCAACCTGTTTCGCAAAAAGTAAATGCGAACCCAAATGAGAAGTACTAGGTTGGATGAAACCCTTTTCATATTCCTCCTCTAACAACTTATTGAGCTCCTATAGCATTGGTGTATCCATCTTTTAAGGAGGAGCGGACATCGGTGCCACTCCTGGAACAATATCAAAAGAGTAATCCACCTCTCACTTCAGAGGTAATCCTGAAATGTCATCTGGAAATACATCTCTGAAATGATCCACCATTGGAGAAAATTCTATCTGTGAAGTCCCATGGTTATCCATATATAAACTAGTAATATCACTGTAATTTCTCCCAACCCATGATGCTCAAGTACAATTCTACTTTCATGGACATCCCATTCTCCATTTTATAGAAAATATCCCCCTTCTAGTGACATGAAACAAACCATGTGGCGATAGCAGTCAATAAAGGCTGGAAAGAAGGCCAACTGGTCTATTGTGAGAATGAAATCAAAGCTCGTCATCTCTAATACATAGAGGTCCCACAAGAAGTGACTCCCACCAAACTCAAGAGGGCACTACTTTCACTAACATATACTAGCCTTCATAATCCCCAATGGAGTTTCTAGCATCAAAACATAATAAGAAGTAAAGATAGAAAGACTGAGGTTCTCCATAATTAAAAAAGATATAAAAATATGGTAATAACCTATATAAAAAGGAGAAGAATCTAAAACTGAGGCAACTAGAATTGTACCTCTAACTGTAGAGGGTTCGGTTTCCTACTCCTGATGGGTTTGTTCCATCGCAAAAGTCTAACTTGTATTGCAGCCCTACGACCTTGCCTTGCTAACCTGAACTGATCCACCCTACTGTCACTAAAAACATGATGTCTGGATTCTATGGCCATGACCACCTCCTTGTCCTGAATGGACTGAGGAACTCCAGTTACTTGACTAAGGAGACACTGGTGGTCCTTCTCTTGAATGTGGAGTCATTATAGATACCCTCTCACTAGCTGCTGGTGAGAACATCTAGAAAAAAACGTTAAAGATGAACCATATTTCCTCAATATTGGCACTCAACTGGGTCTCTCGTGCAATGAGGTCTCATGTTCTCACTCTTCCCAAACTGGTATCACCTCACTTTGTTACCTGAAGATACATATCTACTACTAAATGAACCAACATGTGTAAGCTCCCTATGGCACTTCCTGTTGACTGTCGAAGGAGTATCAACTCTGGATGCTGAATCACCCTAGCAAGAAACTCCAAAATCCCTCATATTTCACTCAGTAATCAATTCCTAGTTTACTATATCGGTCACTGAAGTCAACCTAAAAACATTCTTCTACAATAGAATGTCATACCTAAGACAATCCTCAAATCTCCTAGCCAGTGATAACTCGTCACCCCCCAGAACAAGTGTGATGCATTGAAGCTCCATAAAATGAGAATAATAATCAATCACTGAAAGAGAACCCCGCTCTAAATTTAGGAACTCCAAGGATCAATCTTCCCTCAAAGTCTCAGTGTAGAACTAATCATAGAAGGTCCTATGAAAGACTTCTGAAGACATATCCCTATGATGTCCTTCATGTGAGAAAACATCCCATCATCTCTGAGAGGAATCATGCAGCATGTAAGTTTTCAGATTGACCCTCCTCTCAAGAGGTGTCTCTAGATTATTGAAGATAGAAATTGTGGCCTCTAACCATGAATTTGTATCTTGTGGTCCTCCATCCCTTGGAAAAGTGGGATAATTCTACTACTGGAATGCCTTCGTCAGCTCTTCCATAGTCAGGGAAGGATGTGGTGCTCCCTAAAAAGTATGAATCATCTTTATAAAACCATCACGAAAATGTGAATCATCACCTATGTCCATTATAAAAGCTGGTTCCAAGAAGGGAATGATAGGAGGATCTACATGTAGTCCATGATCTACTATTTCTGGTGTCTGGTCACCACCCTATACCTGGCATACAACAAGAGGACGTTTTGGTGGCAAGACTATACAAGGTCAAGCACACACCTCATTTCAAGATTATCAAGGACATAAACATAGAAGTTATAGAAAGGAATAGGTAAAATAAATCATTCATGTTTTACAAAAAAGGATACACGGAATTTAGAACTACTACATGACATGTTCCCTTTAATCCTTAACATGGGCTTGTACCTCTGCTGACCTGGTCGTTTAACACCCCATACACATGGAATTTTCCTTATGAGACAAGGTGTGTAATTGAATATCCCCTCTTACCCAGGTATTTCTATACTTCTAGAACTAAGCGGTCTTGTTGGTGTAACACTACACAGTGTGCTCACCATAGATACGACATGTACTCAAAGGTTCTATCCACCAGTGTTGTTAGTCACATGGTCGAATATAGAATAGCCCGTACTCCCAATATATGGCGTGTTCTACCAAGAGTTTACCAACCCCATGTCTCTACGTACACATTCATTCAAATGGTCAAGAACTACACGGTGTGTACATATGGTACACAGCGTGTACTTAAGAAAAGTTATTTCTTCTAGAATAGAAGAACACATGGCATTTGTTCATAACATCACAAATCATGTTGTCTGAGTTTTATGGAAAGTAAGCCTCAGAAGCATTTCTAGAACCCAAAATATTATAAAATTTAACCAAGTAATTCCAAGTTACAAACTATGAAATCCCACACTCTCCGTGGATCAAAATTTTTCATCCTTATTCATATCCCATCTTAACATAATTTAATTAAAGTTCATCCATGATATACCAAATTCCAATCCAAGAGGTCCCATAACACCTTAGGGGACAAAGCATGGAATCCATCCAAATTAATATTTACATTTACAAATACCCTAAAAAAATAGCAGGTATTTCTATCACAGAATCTATCATAACATCATGCATGTCTAGCACAACATCTATCACAACAGCATGCAAATAGTAATGCTCCCTAAATATCAAGATAAGAATGCATGGAATGTGATCTCTAAGAAGTGCCTATATGATGCATGAAATATCATACCATCATATCATAATGTTGAAAAAAATATAACCATAATGATATCAATCATAATAGTACAAACAAGTGAATCACCCAACGGTAAAATCAAATCAATAGTAACAATTTAAAATCTAAAAAAATTGAAATATTTGAGGTAACATGGATTTTAAATGTACACGGGTTAGCTACTTCAAAGCATATATTATTACCAACTACCTATTCTTTCCTATCGTAGTCTATTGGATCTAAATAATAAGGCAAATAAGAATAGAAAACTCCTCTTATACAACTTTTTAATGTCTCATATCTAGGTGTCACCCAAAGGTGCCCCGAACCTAGTTTGTCATATGACCTCAAGTGCATTTCCCCAAATTCCAGAGCTGCTGACTAGTAGTGAGGGCCATGGTAAGATATTTAGGAAACTATGCCCTCATTGACAGAGTATACATAGTAGAAAAAAATTAGTAAACAATAGAGGAAGTAACAATACCAAATAGAACAAACAACATAATATTGAAAGTAATTCCAATAGAATCCGCAGTGTATATATATGATGCATGGAATATGTATCTATGAAAACAGAAAAACAAGTCACAATTCTATAAAGAAATACAAAAATCAAATTTTAAAAGAAACAAGTAAACTCCAATAGCATTTCCAACCTCATCTTGGTCTCATGCTCTCTAACTCCAACAGCAATCAAGTAGCTGATGATGAAGGGTGCTTACCCTTATCTATATCTACAACCATATAATCTCTTTGGGTCCAAAATCATGACCCAAACAGGGTATAAGATGAATTCTAGTAGGAAACCACCAAAATATCTCTGCCTAACTATTAGTGAATATATATATATATATATATATGGGGAAATAAGCAGAAATAAAGAAATAAACTATCAATTACTCAAAAGTAAAAAATCCTATAGTTTTAAATTACATTCATGTGTATTTATTATTCAGTCCATTGAAGCATGAAAATCTTGGGATCTATCCTAAGCTTTCTATCCCCTATGTAAGTAGAAAAACAGATGTCTCATAAGACCATCTAAACAAAACAAGTAAGACTAAATCCAAGCTTATGCTTTGTCTTGGAAAACGCTTCATGATCATTCAATTAATCAAGAGAAACCCTTTGGGAGAGTTCTCACTATCTAATACCCCTAGTCTAACATGATAAAAATTTATTTAATAGCAAACCTCTATGAAATATCTCATGGTATAACCCCTTTGGTCTAATATACTTTCAAAAAATTATAAACAACCACCTAGGAAAGATCTCATGGTCTAATCCCAGAGGTCAATGTCCACATGGAAGCTCTCATTGTCAATACCCCTGGGTCAACATTTTAGTAAAACCTAAATAAATGACCCTCACTTGGGAAGATCTCATAGTAGATTCCCCTTGAACAAACCATCGTAATGTATATCACATGAATCTTACATAATCATCAACATTGTCCTAAAAAATCAAGGCATGGAAAACAAGGCAAGCCAAATAGAAATCCTAGACCAAACGACTAGAAATAAATTCATACAAAGGAAACACACCCACAGGAGTCCCATATACAAGGTAAATAACCTTACTCATAAGAAACTTCCCTTTATCAAATAAATAAACCATAACTGGTGATAAAATGGGTTAAATTCCAAATCCATCACTACCCCCAACGTGGGTATGCGGCACTTCAATAATATATATACCAAGACAACCCAACGAATGGCACAAATGACCTATCTTGATGTATTTATATCAATATACTTGAACATTGGCCCTTGAATCAGCCTAGATCAGCATAGATCTGTAAAAAGGTGAAAATATATCAACAATGAATAAATCATAAGAGTGAAAGTATCATGTAGAATGTATCTAGAGGAATTGAGAACTCACTGGTGGGATTCCAACACACCCGACAGTGTCTCAATTGGACCTTAGACGGAGAATTGGGATGGGTTTGTAGTTTTTGTTCATTTTGTCACTCTCATGTATCAACCATAGGAAGAAGATGATGAGTGCGGACATAAGACGTTACCCAGCTCTGATTTATCAAAAAAAACTACACTGCATGTCTATTAAATGTACACGTCGTGTAGTAGCCTTAACCATCCCCCAACTTAAGCGGTCTTTCTGGTCACCACACAACCATGTACTCAGCCATTACATGGCCAGCACGTGGTTGTACGTGGAAAGCTAGGTACACGGTGTGTACTCATAAGTACAAGGTATGTACATAGGAAATTCCATTTTCTTCCTTTTTCCTCAAAATAAACCAAAATCAAGATCCATCCTGAAATGAAGATCTAGGTTCTTACATTAATCACACTAGAAGATGGATTGATTTCACTTAGTATATTCTGAGTAATGTTGGTGACTTATCATGGGTTCCTGAAGCTCACTTAACCCAGGGTTTGAATGGTGTGGATTATAATTCCACCAAACCTATCTTGAAGCTTCTACTATAGGATTTAAAAGATATATTCTCTGATGAATTTTATAATAAACCCTAGATAGTGACCATATTTCTTAATATAAAATTCCAAAACCATTATACTAACTTCTAGAATAGAAATTAAAACATTTAAACAAAAACAATTTAAATATATTTAAGAATACTATGAATGAAAGGAACCAGTTTAAAAAATCATTTAAATAAACCCTAAATATATATTATTCAAATAACCATGATGAATAAGTCATAATATTGAAACAAATCCTTTTCCACCCATGGTAACTCAGTTTTATAAATGGAAGTGTGATAGATAATAATTTTCCCATACATACTATCCAAACTCAGAAGATCCAAACTCCTATCTACCAAAGACCTCAAACCAGGACCAGGAAGTTATACAACACTTACGACTAGGTATTCCCTTTAATACTATTTTTTATTAATCCATTTTGAGTCAACTAGACATTCCATCTAATAAGGTCTGCCACATTATGATAATCGGAAACTAACCACACAAGTCTCATGTAAATTAAAGAGCAATCAATGTACAAAGTGGAAGAAATAATACATATCCATGATATATACATAAACATTCTAAAGTGGATAACCCCAATAAGTGAAATAATAAGAGACCAAAAAGCATCAATGTGACCAATTGTTACCTCCATAATATTTTGCTCTGTATATGATGAAAATAAGAGAAACTGAGATGTTATATTATGCCCCTTATTTAACATGAGTCATATAAACCAAAATCTACAACCAACCAACAGAAATTGTAGGGTGTGACCACAAATCCATGTAGGATCCACTGAGGAATCTATACAATTTCTAATATCAACACTACAATAGCTCTAAAATTAAAAAAAATCCAATTTAAATTCAATTTTAATAAAATATACTATTTTTTAAATCAACCCATGGTTCTCATAAAAAATAACATATTCACCAAATCAAGTAATATGTCATGTATAAAGGAAAATGAGTTAATCATACTCGGAAACCCATCATGGATACCTCATAATATAAACATGTGAAAAAATTACAATGAAATGTATTACCATATTATATACCAATTATAATAGATAAAGAACTCTATTTTGGCTCTAACATATTAGAATATATAGTATATATGAATGAAAACCTATATCCTTGAACTATGGTGAATAAAACCAATATAACCTCTAGTGGAATTATACACACCAAATTGGTATAAAACCTCTTGTTTAGATACACACACAAGAGTGAATAGTCTTTTTCCTTACATGCCCATGGTTACCCAATGTGATATTTTTTAGTAGCCATTTCAAAAACATGCTAACAGTTAATAAACAATATTCATAATAAATCCTTTTCACATCTGATTTGGGAAACACATTTACAATCTAGAATCACTATTTCAATAATTTAATAAAAAAACATGGTGTGAAAAAATTCATTTTTAATGAAAACCTATTAAAAACATGAATCAAATACACTAAAACCATTCAAAATTAAAAGCATTCATTTTAATAGAATAAACTAAAAGAATATACCAGAATATAAAGAAATAATTAATTATAAACCTTTTATTGAGAAGCCTACCTCAAGAATAGAGAAAAACTATTATCCATTGAAAATATATATTAAAAAAATAGTAGATCGGCCTATAAAATACAATGTGTGAGGTAACCTATAAACTATTAATAAAAAACTAATCAAAATTTTATCCAAAAATGTTTCCTATTACACTACCTTTACCAAGTGAAATGAATAAGCAGTAAGTCCACTTACCAGAGAGATGTGAAACTACCATACTAGAGATTTAGAAACAAATGAAAAGACCCAAAAGGACATAGATAAAGAAAATAATCTTTGGGAAATGTTGGGATTAAAAATGGAGGCATTCATATCAAATAGAAAAAAATAAGTTCTAAATAATGATGAAAATTTCAATACTAAAATGATTGATGTCACGAATACCATATTCAATCCATGAATCATCTGAGTTTTATATACACAAAAAAAAGGAACATGATTAGCTTAAATTATCCTATTTGACTTTTCATGATGTGAAAAAATTTATGGCTTGTAAATTTTCACACTCTAAAGTGCTTTAATAGAATTTACCCCATGATATAATGACATTATGAATAATATTCATTGCATGAATATGTCTTGTAAGTAGTTTTCATCCAAGGTCTTGTAGATTCTCCATGAACGAATCTAAATCCCAGCCAAACCAAGATCAATATCCATACAATAATTGATATGTTCCTTTTTACCTAGTATAATATTGATGAGATTCCAAAATACTAAGATTCATTGGATGGTATGGGGGTGTTATTCAATCCCATTAATGACGCGGTATCATATTTATAACTTTAAAATGATCATAATGGGAAATTTATAAACCCAAATATTAAATGGGGATATATTCCCATGAGGGGAATCATGGTCCTTGCTATAATTGAATCTCTATTTTATCCAAAAAATTTCTATCAATATAAATTATATCATGACATTTGAGGCTATCATTCCCATATATGATGTTGTTTACATGATCATATTTTTGGGTAATACATAATATTCATTTATATCAATGGATATAATGATAAGATCAATTTATATATTATTTGGAGTAGTCATTTGGATATCATTATCTTCAACCAAATATTCTCTATTTTTTCTATAATCTTATATCTACGTATTTGACTTAAATAGAGTCAAAAGGGGAATAATTTATATTCAATGATATAGATTATTTGTTAATATAAAATTTAATTTGTTGATGATATGATAAATTCACATTCACATGCTAATGAAGACACAACCTTCCCAATAGTCCATTGAGAACTTGGTGTTAAAGGAAAATTATGATGGCTATGTTTAAGAAAGGTCTCTAAATTAGGCTCCAAACTTGATTTTACAAAGATTATTTTTCTCCCTCTTATCATACCCTTTGATTTTCATTATAGATGGAGACAATTTAATTTTATTGTAGCCTAGACTATGAAGAGTCCATACTATTTTGAAATTGATTCCAAATTCATAATCAATCAGGTCATAGTGTACATCGACAATATTTAGTTATTACAAAATGTAAAAGGGTATTATGTGTCCCTGTATAGTGCCATCCCAATCATGATCTATGAAGAAGACAACCAAATGGAATTTGGTGAGGTCTTTCTCTACATGATATACGTGTACCACAACATCATCTAACTCAAACTCCTGATAGAAAAAATGGCTCGACATGTGTCTATCAAACCAACTTCAATGTGTGTAGGGAATCCAATATTGAATGAATGGTTGAAACAATAAAAAGATTATTCAAAATATAATATTTTTTAACTAAGGTTATAAATTTCATATCATGAAGCTACTTCTGATTAGGACGCTTATAAGATGAGGTTGTTAGTTATGGAGGTCTTCTTCATTAACTATAATTAGAGGGAATTTTTTCTTTTGGGGTGTTAAGTAGAGTCAACCCTCCCATTGTTTGATGTGGAAAACATATCTGAACATTAACTATTTAGTATTCCAATATGATTAGATATAAAAAACACTAGATCACTTAGTATTATATTCATGTTCTTATTTATCCAATTGGACAATTTTTCTCTAGGTTTCTATAGTCTATATGGATTTAACAAATATGTTTCATGAATTCCATGATTTGTATTGACCTTATCTACCTTTACCAATTTTTTTCTACAAAATATTACCCATCCTTGATTATAAATGTTGAATTTAGAATCATGTGAATATTATTCATTGTATATGGTTATTGACATGTGAATTACACTTATAGAACTGTATTTTGATGCTTCATTTGATAATCATTCCATTTGGTTGGGTTGTATGTGCATGAACATTTAATGGGATGGTTTTTGTAGAACTATTGATCGAATAATTTCACATATTTATAATTATTCAGGAAATAAATTAGTGATATCATTAACTATATTAGTAATTAGTATATATTTATCCTCATATATTTTTTGTTGTTCTTTTGGTTTTATCTCTTTGATAGTCAGATTATGGTATACTATGATATTGATGGAGCTAATTTTTGAATAGTTGAGGGAACTAGGGATAAAACTATTTTGTTTAGTTATTCCCTATTATTGGAATGTTCCCAATTAAAATAAATTATGTTCATATAATCATAAAAAATTTGTTCCCTTATTCTTGAATTTTAATTCTTCATATTCTTCTTGTGGGATGGAAGAGAGACATGCAACCTGTGACAAAGGATTTCCCAATTTTAACTTCCTTGAATCAACAATCATTATACTAATATAATTAAAGAGTAATTACTCCATGATATGTATCCCTAGGATCTGGTAATATTGGAAATAATTTGTGCATCTATTGAAAATAATTTATTAAAAAATTCCCAGTGTATCTTAAGAAAGCTATTTTGAAATAAATCGAAAATATACCATGGAGAATTTTATTTTCAAGAGGAATACATATTATTATAACAATCATATTATAGTGTATGCCTATAATATTTTCATTCCTCTTATTATGGATACTGTTTTGTTGTTTATATTCATGAGAGGCACCATTTGATCTTTCATTCATTAATTGTACAAGAGTTTTCATTAATTCTATCTTTAGTGAAACTCTCTTTGTTTTTTCATTTGTAAATTTCTTTCCTTGAGATGGTGTAATTGACCAAGACATATCATTTAAACATAGGATAAAATCCTCTAATATTTATCTAATGAATTGAAACTCCTATAATTTAATTGTATAATTTAATGAAATCAGCTGAATTTATAAATTATCCATTATAATTTCTATAAAATATATTATAATTTATCATTATGGAGTTTCATATTCAAGGAGTTGTTCAGACCCTTCCATTTAGAGTTGAAATGTTAGACCCTATCATTCATTAATTGTTTAAAATTATAGGTAGTGATGATCGTTATCTTTTTTATAATGGAAGTAAATAGGTAAAAAAATTGATACTTTCTTTCTAACAAGTAATTGATCAACCTTGTAGGTTATTGTACTAGATAAATATTTTTCATTGTATAGTCTCCAAAAAATATCTATAATTATGTGGTTCTTGTTATTAGGTGTTCCAATCATGTGGCCACACTAAGATACAAATTTGTTTAGGCTTTTATTTGGGTATCTAGTGTTAATTAAGATTATGAAATATATATTTCTCATGTTTAGTGGAGTAAGAACAAAATAATATTGGTTCACAGTTAATTTTTATTGTACAAGTTACTTTGAGCCTCAAATATTGTGTTTCATCCTTCTGTGGATTCAATTTAGGAATCCAATGTCTTAATGGAGTCCAAAATTTCTATAAGGATTTTTGTTTGAGCATACATGTGACTGACTATAAAAGTGGAACCTAATATAGTAATTTTCTCATGTCTTATATTGATACAATGTAAGAATTATCCATTGGTCAACCACATCACATAGATTAGGTGGCTACCACGAGGTAAGAAAACCAATATGTTCTTTTGAAATTGTGATAAAATAAATTAGATTCATTATTCGCATGTTTTTTGGATGGTTTTTTATGTACATCATAGTTTGGTCCTTTTTATTGGGAAGATCCAATGTAGCATAAATGTTAGTATCCACCTAGATATTTTACATAGTGAAAATATTTCCCCCAGTTAATATGGTAATGAGTATCCTATATTATACCAATTTTATTAATATTGAGTAAATATATCCCTGATGATGGGATCAACATTATCCTTATGTGGTTGGTGGGATTTGGCCACACCCAACCCTTTTTCTTTTCCGGGAGGTCTCCAATGAGCTGGTAGGAGGGTTTTTAGTGGTTCACTGGGATTCTATAACTATCTCCAATGTTGGGTGATTAATCATTCTCCATCTATTATGGTTTAGACCATGATTTGGAATGATATTTATTTTTCCATTTATTATGAATCAAGTAATATTTTATTCATAGGGATGATGCTTTTTATATCCACCAATGAATAATATTATTCAATAATTAAACATTCATACATGTGATAAGTGAATTAGTAACCCGTAGAAATCATTGAATATAAAAAACATAATACTCATTTGAGTTATTTTTTAGGGGCCATATAAACTTGAGACCTAAATGAGGCTTTACTTTATCCCATAGATTCTCCCCCATAAGTGATTTATGAAGGCTATTCATAAGAGAGTTCCTAAAATTACTTTACAAGCACATTCCTAGAGAAAACTATGGTTAAAAATGGAATTACAAGTGAATTAAAAATTTGAATAGTTTCCCTCAGTTTGGAGAAGACCAATTTCTATAGGGGAGAAGAAGAAGAATATATAAATTCCATCATCCATATACGTAGGTATGTATTTGGTTCTAACATGATATAATCCTAGTAAATCTTGGGATTTGATAAAATTGGGGGTGGTGATGGGGGTAATGATTACCCAAATATTGTGTGTTAGGGAGTATTTTTTTACTTTAATTATGATAGTTACTATTCATTCCTTCTCTATTTGAAAAAAATTTGTTTGAGCATGGGAAAAATATGGGCCAGTTTTTTATATATAGTTACTCAAAATTTAGGGTAGTTTTATAGCTAATGATTCCACTTTTCTAAAGAAAAAGGTATGTTTAATATGTTTGATTGCCTAATATATGATTCTGTCAATGGATCATTCACACTGTGTACACAATATCTAATATCTTAAGGTAGATGTATTTTTTGAATTGACCATTTAGTATATTTGGAAACTGATCATAATAATTTACCAAAGTAAATAAAATTTTATGATATATTTCATTGTGAAATCTTCTGGTTATGGAGTGGGGTAAAATTCAACACTCCATGACCACCAAAACCTCGACTGTGTAACTTTAATAGAGTATTGAAAATTAATTTAAATAAATAATTTAATGAATTGAGGAATTCATGTAGGATATATTTTTATTACCTTCCCTTATTTGGATTTCTTATAGCTGAAAGGTCTACCAAGTCGATCTAGTATTAAAGTTAATCTATCACTATGATATGGTTGGTATATTTTTCATAAGAGAAGTTATTCATCCTGAGTTGATGATGATTCAACTATTGGTAGAGGCAAGGGTAATGTATTATTTCATCATTCAATTTTTCATGTATTTTATACTATGATATTTATATTTTCTTATCCATAACTTATAAATCGTATTTGGCAAGTTTATTCCTCACAACCCAGTTGGTCTCTTCGAATTTTGAGAGGTATTACTCTACATGATCCAACCAATGTAGTCATTTCCCAGATTCCTTATTGAGGATATTCTGATTAGTTATAATTTATTCAATTTTATTTGTGGGTGGATGATCAAACGATGGAACATATGATGACCATCTTTATGAGGTATCCATTTATTGATAAGAAAACCCACCAATCAGTGATATTGTTCCAATTATTTCTATCATCAGTCACCCAAATGACTCTTGATATGAGGTAATTTTCATAGTATTATTGATAGGAGGAACCTCTAGTAAAAATTAGATATCATTATATGGAGTAAATTCATAGTGAACTCTATTGATAGGAACTCTATGGTTGTCTTCATCTTAAAATTTATTAGGAGAACATATATGGAACAATGTCAAGATACAGTGAGGATTTATGCAATATATATGGTATGGGGGACAATCGGTAAGGATGATCTTGATTTTATGGGGTATACCTTAATGGTAACCAATAAAAAATAATTTTTAAATGGTAAGACTTTGTTATTTATTTATCTTATTTCAGTGAGGAAGATTTCCATATCTCCCGCTATGATAACAGTTCTAATGAATGATTTTTTTATTATATAGGGAGAAAATTCAAGGAAAATTCACTATAAATGACCTTCCTATAATTTAATCTTATTATTATAGGGATTCCCTCCCCAAATTCATCTTCCTCCACCTTCTAATAATGAGTAATCTTTTTTTATTCCATAATTGAGATAATTTGAAGGACCAAAAGAACAAAAGTAGGACTGACATTAGTGATATGATCCATCTTCTTATTTGTAGAATAGGATTAGTGATATCTCCTTTCATATGTTCTACATTGAGTGGATAAAACCATGTATTATACATAATTACCTTTACAGGCATTTGTCTACGAAGTCAAATTTCATGTTATTATATTTTGGTGATTGAATACATGAGAGTGGTTAGGAATAGAATCATTCCCTTTAATATCCATTGGAATATTTCAATGAGAACTATTATAATGGGTAGTGATATATTATAACCTTTTAATTTTTTTGGTTTATACTGATGGTGTTCCTCAGATTGAAGGGGGTAATGAATATGATATTTCTTTTTAGTGGCTTCCAAAATATATGGGAAAGCTCTTGTGATATTGGTCAAGATATAAACCTTGTCTGAACTTCAACTATAATGTGATAGTGTACATAGGTCAGAGTAGAGATATGAGGCTGATCATATTCTTCATTCCTCTTCACAATATTTCATTAACCATCATGAACTAGAGTAGTTAAATGGGTGTACTTTTGAGTGGAATATAAAACATTTCAGTTAAATCCAAAATTATTCTTATTTTATTCTCCAATTATGTGGGTTATAACATTTTATTTCTCTCTATTGACTCCTATTTATTTTAATGGTGCCCTTGTACTATGGATTCTAGGATATTCACATAGTACTTCAAGTAATGGACAAGGATATTGGACTACCCATTCATCACGGTCAGAATGTGATGATGGGATCTGTTAATGGGGATGGAAATATAGTGTCTCTCATCCAATAGATAGGAATTGTTGGTTTAATGTTGTCATTTTTTCCATTGGTATACACTTATTAAATTAATGTTTGGGAGAAATAATATGTTCAACATATTTTGTTGCTACCAGAATATGCAAGAAAGCTTCTTCTGATTTCTCACTAGTGTATTATCATGTAATATAAGTGGGATCATGGATATAATCTTACTCCATTAATGATATCATGGTATTGTTTGATCTTATTATAGAGGGATATGAATTTTTTCCTACTTCTTGACTCTAATAGAATATCACCTATGACATTATCCTCTTATGGGTTATCTGGGCTGAGTGGTTGGTGATCAATATCTAGGAAAAAATCATCAATATAATTTTTAGGGGTTGGGGATACATTATTTTTATGGAGATGACAGTCAGTATGATTCCTCAAAGGGGAATCATGGTCTATGGACATGTCTTGATCGACCAGTTCTTCTATCTCCTTGTGATAAATGAGGTACATGTTGTTATGATCCATATAAAGACTCCCAAAATAATCCAAGGGGTTAATAAGTCACATCTACTTCTCTACGGTTTTCTTTTACTAATTTAGTGACCCATGGGGATAGATAATCTAAATTATATCTCATCCTCCTCTAGAGTGGGGATAATACAACTATGGTAGTAATATTTAACATGTGTGTTGTTGAATTGTTGTTAAATATGTTATATTGGTTATAATTACCGCTTATTTCATAGGGCCTTATCCTTAATAATGACTAATGTTTACATATTATTTTGATATGATTCATTAAGTTTGGATTTGAGGGAGATCATTCAATTTTTTATATAATTATTAGGAGAATCAAAAAATATTGAAATATAAAAATAAAACATAACACATAAGATCACACTCAATCATATTCTTTGTTAATTAAAAGAATAAGTTCAGGTTCACTATTTAGATTCATACATGTAGAATGTGGGGAGATAAGAATTCAGGATACCTAGTTGTGATTTAATTATGGTTGGCTAAAGAAATTCTTTGTGGCTTCACTATTTTTTTATGCACATATGTGGTGGTAGAAAATATCAAACTTCTTATTCTCAATCAATTATGTTTGGTTTGAAGATTAAATTTAAGATTAAAAAATATGACAAAATAATGTGGGACAAAAATTCTTAATGCATGGTTGTGACTCGACATTATGTAGCTAATGTATTCCAAATTGGGTTTTATTTTTTATTTTGATATAAAAATATTGACAGTGTTTTTTTGGGACTATGTTGACCTTATTTCTAAATGAATGTTTTCTTTGGTACATTATAAGTGACACCAAATGAATAATATTAGTTAAGAGAATGAGAGGATAGGGTAGTCCTCTACTTTGAATGATTTTTTTCCAACTCGTAGATTATCTAATTAATTTAAGATATATTTGGGAATCCTTACCAATTATATGAATGGGGATAGAAACCATTATGATAGTGATTGATCATCGATATGAATTGATGGGAAATGATATATATATATATAAGAGATTCTCTCTTAATGTAAACATTTGTATTTGTTAGAAAATCTCTATTGAAAAAATCATCTCAACATAATGGAGATTCTGTATATTTCATTTATTAGTTTGATTATGTTTTATAAAAATATAGATAGCTAGGATCTAAAAATTTTATCACAATCCAGGAAAAGGATAAGTGTTTATGGTGTTCAGATTAGGCACACAATAGGGTTTCTTATGTATACCATTAAAAATAATTATAACCCTAAGTAGTTTGGTTCCACTTAATTGGACACGACATAACTTTTAAGGTCTTGTGATAAGGACCATGTGGTTCCTTTTAAGGTATTTTAGTAATGACCAATTACAATTAGTGTAAATATATTTAGGGATAACATTATGAAGATATATTTCAAGAAATATTTTTTATGGGAATAATAAATGAGAGGCTTCCTTTGGTATACCTCAAATGCAATATAACCCAATGAGGATGGGTTTCCTTCACAAGGTATATGGCCTCATGAGATATGTAGTTGTTCAGGATAGTGTGTATGTAATGAACCAGAAATTTCTAGATTTTTCTTTTCCTAAATACTTTGAAATTTTACGATTACGCAATTTATGACGGCAAATGATTCTGAGGCCCAGTGTGCCCGGAATAATTTTTTGAAGTTTATCTCAGGTATGTTCAGTGAAAGAACAAGTAGGTTTTTCTATCTTTTGAAGCGGTGCTCAGAATTGAAATCTGAGGGCACCGATGAACTCGCAGCGCCCGTATTTTCTTAAGGGGACCATTACAGCAATTGTGTTTTACATGGGTTGAAAGTTAATTTTTGGGGTTTAATCTTAAAAATAAATAAAACTTGTTTGGTACAAAATTTTATTTATGAGTTGGTTATTTCCTCCCTAGTGTAGATATTTGTGATGCGGGGCCCACACGAGCCCCAACCTTCAACTCCACATTAATTCCCTGCTGTTACTTTGAGAAACACCACATATTCATTATGGTGGAGCCTTCCTACCTCCCTCATCCGATTAAATGTGCCAAATCTTTTAATTATTGTCAATGTCAAATTAATTGGCATCGCTTCGGAATTAATAATAATTGCTTGACAATTCTATAAATTGGAGAGCCTCTTATTTCCTTTGGCATTGGAAACTTACTTGGGAAAAAGTCTCTGGTGAATTAAAAATGGAGGTGAACCTTCATCGACAAAGATCACCCCCAGCGAAGAACCTAAAGATCTTCTTCCTCGGACGCACCTCTACGTCAAGGAGCCTACGTCACCTACGACAGTGACCCTTCCTCCATCATTGACGAAATGACACCGTTCTACCACGATGCCAGTCTACCGCGACGCTCATCTTCCGCGGATCGACGAAGTACGACAACAACTTCAAGGTAGGGAGATTTTTATATTTCAATTATGTGATTTATACTCTAGAATATGGCGTTTAATTATTGGGTGATGATTTGAGCCACTAAAGCAGTGGGTACGGACTAAAGAACAAATCTGGACCCACCACTAATTTGTTCTTGATGCGCAGGGTGTTTGGCGTGGAAGATGTGGGACCACAATGGTGATTTGGGGCCTTTGCAGTGGAGTTCGGGTCCCGAGAAGACTGCATGCGCAAAAGGGAGGAAAAATGGACCACCGGAATGACTCTAGTGGCCCGCGGAAGACCCCGGCGGCCAGCATCGACCAACCGCCTTGAGGAGGCGGTGCCCCAGCGCGCCGCCGGTAGAAGCCTGCTGCGGCATCGGCCGCGACGGCGAGAGAAGGATCTCGTGACTGCACAGGATCTGGGGAGTCCAGCGGCGCCATCCTGGAGCCGTATCTGCGGAACAGGGGTTCCCCCCCCCCCCCGGTCGACCATCTTTCCGAGCAACACCCCCCCCCCCCCGGCCGGGCCAGGGAGAGTCATGCAGACTGGGTCGCGCTGGCCGATCCGAGCCATTCCCAACTGTGTCGGGTCACGCCCTCCCGGGCCGGACCCGGACCCAGGTCAGGTCGACCCAGTTCAGGCCGACCCAGGGGGGTTGGGCCGGATCAGACTGGGCCCAGACCCCCACTTCGGACAATTTTTCAGTCTTTTTCCCATAACATGAGCTACGAACCTCCGATCAATGCCCAGTTAGTTGCGTAGGATTCCTTGGATTGATATGGTCATTTATTCATATTACACCCAAGGTTTGGGCGATTTTTGGGTATGGTTGTCTTGGTTCGTACCCGAAACCAACCAGGCCCTTGAAGCGGAAATGATTATAACTTTAGGACTGGACGTCCGATTGACATGCCATCAACTACGTTGAATTTATTTTGTTGAGAAGGCTCTTTTGGAATACTCAAATTCGGTTTTGGATGCTGCTGATGTATGGTCAGGTTGGTTTTAGCATAAAAACCAATCGTTCCCCTGGAACGGAAATGCCAATAACTCTTAGATCGGGCGTCCGATTGAGGGGTCATCTATCACGTTGGGTTTTTTTTATGAGACGGAACATTTGGATACATCAACTCAGGAATTATTGACAGTTGATGTGTCAATCCCCCTTGCTTGAGGAGAAGACCCTCCCGGAATCTAGCGTTCTTTGTGCAGGAACCCTAGAGCTAGCTGCGACTACATCAACTATTGTATTTGAATCCTCTGTGGGTTCGAAAGTGACGACTACCATACTGGAATCCTCTGTGGTTTCGACGGTGATGACTATTGTTCTTGTATCCTGTGTGGGTCCGATAGTACTGACCATTGTACTTGTATCGTCTGTGGATCCGGCAGAGTAGTCGTTCTTGTATTATGTGTGGGCCTAACAACTTAGTTGGACTTGTATCATGTGTGGGTCTGACAGCCTAGATGAATCAGTGGCTACATCTGATCATATCTATCGCTATTCGAATAATATATACCTATGTGATCTAAGTCTTGATTTTCAATAATTATCATCTATGTGATTGACTGGCTTTCCAGTGTGTACTGGGTAGTGTTTTCTTATGTGGACTAGGTTGTTCTTGGGCTCGAGAGTGGGAGCCAAACTTTAACTGATGACTTAGGTATATGTTGGTGAATATACCTAAGTAGAGTTGTTTGATACTTCGTGATTTTATCTTTGCTTTGTGGTTTATCCTTCATGGATCCTGAGAGACCTTCGGGGGTCTCAGGGTCCCTACTGAGTATCATATACTCACCCCTGCATGGGTTATGCCCACACTACATTGTGTTGTATTCTGATGACTGACAGCACTGATTGAGGTGGAGGCTTGTAGATCTAGACGGTACCCAGAGGTGGACCACTTGGCAGGACGTACACAGAGCAGACCGTCGGACCAGAGGAGCTGAGGATACTATCTGTACACACAATTCAGATGGGATTTTCGGAGGACGACTCAGTGTTGTTGTTTTACTTTACTTCTATTGTACTTTATATTCTATTGTACTGTACTTTCAGTTGGGTTTGTATACTGGCCCATTTACTTTTCAGCACTTACTTTGTGCCCAGTTCTACATAGTGGTTACTTCACTTGTGTACTCAGTTGTGTTTGTTTAATTTATAAAGGAAATTCCTTCCCTTTTATCCGGATTTATGTTTTTGGTTCTTGTCGCCAGCCCCTGGCCTATGGAAGGAGGGCACGGGGTTGTCACGGAACTAGCCCCGAGGACGGTTCGTGACAAATTGGTATAAGAGGACTTTGTTCTACCACATAACTCAGGACTCTGATAATTTCTTTCTGTGAGGCAATAGTGTTTAGTGTATTGAGTGTGGATACCAGTCTAGGGAGTCCAGTGTTGGTGTGGCGGCTGATATATCCATACACCAAGACCCTGGCCTCTAATATCCGACTCAGTGCACGAAAACACTAATTGTAGGTGTGTGTGTTTCAAAAGTTTTCTTTGTGATTACTTTGTGTCATCTCACTAGGTATTCTTTTTAACCGTGGAGCACCTATTTTTTTCAGGATGGCCCCACAAAGGCAGCCATCCAGGGTTCCTAGTTTCAAGCGAGATGGCATCCCATCGAGCGATGAGGCCTCGGTGCAGGGCCCCATTACAACGGAGGCACCAGCAGTACCGCTACCCGCTGAGCCACCGATGCTACTGGCCCCGGCAGGAGAGAGTGCACACCGCTTGAGAACGTTGTACAAGTTTCAGTGATAGTTGCCGCCCAGGTTACACTATGATACGGTCCCTCAAGAATTTGAGGATTGGTTGAAGGTTATCTTCAGAGTCTTCAGAATGGTAGGGACACCATCTGACCTCATGGTGATCCTTGTCACGAGTCTCCTTCACGTAGAAGCAGGTAGATGGTAGAGCCTGATGCTCTAGGTGCATGACTAGGTATCTCTACTTTGGGAAGACTTCGAGAGTCACTTCTGCTCGGATTTTGTTCCAGCCTCCCTCTGTGTGGTGCGCATTCAGGAGTTACAACATCTACAGTAGAGCAGCATGACAGTAGCTCAGTACTCTGTGAGGTTTACTGACCTCCCACGCTACTCCATATATATGGTTTGGGACCTGTTCTTCTAGGCTCGGACCTTCGAGCAAGGACTGAGGCACGAGATCAGGGCTTCGACGATTCCTGTCAGCATCTCGATGCAAGAAGGGGTGCTGGAGAAAGCACTTTTAGTTGAGAGCTTTCTCGCTGAGCAACCACCAGCAGTGAGACCCACCGCAGGGTGACACGTATAGAAGTCTTCTACAACATGTAGAGAATAGGTGTCACATGGGTCCAACCGGACCAGGACATCCGGTAGGCGACCTCAGGATACAGGTCGGTTGTGAGGGGCACTTGAAACAGAACCAGCCTTATGAGGATCAGACAGTGTAATGCATGCGGCGGGTAGGTCCACATGGATCGTGACTGCCCAACCCACCATGTAGACGAGCAGTAGCCAGTGGAGGGACCTCCCAGGCAGAGGCATAGGTTCGACTGTGGCGGTCTGCAGGGATTAGGTGGACGAGGAAGAGGAGCTGGCTGAATAACGGGTGGTGGATGACATTTCAAGGCTCTACCACCACCACCCCCAGGAGGTCCACCCAAACCACCGGGAGCCCCCGGATAGAGGTAGGCTCAGCTCTAGGTAGAAGAGGCTTACAACCACAGTGCACCGGAGATGATTCGAGGAACTATCTGTGTCTATTCCACCCATTCTATAGTTCATATAGACACAGGTTCAAGTCATTATTTTATTCCTGCTACCCTTGTTCAGAACTAGGAGATTGCAATAGAGATATTGGCCCGATCCTTATGTCTAGAGACTCTTACAGGAGAAAACTCGACAATTATGCACTGGTTCCAGTAGTGTGAGCATACTCTAAGAGTCGAGATCTTTGGATGGGATCTTCTTGTAGTGGCTTCAATGCCTTACGACCTCATCTTGGGTATGGACTGGTTATCTATAGTCTATGCTCAGATCGACTGTATTAGGCTCACAATGCGGTGTGTATGCACGGATGGGACTAGTTTCACCTTCACCGGAAATAAGGACGCCTTTTCAGAGTAGGATGGACTTACACAGAGGAGAGGGAAGCCAATAACACTTTAGTTGGCTAGTCTCATCCACAGAGAAGTTGATGTGCAGAGTCTGAGTTTTCCTGTTGTGGTGGATCAGTATGCGGACGTTTTCCCTGATGACATTCCAGGACTACCTCCTAGCAGATAGGTAGACTTCTACATTGACATGTACCCTATAACAACACTGATATCTACTCCAGCATATCGGATGGCTCACGCCGAGCTTCGTGAGCTTCAGGTACAGGTGGAGGACATGCAGGAAAAGGGATTCATCCGACCAAGTGTTTTACCCTGGGCTTCTCCAATTTTGTCCACCAAGAAGGCAAACGGAGGCTTGCAACTATGTTTCGACTACACTCTCCTAAATCAGGTGACCGTAAGGAACAACTACCCACATCTGAGGATTGAAAAACTCATCGATCAGTTCAAGGGAGCACGATGGTTCTCGAAGATAGACCTCAGCTCAGGCTATCACCAGATCAGAGTTTCAGAAGATGATGTGCATAAGATGGACATCAGGTGTCGGTATGGCCACTACGAGTTCCTGGTTGTGCCCTTCATCATGACCAAATCCCCAGTAGTGTTCATGAATATGATGAACAAGGTCTTCTAGACTTTCCTCAATTGGTGTATCGTAGTCTTCATTGATGACATACTGATTTACTCGACTACTAAGGAGGAGTACGCATACCACTTGCTGGTTGTACTAGATACACTTTGAGAGAACTAGATTTATGGTAAGCTCTAGAAGTTCTAGTTATATATTTGAGAGGTTCACTTCTTGTGGAATGTCATCTTGGAGGTGGGATTTGTAGTGGATCCCGTGAAGATCGAGAGATTGCTTTCTTAGGATCCACCCAGGAATGTGACAGAGGTGTGGAGTTTCTTAGGTCTAGACAGGTACTATCAGAGATTTGTTCTAGACGTCTCCAGAGATGCATCACCACTTTCAGCTTTGACAAAGAAGGGGAACCCTTTGTTTTGTCAGATGGATGCCAGTAGAGATTTTAGGAGCTATGGTGGAGATTGACCAGTGCACCCATCTTGAGGTTTCCCGAGGAGGGCGTAGGGTACGTAGTTTACTGCGACATGTCAGGGACCGGACTCGGGTTTGTCCTGATGAAGGAGTGAGCAGTGATCTCTTAAGGTTCAAGGTAGTTGAGGTAGCACAAGCAGAACTATGCTACCCATGACCTGGAGTTAGCAGCTGTGGTCTTCGTGGTGAAGTTGTGACGGCACTTTCTAATGGGCGAGTGCTTTACAGTCTACTCTGACCACTAGAGTCTCAGGTACATCTTCTTGTAGAAGGACCTAAACCTGAGACAGCAGCGATGGCTCGAGTTCCTCCAGGACTATGACATTGAGATATTCTATACCCCTGGGAAAGGAAACGTTGTGGCTGATGCTCTTTGCAGGAGATCAGGCATTCAGCTACTTGGAGTGGCGACAGAGCAGTTAGCCGCTTTTTAGATATCCATCATGGATAGAGATGGGGAAGCCTTTCTACAGTCCCTCACAGTCACTCCTCTACTACTTTAGTGGGTTAGAGAGGCACAAAATGGGGTCGTTGACTGTGAGATGCAACCTGCTCAGATTTCCACAGGGCAGGCACCTGCTGGATTTTCTGAAGGAGGAGAGTATGTCATCCTATTCAGGGGACGTACCATGGTACGAGTTGCACTCCAGGAGGATTTGCTGAGAGAGTTTCGCACTTCCCCTCTAGCAGTACATCCAGAAGTTGCGAAGATGTACCAGGACCTGAGACGACAGAACTGATCATCGGGTATGAAAAAGGCTATAGCAGAGTTCGTTTCACGATGCCTCACATGTCCGCAAGTGAAGGCGGAGCAGCAGGTACCATCAGGTTTGGTACAACCCTTAGAGATCCTGGAGTGGAAGTGGGATGGGATATCTGTGGATTTCATGATGGGGCTTCCACGTAAACCCATGGGTCACGACTCCATCTGGTTGATCGTAGACCAACTCACCAAGTCAGCCCACTTCTTACCTATCAGAGAGCAGGGCTCAGTAGAGTTCTTGGGATGCCTCAATGTTCAGGAGATCGTACATCTTCATGGTGTTCCATCATATATCATCTCTGATTGGGATGCTCACCTTACTTCCCGACTTTTGAAGGGGTTACATGAGGCTTTTGGGATGCAGTTACACCTGAGCACTTCCTTTCATCCTTAGATGGATGGAAAGATGGAGAGTATCGTTCAAACACTTGAGGACATGCTCTGTGCTTGTGTCCTTGAATTTGGTCGCAGTTGGGAGGACCACCAACCCTTCTCGGAGTTTGGATACAACAACAGCTACCACTCCACCATCGTGATGGCACCATATGAGGCACTGTACGGCTAACCTTGTAGATCACCTCTATGCTAGACTGACCTTGGGGAGTCAGCACTTGTAGGACTGGAGATAGTTCAGGCTATGACGGAGAAGTTTCTGATCATCCAGGAGTGGATGAGGACTGCATAGATAGGACATAAGTCCTATGCTGATAGGAGATGGAGATCATTGGATTTCGAGGATGGAGACCACGTTTTCCTACGGGTCTCACCTTGAAAATGTCTATAGAGATTTGGTCGGGGCAGCAAGTTATCTCTGCACTTCATCAGACCATTACAAATCCTTGTCAGGGTAGGCGAGGTGGCTTACCGCCTGGCCCTTTCACCTCAGTTGCACTGGGTGCATGACGTCTTCCACGTATCTCAGCTGAAGAGATAAGTGAAAGACCCGACCCACATCATCGTTCATGGGGAGCTAGACATCGATGATGGGGAAACATTCAAGGATGTCCCGTTGGAGATCGAGGATCGATAGTA
Organism: Viscum album; assembly: GCA_963277665.1. NCBI lineage: Eukaryota > Viridiplantae > Streptophyta > Magnoliopsida > Santalales > Viscaceae > Viscum > Viscum album. The sequence goes on from OY728141.1 coordinate 480,741,859, forward strand.
GCGGGTCCTACGTGGACGTTTGATTCTTCTGGTGCGCATTTTTTGGCAGCACAGGAACCTCCAGGAGAGCACATGGGAGTGGGTGGCTAAGATGCTTGCTCAGTACCCTCATTTGATTCCCTAGTTTATGTTGTAGCATTATGGGGATGTAAATCCATGAGGTGAGTGTGATATAAAGACCCGTAAATTTCAGGAAATTGTTTTTCATAAATACTTTGGAATTTTATGAGTACACAGTTTCTGACAGAAAATGATTCTGAGGCCCGGTGTGCCTGGAATAATTTTCTGAAGTTTAGTTTGGGTATGTTCAGTGAACGAACAAGCGGGTTTTTCTATATTTTGAAGCGGTGCTCGGAATTGAAATTTGAGGGCACCGATGAACTCACATAACTAGTATTTTCTTAAGGGGACCTTTATCGTAGTTTCATTTTATGCGAGTCAAAAGTTAATTTTTTATGTTAATTCTTAAAACTAAATAAAATTTGTGTGGTACAAGGATTTATTTTTTAGTTGGTTATTTCCTCCCAAGTGTGGATATTTGTGTGGTGTGGCCCACACGAGCCCCAACCTTCAACTCCCCATTAATTCCCTACTTTTACTTTGAAAAACTCCACATATTCATTATGGTGTTGCCTTCCTACCTCCCTCATCCCATTAAATGTGCCAAATATTTTAATTATTGTCATCGTCAAATCTATTGGAACCGCTTCGGAATTAATAATAATTGCATGAGAATTATATTAATTGGAGAGCATCTTATTTCCTTTGGCATTGTCAAATTACTTAGGAAAAAGGCTCTGGTGAATTTAAAATGGAGGCAAACCTTCATTGACGAAGAACACCCCCGGCGAAGAATGCAAAGAACTTCTTCCTCGGACGCACCTCGACGTCAAGGAGCCTACATCACCTACTATAGTAACCCTTCCTCCATCATTGATGGAATGAAACCATTCATCCGCGATGCATTTCTACCACGATGCTCGTCTTCTGTGGATCAACGACGTACAACAACAACTTCGAGGTAGTGGGATTTGTATATTTCATTTATGTGATTTATACTGTCGAATATGGTGTTTAATTGTTGGGTGATGATTTGAGCCACTAACAAGGGGGGTACGGACTAACGAACAAGTAAAAACCCACCACTAATTTCTTTTCCTAATGCGCGGGGTGTTTTGTGACAATGAAACGGGACCACAACGACGATTTGGGGCCTTCATAGTGGAGTTTCAGACCCGAGACGACCGTAGGCACAGACGAGAGAAAAAACGGACCACCGGAATGACTCTGGTAGCCCATGGAAGACCCCGGCGGCGTGGGTCGCTGGCGCAGCAGCGGCGCCCCAGTGCACTGTCGGCAGAATCCCACCACGGCATCGGCTGCATTGACGAGGAAAGGATCCTGCCACCGCACGGGATCCGGGGAGTCCAGCGGCGCTAGCCGGGTGTCGCGTCCGTGGAACAGGGGGTTCCCCCCCCCCACTCGGTCAGCACACCCCCCCTGGCCGGGCCGGGGCGGGTCACGCTGACAGGGCCACGCCAGTCGGGCCGGGCCAGACCCGGACCCGGTTCGGGCCGACCAACGGGGGTTGGACCGGGTCGGACCGGGCCCAGACCCCCACTTGAGACCGTTTTTCGGTCTTTTTCCCATAACATGAGCTACGGACCTCCAATCGACGCACCTTTAGTTGCGTAAGAATACATGTACTGAGATGGTCATTCTGGTATATTACACTCAAGGTTTCAGCAAAGTTTGGGTACGGTCGAGTTGGTTCGAACCTGAAACCAACTGGGGCCTTTGAGTGAAAACGCTTATAACTTAAGGACCGAACGTCCGATTGACGTTCCATCAACTACGTTGAATTAATTTTGTTGATATGGTTCTTTTGGAATACTCCACTTGAGGTTTGGACGCAGATGGAGTACGGTCCAGTTGGTTTTAGCTTAAAAACCAATCGGGCCCCTGGAACGGAAAAGCCAATAACTCTCAGAACGGGTGTCTGATTGACACATCTTCTGTCGCATTGGGTTTCTTTTGACAAGACGGAACATTGGGATGCATCAAATTTAGACATCATGAAAATTTATGTATCGACCCCCTTGCTCGAGGAGCGGACCCTCCCGGAATCAAGCGTGCTGTGTGCAGGAACCCTAGAGCTGGCTACGACTGCATCGACTGCTGTACTAGAATCCTCCATGGAATCGACAACGACGACTACCATACTGGAATCCTCCATGGGTTCGACGACGATGACTACTATTCTTGAATCCTTTGTGGGCTGGCAGTATTGACCTCTATACTTGTATCTTGTGTGGGTCCAGCAGAGTAGTTGTTCTTGTATCCTGTGTGGGTCCGACAGATTAGCTGGACTTGTATCATGTGTGGGTCTGATAGCTTAGATGAATTAGTGGCTACATCTGATTATCTCTATTTCTATACAAAAGATGTATACCTGTGTGAGCTGAGTATTGATTTTCAATCATTATCCTCGATGGGATTGACTTACATTTCTGTATGTACTAGGTTGTGTTTTCTTGTGTGCACTAGGTTGTGCTTGGGATCGAGAGTGGGAGCCGAAATGTAATTGATGACTTAGGTATATGTATGTGCATATACCTAAGTAGAGTCTGTTGATACTTCTTGAGTGTGTCTTTTCTTTTTGGTTTATCCTTCGTGGATTTTGAGAGACCTTCGAGGGTCTCGGGGTCCCTACTAAGTATCATATACTCACCCCTGCATGGGCTATACCCGCACTACATTGTGTTGGATGCAGAAGACGGACAACATTGATCGAGGTGGAGGCTTATGGAGCTGGACGATTCCCGGAGTTGGACCACTTTGCAGGATATACACGGAGCGGACGGCCGGACCTGAGGAGATGGGGAGACTATCTATACCTACCCTTCAGGTGGGATTTCTGGAGGATAACTCGCTGTTGTTGTTTTACTTTACTGGTGTTGTACTTTCTTTTCAATTGTATTGGACTTTCAGTTGGGTTTGTACACTGGCCCATTTAATTTTCATCACTTACTTTGTACCCAGTTCTATTTAGTGCTTACTTCACTTGCGTACTCTGTTGTATTTGTTTACTTTATAAAGGCAATGCCTTCCCTTTTATCAGGATTTATGCCTTTGATGCTGTCACCAGCCCCTAGCCTATGGAATGCGGGCTTGGGGTAGTCATGGCATGGGCCCCAAGGACGGGTCATGAATGTGGAGATGTCCATCTAAGAAAAATATAGACTATTTAGGAATATGTCCTAGGGAGGAAGGATTCATGGAATATTTTCTCGATGAATGGATGTACATAATCATAGGTAATGTGGAATATTGAGTAGTTATTCATGAAATATTTACATGAATATTGAATCGTGATTATGTGTACATAGAGAGTATGGACCTAGTGAATGTGAACATGTATTTTGGATGTAAAATTTCCCAATAATTAGAGACATCCAAGTAGATAGGGAATATGATTCGGAATGGAAGGATAAATATATTATTGATGTTGGGTTTGAACCACAAGTATGATTCCTACATATTCTATTGAAAAAGTATTCGAACCCCATGTAGTTCAACATTCACATTTTAAGGTTGTCTGACAGGACCATATAGTGAAATTTAACATCGCGTGGTATGTTTTTGTGAAATTTTATGACATGTTGTGTATATTTATTCATATGGTTTTACATCATGTTAATAGTAAATGTGTGTCATGAAATGGTATATAACTATGGATTGGGTGGTTTTTATTCATCAGTTTATAATATGTGGAACACTAATGATTTTTTAGTATGAGATCGTTAATGATGGAATATTTACTTGGACTTATACCTAGGGAGGAATCCATAATACTTGTCTAATTCCAACAAGTATATGTTTTGAAATATAATTATGACTAAACCCATGGGGGATGTGGTGTTATGAGGATGTGATTAGGGTATACACCTAGATGAAATCATGTGATGATACTCTATAACTAGGAATGCATGAGTGGGGATTATGTGTGAATATGTCCTTCCATTACATGGGAGTTCATAGCTAATTGATATTTCATTATGATGAAATCTTAATAGGACAATGTATGGGTATTATGATTATATATGGATCTCATGATATCATGGCTTATTGAGTGGACTAGAACATCTATGATGTTCTTGAGCTGATTAGAATCAAACATGTGTCATCCATGTTGAGTTTCATGATTTATGAGATACTGACCAAGTGTCCTCATTATATAGACCACCATCACTAATGGTATATGTGATCATGATTTCCATAAGGGTATTACTAATATTGGGGGACAATCTTGAAGCCTCCTTTGATCTATGGATTACATGATTTAAGGGGTTATTACTGGTGTTCCTACTGATTTGATCATGTGAGTATATTTTATGTAAAGGTGGTATTTATAATTGGATGCCCTAGGGGGAAACATGGATGAATAGATGTTCCAACATAGAAATTAACTCACACATGATTGTATCATATGATATTTGAGTGGGGATATTTTCCCTAATAGAGGGATAAGTGATAGAGCTTCACACTAGTGAGGGCCAATAATAAGGAATCTCCCATGTGAGGGCCAATAAGGTATTTCACCCTAGATGAATATAGGGAGAGATGTATTTACCAATAAATACTTGGGTCAAGAGGTCACTTTACATAACCTTGGGATAGCTTTTTTCCCTAATTTATCTTAGTAAAATTTTCCCCACTTGTGATAGAACATGGTAAAGTATTCTCCCTTGTGATGAGGGGTCTCTACAGATACATTTACAAAAATGGTTCTCTGGTTCATATTCCAATAAGGTTCCTTAACCTACGAATTGATGAACTTAAAGAAAATTTCTCCCTTTTAAAGTTTACTCAATTGAATAAATCTATTACCATTCCATTTGGTTATTTCCCTTAACTTTTAAGCAACAAAGATGACCAAATGTGATTTGAAGATAGTGTTTGGTATGATACTAAGAAGAGATCTATAATGTCTCTTTGTCTTCCATGTATTGCTAATAAGGATTCCAAGGGTCATTTTTATAAGTAAATTTGGGGACCTAGGTAATGGAGGGATGACTGTGATAGTCGTAGAGAAACGATGACATAAGCATGGACCATTGGGAATGCAAGGTATAAGCTATTATAGTCTAGGAAATTAACAAGGATATAGGGGTGAATAACTATAGATACACTCGTAGGGTCCTATGTGATGCAGATTAGGAAAAACTAAGAGGTTCTAGGAAAAATCATTTTTTCTTCCCCAAGGATTTTATGTTATCCTTTCATAGTATCCATTCCTTTCTAAAAGGGAGTTCCAAAAAATTTAACCATTATAATTGGATTTCATCAGAAAAAAATATAATTATGAGGTCATAGTGACACTGTAATGAATGTGTCTTTATAAGGGGAATCATTTAACAGTATAAACAAGGTCATGGTGGTGCTTCACGAAGCTTGTCCAACCGGGTAGTGTGAAAAATTCATTTCTTACTATCCAATTGGTGTTTAATTTCTTTTTTCATATAAATAATATTTGGTACATCAACATACATTTCATAATGTGATCTAGAAAACATCTACTATGAATTCTCTAATGATTCATGTTGATTAAGGTGGTCAACTCCAATATGAATTTACTCTTACCTAATATATAATGTTCTATTAATACAATCATTTTATTTCTTACCTATTATGACAAAATATCCCTAGTGAAGGTTTTGGTTGATTTTTTTTGTATTTTCATTTAAGATATAAGGTTGATTGAATAATTATTGAGACACACATGGGTGATCTACTTGTACATTGTCAAAAGTTTCACCTAGTGGTTTTAGAAATTTCCAATATTTACCTTAGGGTATTCTTTTATATTCATGATTTATATCCTTAATATAAACCATTGATTCTCATTACTCTAAAATAATGGATTATACTAAAATCATTGTTTTGGATATTGAGGATACAACTCAAATCAATGAAATAGTCCCCGATGTTGAACCCAAATGTGAAACATAATTAGTTAACAACATCATAAATTATAACTACCACAAACTGGATTTACTCATATACCAACTATTGAATATACTTCATTTATATACATTTATCCTTCCAATTGATAATCCATCAATAGAAATAAATATTTTTTCCGTTAAAATTCTACTAGGACATAGAACCATAAGAGAAAACATCTACATTGATGAGAAAATCATCCATTATTCCATAAAAAAGTTATCAAATAGCTTAATCTATACCAAATCATCATTGAGTGATGTGATAAAATCATACTAATCCATAAACATTGTCCTCCACATAGAATTAGAGAAGTGATTGGATCCTTTCGTGGGAATTACATCTTAGGGGAAACTTCTCTGAGGAATAGTCACGCCATATTAGGTGAACTAATGTGGTATAGATAAAGAGGAATTCCTATATGATATCAAACTCTATGAGGTTTTATGGACATTTTAGTTTATATTTTATTTCCATCAATATCACATTCTTGATCTAATCATTCAATAGTATTCTGAGATAAAAAAATTTCATTTTCCACATAGTGAGTTCAGTGTTAGTCTCTGGGGTATCTGGAAGATCTAGGAAATCCTCATCCATTTGGATCCATATGATGGTTTTATCTTTCCTTATAGTATTTTGGACAATTTCAAAAGCATTATTTTTCTAGAAATCGATCTAATAGAGCATTTTTAGGGAGATAGGAGGAAGTAATTTTGTCTCTAACCCCAAATTTCCTTATGTAAATGGATCAAAATATTCCTCACTCCACATGGGTTATATTATATAAGAACTCAGATCATTGTTTCAATTAAACCTTTCCTTTTTCGGGAGTTTTTAAGAAAAATGGAGTTTCTGGAAAATTTTGAAGTACACGTCGTGTACTTCCTAAGTACATGCCATGTACTCTTCTACGACATGAAGCATTGTGCTGGCCCTGCCCGGGCCACACACACAGTGTCTAGGGGTGAGGTGGAGGCCGATTTTTTGCGGAGTACGGAAAACACCTAGTATACGCCATGTACTATTCTTTTTTTTCACTAAATGCACCGGGGTCGCGCATTACGGATAGAACACTCCCCTTCTCCAGGTTCTTTTCCTGAGATCGACCTGTACAACCAGATCATCCCTGAGCACCCACCTCTCCATTTGTTCTCCAATTCGAGCACGGTCTATTGCGTTGGAAGTGCAGTAGTGAGTTCTATCATATTCTTTAGCCTTGTTTTCCAATTCTTCCTCCTTCTCATGTTATCTAAGGTTGAACGTTTTGTATGTTTTCTCAGATCTACGACGTTCTAGGGAGAATCAGTCATCGAGGTTCACGTATAACATTCTCCTAGGATTGAGGTAGGTGGTTTGTGCCTTTCTGTAGGACGTTTATGAGTATATTGTGAAAATTCAACCAATACCCTTGAATGGCGTATTGTGTGTTCCTATTTTTCCTGTGTTGTATTGCCTAATTTCCTTGATTTCTAGAGTACATGTTTCTCCTATGATTATGGTAGTTTTTATTGTACTCTGGATGTTTTCCATGCATTTTTTTCTTGTTTGGCATTTTGCCGGTGGTCATGCCTAGTTGTAGGATAGTGTAACTGTTGCTTTGTTATGTTGTTGAGCCATAGAGTGATAGCCAAGTAGTTCTTGAGGATTACGTCAACAATACATGCACTCTGAACATGTTATTGTCACACAGGACTGTGAGAACCTCGTGTAGTAGTCCACATGGAGAATAGACATAAGTTAATCTCTAGAGTGTCTTTAAATACAATGTGAGACCACAGGGGGAATTGACGATGAGTTCTTCCTCAAAGAGTCTTTAGTTCCTCGACACGAGCCATAGGAAGAATGAGACATTGAGTGCTTCCCCAGAGATCCTTTAGCACGATACGAGACTATAGGGAGAATTGATGGTAAGTGCTTCCTCAGAGAGACTATTCTTAGATGAACTAGAGGGGTGAGATAGTGTGTGCCTCTTAGAGGGTTGCTAGTACTTGTAGGTTGAACCATAGGGGTTGGGATGTGAGGGATACCCAGAGGGTTACCTGTTTTCTACTGTTGTTGGTTGTTTACTTGTGTACTTTTTATGTTAGAATTGTGAATTGTAGGTGTTGTGTATTTCCTATTTACTGTTCATGTACTTTACTTACCATGTATTCATTGACTCTTAGGCACAGATCTTTGGGTGGTTGCCTACTATGAATTTTTCTCACACCCTATTTGAGCCATGTTTTTGGGCCTAAGAAGATTATATTGTTGCAGGTATAGATAAGGGCAAGCACCCTTCTACTTGAGGTTCTTGATTGCACTGGAGTTGGAGAGCATTGGACCGAGCCATGGCTTGCGATACTGAAGAGTTTACTTGTTTTCATTTGAAATTTGTTTTTATGTTGTATTTCAGCACGTTGGTTTGTTTACTGCTTTCTATAGACATATGTACCATGATGTATCATTATTATTTTAAACATTGCTTCTGATGTTCAGTTCAGTTATATTATGTTGTTTATTATTTCCGCAAATATGTCTGGTTGTTCTTCCACTGTATACATTACCGAATGAGGGCATATTTTTCCTCACTGACTCACCAAGGCCCTTGCTGCTAGTCAGCAGCCTCTGGCATTTGGGGAAACATGCTTGAGGACATGTGGTGAACCGGGTACGGGGCACCAGTGGAGGGGCTCCAGATTCGGGTCGTTACAAAGTGGTATCATAGGAGTTTCTTTTCTCTTGATTTACTATTTGTAGCCTTTAGCTAGGGGTAGGACGGATTTGGTACTTGGTATTAATTTGTGCTCGGGATTAGCTATCCCATGTACATGGAAAAGCCATACTACCTCATTAATTGCAGTTTTTTAGTTTTGAGATTTTACAGTTGATATGATTTCACCTAGAGTGATTCACATGCTTTGTGTTAATATTGCTTTAACTATTGCGATTCTATTTTTTTGGAAACCCGATGAGATGAGGTTATGTCATATCATGCATCATATAGGCACTTGTAGAATTCACATGCCATGCATTCTTTCCATGACATCTATGATGCATTAGCGATTGCATGCTGTTGTGATAGACCATGTGTAGACCTTCCATGTTATTGTGATAAATTTTTTATAGAATCACTTCTACCTTGTTAGAGTATTGTTTGTATTCCACTTTGCTTAAATTAATGCCATGTTTTGATTCATGGAGAGTATGGGCCCTCACGAATTGGAATTTGGAACCTCTCTGCCTTGTTTTCTGTGTTTTATGGGTTATGTGCCATTTCTGAGCTACTACCCAGAAAAACCTAGAATACACGGCGTGTTCTTTTGACTACACTACATGTAGTTTTAGACCGTGTCACTGACCGTGTGAGCAAGGACTCACAGTTGTAGAAATAACCTCAAGAACACACAGTGTACGGTAGGTACAAGCCGTGTAGTTTGGAGCCGTATACCCAGTCATGTCACTAACAACACGGGTCAGGGAAGCTCTGGTAGAACACACCTTATTGTAAAGGAACATGTCGTGTAGCTGAGTCCATGTACCTCGTCGTGTCATGAACAACACAGTTCGGTGTTACCTTCTCTTTGACACACCGTGTTGTCTTTGGAACATGCCGTGTAATCTTGTCTAGGTACCCGGCCGTGTCACTAACAACACGGGCCGGCGTGACCTTCTCCTCGACAAGTCGTGTTGTCTTTGGAACAAACCGTGTAGTCTTGATTAGGTACATGTCCATGTCATGAACAACATGGGACGATGTCACCTTCACCTATACACATTGTGTCTGTTCGGAACACGCTGTGTAAGGTCCAGCCATGTAGAAGGCCGTGTATTTAACAACATGGGCCACCAAAGCCTTATCTAATACACGCCGTGTTTGTTCAGAACACACCATGTAGTCTCAGGATAAGTCGGACCGAGTGGGTTAGCCGTATAAGGAGACCCGGGATGGGGAACAGTTTTCAAGTACACGCCGTGTGTTGGTTCAACACGCTGTGTAGTTTGAGGTGTTACACGACCTGTAAGGTAGGGGTATACACCCATGTCAGTGACTTAAGAAGACAAGCCATGTAGTTTTATACATGCCTTGTAGTCATGTTTTGTAAACTTGTGTGTTTTTTCCCTTGTTCCCATTTTTTACTATTGTGATTCCTGTCCTTGTTTTCAAATCTAAGGTGTGCTTGTGATCTTTCACAGCTATGCCTCCAAGACATCCTCTGGTTGTACGTCTGTCGTCGGGTAGTGATCAGACACAAGATATAGCTGATCAGAGACTTCCTACCGACCCTCCAGTCTAGCCAGCCTTAGCACCGGCCGTTATACCAGTTGTGGGCGTTGATGTGCATTCAAGGAAGGTTTTCTGAGGATGATGCAGACCTTTCAGGGAGCACCGCCTCCTGCCACGACTATGGTTGAATTGACGCGGAATTTCTAGCAGCACCATCCTCTTATGTTCTTGGGGGAAGGAGGACCTCAGGCTGTAGAGTCATGGTGGAATCCATGATGACAATCTTTGAGAATTTGGAGACGCCTCTAGAAATGAGGGTCATGCTCGCTACCTACATGCTCTGAGACTCCACCAAGAGGTGGTGGGACAGGATCTCATAGGCAGGTCACCAGAAGGTCATGTATTTGGAGGAGTTTTAGCACGTCTTTTATGAATACTTCTACCCGGAGACAGTGAGGGCCGACCGATCCTGGGAGTTAATGAGCTTAGAGCAGGGTACTCTTTCTATCATGGAGTATTCCTCTCGTTTCACTAATCGTCATCATTTCACAACCCTTCGGGATGGGAGTGGGGTGTTCTTGGCAAGGAAATTTGAGGATGGTCCGAAGAAGGAGATCCACTCACAGGTAAATATCTTCTAGTTGACTTTTATCACTTCCATCATCAATCAAGAACTGATTGCGGAGCACAATCTGAGAGACTCTAGAGCTGTGAGCCAGAGCGGTTCCGCTTCCAGAGCTAATTTTATTCTAGATGACAGCAAGAAGCGCCATAGGGAGTCTACGCGCGGAGACCCAGGGAGGCGAGATGCATCGTCAGGCAGCCAAGTGTCATGCTACCAGTGTGGCCAGACAGGGCACACGAGGCCACAATGCCAGAGAGACCCCATGGTGTGCCGATCGTGCGGCAAGGTGGGTCACCTTCAATGTTCTTCCAGGTTTTCTCACCAGCAGCGGGTGACCGGGGTTCTTCCATGAATCCTTCTTTAAGAGCAGCACCACCAGTGTCTCACCAATCGGGGAAGTAGAGTTCTTCCGGCCGTTCGGGCCGAGGTGGAGGTCGAGGTCGTGGATGCCATCCAATAGTCCCTCAGCATCAGCAGGGAGGTTCAGCTCAGAGTGGTCATCCAGGGGTGCAATGCCGCGGTGTAGGCCAGTCTTTCACCATGGAGCAGACCTATCAGGAGCAGGATCCCGACCCTTCTACAGTTTGTGGTACGATTTTAGTAGCCTGAGTTTTATCTTCAGCTCTTTTTGATACTGGTGATACACATAGTTTTATCTCTGTTACTGCTTTGGAGAGAATTGGGCTCTGTGTCTTTTCATCTTCCAACTCATTTACACAAGACACACCTTTGGGGACAAGGACGTCTAGTGTGCGCTTGTGTAGAGAGTGACCTCTTTAGGTTGCAGGGTATCGTTTCATATGGGGTATCTATGTCCTAGAGATGAGAGGCTATGATTTCATTCTTGGGATGGACTTGTTGGTTCCCTTCTAGGCAGTCGTCTACTGTTATCTCCGCAGAGTGAGTTTCATTTCACTAGAGTGTGAATCTTTTCTTCATAGAGGTGAATGGGATGTTTAGGAGAGTCGTGCAGGACTCGAGCATCATGGGCTAAGAAGGGTAACAGCCCATATTTCTAGTCTTTATCTGGATGATCAGGGGACTTCGCATTTGGACATTCCTCTAGTGGTGGATCTTTTCAGGGACGTCTTTCTAGAGGACTTTTCAGGGTTGCCTCCGAAGCATGAGGTAAACTTCTCAATCGAGCTCGTTCCAGGAGTGGCACCGGTGCCCATTCCTCCCTATAGGATGGCTACATCTGAGTTGCAGGAGCTCAATAAGCAGTTGGAGGAGTTACAGGAAAAGTGTTTAATCTGACCCAGTGTTTCCCCTTAGGGTTCGCCTATCCTATTTTTGAAGAAGGCAGACGGTACCCTTCGACTTTGTGGGGACTATCAAAAGCTTAACCAGTTTACGGTCAAGAACTGATATCCCTTGCTAAGGATCGATGACCTATTTGATCAGCTTCAAGGATCCTAGGTGTTCTCGAAGATCTACTTGAGGTACGGTTATCATCAGTTGCACGTTAGACCATTAGATATACCTCTTACCGCCTTCAGGAGGAGGTATGGTCTATACGAGTATACAGTCATGTCGTTCGGTCTTACGAACGCGCATGCAGTTTTCATGGCACTGATGAACCGAGTGTTCCATCATTACAAGGACTCTGTCATCGTGGTCTTTGTGGACGATATCTTGGTGTACTCTCACACTCGACACAACCATGCCACACATCTTGAGATCGTCTTGAGTACACTAAGAGATAATTGGGTTTATGCTAAACACTCGAAGTACCACTTTTGGATGGAACAGATTCACTTCTTGGGTCACGTCATCTCAGAGGAAGGAGTATCTGTGGACCTAGAGAAAGTGAGAGTTGCAGTCTCTTGGGAGCAGCCGGATAATGTTTTTGGAGGTGCGGAGTTTTCTAGGGATGGCTAGATACTACAGACGCTTCATTCATGACTTCTCACGCCTAGCGACACCATTGAAAGGTCTAGCCAAGAAGGGGGCGAAGTTCTTATGGTCAGATTCTTGTGAGTCAACCTTTTAGGAGATGAAGGGAAAGTTGACGTCAGCACCGATACTAGTCATTCCAGAGCCAGGAAAGAGCTATACAATCTATTGTGATGCTTCAGGTATCGGGCTAGGATATGTGCTTATGCAGCAAGATGGAGTCGTTGAAAATGGGTCTTAGTAGTTGAGGCCACATGAGTGGAAATACCCTACGCACGATCTGGAGTTGGTAGATGTTGTTCATGGCTTATGCTGTTGGAGACACTATCTTCTGGGAGAGTACTTTGTGGTCTTTACCAACCACAAGAGTCTCAATTATATCTTCACTCAGCGTGATCTGAATCTGAGACAACACAGTTGGGCCGAGTATCTTCAATATTTTGATTTCTAGCTTGCCTATACGCCCGGAAAGGGCAACGCGGTGGCAAATGCGTTGAGTAGGCGAACTCCTATTAAGGAAGTTCAGGAGGCTAGAAGTGAGTGGCAGCTGATGGATCTGTTCTCTGAGATGCATCTAGAGGTGCACGATAGGCAGGGACAGACTTTTCAATCTTCTGTAGCTGTTACCTCGACACTACATGATTGGGTGCAGATGAGGAAGCTATCAGACATAGAAGGATTAGTCCTTCGGGAGAGTGTGTCAGGAGAGGACCCTCTTCCTGGATGGACAGTGGGCATGGATGAGATCATGTGTTTCTAGGGATGCATATGGGTGCCAGCTGACATACACGAGGAGATGATGCGGGATTTTCATTCCTCAGTTTGGGCAGTTCATCCTGGCATCACCAAGATGTATCGGGATCTTCATCTCCAGTACTGTTGGCCAGGTATGATGAAATATGTTGCCATTTTATCATGAGATATTCTACTTGTCAGCATGTGAAGGCAGAGCATCAGCGACCAGCCGGCCTTTTACAATAGTTGGCCATTCTGGAGTGGAAGAGGAATGATGTCACAATGGACTTCGTAAACGGGTTACTGAGGTCACCTCAAGGGAACGATGTTGTTTGGGTTTTCGTCAACAGGCTCACGAATGTTGCTCAATTTTTTCCGATCAAGGATACCTTCAGTGTCGATGATCTTGGATGAATTTACATCAGAGAGATATTTCATCTGCTTGGAGTTCCAAAATTTATTGTTTTAGATAGATATGCATGCTTTACCTATCGGTTCTGGAAGGGACTTCATAATGCCTTGGGTACATAGGTAACTTTTGAGTACATCAAACCATCCCTAGACTGATGGCCAGTCCGAGTGCACGATCCAGGTGCTTGAGGATAAGCTCCGAGCATGCGTCCTAGGCATTGGAGGTTCTTGGGAAAATCATATCCCTCTTGTGATGTTCTCTTACAACAACAGTTTCCAGGAGACCATTTAGATGGCACCATACAAGGATTTTTATGGTAGGCCATGCCGATCACCTTTATGATGGCTGGAGGTAGAAGAGGCAGCTTTTCTGGGACCTCATCTTGTTCAGGAGTCCTCTGAGAAGATAGAGTTGATTTGGAAGAGGATGGCTACAGAACAGTCTCAACAGAAGTCTTATGCTGGTCAGTAGAGAGGACCTCTGGAGTTCGAGGTCGGGGATCACGTTTTCATGCGTGTCGCACCAAGGATGGGAAACAAGTGGATTCAGAGGCAGGGTAAGATTTCACCGCGGTACGTCGGGCCATTTGAGGTTTTGGAGAGAGTTGGGCCGGTCGCCTATCGGTTGCACCTTACCCAAAGGTATCGGGCTGTGCACGATGTCTTCCACATCTCTCAGCTCCGATGATACTTTTCAGCCCCGTCTAATTTCATTCATCCTGAGGAAGTTGAGCTCAAATCGGATGCGCTGTTTGAAGATAATCTTATCTGGATTGTCAATCGCAGTACAAAGGTACTCCGAGGCTGGTCTGTTCCTTTGGTACGAGTACTATGGCAGCATGGGCGAGTACAGGACGAGACCTGGGAGAGGGAGGTCGGTGTGCGGTCGCAGTGGCTGGAGATGTCCGCAGTTTCTTCTTCTACTCCTCTCTAGGGAAATTCGGGGACAAATTTATTTAAGGGGGGAAGTTATTAAGAACCCATATCTTTGTTTCAGGTACGCCTTTCCTTTTTCTGGAGTTTTTAAGAAAAATAGAGTTTTTGTTAAATTTCGAAATACATGCCGTGAACTCTTCTTCGGCTTAAAGCCATGTGTTGGTCGTGCCCTGGCCACACACATGGTGTGTAGGGGTGACGTGGAGGCCGATTTTTGGTGGAGTACAGAAAAACATAGTACACTCCATGTACTCTAAATGTAAACACCGTGTACTTTACTTTTTTACACTAAACGCACCGGGGTGACGCCTGACAAACATAACACACCCATTCTCCAGGTTCTTCGTCCGAGAGCACCCCGTAAGACCAGATCTTCCCTGAGCCCCCGCCTCTCCATATATTCTCAAATTCAAGCACGGTTGATTGTGTTGGAAACACAATGGTGAGTTATCCCTTCTTCTAGATCCTTGTTTTCCAATTCTTCTTCCTTCTCATGTTATCTAAGGTTGAACGTTGTGTGCATTTTCTCAGATCTATGACATTCTAGGGAGAATCAGTCATTGTGGTTCAAGTGTATCGATCTCCTAGGATCGAGGTAGGTGGTTTGTGTCTTTTTGTAGTAAGTCGATGAGTATTTTATGAAAATTCCACCAATACACTTGAATGGGGTATTGCGTGTTCTTGTTTTTCCCTTGTTGTATTTCCTGGTTTGCTTGATTGCTAGTGTTGATGTTTTTCCTATGATTATGGTAGTTTTTACTGTACTCTAGATGTTTTCCATTCTTGGTTTTCTTGTTTTGAATTTTTCCGGTTTCCATTCTTAGTTGTAGGATAGTGGAACTATTGATTTGTTATGCTGCTGAGCCTTATAATGATATCCATGTAGTTCTTGAGGTTTACTTGAATGATACATGCATGATGAGCATGTTAGCTTCACACAGGACTGTGAGAACCTAGTGTATTAGACCACATGGATAATAGACATAAGGGCTTATCCAGAGTGTCTTTTAATACGATGTGAGACCACAGGGGGAATGGATGATGAGTGCTTCCTTGGAGAGATTGTAGTTCCTCGACATGGGCCACAGGGGGAATGAGATGTTGAGTGCTTCCCCAGAAATCCTTTAGCACGATACGAGACTATTGGGGGAATTGACGCTGAGTGCTTCCTCAGGGAGTCTATTCGTAGCTAAACTAGAGGGGTGAGACTGTGTGTGCCTCCTAGAGGGTTTCTAGTACTTGTAGGATGAACCATTGGGGTTAGGCTATGAGAGCTACCCATAGTGTTACCTATTATATACATTTTTTGGTTGTTTACTTGTATACTTTATATGTTAGAACTGTGAATTGTAGCTATTGTGTGTTTCCTGTTTACTGTTCTGGTACATTACTTGCCATGTATTCATTGACTCTTAGGCATAGATATTTGGGTGGTTGCCTACTGGGACATTGTCTCACACCCTGTTTGGGAAATGTTTTTGGGCCCAAGCAGATTATGTTGTTGTAGGTACAGATAATGGAAATCGCCCTTATACTTCAGGTTCTTGATTCCACTAGAGTTGGAGAACATGGGACTGAGCCGTGGCTTACGATACTGAGGAGTTTACTTGTTTTCTTTTGAACTTTTTTTCAGTTGTATTTCAGCATGTTGGTTTGTTTACTGCTTTCCATAGACATATGTACCATGTTGCATCATTATTAATTTATACATTGCTTCCGCTATTCAGTTCAGTTCTTGTATGTTGTTTATTGTTTCTATTATTATGTCTGGTTATTCTTCCACTGTATACTTTACCGAATGAGGGCACAGTTTCCCCACCGACTCACCAAGGACCTCCCTACTAGTCGAAAGCCTCTAGCATTTGGGGAAACGCGCTTGAGTTCATGTGGATAACCGGGTACGGGGCACCAGTGGAGGGGTTCCAGATTTGGGTCTTTACATATTATATGGTGGAGAGGCCAAGGACCTACCCTACCCAACATGATAGAGGGTCTCAAAATACCTATTAGTTAATCCTTCAGAATGGTTTGTAAATGTAATAGAGTAACTAAATCAAGATAGAGGTATTCAATCATCATTTGTTAGTAATTTTACCCATGATCCTTATTATATGATTGTCACTTGCTTGATACACATGTTTTTGGGTGTGGGAAACCACTCTAGTAATGATTGTCTCTCTATCATGTAATGTATTAGTGGATAATTTCATACTATCCTTGGGGATAAATTAATTTGTTTTGGGTCACGTTTATTGAGGAAAATGCCCCCATAGGACCTATATCATGATATAACTATTACACTACTATATAGAAATTTACATTGGAAGTCATGAGCCATGTCCCACAATCTTAGTTCCTAAAATTGTTTTCAAAAATAAACTTTATAATATTATAGTTATGTGACTCATAATTATTTACTCTAAGGATTTATATCACCACCTAGGGTTCATTTTATGTTTAACTTCATTACCCCTGAATCGCCTATATAAACTCTAGTAGAAGGAATAAATGGAATAGTCCTGACCCATTTATAACTGATTTCACATTAGAAAGATTTTATTAGGGAAAGGGTAGATGGGGTCTTTATTTTCATATCATACATGGATTCTAGGGTTGGAAACCAATCTCATTTTATCCAAATTGTGAACTTTTCACCTTTCTATAGGGTGTGTGGGAAGCAGAATCCAGTGATCATTCTCTAGATTTGGTTAATTCTAATGTGAATGATAATCGGTGCCTTGATCACACTTTTACTCTCTAAATCTCAAACTATCCATTCTCTAGAATTTTATTTAATGATGTTCAAGAACTAATACATCACGTTTTTGAGATTAATCATTCTCTGAACACATAAAGCACCGTTATAAACTAATAAAGAGACCCAAGTGGATGAATAGTGGAATGATGAAGTAATTTGGTTCGGATACTCAGTGGATGAACATGATATTGATGTTCGTAAATGTGGTGTTGCAATATATTATTTCCCAAATTAATATACTTTTTCAGAATCCATATAGGATCCCATGACATTCAATGTTAATTAAACCTTTATCATCTTTGATTTATCAAGGAAATTAATCCTAACATGTAAATTCTAAATCGCATCCCAACAGTGTCTTCAAAAATAGTTTTGACTTCCTCAAAATGTTAATCAATATTAGTGTACATTTATATCCTTATGTATGAAGTGATATATATCATTGATTCTAACACTAAGAACCAAATCAAACATAAAAAATCATGGTAGAAAAAACATGACTTGATCACCCAGAATCTAATTACTAATATGTGGGGAAATACTAAACTAATCCATTAACTATTTGTCGGAAATGACACTTGAGGATTTTAATACTAATTTCTATACCTAATTTTCATCACGCTCATTATTTTCACTAGGAGATTATGAATCTGAGAGAATGAATATAAAAACATTGAATTTGTAAACCATTAGACATAACCTATTAGTTGATCCACCCCAAAAATATCCAGACACACTATTAAGGAATCATGAATTCGAGGAATGGTATCCACCCAAATACAGAACTAAATAAATATAAATATCATCTTATGATTTTTGAATGCTACTATTAGAAGTGAAAATTATCCTTGCGGTTGTTAAGTATAGGATCCAAGAGTCACTAGAATTGGTTGGGTAAATTTATCCCCATGCTGAGATTAAAGCTTCTAATTGTGTATACCATAAATAGTCAATAAAAACATATAACTATGCACTAACTAACTTTCATCAATTACATAATAAAATAATATTATGTCTATATTTTATAATTTGACATATTTTATTTCCATGATAGACTCCAATTGATGGATTCTTCTCTATTTTGTTTATAATGTGGATTTAATGGAATTTTGTTCTCAACTTTTATTATTATTTTTACCCCCATTTCATTTTTCTTATCACATTATGGTGAACTATAAAACTATCAGTGGGAAATATCAAGTTAACATAAATCCATCTGAATATTTAACTTGAATAAATAGATTCAAATATGTTTCCTAAAAACATCATTCCAATAAATTTCATCACAGACAAGTGCTCAATAATGGGTATAGGAACATGTACCATCACCATAAACTAGAGTTGGTCCATTCCAATATGGAACATAGTTTCCTCCTAGGAATGACTTATGGATGAGTATAGGAATATGTACCATCTCTACACACCAGACATGGTCCATTCAGATATTGAATATTGGTTTGTTTTGTGCATGGATCATAGGTGGGTATTTTCATATGTATCCTTATCGTATTCCATATTTGTATATTCATATATGTGTTAGGAATGAATCAACCTGACTAGGATCACAAAGAGGGAATTTGGAATGAGGATTCCATTGTCTAAGGGGGTTTAAACACCAATAAATTTCACTTTTTTTCACTACAATAATTTATAAACAAATATATCAGGAATGAATGAGTGGTATATATTTTTACTAAGACAAAACATCTTTAGACTACATCATAACATTTATTAGGACCATATAGTATTCCCTGCATGTTTTGTGTCTCCTTCACTTTTATCCACCCAAATTTTTTCTTTGGTATCAGATAAAGGATATGTGGCTAGCTTGGAATTTTCTCACAATAACATTTTCATTTTATTATCATGATAAGTTTTATTCTTTTTCATTATTTTAAGATATAATTTTTCATTAGATCTCACATGATGGATATCCAATGAGTATATACAAGACTTTTTCCCCAACCGGATTTTTTTTGGTTTTCAACATGGTGAAATATATTTCACATTAAATAGGAAGTTTATGGTTTTACTTGTTTAACCAATGTAGCTGGTATTTGAGGTTTTCTAGTTTTCATATATAGCTATGTTTGTTCATCATGTAATAGACTTTTGAAAACACCAATATGAATAAATAAATCCAATACCACTACTTTGACTGATCTTGATTTATATTTAACGTATATTTATATCATAATAATTTAAATAAAGGTTATTGGTGTTTTAGTTCAGATATATTTGACTATATATTGCTACATTTTAAGATCAAATATCATGGAACATAGGTTGATATGGTTTAAGGTCATATATCATTAACCTTGTGGGATGAAAATCTATGTGGTTTGGGAAAATAAAAAAATATCCATTAATTTAATCATGGTGGTAGTATATAATTCTTATTTAATTGGTACAAAAAGTTTAAGGTCATATATCTTTAACCGTTATGTCATAGGGTTTGAGGTTACACGATAAATACTAAAGAAGGTTCAAAAATTTAGTTTCATACTCCAGCATCAAAAATTAGTTTAAAGAACCACTATGTAATAGATATGGTAATTGAATCTAGTTTAATGATTGGATTATGAATTTTATAAAACATATCATAGAGTATTTGAATTTGTGTATAATGATGTGAGGATGGTACGCATAGGTCATCCACTAAAAATATTTAATCGAATTTTTTTTGTAATGATCTAAAGGAATGTTGTGATTAGAATACCTCTTCCATTGGACAAAGAAGCCTTTGGTTTGAAGGTATGAATATGGTGGAACTAATAATCATTACCAAGAAGATAAATCCCTTGGAGCAAGATAATCTCATTACAGATATCTAATAATTGGTTTAATGATTACAATGCATGACTAATGAAGTGGGATTATTTGAAAGAGGGAACTCAACAATGGTGCATGTTTCCTAGAAGTTAAAAATCCATGAAATTAACGTATATCTATGGTGAAGGTTTACAACATGAAATTTCTCAAAAAAAATCAAGGACTGGTGAGCCTAAAATTATAACTTCACTCTTACTTGGGTCGTATGGTGGGCCTTACAAGATGTATTCCTTTTCTATTCTTTACGGTCTATATTTTTTCATAGGCTATGAAAAATAATGACATGGTCATTGAAAAGTTTACATTTTTACATGCCAAACTTCTTGTAGTTTTTTTAATTTATAAATATTTGTGACTTTTTAATTTATAATTTAAGGGTAATCTAGTTTGAGCCATTAATGATTGGAGTTTATGGTCATGAAACATTGAACCAAAGGTGAGATATTCTATATAGAAAATATAAGGTAATATAAAATGATAACATATATCTAGATCTTACTATAAAATATCTTGGGAGAGTGAACTTTGGTTATGGTCATAGTGATAGGTCAATAATTGATAATGTTTAAGGTATAATAACACTAATAAAATGAACCAGTTAGGTATTATATCTAGTAATAATGGTATGGTTTACCTATCATGAATGGAATTTAGTCACCACTAATTATTATGCCTAAAATGTGATTTAGATAGGTGCATGTAGTTAAAATTCACAATTGTTAGACCATTGTGGAGAGGGGTTGTGATATGGTATCCCAAATGGTGTTTAAAGACAGAGGGTTCTCTTGCACCAATTAATGGGGAGTGACAATGAAGTAAATCATGAGAATAAGTACGTCAAATAATAATTGAATATGATACAAGTTTGATGTGGTTGAAATGTTTTTGATATTAAAATGATGGGTCTCAATATGATTTTGTAAGAGGTGTCTAATAATTAGATGAACTTACAATTTAGAAAAATGTGTCTCCTGATGGCATAGGAGAATATAATAGAACCAATGATAATTACAAAGAAGAGGTTCCCATTATATATGGATATACTCCTTAATAATAGACATGAATATTTTTGAGGATTCAAACACTCAAGGAACAAACTAATCGTGTAGAAAGAAACAGCCAAAAGATGATCGGAACATCACAATCCCAAACTAATCATGGTATGGCTATTTAGGGATGTGGATAAACTGGAAATAGATTATAAATTATGGTTGGGTATGAAATATTCATTATAGATTCCACTATATATCTTGAAGTAATAGGGATCATTCCACACATATTTTTTATATGATGAATAGACCCTTCATATATCTAGATCAAATACAAGGGTGGGGAACATCAGTAACCTTGAATGGGATTCGAAATAAAAGAAAACCCGAGTTGGTTTCTATGAAATGGTATAAATGTATA
Source organism: Viscum album (assembly GCA_963277665.1). Taxonomy (NCBI): domain Eukaryota; kingdom Viridiplantae; phylum Streptophyta; class Magnoliopsida; order Santalales; family Viscaceae; genus Viscum; species Viscum album. Next base: position 480,763,678 of record OY728141.1, read on the forward strand.
ATGAAATATGAGTTTGGGGGATCCAAAATACAATAATAATTAGAAAAATGGGTAATTAAGGACTCATGTAAGGTCCCATGTTCTGCAAACCCTTACATGGATTTGAAACTCATATTGTGAAAGGTAGATCATATAGTATAAAAAACTCTGATAATTTCAATGTCATACAATACATACTATATATCATATATTTTATCATCATATAATAAGTGATAATTCCTTCTATAGATTACTTTCATGTAATGAGGACATGAACTATACCGTTTAATGTCAGGTTTGGAGGATATAAATTACATAGGGGCATTTTTTCCTTAGGGAAAACAGGTACATTTGATAAATAATTTCACTAAGAACCCCTACATGGATCTAGATCATATATATGTCAATTTATACACTAATATTAGGTCACAAAATATTTAAATTCATATAATTATTCTTCAAAAATTGATACCGAAATGAGGGACATTTTATCTCACCATGGGTTTATAGGGAGATAACATTATATTGAAGAGGGGTCACATTTTTGGATTTGTCTCATGTGTGAAAGTGAAAGGTTTCATGAAATGGGATGTAGTAAGTAGTATAATTTCATGTATATTCGATCATGATATGTTATTTTTCCTTAGAATTGGATTTGTAATAGAAAACATGATGTCTGTGAATATATCCAACTGTAGAGGTAAAGATGGGTGAATTTGGTTGGAAGTTTTTTCTTGGACCAAGATAATATATTCATGTGTTATTATGTATCCTAAAAATTAGTAATCAAGTTTAAAATAGTAATTAAAATATGGATCACATGGTAGAGATCTGTAAGTTCGTTTTCAAGAGAAGAGGAGTGAGATAAGTTCCTCCATGAGATAAGTAAGGACACTACTCGACAAGAATTTATGAGGATATTTATATTGGGATAAAATATCTATTAGTATAATTAATATTTTGACATAGTATAACAGTAACATGTGTCACTATATATCCCATGTTATGGGAACCAAGCCACACATACATTTTATAACATGGGGGTAAAACCTTACCTTACTGCTAAGAAAAAGTGGGGGGGGGGGGCGATATGATTGGGATGGTGTTCTGGAATAAAGAAATAGATGGGTCATAATTGGAGTTGATCTTATGGATAGGTCTAAAAGGTTTTCTTTTAATAAATATCTTGTAATAATAGGAATCAAATCACACATAGTTCTTATGATAATTTAATTCTTCATTTCACTGTTTTCCAATAGATGGAGGAAGAGAACATGTATTGAGAGAACATACATAGATCGGCCTCTTATTTTAGGAGAATATGACTTTCATGCCCTCGCAAATAGTCTAAGAAGTTATATATAGTTGAAATTATTTTTATTAGCTATACATAATGTGACCAAGAGGGTGTTTTCTTTTCTTTACACATGGTGTATTGTAATCGAACTAATTGACATGGACCTCTATGATCAAGTGATTCATTATGGGTGTAAGAAATAAAAGGTAATTGGAAAATTAATCATACGAGATAATGGAAAATTTTAGTGGAATTTATAACACACATAACATATTTTTTCATCACATGATAAATATTTTAGTGATGTATAGTTTATAGTCATATAGCACAGTCATAGGTTATGTGATTTTATATCTTGTCGTAAGGATATATTAATAAATTTTATCATCACGTGATTGATTTTATGTGTAATTCATTTTAATGTCATCTATTTCTGATGATAAGGGTTCATACAGTTTAAATAAATATAGTAAGGATTGTTACCATGTTGTTTAATATTGTATGGTGAGGATGTAAAATGTGTTGGGTCATTTTTTCTATTATGAAAACCAAACATTTAGGACAAATCATAGGCTGATAAATCTTACAAGAATATGGATATCATGTAATGATAAGGGGATAAATTTTAGTTAACATTCATGTTTGGGCCCAAGATAAGGGATCAGGGTGTCACTATATATCCAACAATACTAATAACGAGTAAAAAATTAGTTCTTTTATTGATTCTTATATAGATTAAAATATTTCATAGGGTGGGATTAGTTTATATAGATGTTTCTAAATGTAACAATTAATGTACAATGAATATCTATAAAAATCATCATATCATGTATGGGACTGAGAAAATATTTCATAGTACAATCTAAGTGGAGTATATTCATATAGTAATGAATTTACACTATACAGTTTATATTAATAACGTAGGACTTGACTCTATATCCTAAATTAACATGCCACTTGATCATGTTAGCTATGGAAGTTAACCAAAACCTAAATGATCATGTGAGTCTTTCCTAGTATTAAAAATAAGAAGTTATTAGAAAATTAACCAAATCACATTAGATTGTAATATATGGTTGAAATATGATCATTCCCTTTAGCGTCATACATTGAGATCATATCATACAATTTTACATCATGTGATGAAGATGTTGTTGTCGGAAAGATAAACATTACACCTCTAGGATGTAAATGATTTTATTTTATCATCATATAGATATTATACTAATGGATATTTACATTATCACAACTTTTTACAAGGACTATATAGTAGAACATCATATAGTGAATAATTTTTCTTAGCGGTATAAATTCATTGATATTGAACATATGCAATGAAGCATAATGTCTTTTAGATTAAAATTTTTTAAACCAAATGTGAATGTTATAAAAATTATTTTCTCATATAATTTTATTTGGTGGGTGGTGTGATTTTCTCCCCTTTCATGGTGATCAAGGAATATGAAGCATTATATTAAACTTTATATATGGTAGAAGCTTATTCCCATTTTCATTTGAGCTTTGGGGGCATCATCCCTGGTATTTATGGAGCTCATAGAGCCAAAAACATTTCAAAAAATTTAATTGATTAAGAAAATACTTATTGTTGATGAACTATGAAATCCAATTCTCATTTATTTCTAGGTTTTTATTTGTGTCCATCCTTTCATCATCAACCTTCTCCAAATCATCCAATCATTTATGGGGAACTTATCTTCAGAAAACTAATTTTATATAGTCATTAAAATCAAGGGTAACTAAATATTTATAGGTGTAATTTTTTCCCATATGAAATTCAATACAGGGTTTCATGAAGATAGTATATGTTGTGGGGTGATAATCAAATAAATAATGGGGAAATTTTTTGTCTTGATAATTATTTTCCATTAGCTTCATTTTTTTATTATGTAACAAATTCATGTTACAAGACTATATCTATTGGTTTTCAATCTATTATAGTGGTAAGAGTTTTGATATATTTTTTTACTACCGATACATCCATTTAAATTCATAAGATTTGAAATTGGTATCATTGTTTATCAATATTGTATGAGGGACACTAAATCTTATAAATATTTTTTACTTAAAAAAAATAATTATTTCCTTTCATCTAACTTCTTTTTGGGATATAGCCTTATTCCACATAGGGAAGAAGACGATGGTAGTAAGAAGGTACTAGAACTTCCTAGTTGTAGAAAAGGTATTTCTCCCCCTTATATCTATTCCCCATACAAAAAACAACCATGAGTATCAAATGGTATGAAATAGCTCTAGGGTTTGATGGATGAAATTGGTTCTATTGGGTGGGTATGAAATTTTAAAGGGAAATATATTCATTATTGTCTCATTGCTGGACAAAAATATCCCAGACTCCTAATGTGATGAGAATGTATTGTCCTTGACTGATGATAACTACATGATTCAAATTGGAGTTCTTTTATGAATGAAATAGTATCTCATACGTTGATTCATCAAAGGATGATAATTTTTTCTATCATTGGGCTATAACAAATACATTTATAAACTCCCAATATATAATATAGCGGCTAAAATGATGTTTGGTTTCATGGATTTAGTTTTTTTATCCTAGATACTTTCCTAATTTTTTTTAAAAAAATACTATTATTGTAGGAGATAAAGAAATAAAAACATTGAATTGGTTACGACCACATTTATTAACAATTTATCCAATTGGAATAATATACACAATTTAAATGGTAAAGGGATTGAAGAAATTAATGTTTGAAAGAAATAACACATTATCTAGGATGATTGAATTTCCACTTTTATCATGGATCTTAATGAATGAAATCGTCAACACTCAATCTCAATCAGAGCATGATTGATGACTCTGATCATACCTCTATATATCTTAAATAACTCAAATAATGATTTTATTTTTTAAAATATAACTCCTATAGAAATAAATTAGAATCACTCAAAAAATTTATTTTATATAGAAAATATCATAATTCAAAATTATTTTGTTAAGATCATAAACTCATTAAACAAAAATAAAAAAACTCTACTAAATGAAATTAGAGGGAAAGAGGGAATATAAATGAGGAAATAGGAGTTTAAATTCTTCCTATGATTGAGTGTTCTTCCACAACTCCCTATTTCACCATCATGGACTACTAAGAGTAATGAAAAATTGAAAGTAATGATTTTATGTTTAATATATAGAAATCATCATGCTTCAAATCGTGCATTGATCCTCATAAATTACCCCTCCATGACTATAATTTCAAGATCAAGGCATGCTATAAAGGAGAATAACTGACACAAATTCCATTCGCAATCATAGATAAAATTATATAATGAGTTATTTTAAAAATTATATATTTCCTATTATAAATGGGGAATCTTGAACTAAATTCCCCCACTTATTCAATATTGATATAAGAGAACATCATAAATAAAGATAATATGATTGGAAACATAACCCACGTAGAAATATCACAGGTGTTCTTCACTATCATTGAGTGAAACCCCTAGTGACCACAGATTAGATACAATGATTAATAAACTCCATCCACATGCTATTGGATAGGTAGTAGGTAAAATGACTTGGAATATCATGTCATTCATCTTCCTTAAGAATATATATTAAATACCCTAGTACCATGTTCGTTGAGATCAAACACCTCTTTGCCTAAATTATAGATTTAGGTCACCACACACATTTTTTAATTCACTTTTATTTACATTTTTTAGCTCTTTGTCAAACATTATAACCTTTATATAGTTCTTTTAAAATGTTACCTTCAAGAATCCATTTATATTCATTTATGTGTCCAATAAGTGCACATGTGAACTTTTAAATAGCTATTTTCTAACAAAACTATCTTTTTATAGCATTGAAATCACCCTTAAAAAATATTTCAAGTGCATAACTACCCTTACACAACCTTATAAATGGGGGTTTTACCCTTCCTCAACACCTACTTTACCCTTCAATGAATCTTTAAGGATGTAACAGTGCCATTATATATCCTTTCTATGATACCTTTCTATATCAACAAAAAATAGACACATTTAAAAATTAATGAATAAAATCAATTAAAAATGGTAATTTAACAACAATTTCGAGATAAAAGTATATTGTAACAATTAGGGGTTAAAATAGAAAACATGGAAGAACTAACTAATTTATTATAAAGACTGAATGTGAAATTTTGGATGAATAATCACTCAAAATCAATAAATGATTCTCTTAGACTAAATAGAAAACTAAATAATATATACATTTAACATCAAATCACCATGAAACTGTTTTTTATAAAGATATTAGAAGAATAATATATTCAATAATAAATTAACAAATATTAATTAATTATCGAAGAAAATTTCATTTGGGAATTCAAAAACATAGTAAATTTGTAGTTTATATGTGAAAATAGGTGTCTAAATATGGTCTTATAAAATTCCCTCACACTTATACAACTAAAATATTGATAAATACAATGGACTCTAATCATTGAAAAAGTTATTTCTTTCTTAAACACATGTACTCAAAGAGGTAAGGAATAACATAAGAATTTTAATCATTGTTTGAATTATCATGCCTTTTCAAGGAATTAATCTCACCAACTTGCTTTAATTCAATCCAAAATTCAAATTCCATAAGAAAAGTGAAAAAAAATTATGTGCAATTAAAGTTTTAACATGTGGTGATTCCACATAACCCTATTTTCTATATTCAATAAGCCAATATTCCATTTTATATTTCTTTAATACAAATCAATATATATTTTTATAAGTCAATTACTTACATATTCATTGGGGTTCAATATTACCCTCACCTATATGAATTTATTGTTTGAAATTAGCCACATATGTAATTTTTCAAACCTATTCATGTGAAGATAAATTATTGGATTCATAATTTTATTATATTTACACACACACCTATTGTCTAATATATTTGAGCTTAATTTTTTTATCCTAATTACCCTTTTTTACTCATGTTTCAAAGGATTTATTTAAATAACTATCATGTTGGATCCTTGAAGTAATCTTCTTCACAAATGCCACATTCCCTTGAATTATGTTGAAATTATTCTGTTTTACTAGTTTTGAAACAAATTATTCGTGTTTACAACAACAAAATTCACTCATGAATATTTTATTTTGAACACTTTATATGTCAATGGTATACCATATACTTGAATGTTGTTTTTTCAATTAATGTCAATATTTTAGTTCATATTTTATCTTAAATTTTCATTTGATACGTGGAACAAATGTTCAGTACATTAAAAAGAGCATTCTCCTCAATACATAATACCAAAAATTATTCCAAACATTGATTCGTATGGTTGAGAAAAATTACACAATCATTTTTGTCAAAAAATGACTTTTAAATGAATCCGTGAGAAGTTATGAAAAGGTTCATAGGAAGGCTACACAACATCTTTCCACATGACCCTTATTTCATGAAACAATTCACTTAAATCCAAAAAAATAGAACAATAATTTTGAAATAAGATGGAACCAACCGGAAAAAGTTTTTAAATTCAATCCATACTCCCCTATGAATAATAACTAAACATTAATGTTTATCAATTCATTATCTCCGTACACATTGTTATAGATCATTGGTTCCATGATTGAATTCCCTACAAAATGTAAAAAACATTAATATTTGTGAATAACAAGTTAAGATCAATTTAAATATTAACTCGAGATGGAGATAGACATAATTTGATCTATTATATCTTTTCTTGTACCCCCTATTATTCATAATAAATAATTGGAGACTTTTGTAGATGAATAGATACCATAGATGACTGATTTTGTTCCTGAAAACACAAAACTGATCATCAGATGGAATTTTATATGGAATCCCTTTTTTGATATTCTAACTACCTGCAAGTTTAATTATCCCTTCATTGGTATCCTTACTTCATGTATTTGGTCATTTTTTTATATGTTTGATGCATCTCAAAGTTAGTCAACCAGATGCATGACCAAGGCATTATTCTTGTCACCACTTCATTACTTTTCCACATCATATTTCAATGTGGCCTCAAAGAAATATGAATGGATTTTACACCTTTACACACGGCCGATTGACCGATCGCATGAACACATCATAGACATAGTCACTTCTTTTGTCATGTGGTCAATTTAACATTATCAATTTTCTTCAATAACGCTAAACATGATTGATTGAATTATTGCATAGAAACTTCCATTCATGGTCGATCCAATATTTGTTCTTATAGTCAGTCAATAAACATTGTTTGGTCAATTCAACATTGGAACTTCTTGAGAATAATACATCTTCCACATATTCACATAAACCTCAAAGTAAGATAGCTATTAAGGCCAATCCTAAATTTTCATTTGGGTTCTTTTTAACAATGATCCCATGGTTTTTATCCCTCATTATTTCTATGTACAACTTATTTATTTCATAAAAATATGACAAAAAACAACTGTCAAGCAAATCAAATAATATACTAAAACAAAATAAAACAGAAAAATCGTTAGGGTTGGTGTCCTAAGAACCAATTTTTTATAATTTTATTACATGAATGTACACTTATTATATATTGTTCATTGTTCTACATGACTATAATATAATAATGTCCTGGAATATTTTTCGCATTAATGAGGTCATGGAAGATCCCCGCGATGATAAACACCTTGAAATGATATAATAATATTCCTAAATAAAGTTCTACTGATGGATGACACACTATTATAGGACACATAGTATACAGACCGCCTTGTGCAAGTACTCATAAGAAGATGAGACTCTCTCTCATAGAGTTCGCACTTGGTAATCTCCAAGATGGGAGATTATGAGAAAAGTCATGCCAGTAGTAATTCTGCATGTTTTGGTGTCATCATACATTGCTATATGTGAGCATGTGTAATGGTCCTTAGACCAGGAGATTATCATTCACCCATGTCATGACTCATGCACTTAGATTTGCTGACGAAAACATTAACGAAGATAGTTAGATTGAAGTAGGTTATGTTGGGTGCATCACGAATGACATGTTGTTATTGGATAAGTTGAGGAAGGATTTTTCCCTTCCATATTTATGGATGTAGATATCTCAGGCCCTTTGATTGAAATAGAACTGTCTCCCAAATTCCATGGTCATGGGGTCACAACGAGTTTATTTATGGAAATCAAAGAATGACGGATCAAACATATGGGTTTATGACACTGCCATGAAACCTGCTTGATGAGATATTTAGACAAAGGGATTAAATTACACATTAAGCATTCGTATAAGGTGACTCGTCAATGCAGCATCAACTTCATTCTCTTGGTTGCCTTGACCCATTGCTAGATAGTAATCTTGGACTTTAGGCAAGCCTGCCTACTGCCAATGAGAAAGAGGCCTAGAGGGTCACACACGAAGAGTATCCATGTATCTCAAGTAGAATAAAGATTATTCCCCTATGTGGTTTAATAATTATTCAAGGAAGCCTAAATTGTTTTAATGTTAGAGGAAGAATAAAATGAAAACAAGATATACACGTTGTGTATATTGAATGTACACGCCATGTAGTTTTCATTTTCGAAAGGAAATGAAAAACGAGTATACACAGTGTATTAATGATTACATTCCATGTAGTTTTTCTAGTCGGGATTTTGAGGAAATAATATCATTTTATTCAATGATATTTATTATAATCAGCATGGGGGCATGTCAAGGAATTAATGATTCGACATGGGGGGTTTTAAATAAGAGTTAATGAAATAAATAAAACTTGTAACACGTTTATTTATTTTTATAACTCTATAACCTCAAACCCGGTTATAAATATCCTCGCAACCCCAACACTTTTCCCTAATAGTTGTGCACAACAGTTCTGGAGAATTCTATTAAGGCCGAAATAACACCTTCCTCCATGAATGCTCTCAAGACCGAGAGATATCCTCCTCCATCGGATCAAGGTGATCTAAGGTGGACAACACAAGTAAATGGTTCTCCATGGTAGAACCCAGAGATTCCTTTGGCGACATCCGGAGAAACGTGATGCACGTGTGGATCACCGCTAGAGGAAGTCTACACATGGATTTTGTATCGCAACGATGAATCACATAGGAACGTGAGCAAAAATATCAATGAAGAAAGAATGCCCTAAAAGGTACTTCATGTAAATTAATTAAATTAATTATAATCAACCTGTGATGATCCTCCATTGTGGTTCTGGGACTATTCTTCTTCTTGGTCTATTTCTGAGATTCGATCCGTGGAGTCTGTCATTTATCATCGTATTGATCCTGGATTGATCAATGCTAATGACAAAAATCTAAGTGGGTACATCCACTGACGAGCTTCTGCTGCACCCAGGACCTTGAAGTGGTATCAAATGGGTCACAACGTTGATTATAGTTATTTTATTTTCATTGATAATTTATGCATTTATATTTGATTCAATTCAAGATAAATCATTCTATAAAACCGAATGAATAAGATTTATTCTTCCTCCTTCATTTCTCAATTCAGATCATAGAAACAACCTTTTAATTTTAATTCTAATTTAAATAAAAACAAGCAACTCATCAGGAGGAGCAGCTCATTCTGTCTGTACACACAAAAAAACACGGCGTGTAGTGAAATATACACACCGTGTACATAGGTTCAACGAACCGGTATTGGTCCACCAAACCATGTTGTGTGAATTGAGCATACGTATGTATTTTAATACACCATGTTGACCAGAACTGAATGGTGAGTGGAAACTGCAATACACATCGTGTATTTTGAATCAACATGATGTGTAGTCTGATCCAGTCCATGTGAAACCGTGTACAAGGAGAATCCATGTAACCGCATACACGGGATTTCCATGCTGGTAACCGCATAACATGGAAGTACATACCGTGTTAGATTAATCTACCCACTATGTACTCTAAATTTTCTAAAGTACAGAAAACACACCAAAGCCCAGGTGTGTACTTTGGATAATGGGTGAAAACAAATACACGCCATGTAATATAGCCCACACGCCATGTAATTTCCAGAAATGGAATTTCACCCGGTTTCCTCCAATGTACAAAGACCTGTACAAGGAATATAGATGAGAAGAATCTCAAGGAAATTCATAATGAAATTTAAGATAATGAATTGATAAATTATAAGATCATAAATAATTGAACTCAATCACGAAATATTTTAAATAAAAGAATAATTAAAATAATTTGAATACTAAATATGCGTAAATGTCATTGCATGCTATGGATGATCATGAGCTAGACCAAAGACCCTTTGTGTGTGTATGGTTTCAGTTAAAATTTTTTAATTTAAATTCGTTGGCCTGCGAGCCTTCTTCTAATAAAATATAGAGAATGTGTGCCCAAGGTTTCTCTAATGCAGACCCCAAGTAATGGAGGATCTCCCAAGACATAGGAGATGGTTCAAAATCTGATGTTGAGGCAAAACAAACCCATGAAGATACAAAGGTGGACAGGTGGGAGCTGCAAACCACGAACCATCAGGTTCAATTTTTTTTTCTCTAGGTCAGGGTTAGCTTATCAAAACCACTAGATAAGATAACCAATAGAAACTCATGATCATGCCATATTATTTTATTTATGTCTGATTGGGTGGTTTATTTATTATGTATGTGTTGTCATGATCAAATAGTTAATGAAATAAACAAGCATGAAAAGATGGAATAAAATAAAAACCAGACTATGTGTAAACATTATCAAAACATGGTTAATCACTTAATCAAGCATCACATAATATTAAAAAGAATGTGATAATGAGAAACTACGCATAAATGGATTGAAATCCCTCAAATACCATATTATGTCAGACCATGCCTTCCATTACTTGATTAAGGGCAAGACTCAATAAAACTATGTGTTTGATCAACCCTTGTTGGGACACTTACTTTTATAAAGTAAGCTCTTATGAAAGTTTCAGGTTGACTTATACATTTTACATCAAGATGAGTACACTTGCTATAATTGTTGTAAAATGGAGGAAAGTGTTGAGAATATCCAAGTTAGAATTTCAAGATTGGGGAGTCCACTCAACAGATCAAGGAACTGTAAGCTCATAGTTGGAAAAGACCTACCTACCTAAATACCTTCAAATATGTTGAAAAACCCTTGTTGGGGTTATGCGAAGGGAAATATGGATCCTTGCCACTAGAATGTCATAGAAACTGGACATTCTGAGTTCAATTGTGAGGGTCATTAGGACTTGATAAAATAGTGGTAGAATTAAATAATTCATTTATTATTTTTCACAAAAATGTAATCAAAAGTTACTGATAAATTTGTTCATTTAATTTGTAGAATCAATATGAAAAACTCGTCCACCACATTTTCTTTACGATCAATTATGGATAAAGACAATATCATCACCAACAGTATCTTTTACGAATGGTTTAGGCACTTTCGGGTTATCCTACACTATGAATGAAAGTTTTATGTGATGGAGTCCTCACGTACGGATTCACCTACCCAAGGGGCATGTGATGAAGATTTCTAGGTCTGTGATCATAAATTGTGTGATGCACTCGATGTTCAAGGTTTGATGCTATCATCAATGTCTAGTGAGATCATGAAGTCTCATGATGACATGGATGCCTATAGAATGATCGAGCACCTCCATGGTCTATACCAGGAAAGAGAAAGAAAGAAAAGGTTTGAGATCTCTAAGGCTCCATTTCAAAGCAATCTTGGAGAGGGTTCCTCAACTGGGCCTCATATAGTCCATCTTATTAGCTACATTAAGCACTTGGAGGTTCTAGGGTTTAAACTCCCCGAAGAACTTGGTACCAATCTCATTCTTGCATCTCTCCCTCAGAGATTCTCTAAAGTTTTTGTATATTTCAACATAAACAACATTGATAAGTCTCTATTTGATCTCTTTATCCTCATTCGCCAAGTGAACAGTGATATGAAGCGTGAAAAGCCTTCTGTCCATATAGTGAATAAATGGAAAGGGAAGGCGAGGAGTTTTAAGCCCAAAGCTTCTTCAAAGACATCAACGAAAAGGAAGATCAAAGGGGAGGCAAGATAAAATGAGGCTATTTGTTTCGAATGTGACAAGAAACGCCACGGGATGAAAAACTGCACCTAGCTAAGGAAGCAAGGGGAAGCTTCAGGTACATTTGTTATCGAATGCAATCTATCTATTTCTACTAATTGGTTATTAGATACAACTTGTGGTGCTCACACCTATATCCAAATACAGAAACCAAGTAGATTCAGAAAAAGAGACCGAGGTGAGGTGGATCTGCAAGAAGCCAACGAGGCCAGACTCGCTACTATAGTTGTCAGAGACTACCACATCACATTGCCTACTGGGATGGTCTTGTTATTAAAAGGATGTTATTATGAACACTCTGTAACCAAAAACATTATTTCAGTATAAAGATTAGATACTGATGGATTCATCTTCATGTTTGGAAATAAATGTTTCTACTTTTATAAAGATAGCATTTTTTTAGTAGGGCACATTTATATAATGACCTTTATGTGTTAGACTACAAAATCCAACTAATGAAAATCGATGACAAAGTTAATTCACACGACTCATACCACACCCAACTTTGGCTTCATGGGCTTGGTCATGTCAATGAGAAATGTTTGAAAAAATTACATCAAGATGGGTATTTAGATTCTTTCAAACTAAAACCACTTGGTGTATGTCATGCGTGTCTAAAAGGGAAAATGACCAAATCCCCATTTAGTGGGAAAGGTGAAATTGATAAAGTGCTTCAAGAATTAGTTCACATAAATGTGTGTGAACTATTTTCAGTTGAAGCAAGGTGTGGGTTCTTATACATCATAACTTTTACTAATGATTTTAGTAGATATGGATATATTTACATAATGAGGTATAAGTCACATTCTTTTGATCGGTTCAAAGAATACAAGAATGAAGTTGAGAACCATCTTAGTAAGACGATTAAGAAACTCCGCTCAGATAGAGTAGGATAATATCAGAATCAGGACTTCATTTATTTCTTACAGGAGTTTGGGATTCTATCTCAACTCACTCCTCCTTACACGTCTTAGTGGAATGGTGTGAGTGAAAGGAGGAACTACACCATGTTGCATATATTGATATAAATGATGATTCAAGCAAGTATTAAATTATCCTTTTGGGGATATACATTACAAAAAACAGCACACATACTAAACCTAGTACCAACTAAATCGATAAATGGTATTCCATATGAGTTATGGAGTGGAAAAAGCCATGTTATCAAATTTACATGTGTGGGGTAATGAAGTATTTGTTATGGACTATTTAGGGAAAAAAACATGGACCCTGAGGCACAAAGTGTACCTTTATAGGATATCCCATGGAATCAAAGGGATATTACCTATACAACCCCTCAGATAAAAAGATTACAGTGGCAAGACAGACCATATTCCTTGAGAGGGAGCACATATCCAAAAGAGATAGTGGTATCAAGATAGAATTCGATGAAGTCGAGGCTCAAGATACACAGGATTTAGTACAAGAACAGATTCCACAAAGCCCCATGGAAGAACAATCAGTTCCAAAGACACAAGAACTGTGTAGGTGCACGAGAGAGGTGAGAGAACCATAATGATATGGTTTTCCTATCACCAAGGATGGTGACTCATTTTTGGTTGACAATGATGATCCTATTTCCTACAAGGAAGCAGTTAAAGGCACAAACATTTCCATGAGGCAAGATGCCATGAATTCTGAAATATATTCCATGTACCAAAACCATGTCTGGATTTTGGTAGATCCTCTAGTTGATGTAAACCCTATTGGTATTAAATGGTTATTCAAGAAGAAACTACACATGGAGGGGAAATTTATCACTTATAAGGCCCGACTGGTTGCAAAAGGTATTAGATAGCATCAAGAAATTGACTATGATGAATCCTTTTCACTGGTTGCGATGTGGAAATCCATTAGAATCTTACTGGCCATTTCTGCTTACCATGACTATGAAATTTGGAAAATGGATGTCAAAACAGAATTCCTTAACGGAAACCTATACGAAGATTTCTACATGACACAACCTAAAGTGTTTCTGACAGCAAAGGATTCCAACCAGGTATGCAAGTTGCAGAAAACCATTTATGGATTAAAACAAGCATCAAGGTCATGGAACATTTGTTTTGATAAAGTCCTAATGGAATTTGGCTTTGTTAAGAACAAATGTGAGCCATGTTTCTACAAAAGGTTTAGAGGAAGTGCAGTCATTTTCATAATAGTATATTTCGATGACATATTACTAATTGAAAACGAAGTACCTGACATATAGTCAATTTATAAATTGTTGGATAAATGCTTCTCTATGAATGACTTGGGAGAGGTAGCATATATTCTTGGAATCAAGATCCATCATGATAGATCCAAGAGAATGATGGGCCTAAGTCAAAATACATACATTGACAAGATATTGAAGAGATTTAGTATGGAATAGTCCAAGAGGGGATTGTTACTAGTGTCACATGGCATTCATATTTCCAAGAAAATGTATCTTCAGACACATGAGGAATGAAAGAAAATGGTAAGGATCCCTTATGCATCCCCGATTGGGTCAGTCATGTATGTTATGCAATGTACAAGGCTCTATGTTTCTTATGAATTAAGTGCGGTAGGAAGATATCATGCTGATATAGGAGACCGCCATTGGATGGCGGTCAAGACTATCCTTAAGTATATGAGGCGTACAAAGTATATGTTCGTATTTTATGGTGGAGATGAGGAACTAGTCATCAGAGGACATGTAGATTCTAGTTTCCAGACTGATCAAGATGACATGAAGTCACAGACTGGATACATCTTCAGTTTGAAGGGAGGTGTAGTGAGCTGGAAGAGCACAAAGCAAGGTGTGGTCATAGATTCTATAGTAGAGTCCATGTATATTGTAGATTCTGAGGTAACTAAGCAACCAATATAGATGTTAAGCTTCATCCAAGAGCTGGATGTAGTACCTATTAGTAAATATCCTATCACACTCTATTGTGAAAATACTATAGCGGTGGAACTTGCAAAAGAGTAATGGTCACATCAGAAGACAAAGCACATACATCAGAAGTATCATCACATGAGGGATTTTTCTCAGAGAGGTTAAGTTGCAGTGAGTAGTATTTCCATGAAAGACAACATTGCTGACCCCTAGACTAAAGCCTTAATTCAGTAGAAACATGATCATTATGTGAGGTCTAGTATACTAAAAGTCGTACGCAATTGGCTCTAGTCCAAGTGGGAGTATGTTAGGGTTGGTGTCCTGAGAACCAATTGTTTATACTTTGATTGCATGAATGTAAACTTATTATATATTGTTCATTGTTATGCATGACAATAATATAATAATATTCTGGAATATTTGTTGTATTAATGAGGTCACAACAAATCCCCTCTATGATGAGAACCTTGAAATTCTATAACAATATTCTTAACTAAAGTTCTATAGTTGGATGACATACTTTGATATGACACATAGTATACATACCGTCATGTGAGATTACTCGTAAAAAGACGAGACTCTCTCTCACAGAGTTTTCACTTGGTAATCTCCAAGATGGGAGATTATAAGAACAGACCCGACATTAGTAATTCTTCAAGTCTTGGTGCCATCAGACATTGCTATCTACAAGCACCTGTAAGGGTCCTTAGAAAAGAATATTATCATTAACTCATGTCATGACTCACACACATAGATTTGCTGACAAAAACTGTCACGAAGACAGTTGGCCGGAAGTAGGGTATGTTGGGTGCATCAAGAATGACATGTTGTTAATGGATAAGTCAAGGAAGGATTTTCCCTTTCATATTTATGGAAGTAGATTTCTTGGACCATTTGATTGAAATGGAATTGTCACCCAAATTCCATCGCAATGGTGTCACTACGAGTTTATTTCTGGAAGTCAATGAATTACGGATCAAGCATATAGGTTTATGACAATACCAAGAAACCTAATTGATGAGATATTGAGACAAAGAGATTGAATTACACAGTAAGAATTCGTATGAGGTGACACGTCAATGCAGTATCAAATTCTTTCTCTTGGGTGCCTTGACCTGTTGTTAGATAGTAATCTTAGACTTTAGGCAAGCCCACCTAATGCCAACGAGAAAGATGCCTAGAGAGTCACACACTAAGTGTATCCAAGTATCTCAAGTAGAATAAAGATTATTCCCATATGTGATTTAATAATTATTCAAGGAATCCTAAATTGTTTTAATGTTGGAGGAAGATTAAAATGAAAACAAGATATAGATGTTGTGAACATTGAATGTACACATCGTGTAGTTTTAATTTTCAAAAGGAAATGAAAAATGAGTATACACTGTGTATTAATGATTACACATCACGTAGTTTTTTCAGTTGGGATTTTGAGGAAATAATATCATTTTCTTAAATAATAGTTATTATAATCAGCGTTTGGGGATGTCATGGAATTAATGATTCGACATGGGGGGGGGGGGGGGGTTTCAATAAAAGTTAATGAAATAAATAAAATGTGTAACACATTTATTTATTGTCATAACTCTATAACCTCAACACCAATTATAAATATCCTCACAACCCCAACACTTTTCCATAATCGTTGTGCACAACAATTCTGGATAATTCTCTCAATGCTGAAAGAACTCCTTCCTCCAAGAATGCTCTCAAGACCGAGAGAGATCCTCCTCTATCAGATTAATGTGATCTAAGTCAAACAAAGCAAGAAAAGGGTTATCCATGTTAGAACCCAGAGATTCCTTTAGCGACGTCCAAATATACGCAGTGCACGTGTGGATCACCGCTAGGGGAAGTCTACACTTCACTTCTGCGACACAACGACGAATCACATCAGAACATGATCAGAAATATCAATGAAGAAAGAACGTCATAAAAGGTACTACTTGTCAATTAATTAAATTAATAATAATCTACCTCTGATGATCCGCCTTTGTGGTTCTGGTACTATTCTTCTTCATTATATATTTCTAAGATTCAATTTGTGGGGTCTGGCATTTATTTTCATATTGATCTTGGATTGATCATTGCTAATGACAAAAGGCCATGTGGGAACATCCACCCACGTGCTTCTGCTATGCCCGGGACCTTCACAAATTACTTATGATAACTAGCCAAGGGTAATATATATTCACTATACACATCTTGAAAACCCTTGGATTTGCCCTCGTATAATTGGGGTGTTGATTTTTTATTGTTAACCATAAGATAATCGTCATTCTAATTTCTGTGTTTAGACAACATGTAGAAAACACATTGATCAGCTTCATTAAAACCCCACTTCTTGGTATTGAAACTCTTATGGGGTAATTGTGAAGAAAATAAAATATAGTGATAAATCTAATAGATTTCATATGTACATCATATGATCTTAAACAATATAATAAATCCAAAAAAAAGATATATACCTTTAATAATATTATATTGTATGTAAAATGAAAAATAGAGGACCTAGAAAAACATGAGCATTCACTACAAAACTTTTGTTATTTAATGACATTTTTATTGTGATGTTTTTTTAAAAGGGTAACTAATTTTTAAATTTAGCCATGTTTCCTAAACAGTGTCTATAATTTAGTGATGTTTAATGATAAAAATCACAAATTTTTAAATGTTTCCTGGAAAATGTTGCAAAAATATAGACATATACCGAAAACATTGGTAAATTAATTAAGTTTCCATAAAATCATCACTAAATTTTTGACACTTCTTGAAAAACATGGCTACATTAGTGGAACTTCCTGAAAAAGCATCCATAAATTATTGACGCATTGTGAAAAATGCCGCTAAATTCGGGACATTTTCATGGTATGCCTCTAAATTAGCGACGCTTTTCAAGAAATGCCAAGAAAAATATATTTATTTATATAGCTCATTATCTACCTGCATTGATGTAAATATATATATATTTGAATATATAAATATATAAACATAAACACACATATATAAAAACATATATATATATATAAACACATACACACACATGCATATTAATATATATATATATACACATGTATATTTATATATAAAAACACACATATTTTTTAAATTTAGTCACATTTTTAATAAAACGAAGCTATTTTAGTGAAATTTTTACGAGTATTTTTAAACATGGCTAATTATATATATATATAATCATAATTAAATATATGTAAACATACACATATATATTTACACACACACACATTGATATATATATAAATCTATAAATACACACATATATAAACAAATATATATATACATATAAACACATACATATACATATAAACATATATATATATATATAATATGTTAATATAAACATATATATAAACATAATATATATATAAACATAATTTATATATATATACAAACATAATATATATATATAATATAATATATATACTTATATATACTTATATAAACATATATATATATATAATATAAACATATATATATATATAATATAATCACACACACACACACATATATATATATAATATAACATATGAACATAAACATATAATATTAAATATAAACATGTATGTGTAATATAAATATATATATATATATAACATAATATAATAAAATCTTATATATATTTATAAACAAAAAATATAAAATAAATAATAAATAATATAAACATATATATATATATATATTAATATATTAATATATGTATATTAATGAATAAAATTATCTGCATTTATATACTATTTTAATTTCATAAATAATGACAAACATATATATACATATATAAACACAAACACATATTTTGATATATTTATATATATTCATATATATAAACAGAGACACATATATATAAACAAATATATATATATACACACACACACAAATATATATATACATATATTTCTATATAGAAAATATATTTTTGAAAAATTTATTGACTTTTTTAAGAAAACTTGGTTAATTTAGTGAAATATTTATCAATGTTTTTAGACGAAGCTATTTTAATGTAATTTTTATCAGTTTTTTCAAACACAGCTAATTACGTATATACATATAATTATAATTATATACATGTATACATACAAATATATATTTACACACACTAGGATCTGCCGTTGTTGAGGGCTGTTGTCACTAGATCGTGCAACACCACCGATTGAAGGAGTTGTAGCTGTTTGGCATCCACCACCATTGTGGAGAAGCGATGTCGTCCACGAGCCCCACCGTCGCAGATCTCAGCATCACCCCAAAGCTCCATTGTTGTCACCTCATGAAATGACCAAGCCAATGCCACAGAACCCTCTAGAGTACGAGCCGAGCTACCAGAGACAAGATGCCATGGACCATGGAGTAAAGAGGAGGACACCACCGTGAAGGAGGGCTGTAGCCTGAGGATTCTTTAAGAAGTCGATGATCCCCCCTGTGGGTTGGAGATGGATAATGGGGGGGGGAGAAAAAAATTAATAAATCAATCAATATAAAATAAAATAATTATAATTATAAGAATTACAAGAATAATTAATAAATGTTAATTATTATTAATTAATTAAGTTAATTGTTAAATTAAAATAATTTAATCAATTAAATGAATAATGAACAATAATCATAATAAATCAATATAACTAAAATAATATTTTATTAATTTAATAAATGAATTGAGGAATTTAATCATAGTAATATTTAAATTAATTAAATTATTATAAATTAATTATCTAAATAAATTTTAATAAATAATAATTTAAATAATAATCATTTAGACAGATATTAAAATATTAACTAAATAATGTAATAAATAAAAATAAATAATTTATTTAAATAAAATAAATAAATAAAATAATAAATTTAAATATTTATTAAAAAATTATTAAAAAGTATTTATAAATTAAAAATTCAATATTTTTTAATATAATTAATTATATAAGAATTTTTTATTAATTATTTTAATTTCATTTAAAAACTATATTAATAAACATCTATTTTTGTTTGCAGATTCATGTAAGAGCCAAGATTCCATCTAGGTTCATCCTTGCTAATTGGCAGGTATTTAGTTAGAGAAGTTTTGATAATGTCACGAGTGATGCCAAAAAAAAAAACATGTTATGTGATTTTAAGGAAGACTAACCTCAGTAGATAGAATGTTTTTGGTGAGTAAAAAAGTTGTAAAAATGGATTTAAATTCAAAAGGAAAAAACTGTATTGAGGGATCATATCATTCATTTGACAACATCTTATTGGAGACATATATCTGTAGAGGGAGACCGAAAGTACCACTTTTTGGAGGATCAAATGAGCAGGATCACAACAACAGAATAAGATTGAAAGAGAGATTCTTTCCCCTTTATTTTTCAATTTCATATATCTGTAATTGAACTATTTCAATTTTCGTAATGAATATGATTCTAGGATAAATTTCTTAGCTCGAGAGTTCTAAAATTCTCCTGGTTTATATCTCTAATTTCTTCGTTTTTCTCTTTTATGAAATCAGAATTAATTGGTGAGATCGTTTCTAACATTCATTTAAATTGTATAATCATGTACTTTTTCAAAAAAAATATTTCAAGGTCAATCGGTGAGATTTATCTTCAACTCATTTTTTTCATTATTAAATTGCATCAATATTGGAATATGAAGAGTGACTTTTTTTTCAATTGCCTTTCCATTAAAATTTCTAGAATTTTATGAATCTAGGAGTGGAAAACTCCAATATTCAATATTCTATTTGATTTATCATCTTGTGAGAGATAGTTATCAATCATTTCATGAGGTGTTTCTACAATAAAATTAGGGGAGAATTTATCCATTTAACCAGTAGTTTTAGAATTCACGAGTGTATTCTTTGATCAATGTTTCTTAGTGCCCATTCTTGTTTGCGTACACCATATATTTCTATTAGTACTTAAAAGTTTCAATTACATCCTAAACCTATAAAACATTCTTTCATATTATTATTACTTTACATGGAAATAAAAATATAGTAAAAAATCAAATAATATTTTCACCCACTGGGGACAATAGTGGGTTCTTTTTGGAAAATAATTTGATACTCTACCATCCCTGTGGGTTCGACCCTACTTTTCATTAATCATTAGTTAGTAGGAAAATATAAATAATTAAACTTTGACATGGTCTCAATGATAACTGGGTAATTTTATTGGAAACACAGTCATGGAAGGCTTTGAGTGACCACTTTTCAAATTTTTAAAAAACTTTTAAAAACAAATCACAAAAAAATCTAAAAAATCTGAAAAGTGTTTTAAAATAATTCGACCATTCCCTACTTGTTTTTGTTGTATTTTTTTCATGTCTCTTTCATTCTTCTTTCACATCTTGTTCACTTTTGTTTTCTACCATTAATTATGTTAGTACCTTTGAAATGTATTTTTCAGATTTTCACCTGTCTTTGCCCAATGCATTATCACTAGACCATCTGTTGATAGATTAGAGCCCTTGTACCCTGCAATTGACATACATTTAACAGCACTTAAAAATAAAATTAAAATTATAATGGAATATATTTATATAATAGAGTTCTTGGAACTAATAATCAACCAAATTTTCAACATGAACACTTTTAAGAGAGAGAGAGGTCTAGGATGAAGGAATTAAAACTCCCTCAAGTGTCAAGAAACCCAACTACAATTTTAATTTCACCTAGATCCAAAAATTATGAATTAAATTAGTCCCACCTATCGCTACGTCCATATTTCAGTGGACACACAAATGAGGAAACTCTAGCCTTCATTATAGATTTCTAAAAAACTATGAAATAATTAGCACTATTATAACTCACAAACAAGGAACATAGAATGAGAGTATTTCCCTTTAACCATAAAGTGTATTCTGGGAAATAGTTCCTTAGTTTAGATGAAAACTTTTTTAAAAACTATGATCAATTTTATATTTCTTTCATCATGAAATTTCATCCCTCATGACTAGAAAGATAACATAGACCTAAAATAAAAAGTTTTTACCAAGAGGATGGAGAAGCCTTTCATGAGGATTAGGATAGATTTAATGACCTTCTTAGGTTGTGTTCACATCATCAACACCCATCCTATCTTATCATAGACACCTTTTATGTTGGTCTTACTTCCTCTAGTGAAAACCTTGTTGATCAATATCTTAGGAGGGATTTCAATGATAAGACAGCTGAACAATTGAGACAAATTATCAACATCCTTGATTTACATTTCCAACATAACAATTCAAGAAGAAATAAAGTGAATAAAAATCTAAATACTGGTTCTAGATATGGAAATGATACTATAAGGCCCCAGCCTTAAACTTTATTTAATCTTGAGTTATTACAAGATTACACATTGAGGATCTTTTCAGGTTTAGAGTTTTAGAGAATTTGATCATAAACTTGCATTACATTCCACATTTAAACAAAGTGGTTACATAAAAGATAGTATTCATTTTTTTCCATCAACGGAAACATATTTAAAATAAAACATGGATTCTTTTTTGACACTTCCATGACACCATCATCACATCATGTACCTTTCCCTTGACAGTGTAAAACATTTCAAAAAAACTTGGGATGAGCATAAAAAGCTCAGTAAGGGATATAAAAATATATGGAAAGGAAACATGAGTACATGTACACATAAGAATCAATGAAATCATACTTTACTCATAAAACAGAAGCACTTTAACATACCTCATCAAATCATGAATAAATCATAGAAATCATAAGACATAAAGGTAACATGAGGCATTCATAACATTCTTACGTAGGAAGTAACCCTCTTGGTTACGTTTGGAATACCCACCACAGTATATTCCCTAAATCTTTTCGTAGAAACCTTAATGTTTCACTCCTTCCCGTTACCCAATGCATTGGAGAGCTATATCGGGCTCACCCTCCCTTAGTTTCTCACGGAACCACCCGTCTTCATAACAGTGCCCAAGAACCATAACATAATCATATCACATTACATAAGAATAAAGGAAAGATAAAATTCCCACATTTCAAAAATAATATAACATTTTATGATATTGAAATAATGAATCCTTTCTAAAAACCATTTTCAAAACCATTTTAAACATTTAATAAAGAGATTTTTGAATCAAAGTGTCCCGTACCACCTTGAATCTTTTAAAATTTTAAACCATTAATATCCATATAAATAAATTCATAAAACCATTTTGAAAACATGGATGTTAATAATAACAAGTCATTAAAACATTTAAAGCGATATTTTGGTTCAAGGGTTTTTACCAAAATTAGAGACACTTGAATACAATAATTGAGGAAAAAAATTTAATCAGAACATTATAATATCATGAGAATAAATGGATTCATGATATAATATTCCAAAAGAAAGTATATAAACCATATTAGATTGAATTGGTGCATAACAACAATGAAGTCTCAAAAGAAATGTAAAATGCGATGAAATACATTATAAAGAATGTATCCTTAAATTTAGGATAAATCAATCTCAAAATTATGTGTGAAAAGTATAAATACACCCAATATAAGTGGATATTATGTGTAAAAAAATAAAATTGCATTCACACATATTCACATGATTACATCTTCAATAACTACATGTTGAACCCAAAGAAATCGAAATTGGGTTAAAAAGTTCCCTTGGTAAAATTCGACAGCCTAATGGCGTCACTTCAAAATTCAGAAAAAGAGTTGATAAGAGATAAAAAGGGTATCTCATCGCATGGACATAAAATTTACATCAATAAGTATATAGAAGAACATATCCCAACATAATAGTATGTGAATTAAAATACATAACAATAGAAGTCTTTTTAAAAGAGGAGGTTGAAAGGTTTCCTTACCAACATGGGTATCTTTCAAAACATACACCCCGTGAAAGAAGGAAAATAAAAAATTGATGTAAATACTCATAAATAAAATTATATTATACAATGAGTAAAATAATGGTCAAAAAATACACCACTCAAAGGAATTTGTGTCAAATGTAGCATAAATCTCACAGGAATATAAGTGAGATGAAAAATCCCTTACGAAAACTCGGCAACCTAACGACGCCACTTAAAACTTCCAAAAATGGATTGATGAGATAAAATAGGGTCTCTCATCATATTACAATAAAATTTATTGCAAGAGGAATATAAAATAACATCCTCCATCATAACAAATAGGATCTTAAAAGAAGTGACATAAAGGAGAGTACTTAAAGAGAAAGAGAGAGGTTAGATCTCTTAAGAAAATTCGACAGCCTAACGGCGCCACTCAAAACATCCAAAATGGATTGATGAGAGAGAATAGGGTCTCTAATCATATGAACATAAAAATTACAGTATGAGTAATATAAAAGAACATCCCAATCACAAAAATATGAGTTTAAAAGGAATGACATAAAAGAGTGTACTTAAAAAGAAAGAGATGAGTAGGATTCCCTTACCTCAAGTCCGACTTATCTTGTTCGTTTCTTTATATTCCTGAATAATAAACTCTGGTCAATTTATAATTGCCTAAGGACCTCCATTATAGATTATTATTCAGTTAATATCACATATTATAATGTTATGATAATTTTTTACTAATTTTAGTTCATATTAGATGTTTTTACCGATGTTTGGTACATGAGTCAAAAATGAACTTGATTAAAAAATGATTGCCCATTTAGTTATAAGTAAATAATTTCCAGAATAGTATTAATGATTAAAATATCATATATATCCAGTAAATATTCATTTTATACTATTCCATATCATTTGGAGATAAAAAACGAAAAGCACCGTTCATGGAGACGGTAGGTCGTACGTACGCATGAACTCTACTTTCATTTTATTCATATTAATGGAATTAAAAATAAATGATATATATATATATATATTATAATTCCATTATAATATATATGTTATATACGTCACATATTTTCATTAATTTCATTCTTTATACATTCCATTTATTGCATGTACGAGTCACATCACTTGAGGGGGCGGTAGTCCACACTTCCTCATAGGAAATTATCGCATTTTCACAACATTAAAAGAATAAAGGTATGTTTTAAATATAAAATAAAGAAGAATATAGTAAACATAAATACCATATATATCATATATAAAATACAGTGACATAATAATTGCCACCTTTAATGGTGTTAAAATAATATTGAACAATCGTCGTTTCGTGAGGCAGAAAATCACCAACCACAAAAACAGTATGTTCTTTAACCATTAGACAAAGGTGTGTGGAACTGTATCTCTAATAACTCTTATAAAAACATCCTAGTATATTTTAGACACTGGATTTGTCACAAAATAAATGAATAAAAAGAGTTTAGGTGGTTGGAGATGCAAAATAAAACAAAAGGACACAAGTAAAGACATTACCTTAAAATCGGGTAACTCTCTTTGGTTTGAGATCAAAGGCATTCTTGGGAAGACTTCTGCCCAATGTTAGTCTTCTAGTAGTTAGAGAGGGATGTGGAGAGACAAAATGGGCAGGGTTTGGCCGAGCCAAAGGCTTTGGAAGTGTGGGTAAGGAGGTAGAGGTGGGGGCCTTTTATAAGAGGAGAGGAGGGGCACCCTTGGAATGTAAAGAAATGTTCCTTTATATTAAAATGAGTTTCGTATTTAAAATGTACCAAATTGATATAATTCTAGTCTAAGGTGATAAGGGTTCAAAATACACCCATACAATATTTTTTTACAGGTGTAGGTCTTAGAGTTTATATTATCTTTCCATTTTCTTTAAATCGTAAAATAATGAGGTCATCACTGCACCATCATGATGTCATAAATAATTTAATTTATATGATGTCTAAAAATTATAAAAAAAATACTATTATGTAGGAAATATTTTTATCTTTCCAATGATTATATAGTCAAAAATATGACTTGTATAACCCCATTTAAAAATTTGTTTAGTTAAACATTTCTTGTTTGTGTCATTTTTACTTTAACATTAAATAAAAAGATATTTATGTCATTTTCCAACCAAAGTGGATCCATGGGGTCCCCAAGTTGTCCCATGGATTTTATTGGTCTGCCATGACTCATAAAATGAGGGTAGGAAATGTGTCTAGGTCATTTCATTTTATTAAAACATTATTCTTTCCTTAAACTACACTAATTACCTCTAATCGCGATTAAAAATTTAATAAGATACTATTCACCAAAAAAATTATTTTAATCACATTGAACCACATTTTACTTCTTAATGACAAAAATGTATGTCGGATTTTTAAAATTCAAATCCCAAAGATGGAAAAATTTCATATAAACGGAAAATCAGTTTTTTATAAGTACCACTTATTGGTTTCACTATTCATCAAAAATTGATGTTTTTCAGAAAATTACCAAAAGTTTACCCTAAGTGATATTTGATATTCCGAATTCAAGAATGATGTCTATTTTACAGAATTCGAAACCTATAAGTTGAATTAATTAATTTAATAATTAATTCCCACTATCAAAACAAATAGTGTGTTTTTATGAAACAAAATGTATCAAAAGAGTGACACTAGTTTAAGTCCGATTTCAAAGTGAAACTAATTACAATGACAACTATTGGATTAAATGGTAAAAATATATTCTAATTGCACTTTAAAACCAATTCAAAAGATAATCCAATCATATAAATAAATTAGATTAAAAGAGGTTTTGAATTAAAATACAGCATTTTCACTATTCATTAAAAAATTGAACTTTTTCGGAAAAATACAAAAAATTTACACAAAGTAAATTTTGATGTCCCGATTCTAAAGAAGAATTTTATTTTGTCAAATAAAACACATAAAATTTTCAAAAAGTTGATTTAAAATAGGATCGCCATCAAAAGGCGGTTAATCGACCTTTTAAAGAATATTAGAATGTTTACGCTTAAAATTGGATTCATTTGAATTTTTAATCCACTAACATTTATTGTAAAAAGCAAAAATATTTGAAAAACATATATAATCATATTGTGGTTTGTTCTTTTCATTCCCGCCATTACACTGGCTAGGCATTAACTACTATTTAAAAAAATATTATTTTATTATTATAGTGCAACGTAAGATTCCCATGAAACTCGTTGTTGCGTATTGGGTACGCCATCGAGCATAGCGTCCCCTTTAAAGTAATATTAATATTTTATTCACAAATATGGATAAATATAAAAATGTCATTTTCTTTATTTACCTGGGGTGTTACATCCTTCCCCCCTTTTTGGAATTGCGTCCTCGCAATTTTAAAATTGAGCTTGGAAACATCCTTGAAAGTCCCACATCGGAACAAGAGTCGGTAAAACAATCACTTTAAAATACAAAAAGATAAGTACATAGGTCACCCGAGTTAACCCATACTAGGATTCCATGTATGAAAACATTGACATGGAGGAGAAAACATAGGGTCATGTTCTAATGGAGAGTGATAGAAAACATGTTTAGGAGAAAGTTAACTACAAGAAAATCACAAACATGTGATGGGTTAAACGGTATTCGATTCCCCAGTTGGAAAAGTTAATAGAAAACATTTTTGTTTTAAGTTACTTTTTATTGAGTAATTTATTCACAAGGAAACATAATCACTTATCATGTTGAATTTCAACTTTTATTAGATTCCTTACACAAACTCATATTTTCTCTAAAAGGCGAGTATTTAGGAAGACTTGTTCACATTAAGAGTACTATAATCAACTTCAAGAGAATCAAATAATCCAAAAAAGATAACTATATACTTCCCATGTCTTTAGACTTTAAACAAAACCAAAACCCAAAAGGTTAGTACAAGATCAGATAATCCAGAAAAGGATAACCCTTTATAAAAAGAAAATATATTCTTAATCTCCAAAAATTTTCCAACAAAACCCAAAGTTCAACGAAGACCATTTGATAAACAATTGTCCATAAAATTCTTCAAAGTTAACAAAACTAATAATGAAACCCAAATATT
The DNA here is from genome assembly GCA_963277665.1 of Viscum album. Taxonomy (NCBI): domain Eukaryota; kingdom Viridiplantae; phylum Streptophyta; class Magnoliopsida; order Santalales; family Viscaceae; genus Viscum; species Viscum album. Next base: position 480,791,735 of record OY728141.1, read on the forward strand.
TGAAAGATTTAGTCACATAGTCTTCCAAGTTAAATCATAACATTTATCTCCAAACAACATCAGTTTCTCTTAATGTCTCGTATTGAAAAGTAATTAACCTAATCACATATCCTTCATGATAGATTAATAATTTCCATAGATAACCCAATATAAACTTACTCTTAATTCATAAAATCATCTAACTAAAATAAATCTGTCAAACTAACCAGGGACTTCATGTAGTCCAGTGGTAGGCGATAAATACCAGTCGCACTTTGGTTGTGGGTTCGATTCCCACAGTATTGTCTGGCGCGATGGGTTGTCACACGGTCTGCGTGTTGTCCTTTTTTAAAAACTATATAATTCAAAATTAATTCCCCAAAAATATATAAAATCATCAAAAATAACCATAACATAATTTAACCTCAATTTTATCTCATGCCTTTCACTTCCATCATAACATATAGTAACCCATAATTACCTCAAAAGTAAGGATCATATAAACCCAAATAGTTATTCATAACTATGTCCACAAAAGAACAGATAAATATTCCTTGAATAAAATTTTCATATATTAAACATCAGGGTTACACATACTATAAAAAGTCTTCTAATGTAACCCCATCATCAAAAGAGACTTAATACTCTTATGAATTTCACCATAACTCTTGAAGCCCTTATATGTTAACTTCTTACTAATTCAACATTCTTCATGATCCATTAACCATTCCTTTCCAACTTATTCTAAAATACTTCTTTCCTACAAACAAAATCCTAAATCATATCCTAAGATTCCAAAATAGTAAAACAAAATTTATGAAATAATCCATACCTTTGATTGGTCATTGTAAATTTCTTCATCCTCAATCGGAATGGAATTAGGTATTGGTAAACTAATAATTGTACGATCTTGGTGATCCCATTCATGCAACTTCTTCATAGGACATGTGTTTGCATAATGACCATGCACACCACATTTAAAACATTCAATTGATCCCTCAGAAAGAACTTCTTTCCCTTTCCTCGAGTCAACTGAATGCTTCCTTTTTCCATGGAAGGTTATTGCTTTATGACCTTCATTTCCACATCTATAGCATATTTTTGTCCATTTGAAACATTTTCCTAGGTGGTTCATTCCACATCTTTGACACATATGTTTTTGAACACACTTACCTTTATGATCATTACCTGTAGTTACTTAGGGATTTATTTCACGCATATATGATGCCATAGAGAAATAACCAAGGTTTAGGTGGTCAATCATGACTCCAGATAATTGGTTGAGGATAAACACACGAGTTCTCATTGCAGCTCCCATATCATTCAGTTTCTTTCTCAAAAAAACTGTCGTAGTTTCCTTCACATCCATTGTTACGTTGGTGCCTGCTAGATCCAGCCATTTACTAAAACCAAAAAGGTCAGTGTGAGTATATCAACAAAACCATCATGTTCTAATGAGGAAGATAAACACTAAGATATACTTACTCATTCACTTTATCTAAAACTATGACTCTTTCTGAAATCCTAACCATTATGGTAATGTCACTTATGCTTAAAGAATACCCTAACCTATAAAGTTGTCTAAACCGACCGTTGATACCAACTATAAAGCCCCAACCTTAAACCGTACTTAATCTTGAGTTTTTACAAGATTACACATTGAGGATATTTTCAGGTTTAGAGTTTTAGAGAATTAGATCATAAACTTTCATTACATTCCACATTTAAACAAAGTGCATACATAAAAGATAGTATTCATTTTTTCCATCAACAGAAACATATTTAAAATAAAACATGGATTCTTTCTTGACACTTCCTTGACACTATCATCATATCATGTACCATTCCCTTGACCTGTGAAAAACATTTCAAAAAAAAACATGGGATGAGCATAAAAAGCTAAATAAATGATATAAAAATATATGGAAAGGAAACAAGAGTACATGTACACATAAGAATCAATGAAATCATACTTTACTCATAAAACATATGCTCTTTAACATACCTCATCAAATCATGAATAAATCATAGAAATCATAAGACATAAAGGTAACTTGAGGCATTCATAATATTATTACACAGGGAGTAACCCTCTTGGTTATGTTTGGAATACCCACCACAATATATTCCCTAAATCTCTTCGGAGAAACCTTAATGTTTCACTCATTTGCGTTACCCAATGCATTGGAGAGCTATATCGGGCTCACCCGCCCTTAGTTTATCACGGAACCACCCGTCTTCATAACAATGCCCAAGAACCATAACATAATCATAGCACATAACTTAAGCATAAAGGAAAGATAACATTCCCACATTGCAAAAAATAATATAACATTTTAAGATATTGAAATAATGAATCCATTCTAAAAACCATTTTCAAAAACATTTAAAACATTTAATAAAGATATTTTTGAATCAAAGTGTCCCATACCACCATGAAGATTTTAAAATTTTAAAACATTAATATCCATATAAATAAATTATTAAAATCTTTTTGAAAACATGGATATTAATAAGAACAAATCATTAAAACATTTAAAGCGATATTTTGGTTAAAGGGGTTTTTACTAAAATTAGAGACACTTGAATACAATAATTGAGGAATAAAATTTAATCAGAACTTTATAATATCATGAGAATAAATGGATTCATAATATTATATTCCAAATGACAGTACATACACCATATAAGAGTGAATTGGTTCATAACAACAATGAATTCTCAATAGAAATGTAATATCCGATGAAATACCTTATAAAGAATGTATCCTTAAATTAAGGATAAATCAATCTCAAAATAATGTGTGACAAGTTTAAATACACCCAATATAAGTGGATATTAACTGTAAAACAATGAAATGTAATTCAAACATATTCATAGGATTACATATTCAATAACTACATGTTGAACCCAAAGAAATCAAAATTAGGTTAAAAAGTTCTCTTGGTAAAATTTGACAGCCTAAAGGCGTCACTTCAAAATTCAGAAAAAGAGTTGATGATAGATAAAAAGGGTATCTCATCACTTGTATATAAAATTTACGTCGATAAGGATATATAAGAACATATCCCAACATAATAGTATGTTAATTAAAAGACATAACAAATGAGGTCTTTTTAAAAGAGGAGGGTGAAAGGTTCCCTTACTGACATTGGTATCTTTCGAAACATACACCCCGTGAAAGAAGGAAAATAAAACATTGATGTAAATACTCATAAATGATATTATATTACACAATGAGTAAAATAATGGGTGGTACATACACCACTCAAAGTAATTTGTGGAAAATGTAGCATAAATCTCACTGGAATATAAGTGAGATGAAAAATCCCTTACGAAAACTCGGCAGCATAACAGCGCCACTTAAAACTTCCAAAAATGGATTGATGAGATCAAATAGGGTCTCTCATCATATTACAATAAAATTTAATTCAAGAGGAATATAAAATTACATCCTACATCATAACAAAGAAGAGCTTAAAACAAGTGACATAAAGGAGAGTACATAAAGAGAAAGAGAGAGGTTAGATCTCTTACGAAAACTCGGCAGCCTAACGGCGCCACTCAAAACTTCCCAAATGGATTGATGAGAGAGAATAGGTTCTCTCATCATATGAACATAAAAATTACAGTATGAGTAATATAGAAGAACATCTGAATCACAAAATTATGAGCTTAAAAGGAATGACATAAAAGAATGTACTTAAAAAGAAAGAGAGGAGTAGGATTCCCGTACCTCCAGTCTGACTTGTCTTGTTCGTTTCTTTATATTCCTGAATAATAAACATTGGTAAATTTATAATTGCCTGAGGACCTCATTTATAGATTATTATTCAGTTCATATCACATATTATAATGTTATAATAATGTTTTAGTAATTTTAGTTCATATCAGATGTTTTTGCTGATGTTTGGTACATGAGTCAAAAATGAACTTGTTTAAAAAATGATTTCCCATGTAGTTATAAGTAAATAATTTCCAGAATAGTATTAATGATTAAAATATAATTTATATCCAGTAAATATTAATTTTATACTATTCCATATCATTTGGAGAGAAAAACGAAAAGCACTGTTCATGGAGACGGTAGGCTGTACGTACGCATGAACGCTACTTTCATTTTTTTGTCATATTAATGGAATTAAAGTTAAATGATACATATATATATATATATATTATAATTTCATTATAATATATATGTTATATAGGTCACATCCTTTCATTAATTTCATTTTTTATACATTCCATGTATTGCATGTAAGATTCACATCACTTGAGGGGGCGGTAGTCCACACTTCCTCATATGAAATTATCGCATTTACACAACATGAAAAAAATAAAGGTATGTTTTAAATATAAAATACAGAAACATATAGTAAACATAAATACAATATATATCGTATATAAAATACAGTGACATCATAATTCCCACCATTAATGGTGTTAAAATAATATTGAACAATTGTCATTTCGTGCGGCAGAAAATCGCCAACCACAGAAACAATATGTTCTTTAACCATTAGACAAAGGTGTGTATAAGTGTAGCTTGAATACCTCTTACAAAAACATCCTATTATATTTTATATACTAGAGTTGTTACAAAAGAAATTAATAAAAAGAGTTTAGGGGATTGGAGAAACAAAATAAAACAAAAGGACACAAGTGAAGACATTACCTTAAAATCGGGTAACTCCCTTTGGTATGAGATAAAAGGCTTCCTTGGGAAGACTTCTGCCCAAAGTTAGGCTTCAAGGAGTTATATAGGGATGTTTAGAGACCAAATTGTCAGGGGTTGGACGAGCCAAAGGATTTTTAAGTGTGTGTAAGGAGGTAGAGGTGGGGGCCTTTTATAAGAGGAGAGGAGGGGCACCCTTGGAAAGTAAAGAAATGTTCCTTTATTTTAAAATGAGTTTCGGATTTAAAAGGACCCACATTGATATAATTCTAGGATAAGGTGATAAGGGTTCAAATTCCACCCATCTAATAGGTTTCGGACTATTGTATGTCTTAGATCTTACATTATCATTCCATTTTATTTAAATCGTTAAATAATGAGGTCATCACTACATCAGCATGATGTCATAAATAATTTAATTTATCTGATTTTTAAAAATTATAAACAAATACTATGATGTAGGAAATCATTTTATCTTTCCAATTACTATTTATAGTCAAAAATATGACTTGTATAACACCATTTAAAAATTGTTTTAGTTAAACATCTCATGTTTGTGTCATTTTTACTTTAACATTAAATAAAAAGATATTTATGTCATTTCCCAACCAAAGTGGATCCATGGGGTCCCCAAGTTGACCCATGGATTTCCTTGGTCTAGCATTAATCATCCAATGAGGGTAGGACATGTGTCTAGGTCATTTAGTTTTATTAAAATATTATTCTTACCTTAAACTACACTAATTACCTCTAATCACGATTAAAAACTTAATAAGTTACTATTCACCAAAAAAATTATTTTAATCCCATTGAACCAAATTTTAATTCTTAATGACAACCATGTATGTTGGATTTTTGAAATTCATAACACAAAGATGGAAAAATTTCATATAAACGAGAAATCAGTTTTTTATAAGTACCATTTAGTGGTTTCACTATTAATAAAAAATTGAAGTTTTTCAGAAAATTACCAAAAAGTTTACCCTAATCTATATTTGATATTACGAATTCAAAAATGATGTCTACTTTACAAAATTCAATACCTATAAGTTGCATTAATTAATTTAATAATTAATTCCCGTTGTCAAAACAAATAGCGTGTTTTTATGAAACAAAATTTATCATAAGATTGACACTAGTTTAAGTCTGATTTCAAAGTGAAACTAATTCCAATGACCACTATTGGATTAAATGGTAATAATATATTCTAATTTCACTTTAAAACCAATTCAAAAGATAATCAAATCATATAAATAAATTATACTAAAAGTGGTTTTGAATTAAAATACAACATTTTTCACTATTCATTAAAAAATTGATCTTTTTCGGAAAAATACCAAAAATTTAAACAAAGTAAATTTTGATGTCCCAATTCTAAAGAAGAATTTTATTTTGTCAAATATAACACATAAAATTGTCAAAAAGTGGATTTAATATAGGTTCTCCATCAAAAGGCGGTTAATCGACTTTGTAAAGAATATTAGAATGTTTACGTTTAAAATTGGATTCATTTGCATTTTTAATCCACTAAAATTTCTTGTAAAAAGTAAAAATATTTGACAAACATATATAATAATATTGTGGTTAGTTCTGCTCATTCCCACCATTACAATGGCTTGGCGTTAACTACTATTTAAAATAATATTATTTTATTATTACAGTGCAACGTAAGATTCCCAAGAAACTCATTGTTGCGTATTGGGTATGCCATCGAGCATAGCATCCCCTTTAAAGTAATATTAATATTTTATACACAAATATGGATAAATATGAAAATTTCATATTCTTTATTTACCTGGGGTGTTACAGATACTCAATCCTAACTTTCTAAGATCAATAATCAAATTCAAAATATAATGAAATAGAATTGCAAACAATATGTAAACCAACTGGACTGTCAAAACACAAAACAATCACATACGGAACAATATTCACAATTTGGGTTGTTCGATTGCACTAAAATGTTTTTCTCAAACATTGAAATTCTATCCCAAAAACAAGGAAACTCAATAATTGATAATTATAGTCCTAGTATGCCGACTAAGGATGAGCCATTTTCAAACAACTACAATCAAGGATATATGAACTATCCCAACTTTCCCAGGAAGGAACAAGGAATAATTAAGCTACCCACTTCCCATAGTTACCAAAACCATCCTAGAAAAAATATTAAAAACCAAGAGAGGGAAAATCATCTAATTCAAAAAGAAATAATGAGGGTTAAATGTTTTCAAAGCTAGATCAAATTTTAAATATAATGGAATCTCAAGAGGAAAGATTCAAGACTCCATTGAGTAAATAATAATCCCAATATGAATCTGATAAAATTCAAACTGATGATGGAATTCAAAATATGGAAACTCATCTTGGCCAAATATTAATAGACATGACTTCTAGGGATAAATGGGGGCTACCTAGTACAACTAAACTAAACCATAGTTAGAATTTCATATTTTTTTTCACAATAAGTGATTTTAACACTCATTATAATCCCGAAAAAGACTTTGAAAATACCCAAACTAAAAATCTAAATGAATATGTAAACAAAAATCTGCGTTGCACCCAATATGGAAATCAAGATAAAATAACTAAAAATAAAAAAAAAAATAATTTTCACTTGGAACACAATATGAAATTTTTTCTAAAAATAAATATATCGAGAATAAATAAAAAAATGTAGAAGGAAATAGGGAAATTCCTATTTTCCTTAAAAAAGTTTCCCACCCATTCCCTTCACATAAAAACTCAAACCCAAAAGCAATAATAAGGTTGAACTTCTCGAATTTCTTGGTCTTTTTACCAAGCTACAAGTGAACATACCTTTCAACTAAGCCTTAATTAAAATACATTATTACATGAAATATCTCAAAAAGTGTTTTCTAAGAAAAAGACTCTTGAAGGATTTTCTACGTACTACCTCACTGATAGGTGTTGTGTTGTACTTAAAAATAAAATTCCTCCAAATATCAAAGACCCATGCTGATTTTTTTCCTACTCTTAATGAAATTCTATTCAACTAAACTATTCGTGTGACTTAGGTGCTCATATCAATCTTATCTCGTACTCATTATTCCAACAGTTGTGATAGGTTGATCTCCAACGCACTAAAATCATCCTATAGTAGGATGACTGTTCTATCATACATCATTTGGGAAGGGTAGATGACCAAATAGTTGGAGTTGGAAAATTGTTTTTCCCTGCTGAAATATTAGTCCTTGATATGATGTTTGACAAGAGGTACACATTATCTTCGGTAGGCCATTCTTGTCCACTGGTGGATCTATTACTAATATGTCTATGGGTAAGCTATTATTTAAAATGGGATAACAACAAGAGGAATTTTTTTGTCATTAATCATGTCAAAGGACCAAAATTTTCTAAAACATTCTCTAAAATAGAGTCCTTGGAAGCTAAAATTCACTTAAAAGTTTTAAAAAATATGATGAAAACACTTATGTTGAAGAAATTAATTTGGAGACTGAAAAACATGATTTTTCTATTACACAAATTGTTGAATCTAATCAAACTGAAAATCTAGAAAATTGTATGGAACTGGAAAGCCATCCAGTTTTTACTTCTGCTGAAAATTTATCATCTTCTTCTAAAGAGAAAATCATACTATGGGAACATGCGATTGAATATGAGGTTAAAAACACTTCTTAACATTTTTATTTTATATACTAGAGATTATTATACCACTTGAAGATTCTTCATTAATAAAATCTTTTAAATACAATTGGTGATGTCCCTTCAAGTGCATCCATGGGACCCGAGATCAAATCTGATCAATGTAATATTTTTGGGAATTTGTAGCATGTACTATAAAATGTAATATTTGGTACTATAGAAACAGAAACTATTCATATTTTTCACTAGATAGGTCCTCGAGTCTTTCAAGGCCTTCAGTCCACCCAAGGCCTTAGTACTATTAAGGCTTTCTGGATACCTCGAGGCCTTTGGTCCATATGAAATGCATATTCAACCAGATAGATTTCAATGTAACAAGGCTTCAGAGTATGACAATTTAGTAGAGAATAGTTTACCATAATTGGAAGATTGAGAGGGTATGGAAATGCCATCAGAATTGGGAATGTGCACCTCTGTTCAATATAGATAGCTGACCATCCATATGAAGGTGGGGAGCTGACATCAAGATATATGTTGGGGAGGGGTTGTTCTATTTAATCTATTTAGGATGAATTCCTCTAAGGACTTCGGGTAATGTAATGTGTCACTAAGAATAAATGCCATGTATGGGTTCCCCTTTGACCCTTAAAATGTGTATTATCTAAAATAAATAAAAAATAAAGGGCTTAAATAAAATTCAGTAAAATCAGGAAACTTTGGATATTGAGCTCTATCCACTCAAGACCGTAGAGCAATAAATTTTGAAAATAGTAATGAAATTGAAATTTGTTCAACATTTCAAACTCCCTATAAATGATATATTGAAGACCTTGGACCTCCTAGACCCAAGAGACTTCCTTCAAATTTAGAAACACCCAATAATGAGTTAAAATTGATCCCCGCACATTTGAAATATCCATTTTTAGGATTGAATTACAAACTTCAGGTAACAATTTCTACAGAGCTTGAAGATAATAAAGAATAAATATTGTTCAGTGTGTTGAAAAAATTCAAATCTAACATAGGATAGACCATAGATGGTATTAAATGAATTATTCCTTCATTATTAAACCATAAAATCCCTATGAATCCAAATCAGAAACCTAGAGTCGAGTATCAAATGTGATTAAATACTAACATGAAAGATGTTGTTATAGAAGGGACTAATCAAACTACAAGACACTAGTACCATCTATGTTATTTTTGATTGTACTTGGGTCAGTCTGGTGCATATAGTTCCTAATAAATGAGGTTTTACTATTGTCAACAATGGGATGAATGAATAAATTATTGTTAGGAATGCAACCAAATAGAAAGTGTGAAATGATTATAGGAAGCTTAATTCATCCCCTAGAAAAGACAGTTTTCCAATGACCTTACTTGATCAAATTATATAGAGTCTTTCTGGGAATGAGTTATTTTGTTTTCTGGATTGGTATCCTCGTTAATACTAGATTCCAGTCACTCTAGAGGATTGGTAGAAAACTACCTTCACATATACCTTTGGTAAATTTTCATACAAGAGGATTCACTTTGGGTGGTGTGGTTCCCCTACTACCTTTCAAATATTCATGTTGGTTATATTTTATGGTACGACTGAGAGAATCATATATGTTTTCATGGATGATTTGTCCTTTGTTAGTAGAAAATTTGATACTTGTTTAGGATATATAGATTTAGTGTTGGTGAGGTGTTTAGAGACCATCCTTGTTCTTGGCATGGAAAAAATTAAAATTCATGGGTACCTAAGGGATAGTACTAGATATGTGGTTTCTAAGATGGGTCTGGAAGTAGACAATAGAAAATTTTTTGTAATTCAAAAACTACCAACTCCTAAAAATTTTAAGCATGTTAGAAGTATCTTAGGTCATGTTGGTTTCTACCAGATGTTTATATAATACTTTTCAAAAATCACTAAGCCCTTATGTTCTCTTATTTTCAAGGATTCACCCTTTTTTTTGTCAAACTGCTTGGAATCTTTTAATCTACATAAGTTAAAATTCACTTCGTCACTTATCATCACTACAAATAATTTGAATATTCCTTTTGAATTAATGTGTGGTGCTAGTGAAATGGGTTTTGAAGCTATCTTTGGATAGAGAAGGAATAATATGTTGCATGTGGTTTACTATGCTAACATGATTCTATATGAGGATAAAAGTAACTATACCACTACAAAAAATTAGTTTTAAACTATTTTTTCTCTTGATAAATTTAGCCAGTATCTCCTAGGTTCAGAAGTCATCATATTCACTAACCATTATACCTTAAAATATTTTCTATCACGAAAGGAGGTAAAACACATGATTATTAAATGGGTCCTCTTATTTCATGAGTGTGACTTGAAAATAAGAGATAAGAAGGGATCTAAACACTTAATTGAAAACCACATTTATAGGATCCCTCATTCTCATTGTGAGTATCCAAGGGAGATTAACTTATCCTTTCCTCTTGAAAAGTTACTCACTATGTCAATAAGGTAGTCCACATGGTTATCAGATTATGAAAATTTTATAGAATCTAGTATCATTCCTAATGACTTGTATAATAAAAAAAGGAAAAAATTTATTTCAGAGATTTTTTATTAAATGTGGGATGATCCTTTTCATTTTAGTAGATGTGCTGATGGAATTTTTAGAAGGTGTGTTCCATAAAAGGAAATTATACCTCTAGGAGAGAGTTTTCAATCCTCACCTATGGGGGGACATCATAGTGGAGAGAGAATAGATCAAAAATTCCTTTAAACAATATTTTATTGGCCCATGTTATTCATGGATTCTAGGATTTTTTTTGTAAGATGTGATAGATTTTAGAGGTTAGGGAATGTTGTGAGGAAGTAGGAGTTACCCAAGAAGTGTATTCTGGATGTCAAGATTTTTGATGTTTGGGTTTTATACTTCAAGGGTCTGTTTCCATCATCTCATGGGACAAGTACATTATATTGAACGTATTTTATGTGTCTAAGTGGGCTGAGGTAGTATATCTTCCAAATAATATAGAAAATAATGTAATGAATTTTCTTAAAAAGAATATCTTTTCAAGATTTGGAGTGTCAAAATCCATTATAAATGAAAATGTAACACATTTTAAAAATTATAAATTCAATTAATTTATGTAAAAATATTTATTAATCAATAAAACTGTTACTTCCCACAATCCAGAGTCTAGTGGAGATGTAGAAATATCAAACAAAGAGCTGAATCAAATTCTGAAAAAAAATTATCTCAAAATATAGGAAGGACTGGTCTCATATGCTAGATGAAGAATTATGGGCCTATATAAGATATTTTAATGCCCCAATAGTTATGTCTTCTTATAGGATGTTATTTGAGAAATGATTTCATTTTCTTTATGGAGTGGCACCATAAGTTATATTGGGAAGTTAAGGCCTTAAATTGTGATTTTAAGAGTGATGGGGAGATGATATTGCTTGAGTTAAGTGAGATTGATGAGAAAAGGAGAGAGTATTATGATAACTATAAGATATATAAAGAAGGGTCTAAAATCATTCATGATTTTTTTCCTTCACGATAGAGAGTTTAACCTAGATAGAAGGTCATTCTCTTTAATTCAATAGTTAAGCTATTTCCTGGAAAACTGAAATCTAAGTTGTTTGAACCTATCAAAATAGTCAGAGTGCTTAAAAATGGTTCTGTAGAGATTGTAGGAGTAGAGAACAAGCATAATCTTATTAACTTTCAAATAGACAAAATGCATTTTGAAGGAATACTAAAGGGCTAGGATGCCTCCACTATGATGTAAAACTAAACATAAATAAAGTATAACGGAATACTTAGAACATTGTTCTTTATGTGAGTCAACCCATGGTCCATTATTTTTCCATACACTTTTTCTGGTTATCTTTTAAAAAATAGTTTCTTTCCCTTCTTTTTCTAAATTTCCAGCTGCTGTTTTTCTTTTTTTCTTCATATTCTATAATAATTTTTTTTATCTCACTGAAGTTCCACAACTCCCTCACTTCTCAAATAATAGAATGCTTCAGGTGAAAGCTTCATTAAATCGGGGATGTTCTTTACTTTTTTATTTATACGTTCATTTTTTTGCTTTATATTACATTAAAAAGGTCATTATTAAGTCACTTTTCTTCTATTAAAAGGTTTTTTTTTGACTCACCATTTCACTTGAGTCACCATTCCATTATTGTTCATGGGTCACCACAATGGTGAATCACTAGTACGTTTGTAATGATGAGTCGATTAATGCTTTTGGGAAAAATTCTGTTGCATGTGTTGGTTGCTGGAAATTTTTGTTGTATGCACCAGATTATTTAAAATTAGTAATTTAATGTTTTTATATTCAATCAATATTAAAAATTTTGTGTTTGTGATAGGGGGCTTCCTGTATCAGGTTGTTCTAAAGTAGGGTGTTTAGCTTGAATTTGTTTTCCACTTTACTAAATTTTTCAATTTAATCTATAAAACTACTTACACTCTATCCATTGTGCACTCAAATGTTTCACATTTAATTATTAGAATCTAATTGGAAAATAGTTTCACTAACATAAATTTTAATTCATGCAATTCTATTTTAAAATAATTATTGTGGTAAACACTTACTTTTTAACTTCAATGAGACAGTTGAACATTTCATCAATATACTTAGTTGAAAATATACTTTGTTCTTTAATAGTCAAATTTTTATTTTCCATATCTAAATTCAACTTTGGGGAAAAAGTTTGGTTTTAATTATGAGGAGCGGGTCAACATAAATTGCTTTAATATGTGACTTATTATAATCCCATCAAATCCCTTTTCCTTTCAATATTTTTTTTAAATGGGCAATGATTTTCCAAATCCTTTCCCAATTTTAGTCTCTCAATGCTCTGTATTGTAATTCAAATCTTTATTTTCTAAGGATAACGATTTACTGGTAGATAATATTTTCCTTGAATATGAAACTTATGAGGATGAGGGATTTGTGAGTGATTTTTCTTACTAGGTTTATGAATTCTCAGTTTAGGAACTATATTTAAGAGTGATATAGGATAACTATTTGTGGAGTTATGATCATAAATTTTGTAAACTGAAATATTGAACTTTTCTTAGGGAACTCACTTTATAAATATTAAAAATATTAATCAACTTAGTGATCCAATGTAAATGGTATTTATATAAATCTTTTCAAACTAAGGTAAAAATGGAATTCAAGAACCCATAGTAAATATTTGAGACACGAGGCATAGTGTGTGTGAGTTATACCTCAATACAATTTTAAAGAAGTTCATATGTATATTGCTTAACACATGCTACATGGCTGGGAAAAACTAAAAAAAAGTGACTACTCGTCCAAAACGAGTTCATTATAGTGAGAGGAATAATAAACTCCACATAAAGAAAGGGGAATTTGATTTGAATGAATCTATCAATGTTGTAACAATAATATGATTCAACAAAAAATTAATTTAATTTCTTTTTTTCTGAACCTAGGATAAAGTAAAATTATAAGGTGTTTTAAGTTATGTTATTAATTCCATTGATTTTTAAATTGTAATCACTATTAGATTTAGAACATAGATTTGATTTCAAGTAATTAGTTATCAAAATTCATATATAAAGCATGACATCCTCATTTATAGATGATTCTTCGAATCCATGATTACTTGTATGTATTTGAAATTGGACAGGACTTCTTTTAAAAGTATCATTTCAAAAGCATAATAATTATATTATGGTCCTATTCATTTTAAGTACTTTACATTCTTATTTAGGTGATTAATATTTGAAAACACATTCTATATTAGAATGAAAATGAAGTATGGTATTGATTGGTGACAATAAATGTTTAAGTGTGGGGGAATTTTATGTGGCCTTAAAATCTATAGATTTGCCAAATATTTCTATTAAGTTTTTAATTATTTAATTAATTACATTTTCACTTTTTGTTAATTAATTGAATATTTTTTTTATAATTTAATTCATTAACTAATAATGTTTTTATAATTAGTTTTGTTTTTTAGGCATTAAATTTGTTAATTATTATTTACTTAATTTTATGTTTCAAAAATTATATAATTGCTTTTTAAATTATAACTCTACTTTAGTTATTAATTTAATGTTTATTAATAAATTTTTCAACTATTTTATTAACCTAACCTTTAATTTAATTTTTAATTTTTTTGTTCTTAGTAATAATTATTTTATTTTATAAAATTAATAAATTAATCTCATTTAATTTATTAACGTATATATTTTTAATTTAATGATTCTTTTAAAAAAATACAATATCTAATAAATTTCCCTACTTGTTAATTTATGTTTTTATTTAAATTTATGTTAGTATTAGTTTTCAATTTTATGTTTTGAATTTACCAGTTTTTCAACAATTTTAATTTATAATTGAAGATTGATTTATTTAATTAACTATAATATGTTTTTTATTTTTCAATTTCTTATTTATTAATTGTTTTCATTGATTAAAGATTATTTTTTCCATTTAAAAAATGAAGAACTGTTAGCCGATTCACCATAGGAAATTTCCAATGGTGACTCGTCCTTTTTCATTTTTTCAAATACCCATCCAACAGTGACTCAAATGAGCCACCTTTCCACCCTCTCCTCTAAGAAACGCTGACTCAAGTCACCATACTCCCTCCCCCTTACAGCCACATCCCGAATCTCCTTATGCCATTGTTTCTATCATCATTCCACTATTATCAATTTCACACTGTAACAGTGTAATGGTGAGTCAGGCTCACTATTGAAATTTCACACCACACCTGTCTAATAACTCACCACTGGACCTCAACATGACACATTGTCACAACCAATACCTTCTCGCAAGACACCATCACATTCTTCCACAAGTGAGTCACCGTCAGATCCATCATCAGTTCCTTTTCCACCATTTCTTATTTCACCCAATGTGACTACAATGGTTCCTCACCCATTCCATCGACAACTCTTCAAACTCACACTGCATGTTAAATTTCATACCACCAGCAAATCCTTCTCTCATAGAGTGATACCACTAGTGAGAACGCAAATCAAAAATCATCACTCACCATCATAGATCCAAAATGAATCCACTTCCTTTGGTCTCCTCCATGTACCGATTCGTCGTAAGGTCCACCTCCTGGTACCATCCAGTCTTGGTACTCTCATCCTCAGTTAGCTTTGTCCGTCGTCTACATCCAAAAAAATGAGGTGAAGGCATAGACCATGTTGGGGTGAGTATAACAATACTCAGTAGGGACCCCGAGACCCTCTAGGTCTCACAAAATCCAACAAGGATAAAACACAAGGTAAGGAAACAACCACCAAGTATCATCCAACCCTACATAGGTATATGACCATACATATACCTAAGTAATCAAATACAATTAGGCTCCCACTCTTGATCCCAAGCACATATTCTTCCATAAAGGAAGAAAGATAACTCATTGATAAAAATACGGAGTCAAGGCTCAGCTCACACAAGTATACAACTTATGTAGAGACTTAGAGATTATTAGATGTAGCCACTGAATCATCTACTATGTCGAACCCATGTAGGATCCTGGTACATTAATCAAAACTGTCGAATGCACATTGGATCCGGGAATAGTAGTCAGAGCTATCGAACCCACGTAGGATCCTATAACAGTAGTCAGAGCTGTCAAACCTACGTAGGTTCCCGGAATAGTAGTCAAAGCTGTCGAACCCACGTAGGACCATGTAACAATAGTCAGAGTTGTAGAACCAAAATAGGATCCTGGAATAGTAGTTAGTCCTGTCGAACCCATGTAGGATCCTGGGACAATAGTAAGAGCTATTGAACCCACATAGTATCTTGGAACAGTATTCAGAACTATCGAACCCACGTAGGATCCTGGAATAATAGTCAGTCATGTCGAACCCACGTAGGATCCCTTTATCACAAAGCATCCAGCCATAGGGTTCCGTACAAAGCACTCATGATTCTGGGAGGGTCCGATCCTCAATCCAATTGTCGATACATCAACTTCCATGAAGTCTAATGAAAAATTAATCCAAAGGATCTCCACGTCATAGGGGTCTCAACGCAATTGATAGCGCGCCAATCGGACGCCCGGTCTGTAAGTTATTAGCTATTTTGTCCCGGGGGCCCGGTTGGATTCGTGCTCAATCCAACCATAGTGTACCTAAGCTATACCCAAAAGTCCAATGGGATATACACACAGGAACTGTTCCTCTCCAGGAATACCAGCGCCACTGATGGTTTGTCAATAGGACGTCTAGTGCCAATGATATGGCCAAAAGAAAAGTAAAGGGTACGTAGTAGGCCCGAGTCCAGTCCAACCCGGTCAGACCGACCTGGCCCGACTTAGTCTGGGCCGACCCGGTTCGGGATTGGCCCAACCTAACCCATTGCTTTCGGCTCTGGCCACTGGGCCTGGCCCAACTGGCCGTGAGGGCCGCGAGTAGCGCGAGGGCGCAAACTGGTCATGAGGGCGCAGACCAGCCGCGGGTCGGTGTAAAGGCGATTCATCCCGGAGGCACCGCGAGGGGCGCGTGAGGCCAGATCTACCAGGAGCGCATGGGGCGTAGCGCAGCGGCTCGGCCCGGGGGGGGGGGGGAGGAGGCCGGTTCGGCCAGTGCCGTGAGGGGTGCGGCGTGGACAGTGTGACCTCGATGGCCAGAGGTTGGTGAGGATCAGGCCGGCGGGGCAGGCGCGGTTCGGCCGAGATCCGCAAGGGGGCCGCAGGCCGGTGTGGTTCGGTTGGGGTGTCGTGAGGGAGGCCGCGGGCCAATGCTTTTCAGTCGGGGCATCCTGTGGGGGGCCGCAGGCGGGCGCGGTTCTGGCGGGCGCGGTTTGGGCTAGCGGTACTGGCACGGTTCGGCTGGGAGCCAGGAGGTGGGGTCGTGGCGAGGTGGGATGGTGGGGTTTGGAGACGTAAGCGGTCGGGAGGGCACCGCAGTTCGGCCCGAGGTAGAGGAGCCAGTTTGTCCGGCGGACGAGGTTGGCGGGACCGGTTCGGCCGGTGGATGGCACGGCCAGCGGGCGGTGTGGGTCGTGGAGGCAGCGGGTAGCGCAGCCGTTTCCTGAGTCGCATTCGTCATCTCATCGCCTCGTCGCCATTCCAAAGAACATAAAAAAAATAACGGCGGAGGGGTCAGGCCATGTTGGTTTGGCCTGAATCCTCCGTGTTTTGGGTGGTAGCAAGCAGATCAATTTATTCTTGAATTTCAAATAATTAACAAGAAAATACTACATAAGAAGAAAAATCTATCAACACGCCACATCTTCCCACAAAAACAAATCTCAACCCGCAAGGAAAATCATCCAAAATAATTCTTTTTCTTAGAATGGATAAATTAAAGGAATAATATCATATTCAAATAAAACCCATACTTGTTCGTTGTCTGTTGACGGTGTTACGGGGAAGAAGACGGAGTTGTCGTCGTTTGTCGCGTCCGCCACACACTTCCAAACCTGAGGTCGTGTGTTGGATCGTTGACGACGATGGGGAGGAAAGTTCGGTTGTTGAATACGTTCTATGTCATTAGGTGTCCAAGGATGAAGGTCAAAGGAGATTCTTCTTCATAGTCGAAGGCATCCCTCATCGGAATTCTTCGTCAGGAGCGTTTTTCATACGGAGCTTTCTCCCAAGATCTATCTCATCTCCCAAATTCCACTAAAAAGAAATGAGGTACCAAAATAATATATTAGACCATCTATTATTTTTTTGGCAAGAATTCCAAAATACAAATTAATTATAGTGGGTGGAATAATTAAATAAGAGAAGGGTCGACACATTTTATTGGTGCGTTGGCACAATTAATTGGGTAGAGGAGGTCAAGAGACTCTCCCTCATTTATGAGGGAGTTATTAAATTGGGGGGTTTTGTCTCAGGTGGTCCCCACAGCGTAACCTCTCATGGGAGGTTAGGTTCGGGTGGGCCCCAACACCATAACCTCTCATGGGAGGTTATGGTGTGGTGGTCCCCACCTCCAACTTCCACATGGGTTGTTATAATAAAATAAAACACGCATCATTTTATTTAATTATTTCCATGAAAAACTCAAAAACCATCTTCCAACCTCGGCCAACTGTCATCGAGGTGAAAGTCTTCTTAAGAGAATATCGGCACTACGAATTCAACGGTTCCCTCAGATTTCAATTCTGAGCACCAGTTCAAAAGTTACAAAATGTCACTTGTGCTTTCACTGAACATACCTAAAAAAAGTTCAGAAAATTATTATCAGTCACCCTAAAATTGTGTCGATCGTGTTTAGGCTCATCCTAGGTGAATCAAACCCCAATAAACCCAACCATACTCTTATATTTTCAATCTAAGTTACCTTTTAGATGTTATGATATTTACAATAAAATAATTGTCACTTAATTATTTTATTTGGGCCAAAAACTAACTTTCTCTGGTGGCCCGCGCCGGCCAACGTTAGTGTCTATATAAAGAATGCATACCCTCACGATTATATTGGTGGTATCAGATTATTAATCTGAGTTACCATTTGTGAGTTATAAGCATTTGAAAAATAAAATAATTTATGTAATTATTTTATTTACGATTATGTCATTTTTGGGTTTTCTCATAGGAGGCCCTCCCCGACTAATCTTAAGTCGTGGCAAGGGTTAACCCATCATTTTGAGCTCAACGGTGCCCTCAGATATTTGATCCGAGTTACCATTTAAGAGTTATTATACATTATTAGGAAAATTGCTTATTCGTGTTAACATAAGCTCAACAAAACATCGACGGAACATTCTGGGCACTTCGGGCCTCAGAATCACCCACCGTCAGATTTCGCGAACTCAAAAAATTCCCATATATTTAAATAAAATTTCATGGAATATAAAAGTCTTTAATTTCTCCCCACCTCAGGGCTCTAACTCCCCGTAATCCACAACTCAAAACTAAGGGAACAAGTGGGGGTACTGAGCATGCATATGAGCCCCCCGCTCCCATGTTCTCTCCTAAAGGTTTCCGTGATGCCAGCGAATACACACAGGATAAATCGACCGTCCTCGAAGGACCCACTGATGTCAATCCTCAATCTCTATTGGGACCTCCTTAAAAGTCGTCCCATCGTTTATGTCTATCTCTCCATGATTGATGATTTGGGAAGGGTCATGCACGTATCTCCTCAGCTAGGATACGTGGAAGACGTCATGCACCCGGTGCAATAGAGGTGGAAGAGCTCAGCGGTATGCCACCCCACCAACGGTACTGAGAACCTAAAAATGTCCTATGAATCTTGGAGATAACTTGCTTCCTTGGACAAATCTCTGTAAACCTTGTCGAGGTGAGACCCGTAGAAAGACGAGGTCGCCATCCTCAAACACCAGAGGTCTCTTTCTCCTGTAAGCATATGACTTCTGCTTGCTCTGTGCAGTCTCCATCTACTCCTAGATGATTTGAACCTTCTCTGTGGTAGCCCATACCATCTCTAGTCCCATGAGTTCTGAATCCACTAGGTCAGTCCGGCACGAAGGTGATCTGAATGGTCACCTGTATAACGCCTCAAAAGGTGTCGTCCCAATGGTGGAGTGATATTTATTATTGTATGAAAACTCCACCAATGGTAAGTGATCCTCCCAGCTACGACCAAAGTTGAGGACACAAGAACACAACATTTCCTTGAGGGTCTGAATGGTCCACTCGGTCTGACCATCTGTCTGAGGATGGAAGGAGTTTCTCAGACGAAGCTGAATCCCAAAAGCCTCTAGAATCCCCTTCCATAGGTGGGAAGTAAATTTTGTGTCATGATCAGAGTCAATAGAAGAAGGTACTCAATGTATCCGCACTATCTATTGCACATAGAGGCATCCCAAGCTATCTTCTGAACCCTGCTCTCTGATCAGTAGGAAGTGGGATGACTTGGTGAGTCGGTCGACGATCACCCAAATCGAGTCATGACCTATGGATGTACGTGGATATCCTGTCACGAAGTCCATGGATATCCCATCCCACTTCCACTATGGGACCTTTAAAAGTTGAACCATTCATGCCGGTACCTGATGCTCTGCCATCACTTGCTAACAAGTGAGGCATCAAGAGAAAAACATTGCTACTACCTTCTTCATTCCCGACCACCAGTGATGTCATCTGGTATCCTGGTACATCCTTACCACTCCAGAATTTACCGCTAGAGGGGATGTGTGGAAGTACCTAAACACTTCCTTATGAAGTGACACTGGTTCCATGGTATGTCTTCTAAAGAAGATGATATGCTCCCCACCTTCAAAAAACCATCAGGTGCCTGCCCTGTGGATATTTGAGCACGTCGTGTCTTGCAGTCAACGTCCCCACGCTGCGCCTTCCTGACTTGCTGAAGAAGTGGGGGAGTGACTATAAGAGAATGTAGAAAAACTGCACCATCCCTATCCACATGCGATATCTATAAAGAGGCTAGCTACTCTATCGCCTCACTCAGCGGATGCAGGCCAGACCTCCTACTGAGTGCATATGCTACCATGTTCCCCTTCCCATGTGTATAGACTATCTGAAAGTCAACCTCTGCTGCCATGAGGGTGAGGTTGGCCGACTCACAAGTGATTGGCTTCACCCTCCTATGCATGAGTTTATCATGTGCTTCTTGTGTTTCCTTTTTTGCCGACCAAGGAAAACCCCATACCAAGGTTGTAGATAAACCACAACCTCATTGACTAATACAGTCAATCTGAGTGTGAATTGTGGATGTCAAGTCCAAACCCAAATTAATGTCATAACGCTTCGATTCTACCACTAAGAGGATCCAACCAAAACTCTCGCCTCATGGGTCATATCACACCATCATTGTATGTGTGATTATCGAGTCTCCTCCCAAAGGTATCTCCAGATGTAAGGTTAAAGTCAATTGTTTAACCGAAAACCCTAGGTCATGGACAAGATTCATGGAAGGAAGGAGTGATTTGGTACCTATGTTTATTGATACGACCGCTAGTAGTAGACAAAGATCATACTTCGAATCATTTCTAGAGCCCTTGGGTCGCATTCCTTGACCGCATGAAACAACACTATTCCCCTGGCCTCTAGCTCCCTGAGCCTAGTGGGGTCGAAAAAAAAGGGGTGGTTGTAACATGTCGGAAAGTACACCACCACTTGCTGCTCTCCTATCTCTGCTTCAACGTCTCTTGCCCTGCAGATTCATCAGTCCCTAACACATCCTCTTCCTGAAACATTTTCCACACCCATGTCTCTAAGATTGGTTCCATTTCCCTCCTTTCCCACTACTAAAATTCTCTGGTTATATGCGTTCATCCAAAGAACATTCAACCACAAAGGTTCTCTCTAGAACCCTAGCATAAGTAGTAATTCTTAATAAAATAGTGCTCACTCAGATGTCCTTTAAACACACCATGCTCGAATTTTCGATCCCTAAAGTACTGATCGTATCGTATTCATAGAGTACCAGGAAAGATCGGTACGCCTCGATGAATACTGAGCTACTGACATGTTGTCCTACTGAAGCTGTAGAAGTTCTAGAGAACTCTCAGCCACCTCCTCGAGCCAATCCTCAGCCGCCTGTGAGTCGGGATCATCTCGAAACCTAAGGGGTATCTAATGTTGAAACAAGTGTAAGGCACTAAGCCTACATCTTTCCTTTACCGGTACTACCGGTGGTATCGACTGACTAACGGGTAGTGATATAGCTAGCACACCACCCGAATGTATTATCTCGGGCAACGGTCCTCATACCGAAGCATCATCACTAATCGGACCATCCTCATGGTCACTCACTGAAAACGAGTAGTTTCTAAGATCACCGTCTACTCTACCAGTGTCACAACTAGATGGGAAACTCTAGAAACATCATCCAACCATCCCTCAGCTGCATGGGTATATTTCTCACCTCGAAACCTCAAGGGCCTCTCCTGCTAGAACTCGTGCAATGCGCTCAGTCAGCGTGCATTGTCTACTAGTGTGGCTGGTGGTATCTACTGCCAAATGGGTGGTGGTGCTGCTGGCACACCACCCGAATGTGACAACATAGTATGAGGGCCCTGCACCAGAGCCTTTTCGCTCAGTGGTCTATCAGTGCGTACAACTCACAGAACTCTAACTGGTTGTCTGCGTGGAGGCATCCTCAAAGAAATAGATGTGAAACGATCCAAATATTATACCTGGTGAGCTGACCGGGTGATATGACTTATGAAATCACAAAATAAACACACACACAATCAGTGTTTTCGTGCACTGGGTCATAAATCAGAACTCATGGTCCTGGTGTATGGATACGTTAGCCGCCACACCAATACTGGACTCCCAGAACTGAAAACTTCACTCACTATACTTAACACAATTGCTTCATTTAAAAGATCAGAGTCTTCAGCTCTATGGTGCAATCGACTCCTCTGATACAAATTGTCAGGACTCATCCCCCAGGGCACGTGTCGTGATTACCCCAAGCCCGCCTTCCATAGGCTAGGGGCTAGAGGCTAGCACCAAAGCCGTAATTCCCTAAAATTGGGAAGGCATTGCCTTTATAAACTATAAAAAAACACAACATAGCACACAACTGGATACAAAACACTATGTAAAAATGTATAATAAAAGAGTACTGTGAATTAAAGGGGCCGAAAATACAAGCCCAACTGTAAATTACAAGGAAACTGGAAACATATGTATAACTAAAGAAAAGAAAAACAAATGTTGGGTCATCCTCCTGGATTCCTACCTGAAGGGTAGATACAGATAGCCTCCTCAGAACTCCATTTCTGTCAGCCTCCTCTGTGTACCGATTCTTCAAAAGGCCCACCTCCGGGTACCGTGCAGTTCTGGTACTCTTAGCCCCAGTCAGCGCTGTCTGTCATCTGTATCCAACACAATGATGTGCGGGCATAGCTCGTGTAGGGGTGAGTATAACGATATTAAATAGGGATCCCGACACCCTCAAGGTCTCACAGAATCCAACAATAATAAACCAAAAGATAAGGATACAATCACAAAGTATCATCCGACCCTACTTAGGTATATTCCCATACATATACCTAAGTAATCAAAAACAATATGACTCCAACTCTTGAGCCCAATCACAACCCATTCCACGAAGGAAGAAAGATAACCCGTTGACAACAACACAGAGTCAATGCTCAACTCACATAGGTATACAACTTATGTAGAGAGATAGAGATTATTAGATTTAGCCACTGAATCATCTACTCTGTCAAACCCATGTAGGATCCTAGTACAGTAATCCAAGAAATCAAACCCACGTTGGAGCCTAGAATAGTAAACAGAGATATTGAACCCACATATGATACTGGAACAGTAGTCAGAGCTATAGAACCAACATAGGATCCAGGAATAGTAGTCAGAGCTATCGAACCCATGTAGGATCCTGGAACACTAGTCAGAGCGGTCGAACCCACGTAGGATCCTGGAATAGTAGTAAGTCCTATCGATCCCACGTAGGATCCTGAAATAGTAGTCAGAGCTGTCAAACCCATGTAGGATCCTGGAACACTAGTCTGAGCTATCAAACCCACGTAGGATCCTGGAACAGTAGTCAGTCATGTCGAACACACATTGGATCCCTTTATCAAAAAGCAGCCAACCATAGGGATCCGCATAAAGTATGCTTGATTCTGAGAGGGTCCGCTCCTCAAGCCAAGTGTTGATAAATCAAATGCCTTAATGTCCCATGGAAAAGTATTCGAAAGGTCTTCCACATCATAGGGGTCTCAACACAACTAACGATGCATCAATCGGACACCCGGTCTGTGAGTTATTAGCCTTTTAGTCCCAGGGGCCCAGTTGGATTCGTGCTCGATCCAACCTAATCGTATGTCAACAATACCCAAAACTCCAGTGGGGTATTCACAAAGGGACCATTGCACTCCAAGAATACCAATATCGCTGATATTTCATCAAATGGATGTCTGGTGCCAAAGATGTGGCAAAAATAATGTAAAGGGTAGGTAGTAGGCTTGGGTCCCATCTAACCCGGTCAGACCGACCCGACCCAACCTAATCTGGGCCGACACGGTTCGGGTTCCACCTGACCTGAACCATTGGTTTTGGGACAACTCGCTGCGCCCGGACCAGCTAGCCGCGAGGGCCGCGAGTAGCACGAGGGCGCGGACCGGCCACAGGTCGATGTAAAGTCGGTTGAGCCTGGAGGCGCCGTGAGGGGCGCGGGTGGCCGGCTCAGCCAGGCGCACATAGGACGTGGCTCGATGGCTCAGCCCAGGGGGCCAGGGTCGGTTCAGCCCGCATCGCGAGGGGTGCGGCTTGGACAGCTCGACTTGGATGGCCGAGGCCGGTTCAGACAGCGGCGGCGTGGGACGTGTGGGCCACGCAGAGCACGCATAGGCTGTAGGCTGGTGCCGCTCTGGCTGGCGAGGCGGGCGCGGTTCGGCCGGGAGCCGTGAGGGGGGTTGTGAGCCAACACGATTTGGTCGGGGCGCTGCGAGGGAGACTACGGGCTGGCACTGTTTGGCTAGGGTGCTTCATGGGGGGCCACGAGACAGCGCGGTTCGGGCCGGTGGGACCGGCGCAGTTCGGGCCAGCGGGACTGGTGTGGTTCGGCCGGGAGCCAGGATGCACGGCCGTGGTGAGGCGGTCCGGTGGGGCTGGGGGACAAGGGCGGCATGGAGGGCACCACGGTTCGGCCCGGGGTGGTAGAGCAGGTTTAGATGGCAGCCGGGGTGGCTGGGATCAGTCAGGCCGGTGGATGACGCGACCAGCGGGCGGTACGGGTCGCGAAGGCCGCGGGAAGCACAACTGTTGCCTGCGTCACATTCGTCGTCTCTTCGGCTAATTTCCATGCCAATGAACATTACAAAAAATAATGTCGGAGGGGTCGGACCATGTTGGTTTGGCCCACACCCTCCGTGTTTAGGGTGGTAGCAAGAAGATCAATTCTTTCTTGAATTCCAAACAATTAACAAGAAAAGAAGATCGAAGAAGAAAAGTCTATCCACGCCCCACATCTTCCCGCAAAAACAATTCCCAACCCACAAAGAAAATCATCCACAAATAATTTTTTGTCTTATAAGGGAATAAATAAAGGAATAATATCATATTCAATTAAAACCCCTACTTGTTCGTTGTCCGTTGAAGGAGTCGCAGGGAAGAAAACAGAGTTGTCGTCGTTCGTCGCATCCGCCACACACTTCCAAACTCAAGCTCATGTGTCGGCTCGTTTACGAAGATGAGGAGGGAAGTTCAGTCATTGAATACGTCCCACTTCACAAGGAGTCTGAGGATGAAGGTCAAAGGAGATCATTCTTCGTAGTTGAAGGCATCACTCGTTGGCGTTCTTCGTCGGGAGCGTTCTTCGTTGGGAGCTTTCTCCCAAGATCTCTCTCTTCTCCCAAATTCCACCAAAAAGAAAATAGGTGCCAAAATAATAGATTAGACCATATATTATATTGTTGTAAAGAATTCCAAATGTCAAATTTATTATGGTGTCCGTCATAATAAAACAAGAGAAGGGTTGGCACATTTAATTGGTGCATTGGAATAATTAATTGGGTAGAGGAGGTCAAGAGACTCTCCCTCATTTATGAGGTAGTTTAGTGGTTTCCCACATAAAATTGGGGGGGTTTAGTCTCGGGTGGTCCCCACACCGTAACCTATCATGGGAGGCCAGGTTCAGGTGGGCCCCAAAACCATAACCTCTCTTGGAAGGTTAAGGTTTGGTGGTCCCTACCCCCAATATCCACTTGGGTGGTTATAATAAAACAAATCATGCGTCATTTTATTTTAATATTTCCACGAAAAAACCACAAACCATATTCCACCCTCTACCAAAAGCTATCGAGGTGAAAGTCTTCTTAAGCGAATACCAGCGCTGCAAGTTCAACGGTGCACTCAGATTTCAATTCCAAGCACCGGTTCAAAAGTTACAAAACGCCAATTGCGCATTCACTGAACGTACCTGAAAAAATGTTCGGAAAATTATTATCAATCACCCTAGACCAGTGTCGGTCAAGTTTAGGATCTTCATAGGTAAAACACACCCTAAGGAACCCAATTTTAATCTTGAATTTTCAATCCGATTTACTATTTAGAAGTTATGAATTGTAAAATAAAATAATTTTCAATTAATTATTTTATTTGCGGGTAAAAACAAACTTTCTCTGGTGGCCAGTGCCGGCCAAAGTTAGTGTATTATTTAAGAAATCATATCATCATGAGTTCAGTGGTGGTCTCATATTTTTAATCCGAGTTATCATTTGTGAGTTATAAGTATTTGAAAAATAAAATATTTTATTTAGTTATTTTATTTACAATTATGTCATTTTTGGGTTTTCTCACAGGAGGCTTGCACTGACTAATATTAAGTCACACCTAGGGAAAAACCACCATTCTAAGTGCAACGGTGCCCTCAGATTTCTAATCTGAGTTATCGTTTAAGATTTATTCCACTTTTTTAGGAAAACTACTTATGTGTGTTAACTTAAGCTCAACAAAACTTCGAGGGATCATTTTGGGCACTCCGGGCCTCAAAATCATGCGCTGTTAGATTTCACAGACTCATAAAATTCCCATATATTTAAAAAATTACATGGAAATTTTGGTTATTTATAGTAGAGAATCGAGGCCACCCTAGAGGTTCACCACCGTAGATATAAGCATCACCCTAAAGCCAAAGTTCCATCGCCGCACGAAATCACCGAACCCACACTACAGAACCCTCAAGAGTATGAGCTGGGCTAGTAGAGAGAAGATGGAATTAACCAAGGAGTTAAGAGGAGGATGGTGCCTTGAAGGATGCATGCGCCTTGAGGCTTCTTCAGTAAGCTAATGATCCTCCTCCTACAGGCTTTAGATTGATAAGGGGGAAGAGAAGAAAGAAAAAAATTAATAAATAAATGAATATAAAAAATATAATAATAATAATTATTATAATAATAATTAAAAAATGTTAATAATTAATAATTATTTAAGTTAATTTTTTTAAAAAAAATATTTAAAAAATTAAATTATTAATATATAATATTTATAATACATCAATAAAACTATAATAAAATTTTAAAAATTTAATAAATGAATTGAAAACTTTAATCATAATAATAATGAAATTAAATAAATAAAAAAAATTAATTATAATAATAAAATTTAACAAATAATAATTTTATAATAATTATTTATAAAGGTATTTGAATATTAAATAAATAATGTACTAAATAATAATTAATAAAAATTTTAAATAAATTAATATAAATAAAACAATCACTTAAATTATTTATTAATAAGAAATTATAAATAATTATAAAATAATAATTTTATTTTGTAAAATCTAATTAATTATATTAGTAAATTTTTACTAAATTTTTTTATTTTGTTTAAAAACCATATTAATCAATGTTTTCATTTTTAGATTCTAGCAGGAGCCGAGTTTCCATCGATGTTCATTCTAACTAATTGGCCAGTTTTTAGTTAGAGAAGTTTTGATAATGTCACGAGTACTACACCAAAAACACAAATGTTCTGTGATTTTGAGGAAGACCAACTTGAATCGGTGAAATGTTGTTGGTAATAAATAGAATTGTAATTGTAGATTTAAATTGAAAAGGTCATAATAGTACATTAAGATCATTTCATTCATTCAACAACATGTGATCAGAGACATCTATTAGGAACGGGAGACCAAAACAACCACTTCTTGGAGGTCTAGAAGAGTAGGAGAACTATAGAATAATAGGATTGAAAGGCATATTCTTTAACATTTCATTTCAATTCCATTTCTATGTAATCAAACTATTTCAGTTTTAATACTAAATATGATTCTAGGATAAATTTCTTATCTCATGAGTTTTAAAATTCTACTGGTTTATATCTCTAATTTCTTCACATTCCTCTTTTTTGAAATCATAATTGATCGTTGAGATCGATTCTGACATTCATTTAAATTGTTCACTCCTCTACTATATCAAATACAATATTTCAAGTTCAATTGGTGAGAATTTTCTTGAACTTATTTTTTTCAATGCATTAATTTCAACATTATTGGAATATTAACAATGAGTTTTATTCCATTTTACTTTTCATTAAAATTTCTAGTACATAATGAATCTAGGAGTGGAAAAATCTAAGATTCAATATTTTATATGATTTATATCATGGTGGGGGAGATATATCAATCATTTCAAGAGGTGTTTCTATAAGAAAAATTAGTAAAGAATTTATCCTTTTAACCAGTGGATTTGGAATTCCTGAGTGTATACTGTGATCAATTTTTCATAGTGCCCTTTCTTGTTTTCAAACATTGTACTTTTCTGTTAGTCCTTCAATGTTTCAATACAACCTAAACCTATAAAAAATTGTTTCACCTCATTATTTTGTTATAATGAAATAATTTAAATAGATTAAAAATGGAAAATATATTTTCACACACTATTAAAATTGTGGTGTTTTGTTTTAAAAATAATTGGTTACTCTACATTCACTCTGGGTTCGACCATACTTTCCATGGAATTATAGTTAGTAGGAAAATATAAATAATTAAACATCAACATGGTTTCAAAGAAAACTGTGGTAGTAACCATATGATAAAATACTCCCACTAACCTCTTAGTGAGTAACATTTATTTAGAAAAAATAGTTTTAATAATGGCGAGACATATGAATCATATTTCCTAATCTTAACCCTTTAAACAGATATTAAAAATAATTTATTTAAAATCATTAAATAATATAATGTTATTATATATTATCTTACATAGAACTATTTCAAAATAAATAATCATCATCCTTGGAACCCTACTAATAAAAAATTTCTTGAAAAAATTATTAAATAATATAACTATTTACTTTATCACATTATTATCATATCCTAAAAAATATTATGGAAAAAGTGATATCCACTTCATTATGGGAAATGATGTAACTCTTGAAATTTCTCTTTAACACCATACCATGAACTCTTATAGGATACCAAGTGATACAATTTGTCTATTAGTAAGTATAATCCTTTAAGGAATATTAATGTTTATTAAATGTAACTGGTTATATTTTTCTTTACCATCACATATCCAAAATTTCTTTAGGATATTAAGTTAATAATCACGATAAACTTATACTTGTATAATCCTTTAGTAAATTGTGATATTTTCTTTCTCATAGTAACTGAATGAAACTATTTAAATCTTTTTATTGTCATATATCCCAACTCTTTTAGATATAAAGTAAATAATCACATGAAATAAATCTGGTAAAAATATTATATTTTAAAACATTAAAATTCTTTGAGCCTAATCATATTCCCACTTGAGTCGTATACACTCTATTCTATTCAGAATAACTTTCTAATAAAAAATGACCTTATTGTTTAGGAAATTATATATATTTCATTTTAGTGGGAATATATAACAAATAAACTATTTTTTTCCTATCATATATGGAATTATATGTGTTTTTACTATTCCATTTTTAAAAGATGATTATACTAAAATATATTTACAATGGTTGGGGGGAACACATTCCAATATATTTTATCTAGTAATTAGATAAAATTTGTATCCTGGATAAAAAACATATGTCAATATATTCTCCTCAAAATATGTTATATAAATTTATGAATCGTAAACGTTCTGTATACAATTAATCATCACATACTTATTCACAAAAAATATTTGAAATCAAACAAATTATCTTATCAGATAAGGAAAATTAGATAATTATATACATATTTTATGTTGATTCATTTGGGATTTATAAAATCCTTTACATTCAAATACTTGATTTAGTATCTAATTACTATGTCTCCGGAATATATGCTACTATCTCAAATAATTATTCCACTAATTTTGAACTCCTATGTATTTACAATACTTCTGTAAAATATTCATTTGGTATCACATTCCCTTCAAAATAATAGAATCAATTTATATAACAATAATACCTATCATGGACATTACATAGAGTTTCCAAACCCCTTTAGATATTCTTAGTAATCCAATTATATGGAATCATTAATTCTTCCAGATAGTAACTTTATGTATCAAATAAGCTAAACTGGATTCATGATATATTATTGAAAATTCTATATTTTACACTTCTTTTTTTGACCATTTACCTCATTTTACTACTTATACAGCCATAATGTTGAGATCACATTCCATTATCTATTATAAACACTTTAAGAATTTCGAGTAAATATTTTTTTAATTATTTATTATTTTGGAAATTTTTCATAGATAAAAATATAACGAATCCACTAACAAGATTAATACATATAAGCTCCCATATAATGCATTTTATATAACTCAAAAAATCACAATCCTTGAGTACTAAAAATAAACATCTCATTTCATATAATAATTCAATTTTTTAAAACGGTATTATATAAGAAAAATGTGATAACACGCAAATTAGGAAAAGATCATCCAATATTGAAGCATCCAATTTTACTATATAGAAACTCATTTCTTATATTACGTGAGAAAAAATAAATAATCAATTATTTTTATTCTTTTTAACTTATGTTTTTAAAAAAAATGAAAAAAATAAATTTGATATCATATATTTATTAGAATAATAGTATTTATTTCTATAACCAATAATTATTTATGGAAACTATCAGTCTTTCTAAGAAATTAATATATTCAATCATATTGAATATCATTTAACATACCTAGTTATATGGAATTTATGAGACTAATATTGTTTGGTTCATTTAAAATTTAAATACATTAAATCCTACATAAATCATTCCATGCTTCCGAATGTTTTTTTATTTTCTTATTGATCAATTTCAGTTATTTTTTACTCAGGAAGAAATTTTTCTAAAACATAGAAAATTTATCTTTCTATAAAAACATTTATTAAGCTATATGTCTTAGTAGATTCTTACTTAATGATTCTTATTTCACAGTTTAATATAATTTTTTGTTTGATGATGATGATTCATTAATCTATAAAAAAATTATCTGATCAATATCATGTATTATATATTTTCATCATGGAATTTAAATGAAATTTATCCAACTAAAAATGATTACCCCTATACATCATATCATTTTAGTGATCCAAAATACATATTTCACTAAGAAGTTAGTCATCTCTGATGTTTCTCTCACCACTTCATTATATAGTTATAAAATATTATCAATCAAAAAAGTTGTGAATCTTATACAACTCAATGGATAACCCTTAATCCAAATCCATAATATGGATTCACTCATCTCTATTCCTATAATATATTAATCTTATTAGGGTCTCCTGAATAGTGTAATCATAATTAAATACAAAAAATAATCTAAAAATGGAAAATCAATGGATCATATCTATGTAATGACATACCTAAATGATTTTCTAGTTTCACCCATTACTTTCTTACCTTACACAAGATAATCCATCGACACCCAACTATGGCGTGAACTACCTGGTTGAATGATCGATGTCTTGACCTGTTACTATTTGGAAGGAAACTAAAAAGTAGTATTTGAGTGGTTTCCATTATGTTATCACTGTATTCTCATGATTTTATTTCCTTTTGTATGTATTAATCTTATGATTTAGTTTTAGAACACTTATTATAACCACTGTATTTATGTGTTCACACAACATTAGTGTATACGCTTTACATAGCCCACATGATTATGTTATTTCCCCAAAAATAGAGTTATAACATATTCAACAACATCAAGTTTCATCATATGCATATGGTACATGAATGCTTCATGTATGGCCATAGAGATATATGAGATTGAAAAACTCCACATGAGTAAGCCTGAAGTGATATATAGATAAATCCATTCACTTTTTTATCCATAGAAAGCCCCTAGGAATTCTTGTAGTTCAACCCCAAGTACCTCTACCCATATAGAATTTACCCATGATATAATTCAATTCATGAAAACTCTAACACCTAATATTTAAAAACAATGCCTAATAACTATTCTCATGATCATAATTAAAATTTAAAGTTATGGTCAAGTCAGATCAAAAATAAATTTTATGATATCAAACCTAGCATGATATAAAAGTCTCTATCCTAGAACCAATTTATCTTATAAATGGGAATAAATAATATTCCTATTTTATATAAAAGATACTAAATATTAATATCATTGAAATAACAAATAAATAAAAAATTTATTTATTTTCCAAAAAATGAGACATTTATGAAAAATTCGTAAAAAATATTATTTTAAATTATTTTATAATGTAATTTTAACATTATGGATTTTCCATAATTTTAAATATAATAAATTTTATATCCATTACAATATTTACTCTTTCAAATTATTTATTATATGGAATTTTTATTTTAAATATGTGATATTTTATGAATTCTAAATAATCTATAATATAATTTATTCTTCAAAATCATTTTAAACAATATATATCCTATTATTATCAATTATTTAAACCTTGATCAATTCATTAAACAAAACACTGTTTTATGTGGGTTAAATAATGTTTCAAATAAGGTCCCATTAATTTGAACAATTTAAGTTTAATTAATTATGAAAAATTAATGTTTTTGAATATAAATATTTTATATTATATTCCCATTTCATTATTTATAACCATTTATAAATTATTTATTTCAATTTATAAAAAACCAAATTTATTTATACATGATAATAATTGCCATATAATTTGTTTTTATAACCATTTATAAATTGTATTTTATTTTTTTTATATTAAAAAATAATAACTTTTAATATTTGGAAAATGTTTCATAAACATTATTTAAATTATTTTAAAAATTTATTTATTTATTTATTTATTTATTAAATTCATATAAATAAAATATGGAGAAAATAAATTTTAGCATTATTTCTAAACAATTTAAAAAACATAAAAATTTAACATTTCTTCTCAAAAACTTACTTATCACCCCTACTCTACAAAATCATAACCATTCATTTCTATTATAAAAATTCTATGTGTATGGGTAACCGATTCTTTTAATAGCCTACATAATGGTAATTGTTTCCTTTCTGCATCTCAAAAATGTTGTATAAATGTAATACTCATATTTAATTTGCATAACTTCATTACATGAAGGTATTAAATTTATGAAACTCTTTTGTGTAACGGTACTTTTTAGTTTTCCAATGTTTCATATAGGTTAACATATGGGGCCTTTACACAGTTATGTTACCGTTACGCATGAGGGTAAATGTTTTGATGAACCTTACATGAACCCCTTACATGAGGGTACTAACTTTGTACAACACACTTGGAAATGTTAATGAGTGATGTTACCTGCTTTTAAACTATCTCTATAAGGGTATCACATGAGGGTGAAGGAAAAACTACTGTTATGAAAAACACTGCACTGTCTCATAAGGGAACTACCTTTACACACCTCATTTGGGTAAAGGTGACACTAAGGTTAACCTAACAATAACCATATTAATAAGGGTATTACCTTTATTTATTCGACATGAATATGGGTAAATAAAATTTAACTTTATGCAAGCCTTATTAGGGTCATCTCTGAATTTACAGTTTTACAAAATTAATCTATTCCATTATTATTTAAAAGCTAGTGAGTAAAACACAACATAAAATTTAAGAAACACGTTTTGATAATGCTTATGTTTTTTTATGAATATCATATAATCAAAACAGTGGATGTTAACCTGAACAAAGGTGATCTATCTTCAAGAATGATAACATGTAAAAAAAATGAAAAATGGAGTGCTTAGAAAAATGTGAACAGTAGTAGTTATCATCTTCCTTCAACCAAGTGCACTTGAGGGAGATCACTAGAAGCTATAAATATAATCTCCCAATTTATGAGGGGGTCACTATACAAAGGATCCACAATCATATCATGAGGATACCAAATATTCTAAGTGGTTCTAGAACCTTCTCAAAGAGATAAATATCACTATAAGAGGAAGATAATTTTATATAGGCTTCGTACGTATCATATAAACAAACCCAATAAGACTATCATCTTATTATAAAGTAGAATCTAGAGGCTCCCCATCACATCATATTTTTTTTTCAAGTTTGAATAATTCATTAATGGATTTTAATGAATTAAAGAAAATCCTTTAATCCACTCTTAAATGGATTGTAATTGATGAAATTATTTGAGAGAGAAAGTAATATATAAATATATATTATATTTTTTTATCTATCTTGTGTATAATACATATATATGATATATATATATATTTAATTCATCTCGTGCATAAAATAATACATATATCACATGAACTTATTAAGTGTACACCATATATAACATCAATTATATTATATATAAATATTTCTCATGCATCATATTTATGTTAACATGAAAATAGTGCATGTAAATTTTACTCCACATATAACAACTTTCCCTCTTATTCATCTTTAGGATTAGTGTGAATGAATTTGGAAACTAAATTCTAGGATTTCACTTGATATCTGGTTCAATCCAAAAAAACATAATCCTCTTTCAAAAATGAACTTGTATCAACATCCTCTATTGGAATAACACATATCTCTAACACCTCTACATAAGATTCAAATTCTATAAAATTTAAATCTCAAAAAAACAACAATAGTTTAAAATATACCTCAATTGATGTTGTTTTAGTTCTTTCTAGGATCTCTAGAAAATCCTAATGTTTTACCGAATCTTAAATATCTACATCGAGAAAACCATATCAATAAAATATTAAATATAACCCAATTAAAAGACACTTATTATTCCATGAAATTGGAATCTCCCTGAATATGTTTCACTTTATTTTATCCAAAATTACATGGTACTCCTAGGAGTTTTTCTAGGGGAGGAGTGAGGTAATCATCCTCCTCTGAACTCACTTCAAAATAGATCACCTCACTAGAAGTTTTCACCAAGGAAAGGGATGGGAATTAGAGATCTAATTTATTCTTTTTTTCTATATAATAATCAATAAATGAAGAAAATAAAAAATTATAAAATTGAGTAATGGATATTAATTGATATTCCATGTTGTTTTTGTATTCTTCATATTTTACATGTTGGGTGACATTACATTCCAAAAAATATGTCTTATCAGGTTGATCTTTCAAATCAAATATTTCCATCTCCAACATATTCCTTCTTCTCTTAATTAATTTTTCTTCCATATTTTCATATCTAAATCCTATTTAATATAATATTAATGATATGAAATTATATTTAGTATCCCTTAGGTTAAGTTAATATGTTCAAATAAATGCATCATTTTCTAAACTACTACATATCAAAAATATTACACCCCTTAACTACCTTAGTCAGCGTCCAATTATAAAAATAATCAAAAGCTTATGTAATCTCCCACACCTAATAGATTTCAAATAGCACCCTAGAATATAGAATGTGTAATTTTATCACTATTAATGGTAATAACTAAATAAAAATAGGATAAAAACCAAAAACAAATTTCCTCCCCAACATTGGTGCCAATTTATGATGTTCTTAGTATTTGTGATTTCATAGATATTTTTATAATATCCCAAAATATATCATAGTGGCTAAAATTGGGGTTAATCTTAAGGTATAAGTTTTTTTATCCTAGTTACAATCATAAAATCATTTTTTTCTTCTTTAAATATATTGAAAGTAAGAGAAAAGCATATGAAAATAATGGAATACTAATGAAAAAAAATTGACTAATAAAAGATGCAATGTGAACTACTAGAACCTATGTCATAGAATATGGCATGGGAAAATTAATAATTTATAAACCCATTTGAAAACTAATTATTGAATATAGGTTGACCCATAAGGAATTAATTATAATATATGTGTGTGACCAAATAGAGTAGTAAAAAATCTTAATAAAATTAGACACCTTGTGATGAGGTAATGAATGTGATAATGAAGGTGAGTGAAAAAACCAGTAACCAAGGAAAAATATGAACATGAATAAGGAAGTGAGACCAAAAATAAAATTTCAAATAAAGAAAAATATAGATGTTAGGTATGGGAATTCAACTCGATGGTTTTTTATATTTTTCCTCATTATTTATACATGAATAAATATTAATAGATTTAGTGGTAAGAAGTTTAACCATTATCTTGACGGACCAACCTATGGATAAATAGATCTTATAGATCCTTGACTACAACATCAACTAATTAACATAATAATGATACTAATATTACAATAAGATCAACTTCTCAGTTAATCTTAATTTTCTAAATTGGATGATTTGTATCATTTTCAAATGGAATCTTATATTATCATTTATTTGGAAATAAAATTAATCAGTAACAGTGCTCGGTATTTCATAACAATTCAAACATGTTTTAAACTTGATGAATTAAAAATGAAGGTAGTTTGTAGAAATATGTTATGCATGTGAGAATATATATTAATTACCAATGAAACCTCATTCACATTTTTTAGTTTTATACAATGATCATGATTATATTATAAAAATGATTCAATAGATCCAGAACAAGAATTTCAATATAGGAAATGAAATGATAACTAGAGATAAAATCGTCTCAGTGGGAGTGCTCTAATCTTTCTCCCATGTTCCACTGATGATCTTTTTCCTTTTCATTTAGTGATCAATCTTTTGAAATCCCCTCTTGTGTCTCTATGATCAATCCTTTTTCCCCAAATCCAAATTTTTTATTCATATATTCGTTTTCACTATAATTAATAGCACACTTTTCAATAATCCACTATGAAAAAATATTCATTTCCCCTAAAATTATCTATGGACTCCACATGTATCATTAATTGTATATTATCCTCTTTTCTAGTGATTCTATCCAAGATCCAATAATTGAATGTGTTTCTCTTAAGAATTCTATGTTGAAAAGTGACCATGATCTCGATTAAAAATGATCACCATATGGAATGTTAAATGGTTGTGATTAATAGAAAAGGGAAAATGATTGAATATTTTATACATTAATTCAGTTCCCTTTATTTCATTTAGCCGC
This sequence comes from Viscum album, assembly GCA_963277665.1. Taxonomy (NCBI): domain Eukaryota; kingdom Viridiplantae; phylum Streptophyta; class Magnoliopsida; order Santalales; family Viscaceae; genus Viscum; species Viscum album. The sequence continues at coordinate 480,828,785 of OY728141.1, forward strand.
ATAAATTTTATTGATTGATCTACATAAAGAGAAAACGAGAGAAGTTGGACTTAAAAAAACCTTCTCAATTTCACAAATTAATCCTTGATCCCCCAGACCCCTTTTTTTATTAAATTTTTTGGCCTTATTATAGCTCATTTGGGCCCAGTCATGAACTTGGGCCTCGATGTCATTAATTTTCTTCAACGTGACATTTTTTTATTTATTAGACCCTTGGTCTTGGAACTTTTACCAAAATATTATCAAATTTATACCATCTTCATAGATTTGTTTTTATATAATATAAATCCAATGAACAGATTGGTTTGTTGAATAAAACATGAATCTATCTAGCTTGATACTCACACACATACATCTTTTATATTAATTTTTTGGTGTGTTGAAGTTCAAGCACCTTTCTTTCGTCTCCCCATGAGGTCACACCTACATTTTTAAATAACTACAAGGACCCTATGTATTTTTAAACCATTATAATATAAAAAACAAATTCCATTTACCACATAGAACACAATGGCACAATAATCTTTAGTATACTACGACTTAGATTAGAATCATACTTTAACACCCAAAAATTCTAAAGTAAGAACCTTGTAGTCGATAGCATGTAGGACACAGAACACAAAGTGCGTATTAGAGTATTCTATATGGATAATTTATATATTTGATTTTTAAAATAGATTATATATATTTCAATTCATGAAACATCGAGTTAATGTGTGTTACATGCAAGAGCGACCTTTTTTGATGGCTTTTGTTAAACGCAAGACTGAGTTTTATTAAAAAAAAATATATTATTAAAATAGAATGAATCATAAAATAGATGCTATATTAGTATTTATGAATAGTAATAACTAACATATAAAAGTGATGGTTTAAACAAATATAAAATGATCTAATTTTTTAAAAATTAATTATAAATGAATATAAGAATTAATTGAATATAAAGTAAATATTTTTATAGAAAACAATATTTTATGCTTCTAAAGGTGTTTTATATTAATAACCATAAATAATTATAATTATTTAATTATTTTAATGAAATATATATATTATATATTAAATCAAATATTTTTTATATTCATTCATTAGTTTTTATATGCATAAGATAAGAAAAAACTTAATTTCACACATAAAACCTATATTTTAATTAAGGCATTTTACCACCTTTTAATGGAGAACCCATTATAAATAAAATTTTTAACCATTTTATAAAATTAATATTTCAAAATAAAATTAATCATTGAATGAAAAACATAAAACATAGCTTTGGGTGAATTTTTGGTATTTTCCTATGAACATTCAGTTTTTTAATGAAAAGTGAAAATATTAAATTTTAATTCAAGAGCCCTTTTTCATCTGATTTATTTATAATGATATATTATATTTTAAATTGTTTTTAAAGTTTAATTAGATAACATGTTTATTAATTAATTAAATTTAGGTAATTGGAATAAATTTCACAATGATTTTGACTATAAAAACATAGAAAACTTGCATTTTCTTTTACCTTATAAAATATGCATTGTCATCCTATCTATAGGGTTAAATTTAAATTAATTTCTACCAATTATGTGATTAGAGTTTAGAAAAATGGATTCCATATTTTTAAGAAGAATAATTTTTAATTTTTAATAAGGCCAATTTTTTTACCAAAATTATTAGTGAAATTTATTAAAATTAATTACAATGATTAAGGTTATATTATAATTAATAAAGGACTAAACCTAAACATTAACACCCAAAACTACGTATAATTTTTTTAAAGAGCTATTATTTGGCCATATTTTGACACTATACTATATTGGATATAAATTTAATCATTATTGGATCAAATTTAAACATGAAAATAATTTTAGGAATTCCTTTCTCAAAATATTACAAGTGTTTCACTCCTCTTCCACTCTAAAAGGCCAACACTTCTCCACATTCCTCACACCTCTCAAACCACTTATGATCGACCAATATCTTCCCAATTAACATTATAAAATCCATCCCCTAGACATTTAAGCTAAAATTTTTTAGGTAGACCTTACAAGGAATCTCTTTGGGATAAACCAAAAGGAGTTACTTGATTTTTAAGGTAATTCTTTTCAATGATCTCTTTTCATTAATTTAATTTTTCACCACCACAAATATTATTCTTCTATGTTAATATAATAAAAATAGTATCTTAAATATACACATATGTTATTATATAAAGTATTAGACCTACACTCACAAAAACTTCCATCTAATGGGTAACAGACACATTGTTTTTGTGTACAAAAAAACTACAACCTCATGAAATGATGATTGTTCATTTTTCCTAGTACTACCTTTCATGGTGGACATTATGATAGAAAATATGGTTATATATGACATATATGATATTTATTATGTATTTATACTTTTTTAATCCTTTTATAACACATACCATTAATACATTCCATTATGTGTTAATATGATAACATCGTTTGACGAAGTGTGCACTACTGCCCCTAAAAATGATCTGATTCGTTCACAATATACATGGAACATATAATGGATGATATTAATTAAAATATATTACATATATATGATACAAGAATTATAATATAAATTCATATACATATACATTACTTTTCATTGTTTTTAAAATATGACAATGAAGTGAAGGTATCGTTCATGTGTACGTACGGACAACTCTCTCCATGAATGAAGCATTTAATTTATTATCTACAGACATTATAGATTGTTATATATATATATAATGTATATATCTGATATTAAAAGAATTTTTTACATTATATAAATTATCAAACCGTGATATATTTAATAATAACAAATAATAACAAGTTAAAACATCCTCAACAAACTAGGAAATTAACACCCAAAATAGTTACATAACAAAAGACTGTTAAAAAAGGGTAATTAAATATTATATGAAGTTAATATATTAAATTATAAATATAATTATGGTCATTATATATGTTATTAAATAGTTTAAATCCATTATACATGAGGTTAAATGATGTTCACCAGAAATTAAACACAGGGTAAGGGATTCTCATCTGACTTTTTACATCCGTGAGATAAATGTCTTCTTTACCCCTTAAATATTTTGTGTGGTATATATAATTCCACTATTGTTATATTATATAATCAATAATTTTATCCTCATGTTATTTTAACCTTCAATTTAAAGTCATTCCATCTATGAGGATTATTATTTAAAATGACTCAATGGGGTATGAGATGCTTTAAAATGTTTAAAGAATATTTTCCCCAAAAATAACATCAAGGATATTTCAATGGTATTTCCATTCTGGAATTATATGAACATTGTTCAATAAAACCATTAATTTTCACTCCAATTGTTATTCATCAAAATTTTCAAGTATTAGTACCATTTTTTCACTCTTTTTTATTCAATTTTTTTAGAAAATGATTTTAAGAAAACCATACATTATTAATCTTTTTAGTCAGAGAACCTATTTACTTCAAAAAATAATTTTTAATTAAAATGTTTTCAAAAAATATTTTAAAATGATTTGGTAAATTCACTTTTACCATTTTTTCCCTTTTATCATTATTTCCAAAAAAAAATCTTCTTTGTCTCTTTCCTACATGGCATTTTTAAAAACATCTTACCATGAGAACAAATTTCTCTTTTACCTCGTACGACAAGTATGGATTTAATCCCCATAATCTCATTGAATATTCCTTCACATGTCTAAAAGGATACTTTTAAAAGAATATATTTTCAAAAGTGATTTTTAAAGAAAATATTTTAAATGTTATATTAAAATTGATTTTCAAAGAAAATCGTTTTAAAAAATTATTACAAAACAGATGGTTATTTTCATAATGAATGCTTTTAAAATATATTTTTATAGTATTTCTATTAATCATCAATAAAAAATATTATTTTTACTCCACTTGGGATTTGTTGTACAGATATCATCCTTATTCTTATTTTGGATGGTTTATTACATATTTGGACAAGGATATTATTCATATTCACATCCATGAATCGTTTTTAATTACCCTTAAAATATTTAATCTCCTATGATCATTGAACATTTAATTTCTACCTAATTATACATTTAATTTATCATGGATATTAGATTTTTCTAAACCATATTTCAATTTAAATATGGTGTCTACTTTGATAGATATTTGATTATTTGGGGAAATATTGATAATTCCATATTCTTTATTCAGTACGAATATTTGATAAGAATATTATTTATTTTGATTATTCGATATGAGGAATGATTTGGATTGGTAATGACGGGGGGATCCAAGACATTATATAGCTCCTCAATGCATTGATAGGTTCTCGTGAGACAAATAAGTTGTGAATATTAAAAGGGTTTATGTATGTAGTTTTAAACCATCTTATGAAAGGTCTTTATGGTGTATATTTTCATGTTCCATGGACATGGAATCCATTAAGAAATAATTTACCACATTTAGTTTCAATTATTATTCATCCATGTTATTTTTCATTGAAATATCTATGGATACATTTCATTTTATTTATTTAATTAAATCGAATGTGTTTTGGATTATTACCCTTAAAGATTTATTTATTATTATATATTTATTTCAATGGAATGTGTTTCTATTTACTAGTTTTCTATTTTACTTATTCACTTCTATATCAGTTTTTAATTACATGGTTTTTATTTTCAGTTAGTTATCATGCAATAATTATTACTCTCATTAATTCTTTATTGCCTCCAATATATTTTTCCCTTTCTGAGTATTTGAGATCACACATATTATATTTAGTTCCCCATGAATCCAAGAAGTATTCTATAAAAGATATACATGGATTTACTAGATGGATTAGAGTTATCCTTGAAGTTAGTTATTTAGAATAAAAAAATTATATTGTAATTAGAGTATTCATTTCTCATGTATGTATTCAGTTTACTAATACTACTAATATAATAGGTCATTTAGGGATTGATTCCTTGTAACCAGGCCTATGTAATTAATAGCATACACTAATTCTGGGCTTTTGGGGTCAAGTCGCTACCCATACCATCTAATTCAAAACAAATTTATATGATTAATTGTAAAAAAAATCCCATCATATCCCATCCATCTCTAATCATTTTATTTACCACACTTGGTCAAGTTATGAAATGATATTTGATTATTGTTCTATGATAGTATTATCAAGACTTAACCAAACGCATAAGACTACTTTGTGGCGTTGGATTGAGAAAATGTGGTTCACAAATCCCATTTTGAGAAAATGAAAAATTAAATAAATAGATAACCCATAATATTCTTCAGTGACTTACGTATAAAAAAAGTTAAGTGGAATAAAATTCAACGATGAAGGATCTCATCACCACTAATCACTGTTTGTATCTTGAATAATAAAATAATTTGGGCCCCTCTAATTCATAGACTCTTTTCCTTAAACTCATTTTATATGATGAGTGTCCTTGGCGTTGGGACGGTCAAGTTTATATTCATAAAGACCCATGATATAGCACAATGGATAACCTCAGGGTCGCTCTCAAGGAAGCAGTGTCGAATGACTAAGTGTTCACTCCAAAAAAAAATTCTTTTTAATATTTTTAAAACAGAAGAACACAACTACTAAGAAATCACTAATCAGTGTTGAAAAACAAAACAAATGGGGAACAATGGATGAAATAGGAGAAACAGAGATGGAAATGTGAAAAAATGTAGAGTCACAGGATAAATCACAAAAAAAATGACACCATGACACAGAAGAAAAAAGTCAGTGTGAAAAAGGCTGGACCCAGGTTAATTCACCCTATACACCTTATCCGGGATCAACTTAAAAAATCAATCAACAAATCTCAAATTTTCACAGTTCAAGACTAATTTCTAGGATCACACTCCATTCTCAAATAGAAATTAAACACTCAAGTGTCGATGTTCTTAAATGATGAAGTGTTCCTCTGAACTGCAAGGTGATTCACTCAGCAAAGTCATTCTGGAATGAAATTCTCATAAACCAGAATGATTCCACCATGATCATCGGATCGCACAACCAATATTGATTCTCAGTTCAAGAAATCAAGACAAGAAGGGGAAAAGATTATGAAATAAAGTAGTCGATCCACCTTTGCATGATCTTGCTGTCTCTCAATCTAACTTGTAGATGCGATCTAAAAAGGCTAATAAAAAGAATGTAATCGTGTTAATGTGCGGATCTTCAGATTGTGTTGGGTTTCATAAACTTGATGAAACCCCGCAAATTAGATCTCCATTTTCTGGAGATTGAAGACCAAGACACGATAATAGAATGAATGAATGACACAAAAAATGAATCAAACATCAAAATTATAATTACAAAACACACAACCCAAGTATTTACAGAAACAATTAAAATTAAAAATAGAATAGAGCAACGGGGGATAAGGCAGGGAATGGAGGAGCATGTCCTGTCTGTAGGTCGAAGATGATCCCTGTTCGTGAAACGCGGATGGAATGGATAGTGAAAGGTAGTAGCGTATACTCCCCCACTGTGGAATGATTCCCCAAGTCACTCAGCTCCTGGTCTTCCTACCTCCTCTTATTCAGGGAAACTCAACTAAAAACAGAGGTAAAGTGATAACCAGTAAATCCACATGCTGCGATTTTATATGCATGTCACTAGCCTTTTTGTGAACTCTCAGTGAGTATACCCAACCCTTACAACAATATCGGGAATATTCTCGCGCTATTCCCACAAACAACTTCTTTTATCCCCGCTTCTACCAGTAACCCCCCCTACAAGAAACAACATAAAAAACAAAACAAGTTAAACAATTAAAATGAAACTTAAATAACAATATATTAAAATTATTACATAGATTAGTGAATAAAAATACTTAAAAATATATATATAATACCTAATATTATTATTACTATTATATGTTAATGCTTATTATTTATTTAATAACATATATTATTATGACATATTAAAACAATATATAATATTTTATACTTTTATTAATAAACATGTAATTATTATAGTATTTCATAAGATATGTAATACATAATATATATATTATATTATATAATAAAATATATTAAAAACTAAAAAGAGAATGAAGAAAGGGGGGTCGGTTTGAGCGGCACTGATGAAGGGGTTTTGGGGGATGTTTGGAGTTGTGGGACGCAACGGTTCAAGGAGGGGGCGAAGACACTTTGCGGCGAGGGCTTACGGAGAGCAATGGCATGGCGCTGTGCTACATGGATTGCTACGGACGAAGAGGGAGAATTAGAGAGTAGCAACAGATTTGAGGGAGATAAAGAGAGGCGTAGCGCAGGTGTTGCAAACCGCAGCAGAACTCAAGCAAGGGGTTCATGCAGATAATGGATGTGAGGCCATGATGAGGGCTTGTGGGGTGATGACGGTTCAGTCTAGGAGTCCTGCAGAGGATAAGGGGGCTCGATCTGTGACACTGCTTCAGAAGGTTAGCGTCGAATAGGGAATGGGAAGAGGGGGAGGCACGATGAAGGCAGGGTCGCCGGTGGTTTCAGATTTGAAGGATTTCAATTCTAGTAAGATTTGGGTTTCTTTTGAAAAATTGGATTGTGAAATAGATTCTCATTTTTTGTAGATAAAATTGATTTTTTATTTTCAGAATTATGTAGATAGGTTGATTTTTTATTGTGAAATTATGATGTTAAAGTTGTTTTGTGTTCCGGGTGGTTTGTGTTACTATTGTGGGATTGATTTTTATTGATGCTGTGATGATGAATGGATGATGAGGGAGCAGAGGAGCATCAAAATGGTGCCAGGTTTACTATGGAAGGAGGTAGGGAAGAATCTTGAGGGGTGACGGTGAGTCCGTGAAGGAGGTGCCATCGTGAGGAAGGGTAGCTTCGGGAAACAGTGGAAAAGTCACCGTGAGTGTTGCTCGCGGTGGTAGGGTTAGGCGGGGGCATAGTGGGACAACAATAGTGAAAGAGGAAGCGGTGCCACCATAACCAGCAAAACAAATACAAAAAGAACTAAATTAAATAAAACTTTAATACAACTAGGAAATATAATTAATCAATTAATCAATTAAACTAAAAATAAAATAATTAAATACTAAATAAATAAGACAACCATAAATAATAAAATTGATTATGCTTTATTTAAATGGATGAATTTATTTATATTAAAAATTATAAACAAATTAATTAAATATCAAATTAAAATATTTTAAGTCACTGACTTAAATTAATTAACCAATTAATTAAAGAATTAATAACGTAAATTAAAGAATAAGAAATATTAATTGAATAAGATTAAAATATTGAAACTAATTAAATTATTAAAAGACTAGAAACTAAAATGAGTTATTTATTTACAATTTATAGAATAAAAATTAATAAATTTAATTAATTAATTAAAAATTATTTAAACTAATAATAAAAATAATTAATTAAAGGAAATTAAAATAACAACTTAATTTTTTTGTTGAAAAAACAATAAAAAATAAAAACAAAAACACATTTTTAATACATTAACACATTTTTTATAATGTAATTTAGAAAAAAAATGAATTGAAAAATATGACACAAAATAAAATTGTGTGATATTAAAAATTTAAAAAAAATATGAAAAAGGATGTGGCAAAGAGCATTAAAAAACAACCACATTAATCTCCCCCACACTTAAAACTTTTTTTGTCCTCAAAATAGTTCATGCCTTAGAATTTAAATCCAAAAGATGATTTATGGATTTCAGTTCAAACAGTTCATGATTAAACATTAATACCCAGAGGAGAAAAAGCAATTGTGAGTCAGGATATCCAAAGGTGTTAAAAAAATGATGTCCTGCCAAGGTTTAAATAGTCATTGGAAGTCAAAAGCCTCACAAATTCATACATTTTCAAGTATTTCATGACTCCTATGTGTATTCATTAGCTGTCCTACTTCACCTTCCAACTCAAGTTCTAATCCAAGGAGTGTTGATAGGTTAGATGAAGTAGAACTCAAAACTTAACCAAAGCCACATTCCATTCTCACCTCCCCCCAAGTTCCAAAAATTAAAGTCCATTAATTTTGTCACTTTATTGATTCAACTCAAATGAAAATTAACCAATTCAATTACTCCCTTATTCATTTGGGGTCAAACTTCCCCTCACCTTAATGGGTTCATTTTTATAAGGGAACTTTATTTAAATCTTTCCCAGCCATATTCCATGTGTAGATCACTGTGCATAACAATTATTAAGATTGAAATTGGATTTATTTATTCACATAAATGCACCATGTGCACCTTGTCTTAGTTACTCACCATGGGATCCCATTTTCCAATTTTACTCTAGTTACCAAGGACTTAATTAATAATCATTCAAGTTTACTTCCTAAAGTGATTGAATATTATTTAATAAAAATGTGAGTCCCCGAGGTTCCATTGAGAACATCTAGTTACTCAAAGTCGTGATTCTCATCCCACAAAACCTATCCTTTCACATTCCCATCCTCAGTTCCTAAATAGAAAGGTTCATAGAGACAGTGAACAATTACACTCAAAAATCACTCATTCTTAACAGTTTTTTTAACTAAATTCCACTCTCAACATCCTGTAAGAAGTTATCCACTAACATTAAATAATTGAAATACCATTGAACCTACAATGACCATAAAATTATGGAAGAATATTAATTTTTTAAATTGATTTTGAACCATATTTCAAAAAATTTGACCTTATTTTTTTAAAACAATCAAACAAACATAAACATCATGTTCATGAAGGGGGAATTGAAATGAAACTAGTATGAAACCTATTCCCCACATTAAAAACCCAAAATTATCCCCAATGTTGAATTCTAAGGTGGAAGATAGTTTAATTTAAAAACAGATAGACATTTCAACTTAAAAAATATATGGAGGGGTAGTAATGAGGTTCAAAAATTTCATTTCCACAAAAAAGAGAAAGAAAAAAAACTTCAAACAAACCAAAACAGAAGAACCCAACCCCACTAACCATCACCAAAAACAAGTTCAGTTTTATTCCTAAAATGTACATGCCTTGAATTTTGTAAAGCAGACAAAATATTACTCAATATACTTCAAATATTATCATGATTAGTAGTGATGTGCAGTAGTATAATAATTAAATTGATAGAAATAGGTGCAAGAATGTTTCTCAAATCAACTCAAAATAATGTTTCTACTCTGTGGATATTATCAAGATAAAGCCAAAGCAAGAAACACAATTTACTTTTCATAGAAAATCAGGGGACTCCCCCACACTAAATTCCCAACAGCACACAAAATTAATGAGTAGATTGAAACAACTTGTATAATTAAAACATTACTTCCCTGAATGGAAGCTTAAATTCATTTCCTAAATGTCTCCCTATATTTTCCATGTGCATGAGCTCTAGATACTCCATTTTGGCACCTACATGATGAAACAATTTAACATTAGTGTTCAATATTTTATGTTAAAATAAATAGCCACTACAAAGTGCGAGTTAGGGTGTTTTATCTATTAATCTAGTGAGTTGGCCCCCTGAGACTTGAATGATAGCCACGTGGAATCTACTGCTAGTTTATTGTCCTATGAAAACAACACTCAAATTAAAACAACATGCAAAAATAAACTAAAGTAAGAAATGAAAAATGGATAATCTTGGGATAACCTCTCAGGGGGTGTTGTAGTTTCACAGTCCACAGTTGGAAAATCCTAAGATCAACCCCAGTCAGATGGGGGATTTAGCTTCTTGCATAAGATCCACCAAATGTGATTCCATCCAACTTCATTACTTTTCCATCTTTGGAGTACCCCATGTACAGCTTCAACCAAGTTCCCTTCCTGGGAAATGAAGTACTTCATGTTGAATAGTGGAGGGGGGAACAAGATATAGGTTTAATTCCTTACTTATTCTTCTTGAGGTTGAGTGTGCACAAGTTGTAATTTTGGGAAACTTGGATGTGGATTTTATTTTGGTTCATTCAAATAAATTATTTTGTGTTGAGAAAAATAGATTTTTTCATTATCCACTTTTAAACTTTTCCACAGATCTAAAAATTCCTTTTCTAAAATTACTCTCAAACTGGAAGTGTTATCCAGAATTGGGAGTTTCATTAACTCTTTAGCGGATGCAACTGAAACTTTCTCACTCTCCAAGAAATCAAAAAAGTGAGGTGCAACTTCAATACCTGCATAGGGATGAACACAATTAAAATAATCTTTGATGTAATCCAAGTTGAATAAAAATATGGTTTCTTCTTTAAAATTATCATCTCCCTTTATCAGTGTTGTTTGTTCCTACTCATGATGGAATAGTTATCCTAGGAAGGGGTCCAGGGAAAGAGAGAGGCAGTCACCTCCTCCAACCTCTCTTCAAAACACCCCACCTCACTTGTTGAATCTTCTAAGGAGAGTGATAGGATTTCTTGTGCTGGCTCCACATATTGAAGCATTGAGAAATCATCAAAATAGTTATTACAAGAAAAATCATTAGAATAGAAATCAGAGAAAAGATGATCATCAATGAAATGTCCAACATCATGAATCATTAAACGTTCCATCTCCTGCTAGCCCATGGAAACATCCACGGAAATTGTATCTGGAATTTTCATCTTTGACTCTAGGGACAAATCCATATCAATGTTGGTAAACTCCAACTTTTTCTTTCATTTGTTGCTTTTCCCTTTCCTTGTCAACTATTTTCTTGAATGTTGGCCTTCAATGGGAGGTGGTGGTATTTCAATATCTTCTTGGTAGCCTTTGAACTTATCCATGGATTGTTGCATCAACTGAAAGACATCATGATAATAAGTTGTCTCCTAATCAGTAAGGTCTCGATGTTGTCTTTCATGCATCTAACTTTGAAATTTAGCAAGATCCTGGTCAAGCTCTTGATCCGGCTCAAATAGTGACACTAAATCGATTTCGTTAGAGTTCATCACTGTGTGTGTGTGTGTTTTTTGTTTTTTTATATACTTTTATAAATGTTTTTTTTCTTATTTTAAAATAAAATAAAAATTGGAAAAACCACTGAGACACTCATTTCTTCTTCAGAAATAGCACCAAAATTTGACAGGCGCCCTTGTCGCGAGGATAGTCAATTTTACAATTATAAAGACCCATGATATAGCAGTGTGGCTAACTTCAGGGTCTCTCTCAAGGAAGCAGTGTCGAATGAATAAGTGGTATCTCTGAAAATATTTTTGTGTTTTTTATATTTTGAAAATAGAATAACACAACTCCTAAGAAATCATTAATCAGTGTTGAAAAGCACATAAAATGTGGAGTAGTGGATGGAAGGAGAATAAATAGAGATGGAAAAGTGAAAAAATTTAGAGACACAGGATAAAGAACATAAAAAACAAATGACACCAAGGCACATAAGAAAAAAGACAATGTGAACAAGGCTGGACCCAGGTTAATTCACCCTCTACTCCCTATCCTGGATCAACTTGAGAAATCAATCAACAAATCTCAAATTCTCACAGTACAAGAACGATGTCTCAGATAGAACACCAATATTTCCTAGAAATTAAACACTCAAGCATCTATGTTCTTCAATACTCAAGAGAACCTCCGAACTGCAAGGTGATTCACTCAATAAGGTCATTCTGGAAAGAAATTCTCATAAACCCAAATGATTATACTATGATCATCACATCTCATAACCAATCTTGATTCTCAATTAGAGAAATCAAGACATAAAGGGGAGAATAAATTAAGCAAGAAATTATCCTATCATCCTGTGCAAGATCTTGATCTCTCTCAATCTAACTTGCAGGCGCGATCTACCAAGGCGAATAAAATGAACATAATTGCGTTAATGTGTAGATCTCCAGATCATGTTGGGTTTCATAAACTAGATCAAACCCTGCATGTTAGATCTCCATTTCTAGAGATTGAAGATCAATAAATGAAATGATGATGAATGAATGATACAAAACAAATGAAACAAACATCAAAATTCTAATTACAAAACATGCAACACAAGTATTTACAGACATAATTGAAATTAAAAGTAGAACAGAGTAACTGGGGATGAGTCGGAGAATGGAGGAGAAGGTCCCGTCTCCAGGTTGAAGACGATCCATGTCCGTGAAATGTTCATGGAATGGATGGTGAAAGGCGGTAGAGTATCCTTCCCCACTGTGGAATGATGCCTCCTCTTATTCGGCAAAACTCAACTAAAAATAGAGGAAAACTGAGAAGTGGTAAATCCACATGGTGCACTTTTATGTGCATGTAAATAGCCTTTTGTGAACTCTCAGTGAGTGTACCCAACCCATACAAAAAACTCATGAATAGTCTAGTATTATTCCTTTGAACTACATCTTTTATCCCCGCTTCTACTAGTAGCTTCCCCTGCACGGAACAACAGAAAAAACAAAACAAGTTAAACAAATAAAATGAAACTAAAATAACTATATATTAATATTATTACTTAGATTAGTTAATAAAAATACTTATTAATATATATATATATAATACCTAATATTATTATTACAATTATATCTTAATGCTTATTATTTATTTAATATCATATATTATTATGACATATTAATATTATATATAAGCTTTTATAAATTTATTAATAAACATGGAATTATTATAGTATTGTATATGATATGTAATACATAATATATATATTATGTGATATAATAAAATAGAATAAAAACTAAAAAAGAAGGAAGTAAAAGGGGGTCAGTTCATGCGGCGTTGATGAAGGGGAGAAGGGGGACTGTTCTGAGTAGAGGGATGCAGCAGTTCAAGGAGGGGGTGATGGCACTCTGCGGAAAGGGCTTGCGGCGGGAAGTGGCATGGTGCTCTGCTGCGTAGATTACTACAGAAGAATAGTACAAATCAGAGAGCAATGACCAAAATGAGGGAGAAGAAGAGAGGCGCAACGCATGTGTTGTGGACTGTGGAGGAGCTCAAGAAGGGGGTTCATGCAGATAAGGTATGTGAGGCTGCGATGAGGGCTTGCAGCTGATGATGGCTCAGTCTGGGAGTTGTGTGGAGGAGAAGGGGGGTCGGTTTGCGGCACTGCTTCAGAAGGTTAGTGGCGAGCAAGGAATTGGTAGAGGGGTTAGCACGATGAATTCAGGGTCGTCGGTGGATTCAGATTTGAGGGATTTCAATTCATGTATGTTTTTGGTTTGTTCTTAAAATTTAGATTTTGAAATCGATTCTGGTTTATTGCTGAGAAAATTGATTTTGGAATTCAAAAATTCTGTTGATTGGTTGATTTTTTATTGTGAGATTATAATGTTAAATTTGTTTTGTGTCTCAGGTGGGTTGTGTTGCAGCAATGGGATTGATTTATTTTCAATGTTCTGGTGATGCGTGGATGAGGAGGGAGAAGAGGAGCATCAAAATGGTGCTAGTTTTGATGTGGAAGGAGGCATGGAAGAAGCATGAGGGGTGATGGTGAGTTCGTGAAGGATGTACCATTGTGAGGAAGGGTGGTTGTAGGAAACGATTGCATAGTCACTGTGAGTGTTGCACATGGTGGTAGGGTTAGGCGGGGGCACAATGGGACAACAACAGTGAAAGAGGGAGCGGTGCCATCGTATCCTACAAAATAAAAACAATAAAAACATAATTGAATAAATCTTTAATAAAACTGGGAAATGAATTAAAAAATTAATAAAATAAACTAGAAAATATATAATTAAATACTAAATAAATAAGAAAACATTAAATTATACAATTGATTATTCTTTATATAAAATAATGACTTTATTTTTATTAAAAATTATAAAAAAATTAATTAAAGAACAAACTAAAACATTTAATGTGACTAACATAAAATAATTAACCAATTAATTAAAGAATTAATAAAGTAAATTAATGAATAAGAAATATTAATTAAATAAAATTAAAATATTAAAACTAATTACATTTGGAAAAGACTAAAAAATAAAATGAGTTATTTATTTTCAATTTAATGAAAAATTAATTAATTAATTAAATTAATGAATTATAAATTATTGAAACTAATAACAAAAATAATTAATTAAATGAAATTAAAATAATAACCTACTTATATTAATGAAGAAAACAATAAAAATTAACAAAAAAACACACTTTTAATACATAAACACATTTTTTATAAGGTAATTTACAAAATATAATAATTGAAAAATATTACACAAAATAAAATGGTTTGATATTAAAAAGTAAACAAAAAAATGAAAAATGATTTGTAAAAGAGCATTAAAAAACTACCACATCAATACATTACATTGATTAATAATTTCATCAAAATTAAATTTATCCATTTGAATATCTACATATGATGAAACTCAAGGTGATATTAAACTTTAAGAATTTGGGTTAGATTACAGTATCAAGTGATGTTTCCTCTCTCATAGGTATACATTCAGAATAATCTTGACCAGTCCCATTATTTAATATGTTCCTTATAAGATCATCATGCCCCCAGGTTCTCAAATCCATGCATCAAATTTGAATATCACTCTTGAAAAATAAGTTCTTCTTCTTTGGTAAGATGATCTATTGAATAGTAGATCTTGGATCTGATTATAGTGGTCTGATATCTTCACTAATCATATCGGTATCCTTGATATTAAATTTTAATCATCTAATTCATATGATGTGTCTATGTAGAATTTATTGGTTTACTAGTTAAAAGTGGATCAATTTTAAAGATCAAACATCCCCTTCAAGCTCAGTTAGTCATCTCTAATCAACCTATTTGTCACTAGTTTATTGAATATCATATTCATGTTTCAAAAATATGTTGAAGTGTCTTAGGTTCTTAGGTTGGTCAACATATCAATTTGATTCTTAGCTATTTCTTCTAATAAATTTCATCAGTGGAATAATCAGGTGTGGTAATAATATTCCCCAATCAAATAAGGTTCTATATTAGTTTAGATCTACTAGTACTCTACCATGGGATCATTGAATTAAACTCACCTTATCTTCCCTGATTGATCTCGGTGACACTGTGAATTCCCAACCACATTATATTTCATAGGCAGGTTAGAATAATCAGGTTCATCTTTGTAAGTCTTATCCTAAATTATGTTCAGTATTTTGGTGGAATTATATCTCTTTCTCCATGGTCAACTGTGAATGTCTGCAGTCAAATAGATTTTGGCTTTGTGGCAGATTGAATTTTTTCTTTTTGGTTAATCAAGATGTGTTTTGGTCAACTATAGTTTTCCCTTTATAGAAGACTACATTCTTAAGCCGCAAATTCAAGTGACAGGCATAATCACTTGAGTTGTCTGTAAAAATTCCACCTGAAGTATCTTAAATATCAATACATGGTTTTTATAATCCATTCAATATTTTCATCTATAATTATTTTACTTATAGTAGTTCCAGAGAATGCCAAATTTCTAAAATAGGAACTTCAATTTTTTTCCCTCATGATCAATGGAATGCAAGAATGGTCGCTCCATGTTTTTTTGAAATTTAACCACTACTCCTTAAAATAACATATAAAAATATAATCAATTCATAAAAAAAATTCAATAAAAAGAGATACATTAAAATATTCCAAAAATTGATTTCATAATAAAGGCTTAAAATGAATGTTTAAAATTAATGAAATAATTATTTCAAGACATTGGAAATTATATTAAATGAAATTACAAAGTATTGTTCATTAAAAATTCACAAAAAAAATTCATCCAATGGGATGTTATCTATTAAAAAATTAAAAATAATTAAAAAATAATTTTTGAACAAATAAAACCAAAAATATTTTTTTTTCAAAAAACTGATATTTATAACGAATAAAAATAATTAATCATAAAATGTCACTTCTAAAATATTGGGAAATACTATAAGATACCACTGAGCTATTTTACACACAAAAATCACACATTTTTAACAATATTTTCAATGAATGTAAATTGCGACCTTAGTTTAGAAAAAAATAACAAATTATACATTATAATAACATTTTATCATTTAATACTTCATTATTTCAAAAAATGGATATTGGAAATTATGTAAAGAAATTCATATAAAACTAACCCACACATGATAATTTTTATTTGATTACGAAATAAATGTTTTATATTTTTTAAAGGGAAAAAAATTAACAGGTTTGTTTAAAATGAATCATGTGTAAAAATTGACTTCCAAGAAAAAATGTTTTAATATGGGATAATATTATCAAATATTTCTCCCAACATGTGCTTCCCAAAATTAAAATACACACTGAAAATCAAGAAAGAATATATTCATCAGTCATGGAAATTTTCATTCCTCTTATATGAAAATAACTCACTCCCCAACATAAATTCCACTTCAAGTACTAGTTTTGGGAGAATAATTAAAGTATATTTAGTTTGAATTAAAACCTTAAGAAGAGGAAAATTCAATAATCACTCTCCCTTATGTTTCAAAAACCAAGGAACCATTTTTCACTTCATTAATACAATTTGAATTAATTTCATATAATTAAATTGCATTCTTATTCATTTGGGCTAAATACCCCCCTCACCATAATGAACACATTTTTGAAAAAATGAATTTTATTAAATTTTTCACATCCATGTATTTGAATGTAGTACTTTACCAAACAATCAATGAATTTAAAAATATATTTTATTTATTTACACAATAAAACTGGTGCCTAATGTATCATAATTTCCCATGTTACTCTAGACTGAAATGAATTATATGATGATCATATGAGTTAGCTTCCAAAGGTTCTTTTTATATAAAATTCTAAGACTCATGGATTATAGTTAAAATAATTAGTTCCCTCAAAGTTGGAATTCCAATACCACAATGATCAATCATATACACTATATTTCTTAGTTTTTAAAGAGAATTTACATAAAAATAGTGTGAAACACCACTCAGAAATCATTCACATCAAACAAGTTTAGAATAAATGATATCATCTATAAATTGAATTTAATTATCCAAAATATATAAAAATATATACTTTTATATGATCTCCCAATGATCATTTTTTTTTGAAAATAATTTGAATATTTATAAACTTTTTTGAAAGAAATATTATTATTTTTATATAGTATTTACGAAATTACTTGTTAGAATAATGAAATAAACCTATCCCTGACACATAAAAGCCAAAAATATCTCCAATTATGGATACTAAGGAAGTAGAATATTTTCATTCAACTAGGTTTTCAATTCATTTGATCATGTATTATTAAAAGGTTTAAATTATGGAAAAACATCTATTTTTCGATAAATCCACATCAATTTTAAAAACATTTTTTGAAGTTCATACTTTTGACATTTTGGAAAATAGAAAAATGAATTCACAATTTAGGAAAAATAGAATCATGACAAGAAATGGTGTATAATAGTAGTTTAATTAATTGGATATTAATTATTAAAATAACAATTGAAATTAAACTCAATTTGAATTTCAAAACCCTACTAATTTTAAATGTAAACAATTAGACAAGAAAAAAATAACAATTTTTAAAACATCATATTAAACCCTCCCACACTAGCTCATATTATCATGATCCATGAATATGAATGATTATGATTCATATAATTGAAATAATTACTCCGTAATTTTTTTTATCTTTAATCACATCAAATCAAAAAATTCACTCTCCATTTTATATTTGATAAGATCCCTCTAGTCACATAGTTACTACTCTAAAGAATGTAATACATATAACATTAGTATTTTATAAGTGAAACTTTAGAAAGATATTAAACTTGTATTGATGTTAGGGTTTTTTATCTGGATGTTTCCAACATGTAGATTATATTTTTTCCTTGAAAACAACATTAAATGTTATTTAGTGAATTTAATGGAAGTATTATCATCTTATAACACTATGTATGACCATATTAGAAATTGTAAAACATGAATCAATGTAATATTTATTCAAATAAAAATAACAAAAGGAAAACAACATAATGAATAATGGGTGGACATCTATAAAGCACTGAGTTTATAGTTTCAGTTAGAATAAATTAATGAATCAACTATTAAGAAGGATATGGTAGTCAAGAACTTCTATTCCCCCTCAAATTTATCCTTTATTCTCTTTACATTGCCCAGAAATGATATGTTATCCTTCCTAAATATCTCAAAAAATCCATTTATAAGAACTCTTAGAATGGTCAATGGGAAATAAAATTTGGTTCTTAGTTATCTAAGATAATGTTTCAACATTGAATTAAACAATAATACTATTTTCCAAACATTATTTCCCTATCATGGATGATATATTAATGAATTTATTTTTTCTATCATTGTAATTAATGTCATTATTAGTGTATTCTCTGAAAATTTCTTCCATCAAATCTACCTCCAACAATTTTCCCTCTCCATAATTAAGGTCCTTCCCTACCCAAAATTATTTGTGATGAAATTCCATAGGTGTGTGAAATTTCTTTCCAAAGGGCATCTTGTAAGGATAAATACATATGAGAATCATGTAATAAAAATTATAATCCAAAAAATCTTCATCCAAATTTATAGAATAAATGATCCTATAACTAGACACTATCTTCTTCAAATACTTTTTTAATATCTCTATTTAAAATATCAAAATGACCACTAGAATTTGGGTGGTAGGTTTGATTAGTTCAATGAGTACACTCACACTTGTCCATTAAATACATTTACTTTTAATTCTTAAAATGTGTGTCATTATCTATGATAAATACCTTGAGGAATATAAATCTTGAAAATATATTTTTATTTATGAATTTAACAACAATATAAGAAAGGTTTTTAGGAAGACCCACTACATTATCCCACTTGTAAACATAGTACTCCACCACAATTATGTACCCATTACCATAAGATGATATAGATTTTCTCATAATATATAATCACTCAATATAAACCTTCTACCATCATAATTTATTTTTTGGGTAAGTCCTTCCTACTTATAACATTTCATAACCACTGAAACTTGTCAAAACCTATCATAAGACTCCCATTATCTTTGAATAGAGTGGTCTAGTAAAGGCTAGAATATATGACATTATATGCTATCATATCTACCCCAAGGTATCCACCCCATAGTGAATAATGATATATCTTTTGAATGGAAGGAATTTCCTATTCATCCATACATATCCATTATATTCCATGAAAAAAACTTCTAAATAGTAAGAGGTCATCCCAAAAGAAATATTTCATATCAAATATTAATTCTATTATTTATTTCAATGAATCTTGTTTTGGAATGACTCCATGAGAAAAAATATGGCATAGTCTGTATTCCAAGAATAATTCCTCATTGAACCATTAAATTGTTTTATCATCTTACAATAAGGTCTTGATTTTTTGGGATACTCAGTTTAGGTGATGGGAAACCTATAAAAGTGGTTAGAAAAAATGTTTGTATCATTTATTATCCTTGATTACCAAATCAATCTCTTATTGTAGAAGACTCCATCTAATAACCACTTATATGTATTCCTTCTTATACAATAATTATATAAGAGTAAAATAATGAGTTAAAATGATAACATTAGACCAAATGAAATGTTGCCTTAATATGTCTAGAAAAAACATCACAGTTCTAAATTAATTTTTAGTTGTAGAGAACAAAATTTTGGGAAACATCAAACAACAGTTTAGCATAATAAATAACCTGAATCCTCGTTTCCATCCTCTTACCTATAAAATTCCTATAAAATCATCACTACCATCAAACATAACCTCAAAAAGGTGAATATTATTCATGAGTAGTGATTATGGGTGAAGGTTTTAGTTTATCATTTAGTTGTTTAAATGACTTTATGCACCTCTAATAAAACACATATAATGTTTCCTTTATATTTAGTGAACAAAACGACATTTTTATATTGGACAAATCATTGATGTATCTCGTTTTGAAACAATAATGTCTTATAAATATTCAAATTTCATTGACATTTAATGATAGTGGATGCTTTTTCATCAACTCAATTTTAGTATATTAAACTTATTAAATCTCATGTAAACCTTGGGACCTAAATCAATTTACTTAGTGACCATGAATTATAACTTTTCCTAGTTTAAACCAATATTTTTTTCCTTACAAATCTCTAAAACAGTATCTAGATTTTATAAGAAATTTTCGAAATCACATCTGACTACTGGGAAATCACTCCTAAAAACATAAATTATCTTTTCCAAATTTTCTAAGAAAATTTTCATCATGCATCTTTGGAAGGCGTCTAGAGCACCACACAAGACACAAGGTATTCACTAGTATAAAAGTCTCCCAAATAATTATGTGAATATAGTCTTATCCAATTCCTCAGGGGCTATTACAATAAAATTGTAGCAAGAGTATCTATAAGGTAAGTAGAAGAATACATTACCATCCATCCACTCTAATTTTCCCCCCAAAAATAGCACTAGGAAATAATATTTATTAGTGGAATAATTAAGTTTTCTATAATCAATAATGATAGTTCATTTGTTTGTGGACCTATCTTGAATATATTCATTTTTTCTCATTATTATCAATTGTGACTCTGTTATTTTTAGGGAACACATGGATAGGGATCACCCATGGAATATATAAAATGGGGTAAATTATTCAAGCATCTAGAAATATAATCACATTATCTCTAAACAAATCCTTTATATTGGAATTCAAAATTCTCTGTACTTCACATCTAGCATTGTGGTCTCATTCCATGTGAAATCTTTTCATACCATAAGATGGATTCATTACATGAATATCTTATATAATAAAATAGTTGGTAGATTTAAAATTACTCTAGACTAACATAGTACTTTCCTCTTGACATTACACTAAACCAACAAACATTATGACTGGAAGTGTAGATAACTCACCCATAAAAGAATATTTTAAATGTGTAGGAAGGGGATTTCCACAAGATCAGGTTCTTTTTCACAAGATTGTGGAATATGGGTCCTAGGAGGTCCAATGTTTTCAATATGTTTCATAATGCTTGTTTGAACATGGTAGTGAGTGTAAATAATGATACCAAAGTCAAGATTTGTTTCTGTTATCCAATGTAAAGAACACTCTTATCTATAAATGAAAAACAAATTTGAAAAATGGTTCTGTAGAAAACTCATCAAATCATTTAAATATATCATTAAAATAATTTATAAGGTATCCATCCCTGGTTACATTAGATATTGGATCCTATATTTCTTCTATAAATTCCCAAATCATTGTAACAAAAACTTATAATCTAAGTGGATCACAAAATTAGTATCATATATAATTTATCCCTTTGGAATAACATCCAAAACGTCATTTTTAATTTTCTCAACATGATTTAAAGACTCGTTTTAACCTTCTAATGCTATTTCTTCACCCACATATTGTCAATATGATATATAAATAAGAACAAATGATTCCTATAATTCAAGAAAATCAACCCTTTAATATCTCTCTCATGAAATAGGTACCATTTTATTTTTTAAGAAATTAAATTCCTCACTATTTTCACTAAAATAAAAAAAATATTTTCTCTAGGAAACTTCAATAAAATATCCTCTCATGGATAATATCTTTCAACCCAAACAGTACTTCTATGATACACTCAATATCTATAATGATAAAATCATCAGGAAAGTAAAAATTCCCTACTATCACCCAAAAAACATCCACTCTCCTCATGAGATGAGTAATGGATTAATCATCCAACTACAAGATAATAGTTATGGGTTATAGTTCTCTTAACCTCAACTATTGGAATAATGAAAAGGAGATTAGGTTGATACTTTCACCAAGTCCATACGAATAGTTAATCAGGCCACTCTCCCCTAGATTATAAGGGATGACAGGGCTTTTAGTTTCTTTGAGATTAGGTGGAATCATGTTTTTCAAGAAAACACTACACCTCTCTATGAGATTTTAAGTAGAAAAATCTACCAAATATATATTTTTTAGAATAAATTTTCCTCAACTAAATTAAATAATATGGAATTTTTATTACTACTTACTAGAAATTTTTATTAATCTTAATAGTTTTAACAGGTTTCTGAAATTTGAGGAGTTATGTTTTATAATTCCACTTTTGGATTCTTTCGTGGAAAGGAATAGTAATGGAAAATTCTGTCATGATTTTCAGAATTCTCACAATTTTTCCATCAATATTATTATTCCCTTTATAATATTTAATTTTTATGCATTTTTCATGTGGTTTTTCAGCCGTAACAATGGGCTTGAATTTATATTTATCATTATCTAGATTTCTTGATTACTAATTTTCATGACTTTGGGCTCGGATTTCATCCATATTTTGATTTTGGATATATTTATAATCAATTATAGATTTATGGTGGGTTTTAATACCACTCCTAATTTTTAAAACAATAACATTATCCCTAGGATTTAGTTTAATGGTGCTCAATAGTTTACCCTTACATGTACCATAGAAATCTCTAAATAATTTCCCTATTAGTAAATCTATGTTTTTTAACCCAACATAAGCTTTGTCATTATTAGAATAATGTTAGGTATTTTTTTGAATAAAAAATACCTCTAAATTGGTTAATAATTATCTTAAAATCATCTTCATGGATATATTTTTCATCCTTTGTTTATGGTTAGAATTTTATCCTTGGATGTTTTTTGAATCCAGAGGAGCATCAGGTATAAGAACTCCCTTCCCTCTTCATGAAATGTTCATATTATTATTTTATCTCTATTTGTATTAGTTTGAGGATGTTTCAGCCTTAAGATTTTTTTATGATAATAAAAATGAATATTTTAATTCTCTAGGAAAAATTAAGTCGTGTCAAAATTGGGACAACAATAGTATGAATGCCCAAACATTTTATTATGGTAACATTACTCCCGAAGGATTTTTTGAGTATTTTCTATGTACAATACAGTTTATAGATTATAATATTAGAGATAATATATATTTTCCTTCCTAGGAATGTTTATCCTCAATGAACATGTGTTCTGTGAATTTTGTGTCATGATGTTAAAAATATGTTTAAGTTCTTTAGTAGTCTTGTCACTAAGGTTCCCTCTAGAGGACTGATCCACTAAATTTTAGAGTTATGATGTAAAACTATTGTATACATTTTCCATTATAATTTCTTATGTGGATTGGTGATTTAGTAATTCTCTATGTATCACCCTTAATTGATCACATTCCTCATAAAATAGTTCAACTACATCATGAAGATATCTAGTAATATTATTCCTTATTTCAATAATCATTCTCCTCAGAATATATTTCATGAAAAAATATTTTTTTCATTGATCCAATGTATTTAATATTTATTAATCCATTTTTGGGACTAACTATATGAATTTCATTTCAAACAGAACGGGATACCATATGATTGAGTTCATCCTCACTCAACCCTCTTAGTGGAAGTTGTTGCACCACATAGTAGAAGTATCTAATGAAGTCAAAAAATTATTAATTATAAATTATATTAAATAAATATAATATAGAAATTTTATGTTGTTTAATATCATAATTTCATGACCTATGGTTTTTTTAATGTATGGGATCCATGAAACAATTAGAACATGAAATTTTCTAAGTCTAACTCACCCAATAATCTCATTTCTCGGTTATGGTAGATTGATATTTTGATTTTGGTTATTATTATTTTCCACATATTCTTACATTTTAATTTTTAATTTTTAATTTTTAATTTTTAAATTCCATATATATGTTTTGATCTTACAAATTAAGGTCTCTAAAGATCCATTGGTAGATGTAGTGCAAATTTACTAGTGATATCCACATTTTTTTTCAATTTTTCTACAGTTTTAATTTTTTTGATTTCTTATATATCTATTTTTTGTAATTTTATATATATATATATATATTGTTAATTTTTCCAAATGCTCCCTTCAGCAAAATTAGAGAAACAAATTTGAGTACTGAACCAAGGTCATTTAATTTTACATGGAGAAGTTAATCTGTTATAAACCCTACTAAAAACCAGTAAAGAAGAGAATAGGGGTTGGATTATGGGGAAAGAAAACCAATATTTTTTTATAAATTACTATAATATAAAAAACTCTCAATAATAACAAAAACAATGTGATTAGGGAATTAATATGATTATTATTGTGACTGACAATAACTAATAGCTAGGGAATCCCAAAAAAATTCCCAATAGATAGAGGGAAAAACTATATGGTTAATAAGGATCAATATATATGTGAAGAATGAAGATTCATGAAACATCCCAAGACACTATCTTTTCAATATCGTGCAAAAAATATGTTTAATATTTTTTTATGAAAATTTTAGTTGAGAAATAAAAATTCCAAACACACCAAAGGATATTTTAAGTTTAGGTTTTGTAGGATTTTAATAATCTTATAACATAATAGAGCTATACAAAATTTCCAAAAAAACCATCCAGCCACACACATGTAAGAATCATAATCAAGACAAAAAACTGATGTCTTATACATCACTAACCAATGAAAAAAAATTTAAAATGTGGGGTGAGTATAAAATTACTCAATTATGGGTCTCAAAAATGATTTAACCATATTCCAAAAATAATGATAAATTTTTTTCATGCATAAATTTTGGAATGATTTATAGTAATGATTTATGTAATTAAATGATGAATCTTTCCAATATTGGAACATGTTGATTTTTTTTATTTTTGTAGGAAACAATGAGTTTATGAAAAAGGAATCAAAATAGGTGAATATTGGAGAAAAAATAACTTCATACTGCATGAAACATGAAGTGATGAAACACCATATTCTTTAGGATGCAGTGCTGCTGAAAAACTAGAGTAGAACAATTTCATGATGTGTAAAACAATTACACAACATGAATTCATTAAGAAACTACCACCTAAAGAATAATTCATGATAATATTAAACCCAATGAAAGTAAGTTACATGTCATGAGTAAAAAATACACGATGTTAAAGTTGTAAAAATCCCAAATCTAAAAATGAGATTCATGAAAGATTCATGCAGATTCAAAAATCATGGAGGTAAACATGAATCATAATTACACGACGTGAAACACCAGTACATGTCGTGTAAATTTGTAGGACGGGATTCAAACATCTAGATTTAGTGTATCATAAATGGTTGACCAAATCTTCATTATGGGACCTGTTAGAGACCACCTTTGGTGAAATTATTAATGATCCTCATTAATAATCGAGCACCAGGGAGGCCAATAAATAAGAGGCCAAGGTTCAACTGAAATCATGCATTCAGAGCTTCCACCATTGAGATTAAAGACTATAATTATTGTGATAAGTAGAACATGATCTTTTTTATACCCCCTCATGGCTAGTATGAGGGGTTATATCTTGTGTGAATTAGTTGCAATGAATGGGGTTAGGTTTAATTAAGGTATTTTATTTATTAAATGAAATTAATTTTTGTTCTTTTTTCACAAACCTAAATTCGTAAACTATATTCCTTGAAATTTAATTCATGATATTTGTGTTATCAGTAAGGGATTTATTATTATCATGTGTTTTACTAAAGACATATTTACACAATGATCATTGGGTGAATTGACCGCTATGTTTAGAAATGTTACCATGTTATCATGTAAATGAATAAAAAAGTAACATAACTATTGTGAAATGGGAACTTCAGTGAATTTGGGGGTTGTCTTCCATGACCATTGGATTCATCTTGACTCTATTCTGACACCATGTGATTTCTATTTAATTATATTATTCCCAAATCAATCTTAAACTGGGATTTTCAATTTCCAAGCTTGTTTTTTCCATTTTAGTATATGTAAAATCATTCATCATCACTTATTTTAATAAAATACTGATATTTCAATCCTAAAATAGTTTAGTATTATTTTATATAATTAATATTTTCTTCATCCCTATCTCTATGGGTTTGACGTAGGACTTTGAAATCCTATACTACCCTAATGTATAGTGATTTGTTTGTTTTATGTTTATAAATTTATAAATTTTGTAATTCTGTCAGAATTAATGATATTAGTGTGGCTATTAATGAAACAAAAAATTCCTTGAAAACAACTCCTCAAAAACTAAAACATTATTTCAAATAATAAATTATTTAAATATAAAAAATTACTTACCCCTTTAAAAACATAATGTTCCATCCAAAAAGTGAATAAATATTTATGAATATTTTCCAAGCTGTAACAAAAAAAAATTTCTTCAAAATAATATATCATTGAAATAAAATCTTGAATTATTAAAAATATATATTAATACATAAGGAAAATTTGGGAATAAGTTTCTTATTAAAATAATATTGTGGTTTTTTCAGAATTTTTTTTCATGTTTAGATAAAAAACCCTTAAGGCCACATAGAATATTAAAGGATATATAAATCCAACCTATCATATAGGGTAGGTACATTCCCAGAATCCTCATCATGATTACAATGTCTAAGTGTTGAATTTTTATAAAACAAATTGAGTTTGTTATTCTTCCACATGATGTTTCAATAACACCATTAAAAATTTGTAATATTGGATTTATGCAATAATATAATTATATATACATATTTGTATATATATATATTTGCAAATATTTTATTAAGAATCAAATAAAGTTAAATTTTTTTAACTAATATAATGTAAAATATACATGGATGGAAAATCATAGTGATTAATACATGTCCATACAATAACTTAGATATGGAAAACATCTATATAATTAATTGAACATGAAATTATAACTTTTAATATATATAATTAGTTTTTATAAATAGACCCACATACAAAATGACTATGAACGAATTAACCCTTTATATAATGTTAAAACTATCTCCAACATAAAAACAATAACATTTAAATCATACTTTAGAATATATTTAAACATAATCCCCATTATATAATATTAAATTCACCATTTGAAGTATTACATAATGTCTTTGAAAACATATCAATTCCCCTTGAAAAACGATTTTGAAAACTACATTTCAAAATATTGTTCAAATAAAATAATGTGGCCTTTGAATCATTATAAAATAAATTTTTTTTTAAAAATATTTCCCTTGAAAAAATGTTTTTGATAATATATTTTTATGTTAATAAAAATATGGGAATGTTTTAATAATTTTAAATTGGAAATTTCAAACAACTATTTAAAATAAGTGCCCCTTAAAAAATAATAAACATATAATTTTTAAAATTATATATTTCTGTCACTAGATGTTATTAACCTAAGATTCTGAATTTCACCTTTGAATATCACCCATTCAAAGACAACACCCAAACAAATACTCATTTCTCCATTTATCCCTTATTGTAATTGAAGCACCATTATTTTTTATCACAAATCTTATAAGTAATGCATTACCTTATCCTTTCCAACAAACTCTTATGGTGTAAGACATATATATTGGACTATATAATTATTACCTAGGACTATTTGAGTAACCTCCAAATAGTAATTAGTTCGTTTATTATTTCGTATATGTGATATGTTGCTGGTACACTTCATCCTAAAGCGAACTATATGTGTATACCAAGACCAGGTAAAGTTGTTTTTTGTCCTGTTAATCATGTGAGTTCCCCATCACATGTGGCTATCACACCTTTAAAATAAAATGATGCTGAATTTCAAAGTGGTCAAAAATGGTGCTGTGGGATCACTGACATGGTAAAAGGTAAAACGGTCAGTGATGGTGCGTGACCGTGGAGATGATTTTCGCTGATAGTGTCAGATGTTCCTAGGGAAGATGGTGGAAGCCTTTATGATGACAATGGTGGAATCATCTCAAAATAATATGATGACATTGGGATTTCTATCAAGATAGTGGTGGTTGTGGGTGGGACAAGCTATGAGAGGGAACTGAGGTGGCCACAACTTCGGTGAGAAGAAACCCATTCTGCTTTATTTTTTTCATTCATATTATTTGATTATTATTATTGTTATTATTATTATTATTACTAATATTATTATTATTATAAAAATTCTAATATATATATATACCCACAGACACATATAGAACATGAATGATCATATATACATATATATTCAATTCATATATCAAATATTATATAATCTGGTCATTGTAAACACAACCTTAAATGTTTCACACGTGAAATATATATATTTTTATGTATTTTTCTATGTATATATATATATTAACTTCTTTTCCTATATTATGTAATGAGTTATGATGATTGATAGGAACACCATCCAATTCCATTGGAACCACCCACATGAGACATTAACCACTGTTCCAAAGAATCATATATTTCAAAAATCGGGAAGAAAACTCATCACATTCATTAAATGATAGAACCCATCAACATCAATCACCAAGAAAAAACCAAAGATAACATGGAAATGAAACTTTTCCATTATAATCATCTCAATTATTTCCGGAAAATATCGATTATGAGGAGCCTCTATTGACTACTTCTTCCATCACCATCCCAACCCACATGAGTCACTATTACACTGAAAAATATGGGGTCGGGAGTGGTGGATTTGGTAGAATTAGGAGAATAAAGGTGATCAAGGGAAGATCAGAAATCACCAAGGTAACACCAAAAACCTCCACTATGCTGAAAAATTTATGATCAAATGAACCCCGAAAGGTCTAGCACCCCCACCACAACCAGAAAAGTAAACTCATCAAATCATCGGGTCACTAACCGATCAAGGGATAAAGACCAATTCATCTTTGGGAAAGAGGATTCACCACCAATATTATAATGTACCCTAAGTATTCCACTGGAGAATACAAAAATCTAAAATTTTTCTCTTAAACCAAATTCTACATTCAAAAACTTGATCATCTAGATTTAGTGTAAAAAACATTCTGTATATTTTGTTATATTTAAATTTAAACTACGAAATAATAATTCACTAACACAGAAAATGATATTATCAAAATAGTTTTATAAGGATTAATAAAATCTTATAATGTTACAAATTTATAAAAATAAATCACATGTATTACCTGGATCAACTCAAGCAGAACTCATAATCGAGACCAAACAATAATGTCATTTTATCCATCACTAGCCTATCAAAAACATTTTAAAACATGGGTTGAAAAAAAAATTTCTCATCAAGTGGATTTAAAAAAAAATAACCATTTTCCAAAAATACCAAGAACTTTCCTTGTGAACAACTCCTTTAAAATTTAAACTTTATTTTTAGGAAGACATTATTTAATCATAAAAAATATCATTTCTCTTTTAAAACATAAAGAGTTTTCCAAATGCTGAATAAATATTTTTGGTCATTTTATAGAAAATAAACATGTAAAACCACATTGTTTTAAATGAATAAATAAAAAAATAAAATCAATTGTTATTACAAATAAAACATTAATAATTTATAAATATTTGGAAATAATTATCTTATTAAGATAATCTAGTGATATTTTTTAAAAATAATTCACAATCTCATAAAATAGAATCATGAGACCACATAGACTATTTAATGTTATATAGGATATACCCATCTTGAAGAGTCAGTTTCACTCCCCAAATCATCATCATGTTTAAAAATTCCATGTTCTAAATTTCCATAAAACAACTTGAGCTGTTAATTTTTCCACTATATTTTTAAATCAAATATTTTTAAAAACAAATGGTAACAATAAATGTGTGTATATATATATATGTATTTATACAAATTTGTTTATATGTATATATATATGTATATATATTTATTTAATAATAAACTAAATTTAATAAAAAAATTCAGCTGATATAATGTAAAACATACATGGATAGAAAATCAGAGTGTTTAATACATGTTCATACAGTAATTGACACTTGGGAAGCATCCTTAAAATTAATATCAAATTAAATGATAAATTTTATTCCATGTTAATAATTTTTGTAAATTCCCCCACATAAAATGATAAATAATAACATATAATAATAACCATGAAAGAATTATCCCTTTATAAAATGTTAAAAAATCTCCAAAAAAATGATAAGATTTAAATAATGCTTTATGAATATCTTAAAACATAATATAATTAACAAAAAATTTAAATGAATATTTAAAGTTATAAATAATAACATTAAAAATATATTAATTACCCTTGAAATAAAATTGGAATAAAAATACTAAAATGATGTTTAAAAAAATAAGGTGGCATTTGAATCATTCTAAAATAGAATTTTCAAAATTCGTTTTCCCCTTGAAAAACATTTTTGGCAAAAAAATTATTTTTATGATAATAAAATTAAGGGGATTCTTGAATCATTTTAAATATCTAGTTTAAAAAACATTATTTCCCTTAAAATGAAGAATCATTTTTCTTGGAAATATGAAACAAATTTAAAATAATTTCCCCTATAAAATAATAAATATATTTTGAAAATATTGTATTCACTTACTTGGTATTTTAAAAAAATGATTAGGAATTTCCCATTCAAAGATCACCCATTCATAGGTTACACATAAAAATAACTCATTTCCATCATTTTCATTGTTTCAATTGAAACTTGTGTATTTATTTATCACATATCTAAGTAGAAATTCCTTTTGATTTTTCTTTCTTCCAAACTCCCTTGTTTAAATCCATATATATTTTACCATATAATCAATATATGGAACTATTAGGGTGACCTTTAAATAGTCTTTAAATTTCTTATTTTTATCTATATGTGATAGATTGTGTGTTTCCTTCCTCTCAAATCCAACTGTATGTGTAAACCAATATCTGGTAAAGCTGTTTTTTTCCTTTGAATCATGTGAGGTCCCCTCCACATGTGTCCATCACACATATAAAATGAAATTAAGAAACTTCTTGGAGTGGTAATCGATGGTGATGTGGGATCACTTGTGAGGTAAAACATTGTACTAACATTGGAGGTTCTTGACCATGGAAAAAATGTTGGTTAGAGGTGTCAATGATTCCAAAAGGCAATTAAGGTGGACCACACAATGAATATTTTGGCACTGTCTCAGGCTATGTCGATAGTGTAGGGAGGTCATTGGTGATAGTGGCAGTTGTGGGTGGGTGTAGCTGTATGAGGGAGTCAAGGTGGTCAACACTTTGGGGAGAAGAAACCCCTTCTGCTTGATTGTTTTTTCACTCTTATTATTTTTTTTTTTATTATTACTACTACTATTATTATTATTATTATTATTATTATTATTATTATATCATGCATATATCAAATATTTCATAATAAAATTTTTATAAACATAACCTCAAATTTTTGATTCCTTAAATACTTCTATACATATATTAACATTTTTCTTATAATATGAATATAAATACATATATTGACATTTTATGTTCTATAGTAATATATTAATTTCAAATTAATTTTCCATTAAATACCAAATATATTTTTTAAAAAAAATTATATTATCTATGACTATATTTATTTTGAATTGATATTTTATTTATTATTTATACATCCTATATTATATAAATGCTTATACTATATATATTAATACTTATTATATTTACTTTAGAATGTACTTTATTCCATATTAACATTGTTTTTCTTGAAATTGATAAAAAATATATTTACCATCAATTAACATTTCTCAAATTTTATTATATATTCTAACATTTTAACATATGAATTTATATTTTTAATTGAATATATTTATGTCTAAAATAATTTCAAATATATAAAAAGTATTTATATATATAATATGAAAAAAAATATTTAATTTCGTCCATAATATATAAAGAAGACATAAATATTAAATAATACATTTATATAAAAAACCCCGAGGTGTTATAATTCGAATGATTGGTTTTTATTTTTATTTTTTATATTTTGTTTTCTTTTTTTATTCATGATCAAATATAGTTGGATCTGATTGTAAGAGTTTAACCCATTACCTAAAATTAAAATCCATTGGTAGAATGAATCCTATATTTCCTCAACTGCATCATCTAATAAAAAAATCAAATATGATACTAGTTTCATATTAATATCAACTTTTCAATTTTTCCAAATGTATACCCTTAATATTAGATATCCTTGTTAGATGGAATCTCAAATGATAAATTCCCACAAAATGATATGATCAATTTCATAAATTAATACTTTATATTCTTGGGCCCTGAATATTTTGATTAATGTTTTTGATCCTCATTGCAGTTGTTTTGGGCCTATTCTTGCATTTAGTCCTAGGCGGTTCCATTTTTCTCCCAATTATAATTTTTTAGTTTCTTGGGTCTTCAAGATTTGTCATATTACCATAAAATTATCAAATTTATTCCCACTTTTTCACGACTATTTTTCTGTCAAATAAAAAACAAGTTATCATATATGTTCCTTTGATCTAGAAGAATCTGTCTAGACTAACAACGGTACACATCAAGATTTCAAATTCAATTTTGGATGGCCAGTCATCAATCTAGTCATTCATCTCTCCATGATATCTTAGATATATGGTTCCATAACTATAATTACCCTTCATATTTTCAAACCTACAGAAGAATAGAAGAGAAAAAAAATTCTTAGATGACTTCAAACACCGTAGATTAACGAACCCCATGCTACTAAAACTTAGATCACCTCCATCTCTTATAGTTAAAAAATAATATTCATGCTTTATAACTCTCTATATAAAATCATATATTTTATAGATCCCATCATGCCACTATATTTACCATGCTCGGACAAATAAAAAAATGAGATTTTATGATGATTCGTTTTTATACTTATCAACCCTAAACTGACCACATATGAATTATTTTAGTCTTTGAATATAACAATTTGGTGCAACTCAAACTTATCAATCATATACATTAGTATCCTGCAAAAAAATAAAGCCCAGTTTACTATAATTTATCAATCATGTACTTTATAATCACATTTTTAGTTTGGTATTTTAAATCATTTAATTGTAAATATCCTTCTACATCATCAAATTGTGGCCTCTCACTAGGCCAAATCCATCTAGATTAATATTTTCATAAAAATATGAGTTCTCCCATTTAATATACCAATGTGATGCAACATGATGTATGATTGAACTTCAATAATCTAGTTTGGATTCAAGAATCAAGTGTAGAGGTCTTGGTCAGAGGTATATTTTAAAAATCAATACAACCACTCCAATCGTTTAAAAAAACATGGCTATATCAGCACCTCTACTTATAAAATACAAACACATAATTCATATATACCTCTTAAAAATTATATTTTCACAATTAGAAAGACAAACACTTCCAAGGTGTATTTTGGATCAGAATCAAGTAGTACCAAAATCTTTAGAAATCGGTTGGGTATCTACAAGAATCATTATTCATTGTTGTCTCTATATAATGCATTAACAAAACCTCATCAGTGGTTATAGAGTTCAAAGTGAATCATTTCTCAATATTGAGCATCCCCTTCAATCATGGTAGATTGTAAATATTCAATCTATTGGTT
This sequence comes from Viscum album, assembly GCA_963277665.1. Lineage (NCBI taxonomy): Eukaryota > Viridiplantae > Streptophyta > Magnoliopsida > Santalales > Viscaceae > Viscum > Viscum album. The sequence continues at coordinate 480,862,950 of OY728141.1, forward strand.
TTGGATTTGGTGACTCATAACATTAGGTTTGAATGGCTTGAGTTCTCCCATTTTTATTCATCCCAATTAGAGTCTTCGATATTTATTCATATGGACTTAATATATAGTGATATAATTCATATTTATCATCTTACATAGGAATATTAGGCTCTACTTTACATCCAGTAAACTCATCTTCTCCCTAGGGCTCATCGTATTCAGCACTCCTTATCTTACTTGATTGATCTTGGTAACAACAAGATCTCCCAGACTCAATCTATTTTGAATCCCAATTGGAGTCGTCATATTCATCATTTTTAAGCCTTCTCTAGTTGGTGTTTGTGGATTGGTGGACTTCTATATCATCCTCTATTGTCGACTACGATTTTTTTTTGTCAATTGGATTTGGGATTTGCAGTAGATCAAATTTTCACATTACAGTTGATCAAGATGTGTTGTGGTTGATTTTGAGTTTTACTTCATGTTAAATAAAATTTTTCTATGGTCGATTGAAATTAAAGACATGGCCACAGGAGTTTTTTGTAAAAAAATTACATTTAGTAGCTTGAAAATCAATATATGGTCTCTCCATTCATTTTCCAAAATGTAAACTCCAATTTTTTTACATAAAGTTTTATTGGAAGATTACCAAATTTCTAAAATGGAGACATTTATTTTTTAGTTTTGGTCTTCAGAATATAGAAATTTCCACTTCATGAGATTTTAAAATTTTACATTGGGTCCTAAAAAAATAGATTCAATTCATATGAACTACTTTAACATAGAAAGTGACATTAATATTTACTAACAAAAAATTATTCCACAATAAATGTATAAAATAAAATTTTGGAATTAATGATTTTTTTATGAGATTTTAAATTATATATAAAAAACATGAATAACTATTATTCAACAAAAATTCACAAAAAATTCCATCTAATTAGGTATTTTCTGTTAAAAAGTTTCAAATAATTAAAACAAAGATCCTTTAATCAAATGAAACTAATGGTAAATTTTTTTATAAAAACAAGTATTTATATTGAATAGAACTAAAAAATCATATAATCATTCTCTTAAATATGGGAACTCAATTAGAGGACCTATTTAGAAGTTATACACCAAAAATAATTCATTTTTAACAATATTTTCAATCAATAGGAATTGCGACCTCAGTTAAACAATAAATCATAACTTTTACATTATAATCACATTATCTAATTTAATACTCTATTATTTTACAAAAAGAGATGTGTAAAAACTTCCAAAACACAAGAAACAGTATAATGATAAAAAAAATATAGAAAGGATACGAGAACAAGAAGACAGATATGAAGTTTAACAAGCAACAAATCTAGCACCAAGTTATTCAAATTTCTACTACCTATCATAGATCTAACATAATGAAATTTTCAACACTCATCCTCACTCAGTGCATGAATGATTAATTAGATCAAATATCACTCGATCCTAAATAGTGAACACTCAAATAGAGAATTTCATCAGTATAAGGGTCTTCCTTCAGAATAAAAAAAATTCAAAACAAATTTATTCTAGATAGGAAGTATCCAAATCCAAAATGACTATGCTAAGATAATCCAATAATACCACAAAACATACCACACTCTACTGAGTGAAATGGGAGAGGAATGATGAATAAAAATGTGGTAAAAATAGTAGAAACTATTCATTATATTTTTTGTGTTACCCAATCTACATACTTTACCATCATATTCATATAAGAGTAATGATGAAGAGATATGATGAAATTGATGTTTGACCGCTAGAAATCTTCAACCCTCGCCTCTTTGAACTATCTTCACAAATTATCCCTGCATGAAAATATTATTGAGAACATGGAACACAAGAATGTAGAATAATTAAATAACATTTCATGAATAACCAATGATAGAATTACTGAATGAGAGGGAGGGAAATTTAGTACCCTCCAATTGAGAATCAATTAACATAAAATTATTCCATCCAATAATTTGAAATCAATATCAGAAAAAATAACTAATAAAGATAAACTAATATGTAGTACCACCCACATCACATTATCCTAGGATCTCTTCACTAGCTAAAATTGATATCCCAAATAATAGTAGTAAATATCCTATAAAATAATTTCCTCCACTCAAATTCTATTGACATGAGCATTAAGAAAAATAAATTAGGAAGTCACCCCACAAAAAAACCATAGGAATATTTATAAAAAATTATGATAGTAACTTTATTGATCTCAACCAGATCTTATAATAAATTTTAGATTTAGGGAACCTAACATGCATCTGAATTTGTTTCTCTATACCTTTCCATAGTTCATGAATGTACCCCATGACATTTACATAACACTTTTCAAAGAGGTGTTACCTTCACATAGACCTCCATATTCTTTTATGTAGAAGAGTAGTATGCTTCAGGGATTTTCCATATCCCTATATCCTTGAAAATACCTTTAAATAATATCATAATAACCCTTGAAATATAATTCAAGTACATAAATACCCTTAAAAAGACATATAAATATTGTTAATAACCCTCTTAAACTTTCGTTTCACCCATGTATGAGTATCAAAGTGTGTAGCACTACACTTCATAAGATTTTGAATGTTAATTTTAGTCATCAACAATGTAGAAACTCAGGTTTTGGCCCTGTCAGACTTTGGAATATTCATACAAAAATTTCTAGAGCAATGAGTGAAGACAACGTGCGATTCTGAGGCTCGGTGTGCTCAAAATTAATTTTATAAAAACATTAAGTATTTTTATACTATGGAAAAAGAGGAAATGATTTATCTCTTAAATGGTATCTTAAATCACAAATATGAGGTCACGGTTGCATTCGGAGCATTCCGTTTACCCTAGGTGTGGTGTAACTTTTGCGGGTGTGGGCCTGCTATAGAAAATGGTGATTAGGGAAATTTTCATAAATAAATAAACATGTTTTTATGGGTGTCGGCTTGAATAACTCTTGAAAAAAGCATTAGATCACAATTCTGAGTGCACAGATGCGTTCATAATGTTGTGTATAAGAACCAGGATCTTCGTTTCAGGTATGGCTTTCCTTTTTCTGGAGTTTTTGAGAAAAATAATGTTTCTAGAAATTTTTGAAGTACACGTTGTGTTGTTTCTGAGTACATGCCATGTACTCTTTTCCCACTTGAAGCCATGTACTGGCCGTGTCTGGGCCACACACATAGTGTGTGGGGGTGACATGGAGGCTGATTTTGGAATATTATAGAAAGACCTAGTACACACCGTCTATTCTAAAAGAAAATGTCATGTATTTCTTCATTAACTGGACCGAGGTTACACCTAATCGACGAAAATGTATTCTTCTCTAGCTTCTTCAACCAAGAGTTCTGGGAATCTGTGGATCTTCAATGATCCACCATTCCTCCATCTGTTCTCTGATTCAAGCACGGTTAATTGCGTTGGAATCACAGCGGTGAGTTCTTCCTTCTTGTTGAGGCTTGTTTTCCAATTCTTCCTCCTTCCCATGTTATCATGGTTTGAGAGTTTTGGACGTTTTCTCAGATCTACGGCATTTGAGGGTGAATCAGTCATTGTGGTTCAAGTATATAGATATCCTAGAATCGAAGTAGGTGTTTTGTGACTTACTTTTCGATGTCTTTGAGTTTTATGTGCAAATTCCACCAATACCTGTGAACGAGGTATTGCATGTTTACCTTTTTCCCCTTGTTGTTTTCCTACCTTTCTTGTATGCTTGCGTAGAGGTAAATTGATCATGTTAGAGGATATCGTATTGTGCTTGGATGTTTTTCCAATGCTTTGTTCTGTTCACAACCTTTGGGGTCTCGTTTTCCTTTAGCTGTTACACCTGTTTCCATGATTTGTTATTATAGGTTGAAGTGAAATTCATAACATGCTTGTTTCCCTATAGAATATTAGAAAAGTATCTCTATAGGTGTACTTTGGTTAGACAAGTAGCTCTGTAGGTGTACTTTGGCCTTATAGTATTATTATGCACTGACCGTCATGGGACTAAGAGAACCTGGTGCTATAGACTATAAGGGATAGACCGAGTGATATTCCCAATGAGTCTTAGACATTATAGACTACAGGAGGGTAGACCGAGAGATATTCCTCAGAGATTCATGGACATTAGACTATAAGGGATGGACCGAGTGATCTCCCAGAGAGTCTTGGATTATTATAGACTACAGGAGGGTAGACCGAGTTAGCTTCCTCAGAGAGTCTTACCTTGTTCGTTTTCTCTTAAGAACCTTCCCAGGCTAGAGGAGGAATTGACTGAGTGAACATCCTTAGAGAGTCTGTGGTATACCTGAGGCTATAGGAGGAATTGACCGAGATAGATTCCTTAGAGAGTCTCTAGACCTTGGGGCTAAGAGGGTTTGACCACGTGATCTTCCTCAGAGATTCCCTGACTACCCTAGACTATAAGCGCAATTGACCAAGTGAGCTTCTCTAGAGATTCTCATGAAATCGTATGACCAAACCAGAGGGGTTAGGTGGAGTACACTGCCCAGAGGGTTGTGGTACTTCTTGGATAGTACTAGAGGGGATGGCTGTGATTACTTCCCAGGGGGGTTTCGTTTGTGGTTAGATGTTTTCTTCTCTACTGCATGATGTGATGTGGTTTGACTACTGTTGTACGTCACCCTGTTACTGCTTACTGTTTAATGCCTACTTCTTGCTGTTGTTGTTTACTTATTATTGTAATTTTTCCTACCATATACTCACTGGCTATTAGGCATAGATCTTCAAGTGGTTGCCTACTGGGATTTTACCTCACACCCTATTTGGGCCATGCTTTTGGGCCTAAAAAAACTATGTTGTGGCAGGTATAGAAAAAGGAAAGCACCCTTCGACTTCTGGTACTTGATTGCTTGGAGCAGGAGAGAATGGGAGCAAGCTTTGGCTTGCGATGCTGAGGAACTGTTTTACATTCCACATACTTGTTTTGGTACTGTGATGTTTTCCAGCATTGTGACTGGTTTGGCTGCTTTCCTAGATATGTACATTGCATCATTTCATATATACATATGTGCTCCAGTTTGTTGATTTAGTCTTCCACTGTTTATATTGTTGGTTATTATTTCCTCTACTATTGCATGTTTATCTATTTCTGTTGTGTACTCTGCCAATGAGGGCATATTTTCTCCACTATAACACCCAAGGCCCTCGCTACTAGTCGGCAGGCTATGGAATTTGGGGAAATGTTCTTGAGGCTATTTGACCAACCGGGTACAGGGCACCTTTGGGTGGATTCCGGAACCGGGATGTTAAAAAGTGGTATCATAGTAGTTATTTTTCTCTTTCTTTACTATTCGGGGACTTTATCATGGGATAGGATGGATTCAGTACTTGGTGTTAAGCTGTGCTCGGGAGTAGCTAACCCGTGTACAGGGAAAAGCCAATCTACCTCGCTTATTGTAGTTTTCTGGTTTTGCAATGTTACAGTTGATATGATTTCACCTATAGTGATTCACATGACTTGTGAGTAATTGTTTTGAATATTGCGGTTCTATTTCTGTCTCAACCTAATGAGATGATGGTATGTCATCTCATGCATCATATAGGCACTTGTAGATATCACATGCCATGCATTCTTTCAATGCAATATAGGGTGAATTAGCGATTGCATACTATTCTGATAGACTTTGTATAGATTATGCATGATGTTGTGATAAATGCTTGATATAATCTCTTCTGCTTTGTTAGAGGATTGTTTGTATTGTATTTTGCTTAAGTGAACCCCAAATTTTGATTCAGGAGGTGTTATGGGCCCTCTTGAATCATAAAGTGGTGGATCATGGTCCTGTTTTCTCTTGTCTATGATTCTAGGAGATTCCAAGATTTGATTCGCGGGGAGTATGGGCCCTCAAAGATCATAATTTGGAACCTCTTTGCCTTGTTTTTTGTGTTTTCTGGGCTTCTGGGAAGTTTCTAAGCTACTGCCCAGAAAAACACAGAATACACGACATGTACTTTTGACAACATGCCGTGTAGTTTTTAGACTGTGTCACTGACCATGTGAGCAGGGACACGCTGTTGTAGAAATTCCTTTAGGAACACGCCATGTACGATTGGTACACGCTGTGTTGTTTCGAGCAGTGTACCCAACCCTGTCATGAACAACACGGGTCGGTGATATCTTCTCCTATACACGTTGTGTTTTTTTGGAAACACACCGTGTAAGGGAAACCATGTAGAAGTCCGTGTAACTAAGAAAACATGTCGCCGAGATCGTGTTTAGTACACGCCGTGTCCCGAGGGAACACACCGTGTAGTCTTGGGCTAGTTTGTACCATGTAGGTTAGCCATGTATGGAGACTCAGGCAGGGGTTTAGAGTTCAAGTACACACTGTGTGCGGGAACAACACACCGTGTAGGTTGGGGTGTTACATGACCAGTAGTGGAAAGAGTATAAACCCATGTTAATGGCTAAAGAAGACACACCATATAGTTTTTGTACACACCGTGTAGTCGTGTTTTTTAAAACTTGATAGTTTCTTATCCCTATTCCCATTTTGTACTCTTGTGTTTTTAGTCCTTGATAATTCTGATCTAAGGTGTGCTTTTGATCTTTCAGAGCTATGCCTCCACGACGTCCTCTGTTCGAATTTCAGTTTCAAGACGGTGATAAGACACCAAATATGGATGATCAGGGACCTCCTATTTATCATCCTACAGATCCTCCTGCTGTGCCAGCCTTGGAACCTACTGTTATACCCGTCGTAGGTTCTGATACGCAGTTCAGGGAGGACTTCCTAAGAATGTTGCAGACTTTTTAGGGAGCGTCGCCTCCTGCCCTGTCGATGGCTGAGTTGACGAGGGTTTTTCAGCAGCAACAACCTCCTATATTCTCAAGGGATGGAGGACCTCAGGCTGAAGAGTCATGGTTTGAGGCTACCCTAACTATCTTTGAGAATCTGGATATTCCTCCAGAGAAGAGGGTAAAGCTGGCCATTTATATGCTCCGGGACACCGCCAAGAGGTGTTGGGAGGTGATCTCACAGTCAGGGCATAAGTAGGGTATGTCTTGGGATGAGTTTCAATGTACCTTCTATGAATAATTCTATCAGGAGACCCTGAGGGCCGATCAAGCCCAGGTGTTTATGAGTCTGTAGCAGAGTACTCTCTCTGTTATGGAGTACTCATCTTGCTTCACTGAGCTGCAGCGTTTCACACCGATCTCAACAGGTGATGAGTTGTTCCTTGCTAGGAAGTTCGAGGATAGTCTCAGGCAGGAAATCCGTTCCCAGGTGAATATCTTTCATTTGACTTCTATATCGTCCATATTCCACCATGTGGTGATTACTGAGCACAATCTGAGGGATTCTAGAGCAGTGATCCTGGGCGGTTCGACATCCAGAGTAGGTGTTCCTCCTATGGACAGTAGGAAGCGTCGTATAGAGTATTCTCAATGATATCGGGGTTCACGGGATACGTCTTATGGTAGCCAGGTTGTACGCTTCCAGTGCGGTATGCGTGGGAATACTAGGCCTCATTTCCAGAGGGATCTGATGGAGTGTCGATCTTGCGGCAAGATGATCTATATTTAGCACTTTTGTCAGATCTTCTCACCTTCAGCTGGTGGTAGGGGTTCCTCTATGACCCCACGTTCTGGATATGATTGACCAGTTTCCCACCAGTCCGGAAACTAGATTTCTTCCTGCTGTTCGGGCCGAGGTCAAGGTCACGGCCGTGGTGGTCAGTCACCAGGTCATCAGTAAAATCAGAGTGGATCCGATCAGAGCGGTCAGCCAGGGGCGCAGGGCCGCAGTGCAGGATAGTCCTTCGCCGTGGAGCAGACCTATCAGGAGCAGGATCTTGGGCCTTCTATATTTTGAGGTACGATCTTAGTAGCCTTAGTTTTATCTTCATCTCTTTTTGATATTGGTGCTTTGCATATCATTATCTCTGTTTTGGTTGTGGAGAGCCTTAGGCTCTGTATATTTTCATATGCTGACTTGTTGACTCTTGACACACAGTTGTGAACGAGGACATCTAGCACAAGTTAGTACAGAGAGTTCCATCTTGAGGTTGTGGGGTGTCACTTCTTATGGGGCCTCTATGTCTTGGAGATGTCGGGCTACGACATCATTCTTGGGATGGACTGGTTGATTCCTTTCCAAGAAGTCGTCGATTACTATGACAGTAGGGTGAGCTTCATATCACCATAGGGAAGATCTTTTCTTCATAGAGGTGAGTGGGATGTCCAGCCGGGTAGAGCTAGACCAGAGCATCATGGGATAGGGAAAGATACAACCCATATTTCCAATCTTTATCTGGATGACCAGGGGACTTCATAGTTAGATTTTCCCCCAGTGGTGGATCATTATAGGGAAGTATTTCCGGAGGAATTTTCAGGTTTCCCTCTGGAGCGTGTGGTAGACTTCTCGATTGAGCTTATTCTAGGAGTGGCACCAGTTTCCATTCCTCCTTATAGGATGGCTACACCTAAATTTCAGGAGCTCAAGAAGCAGTTGGAGGAGTTACAGACAAGGATTTTCATCCGACCCAGTACTTCTCCTTGGGGTTCGACTGCCCTATTTGCGAAAATGGCAGATGGCACCCTTCGGGTTTGTGTGGATTATTGGAAGCTGAACCTGTTGATGGCCAAGAACTGATATCCCTTGCCAAGGATTGATGACCTCTTCGATCAACTTTTAGGAGCTCGGGTGTTCTCAAAGATCGACTTGAGGTCCGGTTATCATCAGTTGTGTGTTAGACCATCCAATATACCTATGAACTCCTTCAAGAGCAGGTATGGTCTATACGAGTATACAGTCCTGCTGTTCGGTCTCACGAACATGCCTATAGTTTTCATGGAACTGATGAACCAAGTGTTCCATCTGTATTTGGACTCCTTCTTCATGGTCTTCGTAGACGATATCTTGGTGTACTCTCACACTCAAAATGACCATTCCACAAATTCTGGGATGGTTCTAAGTACACTGATAGAGCATCAGATGTATGCTAAACATTCTAAATGACACTTATGGATGGATTAGATTCACTTCCTGGGTCACGTGATCTCAGAGATAGTAGTTTCAGTGGACCCAGAGAAAGTGAGAGCTGTATTTCCTGGTAGTAGCCGAAGAACGTCTTTGAGGTGTAGAGTTTTCTAGGGCTGGTTGGATACTACGGGCATTTCACATAGGACTTCTCGTGCCTAGCAGCACTATTGACAGGTCTGACCAAGAAGAGGGAAAAGTTTTTATGGTCAGATCCTTGTGAGTAATCCTTTTAGTAGTTGAAGGGGAGGTTGACGTCAGCAGCAATACTAGTCTTTCCAGAGTCGGGAAAGGGCGACACTGTTTACTGTGAAGCTTCGGGTATCGAGATATGTGCTTATATAGGGTGATGGGGTTGTTGCTTACGGGTCTCGACAGTTGAGGCCACATGAGAGGAACTACCCAACGCATGATCCAGAGTTGGCAGTAGTTGTTCATGCCTTACATTGTTGGAGAAACTACCTTCTAGGAGAGCACTTTTTGGTTTTCACTGACTACAAGAGTCTCAATTATATCTTCACTCAGCGTGATCTAAATCTGAGACAACACAGGTGGGTCAAGTGTCTTCAGTCCTTTGACTTTGAGCTCTCTAATAAGTCAAGAATGGGAAATGAAGTGGATGATGCTTTGATCAGGAGAACACAGATTCTGGCAGTTCAGGAGGCCAGTAGTGAGTGGCAGCTTATGGCTTTATTCTCTGAGATGTACATAGAAGTGCACGATAGGTAGGGAGAGATTGTCCAATCTTCTGTAGCTGTTACCTCTACACTTCATGATCGGGTACGGATGAGGAAGCTATCAGATTCAAAGGCCTTCGTCCTGCGGGAGAGTGTGTCAGGAGGGGACCCTCTTCTTAGATGGGCAGTGGGTGAGGATGAAATCTTGCATTTCCAGGTACACGTATGGGTGCCAATAGACATATGTGAGGAGATGATGCTTTATTTTCATTCCGCAATTTGGACAGTTCATCCTGGCATCACCAAGATGTATCGTGATCTACACCGCCAGTACTGGTGGCCAGGTATGAAGAAAAATGTTACAGGTTTTGTCAGGAGATGTTCTACTTGTTAGTAGGTGAAAGTATAGCATCAGCGACCAGCAGGGCTTTTACAGCAGTTACCCATTCCCAAGTGGAAGTGGAACTATGTCGTGACGGACTTTGTGATCGGGTTTCCAAGGTCACCTCGGGGAAACGATGCTATTTGGGTTGTTATCAACAAAATCACAAAGGTCACACACTTCTTGTCTATCAAGAAGACCTTCAGTGTTGATGATCTGGGACGGTTGTACATTCAGGAGATTGTACGTCTACATGGAGTTCCACACTCCATTATTTCAGACAGGGATGCATGCTTAACTTCTCGGTTCTGGAAAGGAATTCAGAAGGCTTTGGGTACACATGTACTTTTGAGTACAACATACCATCCCTAGACAGATGTCCAGTCCATGTGCGCGATCCAAATTATTGAGGATACGCTCCGAGATTACATTCTAGACTTCAGTGGTTCTTGGGAGAAGCATATTCCTCTTGTGGAGTTCTCCAACAACAATAGCTTTCAGGAGACCATTCAGATGGCACCATACGAGGCTCTGTCCTGTAGGCCATGCCGATCACCCTTATGCTGGCTTGAGGCAGGAGAGGAAGCTTTGCTGAGACCTCATCTTGTTCAGGAGACCTCTGAACAGATAGAGTTGATTCGGAAGAGGATTTCTACAACATATTCTTGACAAAAGTCTTATGCTGATCAGCGGAGATGACCTTTGGAGCTCGAGGTCTGGGAGCATGTTTTCCTACATGTCGCACTGAGTATGGGACACAAGAGGATTTAGAGACAGGGGAATCATTCACCGTGGTACGTCAGGCTGTTTGAGGTGTTAGAGAGAGTTGGTCCGGTTTCCAATTGGTTGCAACTACCTCAGAGGTACTGGGCTATGCACAACGTCTTCCATGTCTCTCAGCTTCAAAGTTTGATGTGTTGGAGAGGGGATGTTTGCGAGTACTTCCTAAGGGGTTTCTGTTTGTGGTTAGATGTTTGCTTCACTGCTGCTTGATGTGCTATGGTTTGACTACTATTGTACGTCACCCTATTTCTACGTACTGTTTACTACATACTTCTTGATGTTGTTTTTTACTATTTATTGTACTTTTACCTTTCATATACTCACCGACTATTAGGCATAGATCTTCATGTGGTTTCCTAATGGAATTATATCTCACACCCTGTTTGGGCAATGCTTTTGGGCCCAAGCAGACTACGTTGTTGCAGGTACAGACAAGGGAAAGCACCCTTCGACTTCTGGTACTTGATTTCTTGGAAGAGGATAACATTGGACCAAACTTTGTCTTGCGATGCTAAGGATCTTTTCTACTTTCCTTTGTACGTTTTTTTGTACCATGGTGTTTTCTAACATTGTGACTTGTTTAGATGCCTTCCTAGATATGTATCATGCATCATTTCATATATAAATATGTGCTCCAGTTTGTTGATTTAGCCTTCTGCTATTTATATTTTTGGTTATTACTGCTTCCTCTATTGCATGTTTATTTATTTCCTCTATGTACTCTGCCAATGAGGGCATAGTTTTCCAACTCTCTCACCCAAGGCCCTCAATACTAGTCAGCAGCCTCTGGTGTTTAGGGAAATGCGCTTGATTCCATGTGACCAACCGGGTAAGGGGCACCTTTGGGTGGCTTCCAGAACCGGGATGTTACATCGTGTTTACCCTAGGGGCACCCTAAACGTTTTTCATGTCGGGCGTAGGGTCAAAGGCGAGTCGAAAGGTGGACAGTTGGATGGAGAGGAGTAAATAAAAGAAATTAATTAAATACCCTCCCCTCCAATTTTATGTGCACGCCAATATGAAGCCACTTCTAGTGGCTCCTCCTCCCTTCCTTCTTGATTAATGACCATAATCAAGCGAACGAGGCGCTGTCAAACTCAGATCTTGATGGGGAACGCTCCTAGATCGTGCATCATCAGAAGTGGAGTGTTCAAAGAATCAATGATCTTCCAAAAGGAAGGCGGTTTGAGTTTTAAAATCTCGGATCTTGTTTACGCATTTTTTTCTTCAAATCTTCATAAGGGTTGTGTAGTTTGGGTCCCGAGCCTTCCGAAACATGTTTCAGATTTGAATTTGGATCACCGGGGTGCTCCTAGTGGTTCTTGAAATTTTTCTAGCGGACAACCCAGTTTCCAGCGGTGGACATGGTAGAATTCGATAAAGGCGGTGATAGTACGACTGATTACAGCTCTGGAGAGGCTGTTTCCAGTGGTGGCATGGTGGTTTCCGGCCAGACTGGTGGTGGTCCAGTCTGGATTTTTTGGGGGTTCCTTGAACCCTCATAACTCGAAAACTATAACACCTATTTGTGAGCCATTTACAACGACGTGTTACTTGCATCGAGAAATACCTTTTGAGCTCAATTTGATAATTTTATGAGTCTGTTTTTGTCTCGAGGCCATGATATATTGAAAATAATAACAATATTTTATTATTTTCAACTTCGACCCGTCGTATCTTCTACCTGAGGCTTCAGATTGATGTGCTATCAGTGGCATTGATACCCTAATAGTACAACGAACTTTTCAAGATATTTTTCAGTTTTTGCGACTGAGAATGGGGTGTGGACCCCACAAGGCTAGTTTTGGGCATTTATAGAGAAAAGTGACTTTTTTGTTTGATGTTTGTTTTAGACGAACGAATAGCTGATCCTGTGTGCATTTACATGGGAATTACAATGGTGTGATCCCCTTGATGAGTTTCAGGATTGAGGTGTTATCCCCACACGAGATTGCTATGGTCAATAGTACATTTTCATCTGTTGTCCATTTCAGGTGAATAAGTAACATATCCTATATGTTATCCTTGTAGATCGTGATGGTTTCATCGGTATAGGTATAGAAGGTGCGCAGTGTGGAAATGTTGTGGGTTGCCCAGGTTAGTAATGTTTAGACTAGCAGTGGTTGAGTGTTCTCCTTTGGTTTGTTCGTATGAGGGTTTGTGTGGCCTTAAAACCTTATTATAGGTTTGTGATCCCCTCAATATGATGATATTTTGATAGATTTGGGGCATCCCTCTAGTGGGTTCAGAGTGGGATCCTCTAGCTTTGCTTCCCTGGATTGGGTTCTTGGAATCGTTGTGACTTCGTTTCAACATGTGGTGATCCTATATCTAGTAGGTTAACCTCATAGGGTTTGAGGAATAATCAAGAATATGATCCCCTATGTAGTGGGTAGTGTATAGTAGGGTCGTGGAATCGTAATTTATATGATCCCCTACTCAGCATGTGGTTTATAGTAGGTTTGAGGCATCATTGGTTATGTGAACCCCTACTCAGCAAGTGGTTTTGGTAGGGTTGGTGCATCGTCAGTTTGATCCCCTGCATCGTGAGTTTTACCAGATAGGGTTTTGGTATCGTCGTGGACACCTTTACATGGGTGAAAATACTCTAGCTGAGTGATGTAATATGTGGAGCACCAGATCGGGTTTTTGTATCCTCCAGTGGTTCCTAGGAGTGATCCCCTCTTTGTGAGATTTATGAGTTACTGCAGTGGGTTCTTGTATCCTCTTGGAGATCATAGAAGTGATCTCCTATTTGAGGTGTTTTGTGTTTACACTATTTCAACATGGTGTTCTTAGTGATGATGTATAATGAGCGTGTTCTCCCGGATGGGACATCTGGGATGGTGGTGTGGGGCCCGATAGAGTATATCTCTCTAGTGTGTGTCATCTGGGATGTCGAAGCTCATGGAGTGTGTTCTCCTGGTTTGTGTAAGCCTTAGAGCTTTGAGTAGAACCTGTCGCTGGTTATGAGGGCGGTAATTCATGAGGTTTGGTGCATGATATTAGTACATCTAGTTGTTCATGGTATATATATGGGAATATACCTAAGAAGATGTTCATGGTGTTTGTATGGGAATACACCTAAGCTGATCTTACTAGTCGTGTTTAGCCAAGGATGGTCTCAAGATGGAGTTTCTCTCTCATTTGTGTTCCCTCTAGCTGTATTTAGTTGACTATTGCCTTTCATTAGCTCCCTTTTATTTTGGGGGTTTTAGGGTGCCTACTGAGTATTTTTATACTCAAAACTGCATGGTATTTTTCCACAAATGTTTGTATCTTGTGAAGACCATAAGCCTTTCGACAGAGTCCCAGGAGGACCCAGAGCAGGAAGTCTTAGTGAAAGAGACTAACCAGTTTGTTTACCAGATCTCTATAGAAGAGCTTACCATCTGGTGTATTTGGAAGTGTTTCCCTCTTTCTGAGAATGTTGGATGATTTTGTAGTTTTCTTTTGGTGGGAGATGTTTTTTCCTTTTGTAATTCTATTTCACTCTAGGTTGTGATAAATATATGCATGTATTTTCCTTTCATTTTTATATATCTATGCCATGTTTCTTGGAGGTGTATGTGGGTGCGTGTGTATAGGTACCTTAGCATAATGCCTCCCACCAGTGTGATAGCCTACTCGACACTAGTCTCCATCCCCTGGCCTATTAGAGGTTGTCTTGGGGAGTCGCGGCTCGAGACCTATTGGGTCGGGTCATGAAAGAGTGGTATGAGAGTAGGTTCTACCATTGGGATCACTAAGTGTATGTGGTCTAGCTGTGAGTTTGGTTTCGGTTTCATAAAGGCAATATTGGAATGTTTTGAGTTTGGATTCCTGCCCAGGGACTCTAGTGTTGGTGTGGAGGCCGACGTATCCATTCACGAGGACTCTGATAAACTACATTTCAACATGAGACATTAGGACACTAGTCACATGGACATAACAGAACATGAATCATATAGGACTGGGTTTTGGGTTTACCTTATTCTTCATGAGTCCGCTACCCAGATATACTCTTTGACCATGGTGCATCTTGATTTTATTTTAGGATGCCTCCATAAAGACAACAAGAGAGGGTTCCATAACGGGATCCAGGCCATCTAGAGGTTGTGGACCAGGGTGCAGGTTCTGAGGTGTGACCCCTAAGTGGTCGACCAATTGAGGCCCCACCTATCGAGCAGCTGGTTGTGCTGTTAGTGTGGGATGGGGATGTGTGGAAGCTGATTGCACTGCATGAGTTCCAGAGGTAGTGACCTTTGAGGTACTGTGGGGATCCAAACCCCCAGACAGCTTATGACTGGCTCGAAGCAGTCACCCATGTTTTTCGACTGGTGAGGACACCTCCAGATCAGACGGTGGTATTAGTGGAGAGCCTTCTTCATGGTTTGGTCGGGCGATGGTGGAGTCTAGTGATGCAGTCCCATGATGAAGAGACGCTCACATGGTAAGAGTTTTAGAATCTCTTCAGCGAAGAGTTTTATTTGGTGACACTGAGGTCAGTGCGAATCCAGGTGCTTCTGCAGCTTCAGAAGGAGGGCATGATTGTTTTTTAGTACTCAGAGATGATTACAGATCTGTCACACTACTCATTAGATATGGTTTGAGACCCATTCTTTTGGGCTCAGACCTTCGAGAAGGGCTTTCATAGAGACATCCAGGCATGTGTGGTTTCCTTGTCCCTGAACACCTATGCTGGAGTGCTGGAGCGGGCCTTGGTGGTAGAGAGATTTATGGCTGAGAAGATTCCACCTATCAGTACTGGGCACGTAGGAGATGAGACCTCATTAGCTGGTTCGGTAGCTGGTAGTCGATGATAGGTGAAGGGGTCTGGACGTGGTCAACGTTTTAGGAGGCGACCCAAGGATGGAGGACCTGAGTCTGAGGGATCTCAAGCCAGTTTCGGTCAGCCTAAGGAGAGGCAGTATTATGCTTGTGATGGTCAGGGACATATTTCTAGAGATTGTCTGACCTTTCATGCTGCTAAGAGGGAGCCGGTTGACAGCCCTCCTTGACAGAGGTAACATCTCGAGTATGGAGGTCAACCGGGTGGAAAACATGGCGATGGAGCTGGTTCAATAGTGGGAGGTGGTAGGAGGTACAAGTTTGCACCACCACTACACCTAGGTGGTCCAACTTTAGCTCAGGGGAGCTGGAGGGAGAGGGCGAGGACAACAGAAGGCCTTAAAGGCTATTTACCTTGATGCTTCATGGATGGATCAAGGTATGCTCTGTGTCCTTTCTACTATCTGTAGTAGTTTTTCTAGACAATGTTAGGTGGTAATCCTTCCTTTTTGTTTCTTGCTTGAGGTTTGTTCATGGTGTTGGTAAAACCATATGTGGGAGTTGTTTTAAGTTCTTCAAATTCATGAGGAAGAGTGGGTCCTTCACCCACCAAGAAAAATTTTAGTGACATGATTAAAACTGTTCGGGCAAGTTAGTTCTGCCAATAGCGTATAATGTTGAGCTGTGGGGGATGAGTTCTTCTGACTTAGGCATTCGGGAAGGGTTTTCTGTTGGCACACTCACTAGCATGGGAGAACCAGTTCAGAGTTAAGTTACTTTTACTCATGCTTATGAATTTTTTGGGAGGAAATATCCTAAGGGGGGTAGGATGTATCAACTTGAGTTTTGGCCCTATTAGACTTTATAATATTCCTACGAATATTTCCTAAGGTAGGTGAGAATATGGTGTGCAATTTTGATGCCCGATGTACCCATAATTAATTCTATAAAAATATAATGTATTTTCACACTATACATGAGGTGCTAAAGATTTATCTCCTAAATGGTAGCTCAGATCAAAAATCCAAGGGCATGTTGCATCAGGAGCATGTTGTTTACCACAGGCGGGGAGTAACCTTTGTGGGCGCAGGTCTACTGTAGAAAAACATGATCAATGGCGTTTTTGTAAAAAATGAACAAGTTTATTTGTGGTTGTTTTCTTGATTAACTCCTGAACTAAGCCTCATATCACAATTCATAGTGCTTCATTTCATTCATAATGACGTTTTTACCCTAGGGGTGCCCTAAACATTAACTGCGTCGGTCATGGGGTCGGAGGCGAGTTGGGATCTGGATAGTAGGATGGAGAGGATTTAATAAAAAAATTAATTAAATTACCTCCCCTTCCCTTTGATACACACACATAGAGGAAGCCTCCTACAAGATTTACTCATCCCTTCCTCCTCAACAAACAACTAGAATCGAGCGAATGATGTGCTATTAGACTCGGATCTTGACGACGAATGCTCTCGGATCGTGCAATAGTAGCAGCGAAGCATGAAAAGCATCAAAGATCCAATAAAAGGTCATTGGATTGAGTTTTAAAATATTTTTTCATGTTTATTCATTGTTTTTCTTCAAATCTTCATATGGGTTGTGTAGTTCTAGTATAGTGCTTTTCGAAACATGTTTTGGATCTAAATTTGGATCACTGGGGTGCTCCCTGTGGTTCTCGGAAGTTTTTCAGCGGAAAACCCGGTTTCTAGTGATGGCCATAGAATATTCCAGTGAAGGAGGTGGTGGCATGGTGGTAGTGTGGTGGATTCTGGCTCTGGATAGGCGGTTTCTGGTGGGGGAACAGTGGTTTCCAGTGAGACTGACAGTGGTCTAATTAGAATTTTTTGGGGGTTCCTTACACCCTCGTAACACGAAAACCATAACACCGATTTGCGTGTTGTTTGAGGAAAATAATTTCATCCATCAAGGAAGATATTTTGAGATCAATTTTAGAATTTTATGAGTCAGGTTTTAGATTGTGGCCATGCAACGTTGAAAATAATAAAAATATTTTATTATTTTCAACTTCGACCCGTCGTAACTTCTTCCTGAGGCATCTGTTTGATGTGTTGTCAGTGTAACTGAGACCTTTATGGTAAGGAGAACTTTTCAAGATAGTTTTTAGGTGATCAGATTGAGAATGGGGAGTAGGCCCCACAAGTCCAGTTTTGGGTGTTTATGGGGAAACATGACTTTTTCTTCCAATGTTAGTTTTAGACGAACGAATAGCTGATCCTGTATGTTTTTCCACAGGAATCATAATGGTGTGATCCACATAATGAGTTTTGAGATCTAGTTATGTGACCCACATGGTCTTACTATAGTGAATAGTAACTTTTTCATCGGTTGTCCATTTCGGGCGAATAAGTAGCCTATCCTGTGTGTTTTTCCAGATTGACCGTGATGGTGGCATCGGTATAGGCCTAGGAGGTGCACAGTTTGTCAATGTTGTGGGAATACTAGGTTAGAAATGTTTGGACCAATATTGGTTGAGTGTACTCCTTTGGTTTGTTCCTATGAGGGTTTGTGTGGCATTACAACCTTAGTATAGGTTTGTGATCCCCTCGATAGGATAAATTTCTGATTGAGTTGTGGCATCCCTCCAGTGGGTTTAGAGTGAGATCTGCTAGCTTCTCTTCCATAGATCTGGTTCATGGTATCGTTTTGACTGCTTTTCCACTGGCAATGATCCCTAATATAGTAGGTTAAACTCATAGGGTTTGAGGCATCATCGGTAATATAATCCCCTACATATTAGGTCCTGCATAGTAGGGTTGGGGAATTGTCAGGTATAGGATCCCCAACTCAACATGTGTTTTATTTTAGGGTTGAGACATCATTGGTTATATAATCCCCTACTTATCATGTGGTTTTGGAAGGGTTTGTACATCGTCGGTTCGATCCCCTACATCACGATTTTTACCAGATAGGGTTCTGGTATCGTCATGACCACCTTTACATAGGCGATGATCCTCAATCTGAATGATATGATATGTGGAGCACCATATTAGGTTGTGGTATCATCTAGAAGTTTCTGGGACTGATCCCATATCTATGAGACCTAAGACGTGTCAGAGTGGGTTCTTGTATCCCCTAGAGGACCCCAGTAGTGACCCCCTATCCATGGAGTTTTGGGTTTCCACTATTTCAGCATGGTATTTTTAGTGATGATGTCTGATGAGTGTGTTCTCTTTGATGGTCCACCTGGGATGGTGGGGTGGGGCCTAATAGAGTGTATCTCTAGGATGCATATCATCTGGGATGATAGATCTCGTGGAGTGTGTTCTCCTAGTTTGTGTAAGCCTTAGTATTTCTAGTAGAACCTGTCAATGGTTATGAGGTCAGAACCTCATGAGGATTAGTGCATGATATGAGTATATATGGTTGTTAATGGTATATGTATGGGAATATATCATAGAGGATGTTCATGGTCTTTGTATGGGCATACACTTAGGCCAAGCTGACTAGTCGTGTTTTGCTGAGGATGGTCTCGAGATGGAGTTTCTCTCTCATTTGGGTTCCCTCTGACTAGGATGAGTTGAGTGTTTCCTTTTAGTTTATCCTATTTATTTTGGGGTTTTGGGGTTCCTACTGAATATTTTAATACTCACCCCTATATATGCTTTTCCCACACATGTTTCTGTCTTGTGCAGACCACAAGCCTTTCGATGGAGTCGTAGGAGGACCTGGAGCAGGAAGAGCATAGAGAGTGAGACTGAATAGGGTGTTTAATGGAGTTGTACTGAGGAGATTACTAGCGGGTACTTTTGGCAGTGTTTCCCTCCTTCTCGATAGGTTATACACTTTTGTAGATTTTTTGGGTGGGCCCTATTTTCCCCTTTTATACTTCTATTTCACACTAGGTTGGGATAAATGTATGCATGCATTTTCCTTTTAGTTTTATATATATATGCACTGTTTCATAGAGGTTTATGTGGGTGCATGTGTATATGTACCTTAGGATTATTCCTCCCATAAATTTGATAGCCTACTCAACCCTAGTCTCCATCCCATGGACTATTAGAGGTGGGCATGGGGATTTGAGGCTCGAGCCCCATTCGGTTGGGTCATGACTAACAAAATACAAGAACATTTTCAAATGAGTGAATAAAATAAATTCCATATGAAATTTAACAACAATTTTTGGATAGAAATGTATTCCCACAATTAGAAGTTAAGGCAGAAAACACTGAACGATGAGAATTTTATTCCAAATAATTAATTTTAAATTATCTAGTAAAAATTACTCAAAAATAAAACGTTTTCACTCTTGTAATAATTAAAAATGGAAAGAAAAAAAAATTAGAATTATAAAACCAAAATACTAATTTTCAAAAATATATTCATAGGATAACATATTCAATAAAAAGTACTCAATATTCAATCATTATCGAATAAAATGTCATTTAGGTATTAAAAAAATCAAAAAATTATTTTTTTATCTGAATAAATTATCGAAATAAGGCCACATGAGAGGACTCTATCAAAGCCTCACTTGTAATGTCCTTTCCAAGAATTTGGTACATTATATAGAGTAAAATTTATATCCAAATATCTAATCTATTCCTTATTTGATTGGTCTAATGAATGGTATCTTCATTGGAGGTAGTCCAATATAGGGGATATACATCCAATAGTATTACCATTTGATGATTATGTCAAATCACATTGATCTCAAGTGATGGTGTTCGTATTGATATCTTTCATTTCATTGTAAAAAATATAGATACGGCCCTATGGTTTACTAGGTTGATGAATTTTTCAACCTAATATATATCTATAAGGGTTATTAGTGCCTTATCAAATGAATTTATTTTATTTTTTATAAACATGGGGTATGGTATATTTTTGGTTAAAAGATGAATTCTTTTGTCTACCAGTGTAAGTAACCAATATGGGGTTAATTTTTATATGTTTAATTATTATTCACCATTTATTTTTTTGATCACCATATTTGAGTCACCATTAATGTTAAAATAGACCAATGGTATTTGAAGGTCCCACTCTAAGAATACAATGAGTGCATTGTGTTCTCAATTATTATTACTTCAACCTTCAAAAAATTTAAAGGAATAATGTAATACAACCTTGACTACTAATATTAGGAAAATTCCCATGAAAAATCTATTATGCTATGGAAAATCTATAATTTTCTTGTTGGTATTATAAAATTACAGTCAAAATAAATCAAATATGTTTTTTAGTGACAATTATAGATAAGAATCATTAATTTAGGAGCTCTATATTGATTAGTGTACATTGAATGGAAATATATGATCCAAAATAATATTTTAGTTTCTACAAAATAACTAAAATATGATATTTGAATTGAAAGTAATAGTATTGTTGAATAAACACCCATTATGATATAAATATAGTTAGAATTGGAAGACTGAGGATGTACTTGGGAAGACTAATATGAGGGACTAGATATATCTCATAATTTTGTAGGTTGTATCACTACTTCTAAAAATCCAATATTAATGTAAGGAAATTATTTTAAATATTGGAGTATTGAGATTCAGTATCAAGTACTGGTCATCAAATATAATAGATACAGTTTTCATTTCAAGCGTCATTTTTCAACACATGAAGAGCACCATGTTATCCTTCTAAGGATACCACTTATAAAATGAGTGACTTTCCTTCTATGGGTGAAATTGATAGCAATGGGATCCTGAGGTATTGTTTTATATTTTTAAAATATTCTTGAAAATACCCATCCCACAAATACATGATTCCATTTAAATCAAAATTATAAAGGGTATACATTTTCTAGTGAGGTTTTCCATGATGAACTTGATATAGGTGAGGCATCCTTATATCCCTCTTAAATCATGTAGGTTTCAAGTGGTATCATATCAAGGATTAGCTTGGTTTTCTCTGGGATAACATGAATTCCAAGATTAATTAGAATTATACTAAGATACATTCCTGATTTCACATTATGTTCACATTTCATGGGATTCATATTTATTCCATATTTCAATATATTATTAAAAAATGATCCAAAATCCGTAAGGTGATCATTGTGTATATGGGATTTAACAATTACATAATTAATGTTTCCGTCCATGGTTTTCCCCATAGGGGGTGTAATGATATTGTGAATACCACATTGATATGTATCACTAGTAATCACAAAGGTGAATGTAATTTCACAAGATAGGTATACCTCTTATTGTTCATGGAATGTAGTGGTATCCTTATTTTTTGAGTCATCTAGATATGGTTGTATCCTGAGTACTTTTTCATGAAACTAAGGGCCTATAAACAGGTTATTTCTTCATTCATAAACTCAAATATTGGTACAATGAATTCATCAATTTAAAAATTCTATTCCAGATCAAAAAATTCAATTTAAACAATGATTCAGTCATTTATATTTTTTTTAAAAACATGATATTGGTGATACATTTAATGTATTTTATATCCCGAATAATGTTATAATTGAGGATATATTCATCATTAGACACACCTTTGTTGAGTGGGTTAGATATATTCTCTAGTATGATTTCATAAAAGAATAATGACCATCTAGTAAGTCTACATTCTGGGTGGTCACATCAGGATCAAATTTATATTTTTAGTATAATTTAAATAGAATAAATCTTATTCATGCTTCATAAAGGATATATATGTATCTTTCTCTTTTTGGAATATGGATACACTTATTAATATTGGTTGTAGATACCCCACTATACCCATATTCACATACCTATGATCATCAATGCTGATAGTGTTGCCTTCCTCAAATGATGAAGTGAAAACTCTATAAATTTTTTCCTTTTCAACATCTACCTCATTGTTGTCAAAAAAAGAAAATTAATGGGAATTTATATAAATTTATGATGACATGGGGGCATTTTCATCTCCTATGAATGGATAAGAGGTGTCTCTCAAGTATGAGGTTTCCAATATATGGTAATCATTATTGAGGGAAATATGAATATTTTACCTTCATATCCACTTCATTGGGGATGAATGTGGTGTCGATATACTATGATTCAAGAGATTATATGGGGGTATTATCTACTGCCATTGGTGATTAGGGTGAAAATTTGGTAAATTTAAATGATCATTAGGGGGAAATTTGATCAAAAAGACAATGTGGAAATATTTACTTTATGATTATCATTACCCTCACTAGAATAAAAACCCTCTTATGTATGTAAAGGTTCTACCAACACAACTGATATCAGGAAGGTGGAGATAACATGAGTAAATCTGGATTTTTGGACTTGATTTTGTTAATGTAAAATATGTTATCTTTAGTGATTTCATTGAATATATTTACAGGATATATTTTTAGGTCATTTGTGTAGTTACTTATATTGAATTATCTATCATTGAATTATTTCACTCCCTTTTGTTGTCTCTTGTATCTATATATTGATCCTTAAAAGAGTTAAAATGGAAAATATCACTATAAAACACTCCAAAATTTCCATTGAATTATTAGTTATGACACCAATTGTGTGATGAAGTCAATTCCACGTGTGAATAATTCCAAATAATTCAAAATATATCATTAAATTTGGTGTCTTTATGGATAACCAAGAAGATAGACTTAGAAACAAGGTCTCCAAATTGGGCTAAAATATAGATTCAATCCAAAGGATTTTTCTCATTATATTTATACCCTTTGATTTTTAGTGTACATAGAGATAAGATATATTCAATATATCCTATATATAATATATTATATACTAGAATGAGATATTATCTAGATCCACTATTAATAAATTACCAATGAACATTGATGTTATCAATATTATTATAAATATACTAGTGACATTTGTACCTCTATATAGTTACTTCCTTATATTTATTTGTGAGGGATATTAATTCACGAAATGAAAAATGTTAGTTTATGAATAATATATCGTATCCATAGTAATGTTAGTATTAAACACTTAACGGTTGAAAAAATATTCAACAAGTACTTCCTATAGCTCTTATGAATGAAGGAGGCCATTTTGGAACGAGAGATTGGATGAAAAACATCCAGATTCTTCAAAATAAAAAATTTATATACTATTGTACTTTATTTATTATCATGGGAATTATCCCTTGTCTATACCTAGGAAGATGAGGCTACTTATACTGCTGGATTCCTTTATTTATAACAATATGAGTGAATTCTTGTTTTCTATTGATTAAGTTGAGTCGGCCCTCCTATAGTCTGATGTGGAACAGATAAGTAAAAATTCACTAGTAATAAATCTAATATGAATTAATATATATATGAATTATATTATTTTGGTGTATATTTTTAATCCTATTATTCTTATTTATGTTCCTATCCTGAGGTTTTTACAATATATTTGGATTTAGCATAGTTGTTTCCTAAATAAAAAGATATGTATTAAAATGGTTTTCTTTAACCTACATATATTTCCTGACCTATTTACCCTCCTCGATTATAGATTGTTCATTAATATCCATGTGAATATTTATAATTGAATAATGGGGTTCCCCAGTGAATCACATTGATATAACTATATTATGACCCCTCATTCGATAAGGATTCCATTTGGTGGGATGTTTCTTGCAAAACAGTTAACTGTGGGATCATTTTATAGGATGGTTTCAGTCATCTTAATGATGGAGGGAAAAAGTCATGGGATATTTTTATTATTATGGGTATTGTTATGTGTTCCTCCTCCTATTATTTATTTTTTTGTCTGGTTATACCATCTCTTGTAAGGATGGATTTTGGAAGATTGTGATGATGAAGGAGTTGATTCTATCATAGTTAATGGAATAAGGGAATTTATTGGTTGGTTAAGAAACAATATGAATATATAATGTTACTTATTGATGGATTTTTTTCATAAAGTGATCAATATTTTTCCTTCCCTCTATTAAAACTATTTTTCATTCTCTTTCCTCTTTTGGTTTGATTGAGAAGACAAATAAAATGTTTTCAAAAGGACTGCACAATTTTACTAACCTATAATAAACAATATTATATATAATATGTTTAAATAAAAAACAATCCTATATTTTTTACCTCAAAATTTTGTGGTATGAGAAATAATTATGGTTATTTTAAGGTCAAATTCATCAAGTTTCTTGGCCTCATGTACCTTGAGAAAGTTAATTTATGACACAACGATAAAGCTCTATATAATTTTATCTTTTCAAGAATGATTTCATTTTATTATTAAAATATTTATAGGTATAATTCCTTGGGTCCTTTAATCCCCCCCATCAAGTATGAAACTAGTTTTTATTCTATTCATTGGGAGGCATCATGTTTTATTTCATTGGTTTGGGCATTAGAGGTAGTGTGGATGTTGGATTCATAAAAAATATTTATTTTTCATATTTTTTACCCCTTTATCTTTGATCTAATAGCATTAAATAATATTTTTCCTTTTAAATCCTTGTAGTATCCTAAAATATTTTTTCAGATACTACAAACTCTCAAAACCCACCATGATATATCAACTGAATCAGTTTCATGTGCATCTCATCTAGAACATTCAATAAGCAAATATCTAGTAGATACTCTTGGGGGTGTTTAGTATTCATGTAGTAGGTAAAACCCATATATATATTGTTTTAATATTATACCCTCCCATTATCTTGTTGTTTAAAATCAGATAGATTGAGGATTATTATATTTTCTAGTGTGGAGATGAACTCCTATATAAAATTTCAATAAAGATCTTCCCAACCTGTAATGGATCTTACTAGCTGGATATTGTAAAAAATAAATTCATGTCTTTACAAATGTATTTATAAAAAATATATTAATTTATACATTATACATCTCCTGGAATCCCATCACGAGTATACACTGAGAAATAAAATTTGTATGTTCATGCTATGGGTCTCAAGTTCCAGATTTTTTTGGATAGTTGGACATCTAGATTTGGGTAGAGGAAGAGTGAATCCACCTACTCAGGATATGAATTCCTTTATAAATTCATTGGTGTGTTCCATAATTTCATGGACTATATTTAGGTATACATGTAATCAGTTATGTCAATAATTTTATGATGGATGGTTGATTAAGTAGAAATTTGAGGGGAAGAAGTAAGCAGAGCCTGATATGGTCTGTTTTCACATGTTTTATACTAATACTCAATACGTGTCATCCCATGGTGGCTCACCTAACATGGATATAGTTGTAACACCAGGGTAGGGAAACCCTTATATTATTTTTCCATAATACTTTAATACATTATGTACAAGATTCTCAGTTTTTAAGAATGGTTATATTATGACCACATAGGTTGGTCAGTCTTCTCAGTTTAGTAATATCTATCGGTGGATAAATTTTTTCCTCCCCATAAAAGTTTTACTCACATAAATTTTTTATCCTTATAAATTTGGATTTCATCCACAATAGTTCTTTCAATTTAGATTCATATACAGTAAACCTTTCTTTAGTGGTGGGAGCCTTAAAATCATTGAGTGGTAAGTGGGATATGACTACACGGTTCCATTTTTCATTAGTTAATGCTCAATACAGAGGTGGAAGATGTTTTTTTGGATATCCTCTAAGGTTATGATCCTATAATTGATTATAGGTATGTACACCATATTCATGTGTTTTGGTATGAACCATGTTTTAGATAAATATTTCCTCATCATAGTCTCCCACACCGGCATCATGTTCCACATTATTTATAGGGCTGACATTAATGAAATTTTATGATACATAATATAATGTAGGGATTATTTATTCATTATATGTATAATGGGATTGGTATCCCTTTAAATATATATCATGGGAGAATCACAATCCCCCTTATAATTCATTTTATTGAGGGAAATATTTTCCTTGTGTCCTCTATGAGGATTTATTTTCTTAACAAGATGCTCCCATGAGAGTAATTTATGATGTTTAATCATGTGAGAGTTCCCAAAAATTCTATAACAAACACATTACTACATATATTTATAGATCATTTAATTTATAAAATAGCGGAGGAATTTTTTTTAATGTTTCCCCTTGTTTGGAGAAGATCGTTTTTTTTGTTGGTAGAAGTGGTTGAGATATAGATTCCCCTAAATATATTATTTATGGTTAATTTTGTTCATCCAAAATTAAATTTTAGGCCCTTAGGGGAATTTAATAATATAAGGTTTTTGGGGTGGTAATAATATAGCCACAATTATGAGCTAGGGTTGTCATTTTAATTCTACTACGATGGATACTACAAATGGCTTCTTTATTTAGTGGGTTTTATTTTAAGAGTGTGCTGGATATAGATCATATTATTAGTATGAGATCATTGATTTTAATGCTATTTTTATTTCCAAGTGTTTTTATTTTATAAATAAATAAGTATTTTCAACCTTTTTATAGGCCATACTATGTAGTATGTTAATGGACATCTCCCGCCAAGTTCACCCCTTCTGCACATTTTTTTGGGTTTTATTTTTCTATAATAACCATTTAATATATATGGACGAAATCCTAATATGTTACCTAAGGAAATTACCTTTCATGATACTTTTCTCAGTGGAATCTACTAGCTATGGAGGTAGAAAAATTTCAATTATTCATGCTCACCCTAACCTTAAATATGCAAATCAAATAGTGAATCATAAATCAAATGAAACAAAGCCTTTAAAGCATTGAGGCACACATGTTGTAGTTCGTTGTGTTTCCATCATATTTTGGATTTCATGAATTTTAATGGATTTCCTAGTCAATATAGAGAAAATTTTCATCTATATTTTTGACATGGTTGGAATATTATCCATAAAAAACATACTTCATCACAAGATAATGATGAAAAATCCATTGGATCAAGAGTAAGTAATTCATTCATTCCTATTTAAAGTTTTTTGGAATGTAATACTAAATGATGGTTATGGGTTAGAACATAATTCATAAATTTTATTTTAACAATTCGTTACTCATTACCATGGTGTTCTTAAAATATTTTGATATAGATTCCTCCACTAGATTCAATTAGGGTGGTTGTTTCTAGGGTTGCTTATTTGGCGGAGTGAGATTGGTCAGAATTTCGACCATGGTATCAATGTGTGAATGATTTAAAGATGGAAAAATGATGAGATAAAACCTTATTGTTCATTTAGTTAAGAATATATATCTCCAATTATATATAATACACCTATTGTGGTTGACCACAATCACTCAAAACCCTTCTAATAATTGGTCATTCTAAGGGATTCTTCGACAATTGGAGGAACTTTTAATTACAATAAGATGTTTTTTTTGGGTGGAGTGGGATCATAGTGAACAATATTGGGAGGACCTCTATGGTAATTTGATATTCACCATTATGGAGAGGAAAAAATATTAAATAATATCCAGCTACATGGGGGGTTTATACAAAATATTTCCTTGGGATAACCATCAGGTTTGATGTTTGACATCCACATGGAGGAATATAATGTGTGGTAAAGAAAAGGTCCAACTAATCAATTTATATTTTTATCGCAATATTTATTTTTATAGAACTCCCCATGATATAGTTTTCTATGAATGATCTTTCTTCTTCTATAAGGGGACTATCATAGAAAATGCTCTCTGGTGGGACATCAGAGTTTCTTATCACAATATCATGGGGAGGGCCTCTACAAGATCAATTTATTACACCTTATAATGATGAGTTAGAGAATGATTTGGGCACTATAAATAGATATGGGAAAACAGTAATAACACACACATGGATCCAGGTGGTAATATGAGTATTCTCATAGATTTTCGGATTTTCATAATTACATATCCCTTTTCATTTTCTCAATTTGGAGATTGGGTTTAGAATTACTCATACTGTGTTTAATAAGAGGAAGTCCACCAAAAATGTTTATGTATTTCAATTAGAATATGCCAAAAAAATTATTCCTACATGGCAGGAATTTGAACATACCCCTTACACTCTATTAAAATGTGGAGATGAGTTCCTAGAGAATGGATGGGGATATGTGTATACCTTTTAATTTTTTTCTATATATGTTGATAGTCTTATTAAAACTTAAGAGTGAAGTAATATGGGACTACAGCTATATTGAGTACATAACATATTAGAAATCTCCTTTGAGGTCTTTATGCATATAATAATTCCTCAAAGTGGATGCAATAACATTATGAAGAACTTTGATTAAAACAAATATAAGGTCATCATCTTATACCTAATTACCCACAGAGACCTAAAAATAACATATCTAAATATAAGTTGTAATATGGGTCCACATTGGAGTAAATACTAGAATATTACAACCACCTCGAGATGTATGAATATGAGTTTCTGTATTAATGGGGGTGAGAATATGTTCCCACCCTCAATTCACTACTAGAATATATGAATGGTGGAATTTTTCTACTACTTATAGGATATATTGACTCTCTTAAATGGAATAGGTAGGGATATTATCATTACATTTGATATCTATAATAATCGGTTGATCAGATTTTTTATGGTGACAGAAATATAATCCCACACCTCCAAAGGTGTGGGGATATGACCCCCTTATACTAAAAAAATTATATTAGTATATGCTAAAAAGGATTCATGTGTAGGGTCACTAAAATGGTATTTCTCTCTATATTGTTGCTATATTATATTATCATGCTCCTCTTAATTTGGTAAGAGTGTATTGGTAAGATTGATGAGTGGGATTATAGATATGGGAATTCTTTATAACTTCCTCTAGGGTATACTAATATGATTATTCTATAGGTGTAGGAACATAGATTTTGTCCCTGACATAGGGGGCCTATCTCCAATGATGAGATCTCATTTAGGGGACACTAGCCATAATGTATAGGTACAATATCTCATTGAAGAACTCCTCGATAGATTCATGAGGTGTTTGAACTATAAGAATTTGATGTCAACAATGGTCTACCTGAGACCTCATGGATAACTTATGGGGTATGGTGTGGTTATGATTGGTATCATATTCTATACTCCCAATGTTTTGTGAGGTGGAAACATACACAACTATCTCCATCGCATTCTTCTTCTACTAGTGAGGTTACCATGAAGAATGATAGTTTGTAGGAATTCTCATGCTACCCCTAGAGTGGGATGGTGCCATTGAGGTTGTGATAACTCACTTGATCATTAGAGAATTATTTTAGTAGATGTTATATTACTAATAATTCCCTATTGTTTGATAAGGAATTATCCTTTGAAATGAATATGATATATTTATGATGTTTACAAAATGAAATATGTATAGAGTGAATGGATCTCTTACAAGTGTTTCTAATTTTTTTAGGAATAGAAAACATAAAAATGAAAAATCATCAATACCACATTACAAGAATCACCATGCCTAATAAATTTCATTCATAGTGTTGGTGTGGAGATGCTAGATAATTTTTTGATGAAGTTGGCCCAACTTTTTATATCCCAAACTATATTAGCAATTGAAAATGAATTAGTAGCTATGTAGAATTCTTTACACCAATAAAGTAATGGATTTTACATGGTTTGTTGTGGTACTGTAGCATAGTGGACATACTCTATGGTAACTATATCCACACAAGTTACTATTAAATGTGTTTTTTAAGATATTATCTCAGCTAGGGTTTTATGAAATTAGAAAATTCACCTTGTAATCGTGCTCCCAAACCAAGTGAATTGATTCTGCCTCTCTACAAATGTACATATTATTCAAGATCCATATAGATAATTTTGTTCATATTCCATTTTTTTCTTTTATTCTTATTTATACCTTTTACTTATATTATATGATTTTTTTCACTTGTTTCTCTAATAATTTCCATATTAATTTATATCACACGTTCTGTCCAGAATATTAAGGATGGATTTCTCAAATTTAACAATTAATATGTAATAAGTAATGGATAAGATAAATCATTTCTGTAGAACATACATTATTGACTCTAAGACATAGTTCAAAAACAATCTTTATCAAAAAAATACCCACTTTATTCTTCTTGGTGAAAAAACATTAGAGATATAGAATACTAATTGAGTGATAATGGATTGATAGGTTCTAGGAGTGGTTCTATTATAGTAGAGAAAACATTATGTTGAAAAATAATGAGGAGAATAAAATTATTGGGCTGATAAAATCTCATAAGAATATGTATGATTATCCTTATGTGTTGATCAAAATGTTCCTGATGAGATGATTATTCAATATGATGATGATTGAAGGAATTATTTTTTATCATGTTAATGAATTCTATACCATAAAATGTTAGTTTACATTAGATGTAATTATGCTTGATGATGAGGTATATGATTTGGTATTATAATCTTAATTAATTTATAGTTGGGAAGCTGTAATAATAGTAGTTAGTAGTTCTTTTGGGAATAAAATGTCTGTTTTGAAATCTATAAGATAAGAAATCCTTAGTGATGATATTTTAGTGAGAATGAGGAATATTCTACAAATATCCTTTGAAGATTAAATGAAGAGGATGATATGTATAGAATGATAATCATAATATATGATGAAAATAAAGTTGAAAAGGATTATATAATGTTAAGGGACCCAAATATACCTGTCAAACATGCAATAAGAATGGGCACATCCAGAATGAGTGTAGAGAAAAATTGATGAAACCTAAAACCAATACATAAAACACACTTGTTGAAGGATCCAATTATGTGTTCTTAAAAAGCCTGGATATCCCTATTGTGTCTTAAATTTTATACTCATAAACTTCATTACATTCCACTTTATAGATGGCTTTCCTAAAATATTATGTTTTTTTAAATTTTGGAATAGTGAATCTTTCTGATGATGAAACCTTCTAGATTATGGTGAATGGAGATGGATATATTGACACTAATAGTGGGAGTTCTCTCATTTTGGAAAATGTAAGGAATATTCACAAACAAGTAAGAATATAAAATTTTCAGGTTTGTTGATGATGAATGTTTTAGTACCACATTCACCAGTGGTGCATGGAAGATTATCGTGGGAGTTAGGGTCATAGGGCATGGTGTACGGAATGGAACCATATAAAACATGATTGAAAATTTTACACACATGATTTCATGAATAAATTATATCTTGGGTTCATTATTTTTGTACTATAGGTCAGGCCACAGGAATGGGAAATGGTGTAAAGGTTTTAGAAACGAAATAACTGTTATTGAAATAGAAATCAGTCGAAGTTTTATTGTCTTAAAATTGTATCTATAAAAATAAAAATTAGTTTTCATTTACAAAATGTGGTAGAAAATTGATGATGAAGAAGATATACTTGGTGAAAACATATGTTTAAAGGGATACACAAATCCACTCTCTTATAGGGTCACTATACTATGTGACATTTATCAATGACTCAACTTGTAATGTATGGGTTTATTTTATAAAATAAAAATCAACTGTTTTTTACATTGTTTTTGAATTTGAATTCCATAATGGAGAAGGAGTCGAGATCAAATTTAAAATGATTGTTTCATAACAATGATATAGATTATGAAAATAATGATTTTAAGGAATTCTGTGCTTATAATGTAATTTTATTGGAAAAGACCATTCTAAGTACACCATAACATAATTGTGTGGTGGAATGTATAAATATTATTTTTTAATGAATTTTACATGAGTATTAGGATACACTCATGGTTACCCAATACCTTATATATAGAGGTAGTGGATAATGAAGAATATCTTATAAACATTTATCCATATGTAATAATGGGAGAATATATACCTAAGGTTATATGGTTTGGAAAGGAGGTAAGACACTCTTATATAACATTATTTTTTTGGAATTTATATATATATATATTTTTTGATGTAATGAAAAATCTTGATGCTAAGAAAAAGTCATGTTTATTTATTGGATATGTTGTTGAGTATTTTGGGTATCGGTTCTAGTATGATAAGAACAAAATGATCATCAAAACCCAGAATTTGAAATTTAATGAAGGTGTTATATACAATAAAAATCATACAGTTATAACTCATAGTGTTAATAAATAATCAGAGTTCCAATATCATGAATAACATGATGGTGTAACTAAGCATGTGAAATTGGAACCAATAGATCCTAGTAATCAAGTTGATTTTAGGAGATAAAAAAATTTAGAGAAGTCATTTGTATAGGTTTTCATCATTTGTACATTAGTTTTAATTGATTGGTAGTGGACAGAAATATTTTTCTGAATATGTAATGTAGGAAAAGAAGTCAAGAGAGTGTTTTTTAGCTATGAAGGTGGATATATCATTATTGCATGATAACAACACATGGGAGTGGATACCTTTGAAAAAAGGAAAGATATAATTTTAGAAAAAATGGGTATTAAAATCCATATAAAATAATGGTGTAAATAGAATATATAAGGAAAGGGTGGTGCTTTAGGGTTATGAATAGAAGAAAGGTGTAAATTTCACTGAACGTTTCCACATATAGTGATGCTTACTAAAGTCTCTATGGTTCATAGTATTGTTGCATATAAGTATTTATATATTATGAATATTGATTTGGGGACTGATTTCCATTATGCTGACCTAGATAAGGAAATTTATATATAGAAACTATAAGGCTATGTTTAGTTGGGAATGAAAAACTAGGTTTGAAAACTCCATAAAATATTATATATGTTAAAGTGGGAACTCATACAGTGTAACATTATGTTTGATGAATTCATGATAAAGAATTAATGAAAATGGTAAGGAATGGATTAGTTTTGTAATTTCAATTATTCTGTTGTTGGAAATAATATATGTATTTTTTATGTGGAGTACATTCTCATTAAACGAAACATGTATATAGAGGATTTATTAGATAATAGGGAAAATAGATTTGGAATTTGACATGAAATATCTTAGAGATGTCTGTATTATTTTTGTCATGAATACAAATAGAGATCATGTAGTTGGAACATGTATGTTATCATATTATGGAAAATTGAAATTGTTTTAATTAGATTCAGTTTGCTAGAAGCGAAGAAATGTTTTATTCCCCTGGGAATAAATTTCACAATTTCAATAAAACAATAATATAAGATATTATACGATTTTTTCTTATATGAAAATGTTTTATATGAACTAGTTATTAGAAGAATAATGTATACCATGGTCTATAATCAACCATATATTTCTCATGTAGTGAGAATTTTGAGATGGTATATAGATATTCGTGGAAATTAAATTTGGGAATTTGTGATGTAAATGTTTAGATATTTCAAGGGAAGCGAGGAAGCATCAGTTTACTTTGGGATATGAATGTTATGTTAGGGGTATTTGGATACAAATGTGGGATGTGATGTTTGTAACAAGATGAGTAATATTGGATACATGCTTACATATGGAGGAATTGTGGTAAGATGTATATCTCAACTATAGAAGGTGGTGGCACTATCCACCATAGAGGAATATTACATTGTAGTAATAGAATTCAAGAAGCGGAAGATTTAACAGATGAACTTCATGGAGGGTTTGGAATGATAGACGAATGAAAAATGTATTTCAATGTGAATGTTAAATTGTTATATATCTTGTAAAGAATCCATTATTTCATACATGAAAAAATAACATTTAGTTGAAGTATTGTTTTATCATCTATTCATGTAAGATGGGTTTAGTAAAGTGTAGATGATTCATAGAACCAACAATCCAACAAAATTTTTGATGACTTTGATGGCGACAAATAAGTTGAGTCATTATGGTTCCTTTGTTGGTCTTTTTTGATGAATGGAGTATTAGAGTTTTCTTATGGTAGAACACTATGGTAGTATTAAATGTAAAATAAAAAGTATTTTGTGAATATTTATCTTGAAATTGAATCTTTAAAAAGAATCACCCATCTGTGAGTGGAGATGAATAAGAAATCAAATTACGTGTTTTTTCATGTCATTTGAATCAATGAAGGTCATAATTACACATTATTCTCAACATCGGAGATTGTTGGAATTTTGTATCCTGATCTATTTTGGATGATGTTTGGAAAAATACATATGAACTAGGATGTATAATAGACCACAATTCTCAAGGTATGACCAAAATGTAATAGAGTTGGCTGAGAACACTACCAGTGCACTATAGTAGTACAAACTCTCTATAAAAGTGCGTGACAATGATTTTGTATTTTATCTAAATTCCTTCTACTGATACTATAGTTTCCAAGAATTATGTGACTATAGTATTGTAGCAATGCAGGTTACTATTCGCCACATTTATTTAAGGTATCTTTCGATATAAGGTTTTATATACTCTACAAATTCACTATTTAATATTACTCACAAGCATAGTGAAGTGATTCTACATATCCATGGATATAGAGTTTATTTTTGAAAAATAGTTTTTTCTAATGAATCTATTCAGCAATAATCCATCATCTCAAAAAACCAATTGATCTACAATTCACAATTCTTCATTAATACCTCCCAACTAATCATACTCATGACAAATTTACTTATTATGAGACCACTTTCTTCTAAAAATAGGAAGTAAAATGTGATAACAAAAACAACTCAAGATAAATATGAAGTATGCGTAAAAAATTAATAGCATCACAAAGTAGAGAGATACATTTATTAAAATAAAATATAAATAAACAAAAATATATAAACCATTGGTTTCCACCAATGTAGAAATAATTTTCAATTCATCATCTAAACTTTTTTCCACTAATGTATTTACCCATGATCATTTAATGGGTATGAATTATTGAAGGATTTCACTTGACATTATTCTATCTAATAATCAATAAACCATTTATTTTTTTAACCTAATCAAAATATAAAATGTTCCACAAAAATCTACAAAACTGCAATAGTTATCATGATATATAGCTCAATATGACCCCTAAAACCTCTGTGATTGCCCTAAAATATGTTAACAAAATCCCCAAAAAATTATTATATTTATTAAAAACTCCCTTCTATCATCACCCACACATAGAGAGTTTCAAAAACTCAAAAATAGATTTCATTATAGCTATTAACTACTCAATAATTATATAAATAGAATCCAAAACAACTGGTAAAACTACCAACTCCAGAATCCTAATCTTGAGAATTTTAAATTCTATAATAAGAATTTATTTTTCAGATTCTATAGAAGACTCAAATGAAATTATATTGTGAAATTTCTTCTTGAATTCATTACACACAACATCTAACTTATAAGGAAAAAATATTTCAATTATGTCAACAGGTTTATATTGAATACAATCTTTTTTTTAATAAATAATTAAACTAGAACATTCCCCATATTTAGTGATTTGTAAAAATTCAACTTCAAATGACAATGAATCATTAATAGGATCAAACCACTAAATTTCATTTAAACAAGCAACAAAAATATACTCACATATCTCAAGTTGCAAGGAATAGGAGGTCATTTTTAAATTGGTAATAGAGAAATATTGTGGAATTTTTACAACAACATAATAAACTCTCTCAGTAAGAGAACATGATTTTTTTATTTTACACTTCATGGACCTCATAAATGAGACGCATAATTTGGTTCTCATGTTTCTAAATTAATAAAAATTTCAATGTAGTTATAGATTAAATTTTTTTTAAATGTTAATGAATCGTTTCATTTATCAAGTCATTAAATGGAAAATGGTTCCCTCTCCTGGACTCATCCCATAATACTTCCTCAGAAAAATATATCAATTTAAAACTCACCAAAAGTTGAGACTATTTTAAAAATATGAATTATTCATGTCCCTCCCTTGATTAAAGAATTATTTTTCCTTTCTAAACATCAATGATAACACCATAAGTTGATAATAATGGTATCTCTAGAATGATAATAATTTTTTTCACACTCCATTTCATAGATAAGAAAATATGTGGAAATTGTGAGATTTCAAGCATTGGAAAATATATCATCTAACCTTCCATAAGGATAATCAAGTGGCATATAGACCAACCATTGAAAAGTAGTTGTTTGATTTAATTCCCTAACACCCTTCTTTTGAAATAATTAGTACACAATAATATTGATTCTAGATTAGATGTCTCAAATATAGTCTATTCCATTACCTTATATTATTCTATAAAAAAATAAAGAAGCTTCTAGGGTTATTCAATTTTGGAGGTATCTATTTCTAAACATTTCCAATTCAATCCTCAATGAGATTAATGGTTGTAAATTCTCCCCAATACCTCTTATTGGTTAATAAACATAAAATTGGTTGGAATATTTTTCATGGCCTCCATAAAAGTAATGTTAATGATGAAGTTCATAAAAATATGAAGTAATTTAATATAATTAGGTTCATCAATATTTTCAAAACTTTGGGGAAAGGAGTTGGGAGGGGAATACTTATTTAAAATATGTTTATGATTCCTCTCATCCTCAATCCTTTCTTTCATAATTTCGGCATGGAATAGTTACCACTTCATTTTCTTGAATCCTAAATATTTTAAATTGATGATTCACCATTTTGTTTAGACAATACCTTTCTTCAAAAATTTATAGATTATTAATTTTCTATATTATTATTTTTAAAATCATTTTATTTATCATTTTTACATAAATTTTTTGTTCATTTACTTTTTATTGCTATTGAATTTCATATCTTGTGGTTATAACCATGAAATTATCTCTTAGGTAAGGTATTATTGTGATTGATAGATTTCCATTATCTCTAACAACTAGATCTATTTTAATTTGTCCCATTTTATGTTCCAAAGTATGATTAATCAATATTTAATTATTTTTTAATGAACTTAATTCACCCAAAACCTTCTATAGTATTTTCATTAACTCTACATGATAATTTGAGTAAATAGCCTAATATTGATTTTAGAAAAAATATCACTTTTATAGAATGATAAGGGAAGTATGTTTTTAAGTCAATCCATTATCTCTCCAGGATAGGTTAGGGTGATTTTTATATCTATAATTGTATTGTTCTGAAAATATACTAGTATTTACTTTATTGAAATCCATATAGTCAACAAACAAAGTGCACTTGTCATTTTAATGGGAAAATAAAAACTGGGACAATATTTTTAAGTATGACAATATATCCCATAATTAAAACTCTTCTCTCGGAGAACCCTATCACTAATGACAGTATCTTGAGGGTTTTTTCAGCTCTATGACTGGATATATTTATTTTGAAAATTTTCTGAGTTTTTTTGCATAGTTATCAAAATATTATTACATTTCATCAATGGGTAAATTAGAAATATATCCAAAAACAAATATCAATCAATAATATTTTGATTATATAATTTAAGATAACTACATAAGGTATATTTCAGTAAATGGTGATCCAATTTGTTACTAGGAAAATATCCTAGTAATGATCTTAATCAATCCAAATACTCTTCAATATGCACTCCAATATCATATAAAACCCAGGTATTTTATGTCCCACCTCAATTATGACATTTTTGGGATAGAATATGGTGACAAAATCATTGAACAACCCATACTAGGTATCAATAATTTCCTCATTGCGGTTTTAAAACCATGCTCTAAATTTCCCCTTTAGACATGATGCAAAAATATCAATATCAACTCCTCCTTAATAAAATATAAAAGAGATTTTTTTTAAAGAACCATAATATTAAATTATAAAATCTATATAAATTTATATTGGGAATCCATTGAATGATGGAAGCATGGGTAGATGAGATTTTTTGATCTCATAATTCCTAGAACTAGGAGACAACATTATTAATGAAGGATTACTTGAAATTATAGGAAGTTGAAAACTACCTAGGTATTGGCCTCTTGGAGTTTTTTCCATCAATCATCCATCATTCATAATATACAAAAGAAAACTACATAGAACTTTTACTTAATATATTAATGTGGAAACCTAATTTGCATCATTTTTTAACATAATATAGACATCCTGGATGTGTTTTTGGGCTCAATAAATTTTTTTAGATATAAACCCCCCCCTAATATTTGGTTTCACTCATCTATGACCACATCCTCAAAGTAACCATGATGTAGACCTATTGAAAAATAGAAGAACCTTATAAAAGATTTTCCACTCTTATGAATCCTCCTTCAAATGCATAATTACCTTCATAAAAAACATAATGACCCATAAACATCCTACATATGACACTTACATAAACTCTTGAACCTTATGTAAAAATGAAATAATCCTTATGCACTAGCCATCATCCTTATGTGGGATGTCTCTACCTACACACTTATGCAAGTCTCTACACTTAAAAATCATAGATCATATAATTCAAACAAAAAAAACCACATATCAAACTTAGTTCATCAGTTTGTCTTCTTCATATAGTGTAGTGATCCCCAAACCTCCTTCAATTATGCCTCAAAAAATATTTAAAGACCCGAAAATTCAGTGGATAATTTTTTCTTAAATTCATGGGATTTTTACGTTTCCGTGAAAATTTACGGCGCATGATTCCGAGGAACAGTGTTCCCTGAATCAATTTTTGAAGTTTTTTCGGGTACGTTCAGTAAACGTATGAGCGGGATTTTATAACTTTTTAACCGGTGCTCGGAACTGAAATCTGAGGGCATCGTTGAACTTGCAACATCAGTGACTTCTTCGTGAGACCTTCACCACAGTTGCGTTCTAGGAGAATGGATGTTAGTTTTTGGGGTTTTTAAATAAATTATATAAAAATAAGAGGATAACTTATTTTTATTTTGGAAGTTGGGGGTGGGGGCCACCACACCCTAACCTCCCATGGAAGGTTATTGTGGAGGGGCCCACCCAAGCATAACCTCCCTTGGAAGGATAATTAAGGTGGGGGCCACCCAAGCATTGAACCCCCCTTTAACCCCCCATTTATGTGGGAAGATAACACTTCACCTTCCCCCATTATTTTAAATGTTCCAACTCCCTCAATTAATTAATTTAAGCCTTTAAATTAATTAATTGAATCCATTTGAACTCATCCCAACCATTATAATAAAGGATATACTATTATTTTATTTTGTTTGGCATAATTGTAATGCCCCGACCCTACTTACCCAGAGTCGGTGCGTTATTACATAACATTGGCATGATCACAAGAAAGATCAAATATCAAAAGACTGATTAGTTTAGTAGCCTTGGAAACACTAGATATATTCATAAGTCTTTCATTACATCATAAAAATAAAAACTAAAACAACACATTTTCTTCATTTTCCACACTCATATCCCCACATACTATCCCTGCAGTTCATTCATAAATTACTTCTTCACATCCTGGGATAAATAAAACATTTAATGGGGTGAGCTCAAATGCCCAGTAAGGATAACAATATAGCGAAAACATTCATAAAAAAGAATAAACATTTAAGGCAATATATAACTAAAAAAAAGCTTTTTAAACATGAACTTCAACATAGTCTGGAAAAAATAAAATAAAATAATTCCTTTTACATATTCACATGGATATTATACTAATCGAATAATCACATGAAATATCAATAACCACTTTCATAATGATGGAATGCATAATTCCAGACTATCATAACCACATAGCCAAGGCCTCGTGCGAAGACTAAAAATAAGATTTTTCCAAGGCCTTGTTCCTAGACACTAGTTTCTCTCATGAGACCTACCAATGCATCGTGAAGCTATAGAGGGCTCCACCCGTCACACATTAAGTCCAATGCATTCCCATATAAAAAGGTTTAAACATGACATAAACATTCGTATTAAAAATAGCATACGAAATGTATATACTTCATCCATAAACCATTAATGTTATAAAAAAAACACATCCACAGTCAAAAATATCACAAAACTT
Organism: Viscum album; assembly: GCA_963277665.1. Classification (NCBI taxonomy): domain Eukaryota; kingdom Viridiplantae; phylum Streptophyta; class Magnoliopsida; order Santalales; family Viscaceae; genus Viscum; species Viscum album. The sequence continues at coordinate 480,903,175 of OY728141.1, forward strand.
TCAATACAATATAAAAGTTTTGTATCATAATAAATGAACATCAAAAACGCGTAAAATCCATCAAAGGATGTTGTCATAGATGAAATCAAAACTCTTTTTAGATAAATATCTCTTTTTATTTTTAAATCATTTAAGAGTCATATAAAATATAAAATTTTCATTGAAAATACTCTTATAAGATTTTTAAGGGAATCTTCGACGATTTTATAATGGTGGAAAATAGCCGCACCCGCCGTATATGTTAAAAAAACATTCTTACCTTAATTCTGTCGAAAAGGTTAAAAAGCACCTTGTTTGGAAAACGATGGAAATATTCCTTTCTAAACCCCTTATAAAAATTCAAACAAGGTTTTAAATGACTTTAATCCATATTCTTGTAAATGGTAAAAAAAATTGAAATAATTTTTTAAGAAACATGTATGTGGATGATAATGAAATCCCAATAGATTATTACTTATAAACATCCTCAGACAATGAAGATATTGCGAAATAAACCCTTACCTTGTACTTTTCCTTGGTTGAGGGTAGTTTAAACTCCTATATAATGGTTAAATAATTGTGATTAAATTATTCAAGAATCATATACATTAATATGATATCATATATGATCTTTTAACATTGCTTTGTTAATAATATCTTAGAATTATCGTTGTTTCGGGTGTTAACTTACTTGTTTTCTTTTATATGTTTTGTTATGTAAGACATGTTCATCGTGGATAGTTTGTATCTTATTCATATCCATAATGATGTCATGTCCATAAACATTATTTTTAAATCATCAAATGATAATTATACTTCAATGGATACGATAGAGAATGAATCTCATCGCGTTCGTGGAGAGGGTAGTCCATACGTATGCACGAGCGACAATATCATTGTTTTGATATAATTGGATGGTATATCATATATAAATAATCATTATAATGTTATATTTATTATTTACATGAATTAAAAATCATTATTATACCCATAGAAATAATAATATATTGAATAACAATTACACCACAACGTGGAGACGGTAAGCCGTACGTACGCACATATGGTGACATGTCATTCAAAGGATGGATAGAATACTGAATATGGTTGTACAATATTTATAATAATATTACAGTATATATGAGATACTGGATTCATTAATTTATAATGGGAATAACAAAGAAAGAAGAAGCTGAAGAAGAAATGAATTTGAAAAGGGGTGGTGAAAACATTACCTCTTCTTCGGGTTCTTCCTTTTGATTTGATCAAAAGGGCTCCTTAGGTTAGCTTTCTGATCCAAATAAGGCATCTAGGTTGTATTTAGGGATGTTTAGAGAGTATTTGGGCAGGTATTGGCCGAACAAAAAGGCATTCAATGTGTGAATTAGTGAGAAGGGGGAGTGCCCTTTTATAAGAGGGGTGAGGGGAACCTTTGGGAAAGCTAGAAATATTAATTTATAATAAATTCATATTCGGTTTATAATGGTTCCAAAGTTGATTATTTAAAGGTTAAGGCGAGTCTGGGTCGAAAACCACTCAAAAAATAGAATTTATATAGGTTTGGGTTAATATATTAACCTTATCTTTATGTATTAATTCTAAGTTAATTAGTTTCACTTTTGCAATTTCTCTTTGTATTTTTATATTATATGGTTATTAAACTTACTATATAACTCAAAGAGACCTCCAAGTGGTCCTTTATTGATGCGCCTATCATGATATAAGTCTCTTGGACGAATCTTAGATTTTTAGGAATTTAATATCAATTAATAATATAATATTTTTTTTAAAAATTCTTTTATGTCAATTTTGACACTATTCAATAATTAATTTTTTTAAACTCATAAGAGAATGATTAATTCTCAAAAAGTCAATTAAATGAATCCTAATATGTCATATTAACCTATAAAAGTAGTTTAATTCAATAAAAATCTCCAATTATATTTATTTGGGTATTTATAATATCAATTATTTTAATTTGTCACTATTTTGGTAATTACTGCATCATCATTGTGTAATAAATAAATTAACCTATCTAATGTCTAAAAATTATAAATAAAATATAATTATGTAGTAAATATTTTTATATTTCTAATGAATATTTACAATCGAATTTATCATATTTATAACCCTATATTAAAAATGTTTTAGTAAATAAACATTGATTTTAACTCTCTTATCTCTTCTTTGAATTAAATAATAATAAATGTCCTAATCTAATCCAAGTGGACCTAAATGATAATATTTTATTCCTAAGGTTTTTTTGGTCGAGATACACTTGTCCAATAGAATGAAGACATGTGTTAGGGTAATATTAATATTATTTTTACCCTTAATTACCCTATTTACTTGTAACCGTGTTAAATAAAAGTAAAAAGTTACTATTCACCGAAAATTATTTTCATCTCAATGGACCACATTTTACTCCTTGGTATTAATCGTGTCTCTCAGATTTTCAAAATTCCAATCACATAAGCGGTAAAATTATGTTTTATGAAAAATTCACTTATTTAACTACCACTTAGTAGTTTCACTATTCATCAAAAAATGATGTTTTTCAGAAAAATACCAAAAATTCACCCTAGGCTAATTTCGATATTCCGAATCCAAAAATGAAGTCCATTTCGAAAGATAAAATTTATAAAATTTCAAAAAATAGGTATTACTATTCATAACGGCTAGTTTGATTGGTTGTGGTGTGTTAGAATCTCGAAGTTGCGTACAATACACGCTATCACATTATTCAAAGAGAAGCGTACCGTAGAAGCTTGGGGTGTTACATTCTCCCCTACTTCAAATAATTTCATCCTTGAAATTTATAGAATAATAGCACATGAAATGACTCGAGTGGTTCTTCATCATAATTTCCTCAGGTTCCCACGTTTCCTCTTCCATCTTATGGTTTCTCCACAAGACTTTTACCAGACACATCGTCCGATTTCTCAGCACTTGTTCTCTCGTATCAAGAATCTTGACGGTCTCTTTGCAATAACACATATCAAGTTCTAATTCTAATTCCTCGTAGGTGAGTACATGATTTGGGTCAGCCATGTATTACATCAATAGAGATACGTGGAACACATCGTGAACTTTGGAGAGACTTGGCGGCATTTCCAATCAATAAGCTACAACCCCAATTCGTCCTAAAATTTAGAAAGGTCCGATGTACCTGGGACTAAATTTACCTTTCATACCAAAATGTATAACTCCATTCCATGGAGATACCTTCAGGAAACATGATAACCAACTTGAAAGTCAAAATCCTTCCTTCAATTATTGGCATAGTTGTTCTGCCTACTTTGAGCTTCTTTGACGTGATTTTGGATTACCTTCACCTTTTCCATTGTTTCCTCCACCAGTTCTGGACCTACAAGTTTTCTTTCACCAACGTCATCCCAACTGGTTGGTGTCCGACATCTCTTTCTGTATAACGATTCATATGGTGCCATCTGAATACTTGAATGGAAGCTATTGTTATAGGAAAATTCTACCAGAAGTAAATATTGATCCCACATACCCTGAAAGTCAAGTGAGCAAGATCTCAACATGTCTTCTAAGGTTTGAATAGTCCCTTCTGATTGTCCGTCTGTCTTAGGGTGGTAGGCGGTGCTCAAATGAAGTTCAGTATCCAAGGATTTCTAAAGACTTTTCCAGAATCTTGAAGTAAAACGGGGATCAGGATCGGAAAAAATGGATAGGGGTACTCCATGAAGTCTCACCACTTCATTAATATATATTCTTGCTAGACTTTCTAGTTGTAGATCTTCTCTTATAGAAATAAAATGTGCTGACTTGGTAAGACGATCAACAATAACCCATATTGCATCGTTCCTTCTAGGAGTCTTTGGTATCCCCATGACAAAGTCCATCGTAATATTGTCCCATTTCTACTCAGGTATGGGAAGAGGTTTCAATACTCCACCAGGATATTGCCTTCCAGCTTTCACTTGTTGACAAACAATACATTTTGACACAAAATCGGCAATCTCCCTCTTCGTGTTGTCCCACCAAAAATATTCCTTCAAATATCTATACATTTTGGTGCTCCCAGGGTGTATAGTGAAATTGAAACTATGAGCATCATATAGCAATTCTCTTTTTAGATCAGGTATATCGGGAACACAAACTCTCTTCCCGAATTTCAAAAGGCCTTCTTCATACACAAAGTCTCTCAATCTCCCATCATTCACAGCTTTAATCTTCTTTTGAAATTCTTCATCATCAGTCTGAGAACAATTAATCCTTTCTACTAAAGATGTTTTGGAAACCATTTGAAAAATCATTGATGTTTCACCTTCCCTAGTTATTCCCATGTCCATCTTCACTAGATCCATGAAAATTGGATCCCTTTTAATTCTCATCACGTTCAAAACTACATGGTGTTTTCTACTCAAAGCATCTGCCACCTTTTTTGCTTTCCCCAGGTGGTAGTGTAGCATACAATCATAATTCATGAGTAATTCAAGCCATCTACATTGCCTCATGTTGAGTTCCATTTGTGAGAAAATATACTTCAAACTCTTGTGATCAGTATAAATCTCACATTTTCACCATAGAGGTAGTGCCTCCATATTTTCGAAGCAATGATCACAGCTGCTAACTCGAGATCATGAGTAGGATAGTTTTGTTCATGAGTTTTTAACTGTCGTGATGCATAGGAAATAACCCTATCATTCTGCATAAGGACACAACAAAGTCCTTTCTTCGATGCATCACTATAAGTAACGAACCCATCATTCCCCGATGGTAGAGTCAATATAGGAGCATTGACTAATCTTCTCTTTAGTTCTTCAAAACATTCTTCACACACTTTTTTCCGAACAAATTTAACCCCTTTATGTGTGAGCTTCTTTAGTGGGTTAGCCAATCGGGCAAAATTCTGGACGAAATGTCGATAATAACCTACTAAACCAATAAGACTGCGTACCTTAGTTATACTTGTCGGTTCTGGCCATTCTTGGATTTCCTTGGTCTCAGAAGGATCAACAGAGATTCCATCTTTAGAAACAATATGTCCAAGGAAAGAAATCTCCTGAATCCAGAATTCACACTTGCTAAAATTCCCATATAATTCATGTCTTCTCAGAGTCTTCAGGATAATAAGCAACTGATTTTCATGATCTTCGTAGATTTTGTAGTATAACAATATATAATCAATAAATACCACCAAAAATTCATCGAGATATTCCTTGAAAGCTCTATTCACAATATACATGAATACAGAGGGTGCATTAGCCAATCCAAAAGGCATTACTGTAAACTCATAATACCCGTACCTGGTTCGAAATGTTGTCTTCGGAATGTCTTCCTTCTTCACACACAACTGATGGTATCCAGATCGATGGTCAATCGTTGAAAATTATTGAGCTCCATGCAGTTGGTCAAATAAATCATCAATGCGAGGTAGGGGATACTTGTTCTTTATTGTTATAGCATTGATCTCCATGTAATCAATACATAACCTCATAGATCTATCTTTCTTTTTATCAAAATGAACAGGGGCTCCCCAGGGAGAAAAACTAGGGTGAATAAATCCCTTTTTACTCAATTACTCTAGTTGTTTCTTTAGTTCAACTAATTCTATAGTGTCCATTATATAAGGGGTCTTTGATATAGGACTTGATCAAGGAATTAAATTAATGGAAATCTCAACTTCTCGTTCTGGAGGATGTCCAGGTAAATCGTCCAGAAACACATCTACATATTCTTTCACAACAGGTACATCCTCTATTTTAACATTACTTTCCTCACCCATAGTCATTTCATTGTCTTCCTCCCCAATAATTGAATTTTGTTGAGATACTGGGGGTGAATCTAGATAAGAATTAGGTGGTGACGATTCTTCTCTAAAGATAAGGTGTTCCTTATCATCATCATCAAGAATCGTAACCTCTTTCTTCATACCATAAATCTTCACATCATAGTCCGAAAGCCATTCCATACCAAGGATTATATAAAACTCAGTCATAGGTATGACAATGAGATCAGCAGATAAAGAAAATTTATGTGCTCTAATGGGGACTGATTCACAAAACATTGTTGCAATGATACTTCCCATAAGAGTTTTAACTGACAACTACCTTGTTAAATCAAATTAGAAATATCTAATTTTCAAAGAAAACTAGGAAGATATAAAACAATGCGATGATCCAGAATCAAATAATGAATTTTCTAAACTTGAGGAAACCATTAAATTACCTTCCACCACATCTTTCGGAGCTTCGACCTTAGCAGTAGTGATAGCATAAGCTTGTCCTTGATCCCTTATCCTTTTCCGAGGTATGTTCCCTTGACGCTTAGGACATTCATTTGAATAATGTCCCATCTCCCTACAATTGTAGCACTGAAAATTGGTAGCTTTCTTCTTCCCATTGCAATCATGAGCTTGGTGGCCTTTTTCACCACACTAGTAACAGACACCCATTCCCTTTAAGCAAGTACAGGGGTGTTTCTTCCCACATTTACCACAGGATGGATCTTCAACCTTTCCCTTCATCCCCTTATTTCCATTCCCAGATTGATCAGTAGATCTCTTCTTCTCTTTCTTTGCTTTAAAGTCATAATACATAGAGAATTTCTTTTCAGTCTTGATAGCACATGAGAAAATGTCTTCGTACAATGAAAAGGATTGTGAGACTAATGCTCGACGGAGAAATGGTTTTAATCCATCAAACAAACGATCAATATTACATCTAGGGTTACGTATATAATCTCCAGCATACCTTGATAACCTTGTAAAGTTAGCCTCATACTTTGATACATTCTCATCCTCTTTTTGTCTCAGACTCAGAAATTTCCTTTCCATATCTACTTGATGGTCACGAGGAAATTATTTTTCTAAAAACAGATTTTTGAACTCCCTCCATTATATATTTGATACTTCATCATCTTCCTTCGTGTTTTGAATCAATGACCACCATTGATCAGCATCTCCAGTGAGGCGGAAAACTGCCATGATAACTTTTTCCATTACACTACTCCCCCAAGCCTGAAATATTTTCTCTAGGGAATTTATCCATTGCTCAGCTACTAAGGGATTTGTCCTCCCATTGAACATTTTTGTTTGTGGCCTCATGAAGTGATCTAACATTGATCCTCCACGCTACGGATCAAGGTGCTCCATACGGGTAAGGTTATTATTCATAACATGAGTGAGTTGTCCCCGTATAGTTATTAGCTGATCGACACTAGTTGCATCACCAGCTCCACTATAATTATCTTGAGCAGGAGGGAAATCCCTACATGGAGTGCATTCATTGATACTATTTCCATTTCTTCCACTAGGCACCATTTCTAAACAATTGCATAAACAAGATCATTTTATGAATCAAATTACATAATTCCATAATTATAAAACACTTAACATAAATTGAACTATTTATGGACATAATCCATAATCATAAAAATGTTTTCTTTGAGGATGTATATACTCATAAACCTTTCATAATTATTTGTAAAAAAAATTAGATTTATCCTAAGCATATCCCCTGGGAGTGTCATAACCAAGAGTGCAGCAAGGCCCGTTGTCGTGTACCAGTTCCCGTTCGAGTCTAGATCAAAGTGGTGTTTTCGGGTTTTACCCTTAGGTACATCTGTACCAGAGCTGCCTCTACCTGCTCGTATCTAGACAGGGATGTATTGCTCGAAAAACTCACAAAATCTCTATAATACCAAATTCTAGGATGTTCTTCTATACTAATCCTCAAAGTCCATCTTAAATCTATGTAGTCTAATTAGAGTTTATCTAAATCTAGCTTCTATGGTTTGTACTAAAATTAATCTGATACCAAATGTAACGCCCTGACCCCAGTTACCCAGAGTCGGTGCATTATTACATAACATTGGCATGATCATAAGAATGATCAAATCTCGAAAGACCGATTAGTTTAGTAGCCTTGAAAACACTATATATATTAATAAGTCTTATATTACATCATAAAAATGAAAACTACAACAACATATTTTTTTCATAGTCCACACTCATATCCCCACACACTATCCCTGTAGGTCATTCATAAATTACTTCTTCACATCCTTGGAAAAATAATACATTGAAAGGGGTGTGCTCACATGCCTAGTAAGGATAAAAATATAGCGGAAACATTCATAAATAAGAATAAACATTTAAGGAAATTTATTATTAAAACAAAAATCCTTTTAAACATGAACTTAAATATAGTATAGAAAAAATAAAATTAAATAATTCCATTTAATTAGAAACATGGATATTCTACTAATAGAATAATCACATGAAATATCAATAACCACTTTCATAATGATGGAATCCATAATGCCAGACTATCATAACCACGTAGCCAAGGCCTTGTGCCAAGTCAAAAAATAAGATTGTGCCAAGGACTTGTGCCAATACATTAGTTTGTCTCATGAGACCTACCGTTTCATTAGGGAGCTATAGCGGCTCCAACCGTCACATGTTAAGTCCAATGCATTCCCATATGAAAAGGTTTAAACATAACATAAAAATTCTTAATAAAAATAGAATATGAAATGTAAATAAATCATCCATAAAACATGACTGGTATAAAAATAACACATCCACAGTCAAACATATCAAAAAACCTTCAATACAATATAAATTTTTTTTATCATAATAAATCAACTTCAAATAAGCGTAAAATCCATCAAAGGATACTGACATAGATGAAATCAAAACACTTTTTAGAGAAATATCTCTTTTTATTTTGAAATCATATAAGATTCATATAAAATAAAACATTTTCTTTGAAAATATTATTATAAGATTGTAAGGTCAGCTTCAACAATTTTATAATGGTAGAAAATAGTTGCACCCGCCGTATAAGTTAAAAAAAACATTCTTACCTTAATTATGTCGAAAAGGTTAAAAAGAACCTTATTTGGAAAATGACGGAAAGATTCCTTTATAAACCTCTTATAAAAAGTCAAAAAAGGGTATAAATGACTTTAACCCATATTATTGTAAATGGTAAAAATGTTTTGAAATGAATTTTTAAGAGACATGGATGTGAATGATAATGAAATCCCAGTAGATTATTACGTATAAACAACCTCGGATAATGAAGAGATTGAGAAATAAAACCTTACCTTGTACGTTTCCTTGGTTGAGGGAAGGTTAACCACCTTTATAATGGTGAAATAATTGTTATTAAATTATTCAATAATCATATACATTAATATGATATCATATATTATCTTTTAACATTGCTTTGATAATAATATCTTAGAATTGTCGTTGTTTCGGGTGTTAACTTACTCATTTTATTTTATATGTTTTGTTACATAAGCCATGTTTATCAGGGATAGGTCGTATATTATTCATATCTATAATGATATCAAGTCCTTAAAAATTATTTTTAAATCATCAAATGATAATTATACTTGAAAGGATACGATGGAGAATGAATCTCAACGCGTTCGTGGAGACTGTAGTCCGTACGTACGCACGAGCGACAATATCATTATTCTGATATAATTGGATGGTATATCATATATACAGAATCATTATCATTTTATATTTATTATTTACATGAATTAAAAATCATTATTATACCCATCCAAATAATAATATATTGAATAACAGTTACACCATGACGTGGAGACGGTAAGCCGTATGTACGCACGTATGGTGACATGTCATTCAAAGGATGGATAGAATACTGAATATGGTTGTACCATATTTAAAATAATAATACAGTATATAGGAGATACTAGATTCATTATTTTATAATGGTAATAACAATGAATAAAGATGTTGAAGAAGAAATGAATTTGAAAAAGGGTGGTGAAAACATTACCTCTTCTTCGTGTTCTTCCTTTTGATTTGATCAAAAGCGCTCTTTAGTTTGGCTTTCTGATCAAAATAAGGCCTCTATGTTGTAATTAGTGATGTTTAGAGAGTATTTGGTTAGGGGTTGGCCGAACCAAAAGGATTTGAATGTGTGAATTAGTGATAAGGGTGACTTCCATTTTATAAGAGGGGTGAGGGGTACCTTTGGAAAAGATAGAAATATTAATTTATAATAAATTCATATTCGGTTTCTAGTGGATCCAAAGTTGATTATTTAAAGTTTAAGGTGGGCGTGGGTTGAAAACCACTCAACCAATATAATTTAGACCGGTTTGGGTTACTATATTAACCTTATCTTTAAGTATTAATTCTAAGTTAATTAGTTTCAATTTTTACAATGTCACTTTGTATTTTCATATTATATGGTTAATAAAATTACTATATACCTCCAAGAGACCCCCAAATGGTCCATTAATGATAAAAATATCATGATATAAGTCTCCTGGACGAACCTTAGATTTTTAGGAATTTAATATAAATTAATAATATAATATATGATTTAAAAATTCTTTTATGTCAATTCTGACACAATTCAATAATTGAATTTTGTTGAACTCGTAATAGAATTATTACTTCTAAAAAAGTAAATTAAATCAATCCTAATATGTCATATTAACCTATAAAATTAGTTTAATTCAATAAAAATATCCAATTATATTTATTTGGTTATTTATAATATCAATTATTTTAATTGTTCACTATTATTGTAATTACTGCATCGTCATTGGGTCATTAATAAATTAACATATTTAATGTCTAAAAATTATAGAGAAAATATCATTATTTATGAAATATTTTTAGATTTCTAATGAATATTTACAATCTAATTTATCTTATTTATAACCTTATATTAAAAATGTTTTAGTAAATAAACTTTGATTTTAACTCTCTTATCTCTTCTTTGAATTAAATAATAATAAATGTCCAAATCTAATCCAGGTGGAACTAAATGATAATATTTTATTCTTAAGGTTGTTTTTGGTTGAGATAAACTTTTCCAATAAAATTAGAAAATGTGTTAGGGTAATATTAATATCATTTTTACCCTTAATTACCCTATTTTCTTTTAACCGTGGTAAATAAAAGTAAAAAGTTACGATTCCCCGAAAATTATTTTCATCTCAATGAACCAAATTTTACCCCATGATATTAACCATGGCTCTCGGATTTTAGAACATCCAATCATAGAAGTGGTAAAATTAAGTTTTGTGAAAAAATCAGTTTTTTAACTACCACTTAGTAGTTTCAATATTCATCAAAAAATGAAGTTTTTCCGAAAAATACAAAAAAAATCACCCTTGGCTAATTTTGATATTCTGAATCCAAAATGATGTCCATTTCAAAAGATAAAATTTATAAAATTTCAAAAGGAAGGTATTACTATTCATAATGGCTAGTTTGATTTGTTGTGGTGTTTTAGAATCTCGAAGTTGCGTGCAATACACGCTATCGCATTATTCAAAGAGAAGCGTTCCGTAGAAGCTTGGTGTGTTACAATAATGTTTTGGGAGGAGCTTGGGGAAGGAGTAGAACTCTCCAACGAAGAACACGAAGAATGACATCTTAGACTTTGTCACCTCCAAACACATTCTGAAGCAAAATCTTGAGAATTGGGAGTACGTGACAAACGTGGTGACGAAGAATTGATTCCCGCCTTTTCTCGTGACTCTGGAAATGATCATAGACAAATGAGGTAGGGGTTTGAGTTGAATTTATTCTCGTTCTTCGTCGTTCAAAATATGGTTGAGATATGCTGATTGATATCAAAGTAACATGGAGGGCTCAGACCGCACAAACACAGCCTGACCCTCCCCCTTTGATTGTTCTCATTTGTTGACAACGAAGGAGGAGGAACGACCGCCAACGTCGGGCCGGCCGTGAAGAGATTGACGACACAAGGTCACCGGATCGCCCAAAGGGTGTGACACCGCCATGCCAAGCAGAAGGTGGGTCACGACTAGGCCGGGCTACGAGATAGGAGGTGTGGCGTCGTTGCGCCGCCTGGAAGGCATCAGAGCCGCGGACTGGCTGGGCTGTGGCAGATGAGGCACGACGCCGTCACTCCGCGCGGAGTGCAGCAGATGTTCGTGGCCAAGCCGAGCCACGGTGGAGGAGGTGCGGCACTGTCGTGCCACACTGTGAAGCAGGACCGTGAAACTGTCGCACCGCAGCGGAAGAGACGAAGGTGCCAGACGGGCCGGCTGCCGGAGGAGCCAAACAGCTGGCCTCTTGGCTAGACAGGAGGAGCAGGACCCTCATGGTCCCGCATGACCTGGACCGGCTCCACCTAGCGCCGGTTAGGGTCCCCACCCAAATGGATAAGCCATTCGGGTGTTCCAGGGGGTGCATGCCTCCCCTATGGTCGTGGCTAAGGCAAACCCCCGCCGAGATGCCGAGTCCCTAGGTTGACTGGGCTACCAGGCCGATCGGGCCACCGGGCTAACCTGGCCTCCGGGTCTCCATCGGGTTGGGCCGCCCTCGAGCCGGGCCTCCCCCTAGGGTCGGGCCGCCTTTGGGACGGGCCTCCCACTTGGGTCGGGCCATCCACTCAGGTTGGGGAACCCCCCTCGAACCGGGTCAGACCCACGGATCGAGTCAGACCCTAGTACGGACCGGGTCAGGCCGGGTTGGTCCAACTAGGTCAGACAGGACCCAGACCCATTTAGTCAGTTTACACATTTTCACCCATATTTTGGGCTACTGGTGTTCAATCGGTGAACCGTATACAGTGAAGGAATGATTAGAGTGAAACAATTCCTTTGGAATTTTCTACTTGAGTTTTGGACACTGTTGGAGTACGGTCATGTTGGTTTGAACCTAAAAACCAACCAGGTCCCTGCAATGAAAATGCCAATAACTAACAGATCGGGCGTCCGATTGACGCGCCGTCTGTTTCATTGAGATCCCTATGATGAGGCAGAAATTGGAGATACTTTTTTGTGGGGATTAATGATGGTTATTATATCCACCTGTATCTCGTGGAGCGGATCCTCCCAGAGACGAGCGAGAGGGGTACGAAGACCTAGGAGCAGGCTGAGACCTGACAACTGCTGACCTTTTGACTCATAGTGTTTCTACTGGCCCAGTGGGAATCACCTCTATGTGGGCGCGGCAGAGCCAGGGTGGGGAGCGCCTCTGTGTGAGCGCGGCAGAACCATGGTACTCGACACATGGAGTACGTCAGCAGGCTTCCAGGGGAGTGCCTTTGTGTGAGCGCAGCAGACCCACGGTGGAGAGCACCTCTATTTGGGTGCAGTAGATCCACAATACTCAACAGCAGGAGTACCTTAGTAGTCCAAGGATTGTGGGAAGCGCCTCTCTGTGATGCAGCATGCCCACTTTACTTGATAGAGGAGGAGTACAACATCAGTCGAGGTTCCGATAGTGTGTCTGGGGTTGTTACGTGATACTGCCCCTTAGAATAAAATCTTGGTATGAGCTGAGTCAATGACATTTGTGTTTACCTCATGAATGATATGGGTTAATTGATAAATTAGGTATATGTATGGGCATAAACCTATGTGATGGTTATCTGTTTCTTTCGTACTTTGTGTTTTTTCATTGTTGGATTGTGAGAAACCAAGAGGGTCTCGGGGTCCCTACTAATTATCGTTATTCTCACCCCTGCATGGGATATGCCCACACCTTGTTGTGTTAGTTTCAGATGACAGAAAACGCTGTTTGGGTCAGAGATTAGCAGGACTGGATGGTACCTGGATGTGGACCACTCGACGAGATGTACATAGAGTGGACAGATGGACGTGGAGCGCTGATGAGGCCATCTGTACCTACCCTACAAGTAGGAACCCTGGGGGATGACTCATTAGCTTCTATACTTCTTTTCTTTAGTTGTACTAGCATTTCAGTGTTATTTTACTTTATTATTGGGCTTGAATTTCCATCCCCTTTACTTTCGGCACACTCTTTTGTATAAAGTTTTACATAGTGGTTTACTTTCAGTTGCGTACTCTATTGTGTTTTTTACTGTTATAAATGCAATGCCTTCCCAGTTTCGGGATTTACACCTTTGGTACTAGTCGTGATGCTTTTGGACTACGGAAAGCGGGCTTGGGGTAGTCACAATATGGGCCCCGAGGGACGAGTCATGGCAAATTGGTATCATAGGAGTCGGTTCTACCACTGAACTTAGAACTCTGATATTTATTTTCTATGAAGAAATAGTGTTATGGGTATTGAGTGTGGTTTTTAGTTCAGGGAGACCAATTTTGGTGTTGTGGTTGACGTATTGATACACTAGGACCCTAACTTCTGATTTCTGACTCAGTACACAAAAACACAGATTGTGTTTGTGATTTATAAAAGTTTTCTTAATTCATCTCATCTCGGTTATCTCAACAGGTATAATCTTTTAACCATGTCGCATCTGTTTCATACAGGATGCCTCCCCGCAGATGACTAGTTAGAGCCCCGAGAGTCATACATACTGACAGCCCACAGAGTGATGAGGCCTCGGTGCAGGGCCCCTTCCCATTTGGTGCACTAGCGGTACCACTTCCTATTGGGACACCAATGCCACTAGCCCCAGCAGCAGACGATGCATGCCACTTGAGCGCGTTTCATGAGTTCCAGTGCTAGAGGTCACCCAGGTTCCGGGGATAGACAGACCCACAGGTGGATGAGAATTGAATAAAAGCTGCGGTGAGAGTTTTTAGGATAGTAGGGACACCACCAGACTACATGGTGATCCTTACTACCATCCTCCTTCCGGAAGCAGAAGAAAGATGGTGTAGCCTGATGCTCCAGGTTCATGATGAGGTGAAACTTCTTTGGACATATTTCGAGAGCCTGTTTTGGGTGGATTTTGTACCAACCACCCTTCGAGTGGTGCGAATATTGGAGATACTACATCTATATCATGGTAGCATGATAATAGTTTAGTACTCAACTAGGTTCACTAACCTCTCGTGCTACTCCACATATATGGTTCGGGACCCATTCTTCAGGGCCCGGACCTTTGAGCAGGGGCTCAGGAGAGATATCAGAGCCTCGATGATCTCCCTCGGCATCCCGACGCAGTTGGGCGGGGGGGTTAGAGAGAGGCATCCTAGTTGAGATTTTCCTTATTGAGTAGTCACCAACAGCGAGACATACTACTAGTCGACATGCAGCGGAGTCTTATACAGCTGGCAGTTGAAAGATGACGTAGAGATCCAGGAGTACCAGACCCATGGGTGGACGACTACAGAACTTAGGATCTATTGTGCGGGGAACCTGGGGTAAGGACTTACCATCCAGGAGTAGGCAGTGTTACTCATGTGGCGAGCAAGGTCACATGGCTCTTGATTATATTTCCTACCATTCAAATGACCAGCAGTCGGTTAAGGGACCTCCCAGGCAGAGGTAGAGGTTCAATCGAGGTGGTCCAAAGGGTGCAGACGGATGTGGAAGAGGAACAGGTCGAGCAGCTGGTGGTGGATGACTTTATGAGGTGTTATCACCACCACCACCACAAGGAGGTCTACCCCGACCACATAGAGCAGGTGGACAGAAGAGAGCTCTGCTTCAGGTAGCCAAGGCATACGACCATGGCCCTCTGGAGATGATTCGAGGTATGATCTGTGTCTACTCCAACTTAGCTGTAGTTTATAAAGACACAGGTTCCAGTAATTCTTTCATATCCACTTCCCTCGTTTGGATCTTGGAAATTCTGACGGATTCGTTGGCTTGATCATTACGGCTAGAGACTCCTATGGGAGTAGACTCGACATTTATGCACTAGTACCGGTAGTGTTAGCTTACTCTAGGAGGTGAGAGTTTCAGTTGGGATCTCCTCATTGTAGAATTGAGGCCTTATGACGTCATCTTGGGTATGGACTAGTTATCTACAGTTCATGCTCAGATCGACTGTATTAGGTGAAAAGTGCAGTGTGTCCACACGGATGGGACCAGGTTCACCTTCACCGGCAAGAAGGGAACCATTGCGGAACATAAAAGACTTACTCGGAGGAAGGTTCAGCAGATCACTCACCAGTTGGCTTGACTTACCCTCGGAGCAGTTGATGAGGAGATTTTGACTTATCCTATAGTGGTGGATCAGTACGTAGATGTTTTCCCTAACGATGTTCTAGGACTAACTCCTCATAGTGAGGTGGACATATACATTGACCTGTACCTAGGGACAACACCGATATCTACTCCGGCATATCATATGGCTCCCTCTATGTTTCGTGAGCTTCGGGTATATCTAGAGGATGTGTAGGTAGTACTGGATACACTCCGAGAGAACCAACTTTATAGTAAGCTCTTGAAGTGCCAGTTTTGGATTCGAGAGGTTCACTTCTTGGGAAACTTTATCTCGAAGGCTGGAGTTGCAGTGGATCCAGCAAAGATTGAGGTGGTACTTTCTTGGGATCCACCCAAGAGTGTGACAGAGGTATAGAGTTTCTTGGGCTTGGCTGGTTACTATTGGAGATTCGTTCTCGACTTCTCCAGAGTTACAGTGACACTATCAGCCTTGACGAAGAAAGGGAAACCCTTTGTGTGGTCGTAGAGATGCCAGCAGAGCTTTCATGAGGTGAGGTAGAGGCTGACTAGTGCCCCCATCTTGAGGCTTCTAGAGGAGGGCGTAGGGTATGTAGCTTACTACGATGCATCAGGGACTAGACTCGGGTGTGTCCTGATGTAGGAGAGAGATGTGATCGTTTATGTTTCTCTGTAGTTGAGACAAAATGAGCAAAACAACACCACCCATGACCTAGAGTTAGTTGTAGTGGTAATTTCCATGAATATATGGCCGCACTATCTGATGGGAGAATGTTTTACCGTGTAATCAGATCACAACAGTCTTAGGTATATCTTCTCTTAGATGGACCTGAACATGAGACAATGGCGATGTCTTGAGTTCCTCCAGGAATATGACTTCAAGATTGTCTATACTCCATGAAAGGGTAACATTGTAGAATATGCTCTCAGCAAGAGATCAGGCATTCAGCTGCTAGGAGAGGTGATGGTGTAGCTGGTCGTGTTGCAGATATCATTTGTAGATAGAGATGGTGCAGCCTTTCTATAGTCTCTCACAGTCACTCCTCCACTTCTTTAGCGATTCAGGGAGGCACAACATTGAGACATAGACTGTGAGACATGACGTGCTCAAATATCTATAGGGAAGGCACTAGATGGATTTTATGATGGTGGGGAGCACTTCATCCACTTTAAAGGACGTACTATGGTACCAGTTTCACTTCAGAAGGAAGTGTTGAGGGAGTTACATACTTCCCCTCTAGCGGTACATCTAGGAGTGGAGAAGATGTATCAGGACCTTCGACGACATCACTAATGGATAGGCATGAAGAAGGAAATAATGGAGTTTGTCTCATGGTGCCTCACTTGTCAGCAAGTGAAGGCAGAGAACCAGGTACCAGCTAGCTTGGTTCAGCCCTTAGAGATCCCATAGTGGAAGTGCGATGGGTTATCCATGTACATCGTGATGGGTCTTCCACGTATATGTAGAAGTCATGATTCGATATAGGCGATTGTTGACCGACTCAGCAAGTCGGCCCACTTCTTACTTATCAGAGAGCATAGCTCAGTAGAGAGCATTAGATGCTTCTATGTGAAGGAGATTGTGCATTTTCATGGAGAACCTTCCCCTATTGTCTCCGACCATGACACATGGTTTACTTCCCAGCTATGGAAGGGGTTGTAGGAGGCTTTCGGGAAGCAGCTTCGCTTGCACACTACCTTCCATCCTCAGACAGATGGTCAGACAGAGAGGACCATTCAGACCCTCGAGGACATGCTCCACGCATGTGTCCTCAACTTTGGTCACAGCTATGAGGACCAATTTTCATTGGTGTAGTTTGCTTACAACAACAAATATCACTCCACCATTGGTATGGAACCTTTTGAGGCCTTGTATGGTTAACCTTACATATCACCACTATGCTAGACAGACCCAGGGGAGTCAGAACTTGTGGGACTAGAGATGGTACGGGATACCATGGAGAAGATATAGATCATCTAGGACTGGATAAAGACTGCATAGATCAGGAAGAATTCGTAGGTTGATAGGAGATGGAGGCCTCCAGATTTCAAGGATAGCGACCACACCTTTCTATGGGTCTCACCTCGATGAGGTCTACGGATATTTTTCTGAGGCGGGAAGTTATCTTCGCGATTCATCGGACCTTTCCAGGTCCTCAACAAAGTAAGTGAGGTGGATTACCTCTTAGCTCTTCCACCTCAGTTGCACTGGGTGCATGACGTCTTCTACGTATCTTAGCTGAGGAGATACGTGCACGACCCTTCCCACATCATCGACCATGGAGAGCTAGACATTGATGACGGGGTGACTTTCACGGAGGTTCCAATAGAGATTAAGGATTGACAGGAGTGGGTCCTATGTGGACAGTCGATACCTCTAGTGCACATTCGTTGGAAACACGAGAACCTCCACGAGAGCACATGGGAGCGGGAGGCTTAGATGCGTTCTTAGTACCCCCATTTGTTCCCTTAGTTCAAGTTGTATCTTATGGGGATGTAAATCTCTGTGGTGGGGAGAATTTAAAGACCAAGAAATTCCAGGGAATTTTTTTTTCTTAAATTCATTGGATTTTTACGAGACTGAAAAAATTTACGGTGCTTGATTTTGAGGCCCAGTGTGCCCCGAATCAATTTCTGAAGTTCTGTTCCGGTACGTTCAGTAAATGTACGAGTAGGATTATATAACTTTTGAACTGATGCTCAAAACTAAAATCCGAAGGCACTATTGAACTCGAAGCGTCAGTGATTTCTTACTGAGACTTTCACCGTAGTTGCGTTCTAATGAGAATGGAAGTTAGTTTTTGTGGGTTTTTAAATAAATTAAATAAAAATACGGGGATAATTTATTTTTATTGTGGAGGTTGGGGGTAGGGGGAACCACACCCTAACCACCCATGGGAGGTTATGGTGGAGGGGCCCACCCGAGTATAAACTCCCTTGGGAGGATAATTAAGGTGGGGGCCACCTGTGCTTTAAACCCCCCTGTAACCCCCCATTTATGTGGAATGAAAACTCTTTACGTTCCCCTATTATTTTTAATGTGAAAACTCTCTCAATTAATTAATTGAAGACTTGAAATTAATTAATTGAATCCATTTGAATTCATGAAATCCATTATAATAAAGGATATGCTATTATTATATTTAGGTTGGCATAATATTTTGGGTGGAGCTTGGGGAAGGAGTAGAACTCTCCAACGAATAACACGAAGAAATCCATCTTTGACTTCGTCACCTCCGAACACTATTTGACGCAAATGATCAAGAATTGGGAGTACGTGACGAATGTGGAGAATGACGAATCAACACCCGCCTTTTCCGGTGACTCTATCAACAATCAACGACAAATGAGGTAGGGGTTTGAGTTGAATTTATTCACATTCTTCGTCATTGAAAATATGGTTTCGATATTCCGATTGATATCAACGTAACATAGAGGGATCGGACTGCACAAACATGGCCTGACCATCCCCCTTTGATTGTTCTTGTTTGTTGACAACGAAGGTGGAGCAACGGTGGCCAACATCGGGCTGGCCACAAAGAGATCGACAACGCAAGGTTGATGGGTCTTCAAAAGGGCGTGGCACCGCCGTGCCGCGTGGAAGCTGGGTCGCGTCCAGGTCGGGCCATGGAAGAGGTGGTGCGGTGCCATCATGCCGCATGGAAGGCAGCAAAGCCATGGCCAGGCTGGGTCGCCGCAGATGTGGTGTATCGTCATCGTGCCCTGTGGAGGGCAGCAAAGGGCCACAGCTAGGCTAGACCACAGTAGAAGAGGCGCGACTTTGGTGTGCCACGCGGTGAAGTAGGACCATGGCGCTGTCACACCATGGCAAAGGAGCTGAGTCGGCCAATCGGTCTGGCTGCCGGAGGAGCCGAATGGGTGGCCGCTTCGCCAGCTGGGAGGAGCGGGACCCTCAGGGTCTCGTATGACCTGGACCGGCACCACCAGGTGGAGGTTAGTTTTTGCACCCAAACAGCTAAGTTGTTTGGGTGTTCCACGGGGCGCACCTCCACCCTGGTCGTGGCTAAGGCGGACCTCCACTGGGCCGCCAATTCACCAGGCCGATTGGGGCACCAGGCCGACTCGGCCACCAGGACGACAAGGCCGCCAGGCCGACCGAGCTGCCATCGGGTCTGGCAGACCTCGAACCGGGCCTCCCCCCTTAGGTCGGGCCTCCTTTGGGCCGAGCCTCCCATTCGGGTCGGGTCGAACAATCGGGTCGAGTCACCCCCCTCGGACCGGGTCATACCCACGGATCGAGTCAGACCTCGGTCTGACTGGGTCGGACCGGACCCAGACCCGTTTAGTCAGTTTAAACCTTTTTGCCCATATTTTAGGCTATGGTTGTCTGATCGACGAACCATCTGTGGAAAAGGAAATCCTAGAGCGAGAGGGTTCCTTTGGCATAGTCCACTAACATTTTGGACACTGTTGCAGTATGGTCGGGTTGGTTTGAACCTAAAAACCAACTGGGCCCCTCAAATAGAAATGCCAATAACTAATAGACCGGGCGTCAAATTGACACATCATCTATTGCATTGAGATACCTATGATGAGGCGGAACTTTGAGATATTTTTGTGTGGGGATTCGTGAAAGTTGGAGTATCATCCTGTAGCTCATGGAGCGGATCCTCCCAGAGACGAGTGAGTGGAGTTTAGAGACCTAGTAGCTGACTGAGACCTAATGAATGTTGGCCTTTTGACTCGGAGTGTTTTGACTAGCCCAGTGGGAAGCACCTCTGTGAGCGCGTGGCAGACCCACAGTGGGGAGAACCTCTATGTGAGCGCAACAGACTCACGGTACTCGATACATGGAGTACCTCAACTGGCTTCCAGGGGAGCACCTCTATGTGAGCGCAGCAGACCCACTATGAAGAGTGCCTTTGTTTGAGCACAACAAATCCACGGTACTCAATAGGAGGAGTACCTTAGCATTCCAAGGATAGTGGTAAGCACCTCTGTTTGACGCAGTAGGCCCACTTTAATCGATAGAGGAGGAGTAAACCTTCATCCAAGGTTCCAACAGTGTGTCTGGGGTTGTTACTTGATACTACCCCATAAAATAAAATCCCAGTATGAGCTGAGTCAATGACTTTTGTGTTTACCTCAAAAATGATATGGGTTACTTGATAACTTAGGTATATGTATTGGAATATACCTATGTGGTGGTTATCTATTAATTTAATACTTTTTGGTTTATCCTTGTTGGATTTTGAGAGTCCTTGATGGTCTTGAGGTACCTGCTAGGTATCGTTATACTCAACCATTCACGGGCTAAGTTCGCACCTCATTTTGTTGGTTGTAGACGACGGACAACGCTGACTAGGGCAGAGAGTAGCAGGACTAGATGGTACTCGGAGGTGGACCACTCAGTGAGACGTACATGGAGCGGATGGACATACGTGGAGTACTAAGGTGGCCATCTGTACCAATACTTCAGGTAGTAACCCTAGAGGCCGACCCAGTATCTACTATACTTATTTTCTTCATTTGTACTAGAATTTCAGTTGTATTGAACTTTACTGTTGGGCTTGTATTCCTGGACACTTTACTTTCAGTACACTATTTTGTATATAGTTTATTTAGTTTTTTACTTTCAGTTGCGTACTCTGTTGTATTTTTTTACTATTATAAAGGCAATGCCTTTTCAGTTTAGGGATTTACACCTTTGATGCTAGTCGGCAACCCCTGGCCTATGGAACGCAGGCGTGCGGTAGTCATGATACGGGCCCCGGGGGTTGGTTCCTGAAAAATTCCCAAAATTAAAAATACATTGTTTTTATAATTGTAAAAAACACACATCAGAGTAAACAACTGGAAGCAAAACACTATGTAAAACTGTATACAAAAGAAGTAATGGAATTTTAAAAAGGGTTGGAAATAAAATTCCAACAGGAAAGTACAAATGAAATGAAAGTAAAAATTAAGAAAATAAAGGAGCTATTGGGTCATCCTCTGAGGTTACTACCTGAAGGGTAGGCACATATTTACACCACAACACCCCACGTTCATCTGTCTACTCCATGTATCGTCACGCCAAGTGATCCACCTCCGGGTACCATCCAATCCTGCTACTCTCTGCCTCAGTCAGTGCTATCCATCGTCTGCAACCAACACAATGAGGTGTGGGCATAGCCTGTGAAAGGGTGAGTATAACGGTACTTAGTAGGGACCCCGAGACCAATAAGGTCTCACAAAATCTAACAAGGACAAACCAAAAAGTATGATATCAACAAATAACAATTAATTAGGTATATTCCCATACATATACCTAAGTTATCTAATAACCCATCTCAATCATGAGGAAAACACATAAGTCATTGACTTAGATCAAAACATGATTTTTATTCACGATGTCGACACCAAGGCTGCTGGATAACTCCTCCTTTGTCGAGTACATTGGTTTTTCCACTACAACCAAGCGCTTCCCACTAACCTTGGACTTTTGAGGTACAATACCTATCAATTACTGTGGGTCTGCCGCACTCACACAGAGGCACTCCCCACCATGGATCTGTTGCTACAACCAAGCGCTCCCCCTCATAGCCTGTAGAGGTACTCTTTATGTCGAGTACTACAGGTCTTCCTCTACATCCAAGCACTCCTCTATCGTGGATCTGTTGCTACAAGCAAGCGCTCCCCACTGGTCCATCTGAATCACTCTGAGTCGATCGGTTAGCAGTTCTCAAATATCAACTAGCTACTAGTTCTCTGCAATCTTCTCGCTCGTCACTAGGATGGTCTACACCACGAGCTACAAGTCGATACCACATGTGTCGTGATGTACCACAGATAAGTATCTCAAAGGTCTGCCTCAACATTTGGGTCTCAACGCAACAGACAGTTTGTCAATCGGACGCCCGGTCTGTTAGTTATTAGCCTTTTAGTCCTGGGGGGCCGGTTGGATTCATGTATGAACCAACCTGACCGTATTTCAACTATACCCCGAACTCCAATGGGGTATTCTCAATGGGACCATCTATCATCGAGATTACCAGCACCATTGAAGGTGCGTCAAACGGACATCTAGTGCCAAGGATTTGGCCAAAGCAAGTAAAGGGTCGGTAGTGGGCCTGGGTCCGGTCCGACCCGATCGGACCTACTCGGCCCAAACCAATGTGGGGCAACCCAGTCTGGGTCATCCCGGACAGACCTGATGGGTCGGACCCAGCCAATTGGGTGGGGGTAGCCTGCTATGTTAGGCGTAGTCCACTAGGCCCGACCCAGCGGACTGCGAGGGCGGTTCGACCCGAATTCTTCCACGCAAGCGGATCGGCTCAAAGGACGGGGCCGGTTCGTCCAATGCTGCGAGGGGAATAGCTCAGAAGGTTAGTGGCCGGGTGGCCATCGGGTAGGTCACGTGGGGTGAGGGCAAGGCCTATGGGATGCCGGGCAGGCCGCAGTTGCACCGGGCATGCCGCAAAGGCGTCAGGTAGGGCGCTTCCAGATCCGAGCAGCACGTGAGGGCGCCGGGAAGGGCGTTAGTGGAGCCGACCAGTGCGCGGGGCACGCGGGAAGCCGATGTGGGGGTTTTGGGCAGGGCTCCAGCGGAGCTGGGCAGTGCGTGGGGTGCGCGGGCAGGTTGGCGTAGGGTACTCGGGCAGGTGGCACGGGGTGCGACTATGTTCGACCGGAAGCATTGGTTCACCACGAGGGCGGCGTGATTCAAGGAGGTCGCAGGTAGCATGACCTTTGTTCACCATCTTCTTAATTCATCAATTTTGAATTATGTGCCAAAGTAATAATAAGAAAACCCTCCTATTATTTTTGTTGGCATAATCTGTTTTTTGGTGTAGTCATTGAGGGGGAATATAGGGAGAAAATCTATTAACAAAGAACGCGAAAAAAGAGAAGAACGCTGGCGACACTCTTTCTTCTTCGACTCCTTCCCCGACCACCTACCGATCAACCCTCCAAAATGTCTTCCACGAACCTCCGCCGATCAGAATTGAGGACGTACGGCAGACATGACGAATGACAGACTCCTCCGTCTTCCTTTTTCAACTCCATCAATAAACGACAAGCGTCGAGTGAGGAATCAAAAGGTAGGGGTTTACTTTTAACTAAGTATGATCTTTACCTATGTTCTTCCTTCCTCTCAAAAACAAAGAATGAGGAATTGTTGTGCTTCAAAATTATGAACCAATTGCTACCACCCTAAACGCGGAGGGTGCGGGCCAAACCAGCATGGCCCAACCACTCCGTTGTCCTTTTTGTGATGAATCCATAACGACATGACAATGAAGTGACGATGACGAGGATAGCAAAAAAAGTTCGTGCTATCTGCGGCCTCCGCGAATCGTGCTGCCCTCGCGGCGCACCAATGCTTTTGGCTAAACACCATCGCGCCCCGCACCACCTGCCCGCATGCCCCACACCAGCCTGCCCTCGCACCACTTGTTCCCGTACCGTGAACCCGCCTGCAGGTGCACCGCTTGCCAGCACACCCCGCACCGGCCTGCCCACACGACCCGCATGCTGCCCAGCCCTACCAACACCCTGCCAGGCACCCCCGCGTAGCCTGCCGGGCTCGGTCGGTTGCCCACGCGCCCCGCGTGCAGCTCAGATTTGCCAAATCCCTTCCCTATGCCCCCGTGGGCTACCCGCGCATCCCGCGCGCTGCCCGAATCTGTTGGCGCCCTTCCCAACGCCCTCACGGCCTACCCGGTGCACCCGCGGCCCACCCGACCTCCAGTTGGCATGCCCGCGCCTCACGTGACATCACCACTATCCACCTATTAGTCGACCTCCCGAGCCTCACCCCTTGCAACGTCGGCCGAATAGGGCCCAGCCTTCAGGTCGAGCCTCATGTGTGGCAGCATCCAGGCCGAACCTCCATTGGAGTCCGGTGGGCCGGGCCCAGCGGACCAGGCCTATGTTAGCGGGCTGACCTTCCCAACGGGCTAGGTCAGACCCATCGGGTCTATCCGGGTTGACCCAGACTGGGTTATCCTAGACTGTGTTTGGTCGAGTCGGTCCGACTGGGTTAGACCAGACCCGGGCCCACTACCGACCCTTTTCTTTCTTTGGCCATATCTTTGGCACCAGATGTCAGTTTGATGAACCATCAGTGGTGATGGTAATCTGGTTGAGAGACTGTCCCATTGTGAATACCCCAATGGTGTTTGGGGTATATTTGAGATATATTTAGGATGGTTCGTACACAAATCAAACCAGGCCCCAGGACAAAATGTCTAATAACTAACAGACCGGGCGTCTGATTGACGCGATGTCTATTACGTTGAGACCCCTATAATGAGGCAGACCATTGAGATACTTAAAAGTGGGACTTCACGACACTTGTGGTATCATGTTGTATCTTGTGGATTGGACCCTACCAGTGATGAGTGAGCAGATTGCAATGACCTAGTACCTGGTTGAGACTTGACGATTGCTGGCCGATTGACTCGGAGTGATTTAGATGGCCCATTGGGGAGTGCGTGGTTATAGAAGCAGAACCATGGTAGAGGAGTGCTTGGTTATAGAGGAAGACCCGCAATACTCAACAGAAGGAGTACCTATATAGGCTATGAGGGGGAGCTCTTGGTTGTAGCGGCTGACCCATGGTGGGGAGCACCTCTGTGTGAGGACGACATACCCACAGTATATGAAGGGTGGAGTACTTCAGCAGTCCAAGGTTAGTGGGAATCACTTGGTTCTAGCGGCATGCCCATTGTAATCTACAGAGGAGGTGTTCTCCAATAGTTGTGGTTTCAAAACCATGAATTAAAATCCTAGTTTGAGCTGAGTCAATGAATTTTGTGTTTTCCTAATGATTGAGATGTGTTACTAGATAACTTAGTTATATATATCGGAATATACCTAAGTAATGGATATCTGTTGATATCATTCTTTTTGGTTTATCCTTGTTGGATTTTGTGAGACCTTTAGGGTCTCAGGGTCCCTACTGATTATCATTATACTCACCCCTTCACGGGCTATGCCTGCACCTCATTGTGTTGGTTGCAGATGACGGACATCGCTGACTGAGGTAGAGAGTAGCTGGACTGGACGGTACCCGGAGGTGGACCACAAGGTGTGACGGTACACAGAGGAGACGAACAGATGAGAGTGATGAGGAGGAAATCTGTACCTACCCTTCAGGTAGGAACCCCTGAGAACGACGCAGTAGCTACTTCACTTTTCTTTAGTTGTACTTACTTTCAGTTATACTTGTACTTTCCTATTGGGCTTGTATTTTCGTCCCCTTTTACTTTCCATCACTTCTTTTGTATATAGTTTTACTTAGTGTTTTGCTTCCAGTTGTGTTATCTGTTGTTTTTGTTTACAGTTATAAGGTTAATTCCTTCCCAATTTAGGTATTTATGCCTTTAGTGCTAGTGCCAATGTCTGGCCTATGGAAGGTGGGCTTGGGGTTTGTACGATATGAGCCCCAGGGGACGGGTCGTGACAAATTGGTATCAGAGGGAGGTTAGTAATCTGATCATTTTTTTGGTGAAGAAATAGTGTTAAAGATACTGAGTGTGGTTCTTAGTTCAGGGAGTCCAGTGTTGGTGCGGCAGCCAACATATCCATACACCTTGACACTGAATACTGATCTCAAACTCAGTGCATGAAAACACTGATTGCGTGTATGTTTTCAAAAGTTTTATTTAAGTCATCTCAACCAGGTCAGCTCACCAGATATAACTTTTTACCGTGTCTCATCTGTTCAGGATGCCTCCCCATAGACATCCATTTAGAGTTCCGAGAGTGTACATAATCATGACCACCGAGCGATGGGGCTTTTGTGTAGGGCCCTCTTTCTATGTTGGCACCTTTGGGTGGTGTACCAACAACACCACCACCCATTGAGCAGCAGATGCCACCAGCCGCACTAGCGTATGGTGTACGCCAATTGAGTGCATTGCATGAGTTCCAGCAGTAGAGGCCTCCAAGCTTACGAGGTGACATAGATTCCAAGGCAGCCGTGGACTGGTTGGAGGCGACTGCTAGAGTTTTCCACCTAGTTGAGACACCAGTAGATAAGATGGTGATCTTAGCTACTAGTATTTTTTAATGAGTGACCATTAAGATGGTTTTCTTAGTGATGAGGCCTCAGTACGTGGACCATTCCCTGAGATAGTATATTCGGGTGGTGTGTCATCTATATCACTGCTTGTTGGTCAAAAATTTCAACCAGTGATACCGGTAGAGGACACTTGTAGGCTTAGTGCCTTACACACGTTTCAACATTAGATACCCGTCAGGTTTTGAGGTGAAACTGATTCATAGGCGGTTGAGGAATGGATTGAGGAGGTGGCTGAGAGTTCCCTAGAGCTACTACAGATTCAGCATGACGACGTGTCATTAGCTGAGTATTCATCGAGGTATACCGATAGTTCCCGGTACTCAATGAATACGGTACGATCAGGGCTTCAGGGATCAAACTTCTGAGTGAGGTGTTCTTAAAGGACATCTGAGCCAACACAATTCCTCTCCACATTTCTACTTATGTTAGGATTCTAGAGAGAACCTTTATGGTTGAATTATCATTAACTGAGAGGATATATCCAGTGAATGTTAGCAGTGGGAAAGCAGGAAACTGGCACCAGTCTTAGAGACTTGAGAGTGTAAAATTGTTTTTGGATGAGGAAGTGTTAAAAAAAGATGAATCTGCAGGGAAGCAGACGTAGAAGGAGATCTAGGAGAGCATCATGAAATGGTGTACATTTCAAAATGTTACAACCACCCCCTTATGTGGAACCCACCAGGCTCAGGGAGCTTGAGGACAGAGGAAGAGAGTAGCTGAACACGATCAAGGAGTGCGACCCAAAGGCTCTAGAAATGATTTGAGGCATGGTCTGTGTCTACTACTAGCTGTCGTAACAATAGACATAGGTACCAATAATTCATTCCTTCCACAAATATTTTCCAAGACCCAGCGTATCCGGTTAAACCGTTGACTTGACCCTCACGTCTAGAGATACCTTTGGGTGGAGACTCGATAATCAAACTAATGCCGACAGTGTGATCTGACCCTTGAGGAGAGAGTTTCTGTTGGAACCTATTGGTGGTAGTGTCGAATCCTTACAACATTAGTTTGGGTTTGAACATGAAATCCAATGTGCACACTCAGATTGACTGTATTAGGAAAAGAGGTTATGGTTTATCTAAAACATTGGGATGGGGATTTTCTTGGTTAGTGAAAAGGAAAACCCAGACAGCATAGGATGGACTCATGCATAAGAGGGCGCAGTTGATCACTCATTAATCGGCCAGACTTACCTTTGTGGCAGACTTCTCTAGATTTGTAGCTCCACTATCTCCTCTGGTGATGAAGGGGGAACCATTCTTGTGATCAGAGAGATACCATTAGATATTTCAGGATCATAGGATGAGGCCAACTAGTTCCCCAATCTTGAGGCTTCTAGAGGAAGGCATAGGGTGCATGGTTTATTGGGACGCATCAGTGACTGGACTCAAATGTTTCCCGATGTAGGAGAGAGCAGTGATCACATATGTTTCTCGGCTGCTAACACCACATGAGCAGAACTACACTAACCATTACCTGGAGTTAGGAGTAGTGGTCTTCAAATTGAATATGTGGTGACACTATCTTATGGGTGAACATTTTACCGTATACTCTAATCACAAGAGTCTCAGGTATATCTTCTATCAGAAGGAACTGAACCTAAGATAGTGACGTTGTCTTGAGTTACTCTAGAACTATGATTTCAAGATAGTCTATACTATTGGGAAGTGGAACGTTGTAGTAGATGCACTCAGTTGATGCTCTGGTATATAGCTGCTAGGCGAGGCGATAGAGAAGCTGGCTGGTTTACGGATATACTTTGTGTATAGAGATGGAGAAGCCTTTCTTCAGTCTCTTACAGTCACTCCCCCACTTCGTCAGTGAGTCATGGAGGCGTTGCATGGGGAATTTGACTACGAGACATGACGTGCTCAAATATCCACAGGATAGGCACCTGATGAATTTTCTGAAGGTGGGGAGCACGTCATCCTATTCAGAGAACATAGTATGATTCCATTGTCACTTTAGGAGGATGTGTATAGGGAGTTTCACAAATTCCCTCTAGAGGTACATCCAGGAGTGGAGAAGATGTACCAGGACCTTCGACGATAGCACTGGTGGCCTGGTATGAAGAAGGAAGTAGTAGAGTTTGTCTCTTGATGCCTCACTTGTCATCAAGTGAAGGCGGTGCATCAGGTACCAGAAGTCTTGGATCAGCCTTTAGAGGTCCCAAAGTGGAAGAGGGATGAGATATCTATGGACTTAGTGATAGGACTCCCACGTACGTCCAAGGGAATTGACTCTATTTGGTTGATCTTCGACCGACTCACTATGTCGGCCCACTTCCTACTGAACAGAGATGGTACAAGCTACCACAGAGAATGTGCAGATCATCCAGGAGAGGATGAAGACTGTACAGAGCAGGAATTAGTAATATACTAACAGGATACGAAGTCCAATAGAGTTCGAGGATGGCAACCACCTCTTTTTATGGGTCTCACCTCGATGAGGTTTACATAGATTTGGATGAGGAGGCAAGTTATCTCTGAGTTTTATCAGACCTTTTGAGGTCCTCAACAGAGTTGATGAGGTGGCATACCGCTTATCTCTTCCACCTTAGTTGCACCGGGTGCACGATGTCTTTCACGTATCCCATCTGAGGAGATACGTGCATGACCCTTTCCACATCATCGACAATGGGAGTTGGACATCGACAATGGGGTGACATTTACGGAGGTTCCAGTGGAGATTGAGGATCGACAGGAGCAGGTCCTACATGGACAGTTGATACATTTGGTGCTCGTTTTCTGGCAGCGTGAGAACCACCAGGATAGAACATGGGAGCGAGAGGCTCAAATGCGTGCTCAATACCCCCTTTTGTTTCCTTAGTTCGAGTTATAGATTACGAGGACGTAAATCCCTGAGTTGGGGAGAATGTAAAGACCTAGAATTTAAATGTAAATTTTTTTAATTAAATGAGAATTTTATGGGTTTGTGAAATCTGACAGCGCGCGATTCCGAGACCCGGAGTGCCCGAAATGATCCGCGAAGTGTTTTGTTAAACATAGGTTAAGGCACATAAGCAGTTTTCCTGAAAAAGTAGAATAAATCTTAAACTGTAACTAGGATCAGAAATCTGAGGGCACCGTTATGCTCAGGATAGTGGGTTTACCCTTGGCACGACTTAAGATTAGTCGGCGTGGGCCTCCTATGAGAAAACCCAAAAATGGAATAATCGTAAATTAAATAATTAAATAATTTTTTTCAAATGCTTATATCTCACAAATGGTAACTCGGATTAAAAATCCAAGACCACTGCTGAACTTGTGAGTGTATGATTTCTTTAAAAAGATACTACCTTTGGCCAGCGCGAGCCACCAGAGAATGTTAGTTTTTGGCCGCAAATAAAATAATTAAGTGACAATTATTTTATTTTAAAATTAATATCTTCTAAAAAATATATCCGATTAAAAACCCGAGAGTACCATTGGGTTCGTTAGGGAATGTTTCACCTAGGTAGAGACTAACCTCGACCGCCGCGAGTCAAGGGTGACTGACAGTAGTTTTACGAACAATTTTTCGGGTGCGTTTAGTAAACGTACAAGCATCATTTTGTATCTTTTGAGCTGGTTCTCATAATTGAAATCTGAGGGCACCGATGAGCTCGCAACTCCGATATTTGTTTAAGAAGACTTTCACCTCGATGGAAGATGGTCGAGAATATACCTTAGTTTTTGGATTTGTATAAAAAAAGTATAAAATAACGTGTGCAACACTTTATTTTAATTAAGCTTCCATGTGAGTGGTTGTTGGTTAAAACCTCCACTTGGGAGTTGGAGGTGGGCCCGCTACACCCTAAACTCCCATAAGTGGTTATGGTGGTGGGTCCCACCCGAGCATAACCTCCCATGAGATTTTTTGATGTGAGGACCACATGAGACTAAAACCCCCCAATTAATGGGGATGGAGCTGAAACCTCTCAAATGCCTCAAATAATTTTATGTGTGGACGTAAAATTAAATGGTTTGAATTTAATTTTACATGTCAACATAAAATTAAATATTACCAATTAATTTTATGTGACAACATAAAATTAAAACTATCAATTAATTATATGTGTCAACATAAAATTAAATACTAAAAATTAATTTTATGTGTCAACATAAAATTAAATCCTATAAATTGTTTTGATGCAGGCTATGTGGGGGAAGCCTCTTGGAATCCTGCCAATAATTGTGCCAAAGCTATTTAATTCTCTTGACCCCATTTTTATATTAAGTAACCCCATAGTTGGAATTTAGGAAGGTTCCTAATAAATGAACCGTCATAAATTCCATGATGGTTACATACCTCTTCCCCTATCCTATATATAGGGAGCTTGGGAGGAGGATTTTGGATGGCTTCACCAAGCGACGAAGCACTGGTAAAGTGATGCGACACCCAACACTTAGAGGAACACTTCCACCATGAAGAATGCGAAGAACGCCAGTGACATTTTCTTCTTCGACTTCCTTCCTCAAATCCTACCGATGTGGAGCGTCGTCAACGAGCCGACATAGCATGGGATTTGAGACGTGCGGCGAACGCGGCGAACAACAACCGGAGAATCAAAGGTAGGGGGTTTAATTGCTTGATGATGTTATAAACTTCTTCTTATCTTATTCATTGGACAAAAAGGGATTTTTGCGGACGTGTTGTTAATCATCTGCTATTCTTGATGAGACAATTGATACCTCCCTAAACACGGAGGGTGTGGGACAACCTAATATTGCCTGACACCCTCCGTCAATTTTTCATTCTTGGTGTTATATGACATAGAGATGAGGTGATGGTGACGAAGGCAGTGAGGACAAAGGTTGCGCTACCAGCGACCTCTGCGAATCGCGCCGCCCCCACGGCGCATAGGTGCATCCGGCCAAACACCATCGACGCCTTGACCAGCGCCCCCACGTGCGCCGCGGTTGAACCCGTGATCTGCCTCGTGCGCCACCACAGCCTGCCCGAGCACCCCGTGTGCTACACCGCGCGCTACCCTGCGCCCTTCCCACTGCCCCCACGCCCTGCCTCGCGCCCCCACGCCCTACCCAGCACCACGTGCCCTACCGGAGGCCTGCCCGGTGCCCCCGCGCCATTCCAGTGACCTTCCCAATGCCCCCGCGCAGTGCCGACAGAATGCCCAGCGTGCGGCCCACCTGCCCAGCCCCTGTCGCTGCCTGCAGGGTTCCCCCATGCCCTGTCGTACCCTAGCTGGTGAACCAATGGCATGCCTCATAGCCTACCGCAGCCTCCCCGATGCAACCGAGACCTACCCAGAGTCCAGCCGTCCTACAAAGGCCCCACGCGACCTACTTGTTGGCCTCACGGCTGCCCACCTCTCGTGCCGTTCCCCTCATGGCATTGGATGAACCGGCCATGACCTTCTGGCCAAGCCGCCTGGGTGGCGGCATCCGGGCTGAACCACCCCCGCAGTCCGCTGGGCCGGGCCCAGCGGACTGGTCCTAACCTAGTGGGATGACCCGCCCAACGGGCTAGGTCAGACCCATCGGGTCTTTTCGGGTTAACCTAGACTGGGTTGGGCCGAGTCAGTATGATCGGGTCGGACTGGACCCAGGCCCACTACCGACCCGTTGCTTAATTTGGCCATATCATTAGCATCAGGCATCCGTTTGATGAACCGTCAGTGACGCTGGTAATCTCGATAGAAGATGGTCCCTTTGAGAATACCCCACTAGAGTTCAGGGTATATTTGGGATACAGTTAGGTTGGTTCATAAACGAATCCAACTGGGCCCCCGAGACTAAAAGGCTAATAACTAACAGACTGCTTGTCAGATTGATGCATCGTCTATTGCGCTGAGACCCCTATGGTGAGGCAGACCTTTGAGAAACTTCTACGTGGGACTTCATGACACTTTGAGTATTGAATTGTATCTTGTGGGGCAGACCCTCCCGGTGACGAGCGAGCAGAATGCAGAGACCTAGTAGCTGGATAAAACTTAATGACTACTGACCGATCGACTTAGAGTGATTCAGATGGCCCAGTGGAGAGCGCTTGGTTGTAGCAGCATACCCACAGCGTAGAAGTTCCTGGTGGTAGTGGAAGACCTGTGTTACTCGACAGAAGGTGTACCTCTATAGGCTATGAGGGGGAGAGATTTGTTGTAGCGGCATAACCATTGTGGGGAGCACCTATGTGTGAGCACGATAGACCCAAAATACTCGAAAGGTGGAGTACCTCAACAGTCCAAGGTTAGTGGGAAGCGCTTGGTTGTAGCGGCAGACCCACTATACTCGACAGAGGAGGAGTTCTCCTGTACCTGTGGTTTCGACATCGTGAATAAAAACCCTTGTTTGAGTTGAGTCATTGACTTTTATGTTTTCCTCATGATTGAGATGGGTTAATAGATAACATAGGTATATGTATAGGAATATACCTAAGTAATGGTTATCTGTTGATTTCATAATTTATGGTTTATCCTTGTTGGATTTTGTGGGACCGTGACGGTCTCAGGGTCCCTACTGAGTATCTTTATACTCACCCCTGCACAGGCTATGCCCATAAATCATTGTGTTGGTTGCAGATGATAGACAACGCTGACTGAGGTAGAGAGTAGTAGGACTGGGCAGTACCTGGAGGTGGATCACATGGAATGATGATACATGGAGAAGACAGACGGGCATGGAGTGCTAACGAGGCCATCTATACCTACCCTTCAGGTAGTAACCCTGGAGAATTACCTAGTAGTTGATTTAATTTCTTCAGTTGTACTTGCATTTCAGTTTTACTTTCCTGTTGGGCTTGTATTTTTGACCCTTTTTACTTTCCAGCACTTCTCTTTTATATAATTTTACTTGGTTTTTTGCTTCCAGTTGTGTACTCTGATGTGTTTTTTTTACAATTCAAAAGGCAATTCCTTCCTAGTTATGGGATTTATGCCTTTGGTGCTAGTCTCCATCCCCTGGACTATGGAAGGCGGTCTAGGGGTAGTCACGATATGGACCCCGGGAGACTGGTCATGACAAATTGGTATCATAGGAGTAGCATTAGAGGTCTGTGAAACTCAATGAGCATTGTGCCACCATCATGATACCATCCTGTAGATGCAGTAGCTCTTGTATCTGCACTACACAAAGGGTGGCTGGTACAAACTCTGTCCGGAATAGGCTCTCAAAGTTTACCAGAGTTGTGTCACCTCATCATGCACCTGGAGAATCAGGCTCCACTATCTTCCTTCTGCTTCCTAAAAGAGGATGGAAGAAAGGATAACCATACAAGGCCTCAAAGGGTGTCATACCGATGGTGGAGGGATATCTGTTTTTGTAGGAAAACTTCACAAAAGGTAAGTGGTCCTCCCAGTTGCAACCAAAGTCGATAACAAATGCACGGAGCATGTCCTCAACGGTGTGGATGGTCTGCTCAGTTTGAACATCTGTATAAGGGTGGAAGGCAGTGCTTAAGAAAAGCTGTGTCCTGAAAGCTTCCTCCAGCCCCTTCCATAGACAAGAAGTAAACTGTTCATCAGGATCGGAGACAATAGTGGATGGTACTCCATGTAAACGCACAATCTCCTACACATAGAGGAATCCCAAAATATCTACTGAACCCTACTCTTTGATTGGTAGGATGTGGGTCGACATGGTGAGTCGGTCGAAGATCCCCAAAATCAAGTCGTGACCCATGGATGTACATGGGAGACCCGTCACGAAGTCTATGGATATCCCATCCCAATTTCACTCAGGGACCTCTAATGGATGAACCAAGCCTTCTGGTACCTGATGCTATGCCTTCACTTACTGAAAAGTGAGGCACCGAGAGACAAACACCGCTATTGCCTTCTTCATACCTGTCCACCAGTACTTTCATTGATGTTCCAGGTACATCTTTGCCACTCCTGGATGTACCGCTAGAGGGGAATTGTGGAACTCCCTCAACACATCCTCCTGAAGTGATACCAATACCATGGTACGTCCTCTGTAGAGGATGACATGATCTCTATGTTGCGCCTCCCTAACTCGTTGAAGTAGTGGAGGAGTGACTCTAAGAGACTGAAGGAAAACAGCTCCATCTCTATCCACAAAGGATATCTGAATGGAAGCCAGCTGCTCTGTCGCCTCGCCTAGCAGTTGTGTACTAGTCATCCTGCTGAGAGCATCTGCTACAATGTTCCCCTTTCCTAGAGTATAGATCATATCAATGTCAAAGTCCTGGAGAAACTCAAGCCATCACCGATGTCTCGGGTTCAGGTCATTGTGAGAGAAGATATACCTAAAATCTTGTGATTAGAGTAGACTGTTTAATGTTTTCCCATCAGATAGTGTCTCCACATCTTCAAGGAAATGACCACTACTGCTAACTCCAGGTTATGGGTAGCGTAGTTCTGGTCATCCTATCTCATCTACCGAGAACCATATGTGATCAATAATCGCTCCTACATCTGGACACACCCATGTCTGGTCCCTAATGCGTCGCAGTAAACTATGTACCCTAAGACTTCCTCTGGAAGCCTCAGAACGGGTGCACCAGTCAGCCTCTGCCTCTGCTCCTGAAAGCCTTGCTGGAATCTCTTCGACCACACAAAGGGTTTCCCCTTCTTCATTAGGGATGATAGTGGTCATGTAACCCCGAAGAAGTCTGGATCGAATCTCCAATAGTACCCAGCCACACCCAGGAAAATCCATACCTTCATCACAGTCCTGGGTGGCTCCCACGAAAGTACCACCTCGATCTTCGCAGGGTCCACTACAACTCCTGCCTCCGAGATGACGTGTCCCAAGATGTGAACCACTCAAATCCAGAACTAGCACTTCGATAGATTACCATAAAGCCGATGCTCTTGGAGTGTGTACAGTACTACCTGTAAATGACAGGCATGCTCCTCCTCAATAGTCGAGTATATTAGAATGTCATCGATGAATACTATGACAAAGCGATTTAGTTAAGGCTAGAAAATCATATTCATCAGACTCATTAACACAGCTGGAGTGTTGGCTACGCCGAAGGGCATAACCGAGAACTTATAGTGGCCATACCGACAATTGGAGGCCGTCTTCTACACATCCTTGTCTCAAACTATGAATAGGTGATAGCTTGATATGAGGTCTATCTTCGAGAACCATTGTGTACCTTTCAGCTGGTCAAAGAGGTTGTAAATACTCTAGAGTGCGTACTTGTTCTTCACAGTCACCTGGTTCAGGCAACGGTAGTCGACACAAATACAAAAGCTCTCGTCTGCCTTCTTGGCAAACAGAATCGGGACTGCCCAGGGAGAATGACTAGGGCGGATGAATCCCTTCTCCTGCAAGTCCTCCAGTTGTACCTGAAGCCCATGAATCTCAACAAGAGACATCATATTTTATGGAGGAGATATCAGTTCCATCCTGGGGTACACTTCAATGTGGAAGTCCACCTCTCTGTGAGGAGGTAGTCCTAGAAAATCTTTAGGGAAAACATCCACGTACTGGTCCACCACTGCAGGATATGTCGGACTCTCCACATCAACTTCTCTGAGGGTAAGGCAAGACTATTTGTGAGTGATCAGCTGTACCCTCCTCTGAGTAAATCTGTCTTGCGTTGTAAAGGTTACCTTCTCACCGGTGAAGGTAAACCTGGTCCCTTCCATGCAGACACACCACACTTTTGTGTTTTCCTCACGAATGTGATGAGTTACTAGATAACTTTGGTATATGTATGGACATATACCTATGTGATGGGTATTCGTTGATTTCAAAATTTTGGTTTATTCTTGTTGGATTTTGAGAGACCATGAGAGTCTCAAGGTCCCTACTGAGTATTGTTATACTCACCCATGCAAGGGCTATGCCTGCACCCCGTTATGTTTGTTGTAGATGACGGACAGCGCTGATCGGGGTAGAGAGTAGCAAGACTGGATGGTACCCGGAGGTGGACCACTCAGCGAGACGTACACGGAGTAGAAGGCGAACATGGAGTGCTGATGAGTCCATATGTAACTACCCTTCTGGTAAGAACCTCGGAGGACGTCCCAGTAGCTACTTTACTTCTTCTCTTCAGTTGTAGTAGCATTTCAATTGTATTGTACTTTCCTGTTGGGTTTGTATTTTTGGCCCCTATAATTTTTTTACACTCTTTTGTATATAGTTTTACATAGCGTTTTACTTCCATTTTCACCCTCCGTTGTGTTTTTTTACTGTTATAAAGGAACTTCCTTCCCAGTTTAGGGATTAACTTTTGGGTTTAACTCACAAATGAGATGGGTTACAATATAACTTAGGTATATGTATGGGAATATACCTAAGTGACGTGTATCCGTTGATTTCATACATTGTGGTTTATACTTGTTGGATTTTGAGAGACCTTCAGGGTCTTGGGGTCCCTACTGAGTATCATTATACTCACCTCTACATGGGCTATACCTGCACCTCATTGTATTGGTTGTAGATGACAGACATCGCTGATTGGGGTAGAGAGTAGCAGGACTAGACGGTTCCCGGAGGTGGACCACTCGGTGAGACGTACACGGATCAGACGGACGAACGTGGAGTGATGAGGAGGCCATATGTACCTACCCTTAATGTAAGAACCCTAGAGGATAGCCCAATATCTTTTATACTTCTTTTCTTCAGTTGTACTAGCATTTCAGTTGTATTGTACTTTACTGTTGGGGTTGTATTTTCGGCCCCATTACTTTCAGCACACTCTTTTCTATATAGTCTTACTTATCGTTTTACTTCCAGTTGCATAATCTATTGTGTTTTTTACTGTTATAAAGGAAATGCCTTCCCAGTTTAGGGATTTACACCTTTGGTGCAAGTCGCCAGCCCCTGGCCTATGGAAGGTGGGCTTAGGGTAGTCACAATATGGGTCCCGGGGGACAGGCCATGACACAAATCGGCATATTCAAAATAATCCTCATTTTGACATTTTGAATTGGATGTGGATTCAACCTAGTTTTGGGAGTCATTTAATGGTGGAACCATCTTCAATCACTCTGATAGTGGAATATATTGATGGATATAATAAAATTATTTAAAAAATTTCATGATTCTTAGTTCCATCTAAAATGATACATTGGTTTTCATCTTTCAACTTCGTCTTCCTTAAATGTAGTCAAGATATCTCTTATTAACTCAACATTCATGTGATTTAAACTAGTTGATCATTTTTTGGGTGGATGGTGAGTAGTTCAACATGTACTTATATCCATAATTATTATGATCATATGGTTCCTTCCACTTCAACATTTTCACACTAACATAAAAACCAAAAAATAGAGATCAAAATTCATTGTGGATTCTCCATAAACCTTTAAAAAATCCTCAAACCTCCAACAATTCCATCAACTCTGTGAAAAAGTATAGATGCCTGCATCTATCAGCAAACCTCTTTCATATGCTGATCATTTATTATTCCTTAACATAACTAGTTCATCCCTTATACTTGATTCAGAACCCTTGATTGATCTTATTCAAAGACATTTGATATGCATTGATTGAATATGAATCATATTCATCAATAAATATTGGGTGACACAGTTCATCCTCTCATCAATTTTTTGAGCTCGAATACTCTTCATCAAAAAAGGTTAAAACTAAGATCAAATTCACCCACCGTATTCTAGATTTTCATATTAAGTCAGCAAACACTGATCTCCTTTGGGTTGATTTGAGAGTGACCATGGTAGGTAAACAAAACATAGGTATGAAGCTAGTTATGTTTCAGGTGTGTGATGACATGGACTAGTAGCATGATAGCTTAAAAATATTTCACGCATAACCTCATAATAATTCCTTAGTGTGATAACATGATGTAGCATAATCTAGTCAGTTCTTATCCTCATGAATGATCATTTAAGTGGATGTACTAATTTTTGAAATTACTTGGAAAATTCTTCCATGGTCACTTCTTCTTCACGAAAAACCACTAATTTGGCCGCAACTACCCATCAAATAAAAAATAAATAATAAAAAATAGTAAATTCATTTCAAATTAATGAAAATAAAAACCAAAACCAAAACAAAACAAAAAAAAACAAATTAAATTATTTACAAAAACACAAACAAAAATATTATACTTATTAAACAAAATAACTATGTTATAATAAATAAAATTTATATTCAAGAAACATAAAATGAATAAAATATTAAAATAATGATATACCATAATTCAAAAAAACAAAAAAAAAATAAGTACATACAATAATTACTCGTTAAAGTATAAATTAAACAAATAACTAAAATAACAATAATAACACATATTTTAACATTAAATTAGTAGTTTCAATAATTTAACAAAAAATTAACAAAAAATATTAATTATTCAACGTAAAAAATATTATGATAATAAGAAATATTTATTACAATTAATGATGTGTCAAAATTATGATAATTAAATACCATATTAGTAAAACAGATACATCCTATAGGTCAATACATATCATTAATTGGATGAAGTATAAATTATATAATTCCTTGAGAAGATTCATGGTCTCAACATAATGCAGTTAAAATATCAATATTGACATCTAAATCCAAAGGAGAGTCAAAACATACCCAATCCCCGTAGGTAGTTTATCGTACATCCATATTACATAAAAACATTATAAAAATAAGCAATAATAATCGTATGGAATCACACATACCAAGATTATCAACCTAAAATATAAATACATCACATATCATACATAACATATACTTTCATATCTATATTCTAACTCTGAACTAAAAACCATTATATCTCTTACATACAACATCCCAAATCGCAATTTATGAATCTTGATCATCCCGAGTATAACTCACGATTCTCATTGTCAAACAAATACATTAATCTATAACATGTCATTATTGAAATATAGATCCTAATTTTTCTAATGGTATAATGATAGATAAACATTCTACCCTCATAAAATCTTCCATTTTAATCACATAATACCACCCATGTAGCTTGAAAAACTATTTCATAACCATATCACAATCACATATCAAGTGGTTACATGGACCTTAGGCCTCATATATATTCATCCCTTTCATTAAACCCCCAATGAAAACAAATTATATAGTGGTAATGCGAAGAGTATACCCTCGTTATAAATATTTCCCTAATAATAGTATACATCATTAAGCCTCTAATAATTTACCCAAAACCCAGATTAGAAATAAATTCTCAATCTGATCTCATGTTCTAGAGACAATAACATCCCCTTTACAAGTACCCACCATTAAGGTGATTTTTTTATCAAATCAATAATCATCATGTTTAATCTTAATAAACTCAAATTAGTCACATCAGTCCATTCAAGGTCTCTCATAATATTTTTCATTCACATAAACGCATTCCATGTCGATAAAAAAAACATTCCCAAGTCTCATAGTCAACGAAACTACCATGAAAACCTAAAATTAATCTCTCACATATAGATAAACCATCCCAATACTAATATTTTTACATATTTTTTCACATATCCAAACCCCCTATATCCCCAATCAAGATTCCTTATCCCTTCTACTCATATGAAAACACCACAACAAACAAAAAACATAGAATACATTATGAAATTTTTTAAGAACCTTCAAACTTTATCCAAAAAATTATAACTTATTAAATATAATATCTTAATCCGTCCTTAATCAAGATATATCTATATTACTATATAAATCACTAAAAATATATATTTTATAAGATCCATCCCTATATTTAAAGAAAACAAATTATTTCTGGGTGTGTTAACATAGACTTGGAAAAAGAAGGATGTATCCACGAATGGTTTTATGAAATTTCATTGAACAATACGTATGGATAATGAAAAAGAACAAATAAGAACAATTAAATGGTTCGTGTAGTTA
The DNA here is from genome assembly GCA_963277665.1 of Viscum album. Taxonomy (NCBI): domain Eukaryota; kingdom Viridiplantae; phylum Streptophyta; class Magnoliopsida; order Santalales; family Viscaceae; genus Viscum; species Viscum album. Next base: position 480,943,793 of record OY728141.1, read on the forward strand.
CTTATTTCTCTATTAAGAAGTAGGAAGATGAAAAATTATATTTTAATGAAACCGCCACCAGAAAATGTCATTATAATCCCATATAAAAATTAAGTCTGAAATTCCACCAGAATAATTATTGACCCCAACCAAAACTTGGGTGATCCACCATGATCCTAGTTAAATTAATCTTTTATAAATTGGAATTATGTTCTTTAAAAAACGTTTTCCCATCATATCAAGACTCTAGTGGCCCCCATAGGGGTTTTAGTGTCATTATGTTATATCCCATTCAGTTTAGCTACTATACTAGCTCATAAAACTCTAACTTATAAACTACTTAGCCTTATATTTTCCATAAAAAAATAACTTTAACCAAAATGAGTTATCAGATTTTAATTTTATGAAAAAGATCTTAAACTCAAAGTTATTAATAAATCCACAATAAAAGGATTCCCATCCATGAAAATAATCATCGATCATCACCATCAATAAACAATAGACACTAAGATTTCATTTCCACCTCCCACTTCTATTTCTCTAAATAAATATTATTTTTAAAAAATTTAATTACAACTAGATACATTGCCAGTGATTGAAATAGATTCTCACATTGATCAAAATTACACTCTAGTAATTCATTAAATGAATCATTTGACTTCATATCCATCTCATAATAACTAATCAGATATAATGGAAGTGAAAATAAAACTACCATCATTTTTACACTCTCCTAAATCATAATGACCCTACATAATGTATATTTAGTTTTCCCCACCCACTTAATATAATTTTCCCCATATATAGGAAATTACTATAAATAATCAAACATAGATATCAAACTGAAATATTAAATGTATCTAGTAAAAATAAATGATTATTACTCTTTTAGATATAATCATACATAACCTAATCAGTTAAACCCACTCAGTAGTACCCTACATGAGACTCAGTCTATGGGAAAAGATATAACTTAGTCACACCTTCCTCTTGAATAATAACATTCCAAAATTATAATGTATACATAGATTATTTACTATATTATACACCCAATTATTTTCCATATATAAAATATTTATTGAAATTTAATATTTAATTTTATTGAATATGATGTCTCTCATAAACTATATATAACATACCTATATTTATCTAAGAACCTAATAAAAATACAAAGTAAAAAACTATTTATGTATTCTATATACATTTCCCGAGTCTATAACTATAATCCCATCTGAAAAGCATTGGTATTACCACTACATGACATATTAGGTTCTTTCCACAATAGGATTTTCCTTACCTTCATCCCACTAATCCCAAGCAAAGCTCATGATAGTTCAAAAAAAATTTCCATGAGCCTTACTCTTGTTTTTAATGTATTTGTGGTGCATGTTCCACCAATATCCATTGTCATAGAAAAAACATCATCATAAATTTATTTTTTAGAGAAATTGAACCTATAAATCAAATCATAAAACTGTAAAAAAAAGTAGATGAATACTCTATTAATTCACTATATTAGCATGCATGATCCATTTTTACCTATATAATAGAGGCCATTTGTTTCTTCTACAAGATACTCACATTCATTACGAATTCAAACTACATACCTTTTTGTTTAAATTATTTCAAAATATCTATAGATTCCTCATATCAACATATGTTAGATGGAACTTCCATTTACTCATACACTAATATCACATATTTAACATATTCTAATACTGTAAAAAATCTATGGAATGTTTCTTATAGGGTAATAAAGATGAAAAACTACACCTATTACTTGAATGAACTCTATATACCTAATACTTATCAGTCTATTTCTACTTATACCTAATCATATTTTAATTAAAAAGAATATTAAGAGGTAAGGGAGCCTCTAATTCCCCTACACGTGAATTCTCAGTTACCTTTAAGTATGTGACAATGAAATAAGTCAGGACATGTACATATAATAGATTAATAATACATGTGTTCAAGTAGATCACTTTTATGAACTCATTTCCTTTCAAAGATTATATAAAATGAAATAAAAGTTTAAATTTTAAAGAAAACTCTCACACTGACCTCCAAATCTATTACATTAATATAAACACCAAAAAAATCAAAGGGTATGACACATCAAGACAGAATCTTTCATAATAAAGATTATAAATCTGTATATTAATCTCTTCTGGGTTTCCCTTCAAGATTTATGGTCCTCCACAAATAATTTATTATGCCTCCATGTTTTGTAAAACCATCCTAACCTAAATCCTATTGGGAATACTAATCCTAAAATTTAGAAATGAATATTTTCTATCTGACTCTCATTATACTAAGATCCTAGATCACTAAAAACACCAATTATGACTACTATTAGAAATCATGAATAACTTTAGTCATTTATATTCTTCATCTTGTACATTTATCCCCATCATCTTCTCTTGATTCTCAATGGGAGATTGTACTTTAGATTTTCCCTATACAAAAAGTGTATAAATTACATGATTATTCTCTAATTAACCAACCATTACAGCTGGTCCTAAAACATTAAAAACACGATTTCATCTACTATTCAACATATCCAAAATGTGGAATTAAAATATATACACATCAATACCAATCAAAAAGTACCATTATTTATTTCTAGTAAAATTTTGATACTCATTGACAATGTGTTCACATGGTGTAAATATCACAGTTATTGTCATTTTAACACCTATAATAATATGGTGATCATATTCCCACCCAATAATAATTTTAATTAATAAACTATACTATAATTCATGACATCGCATGATAAAAATAATTTTTAATATTCATACCCCACATTTTATGTCCAAATATATCTTTTATTTAATATACCTTGTGAGATTTTACAATGTTAATCATCTCCAGATAAACAAGTCACTATATATATAATCAAATAATTAACTGATGTCGTACCATACCATATGACTCATACATCCATGATGTGAAAACTATCATATATATAGAAATATATAATATATAAAATCCATTTATCATAACAATACATATTCATACTCAAAATATATCAAATAATATACATAAACAATAATACAAACTCTTTCTAATCTACTTCTATATACAACCAATTCTTCTATGGGTAATATCCAATTATCAAGAGTCTCATATTCTAGTTAAATAAGACTTGGATTACAACTAATCTTATATTTCAGATTTCATGGCCCACCCTAATTGGGACTCCGCCTAAGCCAAATACAATTTTCAGTATAACCAATAAAACCCAACTTATCTAAAAATATACTTTTTATTTCTAAAATAAAAACACTTTTTGGATTTACTGTGAAACATCACAATGTAATACCACATTAAATAGTATATAGGGTATCAATTAACACAATGGGTATATTATAACACATATATGTAAGGACTTATCCATTACAAAGGGATACTTCACGTCACATTGAATTATATAATGGAATTCCAATCCAAAATACATGAAAATGCATATAATTATATATAATTTAATAAAAATAAAATTAAAAATTGGTAAAATAACCATAAGTATATAATTTATTGTATACCTCAGTAAATGTATAATACAATTACCTCCTCCATTAATTCTCATGTGTCCAAAACTAAAGTTGATTGACCCCACCACAATCTCTATCTATATAATTTTAAAAAAAGTCTCCATAAAGTGGGGATAATAATACAAATATGTTCAATAAAATCCCACTTGAAACTCCCTTGTGATTATATTAATACAACATACTAATTCATCTTTGTAGGGAACAAATAAAATAAAACAATTCACAAACAATAATATATATATAATCAATTGTACCGCCACTTGTATTTCATCACACATAATTATATCACTTCAAAATAAAACATCATATTCTTTATCACATGTCACCAAAAAAATCACCACCATAACATGTTCAATAACCAAGTAGTTGGAAACCCATAAATATTTCATTGTGAAATCACTACCACCACTGAGAAGTGATCCACCATTAGGAATTTGTCAATGATATCTAAGTCACTAAAACATTATCCCACAAAAATGAGCTCTATAAAACTTATCCATACAAATTTATCTTTACATATAAAGGGATCTGACTATAACATCTCTATTCAATGGTTTTAAAATTATCCATCTATAAAAATGAATTTGTATTCCCATGAATTTTAACGGTTATAGAAATAAAACATGATCCCCTCACTTTAACTGTAGTGAGCACCAATAATAAAAGAAATATGAAGAGAGAAAGAGGATTGATAGGGAAATCACATTTTAGTATAGTCTAATTATTTCAGTATAATATAATTAATAACTAATATAGAATGAGAAATAATATGATACTGAAAAGATATATAATGATCACACACACTCAATATTGTAGAATATAGGATTTAGAAAAGGTGATATCATGATAGAGATTTGGAGATCGATTTGAGGAGAGCTTCAATTCCCATGTTTTTTGTTCAATGTATATTTATAGGCCAAAATATGTCTCTATTGATTTCCCCCAAAACCATTATAAATATTTTGGAATTCACCAAGGAGCAATGAATTCATTGAAGAGTGAATTCAATGACGTTTGACCTTAAATAAATGCTTCCCAACCATAGTAATTTCTTGAACCATTCCATGGATCAATAAATATTATAACTTTATATATACATACTACCTTTCATCCTTATGAAACGTCTACCATGCCCTATCAAGGGACTTTTTTCCATAATTAAATGAAGCTTTGACAAAAGGCTCATACACAACGTCCTAAGATATTATATGGTTCTTCCAACTAGATCCCAGGGACTTAAAACATAAAAAAAATTTGAACATGACTTCAACAACATCAAAAATATTCTTCTAATGAGACCATAAGAATCATTAAATACATTATTTAAATTTAAATTATGGTGACATAAAAACACTAAAATAAAAACATTAGAAACACAAGAGAGTGTTTGTGGTCATTAAAACACCGTGAGATAGAGATAGGTGACATAATATACCCATTTAGGATGATCATAAGCACTTTAAAATAAAAAAGATAAATTAATTAAAAATCAATATGAAACCATGTATTCTGTGAAATACAAGATATTATAATTTAAGATAGTAAACATTATTAAGAGATTAATATAAACATATTCAACATGCTCAATATATATATATATATATATATATAAATTATTAAAGAAAACACGTATCCCCATAATCAGAAAACATAACCTCTTTATAAATAAAAAATTTGTATCTAACATTATTCAAATATATTCTCCCCCAATAGAAAAAAACCCCAAACCCAAAAACCACTCTCCCTTTTTGATTATAAACAAGAAAACCGCTAGGGGAAAAGAATATTTTATTTTGTAAGAAATAAAAAGAACATTCTATGATACATACATTTAAATCAATATTTTTTTAAAAAATATAATGATATAATAGGATTAGTAAAAGGTAAAACATTATTATGATGATTATATAAGGTGTAAAATGGGAATAGATTATTTAAAAAATCCCCATGTATAACACAAATATATCATACAACAAAGTGGTTGAACACATATATAATTTATAAGAAATAATGAATATCTAGATAAAAGATCTAAAAATATTATGTTTTTTAAAAAATATATGAGAAAGGAAAATTTTGATAAAGATAAAAAATATAATATTTGATAAAGATAAGGAAAAAATTAAAAATAAAAAAAATATTGAATTTGGAAAAAATCTTAGAGAAATAAGAAAAAATAATTATATGATAAAATCTAATCTTTTACGAAAGAAATCATAGATATTGGAGATAAAGAGGATATTTATATAAAATGATTTCAAGATGGAAATAAAATAAAATAGATTAAAAAACATATTCTAATTATAAAATTGTTTATGATCAAATTTATCTAAAAACTAAGAGTTGGGCTTCCAATAAATTGGGACATTTCCGAAAGAACTCAAGTGGAAAATGATAGATCATTCACATAAAGAGTTAGAACATAATTTTATTGAGAACAAAAAAAATGATTTTTAATTTAATATCAATATAATAGTCCTATAAATTATTTAAAAAATGTTCCTTTTGGTGCCCTGAGGTTTTGACAATGTTATCTAATAATTCTAGAAATAATGAAAATAATTTGGTCCAATTAATATTTTTCTATTGTGGATTTGAGAAAACAAAATTTTTTGAGTGTCAATTTATTTTATTAATTTGATAATAATGTTTAATGGATTTTAGTTTAACATATAGATCATTTTTACTATCTCATTCATAAATTAAATTACTATATTTATGATAATAATTGATTTTTTTGTGTAATAATTTTTAGGAAATGGTATTTTTCTAAGATATATCATCATTTAAAAAACCAAAACAACAATTATTTATTTTATAAATATGAGGAAAAAGGATCCTAATAATTTTTTTTAACCATTGGTAAATTTTGAAAATGTTCTTTTGAGATCCTATATTTTATATTTGAAAAATTCAATATCTAGTTGATTTTTAAATTTTAAAATCAAATAGTCCTTTTACTTTAATATATGAACCTTTTCATTATAATTTTGGTTTTACTAAGTAAGAACTATTTTATATTTATTTGAAATATTATCTTATTTTAAAATAGAGCCTTGAAAAAAATTAAAATTTCATTTTTATTAATAGGTAGAGAAAAAAGGAGTGGGTGAATTAGAGTAACAAGGGGAATGATAAGGATCGTGAGAAGTATCCTCTTAACCTACCTTGATATGAGTCATAAGGAATTTATTAGTAGAGTTTTTATTTTCATAATTTGAAATTTAAGGTTTTTTATCACTCTTAGGAAAGACTTATAGAGCTTTAGAACATTGATTTTCATATTTATACTTTTTGTTTAATGGAAAATTTGGATTTATATGACTCTTTTCTTTTTAAAACTAATTAAAATTACCTCTGGAACATATGTATATTTTTAGGATCATTAAAAGGATCTATTATATTTTTAAACATGATTAATATTCTCATCAGGGATTCAATTTTGGATTTATTATTGAAGTTTATTTTGAATGAATTAATATACTTTATTTAATTAAAATTATTTTTTTATAATTCTCTAGCTTCATTTTTTATTAATCAGATTGTATTTTCACCATTATTATGTATGTCCTAAGGGATCTGAATTATTATTCAATAAGTACATTAATTACATAATTTTCTTATTGGATAATGATTAATTTTTGAGCCCATTAACTAGGAAAAACCCATAGGATTTTATTTATTATAAATTATGTAGTGAAAGAATAATTCAAGTATTTTATAAAATAGAAAATGTCAGTAAACCTTTTAAAATGTCGATAATTAATTCATTTGAATACATGTAAAATCTATCAATATATTATCTAAAAATATCCATTTTAGTGACTTTAATATTATTTATTACTTTATATGTGACTTATAAGAGTTTTTAGAAATCATGAACTATTTCACAAGAAGTCATTAAATTAAACTTGGTTTGATATAAAACACAATGAAAGGTTTTGATGGATTTTACATTATGATCAAAAGTTGTCATATCATGATGAGTCCATATATCTTCATATTTAGTCTTTGGAGTACAAAAATGCATAACCATTTTCCAAAAATGATTATCTATAAACTAATAAAAGTTGAAATGTGATCTTTCAAATAAGAATAATTATAACCAATAAAGAAAGGAGTATATATTAAGGAAATTACTTCAGGATAATTATAAAAATAATCCATTTTAAAATTGTACATTGAAATCAGTTTTGATTTTAAAAATAGAAAATAATTATTTTTAAACAAGGATTTTATAAATAAATAAAACGAGTCATTTTATACCAAGTGTTGGGTAAGAGTAAAGAAATAGAAGGAGGGGTGGATTGAATTTTGAAAAATTTACTGATAAAAGAAAATTATAGTTCAAAATTAAAACAATTTCTAAAATATAATGTTTTTAAAGAAATTTAGTTGATTAATAAGTTACTAATAAATTTGATTCTTATAATAAAGTTAATATCATTGTAAATTAGATAATTATTCCCAATATAAAGATGTAAAATAGAATATATGAAATTTATGGGAATCAAGATTAAAATGATATAATGTGGAAGTACAATGAAAATGTTGAAATTAAATAAGGCATTAAATTTTGTAAAAAATTTTAGAAATAGTTTATAAAGAGATCTTATTTCTACCACATTAATCGCTTGAGAATATAATATATTAGTCCCTTGGATTAAAAAGTGTCGAATATACAAGAATTCCATATCTTTTAAGGCTGTAGAAAGATACTAAAAATAAATTCAATCACTATATTCTTAAACAGTATATCTAGAAACATTAAAGGGATTAGTCCATATCATTTTGATAGTTTTTGAATAAAAACATGATTCCCTAAATTTAAAGGCTGTTTGAACTAATAATAGAGGAATATTGAGAGAGTTTATAAGAACCATAAATTTTATAGTAATCTCTAGATTATCTTAATATAATATGATGAAAAACATAGATATAATGATAAATAAGATGAGAGTGCGAATATATACAATAGTCACACACAATATATTGAAGAAAAAAGGATTTAAAAAAGAATGGATCTTTATAGATATTTAATAGTTCATTAGATTAAAGAATTGACATACACTTTTTTGTTCAATGTTGATTTCAAATACACACATTTTCCAAATTTATATCCTAAAATACCTTTAAAAATATTATGGAATTATCCTAGGAGTAATGAATCCACTTTATATTAAATTTAATGATATTTTACCTCTAGTAAATTTATCCTAACCATAAAAATGGGTTTCTCCATGTATTGGTGATATAACCATTTCCTGTATACAAATTTTAACATAATATACATTTTTATTAATTTAATTGATTATTATTCATGATACATTATTATTTTTTTAATTTATTTTATGATTAAATAAATGATTAAAAATGATAATGAATATGAAATGTTGATTATGATTTACATATTTTGAAGACATTACATGACATTAAATTTCCATAGAATGTTTATAAGGTGCATAATTGAATAATCAAGTGAAAAAAGAAGAACAATTTACTATAAAACAACTTCCCACATCATGAAATAACCAATTCATTATGAAAAACTATATGGGACATAAAAACATGAAACCAATCCATGAAAAATCACACCATGGAGATGAGAATGATTTTTTACAAAGTGATTCCTGGTTACATTCCATGAATATGAATAATAGAAAAAATATAAATTTGATTTTTGGAAATCGTGACCAAATCTAGTCCCTGGTGACTTGAGACCTCTATACACCCTTATCATTGACTTACGATAAATTAATGGATGCATTTATGGATGAGTAAATCGACCTTAGGAATCATTTATGACTATAAATATTAGGGAAAGTTATTGTGAATAGGGAGATTAGTTGGAGAGGGATCAAATACAGGGAGTAGAATACTGATTTTTGTTTCTGTTATAGTTTTAGGTTTTATTTTCCATGTAATTATATCTAAATATTTTTAGTGTGGTTTATTACATTATTATTCTCTTTATCTCTCTTTATATTTCTTTATCTCTCTATATCCCTCCCTATATCTCTCATCATTATACCAATGATGATGTTTGATTGGCCTATGGATTTTCCATTGGGGATATTTTTACAGGTTTGGTCAATTTTACTCATTAATTCTCAATGATTTAATTCAATTTTTTATGAATGAGATATAGGTGTATATGCGACGAAATAGTCTACAAAAAAATGACTTTTAAACTCTTCTATATTGTCTACTAAATAATCATTATATCCATTATGACTGTAAAACTATTAATATTATATATTTAAATGTTCTTAAGTGATGAAAAGGAATATGATAGATCTAGGTCTTGGAATTTAAAATAATAACGATAATGGTGTGTATCTTACAAGGCTCATTGAAGAGGCGATATTTGTCTTTATGAAGTTATATCTTAAAAATTATAAATTTCACACTCAAATTAGAGGGTATAAATTCATGAATGATGGAATAAATTCTCAAATTTAAATTAAAAAACAATAATTAATTATTAAATAACATGATTAACAACCCCTAAAACTAATATCACTCTCTTCTAAATATTATCATTGTGTATATATCTATATCTGAGAGTTTCATTTTTCATTTTGAATTAAAATACCAAACACCCATTTTACATTATTTCACTAAATAATAATAAACACAAAAATATAATGAGTGACATAGGATTAGTGTGTGATTGTATAAAATGATCCACAAGTGAGATAACTCAATTTATCCATTGTTCTCCACTTAGAAAATTCTATAGATTTTTCACCACCCTATTACAATCATGTCAAAAATCTATAAACTTTATTAGGAGTCAAACACTCTTTCATTCATTATTCATTTATCATATATCTTTATAGATTTTTTATATAAAAAATCACCTCCATTTTTTTCAATGATCTATTCACACTTCTATAATTCTTTATGGGTTGATTACTCATTGGTTTATGACCAATAAAAAATGGTTGACAGTGATATTAAAGCCCAAATTTAAAGGATTAGTGAAAAAATTCCAAACATGGCTAGAAAAATACAATGAATGGTAAATTATTTTGATGAATACTAGGATCATAAATATGTATAAGAACTTGATCCAATCGTGGAAGAGATTTACCCACTTTTTTTCAAATTGAAGAACCTAAGGGGGCTTAGAAGGAATTTCATGAAGATCCATTCCACCTCTATTAACCATAATAGGATGATATTAATCCTGAATACCTGACATTAGATGTAAATATGGGATATCAACAAGATTTTAATATATTCTAGAAAGAGTATGAAATGAAATTAAATTCATTGTCTCTAAAAAATAAAAAACACCGTTTTTTCATATCTATTAGTATATATAATAAAAACCAATAATATGGTGTTTTTCAAAGAAATATTTGAGGGTACTGTATACATTCCTCAATACACTACCAGTAAACTACAAAAATCACATTACACAAAAAAACTAATTATATCTGAACCAAATAAGGAAGTTGATATTTTCAAGAACTAATTTTTATCTAATTTTATTGAACGCAAATTGAGTATGCCTTAAATTTATCTTGAAATTTCTGACTTCCCAACTCTTGGTTTGACCAAGTGAAATATTATGAATAAGAAAATTCACTATATGAGGAACACATAGAGATTCAAAACCATATTGAACATTTATTAGAGTAATTCCTTGTAAGTATCCAAGTATCTCACCCTGAACAAACATGAATGAATTCTACATAAACAGAAGGTGAATATTTTGATATCAATTATTCAAGTTTTAATTTTGTTTTATTATAATTACACTTCTACATTCAATTTAACTATTTAATTTATATATAATTCTATAAACATGAACTTAATAAGAAAGAATAGGTTGATCAAGTGAAAACCAAAAAAAATAGGACGAAAAATTCTTTATCATACCCCCACTCTGAAAATGTTTCCAATTTTATCAGGGGATGAATTTTGTGGAATAAATCCATTAATTACATAAAACACCGAATAAATATAAAATGTAAAGAACAAGATTATGTGTTTTAAAAAAGAAACTCTACAAACCATTGAATTTAAAATAATGGATGGTATTTTCTAGATAGAGGCAGTCAAAACCCGAGGCTCACTTTTGTGGTGAAGCCGTGTTTTATATTTTCAATTATTTTATTTATTTTTTCTTTCTAGGAAATTAGTTTTAAATATATTTATTAGGAATTAGTTTTATGAATATATCAAGATGTATCTTAATACCCATCATTATATTTTATCATTAACAATATGGTCCTTATGCTTCGATGATTTATTTTATTTTTTATATCCATGGCGATTATGGCATGAAGAAGACCCTATGTGGTGGAAATTATAAGGACTAGAGAATTATTTAAAATCTATGTCTCTATTAAATTAGTAACATTTAAATTCATATATATTTGTTTAAAAAATTGTTTTTGTCTTTGAAATACAATTTTTAATCCCACACTTGCAATTTTATCTTTACTTGAATAGTCTAGGATACATGTGTTCCTTAAGAATTCCATGATGCCATATTTTATATTTTTATGATAATGATATTGAATGATTAAGATATTGAAATTATTTATTATATTGATTAACATACATTAATTTCATAAACCGTGATTTAGAGGAATTGGCTGGTTCATGTAAAATAAATTTTCCTACAATTTTTCATGCATTGAATTTTTAAAATTCACGTGGGTTAATTTGATATAATTATCCATTCCAAGAGTTATTTTCCCAAATAACATGTTATATTCATCTAGTTACTTATATAAATAATAATTTTCATTATATCTTGAGTATATATAACATATCAGATCCAGATACCACCCAAAGGTGCCCCATACCTGTTTGTCCCTATGGCCTCAAGTTCATTTCCATAAATTCTAGAGGCTTATAACTAGTAGTGAGGGCCTAGGTGTGATAGTTGGAAAACAACACCCTTATGGGTATAATATAACACAATAAAATAAAATAATATAACAATAGAGAAATAATTAATACCATACAATGGAATTAAATAGCATAAGGTTGATAGTATAAATAACCAGATTTCATAGCATACAAATATGATGTTGCATGTAACATGTTCTAGGAAAATATCCCAAACAGTTTACTCATTTAAAAAAAATAAGTCCCAAAAGTATAAAAAGGAATAAAAGAAACTTAGAAGGATAACAAGCCTCTTCTTGGTCTCATGCTCTCATGCTCCTAAACAGCAATCTCGTACCTATAGAAGGGTTATTACCCTTATCAACACATGCGACAACATAATTTGTTTGGTCCCAAAAACATGACCCATAGAGGGTGTCAGACTAAATCCCAATAGGCAACCACCTATGTTTATTACCAATCCTTTAGTGAATATATATATAACAGGAATGTGTAATAATGAACAGAGTAAAAATGGATGAAATCAATAGATAATTGTCCAACAATAATTGGTTCACATTTATATTATTTTCATGATCATTTACCTTCAATTAAATTGAATTATATAATTATTGAGATCTGGCCTATGCCTAACGATCCCTGTATAAAAGTACACACAGAAGATGTCTCAAAAGGCCATTTAAATAAGTGTAAGTGAAGACTGAATCCAAGCTTGTGCATAGTCTTAGAATACAAATCATAAGTCCATCCATTTCAATATTTAATTATATTTAAATTTCAACACATGACATATAAATAGTTTCGAATAGAGCTATGAAGATTTCCTTCGCATTTAATAAAGTCACCATGAGCCCGACCACTACATCAGTGAATCACTCACAACTTGTAATGATAATACACTTTTTGATTCCATTTATGGACTTTTAACTCAGGCCATGGTTTAGACACGGTATAAGGTGAAATAGTCATATGATTTCGACCATTACTTTTTAACCTAAGGCTATGGCTCACCCATTCCTATTTACCCCTTTATCATTTTATATAAGAAGCAACACATGTAAATTAAACTATTATATGGATTTTACATCAATAACTCATGTGGGGAATTCATATCATAAGAAACACATGTATAATTAAACTATTACATGTCTTAACATTTAATCAAATCCATTTTAAACAACCCAAGATCCGATTTTAAGGCATTCCTCATAGGAATCATAGGCCAAACGGCCATAAACAATCATTCATTGGAAACACACCCATGGGGTGGCCCTTAGTCAAGGTAAACAACCCTAAACATGATTTTAAACCCTTAATAAAGTAACTAAAAAAAAATATGAAATAGAAACAGATAACATTTATTCAACGTGACACCCTAATAATGGGTGTGCAACACTCTAGAGCATATATTCAATTTGACAATTAGCAAAAGGCAGGATACCACCTACCTCATTCTAGTATGAATTTTCTCATCCCGTGTCAGACTCTAACTCAACATAGAATGGAGTATATATACAAAATGAGCATAAATTATTAAGCCCTAATAACTGGGTTGATAGAATAAATCATGACTAATGACTCACGAGCAATAGAGAGCTCAATGAGGGGATTCCAACGCATCCAAAGGTGTTTAAATAAGAGTTTGGATGATGAAACATGAGGCCACCCTATCCTCAGATCTCATGGGAATTTTTTTCATTTAATGAAGGAGTAATTGTCTATTCATACAATAAAAATGACGTTACATACCAATTTAAGAAAAAAAAGAATATTACATGGTGTTTACTTGAAACTAAATTCTATGCTGTGCATGTTTTCGTATATTTCTTGGTAAGACCACTACATGGTGTGTTTTAGGATTATAGAAAGTGTAACCCCAATAACATGGCGTGCATCTAGGTTACACAGTGTGTATACCTATTTTTTAATCCACTTACTTAATAAAAACCTAAAAGGGGACAAATCATACCTCAAAGGAAGAACTAAGTTCTTACAAACTCCCCCCAAAAAGCATTATGTTCCCGATTTTCTCTTCCAAGGGTGGACAAGTTTGTCTGAGAATAACTCTGGTCACTGAGAACATATGTTGTACTCTCGCTACCAAGTCCCATCCTGTAAACGGTCGTGATTACATATAACTCGTACTAGATGAACATACTGGCCTCAAAGAACCTTCATGATCCTGTAAACTATACATATCAGATGATCCTCAAATGATGATTCAACCTTAAGATCATCCTACTCAGGCTAAAAATTCATCAGATGGTTCTGAGTGATAGTAGTGCAGCTAAGATAAGTGGAAGGTATCGTGCATGGCTCGATACATGTGAAGTAACTGTAACCAGTTTTAAATGGACACGACTCCCTATAGAATCTCGAATGCCCTGACATATCTCTATGAAAGATTACCATGTCTCCCGATACACCTCTGTCCTAACCTCAGTGAAACTAGTAAGAAATCATAATCCCCAACCTCAAAATCAAAAGGTTATATTCGATGATCAGTGTATGATTTCTGAAAAGACTATGCAGTGGCCATTATCTTTTAAATCAATTGGACTTGCTCAAAATTCTCCTACATGAGACATGGTCCCAGTAAGGTTGACTCACCTGACTCCAACCAACACATGGGTAAATGACATTTCCTACCATATAAATCCTTATAAGGTTCTATATTTATCATCTCTTGATAACTATTATTGTGGGAGAATTATATTAGGGGAATTTGCTTCTCCCAAAAGCCCCCAAAATCCATGACACATGCTCATAGCATGTACTCTATCACCTTGTTCATATGCTATGACTGACCATCAGTTTGAGGATGGTATAATGTGCTTAGAAGAACCTATGTACCCATATCCATCTAAAAACCCCTCTAGAAATGAGATGTAAAATGAGAATCCCTATCTGAAATGATAGATCATTGAACTCCATGTAGTCATACCACCTCTCGGTTATGCAACCTCCCGACATCATCCAAACTAGAAGTTTCCTTGATCAGAAAGAAATGAGAGACCTTCATAATCATGTCAACAATAACCCACATAGTATAGTTACCTCTAGGTGACCTCAGTAATCCAGTCATGAAATCCATCATGACATCATCCCATTTCCACTCAAGAATAAGTAAATTCTATAAAATCCTAGTCGGTGGCTGATGTTCTACCTTCACTTATTAAAATGTTGAACACCTTGTAACAAAACCGACTAACTATCTCTTCGTACTCGGCCACCAATACTAACAACAAAATTCATAGTGCATCTTGGTGACCCCAAGATGTATTACCGAAGATAAAGAATAAAATACCTATATCAAGTACTCATGTTTATCAACTTGAACCTAAACACATCCATGTACAAGAAAGATCACATAATCACCTACCATACAACCAAGAGGAGGTTCCTCACCTAAGACACTCTCTCATAGAACTAGGACATAAGAATATGATAGATTCCTCATCTTCACTCTATACTGTAGGCTAGAGGTAATAAATAAGGTTGAATGAAACCTTGGTTCTGGTCTGTCGTGCACCTCCATGTGCATTTCATAGAAGCTTCCACTCACTACTAGATGACTTCACTATTTGTATTTGAGTCTCCCTTATCAAATAGTTGACCGCTACACTGCCTTTCCCAGGAATGTATTAAGTATCTAATTCGAAATATTGAATTTATTCTACCCACCTTAGCTTCCTAGGATTCATATCACACTGAGTGATGATGTACTTGAGGATTTTATGGTCTGTTTAAACCAAAAAACTCTCTCTAAACAAGTAATGTCTTCAATAACACAAAGCATTAACTACTGTAGATAACTCAAGGTTATGCTTTGGGTAATTCCTCTCATCTGGAATCAAATGTTGAGACCCATATGCAATGAATCGATCCACTTATATAATCATTGATCCTAGAAAGATATATGATGTGTTGCAATACACAGTGCAACTCCTTACTAGATTTGGAAAAATAATTATAGACACTAAATTCAACCATCCATTCATCTCCTGAAAGGTTATCTCATAGGAATCTTCCCATAAATACATTTCACCTTTTTAGTCAGGCTCGTCAACAGTGCTATTTAATGTGAGAAATCATGTATGAAATTCCAATAGTAACCATAATAACCTAAGAAACTATACACCTCAAATATGTTCTTGGGTTAATCCTAGGAAATAATTGCTCTCAATTTCTATGGGTCCACTAGTACTCCTGTCTCTAAGATCATGTGACATAATAATTGAATATGATCCATCTAGAAGTACAAATTTTCAATCTTATCAAATAACTAATTCTCTACCAGTGTACTCAAAATGATCTCAAGATGTGTGGCATAGTTGTGTGGATTTTTAGAATATACGAAGATATCAACCATGAAAAACATAGAGAATGAGTCATGATATGGATGGAACACTCGGATCGTTAGTCCCATTAAAACCACTGGATGGTTCGTGAGACTAAATGACATAATATGATACCCATAAAAATCATACATTCTATGAATAGTTGTGTGAGGTATGTATGATGATCCAAAATGAAACTGCTGATAACCAGATCTCATATCAATCTTATATAAAACCCAATATCCTCGAATATGATCGAAGAGATCATCCATTCTTGGAAGAGGATACCGATTCATAACCATCAACAGGTTCAATATATAATAATCCATGCATATCTTGAGGGTACCATCCACCTTTTTCACAAAAAGGACTGGAAAGCCCAAAGGAGAAGTACTGGGTCAGATGAAACTATTATCATACAAATCCTCTAGTTTCCTCTTGATCTCTTACAACTCCATCATAGCTATCTTGTAAGGATAAATTGAAACTGGTGTAGCTCATAACACTAGCTCAATAAAGAACTCTGCCTCTCTCACTAGAGGAAAACCTAAAATGTTATCTGGGAAGACATCCCTAAATGCACAAATATTGGACGGAAATTCATCTGACATATTCCATGGTAATATAGATATAAAAACACAATCTGTTTTGTCAACCCACCCAACCCACGATGCCCAGGTCCATCTCAACTCACCCAGACATCCCATTTGCCTTTTTTTGAAACTATCTTCCCCCTGCTGATGTAAAACATACCTTATTGTGATAGAAATTGAAAAGGGGTTAAAAAGAGACCAAAAAATACATTTTGAGAATGGAATAAAAATCTATCATCTATAAGACATAGAGATACCAAAGGATATGACATCCACCAACCTCAAGGTGTAACTCCTTGCAATGATGCACACCTTCTGTTCTAATCCCTAATAAAGATTCTACTTTTATAGCATCATCACAAGTAAAAACACAGATCCCAAGGATCTCTAAAACATTCACATATATAAAAATATGTGAATACCTAGTATCAAAAGGTTCATAATATAAAACGAACGCGACTAGAGTAGAACCTCTAACAATAGAAGGTCCAAGATCCTTCTCCTGCTAAGTCTGTTACACTGCATAAGTATGACCTATACTGCAGCCCTACAATCACTGCCTAGATACCTTGAGCTAATCCACCCGTATGTCGTTGAGAACCTATGGTCTAGATACCGTGGCCCTAACCACCACCTCATCCATAATGACTTGATGCATTCTAGTTATCTGACTAGTGGGAAGCTACTGACCTTTCTCTTGAATTCTATATTAGTTCACATCCACTCTCAGTAGATGCTGGTGGAAACATCATGCAAAATCACTATAGATGGTCCATCTTGCCGTAATATCGACACTCTACTGGGTCCAATAGAAAACTTGGAATAGTATTCCCAACCCTTCCACACTGGTAGAACTTCACTTGGCTACCTAAATATAAGTTCGGACTACAAGAATCACCACAAGAAGGCTCCATATGATGCTTCTTACTACTGGTCGTAACAATACCAAATCTAGGTGCCAATCCACCATGGTTTTCACCTCTATATTACCTCAGATTACACTCAGTAATCTGCACCTGATTCACCATATAATATACAATAGTCATCCATATGATATTAACCTTTGATTGGATGTCGTACATGAGAAAATCCTCAAAACAGCTAGCCTTTGTTGGATTGTTTCCCAAAATTATAGTTGTAAAGAAATGGATCATAATAAAGTGGGACGAGTAATCCATAACTAAAAATGCACCCTATTGTATATGTATAAACTCTCAGGATTTCTAAACCTTCAACGTATTGGGATAGAAGTAATCATAAATGACTGTAAGAAAATATTCCTAATCCATATCCCGACAACATTGTGTTTGACTGATAACATCCCACCATATTTTGGGGGAATCACATAAAATATACTTACAGATATTGAACCTTTGCTAAAGAGGCATCAAAATATGATCAATTATCGATATCAAGGTCTCTTTACATGACTTTGCTGCATGTGGTCCGCCATCCCCTGAAAACATGTGCAGATGCTATTGGTAGAACACTTGTTCCAGCTCTACCATAGACATGGAATGGTGTGGTGCTCCCTGAATGGTTTTCATGAACCCTATAATGCCTTCATAGGACTATGAATCATCACCTACATTTGGTATAAAATCTTTTTCCACAACTGGCATGACAAGAGGATCCATTGGTAGCCCATGGCCTACAACATTCATGATATAATCATTGCCTCTATTTTGGCGTACAACTAGAGGTTGTCATGGAGGAATGTCTTTAAAATTAAAGAACACACCTCAGATCAAAATATAAGGAACTAAACAGGAAAAGAAAAACCCTAAAGGTTATGAGAGGAGGAGTACACAACATGTAGAACACACACACGACATGCACCCTCAAGATCTTACTTGGCTGTGTACCTCTACCGGCATGTGCATGTAACCACCCAGGATTCACAGTGTGTATGTCATATACACAACATTATATATCAAATACTATCATTTCCATGTCCCCCATCACATTTACAGATACAATGTCACATACCAAATGACGTGTACTCAGAGTATATGGAATGTACTCCAGTATGTTTTTATTCCTGAATAGGAGAACACATGGTTTGTGTTCATAGAACCACATGTCGTGTTGTCTGAGTTTCTAGATATTAAACCTATTAAACTTCCTCTAAACCACCATTTTTTAAAATAAAATCCAAATATATGACAAATTACAATCCGTGGGGGCTCATACTCACCACAAATTAAAGTTTGGAATCCATATGTATAACACATCATAAAAAAATTCAATTTAAGAAAATAACATGATCCACCAAATTCTGATCAAGAAGGCCCATAAACCTCTGGGACTTCTATCACAACAACATGTAATCAGTAAGGCTCTATAAATGGCATGGTAGGAATGTGTGGAATGTAATATCTAACAAGTGCCTATATGATGAATGATATTCCATAACCTCGTCTCATTAGGATTCAAAAAATAGAACCACAATGATATCAATAAGAGAAGCACAATACAACTGTATCACCCAATGGTTAAATATAATCAAATGAAACAACTCAAAATCCAAAAAATCACAAGTCAATTCGATGAAATATGGATTTTCCTTGTATGAATGGTAGATACTACCAAGAATAGTTTATTAAAAAACTATATTTCATTCCTATCCATATCTAATGTCACTAAATAGTAAGCTAAAAAACAACATCTAATACCACTTGGTAATATACCAGATTCGAATTCCACCCAAAGGTTCACCGTACCTGGTGGACACATGGCCTAAGCGTATTTTGAAAAACGCCGAAGGATATCGACTAGAAGTGAGGGCCTAGTTTTGATAGTTGGGAAACTATGCCCTAATTGGAAGAGTATAACACAGTGTAATAAAACAGTATAACAATATCAGAAGTAGTAATACCATACAACAGATGTAAAAAATGGAAGACAGATAATATTAATAATCAGATGTTATAGTATACAAATATGATGTTGCATGTTAAATTTTCTATAGAAATATCCAAAACATGTTACACTATAGTAAAAAAATATAAGTATCCAAATTACAAAAAGGAACAAAAAAACTTCGAAGAATCACATTCCTCAGCTTTGTCCCATGATCTCATGCTCCTAAATAGTAATCTAGAACCTATAGAAGGGTTATTACCCTTATCAGTACCTACAACTAAATAATCTGTTTGGGGCCCAAAATATGACCCACATATGGTGTGAGACTAAATACCAGTATTCAACCACCCATGGTCTTTACTAATCTATCAATGAGTATATATAATAGGAATTATACAATAATGAAAGCAGTAAACTAGAAATTACTCAAAAGTAAACAGTCCAACAAGTATTGGTTCTCATTTATAATCATTTAATGTTCATTTACCATTAAATTATATTGAATTATATAAGTCTTGAGATCTGTATTAAGCCCAATGAACCCTATAAAAAATTAAGCATAATAGATCTCTCAAAATAATATCTAAATAAATGTAATTGAATACTAAATCCAAGCTTGTGATTTGGATTAGTAGACATATCATAATTCAATCCATTTCTATAATAAATTTTAAGTAAATTTCAACTCATGGCATATAAACAGCTTCTAATAAATCCTGTCCTTAGTATCCCTCATTGGATTCATGATTCCCTCGTCATTTAATAAAGTCTCCATGAGCCTGACCACTACATCTGTGGATCGCTCTTGACTTGTCATGATAATACCCTCATTCAGTTTCTTCTATGGTGTTTTGAAAAGGCCATTGTTCACCCATGTCATAAGGTGAAATAGTCATATGAATCTGACCTTTCCTTTTAACCTAAAGATATTGATCACCCATTTCTATTTACAACTTTATTATTTTATATAAGAAGCAACACATGTAAATTAAACTGTTACATGGCTTTTACATCAACAAATAACATGGCCAATTCATCTCACAGAGAAACACATGTAAATTAAACTATTACATGTCTTATCATTTAATCAAATTCATTTTAAATGAACCACAAAGTAAATTTAAACAATTCCTCATAGTAATCCTATTCCAAATGACCATAAACAATCATTCACAAGAAAAAAACTCATGAGGTGGCCTTTAATCAAGGTAAAAAACCCAAACATTATTTAAAACCATTAATTAATTACCTAAAAAATAAGAAATATAAATCATAAATATTCATTCAAGGTGACACCTTAATAATGGGAGTATGAAACTCTGGAACATATATTCAATTGGAAAATATGAAAATCCACTGAACTTGTCATGACCCGTCCCAGGGGGGCTCGATCCACAACTCCCCAAGCCCGCGTCGATTAGGCCAGGGCTGGTGATTAGCACAAAATAGGCATGTTACTAAAATGGGAGGCATTGCCTATAAACCTATACACATGCACACACATTTCCAATCCCATAATGCAAAAAAAGTAAAAGCTACTAAAAATGGAAATGCATTCATACACTAAAATCCAAACCAACAGAGTACGTCGGGAAAGTAAAGTACAGTAATGTAAAAACCAGGGCCAAAAGTACAAGCCCACCAAAAGAGAGTCTATAACAAAGTCCAACCTATAATGAATGGTATTGGGACTGCAATCCGTAGCCATAGGAACACACATCAACCTATCAGATCTCATTGAGCACCGTCCGGTGCTTTTCCACCTAGAATTCTATCTAAGGCTTTCTCATCTTCACAAGACATGACACATGAAGGCAAATCCCGTGCAGGGGTGAGTATAACAATACCTAGTAGGACACCCCGAAACCACAAATTAATACAACAAGGGAAAATACCACAAAGGATAGATACAGTCAGCTCTACACAGTATATGTTTACAGAACATATATCAAGAATATCCAGATGTACTCATACACAATCGACCATCGGAAAACTACCACTAAGACCTAGCTCAAAGATTCCACTAAGCATGCAACAAGGAGAACCCACTCCATGGTCTGAAGAGAGAGGTACGAAGTTCTGATTCTGGGAGAACACACTCCACATGTAATTGAGAATATGATGCTCAGATAAGGATCACAACAAATAGCCATGGGCTGATTCCATCAACTCATTCTGAACTAATATGCTAAGTAGAGGATTAGCACGAGGGTAAAGTTGGTCACATCGATACCAATAACTATACTTAGGGTTCCAGGAATGAATAGTGGATCCGTCTCTAAGTCTCACAGATGGAATTATAAAAACTCTATTTAAGAAGTCCTACTGTAGGGATCATACTCCATTATATAGAAAATGATACGATGAAACCTTAGGGGAAAGAACAAGGGGACGAACCCTATGGAAATTATTCCAAGTCATAGAATAACACAAGCTGAAGCCATGTAAAATAGGTCACACGGCGTGTAGTATGGTTACACGCCGTGTTCCTTGACTCCAGGTACAGACTGTGTAAGTGGCTGATGTCTCTAGGCTTATGGATTAAAAAGTAATTACATGGTGTTTAGTAGGATTACACTCCGTGTCCGAGCATCGGGGGATCGCTCCGTGTACGTCGACCATGTGTCCATACACAGTCGATGTCCGTGTCGCCTCCCCGTATACCAGTACATGGGGTATCCCATGTATCTAATCGGGTCTGGACAGGGAAGGGTATACATGCCGTGTCCTTGGCCGTGTACCCAACTCATGTCCGTGTACTCCCGGAATACACGCCAGGTAGTTCACTGATGAACACATGCCATGTAGCCCACACTACATGTCGTGTAGTCAGAAAATTTCCAGAACCGCCATCTTCCTCCTCACACCTCGGCTGATCTTCCGGTTTCTTTTTCTCTTGTCCTTTTTCTATGAAACATAAGATCATGGTTCCTCCCATCACAAGAACAACGAATCATGTGTTTTTTGTCCTTCAATCGGATCATAACCCTCCAATGATCCATACAATGAACAAACACCCAAAAACTCATATCTATTGATTCACTCTGAATCATCTTCCGAAACCATCATTGTAGCTCTGGACCATCACCCCTAGGGTGGATCTATAATCATTGATCATTGCGCTAACAAATGAACACGCAATGATCAATTTCATCCAAGAATGTCAAGCGCGGGGAAGAAAGGGGAGTCTCCACGAAGAACGCGGAGTTCAATTGCAAAATGAACAAGAGGGAAAAACCTCGATCATTGTTCGTGACAATCCGGTTTCATCACCGTTAGATCCTAACCAAAATAATCAACAAATTAAATCTCAAGAATTATGATCTTCCCCAAAAACCCCACAAAAATCCATCCCGCAAATACGATCAATCTATGCGCTAATCTATTCATGGATTAGTCTGCGTTCATCGTAGGAATCAAGAACAGGAAAGAAATCACAAAGAGATCAAATGCCCTACTGGATTCACAACGTTCGTTGGCGAAGATCTGGTCGTCGCATCGTCATCACCGGTGAAATTCATCTAGAATGTTGTTGTTGCGTTGGGGGTTTCCTCCAGAGTATTCCTAGAGCCTCTAGGTGTTTCAGGGTTATGAGGTATGTAACCCTGGACCCTTGATCAAGACGTTATTTAAAAAGGATAAAAATATATTCTCCGCCACAAGATTTAATAAAATATTTTTATTAAATATTCTATTATGGTTACGTCCAAAAACCGGATTTCATCACCGACCTGTGCCAGCTGATGTTAGGTATCTTCTAGGGTAAACTCGCTGCTCTAGATGCAAAGGTGCCCTCAGATTTACGATCTGAGCACCCATTTAGAAGTTATCCCTCTTTTTCAAGAAAACCACACGTGCTTTTTATTTAATTATTTAATTAAATTCAATCATTTGTTCTGGGCTAACCGGGCCTCAGAACTGCATGTCGTCTTAAAGCTTGGTCTCGAAATAATTCCCATATAACATTAAAGTAAAACATGGAAGAAATCTGAGACATTACAGAACCACCTACCATATTCTAGTATGACTCTCATCATCCAGCGTCGGCCTCTAATTCGAGATATAATGGTGTAAATTTAAAAAATGAGCATAAATTCTAAAGCCTATTGATTGAGAAAACATTTTCAATTAAATTTACATTGAATTTAATTTCATTAAATGAAAAAAGTGTTACTATAAGATTAATTGTTTCATTTTTATGATATTGGTGTTATTTTGAGATAAATAGTAAAAATGGACCATTTTAGATTTTCAATTGTTTTAAATTATTTCCGTAGTTTGGACATAACATATTATAAACTAATCCAAATTGCAAAACTATTTATTTTCCAGATTCAACACATCTTGGGATTCATTAAATCATTTTGGAGAAAAAGATTTATCGACCATATAGAAGCTCAAAAGAAGCTCACAATGTGTCTCAAGAAACCTGTTTACTATTCTGCTTATTTTTGGTGTGGGGTGCATAAATCATTCTAGGTGGCCCCAATTGTTGTGGAATTAGGTTTATGGATGTAGTAGGAGTTGGGGAATATATTTCCTGAAGGAAATACCGTGTGAATTGGTGGTTTAAGGGGCCATTAGATCTTCCTAATCCGGGGGGTTTGCGTTTTGGAGAGTTTGGCTGGACAGAATAAATGGTCAGAGTAAAATGAAAAACAACTCTTAGAATACTGGTCCAGATCTGCTGAAATATGGAGGGAAAACGACCAAGATAGTTATGAACAACATTCGAGAATGGTGAAACGCATGAAGATTTCATTTAATGGGGATAAAATGCATTATCATTTGGGGGATGAATTCTGGGTATTAAAGGAGGACAGGTCCTCCCTCTCAAAGCATCTCTCATTCCATCCCATTCCTTCTATGACACCAAAGAGGAGAAATTTTCAACTTTCTATTTTATTTCTTTTCGTTTACATAGTTTTTCAATGACTTTTTCTTCCTCATTCATCTCGATGACCCTTACCATGGAGGGGTAAACATTTTGAGTGATTGGGGAAGTGTTGTTTTTCTATTCTGTAATGCTTGAGTTCTTGGACGTAATTCAAAGAAATTTCTTTCTTTTTAAAAGTTGTTTTCAATTTTATATAGAGGATATTATTAACAAGTGAGATGGTTCTTGAATTTTAATTCCTTTATTGATTTTTTCCTTGGTAAAATAATCATTATATCCCTCTACTAATTTCTGGTGTATATACGATGGAATAGACTAGGGATTAGTGGTGAAGTACTCGACGATCATCAGTATGTGTAAAAGGGGTAGTGAACGTTCTTGATTATTTGGGATAAACAAGACCTGATTGGGTATTTCCCATGTCAATTAAGGATATTCAATACAACTATTTTACACAAGTAAGGAGATTTGACCAAACCGAGATCTTGGTAAGGTTTTCTCCCTCCATCATAATTTCACCAAGGAAGTGAGAGGACATGATTGTGGAAACTCACTTTAATCAACTAATAACAAGAGGCTTGAATTAAATTGAAAAAGTATAGCATTAAAATTAGGAAACTGACCCTGACCTAATCAAAATTTTAATATCATAGTTTTTCAATCATTTGAATTTAAAAATTCCTTTCAAAAGCACAACATTTTTACACTAGTTTTAAAGTGACGAACTATTTTGTGTGCACTCCTCTTCAGAATACATCTTAGGTCAGGCAAATTACTACATTTTAACTTAAGAAATAATTTTATTGCGATGCCATATTTCAAGGGTGTTTCAAACTCGGTGCCCTTACTAGGGAGCCAAGTGGTTTTAATTCACTATTTTTATTCAAATTTTAAACAATTTTTCCTTTCATTTAAAAAAACAACAAAAAAACATAAATTTCAAAAACTAAAAAATTATTATTTATTCAAGATGTAATCAAATGGAGATTATTATTCATGGAATGAACATATACAAGTTCCAGAAAATGTTTACAATTAATTTGATGCTTAGTTTCATAGGATCAGTGATAATGTGCAAAACCTAGAGAGCCAAATTGAAGGGATTGTTGAATATGTACGCACATCCCAAGAGCAACCTGAACATGAGCTGGAACCTGAGCTAGAACCTGAAATAGAAAAAGTGGTGGAAGAGATTTCACCAATTATTTTTTATTTTTAAGAACCTAAGGCAGGTGAGAAAGAACTTCTAAAGGAACTAATCACATCATCTTTCACTCAACCATTGCTCGAGGAGGTCCTAGAAATACACATTCCAGCTAATGCTATGATGGGAGATCAATAAATTTTGGAAGAATCCTGGAATAACTTTATTGAACATAACATGAATGTTGACCTTACCATCCCTGATAATGCACAATAAACACCACTATACCTCTATCATTCTTTGGAAGATGAAGAAGAAGATGCACCTATTGAGATTGAGTTTCCAATGGTCATGCATGAAGAAATAAATTTCCATGCTGGCTTACTTGAAAGGGAAGATTTATTTATTAATTCTTCATGTATTAATATTATTCAAAATGAATTGTTTTGTGATTTCTATTTCTCAAAATATTTTTATACATCTCAATTAGAGTATAACATTGATGTGAAATAAAATACCACTCAAGTAGTGGTTATTTAAGAAGAGTCCGAGAAGATGGTTGTGCGACTACCTCCTCAACAAATATTTTTCAAACCATATGGAGGAGGACAACACAAAAATTAACAGGGAGCACCTTTAACTTATATTCCCTCCCACTATTGATCTTAATTTATCTCTTTATTCTTTCTCATGGGTAGGGAACTTTCTTATCTTCTTTGGGGTTCTCTAGTTTCAATGTTTAATCATAGACATCGGGAAAACTTGCATGTGGGGGTTCATCTCAAATAAACCACACCCACCTTTTGATTTTGGATAATCCATGAAACTGCCTAACTAGGGGACGTAAAAATCTATCACCCACTTGTGGGTTTAAACCCTGTATTATCTATTTTCTTTTCCCTTTTCCATTATTTTTAAATATTTTTCTAATGTATTTGCATTACTTTATTGTAGTATTAAAGTGGTAGCTTCTAGGAGATTAACTCAAGGCATCCACTTCTAAAATAATGTCAGGTTTATTTTTCCTTCCCATGGCTTCTAAACCTTTTTATTTGTATTTTTTGGAGTTGAAATGAGGGGTAGTAAAATTTATGTTTGGGGGAGTGTCAACCTGCATAGTTATTTTTGGGTGCTTGTCATTTTGTTATCATATTTTTAGGATTTTTGAGCATTAATGAATATTCATATCATTTTTTACACATCAATTGATTATGAAAGAGTTGAAATGATTTTTGAAATAATGGATTTTAATTGATTGTTGATATGAATTATTTTCCCTTGAAATGGATTCTCAAGAATTTTAATTAGTTTGACTGATTTTTGAAATCCTTGCCCATGAAACACAGAATCAAAATATTTTCCAATCTTATGAGGTATTCTAAACCAAATTTACATATTCTTCTTAATACCCACTCTTTCTTGATGGAAACTTCAATTTTGTGTGAGAACCAGAATTTGTGAATATTCTCTTTCGAAGCTTTGTATTTCATGGAATGTATTTGAAATGATTGAGGCATCCCTATGTCTAGACACATTTTATCTTGATACCCACCTTTACATTTATCCATAGTAAGCCCTTAGATTCCATGAATTTCCTTATTGGTTTAAGCCACATTACAAGCCAATTTTCCCTTACCTACCCACACTTTTAGTATTTTTTCATTTTTATTTCACATTTGAGTTTGTGGGAAGGGCCTTTCATGTGAATTCATTGGGATGTGTATCATCTATGGGTGGTGTGATGTGTGTGTAAGTACTTTGGGTAGTGGATAACAAGATAATTGGGCATGTTTCTTCATTTTTTCATGCTTTATTTGTTTTATTAGTTTCTCCTTCAAAATTATGAAAAAATGGAGATGATATTGAATTACTCATTTTACATTATTTTATGACTCATTTACATCTCAAAAATCAAGGGCATGAATTTTCATTCATTCATTGTATTCAATTTTCAGCTCATCCTCAATGAAAAATAAAAAGAAAAAAAGGAAAAAAGGTGTTCCTTTCTGGAGATTTGAATAAAAGGGGAGAAATTAGATGATATCATTCATTATAGTAACTTATTAGCTCACGTACCATGTAAATAAAGTGGGGTGTTTTTGTTTTTCACATATTCAAGTGATATTGAGAGATTAATTTCATGTTTTTCCCTTGAATTAATCATGCATTGTACTTAAAAGTCTAACCTCCACTTTTGGCCTGAAACTTTTTCAATAATTTTCCCACCAACCATAAGCCACAGAATTATTTGAACCATTAAATAAGGCCCTTATGATTTAATTCGTTTTAACATTTCACACTGTGGAGTAATGTTAATTTTCACAAACCTATGGTGATGCATGTGATTTTCAATTATGAGCGTAACTGTAGATTCAATTTATCTTAAGTGAAGAGTGATATAAAATTCAATGTGAGGTTGGTTTTTATGGGTCTATGGATTGATTTATGAACTTGAACAAATTTTAATGATTGAAATGAAAATTAAAGAGACTTTTTTTCATATATGACACATGATAGACTTCTATTTTCGATAAGATCACTGATATTTTCTCATTTTTGATTTTTTTGTGGATTTTAATTTAGATGTAAGATGATTTCTCAGGAGTTCAATGTTTATGTCTGGGGGAAATAAGATCATGAGCTACATGGTGGGGATTAACATGATTTGAATGAATTTTGGAACAAGTGTGAAGACCAACATAGCCTCCCAAAAGAAGAAGATTTGGAAACATTTAAGGGAGAAACCACTAATGTAGTGGCATTTGAAGAAAAAATAGAGGCTCCTGACTACCTACCTATATCTTCTAATACTCAAATCCGAGAAGTGATTTCAAATTAATAAGATATTGAAGACATACAAACTCAGGGAGATAATTATTTCATTAACTCATAATCTTTTGATCCTGTAAAAACAGAATTTTATATCACCTCTCCTTGTTTTAAATTTTCATATTCTGTCAAAACATCTATTTCCATGGTGGTTGAGGAAGAAAAAAAAGATGCACCTGATGAAGATCATCCAGATCCCCCTAAATTTTTTGAACACATATCAGAAGGAGTTCAAGAGGATATAAAAGTGTCTTTTCATAAGGAGAATGAGATACATGATACTCACATTAAAGGGGATAAATTGTATATTGATTATTCATGCTTTAATTTTGTTCAAATATACATAAAATATGAACATCCCTTTGATTATTCCCCATATACATCATATCACAGGAAATCACTAGTGAACGAAGAAGAAATTATGCAAGTGAAAACTATGAAACTGGAGGACTCAATCATTGTTCAAACCCCACCAAGCATGTTGTATTCCAATACAATGGGGGTGGACTTGGTATGCTATATCCATGGATTCCTCAACAAAAGGGAACAATTACTTACTGGAAAGAAGAATTTTTGTTGGTTCATGAGCAAGAAACCTCACCCACCATCAAATTGGGGATAACCGATTAGAACTGCCCCTCTGGAGGCAGTCAAAACCCAGGGCCCACGTGGAGGATTAAACCAAGATTTATCCTTATTTTCTTATTAAAAATATATTTTCATTTATTTTAATAAATTTATTATGTTATGTTTTTACTTCTTTTAGGTTTTCAAAGAGAAACACTTAGGATCCAAACACAATGTTGCATTGCCAATAAGTCAGGCCGTACATCTCCTTTTAAACTTTCTTGCTATTTTGATTCATTTTAAAATTGTCTAACATGTCAAATCCACTTGAATGCATTGAGGACACTACATAATTTAATTGTGGGGGAGGGAACCTTTGTAGTTTCATATTTTCATTTTGTGATAGTTTTTAAAAAAAATCATATTTTCATATTTTTGTGTATTTATTTTTCATTTTTTTGTTTGTTTTTTAAACTTTTGAGCTGAAATGATTTTCCTTACCATTTTTAAACCCATTTCAACGAGTAAACCAATATATTCCATGAAACTGAGCTTAAATTAATGCTAAAATGACTTTGTTTCAAGTTCAAATCTTTTAGAATTTCATGAAAAGAACACTGATTTTTGAATCCCATGCCATATTTCACTATCTATATCTTTGAAATAACTTTCCTAGGAGGATTCTGAACCATTTTTTTGTTATATTTGCTTCATTCGTCTCATTTATTGAGATAACTAGACCATGCTTTCTTTAACCAGAATTTGATTTATTCCTTTCAAAAATTGAGGGTTTGGGGTACATGTGTTTTAAATGATTGAGGAATTTATTTGGTTTTAAGCCACCTTTTCAAAATAATCCTTTTTAATTATGGAAAAACATATACATTAATCATTTTAGCCCTTAGAAGCCATTAATATATTGTTAGGATAGCAACATTACAATCCAATCTTCCCTATCCAACTTGCTCCTAAAGTGAAATTGCATGATCTAGTTGAACTTAAGTATGAGGGAAGATATCTTGTGGTGAACTACTTCATTTGGTGATAATTTTGGTGGAATATAAAATGCTGAAGAGATGGTGTTTCTACCGAATATTTAATTTTGTTTAAATTTGTACCTTTCTGGAGCTTTCATGATTATAGAAGATGCGCCTTTCTGGAGCCTCCAAAGTAGAAAGAAATTTGTGGCAATCTGGAGCTTTCAAAAAAAAGATGAGAAATTTTTTTTCTGGAGAAATGATAAATTTCATTAACATTCCTTGAGTTATCATGATTATGGAGCCTATTTTATACAAAGGGGAAGAGAAGGAGACCATGATTGAGTGGAAATTAGAATCCTGCAATTTTGCATCAAAAATATCCAGTCCCTCCTTTCCTGGCCTTAGAATTTTTATCATCTAAATCCTACCTACTGAAAGCCACATAACAACCGTGAAATGTACTCATGAGAAACCCATGTCTTTTACTCACATCAGGTGGATAAGTAGTAATTTATCAATCTTATGGTGACTTGTGTGAGTTTGGATGTGAAAAGCCTTGTTCAACATTTACATTTGTGAGATGAGAGAAAATTCTTGTGATGTAGGTGTTTTGTGTGCATGGGCTAAGAAATGAATTGGAAATATATTAAATAATATAAAATGTATAACTTGAAATAACTATTTTTGATTAGGTATGATATCATTTTTTTTTCTTATTATGGATTTGCTAGATCTCGTTGGTTTGTGTTTTGGATTTGATTTGATTTGTTTTTTAATTGTCCAAGAGTCCAAGTGCTAAGTGTGGGGGAATTGACTGAGAAAATATTTTCAATTAAATTTAAATTGATGTTAATTGTTTTAAACCCAAAAAATTGTTACTTTAAGATGAATTACTTCATTTTTATGATATTGGTGTTATTTTGAGCTGAACAATAAAAATGGCCCATTTCAGATTTTTAACTATTTTAAAATATTTCTATAGTTTGGATATAACATATGCTACACTAATGAAAATTTAAAAATTATTTATTTTCCAGATTCTACACATCCAAGGATTCATTTAATATTTTTCGACAAAAAGCTGAAGCAACCATATGGAAGCTTAAAAGAAGCTCACAATGTGTCTCAAGAAAACTGTTTACTGTTCTTCCAAGTTTTTGTGTGGGGTCCATAACACATTCTTGGTAGCCCCAATTGTTTTGGAATTCGGTGTATGGACGGTCAAGGAGTTGGGGAATATCTTTCATGAAGGAAAGGCTGCGTGAATTGGACGTTTAAGGGGCCATTAAAACTTCTTAATCTGGGGGTTGGGGTTTTGGAGAGTCTGAATGGACAAAATAAATGGTCAGATTAAAACGAGCATAACTCTTGGAATACTTGTCCAAATCAACTGAAATTTTGAGGGGAGATTACCACGATAATTATGAAAAAAATTAATGAAGGGTAAAATGCGTGAATATGTCATTTAATGGGGATAAAATTCACCAACATTTGGGGGATGAATTCTGGCTATAAAAGGAGGAGATGTCTTTCCTTTAAAGCATCTCTCATTCCATCCCATTCCAGCCGGGACACCAAGGAGGAGAACATTTCGGCTTTCTATTTTATTTATTTTTTTTACATAGTTTTGTAATGTCTTATTTTTCTCTATTCATCTCGACTACCCTTACCATGGTGGGGTAAACATTTTGAGTTATTAGGAAAAGTTTGGATTTCTATTTTTTAATGCTTGAGTTCTTGGACGTAATTGAATGAAATTTCATTCTTTTTCAATGTTGTTTTCAATTTCATATAGTGTATTTTATTATCAAGTGCGATTGTTCTTGAATTTTAATTCTATTATTAATTTTTTCTTTGGTAAAATAATCATTATCTCCCTCTACTAATTTCTAGTTTATATACGATGGAATAGACCATGGATTAGTGGTGAAGTACTCGACAATTTTCAGTACGTGTAAAAAGGGTAGTGAATGTTCTTGATTTTTTGGGAAAAAAAAGACCCGATCGGTTATTTACTATGTCAATTAAAGGTATTCAATAAAACTATTTTACACATGGAATGATAGATGACCAAATCGAGATCTTCGTAAGGTTTTCTCTCACCATCAAAATTTCAGTGAGGAAGTGAGATGAAACGATTGCAGAAACTCACTATAATAAACTAAGAAGAAGAGGTTTTAATTAAATTAAATGAGGATAACATTAATGTATGGAAACCTACCCCGACCTAACCACCCTTTTAATAACATATCTTTTCAATCATTTGAATTTCAAATTTCCTTTTAAAAGAACAACAGTTTTACACTCGTTTTAAAGTGACAAATATTATGTGTGCAATCCTCTTTAGGAGACATCCTTGGTCAACCAAATAACTACATTTTAACTTTGAAAATAAATATTTTTCCATTCCCTACGATAGGTTTGTGTCTCTTATACAACTAGGTCAAGAGATTAAATCATGAATAATGTCTTGAGAGTAAGCTAGATATCACTGAGGGGATTCCAATGCATCTGATGGTGTTCGAATTGGAGTTCATATGATGAAACAAGATCCCACACTATCGTAGGATCACCTAGGTGCATTGTTCGTCAAATGAAGGGGTGAGTTTCTATCTGTAAAAGGAAAACTATGCTACATACTGATTGAAAAAATAGAATGTAAAATTACACAACATGTACTTGAAACTACACACCGTGTAGTTCCTATTTCTATATGGTCCACTGCCAATCCACTACATGGAGTGTATCACGATTATACATGGTATAACCTCAATTACATGACATGCACCTAGGTTACACATGGTGTAGCCCTCTTTTTCCTCCACTTACATAAGCACATCCTAAAAAAGGATGATTTCTACCTTAATTGAAGAACCAAGTTCTTACTATACATTTCTTCAGAAATCATAGGAAATTTCACCTACTAGAGATTACATTAGATGTAAAATCAATGATTATAAATAGTTAAATTTAATATTATAGAGGCATTTTTATTTATTTATCCTTTATCATTGAAACAACATTCTATATTAATTTGTGTTTTTCCTATAGAATAAATAAATATATATTTTGCTAATAAACACGTTACATGGAAATATATTACAGCGCTACAAAACTCTATGATTTTTTCATGATTTTTTAATGTTTAAGTGTGGGGTTAGGGATGTCGTGGTAAAAGTGATATGCTACATTGAAAGAAATATGTTTTAGGGTTCACATTGTATATTTGGAAATGTTAATGTTCATTCATGGTATTTCACCACTATCCCTCTTGAAAAAAAATGAACAACAAAAAAAATGAAATTAATATATGAAAAATGGGTTGTGACTTGGGAGAAAACAAATCATTTTTAGAATTATGATTTTTTCAGATGGGTTTAGGTGGTGAATGTGCAATTGATTCCATGCATATTTTTTAAAAAAGTAAAAAATTTAGAAAATTTTGTTTGAAAAAGAAAAATTATTTAAAAATGGATAGAATTAAAGATGGTGAAAGTCATTCATTATCACTTCATTGTTCGTGGATTTTACATTGTGCTTGGGAATAGGGTGTTTTTTCTTTTTAAAGGGTATATTATAATTTAATTTTTCTTCTTATATCATGTATTATGCTTTAGACTTGGCCTCCTTTTTGAGCATTAAAATTTTAATATCAATACATACAAACCCTAATCCTTAGAGTTGTTAGAACATTAATTGAAATTACTCACGATTTCAAGTGTTTTTCTCATTATAAACTTGATAATGTGGTTCATTTATAAGACTATGGAAAGGTTCATGATTTTAAGTAATGAGAATAACTCTTAATTTAAATGTTATCTTGTGTTATGATTGAGAAAAATATTAAGCAATGTATATAGAAGTTTTTAATCTTTAATAATAATGAAACATGAATCTAGAATGAATGGAAGGAGAAGATTCATCACATTTTCAATTGGAAAAAGTAAAATACATGGGTTTATTAGCATGATAATAATTTTTCTTATTTCATTGCTATTTAAATATTGTTATCATGATGTTACCCTTTAATTTATTATTGATTTTACCTGATTGAGGAAAAACATGCTTTATATCTGGGGTAATTTATAGAACCATTTTATCATACTTATTTTAAAATAAAACACATTTTTTTGTAATTTAATTGAATATATTTGTTGATATTTTATTGTTTTATTCATTTATGTCAGGATTTAAGGAATTATTGAAAATCATAAAATAGGGGAAATCCTATCTTGATTTATATCATAAGAATATATTCCATGATGTGGAATTTCCATGGAGTTTTTACAAGTATCATAACTGAATAATCAAGAATAAAAAAGAAATATTTTATAAAAAAACCATTTGGGTTGTGAAAAGACCTACCCATAATGTGAAACTCTTTGATACTTCAATACATGAATACAGGACATGAAAGAGACACTATGGGAGATTGGTTATAATGGGATTCAAAATAGGGAGTAAACTAATGAATTTAGTTTCTTTTATTATTTTAGCTTTTCATTTCTATTTAATTCCATATTCATATTTTTAATTAATGTCCTTATTAAATTCTTTTCTTTTATATATCTTTTTATCTTTCTTTTTCTCTCTATATCTATATATCCATCTTTAATCCACTATGATATATTATAATGAAGATGATTAGTGACTAACATATGACTTGGCCTAGGGGGGTTGGGGTTATTCATTTACTAAACAATAATATTCAAATGTTAATGTTTATATTGTATTTGTAGTGAATGAAGGATAATTGTATGGTTTTGGGGTTCTTACACCATGTAATGACTCTTAAACTCATATATATTATCTTAAAAATCACCACTATCTCTATTATCCTGGGTAAAATCATAGTAAGGATTGAGTTGAGTATGCTCAAGGGATGAAATATCATATGATAGAGATGGTCTTAGAAGGTATTACACTCTCAATTGAGGTGTGTATCTTACTTTTCTATTAGATGAGGTTATATTTTATATGTAGAGTATATTCACTTTTCATGTAAAATTTCCAAATCAATGTAGAGGGAATTAATTCATGCATGATGGTATAAATTTTTAAAATCAATTTAAAAAATAATAATCAATATAAGAGGAACTCGAGTAACTGACCCTATAATGAAGACCTTTATTTTCAAACTGCATTCATTATGTCTACATCTGTATATTTATGTCTTCTTTTTTATTTTTTTATTACTTTAACAAACCAAAATTTTCCATTTTTTCATTAATAAAAAAATCATAAAAATATATAATAATTGAATTATTATTAGTGTATGATTTTCTGCAAAACTCCTCAAGTGAGATGACCATGGGAATGTCACTCTATTGAACTAAGACAACATTGTTTCTTCTTTATCACTATATGAAAGGATTTACACCTGGTGCACAGATCTCACGAAATTTGGACTAGAATCATACATTCCCCCCACACCCA
Source organism: Viscum album (assembly GCA_963277665.1). NCBI lineage: Eukaryota > Viridiplantae > Streptophyta > Magnoliopsida > Santalales > Viscaceae > Viscum > Viscum album. The sequence goes on from OY728141.1 coordinate 480,979,851, forward strand.
GGGTCTTCCACACTGTGTTACTAGTGATCCATGCCCTGGCATCCATCATTCCCTTAAAATAGATGTTTTTCCCGGATTGTATATAGTTCCAATAAAAGGCTCCCCCACATCCTTCTAATGACATATAAGGTTCTTCCAAAAAAGATACATATACATGAAACCTAAATATATATATATATAAGTAATAAATAAGATAAAAAATAATATCTTAAAGATACATTAAGAATAATTAAATACCAGAATAAAATTAAAATTTAAGAGTCTTAAAAACACTCAAATTTCAACAATATAAACACAATATAGTGTTTATGAACATTAAAATATCATTATAGTGAGAGATAAAACATAATGAAGTTATGATAATACCATAAAAGGTCATATTTTTTAGTCTATGACTCATAAATATTTAAGACATATTGAATAAATCATTAACATTAACAATATAAGTTTCCCTTGTTTTGAAAGCGATGGATTGACACCACATAAATTTGAAAATATTAGCTATTATAAGTTATCTATCAGTAAATATGATAGATTTTATATCTTCCCCCTCATTAGTAAGTTTTTTTGTTGTCTAAAGATATATAATTACGAACTACAAAATTTATTTCCATTCCTGGAGGAAATATGTATTATGGAATTATAATTTCCCCCATTAGAATAGAAACCTATATATCACTATAAAGAGAATAAAAACACAATTAATTTGTGATATTTAAAGAGAAACATCATACCATTTAAAGAGATGTGACAAGAACCATTTTGGTTCCTTTTAACATCATTCTTCCATAACCAATGATGTTCCTTTTATGTTTTTGCAACTAGAATAAAAGAGGTTCCATTTATGTTCATGCCTCCATGAAAATAATGTGAATTTTAATGACATTAAATCTCATAAAAATATATTATAATTTATGTTCACGATTCTAACAATAATGGATATCCATTTATGTTTGTACAATCCTTGTACAATATATCTTGAAATATAATTTTGTGCCACTATGAACTATTATGATCAGTTTAGAGTCATGTGGGATAGACTAATAAGAGAAATGTTCCTATAAACAGTTTGTGTGTGATGTATAAATAACTATAAGTGTCTATTTTCACCTAAAAAATAACCATATTAAGTTATCTTGGGGTTACTATAGGTCTTAGTCTCATTGAATCTCACAAATCATTGATTAAACTAACGAGGATGATTTAAATATTAGTCAGTTTCATTATGGATATGATGCAAATTTAGAACATCAAAGACATCTGAGCTATGAGGACTAGTCTAGATAATCTTCCACTATTACACCAAATGGAATATTCCTCTTAGTTGAAAGAATACATGAGTGAATATATCCAAATGATATCATCAGTTAGGGATGAACACTATAGGAGATATCTTACAGGATTCCTAATTCACATTATCAAAGGAATACATGGTCAAGGGGAAGGACAAAAACATTTCTAGTAACCTAATTTTATAAGTTATATAGATTTTTAGGATTATTTTACAGAATAATCTTTTTACATTATATACATTAGTGAATTCTATAAGGTTCTTTGAGGTTTCTTAAGAGCTTGAAATTCCACAGAAGATATCTCTTGTTAAAAGGGGATAAGTTTGGCTAAATCTTGAATTGTAATGGTCAAAATCGTAAGGGGGCCACCAATATTATTGGAAACCCATGGATTGCATAAAAATTAAACACATATATGGATGATTTGGGTCCCCAAATGATAAGGGGTAAAATTCTCGTGGCCACTTAGGATTTATTCGAGAATACCATAAGAAGTTATATGGGGTAATAAGAAAGGTTTCCATGATAGATTTACATGATGATTTTATAAATTCTTCCAACCAAGATTTATATTCAAATTTAATTATTAAATAAATAAATTTGTCTTCATATAATATTTTTTAAAAGAGATACACACAAATGATACAATTTTTATATCATCATGCCTACGGAAATAACATTATTTTTTGAAATTATTGTATGGAATTTTTATAGGATAATTTAGTAACCACTCTATCTGAGATAAGAAAAAATGATATCATATATAAAAAATTTATCGGAAAATGTTTCCACTTAGGAAATGAAATTAAAATTCAATTGCATCAATATCTGAATATCACAATGTAGTTTTTTAACCATGATAAAAATGAGATGGGAACCATAATGGAATTGAAGAAAAAAATGAAACCATCCGATCATCTATATAAAAATATACACCACTAGAATGTGTTACCATAGTTAAAAATGATACCACCTTATTTAAAAAAATATTATAAATACATCTTTATCTTATATGAATAGAGACAATTACAACTATTTAGTCAAAAAATGAATCATAATAAATTATTTGTTTATATTTTGTTATCATTTTCTCATGGTAGGGCAGTTTTAGTTTGACTAATCAATTTCATTTTAATTTTTTCCATTAAATATTCCTCACAATGACTTGACAATAATTTTCAATTGTAAAACATTCCCTTACATAAAATTTAGATTTGATTATGTTGAATAGGAAGAAATTTTGAGAAAATTATAATTTATTTCATAACACGTTGACATGATATTGAAATGTAATGATGGGGGTCATTATTAAGACTATAGATAGTCTAGTTAGGACCATATTTATTACTTTATATAGGTTTTATAACATTAAAAATGGTATCTCCTCCCTTTTAAAAGGATTCAACTTCTGCATTAAATCTTCAACATCCACATAAAAAACCCAATGAAGTAAAAATCATTAATATAGATGTAACCACAAACCATGTAACAGAAATTTTATTAACCATATAAGATTTATGTGGGACTAATTATATTTCCTAAAACATATATGAGTTTATATTTTCTTAAATATTATGTGATATCTTGTACTTTCCCAAATTTTATGAAGATTTATTTCATTTGTTTCCGTCTTATATTCTAAAAAAACCTACATATTTTTTGTTTTATTTTTATTATAGTTTTATAGATAAGACCATACTTTCAATAATTATTCACAAGATAGGTGAGATGACTAACTTCATTAAATATAACCAAAATTTACTTATTTATCAAAAATATAAATTATTTTAAATTTCATGGGGGAAATCTATGTTTTTTACCATTATCAGTAGGATTACCCCTTCCTGGACTTTGATTTTTGGATAATTAACACATTAAACATCTATATATAGACCATGACCATAAATAATAATAGATCTCATCACATTCAGAACTCTCAAAAGAAAATATATCAGTATTAAGTAGTTTTATCATTGTGGTTGAAATTGGATATGGTTACATTATTTGGACCATGTAATTGTAACTACAATTATCATAGATATGTAAATCCAAAATTACACACTAATATACTAGATATATATCACAAGTCATCCACAAGAGTGAAACTCCAATTGTGGTTTTCAAAAGGGATAATTTTAGGGAATGATTTGGCATGACCTTATTAGATTGTTAAAATTAGTGCAGATTTTGAGAGAGAAATCATAGTTGTGGGAATTTATGGATAAATATAGAATTCATAGTCATTTTACCACCATTAGAAATGTTTATACCTTATCTTATTAATCATTACAGTCTTGATACTTACAGAGTCTAGCTGACACATGAGGAGAGTAAAATTTACCTTTGGGTTGTAAACATGATTAATGGAGATAAAATTTTAGTGTAAATGTATGATAAATTCCTCCACATCCATATGTGTGAAATTATAAAAATGGAACATTTCAAATAGTGAATAAACTTATGGGATTATTGAGAGCTTTTATAGGTAAATACCTCCATACATGCATTAGAATTCCATTTGACACTTGGGTTAATGATTGATTGGATTGAATGGCTATGAATCCAAGAAAATGAGTTCATTGAGTAATCCAAATCGCAATATCCAAATGGTCATGGGTTCCTACTATACAATATTTGAAATAAGAATATATACATAGTGGGGAAGAGATATAATTCCTAGATTAAAACTAAACCATTATTTTAGAGGATTTATTCACCATGTTCAATAGTTGTTACCTTCACCCAATGCATGATTCACACCATGGAGGGGGGACCATTACACTGGTGATTACAATGTAATTAGAAAGTGGAAATTGAATCATTTTTTCTATAATAGTGTTGGAAAACTTGTACATGCACTTATTCATTATCTAAAATGGCAATGAATTATTTAGGAATGTTGGAAAATTTTTAAATATTATGTTGTTTGATCATTTCTCATTTAGTATTTTAAGAATTAATCAATAACACAAATATCCCAAGGGATTGATTATATCATTATTTTTATGTAATTTCCATGGTCAAAAAATATATATTTGAGTGAATGAGATATTTATAACATATTTAATTTCCTTAATAGAATTATATATATTCTATATGGGGGCCCCTCTAGTATAATCACTAATAATATAATTGTAACTCATGAAGATTGTACATTAATAATTACACTAAGAGAGGGGATATGGGTAGTTATAATTTATAGGTAAACTATTTTTAGGCTTATGATCCATATATATTTTCTTGATAGTTTTATTACACACAAATAATTTTTTTTTGCTTCTCTCTTCAATAACTAAATTGAGTAGAACCATGTTTTCACACAACTATTTTTTCTTATTCCAACATGAGAGGATACATATATCAACATTAATTTTCTACTATGTAATTATCTTATCACAATATTTATTTACAATTACAAAACATGGATCAAGTATTAACTAAATGATTTGTTTATGTGAATGGTAATATAAGTGAAATAATCACCATTGTCTATGGTTGATTGTGGGAAAGAGAACCTAGTGGAAATTACTTCCCAAATACCACGTAATATACCCATGAAAAATAATCCCACCTGCAGTTAAAATATCAGAAAGTTTTTGAGGTATCTTAACTCATATATTAACATTAATAAGAATTCATCTTGGATTATCATCCTACATAACAACTAGTTTATAATAGTATGGGATGAGTGGTAGGTTTAAATAGGATTACCTTTATAAATTCAAATGTAGGACACATTTTACGTGAAAAAAAGTCTAATAGATCTTGGAAAAATAATGAAACTCATCCAAATATCATTCAAAAATCAACCCAATGAATCTGAGGTGCATATCAAAGAACATGAAGCCGTATTTCATATCATTGATAATAAGGATTTTTATTCCCATTGAGTATATAGATTGATTATTCTTGATTTAGGAACTGATGATGATGAAAAATGTGATGATGATAAAGATGATTACAAAAAAAATTTAGGAAAGGGAAACCCCAAATAAATAAGGGGATTACAAAATATCCTACATGTAGAAGGTATTTATCATCTAAGATTAACATTGTATGTTGAAATAAACATTATCTTAGATTTTATTTATGTTTATTTTTAGAATCGGGAGAGGTTTCCTCACATATAAATTCCTAAGAATAGTCTCTAGAGGGGATGTTATATGATAAAGAGGATGACTAGGGTGGTATGGTTAACAATGAACTAGATAGTATATATATTTTGGTACCAAGCATAGAAATCACTCCTAAATTTCTCTTCTAGAAGAAACAAGAAAGGCTATTAGAATTCTATATCTTATTAGGGCTTGTAGATAAATTTTAAGCCTATATATTTTATTATATATATTTAGTTTCATTCATTAAGTAGTTATTTATTTAGATATTGGGGTGATAACTTTGGGATTATTGCTACAAATTATTCAAGATATAATATCTCATTCCATTCACTAAGATTCATCAGGTGTGATGGAAACAGGTGATATCATGGGAAAATTGAATTTACACCTAAATATAAATATTTAGGCTAGTTTAATAACCAAACATTACATAATACATTCTGTTATAGTGGATATTGGTTATTTTTCTGATCATTCTGAGTCTTCCATAGTTTCACTAAGTGAACACCAAGATCAGAGTATATCACATTATTATCCATATTCTATTTATGAACTAGATTAATCAATTCCAATATTTATATAGGATTATCAATCAATGCATGTCATAACATGAAGTGGTCACTAGGTCTATGGATCCTCCAGACAGTACAATTAACATAGAGATTATATATACCCCCAATAACTTGTATAGGGGTCACTCCAAGGATATCCTTTACTAGAATAAGTTAAAATGAAATCATCTTTGAATGAATATAGTCCCATCACGAAAAAATGAAAAGGTAAAGCTAGTAAGAGGATATTCCCTTTATTGCATAAGAAAACAATAGTTGAAGAGAGAAATCACCATGATAGTTGAAGGTGAGAATTCATGTCTCATTTCATCAATTCTCGAATCATCTTAAATATTAATATACATTTCTTATAACCAAAAATAGTTCCACCATAATCAATGTTGAGAAATGTTGAAAAATATCATATCTCATCCATTCAATTTTTAGAGTACTAAAGGTTGATCAACTCCAATTCCAAAAATCACAAGTTTTTATAAACCTAAATATGATTTATCTTCTAGTAGTGACATAGAGTAAACCACCATGCATATTAATTTCCACTAGACATAATGATTGTTTTTAGGGAATGAAATCAATAAATTTATCTATAAAACAATTGTATAGGTTCTATGTATAAAAAATACACAGGCCTTGTCATGTGTTCATTAACTTAAGATATATAGGGTTTGACTATTATACCATTTAAGTTATTATAAGATATATATTTCTTCGGTGGGATCTAGATAAAGTGTCACATATGACTGTCTCTATGGTATATTTGGTGGATCATTCCACAAACATTAGGATTGTTCAATTTCTATAAAAGTTTATTTGTGAAAGGGTGATGGTAGAGAAATGAAAATTAACTATTGGAGAAAAAAACTCAAGTAAACAACCTCCATCATCAATAGGTCACATAAAATAGAATAATGAAATATCATTGAATGTTTTTATTAAAAACCTTAAGGGAATAATATGATACTGATGTACAAGTAGAGATGCTATACCATACCAGGGATCATGATGTTGTGGAGCTGGCTGAACATTAATGAAAAATAGATGAATCCAGGTGATCTATCAATCAACTCTATGCATTTATAGATTAAACCATGTAATATATGAAAATTTTTACCCCTTTTTAATTTTCAAATATTTATAGAGATACTCAAAATTATGGGTGCTTAAACCTAATTTCCTTAATGAATGAGAAATTTTCTTATCTCAAAACTATCATTAAAATTAATAATTTTGTTTTTGGTTCAACTATGAATTACATGATAATATTTAGAAACTATCAATTAGTAATCATTATAATAATTCATTCCACTTAAACATTAATCATATATGTATTTGATAAATCATATATTAAAGTAATTGAGTCTAAAATGATAAATTTAAACCAATATATCATACTTAAGACTTCTAATCTTGGATGGATATTAGAGATATTGATACATATTGTTTATATATTATCACAGTAAGTTAACGTTTAACTGTTAGGTAAAATATTACTTTTTAGTTTCTTTCTAGATTTTTACACCCGAAATAATATATATGTTTTTTAGAAATAGTATATATACACCATTATAATTTGATAATGTTATTCCATTAGAATATGTGGATGTAAACTACTATATATAATTTAAATATTGAAAATGTTGTACAACAAATAATCTATTCTCAAGAGGTTTCAAATACCCTAAAATTTTATCTTCATTAATTTGTTTTATAGAATATTTAAACAAATGTATTTCTGAGGAATTAAAAAATTATCTAAATGTTTCATGGATTTATAGATCTTAAATTAATATGTCATAATTTTTGAGGGAGATATAGTGGTACCTATATTACTTTCTATATTCATACTCATTAACTCTAACATTTTCTTTTACCATGAAATGGGGAAGTGTTAGTAGTAAAAATTATCATTTCTTCTATACATCCCTTTGTGGTTTTATAACAAAAATTATTTGGGCCATTTACTTTTCAAATGAGATGAATATTTTCTAGTTTGTTTAATCCCCAAGCCTAGTGAGAGGAATCACTTAATTTCACAAGGTTCAATTTTTAGGTTTTCAAGCAGATCAATAATATATATATATGTTGCATTTATTATTTTAATTTCTTTCAAGTAAAACCATAAAAACAATTTATGTTCAGTATTTAATAACTTTTACTAATGTTTAGGATTAAATTTAAAGTCATATAGCTTTGAAAAAAATTTAGGAAGTCTATAGTATAATTAGTTATTGGAAACACCCTATGTGAATGGATGGTCCAATACTAGTCTAGATGGACTCAATGAAATTGAACACAATAGATGCTTATAGTACTCAGAATAATGATGATGTTAGATAATCTAAATGTGGGATGGAGAGCCAAAAATATTTCAACACATTTAGACTATGAATTGGATTTATGATATTCATAAGGTGGGTCATCAAAATTGATAAATAATTAAATGTAAATAGGTAGAATTCAGAAACTACTTACAATGTTCAGATTAATGTTCTATTAATGTATCATTGAACATGAAATATGAGGATGATCTTTGAACATATTTAAAAGAAGGGTTCTACCATGCTATTGTAGAAGAATTATATTTTTATATTATCTTCCATTTAAGATATACATGTTACTTTGGCATCTTTTAGGTGGTCTAGATATGAAGTACATATGTTATCACTACCCAAAGGGGTCATTCAGGATCATATGTCTTGAATAGAAATATCCATGGAAGTTTTTTGGTGATTCAAATACTGAAGGTGTAAAGTGTATCATATTGAAATATAATATTAAAATAGTAATTAGAACACTCTTGTTCAATACATAGCAAGATATTTTTGTTAAATAATGGTAGAGTGGTGTGAAAATAGATGATGATTTGAGACTTGGATCAATATAAGTGGTTTAAAATTTATTATATATAATTTGATAACATTAATTAATCCACCTATAGTTTTAGTAAGTAAATATGGAATACTATTCTAAATTAAAATATAGGACTTGATTATAATTGGGATAATAGGGGGTTTAATGGTGTTGAAATTTGTCGTCGGGTCTATATTTGATGAGCAGAACATCACTATGAATCCTATAATGATAGGAATGAAGTCACATGTAGTTTTGAGAGAATGGGTATCTATTTAGATTTTATTCTTGCATAGGGGAAAATGAATGATTTCATCCTAGTACTGGTCCATGGATGGAAATATCAATGTAAACTAAGAAAAACCCTAATATTGGATAAGAGAATGAAGAATATAAATTTTATATCTATGTCCAAGAAGTTTAGCCATGGATTCATTATGTATCCCTTGAGAATAAGAATAAAGATACAAAATGTTCTTAAACAACAATATACATAGGTATAGAATATAAATATATGGAATATTTGTGAAATTGATGAGTTACCTAGTAAGATAAGGGAAAATAAAACCCTACATGAATGGGAATATGATCGAATACTAGGGGAAAAATTTTCCATCCAAATATAGGGCCATTAGAATACATGAAATGATTGATGGTAAAATCCAAAACCCATTTTTGGTTTGGGAAATAAATTTGAATGTATAATTTTTTTCATGTTTTGTGATGGGATATCATGATGTCACTATATGTAATATGATATTGGGAAGGAATCTTCAAATTTTTCTTGGATATTAGGGAATTTGAATCTATGAACTTGATTATGAACATTGAAAAATATATTCATGGGATCATATATAGATGAAAAAATTATGTAAGGAAATTGGGTCATGTAAAATATACCACTCCAAAATGTTTAATATTCAGGCATGATAGACCTGACCTCATGGATTTTAATGTCATATGACAAGGATGATATGATATATAGTTTAAATTAATATATAAAATACTTAAGAGTTATATAGTTTAGGATTATATTACTAGAACCTAATCCATACAGTTTCAAGTTATTCAAAATAGACACGGGGAAACCTAATTTTTTCCAATTTCATATATTTCTTGAGAAAAATTGCATTGGTACTAGAAAATATGTACTTTCTATCCATTTTGATTAGCGAATATACACCTTTTTAGTGGACCTTATGTTTGTTATATGGTTTTTACATTTGTTTTTTACTTTTTGGGATTCATTTCATGAATAATTGGAATTAAAAAAACTAATACCAATTCACATTGAATGAAAAAAACATGGAAAAGTTTATTATTTAATGATATTGTTACGAGATGATAATTGGATTAAATGATATGTAGTGTGTGTATCCGTATATCAACAAGTCATTATAGCTTATAAAAAGATATTTTTGACTATTTATCTTTAGATAGTTGATAAAAAATGTAAATATAATGTGATGAAAACTATAAATTGATGGGGAACAATAAATATGTTTCATTTTATAGTGAGTATGTCGTTTCATGTGTGGTGGAACGAGTCATGGATTGAGAGGCCCAAAATTGTGAATGAGTTTACCTATATAATATATCAAATATTTGCCTTCCATATTTTAAAGAATAATTTAAAGAGTATTATTAATATCTTATATCTATCCATTCAATTCTAGTTGATAGAGAGATGAGTGATTTGACTCAATTTAACACTCTTAGTATGATTTATTTAGCTTAGAGGCATAACATTTTCGTCCATTATTCTCCAATATTATATAATGAACTTTAAAACTGGAAATGATATTAGAAATTACCATGTTAATTATATCTTTTTTCCAACATATTTTTATAGAAACATAATTTTATCATTTATATAAGATGTTGGTAGAAGTAAAGATGATCTGGATATGCAAAACTATATAAGTAGGGTATAAACCCCTAAAATAAATCCCCTATAAGTAAAATGGTCATAAGTATTTATCAGTGTGAAATAGCTCTAGTGGTTAATGAATAATGGTTGTATGTATCTGACATGAATAAAATTTCATAGATAAATCCACAAAATAAAGAATAATTGATTTCCAAAAATATCTACTTCTTCGGATTTTATTGATGTTGAGGGCCACAGATTGGTGATTTCTATAGGAATATTCTTGGAATTGCTGTATAAATGTGAGGATCTATCATCCTTCAGTATAATTTTGGATGACCCTCATGGATTCATTTATTTTTTAGGAAATTATAAGAACGAAGTCCATTATAGGTGATGAAATTTTAAATCCCTTAATGAATTTATTACTTCTGTTATTTTTCCTAAATAAGGTTCCCATTAGGATTATACTCTATTATGGGATGCATTCATCTAATAATAGAACTATTTGGTGAGGATAGTGAATCTCCTTGATATATAGTGGAATTTAACTCGTCAATATCCTCTATATCATTACTGATAAAGTAGGATACAATCCTATGATATGTATTGTGAATCCTCATTTTCCTTGATTTTTTTCTTCTAGGTATGTAGTTATGTTTTCTAATAAATCAACTTAATCATTTTTTGAGTTTGTAATGTGATACATCACTATCTATTAGAAAAACTATGACAGAAATATCTACATATATTAGATTAGGGGTATCAGTTCTTCATCTATGATGGTGTAGTCCCATTGAATTACCCAATTACTAACTTCAAACATCTATTTACGTTTAACTAAGAAATTGGCATCATCATACCTAGTTATATACCTATAATTATGGTCGGATATTCTAATTAATTATGATTCATTTATTCTAAAAATAGGAAATAATAATTTATAACTACATTTATATTAGAAATGAATATAATCACCAAGGAAACCTGATTCTAGTTGGATGTTTAGAAGAATATTTGAAGTAAATTTTGAATTATTAGGAAGCTTAATGGATATATATGACATATTTTTGGAGTTTAGTGTCTAGGGTTTATTATCCTTGAGTATGATGTGTAATAAGGATATCAATTATCATATGTCTCGTGATCATATTTATGGAGTCAAAGAGGATGTCTACGTACTATATGATGATAAACTATGTTTTTAATCATGATATCAATATGAGGAGGTAGGTAATTTTCTTGATTGGATCCATATGGGAGATTATATAGACCTCGTGATCATGTAGATAATGGAAAATATTTGAACCTAAAAAGATCGCTAATATGAAGATGTAATCAAAATTAGTGTGTTGGTTCCAAGACCCTATCATTGTTTAATTGATATTATAGAGTCTATTATCCTTTCATGTATCATTATTCATTAAACAGATAACAGAAAGTGACCACTCCATGGAAACCACATAGAGTATTTGGTGTTTATATTTAGTTGGAAGAATAAAAACTATAGGTTGTAGATGATAATTATTGAGGTCACAAAAATAATTCTAAAAATATTTATCCCACTAATATTTTCACCTTTCTTCATTAGTTTCATGAAGGGTATGATTTTACCTGCAAGATTTGATATAAAATCCATAATATTGGTGAGACATACCCTGAATACTCTAAAAATATAAAGGTTTTATAAATGTAGAAATGTAAACCATAATTTTTATTTTCCAGTGGTTGAATTTTATGTCATGGTGTCATACCACAAAGTCAAATAATTTTCCATATGTCATCGAGAAGCTGCATATCAACAGGTTCATATTTATTCTATATTGAAACAAATTTTTGAACACTAAATCAATATTAGTAAGGAGATTAATAATTTAATGGGACTTAGGTACAAAGTCATTCAAATATATCTCCATTTTATAATTTATAATAGACTTGAAGTTGTGTTTCATAGAACATTAGTAAGTAGTGATAGAATTATTTAAGCTTAATGAATTTACTCTATAGCAATATACCAATTTAGTAAATTTAAAATTGTGGTTTCATCATATTTATAAGATATTAATATCTATTTTTATCCAAATTATCCATCCATGATTAAAGAAGTCTATTAAATAACATTATTATCAATTTTATGTTATGTAATTGGGAATGGAAAACCATGTTTTTTTCAATAAAAATTCAAATACCGAAATTCATTATAGAACCATATTTTCCAATTCAATTTCTAAACTGGAACCATATTATAAATCCACATATGATAATGAACCAGTAAGATGGATTGAAGTTTGACTAAATTCTCCACTTCAGCTTTCAATTTTGTGTGATGAGTTGGATACTTTCGTGGATTCCTATTTATATATAAAGTGGTTTTTTTGGTAAACCCCGATGATGAATATCTTCAATGGTATCTGTTAAAGTCATATTTATTTATTCAAATAAAAAAATCTCAATAAAAATGAATGAGCTTTATGTTTCATATTCTTTATGGGTCATTGAAATGATGATTAATGTTGGGAACAATTCATATTTACTTCCTAGATTCGCATTTCAAAGTTCAAGAATGGCGGTTGAGACACCTTATATAATGTCATAGTAGAAAAATAGATCTATTATAATTATTATTAATTATCTAGAGTATAAGATAGACTAATCTATTGGGATTTGAGAGATGATGTAGGTGTGTCCTCATTCCTCTTTAAATCAGACCTTCAAGAGGAGTGTGAGTGTTATTTAAATTCATCTAACACCATATGAGGAGATAAAAAAGTTTTCATGCCTCTATTTATCCTTTGAGTGTTCATATCCAACCAGTTGAAGTGCCCTGACTATATTGATCAAATATTATTCCAGACTATGTTTTAAGTAGATTTTATCAAAGGAATTATTGATATTCACTGACTTTTATGAAGTCTCTTCATATACTGATAATATTTATTCAATAGATGCATCAAACTAACCAATATATGTGTGAAGGGAAATTGGAGGGTCCATGTTATCAACCAACACAACCAAATTATTTTCTTTATTTACACCCATTTCATTAACACTCTTCATGGGTAATAAAAAAATATTATATAAACCATCTCTATTTATTGATTAGAGCACCTTTTAATCCATTATAAGGGATGAAATTTTGGTGGCCTCATTCACTAAGAGATTATTTCCCACTATTTTTTAAATTTCATGTATTAATGTATTGGTATTTACTTGATTAAAAATTATATTTATCTCATCATACATAGACCTTCAATAAATGGAACATTTCAGGAATTTTTGAAATGATGAAGGAACTACTACATGGATATGAAATAATATGATTTCTATAAATTAATTAAAATAAATATCTTGGAAAACAACATGAAAATTTGAGTCAAACAAGATTTAAAAAATTGGGCTATCGATATGGACCTATTTAGTATTCTATTATAACCCTTATCATATCCTTGGATTATTATATTTGAGGGAGATATTTTGGATCCATTTTATCCTAAATGGAAGAGGCTTTGGGTTTGTATGTCATTGATTTTTGAACCCTTTCAATTAGGTTTTAGTGAATATTGATACAATAATGCTTGAGATATATGTATAAGGGAACGATGTTACCTAACATTGTAGTTTTCCATTCTTGTTAATGTATGGAAATAGATATGTGACACTCAGTAAAACCAATTTATAAATGTTATATTTTGGATGTATCCACCTCATCCTCCAACTCATGATGTCATGAAATATATTCAATAAGATAACCCATTACAACATTCTAATGTTAAAGGAAGTCTACGATTGATATTCATGTAGTGATGATATAAAGTTTTTTCAACATGCCATTATTCTATTCCATATGACTTTTCTTCCTTCTATAGGGTTTATTTTTGGCCCTAGGGCATAGGGTTCAGAGCTAAATATTCTACTAACCCATTTCCATTGTCTGAATTAGTATTTGTCTTTATTGTTTGATGGTTAGGATAATTTTTTATTCACACATCCCCTGATTAATAGAATAAATTTTTTTCTATGAGATAGTCCCCCAGTATGATAATATCACAATGATCTACAAAAGACTATATTTTGTTGATTTCCATGATGTTCTTATTGGAGTTCTTTTCTTCAAGTCACAAATGTATATGTAATCTTAGTGGGAATGATTCATGAACATCAGGGTCCACTATGGCCACTTTTTTCTCGACCTCTATGGACACCCCAATGAGTATTGGTAGAAAAAATTATTCATAGGATCCTAGAAATTCCATAAAGGGGTCAATTATATTTATGAAGATAACAAAATAAAATAATGGATTATTTTCAAATAAAAAATCTATTTTTAGGGTGGTTACCATCCTCATATTTAATCATGGAATGAAATTTAGAAGATTATGAACTAGCTTGGGTACCCATGGGAGTTAATCTTCCAATTAGTTTTTCAATATATTTTATTTTCATCAAATATTTGGTGATTTTTAACCAAAATACTTAACCTCAAATATTAATGTGGGTATTTAGGTCATAGTTTTTTTGATTTGTTCATTTCTTGATGATATTATATACACAATCAATCAATTCCATGGTCATATGATCTTAAAATTTCTTTGAATTTCTATATGGGATCTCTTTCTAGACTTCTTTCTCCTCTAGTGAAGGATTAGACACATGAGCCATATGATGTTGGGATTACCCAAAATTAATATTTTTATGTCAATAATCTTATGGACTGAGTACCTAAATATTAAAATGTTATGGATATTTTTTCACAAAATATTATGATAATTTAGGTATTGGGGGAGATCATTAAAACCTACCTCATTGTACATCTTGACTTCTAATAGTGTAACTAGGTTATTTTCCAAAGTTATGATTAGAAACATCGATATATATTTTGATCTAAATATGTTTGTATTGAATTTATTTTCAATAAATCCAGAATCACTAATGAATCAGTTTTCAATATGTTTAAGAATAATTTGAATGTATAAGAAGGGAATGTATGTTTTTTTTGGTTAACTTAAATAAGAATTTAAGAAGCATCCCCAAAAAGGTAACCTTTTCCCATGTTAATATAGATTAATAAAACACATCTAGATAGTGTTTTAAATTGTTTTGAATTTTTTTCCCTGTATATAATAAAAAACTAAGGAAGATATTTCCTTAAAAGTGTGGGATTTTTTTTAAAGTAAAAAATTATTAGATGCTTTTCAGTTCCATGGGTTGGTTAAGATAAAAAATTAAATATTTATTTCATAAATGTTTTTTGGAGTTCTATTCATATTATTTAAGTATAAAAATATTAAAAAATATTTTATAAGGTATAGAAAACCCAAAATTATATTTAAATTATTTGGTGTATTTCATTTTTTTAAATTTTGTAAAGCCATTTGAGTATGAGTACATGTAATAATTTTTTGTACTAGTAATTTGGAAATGGAATGATCATTTCATATGGACGATTTATCCTTATAAAGTGGATAACCACTTAAAGGAAAATGTTTTCATATCAAGGCCATCCAATCACCAAGGGAGCTTGACTATCCCCATCAAACTTCCTAGGCATGCTCAAAGTTAGTCTATCTAGACAGCAATGGAATGGTGAAGGTGGACCCCCTTTTTGGGATGGCATGGGTGAAGGAGGAAGATATGAATAAGGGATGAAATGATGAATCATTGGGACAAGGAGTTCACTATGGTTTTTTATGCTATTGGGTAAAAATGGTTTATTAAGACAGTACATCACCCATCAATATTTTGATATGGGACTTGGATAACACATGAATTGTTCATCATTAAAAATCCATTTGATATCTTGGTAAAATTTATGTTGCATAATAAACTTCTACCATAATACATGACATGTCCATGTTTCCAAATCCACATTTCACCACTATATAAGATGATAACTCGAGTTTAAATCATCATATTTTATTTGTGAGTTTTAAGAATTTCACAATAATATTATACACACATTTAAGAGGATTTTCCTCTCCATGAGTTGAAGGGTGAAGAAAAAACCTCTACTAGAGGTGGAATATAAGTAATAGGAATACACACATGTGAAGTGGTTTGATGAAATATTGATCCAAGGAGGTTAGTAATGCATTTTTTAGGATTGGTTGAATAATTTTGTTTATTAAGAAGAAGTGTCAACCATCAATATTTAGATGTGGGACTCAGTAAATACATGAATTGTTCATAATTAAAAATCTAGGAGATGACTAGGTAAAAGTTTTGTTATGTACTTAAACATCAATAAGAATTCATGTATTGACTATATTTACTAATATAGTTTTCACCATTATTGAAGATGGAAACTCTAGTTTCCAAATACATGTTTTATATAGGAGTTATAAAAGGTTAAAAAGATCCCTATTAATGACTTTAAGTGGATCAAATGTATAGAACATGGGAAGATGAGGGAAATATTTTTAAGAGTATAATATTTTAGAATAGTTCACTTAGAAATAGTAGAAGGAAGTTTCTTTTTAAGAGTGGGGTTACTTTTAGAAGACTAATGTAAAATTTTGTGTGAGGGTTTGAGAATAAATATGGATTTTTAGGAGTATTTTAGGAATAATAAAGAGTATCTTAAAAACTTATATGTGATACTTATTAGTAAGGATGATTCATTATAGACATAGGTATTTTTTAAATATAATAATTCCTCAAAAGGACACACTACTACAAAAACGGTCAAGGGAAGCGCCACCTTATTTCAATCCTTTGATAAAACCACTGATAAAGAAACCCTGTATCAGTGCTAAAATTTTAGTGCTGATAAAGGGACTCTTTATCAGTTCTTTTCTAGTGCTAATAGAGGGGTTATTTATCAGCGCTATAAAAGCATTGATAAAGAAGCCCTATATCAGCGCTTAGCAAAAACCGCTGATAAAGAATCCCTTTATCAGCACTAAAATTTTAGCACTAATACTGGGAGGATTTATCATTTCTTTTTTAGAATTTCTAAAGAGGACCATTATCAGCGCTAAAAAAAGCGCTGATAAAGGATACCTTTATCAATGTTAAAATTTTAGCACTGATGAAGGTAGTCTTTATCAGGTCTTTGTTATCGCTGATAAAACCCTAGTCCCTTTTTTTATAAATTCGGTCACATAGTGCCCTTGTTTTATCGCGACCTAAATCTCTCACAGTAATGGATCCCTACAACTACCCTCCACTTCCCTCTGAGCTTCACTTTTCCAGACCTCCACTGCCCTCGAGCTTCTCGTTGCTGGACCTCTGCTGCCCATTGAGATTCACGTTTCCGAACATCCGTTTCCCTCGAGCTTCGCATTTCCGGACCTCCACCGCCCACAAAGCATCGCATTTCCAATCTTCTTCCACCCTTGAGATTTGCATTGCTGGACCTCCGCTGCCCCTGATCTTCACATTCCGGACCACTGCTGCCGTCGATCTTCCCATTGCCGGACCTCCGCCGCCCTCGATCATCGTGTTGCCAAACAAGGTGTGTAATGTTTCTTTGGGCCCCTATTACACATAATCTTCTAGAATTATGAGGACCCATGTTTAAGTATTATTACATCATGAAGTTGATTTTGTGAAATTTTTTAGTGAAGGTTTAACAACCTTGGTTTTCTTCCACCACATGTCGGAACACACCTAGATGGAGTGCATCCGTGAGTGAGAGGAAAACATTTTTTCATTGATGGAAGTGTTTAGGTAGTTCAATGAGTGATTTGTTCCAATGATATATAATTTTTCAGTCTCTTGATATCCCATGATATTAAATGGGAATCAATCCTTATTTGGTTCTTCAACATGGTGTGGTAAGTGATCGACATCAAAAAGAGGGAGCCCTCTTGGTTGGAGTATAAATTCATTTAAATGTTTTAAATCATACAATAGGGACATGAACCATGTTTTTTAACTTCATGAAATGATAAAATTGGACACACAATTTAATATCTTGTTATTAGGATTATGATCATGTATTTTAATGTTGAATATATTTTACCAAAATGTCACATGGTTTCATATCATGCAACCAGATCATATAGTGAGGGCGAGGTGATTTTTCCATCCAAAGAGTCCCTACACCATGTGAAATATGGGTAGAGGATTATAAAAGGTTTAAGTTCATGATTCATGGACCAAAGGGGATGTGTCCCAGAATTTGGGGTGTTTCATGCAAGAATAACGACATGATATGAGAAGGGGCTTGTGGAGGCTCAACACCTCACAAAACAACATATAACTAGGATGTTGGATTTTTAGTTCAAATCCATATATCTCAGACTAAATGGATGGTTTATTCATGAAAAATATCTCTTGAGAGTCCTAGTATTGGTGTAAATATTGATATGCTCATCATCAATGGTGATCAATGAGTTTACACTATCAGAGTAAAGTTTATGAAAAATTTATGGTCCTTCCCACTTGGATTCCAGTTTCACTAGATTCCTCCTAGGTATCATTGATTCCTTTAGATCCAACACCATGTCACCGTAATATAAGGAATGAAGGATAAACTTTTTATTAAAGGACAACACCACACGGTTCTGATTCATTTTTAGGTCATCCAATGCGTGAACCCTATTTTCTTTGAGGGGTTCCCCCTTCTTTCCTTCATGCTATCTATGTGACTTTTTCTGGTTGGGCACTTGTATGGCATGATGCCCAGACCAAGAAGATTTCTAGCCTTGCCACCCCTACCTTTATCTCTATCCTTTTCCCACACATAGGTTACTGACTGCTTCTCTGTAGTGGCAAGGCCCCTTCCTAGCAGTGTTTGTTCTGTCTCCCTTGGATCTGAGCCTATCATCCAGCTCCAAATACTAATTAATCCAGAGAGAACTCTCTCACAAGCCCCCAAGATTCATTACCCATCCTCCCCCTTCCCCTTTGGATCCTCATCTCCCACTCATATGAATCTTATCACCCAGAAGGGATTATAAACATGTTTAAAATCAAGGGACCTCAATGAGAGATCGTCCTCCCACTTCAATAAGGCTACAAACTCTTGATCCAATGACAGAGACATGTCCTACCCATCATTATTATCTTCATATGTAAGGCTCATGGTCTTAGTTCCCATGTTAAATCAGACTTCCTCTCCATAGAAATCAAAAAGCATAATGTCATTGTTGTGTTTGTCAAATTACACAAAAACCGTATAATAATCATAGAATTCTCCTGGAAGATTATGTTGCATGGATTTATACACTCTTACCCCTCCAACAGACACAAATGGGAATTTTGGTTCAATAAATATGTTGTTGAGACTGTTCAAGATTTCAATCAATTCATCACTACCAAGGTGTCCAACAGTGACACCTCCTTCCTTATGAATTTTGTTTTTGGAAGTTATGACCCTCTTCAAAGGGAATCTCTATGAAATGAACAAAATACCTTCGATCCCAGCCACCATCCATTTTTTGTTGGTGTTGACTTTAATGTCATTTCAAACCAAAAGGAATAGAAAGGTAGAAGCCCATTCTAGAGGAAGGCCATCATGGAGTTTGTTCAGTTCATGGCTCGGAAGGGCCTCATTGATCTCAACTTCTCAGGTGACTGTTTCACCTGGTGAAACAACTGCAGGGCCATCACCACTTATAGAGTCTATTGGATAGGTGTCTATCCAACATGAAAGCCACTAACCTATTCTCAAATACCATCTTTTTCTATCTTGCTTGATGTATTTTGAACCACTCCCCCCTCTGGGTTTCCATTTCTTCTTGGCATGATCATCAGGAATGGTTTCACTTCAACCAGCAGTGGGTTAACATCCTAGGGTACCAGGACATGGTTTGTGAAATATGGAATAAACACTTTTAAGAGTATCGGGACACCTTCAACCTCAGTGACCTAACCTCGAACCCCGATAGGGGCGTGTGCGCCCCTTCCTCATCATGAACCTTCACCACCGGGGACTACTGTCACATATGGTCTCCTTTAGAGTATTCGGAAATATGGAATGATACCTCGGGTTTATTGGATTATTAACACCAGTTTTGAGATTTATGCGTGACTATATTCTTATTATATTTTCTTATTATTTCTTACACACCACAACTCGAGTCGAGTAACCTGATTGAAATTCATATTGGTACTTTGGTTCTGATGTGGATATGGTATTTTATGTGTTTGTGTCATGTGTATGTGTGGATATATGGGTATTTAGGCATGATGATATTGAATGTATGGAAGAGACCTAGGAGTAGTTGATGTATCATTCTTGATTATTCTTGTGTTTGGACTGGGGTGATTTGAAGAAACTATAATGAATCTAAAGTAATTATATTAAATGAAGATGAATAAATACTAATGGTTACGCTCTATTAATCTCTATTTTTATAAGGAAACAGTTCTCTTCTACTGTATTTGGAAGTCTTGTT
Source organism: Viscum album (assembly GCA_963277665.1). Taxonomy (NCBI): domain Eukaryota; kingdom Viridiplantae; phylum Streptophyta; class Magnoliopsida; order Santalales; family Viscaceae; genus Viscum; species Viscum album. The sequence continues at coordinate 481,000,896 of OY728141.1, forward strand.
TTGTGTAATTGAACCATAAATACTAATATTTGAGATTAAAATTGGATGAAGATGAATAAATATTGTATGGATGCTAATCATTTAACAATATAGTATGAGAATGGGGTGAAAGAGTTTATCAAATTTGAAAATTATCACACAAAGGATCCATCTCAAATCCTTTTTTTGTGTTTACATTGTTGTTATTCTAGACTACTTTCTGCATAGGAGTTGTAAGAACATTATATATGTCAAGAAATATATCGGAGTAATAAATTTTGGAATAACCACGAAGAAAATGACAATGTATCTACTGGCTAGGATAAAACTACATTTTATGGATCATTAGATATGATTACAAATAAGGATAATGAAAAAGACTGTATGGAGGATGTGATTACAGATGTCAATGTTGATGATGATCGTATTGAGGAAATGACAAAGACGTTTGAAGATGAACTCAGTGATTTCCCAAAATTGTTTGAGAAGTTAAAGAGTTGTGCCAAGACGCCACTATATGCTAGTTGCACCAAGTATACAACATTTTCAGCGATACTGAATTTGTATAAATTTAAGGCATGCAACAAATAGAGTGATTTCAGTTTTATGGAACTACTTTCTCTCTTGAATGATATGCTCTGTGAAGAAAATGAGCTCCCAAGACAGACATATGAAGCTAAATGAATTCTACGCTTGATGGGAATGATTTTTGAAAGAATACATGCCTGCCCGAAAGGCTGTATATTGTATCACAAAGAGACAAATCTCTTACAGAATGCCCAAAGTGTGCAGCTTCTCGATACAAGAATGATGAATCCAATCCTATGAATGTTGTATGGTAAGTTCCAATAATTCCATGGTTTAGGCGTCTATATGGAACTGAAGAAACTGCAAGGCAATTATCATGGCATGCAGATAAAAGAAATAATGAAGGAAAATTACGTCATCCGACTGACTCTCCTCAGTGGAAGAAAATTGATCATGAGTATCCTAAATTTGGAAAAGAGCTGAGAAACTTTCATCTTGCGTTATCTACAGATGGAGTAAATCCTTTTGGTTTTCAAAGTAACACTCATAGTACATGGCATGTTATGTTGTTAAGTTATAACTTGCCACCCTGGTTATGCATGAAGCATAAATTCATCATGTTATCTATGCTTATATCAGGACCAAAACAACCAGGTAACGATATTGATGTTTATTTGGATCCTTTGATTATGGATTTGAAGGTATTGTGGGAGTCATGTGTTATGTTGTATGATTATTATAAAAGTGAATAGTTCATGTTGAGAGTGATGTTGTATGAGACTATAAATGATTTCCCTGCTTATGGAAATTTTTCAAGCTATAGCCTTAAAGGAACTCAAGGGTGTCCCATGTGCGAAGAAGATACAGAATCAATTAGTTTGGAACATTCATTGAAATATGTGTTTCTAGGACATCATAAATTTCAACCTCATCAGCATAAGTACCGATCTGGGACGACATCATTCAATGGAAGTTCAGAATAACACACAGCACTGTCTGCACTAAAAGGTGATCAGCTATTTGAGAAAGTAAAATATGTGAACACTATTTTTGGTAAACCATTTTTAATAAACCATACAAATATTGGTTAGAAAAAGAGATCAGTTTTTTTGAATTACCATAATAGAATTGTTTGTACGTCAAAAATTTTATTGACTTGATACATGTGGAAAAAAATGTTTGTGATAGTGTTATTAGAACGTTGCTAAATCCCCCAAGAAAAACAAAGGATAGAATTAAGGAAAGGTTGGACATGGTTGAAATGGGAACACGAGAACAGTTGGCTCCCATGAAGGGTGAAAATAGAATGTTTCTTCCTTCAGCTACTAATACTCTTTCTTGTGACGAGAGATACTAGTTTTTCAACTTCTTCAATGATGTAAAGTTTATAGAGGGGTATTTATCAAATATCAAGAACACTGTGTCAATGAATGATTTGATGTTAAAAGGTTTGAAATCACATGACTGCCATGTTTTGTTGCAAGATCTAATTCCTATATCTTTACGTTGGATTTTTTCCAATAATGTTCGTCATACATTAACAAAACTTTGTCTCTTTTTCAAAGCTACATGTAGCAAAGTTTTAGACCCAGTGAAATTTCCAGCTATGGAAAAAGAAATTGTCATCATATTATGGGAATGAGAAATGTTCTCCCTGGAAACATTCTTTGATATGATGGTTCATTTGAGGATTCACTTGGTGAGAGATATTAGACTTTGTGGTCATGTGCACTACAGATGGATATATCCTATTAAATGGAATATGATGATTTTTAAAGGGTATGTCAAAAACCGAATTCGGCCAGAGGGTTGTATAGTGGAGTGATATATTGTTGAGGAAGCCATGGAATTTTGTACCGAATACCTATCTGATGTGGAAAGCTGTGGTCTCCCAAAATCTTATCACTCTGGATGCATTGATGGTGAAGGAATTACTGGAAGAGATGTTCTGACAATCAGCATTATAGATCAGGAGCAGGTCCACATTTATGTTTTTCATAACAGTTGGGAGGTTGCTTCATATATTGAAACTCACAATGAAATTCATAGGCAGTTGAATCCATCAAGGGACGAAAAATGTTTATCAAATACACATAATCACCAGTTTATTGGATGGTTTTAGGACCATATATTTAAGCATTTGGATGAAAATACAAATTAAATTTCAAAACGACTTCGATGGCTAGCCGCTGGAATAAGTGTGTATGTATTATCTTACAGTGGTTATGTAATTAATGGTTATACATTCCATAAAAATGAACATGATGAAGATAGTACCACGCAAAATAGTGGATTTACACTTGTGGATGAAGCGATGCATGTTTCTAGTAGTAAGGAATGAAATCCAATTTATGCAAATATGTCATAATTTTGCATTATCAAACTAATATTGGATTTGGATTATGCGACATTCCAATTGTCGATTTCTCAATGAAATTGGGTTCATAAAAAAAGTGGTTTTAAAATAGATGAATGGGGATTTGTGAAAGTTGATTTTAGTAATGAAGGGTAGAAAGACCAATAGTTTATAATGGCATCACATGTGGTACAAGTTTTTTATGTTCCAGATCCCACAAACCGAAAGTGGTCGATTATTTTGTTAGCGTCCAAAACTAATGAAGGTTCTGATGAAAATTCATTTGAGGATGATCCTTTAAATGGTACATCACAATCATTTCGGAGTGGTCCCAATGTAGATGATGTTTTGTATGTTAGGGGAGACCATAATGAAGGGATTTGAATAATCGATAGAGTTGTCAAATCCCTTCAGCCTATGAAAAAAAGAAAGAGAATTCAATAAACATGTTATGTTTTGTTTGTAATATAGATCTTCTTATCTCATGTTGTCATCTAATCATTACTGAATTTATGTAATCTAAATTAGCTGTTCAGCAACTTTTGCAGATAATGACTTCTGCATATTCTAGTGCTTCTATATTTGAGTCTGAACAAGTCTCTCAAGCTGTTGTTGCGGCTGCTGCTGCGGTTGCTGCTGCTCCTGCTGCTCCTGCTGCTGTGGCTCATGCGGCTCCTAATGCTTCTAGTGTTGAGGTCCAACAACCATCAGTACATGCCATTTCTACCATTTTAGATGAACAAATAGATGATGTTGATATCGATGAAATGGTCAGGAATGAAGGATCAGCGTCGTAGAAAACACTGGTGCGTTGTAGTTTGACAGTGTTAGCCAATGTTTTTATGTTGAAAAGAAAAGGCATCAAATTTGATGTCGGATGGAATGCATGAGTCCAACATGTGAATCCCAACAAGGCTATGTTTAGTAGTTACATTGGAGTTGTCACTCGAAAACACGTGCTGATTAACATAGATTCAAGGCACCATGTTGTATCCAGGCTAAAGGCAGTGACCTGGGAAGAAATTAATGTAACATTATAAATTTATTTCTTTTATTTACTAGAAATTATTATAATGAAACAATGTCTTAATCCTCTCAATATCTATCAGAATACATTTATAGTAGACGATTCACACAAGCATTATGTACTAAGGCTTGCAGGAAGGATTCATCGATGTTTTCACACTATTTTAACAAGATGTCACTTGAAAGATTCCAATAGTAAAATAAACTCGCAGCCACCCATTGTCTACGCTCACCTGATATCCCAAGAAGCACGAGATTCATTTATTGGCCACTATGGGGATGAGAAGTTTCAAGTACATGGGGGTTGATAATACGTTGTTTGAGGATACATGTATTCAACACTTTGATTGTCAATATTTCATTTATGAAACAACAACTTTGTAACGAAAATAAGGAACGTGCATCAAAACCAACATAAGCCTATCGTAAAGCAAGGATGGGGTACACTTAACTAGAAAAGAAAATGGTTGGTATTTTAAATTTATAGAAATATTGTTAGGTGCCAAAAAACAACATCATAATTGTCATTCTATGTTTATATGTAGATTGATGAGTCTAAAACCAAATAAACTTCCATCCCAAGTTATATGATTTGGAAGGAGGCACGTATGAGTAAGGAAGGGAAGCTAGTAGGTGAGAACACACAAAAATTGTGGGAAATTTGTTTATGTATGAAACGATGATAAAAATATTAGTTTAAAATTGATATTACATAAAAATAATTAGTTATTTTCCTATATACGACAGTCACAAGAATTAGCTACTCCTGTAGTGGATGCAGACCAATTATCAACAGCTTTGAAGCATCCAGAAAAATATTGTCGTGTCAGGGGTGCGGGGTTTAGGGTGACCCCCCAAGTATATTTTGATAAGAAAATAAATGGATGATGGAGATGAAACATTAAAACAAATGAGGGAAAAGCTAGCAACCCTTGAAGAATGATTGCAATGGCAGGGAGAGTTGATAGAAAATTTTATGTTTGGGAAGCAAGGAGAAGACACAACTCATGAACAACCAACGCGTGAAGATCCCGCCCCACCCCCCACCAGCTTTGAGGTGGGCCATTCCCCTCAAAGAGCTATCTTAGCCATGGTAATAAATATTCTAATAATTGTTCCCATGAAATATGAATTAGACAAACACTGATACTTTTCTTGTACTGATCTTCTACAGGTTGATAATGATTGTTATTTATATCTGTCAACACCCACTTATCCACTTGTATCATTGGCTATAGTGTTCAACATCCCAGATGACACACTGCATAATAGACCACTTACAAAAGATCATCTTAAAGTGACAATTATTGTAGCTCATGATCCAAATGCAGAGATACCTATTCCACTTGATGAAGAAGATATTCATACGGTCGAAAAGGCTATTGGGACATTAATTACATGGTTGTCACAACTTGTAAGAGTACATGGGTCCAAAGTGGAATTTTTTTCAAGATAATCCTTTAACAATTAATGAAAAAAGGGTCTAAACCAATGAATGTTATTATAGACAGAGAAAGGGAAGGGGAGAAAAACATTGTCTCAAAACCATCTAAAGGATAGACCAACTGATCCCAAGGAGGTATTGAAATCACAATAACACCACATGTTCTCTATCCACATTTACTGGCATTGAAGACTCATGTGGATATGAAGCTAAGAGGTGGTAGAAATCATATAGTGGGTTTTGAAGAGGTTATATACGGCATGGAAAGTCAATATTTTGTTTCTACTGAAAATGTAAATGAGATCCTTGAAAACAGTTGGTTAGGAATCATAGTTGTAAATATATATATGAGGAATGTTTCCATGAATTGATATTCTAAAAGCTGATCTAATGTTCAAATTATGACTTAATTCATTTTATATTATTGACAGCCGTATATATGAAAAACAGTTGAAGGAATTTTACCATGAGCCAAAATTTGGATCGTTAGTTTTTATACACATCATCACATATAACAAAAATAGATCCATCAAAAAAGAATGAAATAGTGAATGACTTGCTAAAAAAATTTGAAATCAAGATTACAGATGATAGACTCTTCTTAATACCAACCATGCAGGGCTAAAACTCTACGATTAAATAATATCAATTATATTTTGACTTCTTTTATTATTTATTCATTTTTGTGTTTTTAGGCAACATTGGATGCTAATTGCGGTGAACATGGATACTCCAAAGATTTATTTTCTAGATTCAAAGCAAGGATATCCATCCAACCGACCACACATGACAGAGTTTGTGAATATGTAAGACACCACATCTAACGTTTTAGGTCTAAACATCAAGTAATATAATTTATATTATATTTTACTGAGGATTATTTTATGATAGGGAGGTGTATAATTATCGCCTCAAAAAAGTAATCAGTACAGGGGCTAAGAATAAGAATGTGAGAAAGTACTACATTCAGAAAAATATCAGGGTATATATAATAAAGTTTCACTATCCAAACACATCTCAACAAAAGTTACTTATTCTCGTAATGATCAATTTTTTTGTAGTGTCCAAAAAAATAAACGATAAAGATTGCGGTTATTATGTTTGTAAATTTATGAAAGAGATTGTTTTTCATCAACAAACAAGCATCCCTAAAGAGGTATTTTCAAAATCAACTACTAGTTCATTTAATTAATTTAATAATTTTTTATTTTGTTATTTTGTAGTACTACTCTGACTACTAAAAAGAATCATACTCACAAGACAATATATATATATTCATAAATAAGTGGGTTGCATACCTGATGACAGATTGTACACAAATAACATGAAGATCTGACTTGGGGACATGTACAATTGGCGGTCATTTTTGAGAGGGGTTTAGGGGATAAAAAGATGACACATTGTTGAATTTAAATGTTTATAGGAATATTTTAATTGTTATTAAATAAAAAATACTTTCTAAAATGAGAAAATTTCCCATTTTAAAAGATGATATGAACCAACAACATGCAAGAATGATGAACTACTCAAAGGGTCTCTCTTTTGTTTAAATGGACATATTTTTAAGTGAAAACAACAACTGACCTACGGAAATCCAACCAAACGCATTCGGATTGTGTTGATCCATTTAGATAATGATCCATTGGTTCGTTGGAAACATCAAAGAGTCATTCCTACCTCAATCCGTGGCACAGTGTGGCTGGTATCACTCAAAGGGTCTCTCTTTTCTTTAAAATGGACAAATTTTTATGTGAAAACAACAACTAACCTATGAAAATCAAACCAAATTCATTATTATTGTATTGATCATTTAGTATAATGATAAAATGTTCCTTTGTGATGTGTACGAGTCATCCCCGCCTCAATCTGAGGCATGGTGTGGCCGGTATCACTCAAAGGGTCTCTCTTTTGTTTAAAATGGACACAATTTTAAGTGAAACCCACAACTGACCTACTGAAATCTGACCAAACGCATTCGGATTGTATTGATACATTTTGAGAATGATCAATGGGACTTTTGTGACATGTATAAGTTATCCCCGCCTCAATCCGAGGCACGGTGTGGACGGTACCACTCAATGGGTCTCTCTTTTGTTTAAAATGGACAAATTTTTAATTGAAAACAACAACTGACCTACAGAAATTCAACCAAATGAATTCGGATTGTCTTGATATTTTAGAAGAAGAATACATGGGTCCATTATGACGTGTAAGAGTCATCCCCACCTCAATATGAGGCACGGTGTAGCTGGTACCACTCAAAGGGTCTCTCTTTTGTTTAAAATGGAAAAATTATTAAGTGAAAACAACAACTGACCTACGAAAATATAACCAAATGCATTACGATTGTCTTGATCCTTTAGGAGAATGATCCATAGATCATTTGTGACGTGTATGAGTCATCTCTGCCTCAATAAGAACCACTGTGTGGCCGGTACCACTCAAAGGGTCTCTCTTCTATTTAAAATTGACAAATGTTTAAGTGAAAACAACAACAGACCTATAGAAATCTGGACAAATCCATTAGGATTGTGTTGATCCTTTAATTGAACGATCCACAGGTGCATTGGAGACATTTAAAAGTCATCCTCACCCCAATACAAGGCACGGTGTGGCTGGTATCACTCAAAGGGTCCACCTTTTTTTTAAAATGGAAAAAATTTTAAGTGATAACAACAACTGGCCTTTGGAAATCTGACCAAACGCATTCAGATTGTATTTATCATTTAGGATAATGATCCGCGGGTACTTTGTGATGTGTACAAGACATCTCTGCCTCAATTTTATGCCCGGATTGTCCAGTATCACTCAAAGGGTCTCTCTTTTGTTTAAAATGGACAAAATTTTAAGTGAAAACAACAACTAACCTACGAAAATCTGACCAAACGCATTCAGAATGTCTTGATCCATTATGGGAACCATCCATGGGTCATTTTTGATGATGTAATAGTTATCCTTTCCTCATTCTGAGGCATGGTACGACCAGTACCACTCAAAGGGTATCACTTTTGTTTAAAATTGATAAATTTTTAAGTGAAAACAACAACTGGCCCATGGAAATTCGACCAAACGCATTAGGATTGTCTTTATCTTTTATGAGAACAATCCAAGGGTCATTTGTGACATGTAATAGTCATCCCTGGCTCAATCTGTGGCACGTTGTGGCCGGTACCACTCAAAGGGTTTCTCTTTTGTTTAAAATGGACAAATTTTTAAGTGAAAACAACAACTGACCTACGAAAATCTGACAAAAATCATTCAGATATCCTTTATCCTATAGGATAATGATACACGTGTTCTTTTTGACGTGTACGAGTCATACCATATCAATACGAGGCACGGTGTGGCCGGTACCACTCAAAGGGTCTCTCATTTGTTTAAAATGGAATTTTTTTTAAGTGAAAACAAAAACTCACATACGGAAATCCGACCAAACACATTCGGAATGTGTTGATACTGTATGAAAACAATCCATAGGTAAGTCAGGGATGTGTACAAGTCATCCCCGCCTCAATCTGAGGCACGGTGTGGCCGGTATCACTCAAAGGGTCTCTCTTTTGTTTAAAATGGGAAAAGTTTTTAGTGAAAACAACAACTGACCTACAAAAATCCAACCAAACGCATTAGGATTGTAATAGTCATTTAAGAGAATTATCCAAGGGTCCTTTTGGACGTGTATGAATCATCCCTACCTCAATCTGAGGCATGTTCTGGCCGATATCACTCAAAGGGTATCTCTTTTGATTAAAATGGACACAATTTTAAGTGAAAGTAACAACTGAACTACGGAAATCCAAATAAACACATTTGGATTGTATTCATCCTTTAGGAGAATTATAAAAGGGTCCTTTTTGACATGTATGAGTCATCCCCGCCTTATTCTAAGGCACGATGTGTCCGGTATCACTCAAAGGGTCTCTCTTTTGTTTAAAATGGGGAAAATTTTTAGTGAAAACAACAACTGACCTACAGAAATCCTTCCAAACACATTAGAATTGTCTTGATCATTTATGAGAACGATCCATGTGTCCTCTTTGATATGTAATAGTTATCCCTGCCTTAATCTGAGGCATGGTGGGTCTGGTTCCACTCAAATTGTCTCTCTTTTGTTTAAAATGGACAAAGTTTTACGTGAAAACAACAACTGACTTATGGATATTCAACCAAACACATTAGGATTGTCTTGATACTTTTGGATAATGATACATGGGTCATTTCTAATGTCTAAGAGTCATCCCCGCCTCATGCTGAGGCACTTTTTGGCCGGTACCACTCAAAGGGACTCTCTTTTGTTTAAAATGGAAAAATGTTTAAGTGAAAACAAAAACTGACCTTTGGAAATCTGACCAAACGCATTTTTATTTTCTTGATACATTAGGAGAACGATCCAAGGGTCCTTTGTGACGTGTTAGTTTCAACCCTTCCTCAATCAGTGGCCCAATGTGGCCGGTAACACTCAAAATGTCTCTCTTTTGTTTAAAATGGACAAATTTTTAAGTGAAAACAACAACTGACCTATGGAAATCCGACAAAACGCATTCGGATTGTATTGATCATTTATGATAAATATCCATGGGTTCTCCGTGATGTGTAAAATTCATCCCCACCTCATTCTGAGGCACGGTGTGTCCGGTATCACTCAAAGGGTCTCTCTTTTGTTTAAAATGGACATAATTTTAAGTGAAAACAACAACTGACCTATGGAAATATGACCAAATAAATTCAGATTGTCTTGATACTTTACGATAACCATACATGGGTCCTTTGTGACGTGTAAGACTTATCCTGGCCATAATCCAAGGCACGATGTGGCAGGTATCACTCAAGGGGTCTCTCTTTTGTTTAAAATGGACAAATTTTTAAGTGAAAACAACAACTGACCTACGTAAATTCAACTAAATGAATTTTTATTGTATTGATATTTTATGAGAACGATACAAGAATCCTTTGTGACATGTATGAGTCATCCCCGCCTCAATCCGAGGCACGGTGTTGCCAGAACCACTCAAAGGGTCTCTCTTTTGTTTAAAATGGACAAATTTTTCCGTGAAAACAAAAACTGACCAAACGCCTTCAAATTGTCTTTATCCTTTAGTCGAATGATCCACGTGTCCTTTTAAACTTGTAAAAGTCATATATTCCTCAATCCGAGGCACAGTGTGGCCTATACCACTCAAAGGGTCTATCTTTTGTTTTAAATGGACAAATTTTTATGTGAAAACAACATCTAACCTATGGAAATCCGACCAAATTCATTAGGATTGTGTAGATCCTTTAAGATAATAATCCAAGGGTGCGTTTTTTACATGCATGAGTCACCTCCACCTCAATCCGAGGCATGTTGTGGCCGGTATCACTCAAAGGGTCTCTCTTTTGTTTAAAATGGACAAATTTTTAAGTGAAAACAACAACTGACCTATGGAAATCAGACCAAATGCATTGAAATTGTATTGATACTTTAAGAGAATGATCCTAGGGTAATTTGTAACGTGTATGAGTTATCCATGACTCAATCCGAGGCACAGTGTGGCCAATATCACTCAAAGGGTCTCTCGTTTGTTCAAAATGGACACAATTTTAAGTGAAAATAACAACCGACCTATAGAAATCTAACCAAACACATTCAGATTGTATTGATTCTTTAGGAGAATGATCCAAGGGTCCTTTGTGATGTGTACAAGTCATCCCCGCCTCAATCAAAGGCATGGTGAAGCCGGTATCACTCAAAAGGATCTCTCTTTTGTTTAAATTGGACACAATTTTAAGTGAAAAAAACAACTGACCTAGGGAAATCCAACTAAATGAATTCAGATTGTCTTGATAATTTATGAGAATGATATATGGTACCTTTTTGAAATTTAAGAGTTATATCTGCCTCAATCCAAGGCATGGTGTTGCTGGTACCACTCAAAGGGTCACTCTATTGTTTAAAATGGGAAAATTTTTATGTGGAAACAAAAACTAACCTACGGAAATCCAACAAAAAGCAAATAGATTGTCTTGATCCATTTGGATAATGATACATGAATCCTTTGTGGTGTGTAAGAGTAATCCTCGCCTCAATCTGAGGCATGGTGTGGCCGGTTCCACTCAAAGGGTCTCTCTTTTGTTTAAAATGGAAAAAATTTTAAGTGAAAACACCAACTGACCTATAGAAATCCAACACAACGCATTCAGATTATGTTGATCCTTTAAGAAAATGATACACGGGTGTGTTTGGGACATGAATGAGTAATTACCGCATCAATTTGTGGCATGGTGTGGCTAATATCACTCAAAGGGTCTATCTTTTGATTAAGATGGACAAAACATTAAGTGAAAACAACAACTGACCTACGGAAATCTAACCAAACGCATTCGGATTGTATTGATCCTTTAAGAGAACTATCCACGGGTCATTTGTGACGTTTACGAGTCATCCCCTCCACAATCTGAGGCACCGTGTGGCCGGTACCACTCAAAGGGTCTCTCTTTTGTTTAAATTGGACACAATTTTAAGTGAAAACAACAAATGACCTATGGAAATCGGACCAAACACATTCGTATTGTCTTGATCATTTATGAGAACGATCCATCGGTCCTTTGTGACATGTAAGAGTCAACCCCACCACCCCCTGGACTACCCCCACCCCCTGGACACCTTCCCACCCCATGGACACCCCCACCCCTCTGGACACCTCCACCCCCTGGAAATCCCCCTCAACTACATGTATATCCCCACCCCCTGAACACGCCCATGGACATCCCCCCAACCTCGAACAGGCCCCCCCCTCGGACACCCCCACCCCCTAAATAACCACCACCCCTAGACAACACCTCACCCCTCCTTGACACCACCCCACTACCTGCATACCCCCAATACCCAGGACACCCCCACCCATAGACGGCCACCCCCACCCTCCCTAACACCATCCCACCCCCTTGGACATCCCCACCAACCCCTTGGACCCCCCTCGGACATCCCCCACCCCTAGAAAGCCCCCCCCCCCCCCCCAACACCCTAGACACCAGCCCACCCCCATGGACACCCCATAGACAGCCCCCCCCCCCCCACCTGGACACCCCCCTCCTAGGACACCACCTCACCCCCTTGGACAACCCTAACAACACCCTGGACCACCCCCGGCCCTGGACACCCCCACCCCCTAGACACCCTGATCCCTCCAGACTCCCCCATCCCACCCTCCTGGACACCACCCACCAACTTGGACAGCCCCACCAACCCACGGACCACCCCCACCAACCGAACACCCCACCCACCCCATGGAAAGCCCCCCCTAGCACCCTAGACACCAGCCCACCCCCCTGGACACCCCCATGGACAGCCCCCCCTCACATGGACACCCCCTTCCTAGACACCACACCACCACCTAAACACCCCAACCCCCTTGACACCACCACCCTCCTTGGACAACCCCCAACCTCCTAGTCCGCCCCACCCCCTGGACACCCCCATCCCCCTGGACACCCCCATCCCCCCGGACACCCCCTACCCTTACTTTGACAGCCACCCGAAACCCCTAAACAACCCCACAACCACATGAATTCTGAATAGAATTCTTTATGTATTTAATTAACTTATAAATTGTTTGTTAATGGTGTATGGGTATACTTGGTGTAATTAGATTATGATTTATGTGTAAATTTTGCAAGGGTATACTTATTGAGATGTTGAATTATTTTTAGATGTTGTTTGGGTGTGCTGTTGAAGATTTTTTTTTGCAACAGACAGGGTATTAATAAGACCTTTTTTAAAAACTATTTAAATTATCATTTATCAGTGCTCTATTTGCTCTTATAAACTGATCCTTTATCAGTGATAAAAAAGAGATGATAAAGGGTACCCCCATTTACCAGCGCTGAGCTTTACAACACTTTTTTAGCACTGATAAAGCATGTTATGAGCGCTGATAAAGCCCGTTTTTTTAATAGTTAACGGAAACATGAATATAGTCTATGTTATGTAATTTTATCATTAATTTTATAATTACCATGATATTATTGCGATTCTTGTAGATAATAGAGAATGAAGAAGGATATTCCACATATATTTTCTACATTAAGAAGATAAGAGAACTATATCTATAAATAAACAAATGCATGCATACATGGGTATGGGAACTGATTTTGTAAAGTTTTTTTGTATCATAAAAATAAAATAAGATTCCTTAAATTCATAAATTTTAAATTAAAAATACATTAAATTAAGAGTTGAGATATTTAATAGTTTCAATTACACGGTATTATAGAAATAGATATTTATACTATTTAATAAATTTTATGAAAGTGGATGTGGAATAATTTGGAACTAGTATTATATATATATATATATATTTCAAATTAAATAATTATTAGGTGTTAACCAATGATGAATCTAAAAATAATCATAATGTATATTGAAGAGAAGAGTATAGGGAGAGGAAATTATAACACACTTTAAAATTCAAAATCTATCAATTGAACAAAATAGAGAGGAAAATAGTGTCATCATTATGCAATGAATATTGAAAAAGAAGAAGGGATAATATTAGATAAGTAGTTATATGAATATCAATTCGTGTAAAAAAATTACGTTTTTTCTAGCTAGTGTAATAGATAAAGAAATTAATTGTGTATTATGCAGTTCTTTTTACACTGATGGAGAATTGATCATAGAAGCCTCTTTGGTTTTTTTAAAGAAAAAGGTGGGTCATATCTCCAATTTTATTCTTCGATATATAAGTGGAAGATTTTTTCACTTATATTCATAAAAACTAAGAATAATTTTTTCTTTCATACTTTTGTGCAATAAGAAGAAGAAGAAGAAAAATTAATATCTAGTACACCATAAATGAAATTTTAGTCTATATTGGAAAAGGAATATTCTGTTATTTCCCACTTTATATGATTTTAAGGCGATTTGAGTGTTTTTATGATGGTTAAAAGGATGTACTATTGGTATATGCGTTAAGGAAAGAATCTTTAATAGATACTAATCCTTGTATGCTCATATGTTTTCACTAGTGGGTATTGGGATCATTGGTTTTACTTATTCAGACCAAGGATTAACTACTCATATTCAATAATTAACATTTTGAATTGATTTTCATTGTGTGTGTGTGTGTGTTTCTTTCAGTTTCATGTGAAAAATGGTGATAAAGAAAGAATGTGAATATAATTGACCAAATAATTTCATAGGTACAAGAGAAAATGGATTAATTTTTTAAATTTGGATAATAAATCAGAAACACTTATTCACCCTCTTATTCTTAATACATATATGTCCCCTAAATTGTTAATAGATCCTGATTAACCACTGAATAAATTCACATTTTTATGTTTTTATCTTGTGAATATTTGATTCAATTTATGAGTTTTTAATGAATTGTGGGTTTAGAGAAGTTATGATTATATATGAGCATAGTTGTAACTCTCCCAAATATAATGATGAATAGTAAAAATAAAAAAAGTATAAGATCAAATATTTCATCCCTCTCATTACTAGAGAAATAACGTTTAGTTTCTCCATTCCAATATATTAAACAAGGTAGGTTTGGTTTTGAAGAAGAATAATATGTTATTGAGTCTATAACTAACGTGTTGGAAAATCCTTAGACCATAGATGAATCTATTAAGATAAGTGATTAGAAGGAAATAAAAATTAACCTCAATACTATCCATAAGAAGATAAATTAATTAGCGGGGATGGTCATATATTTATATGTTCTAATCAAATATGAATTTTTAGATAAAAATATATACTGCATTATCTTCCTGAATAATTAGGTTTATTAATTTGATGTATTTTTTCTGAGATCTTGATGATTTCACTCATCTTGTAAAGGAGTCAGAAATCATGGAGAAAGGCTTCCCAGAAAAGGTATTAAATAATATTAAGATCTATATACATATTGATTTAATGGATATCAAATGGTAATAAATGTGGTCAAATATAAATAAAATATTATCAATTCCATCAATGAAATGAAGGAGGCCACTAATGAATTTTAATAAAATATTAATACTTTTAATGATATTAAATACTCTTGAATTACTGTAATAGATACCCAACAAAATGTTCAGAAAAAAACAAAGTAACATGACACTTTGATACAGGAAAAGGTTATGATTCATAAATATGATATCCTAGATTTAAGGAATGATTGTGAAGAAAATGTCATTTTTATTTAAGATCAAAAGAAAACTCTCAATATGAGATGTCTTGAATTGGAATTAAAAAATGACAAACATGGATATGATAAATAGTGATTCTGTACAATTGAAAGAAAATGATGATTCTAATGTACATTATTAGATTGATTATTTTAGTGACAAATTTCCACTAACATATGAAAAGAATATAATCACATCAATAGATGATTATTCTTTAGAAACCTCAATTGAGAAGGTATTATCCATAAAAAATTTAATAATTTTTATAAATATATTTAATTAAGAAAATCAAGTTTAAAATTAATATCTTTATAAAAATCGATGCTAAAACATGAGGAGAATACCACCACCTTCTCAATTATAAGTGCACAACCATAAAAAGAACTTATTATAGTGAAATTATACTATAATTCAATTTTTCTCATTCCTATATATCAATTAGGATTATCATTTTATAGATTTTGTCCACACATATTACATCAAAATCATATACATTACAATGTGGACGGTTATAATCGGTTTCCATTTTTCATACCAAATAGAAGAATCAAAATGAAACATGTTATTTTCATGATGTATATTAAATTTTTTTTCCTAGTCCTAGTCATAGTCTCTACTCATCCTAAAATATCTATGGAAAACAATTTAAAACATGTGATGAATAAAAAAACTCAGTAAGGGATATAAAAACAAGAAATTTATTAGTCTAGTGAAAATCATGAAAACCCTTGAAAACTCATTTTTTAAAAATAAACCTTTTTCCTAAAAGGTAAACGTTTTCCCATTAGAAATATCTTTATATTAACCTTTGAATTCAAAAAAATCTATAAAAAATTATTATCAAGCCTTGAATATTCATTTCTGTTCATTCATAAATCATCATCTTAAAACACTTTCAAAACCCTTTCATTTGGACTATCTCTGAGGGTGAATTCCAATAGAATTCTCTAGATAACATAATTGTTACAAAATTCATTGAAGATCTATCAATGAACAACCATTTTATAAGAAATATTGGGCTCACCCAAGAGGTATAACGAGGTTTAATCATTATATTAATCTGTATCAAGTTCACCCATGAACTATAATTGGGATTCATCCCTTGTAACCAATTTCCAAGAACCATTTCATGAATAAAACCCTTGAAATACTCTGTTAAACCCATGTATAAAACACCTTTGGATATTTAAATACACTTTTATTTTAAAACCCATTTTCAAAACTAAAATACCCACAAAATAGAAAGGGGATTTTATTTTTCTTTAAACACAAAATCTTATAATGGAATCAAAATTTCAAGTAATGTTTATGGTGGTGGGAAAAGTTATTGTCGTTGTGTACATTAAAATAAAACATTCCATTTTTCTTTTTCAAAGAAAGTCAAAACATTTCATAAAAATATTCTTTTCTTGAAAACTAATAAAATAAAGTGAGATAAAACACCTTTTATAATTATTTTATATTGATATAAATAAATTTATAAAATAATTTTAAATCATGGGTATATAGGATAATGATTTTGAAAATTAATCATTATAACATTTAAAATTAGGTTTTAAGTTAAAGTGTCCCAGACCTTGAGTTTGAATCATCACATATGTTCTTTATCATCCTTAATAATAAAATCATGATAATTATTTACATTCTAGAGAAAATTTTTCAATTTCATTATTCCTTTTATTTCAGTTATTACCATGTCATATACGATTAGGTAATCATTTAAGTTAGTTTAGTTCATAAGTCCAAAATGTATTTGGTAGTTTTAATATAATCGAAGAGGTCATTATTTTATCATCTTTAGAATAATAATAATGATAAAATATAATTCTTATACCCATATTATAATTTTATAAAAAATAATGAAATAATTGTTTCAAAAATGAACTAGTTTATAATTATGGTGATGGTAGGTCACACATACACATGAATAACGTTTCCATTTTTCAAAAATAATTATAGAGTGATGGTAATTTTTGTTTTATAATTATATAATGATAAATATATAATAAATACAATATTATTTCTTTAAAAGTACTTATATGTGTCATCCATGTGATGTGGTGTTGAAAAACAAATCACATCGCTATGGGGAGGTGGTGGTCCACAAGTATGCATAAATGACATTATCATTTTTTAGTGAAAGTAATGTTAAGAAAAGAAATGATATTTCTTTGTATTAATGATAAATATCTCATATAAATATATATATATATATATAAATGAATACTATCATTATAAACAACTATGATAAAAGGTGAGTAAAAATGAATTACATCGCCCCACGAGGCAGCAGTCTGTCGTGCACATGAAAGATGGTTTCATTTCCCTTTTAATAGAATAATATATCGATATCTATTTTTATATTAACAAAAAAGTAGTTAATTATAAGTAATATACATGTTTTATTATTTCACCATGGTTAAAGAATATTTTAATGACATGGAGTAAGAAATAAAATAAGAAACACTCGGATGAGAATGCTATCTTTTATTCAGACTATCTCATAAGGTTTACACCTAAAATCATTGATAGGTTATATTTATGATAACAAATAAATAAAACCTATATATGTATGTTATTAATTTATACGGTTATATATTTTAAAAAACAAAAGATTTTTCTTTCTGTGATGAAAATAGAAGATGTTTCTTTTTATAAGAGAGGGGTGGGGGGTTCTTGATATTTATTAAAGTAATAAATTAATATAAATTAATTTCTAATTTAAATTGTATATAAATTGATCATATTAAAATATAATATGATTATGAACCCAAATAATTAAAAATAATAAAATTTTCACATGTTCAGGGAGCATTTTTTCCTTATTTTTTAACCCTTTGTTGACCCTTTTCAGACTTACCTCGACAATAAGGTTTTTTTAATCTTTGAGGGTCATAATGGTTACAATTAATAAAAATTCATCAATAAATGGACCAAGTTTGATATTTCAAAGAATATCCTAATCACTTGGCTTAATATATAATTTTTTTAAATTTTATATCATTTAATAAAGTCATATTTTCATAAAATATCAACAATGTTAATTTTAGAACTATTCATTTACATCGACTTTTGAAACATCAAGAAAATAGAATAAATTAAAATAAAATTATAAATTTTTCCATAAAATTTATTTTTATCAGAAACATTCCTTGGTCATATTAATTCTTTCAAATTATACTACTTCTAATATCCTTATTTTTCTTTTTCGAAAAAATTCAAAATTAATGTGTCACTATTGTGTAACCATTTAAGGTAATTATATCTTCAAAAAAATTAAAAAAATTACCATAAAAAAATAAATATGTTATATTTAAAAATAATGTTTATAACATAAAATTTCCTCTGATTATCCCCATGTTAAAAATATTATAGTTATTAAATAATAGTGTTTCATTTTTGACTTGTCATTACAATAAATATTATAAAGATCATAATCACATCTAAATGGTGAAAATGTCACATATTAGAATTTTTTATGATAATTAATGAAATATAATCATCCAATAAAATTTATGCTATTGTGAGTGTTATTTCATAGTCCTTAAAATTTTAATTTTGTCTTTAATTTTTTGATTTACCAATTACTTTGGTAACAAAAATTACTACTATTTTTACTCCTTATAAATAAAAATAAAAGGGGAATATTTAATAAAATAGGACCCAATGATTCAAAAAATTTAATCCTTTTGATTATATTTTGTTTATATAAGTGAAATGATTTAATTTGATATTTAACTGAAAAAAATTTGATGATTTTTTTAATAATAATTCCCTTTTAATGTTAAAATGATTTTACACTTAATTGAAGTATAACATTCATTCTAAAAACCATAATTTTTTATTTTAAACCAAAATTATCTATTTAAATTTTAAAAATAAAAAAAAAATTACTTTGTAAATAATACAAATAAATAATTTTCATTAAAAATTAGTGTTTCACTATTCATTAAAAAATCAATTTTTCAAAAAATTCCCAAAAATTATTTTATAGATAAATTTGACATGGAGAATTCAAATAAGAAATAAATTTGTTTAACTAAAAATCTATCATTTAAAAATTAATCTTTTAAAAGAAACCTTATACATAAAGAGTTTAATAAAAATATTTCCATTTTGATTTAAAATTCACATAATATTTTTATAATCAATATAACTTCCTAAGTCAGGAATAATAATGAATACGAAAATTATTTATTTTATTATTTCTTAGGGTTTACATTTTCCCCCATTTATGATATTTTTTTCACATTTTTACACACCTCGCAAACAAGTGGGGATATCTTTCCCCTAGTTCATTTTAAAATTACCATGTTGCTTCATCAACCAAATATTTTTCCAAAACACCTTAACTTGGAGAATCTCCATGTTCCATAACACTTTCGCTAAATAGTAATGAATCTAAATAGGTTGATCTTAATAAGAAATTTATATCTTCTAATTCATCTAAGGGATCAAAACATGAGATAAATCTAGAACATGTTTTATTAATATTGAAACATAGAAAATATCATGTACCTAGGATAAACCCAGAGTCAAGGATAATCAGTTATCAAATTATCCAACATTAAATATGATTTAATATGGTTCTATGAATCCTGGACTACACTTCCCCTTTTTACCAAAAAACTAAAAAGTTTTCAATGGGGATACTTTAAGAAAAACATGATCACTTACCTTATAATAATGATCTTTCCTGCAGATATGACGATAACTTTAATCATATTTCTAAGCCATCCTCATGTACTATTGAATATTATACACCCTCTCATCCTTTTACTATATCAACAATGGTATCATTATCTTCCTTCATCCTACATCATCCCAATAATAAATTTTTTGACGATGCTTTCCATATAAAGCCTCAAAATTTTTCATTTGTATATGAGAATGAAAAACATTATTATATGAAATTTTTAATAATAAGACATGTTGATCCAAAATTTTGTTCTAATCCATTGCAAAAATTTGAATCATGTCTTCCATAGTCTGTATTATTCATTCAAACTATCTTTTAGACTGAGTAGGAATGTTTGTACTGAAATTTAATTCAGTTCCTAATGAATTATGAAGTCCTTCCCAAATATTTAAGTGGAATTGGGATCACGGTTAGTTAAAATGGAGAGATTAATTCCATGTAACATAAATAACTTCTTGAGATAATATTAGAAAATATGATCCAATGAAATTATATATTTAATGGGAATTAAATACATAGATTTAGTCAATTAGTCAATAATAACCCCAATCACATTATTACCACAAAAAGTATTCGGTAACCCATAAAAAAATCAATGGTTATATTTTCTCCATTCCATTCCAATACTAGAAAAGGATGAATCATCTACTTCTGCAATTTTCTTCTGATTTAACCTATTGGAATGTCAAAAATATAATGGTAAAATTCACGATATATATTTGGATTTCATCCCACCAATAATAATCAGGTTGGTATCTATACATCATACCGCTACCTGGGTGAACATTAAATGGGAAACTATAAGATTCACTCAAACATTATATCTTCAATTGGATGTCAAAAAGTGCAGACAATCTCTTTTAAAATCTAAAAATTAATTCTCCATCAACATTAAATGCAAGAAACATACCCTTCTAAACCAATTATACATTATCTTATAACCCATGATCTTTAAACTACATTTTATTAATTTTATCATTAAAAGTTAATTGCATTGGAACATAAAACAAAGTAGAGGAAGTTTCTCTATCAACAAATTCAAGGAAAAATTTCATGAAATAATTATTCAAAGGGTTTTGTTCTAATAATAACATGGTTAATGCATTATTAATTTTCAAACTCAATGATTCAACTAATTTTCTTTCGTTTCTAGGATGATAAAGAATCACACATAATCATTATCCTTGATCATGTATAGCCACCTTATTTGTCTCATATTAAAATCATTCTCAGTAAGTATATAATTCAATATTTTATGATCATTATACATTTTAAACGTGGATTCATATAAGTGGAACATCCAAATTTTTAAAGAAAAAACCACTGCGTATAATTTCATATCATGTTTAGGCTAATTTAACACTTGAGGTGTTATTTTACATGAATATATGAAATTACCTGATCATTCTACATCAGGAAATAACCAATTACTTTCAGAGAAAAATCACCATAGATGACCATGTCACTATTTCTAAAGGGATGTGCCATAATTATATATTCTACAAACTAATTTTTAGATTCTGAAAATAATCATCACACTCATTGGTCTAGAGTAATTTAACTCTTTTTTGAATTAACATATTTATAAGTCCAGATAACTGATAAATGTATTCAACAAAACTTCAGTATTAACCTGATAAAAAAAACTATGAATCTCTATGATATTGGTTGGTCATTTAAACTCTAGAATAACATTATTATTAATTGAGAAATAGTTATTATATATTTAGAAACAATATGACCATGTAAATAAATATATTTCAACCAAAATTCACACTTAATACATTCTCCATATATATTATTTTCTATGATGGTTTTCAAAACAATACTGAGGTGTCTTTCATGACCCTGATGAATTTTATAATATAACAATATATCATCAATAAATACAACCACAAACATATCCAAGAACTCCTGGGAAAATATATTCATTATATGTATAAAAAAGATAGCGTATTGGAAAACCCAAAGGGAATAACTAAAAACTCATAGTTATCATATCTAATATGAAACCTGATCTATGAATTATATTCCACCTTTATTGTCAACTAGTGGTACCCCAAACTAGGACTAATATTCTGAAAATACTACACTCTATGGATCTGATAAAAGACTCATAGATATGAGGAAAGGGGTACTTATTCTCAACAGTGTTTTTATTCAAGGATATATAATTAATGAAAAGTCTTATTAAATAGTCTTTTAGTTTAATAAATAATATAATATCACCCCATGGGGAAGTTATAGGATGAACGAATCCTTTATTTTTAATTTCTTATAATTTTTTTTCAATTATAAAAGATCCACCTGATTCAATCGATAAAAGATTTTTGAAATAGTATTATTATCTTGAAATAATTTAACAATAAACTCAACATATCAATTATGAATAACACACAAAAAATCCTTAGAAAAAATTGATATATTCATTTCTTAATGTGTTATAACTGATCTAAATAGTATCTTTCTTTTTAGAAACATATTCTAATTAAAAATCACTTTCATTTATAATAAATTTATGATTTTTTGAAATATTATAAAACGTATGAAATCATTGAACAAAAATTTCTTTGAACTTCAATATATCTTAGCATAGTAAGCCAAAATCCATTATATATGAAAAATAATATCACAGTCTACTATAGGAAGATTGAAAATATTTATAATAAATACCAATCCACTAATTATAATAGAATTATTTCTATAAATCTTGGTTTCTTTAATATTTCAACCTTCCATTTTCACTAAAATTTCCATCATACTTTCAAGAGGTGATATTTAGAATTTACATGAAAATTCCACATAAATGAAGGAATTAAAGGTTCTATATTCAAATAGTTTATTTAAATAATTTTAATAAACAACATACCTATCAATACATAATAAGATGACACCGCATCAACCGTTGTAGTAGAAAAATATTTTTCCAAGAATTTATGAATTTGGTCATAATTATTTAAATTTTGAGTAACTAAATATGAATACATGTTAGTATAATAACATAACTTTTTGAAACTAAAATATTTGACCAATCGATTGATATCATTAACTTAATTCTTTGATTGTTAGGGACTCTTTATTTTGTCGTCTCGGGCCCTATGACCAACCTTACCACTTTGGTAACAATTTCAATAATTTTCCAAACATTACCTAGGGTTATTTTTACCAAAAATATCACAGGATGAAAACATGATTCCTTTACCTATATATTTATTTGATGAATGATTCCCCATTATATACTATAGAGACATTTTTTATACTTATTTTCATGGAAAACATGATCATCTCTGAACTCAATTTATACCTTCTTGACAATCCGAACAAGTTTCTTATAACTTTTAAATTCATATGAATTTAATTCCATGCGATATCATGGTTTCAACCCGGATTAAAACCAATTAATACTACTATCAATATCCTAAATAAAATATAATAACATACCTTTCCAATCTTGTAAAATTTACTTCATACCTAGCCACCATCTATAATATTCACCTTAAAAATGATAAATGGAAATGGATACCTTTGGATATTAAAAATAACTAAATGGATTCAACTATACTTTCCATGGAATTGATCCATCCTTCAACCACCATTAGATATTAAGTTTAAAAAAACTCCAGAGGTTAATATTTCAAGATGTTATAAATTATCATCATTTTCCCCAGTGGTATATCTGGTGTCTCTCTATCATGGATTCCACCACAATTTATATCTTACATCAACTGATCTATCATAGTGTCTAATTTATTAGTTCAAATTATTACCATTATAGGTTGATGGATTAGAAATATATCTTACTCTTATTGTTTTCCTACTATATACTCCTTGTTTCTTCTACAAAAAACCATTCTAAGCAAACATATCTTAGACTAAAAACATGTAAATCTTCAAATTCCATATAATTTAAAATTAACTATTAGTAAAATAATACAAGGGTATTATATTATCATTATTCAAACTCTTAATGATATCTAAACCTTGATATAATAACAACTATAAGGGATTTGTCATAATAATTGCATATTTTAGTGATTCTAAACTAAAATTCAAAAGCTTACATTTCCAAATATCTTTATGGTTTTATTTTTAGAGAGTTATTTTATAACTCTTACATATTGATCCCATATATTATAAAGTGGACACTTATACTCAATATCAACCAAAAAAACTTTTAAAAGGAATATTTTTTATTTTCATGAAATATATTCAGAAATTTTATCACAACCTCATCCTTGTCACTAATAATCAATAAATCCTTATGAATTTTTTTAAAAAATTTGTATGATCATAGAGGTCCTAGTAAGGGACATAAAAACTATGAAATATGTTAGTTCCGTGAAAAACATGAAAAACCATGAAAATGCCTTTCATAAAAATATATATTTTTATCTGAAAATGGAAGCATTTTATATATATATATCATTATATAAATTTCTAAAATCAAATTATTTCAATGAAAATTCACTAGTGATTATATAAAAACATGTAGGTGCCTCGGGAAATCAACATCTCAACCCCATTTAAAATCCTTAAATTTTAAATAAAAATACATCCAAATCCAAAAAAAATCTCCAAAGAACATAATAATTACATAACTCATTGGTGCACTACCTAGGAACACCCATAATATAAGATATACTGGGATCACTAATGAGATATAATGGCTATCAACCCTTCTAAGAAATTGTATCGAGCTCACTCAGGAGCTATAATGGGTCACAACCCTTTATAAACGATGTACAAGGACCATATCATGTATAAAAACCATTAAAACCCATTTAAAAACAACATGTAAATCAATTTTGGATATCCAAATATACTTTTGCCTTTTATTTTCCTAGACCCATATGTCATTAAATAGTTCCTAAAGTTCGATTGGGCACATGACCTCAAGCACATCTCCCTAAATGCAAGAGGTTGGTGACTAGAAGCAAGGTCCTAGGGTGTGTATGTGGGGAGAATATTTCCTCTTATCAGAGAGTAACATAGTTCTATAAATCATACATATCAATGTCATATGTAAAAAATCATCCAGATAGAAGACAACAACAATGACAAGTATAAATAAAAAAAAATCTAGAAGTTATATCATATACAATGATGATCATGTCATGTTCCTACAAATAATCCAAAATAGGTATACATGGAATGTGTACAATACATATATCAAAACTTACAAAAAGGAAAAAAAATACTATCTCCATATAGAATAATGATCCTCAACATGATCTCATGCTCCCCTACTCCTATGCATGGTACAAAATCATACATCATATTGTGGGTTCTTTCCCTGATCCCATATTAAATCCATATAGTCTATTTAGGTACCAAAAAATGGCCTAAACAGGGATTCAGATACATTCCCAATTGGTCACCATCCAAAGTTTCTATAAAAAATATTTACTATCTAGTATAAGATAAAGTAGCGTGAAAATATATCATGTATGGAGGTATTGAAAGTAATGATCCCAAAGAAACAATAAACAAACAAGTGATCATGTAGAACCATACAAGTCTCCCTGGAAAACAAGTGTCAAGATCCTATCACAATCAAACTATAGAGAAAAATTAAAATAAATACCATAAACATGTCGTATACATAATATATCATATCACCCACAACCACACCATATAATCTATTTATTAAATAAACCATGATAGATTGACACAATCTTAATTGCTACTTTTACCATAGTTGAACCTTTTAATCAAAATATTCATATAATTAGAAGTTTTAACCTCATGGGGATGGATCCAAGGTACAGAAGACCAAGGCATCCACATCGAGTCCCAGTAGAATCTCGATGGAAAATAGATAAAGATACCAGTGAAGTCCAAAGATTATGTCCATAGAGAATTTTCAATATGAGTATAGAAAGATATATCCACGGGGTATAAATACTCTTGGCATCCAATGGAATCAAAATCCAAGAAGATTATAGGTCCAAGGAATCGTCTACCATGAATTAGGACCCCCAGTTGGAATGTCCATGGAATCTAATTGCAATCAATATAAAAGGTATCCTAACCAAGGCATCCACTAGAATTTAAATTTACATCTCATTTCATTCATCAACTCACTATAATTCAATTATATAATTTTACACAATCATATAAAAATTCCCATTAAATTACATTCAATGAGTTTACCCACTCATATAACTATGTCATATAAACCATTTAATCAATGAATCAACAAGAAAGGGAGGAAAACATCTCATAATAAGTCAATTCTTTTCAATTAATTCATAAAAGTCCTTTATCAAACTATAAAATCTCAAACACACACCCTATGGGTGGGATAAAAAAAGAAAATATCAAACTCACACCCCATGGGTGACCTTGTTTGGGGAAAGCACCTCAAGAAAGTCTCAAAGAACTAGAGGGAATACTGAATGGCTTTCATTAAATTCAACTCAATTTTTTAATTAATTATTAGGGCCACAATGATAATACTGGTGGGTGGAAAAATAAAAAACTAGTTCTATAAAGAATCTAACAAATCAAGAAAATAATTAACCACCTATCGTAGGTCCATAATATATTTCTCATCCAATATCAGCTCCTAATTTGACACATATCTAGAGAAAATCATATAATGGATGAAGAAATTTCAAATGGGGAATTTTATATTATTCCAAAATAACTCTATCGATACCAAGTAAAACTAATAAAGTAAAAAAAGGAATATAGTACTCACTAATGTGAATCCAATGATACTGATGGCACTCGATTCCATGTTTGGATGGATGAGCGAGAGAAATGTCTTTTAATTTTCCTTGAGTAAGCACCAACGGGTGTGATACTATCTATGGGCGAAGAAAGGAAAATAAATTTTAGGATTGAATAATGTTAAGGGAAAATGATAATTTTACCCCCAAAATATGGGTCTCATTGTGTAGCCACACTGTTGTTCAAAGTGTATGCCAACCATGCACCCTCTACTATTATAAAATGGCTCATACAAGGGTAATACCCATGGTTTGAATTACCATACACAATAAGTTCATTTTGGATCTACTAAAAACTAATGGTGCCACGAATGGGTGTGAACCTCCATTAATATGGTTTTCTCAAACTGTATGAGCTCTTGCACCCCACTGTCCAGCTCTACGTAGTTGGTTATAACTATTTAATCTATCCCAAATAGTTTCTCCTAACAGTGTGGCCTAAAATATTTTCCAAAACAATATTCATTATAGGCTCTAAAAAATAATTGGAAACCACCATTACACCAATTACATCAATGGGTATTCACATTAGGTTGTAAATTATTATTTCAACTGAAATAAATGGGATATGTAACATAAAGAAATGACCAGGGTCATAAAAACTTCCCCCCCAAAATCAATTCATTACTGAACATCCCTCTCAAGGGTGGTCAATAATTTTCAGAGAAAAACTATGGAAACATGGCATGTTTGTTATCCTCCCTCTCTCATGTCTCATCCTGTAAATAGTAATGATTCCATATAACCCATTCTAGAAGAACTTTCTGTTATCATTAAACCTTTTTGATCTTGTTAATGATGAAAAAGGATGCTCCCCAAAGGAAACATCAAATTGTAACTCCACTTAATCCATATATAGAGTGTGAGATGATTCTGAGTAATAATGACCCAGAAGTGATACATGGAAGACTTCATGCATGTCCAGGTACCTCTGAGGTAAATTAAACTGATAGAAAACTAGCCTAACTCTCTCCAAAATCTCAAACGACCCACCATATCTTCATTAAATCTTAACTTGTATCCTGATCAGTTTGGGTCCCCTACTCGAAAATTTACATAAAAATAACTGATCCCCATACATGAACTCCATAATTAATCTATGGAAATTGGAATAATATTTATATCAGGCTCATGTTGTATCCATCTATTTTTGAATCAATTGGACCTCCTTAGAAGTCTCATTTAGGACACATGGTCCCAGTAAAGTTTTATCAACTGCCTCTAACCCGCACTGGGGTGATCTACATGTCCTACCATACAAAGCCTCTTATAGATCCTTATTTATAGTCTCCTGATATATATAATTATCAGGGAACCCAAAAATAAAAATAAACCTCTCCCAACAACCCCCAAAATATTGGATACCTGCTTGCCTCATATAGATCCTTATTTATAGTCAGAGGGTTGTATACAATGCTCATAAGAAAACATGTAACCAACAACCACTATAGGATCTTCTAGAAAGGATATATAAACTGAGAATCCCTATCTGAATCGCTAGTATGGGGAACCCTTTTAATTCTTACGATCTCATGGATATAAAACCATCCATCTCCATGCACAATGAATTTCCACTTGGTAGGAAGGAAATGAGAAACCGTCACAATCTTTTAAAAAACAAGCCACACAACATCACCACCTCAAGGAAACCTTAGAAAACCAGTCATGAAATCCATGGTAACATCATCCCATTTTTACTATGCTATAGGTAACTTCTATAATAGTTTGGATGGTCACGGATTTTCCACCTTCACCTATTGATGGGTTGAAAACCTCATTAAAAACCAGCTACATCACATTTCATACCTAACCACCCATACTAGAAACGTAAATCATTATACATATTGGTGATTCCGAGACTCACTACCTAAAATGAGGCATGTAAATCCCACATATTCTCCTCATGGATGTATTTTTAAAAAAAATGTTACCATGGATAAATTTGATTTCATCCTCACCTTCAGTTAAAAATGAAGTTGGGTCCTCTCCTTATACTCTCTCATGTGGGACATTGCTCTCATAAACTAATAGTTTCCTTATCCTCACCCTATCCAGAGGGTTAATGGTCACAACTAAGGATGAAAGAACATTTTTTCTGTGACCATCCTACAAACGCAAGGGAATCATAGAGAAACAATCCATAATAAAAATATATATCGTCATTTTTGGGTCAAATTAAACTCCTATATCTATGTTAATATGACCTAGGAAGTGAGTGTTATCCACCCATTAGTGGGACTTTTTAATCCTTTCATATAATTGATGCTCTCCCAGTGTATCCAAAATGATCTCAAGATGTTTTTAATTTTTATGTTAATTGTGGAAATACTCCAAGATATCATAAATTAAATCACCACAACCAAATCCATATAAGGCTATAAAACTTGTTTCATCATCACCACGAAAACTGTTGGAAGGTTCATTAGACCAAACAACATAACTAGATACTCGTTTAGAATATAACTACTATGAAATGTTATAAAAGGCATGCCTACAAATAGACCATGAAAATAATTATATTCATACATAAAGTCAATTTTCAAGGACACCAAGTCCCATAGAGTTACTCAAAAGGGTTATCTATCTATGGAAAGGGATACCAGTTCTTAGAAATCAGCTAGTTTAATATCTGGTAATCCATGCATAGACTAAGGTTACCATCTAAATTTTTTGTGAAAAGGACTCAAAAACCCCACATAGAAGTATTGGGTCCTCCATGTCCACTAACTTCTTATTGATCTCCTTCAACTACTTCATTACAATCCTATAAGGAGGATTCGATATCCGTGAATATAATCACTACTCAAAAAAAACCCTATACCCATGGTTTAGATTCATGGGTATCCCCTAATAGTGTGGGTATAGCCTATACCCATCGTTTTAGGAACCATGTCCTTAGGTGTTGTCAGGATAGACCTATAACCATGGTTTGACAAAACTATTCATATAGGCCACCTATACCCACAGTTCATCAGCTGATGGTGTAGAAAATTTCAATGGAAATACCTATACATATGTTTTGACCAAACCATGGGTGTAGAACCATACCAATATTTTTTGAAAACATGGGTGTATGTCCTTATTCTAAAAAAAATTCGCTATTGGGATTTGATGCCAGCACCTTATGCCTACGCTCCAATGACTTTACCGCTATAATACAACATGTTTCTTGTTCTTATATTAAAAAATATATTTATCTGTATATATAAAAATATATTTATATTAAATTATTTTTATTAATGTTATTATTGATGAATAATGGTACAAACTATACCCAATGTTTGGTCAATCAATGTGTATATCTTGTTTTTTCAAAAAAATCCTCCATTGGGATTAGATCCCCAAACCTTCTGCCTACACTCCAACAACTTTACCACTACCCTACAACACAATATCTGTTAATATATTCACATATATATATATTAAGTTATTTATTACAATTTTTAGGTTAAATTAATGGGCCAACCTATGCTCAAAAATTGTTCACACCATGGGTATAGGTTTTCCCACAAAAAAAATCCCGCATAAAATATTTCTATGGTTTATAAAAACTATGGGCATATAGGTGACCTTACCCATAATTTTTAGAGAAACATGGGTATAGGCCCAACCCACAATAATTTTTTTCCAAAATTCATATTCTTATAGTTTACAAAAACTATGGGTATAATGGTGATTTATAGCTATTATTTTTTTAGAACCGTGTGTATAAGACCATCCCACATAATTCTTTCCTTTAAATCATATTACCACACTTTACAAAACAAATGGGTATAAGGGTGAACTATACCCACATTTTTTTTGGATAATAATGGATATATCCTTGTTTTCTTCTAGTGCATGACACTAGCTTAATGGAGAATACAACATCTCTCTCAATAGGTAATCCAAAATATTAATCAAGGAAAAAGCATTTGGAATGATCAACCATTGGAGGAAAATCAACCCAAGGAACTCCCATGTCATATAGATAAAAATTAGTTATCTGGGATGTCATTTTGTGCAGTCCTTGATGTTTTGGTCCATCTCATCTTTCATAGACATCCCCTTCAACAATTTGAATATAAATTATTCCTCTAGTGATGTTAAATTCACCCACCAGTGATAGAAATTAATAAATGATCGATATTAAACTAGCTAGTCTATTCTAAGTATGGAATCAAACACATTCATCTCAATGAAAAATGGATTCCATATTAAGTGAAACCCACTAAACACAAGGGGCACTCCTTGAACTGACGTACATCATTTGTTTTGATACCCAATAGAGTTTCAATAATTAGAACACATATATAAATGTAAATCATGAGACCAAGGCTCTCCACAATAGGTAAAAATATAAAACTTTGTGATGCACATGTGTCAATGAGAGTAGATACATGAGTAGAGGCTACTAAGATCATACCTCTCCCTATAAATGGTTCATTTACTTTCTCCTTATGGGTTAGATAAAAAAAAATATCTAGCCTAAAAAATGGTCCTGTTATATAACCTCACTACCCAGAGTAATCCAACTCTAATGTCTCGGTATAATGGGTGTCTGACTTCCTCAACCATGACAAAAACTTTGGCCTGATTGGCCGGTACCACTCCATCTATCTACCTAATGTAGAGTTGTGAAACCCTCTTTTGAACCTAGTGTCATAGATAATCCCCTAACACCCACTAATGGAGGGAAATTACTCTATAATTGTTTTATGTGGCCCATCCTTCTATAATATCTTCACTCGAATGGGCCGTTATTGCACTGATTTCTCATGTACCCTCATATACCACACAGATGACAGAAAACCATGAAATTAGTACTCAAATACTATCTTCTACTCATCTCATAGGAAGCCTCAAAATGACGCTTACTTCTTGAATACATTGATCCATTAGGTCAAGAGAGTACACCAATCTTCTCTACGCCCCCAGCTTCCCTCAGGTTCATTTTGTTTTAGTGCTTGATTTACCTTATCATTAATAGTCGTTAACCTGAA
This sequence comes from Viscum album, assembly GCA_963277665.1. Classification (NCBI taxonomy): domain Eukaryota; kingdom Viridiplantae; phylum Streptophyta; class Magnoliopsida; order Santalales; family Viscaceae; genus Viscum; species Viscum album. The sequence continues at coordinate 481,032,796 of OY728141.1, forward strand.
CATGTTAGCAAGAGATTTAGAAGAATATTGGAGACCTTGATCAAAGTTTCTCCCATGATTCCTCATTAGAATGATATATAGACACAAAACACTGAATATCTGTATATAATGTTGAATACTCTATAACACTCATTCCACCCTACTCCATAGGTGTGCACACACTATCCCAGTCTACTCTAAGAGTCTTGGGTAAAAAATATTCATAGAATCTAGTTTGGAAATCCCATCAAACCATATGATGTAGTGAATCAGCCTGGTTTAATATTTCCCACTAGGACCTTTCTACTCCATGAGCCACATAAGATGCAAGATTTACACTCCTCTAAGGAGGTGTCTCCTAATGATAGAATAATGAAAGAGTAGTCTTAATACAATACTCATCATCATATATACAATAATATTATGAAAACATGGTAGGATACTACTACTTAAATACATTGGTCAAATCATTCATAAGTGAGGTGGGATATAGTGATCCCTGAAAAGTCTAAATAAAGAAAAAAAATCACAAAAGTGTTCCTAAACACCTTTGTCAAAAAAAATTAATGGAATCGTAGATGAAACTATTGGAGGATCTATCTATATCCCATTCCCACCACCTCTGGAGTGTGTTATTTACCACACTTCTTTCATTTGACTGGATTTATTCATGGTGGCATATCTCTACAATTTCAAACACATTCCTCGTAAATATTTGATAACGAAGTTCATAGATAAAAGTGTAAGAAAGGTCAAAAACATATTATAAATAGGTCATATCACATACCCTTATCGTAAATACATGACTAAAAAAATATTCATTTATTCACTAGATACACTGCCTACTTCCCACTCTAAACCCAATTCTATGCCAACTTCTCCATTTAACATTCTAGTTTTTATTCACTTGAGTTCATTTTCATTTCACATTCCATTTTAGAAGGTTGATCCAAATGGATCACCTATTCAAATATCTAAGGTTCCATACTCCTCATCAATAAGAATCTGGTGTACACTTAATCCACACTATAACAAGTTTAATTCCATGTGACTCATGGTCCACGAATAAACATTCCATAATTGTATTCTTAGGGTTTCAATTATAACCTAATCAAGAAAACACTACATAGGTTACAACAGTTTCTCTATATACCAACCATGATTCTCAATTCCATGCCTAGGATATCTATCAAAACGGTAGTTATATCAAATAAGGAATGTATCACAACATCCTGAAGACATGTAATGCATCTTATATAGAATGGACTAATGCATGGCACAATGAATGGTATGTGATTTATTATAAAGAGAATAAAATGATGCATGATATGGTATGTCATCATCTCATTGAGTTTCAAAAAAAATAAAATCAACAATATTATCAATGATAACACCATAACTCAAGTTCATCACTCAACCATATAATCAAATCAACTATAATAATCAATATTCTGTAAATAGTAATTTTCATTTGAAGTAATTTGGCGTTTTCTTATACATGGGATATCTACTCCCAGAAATATCTCATTACCAAATTCCAATTCCTTCATATTCCCATTTCTATTTTCTTTAAATGGTAAAAATTGAATAGGAACCTCTCTGATACTACTTTTAACATCCCAGACTGAGATTCCATTGAATGGTGCCCCATGCCTGGAAGGCCACATGTCCTCAAGTGCATATAACCAAATTACAGAGGCTTTTAAATTGTATAAAGGACCTATGGTGTGTCAATGGCAGACTATTACCTCTTATCAGAGTGTTAAATAGTGTTAGCAATAATATTGATCAATAATGGAAGTCTTAAATCATTTAGATAAAAGACAAAAACCAAGATAAGTATATATAAAAATAATTCCATAAGTAATCTCATAAACAATGATGACCATGTCATGTGTATACAGTATAGACAAAATAGGTATACATGTCATGTGTACTATACATATATATATATAAAATAACACCAACTACTATCTACAGATAACATCATGAGCCTCAGATCAGTCACAGTTTCCCCTACTTCAAAGCATGGCACTGAGTTAAGCATCAAAATGTGGGTGTTTTATCAGGTATATACATGCATCTATATAGTCATTGTGGGTAACAAACAATATCCCAATCATATTTTGGGATATTATCCCAATAGGTAGACACTTAATGTTTCTATAAAAAAATCCTAGCTATTCTATAAAATCCAAAGAAGAGAGCATTATATATTAGATTTGACAGTACTGAAAGTAAATTTCCCATTTTATAAGTAAAAATAAGTGATCCTACACTTCTATAAAATGATCAATTCAAAATAAGTTTCACTATACTATCATAAATAATCTATAGTGAAAAAATAAAATAAAGACCTTGGCAATGTCGTATACATAATATATCATATCACCCATAACCATGCCATATAATCTATATGTCAAATAAACCACATCCATGATGTATAATAATAAGAGACACATATTCAATAATTATTCAATATAATCAGGTGTTTTAGAATTTACCATGGTCTTTATATGTAATTAGAAGTCTCATACCCCAATGGGTTGGATACAATGTATAAAAGATCAAGGTATCCTCATCGAGTCTTAGGAGAACCCAAATGGAACTAGTGGAGTCCATGGATCACATTAATAGAGCATGTCCAATGTTAGTAAAGAAATAAAAATCCAATGGATCTAAATTCCCTTGTATTTTTATGGAATCAGGATCCTATGATCTTATAGGTCCAATGTATCTTAGACCATAAATCAAGATCCATGGGTGAAATGTCCGTGGAATCTAAATGAAATCAAGATCTAAGGTACACTATCTAAGGAATCCACTACCATTTAAATTAAAATATATTTTCATTAATCAACCAACAAGAATTCTATTCCATGGGTTTACTCACTCATATAACATTTACAATTAAATTACATTCAATGAGTTTACCCACTCATATAACAAATCCATATAAACAATTTAATCAAAGAATTAACATGAAATGGAGGAAAAAAATATCCTAGTCTATCAATTATGTTAAATTTATATATAAAATATATTATTCTATCCACGAAATTTAAAAAAAACACCCCATGGTTAAGATAAAAAAGTTAAATATTAATGTCACACCACATGGGTGACCTTCATTGGGTAAACAACCTCTAACAAGTCTCAAGGAACTAGTGGGAATTTATAACAGGTTCCATCACATTAAATTAAATTATTCATTTCATTTTCTGTGAAAATATAGAAATTATGATGGGTTTCACAATGTCCAATAGCTCAATAAATCATAAAACCAATTGATAAACATATAGGCCATCTATTTTAGGTCTGTAGTAGAGTGGTCAACAAGTATAATCTCTTAATTCAGCTCAGATGAAGAGAAAAATGATGAACGAATAAAGAATATTATAATAGGGAATATTATCTTGCACTAAAATAACTCTTCCAATACCAATTAAAACTAATAATGGAAAAAATGTAATGGAGTAGTCACAAGTGGTAATACAAAGAAACTGACGGTTCTCGATTCCGAGTTTGGAAGGAAGAAAGGGATAAAAGGGTATCAATATTTCTTTTAAGGGAGATCCAAGAGGTGTTGTGTTTTCCATAGGTGAAGAAAAGAAAATTGATTTTAGGATAAGAGATATTTATTATGTAAATAGTAGTTTTACATGAAAATTCTAGTTCACACAGTTTTCCCACACTTGGTTGTTCAAATAATGATTCAACCATGCACCCTCATTGTGCTAATGGGTCACCCGCACGGTCACAAAAAACGGTTCGTCTAACATTGTGAAAACCATGTATTTTAATATTTCTAAAAATTACACGTTCCTATTATGGGAATGCACCTCCATTTTTACAATTTCTTCAAACTATATGGGATTCTGAATCCCTCTGTCCTACTTTGCACGGATAGTAGTGACCTTGTGGCCTATCTCAAACAGTTTCTACTAAACCGCCGACAAGTTTTATTTTCCCAAAAGTCTTGGTTCTATGATACGAACAATCCTAGTACATCCTCAGTACAAAAGTTTTATCAAAGGGTATTCACATCATCCCATAAACAATCATTTTAACTGAAATTAGAGGGATCCATACCTCATAGGAAAACCTATGATCTTACACATTTAAAACCCTTTTTTATACCAAAATACAATGAAAATTTGAAAGCGAGTTTTTATTTGAAGAAAAAAATATTTTAATGTAATCCAACCATAAAATAATGGTTTGTGTGGTGAGAAGAGTAATTTTCACTATATACATCGAAGTAGATCATTTTTTCTCTTTTGTAATGATAGTTAAAACATCCTGTAAAATGATAGTTTTCTTAATACCATTGAAATAAATTGGAATAAAATGTAATATATTTTTTTTCAATCCATCTAATTACCTTCCTATAATTTTATAAACATGTAAATAGAAGGGAAATATTTTTAAAATAAATCATTATGACTTTTAAAACAACACTTTTCTAAAAGTGACCATTAACAAAAGTTTGAATCATCGTGTATGGAAATAATCTTTCAGAATAACAAAATAATTTATGTATTTACTTGATTTAAAAACTCTTTCATGTTTATTATTCCCATTATTTTACTTATAAACACATCATGGGATATTATTTAATGATTTATTTTTATACGATTCAAAAGACCAAAATGATAATAGTAGGTTGACTTTGTTCAAATGGGTCCTTATTCCATCATCTATATAATAATAATAATGACATGATTATAATTTATTAACATCAATTGTTAATTTATAACCCATCATGAATGATGGTTAGGAAAAATGAACTACATTATAATCATAGTGACTATAGGTCGTCTGTACACATGAGTAATGTTTCCATTTTTTAATGATCATTACATAAAGATGGCATGTTTTATTTGGAATTTATAGAATTATAATAATACCATAAATTATATATTATTTCATTAAAAATAATTATATACATCATCCATGTGATGTGATGAAGAAAAACAAATCACATCGCTTCGTGAAGGTGGTAGTCCACACATATGCATGAATGGAATTTTCTTTTTTTTGTGATTGGAATGGTTTGAAACTAAATGATATTTTATATTTTTAAAATTATAAATATATCATTAATAAAATTTAGATAAATTAATTTAATAATTTTAATAAATTTTTAGATACGGTGATGGAAAATGAATTAAATCAGTTTGTGAGGTGGTAGTCCACCGTACACACGGAAGATGGTTTTGTTTCCCATTTGACGGAATAGGATATATATGTATGTTATGAAATTAAAAAATGACTAAATTTATATAATATAATTTTATTATTATTTAATTATGGTTAATTAATATTTGAGTGATGTGGAAGAAGAAATAAAACAAAAACACTTGATTAAGAATGTTAACTCTTCTCTAAATAATCTATTAAGGTTTAATCCAAAGTTGTTGCTAGGTTTTTTTAATGATAAAATCAATTCCTCTAAGATGTAATTATGGATGTAATAAACTTTGTTTCTTAGATCATTGAAAAACCAAAATGTTTTTTATGTGTGATTATATGAGAGGATGTTCTGACCTTTTATAAGAGAGGGTAGGGGAATTCTTGAAAATTCCTAAAATATTAAATTATCATAAAACAATTGTTATGTAAAAATGGATCAAAATTATAATACTCTAAGATAAGATGATTATGAGTCAACATAATGTCATAAAATAAATAGTAGACAATTTTGGATCACCTTTTTATCCTTATATCATTGTTTTAACCCTTCATTAACACTTTTCACACTTACCATGAAAAAAATGTTAGTAAAACATTGAGGGTCATAATAGTATTTACAAATGGATAACCCTCCAGTAAATGGAACAGAATTTTTATTTTAAGCCACGTATTAATAATTGGAACAATTATATTATTTTTAAGAATTTTTTATCATTTATTTATTTTTTAAAATAAAATATTAACAATTTTAATTTTAGAATGATTATATTACATTGAGTTTTATAACATCAATAAAACAAATAAAATTCTAGTAAAATACTTTTATATATCTATAAAGTGATATGTTTATCTATAAAACTAACGTTTCACATTAATAATATCAAATATTACAACATTTAATGTTGTACTATCATTTATTTTATTTTTCTATTAATTGAATAATTACTACATCATCATTAGGTATATATTTAAGGTAGTAATTTATTAATTAAAAATTAAACATAAATTACCACGATGAATATAAATCATTTTAATTTCAAAATAAAAATTATAACCAAACATATCCTTTAGTTATATCTATCTTTTAAATATTATATTTATTAAAAAATTAGTGTTAAATTTTTGACTTTTCTTTACATTAAAATTTATAAATTTCATAATCACATCCCAAGGTAAAAAGGCCATATATTATAGTTTTGGAAGAATATTCCTGAAATATACTGACAAACAAATATTTAGGAAAGTTATAAATTCATTTTATAATCCTTGTTATTTTATTGTTAAAATAACCCTCCCCCCATTGAATGGCCTGCATGCCTTCTATTTTTATTCATTTTTTATAATCCCCTTTTAAGGGTTGAAGGGTAACCCTTTAATGTCTCATATTATTCATGACATTACATGACTCGTAGAAATTATAGGAATTCATCAAGACTATAATTGATTCGAACTGATCCTCCCCAATATCTACATCATGATGTCAGCTCTCCAACATATCATAGTTTTTTAAATAGTCATCTCATTCATGCACAGGTTGGTCCCAATGGAAATTTTCATACCCTCTTATTCTTCGAAATCTTATTACTCTCCTCTGGTGAATGCACTTGTTCTGAATCCTCATCTAGTGCATGCTCCTTGAAGAATCATCCTATTCCAGTTAAGCAGATTTTCATATCCCAAGAAGGCCTTGAGGTGGCATGAAGTCCATTTGGTGGACCAAAATCCTTACTAGCCCGAGGTCCTTGGGCGGACCGAAAGCCTTGAAGGAGTCGAGGACCAAAATCATGGGTAGAAATCACAAAAAAATAAATTGTTCCAAATAATATAATATCAAATAGTATCTACTATAGTGCCTTCTATAGTACTACTCTAGTAACCCATACAGATGTGTCCACTAAAATCTCATCTTATGTCCCTTGGATGCATTACTGAGTCCGCAACGACCTGGTTGATGCTCTTGCGATTTTACTATGGTAAAAATATTACAACGGTTAGTATTCATATTAAATTTAAATAAAATGGATCTATTTACAAAATTTAGACCCAATGATTCCATTCAATGAATCTATTTTTCAATATTAAATTTACATAATTGTTACGATTTAATTTCAAATTATTCAGGTAAAACAGGATGAAAAATATTTTTTTCAGAATTTTTTTTAATGTAATGATTTTTATACAAAATTCACATATAAAATTAATGTCAAAAACAATAAATAGATTATTTTAAATTGATATCAACTAATGAAATTTTAAATTTAATCAAAAATAGGATTTTACATTGTAAATAATCTAAATGAAAATACAATTTTCAATAAAAATCATTATTTACACTATTCATTTAAAATCATTTATTTTAGAAAATTACCAAAAATCTATGTTAAAATAATTTTAACATTATGAATTAAAAAAATATATTATATTTTTAAATTTGAAAATATATATATTGAAAATTTATAATTTGAATAAAACCTTATATGAAAAGTTTTAAAATAAACTCTTTCTTTTTTATTTAAATGTTCCATAATATTTTTATAGTGAATATAACTACCTAATTCATAAATAATTATAAATATTAAAATGAATTATTATTTTCATACTATATTTATCCCATAAATGGTTTATTGAAGAATGTTTTTTACTTTTGGTTCCCAAAATTAAGTCTAAAAAGTAAAGTATAAATTGTTAAGATAAAAGAATTATAAAACGTGAGTTTTTGGACAACATGATATTAACGGAAAATAGAAAATATTTGAAGGTCGATACGGGGGTTGTAAAAAATTTGAACATAGTGGATTTAACTTTTTGTACAAGTCATCGACGTCATGAGTAATAAAAAATAATCCCTTTTAAAGGGATAGAAAACCTGAGAAGAAGGAACATCCAAAAATTATAAAAAATATATTTATGTCAAATAGATTTGAAAAAATATATCTCATTGAATTTTTAAATGGTTTTGGTCATAAATATGGAGAATTAAAATTTATTTATTTATCAAAATAATATGGAAGAATTATTCCATAAAAATGAATAAATAAGGTGATACCATCATTGCAAAGAAGATGAATAATGGTTTTAACCATATTGCTCCAAAGCAAATATCAAAAGATGATGGTTTCTCATTGGGTAACATACACAAGAATATAAAAACGAGTTATATATAAAAATGGTTTTTATGATTCAATTATTGAGGTATAGTAATATGATGGAAATATAAAAAAAATCCATATATATATGTATTGATGGATGTAAACAAAATAAAAATGGGAAATTAATCCATGAAAAAAAATGGGGATGATTAAATAAAAATAACTATCAATAGTCCATGTGGAGATTCAAATAACTCTACCAATGTACACATATGATTTTTGTTGATTTGTTCAATAGGATTAGAGAATTATAAAAATATGGATGGAGCAAAAGAAAAGAAATTGCTAAAAGAAAATATAAGATTCTACAAGATCTCAAATTTCTAGATAGTTATTCAGTAAATGACAACATAAATCTTAAATAATAGTTATGTGAGGGATGGGAAAATTATATAAACAAATCCAATGTCGGTTTAATAACAATTCCATCCCAATAAGAACCAGAAAATATTAATAATACTATTTTTGACATGGAATTTGTGAAAAATAAAATTATTCAAATCAAAAAAGTTAAATCATTAAAGAGAACCATGATATAAAAAAATAAGACATGAAAATAACTATTAATGGGTGAAAGATACATCAATATATTCAAGAAAATCCTCAAATAATTTATTTTCACATTGAAGAACATGAATCTCAACCATTATATCATACTTGTGTGTGTTTTATTGCAGTTTCTAATCAATAGAATTAAAGGTGAAGCATATTATTAGGGTGATAAATTGAGAAGAGGTGTATGTTGTCAAATATAGATACCTAATGTAAGAATACAGTATAATATGCTATTCTCTAAAATGAGGTAATAAAGTAAATATGATGCAACAATCATCCTTGATAAATTTGAATATAGATAGACATTTTAAAAACAAAAATGTTGAATAGGCCATCGTGATTCTTTATCAACATGTAAAGTCTCAAAATATATACATATATGAGATCCAGATTTATGAATATTATGATAAGATTCTGTATAAGGGTGATAAAATGGATAATATGTGGAGGAAACGATCGGAATTATCTATTTCATGAAATTATTTGTTTTTGGGTAACTGATTATAGGGGTGTCATTGTTGTATGATTTCATATTATTTTATAATTGGTTTCATAACCCATATCCTAATTTTAGTGAGGGGATAATTGATTTTACCCAATTAAATAAATATGGGATTTTATTAAAGATTCAAGGATATTTTAAATTGTTTAAAACCTACCATTTGTATTTGAATTTTTTTTAATTTGTATTGAAGTGAGTGCATGAATTCATGTTGAAATTACATGAATATATTTATATAAATTTTCTTAAAATTATTATATCATCATAAAAAAGTTATTTCCCTCTTGATAATGTTTTTTAGTATCCAATTATAGTTGTTTTCATATTAGTTTGGTAATGTATAACATTGATGTCTAAATAAAATCCTATTGTTTTCTACATCTCTCATGGATCATGTAGACTTAGAATGGAAATATTGGTGGCACATTTCATTAGTTTTAAATGATATAATCTTATCCATAACATTTTATTTATTATAAATAATTAGTCATAGAGTAGAATGAATGTAATGATTGATTACAAATATAGATAGAGTGAATGTATGGATTTAGAGCATTATTGATATATCATTGAGAGGTATTTATACCAAACACAAGGTGGTGGTGGTAAATCAATTTTTGTGTGTGTTTTATTTGATGTAAATAAATATTTTAGAACTAATAAAATTCATTAAAATATATGGAATACGATTTTTTTGGATAATATGATCTTGGGAGTTTTATTGGTTAACCTTATAAATTAATGAATATGCATCCCCATGAATTTGAAACTATTTATACATGAATTATGATTCCTTCAATACATGTAGGAATATTTTTTAATTATTTTGATTTCTTTATTGTCTATAATAATAATGGAAGGAATTTATTCCCTTAGTATTGTTGAATTTATATTCAAGGAAAAGTAATTTTAATCATTTGAGTTACATAGAGTAGTTATGGTGATAATTTTGATATATATGTCATCAAGGTGCTTATGAAGTTACATCTATATATAAGAATCCAAAAAAATAAAAATAAAAAATCATGAGGTTAAGAAACACATGTGTTGCATTGAAATAATTTTTATGTTTATTGGTTTTTATATTTGTAAAAGGGATGTCCATGTGATCTATTGTAATCAATTTGTAAAGTATAAATTTTGTGAATTAATGGGGACTTTTTAAGGATGATTTATCCATTTTATGTAGATGAGCACTAAATAATAAATTTAACCATATCAAGTCCCTAAAAACATGAGAATCTAGTTAATTTGTTACACCTATACAAACATATGTAAATTTAAATGTGACCGTGGGTTATATCATTAGAGGTATTTAAGGATTTTGGGATTCGGGGGGGGGGGGTCAAAATTTATTAGATTTTAAAGAATAAATTTAGGTTCACGGTCTATGGTAGGTTTTTAACGTTCTGTGATAACTATGAAAAATGGTTTTATTGGTTACAATGGTGATTTTTCGGGTTTTATCATTGTTTTTATAATTGTGTATGTTTCTTGAAAAACTATGTGGGGGGGAATGTGGTTTTTAGAGGTTGTGGAATTACTTGGTATGGTTTTTTTAAATGTGTGTCTATCACTTAATAGTCATTCGGTTTGGTTTCCAAGGGGTAGTGTCTATGACACAGTTGTTACATGATTTCCCTAACCATACAACTTAATTGTGTGCCGCATATGACAACCTTAAAATTCGAAAATAACCCTGAAGTCATTGGTAATTTTTAATACCAATCTCTAAAAAATATATCTTTATCTTGAAATAACCAATAATTTACCCTCTAGAGGGTTCTCACTTAAGATAATTAGTGATTATCTGTTATTCATAGATCTCTTTAATGTATGTTTCATTGTACACTCATTTTCTACTCGTATTTCAAGATATTTTCATGATAACTATTCCCCTAATTCCATTTGAACCAAATTGAGTTTTTATTTATGTATATAGAGGATTTATTGGGATATTGATTATGTTTCTTTTAGATCTAGTCTTTCGAGCACCAGTTCTCCATGATTCTAATCTCCATTTTTAAATAAGAATAGTTTTATTCCAATGGGATGGTTTATATCTCCATATAATAGTTTAATCACATGTATTACTCTACATTATGGTAAATTACTTTGGTTTGTTTTTTGAAATTGATTATTTTGAAATCCATAGTGGTCATTTTTTATAATTTCATCATTATTGGAATGGGAAATTATTTTGAAATGGCGTTTTTTTGTAAAAATAGATACATGTAATTCATGTGTTTGATAGAATACCACATGATTATTTTTACTCTCAAATTGATATTCAAACATGAATTTAGTGGTGATTTTATTATAAAATAATTTATAAAATTATGGTCATGTATTATTAATTGTTTTGGAAAACCTGACACATTAGGTTGCTTAGGTGTGTATTTCTTTGAACATATAAAGACCCCAGTTATTGTGAAATTTGGAATAAATTACTCTTTTATTAGATACTTAGTTATAACACTGGAGCTCAGACATATTTCTTAACTTGAATAATCCTTTATTTGATGGTCTAATGTTTATGGAACCCTTTAGGCTCTATATTTTTTATATTATTTTTGATATTGATAAAATGTAGTAAGAATATATATTGGTATGATTCCTAGTATTATGATAACAATGTTCCTTTATGTGTCTTAATATATATTACTATAGTCTAGAACCCATGTTGTTCTTTGTTTATTACATCATGGTGTTATTTGATGTTTTTTTGGTCACAAGATTATCTTTTGAGATATAGATGCCACAAACTTTTCCATTTATATTTTCATTTATTTTTATATTATTATTCTAGTGGATTTGTATATGGATCATTTGGAAGAAAAACTAAAGGATGATTTTTGTGAAATATTTTTAAATAAAAAAAATTTATGAATCCTTTTTTATAAGATATAACATACGGTTTCATCGTGATAGAAATTATATAAATTCATGGTGGTATCCTTATGATTATTTTTCTCACACCCGACACATTCATTTGGTAATTTGAAGTTATAGTTTTATAGGACAGAGGTAAAAGAAAAGTAATCATGTATTTATCAAATTCTCTTATATTATGACATCTTCATTGTGAGTTGGGTTGGTTATAATATATAGTCACATATAGATTTTTTTCTAATATGTAATTGATTTCAGGCTTAGAATTTATGATTTTCCTTGTAAATATCTCGGATGATTAATGTTATTATGCATTGTACTATTTCTGTTTATATCCTTTCATTTATAATTGAAAAACATTTTCTGACGTTATTTTTATCTTCTCCTTGTGGTGAGTATTATTCTGTGATGTGTAATGTCAACATTGGGTTGTTCATTAAAAAATCGTATCAGATCCAATACCCAGCCATATGTGTGATGATTCTACCTAGGGTTGGTTAAGGGTTTATGGTAGATATAATTTTGGAACATCATAATTCATTTTGTAATTGTGGAAGGGTGCTTGGACATATCCCTTCCATATTTTATCTCATGTTACTGTGGGTGTTCAGGTAATTTCATCAATATTTGGGCTTGATTTTATGTTAATTTTGATGAACCTAAATTTTGGTTCTATCTAAACAACCCTATTATTTTCAAAAAAAAATTGTCTCATTTTTTGAATCTATGGTTACTTTAAATTCTCATTCATTAAAGGCTTCAAATTGGATTCTTTATGTTCATCTTTTTATTAGTAGATATTATCTTAAGATAATTGGTTTATTTCGCCTATATTTATTAGTCAATTACTTCCAGAACAGATATTTTGAATTATAAAGAGGAATATAAAAGACATGGTTCATAAGACAATCCTCTAGTAGACCCATCATTAGAGGATGTATTTGTTCTCATAATCTGGTCTTTAGGATAATTATGTGTTGGAAACTAGGGATGAATGGAGGATAATGGTTCGTAATTTACAAAGTAGAATCCACATTTCATATATAGTTACCAAGGACTCTTGTAATCTAAAGATTTTCTCTAATGGATTGATTGTATATTCCACTTATTAATTAATCTAGAGAACTAAATGGTGGGTTTCACCACTTATATTGTTAAAGAACTATAAAGAAGATGATGGTAATACATCATGAAAACTAAGTTATATGCATATAAAAATAGACCACTTTCAAGAAGACCATTAATAAAAAACATTATCCTAAAAAATTAATAGTGGTGAATACTTTTGAATTTTTCACCTTATAGTAAGTGAAGTTCTTGACTATAGAGTATGTTACACATTTCACCGACTTTGTTCACCTATATTCTGATCTAGTTTTTAATGAATATTTTAAATCATGATGGTTCAAGATGAGTTTATGGTTGATATTAAGTTCATGTTGATTCTATTATTCCAATCAACCATAACTGAGGTAATTGATAAAGGTACAATGGTCGAGGTAGAGAGAGCTAGGATGACAGACTTAGGTAGATCCTTAGTTACAATAGGATATTGCAAGGTTGTTTCTATAAGAAATAAAAGGAATCACAATATAGTGACCCACACTTTTCATACATAGACATCAAATCTTAATAGATGAATATTAACTACATAACATAAAAATACCGACAATATTCATGTAAGTCTATTATCTTGGAAAACATGGAATCATAAACCACTAGTTCATTGGTAAACTACATCATCTCCCACTAAGTTCTTCACAACTATAATCATTTTTATACATTTCATATATAATACCTTTTTTCATAATCTGGATAAAGGAAACATAAGAAATGGTGGGATGATATTATTGGTAAGGGTAAACAAGGAAGATATCAATGATCACATAAGCATAAAATGATCATAAGTGTATGAGAAGATAAGGATAAATTTGGAAAACCATACCCTACATATCATATATCATAAACACGAGTAATATCATAAATATTCATATTTCATAAGACATGAATCATAAAGGAATCCAAGAACATAAGACATGATATCATAAAACTGGCATAAGAAATAGATTTGTGGAATACACATAAACATATAAAAATATTTCAATATTATTCAAGGATCATTAACAATATTATCATAGTGGACTGGGTTCATTCTCCAAACCTTCATAATAGTAAGGTTCACCCTCAATACTATCATAGTGGATTGGGTTCACTCCTCAAATCACTATAATATTCAAGGTTCACTCCCATGAATATCATAGTGGACAAAGTCCCTTACAAATCTAGGTTCACTCTCCAATCCGGTTCTTCTTATCTCTCAAGATATCAATCTTTACTCAATTAATTGGAGGGATATATAGGTCTCACCAATCACGTAATGAAGAAAATTCAGATGTGTTAAATAATATTATAAAACATTCATCATATCGAAAAACAATGTAAGTAAATATGTTCCCAAAACTTTTCATCATGGAATAATCCATGGAAAATAATTATGCTTTATATAAATTTAATATTTTCTTCATATCATAACTTGTGGAAAAGGAACGAGTTTCATATCTATATTATCATAATAAACAAGAAACATATAGGTATATAATAATGATGGTATATTTGGATCATATTCCCAATATATCTTAAGTAACATCTAATGATTTTATCTTAAAGTAAAAATGATTCTAAAAAGTTCACTTGGGATATTGCTTGATTAAAATAAACTTTTCACTTTGAAGATCACTTTTTTAAAACTAAAAATTCATAAAACAAATTGTAAAAAACATTTTATTTAAAAGTAATTTTTCAAAAAATATATTGAAATATTTACAAAATATATTGGGTTTAAAGGGATAATATATCATTCATTGCATACACAATAAAAAAATATTCCTTTCACATTTTCATTAAAATTTCAAAATGTACCTCGTTTGAAATATGAAAATAATATTCCTTTTAAATAATTATAAAAAAAATCAATCATGTGTAAAAATACCATTAAAAATTATTTTATATTAGTAAAAAAAATCTTAAATATATTTTTAGAAAACATGTACATTGAAGAAATATGATTTTCCACTGAAAAGTGAAATATATTAAATTTTCCTTAAAACATTATTTCATACTCCTTAGTAAAAAAATATAGGAATTGAAAGTAAAAAACGCATTCTCATTATATAAACATATGACTATAAAATACATGATTTTCTTAAGAGATATATCATAATATTTCAGTATCATAATCTAAATAATAAACAATCATAACAAACAATGAGATTGTAATATGAAACATGTACCAATTTGGTAATGTTTGAATTATAATCCCCATTAATGAAAGAACCATATATGTATATATAAATCACAATAACTTTCATATGAATTTTCATAAAATAAATTCATGGGTATAATAAAAAATAAGAAAAAGAATCATGTTTTGAATACGGTGTGTGTCCCATGGAATTAAAAGTGAGATAAAAATCCCATTACATTAAGTCTCAAATTCATTCGTACTCTTTAAAAATGCCTATATAATAAATATAGGATTACTATACATATATTATATAACTATAATTTTATGTATATCATATAATATATGATTAAATAATGTCCTTTTATTACCCGTTTATTAACAATTCTTGTCAAATTCATTTTTAGGGTAATAACTGATTTGTTTTTCATATATGTTTTGGTTTGGTATTATTAATTATTTTACATTAACCATGATTTAAAAATATTCATAATGTTACAAATGATATAAATATAATATATATTAATTATATTTGTATTTTTAGTAATCCATTAAAATTATAGATAGAAAATTAATTACAATTTTCATGGAGATGGTAGGTCATACATACACATGAATGCTGTTTCCATTTTTTTAATGGATGGAAAAATAAAGGTAAATAATATCTCAATTTTCTAGAATCATTATGATCCCTACTATAAATAATTATTTTAATAGAGCTAACTTATGCCTTATTCAGTTCAAAAAAACTCTCATTCAGAGCATTATTAAAATACATAAAACTTTATCAGGACTAGCAAAGTACAGATAAAGAGACACTTTATCTGTACTGAATGAAGATATGGTAAAGTTTATCTTTTTCAATTATAAATAGAGAGATGGTAAAGGTGTAACTTTATCAGATTTATTTTATAGGGGATAAAGTATCCCTTTATCAAAACTTTTTATAGAATGGATAAACGATCCCTTTTCCAGCTCTTTTAGTAACACGAATAAAGGGTACCTTTATTTGTAATTTTTATAGTGCTGATAAAGGGGAATAATGTTGTTGTGTGCTATTAAAACAATATCACATGATATCATATCACATAGAAAATATATGGAAAAATATATAATTTAATTGAAATAAAATTTACAACACATATACTATAAAAACACTATATTAAACATATTTCAAACATTTAATTTTATAATTACATGAGTATATATAAAATTTCATAAACATTTAAAAAAATCAATGATACTTTATCTTTTGTTTCAGAACCATGGTCATTCTATAGTTTCCCAAAAAACCACCCCATATCAAGAAAAATAATACACATATAAAAGAAAAAATTTGTATGTTTATTATTCTATTAAGAAATTAATTAAAACCAAATTGTAAATTTTAAACTAAAAAAATACTTTCTATCATACTATGTAAATTTTGTATTATATTGAGTTATGTTTCATTATTACATAGCACACCATTTCTTTTTGTTCTAAAAATTAAGTATTTATTAATTTTCTCATATACTATGGTGATAAAAACTCATTATCAATGCGATCCAATTCAATATGACATTATTTTTTAGAACAATACTTCGACTGTCACACCATTTCTTATTTATATTCAAGCATTATCATGGTGGAAATTAACTAAATAATTATAAGATAAAAATGATAAATAATTTATTTAATTAATAGAAGATAAAATAATGGGAAAAAAATATGATCTGGTTTTCTTAGATTTGGTGATGTTGTTTACATTTTAAACTATAATGGAACATATATATTGGAAACATGAACTTAAAGTCATACTAATCCGATCTTTTATCATCATGATTTGTGGTAAATTTATATATGTAATATATTAATTATGGGTAATTTTACAACAGTTTGGAAATAATTTGATCATTTTTTCTTAGTTTTTGATAGTAACATTCTTTCTAAACAAAAATAAAAACATTATATTGAAAACACACACTTTGAGTCAAATCGGTCACATAATGTGCTCGATTGATTTGTGGTCAATTATTAGATGTCCCAAATGAATTATGATAATTTTTCTAATGTTTGAAAATAATATAAGATCTTTTTTGTAGTTTTGGATATTTATTTGTGTTTTATTCTAAAATTATAGCTTTATATTGAAAACATGCACTTAGAGGAATATTGACCATATCATGTGTTAGATTGGTGTGAGGTCAATTCCTACATGTGAAAATTTAATTGTGGATCATTTTACAAACTATTAAAGAAAAATAACCCAGGATTTTTTTTCCAACTTTGGAGATGTGACATGCATTTTAAACTAAAATGGGACATTTCTATTAAAACATGCAGAGTAATTAATATCATTAACATCATATTTTAAATTGATTTGTAGTCGATCCTTAAACATAGGAAATGAATTATGAACCATTTTTCTAAATCATCAAAAAAATATGATATGTTTTTCTTGTTTTTGGTTATTTCATGCATGTTTTAAACTAAAATTACACTTTTTATTGAAAACATGCACATAGAGTTTTACCGACCACATCAGGAGTAATATTAATGTGGGGACAATTCCAATAGATCAAAAACGATTTATGGACGATTTTTTTATATCATGAAAACAATATGGTCTTGTTTTATTGATTTTTGTATATGTGAAGTGTTTTAAATTATAATTATAGGTGTATATTAATAACATATACTTATATTAATAATGACCATATCATGTTTCATATTACTATGTGGTCAATTATTATACATTTAATGTAATTCCCCAACTATAGAATCCCAGATCCGGTGCGTTTCTTTATTAAATTTTCATGATTATCGGGAATAACATCCCAATGTTTTGAAGGTTTAATAATTTTGGAAAAGCAGATTATATACATAATCACCATTTTACATTGTAAAAAATAAAATGAACAATAATACATAACAAATGCTAATATACTACATCCTTGAAAACTCATTCAAAGTTCTCTTCATCATAACCTAGAGAAAGTAAAAATAATTTGAGTGATATTAAATGTTTATCAAGGGTAAAAAAATTGAAATAAACAATGAAAATATAAGAATAAATTAACATGTACAGGTGAATAACTTATAACACATTCCATTTAAATCAATAAAATGAGAAAATAAATTTTTCCATATATTTTATCATATGAAATTGTCATGGATAATATCAGTAATAAAAGAATTATATATGAAAGAAATACATACTTATTTGATGTCGTGAATGAGTCACATGAAAATATATACTATAAATACATTTCAAATGATGGTTTAAAACAATGGGTAGAAACTTTTATCATTTATCTGACTTATTTATCTCATGATAACCTATCGACGCATCGTGGGGCTATATAATGTTCTAACCCCAATCATCACTATCTATATAAATAATTCATCATATTGATTAATCGATTCAATTATTAAAAAATACATCTTAACAAATATATGTATTGAATAATAAATACGGATTTATAAATATTTCATTAGTATATGATAAGTAACAACAACGGTTTCTTACCACAATGAATCGAAATACCATTAAAATATAATTAAAACGTTCTTGAGGAAAATAATATTTAAATACTCAAAATTGTCTCATACCACAATAAAATTGTAGAATCATAATCCCCAAAATTAATAAAATTAAATGAAACTTATTATATCATTATATTAAGATGATCCATGACATAAAATTTAAACGGTTATTATATAAACCATATAAAACTGAATTGGTGTAAAACAAGAAAGAAGCCTCAATGGAATATAAAATGAAATGAAATCCATTACCTTGTGTCTAAATTGTCATGTTTTCCTTTATATTTTATAATAATAAAATTATGTTAGTTATTTACTTTCTTCATAACCTTTTTCAAGTTTACTATTACTTTTCCACCACATATTATAATGTCGTATACAAAAACATAAACAATAATGTTTACATCAGTTAGTTTTTACCAAATTAAATTAATGTGTTAAAAACAACTTTGGTATAGATACTACTATCAAAGGTGTCATTATATAAACTTATCCTGAATAATATTAATGAAATAATTATAATATTTATACATCTATTATACTTTTAGAACCAATTATCAAATATTTTTATGAATCATTAACAACATTGTAATCATAAAGACGGTAGGTCATATGTACACATGAGTAATGTTTCCATTTTATAATGATCATTAAAGAAAGATGGTATGTAAAATCATATATTTAATGAATCATAATTATATAATAATTTCCATTTTATTAAAATATACTTACATATATATATAATTATTGTATGTAGAAGGACTCACATCGCATAGAGGTGGTGGTAGTCTCCACATCCACAGACAATGTTATCTCCTTTTTAGTGTGTGAAAAGGGTAATAACAAAAATGATATATTCTATGTCTAGAAAGGTAATTATGTAATGAATATTATATATTTTTAATTTATTTCACATATTTTTAATTAAAAAATTCATAAAACATTTTATGTATATTATGAACAAATCACATCACTTTGAGGAAGTGGTAGTCCACACTTCCACAAACTATGTCATCGTATTCCCACAAAATGGAGTGCATAAACGTTTTTGATAAAAAATAACTAAAACACATAAAAAAATATATAAATTTAATAAAAATATATAATATATATAAATATTGTTTCCACCATAATTCCTAATATTATAGGTGATAAGAGAAGAATGAACAGTCATCATTTCATGAGGTTGCAGTTCATTTTACACATAAACTCTAAGTTCGTTACCGATTAAACTGAATTGTGTGTAAGTTTAGGTCAAAAATTTTACATAAAAATATATAATTATATTTTTTCTTATTATTTTATTATATAATAATTTAGTAATAATAATATTTTATAGAGTGTACAATGAAAATAAAACAAAATATCTTGGGGAAGGATGTTACCTAATCATTGGGTAACCCATTTGGGTTTCCTCCAAATGGCTTCCTTGGATAGATTTATTAAGAAAGAGAGGATTATAGGATGAGGATAGGAATTTTAGGTGATTATTTGAGAATATTTTTTAGCATATAATGGTCTTGAGAAGAGTTAATAAGGTGGAGGGGTGAGTGCCTTTTTATAGTAGTGGAGTGAGAGTCTTGTAAATATTTGAAAGGGGAATTCCACTCGCGTTCTTCATATGAAAATTGGATACAGTAATGGTCCAAATTAAATCCATGGGAGTTTAGGGTCTAAATATGTCCCTAAAAGTTATTTTCTAAAAGTTTATAGTTTATTGTGTCCCTTAATTTTAATTTTTAGACCCTTGATATTCTAGTTTCCCTCTTAATCACTGTAATTAATATTAATTACTTCCCTTAATATTATTGGTAAAATATTAAGTTAACATTATCATAAATTATAAATTATACTGATTAAAAATATGTAATTAATTTTTCCAAATTAAAATCTAACAAGTGTCATAAATGTTTTTCAAATCAATCTTGCAAACAGGACGACAATGTGTGTTTTGAACATAAAAACGTTCAAACGTTTTCTAAGATTTTATATAAAATATCAATGTGAAATTAATTAAAATGAACTAAATTGGATATATATATATATATGTATATAATTTATATAATTGGGATTTAAAACCAATGAAAATTTTAATTATTCCTTTTAAAAAAATTATATGAAAAATCAATTTTGAAATAAAATTTTGTATTTTTCACAATTAATCAAAAAATGATACTTTACAGAAAAATAAAAAAAATCACCTAACCTAATTTTTATGTTTCTTTTTCCAAAATTAATTTTATTTAGTTTGATTAAATTAAAAAAATTCAATATTCATATTTAAGGTAGGTGCACCATAAATGGTCGCAAAAATATCCTTTATAAAAATATAGGGGTTTATAGGTAATATTGGGTTTGTTCTTATATTATGATTATAAAATATATTGGATTTATGTTAGAAATATTTTATTTAATATATTATTTATATTATTTATATCACTCGCAAATTGTAATTATTTTTATTTATTTTCATAAAATGACATTGTGAGAATGAATGTAGTTTTTTACAAAAACATTCCCATTATATTGAATCGGATCTTATATTCATTTATAGTTAATTTATAAACAATGATTTGAATAATATATTTTTAATTAGTTAGTCGATACTATTAATAATCATTAAAATAATTTATATGTAGTATCATATAATATAATATATTATAGGTCTTGCGTGTTACGTAAGTTATTGAGGACAGTGTGTCTTGTGTGTAATACAATATAACATCGATGTTCTATATAGATAAATATAAAATTTATGTCATGTGTAATATAATATTAACTTGATATTTCGTATAAATCAATCTTGGAACATAAATTAAATTTATTCTAAAAGGAAAATATTTAAATGTCTTGGGGTGTTACATTCTCCCCACCATAAATAAATTGTGTACTCGCCATTCAAAATTCATCATAGTAATAAATTGATTGATATGTGATAATAAAATATTGTTGAAAAATAAAAATCATGAATAAGGTTAATAAAACAAAATTATAATAACAGTGAAATGGAAGTACAATGGTCTCATAACTAGGTTCTTTAGTAGGATAGCATATGTGGGAAATGGAAACCTAGATACAAAAGAAAAATATAATAATTATGTTCTGATAGAGAGTGAGAGAGAAAATGTTTAATTGAAAATTTATGACCAAATAGCCTCAAACCACCGTTATAAAAAATGTCATTGATATCATAAAAAATGACTATAATAGGGAAACATTTTTATTTTAAGACCATTTTCCAATAGTTCAAGAATTTCTTCACTCTCTAAGAATTTATGTAAATATATGTTTCTATTAACAAAATATTTTAATTTGATTACACCTTGAACAATTTATACAACATCTCTTAGAACAAGACTATTGATATAGTGAAGTAATACATTAATCACAAAATCCTTACTCAAATATCATCTTAAACCATTTCATAAATGGTAAAAATTTCCAAATGGTTATGATCCACCACATTTGGAATGAAGGTTTTGGAATTTACAAAATGAACTTATCATCTTCATTCAATAAACATGATTTATCTCTTTAATAATTTCATACTAGATATGGAAACACCATCATCATATATTCTCTTTAAATATAGTAATATATTGAATTACATTAAAAATATATTGGAAACATGCATTCTTCCAAGTTAATTATTTAAAAAAATGTTATTTGATATACAACATAAATCCAAAAGTGTAGTGAACTACATCAATAATATCATAAACCAATTTTCTAAAGAATCATTAATTTGTGCCAATGTAGTTATTTCTTACATAAATCATTCATTTAATTATCCTAATAAAATTTTCCCAGCATTAGAAACATATTTAGGATAATGTTTCCCTCCATCATGTATTTTTTTATTTAAATTACTTGGTACTGAATAAATTTTTTGGGATCCATTCAGAATTTGATCCTAAATATTTAATGAAATTGTATTATAGCACAATCCTCATATATTATATAATTCATATAAACTATATATCATTGATAAAATACTTAAATGAAATAATTCTTCAATCTAAAAATTTGTTCATTAATCATTAAAATTCATTTGTGGTAGTAGAATAATCTTGAACATGATCCATTTGCCTATTTTGGGGCATATTTATTGGATGCATGAGACATTGATTTGTATAGTGTCTGATCAAATTACAGTAGAGTCACTGCAAATTGGAATTTTCATTCTTTTTCTAGAAATCACAGACATGGTGATCTTTTTTTCCACACTTGTAACAAACTCTCATTCTATTCAAGAAAGCACCTGGGTGTTTCTTTCCAAAATTATCACACATGAGAAAATACTTTTTCCCCTTATAACCTTTGTAAATCCATTGACCTACCATTATCTTCTTTTCCATCTTCCCATCAGATCCATATGACTTGGTTATTTCTTTACCTCTCTCATTATCACCTGATACTATGTTCTATTATAATGATATTACATGGGAGATTATTTTCAATCAAAATATTGTTCTAAGATCATGAATGATATGATTATTCTTACTCTTTAGATCATGCCCATTGGTGGGGTTCATTCTCCTTCTTCTAAGTTCCATTTTTAATAGACTACATACATTAAATTAGTTCATATCAATATAAAACATAAGGTATAGTCCCAAAACTTGTAAAATATATAACATAAATTAAAAAAATTTATAACTAATCAAATATTCATAAAAATGGTTTCTTTGGTGAAATTTTCACTTTCAAATCCTTACTAATGGTTTCTAAAGAAAATGTGAATCATTCTAAAAATATACCTTGGGAGTGTCAAATTAGATGAATAGGTAGGTATATTATCATGTACCAGGTTACGCTTGAGTCTAGCCTAACACACGTAATTTGAGTTTCTTCCCCTAGGTTCATCTATTATAAACCCATGTTCACTGGTACTATCCATATAGGGATTTATTTCTAGGAAGACCCACATAATATATCATTTAAAAAAAATATATAATTGTCTTATATACTTGTCCTTAAATTATATCTCAGGGTTATATTCCATAATCTATGTTTTCTAAATCTAATTTCCAAGGTTGGTGCTAAAATTCTTCTGATACATACTATAGAGCCCCAACCCCAAAATCTTTCACCTACTGCATTAATTTATTATATTGGAATGACTACAAGGAATCAAATCACGAAAAACTGAAAGATTATCTTTT
This sequence comes from Viscum album, assembly GCA_963277665.1. NCBI lineage: Eukaryota > Viridiplantae > Streptophyta > Magnoliopsida > Santalales > Viscaceae > Viscum > Viscum album. Next base: position 481,057,003 of record OY728141.1, read on the forward strand.
TTGGAAAACCAAATTACATATATGATAACCATTTTAAATTTGGAAAAGACAATGAACAATAACACAAAAAAATCTAATAAACTGCATCATTTAAAACTCATTCAATGGTCTCTTCGTCATAACCTATGGAAAATAAACATACTATGGTTGAGGTGAAGTTCTCAGCAAGGGTAAATAAAGAATAAAAAATTATTAATAAAAAATAATAAATCAACATGGATAGGTGAATAAATGAGAACACATGTCATTTAAATCAATAATAAATAAGGAAATGCATATATTGATTTAATCATATGAAACTATTAGGGATAATATCAACAATAACATAAATATCTATACAGGGAACGATTAATTATTGGTTGTCATGACTTAGGCACATGAAAACCTATACCATAAAGACCATTCCAAGGGTGGTTTAAAACTATAAGTAGAAAACTGTTTAATTTGGCCATCTTTTTTTGTCTCATTAGAACCTATAGATGCATCATGGGTCTATTTAAAATCTAGGGCCCACCCATCTTTACATTCCTAAACCATTCCTCATATCGAGTAATCGATTCAAATAATAAACAATATTCCTTACCAAATATCTATATTGAATAGTGAATATGGATTAGCAATTCTTCCTCACTGGAGGATAAGTAACAAGAAGTTTTTCTGACATTGATTAATTTAAATACCATTGAAATATCATTAAAACATTCTTGATAAAATTAATCCTTAAATAATCTAAAAAGTCTCATACCACATTAAAACATGGAAATAATGATACCTATGAAGTAATAAAACTAAATGAACCTTATAAAATCATGAGAATAAACATATTCATGATATAACATGTCAATGGTTAGTATATATACTCTATAAAAGTGAATTGGACCCTAATAACAAGAAAATCTAAATGGAATGAAAATTAAGATGAAATCTCTTACCTTGAGTCTAACTTTTAACATGTGTATTTATCTACAGAAATAATAAAATTATGTTAATTTTTTAACTTATTTATAACCTTTTAAATTTTATTATTACTTTTACTTCACTTATTACAGTGTTTTATACCACTACTTAACTAATTATGTTTACACCGGGTGTTTTTGAAAAAATTTGTTTCACGTGTAAGAACAAATTTCTTAGTTCGACTATAGTCAAATAGGTCATTATATAAACATATCTAGAATAATAATCATGAAATAAAAAACATATTTATTCCTAATTAATACGTTTAAAACCAATTATGAAATATGAAAATGAAAATTGAACCAATGTTACAATCACGAAGACGGTAGGTCATAGGTACACATGAGTAACGTACCCATTATAAAATCATCATTATAGAAAGAAGGTAAGTAAAATTAGATCATAGTAGAATAATAATTATATCATAAATAACATGTAATTTATTCACATATAATTATTTTTTTTGATGTAAGTGGATTCACATCACGCCGAGGATGCTGTAGTTCACACATCCCTGAATGACATTATCACCATTTTAGTGTGTGAAATGGGTAATACAAAAATTTATATATTCTATTTTTAGAAAGTTAATTATTTAATTAATAACATATTTATTTCATTTATCTCACATATTTTAAATAAAAATCATCCTTAATAAATTCCATATATAGAGTAAACGAATCACATCGCTTTGAGGTGGTAGAAGTCCACGCTTTCACAATCGATGTTATCATACTCCTACAAAATGATGTGAATAATGGTATGTGATAAAAAATAATTACAGTAGCATAAATACATTATAGGGTCTAAATATGGAAATAAAATTTATTTTTTATAATCTTCAAGGTCATTTTTTCTATTAGGATTAAGGTTTAGACCCTTGTGAAGCAAAGTTTCCTCTTCACCACTATAATTAATTTTAATTACTTTTAAAAATATTTTTGGTTAAAAACAATAACAACCATATTTTTTTATTACATTCTTATATGATTTAATGACATAAAATCACACTTAATAAAACCTAGAATATCAATAATTATAGTGCCTTTGAAAATTAGGAACATTACATTACAACTTAAAACATGAAATACAACATCATTATTGAAATCTTCCTTTACAGGACCATATAATTCATTGGTACTTAACATTGAATGGGATAACATGAGGAAATACATAAGAAAAGGGTGAGATATAAAGATAAGTATGGGAATAAACATGAAATAATAGGATTAAGAAAACAAATTTTATACAATAGGCATACCAATGGATCATAAAAGAAACATGAACATAAATGCATTATATAACATGAGAATCATTACAAGGAAATGCGGGGAAAATCTAAAACATCACATCATAGGTCAGGGATAAACTACCAAGAATTCATAGAGTAAAATGTACCATAAATAAATTAGGTAAACCCCTATCCCAATATATTGTATCAGGACACTAAACATTACCCAATGCATTTAAGTGCTCTATAATTCTAGGCGCACCTATTACTTTCATTTCATTCTCATGCTTAAGAGTGTCACATATACCATAAAGAATGGATTCATTCATTGTGATAATTTATTCTAAGATAAAGGGGTTCAGAATAGTTACATGATATTATTAATTTAAGAGGTATATGTTTATAAATATTGACACCCTTGATACGGAATGGGTATGGTATTCACTTACACATTTGTTTTGGAATAGAGATTCATGGTAAAATTTCGACAGCCTAATGACGAGACATAAAAATTCATAAAAAGGGTTTATGAGAGAGAAAAAGGTATCTCAAAATATTTACATGAAATTTAAATTAATAGGGTCATATAAATACAGTTCCCAACATAAGTAATTTGTTAATAGATGGCATAAAATATAAAGAAACTTGAAGAAAGATGAGAGGTGGAATAACTATAATGAAATTTTGGAATTGTAATGGGTGTATGTGGGAGGGATTAATGAGGTAAAATGGGTATCTCATCATCATACCATTTTAATGGTAGTATGGGGGAGGTTCCATAACATAACCCATCATTTTTAAATGAAAATAAAATGGTGTAACAATATAAAAAACATGGATAAAAATGAAAATAGATGTAACCCTTACTTGAGTAAGTGACTTAAAAATCTTAAAGAGTGGATTAATGAGCACTTGGGGTGTCGTGGGAGGATTCTAGAGAGTGTAGAATAGATTAAGTAATTTATAAATATATTTTTAGTGAAGATAAGTGGGATAATGGGAGGGTTTATATAGGAAATGATAGGTTAATTCTTTAATATTTCACAAACAATGGTTTTGGAATCTATATAATTAAATATTCAAAACCACAATCCTTCCCATGGATTTTGCCCGTGGTTTTTTCCAAATAGGACTGGAGAACATTATGTTATAAGGCCAGGGGACTAATTTATTAATATATTATCCTTTCTTATGTGGAGGTGATTCACATTATTAAAGAAATTTACATAAAATATTTAAATATATTATACATTTATGAGGATTCATTAGGGATTTATAAAATAATTCAAACAAGTCTAAAATCTCATTATTTTAAATTTAAAACTTATATTTATCCAAATATCAATTCTATAATGTTTATTAAATCACTATTGACTCATTATGATGCCATAAAGACCACAATATATTTATATGGTATTTACTTTTTTCCCAAAAACATCACTTACTCAGAAAATTATGAAAAATTAACCATTGGAAAATTGTGAAATCATGATTCAATAAATAATATTAATTTTATCCAAATAATTTTCTAAATATGTACATATTTTCTTTTAAAATAAAAACATACATTTATTGAAAATTTATGGGTTTTGAAATAAAATGTTTTTAAACCTAAATACAAATTACATTTGGACTCTTATAAATTATATGATAATTTATATTTAATAAATGTAATTTGTTAATAATATTTTATTAATATATGATTTATTAATATATAAAAATATATTTCATAATTAAATTTGAATATTAACCAAAAATAATATTTTTGATTTGTAAATAATAATAAAATAAATGTATATTCGTCATTCTATAAAATGATTGTAATGACCTAGAATTTCTGTGGGAATTTTTTTCTTAAATAAATGGGAATTTTACGAGTCCATTAAAACTGACGGCGCATGATTCTGAGGCCCAGGGTGCCCACAATAAATTTCTGAAGTTTTGTTTGGGTACGTTCAGTAAACGTATGAGCGGACTTTTAAAACTTTTGAACCGGTGCCCAGAATTGAAATCCAAGGGCATCGTTGAACTCATAGTGTCATTATTCACTTAAGGAGACTTTCTTCTTGACATCAGTTGGTCAGAAATAAAAGTTAGATTTTGGGTTCTCATGAAAAATAAAATAAAATAAAGTCAGCTACAAATTATTTTATTTGAGCCGTTATTTGGTGTGTGGTGGTCAAAATCTCCTCATGGAGGTTGGAGGTGGGACCGCAACACCTTAACCTCCCATGAGAGGTTATGGTGGTGGGGCCCACCTGAACTCAACCTCCCATTAGAGGATTAATGGGGTGGGGACCACCCTGGCTTTTAACCCCTTGAAACACCCCATTAATGTAGAGAAACCCTCATATTCCAATTAATATAGGAGAACATCTTCAACTCCCCTTTATTTAATTTGTGCAAATCTACCCTAATTAATTCGTGCCAACTCTCTTGAATTAATTAGTGGGAGCCTTTTAATTTAGTTCTTTTTTTTAATTTCGATGCCAATGAAATATTAGACAACTCAATCTAATATTATTTCACTGGGAATTTGGGGGGAAGTTGGGAAAAAGGAGAGATTGGGAGGATTAAAATTATCCCAATGAAGAACGAAGAACGTGTTCTTCCAACGAAGAACTCCGATAACGATCCTTCTTTTGACTTCTTCTCCAGACACCTTCCGACGTGGAGTGTCTTCCACAGCCGGCATAGCTTGGGTTTGGAAGCATGTGGAAGATGCGATGAAGGACAATTCTCTTTGTCTACTTTCCACCACTCTATTAACAAACGAATAATGACAAACAAAGGTAGGGGATTATTACATGATGATTTTATACCATTTCATATCTTCTTCAACTGTTATGAAGGAATTTTTTGTGGACATGTTATTATTCATATTCTTTTCTTGATGAGCTAATAGATAACTCCCCAAACGCGGAGGGTTCGGGCCAACCTAACATGTCCTGATATCTTCAGTCGATTTTCCATCTTGTGGCGTTCTTCGACATGGTGACGTAACAACAACGAGGCGACGGAGGTGGAAATGATGAAGGCCGCACTACCTGTGGCCTCCATGAACCGCGCCGCCCCCACGACGTCCCACAACACCTCCAGCCAAGCCCGCACCGGCCTGGCCTCCCAACCACCCATGTCTCCCTCGCACCCTAACCAAACATGTGCTAGTTCGGCCTCCCGACCGTCTACCCGCCCACGCCACTCGCGGGCCCCAGCGGAACCCCGCGCCGACCCACGCCCTACCCGGTCGCCCGACCCCCCGCCTATCTGCCTGCCTGGCCTATCGCGCCTTGCCCGAACTTGCCGCTGGCCTGGTATCCCACCTGGCCGACCGTGCTGGCCGTGCCCTGGTAGAACCGGCCGCCCGACCGCACTGGAACGGGCTGCCTGCCAGCCTCCACGCACCCCCATGTGCCGCCTCGAGACATCCCCCCTTGTGTCCTCATGGTAGAGCTAGTGAACGGGCCCCTTGCGCATCCCAACGGAGCCGAAAAACCCGCCCCCTGCGGCCTTCTGACCGAGTTGGAAAACTGGCCCCTTGCGGCCTCTCGACCAAGCCAGTGAACCGGCCCCCTTGAGGCCTCCCAGACGATCCAGTGACCCTGCCCCTTTATGGCCTCCCAGCCGAGCCGACATTCTGGCCCCCCTCGCGGTGCCCTGGCTGAACTGGCCCGGGCATAGCCACGTCGATCCGCGCCTTCACGATGCCCCGGGCCGTACTGGCCCCGAGCCAGGGCCGAGCCGCCCTCACAGCCTGTTGGGTAGGGCCCAGCAAGCCGGGCTAAACCTAATAGGGTGGCCCTCACAATGGGTTGGGCCAGACCCAACAGGCCTGACCGGGACGACCGAGACTAGGTCGGACAGGACCCGGGCCCCCTACCAGCCTTTACTTCTTTTGGCCATATATTTGGAAGGAGATGATCGTTTGATGAAATTTCTTCAGCGCTGGTATTCATGGAGCACAAAGGTCCCATTATATTTACCCCATTGGAGTTTGGGGAACAGTTTAGATACGGTCAGGTTGGATCGTGCACGAATCCAATCGGGCCCCCAGGACAAAAAGTTTAATAACTCATAAACCAGGCATCTGATTGACACGCTGTCTGTTGCATTGAGACCCCTATGATGAGGTGGAAATTTGAGATACTACTTCGTGGGACTTTCTATAAGTTGATGTATCTGGACTTTTCTTGAGGATTATACTCTCCCAGAATCAAGCGTTCTTCATGCGGAACCCTATGGCTGGCTGCGCTCTAACGACTGTTCCTGGATCCTATATGTGTTCGACAGCTCTGACTAATATTCCTAGATCCTATGTGGGTTCGATAGAACTGACGACTGTTCCTGAATCCCATACAGGTTTGAAAGCTCTAACTACTATTCCTGGATCCTGTGTGGGTTCAATAGTTTTAACTTTTGTTCATGGATCCTATGTGGGTTCGACAGAATAATTGTTCCTGGATCCTGTGTGGGTTCGACAGTTCTGATTTACATTCCTAAATCCTTTGTGGGTTTGACAGAATATATGATTTAGTGTCATTATCTTATCATCTCTATCTCACTACATAAGTTGTATACATGTGTGATTTGAGTTCGTATATTTTTGTTTTCCTCTTTATTAGGATGGATTACTTGATAACATAGGTATATGTATGGAAATATACTTAAGTGGGGTTATCTTTGGATTTCTTACCTTTTGGTTTATCCTTGTTGGATTTTATGAGACCTTGAGGGTCTTAGGGTCCCTACTGAGTATCGTTATACTGACCCTTGGATAGGCTATGTTTCCACCTCGTTGTGTTGGATGCAGACGACGGATAGTGCTGACCGAGGCTGAGTGTACGAGGACTGGACGGTACCCAGAGGTGGACCTCACGATGAGACGGTACCCGGATGAGACTAATGGACGTGGAGTGCTGAGGAGGATATTTGTACCTACAATTCAGGTAGGATCTGTGGTGGATGATCTAGGATCTGATTTTCACCTTTCAGCCATTTTGCCCCTTTTCAGTTGTACTTTTACTTTACAGTTGGGATTGTATTTCCGGCCCCTTTACTTTTTAGCACTATCTTGTTATACAGTTTCGTTTAGTTTTTTGTATTCATCTGTGTACTCTATTGTGTGTATTTTCAGTTATATAGGCAATTCCTTCCTAGTTTAGTGATTTAATCCTTTGGTGCTAGTCTCCAGCCCCTGGCCTATGGAAGGCTCGCTTGGGGTAGTCACGACATGGGCCCCAGGGGATGGGTTATGACAAATTTGTATCAAAGGAGTCGGTTCTACAGCAGAACCTAGGACTCTGATCTTTTCGGTGAGGCAATAGTGTTATGTGTACTGAGTTTGGTTTTTAGTTCTGGGAGACCAGTGTTGGTGCGGCGGTTGACGTAACCATACACCTGGACCCTGACTTCTAAATTATTACTAAGTGCACGAAAACACTGATTGCGTGTGTGTTTCAAGAGTTTTCTTAGTGATCTCTTTGTGTCATCTCACCAGGTATAACTTATTGAAAGTGACACACCTGTTCCTTTTCAGGATGGCCCCATATAGATAGCCAGCTAGGGTTCCAGGCTATGTACGAGATGGTAGTCCCCCGAGCGACGAGGCCTCGGTGCAAGGACCTATCACAGTGGAGGAACCAGTGGTACCACTCCCCGTTGGGCCACCGATGCCACCAGCCCCAGCAGTAGAGAGTACATGCTGCCTGAGTGTGTTGCACGAGTTCTAGCGCCAGAGGCCGCCCATGTACATGGGTGAGATGGACCCCAGGCAGCTAAGGATTGGCTGGAGGCTGTGGTGAGAGTTTCCATACTGGTAGGGATACTAGTAGACCTTATGGTGGTCCTTGTCATGAGTTTACTACAGGAATCAGTGGGCAGATGATGAATTTGATGCTCCAAGTTCATGAAGAGGTGACACTTTTTTGGGTAGACTTCGAGAGCCTTTTATCTGGTAGATTTTTCCCCATCCACCCTACCTGAGGTTTGGATACAAGAGATACTGCACCTACAACAGGGTAGCACGATGGTAGCTTAGTACTCAATGAGGTTCACCGACCTCTCACGCCACTCCACAGAAATGGTGCGGGACCCATTATTCAGGTCTTGGACCTTCGAGTAGGGGATTAGGCAAGAGATCAGGGATTCGATGATCTCCCTCAGCATCCTGACGTGGGCATGGGTAATGGAGCGAGCCCTCTTAATAGACAGTTTCCTTAATGAGCAGACACCAGCAGTGAGACCCGCCACTGGGCTTCACGTAATGGAGTCTTCTACAGCTGGTTGTAGACAGATGTCGCAGAGGTCCAAGCGGACCAGACCATCTAGTGGATGACCTCAGGACATAGGTTTGGTTGGGCAAGACACATGACACATAGAAAGTCATTCGAGGAAAAAGAAGTGTTTCACATGCGGCGATCAGGGTCACTTGGCTCGCGACTATCTGACCCGCCATTCGGATGATCACTAGGCAGTTGACAGAACTCCTAGGAAGAGTCAGAGGTTCGATCGAGGCGATCCGTAGGGCGTAGGTGGACGTGGCAGAGGATTTGGTTGTGCAGTTGGCGGTGGATGACATTTCGATGTGTTACCACCACCTCCATCAGGAGGTCCACCCCGACCCTAGGGAGAAGGTGGACAGGGGGGAGATCACCTTAATGAAGCTAAGGCTTGCGATCATGGTGCTTTGGATATGATTCGAGGAACGATCTATGTCTATTCAACCTTAGCTGCAGTTCTTATAGACATAGGTTCTAGTCACTTTTTCATTTCCACTGCCCTCATTCGGAGCATTGAGATTCCAATGGAGGCGTTGGCTCTATCCTTATGGCTACATACTTCTATGGTAGTAGACTCGATGATTACGCGCTGGTGCCGGAAGTGTGAGCTTACTCTAGGTGGTGAGAGCTTCAACTGGGATCTCCTCATAGTGGCATCGAGGCCTTACGACATTATCTTCGGTATGGACTGGTTATCTACAATCCATGCTCAGATCAACTGTATTAGGTGCAAAGTGTCGTGTGTCTGCACGGATGGGACCAGTTTCAACTTCACCGAAAAGAAGGGAGCCTTTGCATAATAGGACAGAATTACTCAGAGGTGGGTGCAGCCGATCACTCATTAGTTGGCCTGCCTTACCCTTGGAGCAGTAGATGTGGAGAGTCTGAGTTATCCTGTAGTGGTGAACTAGTACGCGGATGTTTTCCCTGATGATGTCCTAGGTCTACCTCCTCATAGAGAAGTGGACCTCTATATGGACTTGTACCCTGGGATGGCACCGATATCTACACCAGCGTATTAGATTGCTCCCACAGAGCATTGTGAGCTATGGAAACAGCTAGAGGACTTGCAGGGGAAGGGATTCATCTGGACCAACATTACACCCGGGGAAGCCCTGATTCTATTCACCAAGAAGGCGGATGGGAGCTTGAGCATTTGTGTCAACTACCATCTCTTGAACCAGCTGACCGTGAAGAATAGGTACCCACTATTGAGGATTGAAGGCCTATTTGATCAGACGAAGGGAGCTTAGTGGTTCTCAAAGATAGACCTCAGATCAGGCGATCACCAGCTCAGAGTTCGAGATGAGGATGTGCAGAATATAGCTTTAAAATGTTGGTATAACCACTACGAGATCTTGGTTATGCCTTTTGGAATGACCAATTCTCCAGTAGTGTTCATGAGTCTCGTGTATAGGGTTTTCCATCCATACCTCGATCGCTTTTTTGTAGTTTTCATCAATGACATTCTGATCTATTCAACTACTTAGGAGGAGCATGTCTACCATTTGTCGGTCGTACTAGAAACACTCCGAGAGCACCAGCATAATGGTAAGCTCTCAAAGTGCCATTTTTGGATATGAGAGTTTCACTTTTTGGGACATGTCATCTCGTAGGCTAGGGTGGTAGTGGATCCATTGAATATTGAGGCAGTATCTTCTTGGGATACACCCAAGAGTGTTATGGATGTTTGTAGTTTCCTGGGTTTGGATAGATATTATCGGAGGTTCATACCAGACTTCTCTAGAGTTACAACACCACTATCATCCTTGAAAAAGAAGGGGCAACCCTTCGTATGGTAAGAGAGATTCTAGTAAAGATTTCAGGAGCTGATGCAGAGGCTGATTAATGCCTCCGTCTTGAGACTTCCAGAGGAGGGCATAGGGTACATAGTCTACTATGATGCTTCAGGGGATTGACAGGCTTGTGTCCTGATGCAGGAGTGAGCAGTGCTCGCATATGGTTCTCTATATGTGAGACAACATGAGAAAAACTACGCTACCCATTTCCTAGAGTTAGTAGAAGTGGTCTTCTCCTAGAAGATGTGGTGACACTATCTGATGGGAGAGCGTTTTACAGTCTACTACGACCACTAGAGTCTCAGGTATATCTTCTCTCAGATGGACCTACACCTGAGAAGACGACGTTGTCTTGAGTTCCTCTCAGACATTGACATCGAGATAGTATATATTCATGGGAAGGTGAACATTGTAGGAGATGCACTCATTAAGAGATCTAGTATATAACTTCTAGGAGATTCGACATTGCAGCTGGCTGATTTACAGATATCCATTGTGGATAAAGATGGAGCAGCCTTCCTTCAGTCTATTACAATCACTCCCCCAGTTATTCAGTGATTCGTGGAGGCACAACGTGGAGACGCTGACTACGAGACACGAAGTGCTCAGATATCCAGAGGGAAGGCACCTCATGTATTTTCTAAAGGTGAGGAGCATTTCGTCCTCTTCAAAGGACGTATTATGGTTCTAGTGTCACTTCAAGAGGAAGTGTTGAGGGAGTTCCACACATCCCCTCTAGCGGTACATGTAAGAGTGGTGAAGATGTACCAGGACTTTCTACGACAGCCCTGGTGTCTAGGTATGAAGAAGGTAGTAGTAGATTTTGTCTCTCGATGCCTCACATGTCAGCAAGTGAAGGTGGAGCATCAAGTACCAGTAGACTAGATTAAACCATTAGAGATACTAGATTGGAAGTGGGATGGGATATCAATGGACTTCGTGACATGTCTTACACGTACGTCCAGGGGATATGACTCTATCTGGGTGATCGCCGACCGACTCACCAAGTCGGACCAATTCCTACCAATCACGGAGCAGGGTTCAGTAGAGAGCTTGGGATGCCTTTATGTTCAGGAGATTCTGCGGATACATGGAGTACCTTCTTCTATTGTCTCTGATCGTGATGCATGGTTTACTTACTGGATATGGAAGGGGTTGCTGGTAGCTTTTAGGATGCATCTTCATTTGAGCACCACCGTCCATCCTCAGATAGAATGTCAAACTAATCAGACCATTCAGACCCTCAAGGACATGGTACATCCTTGTGCCCTTGACTTCAATTGCAGATGGGAGGATGACTTACCTTTGGTGTAGTTTACATACAATAACAGAGATCAATCCACCATAAGGATGGCACCTTTTGAGGCCCTGTATCGTCGACCTTGTAGATCGTCATTGTGCTGGACAGACCCAGGGGAGTCAACACTAGTGGGACCAAAGATGGTACGGGCTACCACAAAGAAGTTAAAGATCATCCAAGAGTGGATGAAGACTGAAAAGAGCAGGTATAAGTCGTATGCTGGTATGAGATAAAGACCTCTAGAGTTTGAGGATGGCGACCATGTCTTTCTATATAGCATCCCATCTTTTTATAACATAACTTTCATTCCATTACATGGAACTGAGGATCTTTAAGGTTTAGTGTCTTGGAAACAAGGAACATAAAACATGAAACAAAAAAAATATTCTTCTTAAACACTTGAAAGGCTTATCCTCATGTTCACCCTAGGCTCATTACTGCATCTCATAACCTGGGGTCATACATCAAAAGAAAGGGTGAGCAGAAGGACCAGCAAGGGAATCAAGTGAAACATTTTACATATGAACTTGAGATACATCAATAAAGTCATGAAAAGAACTTTAAGGCATGAAAATGAAATCATGAGGCATTTCATAATAAAAATAAAACTTTTTCATAACTTGAAGATGTGGCTGCAACATTTAATATTGACAATAGTTTCGTTTCACCAAGGTCCATCCCCAAGGGGTCGTTAAACATTACCAAGGTTATTCACCAAGGCGTCGTTAAAAATGGTCATCTCTAGAGATTAAGTCTTTACCCAATGCATTAGAGCGCTATCTGGGCGCACCCTTAAATTGTAATCTCTTGTGGTTATATCATTATCCAATGCAATGGGGCGCTATCAGGGTGCACCCTTAAATTTTCCTTTATTATCATGTGATCCACATATATCATCATCAATCATTTCATAAACAACCCATATAGAATAAAATAAATGGGTTTCATTCCATAATCATAACATTTTAAAAACTGCTTTAAAGACATGATCTTTATGTAATTTTAAACCCACAGAAAGGGAAAGAGGGTTTCATGTATGTAAATCCCAGAATTTAAAATAGAACATTTTGATATATATGTGAATACGCCTATAGAAATATGAGCTTTGAGTATTCAATTTATAACATAAAATAATTTTTAGAAAAGAGAGAGAGAGGCACTTTGAAACGAAAACTCTGCAGCATAACCGCTATGTTACAAGGTTTTAGAAAACATTGAGAAGAGAGGGGACATGGGTCAATCACTCATAAATGACCCATCAAATAGTAGAGGGACAAAATAAAATGGATTTAAGAACATGGTAATGAATTTTGAAAATATACCATTTGAAATGAAGAACATGAAAGGAAGACAAAACTTAGATTTCTCTTATGAGAATTTGGCAGCCTAACGGCGTCAGTTAATCTTCAACAAAAATGAATCGACAAAGTCAAATAGGGTATCTCATCATATGAACATAATATTCCAGTATGATAGATACAGAGATCATACCCCCAATATAATAGAACAGAACTTGCAAGACTTGACATGGAATTAGAACTTTGAAAAGTGAGAAAGGTGCAAGGACCACTTAAAAATTTAGCAGCATAACGATGCCACTTAAACTTCAAAATACTGAATTGAAGATATCAAATGGGGTATCTCATCATATGGTCATAAAAGATCAGTATGGTAGATATAGAGATAATTCCCCAACATAACAAAGAGGAACTTGAAATAATTGACATGAAAGTAGATCTTCAAAATAAGAAGGGTGAAGAACCACTTAAAAATTCGGCAGCCTAACAGCGCCACTTAAAACATCAAAATACTGAATTGAAGAGATCAAATGGGGTCTCTCATAATATGGTCCTAAAAGATCAGTATGATAGATATAGAGATCATACCCCAACATAACAAAAAGGAACTTGAAAGAATTGACATGAAAGTAGAACTTCAAAACGAGAAGGGTGAAGAACCACTTAAAAATTCGACAGCCTAACGACGCCACTTAAAACATCAAAATACTGAATTGAAGAGATCAAATGGGGTCTCTCATCATATGATCATAAAATATCAGTATGAAAAATTTAGAGATCATACCCCAAGATAATAAAAAGGAACTTGAAATACTTTACATGATAATAGATCTTGAAAAATGGGAAAGGAGAAAGAATCCGTTACAAAAATTTCGGCAGCCTAACGGCGCCACTTAAAACTTCATAAAAAGAAATAATGAGAGAAATTGGGGATCTCTCATTATATGAACATGAAAAGGGAAGTAGGAGGAGTATAAAATAACATCCTTTAACATAAGAACATGGAGCATAAAAGAAATTATATAAAATAGATTTCTTGAAAATAAAGAGAGAGGTCGGATCCCTTACCTTAAAATGTAACTCTTAAAACTCAAAGGTTTGGACCTTGAGAGATTGGGGGCACCTTGGGAGGACTCCTTGTGAGGTATAGAGACCAGAAATTTATTGGGGGAGAGTGGGGAGTCGAATGGAGGAGAGGATGGCTTGGTATTTATAGGGAAAGTGAGGGGACAAGGCATTAATGGCCAAGGGACACCTCATTAGTGGTTTTTGCAAAACCATGGGCTTGCCCATGGTATTTTCCCATGGTATTGGCCACTTGGGACACCTCATACCTTATCTTACAATTCATAAGTCGAACATATTGATTACATACTTAATACATCATTTAATGATGTCATCAAACACCCGTAACTTAAAAATTGTATTTTCACTATTCATCAAAAATTCAACTTTCTCAGAATAATCCCAAAATTTCATCTTAACCAAATATCAATGCTCTAATTTCAAAAATGAAATCCATTTTATAAATATAATTTTCTAAATATTATTAATTAAATTTTTAATTAAAAACACTATTCATCGAAAATTTATTTTTTTCTGAAAAATCCCCAAAAATTACCTTAATATAATATCGATGCGCTGAGTTCAAAAATGAAGTCCATTTTATAAAAATAATTTTCTAAATATTTTTAAAAAAAATTTTAATTAAAAAAACTATTCATTCGAAAAAACTAATACTTGAATAATAATTTATGAAACCGTTATTTAACCATTTTATTGAATCACATTACTTAATCAAAGTGCCTAGCTTATTTTAATACATTCTTTATGTGAGAGTACTAATCCATTTGGAGACATTATTAATCCTAATCATAAAATCACTATTCATAATTTACTATTCATCAAAAATCAAGTTGATCTTATTAGACTCTAAATTTCATACTGAACATAATTGTAGAAGACCATTTTTTGAAAATCATTACACATTTTTAATTATTTAAGGTTTACATAAACATTTTTAAAATATCCTTTTTCTAAAATTCATCAAAAATATGCATACTATATTTATCCGGTCATTTGAAAATTCATAAAAGAAATAGAAATTTTTATTTAAAATAAAGGATTAAACAAGATAGTTACGGTCTCCTAACATAGCCCCTTATCACACCAGCATAGGACCTAAGTCTAAGGTGTGCTAAGGTTAGAGAATCTGACGGAGGCTTGGCCAACATCGCACGAGTAGTAATTTCTATCAGTTTGAACTTCTCGCGAAGGCAATCCCGTTCTAGCTTTATACGATGAAGTTCAGCTTGGGTTTGGTCCAGAGAAAAGCCCAGTGGTGCTACCTCCATCCCAAGTTCTATTAGATGAGCTTCGATCGGTCCAAGACTACTGGGTGAGGCCATCGAATCATCTTTCTATATTAATTAACCAAGATTACTTGTATTTAGAGACAATAATCGAAACGTTTAGTTTACAGTAGTCATATTGACCAATGGTCAAATAATGGTAAAAACCCAACAGTCTCATTTTAATTATACTCATTTTATCAAATGAAACATTTTTTTGAGTACAAAAATAAAATAAAATAACACATAAAATTAGGAAACAAGATTTATTCATAATTTCAGGTCGTTACAATCTTCCCCCCTTAAGAAATTGCGTCCTCACAATTTTTAAAATTGGGTTTTGAAATTTCATTGAAAGTACCACATCGGAAAAGGAGTCAGTAAAATTATTACTTTAAAATAAAGAAAGGGAAGTACAAAGGCCACCCAAGATAACCCACACTAGGATTCCATGTAGGAAAACCTGGACATGGAAGAAAAACAAAGGGTCATGTTCTGAGGGAGAGTGATGGAAAACATGATTAGGAGAAAGTTAACCATAAGAAAATCCCAAACTTACGATGTGTGTAAATGGTATTTGATTACCTAGTAGGAAACATAAATCGACAATGTTTTTGTTTTACGTTCCTTTTCATAATTTTGATGGATTCATTTACTACATAGAACAAAAACATAAGAAAATATACCTACCATCAATTAGAGTTTCATCCTTTAATAAGTCTCTACCAAAACTAATCTTTTCTCCAAATGATGAGAATTAAAAAACACTTGTTCTCATAAAAAGCACAAGAATCATCTTCTAAAGAATCACATAATCCACAAAAAGATTAACTATCTTTTTCTTATATTTTTAAAAATTATCCCAAAAATAGAAAGTTTAAGGTAAAACAACTCTTCAAAAAGAAAGAATCCCATAGGAAGGGAAACTACTTTTAAATCTTCAAAGTTCCATGGTACTACCCAAAGTTCATCATAGACCATTCCATAAATAACGGTCCTTAAAATTACTCAAAATAAACCAAACTAAGAATGAAACCCAAATACAAGAAGGATTTGATAACATAGTCTTCTAAAACAACTTCATTGTTCATGTCCAGACAACATCAACCACACCTAACATCTTATAACAAAAGTATCTAACCTAAACATATTTTACCCAAGATAGGTTAATCATTTCCATAAGTAACCTAAATTACTATAATTCCACCTTAAATTCATCAATTCTTCAAAATATAAGTCAACCTTACTCCTCAATGAAAATACTATAGTAATCTATTTACCTCTATCATATAGGGTCCCCAAAATAGTGAACATCTTCCAAAATAATAATCATCTTTTAATCCCCTAATAATCTATGTCATATTAATATGGAAATCGTCGCATTTCCTATCACATTGGTTGTTGGGACACGTTATTCCATTTCTCACCATTAACTAAGAAGAGAATGTATAATTAGAGGCTTAAATACTTAACCAATAATCATGAAAAGGAACTTAAAGCATATAAAGATAACTTGTAGAAGAAAAGTATAGCATAACTTGTGATCCCCTAGGTTCCCATCTAGGTTATCCATGATCATATATTCTTATTTGAATCTTTATTTTATTTTATCTTTATTCCTTTAACAATGGTTCATACCAAGCTTATGAATTTACCATAGCATATCCCCTAGGAGTGTCGTAACCAAGAGTGCAGCAAGGCCCGTTGTCGTGTACCAGTTCCCGTTCGAGTCTAGCTCAAAGTGGGGTTTTTGGGTTTTACCCTTATGTATATCTGTGCCAGAGCTACCTCTAGCTGCTCATATCTAGACAGGGATGTATTTTCTTGGCAACCCCTTACTCAATACTCACCAAAAAACCAGGAAGACTTCCTATATTTAAACTTTTCTATAGGTTTCTTCCTAAAGTTTTCATATCCTAATTTCCACAAATAACTAAACCATCCTTTGATACCAACTATAGAATCCCATCTTTTTATAACATAACTTTCATTCCATTACATGGAACTGAGGATCTTTAAGGTTTAGTGTCTTGGAAACAAGGAACATAAAACATGAAACAAAAAAAATATTCTTCTTAAACACTTGAAAGGCTTATCCTCATGTTCACCCTAGTCTCATTACTGTATATCATAACCTGGGGACATACATCAAAAGAAAGGGTGAGAAGAAGTCCCAGCAAGGGAAACAAGTGAAACATTTTACATATGAACTTGAGATACATCAATAAAGTCATGAAAAGAACTTTAAGGCATGAAAATGAAATCATGAGGCATATCATAATAAAAATAAAACTTTTTCATAACTTGAAGATGTGGCTGCAACATTTAATATTGAAAATCGTTTCGTTTCACCAAGGTCCATCCCCAAGGTGTCGTTAAAAATGACCAAGGTTATTCACCAAGGCATCGTTAAAAATGGTCATCTCTAGAGATTAAGTCTTTACCCAATGCATTGGAGCGCTATCTGGGCGCACCCTTAAACTGTAATCTCTTGTGGTTACATCATTATCCAATGCAATGGGGCGCTATCAGGGCGCACCCTTAAATTTGCCTTTATTATCATGTGAGCCACATATATCATCATAAATCATTTCATAAACAACCCATATATCATAAAAGAAATGGGTTTCATTACATAATCATAACGTTTTAAAAACTGCTTTAAAGACATGATCTTTATGTCACTTTAAACCCACAGAAAGGGAAAGAGGGTTTCATGTATGTAAATTCCAGAATTTAAAATAGAACATTTTGATATATATGTGAATACCCCTGTAGAAATATGAGCTTTGATTATTCAATTCATAACATAAAATAATTTTTAGAAAAGAGAGAGAGGCACTTTGAAACGAAAATTCTGCAGCATAACCGCTATTTTACAAGGTTTTAGAAAACATTGAGAAGAGAGGGGAAATGGTTAAATCATTCATAAATGACCCATCAAATAGTATAGGGACAAAATATAATGGATTTATGAACATGGTAATGAATTTTGAAAATATACCATATGAAATGAAAAACATGAAAGGAAGACAAAAATAAGATTTCTCTTATGAGAATTCGGCAGCCTAATGGCGTCACATAAACTTCAACAAAAATGAATCGACAAAGTCAAATAGGGTCTCTCATAATATGAACATAAGATTCCAGTATGATATATATAGAGATAATACCCCTAACATAATAGAACATAACTTTCAAGACATGACATGGAATTAGAACATTGAAAAGGGAGAAAGGTGCAAGGACCACTTAAAAATTTAGCAGCCTAACAACACCACTTAATCTTCAAAATACTGAATTGATGAGATGAAATGGGGTCTCTCATCATATGGTCATAAAAGATCAGTATGATAGATATAGAGTTCATACCCCAACATAACAAAAAGAAACATGAAATAATTGACATGAAAGTAGAACTTCAAAATGAGAAGGGTGAAGAACGACTTAAGAATTCGGCAGCCTAACGACGCCACTTAAAACATCAAAATACTGAATTGAAGAGATCAAATGGGGTATCTAATCATATGGTCCTAAAATATCAGTATGATAGATATAGATATCATAACCCAAAATAACAAAAATCAACTTGAAAGAATTTACATGAAAGTATAACTTCAAAACGAGAAGGGTGAAGAACCACTTAAAAATTCAGCAGCCTAACAGCGCCACTTAAAACATCAAAATATTGAAATGAAGAGATCAAATGGGGTCTCCCATCATATGATCATAAAATATCAGTATGATAAATTTAGAGATCATACCCCAACAAAAAAAAATGAACGTGAAATACTTTACATGATAATAGATCTTGAAAAATGAGAAGAGAGAAAGATTTTCGTTACAAAAATTTCGGCAGCCTAACGACGCCACTTAAAACTTCATAAAACGAAATAATGAGACCAAGAGGGGATCTCTCATTATATGAACATGAAAAGGGAAGTAAGAGGAGTATAAAATAACATCCTTTAACATAAGAACATGGAGCATAAACGAAATTATATAAAAGAGATTTCTTGAAAAGAAAGAGAGAGGTCGGATCCCTTACCTTAAATCGTAACTCTTAAAACTCAAAGGTTTGGACCTTGAGGGCTTGGGGCACCTTGGGAGGACTCCTTGGGAGGTAAGGAGACCAAAACATCGTTGGGGGAGAGTGGGGAGTCGAATGGATGAGAAGATGGCTTGGTATTTATAGGGAAAGTGAGGGGACAAGGCATTAATGGCCAAGGGACACCTCATTAGTGGTTTTGGCAAAACCATGGGCTTGCCCATGGTATTTTCCCATGGTATTGGCCACTTGGGATGCCTCATACCTTATCATACTATTCATAAGTCGACCATATTAATTAAATACTTAATACATCATTTAATGATGTCATTATGCACCCGTAACATAATAACTATATTTTCACTATTCATCAAAAAATTCAACTTTCTCAGAATAATCCCAAAATTTCACCTTAACCAAATATCAATGCTCTAATTTCAAAAATGACATCCATTTTATAAAAATAATTTTCTAAATATTTTTAATTAAGATTTTAATTAAAAACACTATTCATCGAAAATTTATTTTTTTCAGAAAAATCCCCAAAAATTACCTTAACATAATATCGATGCTCTGAGTTCAAAAATGAAGTCCATTTTATAAAAATAATTTTACAAATATTTTTAAATAAAATTTTAATTATAAAACACTATTCATTTGAAAAAACTAATACTTGAATAATAATTTATGAAACCGTTATTTAACCATTTTATTGAATCACATTACTTAATCAAAGTGCCTAGCTTATTTTAATACATTCTTTAAGTGAGATTACTAGTCCATTTGGACACATTATTAATCCTAATCATAAAATCACGATTCATAATTTACTATTCATCAAAAATCAAGTTGATCTTATTAGACTCTAAATTTCATACTGAACATAATTGTAGAAGACCATTTTTTGAAAATCATTACACATTTTTAATTATTTAAGGTTTACATAAACATTTTTAAAATATCCTTTTTCTAAAATTCATCAAAAATATGCATACTATATTTATCCAGTCATTTGAAAATTCATAAAAGAAATCGAAATTTTTATTTAAAATAAAGGATTACACAAGACAGTTACGGTCTCCTTACATAGCCCCTTATCACACTAGCATAGGACCTAAGTCTAAGGTGTGCTAAGGTTAGAGAATCCGAGGGAGGCTTGGCCAACATCGCACGAGTAGTAATTTCTATCAGTTTGAACTTCTTGCGAAGGAGATCCCGTTCTAGCTTTATACGATGAAGTTCAACTTGTGTTTGTTCCAGAGCAAAGCCCAGTGGTGTTACCTCCTTCCCAAGTTCTGTTAGATGAGCTTCGATCGGTCCAAGACTACTGGGTGAGGCCATCTAATCTTCTTTCTATATTAATTAACCAAGATTACTTGTATTTAGAGACAATAATCAAAATGTTTAGTTTACATCAGTCATATTTACCAATGGTCAAATAATAGTCAAAAACCAATAGTATCATTTTAATTATACTCATTTTATCAAATGAAACATTTTTGTTGAGTACAAAAATAAAATAAAATAACACATAAAATTAGGAAACAATGTTTATTCAAAATTTCGAGTCGTTACATTCTATGGGTCTCACCCCGACGAGGATTATGTACATTTGGCTCAGGCAACAAGTTAAATCCGTGATTCATCAGACCTTTCCAGGTCCTCAACAGAGTTGGTGAGGTGGCATACCGCCTGGCTCTTCCATCTCAGTTGCACTGGGTGCACGACATATTCGACTTATCCCACCTGAGGATATACATGCACAACCCCTCTCACATCATCGACCATGGGGAGCTGGACATCAAAAATGGGGAGACTTTTACATAGGTTCCAGTGGAGATTGAGGATAAAAAAAAGTGGGTTCTTCATGGATAGATGATACCTCTGGTGCACGTTCTTTGACAGCACAAGAACCTACAAGAGAGCACATGGGAGAGGGAGGCTCAGATGCATGCTCAATACCCCCATTTCTTCCCTTAGTTCCAGTTGTACCTTATGGTTACGTAAATCCCTACGGTGGGGAGAATGTAAAGACCCGAAATTTCAAAGGATCTTTTTTAAATACATCGGAATTTTAGGATCCCAATAAAACTAATGGTGTGTGATTATGAGGCCCGGTGTGCCCAGAATCAATTCCTAATGTTTTGTTCTGGTACATTCGGTAAACGTATTAGTGGGAAATTATATCTTTTGAACCTGTTCTCGGAATTGAAATCTGAGGGCACCGTTGAACTCGCAGCACTGGTATTCGCTAAAGGAGACTATCACCTCAACTCTAGTTGGTCGAGTATAAAAGTTAGATTTTCAGTTCTCATGAAAATAATAATAATATAAAGTGAATTATAGTTTATTTTATTTGAACTGCCATTTGGTGTGTGGTGGTTAAAACCTCATCATGGAGGTTGGAGGTGGTACCACCACACCTTAACCATCCTTGAAAGGTTATGGAGGTGGGGCCCACCTGAACTCAACCTCCCATGAGAGGATTAATGTGGTGGGCACCACCTGGGCTTTTAACCCCTTGAAACTCCCCATTAATGTGGAGAAACCCTCAAGATCAAATTAATATATGGGAGCCTCTTCAACTCCCCTTTATTTACTTTATGCCAATCTCCCCTAATTAATTCATGCCAACTCTCATGAATTAATTTGGGGGGTCTTTTAATTTAAATCTTTTTTTGAATTTTTGTGCCAAAAAAAATATTAGACAACTTAATCAAATATTATTTCACTTGGAATTTGGGTGGATATTAGGAAAGAGGAGTGATTGGGTGGATTATAATTCTCCCAACAAAGAATGTGGAACACGTTCTTCCAACAAAGAACACCGGTGATGATCCTTCTTCGACTTTTTCCGTGGACACCTACCGACGTGGAGCGTCTTCCACAACTGACAGAGCTCAGGTTTGGAAGTGTGCGGCAGATGTGACGAATGACGATTCTCTTTTTCTACTTTCTGCAACTCCGTCAACGAACAACGAACGACAGATAAAGGTAGTGGGTTTATTACATTATGAGGTTATACCATTTCTTATCTTCTTCAATGGTTAAAAATGAATTGTTTTTAGAAATGTTATTGTTTATTTTCTTTTCTTGATGATCCAATTGATACCTCTTCAAATGCAGAGGGTGCAGGCCAACCTAACATGGCCCGACATCCTCCGTTGATTTTCATTATGTGGATTTCTTCGGCATGGAGACGTAACAATGATGAGGTGACGAAGGCGGTAATGACAAATTCTACGCTACCCCAGGCCTATGTGAACCGCTCCACCCCCGTGGCATCTCGCACCGCCTCTGGCTGAGCCCGCTCCTGCCAGACCTCTCGGCCGCCCACGCCACCCGAGTGCCATGGCTGAACCTGCGCCTGTCTGGCCTCCCAGCCATCTCTCTGCCCGCATGCCCCAGCAGAACCCCGCGTCGGCCCGCACCATACCTGGTCGCCTGGCCGCCCTCTTAGCCTCCTGTGCTAGGCACGCCCTGCTCGAACAAGTCGCCCGCCTTGTAGCCCGCCTGGCCGCCCGCGCTGGCCGCACCCTGGCCGCACCTGCCACCCGACCACCTTCCTGGACACACCTGAACCGACCACCTAACGACCTCCGCCCACCCCCGCGCACTGCCTCGAGGCGGGCCCCATGCATCCTCATAGTCGAGCTGGAAAATCGTCCCCCTTATGGCCTCCCAACTGAGCCAGCGAACCAACCCCCATGTGGCCTCCAGGCCGAGCCGACGAACCGGCCCCTTATAGCCTCCCGGCCAAGCTGTCATTTCGGCCCCCCTCATGTTGCTCTGGCCAAACTATCCCGGACATGCCCTCCGGTCAGAGCCACACTGAGCCACAGCTTTGCGACGCTCTGGGCCGAACTGGCCTCGAGCCCGGGCCGAGCCGCCTTCCCGGCCTACTGGGTTGGGCCCATTGGGCCAGGATAAACCTAACAAGATGGCCCATCAATTGGTTCAGGCCAGACCCAATAGGCCTAACCGGGTCGACCCAGACCGGGTCAGCCCAGACTGGGTTGGTCTGGGTCGGACCATACATGGACCCACTACCGACCTTTACATCCTTTGGCCATATCTTTGGCACCGGATGACCATTTGAAGAACCATCAGCAGTGATGATATTCATGGAGTGAGATGGTCCCTTTATGATTACCCCATTGGAGTTTGGGGTACATTTGAGATACGTTCAGGTTGGATCATGCATGAATCCAACTGGGCCCCTGGGACTAAAAGGCTAATAACTCATAGACCGAGCGTCCGATTGACATGACGTCTGTTGCGTTGAGACCCCAATGACAAGGTGGACCTTTGAGATACTACTTCTTGGGACTTCATGGATGTTGATGTATCGGCACTTGGCTTGAGAAGTGGACTCTCTCGGAATCAAGCATGCTTCATACGGAACCCTATGGCTGGCTGCGCTCTGATGACTATTCCTGGATCATATGTGTGTTCTGTTACAACCCACGATATTAGGAGAATTATTATTTTTAATTTCATTGATGTCTTGTGTTGTACACTACCCAAAAATTATCTTCTTCTATAGATAACATCGTATTATTTTGTAGTATACGCAACACTATTCTCGGCTCGTGTTACACACAATTTCATGTTTGTTTTGTAGAAATTATTCTACCCAACATTAAGTGTAGATTTTGTTTAATGTATAAATGAAATAAGTTTTGATTATGTTATATTCAACAACAAAGGGAGATTTCACTACACGCTGCCTTGACTAGTCTTACATTACACGCAATCACAACCTTTCTCGATAGCGTGTGTAGTACGCAATACAGGGATTCACTAAACAACGATATATTGTTATAATATTATTATGGACTAGCTGTTATGAATATAATTAACTAAATTTTGAATTTTAAAACATTATCATTCATCTTACACATTTTCTAGAACATGGTATGAGAACAAAATAAAATTTTCTAGTAAAATATCTATTTTTAAAAAAATGCAGTTTTGATGCGTTTTCATGGCGCACCCACATTAAATCGTGTTTTTGACATGTTTATAAGTTCAATTTGACAAAATAAAATTATTATTTTGAATTAGGACATAAAAATTTACTTTGAATAACTTTTTCATATTATTCTGTTAACTTTCATATTATAATGAAGAGTATAAACACAGTATATTTTAATTAAAAACAACATTTTTCATCAAAATAATTTATATGGTTAAATTATAATATTGAATGGTTTTAAAGAATAAATAGAATATATTTTTACCATTTAATATAATGTATGTCATTACCTTTAATTTTACATTTAATTCCTAGGAAAAATCACTTCAATCTTTGGTAATATTTTAACTTTTAAAACCTATTTTCTTAACAACGGGATAAATTTTAATTTAATTACTGCAACTTCTGTGTTTTGAATTTTGAAAAATGGATTCCATATTGGGATTCATTGGGTCCAAATTATGTTAATAGTATAGTTTTATTTTTTTGATATTATGAATAGTAAATACGGTAATTTTTATTTACTTCAATTTAAGATAAATCATGTAATTAAGGGTAAACCTAAGATTATAAAATTAACCTAACACTTGCCAGAATTTTATTGGATGACTAAAGGTTGACCCATATCACCTAAGGGCCTTATTAGATTTATTTTATGGACTTTTGACCATGAAAATAATTTAATTATTATTAAAACCAAAGAAAGTGACAACATGTCACTCTCTTAAATCTTATAAGTATAATTATTTTAATTTAGTGATAAACTTCATGAAACATAGAACATGAATATTTTCTAGAAATATAATAAAATTATCTACATCATGTGGATTTATTTATATTTTTTAGGGATTAAATAATTATCATTAAAGGTGACACAATAGTGATGTTGAAATTATTTTATTGATTGAAATTTCAAATAAATGGTTTTAAAAATATTAAAATAAATATTATATGAACTATGTAATGTGCTCCTCTAATTTTATAGATAAATATGACATGTTATAAATCTATTAATTTTTTTATCTTGAAAATATCTTCTGTGAGGATTTTATTTAAATTCATATAAATGAATGGTGTCAAAATTGACACTATTGTTATTTTATAAAAATAACATAATATAAAATTGTTTAAAAATAACAAATATATTTAAATATTATAAATTAAAATTTATATGGAATACAATTTTATGAATCATCCAATTATAAACAATTCACAACACATAAGTAATTATTTATAAAAATTTTAAATCTAGTATATTATTACCATAAAGAAAATTAAATAGATTAAATAAGGATAAATCAAGTTGATAATGTTTAAAATAAATTCCCAACATGTCTAAATTTTATTGGTTGATTATATTACAACCCTATATCATATAATATTCTTATTTTAGTCATTTTAGATGTTTTTATGTGGGGTTTGAATTTATTATAAATTAATATTTCTTATGTTTCCAAAGGTGCCCCTGTCCTCCCTTATAAAAGGGCACCTCCCCCGTATTCTATTTACACAACATTGAGCCTTCAAGCATGGAAAACCTCAAAAAATTACTCTTCTAAACTTCTATAGTAATATTCTTGAGATTCTGGTCTTTTCCAAAGGCCAACTCTAGTCCCTTAAGAGGAAGTTTAAAGGAGGCATGTCGAAGAAGAGGTAATCTCTTCTACCAATTCTTTCAAGTTTCCTTCTTCTTCAACTTTTTATTATTTAGTTTTTTCATTGTAAAGTAATAAAATAAGTATCATTAATATTATTATATGATATTATAAATATTAAACAACCCCATTTCACCTTCTATCCATCCTACGGAAAACGAAATCACCATGCGTGCGTACGTACGGAAGACCGTCTCCACGCCGTGGTGTAATTAGTTTTTCCACCACCACCTTACTTGGACGGGTATAATGGTGTATATAATAACTATACATGGTTATTATAACATAATACTGATTCTGATATATTATATCAATCATTTAAATTCTATTCAATAATTATGGTAACGACATCATCGTTCGTGTGTACGTGCGGACTATCGTCTCCACGAACACGATAGATTCATTTTCCATGATTAACCAGTTATGTATGATTATAAAGTATATATGTAATAATTAACAATGAAAGATATTACAAAATAATTATATTTTATTTAGGTACATATATTTTTCATTTACTTAATTCCATTCAATTAAATAAGGAAACAAAAATAGTGTTCATGCATACGTACGACCTACCGTCTCCATGAACGGTGTATTTCATTCCATTAATTGATCTATCATATATATTTCTATAATGAATATATATTATATATAAATCATGTTTTATATTCTTGAATTAAGTCAATCAGGATATGATTAATAATATCAAGAACAACGAATTGAAACACGTATGATAAATGAAACGATTTTACACAAAACGCTGCTTTAACATGGAATTTACAAAAGAACGGGTAATATAAAGTCATAAGTGAACCATATATGATATAATAACAAGGAATATGATTCTATAATAATTCAATGACATTATTTAAATAATTATATATGAGGTTCAGATACCTACAAATGATATCAGACATAAGGTAAGGGATAACTTTCCCAATCTCGTTTTTATCCGAGATTATTCATTCGTAAGTATTTACTGGGGTTATATTTATCAACCATGTCCCTGTTTTCTAAAAATTTATTATGTGTGTTTAAATTCCTTTTTACCCATTTTTGACTTTTAATAAATGGTGTGTAAGGTATATTTCTTTTTTTCACCATACGAGGTACTTTTCAACTTTTTCGGCAAAAGTACGAGAAAAATGTTTTTTTAACGTATACGGCATGAACGAATTTTTACATTTTTATAACGTCTTATTTTCATTAATCTTACTCTACAATATTTCTTGACTATTTTCAACAAAATCATTTTCTTTTAAAATTTAATGACATTTTGTGAAAAGAAAATGATTTTGAAGAAGAAAGGATATTTTCCTCAAGAATTCATTTAAAGTGTTTTATCAAAACCATTTTCCATATAAGATTAAAATATTTAATATGTGTATGTTTCGAGGATAAGTTATCTATGATTTAAATGGTTTCACTTTTCTTATGATGAAATGATATCCATTTGTTCTATATGGATTATGTTATGATGGGATGATGTTTATGAAACCAATTTTATTCTTTGGGTTATGATGAATGATTTATGTTTATGTTTTGGGACATGTAAGACTTATTTCATTATGAGAAGGGTGGGACAAATATCTCCCTCTAATTAATTGGGTAAAGGTTTATATCTCATGATATCGACATGGCTGGAAGGTTTAGTTAATCTGGTTCAGTGATACAGGACTAGAATGAGGAGTGTACTAAATTCAGAAAGGGTCTGTGTCCACTATGATGGTCTTGGCAGCAATGCCATGGCTACTATAGAAATCATATCATGTTATTAATAGTATTCCACAATTACATGTTTTCTTCCCATGCTATTTTATCATGATTGATGTTCCATTGTGATATATTCCTTACGTACTTCCAAGATTTATGTCTTTGTTCAGGATCTTGATGTTTAAATTTTATGTTCAATTTATTATCATTCAAATGTTTATAGATTGTTTTATGTTCTCTATGTTTACCCTTATTGAGCATTTGAGCTCTCCCTTTTTATGCTTTCTTTTACCCAGGATATAAAGAATGGTTTTAGGTAAGAAAACAAAAGGGGAAGATCATTATGGGAGATGCTGAAGATATTTCACCATGATTAGAAGATTATGTTCCACATTTCCAAAGACACTAAAATATTACGGTCCTTGAGTGGCAGTTTTTGTTATGTATTAATTATTCCACAAAAGTAATTTAATGTCTATGTGCGTCATGATTTGGGTCTCTACAGATGATTTCAGAGGAAATGCTTAGTCAACCTTTGGGAACTAGGATACAAAAACTTTAGTGAGATCCCATGATATATTTCTATGATATGCCTAGGGATGTCCCTAAAGTTTAGTATAACTATAGGTTATAGTCCTATAATTATGGTAATGATATTATAATTAAACCTAAGCTGTTAGATATTGAAGGTACTCCCCCATTATTATGTTGTTTTCCTAGCATGATTTTTTCCACTCACACTGTTTTTTTTGGGCGTTAGACAATGGTTGGAACTCGAAAGAACCTTATTGATCAATGTAATGGAAAATGCAATGATTTTCCTCCCATGTAACCAAATGTGATGGAAGATGGAGTGAAAAATATTATTTCTATACTTACACAAATAATAAATCATTCTGGATTTCCTAAAGATCTGAGAAGGGATCAATATTCTATTGAGTCCTTAATGAGGAAACATCCACTGTCTTTCTATGGGTCTTCTGATCCACTTGTTACTGAACAATGGATCAGTACCATTGAAAAGATATTTTCCATACGTCGTTGTTCAGAACATGAAAAAGTCATTTTAGTTGTTTACCGTTTAGAACGTGAAGCAGACCAATGGTGAACTCTAATTAAGAATACAAGGGCCCAAGATGAAATTGACTGCATGGAATGGGACGAGTTCAAGAACTTGTTATTTGGTAAGTACTTCCCTCGTATTCTTTGAACAATGATGTAAAAGGAGTTCCTTGAGCTTAAGAAGAATGATGATGAATCTGTTGGTATATACGAATCGAATTTTACATGACTTGCAAGGTATGCATCTGGATTTATCATCCAATCTGAAAGTAAGGTTGGCTGATTATTCAATGGCTTAAAACCAAGTATTCTAAGGGAATTAGATATAGGAGTCTTCCATAGATATGACGAAATTGTGTGTTGTTCTATCAAAGTAGAACTGGAAGTTGGTGTAACATATCCATCTCATGGTTTTGACAAGAAATGAAAGACAGAATTCAAGGAAAAACCTTAGAACAATGGTGAAAAGAAGGTGAATGTTTCTTTATCCACAAAGTGTGAAAAAAATCATGGTAGAGATTGTATAAAAGGTACTAGAAAATGATTCAAGTGTGGAAAAGAATGTCATCAAGCAGCTGAGTGCCGAAGTAATGGGAAAAATGTTTCTAATGAAACGAATAAAGAAAAGACTACAGAGAACACTCCACTAACACTTCAATGATTCAAGTGCAAGGAAATGAGGCATTATGCTATTCAATGCCCTAATCCAAGGGTTAATGATGATCGACGTGAGAAACCTCTTAAGGAAAAGGGAAAAGGGAAGTCACATGCGATCACTTTTGGAGATGTTGAGTATGACAATGATGTAGTGTAATGATTATGTGTTTCTGTAATGGGATTCCAAAATAATGTTGTGGAATATAATTTATAGTACTATGGAATATTATAATAACTATGTATTGGTTTATTATGGTTTTCAATAATTATATGGTACCAGTAACCATGAAAAGTAATTCAAATATTTTGGAAAGCAGATGATATGGGCATAATGAATGGATAAGTACAAAATAATATTAATGAGCTCATGACTGATATAAGGAAAAAGAGATATCATAGTTTGAGTATATTGAAATTTTGGGATTTTGTTATGTGGAAAGAGTTACCTTTTGACAGTATTCATGTTTTCACTATGGTTTTATGGTAATTCATGTTGCAATAGAATACAATATTAAGGTATTCACATGTTTGGAATGAGATCAACAAGATATATCTTATGATATATGGGGGATAAATGATGTCACATGATTGGTTAATGAAATTTCTAGTAATCGTTTTCTTTATACTATGAGATTGGACAGATGTATTTTGGATAAGTCTAAAGACTGGAATGGATTATTTCTGACATCAAATATTATTGTTTAAGGGTATAACGTTTTTTGATATTATTTCTGTAATGTTATAATAGCGATGTTTTAGAAAAAAGACAACCAGCAGGACGTGAGACAACCCATTGCATCGGACATGGTTGCAGGAATTGAACCCACAAACGAAGTGTGAGAGGCCTTTATTTCCTACCATTGGACTACAGGAAGTCCATGGTTAGTTGAAACTAGTTTTATTTTATTAAGAGGTATGATATATGATGTATATGTCCATTTTTGGAATCATATACTATTAACCTCACCATAGATGGACTTATTTATATTTGATAACTTTTTCTAACATTTATTTGAGACATATGGAATGACCCATAATTCTATGACATGATCTTCTAACACTAAAAAAATGACAAATTCAACTTCATTTCGTTAATAGATGAAGTGGAAATTGTTCAAGGCACGAACAACATGGAGCTAATACCGAAATAAAGTAAGTATTTCTTCTAATTCAAATTCTTCAACTTTAGGGAAATGATCTTGAAAACCCAAATTTTTTTCCTAGTGCCCTTATATCTGATAAATCAGATGGTACTTTAGATCATCACAAATTTATGGCTTTGTGATTGTTGGATTTTTCATAGCCATGTTCCCTACCACTCTCCATCAGAACATGATGGTTATGTTTCTCTTCCATATCCATATCTTCACTTATGGTCTCCTATGAGGAAACCCAGGAATGAGTTAATTTGGGTAACCGATATGTTTCATACTTCAATTTTTAAAATTATGTTTTAGTATTGTTTTTACGTTGTGGGTTTCTATGAAAGAAACATTCAAGTCGTAAACCATTTATAACCCCGACGAATTTTGAGGGAGAAATTCATTTTAAGGGGGGTAGAATGTAACAACGAGAGATTTTATGAGAGTTATTATTTTTAATTTCATTGATTTCTTTTCTTTTACGCTACACAAAAATTAGCTTGAGCTATATGAAAAACTGTATTATCTTGTAGTATACGCAACACTATTATTGGCTCGTGCTACACACAATTTCAAGTTCGTTTTGTAGAAATTATTCTATGCAACATTAAGTATATATTATGTTTAATGTATAAATGAAATAAGTTTTGATTATGTTATACACAAAAACAAAGGGTGCTTGCAATACACGTAGCATTGACTTGGCTTGCATTACATGCAATCACAACCTTCCTCGATAGCATGTGTAGTACGCAATACATAGTTTCACTAAACAACGATATATTGTTATAATATTATTATGGACTAGCCGTTATGAATATTATTAACTGAATTTTGAATTTTATAACATTATTATTCATCTTACACATTTTTTAGAACATGGTATGAGAACAAAATAAATTTTATGGGTAAAATAAGAATTTTTAAAGACATGCAGTTTTGCCGCCTTTGGATGGCACACCCACTTTAAATCTAGTAATTCAGATGTTTATAAGTTCAATTTGAAAATGAAAATTCTTATTTGGAATCAGGATATAACAATATAATTTGGATAAATTTTTCATATTATTTTGATAACTTTCATATTATAATGAATAGTACAAACACGCTAAATTTTAACTAAAAACAACTTATTTCATCGCAATAATTTATATTGTTAAATTATAATATTGAATGATTTTAAAGTATAAATAGAATATATTTTTACCATTTAAAATAATTTATGCCCTTACAATTAATTTTACATTGAATTCATAGGAAAAACATTTCAATCTTTGACAATATTTTAACTTTTAAAACTTGTTTTCTTAACAACGAGATAAATTTTAATTTAATTACTGCAACATATGTGTTTTGAATTTTGAAAAATTAATTCCATATTTGGATTCAGTGGGTCCAAATTATGTTAATAGGTTGCTTTAATTATTTTGATATTATGAATAGTAACTACGGTAATTTTTATTTACATCAATTAAAGATAAATCATGTAATTAAGGGTAAACCAAAGATTATAAAATTACCCTAACACATTAAAAAATTCTATTGGATGACATAAAGTTGACCCATATCACCTAAGGGTCTGATTATATTAATTTTATGGACTTTTGACCATGAAAGTAATTTAATTATTTTTAAAACCAAAGAATGTGACAACATGTCAATCTCTTAAATATTATAAGTATAATAATTTTATTTTATTGATAAACTTCATGAAACTTCGAACATGAATAGTCTCTAGAAAGATAATAAAATTATTTATATCATTTAAATATATGTAGTATTTTTAGGGATTAAATAATTATCATTAAAGGTGACACAATAGTGATGTTGAAATTATTTTATTGATTGAAATATAAAATAAATTGTTTTAAAAATATTAAAATAAATATTATATGAACTATTTAATGTTCTCCACTAAGTTTTTAAATAAATATGACATGTTATAAATATATTAAAGATTTTAGTTTGAACATTTATTCTTTGAGTATTTTATATAAATTCAAATAAATGAATAGTGTCGAAATTGACACTATTGTTATTTTATAAAAATAACCTAATATAAAATTGTTTAAAAATCACAAAAATATTTAAAAATTTGAAATTAAAATTTATATTGTCTAAAAGGTCATAAATTATCTAATTATGGACAATTAACAACACATAAGTAATTATTTATAACAATTTAAAATCTAGAATATTATTACCATAAATATAATTAAATAGATTAAATAAGGATAAATCATGTTGATAATGTCTAAAATAAATTCCCAACATGTATAAATTTTATTGTTTTATGATATTACAACTGTATATCATCTAAAATTAGGATTTGAGTCATTTTTTATGTTTTTATGTGGGGTTTGAATTTATTATAAATTAATACTTCTTATGATTCCAAAGGTGCCCCTCTCCTCCCTTATAAAATGGAATCTTCTCCCTCTTCTCTTTACAGAACATTGATCATTCAAGCTCGGCCAACCTCTAACCATTACTCATCTCAACTTGCAAAGTAATATTCTTGAGGTTTTTTTCTTCTCAGAAGACCAACTATAGTATCTTAAGAAGAAGTTTAATGGAGGAACGTCGAAGAAGAGGTAATCTCTTCTACCGATTCATTCAAGTTTATTTCTTCCTCAACTTCTTCTTATTTAGTTGTTTCATTGTAATGTAATAAAATTAGTATCAATAATATATTGATATGATATTACAAATATTAAACAAACCCATTTCACCTTCTATCCAACCTATGGAAAATGAAATCACCGCGCGTGCGTACTTACGGAATACCATCTCCACACCATGGTGTAATTAGTTTTTCCACCACCACCTTACTTAGATGGGTATAATGGTGTAAATAATAACTATATATGGTTATTATAACATCATACTGATTATGATATATTATATTATTCACTCCAATTCTATTCAATTATTATGGGAACAATATCATCGCTTGTGCGTATGTACAATCTACCGTCTCCACGAACGCGATGAGATTCATTTTCCATGATTAACCATTCAAGTATGATTATAAAGATTATATGTTATAAATAATAATTAAAGATATTAAAAAATAATTATACTCGATTTATGTGCATATATGTTTCATTAACATAATTCAATTCAATTCAATAAGGAAACGAAAACTGCGTTCATGCATACGTATGACCTACCGTCTCTATGAATAGTGTATTTCATTCCATTTATCGATCAATCATATATATTTATGTACTGAATATATATTATATATAAATCATGTTTTACATTATGAAATTAATAAAATCAGGATATGAGTAATAATATCATGAACAACAAATCGAAACACGTATGATAAATGAAACGATTTTACCCAAAACGTTGCTTTAACATGGTATTTACAAGAGAATGGTTAATATAAAGTCATATGTGAACCATATATGATATCATAAAAATTAATACGATTCTATATAAATTCAATAACATTATTTAAATCTTTATACAGGAGGTTCAGATACATACGAAGCATATTGGACATAAGGTATGGGATAACTTTTCCAATCGTGTTTTTATCCGATATTGTTTATTCGTAAGTATTTACTGGGGTTATATTTATCATCCATGTCCCTATTTTCTAAAAATGGTTTCATTTGTATTTAAAGTCCATTTTACGAATTTTTGACTTTTACTACATGGTGTGTAACAAATATTTATTTTTTTCACCATACAAGGTACTTTTTGACTTTTCCGATAAAAGGACGCGAAAAATGTTTTTTTAACTTATACGGCATGAACGGATTTTTACAGTTTTATAATGTATTATTTTCATGAATCTTACTCTACAATATTTCATGACTTTGTTCAAAAAAATCATTTTCTTTTAAAATTTCATGAAATTTTTTGAAAAGGAAATTATTTTAAAAAAGAAAGGATATTTTCCTCAAGAATTAATTTCAAGTGTTTTATGAAAACCATTTTATATCTAAGATAATATTATTTCATATGTGTATGTTTCAAGTATACGTTCTCTATGATTTAAATGGTTTCACTTTTCTTATGATGAAATGGTATCCATTTGTTCTATATGGATTATGTTATGATGGGATGATGTTTATGAAACCCATTTTATTATTTGGGTTATGATGAAGGATTTATGTTTATATTGTGGCACAAGTAAGAATGATATCATTATGAGATGGGTTAGACAAATATCTCTCTCCAATGCATTGAGAAAAGATTTATATCTCATGAGATAGACATTGTTGAAATAGTAATTTAATCGGGTTCAGTGATAGAGGACTGGAACGAGGAGTGTACTCGATTCAGAAAGGGACTTTTTCCACTAAGATGGTCTTGGAAGCAATGCCTTGCCTACTATGGAAATCATATCATGTGATTAATGGTTTTCTACAATTACATGTTTTCTTCCCATGTTATTTTATCATGATTCATGTTCGATTATGATATATTCCTTAAGTACTTCCAATATTTATGTCTTTGCTCCAGATTTTGATGTTTGGATTTTATGTTCAATTTTTTTTCATTCAAATGTTAATGGGTTGTTTTATGTTATCTATGTTTACCCTTGATGAGCATTTGATTTCACCCTTTTTATGTTTTCTTTTCCCTATGATATAAAGAACGGTTTTAGGTAAGATAACAAAAGGGGAAGATCTTTATGGGAGATGTTGATGATCTTTCACCATGATTAGAAGATTATGTCCCATGTTTCCAAAGACACTAAACTATTATGGTCCTAGAGGGTTGGTTTTGGTTATGTATTATGTATTCCGAAAAAGAAATGTAATGTCTATGTATGTCAAGATTTGGGTCTCTACAGGTTCGACAGCTCCGAATACAATTCCTAGATCCTATGTGCGATCGACAACACTGATGACTGTTCCCAAATCCCATACAGGTGCGACAGCTCAGACTACTATTCTTGGATCCTATGTGGGATTGAAAAAATAACTGTTCCTGGATCCTGTGTGGGTTCGACAGTTCTGATTTCTGTTCCTAGATACTATATGGGTTCAAAAGAATAGATGATACAATGGATAAATCTGATCATCTCTATCTCTCTACATAAGTTGTATACCTGTGTGAGCAGAGTCCGTAACATTGTATTTTCCTAATGACTGAGATGGATTACTTGATAAATTTGGTATATGTATGGGCATATACCTGAGTGGGGTCATTTGTTGATTTCATACCTTGTGGTTTATCCTTGTTGGATTTAGTGAGACCATGAGGGTATCGGGGTCCCTACTGAGTATAGTTATACTCACCCCTGTACGGGCTATGCCTGCACCTCATTGTGTTGGATGCAGATGGTGGATAACATTGACCGAGGCTGAGTGTACGAGGACTGGACGGTACCCGAAGGTGGAGCTTATGACGAGTCGGTACCTATAACAGACTGATGGAAGTTGAGTGTTGAGGAGGCTATATGTACCTACCCTTCAGGTAGGATTCGTTGTGGACGATCTAGGAGCTTCTTTTCACCTTTCAATCATTTTTTCCCTTTTCAAGTGTACTTGTACTTTATATTTGGGATTGTATTTCCGGCCCCTTTACTTTTTAGAACTCTCTTGTTATACAGTTTTTTTAGTGTTTTGTATTCTTCAGTGTACTGGGTCATGTGTTTTTTTATTTATATAGGCATTTCCTTCCTAGTTTAGGGATTTACGCCTTTAGTGCTAGTCGCCAGCCCCTGGCCTATGGAAGGAGAGCATGGGGTAGTCACGGAAAAGGCCCCGAGGGACGGGTCGTGACAAAGATAATGTACGTAATCATAATTCTAGGGTCTTGATACACATCCCTTTATTACACCAGCATCTACCCTAAGAGTAATGTGTATGATGGTGGGGATTTCATTGGACTGTTCGGTAAACATGGTATGGGTCTAGATCTAAATGAGCATGAACTTCTCCCAAAAATGGTTTACCTCATGCTTAAGTTGTTGGATCTCGACATGAGATTTATCAAGAAAAAATCATAAAAATTATATCTCCCTCATAATCTCTAATTAATGGGCATCATAGGGAATGATCCTACTTGTTGAGGCCATCAACTCCTTTGTCCTTATTGAAGGGATTTATTAAAACTCTATATTTATACTAGTCATATGATCACTATTCAATGACTATATAATTAATAGTAATTATACTTAATGTTCATTTAAATAAAATTAGATATAATAAAACAAACTAAGTACATGTGTTTTCAATATCCATATTATAAAATAAGTCATTTAGTTAAATAAAAAGGAAAATTTCACTTATAATAGTTAGGGTCATTACAAAAACTATTTTTAACTTATTAGATATTGTAAATTATTATTATTCCAAATATGGAATCGATTTTTCCAAATTAAAATCAGATATGTTGGAAGAAATTAATTTAAAATTAATCACACAGGCGAGACGACAATTTGTGTTTTTAAATAAAAAAATGTTAAAAACATTGCTAAGTTTTTATATACAATTTCAATGTGAAATTGATTAAAATGAGATAAATGGGATAAATAGATCTATAATTTATCCAATTAATATTTAAAACCAATAAAAATTTAATTTAACATTTCAAATTAATTAGATCAAAAATAATTTTTGAAATAAAATCCTGTATTTTTTCACTATTCATCAAAAAATGAAACATCATAGAAAAATAACAAAAATTTACCATAACCTAATTTTTATTTTTTCATTTCAAAAATAATTCTTTTTAATTTTGAAGTTAAAAAAGTTTAAAATTTATATTTAAATTAGTCATTCCATTAAAAGGTAGAAAAATTGCCTTTATAAAAATATATGTTTAATGCATAATATTGGGTTTGATTATATCTTATTCATATAAAATATTTTATATGAATGCAAAAAATATTTTATTGAATAATATATATATATATTTAATTAATATAACTCACAAATTTTAATTAATTTAAATTATTATGATAAAATGACTCTCTGAGCAGAAAAATATTTTTTTATAAAAGCATTATTTTTATATTCTATACAGTATTATATTCATTTATAATTAATTTATAACCAATGAATTCAACCATAGATTTCCATATGTTTGTTAATAATATTCATAACCATAAATTTAATAGATAGGTTGTATCATATTATATTAAATAATAATTATTATGAATAACATATTATTGGTCTAACATTTTACACAAGCCATTGAGGAAAGTCAGTCTTTCGTGTAATGCAAGCTAAAATCGATGTTTCGTATACATTAATATAATCATTAGGTTGTCTTTAACAAAATGTTAATTTGGTGTTTCGTATATAGAAATATTTTATAAAAAATTAAATTTATTCTAAAAGGAAAATATTGTATAGTCTTGGTGTGTTACCTGGAAAATAAAATATAGAACATTTCATTAATGATTAAAAGTGAAATGATATTATTTACTTAGTTTTGGCAATGTATAACGTGTTATAAACAAAAATGGAACTTTTATATTTAAAAGACGCACTTTTAGTCACATAATTCACATCTTATATAGAGTTTATGTTATTAGAATTATTATATGTCACAAATTAATTATAGGCTATATTACAAATGTTCAAAAACAATATAAGATTATTTTCTCAGTTTTTGATATTTGATATGTGTTTTAATCTAAAATGAAACTTTTAAATTGAAAAAATGTGCATCGAGTCATAATGAGAACATTGGGTGTCATATTGACGTGTGGTCAATTCCAACATGTCACAAATGGAAAATAGACCATTTTCCTAAATTTTAAAAATACTCTAAGATCATTTACTTGGTTTTGGATATGTGATGTGTTTTAAACTAAAATGATTATTTTATATTGAAATCATATACTTTGAGTCATATTGACCACATCATGTGTGTAATTAGAATAAGGTAAATTCCTACAAATTAAAAAATGTATTATGGATCATTTTTCTAATGTTTTAATATAATGTTATTTCATTTTCTCTATTTTTGTGATGTAATATTCATTTTAAACTAAATTCAAAATTTCTATTAAAAACATGTACATTGAGTCATATAAGTATTATCATGTGTTAGATTAATTTTTGTTAAATTATTACATGTCAAAAATTATTTAGGGATTATTTTCTTAATGTTTGGATACAATACAGAATCGTTTTCATATTTCTATATATTTAGTTTTTGTTTTAATCTTAAAGGACGATTTTTTATTGAAAATAGGAACATTGAGTCATTCCAACCAAATAAGTTGTTGATTTGACATGAATTCAATTCCTATATATCAAAAATGAATAATGGAAAATTTTACTAAATTTTAAAAATAATATGAAGCAATTTTATCCATATTTTCTATGGGATTCATTTTAAACAGAAATGACACTTTTATATAGAAGAAAAATAATTCGAGAAATACTGACCACATCATGTGAAAAATTTAGGTAAGGTTAACCACAACATGTGAAAAATGAGATATGCATCTTTTTCATAATTCTCAAAAAACATGATCTTGGTTTCTCAGTTTTGGCGATCTAACACACATTTTAAAATATAATGGAACCTTTATATTAAAAACACTCACTTCATGTCATATTGATAACATCATTTCTAGGATTGATGTGATATTTATTTGTACACATAAAAATGAATTATTTATCATTTTCATAAAGATTAAAATAAATTCGTGCTCCTTTCCTTGATTTAGGATATTTGATGCATGTTTTAAACTAAAATAGAACTTTTTTATTGAAATCATGCATTTCTAGTCATACTGAGAACATGGTGTTTCAGATTGATGTTTGGTAAAATACTACATGTCATGAATGAATTATGGATAATTTAGCTAATGTTTGAAATTAATTTGAGCTTTTTTATCATTTTTAGTGAAGTGAAAATCATTTTAGACTAAAATGAATCTTATATTGAAACTAAGAACATTAAGTCATACTGACCAAGTTGTGTATCAAATTTGAATATAGTCAATTACTACACATGAAAAATAAATTATGGATTTTTGTCCTAAATTTTCAAAATAGTATGAGCTCTTTCTTTAAGTTAGGAGCTTCTGAAATGCATTTTTAAAAAAACTAAAACTTTTATATTAAAAGCATGAACTATGAGTCATATCTATAACATAGGGTGTTGAGTTAAATTTTATTTGATCCCTAAATGTCCAAAAATAATTATATATTGTTTCATTATGTTTGAATATAAACGGATCTCATCTTTTTAGTTTTGGGGATCTTACACACATTTTATACTAAAATTTCACTTTTTTCTTATAAACTCACACTTTAAGTCATACCAACCACATCAGGTTTCATATATATCTGAAGTTAATTAAAACATTTAAAAAATGAATTATATATCATTTTACTAATGTATCAAAATAATCTATATTTTTATAACTGGTTTTGATCATGTGACACATAGTTTTCAATAATTTGTAAATTTAACTATATAAGTACCATATTAAATTGATAAAGAGATTAACAAAAAAAGTAGATAAAATGATGATAAAATTATAAAAATAGTTAGTATAAAGCCACATGTTTATAATGTTTGTATATATTCTAACAACATGTACTATTCCCATTAGTTTCTACGAAAATAAATTTCCTCTAATATACTTCTATTTTAGAAAGAAATTAAATATAATATATAAGTATTATAGTATTCGTTATTCACATCAAAAGTGCATCTCTAAGGTCATTACCTATACTAGATCATAAAAATAATATGTAATCACAAAAATTTTATGTCAACAAGGATTAAAACACTATGTATGTTGCCTAATCATCTATAAAAAATTACATCTTCCTTTGATTATGTAGATTTTTCGAAATCCTGTTAGTACTAAGAATATATAGAGAAAAAATTGAATAAGAAATATTTTAAATGAAATTTTAATAATCTTTGAAGATTTAATATTTGTGGATGCTATTATTTTTATGGTATAGGGAATGCAAATTTTTATGGTATATGCTATCATTCATATATTTTAAAACGTAATAACAATATTTTTTGTTTATATACTTCTTCAGACACTACAAAACACTGACCAAAACAAGAAAATTCTTTCAAAATATGTTTTTATTGTTAAATATTTCCATATAGACCTTAATATATTTATATTTCAAGTAATCCATGGGCTTCTTATTTTTAGAAACATACCTCATACCATGATCTAGATTATATTTATAGAACACCATATCATAAAAAATATTGTTAAAATACAATATAACACATATAATTTGTTGTTTATCTATTAAATAATGATTGAAGTTCATTAAATTTTCACAATAAACATCATGTGTGGTTGGTTTTATGTAAATCATTTCATTCTCTCAAAAAAAATATTTAGGGAATCCAGATTTATTGTGATCAAAATCTAGCACTTCCAAAAAAAAATCAATGAAAAACAAAATATATTTTATATGATTATATTTTAGAGTTTCACCCACATATTTTAATCCTCAAAATAGGTCTTTTGTAAATTATTTTATACAAAAACACCTTATTTTTCTCATCTTTTTTCTTATCAATTTCATTAATATCCAAATAAATCTTATCCATAGAAACGATAATGGAATTAACGAATTCAAAAAATTCTTCTCAGGGTTTCACCTTTATATAATAGTCATATAAACACTTTTATAAAATATGAATATTTGTTAACTTTAACAAAAATATTAGATCATTTAGTGGAAAAATGTATTACAAAAATTTTCCTAATGTATGTATTCAAAACTAAGACTCCAAACCATTCATGCTTTAGAATATTATTTATATTCTGAAGACCAACCATTTTTTAATGACATTACCAAATATTTATTTATCTTATTGATTGTAGGACACATATCCAACTTTTAATGTGGTGTCTTCTTGCATTTTTAATAATGATATATGATTCAATGGAATCAAGGGGGAGTTAATAATAGAAGGTATTTTTGTTTTTTGGATGATTCGATGGATTTTTGTGATCTGAATAACCATTTTACCATTATTTTATTCTTCTACAAAACCATACCTCACTTCAGATTTTTTTTCATCAACTTTTATAGGGGTATAATTTGAGTTTTTTTATGTGCATACATTATATATCTTTATAATATTAGATATTCATGCTATAATTTTTCAATTGAATCATTGATCATTGTAATATCTAGGCCATCAAGAGGAACAAGGAACTCAATGCTCAGATATTGAGTTACTTTAATCCCCATAGTCATGTGATCATAGTAGAGTTATTTATTGTGTAACATGTCTCCCAAGATATTATCCACCATTCCCCATGCAACAAGGAAGTGTGTGGGAATTGATATATAGAAATCACATAAAACATTACCCTTAATAATTTTATCATTATAATGTTATCTGAAGTTATTTGACTCACATATATGAGAAAGAGTAGTTAAAAAATTTAATACCTTAAGTAAGGTATGTGGTTCAAGGGAACAAATAGACACGAAGATGGTGGGTCCATTTGGTTTTTCATGCACTAATATGTTTTTCACTGTTGGTTCACATTGATCATTTTTCTAATATTTTTCTACCAAAACTATGAAGACAACAATATTCTATAAATAATCTTTTTGTTCCTTAAATATTTTCACCATATAATGTGTATCTTATTGAGGTTTTTTCTTCTCAATTTATGTTTGAGGTGCCACTCCCAAACCATTACATCAAACATGACCATATTTTTCTGGACACTTAAAATCCACTTAAAGTAGTTTTACTTCATGTATGGTCACTTATGATTCATGTTTCTAAACTATAAAATAAATAATGAATATAAATTGACATTTTTCTGTAATACTATTATTAAAGAAAATGAATTTGTACTATGTAAAACTTATACATGTTTCCCATACTTATTTTGTGTTTTCATAAACAAGTTTACCCTCATTATTTACACAATCCCCCTTTCATATCACACGATGTGTGATGGCTATGGAATATAATTTTTAATTATAAATATACATATAAACAAAGAAATAAATGTTGTGTCATATCATATACAAATTTTATTATATATTTGAAAAAATCCATTTTCTTTTGTAGTTATTCTCACCTCATCATTGATTTTCAAAAGGGGTACTTTTGTTTTGATGGATGTTTTTTATTTTCATAAATCATTTTATGGTTTATAAATTAAAAAATTTGAATCTAATTGGATAAAATAAATAATTTAAAATAATATATTATTCACCACAATGCACCTGAAATGATTTCTCATCATGATGAAGGATGAAATTATCCAATGTTTTCTACATTATTATGTGTGAATAATTAACTAGTGGGTGGGGATTATCCCTATGATTAAACATAGTATGAAAATTCAAAAGCATATATGGGATTTTCCATTGGGAATTACGAAATATTTTCTATAGAAAACATCTAAAATAAATAAACTCATCAAGGGATAATGAAAAGTAAATCAGTGTTTCATTATATAATTTTTAAATAAAATATTGAATGTATATCATAACATTTCCATAATATCTTTCCAATGGGTTTCCATTATTACTAACTAGACATGGAACCTCAAATCTTTATAAATTGGAACATTCATTCACATTATGAACCAAACATAACTAATGGACACCACCTTGTTGGGATAAACATGTTTGTCACCTTGATTCCAGATGACCTCAAATTTTATAAATTTTCATCATGCCATGATAATTTTATTTAAAATAGTGATTCTATATTGTTCTGATATTTTATCATCAATATGTTATTGATACCCTAATAATTTTTTAGTTTTAGCATCAGCCGTCTATTCTTCTCTAATATTGGTAACATCATCATTATCAGTAGTCTCTATCAACATGAGTAGTTAATAATTTAATTTAGATTATGTTAACATAGTCGATAAAACATAATATTGTGAGTAAAGTCATAATATATTAAAAAACACTCTGACATACTAATTGATGACCATTTTTTTCTTATTGTTTGAATGGATTTGGATCCTCTATTGAGCAACCAAATCCCCTCTTTGTGGTCCCCCCTAGCACAAAATATGTATGATTCTGAAATTTTGTGATGGAATGTCCTTGTTAATATTTTTCATTAACTCCATTTTATTATTAATGGTGTTTTTTGGGGGTGAATTAGGAGTTTTTTTGTGTTTTGGGGTTTGAGACATGAAAAGAGGTAAAAATTGGACAAACAGTGCATAGATTACGATTGGCACATGGTTAGTGAAAACCGTACACCTAGCCTGGGAAACTGTATAAAATAGGAAACATTTAAGATTGAGGGATAGCATATGGTTACTTAAATGTTTTCCAAACATTACTGGTATCACCATATAGCTGTGTGACAAAACTTTTCTTAGACAATGGATTACGTACAATTTGTGCATAGTTTGGAAAACTGGGTGGAAAAACCCTACAGCCCATTAAAAGTTTAAATTTTACAGTTCTTCCATCTAGGTATTTTTAGATCTCCCATAGTTTTTCCTCCCATTTTACCCCCTCTACACATGGTGAAGAACCTAAAGACCCCTCCTCTTCCATGGGTTATTTTACATTGATTCATTGGAATTTGAAGTATATTTGGTGTTAATCGAAGATTTGGGTGATTCTAACACTCCTCATTGCTCCATTTTCAGGTTTATGGCTCGTATAATATCTCCTCTTCTTTTGAATCCCTAAAACCTTCAGTTTTCATAAATTCTTTAGGTTTGGAATTTATTGGATGTTTGAGTTTTAATAAAGGGTGGATATTAAGCAATCATTCATCAATGGACATGACATATGTGGTTTTATTTCTTTTCCCATAGTCTTGATGTTATATATGCTTATGTAGTTGTTCCTATATGTTGTCTTATTGTTTTTCTTATTCATTGGTCATGCAAATTGTATTGTTTCTTAGGATGAGGTGTGAAACCCTTCACAAACCCCTTTGGGATTTTCAATGATGTGATATTGACCCTAGGGCTACCCATGGGATAAGTTGGACCCATATAATTGGTAAACAAATTATGAAAGCCTTGAGAGAGTGATATTATGAGAGTGAGTTTCTATTAAATTAGTATTTGATATGCACAGGGGGGTGTTAATGGTATATTGAAATAATTATGTTCTATATTTTTAAAACGATTTAGTGTTACTAAAGTGGTTTTGATATTATGGGTTGGGACCTTAACCCGATTATAGATTTATTGAAGTAAAAAAATGATTTTTTGAAGTAAGTATTGTTTTAAAGGGAGGTTATGACCTCAAGAGGATTTCTAAAATTGTTATTATAATGATATTTAAATTTTTCATTAATATAATGCTAGTTACCCTTTGGTAAAAAATTTTAAATTGTTTAAATAGAAATGAAATCCTTGGGAATGTTTATGTTCTTAAAGGGGATGACCCGTGTTTTAAAGATCACTTTGAAGATAATTTCA
This sequence comes from Viscum album, assembly GCA_963277665.1. NCBI lineage: Eukaryota > Viridiplantae > Streptophyta > Magnoliopsida > Santalales > Viscaceae > Viscum > Viscum album. The sequence continues at coordinate 481,101,834 of OY728141.1, forward strand.
ATGAGTATTTTGAATTTTGTTTGTTACCATGATGTAGTTTATAATGGTATGATGGGTCCATAGTAATTGAAGGGACACAAGGGTTAGTGAGATAGAACATAGAACAATTATTTTTACATGTTAACACGATAATGAAATGAACAAGATGATAAATGATCTTATTTGATGATATTCCATATGGTGGTGTTTGGAATGATGTGAAATAGTGTTAAATAGAATAAATTAAATGTTTTAAAAAACTTATGATATGATAATACAAATGAATACTTGGATTATTTCTTGATAATTGATGAATGAACCTAATGGGTTGATGTATGATAATGGGAAATGTGTTCTATAGGCAATGTTGTGTAAATGGTAAATATGATAATGGGTTATGACATAAGAATGATTTATATATTGATTAATTGTGAACTGTGAATGTTTAAATATTATTTGACTATGGTTTTGAAATCATATACATGTTAAATGATTATAGAAGAATGTGCACATGTCTTGGTGTTAGATAATGGAATGAGGACCCTCCAACGGGTTATGTTAGACCGATTCTCTAACCCCTCCCAGGAAAGCATGGGTTTGGGAGTTAGACTGATGTTTTATGACCCTAGTGGTTTAATTCAATTAAAATACCTGGACTGAGGCTCCATGGTAATTATAATGTAATGAAAGGTTGGGATGTCGAACTAGAGCTCTATGATTCCAACTTAAGGTCATGGTGTGGGATGGGATGTCGAACTAAGGCTCTATACTGCCAAAATACATGGACATGGCTTGATTATCAGAATGAGGTTCCAGGGTATGTTGATGATTATGATAGGTAAATTCATTATGAGTTTAAGATTATGTAACCCCTAATTTATTTTAATTGTCATACTTATACCATAGTGTAAATTATATAAATTCATACCTTATGGAACATGAGTTGAAGATGAATTTATTAATTAATATAGAATAAGTGATGAAATTTAAAAAATGATGAAAATTTATTAAATAAATATTAAGCTAATGGGTATAATATGAGTTGTGATTACTTAAATCCCCTATAGTTGAATGTGTGTGTCACCATTGGTGCCTTCATTTAGACTTTCAGTGTGACCTGAGTTATCTTTGTTGATTAGTTGATTATAGAGGACTTAATGGGTAAATGGATATCATATAATTGCCTAAATTTTTTCCTTGTTGATTTTTTATTTATTACACTAGTTTATCTTCATACACATCCATAAATACTAGATATTTCTTTACCACCATTGGTAGTGGCCTACTGAGTTGTACTAACACCTTGATCAGTCGTAAATAGTTCTTGGGAACCCGAGAAGATGCTACATGTTCTTAGGTAAAGGTTTATATATGGGATTTAGTGTTTTATTTTGCACAAGATTATGTGTTGGAGCATGGAGGTTAGTTGCAGGTTCATAATCATATCTGGGTTTAGAGTGATTTATAGGGTTGGCTCAGGATTAAACTGTATGACTACATGACATGTGTTGTATTCAGTAGATTTTGTTATAGCATGTGTACATGGTCACTTATAGTATTTTTTTTAAAATATTTTCCATTGTTGTTCTTGTTTTCAATTTTATCTGTTTATGTTACATCATTTTTAGCTTTACTATGATAAGTGGGTATCGTCTACTCATGATTCTCCTTAGACCTGTGCGACTAGTCGAAAACCTCTAGCATATGAGGAGGCATTCCTAAGGTCATGTGATGGCCTGTATCGAGGCCTCAGTTATAGTGGAATCTGTTTTAGGGAAATTATAAATTAGTATCAAAGGAGGTCATAATTTGTCTAACTTCTTGGGGTACGATTTATAGGATACTAGGATCATTTCAGGTCCTCGTAAAGATTTTGTGCCTTGGTTTCTATAGCAACAAGTATGAATGACAATTCTAGTTTCTAGGGGTGGTAATCAATGTTTGGTTTTTTGCATTTATGATTCATTTTTATTTCCACTTGAGTGGTGTACCTGGATGTGATGTTATTGATTATGAGGTTTTATCACATGGACCTGTGCATAAAGAGAGGGTGTTTGATTTCATACATCAACATAGGCACATAGCATGGATATATCATCCATATGATTCTTGTGATTTAATTGTGAATGAAATGATGATGAACCAAATTGGAACAAAAAGTTAAATTGAATGAAATTATGGGTAATTTACATGGTTGTTGAATGTGTAAATTATTGGGTTTTAAAATGAAAAGTTTTTAAAAGTGAACTGATGGGTTTAAATGGTAATGTTTAATTAATAATAGAAATGGGAAAATAATGGAAACATTTAGGGACAGTAATGGTGGTTACCGCCCCTATGTTTATTTTGACCCTTTTTATTGGTGGTTTGGGAAGTGAGAGTGCCTTATTTTTTATACCATGGGTTGCGGGATGTGAGATGTTGTTGAGTTGGAGGTGTTTAAGAAATGGTATTTTGTATGATGGGTCATTGGTTATGTTGTGACATTGAATTCGTGAAATAAATATTGTTGACATTAACATGTACACACTTATGAGTTGAGACACTGTGAGTTGTGTTTTGAAACATAGACTGGGGTTCGGTTCATGGAACCAATATGCATGGGTGGTTATATTTAATGTGTGGTATTTATTAAATGTTACTTGGTGGATTAGGCATAGTTTGTTTGGAATAGGGGTAGGATGACTACCGTATGCATCAGATTGTTTGAGGTTTTATGTGTATGGATTAAATAGGTTCAGTGAACCTTTCTTGGATTTACTCTAGTGTGGGGATTTGGTATCATTTGGATTTTGAGGATGAAATTTTATTGTGGTCTTTCGGGATGTCATTTCTTATGGGTGAGTGCTACATAGGTAACGTTTCAGACCTTGGTAGTGGCACACAGAGAGTGTTTCCAAGTGATGGATTGACCAATATGGATAATTGGAAGAGTTAATTGTTTTGAGAGTTGTGGAATGTGTTTTATCTTTGACATGACAATCTTGATAAATCGAGGGAATCCTCGAGGGATCTCGGCCTAGTGTTATAGCTTCATTAGAATGTGAAGCATAGGTGGTTGCTGAAGAGGTGAAATCAGTGCATGGTGGGTGTCATTGGGATTTGTTAAAAGTGTATAGTTTTTCCTTATACTCATCAAATAGAAGAACTAGGGTTCTCACATCTGGTAGTAAGAGTGGTTGAGATGTTAAGAATCATTTGGATACCTTAACCTATGGTTTTACTAGATTTAGAAGTGGAAGGAAATATTGTTTTAGGTTTATGTTTGGTTATATATTGGTCGTTTAAACTGGATATGGAATTTTTGTTTGGTTATAGGAGAGTGTGAGACCTTAGTGGTCCTGAAAAGTGTGAGGTGAAGGAAAAATTTTGGAGATGCATGACTCCATTAGGATATGTGTCCATGTGGATTGGGTGTTGCACATGTGTTTTCCATGGAATCATGTTGGAGAGTCCCTTGTAGTGCGAGAAGGTCTTGAAGTGCCAATTTGTTTGTTTCAAACATCCATATATGTTTTGGTTCTCTAGTTTGAGAAGACATCATTGGGTAGGGAATCTTGAGACCTTTGGAAGTTGGAGCTATCCTGTTTTTAAGAGGAGATGGTGGTGGTGGATTGTTTTTAGTGGGGACAGTTGATGAATTATTAGAATACATTTCACTAGAAATGATCATTAAAAATAACTTTACATCCTTACAGATGTACTGAGAAGTCTCTGTATTACATCTACCAACTTGAGAGTGTTTTGGTTAGATGTGGGACAACTCAGAGGATACGCTCAAGGGAAAGTATGTGTTTTGGAGCCATATGGTGGGTGATTACACCATCATCTGGTTGTAGGAGAGGTCCTTGGTGTGGGCCAAATACCAACGAGTTCCATGGATGTTGTTCTCGGGAGCCATGGATGAGTAGTGGATGATCATTGTTTTGTTATTAAAGTGGAATATGGACATCCAAATTCATGTTTTTAGATTTATTCATGTTTGAGAATGATATTTGGTGGTTGAAATTGTGTGAGGATAGCGGTGGCAATAATAATCCTAAGGTGAGGAGAGTTATATTTTTAATGAATGTGTGATTTATGATCTGAAGTGGATGTAGTGGAATCCACATTCCAATGAGAAACCTATGAAGCGCATATTGAGGATCCTTGGAGAAAAGAGGGGTTGCATTTATATGTGAAGGTCATTCTAGTGGAGGGATGTCTTTGGGATTTATCTAGTTCTTATGGTAATCAGATTAGTCACATTGGAGATTTTTTGAAGGCTGTTGTAGAGCATGAAAATGGATTGAATAGTAGTTAATTTTGTGATGGAAGAGTTTACCGAACATCAAGTAAGACTTTGGTAGGTGTGTTCTATTGATGGTGGCATGACCTAAGTGAAAGGGAGTGACATCCAAGTAAATTGGTGATGATCCAACATTAGAAGTTTGTAACCAACAGAGTGAGTCATCTACAGATGGACCGACTATGTTCAAAAAAATGAATGGATGTGGGGGGTTGTAATCCACCAATGGTTTATGTTGGAAGGATAATAATTTTTTCAGTAAATAGGATGTGTCCTGAGGAAGAACTAAGTTACCTATTTTAATGAGTTTGGATATTGGACATTTCTAATCCATGGGTTCGGATAGAGAAATGAATAATAATGTTAGATGATTCTATTGTCCGTGTTTGAGCATGGTGAGTTATAAAATAAATTTGGTAAGTTTTGAAAGTCGATTTGATTTTTTTGGGTATATTTTTAGATTTTGGGAGTGCTCAGTACTGGAAAAGGGTGGTGAGAGGTTAAATCATATGGTGTAGAGTACTGTAGTGGTTAAGTGCTTGGTTAAAGGTTTAGCTAATGAGCAGAATTGGATGGACTCAGATGGGATCCATTTGGGTGAATATTGGTTGTGACATAAGATTGCCTGAGTTTTTTCTGGGTGAGTACCTTGAGATTAAGTGTACGTTTTGGTTGTAATTTATGAACGTTCAGAAATGAACTAAGTCTGTTAGGCCATGTACGGTGGATAGGATCAGACCAAGAGTGTTCTAGTTGACTATGCTGGGGTAATTTAGTTCCTTGTTGGCATTCATTCATATGATGATCCAGTAATGTGGACTGAACCTTCTCTTTTTCCTGGTGGAGGTAATGGGGAGTTGGGGTAGATGTCTTCTCCAGGAGCATCGAGTTGTGATTCTGAATCTCGATGAAATAAATTTTTTCGACATAGAACTATTTCCTTGGTATGAGCATTGTTTCAACATAGATGAGTTCAGGAATAAAATGGGAAAATGAAGATTGATCGGGTGGTTGTGGTCTATCCTTCTGGTTTCGAAGAATCAGTAATTCTTATATATTTTTTATAGAAGTTGAGTATTTATATAGTGGGGAGGTGGTAAGATCCTGATCATTTATGGAGGCAAATCACTTTTAATTTTTTTAACCTCCCTTTAAGGGATGATGAAGTGTTTTGGATTCGTGAGGAGTTATGGGGGTGTTATATGGGTGAGGGACACAAAATGATGTGAATAGTTTCAAAATAATTCATAGTGCATGGTTGGTGTATGGTTATTGTAAACTGTGTTCTGGGCCTAAGAAACCATGCATCATGGGAAACATTTCGGGCGGAGTGCTAGTGCATGGTTACTTTATAGTTTTCCAAACCATGAGGGTATATCTAGGTAACTGTGCAACACAACTACCATTATACATTGTCTTTTTCATGGTTTTCATATGGTTTGGAAAACCATATATTTAATCTAGGAACCCCATTTAAAGTTGAAAATTTATTGTTTTTTCCATCTCAATATTTTTTTATCACAACCGATTTTTCATTCCATTTGACCCCATCTACCCTAGTTGATGAACCAGAAACCCACTCCTCCATGGATGATTCACCTTTGATTCTTGGGCATTTAGGGCATGTTTCGGTTTCAATTGAAGATTCAGTTGATTTTAATACTACTCATTTATCTGGTTTTCTTATTATGGATTTTAGAATCTCTTCTCTACCTCTGAATCCCTAAAACCATTTATTTTCCGGTAGACTCTAGGTCTAGTATTTATCAGATGTTTAAGTTTTAATCAAGGGTGGATATTATGTAAGCGTTTATCAAAGGACTTTATGTAGACATTCCTTAGGATTTTTTCAATTGTCTTGATGTTATATATGTGTATTTGGAAGTGCCTATATGTTTCCTTAATGTGTTTCTTCTACACTAGATATGAAAATTCTGTTGGGCCTTATATTGAGGTGAGAAACCCTCATGGACGCCATTGAGTTTTTCGATGATGTGAGACCGACCTTAGGGATACCCATGGGATAAGTCGAAACCATGTAATTCATAAAACAATTTTACAAACCTTGAGATTCAGGCATTATGAGAGAGAGTGTCTATTAAATATGTGTTTTGAATGTGATTAGGGTTAATGGTTAATTGAAAAAAAATTATGTTTCTGAATTTTTAAATTCTTTACTCATACTAAAATGGTTTTGATAGAATATTTTGGGGCCTTAGCACGATTATAGATTTTTGGAAGGAAAATGATGTTTTAAAAGTTAGTAACATTTTTAAGGGAGGTGTAGACCTCAAGGTGATTTTAAAAGGGATAATTATAATGAGAGCTCAAATGATTTTGAATTTAACAAAAGGTCCTCTTTTTGTTACAATGGGTTAATGGATTAAATGGATGTGAAATCCTTAGGCCAGTTTAAGTTTTTAATGTCGAGGACCCATGTTTTAAAGGGAGGTTAAAGAGAATTTCAATGAGTATTTTGAATTGTGATTATTACCATGATGTAGTTTATAAATGTTTCATGAGACCATAGTAATTAATGGGACATAAGGGTTTGTGTGAAAGAACATGAAATAATTATGTTGACATGTTAACATGATAATGAAATGAACAAGATGATGAATGTGCTTAGTTGATCATATTGCGTAAGGGGGTGTTTGGAATGATGTGAAAAATGGTTAAAAGAAATAAAGTAAATGTGTCAAAAGACTTATGAATTGATAATTGAAATTCATACTTGGGTTACAACATGATAATTGATGAGTGAAAATAATATGTTGAGGCATGAGAATGGGAAATGGGTTGTATGGGATATATAGTGTGAATGGTAAATGATTTATTATGTTAAGACATAATAAATATTTATTTATTAATGAATTAAGAATTTTGAATGATATATTATTATTTGATCATGGTTTTGAAATGGTGTATGTGTTAAATAATTAAAGAATCATGTTTACATGTCTTGGTGGAGGGAATAAGGATTGAGGCTCCTTCTATAGTTCAGGTTGGACTGATCCTCTAACCCCACCTATGAATACATGAGTTTGGGAGTAAGACTAATTCCCTATACCCATAATGGTTTCATTTGATGAAAAACCCTAGACTAAGTCCCCCAAGTATGTTTTATGTAATGTAAGGTTGGTTTGTTAGAAAAAGACTCTACACTTCCCAGTTTAAGGCCATGGTGTGTGTTAGGATTTCGGACTGAGTCTCTATGCTTCCCAAACACATGGACCTCTCTTGATTACCAAACTGAGGTTGCAGGGTATTTTGATGATTGTGATTAGAAAATTCACTGTGATTAGTAGTGTATGTTACCCCTGATGCATGGGAATTTTCTAGCTTAGGCAGTATAGTAAATACTATAAATTCCTACCCCATGGAACATGAGATGAAAAGAAATTTATAAATGAAGATAGAATATGTGATGAAATGGAAATAATGACAAAAATGGATTTATTTAATATTGTAGCTCAGGGGTATGAGTTGAGTTTTGATTAGTTATATCCCTTATGGTTAAATGTGTGTGTCACCCTTGGGGCCTTGGATTAGACTTACAGTGTGACATGAGTTAGTTTTTTGATTGGTCAATTCTAGAGAACCTAATGGGTAAATGTATATATTATAATTGCATAAATGTTTTCTTTATTTCATTGTTTATTTATTTCACTATGTTATCTATATACACTTCAATATAGACTAGATATTGCTTAGATAATGTTGGTGGTGGACTACTGAGTTGTACTCATACCCATACTCAGGCCGCCAAGGAACATGGGAACCCAAGAAAATGCTACATTTTTTCAGGTACAAATTTAGATAAGGGACATGGTGTTTGGTTGTTCATGGGATGATTGGTTAGAGCATTGATGTAAGGACCAGGTTGAGACTCGGTTCTGGGTTTAGAGTCTTTTAATAGTTTTCTATAAGGATTATACTCTATGACCTCTTTATTTGTAATGTATTCACTATATTATTCTATATCATGTAACCATGGTCACTTATTGGGTTTTGTTGTATGTTTTTCACTATTGTTCAAGTTTTTTATTTTATAGGTTGATGTTACATATATTGTAGCTTCACTCTGATTATCAAGTATAGTCTCCAATTGCAACTCCTTAGATCTGCACTACTACTGGGATGCCTCTAACATAAAGGGAGGCGCCCCTAAGGTCATGTGACAACACAACTCTAGGAACCCGTTATAATAGTTTCAAAGTATGACATTTAAGAGAGTGGTATCAAAGTTTATTGTATTTTGTCTTATGATTTAGGGTATGGTAGATAGGATACTTGGATCATGTTGGGGCCTGGTAATGAGTCCATGCTTTTGTGCCTATATCCCCACATATGAACTAATATCCACGTTTCCAGGGGTGTTAATAAACATTCTTTTTTGTGAATTTATGATTGATTGTTATTTCCACCTCATGGGGGGAACTTGTATGTGATTTTATTGATTTATGAGGGTTTATCACTTGGATCGATATGGTAAGAGAAGGTGTTTGAGATCATACATCAAGATACTAACATAGTATAAACATGTCATCCTTTGGTTTTAGGTGATTGAATTTTGAAGGACATGATGATGAACCAAATCAGTGTAAAAAAGTAAAATTTATTGAAATTATGGGTTATTAAAAAGGTTCTGAATGTTTAAATGCTTGGGATTGAAAATTAAAAATTTTGAAAAGTGACCTTATGGATTTAAATTATGAGGTCTAATTAAGAAGAAAAATTGGAAAATAATGGAACCTTTTAGGGACACCATTGGTGGTTACCCCAATTTCTGTTTATTGTTTACCCTTTTTACAGTTTGTTTAGGTAGTGAGAGTGACTTTGTTTAGTGTCCTCAGGTTGTGGGATGTGAGATCGTATTGAGTCTGATGTGTCAGCTATATCAGATGTCCCTTATTCCATATTTGGTTAGGTTATGACCTTTATGTTTTGAAATAATGTATATTAATGTGTCCATGGTGACTCATGGGAGTTGAGACCTTGTAACTTGTGTTTTGACCCTATGTTGGGTCTTCAGTTAACGGTACCATTGTACATGTGTGAGTATATTTAATGTGGGAATTTGAGCAAATGGTTTTTACTGCATTAAACAGAGTTTGTAAGGAATGGGGGTAGGATGACTACTGTGAGTAGCATATTGTCTGTGGTTTGGTGTGTATGGATTAGTGAGAGAGAGTTACCATTGATTTTTGTGACTATAGTTAGGTAATTTGGCCTTGTTTGTCTTTTGATTATGAACTATGATAGAGGTGGGTTGGGGTATCAGTGCTTTTGGGTGCTTGTTGCATAGGTACCATTTCAAAACATGGTAGTGGAACACAAAAAGTGCTGCCTAGTTCTGGATTAAACAAGAGTGCTAATTGGAAAATTTAATGGTTTTGGGTGATGTGTATTGAGTTGCAAATATGAGTTGAATATCATGGTAATTAGAGTGAAGCCTCAAGAGTGTCTCTCTTGTGTTACAGGCTCCTTGGAATTTGAATTATAGGTGGTTGATTTAGTGGTGAAATTTATTTATCGTGGATATCATTAGGCTTTGGTAGAAGTAAATATTTATGCCTTAGACTCTACTCAGGGATGAAATAGGGTGCTTACATCTATTTCTAAGAGTGGTTGTAAATGGAAACATCATATGGAGACTGGTCTATATGGATTTTTTGGAGTTATATGTAGATGGTAATGTTGGTTTGGTTTTAGCTTGGGTGAAGTACGGTTCATTTGAGCTGGATATGGATTTTGTGTTTAGTTTCTAGAGTGAGTGAGACCATAGTGGTCCTAAAACGTGTGAGGTGGAGGACAGATAGTGTAGTTTCATGAAGCCATTGGGATATGTTCCTAGGTGGGTTTTGAATAGCACAAATGTTTACCATGGAATCAAAGTGGGGAGGCCCATGTAGTGAGGGAGGATCGGGAGGTTGCAATGATTTTGGTAATAATTTCCATATAATTTGTGCTGTTTGTGTGTTGACAAGACATCAATGTGCAATGAATCATGAGACCTTTGAAATTTTTAGGATTCCTCTAGTTAAGAGGATATGGTTGTGGTGGATTGTTTTTTTGTGGTGAACATTGATGAATTCTTAGAGTACTTCTCACTATAAAAGACAATTATCAATACATTGACATCATCCAAGGTGCACTAATAAGGGTTTGGATTACACCTAGTGACTTCAATGTTTATTGGTCATATGTGGGACATCTCAGAGGACATGCACAAGGACTATTATTTGAGCGGGATCCATATAGTTAGGGATTACACCATTGGCCAGTTCTGGTATAGGTTCTCAGAGTGGAACAAATGTTGATGAACTCCATGGGTGTTTTTCTAGAGAGATGGGGACGAGAAGTGTGTGATTTTTTTGTTATTTTATAAGAGGATAGATGGGCACATTCATCTTTTGATTTTTTTTGTTTTAGCATGGGAGATGGAGGTTCAAATTGTGTGGAAAGTAGTGGAAACAATACTCCTAAGGTGAGGATTGTTATACTCATCATGCATATCTGAAGAAATTTGTGAAGTTCATGTAGTGGAATCAGGATTAAAATGAAAAAAAGGAATTGAATATTTGGGTTCCTTGGGGAAAATAAAGGTTCGATTTGGATGTGCACGTCAATCGAGAAGGGTTGGGCTCGATCTAGTTCTTAATGTAATTAGAGTAGTCACATTAGATATGTATTGAAGGGTGTTGTAGAGCACAAAATGGTTTGAAGGGGTTTTAATGTTGAAATGGAAGAGTTTATTAGATGTTCGGGATGACTTTGGTAGGTGTGTGCAGTTGATGGTGGCATTCCATAATTGAATGTGCACCTTATCTAGGTAAAGTGGTGACATACCAATAGTAGAATTTGGGCACCAATTGAGTGAGTAGACCAGGGAGGGCCTGACTTAGTTGGGAAACAATTAATGGATTTTGTGAATTTGAATCCACCTTTTGTTAATGTTGAAAGGATTAGTTTTTTTTGGTAAATGGGATGGTTCATGAAGAAGAACCATGTTACTTATTTGATTGAGTTTGGATAGTGGAGGTGTCCAACATAGGAGGTTTTAATGTAATGATATAATTTTATTGTTGGATGGTGCTCTTTCCTACGTTTGATAATGGTGAGTTAGAAAGCACATAAGGTATGTTTTGAGAGTTTAGTTGATGTTCTATTGGTTTAATTTTTTATTATGGGAGTGCTCAATTCCATAAAATATTTGGTGGGAGAAATAATCATATGGTGGGGAGAACCATGGTGGGAAAGTGGTCGGTTGAAGGGTTAACCATTAGGCCAATATGGATGGACTTGGATGGGAGACATCTCAGTGAATAGTGTGGGTGATATATGTCTTCCATGATTTTGTTGGTTGAGTTCCTTAAGATGAATAGTATATTTGGGATGTACTTTCCGAACATTTAGAAATGAACTAAGGATGTTGGGCCATGTACTATAGAGAGGATCAAACTGATAGTTTTCTGGTTGATTATATTGGGTTAATGTAATGAATTTTTGGTGTTATTACATGTGATGATCCAGTAATGTTGATCAAACCTTATCTTGTTCATGGTATAAGGAATAGTGATTTGAAGTGGATGTGTCCTCAGCGAACATCATGGTGTTTTTTTAATCTCTGTGATAGAAATGTTTTTTATGTTAAACTATTTCCTTGGTCCCATCATTTTTGAAACATGGATGAGATTATGAATAAACATGGAAATTGAAGGTTTATCGGTGGTCTGTGGTATAAAATGTCGGTTTGGAAGACTATAGAATGCTTGTAATTTCAGCTAAAGAATGATCCGTTATAAGGTGGGGAGGATGTGAGATCTCGATATTTTATTAAGGTACGTCCTTGTTATAAAAATTGGATAGTCCCCCTCTTATGGTTTGTGATGTGGTTTGGGGTTCCTGAGGGGTTTTGGGGGCATTCTAAGGGTGTGGAGCATTAAAGGAGGTGAAAACTGGCCAAATTGTACATAGCACATGGTTAGCCCACAATTAGTGAAAACCGTGTGCCTACCCCAGGAAACTGTGTAGAATGGGAATCATTTTTGACATAGGGAAAATACATAGTTTCCATATGGTTTTCCAAATAGTGTGGGTATATCCAAGTAACTGTGAAACACAACATCTCGTAGACATTGGATGGCACATGACATGTACATGGTTTGGAAAACCGTGTCGGTAAACTATACTCCCCATTAAAAGATAAAAATTTACAATTTTCCATATCAGGATTTCAGATCCCACCGAATTTTTCCTCCCATTCAACCACCTATAACCTAGGTGAAAATTATTTAACATCCTCATCCTTCACATGTGATTCCCCTTCAATTCATGGGCATTTGGATCATTTTTTGTGTGAATTGAAGTTCTGAGTGTGTGTAACACTCCTCGTTTATCTATTTTATGGATTATTGATTCTATAATCTATAATATCCTTTCAAATCCATAAAACCATTGATTTTATAGTGGAATATAGGTTTGGGTTTAGTAGATGTTTGAATATGAATCAAGGTTAGAGATTAAGAAAGTGTTCATCAATGGACATCAGTTTTTTGTCCTATAAGCTTTCTCCCATAGTTTGACTTTATATATATGTATGTGGTTGTTCCTAGATTTTTCCTTATTGATTTTATTATACATTGGTTATGAAAAGTGTGTTGGGCCTTATATTTATTATGGAAACCTCTTATGGACCTCGCTGGGTTCATTGATGATGTGACACTTACCCTAGGGATACGCATGGGATAAGCTTGACTGATGTAATTGGTAAACAAATTTAGTAAACATTGAGATAAGGGTATTATAAGAGTGAGTGGGTATTAAATATGTATTTGTAATGAATATAGATTTATTGGTTAATTGAAACAATTATTTGTTTTATTTAGAAAATTCTCGAGTTGTACTGAAATGGGTTTGATTTTAGGTTTTTGGCCCATGACCCAATTATATATTCATTGAAAGAAAAAAGATGTTTTTAAATTAAGTAATATTTTGGAGGAAAGTATTGACCTCAAGGTGATCTTGAAATGGGGTTTTATAACGAGATTTAATATTATGTTTAATTGAAGGGAAGGACCCCTTTTGTGAAAAGTTTTAAATTGTTGAAATGGAAATAAAATCATTGGGAATGTTTTAGATATAAAGGAAGTGGACCCATATTATAATGGGTGGTTTCAATATTATTTCAATGAATATTTTGAAATGTGGTTATTACAATGATGTAATTTGTAAACGCCTGATGGGACTATAGTAATTTAAGGGACAGAAGGGTTAGTGATATAGAACCCAGAACAACTATGTTGACATGATTACATGATTCTGAAATGAGTTAGATGATGAATGTACATAGATAATGATATTACACATGGGGGTGTTTGTAATGATGTAAAAATTGTTAAATGGAATTAATTAAATTGGTAAAATGACTTAAGAGATGATAATTTAAATTCATACTGGGGTTAGCGCTTGAGAATTGATGAATAAACCCAATGGGTTGAGGTGTGATAATGGGAAATTGGTTGTATTGGAAATGTTGTCTAAATGTTAAATATGGCAATGGACTATGAAATAATAATGATTTATGTACTAATGAATTATGAATTATGAATATTAAATCATTGTTTGACTGTGGTTGTGAGATGGTATATGTATTAAATGATTAATTAAGCATGTGTACAAGGCTTGGTAGTGGGGTAAAGGACTGAGGCTCCTCCAACGGGTTGGGTTGGAATGATGCTCTTACACAACCCATAAATGCACAGGTTAGGGATTCAGAATAATGATTTATGCCCCTAATGGTTTCATTCGATGAAAATAACTATATTAAGGCTCCATGGTAAGTGTTATGTAATGAAAGGCTGGGATGTCATGATGAGTCTCTATGCTTCCCAATTTATGGTCTTTGTTTGGGTTGGGATATCAGTCTGAGGCTCTATGATTCTGAAACACATGGACCTGGCCCAATTTCTAGACTGAGGTTCCAAGGTATGTTTATGATTATTATTAATAAATTATTTGTGAGTATAATTGAATGTAACTCATGATTGATGGTAATTGTTCATATTAGACTATAGTGTATATGATGTAAATGCCTACCCCATGGAACATGATATGAAGATGGATTAAGTAATGAAGATATAATACGTGATGAAATGTAAATAGTGATGAGAATATATTAAATGAATATTGTAGATAATGGGTTTGAGATGATTTATGATTATTTAAATTCCTTAGGGTTGAATGTGTGTGTCACCCATGATGCCTTGGCATAGACTTCTACTGTGACATGTGTTAGATTTTTCAATTGGTCGATTCTACAGAACTTATTTGATAAATGAATATAAAATAATTTCATAACTATTTTCATTGTTGAATTTAATTTATTTATTGCACTATTATATCTGCATACACTTCTGTACAAACTAGATATTACTTTATACACTATTGGTGTTAGCCTATTGAGTTGTACTCACACCCTTCTCGGGCCACCATGGCACGTGGGAACCCAAGAAAATGCTATTGGTTTTTAAGTGCAAGTTCAAAGTAGGGACCTAGTGTTTTGTATAGCATGGGATGATGTGTTTGAGCTTGTAGGTTAGGAGCAGGTTGAGGCCAGGGTATGGGTTTATAGTTTATTGATATTTTTGGTTCTAGATTATATTTTTTATTATTGCATGACATGAATTGTATTCACTAGATTTCATTATAGAATGTTTCCTTGATCAGTTGATTGGATTTTTTGATTGCTATCCATTTTTTTCAGGTTTCTAATTTTATTTATTGATGTTACTTATACTATATCTTCACTCTAGTAAGTGGGTATAGTCTCACCATATTTCTCCTTAAACCCACGCTACTAGTCAGTAGCCTCTAGCATATTGAGAGGGGCGCCTAAGGTCATGTGACAACCTGAATCGAGGAACCTACTATAATGGTTTATGGGTTAGGATGATTCACAAGACATTGTCTATATTAGGACCATCAAGAAATGACTATGATCTCCCAATGATATGTTCATCCTCTGTTGAATTTTCATATAACCCTATAGTTATTGTAGACACTTGTAGAACAATTGATAGATTCTTATTTTCTATATCTGAGATGTAAAATATCTGCATTTCTTGTGATGTCATTATGAACAGCTCATAGTTTTTCCCTTGTAAACCAAAATTGACTATCAAAAATCTCATTTAATCAAATTTCACTTCACTCCTATTGTCAACCAATTTGAAATGGAAAATTGTTACTTGAAATATTGTATAATACAACTCATTTTTTTATTATTATTATGAAATATTACATATTCACATAAATTGTATTTTTATACAAGGTACCAGATATGTGTATCACTTTTTCCACATGAATAACTACACTATTTTTCATCATACTACAATCATTTTATTCTTATTTATAAAATATATATCTATTAATTACAAAATTAATGTTAGATATAGCCTTTTTATTTGGTCCCCTTCCTATCCATCGATAGTTTTCCAGTAATTGAATTCATATATTTAGATAACATCATATAAATATGATCTCAAAACCATCCTATATACTATTTATTATGTGTTTTGATATCCACCCTGCATTCATTAATGGATTCAAATTTCAATGAATTAATTTGTGTAATTCAATGTGTGCCTAAACATGTATGCTATTATGTAAAATATAAATGTGATATTTCAACATGTTACTAATGGTTATTATAACAACATATATTCTAGAAATCCTTTCTCCCATAAGGCATCCTCTATAAAAAAATACTTTGGTAGACTGATGTTATATAAATCTTATAGGTAATCTATACATAATATAACTTCTTCTTCAATAATATACTATATTACAATACAACCTTCTAGATTTCTTCAATTATTGATGTAACCTTTAAAAATATGCGCAAACTGTTCAACTGGGTACATCTATTTTCAATGGACAGAACTATACAGTTGATCCTATTTAACAATGTTAACCATAAGTTGGACCATTATATAAAATTATTATGCTGGGAATAACATATCTAATTCACATAACATGACAACCAACTCCTTATTAATTATTGTAAATTTCACTGAGTCTATAGCATTACAACATAGATCTTTGAAAGAGAAGCTGATTCTAGTTAATGTATGTGTTATAGTTTTATGTAGAATAAAACAGAAAGTGATGGGAATTAAATATTTCATTAAAACATTTTATTCATTTTATTTTACTCCATGTAACTTCAAATTAGTCATTGACATTAAATTATTGATTTTTTATGAATACCCCCTAAAACTTTTACACCATTAATGAAAATGAAAAATTGAAAATTTTCTTGTTTGAATGGAGTTTGAGATGGTAGAGGAAGAAAAGTGAAAATTTTAATCTTCACCAATGCCAACTTTTCCCTTATCTCTATTTCAATCATGAACAATCTAGACTTGATTCTATATTTGGTTTTTCCATGAAAATTTAGAAACATTCCAATTACAATATAAAAAAAATATTTTAATATATGCATGCCATTAAAAAATTTATTACATACAATCAATTCTAGTATGGTAAATTAAGGAAAATTAATCTCATTTTAAAATGATATTACATAAGGTTTTAAAAAATACAAAAACTATGTCAATATCATTTAATTTATCTAATAGTTGATCACCTTTTAGTGGAGGTAATGTAGTTACTTGTTCAGTTTTCCCATAAAATGTTCTCTTTTATGATTATTGTTTATTTCATCATGATAAAAATATCCAATAACCTAAAAACATAGTCTTCTATGAATGTTTCAACTAAATAAAGTATGTGTACTCTTCACAAATGTGACACGCCAACATCCCTTTAATGATATAGAATAAAATAATTCTATAAATAAAAAATTTATTTATCATCCAATACAACATGGACCTCAATATAAATTCTTCACTTCTATGAGAACTATAAATTTTAACACATGTATACCACATAAATGGGTCAAAATAAACCTCAATATCATTATTAGGCTGTTTTGTTCTAGATATAAGTAGATAAAACATAATTTTTCATCACTTAATGAATAAAAATAAAAATATGTTATAATTTACCAACATAACTGGACTTATACTATAAGTACTACTCTATACACCAAAAGTATTTACACCATCAGTAGATAAAACAATATGGGAGTTTCGCAGCTCGTTTCTATATTCAGGATACTCATAATAAATTTTATTCCACTTAGGAGAGTATATCAGATGATGAAGATTACGATATTTCATTTCTATATCTGAGTTCTATATCATTTCCTCATAGTTTCCTGATACCCATATGTTCTTCTACATCATGGAATGACTAAAAAGATCCATACAACTTTTAGAGGAATTTATTAATCATTCCTGTATTGATTCATGCCAAACTTATGGAATTTTATGAGTGATTCATGTTCATTAAGAAATAATATGAAATCATTTCAACATGTATATATATTTTTAAAGATCATTAATAATTAACCTATATTTAAATTAGCCACATATGTTCGACATGGAAGTTGATTTTCTTATTGTATCGCATCAGTTAGGAGACCAAGTAGTTCTGTAAAACTAGTGTCTCCCCATCCAATACTACTTTTCAAATTATATAATTTCAATAAAACTAAAAATACTATTTATATAAGGCCTCATCCTTAAACCTTACATAATCTTGAGTTATTAAAAGATTATACATTGAGGATCTTTTCAGGTTTAGAGTTTTAGAGAATTAGATCATAAAACTTGCATTATATTCCACATTTAGACAAAGTGGTTACATAAAAGATAGTATTGATTTTTTCCCATCAACGGAAACATATTTAAAATAAAACATGGATTCTTTATTGACACTTCCTTGACACTATCATCATATCATGTACCCTTCCCTTGACCTGTGAAAAACAATTCAAAAACATGGGATGAGCATAAAAAGCTCAGTAAGGGATATAAAAATATGGAAAGGAAACATGAGTACAAGTATACATAAGAATGAAATCATACTTTACCCATAAAACATAATCACATTAACATACCTCATAAAATCATGAATAAATCATAGAAATCATAAGACATATAGATAACTTGAGGCATTCATAACATTCTTAAATAGAGAGTAACCCTCTTGGTTATGTTTGGAATACCCATCACAGTATATTCCCTAAATATCTTCAGAGAAACCTTAACGTTTAGCCCCTTCATGTTACCCAATGCATTGGAGAGATATATCGAGCTCACCCACCCTTAGTTTATCACGGAACCACTCGTCTTCATAATAATGCCCAAGAACCATAACATAATCGTATCACATAAAACATGCATAAAGGAATCATAACATTTCCACTTTTCAATCACAAGATATCAATACAACACATTGATATAAAAACATTATGAAAACCATTTTCAATACCAAAATAAAATAAAAGTAAAACCTGGTATTTATTTTTCTTTAAACAAAAAGGTATGGCTTGTAGAGGAAGTCAAAACTCAAATAATGGTCATGGCGGTAGAGAAGTCGTTGTCACCACAAACATACGACAAAAATATTCCCTTTTGTCGTTTAGTAAAACGCTTTGTAAAAAATGGTTCCTTTCGGATAAATGTAAAAGTCAAAGGGGTTTATACACCGTATAAAAGAAGGTTGTGTATAAAACAAAATATTCCTCAATTAAAGGAGATTGAGACGAGGTCCCATTCAAAGACGGTATCCTTTGATTAAGGATAAATCAATTACATAATTATGTGTGACAAACTAATAAACCAAATATAAGTTGATATTAAGTGTAAAACAATCATAGGTTATTCACACATATTCATAGAACAACATATTCAAGGAGTACAATCTTATCCCAAAGAATCAAAATTGGGTTAAGAAGTTCCCCTGCAATAATTTGACAGCCTAACGACGTCACTACAAAATTCAGAAAATGAGTTGATGAGAGATAAAAAGGGTATCTCATCACTTGGACATAAAATTTAAATCAATAAGGATATAGAATAAAATATCCCAACATAATGTTATGTGAATTAAAAGACATAACAAAAGAAGTCTTTTAAAAAGTGGAGGGTGAATGGTTCCCTTACCGACATGGGTATCTTTCCAAACATACACCCCGTGATAGAAGGACAATACAACATTGATGTAAATAATAATAAATGAAATTATATTACACAATGAGTAAAATAATGTTCAGTAAATACACCACTCAATGGAAATTGTGGCAAATGTAGCATAAATCTCACGGGAATAAAAGTGAGATGAAAAATCCCTTATGAAAACTCGGCAGCCTAACGACGCCACATAAAACATCCAAAGATGGATTGATGAGATAAAATAGGGTCTCTAATAATATTACAATAAAATGTACAGAAGGAGGAATATAAAAGAACATCCCCCATCATAACAAAGAGGGGCTTAAAAGAAGTGACATAAAGGAGAGTACTTAAAAAGAAAGAGAGAGGTTAGATCTCTTATGAAAATTCCGCAGCCTAACGGCGCCACTCAAAACTTCCAAAATGGATTGATGAGAGAGAATAGGGTCTATAAACATATGAACATAAAAATTACAGTAATATTAATATAAAATAACATCCCAATCACAAGAAATATGAGCTTAAAATGAATGACATAAAAGAGTGTACTTAAAAAGAAAGAGAGGAGTAAGATCATTTACCTTGGGTCCGACTAGACACGATCGTTCTTTAATGTCCTGAATAATAAACTTGAGTTAATTTCTACTTGCATAAGAACCTTTTTAAAGTTCACTATTCCTTTTATATCACTTATTTCCATGTTATAAACATTATGTAATCATTTAAGTTAATAATGACTGTTTTGTCGATATTTGGTTCTTAAGTCGAAAGTGGACTTCTTACAATTACATGTTGTTCGTGTGGTCAAAGGTTCATTATATCCAGAATTATGTAAATGATTTGTATATTATATATATCATATATATCCAGAATATACATGTATTTATAATATTACATAATCATTTAGAGGTAAGAAATGAAATGCACCGTTTATGGAGACGGTAAGTCGTACGTACACATGAACGCTACTTTCATTTCTCTGTCATATTAATGGAATTAAAACTAAATGAGTGGTATGTATATTTTAATTCCAGAATTATATTAATCATTTATATGTAACATACATCATATATAATAACTTTAAATACATCCTTTATACATCCCACATATGGCATTAACGAATCAAATCACTTTGAGGGGGCGGTAGTCTGCACTTCCTAAAATGAAATTATCGTGTTTACCCACAATGGAAACCATAAGGGTATGCCATAAAAGAAAAATAAAGAAGCTTATGTAAAACATAAACATATTATATATGATATATAAATATAGATACATCTTAATGTCTACCTTTTAAGGTGTTATATGAGTGTTGAATAATCATCGTTTTGTGAGGCAGAAATTTGCCATCCACAGAAACAGAATGTTCTTTAACCATTTGATGGTGGTGTGTGTAAGTGTAGCTCTAATGCATCTTATAAAAACATCCTAGTATATTTATGATACTGGATATTTTACAAAAGAAATGAATAAAAAGAGTTTATGGGATTGGAGAAACAAAATAAAACAAAAGAACACAAGTGAAGACATTACCTTAAAATCAGGTAACCCTTTTTGATTTAAGCTCAAAGGCTTCCTTGAGAAGACTTATGCCCAATGTGAGGCTTCTAGAAGTAATATAGGGATGTGGAGAGGAAAAATGAGCTGGGTTTGACTGAGACAAATGATTTGGAAGTGTAGGTAAGGAGGTATAGGTGGGGGCCTTTTATAAGAGGAGAGGAGGGGCACTCTTGGAAAGTAAAGAAATGTTACCTTATTTTAAAAGGAGTTTAGGATTTAAAAGGTCACACATTGATATAATTATAGGATAAGGTGATAAGGTTTCTAAATCCACCAATAAAATAGTTTTTGGACCTGTGTAGTTCATAGATTTTACATTATCGTTTCATTTTATTTAGATCCTTTATTAATGAGGTAATCGCTGCATCATTATGATGTCATAAATAATTTTATTTCTATAATGTCTAAAAATTATAAAACAAATATCATGATGTAGTAAATCCTCTTATATTTCCAATGACTATTTATAGTAAAAAATATGACTTGTATAACCCCATGTAAATATTGTTTTAGTAAAACAACTCATGTTTGTGTCATTTTTACTTTTACATTAAATAAAAAGTTATTTATGTCATTTCCCAACCAAAGTGGCTCCATGGGGTCCCCAAGTTGACCCATGGTTTTCATGGTCATAAATGGAACATCCAATAAGGGTAGGACATGTGTCAAGCTCATCTCATATTATTAAAACATTATTTTTACCTTAAACTATACTAATTACCTCTAATCGCGATTAAAAACATAAAAGTTACTATTCACCAAAAATTTATTTTAAATACATTGAACCAAATTTTACATCTTAATGACAACCATGTATGTCAGATTTTTGAAATTCAAAACACAGAGCTGGAAATGTTTCATTTAAACGAAAAATCAGTTTCTTTAACTACCACTTAGTGGTTTCACTATACATCAAAAATTGATGTTTTTCAGAAAAATACCAAAAATTTACCCTAAGATATATTTGATATTCTGAAATCAAAAATGATGTCTATTTTAAAAAATTCAAAACATATATGTTCCATTAATTAATTAAATAATTAATTCCCATTGTCAAAACAAATAGTGTGTTTTTAAGAAACAATATCTATTAAAATATTGACACTAGTTTTAGTCCAATTTCAAATTGAAATTAATTCCAATGACCATTATTGGATTAAATGGTAAAGATATATTCTACTTTTACATTAAATACAATTAAAAAGATAATATAACCATATAAATCAATTATATTAAAAAGAGGTTTTGAATTAAAATACAACATTTTTCACTATTCATAAATAAATGAACTTTATCGGAAAGATACCAAAAATTTACACAAAGTA
This sequence comes from Viscum album, assembly GCA_963277665.1. Classification (NCBI taxonomy): domain Eukaryota; kingdom Viridiplantae; phylum Streptophyta; class Magnoliopsida; order Santalales; family Viscaceae; genus Viscum; species Viscum album. Next base: position 481,124,072 of record OY728141.1, read on the forward strand.
AATTTTGATGTATCAATTCTAAAGAAGAATTTTCTTTTGTCAAATCTTACACATAAAATTGTCAAAAAGTGGATTTAAAAGTGGTTCTCCATCAAAAGGCGATTAATCGACCTTCTAAAGATTATTAGAATGTTTACGCTTAAAATTGAATTCATTCACATTTTTAATCCTCTTAAATTTATTGTAAAATGTAAAAATATTTTAAAAACATATATAATAATTTTTTAGTTAGTTCTGTTCATTCCCTCCATTACAACGGCTAGGCGTTAACTACTATTTAAGATAATATTATTTTATTATTATAGTGAAGCGTAAGATTTCAAAGAAACTCGTTGTTGCATATTGGGTAAGCCATCAAGAATAGCATTCCCTTTAAATTAATATTAACATTTTATTCACAAATAGGGATAAATATAAAAATGTCATATTCTTTTTTTACCTGGGGTGTTACATCCTTCCCCTCTTTTGGGAATTGCGTCCTTGTAATTTTAAAAGTGGGCTCAGAATCTTCATTGAAAGTCCCACATCGGAATAAGAGTCGGTAAAAAAATCACTTTAAAAGAATAAAAGAGGAGTATAGAGGTCACCCTAGTTAACCCATACTAGGATTCCATGTAAGAAAATATGGAAATGGAGAAAAAAACAAAGGGTCATGTTCTAAGGGAGAGTGATAATAAACATGTGTAGGAGAAAGTTAACCACAAGAAAATCACAAACTTATGATGGGTTAAACTGTATTCGATTCCCCAGTAGGAAAAGTTAGAAACCAACATTTATGTTTTAAGTTTCTTTTTATTGAGTAATTTATTCATAAGGAAACATAATCACTTATCATGTTGACTTCCAACTTTTATTATATTTCTTACACAAACTCATTTTTTCTCCAAAAGATGAGTATTTAGGAAGACTTGTTCACATTAAGAGTACTATAATAAACTTCTAGAGAATCACCTAATCCACAAAAGAGAACTATATACTTCCCATGTCTTTAGACTTTAACCAAAACCAAAACCAAAATAGTTATTACAAGATCTGATAATCCAGAAAAGGATAAGCCTTTATAAAAAGAAAATATATTCTTAATCTCTAAAATTTGTCCAACAAAACCCAAAGTTCAACGAGAACCATTTGATAAACAATTTGTCCATAAAATTCTTCAAAGTAAACCAAACTAAGATTGAAACCCAAATATTTGAAGGATTTTGTCACATAGTCTTCCAAGGTACAAATTAACTTTTATCTCCAAATAACATCAGTTGCTCTTAAATTCTCATATTGAAAAGTAATTAACCTAATCACATATCCTCGATGATAGGTTAATAATTTCAATAGATAACCCAAAATTAACTTACTCTTGATTCCTAAAATCATCTAACAAAAAATAATTAGTCAAACTAACTAGGGACATCACGTAGTCTAGTGGTAGGCGATAAATACCAGTCGCACTTTTGTTGTCGGTTCGATTCTCACAGCTTTGTCCGACGCGACGGGTTGTCACACGATCTGCGTGTTGTCCTTTTTCCAAAACTATATAATTCTTAAAACATTCCCCAAAACTAGATAAAATCTTCAAAAATGATCATAACATATTTTAACCTCAAGTTTATCTCATGCCTTTCATTTTCCATCATAACATATAATAACCCATAATTACCTCAAAAGCAAGGATAATATAAACTCTAATGGTTACCTTTATAATTAATACCTAAACATCCACATCGATTGGTAATCTCGTAAATGATGCATTATAGATCATACCAAAGTTCAAGTGGTTGATCATGACTCCTTGATAGTTGGTTTAGAACAACCATGAGTTTCCTCATTGAATCCCCCATTTTATCTAGTATCTTAATTAGAGAACCACCACAGTTTCCTTCAAAACTGTTGTCTCTTTGTTTCCTGCTAGATCCATCCATTCACTAAAAACAGAAATGTTAGTGAGAGTATATCAACAAAACCGTCATGTACTAATGAGGAAGGTAAACACTAAGATATACTTACTCATTCACTTTATCTAAAACTAGGACTCTTTTTGAGATCCTTACCATTATGGTAATGTCACTTGTGCTTAGAGAATACACTAACCTCTAAATTTATCTAAACCGACCTCTGAAACCAACTATAAGGCCCTAGCCTTAAACCGTACTTAATCTTGAGTTATTACAATATTACACATTAAGGATCTTTTCAGGTTTAGAGTTTTAGAGAATTAGATCATAAAACTTTCATTACATTCCACATTTAAAAAAAGTGGTTACATAAAAGATAGTATTCATTTTTCCCATCAACAGAAACATATTTAAAATAAAACATGGATTCTTTCTTGACATTTCCTTGACACTATCATCATATCATGTACCCTTCCCTTGACCTGTGAAAAACATTTCAAAAACTTGGGATGAGCATAAAAAGCACATTAAGGGATATAAAAATATGTAAAGGAAACATGAGTACATGTATACATAAGAATGAAATCATACTTTACCCATAAAACATAATCACTTTAACATACCTCATAAAATGATGAATAAATCATAGAAATCATAATACATAAAGGTAACTTGAGGCATTCATAACATTCTTACATAGGGAGTAACCCTCTTGGAATACCCATCACAGTATATTCCCTAAATCTCTTCACAGAAACCTTAAGCTTTAACCCCTTCGCATTACCCAATGCATTGAGGAGCTATATCAGGCTCACCCTCCCTTAGTTTATCATGGAACCACCCATCTTCATAATAATTCCCAAGAACCATAACATAATCGTATCACATAAAACATGCATAAAGGAAACATAACATTTCCACTTTTTCAATCACAAGATATCAATAAAACACATTGATATAAAAACATTATGAAAACCATTTTCAATACCAAAATAAAAGAAAAGTAAAACATGGTATTTATTTTTCTTTTAACAAAAAGTTATGGCTTGTAGAGGAAGTCGAAACTCAAATAATGGTCACGGTGGCGGAGAAGTCGTTGTCGCCACATACGTACGACAATAACATTCCCTTTTGTCGTTTAGTAAAACGCTTTGTATAAAAAAGATTACTTTCATATAAACATAAAAGTCAAAGGGGTTTATACACCGTATAAAAGAAGGTTGTGTATAAAACAAAATATGCCTCAATAAAAGGAGATTGAGACAATGTCCCATACAAAGACGGTAACCTTGGATTAAGGATAAATCAATTACATAATTATGTGTGACAAACTAACACACAAAATATAAGTGGATATTTAGTGTAAAACAATCAGAGGTTATTCACACATATTCATATAAATTCATATTCAAGGAGTACAAGTTTATCCCAAAGAATCAAAATTGGTTTTAGAAGATCCCTTGAAAAAATTTGACATCCTAACGGCGTCACTAAAAAATTCAAATAATGAGTTGATGAGAGATAAAAATAGTATCTCATCACATGGAAATAAAATTTAAATCAATAAGGATATAGAAGAACATATCCCAACATAATGTTATGTGAATTAAAAGACATAACAAAACAAGTCTTTTAAAAAGAGGAGGGTGAAAGGTTCCCTTACCGACATGGGTATCTTTTGAAACATATACCCCGTGAAAGAAGGAAAATACAACATTGATATAAATACTCATAAATGAAATTATATTACACAATGATTAAGTTAATGTTCAGTACATAAACCACTCAATGAAAATTGTGTCAAATGTATCATAAATCTCACGACAATAAAAATGAGATGAAAAATCCCTTACGAAAACTCAGCAGCCTAACGATGCCACTTAAAACTTCCAAAAACGGATTGATGAGATAAAATAGGGTCTCTCATCATATTATAATAAAATGTACAGAAATAGGAATATAAAATAACATCCCCCATCATAACAAATAAGAGCTTAAAAAAAGTGACATAATGGAGAGTACATAAAAAGAAAGAGAGAGGTTAGATCTCTTACGAAAATTCGGCAGCCTAACGGTGCCACTCAAAACTTCCAAAATGGATTGATGAGAGAGAATAGGGTCTCTCATCATATGAAAAGAAAAATTACAGTAAGATTAATATAAAATAACATCCCAATCACAAGAAAGATGAGCTTAAAAGTAATGACATAAAAGAGTTTACTTAAAAAGAAAGAGAGGCGTAAGATCCCTTACCTCGGGTCCGAATTGACTCAATCATTCTTTAAGGTCCTGAATAATAAACATGAGTTAATTTCAACTTTCTTAAGAACATTTTTCATGTTCATTATTCCTTTTATATCACTTATTTCCATGATATAAAAATTATGTAATCATTTAAGTTAATAATGTTTGTTTTGTCGATATTTGGTTCTTAAGTCGAAAGTGGACTTCTTACAATTACATGTTGTTTGTGTGGTCAAAGGTTCATTATATCCAGAATGATATTCATGATTGGGATATCATATATATCATATATATCCATAATATACATGTATTTATAATATTACATAATCATTTAGAGGTATGAAATGAAATGCACCGTTCATGGAGATGGTAAGCTGTACGTACGCAAGAACGCTACTATAATTTCTATGTCTTATTAATGGAATTAAAACTAAATGAGAGTTATGTATATTTTAATTACAGAATTATATTCACAATTTATATGTAACATACATCATATATAATAACTTTAAATACATCCTTTATACTTCCCACATATGGCATTAATGAATCAAATCACTTTGAGGGGGCGGTAGTCCGCACTTCCTAAAATGAAATTAACATGTTTACCCACAATAGAAACCATAAAGTTATGCCACAAAATAAAAATACAGAATATTAAGTAAAACATAAAAATATTATATATCATATATAAATATAGTTACATCTTAATGGAAACCTTTTAAGGTTGTATATGAGTGTTGAACAATCATCGTTTTGTGAGGCAGAAATTCACCATCAACAGAAACAGTATGTTATTTAACCATTTTATGTAGGTATGTGGAAGTGTAGATCGAATGCTTATTATAACAAAATCCTAGTATATTTTATATACTGGATTTGTTACAAAAGAAATTAATAAAAAGAGTATAGGGGGTTGGAGAAGCAAAATAAAACAAAAGAACACAAGTGAAGACATTACCTTAAAATCGGGTAACCCTTTTTGATTTGAGATCAAAAGATTTTATGAGAAGACTTATGCCCAAATTGAGGCTACTAGGTGTAATAGAGGGATGTGGAGAGGCAAAATGATCAGGGGTTGTCTGAGCCAAATGCTTTGGAAGTGTGGGTAAGGAGGAAGAGGTGGGGGCCTTTTATAAGAAGAGAGGAGGGGCACTCTTGAAAAGTAAAGAAATGTTACTTCATTTGAAAATTATTTTCGGATTTAAAAGGTCCCACATTGATACAATTATAGGATAACGTGATAAGGTTTTGAAATCCACCAATCAAATATGTTTTGGAAATGTTTAGGTCATATAATTTACATTATCTTTTCATTTTATTTAAATCCTTTATTAATGAGGTAATCGCTGCATCATTATGATGTCATAAATAATTTTATTTATTTAATGTCTAAAAATTATAAAACAAATATCATGATGTAGGAAATATTTTTAGCCTTTCAATGAGTATTTATAGTCAAAAATCTGATTTGTATAACCCCATGTAAAAATTGTTTTAGTAAAACAACTCATGTTTGTATCATTTTTACTTTTACATTATATAAAATGTAATTTATGTCATTTCCCAACCAAAGTGGCTTCATGGGGTCCCTAAGTTGACCCATGGATTTTATTGGTCGGCCATGACACATCCAATAAGGGTAACACAAGTGTCAAGCTCATCTCATATTATTAAAACATTATTATTTCCTTAAACTACACTAATTACCTCTAATCGCGATTAAAAACTTAAAAGTTACTATTCACCAAAAAATTATTTTAATTCCATTGAACCACATTTTACTTCTTAATTAAAACCATGTATGTCGGATTTTTGAAATTCAAAACACAGAGCTGGAAATGTTTCATTTAAACGAAAAATCAATTTCTTTAACTACCACTTAGTGGTTTCACTATTCATCAAAAATTGATGTTTTTCAGAAAAATACCAAAAATTCACCATAAGCGATATTTGATATTCCGAACTCAAAAATGATGAATATTTTAAAAAATTAAAAACATATAAGTTTCATTAATTAATTTAATAATTAATTCCCGCTGTCAAAACAAATAGCGTGTTTTTAAGAAACAATATCCATCAAAAGATTAACACTAGTTTAAGTCCAATTTCAAATTGAAATTAATTCCAATGACCGTTATTGGATTAAATGGTAAAAATATATTCTATTTTTACTTTAAAAACAATTCAAAATATAATCTAATTATATAAATACATTAGATTAAAAAGAGGTTTTGAATTAAAATACAACATTTTTCACTATTCACAAAAAAATGAACTTTATCAGAAAGATACCAAAAATTTACACAAAGTAAATTTTGATGTCTCGATTATAAAGAAGAATTTTATTTTGTAAAATATAACACATTAAATTGTCAAAATGTGGATTTAAAAGAGGTTCTCCATCAAAAGGCGGTTAATCGACCTTCAAAAGATTATTAGAATTTTTACACTTAAAATTGAATTCATTCAAATTTATAATCCTCTCACAATTATTGTAAAAAGTAAAAATATTTGAAAAACGTATATAATCATTTTTTAGTTGGTTCTATTCATTCCCTCCATTACATCGGCTAGGCGTTAACTACCATTTTAGATAATATTATTTTATCATTATAGTGCAACGTAAGATTTCAAAGAAACTCGTTGTTGCATATTGGGTAAGCCATCAAGCATAGCGTTCCCTTTAAATTAATATTATTATTTTATTCAAAAATAGGGATAAATATAAAAAATTCATATTATTTATTTACCTGGGGTGTCACAATGTATTTAGAATAACCAGTATCAAATGGTCGCTTAGCACAAATAAGTAATTTTTTAAAAAACACTCAAAAATTACAAAGGCTATATTCAATTTCCATTTTCATTTCTTTCATATGATCTCCATAATTATTTAAACATGTATTCATATCAAATGTTCCATTAACCATAGTATCATTTTAATATATTAACAAATTCATATTTCCCCCCAGTTTAGTCCAAAATTTATATCTTTGTTATATTCCATGAAAAATAAAATGTTCTTACAACTCTTCTATACTATTTTCTTTTGAATAAAAAATTGTAAATATAGTTAAAGGATTTGATTTGGGTTGTAGGAATTATATATTGAAAACTTTGTGAATTCATTAAGTCCATCTTCATGCTATTTTTATATAAGATTAAATTATATCCATTTTAAATTTATATCATCATGTTAGGATAATATAATATTTATTTTTCACATAAAAAATATTTACAGAGAAGATTTTAATAATCAAAGGATAATTCTATAGATAATTATAATATGGGGAACCAAACATTTGAATGATATTGATTATTATTCTTGACAAGTTATAATTTTACACAAGGGTGACATGGAAAGAAACAACTTGCTGTAAACATGTGGTTGTTTTTATAACTTCTTTATTCGATGTTGTGTGGGATAAAAAAATTGTAATAAATATTTCAGTTAAAAAGAATTATTTATTATGTGATGGTAGACTTCCCTTGTAAATAATCATTCTCTATTTTAGTTTAATTGCGACCTAGAATTCTAAATTTGTGTAAAAATATTGTTCCTAAAAACATACAAGGTCATGTAATCATTATATTTTGGCACAGGGTCAAGGAGATTATAATTTCAAGAAATTAATTGAGGAAAATTTCATGAATAAAATAAGTGAAGTTAGATACCATGTTACACTATTTTTCTATAGATTTTTATAGACCACGTAATATAGGAATAAAAAAAATATTTTTATACTATAACCCGATAACGAACCTATAATTCAAAAAAAATTTAGTTTTGGATATTATATATAATTCACATATCCTAAAATATATAAAACGTATGTTCAATTTACCTAAAAACACCACACATATCATCCATTAATAAAAATTCAAAAAAAATAGTTAAAGTGGATTTCACATCCATGATATCTAAATCATTTTATTAATATGAAGATGAAACAAATACATAATGAGTTACAAGGATCCAATAACAACTAATATGGGGGATGAATTAGTTGTTCACTTTTTATAAGTTTCAAAACATCTATAAGCATAACCCATAATACCTGTTTAGATTTATATCTTTATTAACCTTTAGGAAATACTTGTTCATGAAAAGGTAGAAAAGAATGAAAATCACACAATATTCACATGTTTGGTCTCTGTGTGAGAACCTATTTCTTTTCCATAGAAACTCTCAAGGGTCTATGTAAATTCACTATTAAAAAGTGAAAGTGAATACATATTATGACAACTCGCATTAGAAACCTGATATCTCTTGAAAGAATACATTATACTTAATCCCTTCAGTTTACAATGTTTTATTATAAAACAATTTATTAAAAAAAATAAAAACATTATCAAATATGATCCACAAAATTCTCATTCTGAATCCTCAGTCTAATTTGGCTGAGTCTGATCTTCTCATTATGGTAATAATGGTTATGATTTTTCTCTACCCAAAATTTCAAAAAAAATCTTCTTGAATATAATGGGAACTTTTCACTTTTAATTATAATGAACTATTCCATTTGTGAGTATGTAAATGTTAAAAATGAACGAATGATCTGAGAATGTATCTATCGAAAAAATGAAAATAAAAAGTAGGAACCATGGAATCTTTCCCACTTTTTAAGACCTCAAAAAATACATTAATATCTCATCTTTAATGTTTGATATTTGACTACATCAAACCTATATAAATTTATCCAAAATTTAGGAAAAATTGAAAGTCAATTTTGACTTCTTCAACATTTCATATCTTTCTCAAACTGATAATGTAGGATCTTGGTTCGTATTTTCAGATAATGTTGGTTCTTATTTCAATATAATTTTGGTTCTAATATCTATAGAATGTTAATTCCAATTTATATAGAATATTGAATATTATTTTCACAAAATTTTGGTTTTACTTTCCTTAGAATCATGGTTCTTTTAGTGCTTAGAAAACATGTTCTGAATTACTCAGAATCATGGTTCCTTTTTTTCTTAGAAAACTGGTTAAATTTTCTCATAATATCGGTTTCGTTTTTTCTCAAATAACTAGTACTGATTTGTTCAAAAACATTTTTCAGATTTACTCAGAAAACCGGTTATGATTTTCTTAGAAACATAGTTCCAATTTTCTTAGAAACATAGATCCTGTTTTCCCAGAAACCTGGTTCCAATTTTCTCAGAATCTTAGCTCTGTTTTTTCTTATAAAATTAGTTCTGATTTTCTGAGAATCTATGTTCCTTTTTGTCGAGAAAATTAGTTATGATTTTCTTAGATTCATGGTTTCAATTTTCTCATAAAACTAGTTCCAATTTTCTCAAAAACATTTCTTTGATTTGCTAATAAACAGGGTCAAAAATTCTCAGAAAATTGGTTCTAATTTTCGTTGATAAATCTTTCCGATTATCTCAAAATACTGGATCTGATTTGTGCAGAATGTTGGTTCCATTTTGTGCATAATGTTGTTTATGATTTATTCAAAATGTTGATTATTATTTTCTTAGAATACTCGATTTTATTTTTACAGAATATTGGTTCCATTTTGTGAAGAATGTTTGTTAGAATTTTCATAGAAAAATATGGATTCTTATTTTTTTATTCTTTTTAGTGTTTTTGATTTCCTTAAACATGTCCACCATTTATTTAAAAGATTTTACCTTGAAGGTTTTAATGAATTATGAGAACTTCTTGATCAGCAAAGCATCATATTATTTTGTTTAGAATGATTGAAATTTTTTCTATCTTCTGAATTCTCAATATTCATCAAAATAATCTTTCAAAAATCATCAAAAACAAAAATATTTCTTCATTTAGAAACATCTGCCTTGAGAAACATCATTCATTCTAACTTAGAAACTTAATTATTCTTAGATAATAAAACCATCCTTATACAAAAAAGTTATTTTTTAAAAAATTCTAAAACATTTTTAGAAACAATTTATCATAATGGTACTTCAATCCACCCCCCCCCCATTAGATTTTTTAACACCCCCCATTAACAGCTTTTCCAACTCTCATATTTCTTCACAAATCATGGTTTACAAGAAACTCATGTTTTTTTACTTTTATCAAAACATATAATTTCCCCAATGAGAGTGTCTTAACACCACACTACTGGATAAAGTAATTTTTTTTTGAATAAATTCCATCCCTCTATGGAAAGAAAATATATTTCGGCCATGTAATGATAACTCGACCTCACTTTTCTTCTTCTGTAAATATTATCCTTTCATTTCTCAATTTTCCTTTTCATTCCCCCATTATATGACAACCATAGATTCAAATTCAAAAAAATGATGACAAGTAAAACATCTTACAAAGTAGTAATTTGTTACTTTCTCTCCCCTTTTTTCAACATAATATAATGTATGGGGGGTGATTCCTTATGAGGTTTAAGAAGACATGGGAGGAGGAGGAACATGATGTTGTAGACTTAATTCAAAAAACCCTTCCTTAGAATTTTTTTTAAAAATAAAATAAATCTGATATGTTGTTGAAATGTATTCTTGAAAAACATTCCAGGCATCAACTTCACTTTTATAAAGCGAAACATTATATCAATGTGTTTTTATCATTAATGTTGGACTAGATTCTTAGAAAGATCAATTGCACTCTCATTATCCAAAAGTATCTCCAATAGTTTAGAAACATTTACTTTAAAATATTCCAAATGAACTTCCATCCACAAAATTTTAGTTCAAGCTTTAGTTGCCGCAAAATATTTGGATTTAGATGTTCTCAAAGTTACTAAACATTGTTTCTTATAATGCCAACTCACACAACATTCAACCTGAAAAAATGTTCCTCCTAATTTTAAATTTTTATCATTACAATCTCCGGCCCAATTAGTATCAGTAAAACCATGAAAAAGTATCTCACCCTTTCTTTTTTATAACAACTCATGTGAAGTTGTTCCTTTAACAAATCCCAAAATCCACTTTGTAGTAAAAAAAAGTGATTATTTATGATAACTTTGATATCTAAAATAAAACATCATATCATAAAAATATCATTCCATGAATCATTAAGGTAAACGTGACTTCATATTATCTTCTGAAAGTCATTTTGATTCACACTTATTCCAGGTTCATCTATACTTATCTTTGAGCTCACTAAAAAAGGAGTTAAAACTTCTTTGGATTTAGCCATCCCAGAAATCATTAACAATTCCCTGGCATACTTTTCTTGAAATAAAAAATATATTTTTCCATTTGTTGAACATGTAAGAGAAAAAACAATGTTAGTTCTCCCAATGTTTATGTTTCAAAATTCTTATTCATTTATTCCGAACAATATTCAAAAACATTTTCTTCATCCACAGAAAAAATTATATCATCAAAATGAACAATAAAAAATAAACTTATAGAGTCAACATATTTCACATTAATGATTCTATCAACATTTCCTTTAGATATGTTCATCATTATCAAGCAATTTTCAAGCTTCGAATACCAAGAATTTGGATCTTGTTTCCACCCATACAAAGATATTTTCAATTTAAAAACTTTTGTTTCATCCTCATTATAATGAATTCCACAAGACTGATCAATGTAAACTTCTTGCTCAATCTCATCATTTATGAAAATGAATTTACATCCATCTAATAAACTTTTTAATTATAATGAGAAACCATTTCAAGAAACATTAAAATAGTTTCTCACCTTACAATAGGGGTAAAGGTTTCATCAAAATACACACCTTCCACCTATACATATCATTTACAAAAATTATTTCTTTGTTTCTTGAAACTTATCTATTATCATTCAATTTTCCTCTATAAACCCACTTGGTTCCGATAACTTTTTTATTTTATAGACTTCGAACAAGTTCCCATGTTTCATTCTTATCAATAAAATCCAACTCTTAATTCATATCATCCAACAATTATTTATGTTGAATGGCCTATGAAACTGATTTTATTTCACCTTTATGGATTTGTGAAGTATGATTTTCTAATCTCAACATCTTTTTGGTATGAACCAAATCTTTATGATTCCCAATAATATTTTTAGATTAAACATGATTTCTTAAGGTAGGAAATTTCAATGTTTCTTTCTGAAAAGAAATTTTCACATCACATGATTCATCTAAATCCTAAAAAAAATGTTTGGAATTACTTTCAATATTTTTGTAAATGACAAATTAATCCTCCTCAACATTATCAACAATATTTTTTAAGGAACGTTGATTTTCAATTACCTTCACCACATACAAGTCCAACAACTTCTGTAAACATTTTCCCAACATTTTTAACTTCTCTCATTTGGTGAATAGCCCATGAATGTTTATTCGTCATCTTTCTCATCGAAATTTCCCAAATCCAGGTTTTTAAACTTGAGAAAATAGGGGCTTCCAAATTTTTTGAAGTATTTCAATGATGGTTTTTTATACCACATTTCATAAGGAGTCATGTTGTTTTCTGGTCTCAAAAAGCATCTATTTTGAACATGTACAGTAGTACTAACAGATTATCTCCAAAATAATTTTGAAATTTTATATTCTTCTAACATACATCTTCTAATTTCCACCAAGATTCTATTATTTCATTTTGGTACTCCATTTTATTGGATTATAGTTAGCTCTATAGTGATTATTGATACAATGATTTCTCATATATGCTTCAAATTAATTATTTTTGAATTTGGAACCATTATCAATTCTCAATATCTTGATGGAAACGCCCAATAATTTCTTAATATATTTTATGAATATTTTGAACATTTCAATAGGCTTTGACTTGTGCTTCATGAAAATGATGCTTGTCATCCATGTGACATCATAAATAAAAGTGATAATGTATAAGTCTAACTTTATTGATCAATGTATCATAAATAAAAATAAATCATATTGAGTAATCTCAAGTTGTTTGAAAGATTGAATCTCTACTCTTTTATGACTTTTATTATTTATCTTTCCTTTTTGGCATGTAATACAAGCATCATCATCTCTTCTTTTCAGTTCTGGAAAATTATTATTCGCATCAACATTCTTAATTTTATTAATTTGTTTCTTCCCATGGTGGCCAAGTCTTCAGTGACAAAACTTTTTTTCATCTTCACCACTCAAGTAACATGATTTATTGAATTATCCTTTTAGAAAGAGATCCCCACTAGTTATTTCCCATTTTGTAATGACTTCATAATATTTTATACTTTTGATGATACAATAATCCATTATGAATGTTAATTCTTTTACATCATCAAAAAGATGACTTATATAAATTGATTTATGTTTTATCCCATCAACAAGAAAAACATCCTTATATTTTAATTTCACTACTACAATATCTGCTTTTCTGATTCCTTTGATTGTGAAGGAACTACCATTTCCCAAAGTAACTGCTCCTCCATCATGAATTTAAACATGTTTCAAGATATTTATATCATGTGTCATATGTGAAGAATGACCACTAACAATAATCCACGGTTTGTTCCTCTTACTTTATTTCAAAGTTGCCTCCACAATAAAAGTTTTTTCCTCAACCATCTTTTTTTATCTTTCTTTTCATTTATTTTATAAGAAAAATGATTTGGAAGGAGTGAAATATATATTAAAAAATGATGACTAGACCGATCACATAATCCATAAATAGCTTCCAAACATTCATATTGATTCATTTTTTGGAAGGATTCTAACATCTTGAAAATTTACCTTTTCAACGTCCTCTATGTTATGAAAGTTACTCATTATTCTATCACTATTTTTTCCATTTTTCTCAATCCTTCTTCTGTGTAAACATATGTAGTGACAATAATTATATGATCTATGTCCATAGATTCCACAAAAACATAAATATCCCTAAAATATGGATTTTCTATTTAAGAAATATCTTTCTATATTGAAACTTTTTTGAGGTTGGTATCTTTTTTCATATATAACATGCTCAGGATGTGGACCATCTTTTCTTTTGAGTAATTTGTCTAATTTTTTTTAATTGATATGTTTATCACTTACTTTATTTACCCAATATTTCCCAATACCTATTTTGGAACCTAAAATGTTAAAGGAATCATATGAAACATTCTTTTTGGAAAGAGAATATTTCACCTGATTCCCGTATTGAGCCTTCTCGGCAACATCATAGGTCTCATATATTACTTCTAAACCATTGCTAAAGTTTTCATTCATCCATCTCAATGTAATTTAGGACTCATGAAATTTTTATTGTAACATAGCCTCAATATTATTTCTATGATCTTCAATCATCATTCTTTATACAAAAATCCTATGTTTTATCCATAGAATCTTTTGATTCTATTCATCCTCCCACTTGATGAAATATTTTCTTACACCATCAACTTATTCACGATCATTATTGATTAATCAATTTTATTTTTTTGATAGTTTTGTTTTGGTCATGACATGAAACATTTTTATTTTTGATATGAAACTATATATATGATTTTTCAACACATTATTCATTATATAAGGAACTTCTTGTTTTGTCAACATTGTCAATGAATGTTCTGAAATTTTCTAAACATTCATCATTAGATTAATTATTGTCACCTGATTATGATTTTACTTTCTTACTCTATAAACTTAATTTGTTTCCAGAAAACTTCTTATTGTATCTTTTAGAATAATTTTATTCATTATAATTTTTGGCCCAATTCTTCAATTAAGGTTTTTCATCAGAATCATCTCAATATTCTCCAACATTATTCTTTGGGAAATTCGTAGAAAAGTGTCTGATTACACCACACTAAAAACATTTCAGAGTATATTTACCTCCATACTTTCATCTTCTCTTTAATATTTCTTGGATATTAGAGACCTTATTTTTTCACTCATCTCATTACCCTATTTATCTTTAGACTCACAAGGATATTCTTCTTTAATGTCTTGGATTTGAATCTTTATCATAGATTCAAAATCCATTCCATCTTTCATATTAATTTTAAACATACATGATTTTGTCATTTTATAAAAAATAATAATTTTGTACTTTTCATTAAGAGATAAATAATCCTTATCTTCTGAAGAATAAATTTTAGAATCCAACATGTCTAGAACGTTTCTCATAATTTTATTCACAATTATTTAATCTTACAATACATCTCTGAATCCTCTAATGTTGCAAAAAAATTTATTTTCTCTAGTGAAGTATTCATCAATTGTTTCTTCATCCCTTATTCTAATGTCAACATATATTCTACACTAGATTTGGAGCTTTCCTTCTATGACTATAGTATTCCCTTCAAAAATAATTTTCATCTAGTCCCATATAGTTTTAGATTTATTGAGACCCTTCACCTTATGATAAACATTTTTTGATAAGGATAAAGGGATTTATTTTCAACATTTCAATCAACTTAAATATTTATTATATTAATAAACATCATAGGATCATCATTCTCAATAGGTGGAAAAACAATAGTAGCATCATCAACAACATCTAAGCCAAGAGATAAAAGATAAGGAATCATTATATATTTCCATCCATAAAAAAAATTCCATTGAAAGTATGAATTCCTATTATGTTTATAGAATTTATATTATCGATGATAAGGATTCAACAAGGGAATCTACCATTTAATTAAAATTGAAGTTCCAAGGATCAAATACCAGTTGAGAAGGGGAGGTAAAATTAGTTGTTAACCCTTTAGATTTTTTAAAACCACTAGAAACATAATCCTTGTAACTTTTCAAGATTTATATATGTATCATCCTTTAGTAAATTCTCATTTATTAAAAGGAAGGAAAGTATGAAAAGAAAATAATATTTCTATGTGTTGGCCTTATTTTAAGAACCTATGTTTTTTCCATAGCCACTCCCATGGGTGTACAAAAATTTACTATTATGAAGAAGTGAATTCAACTTGTGTCAACTCCTATTAGACACCTTATATCTCCTAATATAGAAGATTAATCTAACTCCTATCAGTTTAAAATTTTTTCTTATAAAACATTTTAACAAAAAAAAAGATAAAAAAAATTATGTAATATGATCCTTAAAATTATCATTCCAAACCCTCAGTCTGATTTGGATGAGTCTAATCTTCTTCATAGGGTAATGATGGTTCATATTTTCTCTGCTAAAAATCTCAAAAAAAATATTCTTCAATATGATGGGAATTATTAACATAAAATTCTTTAGTGCTCCATTTTTCTCACTTATGTAAATGTTGAAAATGAATGAATGAATTGAGAAACTATTTATGAAAAACTCAAAAATAAAAGGTGGGAAACGTTAAATAATTCATGCTTCCCTAAATCTACAATACCATGAAAATATCTCTCATTTAAGGTTCAAAATTTGACTTCTTAATATGTCTAAAAATTTCACTTAAATTTATGAAAAATTGAAATTCATGTTTGACATATTCAACATTTAATATCTTTCTCCTAACGATAATGATTGATCTTGGTTCTGATTTTCATAGAATGTTGGTTCTGATTTCTAGGGAATTTTGGTTCTGATTTCTATAGAATGTTTGTTCCGATTTTCACAAAATGTTGGTTCTAGTTTCTATAGAATCTTGGTTTCTTTTTGTCTTGCAAAACAGGTTCTAATTTCCTCAATATCATGGTCCAATTTTTTCTCTAAAAACTGGTTACAATTTTCTTAGAATCTTGGTTCTATTGTTTTCTCAAAAAAGTAGTTCTGATTTTCCCAGAAACATGGTGGTTATTTTCTCAGAAACATTGTTATAATTTTTTTAGAAAACTAGTTTGGATTTTCTAAAAAACATAGTTTTAATTTTCATAAAAGATTAGTTTTTATTTTTTCCAAAACATGGATATGATTTGCCTAAAATACTGGTTTCTGTTTTTTATTAGAAAAATGGTTACCAGTTGGTTAGAATATTGGTACCATTTTTTATTAGTAAACTGGTTTGGATTTTCTCTGAAACTTTTTTTCGATTTTCTCAGAAAACAGGTTTTAATGTTATCAAAAACATGGTTCTAATTTTATTAGATAACTGGTCCTGATTTTCTCAGAAACATGGCTATGATTTTCTCAGAAACATGGTGCTGATTTTCATAGAAACGTGGTTCATATTATCTAAGAAAACTAGTTCGGATTTCCTCAAAATACTCGATCTAATATGTGTAGAATCCTGTTTTCATTTTTTGCCGAATATTGGTTCTTATATTTGTAGAAAGTTGGTTATGATTTTCTCATAATATAGCATCCGATTTTTGAAGAATTTTGGTTCTATTTTGTGCATAATGTTAGTTCTTATTTTTAAATAAAATTTTTGGATCCAATTCATATTATTCTTTTTAATGATTCTGATTTATTCAAAAATATCAAACATTTATTCAATAATATTTTACCATGAATATTTTTAGGATTTCTGAGAAATTCTTGATCAGAAAAGGATCATTTGATTTTATTTAGAAGGCTTGAGAAATCATCAGCAAATGAAGGACTTATTCATTTAGAAAATTCTGTCTTCAGAAACTTCTTTCTTTCTAACTCAGAAACTTCATTCATCATAGATAACAAAAACATTCATATACAAAAATAGTTAGTTGTTAAAAAATAAAAAAAATTTGTTAAAAAAATTATCACAATGTTACTTCACATACCCATACACCTAAAAGCATGACTAAATTATTCCTTTTCCGTCCATCATATTTTTGATTAGTAGATAATAAAATGAACTTAAAAAATCATTTTCTCAAAATCTACATTATCCAATGAACACTCAAAACACATTTATTATGAAATGACTAATTTTTTTACTATTTTTCATAATTATAACATTAAACTATATAGATACATTTTATACATTAAATCATATATTTAATATGACGAATCTTCATAAAAAAGATAATTTATAGAATTTAAAGATTCTCACTCCTTTCTAAGAATAAAAATATATGCCCTAATAACAATTGACTTAACTTAAACAAGAAAAGTTTCAAGAACCAACCCCATTATTACTCTTATTAAGTCTCCAATGAAATGAATAGTGGCCTCTAAATCATTCTTCCAATAGGACATCACATCAAGACTTCATAAATTAATGAATTAATAATAAAATGGCATAATAGAAAATAAAATAAAAAAACATTTCTCACCTTAGAATAACTAAACCACTACCCTATACATCATACATTCATTACCTCAATAATATAAAGATCAAAAGAAGAAATTACATCCCTAATACTCAATTTATGATTAAATATAAATAATTTAAGTAAAGGATTTATTTTTAATTATGGACATTTTATTTACATAATCAACTAAAAATGTTTTTGAATAGTGAATAGGGGATAAAAAATGATACTAATGTTAGTTTAAGATATTATTTTATCCGAACAATAAAAAAATGAATCCCAAAATTTAGACTCTACCAATTAATTGAAATAACATCTTGCAATATCTATAAATATTCAAGAAAAATATTTCATAAAAAACATAAATATAGAAAATTCAATCATAATTGACTTATGTTAATATGAGAACAATTGAGGAATGTTGGAATAATTCTCATTGGTAAGACACTGAAATAAAAAATTATCTTCCAATGAAAAGAAAAACTATATTGTATCATTTAAATTCAACAATATTATAATTAAATAATGTGAAAAATAATGTTTTAAAGCATGTGAGTTTAGTTTGATATCAAATTTTTTTCCATATGTAATGTTATTAAAAATTTAATTAAAAATAATTTTAATATAACCCAAAAACCAAAAAACATAATATATAGAATATGTAAATTTATTAATATATAATAATATAATATATATGATATAATTTTTAGGATAAAAAATTAAATTTATATAAAAAAAATTTAAATTGATAAATTTTTTTCAGAGTATAGAATTTTCAATAATTAAAAAAATTATTATCTAAAAATAGTTGTGCTTTGTATAAAAAACTATACTAATAAAAAATTTATTTTATAAATATAATAAAATATATGAAAAAGTTAATACAAAACACATGTAAAAAATTATGACTTAATAAAGTAGAGAACAATTTCCTAAGGTGCTGATTTTATAAAAAAAATCTCACATGGCATATGTCCTGACTCATAAAACACATGTTCTGACATAATGTGAAATAATATAATAAATTCATGAAAATTTAGTAATCTATAAAAAATTTTAAACTAAACATAAAACATGTTTTCTTTGTCAAAAAGAATAATATTTTACATAAATAACATGCAAATTCTGTTTCATATAAAATTAATGCAGTGTGAATTTTGAAAATATAACTCCAAAAAATAAAATAATTCATATTCTATTAATATAAAACTCATTCATGTAACATTGAAAATTATATTAAAATTTTTATAAAATCACTGAAAAATAAATCAAAAGTACTGATTTACTAATGGGAACCACTATAAGCATTTTATATAAGCTTAAACACCTAACAACTATGAACATGGTTAGAATTTTGATGAAAAACTTCCTCAATTTAAATTAATTCACACAAATGACAACTGATCATAATCATGTCACAAACTATGAAATAAAAAATCAACATAAACCACTAAAACAGTTATTTTTGTATCATCGACAATGATAGTTTACTGAAACCACTTGTGCAACAAACCGAACCCACAATTACATATTAAGTGCTAAACAATTGTGTATAATTTTTTTTATAATACCAACCGATACAATACATATTACATAAATATCATAGGACCGTTTCAAATATTGTTTCTTGATAATTACATAACACTATACATTTTTATTGTATTTGTAAAAAGTAAAACTTAATAACTATTTCGCTCGGTGTGAGCTAACTCAAGAAGTGAATTCATCCATGTGACAATTTATAAAATAACTATGAAAATTATTTTAAAACATGGTATGATCATTAAAATTCTTATTAAGAAGTTTTAAAAGAAATGAAAATTACATTTATAAAAAAATCATTTAAAAAATCATTAAATTTTTTCATTTCAAATATGAATATTTGGTATATATAATACTTTTCTAAGATTTTCTAAATAAATTATTTTGAAAATACATTTCAGAAATACAAATTTAAATTATTTTTGGATTTCTCATTTTTATATTATTTTATAAAATTAAAATTTCTTAATGTATTATTTTGATACTTGTGAGATCTTATGAAAACCATGTAATGATAATCTTTGTCACCAGTAGTTAAATATCACATGAGTTTGTGGGTTCACTCCACATTCATCATCAACTCATTTGATACCCATGTGCCGTATTTAATGTTTTGAAAACATTTTTACTAAATATCTTTCTTTTTCATTAACAACACATTAATAAAATTTTCAAAATATAATTGAATTATTTTTAATGAAGAAAATATTTCTACATCCTCAATACTTCTTTAAAAATTGATTTTAAAAAAAATTAAAATTAGGAGAAATATTTGAATTTAATAAATTTTAAGGAATAATTTAAACACATCTCTAAATTAAATTAAAAAATAATAATTAATTCAACAAAGAGGATGTTATTGATATGGATAATGCATGTGAATTCTATATGAAATTAAAATATTCACAAAATATAATAATATCAAATATGCTTAATTTTTTATTCAAATTACCTTATAAATAATACATATATATATAATATAACATTTATAATTAAAATATATCATTAAAATGAATAATTTGAACTATAAAATATAATTTTAACATAATCGTGTTTTTCAAATATAAATATTTATATCATAAATTATAATTTTTTAAAACGTAAAAAATTGAAAATAGATTATACCTTACATATAAATTTGAATATTAGAAAATAAACTATTATTTAAATTAAATAATTGGTTACTAATTTAAAATTATACATTTATAATATATAGAATATATAGGAACATAATTTTGAAATAAGAGATTTTTAAAAAATAAATATAAATAATTCTCTTATAAAATAATATTTTTAATGAAATATAATTTTGAAAATAAAATCCTTAAAATAATCACTTTAAATCATAGAAAAAAAATATATATAAAAATAATAAACTCCTATACCTCAAAAATAATTTATGTAGCTTGGTTCCAAATACTTTCACTCACATTCTTTATTCTATTTATCTCACATAGAATGTGATGTTATAAAGAAGAGTGTTCACCACTACAAATTGGGTGTGAACTAAATCAAAATTAGACAAAGAATCCAGTCCAAAACTCTATGAAAATAATCCCTATTTATAATCTAACATGAATTATAATGTTCAATTATAATTTATTTAAAAATCAGTAAAATTCATTAATTTTTTCACCAACGATAGATAAATAAAAAAACAACCAAATCTGTTTGTGTGATTCAGGAGTAATAGTTTTTGAGCACGCTGATCTATAATTACTACTAAACTATTGGATTAAATATCCCAGACTACTCCAGATAAAGAAATATAAAAGTCAATGATAATGAATAAGCCACAAGAACAATGAATGAGTGAAATATACATTCCACTTCTAAATTGAAAATTTGGATAATAATTTGAACCGACCACATAGAGAATTGCAATATATGCGATCATATGAATTGAACTGACAAGATATAATATTGCTCGATGGAAGAAAACAGTAAAGATGCCAACGCCAAACCAAATCATTGACAAAATAATTTCAAAAATTTAAATCCAGTATTACAAATAGGTGTTGTGTCAACAATGACGGTTGGAAGAAGTAGATACAAAAATAGGTAAAAAATAACCACCTGTAAACTGGATTCAAACACCTATATTAAAAATACACAAATGCTTACATTTATAGATCTACAAATTAGATAATAAGAGGATGAATATGGGATCTATGTGAATGTTTTCCTCACATCCCCACTCGATCTTATTCATGGTTGAAATACCCATCTACATTAGGGACTTCAAGAGAACCCTTTCTTGACACACTGAGAAATGAAACCCTTCACCATTACTCAATCCAAGCTCTAACCACATCTTCAATAATCAATCATCCCTTAAGACGTTACTCATGGTTGAATTCTTCCTTCAATGTTGGAACTCCGCTCGACTTCGGCTCTAGAGAACTTGACATATCCTACTACTGGGAAGGGTCTCCAAGTGAAACCCTCATTCTATTTTACCTAATAAATGAGGTTGATTCTCATTTATCACTTATCTGATTGTTTTTTCATTTATTATTATTTTCATCATTTACTTGATATAATTTCATTAATTTAACCAAATTTCAGTTGTTAAAATTTTAAATAATTGAATTAAAATATATAATTTTCTTTATTGCAAAAATTATATAATAAATTATAATACATTAAATAAAAACATATTAAATTACATTTAGTTTTAAATTATTTAAAAAATTATTATAATTAATTTATATAAATTTAAGTATTAACGTAAATCATTTTTAAGTGTTATATTATAATACCCAAAATTTATATATTTAAATTAAAATGAAATAATATTTCATTATTCAATAATTTAATAAAAAATTTTAATCGATATTGAATTAATGAATATAATTTTATTTTTTAAAAATGATTTATTATATTAAAAAAATTTATACTATTTAAAAACATTTATTTTTAATAATTTTAAAATCCATTCAAGTAAACTTTTTCTTTGTTATAAAAATAATTTTTAAAAAAAATCAAAAAGAAAATTTCTAATTAAACATTATTTTATAAAAAATAAAACCAGGTTTATAAAAGTATTATTTATAATTAACAATCTTAATTTAATATCCTATTTTTTATGGAAATAAAAATTAAATTAAAAATATTATATCCTAATATTTGAAAGATATATATTTCACAAAAGTATAATAATTTAATGTAATATAATTTTAAATATTTTAAATATCTATTAAAACAAATATTATTTTGATTTATTTAAATTAAAAAACTAAGGCTTAATAATATTAAAATTTCTGGGATGTTACAATGTCCCCCTTTAAATGAATTATGTTCACAAAATTAATTCACAAACTTTAAAAAATTATAAATTTTCATCTTTATAATTAAGAAAAAATAAAAATTCTAAACTTCAATACTATACTACATTGATTTTCCTCAAACAAAAACATCTTATCTAAAATTTTTTTAAACAGTTCATCTGATACCAAATATAATAAACTAAACCCACACTTCCAAATCCCGTGTTAAAAATATTGTGTATTTTTTAATAAAAAGAAACTGATAGAATACAAAGTACTTATTCATCATAGTACATTTTCAAATATAGGTTTTGGGTAATTACACTGCACTAGACATTTTTATCAATGTTTTGAAAAAATATAAAATAACTATTTCAATTCATGTGTGTTAACACAAAAATATAGTATGTTCATCTTATAATAACTAAAATAACTAGGAAAACTATTTTAAAACAAGGGATGGTCATTAAATTTCCTAGTAAGGGGTTTTGAAACCAGTGAAAAGTAAATTTACAAAAACTCATTTTATAACTCTTCAAAACATTTTATATGAAATATAAATATTTTTAATATATAATACTTTTCTAAAATTTTAAAAATACTTATAATTTTGAAAATACATTTGAAAAATACTTGTTGAAAAATTTCTGGATTCCTCCTTTGAAAACAATTTGAAAAGAAATAATTTCATTATATATTATTTTTATACATGAAATATATTATAAAAACTATGTAGCCACAAGAAATATCCCTAGTAAGAAAATTTCCACTGAGGTCATGGGTTCAATCTCTATTTTTGATCAACTCAATTGATACCCAAGTTCTAGATATTGTTTTATAAAAACATTTTTAATAATGCTTCAACTTTCTCATTAACAACACATTAATAATATTTTCAAAATATAATTGAATTATTGTAAAAGGAAAGTAATTTTACATTCTAAATACTTTATCAAAACTGAAATTTCATAAAATACTATTACAATTTTCATAAATACATGAATTTTATAAATTCATGGGCATAATTTAAACACATTTCACAATTAAATTTAAAAAATTATTTAATTTAATTCATTTCATGTCATTGATATGCATAATTCATATACATTATATATGCAATTTAAACATTCACATAAAATGATAATATAACGTATGCTTACTTTTCAATGAATATTACCTTATAAATAATACCTAAACATAAAAAAAATAACTTTTATCATTAAAATAAATCAACCTAAACAGAAAAATTTGTACAATAAAATGTAATTATGACACTATCATGTTTTAAAAATGAAATTAGTTCTTTAGTAAAAATATAATTTCTTTGAACATAAAAATTTGAAAATAAATTATTCCATGCATATAATTTGAAACTAAAGAAAATCATATATTTTTAAAAATAAATTAATCATTAAGATTTTTTTTTAAAAAAAATATAAAATATAGAACATCGATATTCATAATTTTTAAATTATATATTTAATGAAAATTTGTATTTGAAAAAAAATGTTTTCCTTACAAAATTATAATTCTTATAAAATATAATTATAAAAGTAAAATCCATAGAATAAGAACTATAAATCATAGAAAAATTCTCTATATAAAAATAATAAACTCCCTTGCCTCAAAAATATATAAGGAATCCGAGTTTCAAGTACTTTCGCTCAATTTATTTCTTCTATTTACATCAAAAGGGATGTGCTCCACTGAAGCAGAGTGTGCTTCAAGTAGGGTGTGTATCACTTCAAAATTAGTCAAGGAAGATATTCCAAAAAATATATAAAAAGACTCTATATTTATAATATAAATATAATTTTGATTATTGATTATAATTTATCTCAATATTATCTATATTAATACATATCGATATCAGCGGTAGATGAGGGGAAAAAGATCCAAATCAGTATGTGTGATTTGAGTGTAAAGCTTCTTGGGCAAGCTGATCTCAAAATTTTGAACAATTGCTGGATTTAATATTGAAGTCTAGTTAAGAGGAATACAAGTAAAAATTCGTTATAATGAATTAGACATGGGTATAAAGAATAAATAATTGATGTAGTCCATATCCAAAATGAAAATTCAGTAAATAATTTAAATAAACTACAGAGAGAATTGTAATATTGTTATTCATATTAATCCATTAGACATAAAATACTATATTTCTCAAAGGAATAAAATCAATAAAGAAGCAATTAAAGAGAGACAGTGCCAAAATAAATGGTTGAAAACAATTATTCAAACAAGTAAAACCAATATTTGAAATTTGAGTCTGTAGGGTCCTGAAAATTCCGTCAATGAGAGGAAATACCCCAAAATCTCTTTGAATAAGAAATCATGCACTTCTATGAGATTATCAATGTGATGTAACTCAAATTGAGTTGAATTTATTTGAATTAACTTGAATGAATTCAAGTTTTCAAATGGACCTTGTACCATCACCAAGAAAGGAACAGGAAGAAGTTGGACCGCAAACAGCCAGATATGTGGGACGGTCAGCAACCAGCTGGACCACGAAGTGATGGCCAACAAGCAAGAAAAATAGTGAACCATGCCAACTAAAGGAGTTATTAATAGAAGAAAATCTATGAACCATGCCTTCAAACCCTCAGTTTTCTGATTAATAATATGGGTAGGGTTCTGGGAACCATTATCGCAAACTGAAGCCTCTGCAAACCTAGGTTAACAGTGTCTTCTGCGTGTCAGAATATTGCTTCAATGGGCCTCCAAAATGGTGTCGCATTCCCAGTAGATACGATTATTATGATTCTTTATAAACGTATCACAGTAGAAAGGAAAAAAGGAGGAGACAGATAGAGGGAAGGACGGGCGTTGAATGATTGAGGGAAACATTGAGGTTGCACTCTAGCATGTGTCTTGTTTCATCGGTGAAACAGAAACTACAAACCACTTCTTCCATAGGTATAGCCATATGTAAACCATAAAAATGTAGGATTTTAATAATAATAATAATAACCGTGAACCAAACTGGTAAACCGTAAACTAAGGACATATCATGGATGAATTTCCCACGGATGGTAATTTTTTCAACCCTCCTTCAATATGGTTCTCTGCATAGCGTACTGCTACGTGGACTGAACTCGTCACAGTGTACCCAATAGATATGCAGATATAACCCAACGTGTTACTATAAGACACGTACCACCTTGGTACGCGGTTGGTGATACCCATGTCCGTGTAACACACTAGTACGCTGATGGACCTACTGCTCGCATACCACTATGGTATGCAGAGTCTTCCCCATCCTGTTGAGAAACTAGTACATAGAATATGGTGTTTTTGGGTATCATTCCCACTGATTCCAACCTCAACCATCCTTTACCGTCCATTCCTTTGAAATCCCTCTACATACCAGTTCTCCGATGCTAGGGAAAAGCCTCCTATAAAGCCACCAGATCCGTATGATCAGGCCATCGGGCTCATCAGCGCGCACCATTGAGTCTACATTCCAATGATAAGTAGAGTCATAAAGGTCCTCCTAAAAATGGTGTGGGATTTGGGAATGCCTGTAAGGCTACATTCCCACGGTAACCTATATTCCAACCCCGGGATGCTGACTTGAACCTCCCCGTTCTTGGAATTAGGGGTGATCACATGATTTTTCATTCAATAAGTAACATTTATCAGTCGGATAGGTTATGTTCACTACCCCTTTTGATGAGTATGAAAACCCCCCCTTCCCCGAATATTCTTCTGGGCCTTCCTAATGAGGTAAGTCCCCAATCTTCTAAGGTAGGGTCGTGCGACCTTTAATTCTATTTCACATGGAAAGGTACATCGCTCTGCGCCCTCACCCACGGTCGCCCTAGCCTCTTCCACCATAGGCTCTCCCTCCCCCACCAACAGGGGAGGAGGCATGTGCATTGTTGAATCATTCCAATCCTCTTGTTTCCCACACTAATAATGACTCACGTGGGATTAGATGTTTTTGAGGATTATAACATCAGCACACAATCTTAACTATGAGAACTCATATTCCTGATCAAAACAAGATACTAGGATGCCTTCTAGAAGGCCTGAGATCAAAATGGTGCCCATCCAAAAAGGGTCCACCCAATCATGTTTCAAAAATTGGAATCTTCTATGGGTAATACCCACACCATATGAACTAATAGAACTCTAATTACTAATCAAAACAGGATACCTAGGATGCCTACCAGAAGGCCGGATCTCAAAAGGGTGCCCATCCAAAAAAGGGTCCACCCAATCATGTTTCTCAAAAGGGCTGCTTCCATGCGTAAGCCCTACAAGATATGAACTACAATAACTCTGATTCCTTATCAATATAGGGTATGTAGGATGCCTACTATAAAGAAAGAGCTCCAAAGGGTGCTCATCCAAAAAGGGTCCACGCAATGATGTTTCTAAAATGGGCGGATTCCATGCATAATACCCACATGATATGAACTGCAGGAACTATGATTCCTGATCAATACAGGATACGTAGGATGCCTCCCAGAAGGCCCTACCTCAAAAATGGTTCACATTCCAAACGGGTCCACCCAATTATGTCTATCAAATGGGAAACTTCAATGCGTACTCCCCACACTCCCGAACTACATGGGTTCTAATTCCTCTCCCGAGGATACGTAGGAATCCCCCTTGTGGGGGAGATTCCAACATCAATTCACCTTATATCGCCATGGATAATAATAAATTATAGATCACCATACAATATGGATAATTCGGTTTCACCTACATGCCATCATGCATATGAATGGCCACGAAAATCTTTCAAACCAAGGGTATCCCAGGGACACACACTTTGGGAATGACCGAAGGATTCACGAACATATGAACATGACGTAAATCTATAAGTGAGTCCTAGAACAAGAAACAATCCTCCCCCGGAAGGGTGTGTTGAGCCTGACCTCCCATCCTAACAACCAATCTAGTCCTTAAGTGTCATTGGCCAAATCTTCAGCCAACGAGCACCTACGTTTGGAAATAAGGTCCATGAATCATGGATACCATGGTCATTGGGAATTCTAGGCTCCACAAATAATCCCGTTAGAGACCATCTGAGAAATTTATATCTGAGAAGGACAGATCGCATGACTGCTTGACTCCCAGACAATCACCTATTGGGATCGATCATTCTCCATAGGGTTAATTCAACCTTCATTAAAGGATAATATCATTGAACGAGTTGAAACAAAGCAATGGTAAATTCCCTGAGAGCCCATTATTATGGAAAAAAGGATAGGTGATCATCCACATTGTTCCATATCACTACAACACATGCCACCTCGGAGGCGGAACAATAATGGGGAACCTGACGTGAATCCTTAACCAAGGTGGATGGTAAAACCACAATGATAAAAGAAAAAATTACTATGCATGTCAGACAATTTTTTCTACCCTGGTACGTGAAAAATGCTCCATCTTAGAGGCAGAAAAAATGGTTAACCCAGTATGAATACTTACCCATGGTGACAGGTCTACCCACAATGTTAAAAGACAATAGTACACTACACATCAAACCATTTTTTACGCCCCGGTATGCACAAAACACACCACCTGGTAGGTGGAACAAAAATGGTGAACCTGACGTGAATCCTTAACCAAGGTGGCATTCTCACCCCACTTAGACCCCTTCGCCCCGCAGTGAAAGAAAAAGGGAAGGGGGCCAAGCTGAATCGCCAAATATGCATGTGTTTAATCGAATGATACTTTAACAATTTTTAGTGGTATGTATGTCATACATGTATTTCAAGTTTCTGCAGAGAAACATTCAATCAAAATGATATCCCACGATCTATGAAGACACACTTGTCAACGATTCTGTGGGCGGTCAGGGCCTCAGTGATGAGTAGGACCCCTTTGCCTACCCAGTGTCTTCAACGCGGGGTGTCCAATAGGTTGATCAATGAGTACCATCAAAATCGTACTCTCCCCACGCTGTAGGGAACAAGAAAAGCCCTCCAATGTGTGAATCTCCACTAGCCGCTTCTTTAGTTGCTATCAGTACCTCAGTACCTGGCATCCCCGGTGGTCGTCTCAAGCCGTTTTGAGAGCCTATCCCTAGAATGTGACAATGAATACCTCACTTACCTTAGAAAGGTAGATGAAGTCAATCCTAAAAACATTATCCTAGCTACACAGTGACCCTACCCATAGGCCCCCACCAGAGAGCATCACTGCTGACACCAGATGACCAGACCTCCCCCCACTGAGGAGGATCTTTTGCCGAGGGAAACAACCAAAGTCCAGGAGACCCGAGCCCCTTGGGCTGCCCGCTAAGGGTGGAAAATATATAAATAGGGACACAATATAACCCTAGTTCCTAAGGAGAATATAAATCATACTAATGTGATAGAGTTAAACAGGTAGACACCATTCCCTCTCCAATCAAGCCCACCAATGATGTATGGTGGAATAATACGAGTATATGGATGTTTTTGCAAGTACACATTTGTCCCATTGTGCAGATAGATAAGTAAAATAGAGACAGATTGAAATATCTTCCAATGTACAATAATCACACCACAAAAATAGGGCGACACTCAGCTACATGCTGGAACAAAACACCAGCTGACTCACTTCAAGCCTATCATCATAATAGGGAAGCAATAAAATATGAGCAGAGTCAAATTTCTGCAGATGCATACAATGACCTTGAGAAAAATACAGATGCAAGAGAGAAGATGAAAATCCCTACATGTGAATATGAAGACCACCAGTCAAATATGGTCGCAACCGGGGAAGAAAACTAGTGACAGACTTGTTCCTCTGTCCTGACATAGGAGAACTGCCAGTATCTACTGGAAACTCATGGAGGACCAAAGTAGACACAAACTCCTGCTCCGACATCGGAATGGGCCTTTATACCCATTCCATCTAAATATTTATCTCAACACATCAAGACCATAATGGAATATCAGATGTCTATTCCTGGTTCATATCTTCGAAACATGCCAAGATATCAATGGATTGGCAGTAACAGTGAGAAATTGGGCCCATGACCCAGTTTTCTTGAATGGAATGACTCAATCGCAAAATGAGTTAGTCATTCTAGAGTAGTTATGCATCCCTTATCAATTCTAGGGGGTTGATGGAAATATTACATGACATATAGACAACCGGATCGGGAACAAATACCCATTCTGACTAGGGGATGTCGGTCCAATGTGGAGGTTTCTCTAGGGCCAAAATATATCCCTTCCAAAACTGAAGATGCTCACCGGAATATCCTGATGACATCATGGGACCCAAAAATTCAGGGAACCCTATATGAATTCCATTAAAAATAGAAAATTTCCCCGGTTTCCCACAAGAGAACTCCCAAAAATGAAAAGTTCTAAAGGAAACTAGAAATTGAAGAGCACATACATGACCCTTCTCTCTTGAAAGCTGGGGTTCTTGATTCCCTCAAACATATATCAAAAAAGGCCCAAGGCCCTTTCATTCCATTAGGAAACTATGGAATTGGAAGTAGTAGTTGTGATGTTCCTACCTACAATGTCACTACCAGCAGCTCTGAAGGTCCACCATAGAGAACCCTCGGGGGCTTACTCCATCTGTCAATAATGATGGATCAAGAGAGCCAACCTTCTAATGGGATTAGGGGTATCCCTCCCCTTGACCTGAAGATCAGACAACAACAAGCTCATCCCCTTTCTTTCGTCTTCCCTGATGTTCCTCCCCAAGGTATACGATGAATATATGCATATCCTTGTAGTCAGACATCATGTCATGATGGTAGTCCATTCGAGGATGAAGTTCATTTTGATGGACCTCCCTGCAATGATAGTTGATGTAAAGGTCCTCCCCACAGTAATGACAAGCAACGATAAGGTCCTCCACTCATTGCAACAAATTCTGAAGGTCCTCCCTAGGATGTACACTACAGAAATTCTCCATACAGCTAGATGTCAATTCATAATGGTAGTCCTCTCCATGATAACAGTCATTGCGAAGGACCTCCCCGCAATGAAAGTTGCGGTGAAGTCCCTCCCCACAGTGAATTCAAGCCACAAGAAGGTACCCCCTTACTCTATCCCACCCTAATGGTCCTCCCCAAGGTACATGCCATCATGAAAATCCCCGCGGTCAGGCATCATGTTCCCATGGTTGTCCTTTCCATCACATCACCACTTATGAAGGTCCTCCTCGTAACCAAAATACATACTGGCTGGAAGGTCCCCCCCTTTTAGAAATAAATATGAGAAATACCTCCTATGCTAAGGTTCCCAAAAAAGAGTCAGACACATTGAGAAATCTATCTATAACGAGTGATATTCTTTTTCAACCAAAATATCGCTCGGGGCCATGCTCTTCTTCAGAGCCACCCCCATGGTGTCCGAAAATCGATCAGGCCCCCAACAGCCTGGTCATTTGGAAGGATATCAACAAGAAGCAGTTGAGATAGGAATATCATGTACATGAGCCTCTAAAAGAAAACAATTGATATGTTACTTGTCAGAGGACAACTATCTTGGGATAATATACCAGTGATGTATTGGAATACGACCACTTCTCACTTTCACATACTTTGATAATTTCCCAGAGAATGAATGCATGAAATTATTCTAAATATATGGAGGACTCTTCGAAATCTGATAGAGAAATTCCTACCCTATAAAGGGTATGAAGAACATATCAGCACAATAGGGGATCATCGCTATCGAATTGACTTGGAATCCCTCCCATCCGCAAGGCAGACATAATTAGAAAGGAGAAAGAAAAACCATGAACTGGATTGGCTCCATGAACTGCATAAATGGAATCACCTCATTGCCAACGCCTCGAATGTTGTACACATTCGGGGGTGGAGAGAACATGGAGCTTTACACTTCACCCCACGACCCGTCTAGTGGGCCCTAATAGAAATGACATCCTACAATGTCATTACCCAGAGGCAATAGTGAAATAAAACCCATGTTCAAAAAAATGGGATACTCAATAAAAACTGGCCCATAGTAAGTCTCCAAAGAGTCAGGGATGAAGAGATAAAGCCATCAAAAAACTTCTTAGTCAGGTGACCTGGATCATTTAGTAGGATTCCTGCCTAAGGGAAGCCAACCAACAAGCAATGCTCATGTCTTTTAAAGACCATAGACTCTGTGCAGGACCAATGACATAGTCAAAGTACATCCATACAGGAGTACGTAAAATTCAAAGGGTGGAAATAGCAGTTGCTACCGCTGCGATATGGGAACAACCCCATCCCAAAGGGATGGGGGATTTTTTAAATAAAATTACCCCGTAAGACCAATAAATACAGGTCATAGAACAATGATAGAAGAACAGGAACAACCCCAGCCCATAGGGATGTGGGAATTTTTAACTAAAATACCTATACGAAGGACGTTTATTTTACATCGTCTGGGAGGAACGATGGAAAGAGGAGTCAAATGTTCCACCCCATCTCGTGGTCCTCACCCTCTGAGACAAAGGCGCATTACATGGTCAGACTAGGGATCCCTTTGGCTCAATATTCATTAAGAAAGCTGAAGAATACCCCAGAATGGATGGATAAAATCCAATAAAGGGAACAAGAATCTTTCCTACCATTCAGCATAGGGTACACCACCTCTATTGTGGTATTCCTTAGTGAAGATGGTGACTGTCATCCCCACAGATCTCACGAAAAATGACATAGGGGGAGAAGATGCAAAAGAAGACGGTTCCCTTCTAGAGGCATTCCACACTGAGCATGTTGGTGTGGATACCCGGAATCAAAGGGAGGCCCTAAATCTAGGTTCCCCCTTAGTCTATCCAACATTACCTCCCACGTAAAACTCATGAAAATAGAAAAATAAACCAAAGGTGGTCATTGACCCGCCCCCTCCTCCCCATGAAAGTGTTTTCCTAACCATTGAGGAAAGGTGCACCAAGTAGGGGGATGAAATGAAAGTGATCATAAGAATTCATGTCGAGCTATGTCATGGAAGTTATCTCACTGGATGTGTTCCCTATGTGGAACATTAGCAGGTCCTCCCAGAAGAGGTTCTCATACCACAATAACTCATCCTAGTGAATGAAACCATGTTTGGAGGTCCGTTCAACTAGGCCATGGAAGGACATCAAGACTTCCCCCCCATTGGAAAGGTAACCGGAATACACATAGGTAAACCCACAAATGATTCCCCCAGCCGAGCATCCACCCCAAATTCCAGTTGCACCGACACACCCAATATTGGCCCGTGCCGCACAAGCTCAAGATCAAGCCCAAAATGATATTAATCGATGGATCTTAAACACTATCAAGCAGCTGATAGTCCGACTAGAATCCATGGAGGGGGGGCACACTCTGATAAAACTAGAGTGAAAACCCTACCGTGAGTGGGTGAACAATGTTCTTCCACCACCAAACTTTAGGAACCTCGTATTCCTTGTATTCAACAGCTCAGAGGACCCAAAACAGAATTGGATGCATTATGCCTCTTACTGTGAAATCATGAAGGGAACTCCAAATTAGTAAGAAGCAGTAAAACCTAGGTGCTTCATATGAACCCTACATGGATCATCTTTTGTATGGTATACCAGCCCGCCAGCTAATTCAATTATAGGCTGGGAGGACCTCCGACGATAGTTTCTGTTCCAGTTCAGTTCAACACTGCCCAAGATTACGTTCAGTGATCTCATGAACTACAAGTAGTGAGAGAAGAGAGAGTCTCAGGCTTCATTTATAGAGGGAAATTCCTAACATATTCCATAATCTAACCACTCCCCGGGATGAGATGCTCTCCATGTGCATCGATAACCTTCGGGGTGAATTTCGAAGGCCACTCATCCGAGTGAAGTACACCAGTGGGTTTAGAGACTTCTCTACCATTTCCCAAAGTATTAAATACCCCTTGAAAAGGACTATCCTTTAGTACTGATTGGTCCAATCATCCCAAAGGAAGATACCAGAAAAAGATGAAGTGGATTCTATCATGTATAAGCCATCCCTGACACCAGCCCCAGTTGCAAGGCCCCCACCGAATCATGAAGGACCCCTTAAATGCCAACAGACACCCCAATATACACAATACAAGTGATGGGTTTCTAAATGAAATTAGTTTGATGAATGAAGAAATCAAGTTTATTCATTCTGAGACGACCAGGTCCACGACTATTTCATAGCTGCCATGAATTTCAATCTGCTCGAGCTGACAGAACCAAAGCAAGCCCATGAAGTGGCACTCAAAGACCATCCAAAGTATTGTCCATATCACTAGATACTAGGACACACCATCTTGGAATGCTTTGATTTCAAGGATTTTCTACAACGAATGGTGTTTTCTGGGAATGCAATGTTTGGCCTGCTGCTAGCGCAAGTGGTATATGTTTCCACCTCCAACTCAAGAGAGGATGAAGAATGTAAAACAGTCTCCCGTAAGAAAGAGAAAAATTTGGACAACTGGATGACCTGGAAGACCATAAACCGAGTCCACAATATCCTCCAGGTATAGTTGAAACAACATGTCGTTCCCCCAAAAGATCCTAATATGGCACCACCATCCTCCTCAGCCCCACAATCCTCTAAAGTCCAGAATGGAAGAATGAAATAAGGAGAAGATGAGATGGTAACAAATCTGAAGATTGTGTAGTCAATTTTGGACTTCATGCCAATAGACCTGGTACAACGACCACCGCCCTGCCAAATGGTACAACGGGAACCACCCCACTAAATGGTACCTTCAAAAAGAGGAAGTCAGATAGGAACTGTATCAGATCAAGAACTGATCTTCGACTCCATTAATTTTGTTCACTTGATGGACCCCTTATAGGATGAAGACTATGGACACGAACCTAAATTCCATATTCCCAACTAGAGAGCCAGAGGAAGAGGCCTATGAGGCTAGAGGATTCCTGGAATACATGATCGCGGCAAGAGTCAAATTCCCAGCCACTCAACAAGCCAAACCATTAATGTCACAGAAACATGTCAAAGGGCCCTCTGACAGGCACAACAAGAATTGGATTTTTCCTTCATCCTCGTCAAAAGAAATCCTAGACAATTTATCTTGAAGTATCCATCAGGGGAAGAACAAGTGTCAAACCGGCCAAGGTATATAGGTAGACCAGTCCGTCCAAACATGGAAAAGAACTATATCACCACCGAATCCTACTAAAAGGCTGAACCATCTACGTTCAAAGATAATACCACTTAAGTGTCTGTGAAAGAGAAACCTCAATTTGTGAAGCACTTCCCTTTTGAGCAGAAGTATGACATTTTAATGTATTTGGCTTCCTTACCATCAAAGTTGTTAATCCAGGACACATTGAGTTTGTCAGCAAATCTTAGGGAGGCACTCGTTGAATATAAGTCCCCAAGAATATGAGGCTAAAGTAAAAGTTGTTGGAATCTAATGAATAGAGACAATTCCCAAATAATGTCACCCCTTCATCTCTTTCATAGAAAGGGAAGAAGGCACCATCATGCAAGGGAACATCAAACCCTTATATGTGTTCGAGATGATAAATGGAATTTATGTTAGGAGGATCCTCATCGACAATGGCTCTAGAGTTAACTGCCTCCCACTGAGGATTATTCTTCAATTTGGTTATAATGAAGACATCTTGACACCCTGCACTAAAACTCTACTGGGATACGACAAAAGTGAGAAGAAACTATTTGGATGAATCAAGCTTAAAACATGACTTGGAGATCTTATATCAGATTCTGAGTTTATGGTGGTGTGACAGAGTATGACCATAAATGTTCTATCAGTGAGGCCTTGGCTTCATCAACATGTTCCAATTCCATCCTAATACCATCAGTGCATCAAATATTTCATTAATAGAAAAAATGGGATGTTCAACGCCGATAAAAGCCCGTTTGAATTCTATGATCCATATTACATCGACGCAAGGATCTATGATTCAGAAGAAAAACTTCTTTCGGCTGGTGACCTTGATTGGATAAATGACCTAAATGGATTGGATATGGCTCCCACTAACCCCTTCTAGAAGATTGGTTAGGAATACATACTACCCATTAACCAAGTTGATTGAGTAATTACAAGCCTGGGAACAGACTCAGTATTCTTCATGGTCTCTGCAACAACCACCAAGTCCAAATACATATATGAATGGGTTAACTCCCATGTTGTCAGAAGAAGCTGTGTCAAAGATGCTTCTGGCCCATCCTTGGGACATCAAACTGCCCTTGCCTCACACACTAAGGAAACAAATGATTTATTTCCCAATATTAGAGAAGTTATGTCAAAAATCATTTCTCCATCAGAAGGGGAAGATGACCAAGATGAAGAAGAATATGAAGAATAAGACCTCAGAGATTCCCCTCCTATATTTGAAGAAGGTGTTTCCACCACAATCGATGAACTTAATATGATATATTTGGGCACATAAAATGATCTGTGTCCCAAATTAATAAGTGTGTCCATGCTTGTTGAGGAATATGAGGATTATTCATGTTTCTTAAAGAAGAATCAAGATGTGTTTTCCTGGAATTACACAGAGATTATAGGACACAATATTGATGTCGCCGCCCATTATCATGGCTTACTAGAAGATCACCAGGGCTATAAACTGGCAGCTAGAAAGATTCACCTGACGGATACTACCAAAATAGAGGTTGATGTTGACAAGCTGATCAAAGCCAACTTCATATAGGAGCTCCAATATCTGATCTAGTTGGCCAATATAGTCCCTGTCAAAAATGAGAATTGAAAAATTATAATCTTCATTGACTTCAGGGACCTCGATCAGAATTTCCAAAAGGATGACTCCCCAGTCCAGATCATAGAATTGTTGATCGATTCAACATCCGCATACGAAGCCATATTCTTAATGGAAGGCTATTATGGGTACAATAAAATCCAAATGGCCTGAGGAGGTGAAGATGATACTTATTTTAGGGCCCTTCAGGGAGGAATATATTATAAAGTGATTCCCTTCGGTATAAACAGTGTTGCCACCACATATTATCTCTCCATTCATCGCATCTTTAATCAATTTTGGAAAAATTAGTCGAGTGTTATGTCAACGACCTGGTGGTTAACTCCTCAAAGCGTTCAAACCACCTGTAAAACCTTGAAACTATCTTGAACAAATTGAGATAGCACTATTTAATGATGAACCCCATGAAATGTGCCTTTTGAGTTACCTCGGTAAAATTTCTCGTGTTCGTTGTACACCAACGTGGCATCGAAGTCAACCCTAAGAAGATGAAATCCATTCTTGGAATGTCCCCACCTCACAACCTCACAGAGTTGAGAGGTCTCTGGGGAAACCTTTCCAACATTCGGTGCTTCATATACATCCTAGAAGGTAAATTCCTACATTTCAATAAATTCACGAAGAAAGGAGTTACATATGAATGAGATACAAATTGTCAATAATCATTTGACAACCTCAAAAGATATCTCTTAATCTTTTCGGTGCTCATGCCACCATTTGAGGGGAGACCACTCATTTTATACGTAACTACCCTGGAACAGTCATTAGGTGCCTTCCCCACACAAAATAATGATTCAAGATGTGAGAATATCCTTTACTACCTCTACCAAACAATTATTGATGCTGAAACTCAGTGTTCAACGATCAAGAAGAACTTCCTATCCCTAGTCATCGTAGATCAAAAAATCATGCATTACCTGTAGCACCATGAGGTCCTCCTAGTCTCCCACTGCATCCCACTCAGGTATATCCTCAACTATTCCATGCTAAATGGGAACCTATCATGATGGGCAGTCATAAAATAAGATTCTGACATACGATATGTGCCCCAAAAGGCCATCAAAAGTCAGGCATTAGTAGACTACCTGGTCGAACACCCATCAAGTGTAACACCACCGTTGGATGCCGATCTTCTAGATGATGACGATTTTTATATCCAGGAAAACCCCTAGATGTGGGAAATCTACTTTAATGGTGCATCTTGAAGCCTGATAGGGAAAATTATGGAGGATCCAAATCTCAATAAAGTTTGGTTGGGAGTCATACTCAAATCTCTTAAAAAGGCCACCTTGACTTATTCATTTTTTCTTTCGAAAGGGTGAAAAAATAACGAAGAGGAGTATCAAGCCCTCATTGCAAACATGGAATTGGAACTCCTGGTAAAATAAAAACAACTAAATAATATATGGTGATTCAGAGCTAGTCATCAAACAGGTCAATAGTGACTATGATATCAAGAAATAAGTGTTGGTTCCATTAATGAACCATGTTCGAGCAATTATGGAATAATTACCATCAGAACCAACGTTGACTCATGTCCCCCGGCCATATAATGCTCAAGATGACGCTTCAATAAATGCAACCACAACCGTGGATGATCCCGACTAAGATGAAATAGTCATTATCATTGCCAACCAATAGATGGTCTATCCGTTCATCCAGATCAATAAATTGTAAATTTGTGAATTTATTCCCATTCTTTAGCCTTATGGTTATACCATCGGTTAGATGACAGCCGTCAAAAGTTACCTTAGTAAAGGGGAACTCCCACTAGTTAGGGATGAAAGGGAGAAGATCTGAAGGTGGGAAATCAATTTTACCATATACAATGTGGTGAACCAAGAGATGGTCCTCTATAAATGAGGCCTTGATGGAGTCCTTATCAGGTGCATTGATGGAGAAGACACTGCTGTTGTCATGAAAGAAGTGCACTTCAGAGCATGTGGAGAACACTAGTCAATAACCAAGAACACTCACCAAATCTGGAGGCTTGGGTATTATTGGCCCACCATGATATAGGATTGTTCCATATTCACTAAGAGGTTCCATTCCTTCTAGGTTAATGAAAATTTCATACACCTCCCCCTGGAGTTTCTTCATGTGGCTAAATACTCTTGGTCATTCGTCGCCTGGGGGATAGATGTTGTGGGACCGTATCCTCCCACTATATCCAAACAATTCATGTTCAAACTCATAGAAACTGAATAATTTTCTAAATGGGATCAAGCCATACCCATTAAAGAATTAGGGGAGAGAAACATTGTCATATTTGTGAAGGCCAGCATCATCAACAGATTTGGTGTCCCTCATACAATAATGACAGGAAATGACACCAACTCATGTGCTGCGGAGCTGGAAAAGCTATCATGGGAATATGGAATCAAGGACAACCAGTCATCCCACTTCCACATTGCAGCCAATGGGAAGATAGAATATTTCAACAAGACACTGTCCAACATACTTCAAAATATGGTTGACAAGGATATGAAATCGTGTCGAAATAAGATCCTTCATGCTATGTGGGCCTACCAGACCATGACTCGCACCTCCACTCAGGCAACACCATACTCACATGTATACAAGGTGGAGGCAATGTTACCTATCAAGATCCAAGTTCATCACTTAATGAGGCCATTTATGACCAACTGTCTATGGATGAACAATACCAGTGAAATTTTGACTAATTTGAGCAGTTAGATGAAAAAAGGCTTCACACTCTGCACCATTTGGAAATTTACCAAAACAGGATTGCATGAGCCTTCAAAAAAAGGTTCACCTTCGATATTTCCTCGAATTAGAAATTGTATTAGTCTTCAGAACTACAATAATACTAGGGAATAAATCCTAAAAGCTTGAACCAAATTGGGAAGGACCATATGTCATACATCCGGTCTATTCCAATAGATCCCACACTCTAATAACAATAAACTAAAATCTCATCACGGCCCCCAAAAATGCGAAGTTCATGGAGAAATACTTCCCATAAAAAATCCCCAATGTCATGGTCCATGTTCTAAGACCTTAAACTAGGAGAAATGAAAAATTCCTAAGGTTAAGGTCCCAACTCTAATACCTTAAACTATGAGTAATGACAAATCCCCATGGTTAAGGTCCAAACCCTATGACGTTAAACTATGAGTCTTACAAATATCCCTATGATAAGGTCCAAACTCTAAGACCGTAAACTATGAAATAGAAATGTACCCTTGGTCAAAACAATATTACCATAAACTATGAGTCATAAAAATTCCATCTCGTATCATAAGTCCAAGCTCTATGACCCTAAAAGTAAAAATTGCCCCCAATTTCATGGTCCAAACTCTAAGACCTTAAACTATCAATAACGAAAAATACTCAATGTTACGGTCCAATATCTAAGACCTTAAACTATGAGGAACAAAAAAATTCCACATTTCATGCTCCAAAATATATGACCTTAATCAATTAGACATCGTCCTTTCCACATGACATTAAACTATAAGGAATATGTCCTTGTCATAAGTTGTTAAACTACTAGCATAAAATGTCCTAATTATATGACAATAAACTAAATAGTCTCTCACATAACTATGTGTGGCTTGATTCCTACTCTCATAGGATACATAGAGACATGTCGATCATTGATCCTAGCCTAACCCCCATAAATAAAAAAATACTTCCATCATGCCCCTATCTACCCATATTCATAAAAGGGAACCTTATCACTCATTGTTTCTCACACTGAGTAAAACTCTCATGAGATTAGGATTTATGATAGAGATTATCTTATGAATGTAAAGTATGTAACAACATGGAAGACCTATAAATCATGATGGGTAGAATGAAAACTCCCCTACTCGTTGGATAGAGACAAACTGATACAGGACACACACATAACTATGTACAACTTGATTCTTTCCCTCACAGGATACATAACAACACCTAGATCATCGATCATGGCCCAGCCCGACCGGGAAAGTAAATGAAAAGGCCCCAATCATATTATTTGCTGGCTCGCACTTCAAAAAGAGACTCTGTAACCACTCCATGTTTCTTAAATAACGTATTACTCATGTGAGTTTAGGACCACTAGTATAGATTCTCTTACGCTAGTAAACCATAGAGGAGTATGTTAGGCCTGACACTCTTATCAAGTAAAACCAAAGTTCCATCAAGTGTTCCTAACACATCAAAAAAATTGTAGGGAACATCCAGAACTATGTGTGCCTTGATTCCTGCTCTCGTAGGATATGCAGGGACACAAGGATTCGAAATCCTGGCCCAACCACCAGCAAAAAATTCCCCTTTCCCCCTTGTGTGGGTCGGACCAATGTGGACGCTCTAATAATGTCATGATTAATCATGGTCTTGGTATTCTCACATTCCCAGGGAAACATTTCCCATTTGTCGCACTCCATACCTTGGGAAAATATGGATCCTCACAATCATCCAAGGCTATCTGGGATCAAAGGCTAATGTCTTATGGAAACTTTTGATTGACTATGCATATCATACCCCGGTGGCTCTGCATACGTCACCCAAAAAAATGGACATCAATTAAATAAAAATTCATTCCTAGGAGAGTCCTCTCCTACCTCAGTACACCCAATTTCATTCAAGCCCCATGTCTTACCTCCTAATTCAAGTCACCCTGGAGACTTTGGTTTACACCTTATATCATCACTCACATCTAAGGAACATCAAAACACCCTACCTGCGATTAACCTGAAACTTGTGATGATCTCTACAAGGCCAAAATCATCCTCACCGTATGATGTTAAAATACTAGTCCAAAATCATCCACACCACATGACATTAAACTATGAGACCAAAATAATACTCACCATAATACATTAAACTATAATGCTAAAATCGTTCTCACCAGACGACATTAAACCATAAGTCCATAATCGTCCTCACCGCATGACCCTAAATTGCAAGGCCAAAATCATCCTCACCACACGACACTAAA
Organism: Viscum album; assembly: GCA_963277665.1. Classification (NCBI taxonomy): domain Eukaryota; kingdom Viridiplantae; phylum Streptophyta; class Magnoliopsida; order Santalales; family Viscaceae; genus Viscum; species Viscum album. The sequence continues at coordinate 481,165,622 of OY728141.1, forward strand.
CTATAAGGGAAAAATCATCTTCACCACATGACGCTAAACTGCAATGCCAAAATTGTTCTCACCGCACAATGCTAAACTAAAAAGTAATAGATTATACCTAAAAATGCCCCTAAATGTGGAATCCCCTATTCTTAAACGGTGACATGAAACCCTTTTGATCCCTTGTTTCCCACACCTAGCATAGATTACATGAGCTTAGGAATCATAGAAAGACATCTACCATGAAATTATAGAAAAATGGCCCAGGAATTTGGTCCTAAGAGAATGACCCTAAAAGGCATGTCATGGTTTCCTCCCCTAAGAGGAATCCCATGTCCTAGCCATGTGATGTTAAATGACCGGGTATCCAAAATATAGAATGAATACCTCACCATGAGTACTGGTCAGATCTACGTAAGGGATTCCATTCCATGATTAAATAACATCCCAAATGTCCCCAATATGTCTTGGTATACACCTTCTATATTCCAAAATTCTTGCTTTATGTGATCTTGAATACCCATAACCATCCAATGCCATCTATGATAGAAGGCCAGTGTCATGAGGACACCTCTGATTGACTATTCATATCATGCCCTGGTGGCTTTGCATACGTCACCAACAAAAATAGCTGTCAATAAAAGGAAAATTAATCGCTAGGAGATTCCTCCCCTATCTCAGTACACCCATTGGTTTCTAACCCTCATTCCACCCCTCCGGATTTAAGGGCCCTTAAAGTCATGGTTTAATTCCCCCCCCCCATTCATACATCTAGGATATATCAATACATATGGTCCAGATTCACCTTTCGTCTCTTTTGAGATTTCTAAAAGATATCATATTCACTTGTGCGAAGTTCATCCTCATGAAATAGAAGACTGCCCCCACTCGTTTCTGGGTTTCCTCAAAGAATATCAGCTAGAAATACTCCTCTTGTAACTAGTGGAACCCTTGGTCAAAGGTCATGCACCATATTCCGTATGTTCTCAATCAATATAATCCTCAAAAGGCCATAGGAGGTGGAAGGCTATTGTCCTAGGGACACCTTTTCAAGACTATGAATATCATGCCCCAGTGGATCTGCATACATCGTCCACAAAAAAGGCCATCAATAAAAAGAAAATTCATCTATAGGAGAGTCCTTTCCAGCCTCTATATTATCAAATGACATTCGTGTATTGTCACACCCCAAGATTCAGAAAACTCTTGGATAATGGATTATGTACATCCTTCATCACAAGTGCCCCTAACATAGAAAAGACTCTTAACTGAACTGACCACTTGCCAGCTCTCCCTCACACAAGTAAGAAATGTGCAGGAATAATTTCCCACTCAAGGATGATGTGAATGTTCCTAATGTTATCAGAAAACAATACTCAATCCAGACACTTATTGTGGCTCCAAACATCAAGATGAATCGAGAATGTGGAAAATCCCACAAATTCATCGGGAATGGAAGGCCAGTTTTATATAGAAACCATTGATTAACTATGTATATCATTCCCCAGTGTCTCTGCATACGTCTCCCACAAAAATGGCCGTCAATCAAATGTAAACTCATCCCTAGGAGATTCCTTTACATCCTATATACACCAAATACGGCTCTTGAGACTCATGCATGTTGAGAATCCACAAATCCAGGGACAAGAAAAATCCCAAACCCGTGTTTAAAGGAGACTAGAACATTCTCGACTAACAGTCCTGAGTAGGGGCCTTACCCTATTGAATTTGGTCAAATATGTTCAACCTAAAATATTAGTAATAATTTTAAATGGCGGGACTATGGACTGCCAGATAAAGAAGAGATGTTATCTTCGCTAGAGAGAAAATCGGCAGAAGGCACCTATGGGTAAAAGTTGAGTATCTGTTTGCTAAAAAACACATTGAGCCGTCAGAAAAGGTGAAAATCATGTTAAGTTAGAAACCCACAAAGGGAAACCAAACAAAAATCTAAGCTATACCCACTAAGCCCGTGTCAAGTAGGCTTAGGCAAAAAATAGGTTAATATTGAAAAATACATAACAGTTTGTGAGGTATTATATTCAACCTCAAAAATAGTTAAACTATGCTCTCTGAGTCCCCTTGTCTCAAGTAAAAACGAGAGCTCAATTTGGTTATCTGAGTTTAATGATTTGAAGTCATGGTTTAAAATTAACACTTGATTTAAATAATGTTGATAGGAAGAGACGGATAGGAGATATCTAATAGCCAAATCTATTTCCTCGAGTTTAGAAAAAGTGGAGAAACATCCCCTATTCGGAGTCTCTCCAGAGTAAAAAATGGAGGAGGGTACATGCCATAATTTGGGATAGAGCTATAATAGGACCCGATTCTCCCTTTCCAAAATAATGGAGAGTGATTTACATGGGCTGCCAATGGTTTATTCCAAATAATTTCATTCCTCTGTTTAGGCTTTGACTGTGGGCCACATCCACTCTAGGATCGCATTAAGGCCCAGTCCTTTCTTCTAGACAGCTCCATGATTAGCCTGCAATGAGGTCAGTTTCTCCCTCAACCTAGATGTGTGGGATTCACACTCTTGTAGCTCCTCCTCTCGATCCTCCACCAAATCACGGGCCTTCACCTCCTCTACCATCAGATGATTAAATTATTCCAAAATATATCGGTAGGTTTCCACCTAGAGATGGTATGAATTAAACCTAGCCAGCTTTTCCTCATAGGAGGCGAGGTCTTCTTGGGACATGAAAATTTGGTAAATATGGAAGTGAAGGTGCATATAATCAAATCCACCATAAACCAACCCAATAAAAAACCACTAAAAATTTTCACCCTCATCGGAAAAATTGGAAAAGGATATCTCTACAGAAATAAAACATAATTGGTGCCATGCCTCTTTGCGAACTACCTGGTGCCTCACCACGACACTGATACTTAGATCCTCCCATGTTGCCACATGTTTTTAAGCGAGAATCATCTCTATAGGAGTGGGTATGGACCTAAGGCTAGTCACCCATGGTGGGAGACCATATTTTCCCTCATATGGCCCAACCACTAGAGCCAGATGCGGAGGGCTAACTACGGTCTCTAGGATGATTGGAGATTCTTAGTTGGTGCATGTCTCATCAAGATCATGGGAAATATCCACATAAGGGAGTTAGTCTGAATATCTCCCCACCATATCGGGTCGTACTGATGAAACACCTCCCAGAAAAATTTGATGATGGATCAAGTGCCTTCTCACCACATGAGCAGGAGTAGGAGGTGTATCCTTCTTGGTTATTGAAAGGACGAAAATAGAAGGCGTGGTTGTTTCACCTCTCGTGACAAATGGAATTTGTGGTGTTGTTGTTGGGGTAGGAACAAGATATGAAATGGTCATGGGTTTCTGTACCTGCTGAATTGGTTCTTTTAGCATCCCTGTGGGGTAACAATCAACCCATAGTTGGGCATAATCTTGCGATAAGAAGGTGGGCCTTTTCATGAAAGGGATGATAATCTATCTAGAAGCATCTTTATGCATCATCATAAGCCACAATTGAGGGAGAAACACAAGATGAGATTCTACCGTTAGTAGAACAACCAAAAGCAATGCAATATGATGAAGGCATCCAAAATGCTTGGAAAACTAGTAGGAGAGGTATGGGTCACAAATAACTACTCGGTCTACACAGGTGGTGATCATCATATCTTGAAGATTGAAGAGGTATGAACATTCCTTCAAGGAACCACTTATGTCACCTCTCAATGATCCATGAGTGATAGGATGCGGTGAAAATGATAAATGAGAGGCATCATTTAACATACTGACCACATCAATAATAGTCAGAGTCTTAGGATGAACATCAGAATTGTTGAGAAGATCCCGATGAAAGTCAAAATGGGGAACTTGTGTGGTATTCCGATATTCATAATAGGGGATGTATACCGCCATCCACCCATACATGAATTGAAATGGTCTACTATGATGATGTAGAGACCTATCTTCCTTAATCTGTCATAACAATTCATAAAGCCAAGAAAGGGTAGGGAGGGCCAAATTAATGGGTCGACCCTCTGTCAGTTTGTCCTCCATCATCAAGGTGTAGGCCCAAACCTTGTTGTATACATCACGGGATGGGAAGATCAATCCACTTAAGAAAATGGTGAAGAAACCTACTATCCTAAGATTAGGTGAAATGTCAAGTTGAAGCTTAATCCCCTTATAGAATACTGCCCTGCTTCATGTGTAGAACATTATGATTCTAGAGTTTGGTAGGACTGACGGGTTGGGTGAGTTCGATTGCGGCACGATTTTTTCTTAGGCTCATTCGTCTGTGAGAATAACCTTATCCATGCTTTGAATGGGATAAGGTAATTGGCCTTGAGAGGATGGTCTAGAGATCCTGCTTCCATGACTAGTATACACTTTGTCAAAGGAGACACGTGATCGGTATCATTCTATGTGGTGGATTCAAGGAGAAACACGTCATACATCTCCCTAAGGATAGGGAGACCTCCATGTTGGTAAATGTCTTACAGAATGATCCCCACCTCTCCATGCAGTAGATGAAAGGTGTTGGTGATCGAACACCAGTGACTCAACAATTAATGAAGGTTTTCTCCAATATAGAAGGTTTCAAATTGAGATACGTAGGCTGCCTGGTGCAAGACCACCACTTCCAACTAATCATGGGACTCCAGACTAGTTTGATGCACCCAAAATTCCCAGGCCCACTCATCGGACAAACATCCTACGTCCCAAAAATCCCACTTGGTGCTCCACCCGGCACTAGGCTTTTATCGGGAAATGATAATAATGGATGGGTATTCTTGGATGTCTAGTCTCGAGACACCATTTTGGCACTAGCGGTCTCCTTGAGTCCATATTGAACCTCGCAATATGAATACTTTTTTCTGAGTAGTAATGACAATGACTTCTCTATTTGGGAAAATGTTGGCACGATCATGATCTTGTGGTGACTCTAAAAGGACAAAAGGGATGTTAGGGTCAGGAAATGGCAGTGTAACATCGACAGGAAGACCAAATCCATAAAGTAGAATTTGTATGGGCACTGGGAAAGCTACAAGCTTGGCATCAAGAAGACCGTCAGAAAGCTATCATGGGGAATGATGTGGGTTTGAAGATTGTCATCGTTATTCCTTTCCATAATGGCCCTATTCTTCGTTGATTTATCAGCATCCTGAGAATCAGCCATTGTAACCTATATAAGACGATCAAAAAGTTGATGGTAAGTCTTTCCGATAAGAATTATTGGGCAATGGATATGTAAAAAATGGATAAATTAAATAAAACATGTCGGTAAAAGGCTCTACGTACTGTTCATAAAATCGGTATGTGGAAAGAGAAGTCTGCGTATAACATGACAAGCAGAAGCTTCTCCACCTATAGCTATGGTACACATATACTATTCAATGCATACAGCCAAGGTACATAGATATATAGTGAGGCGAAGGCCCATGAATGGATGGCCAGTGAACAGAATGGTCCGTGAAATGTAGAAACTGCGAACCTCGGCCTCGGTTATGTTGGCAATCCGATGTTGTGAATTAAAATTTAATTCCGTATTAATAGTTTTTAAGTTTGGTTCACCAATTCATGTTTTTTATGTGAACAAGTCAGACGCATAGCCTTCTTTCATGAGGAATCTATATATTATGTTTTAAATTTCCACAATACCATTAACAAAAACAAAAATGTGGTATGCATATGGGGAAATGGTGAGGAAATCGGTTCGTGAAACGTATAGAGTTGTTCATGAACATAGTTTTCACATGGATCATGGTATAAAAATGTAAAGGAGGTTGGGAAATCAGGAACTATTTTTTCCATGAGAAACTGTAAAAGAAAAATGACATGGCCCCATATATATAGGTGTGGTCCCCTCCTACCAAGTCTACCTATTCTACCACGAACCATTTCAGTTCAGGACTGCTTCTATATTAGAATAGTACCTTTTTGATTTTGAACAAACACTATTCATATGGGGACATTTATAGTGTCATGAAAATTCCACCAAGGAGAGGAAATACCCCCCACAATCGCTTTGCTGAAAGAATCAAGCACTTCTTTGTGTTTATCAAGGCGAAGGGACTCAAATTGAGTTTCCTTTATTTTATGTAAAATGAAGGAATTAAATTTTTCAAATGGACCCCATACCATCACCTGGAAAGGTAGACAAAGAAGATGGACTATGAACCACCAGGTATTCAGGACGGTCCGTGAACCACTAGCATGCGAAGCGATGGCCAGTTAGCAAGGAAAATTGTGAACCATGTGAACCAAAGGAGTTTTGAATGGGAGACTATCCACGTACTGTGCCGTGAAACCCTAGTTTATGGATTAATCAGATAGGTAGGATTCTACGAATCATTATCCTAAACCGAAGCCTCCAAAAACCTTAGTTGACTGAGTCTTCTGTGGGTTTGAATATTGCTTTAGTGGTCCTCCACAAATGGTACTATGTTCCCAATAGATATGATTGATATGATTCTCTATAAAAGGATAGTAGTTGAAATAACAAAAGGAAAAGATGGATAGAGGGAAGGATGGGCAACAAAAGTATGAGGGAAACTCAGAGGTTTCACTCCAGCTTCATTCTTGTTTCATTGGTGAAGCACGAACCATGAACCACTTCTTACGCTAGTATATCCGGCATCGAACTATAAAATGGTGGAGTTAAATAATAATAATATAAACCATGAACCCAACTGGTAAACCGCGAAATAATGATATCTCGTGGATGAATTTCCCATGGATGGTAATTCCCCCAACTCACCTTCAATATGGCACTCTGCGTAGAGTACCACTACATGGACTACAACTGGAATTGTGTACCCAACAGGTACGCGAATATATCCCAATGCAGCATAGTAAGCCGTATACCCCTTTGGTATGCAGTTGGAAATAACCATGCCCACGTACCACACTTGTACGTGGATGACCCTTCTGCCTGCATACCACTATGGTATGTGGTGCCTTCCCCACCCCTCATGAGAAATAAGTATGTGGAATGGGGTGTTTTTGTGCATTTTTCCTTCTGATTCCAACCTCAACCATCCATTACCATCTAGTCCTCCGTAATATTTATTTCTAACCAGTTCTCCGGTGCTAGGACAAAGCCTCTTCTAAAGCCACAAAACCTGTATGATCAGGCCATTAGGTGCATTATCATGCTCCATTAAGTATACATACCCTGGTAAGTGGAGTCACGAAGTCCCTCCCAACAAAGGTGCGGGATTCGGGAATTCATGTAAGGCTACATTCCTATGGTAACCCGGAGTCCATCCTCGGGATGCCGATGTGAACATCCACATTCTCAGGATTAGGGGTGATCACTTTCTTTTCCATTCAATGAGGATCATCGATCTTTCAAAGGGGTTATGCTCGCTTCCCCCTTTGATGAGGAAAAAACTCATCCCTTTCCCAAAATATGCTCGGGGCCCTCCCACAGAGGTAAGTCCTCGATCTTCCGAGGCAGGGCCATGCGATCATTAATTCCATTTCACATGGAAATGTTCATCACTCCATGCCCTCACCCACGATAGCCATGTCTTCTTTCACTGTAGTCTCTCCCTCCCCCACCAACATGGGAGAATGAATGTGAATTGTTGAATCTTTAAAATCCTCGTGTTTCTCACACCGAGCATGACTCATGTGGTCTTAGAGGTTTGTGAGGAATAAAACATCTGCACACGATCTGAACTACAATAACTATGATTCCTGATAAAAATTAGATATGTAGGACACCTAACAGAAGACCCGAGCTCAAAAGGGTGCCCATTAAAAAAGGGCACCCCTAATCATGTTTTTCAAATGGGTGGCTTCCATGTGTAAGCCCCAAATGGTATGAACTATGAGAACACTGATTCCTGATCAAAATAGGATATCTTGGATTAATACCAGAAGTCCCGATATCAAAAGGGTTCCCATCCAAAGGTGTCCACCCAATCATGTTTCTCGAATGGGCAGCTTCCCTTCATAATCCCCACACGATCTGATTTATGATAACTCTGAATCCTAATCAAAACAGGATACGTAGGATTCCTACCAGAAGGGCCGAGCTCAAAAAGGGTCCTCATCCAAAAAGGGGCCACCCAATTATGTTTCTCAAATGGGAGGATTCCATGTGTAATCCCCACACAATCTGAACTACGAGTACTATGATTCCTGATCACAACAGGATATGTAGGATGCCTCCAAGAAGGCCTGATCTCAAAATGGGTGTCCATCCCAAAAGGGTCCACCCAATCATGTATATCAGACGTGCAACTTACATGTGTAAGCCCCACACATCCAAACTACATGGGTTCTGATTCGACTCCTGAGGTTACATAGGAAGCCTCCTTATAGGCCCGATCCCAAAATCAAGTAACCTTCTGTCCCCCATGGATGATGATAAAATCCAGAGTGCCTTAAAATATGGCTAAGTCAACGTCACCTATGTGGAATCAAGCATATGCATACTCACGATGATCATTCAAACCAAGGGTAGCTCATGGACACTCTCTTTGGGAATGAACCAAGGATTCACGAAAAAATGAACGTGGATTAAATCTATAAGAGTCTCATAACAAGAAACAATCCTCACCTGGAAGGGTGCGGTGAACCTGACCGCCCATCCTCTCGAACAATGGAGTCATCAAGTGTTTTTGGCCAAATCATCATCCAACGAGAACCTGCCTTTGGAAAGCAGGTCCATGAATCATGGATACCAGGGCCAATGAGAATTATTGTCTCCACGAATAAACCCTTCAGAGACCATCTGGGGAAGTTATATTCAAGAAGGATTTATTTCAGGAGTGCTTAACCCCCACGCAGTCACCTTCCGGGACAGACACTTCCCCAAAGGTTTAATTCCCCCTTCTTTAAAGGTTAATGATGCTGAACAGGTCAAAACAAAGGAATGGTAAATTCTATTAGAGACCATCTCTAAATAAAAAGGGACATGGGATGATCCTTGTCGTGCCATATCCGTACCTCCCCAACACGCGCCACCTCAGAGGCGGAACAACGTCGTGTCAACAACGATGGTGGGAGAAAGTAGATCAAAAAGTAGAGAATTAATAACCCTAAATGATCAAGATTGAGACACCTAAAATAAAAATACACAAATACCTACTTTAATAAATCCAAAAATCAGAAAACATCAGGAATAAGATGGGATCTTCAGGATCATTTTTCTCTTATCACCACTTGAACTTATTCATGGTTGAAAACCACATCAGCGTTAGGAGCCTCCTAAGAACCCTTAATAAACACAACGAGAAACTAAACTATTTATCTTTAGTATATATTATCTCAAGCCTCTTCTTCTATGCCCAATCTATGCTCGAACCTTTGGATAATGTTAGATCCTTCATTCTGCACTCGACCTTAGCTCATATTCAACTCAAGAACACTTGACCTCTCCTCCTAATGAGTTGGGTCTCAAAATAAATCCTAGGATCTGTTTCACCAGATAAATGAGGTTGATCCCAATTTATCTCGTATCTGATTGTTATTTTATTTATTATTATTTTCATTTACTTAATATAATTTAATTCATTTAAAAAAATTATAATTTTTATAATTTAATTTTATTGAAATATATTATAAAATTTTATTTATTTTCAATACTTAACAATAAATTATATTTCAATTTATAAAAACATAATTTATGAATATATATTTAGTTTTAAGTTATTAAAAATTTTATAATCATAATTAATTTATATAAATTTATGTATTTATATCAATTATTTTTAAGTGTTACATTTTAATTCCCATATTTGATATATTTAAATTAAAGTAAAATAATATCTCTTCATTCAATAAATTAATAAAAATATTAACCCACATTTAATTAATGAAAAATTTAATTAAATTTTTACTATTATATTAAAACATATTTCCATTATTTTCAAAATAATTATTTATAATAATTTTATAATCTTTTCAAATAAACCATTGATTTGATCTAAAAAAATATATTTTAAAAATGCAATTGGGGGCTTTCCCATTAGGTAAAGGCTCCCCATAATCATGTATCAGACCCAGGTTCAAATATGGGTTGGAGATAATTTCTTATGGAAGGTAGTGATGCATGCATTATGCAGACAAGCGGGGATGCTGGGATGATGCCCACAAATGGGGAAACTATCATTATGCAAGAATAATGCTGCACTGGGAATTCAGGTTAGTTTTTGGGCCTTTGGTCTATTTAATGGGCTTCATTCCCACTGGACCATCGGTCCATGTATTGAATAAATAAGACTTGATGGGTGAACTATCACTTGGGAGGGCTATGGCCTGCCTTTTCAGCCTGTGTTCAGTGTGTGTGTGTGTCAAATTTATTGTATCCCCAAGAACCCAATATATATATTTTTTTGAAAAATATGAAAAATAATGTATTTATAATAAAATGTGTTTCTTTACAAAATGAAACCACATTTACAATAGTAATATTTATAATTGGAAATATTAATTTAATAACAAATCTTATTTCTTGAAAATAATCATTTATTTAAAAATATTATAACATAAGACTTGAAAACTATAAATTTAATAAAAGTATAATAATTTGATGTAATATAATTTAAGGTATTTGACATGAATATTTAATCAACTATTATTTAGATTTATTTTAATTACAAAACAAAGACATAGTAATAATCTAATTTATGGTATGTTAAAACTTGAGAATGGTGGTGTGGTTACAATGTGGGTAAGAGAGTGAGACACTGAGGATGGAAATGTTTGTGGCACACTACACTGGTGGTAGACTAGGAGCTACAAAATCTTGTAATTGAAGATCATGACTAGGTTGATGGTTCGATGGGAGTTGGGTGGTGTCATGCGGCTTGCAGTTGATCTTCATGTTCTAATAAAATAATCCGTGAAGGAAACATCAATGATTATGAATAAAGATAAGTAGAAATAATCGCATGTCATGGTTTTTGAGAGAATCAATTCAACTAGGAAGATCGGCGAAGAGCATAGGTAGTGACTCAATTCCATGAAAGATTAAATAGTGTAAGTGAAAAGGACTCTATTAGGATTCTATTTAAAAGATCAGGAATTCTTTTCTTAGCACATTGAAAAAATACTTATAAAGAGTAGTTTTATCAGTACTAAACTAATAAGTCGTAATAATATTTATCTTTATTAATGCTAAAATTATATCATTGATAAACATTTGTTTTATTAGCATTCTATTAGCACTGATAAATATAATTATTTATTAGGGCTAACAAAGCATTAATAATGACCTTATTTTAATAATATAATTAAAATTATTAATAATTTTAATGGCGTATAATTATAAATAAATATTTAAATAATCACATATATATAATTATAAATATAAATATAATTAATTATATTTATTAGTTTAATATATATATATATATATTTATTATATAATTATATTATAAATAAATATTATTAAAAATATTAATATAATTAAATATAATTATATAATTATATATATATAATTATATATATATAATTATATATATATACATATTAATATATAAATGAATATGTAATTATAAAAACAAAAATTATTTTTACTCTAATTTTATAATTATATAAATAAATAAATACATATATAATTATAATTTTATATAATTATATAATTATATATATATTTATATATAATATATATAATTATATAATTATATATACTTATACAATTCTTTTTATTTAATTTCTAATATAGAAATTTATATAATTATAAAAATAAAATATATATTTATTATGTAAATATATTTATATTTATATTAAAATAGATATTTATTTATAAATATAATCATAAATAAATATGTTTAATTTTTTTTATATATTTGTATATGTATTTTTATAATTATATATATATTTAAATATAATTATATAAATTTGTTAATATAGAAATATATAAAGTTATAAATATAAAAATATATTTATTATCTAAATATATTAAATTTTAATTTATAATTTTATAGGTATTTATTTATTTATATTTAATTTTTTTATAAATAAATAGTTTAATATATTTTTAACCATATTTACATAATTATATATATTTACATACATATATATATATATTAATTTATAAATATATATATTAGGTGTTATAGGGTACAATTACATTAAAGACACACACCACACACGCATGGTAAAAGGTAGGCCATAACCCCCCCCCCCCCAACCCACACACACACACCCACCTAAGGGATAGTCCTCCTATCAAGGTTTATTTATTCTATACATGGCCCAAAGACCCAGTGGACATTAATCCCATTACATAGCCCAAATTCCCAGTGCAGTTTCATTCCTGCATAATACTATCTCTATCACTAGGCATGTTTCATGTATGCATCACCACCTACCTTTGGAAATTCGCCCCTACCCAGATTTGATCCCAGGTCTGATGCTGGATTACAGTGAGTCTTTACCTCTCGGGTAAGCCCCCAACTACAAAGTAATATATAAATATATATAATAATAAATATGGTAAATGTATTTATTATTTTAATATATTTATTATAATTGTATAATTAATATATATATATATATAATTTTAATTATAAATAAATATATTTATACATATTTATTTATAATCAGATCATGTATGGGGCCTCTGACTTGGGTCTATGGGTCATGTATGGGTTCCCCTCAAACCTTAAAAGATGGATTATCCAACAAATAAATAAAAAATCTAAGGCCTTCGGGATTTCAACGTAAATCTATTTATCTAATTATATATATTTATAAAATTATATATATTTATATTATTATATATATATATATATATTACATTTATAATAAATAAATTTATGTATAAATATATATATATATATATAAATATATTACAAAATGAATAAATATATTTCTGATATTATTAATGAATATATAATAATAAATGAATAAATAAAAATAAATAAAACAAAAAAAATTATTAAAAAGTGAATTCCTATCATTTACATGAACTATAAGAACAAAAATGAAGTAAGATGAATAAACAGATGATATTAATTATATAAATAAAGAAATTATTAAAAATTAATTATATTTATCATAGAAAATCATAGTCAAAATGAGAGACTTATTATGATGAATCTGACAAATATGGTAATGATCTTGAATTTGATTGACACTATCTAACGTGTCATTGTTTTCCCACTTTTTGGTTTGGCGGATCTTTTTTTGATGCATGATTTTCTTTCTATTTCATTATTACTATTTTTCTTTAATAAAGTTTTAGTACCAAGCTTTCCTGATTCCCGATCATTCCTCATTACTAATAATGGAGAGATATTAGAAAATATTAAAAAATATTAAATCAATAAATAGACCTACACACAAATATACATGTACACATGATAGACATACATATGTACACATACACATCTATACACACATATACATACACACATATACAGACATACACATACATACATACAGTTATACATGTATATATATTTTAAATTATTTAATATCAATATAAATATATATGTGTTTATATAAATTTATTAATTAATATATTATATAATTTTTTAAATAAAATATTAATATATTATATTTATGTATGAAATAAAAATTTAATTATATAAAAGTGAATAAATATAATTAAATATTAAAAATGAATAAATTTAAATAGAATTACACAAACTAAAATTAATATATATATATATATTAAATTTTAATATATATCAATATATATACATATATCAATTTATATTTTTATATATGAAATAATAATTATTTTATAATAAAATTTAATAAATATAAATAAATAATCAAAATGAATATGTATATATATTTTTTAATATTTAGTATATTCATATATATCAATATATGTATTTTAGAGTTTACCTGAGTAGTAAAGGTTCCCCATAATTCTGATTCAAACACAAGTTCATATGGAGGTGGGAGTATGTTTTCGTAGGCAACCAGTGACAGAGGGATGATGCATGACACATGCAGGTGGTAACACATGCATGACACAGAACTGTAGAAACATGCAGTTTGATGCAAGCATGCTGCTACGCAGGACCTTCTGGTTAGTTTGTGGGCCATTGGTCTATGTAATGGGCCTCATGACCACTAGTTCTTCAGGCCATGTACAGAAAAAATAAAGCTTCATGGGTGGACTATCCCTTGTGGGGGCTATGCCCTGCCTTTCAGCCCTGTGTGTGCATTGTGTTTGTGATTAATGTAATTGTACCCACAATCACCTGATATATATATACCAATATATTTTTATATATATGAAATATGAATTGAATTATAATAATTTTATTAAGTTAGTTGACCCTCGACCTGATAGGTCAACCATTTTTGTAACTGAACATCAGAGGCCTTATATGAAAAAGTTGTGCCAACGCCTGCGAGAAGCATAGGGTGGTCAATGACCCACATGATACCATGTGTATAGGCACTCCCAAACATTGGTGTGTATGGAGCATGTATGTGGGATCCCATACTCATAATAAAATTTTGAAGTGCTGGTGCAATGAAATGATATAAAAAAGTGACCAACCATCTATAGTTTCAATGAGGGACTAATGTGAAAATTTTATTAGAGCTTTAAATATCACTAATAAAGATGATCTTTATTAGTGCTAGAAAATTCACTAATAAAAGTTACCCTTTATTTGTTCTTTTCGCTAGCACTAAAAAATTTTATCCTTGAATTAACCCAAAATTGTTCTAGTTTATCTCATATATATCACATATATTTATTATATTTATCTTTATTATCTTCCATGTAAATCATAAGTTAAAAACAAATCCCATCGCTTCATGGGGTTGTAGTCCTCCCTACACATAATCGACGTTATCAAATTTCCATGGAATGGAAATTAAGAATGTATATGTGATATTATAATTCTATAAGTATAAATATTTCATTAATTTCATATATATACATTAAACTCGTCATTTTATCCACCCTAGAGAGGCGGTGATGGAAAAAATCTTAAATAGGTTCGCACGGTGGCAATCTGTTGTACACATGATCAACGATTTCATTTCCCACTAGAATGAAGAGGAGATAGATAAAGGACATGACATTAATAGTATGAAATTTATGTATATGAGATATATTTATAGTATTATATTAGTATATTTCAAGAATATTTTAAGGAGTTAGGGGAAGAAATAAAAAAGAAAATGCATAGTGATAGAAGATACCTATTATTCGGAGAACTCCTTTCAGTTTACACCTAAAGCCTTATTATGAGGGCTTAATAACCAAATGAAGGCATGTAGTATGTGATTAGATAATTAAGTAAAATATTTTTTTAGGTAAGTTCTAAACCATGAGGTTCTAGAAGTGTGATTATGAGAGTAGAGGGTGTTCTCTTTTATAAGTGGGTGAGAGTAAACACATGAAATTTTTGAAAAGAGTAATATTCACCAAAATTTTTTACATGACACAAAGATCAAAAACTGATCATTATCAAATCATAGATTACATTGGGTAAAAATATGGTCATAAAAAAGGAATTGGACAATTTTCTATGTCATTTAACATTTATAATTTTAGTTTAACCACTATGTAATCCTTTATTAACATTTTATGTGATGATTAGTTTTTACTAATTTTATTATTAATATTGACCCAAAATTATGTTTAATTATTTTATAATATTAATTATTATAATAAATAAATATGTAATCTATTTTTCAAAATTCCATTCATTGAAGTGTAAAATTATAATTAAAACAAAAATTGTAGACTCCATGAAAAAGTGGTTTTCCAAAAATAAAAGTTGCATAAATATAGAAAGATTTAATATCAAAATTCAGTATGAAATTGATTTCAAGGATGTATATTAGATTAATAAAAATATAATTGAACTAATTTTATTTTTAAAATTATCTTAAAATAAAATGGATCTTCCAAATTCTATAAACAAAACGAGATTTTTTAATAAAAATCGGTATTTATTTATTATTCAATAAAAATTGCTCTTTGAATAAAATTTTAAAAATATCAAAGTAAATTATGAAATTTATGTTTCAAAATTTTATTTTATTTTGTTAAATAAATTTTATTAAATTTTAAAAAATTAATTTTATTATTATTTCATAAAAATTAATAAAAATAATATTTTAAAGAAATGTATTTTCCAAAATGTATAAATTCTATTAAAAATCAAGTACTTATTTATATATATATTTTCATTATCTAAAAAAATATTATTAATTTTAGAAATATTATTTTTATTATTTATACATCCATATTTAATAGTTAGTTTATAATGGCCATGTTTAAATAATAATATTATTAGTATATCACAATTCGTTAAAATTTTGAGTTGTCTGTAAAACAAGATTTCAAATAAATTAAATGTGTTGAAAAAAATTATTTCATAAATACTAGAGGTGTTAGAGTATACCCCCTTTAAAATTAATTTCAACTTACATTTTTTTCACTCTCTTACAAACAAATGAGGATACTTTTACCTCATCATATCCTCAGGTTACCACATAGCATTTTCAAATTGGTAGTTTCGTGATAAAACTTTAACTAGGTTTATGTTCTTGACTCATAGCACTCTATCTCTATGATCAGTAATCTCAAACATTTGTTACTAGTAAGAAATATATTTCTATAGTGGTATGAATTCCTAGTTCATTACATGTGAAGTTTCCAATATGTACTTCCTCTATGATAGATACATGGAACTCATTATGAAGTAGAGAGAGGTTCGGTGGAAGTTCCAAGTGATAAGAATATATCCCTACTAGTTCAAGAATCTCAAAGGGGTCAATATACATGGTATCATCATTTATTTCTTCCCAAATATCATAAACCTATTACATAGATAAATTCATAGAAAATAATTCTCACTAACATCGAACACAAGATCACAACGACGATTGTCAGCACAACTTTTTTTTGAAAACTAATCATCCTTGATATTCTATTTAATAAATATATCTTTCTCATATACTTGATTATCTATATTGGCCCAAAATATAGTTAATTCTATAACTTTATATCATAGCATTGATTTTTATGCTTCTTCCCATGGAGAGCATCACAATGATCCATCTGAATTCTTGAATGAAAGATATTGTGGTATGAAAACTTCACTAGAGGAAGGTGTTGATTCTTACCACTATTGAAATACATAGAACAAGATATCAAAATATCCTCTAGGGGTTTTATTTTTCTCTCAGACTAACCATATAGATGAGGATGATATATAGGGATGAATCAAAACTATATTTCTATATCATATTGAAGACTTCACCAGAACATATTGTTATACCTAAAGTCCGACACAAACATGATATAATGTGATACTTCATGAAAAATTACCAACTATATAACATATAACCTTGAAATCTAAAGAATAGAGAAATCATATATGATAACGATGAAATATACTGACTTTTTAAGGTGATCGAATACAACTAATATAATATTTTTCCCTTTAAACGTTTTGGAGAGTTTTATAAAAAAAATAGTTAGGTTTTTCCTTGTCTATTATGGTATGAGTAATGGTTGAAGCATCCACTTAAATTTTTTTCTCTCTTATTTAACTTGAAAACATTTTAAGCATCAAGATATAAACTATGTGATATCTATCATCATGAAATCCCACCATAAATACTATTTCAAATCCATATGCATCTTTTTTATCCCATGAAGAATAAATAATGAAGTACTATGAGCTTATTATAACCACTACTTCTTCAAATCAAGTATATATGGTACACATACACAAAACCTAAACCTTATCATTCTATTATAGTCAAGGTTAAGCTCAGGAACATTTCTCACCTGCTTCTGTAACTCCACATATTACTTCTATGCCTCTTTAAGCATTACTTGGATTGATGGTTGAACATTTATTTTAGGAAGAAAGATTTATACCCTTATAGAAATATTTATAGGTCCATAAATATAGATATATTGGATCTTTTTCTATCCTTATCATAGATAATCTGTTATGATCCTTTCAACTGAAAGCATCAGCCACATTATTCACATTCCCAAGGTGGTGATGTATTGAGCATCCAAAATAATTAATCAACTCCAATCATATTCTCTTTTTAATATTAAACTATTTTTAGTGAATATATACTTTAAACTCTTATAATTAGTATATATAACACATTTCTACATAATGATAATTAATCCATATCTTTAATGAAAAATTTATTGCATCTAACTCCAAATCATTAATTGGGTATTTTTTTTCATATACCTTTAATTTTCGTGAGGCTTAAGCTATAACCATGTCATTATACAAGATAATGAGTCACAACCCCTTCTTTGATGCATCACTATAGATTAAAAAACCTTGTCATATACATGGTAATGTGTAAATAGCTGCACTGATTAACGTTTCCGTTACTTCATTGAAATTTTCTGCATAGTTATTTGTATTAAGGACCATTACTCCCTTTCAGGTTACCATATCGAGTGTATTGAAAAACTGAGAGAAATTTTCCACAAATCATTGATAATAACAGACCAAATCAAAATTACTATATATCCTAGTCACAATAGTTGGTCTTGGGAAATGCTCAATAAATTTGGCCTTTGATGGATCCATAGACACACCCTCTCTTGAGAATACATGACCCCGAAATGAAACTTTTTTAGCCAAAATATACAATCAGTAATTTTTTTTACAATTTTCCTTTAGTTAGGGTCTTCATTAAAACCCATAGGTGATATTCATTCTATTAATTTCTTTTTTAATAGATAATAATATTATATATAAATACTATCACACACTGATCAAAGTATTGTCTAAGTAATATATTTATTAAATCAGTGATGATTTATGAAGAATTAGTAAGACCAAGTGACATAACTATATATTTATAGTGTTTATACCTTGTATACAATGTTGACTTGTTTATATCCTCCTTCATTACATCCAATTTATGATATCCAAAATAATGGTCAATCATGGAAAATTATTGAGGTATACATAGTTGGGAAAAAAGTCATTAACACAATGTATATGATAATTGATCTTGATTTTGATCTTGTTCCATTCCCGATAATCAATACAGTGTCACATCATTTCATTTTTCTTTTTAAAATAATGGAAATGTGTTCCCTAAGGTGACACACTTCTCTAAATGAATCCCTTTTCGAAATTCTCATAAATTTTCTTCTAAAATTATATCAATATAATCAGTTCTATTCAATAAGTGGTCTTTCAAATATGTGATAAACTATATATAATTCCCTTTGATATCACAACTTCATGATTCAGTGGATGACTTGGTAACTCTTCTATAGAGACATCAAAAAACTCATGAAAAATAGTAATATCAACGATGTTGAGTCCCCCCCACCAACCCTCTAAGATAAAAACCCATTTGGAATAAGAATTAAGACCCATACAATCTGTGCGATCTCTATAGAATTTTTATATTTATCATCCTGTTGATAGATGATCATATGTTTTTTCAGAATATTAAACATGGATTACCTTCTCAAGAAAATTATGTGGGATTTATGTAGATAAATACAATCCCTTCCTAAAATGAAATCAATTTCAACCAGATGGATAATAATAAGATTATAAGGAAGTAAAATCCCACAAACATCAACCAGTGTATAATTATTGACTTGAGATGAAATCATCATAACATTAGTGGTTTTCACTACTAATTCAATAAATAATCATTGAGTATAGGAATTATTATTCCAAATAATTTCCATGATATAAGGTATTTCATATAACTAAGATCAAATAGGTTACTTCAATATTTGATCATATCTATAACCCCCTCAACATAATCGGTTTCTCTTTAATCCCTTTCTAAAGAAGAGATGGTTAGCATAAATATCAAGCATCATTAATTAGAGTGATTAATCATGAAAAATCATTCATAGCATGTCAAGATATTGAAACCTTATTTTCAATCTATGACACATTATGATTAACATAGGTCATTCATGATCATAATTTATTTAAATACTTTTTTATGGTTCATAAAATGTTTCTTAGTTTTAAAATATCATCCCCTAGGAGTTTCAAATTAAGTGTGTAACAAGGTCCATTATCTTGCACCAAGTGATGATAAATTCTACATTAGTGTGAACTTTTTAGATTTATTACTACAAGGTAAAACTATTCTAGTGCCAAACCACTTGTTGTATCCAAACAAGGATTTACTTACATAAAAACCATTTTCCTCATCCTTCACAAAAATACATGGATATTTTCCTAAATTAAGACTTATCTCTATCATTAACACTAATTTTTTTGAATCCTGGTTTCTAAAGATAAAATAAACCATTATATGAGGAAAACTAAATTGACCCACACTTTTTAATACATATATATGACATCTTAACAACTGGATACTCATTAAAAGTTATTCTACTAAAATTGTGAAATATGTTAGAAATGTCATGTTGAACCTCTCATTGAGGCTTACATAAATATGGATGGAATGCATGAATTATCTCTCAAGAATCAATAACATCAATTCTTATGGATATATGGAAGAATATTTCTTTTTTTTTCTCATTCCAATAAATTAATTATCATGAGTGTTACTTGGTTCGGTGATATTTTTTCTTATATTCTCTTTCCATATACAAGGGATTGTTGTAAAATCCTATCTTTCATACATTCATAATACTTTTCATCAATGAATAATACTGGGGATCTTCGGTCTAGGTACCTCTTCAAAAAAACATAACATGACAATCCACGCCTACATCGTATATGTGTAATATCTTTGTAAACATGGAAACATAAACAACTAATTTACAGGTGAACTAAATCATCCCCCACTAAGTTTATTCATATCTAAAACTATTCTTATACACATCATATATAATACTTATCTTCATAAAATAGGGAATGGAAACATAATAAAGGGTGATATCATATGCTCAGTAAGGGTAAAAAGGGGATATATTGGTGAATACAATATAATAACATGAGCCTAATTATATGTGAACATGAAAATAATGTTTAAATACTATACCCAACATATCATAGATCATGAACATGATTCATGGAATAAATTTATGATGTTAATAAGAAATAAATTATAAAGGAATAAATGAATATAATATATGATATATAACATTACTATAAGACCCAATATTTTTCAAAGTACATCCCTCTTAGAGTTTTGGTTGAACCTCTTTCATTTCAATTTTCCATATTCTTTATGACTTGGTGTCCGAGTAAATTTTTTCCAATGGTGTTATTTTTATGGGGATAATGACCTAATGTTTAGGGATTTATTATTTTAAGAATTAACGGTGTCCAATATTAAGGATTTTTAAGGGATTATAAGGCTTCCTTATGAGTTTGTATGTCTTCATAGGTGGTTTATGATCAGTTTTAGAATCTAGGTTTAATGGTGTATATAGGTAATTTACACACTATTTACATGTTACATGACATGTAACTATCACCTAGAAGATGTCATAAAATATTTCAAGAAATGCCCTAGTTACATTCCATGAAATTGGTTCATGGCATATGTGTTTCTCTAGGAAGACTTCATGCACTAGTTCTTGATGTGAAATATTTACACATCATGAAATAGGTGCATGGAATGAAATTATCGATTGAAGTTATTTTAACTCACATAGATTCATTTTTTCGGTGTAACTTATGATTTGGTAAATAAATAACATGAACTTAATACAAGGTGTTTGTTTCATAGGTCATGTGGTTTTAAATCCACGATGCACATATGATTTATTCTTTATTTGTTGGTATGCCACCTCCCTCATTCCATGGGTTAATCCATGTGATTTTAGAGAAATTTCTCATATTCCATATGCCTCGATAAAGTGTTTAATCCCTGGTAAGTTGCTTTGATTTTTTTCCCCCTGTGACATTGTTCTCCATTATGTAGGTTAAATCTCTTGTACATGGATGAATTGGGAGATGATCTTGATATTGGGTGAACTTGGTTATTCATGTTATCATATTTTCCTTCATCTTTTGATGATGTCACCTATTTGAATAATTTCAATGATCACTATTGAATGGTATGTGGTTTAAAAACAAACCCTATGGTCTGTTTAAATGTGTAATTATGTATAGAATTGTGATTACACTGTCAACATTCTCCCATTTATTAATTGAGTAACAGATTATGATTAATCTTGTCTTAGATTACTACATAGATCCCTTTTAATTTAATGGTGTAGAAACCTTGTTTTCATCTACCCATAGGGTGAGATTACCCTTGAACAATAATGAATTGACTAATGTACTAAAGTATGTATTGGAATAACATGAAATATCAAATTATTATATGTGATAGATTCACCTTGGAAAATGGTTAAATTGATTATTTAAATGGATGGTGATTATTTGATAATAATTATGTGTGAAAAATGTCATGATGATGACTTAAGATATAATATAATGAATAAATGTGTATTTGAAAGATGATTAGTAATCTTATTATTTAACAATTGTAGGTAATGATATGATGTATCATTAATATTTTCATAATGATTTGGTTGTTGATTCATGACAAAAAGTTTATATGTCTGAATTTTATCAATTATGATGAAATGATTATATAGAAGGATTGTCTTGGTTAAGTTAAAAATATTATATAGAGGGCTTGGGAAGGTTATGATGAAGTAATTATACAATTTTATTGGACCAGATGATGATATTATTATATAAAGGGCTTGGAATTGATGCTGAAGTTCTTATACATAGGGATTTCTTGTTTATCTGATTACATCATGTACTTGTGGTTATGTTTGGCCTGGTTATACTACATGCTCAGAGATATTCTAGCATGGTTTCTAAGAAGGTAATTTTTTTATAAAATATTAATTGATTAATTAATACACCAGTTTATTGCATTATTATATTAACATATTATCAGACTGGATTTTTTTAGTCATAGTAGTGTCGACCTAATGATATTTAGTCACACCAATTCGGGATTTCATTTGGAAACTGAGATGAATGTATAGATTCTGGTTTGGATATGGGTAAGGGAATTTATTGTTGAAAATTTCTTAAAAGATGGGATGAACATGGAGGCCAGACCTACACGGGGTTTGGGACTATGTTCTTTGAGTTAATAGTGTCAACATGGTATTTTATCTCGATTATATTCAGTTTCATATTTAGATACATTTCAGCCTATCATTACATGATTCACTTTAATTTGTTTTTTTGTTCTTCCTTTACCTTTAAGGAGTATATTATACTTTTCTATTCTATTTTTGTTACTATGATATTCATGATATGTTCTTACATTCACATTATTATAACTTTTTACTAGGGGGTATAGTCACTTGACTATGCCCTTTACATGCTCGCTGCTAGTTGGTAGCATATGGTATAATGGGAGGCATGCTTGAGGTCTCGTAACCAAACTAGTTTTTCCATGTGCGATAGTGATTGATCAAGGGACATTACCAAGTGGTTTCAATGGAACATGCTATTATTTTATATTGCTTTACTATTTGGGAAAGGATGAAATGAGACTAAGATGTGTCAAGACTTAGTAACCATCTTATGCATGGGAGTATCTAACCCATGTATGGGATGAAATCTGAGTAATTCAGGATGTAATTATATTTCATGATGTTATATTATAACTATTGAAGTTATTTTACCTTTGTTGATTCAAATTATGTGTGATGTTATTATATATTGATATTTTTAATCTTGTAGAATCATGGCATGAGATCCGTACACATGTATTATGAGAGAAACATAGGGATATATCTTGATATTTATTGTTCATGATAGGTAAATATTTATTAAATGTGGTATATTTTAGTGTATTAAATGTGAAATGAGATAATTGGTAATCTTTATAAATGAAATTAAAGAACCATTATGTCATTTTAAACCACAAATTATCCTTGTTTAGAGAGACTATGAGCCAATTGTTCTTTTGTTCATATCATCTTTTGAGGTTGATATTTTTGTTATCCAGTGTTCCAATAATTTTGTTTTCCTTGAAGTGAAAATGACTCATCATCATCTTAAAATTGATTATTATGAGAGTAGTAATCACATTGATCCTATCTCAAATGATTCGATCTTCTAGTAGACTTTATGGATTAGATGTATTTTAATCATTTCAACATATTCATATGGGTCATGCGATCAATAGAGAGGGATATTATTCACACTGTTCCTTCAGTGTCTATGTTAATTATATTGTTTCTACTAAAATATACTCCAATGTTCACTATGGAAGGATACCCCCCATAAAATGGAGTTATAGGTCGATTCGGTCCATATGATCTTCAAACACCTCAAGACACCTACAGATAGAAGGGTTAATCTTGTTGTATACATGTTTCGTAAACCGTCGAAGCATTGGTGGGATACTCTAGGGAAATCAATATTGTAAGATGATTTATCCTATTAAGACTATGTGAATATGATTATAAGACACTTCTATCCAATTATGTTGAGATATGAAAAGTCAATCATGTTTAAACACATGAAAGTGAGAGAATATAGGTGATGAACTATTTTGGAGACATCACCAACTAACAATGATTTGTGATGTCTTTATCTACTGATGATGTCTATATGGAAAAGTGTTTTCAGGATGGGATTATCTATGATATCAGGTCACAGATGAACATATTTCTCTTGAGTAGATTTTCAAACTTGATGGATTATGCACTCATCATGTAAGGGAATATATGAGAGGTCATGAGGTGTGGACAAACTATTTCAGTAGGGAAAATTGGGAGCTCTTCTTCTCGTGGAAAGAACCACCTCTATGTATGTTATCACTAAGGAAATAGTGTGTAAAAATTTAGGGTATTATAATGAAATCATAGGAATGTTTTCCCTTATAGTTCTATCAGTGTATAAAATATATCCACAAGCATCCTCACAGTTCATACCATTCATTGGAGTGTTGGGATTGTGGTAGGTCGGGTCACTTACCAAAGTTTTGTAGGGGCATAAATAAAAAGATTAGTGAAAATGTATCAAGATAAGTAAAAGTGAATTGGAAGGACTAAGATACATCTCAATAGGAAGGTAGTTATAGTTCTAAAAGAAGTTTAGTTTGAGGTAGGGGACATGGTACCCTAGTTCAAGAGCGATGGTGTAAAGACCATGACCCAAGTTGCCCAGAGCCAGTGCCATATATTAATAAATTGGTATAACAGACAAGGATTTCATATACCAAAGGACAAAGTAGTTTAGTATTTTTGGAAAACCATATACGAAAATAAGTTTTTCATTACAACGTGAAAGGAAAAACAACATAGAAAAACCATTAGAAACTCCGATAACTCATAGATTATCCCTCTAAATCATTCATAATATACATATTTTCATCTCTGAGAAAAATAAATTATAATAAAGGGGTGATATCAGATTATTAGTAAGTGTATGAAATAAAAAAATTATATAGTTAACATAAATAATTGGGCGTGACGAATAAATAAAAACACACGTCCTTAAAAAATAATCATGAGCATCAAATGTTGGGAATAAAAGTTGATTAAATAATTCAATAATAAAACTTACCCACGAATATTCTATTAATTAAATAATAAAAAATAACCATGAATATTCTATTAATTGAATAATAACATGGGATATTAATTACTAGTTTCATAATGAGGTAATCCATAATGTTGGACATCATAAACATACCGTCAAGGCCTCGTCCAAGACACCATGCATAATGGGTAAGATCTCAGGCTTGTTTGTCTCATGAGACCTACCGATACATCGAGTGGATATATTAGGCCCCAACCATCACTTACTAAGTCCAATGAGTTCATCATAATAATAGGGATAAATATAAACAACATATAAATGTGAAATGTAAATAAATTTCCCAATCTATAAACATAATCACTAACCATTCTAAATAGTATGGTGAACAGTATCAAGATAGAAGATCCACATTCAAAATGATAATAACGATTTAACAAAATATGGTGGATATAAAAATAATAGGTAATCCTCAATAAATAATAAAATTTAATATAGGTTATAAAATAGAATAAAATACTATAATTATATCATTGAGGAATTCTTGAGAGAAATACCCTTTTTTACATTGTAAAGAAGAGTTATTTTTGAAAAAAATTTTGAATTAGCCATGAATTTTTATATAAAACTAGAAAAGGAAATATATATTTTTTAATGAAAAAATTATTTATTTTATAAAAATAATATTTGATTATAACTGATTAAGTATTGTACTTGAAAGTGGGTAATAAATCGAGACGTTCCCTTTAATTGGCCATGTATATCGGAAAGAAAAGAGAAGGGAACTATGTAAATAATTTATTCCCTCATCAAATAATTTTGAACTAATATATATATATTATTTTATAAAATATATTTATATAATTTATTATAATTATATAATAATAATTATTAATTACATTTTTTATAGAGTAAGAAAGCATAACCCAAATGAAAATGGTTGTTCGGGAATAAAAAACTTACCTTATGTTCGAATGTGTTTTTTACTTGAACATAACATCATTGATAATAAAATAAAATCCATAAATTTATAAATTTATAAAATTATCTAGATTTATTTTATTTACTATAATATTATTAATTTTATTTATGGAATTTTTTATGAGTTTTAATATAAAATCTTATTACTCAGGACTGTTCATTTCCTTGGTTTTCACAATTGGTATACCTGTATATGAGTGTGTATGTTCATGTGGAATGGGTATAATTATCCACTGTTGAATTTATATGATATTAATTAGCATAAATAATATTAAATGGCAATATATTTTTTTATATACTATTAAGATGACTTTTTAGATAAAACATTACCGATAATCATTTAGATTATTTTGGCGTGTTTTCGATCATTATGAGCTAGTTTTTTCATATGAATTAATATTATGTATATATAATTGTTATAGAACATCATATATATTTTAATACATATATTATAGTCTATTGTAACCATAAAAATATTTTTATTACCATTCATTACGATGAAATTGATGAATAAAAATATGTGGTCCATGAAGGTTGTAAATTGGTACCTCACGGATGATGATTTCATTTTTTAAAATAAAATCGAGAGAGACAGAAAAGAGTTTGAGGATGTATATTCCATTAACATGATATCATATTCATATATAGAATATACTATATTTATCATTCTCATTTGGACCGATAAGGTGGGGAAATAATAATAAAATAAAAAAGCATGAAAATAAAATAAAAGGAAATGGAAGAGGATTTTACCTTTGGAATACTCCTCCCTGAGAACCTCCTTAAAAGGGATTGGTTTTGTTATTTTTTTAAGACCAAGAACTATTGTAATTAGGAAATAGACTTGTGAAGATAATTGGGATTAAACTTTACATGGATAAAATCTTGGATGGTGTTAGGAGAAGAGGTGGTGAGGGGTGGTTTTTATAATGGATAAGAGGGGTTATTTTTCATTGTTTTATTAATTAATATATTATTATTCTGAAGACAAGTATTATTATTGACTATAGTTAAAAACATAAAGTAATAATTTTATGTGAGATGGAACCAAGGTATCTTACATCATCTAAACAAAACCTATGACTCAATAAATCTTGTATTTATCATTTATTGTTAATTATCATATTTTACTATTCACCAATCAATCAAGTATTTTATAAAATCCAAAGAATTCACCCTAAAATATTTCTTAAATTTAGAATTAAAAAAATTAAATCCATTATATTAAAATAATTTTCTAAATATGAGAAGATTAATTGTTAATTAAAACCATTATTTATTCTAAAAATATATATTTTAAAATAATAACTAATTTTATAACACTTTTGAATGGTAACTAAGGTATCATAAAATTATCCTAAAATAATAAGACACAAAAATGTAAAATTATGAATAAATTTTTCATATAATTATTTTTTAAATAGAATTATTAATTATAATAAATTAATTAAATATTTATGACTTACACAAATACTAAAACATAATTTATCAATTTTTAAAATATTCATTTACGTATACTATGATATAATTCTATGATAATTTTATTTATAAGGTGACTAAATTTTATTTATAATTTGATGATTGTTGTTACAATTCATTAATATAATTTAGTATTCATTATGGTCAAATTTATACTCCTATGTTCAAGTTACTATTTCATTAGTATTGGTTCCTTAACATCTAGGAATACTGATTATTTCATTCGTCTTTTATTTATGATTTTTTATTATGTTCTATATGTGATTTTATGTTATCTATATTATATAATCCTATGAAAGGAAATTTCATTAATAGTGTTCTATTTCGTTACATTCTCCCCTCAAATAAGAAATTTTGTACTCAAAATTTCTAGATTGTCACCGCATAAAAATATTTGGGTAGTTCTTCATCATAATCTACTAAAGCTCCCATATCACCTCTTCAATTTTGTGATTTTTCCAAAGTAATTTTACCAACCTATTCATCTGATTACTCAACACATGTTCATTAGTGTCTAGAATCCAGATAGGCTATTTATAATAAGATAATTCAGGTTCCAATTATATTCCTTCATAAGTGAGTACAAGTTTTTTATTTTTCATGTACTTCTTTAATAAAGATCTGTGGAAAACATTGTTTACTTTATAAATACTATGAAGCATTTCCAAATGTTAAATAATAGCTCAAATTATCTCTAGAATTTTTAAAGGGACAACATACTAGGGGATCAGTTTCCCTTTCACCCCAAATCATATAAAACCCTTCCATGGAGATACTTTCCATACACATGATCTCCTAATTGAAACTAAAAATCCTTCCATTTATTATCAATATAGATCTTTTTCCTACAATGATCTTTGATAATATCAGGTTGAATAATATTTACCTTTGCTGTTGTTTCCTCCACAAGCTCAGGGTTTATAAGAAACCTCTCACAGACTTCATCCCAACATGTTGGTGTACACCATCGTTTTCCACAAATGCTTCATATTCTTTGATTTTAATACTATAATAAAAACTATTATTTTTGGAAAATTTTACCAAATGAAAATACTGATCCCATTTAACCTGAAATTCATGTGATCATGATCTCAACATGACTTTTAATGATTGAATGGTCCTTTCGGACTTCTTGTCAGTTTGAGGGTGACAATAAGTACTTAAAATAATCTCATAATCCAAATAATTACAAATAATTTTCCATAATTTAGATTTAAATCATGTATCACGATTAGACACAATAGAACAAGGTTATCCATGACGTATTATAGCTTCATTAATATAGATTCTTGAAATCCCTCTAGTGGAAAATTCTCCCTTATAGTGAGGAAATGTGAATATTAGGTAAGTATATCAAGAATCACCCATATTAGATCATTCTTTTATGGAGATTTTGGTAATTCAGTGAAAATATAAATAGTGATGTCATCCAATTTCTATGTACAAATATGCATAGGTTTAATGACTCCTCTAGGTTATTTTCTATCAACCTTCACCTGTTGATAGACTAGAAATATGAATACATAATAGGAAATTTCCCAATTCATATTGTCCCACCAGAATTGTTCCTTAAACTATCTATACATCTTAGTGATTCCAGTGTTCATAGACAAATTTGAGCTATGGGAATCATCAAATAACTCCCTTTTTAGCTCTATTATAGAGGGAACACATATCCTCTCCTCAAATTTCATAATTCCATCCTCACACATGATGTCTAGAAATTTACCATCATTCACAGCTTTAGTTTTCTTTTGATTAATCTCATCATCACACTGAGAACTTTTAATTATTTCCAATAATGATGGTTGGGAAACTAGTAAAAAAAGTAATGATGTTTCACCTTCTATGATAATTCTGATAACCATCTTTTCTAGATCCATGTACATGGGATCTTTTTAAATCCTCAATTTGTTCATATTTTCTTGATCAATTCTACCCAAATCATATACTACCTTATTTATGTTTCATGAATGGTAGTGTATGAAAAAAACATAATCCTTAAGTAGCTCGAGCTATCGCCTTTTCCTCATTTTGAGTTATTTCTGGGAGAATATATATCTTAAACTCTTGTGATCCTTATATATCTTACATATTTAACCATAGATATAGTGTCCCGATATATTTAGAGAAAATATTACAGCTTTTAACTCAAGATCATGAGTTGGATAGTTCTATTCATGAGTTTTTAAATACCTTGATACATTGGAGGTAACTTTTTCATTCTAGATAATGACAAAACCAAGTCCTTTATTTGATGCATCAATATAAATCAGATACCCTCCATTTTAAGATGGTATATTTTGGATCAGAGGATTCACCAATATCTTCTATAATTCATGAAAAAATTATTCACATTCTTTTTTCTATATGAACATAACCCCTTTTCGAGTAAGCTTGGTTAACGAGATAGCTAATCGGATGATGTTCTTAACAAAACACTGATAATAACCCGCTAAACCAATAAAAATATGTAATGTGGTTATGTTTTTTGGTATAGGACATTCCTAAACTATCCTTCTATTCATAGGATAAACCAGGATTTCACATTTAGAGAAAACATGGACAATAATAGGTACCATTTTACTCCCTGAAGTTGATCAAATAAATCATCAATCTGAGGTAGTGGATAATTTTTCATTAACATAATAGCATTGATATCCTGGTAGTCAGTGCACTATCTCATAGATATATCTTTCTTCTTAACAAAAATAATAGGAGCACCCCATATAGAAATACTACGTAATATAAATCCCTTACTACTCAAATCCTCTAGTTTTTTCTTCAAATCCCCTAATTCTATTTTTTCAATTCTATAAAGTGTCATCGATATACACCTTGAACCTAGAATTAAATAAATAAAAAACATAATTTCCCACTCATGAGGATGTCTAGGTATATTCTATGGAAATACATATACACATTCTTGAATAATATGTGCATCTTTAATTTGAATATTTTATTCCACACCCATAAATATTGGATTATCCTCCTATCTCTAAATAGAATTAATTAGAGATACTGGTGTTGGATCTAGATAAGACACATAGGGAGAGGTTTCTTCTCTAAAGAAAAGGGACTCTATATTATTCTCAAAAAAATTTAACATCCTTCTTCCTGAACTAAAATTTCATAATTTAAATTTAAAGCAAATTCATACTGAGTATTACATCAAAATCAATTACTGGGATGATGATAAGATCAAAAACTAAAGCATATTTATATGTCATAAAGGGGAAATATTGACGCATATTTTTTACAATGATATTTCCCTTAGGAGTTCTGACTGAAAACTCCTTTATTAAGTTAAAAGGGAAATATTTAATTATCATGGAAAACTAGGAAGGTATAAAATAATGTGTTAATCCAAAATCAAATAAAACATTAGCTACATATGAATAAATGTTTAATAATACCTACCACTACATCATTAGGAAGTTTAACCCCATCAGTTGCGATTACATAAGATTTGCCTTTATCCCTTTCCCTTATTTGGGGAATGTTTACTGGGTACATAGGAAAATCATTTTCAAAATGTACCTTTTATTTGAAATTGTATAATTGATCTTTGGGAGTCCATTTCTTTCTAATTAAATTACGGGCTTCATGACCTTTTTCTCAACACTTGTAATAAACACTCACACCCTTCTGGCATGTACCTGGGTGTTTCTTCCCCAAATTATCATAGGATGGAAAAAAAATTAATTTCTTCCCCTTTTCCTTATATTATTTTCTAGATTGTTTATAATCCCTCTTCTTCACTTTTTTTACTTTGATTCCATATGTCATAATGAATTATTTTTCTATCTTGATAGCACATTAGACTATATCATTGTATGATGATAAATTTTGGGAGACAAGTACCCTTTAGAGGAATGGTTTTAAACCGTTAAATAAATCATCAATATTTCTCTATTGATTATGTATATGGTCTGTAACATGACTATCTAAATATGTAATGTTTTCTTCATACTTGGAAACATTTTCATCCTCCTTTTCCCTCAAATTCAGGAATTTCTTTTCCATATCCCCTCGCTGTTCACGAGGAATGTATTTTTCATGGAAAATTTTCTTAAAATCACTCCATTCTATATTTTTAATTAATTCAAACTCCTTTGTGTTTTAAATTAGTGACCACCTTTGATATGTATCTCCCAATAGATGATACACTTCCCGAAAAACCATCTCCCTTTCTATACCTTCTAAAGTGAGAAATATCTTCTCTGAGGAACTTATCAGATTCTTAACAACAAATGGATTTGTGGTCCCAGTGAATGATATAGGTTGTTATCTTATAAAATGTTCAAATATTTCTCCTCCACATTGTGGATTAGGATGCTCCATACAGGTAAGATTATTTTTCCTAACCTGAGTTTGCTATCCCAATATAGTTATATGTTTCTCAGCACGAGTCCCAGCTCCAGTACAGACATCATTATCTTGCATATGAGGGAAGTAACTATATGGTATACATGAATTGATATGGATTCCATTCCTTCCAGTAGTCTCCTTTTATAAATTATTACATACAATAGATTAGGTTATGAATCATAATGGATAATCACAAATAGGAAAAACACTTAACATAAGTAGATATTTTATGCATATCTAATCTCATAAAAAAACATGGTTTCTTTGGGAACATATTTACTTTTAAATACATAATAATGGTTTCTAATTAAAATGTGACTTATATTAAGAATATACCCTATGAGTGTCAAACTAGGTGCACAGTAAGGTCCTTTTTCATGTACCAAGTAACCCATAGTTAGGCCTAAGACACCTTTTCAGAGTTGTTACCCCTAGTTTCATATGTCCCAGAACCATGTCGAGTTGTATTATCTAGATAGGTCTGTATTTATAAGAAGATTCAAATAATATATACCTTTAAAAAATTCTTGGATATGATTTTATTATTAACCTAAAATTCTATCTTAGCATTATGATCCCTAATCTATGTTATCTAAATATTGTTTCTATTGTTTCAATTAAACATCCTCTGATACCAACTATAAATACCCCGACCCCAGTTTCTCATAGTTTGTGCCTTATATTAATAGATTAATATAACATTAAAGGTGTTCATATGTTAAAGTACTGAATAGTTTATTAGTTTTTTAAAACTAGTTTCAAACATAAGTTTTACATTATAATTTGAAAGTAAATAAAACATAGTAAACCCATTATAATCTACCATAACACCAAGATTATCCCTAAAAGTCATTAATAATATACATATTTGAATCTTGGGGAATGTTAAAACATAAGAAATGGGTCAGATCATATTCACATTAAGGGTATGCAATACAAAGGAATATAGAGTGAACAAAAATTATAAGGCATGGTGAATAACTAATTACCCATGTCCTTAAAACATAACCTTGACCATGAAATGGAAGGATTAAAAGATGATTAAATAATTCCATTATAATACATAACAATTGATATTATAGTAGTCTAAATATCAAATGGAATTTCAATTATTAGTTTCATAATTTATGAATTCATAATGATGGACATCATAAATATACCTTCAAGTCCTTGGTCGAGACACCATTGATAATCTATAAAAACTCAGGCTATTTTGTCTCATGAGACCTTCCGATACATCGATGGGCTATAATAGGCCCCACCCATCACATAATAATTCCAATGCATTATTTATAGGAATGGGTATTGAGAGGGTATGGCTTCACCCTCGGTTCGATGACTATGCTTCTTCATGGGACTGCATATCGAGGGGTCCTTTGTTAGTGAAGGCTTGTTGTTGGCACACACGTTGGGATGGGGTGGTCCGATAGTTTTCTTTGGTTGTATGTGGTTTGTCACTTTTCCCGTAAAATGTGATTTATAATAAAAAAGTAACTTTCAGTCATATGAATGGGAAAAACATAAAAAACATATATATATATATATAAAATTTAAATAACATTTCCCAATCAATAAATATGATCACAATCTATTTTGAGTTGTATGGTGAATGGTATGAAGATAGCCCATCCATAATCAAAATGATTAGAAAAAATTTAATTAAATTTGGTTGATGATAAAAATAAGATATTGAACTCAATAATTAATAAAATTAAATATATTTTTCTAAATATATTAAAATACTCCAATAAAATCAATGGGGAAATCTTTATAGAAATAACCTTTTTTTCTTTTTCAATAAAGAGTTATTTTGGAAGAACCATTTTTATTTTTCATGATTGATTGTATAAAATCATAAATAAAATATATATATTTTTTCATCAAAAAAAATTATAATATTATAAAAATAATGGTGTTTTAAAACAGATAATGTATGATACTTTAAAATGGGTAAGAAATCGAGATGTTCCCTTTAATCGGGTATGTGTATGGGGAAGAAATGATGAAGGAACCTTGTAAAACATTTATTATCCCATAAATGAATGATGAAATGATTTGGAAATATGATGTTTTTAATATATATATATATATATAATTTAGAATAATTATATATCAATAAATAATAATTACATTGGTTTATAGTGGAAGAAATCATAACCTAAATGAAAATGGAGGTTTGGGAAGAAAACCCTAACAATATGCCCTAATGTCTTCTACACTCGAGCTAACATCATGGATAATAAATTTAAATCCATTAATTAATTAATTAAAAAAATTATATAAATTTATTTTATTTTATATAATTTTATTATGTTCATTTATGTATTTTTGGGTTTGTTATGGGATACAATTTTATTGATAGGGAGCATTCATTTTCTTGGTTTTCAAGAGCAGTATACATGTATATGTGTATGGAAGTTCTTGTGGAATGGTTATATTTATATAGGATTGAATTTATATTATATTAATGAATATAATTATGATTATAGTTTTATATAATTTTTTTGGTTATATGGTATGAGGATTATTCATTAGATAAAACATGAGTGATAGTCATTTAGAATATTTTGGCAGGTTTCTGATCATTATGAACTAGTTTTGTCATATGAATTAATATTATAAATATATAAATGATATGGACCATTAAATAGGTTTTAATAAATATATTATATTCTGGTTTAACCATAAAAATGGTTTCATTTTCATCCTTGATGGAGAAATTGAAGAACCAACATTCATTGTGCACGATGGTTGTAAATCAGCACCTCACAGATGATGATTTTGTTTTTTTAAAATAAAAGAGAGAGATAAAGGAGTATGAGGAAGGATATTACATTTAAAATATATCATTCTATTATATAGGTGATACTGGATTTATCATGATCATTTATACAGAGTATGTGAGTATATAATAAAAAAATTAAATAGCTTAAAATTGAATTAAAAGGGAAAGGAAGAGGATTTTACATCCCGAATAATCCTCCTTGAGAACCTCCTTATGGGGACTGGTTTTACTTTTTTGTTAAGACAAAGAGAACCTGGAAGTGGGGGAGTGACTTTATAAGAGTATTGGTCAATAATTTGACACGTATAAAATCTGGAAGGTGCGAGGAGAAGATATAGTGATTGGTGGTATTTATAAGGGTGAAAGAGGTGATTTCTCAATATTTTATTCACTATTTTATTATTTATATCAAGACAAAAAATATCTTTATTTTTGTGAATAAATAAAGTAATAATTTCATTATAATTCAAACCAAGGGTTATTACATAATTCAAACATCACCTATTACTCAATAATTCATGTATTAATCATTTATTGTAAATTATTGCCTTTTACTATTCACAAAAAAATCATGTATTTTAGAAAAATACCAAAAATTAAACATAACCATATTTTGACATGTAGAATTCATAAAATTAACCCTATTTTATGGGAAAAAATTATAATTTTGAGAAATTTAATTTTTAACTAAAATTATCATTTACATGAAAAATATAGATTTTTAATTAATAACTTATTTTATAACACATTTAAAAATAAAATATGTTCTCAAAAATGTATCATAACACCATAAGAAGAAAATGGTAATTTATAAATAGATTTTGTATAAATAAATTTTCTTTTTTATAATTTTATTACATATAAATTTGTAATTTAATATTTATGACTTATAAAAATACCAACACTTAATTTAAAAATTTAAAAAAATTCATTTACTTATATTATGATATAATTCTATGCAAATGTCATTTATAAGGTGGAAAATTTTTATTTTTTACTTTCACGTGTGATGTTACTATTAATTAGTCTGATTTACTGTTCAAAATAGTCACATTTCTATTACTAAGTTCAAGTTACTATTTCATCGGTATATGTTCCTTAACTTCTAGAAATACCTCTTATTTCTTTCATTCTTCATTTATGATGTTTGTATTGTGTTCTATAAGTGATTTTATCTGATATATACTATTTAAACATAAGATGGTAAATTTCATTGATATAGTTCTGTGTCGTTATAGGAAATACCATGTAGATAGAAAATCATAGGGGAGTCATACTAAATCCCATGTAAGAGGGGAATGTTAGTTGCATGCTATAAATTCCACTCCATCTAGTGTGGATGTTGTACCTTCTACTGTCATATGTGTTATTTGTGCATCATATACCCTTACATGCATTTTGTTTCACATAAGGTCATCACGTTACTTTTTAACCACTCCTTTTTCGAATGGTTTGGTCTTAGTTGTGGAAATCGTGGATGGTATCAATACCATAAACACATCGTTGTGTGTTTGGTTAGAGAATATAAAATATTGAAAGGTGTGTTCTTTATAAATTGGTGGTTACTATTTCTTTGGGGAACAATTTGTTCCAGAAATGGAGTATTTTAATTTTATTCTTGTTATGGATGGTGAAGTTCAATACTAGGATCATATCATCTATTACCAGATGAGTATTACCTTCCTATATCCATAATAAGGAAGACAGTTTCACCAAGGTTAGTGGGATCTTCCGGTTGGTCATGTAGGACCAATTCAATGTATATTGGATTGTATCACAACTCGGATTGAAATCCATTCTCTAGATAATAGTTGAATATAGTAGGATAATTTTATACTAGTGGTATACCTTTTACGAATGTATTTCCCGATGATTTATATGTCTTTTTCTTGATAAAGTAATAGAATTAATAATCATGTTGGTTCCAGGTGTAGATAAAATTTATATTCCACCTTTTTGGAAAATTCCAAAGGAGCTTTAGAAGTTGAAGGTTTTGTTAAAATATATGGAATCTAAAGGATTTATTTATCCTAGTATGTCTCCATCCGGTTCTCTTGTTATTTTATACATGATGGTTGATGGAACATGGCACTTATTTGTGGATTATCAGATATTGAACTAGATGATAGTCATGAACCATTATCTCCTTCCACGCATCGACGATCTCTTTGATCAGCTGAGTGGTTCCAAATATTCTCACCAAGAAAAATTTGAGATCTAGATAACACTTGTTGATGGTGAGATCACAATAAATACTTATGACAATGTTGAGGAGCTGGTCTAGATTATATGAGTTCTTAGTGATGCCATTTGGTCTAAAGAATGCACCTATGGTATTCATGGCTTGATAAATCACATCATTCATCCATTTCTAGACCAGTTTGTCATGTTTTTTTGATGAATTTTTTTTACTTTAGGTCAAGGGATGATAATTCCGAACATATTAACATCATCTGGAATACATTAAGAGAGAATCAAATTGACTCCAATCTTACCAAATACAATTTCTGGAATGATAAAAAAACTACTTGGGCCATGTCATCTTAGAGGCTGGAGTGTGAGTGGACCAAGATAATGTTGTAGTCATTGTATCTTGGAAGAGGACCAAGAATGTCTTATTTCTCAAAGTCTTATGGGTTTAGTATGTTATTATCATTGCATTATCCAATACTTCACCCATATGGTATCACCAATGATTGGGCTGACCAAGAAGGGAATGAAGTCTGTTTGGTTGAATTTTTGTGAAAGATATTTTTTAGAGCTAAAGATAAGGCTTACTTAAGAACTTATTCTCACTTTAACTATGATGGGTAAATCATATATCATATACCATGACACATCCATAGTTTAATATGGATTAGTTCTAATTCATAAGTATCAATTGGTTACTTATAACTCTATATAGATGATAATGTATCATAGGAATTATCATACTCATGGTTTGGATAGAGCTGCGATGGTATATTCCCCGAGATGCATGAGACACTACATTTGGGAAAGAGGTATGTGGAATATATAGACCATAATAACATCAGGTACATATTTTATCTATTACACCAGAATATTCGGTATAGGATATTGGTCGAGTTCTATAGTCTTTTGACTTATATGTCCTTATACATTGGCCAAGAGAAATTTCATTGATGATGACATGATCCAAAAGATGAAGATAGATGTAGTGAGGGAGTCTTGGAACAAGTGGTAGTTTATGGAACTCTTTGAAAACCTGCATATAGATGTTCTATAGTCCCAGTGTTGAGTAGCTTTGATTTCGACATCTTTGACGCCTATGATTTTGGACTGGATCAATAGTGAGTATTTGTCTTATCTGAAGGGAATAGTTATGAAAGAAAACATATACAGTGAGGACCCTCCATCATGATGGTATCTTGGATGAAATAATTATCTTATTTTCTGTGACTGAGTATTGGTTATTATGGGCTTAAACAAGAAACTAATGAGTGAGTTTCATGCTTCTAGATGAACATTATATACTAGTTTGATAAAGATTTATCACGATCTCCATAGAAAGTAATGTTGTTCATGAATACATAAAGAGATATATAGTGTTTCACTTATCAGTAGGTGAATCCAAGAATCAGAGGACTAATAAGATATTACAACATATTCCCATTATAGAGTGTAAATCGGATGATGGTATAATGTATTTTGTGATTGGAGTACCCAGGTCACCTCACAAGAATAGTTTAGTATGGGTGATATTAGATCAAAGGTTGAAGGTATCCCATTTATTTCCTATTAGAGAAACATACAATTTTGATGATATGTGTCTTCTCTAATTGTGGGATATAATTTTTTAGAATGGTGTTCCAAAGAGTATCATTTTCTAAAAGATATCCTCGTTTCATGTATATATTCTTGTAGGGCCATAAAAATTTTCTAGGGTCATTGTTTCTTTTTAGTATGTTCTATCTTCCACAAAATGATGGTCAATATAAGACCACTATTTTGATTTTGAAGGATGTGTTATGAGCTTGTGTTTTTAATTTTGGTGGTTTATGGGAGCATCATCTGGCACTCATGGAGTTCACCTATAATAACAGATTCCAGGAATCGATATGAATGTAAACTTTCAAGGATGTATATGGAAGGTAATTGTATTCACCTCTCTGATGGTTATAATTAGGTGACTAAATTCTTATTAGGAATAGTCTGGTGTAGCAGATGTATAATCTAGTTAAGTTGATCAAGTGGTTTTTGGGGACCATGGAAAAAATGGAAAAAATGATATAATGACCATCAAAGATTACATAGGGAGATTTAGGTTGGTCATCATTTTTTCCATCTGGTTCCTGCTAGGATGGAAAAACTCTATGTGAGTAAATTAGGAATGATAGAGCTCAGGTTATTTAGGTTTTTTGAGACACTAGAAAGGTTTGGTCTAGTGGAATACTAATTATCCCTTCTAGAGAGCTAGAGTGCCTTGCATAACATGTTTCAAATGTAATTGCTTCAAATATGTCATCCTAACCCTTATCATATGGTATAGGTTTACGACTTCAATATTGGTGTAAATTCACCCTTTAAGAAGAATCTGATATATATTGTGTACCATAGTGGGAAGTATCTCTTGGGAAATATTGTATATCTAGTTTGAGTGTTTTTTTTTTCACATTAGTGTTCTCAAGAGGACACCTAAGAGGGGTAATCTGATATGTGAGAATAGTATCCATACTTGTTCATCAAGACCCAATAATGATTCTTAGATTAACTCAGGTGTCAGTTTTTATATAGTGGGATGGTTGTAAGAACCCATCTTTTTCTAGTTATGGACATCTTTGAGTTTTGGGTCAAACTATTTTTTTGGGTTTTCTATCTTCTTTAAACCTTAGTGGTTGAGTACCTTTTGTTAATAGAGATAATTTCTTGGGGAAAGTGACAAAATGTTTTGGGATTAATGTTTATTTGAATTAATGTATTCCAGGTTTTAATCATTTCAAGAGTTTACAAGGGTTCTTTAAGATTTTGGAATGCTTCAGAGTTAGTTTGGGAACATTTGTAGAAGATGGGTATAAAGATATCTATAGGAAATTTACATGATGTGTACATGTTACATTGTGTGTCTATTTTTTAGAAGAATATTCCATGAATATATCAAGTCTTGAACTACTTATACATAGTGAAAGTTGTTCATTACGTGTAAGAGTGTCTAGCCAGACATCATGAACTAGTTCATGATTTGAAATAGTTTCACATTGTAAAAAAGGAACAAGGTGTGAAATGGTCTATTGAGGTTATATTAACCAAAGGCAATGTTTTTTCTATGTTATCTTATAATTTAGTGAATATATAACATGAAATTATTACACACCATGTATTTTCTATAGATTAGTTTTTTTAATACCATGATGCGCGTATGAATCACTCATCATTCACATGCATCTATACTCTTTAAATTCTTAAGTGACTCTAAGAATTTTTTTATTTTTTCTTCTCTTCCAAAAATAATGATCAACCATTTATCCCTAATAATTTTTTATTCTTTGGTTCCGCCCTCAATTCATTTACACTCTACTATAGTGGTGATATCCATTGATAGTGGTTGTTTTGGGGTTATGATCTTGATCTTGTTTGATATAAGTTATTATTTTTTATCATGTTATCCTTTATCCAGTATTGGAATTACCAATTAGACTCATTTTTTCAATCGGCGGTTGAAGGTATGTTCTATAAAACCAAACCATATAGTCTGTTTAAATGTTTAAGTATGTACAATATTGTGATAGCACCAACACAACATGAGATATAATTAACTAAATAAATGAATATGATAAATATTTTGTTGGATCAATCCATGGATCTATTTGGATTAAATTATGACGCATCCTAATTTGCGGTTACCAGTAGGGTGAGCCCATCCTTGAACAATAATGAATTTTCTAATGGATTAAAGTATGTTTTACCAATACATGAAATATTATGGTATTTTTTGTGATATATTCACATTGTAAAATAGTTAAACAGATATTAAAATGGATGATAATTATTTGATGATAATTGGATGTGAAAACTCGAATGTAAAAATATTAAGATATATGTTAATGAATAAATGGATAATTTAAAGACGAATGGTAATTTTCATTATTAACTGTTTTGGATTATTATTTTATGTTGTGTTAATCTTGCTATTATGATTTGGGTTCTGATTCTTACTGATATCCTTATATAGATGGATTGGACAAGTTATGAAAAAATAATTATACAAAGGGATTGGCATAGTCATGCAGACACACTTATATAGTGGGATAACCCAAGTAATGCTTAAATGATTATATATGGGGAATTTCCCGAATTCTAAAATGGTAATACATAGGTATTCTCTTGTTTATATGATTATACTATATTCTTGGGGTTATGGTTGGCAGAGATATACTATATACTTAAAGATATTCCAGCATGGTGCTAAATAATGTTGATTTTTGTTAATATTTTAATTGAATAATTAATAAACCTTTTTTTCAATTTATTTCATGCAATTATCATTGGAATATTTTTCTTTAGACATATTGGTGTTAGACGACTAAGTTTTACTCACTCATTATTTAGGCTACCATTTGGTACCCAATCATAAAACAAGAACTAATGTTTTGAAAAGGGTAAGATGCCTTTTTATTGTTTCTTACCATAAGGGTTGTATCATAGAGGTGAGACTGATGTGGGGTTTAGTACCAGGGTCATTGAGTTATTTATATCAGCATGATCTTTTATATATATTAATTTTAATTTTAAATTTTTATGCATTCCATCCCATCATTACATGGTTCACTATTATTTTGTTTATTTGTTATTACATTACCATCCAATTGATTTTTGTATTATTTACTCTATTTCATCTACTCTTATATTTAGTCTATTTTCTTATGTCCAGTATATTACATCTCTATACTAGGGGGTATAGTCTCCCTACAGTTCTCTTTATACCCCTACTGCTTTTCGATAACATCTCATGTATGGGGAGTTTACTTGAGGTCATGTACCCAAACATAATTTTCCATGTGAGAGAATAAAGGATCAGGGTACATTAATTTGGCATTGGCATAATACATAAATTTATGGAATAAACATAATCATGGAAAAAAATTTCCTTAGTAGTCAAGAATCATTAAAAAAAATTATTGTAATGGATTGGGTTCTATAACAAAACCAATATAGAAGTTATGGTTCACTCCCAATACTATCATAGTGGATTGGTTTCACTTCTTAAAACATTATATTTATTATGTTTCACTCTCATTACTATGGTAGGGGGAAATCCCTTACAAAACTAGGTTCACTCCCCCTTATAGTCTTGCTTGTCTCATAAGATATTAATATTTACTGTATACATTGGAGACAGATATAAGTCTCACCAATCAAATGATGAAAAAGATGTATATTAGTTCCAAAAAATCATAAAAAAATAATCATATTATATCTCATGGAAATAAATGGGTTTGATAAATATTTCATCATGGGATAAATCTTATAAAATAAATAGGTTTTATAAATATTGCATATTTTTATAATAGAACTTCCCATGGATATGGAATGGGTTTCATAAATATAATTTTATCTTAAACAAAAACCATCTAGAGGAATAATAAGTATAGTATCATTGGATCATATATCCTGTAGATCTTAAGTAACATCGAACTATTTCATCTAATATGGAAAATTATTTTAAAAGTTCACTTGGGGCATATCTTGTGGAAAATAAAATTTTTACTTTGAAAACCTCCATTCGAAAACTAAAATTTAAAAAAAAATTAGAAATTAATTTTATTTGAAACTAATATTTTATAAATTATAAAGGGATAATTAAAACATTTAGTAGTTATAATATTAAAAAATACCTTTCATGTTGTTGAAGATAAAATAAAGATTTCATTCACATTTTCGTTAAGTGGTAAAAATATACCTCGTCTGGAAAATGAAAAGAATATTCCATTTAAAACATTTTGAAAAAATAAATCATGGGTTAAAATTTCTTTAATAAATAATTTTATAATAGTTAAATATTTCATTACAACCATTTTTTAAAACATTTACATGAAATAAAAATGATTTTTGACCAAAGAGAGAAATTAAATTGATTTTACATAAAAAAACATCTGGACTATTGAGAACATAAAGAGAAGAAAATGAAAGGAAAATATGTATTATCATTAAATACATAGATTATAATAAAATTAAATAGTAACATGAGAGATATATGATAATATTTTATAATCATAAACTTAATCATAAACAATCCTGATAAATAATGATAATATAAAATAAAACTTTTACCACTTTGGTAATGATTGAATTGTAAACCTCATAAAATAAAGAAAGTTATTGGGATATGTAAATCCCTATAATTTTCATAATAATTATCATAAAATACATTAATAAGAAGAATATACACCTCACAAAATAAACAAGTGGTGAATATAGCTTGTGTCCCATGAAAAAAATGAGATGAAAATCCCCTTACCTTAAGCCTCAACTTTCTTCATACCAATAAAACACTAATGTATAAAAAATATATATTTGTTATACATATATCGAATAACTATAGTTATATATATCATACCCATTATTATTTGTTTATGTAATTTTTATTACTTGTTTATAATCAATTCCATGTTAAAATCTCATTTAGGGTATTAACTGCTTTATTTTCATGTTTGTTTTGGATTGGTATTTTTAGTCCTTTAACATTGATATTGGCTCCATGATCAATATTATTTTAAAAATGATATACATAAAATATATATTTATTTATATTAATCCATTAAATTTAGAGATATAAAATTAATTAAAGTGTTTATTGAGATGGTAGGTCATACATACGCATTAACGCTATTTCCATTTTCTATAGGGATGGTATGAAAGGAAGGTAAATAATATATAACCTTAATGTAGTAATATTTATTTAATATATATAAAATATATTCATTATATTTATCCTTATCACATTCCATGAAAATATTAAGTGAAAAATGAACCACATCGATTCGCGAGGTGGTAGTTCATCATACAGACAAGGGATGTTATCATATTCCCAAAAAATGGAATGTAAGATGGTATAAGTGATATTATAATTGAATAATTATATATATAATAAATATCATTTATAAACATTAAATAAATAATTATCTCCAATCATGATACATAGTGATGGGAAAAAAATCACATCGGTTCGTGAGGTGCTAGTCAACCATACACACACTCGATAGTTTCATTTCCATTTTGATGAAAGGGAATATAGATATGGTAATTACATTAACATAATAAAATTAAATATATTTTAGATAATTAAATTTTATAATTAAATGAAAGAAAAATACATTAAGGGGTTGTTATAAGAAATAAAATGAAAATGAATAGTTAATGACTATACCTCTTCTTCGAAGAACTCCTTTAGGTTTACAACTAAATCCTTCATAGGAGGTTTTAATAAAAAAATACGGCCAATATGATGTGATGAGAAAATTAAAGGATGTATTTGGGTAGTTATTTTCTGAACCAAGAGGTTTTATAAATGTTAATAGGATAAGGGAGGGGTTCCCTTTTATAAGTAGTGGACAATACACACAATGATTTTTTGAAACAAATATAGTGTACCCATGTTTTCACATAAAAAAATGATCAATAATAAATCATAAAACATCATTAGATGATTTATGGTATTAATATGGACATAAAAATTGAATTTTTGAATTTAAAAGTCCATTTTATCCCTTATATGTTTAGTTTAACACCCCAATATACCGGTTTTAAACATTAATACTATAATTATTTTTTACTACAATGTTTTTCCAAAAATTAAGTTGATAATTATTATAAAATATTATTTATGATGTTTAA
This sequence comes from Viscum album, assembly GCA_963277665.1. Taxonomy (NCBI): domain Eukaryota; kingdom Viridiplantae; phylum Streptophyta; class Magnoliopsida; order Santalales; family Viscaceae; genus Viscum; species Viscum album. The sequence continues at coordinate 481,210,464 of OY728141.1, forward strand.
TATTATAGAATACATTTTTAAAAAATTCCATTCATATCTGTGTAAAATTTTAATTTGAAACTAACCATGAATGCGCAACAAAAAATTAGATTTCCAAAGAGAAACTTTTTCAAATTTACAGAATGTTTTAATATAAAAATTCAATTTTAAATTGATTCCAATGAATTAGTTAGATTAATAAATATATAATTGAACTAAATTTACATAAAATTTAATATTAAAAAAATTTATCCTCTAATTTCTTTAAACAAAAAGGAAATTTTTAATAAAAATCAGTATTTTAATTATTCACCAAACAATAGTCTGTTCATAAAATAATCAAAAAATCAATCAAAGATGATTATGAAATATATATTTTATATATTCATTTTAATTTTTTTTGTAAAAATTATAATCATTTCAAATATTAGTTTTATTAAATTTTCATAAAAATAAATAGATATATTTTTTTTAGAAAAATGTGTTTTCAAAACATATAAAGGATTTTTAAAATAAGTACTTGTTTATAAATATAAGTTTTTATCTAAAAATATTATAAATATATTTAAAAATAATTTTCTTCCTATAAAAATCTCCATTTATATTTTTTAACCATCCCTTTAAAAAAAATATTAATTGTATATCATGATCCATTATATCATGTTGTTGTGTGTAATGAAAGATATCGAAAAAATTAAATTTTTTGACCAAATATATTTCATGAAAATTACTGGTTTTACACAAAGAATGGGTGCTTAGTTTAGATCAAGAGAGTTTTAATGGGATTCTTAAAGAATAAAATAGGTGTTTTAATAATGTTGGGAGACCTAGACATACTAATCAAAACTATATAGAAGTACCTAGTACATGATATAGTTGTAGAAAATATGTTAACCTAAATCACATTTATGGAAGGGTATCCCAAGATACTATAGTTGGATCAAAACTCACCAAAGTATCATGGTCTTTGTAAGATGAATAAAATGGTGGTGGATCCCTTTATCATGTCAATGTGATACTCAAAAAACTATGAAAACACATAGAGGAGTTGTTGATTGATTTATTTATATAGTAGAGTATGTATTTGAGTAATCTAAAGAAGATCCGGCTACTGTGAGAGGTATAATATTCATTTCATCTTCTATAGTCCTTTATTTATTTTATGTAGGTTCATATCTCTCTTTTATATTGTATAAGTTTATTGATGTGTTGGTCTTATAATTGTATCTTATTCTGTTAATGACGAACCATTCCACTCCCTTAGAAAATAGGAATGAAAAAGGTTTTGAATTCCCAATGTATCGAGTGGCAATTTCCAAATTCAGAGTCATGTGGTATCTCTTAGTTATTTATCCTAATATATTCAACCATATTATTAGCATGGATTTTTTTTTTATTCTAATGACTAATAAATTTTTCTCATCATCTAGTTTCTTTTCTATCTCATGATGTGGACCCCCATGTCTTCCAAGGTGAGTTGGATCCTATATATAGAAGTGTAGGGCATGGTGTTCCTTATACTAAATTAATATAATGCATGTTATTAGATATTTTTCATGCAATCTTTGATCAGTATATGATTTTTATCCTTCATTCAATGGTGATTGTGTACCATGAGTTCTTTCTTGGTGATTTTTTTTGGGTTACAACTCAAGAGTGAGGTCATGTTCAATATTGAGCTACTCCATGAGAAGAATCCCATTTCTATGTCATCATATTTTATTTCACCCACTTATTTAAATATTATTAAAGTAAAATTTTTTTATTGTGAGACCAAGGTATTTATTCATCCTAGTGTTTCACCTTGAGATTCTCTAGTTCTATTTTCATTAAAGGTAGGCAGACACCTCATTATTTATGTTGACTATCGGAAGATTAATTCAGTGGTTGTTAAAAACAAATACAATTTATCAAGGATTGAATATATCATTGATCACTTTAAGGGAGACATATGGTTATCTAATATTTACTTGTCATTGGGGTACCAACTTTTATGAGTTTAAGAGGCGAATGTACCTAAGATTTTGTTTAGGGGATTATATGGGAAGTATTAGTTCTTGGTTGGGTCATTTGGTTTTAATAATATTCCCATGGTATTTATGGAACTGATGAATTGAATATTCCTTCAATTCTTGGAATATTTATTTTTGTTTTATTTATGAATGATATGTTAGTGTATTATATGTTAGAGGAACAACACATGAATTATTTTTATATCATCCTTAGATTATTTAAACTATATAATCTACATTAAAAGAATTTTAAATATAAATTTTTGATCCTATAATTGGTGTTTTGGGATCATGTTATATATAAGATAAGAATCCCATTGGATCTTTCATTTTTTTGTTTTTTATTTCATGGCCGAAAACCATAAATATGTTTGATATTAGTGGTTTATTAGGACTATCTGTTATTACATTTAGGTTTTTTATGATTTCTCTTATCTTACATATCTAATGAGAGAATTCACACTTAATAGTGTTAAGACTGTGTATACTAATAAATGAGAGATATATTTTATGGAATGAAAGTTTATGTGGACTTTGGATCCATTTAGGAATCTTTAAGAATCGGGTTTAGGCTATGATTTGTTCTATAATTCCAAAGGTATGAGAGTAGGGTGAGTCATTATCTAGTGAAAATAGGTGGTGGCATATGTCTCTATCCAATTATTCCATCATAAGATGAACTACCCAACAAATATACTTTTTTGGAAGTTATGATGCACACTCTCAAAAATAGGTCCCACAATGTCTTTGATGAGTGACTTACGGTATAATAAAATCATAATATCCTGAAGTATATTTTTACTCATAGGGGTCTAGAATTGGGAAATATATAATGAGTTGGTTATCTTCAAATACCCAACTTTTATATTTTGTATACATTTGGAAAATGTAATTTTTTCATTAGTCTATTGAGAAGGATGTTACTAAAAAAATTCATGATGGAATCAGTGGAGGATTAGTCTCTAATGAGTTTGTTGCTAAGACCAGTTTTCATGTGGATGAGGTAGGTGGGAATGTGTTCTTAGATTATTTAAATGATAATTAATCAATTAATTAGTTGATTCATCTTGGATAAGATATATATTCAGATTTCCATTTCTTTATGAAAATCCTTAATGGTGGGGTGTCCTCATGTGTTTGGTCTCATTCACTCATTGTTCTTTGTGTACATAAAGATGGTTGGTCATTATGATAGATATGAGGTATTAATTATTGAATATTTTTCATTTATCTATTTGATTCATACTCTAATTGAATACCATGATTTATTATGATATGATATGTTTAAATTGGTGTTTAGGGATGAGGTGGATGATTATAGATTTCATGTTGTGATGTCTCAATTTCTATAAGATTATTATGGATAATTAGAGACCTTTTATTTTTTTGTAACAATTACCCGTTATATTTTGTAAATCAGATGATATATTTATGAATTTAATCATTACTTTACCAAACAATTCTAGTGAGAATGATATAATTTCAGTGATCATTGATAAAATTATGAAATCATATCATTTACATCCTATTAAAGAGATGATGAAGGTTGAAGAGGTTGAGTTCTTGTATGTCTAGGAAATCAAGAATCACCATGATGTTCCTTTAATATTTTATTCTAATAGGGAACTATGATTTACATATAAGTTATTTAAGGTTTTATAATAGTTGAGTGGTACCAAGTTTGTAATTAAACACAATATATAATCCTTAGATGGATAGAAAGAGTGAGCTAGCTTTTCATATACTTGAGGATATAATTTGGAAATGTGTGATTTATTTTGGATGTTCAAAAAAATAATCTTCACTTGGAATTATTTTCCTATAACTATAATTATCAAGATTCAATTAAATAGGATCATGCCAAAGTATTCCGTTTAAATCCATGTATATCTTTCTTATATTGAGTGGATATTTGAGAGTAGTAATTAGTTTGAATGATTCTTGTTCAAGAGATGAAAAAAATGTGTTTTTGTTCCAAAAAGGTAAAGAAATGGATCGAAGTCATTTGAATTCCTATTAATGATATCATTTTTTCTTATTGTAATATGAGGTTTGTGATCTGGTTTTTCATTGAGTGTCACTTGACTTGGTACATCTTCATTTGGGTAGGAAAGGTAAGTTATTAATGAGTTTTATAGGACCTTTATAGATCATTTAGTGTGTTAAGAAGGTGTATAATATAAAAATAATTCTTTTCTATCATCATATTGATTCAATACATGTTTTAATATTCTTGGATGAGAAGGTATCAACCAAAACATTATACTGTGATTGAAAGGGAAGATGTTGTCCTTAAGATGGACACATATGTGGTTTAACATCCAGTTCAAATTATGGATCTTCAAGACAAGTTTATAAATGGTAAAATTATTCCTCTAGTCTATGTTATGCATAAATGCAACCTAGATATCTATGATACATGGGATTGCGAATCATTGATGAAGAATTAATAGAATTATCCTTATACGAGTCCAGAATATTGAGAATTTCTTCGTGAATAAAGTTTCATTGTGAGGAGAATTGTGATTACCCCTAGACCAAAGGTATGTTTAATTTTTTTATTTATTGGTAAATTTTTAAATAATAATGGATTTCTTGATTAAAAGGCTAAACTTTTATATATTTTGGAGAAATATAATAGGTGTATGGTAAACATATCATCTCTCTAACTATGCACTAACCATATAAAATGGTTGTATTTCATCCAATAGAAATTTTCATGGTTTGATTATGGGTTTTATAACATAAAGTCTCTATAGAAACCATATGGGTGAATTGGGGTTTATTATAGAGGTTATCACATGACCTGAGTATGATTCTTCAATCCATGTCGATATCTCTTGGTAATAGTGACGTTTGGTATCCAAGGGGTAGTGAATACCTTATGGTCATTGTAAAATTTTCCTAACTATGAGACCTAACCCTGAACCCCATATGAATTTTATAAAATTTAAAAATTACCCTTAATCAATTGGTCATTTTAACGTCTAGTTGTTTTCAAATCACTCTTTAGCTCAACCTAACCCCTACTTGACACTCTAGATGGTATTGTCCTCATATCCTTGCAAGTTATCCTTTGTTCTTGGTGTATCTCATCAATTTATGTTCTTACATCCATTTTTAATCCCCATATTTATATATACTCTCTTTATCTCTCATAACCTAATTATATAAGAACCCAATTGGGATGTGAATTTTATATATAGAGGGTATGATAGGTAATTGATGATATTTCTTATGGATATAGGCTTATGAGGACCATATCTCATCGATTACAAGATCCATATTTAAAAGTGGCGTGTTTTCCTCTTTTGGAAAGGTATGTGGCTCTATACAATGATTTTAATAGATATATCACTCGATGTTCTTGTGAATTCATTTCCATTAGTTTATGAAATAGATTTATTTGAGATCTATGAGAGATATTTTTTATAATTGCAAATTCTTTGGAATGATAAATAATTCTAAAACTTTTTTTATTTAAAATCTATTTTGTTCACATCATGTGTTTGATGGAATACCACAATGATGATTTTTTCTCTAAAATGGATTTTTAGCATGGAAGAAATTTTCCTCTCTTATGGAAATGTGTTTTAAAAGGATGATAATGGATTAGTAAATGTTTTGGAAAACATAGCACATTAGGAATCTTTGGTGCATCATGTTTTGGATATATACAAACCCTAGTGAGTGTGGAACCATTAGGGGTTTGATTTGTGATATCTATAGATATTGTAAAGACATTATATTAGTAGGATTAACAGTATTCATGTCTTAGTGTTTTTTTGTGTTTCTGAGAGATTATTACCATATTCTGGAGGCCAACTTATTCTCGATTCATAACAAGATGATTTTATTTCATTTTTGGTTGCTCAAATGTTTATAGTTTGAGATATAGATGTTATGAATAATTCCCTCTATATTTACATTCATGTTTATATTGAAATCCTTTTTCATTTGAACGAGGATATTTTGGAAGGAAAACTGAAGGATGTTTTATATTAATTTTTTAAAGTAAATATATTTATGAAACTTGTTTTGTTTCAAATCATGAACTAACAGTTTCACAATGATAGACATTGTATGTAATCAAATAGGTATCCTATTAGGAATTCACTTCACACCATGTGTATGCCATTGGGTGTATGAAGATCTAGTTTTAAAGGACATATGTGAAGGGGTTAGTATGAATTATTTTGTAGGATTATCTTAATTTCTGTTTATTTATTGTGAGTATGGTTGGTGGTGATAGATGGTCATATGGAATCATTTTTTCTAATTTGTTTTGATTTCAGGTTTATCCTTTCAATTTTCCCTTGAATATCTCTTGGATTTTTAATTTTAATTAATCTTGTGTTATAATTTTTTTTCTCCATTAATTTATAGTTGAGATATGTTTCTATGATTTTTGTTGATATTAACCTTGTGGTGGGTCATCTTGGGTGGCGTGTCATCTCGACTCAGGTTAGTTAATTACACAATCTCAAAGATACTTCTATGAAAAAATCATAAGTGGCCCATCAAGTCCTATGTGGTAGAGTTTAGATAGATCCCCTACATTAGGGTTGTTTGTGAGTAAAAGGAAGAAACATGTGTATAGTCTCACGTTGAACCACCAGACTATGGAGGGCCTTAAGGGAATTTTTCATGGCCTTTGGGGAGTTTTGTGGATTATTAAGAAGTTTAATTCCCCATAAATTTTTTGATGTGGATACCAAATAACATCCTAATTGTTTATCAATAAAAATATTAATGATATCATTTTATAATTAATTATTTGTACTGAAACATCCATTAGAATATATGGCATTCCAGTTTTTCATTTTCCATGTTTCTTCACTTTGGAAGATTATAACTCATTTTGCAAGCATCATGTTTTATATGGGATCTACATAAGTTCATATAAACTCCTTGAACTCTTAAAGAAGGATAAAATGTAATGAATATGGGTATATGAATGAAATATTTCCAATCATATAAATGTGTGACTGAGTATTTCATGTTATAATATTGAAAGGTAGTCGCTTTATAATAGTGAAGTGAATTTTAGATGAGTAACATGAAAGTTGAGATAAGTGATTGATAATTTTAAATGAGTAATTATGGAGTAACTAAGAGTATTTGAGTAATTTGGATGAGTAAATTAATATCATGGATGAGATATTTATGATTTTGGATGAATTATTAAAGAATTAATGTTTTTAGGATTAGAGATGTTTCAAATAAGAGGAAATATGAGTCCATTAAATTCCATGTAAATTTATATTCAAAGTAATAAATATCATTAATTTTTCATGATTATTTCATATGATAGATAATAAAATTAATAATTCATGTAGATTCTATACACTGTGAATATAGAAACACTAAGAATATAAATAAATTAATTCATTATTTTGTGGGTGCAAGAGGAATTCTATAAATGATGAAAATGGAATGAAGATACCTAGTCTCCATGAATTTATTTAATAAGAATATTTATGCACTAAGAGATGAGAAATTAATCTGTTTGAATTATAAATAATTATGGAAATAGATATTTACACTATTTTTTAATTATCATGATGAATTTGAAATAGTAATTTATAATTACTATTATTATATATATATATATATTAATTTGGAATATATTTTGGTTGTTAAATGACATTGGAATTATAAAAAATCTTATAAGTTGAAGGGAAATGTAATGGGAGAAGAAATTATATTATACTCCAACATCTAAAATATATGTATAAAATAATAATAATAGTAGAAAAAATGTAATCCATATGAACTATATAAATAAGAATAAGTATAATAGGAATACCATAAAGAAGAAAGGGAGTTCTCCACATATAAATTCACACAAAAAGGAAGTGCCTTATATCTTTTTCATGAGATGAAGAAATAAAGAGTGTGTTGCGTAGTTCTATACACATAGAGGATAATGTGATCAGAGAAAAATATTTTTTATTTCTATTAATAATATAAAATATAATCACTTTTTTTTCTAGTTTTATAATGGAAATGAATGTGGGTAAACCATTCTACGTAAAGAATAAGAAAAATTATTTCTTTCATAATGTAGAAAAAGAAATAAAAATAATAGGTAGAATAAATTTGAAACACATAAACAACATTATATTTTTATAAATTAGTGAAGGGATCTTTTATTTATTTCCTGTTTGATATGATCTTAATGCGAGGGATTTACTTTTTTTAGGATTACCTAATGAATAGTCAAGACATGTAAAAAACTGAGTTTTAAGGATTGAATCTTCTCATTGTATGATTAGAAGTTTTCACTTATGGTTCAAGTGATTATTTGGGTCATTTTTATGCCAGTATGGATTAAATATTCTTATCTAGTATTTAACCTCATATATTATTTTTCCCTTAGTGTGTCTATGTGTGTCTATTTTGATGGTTTCTATGTGAAAATGAATGCGATAAACATAGAATGTGAGAATCATTCACCAAATAGTGACATAGGTAAAAGATAAAATGGATTAAAAATTATAAATTATATAGAATGACAAAAACTAATTTACAACCGCCATCCCCCCACTATTAAATTCCTCCATAACTAATTTTCTCAGTCTACCCATTATATATGGAATAAACATTATTATTCCTATCATTGAAATTTTATGAATTCTAATACCTTCTTTTATCCTTATTGGGGAACTCTTTTTGCATCCTAGAAGAATGTAGTACATTGTAGTTGGCACCCTCATGAACATGAAATATAACTCGTACCAATTTTAGATTGATACTCATCATTTATTATTTGTTGGATTTCTTTCCTTGAGTTAAGGATGATAGTCAGTACTTGGATATAGAATTTTTAAGGAAAAATACAAAAATAACATGAGTATAAAAAATACAATATGACAAGATATTTCAATGGGATGAGATAAGTTTATAGCTCATCTGAGAGACTATTCATAATGATCAATATTAAATTCATTGATGTGAGTTCCTTGTTTAAATAACAAGTTAATACATTCCACCAAGAGATTAAGTCTAAAATCCTCTCATTTTATTGTTTTCTCTAATTTGAGAGGCCATGAATTGTCATTCGAAACAATGTTTAATACAAATGATATAGGAACTATCACCAAACATCATACCAACAAACTATGTTACTAGAAATCTAATTGTTATAAATAAACAAAATCAAGTCCTTCCAAAGTCTAAAAAACCAATTTTGTCTTCACTACTTCATTTCCCAGCATTGGGACACACAGATATGAGAAATTCTAAATATGATTCTTTGAGTCTCAAATGTCATTAAATTTACAGAATGTGGGATTCCTTATATTTTTTGTAAGAGGAGTCGAATCCACCAAATCAAGATATAGTTATTTTTTTTGTGTCTTTAGTACTCATCAACCTTCAATAATAAGTATTAAAGAAATAAAATATTTAATTAAGATAATAACCTCTTATATTATTAATACCTAAGATGATTTTTGTGCAGGAATAGATGGGGGAGACTTTTATGGTCGATCGAACTGCACTTGTGGTTGATCACTAGCCTCTATTGGTCTAGGATAACTCACTACAAATAGTGGTGTTTTTTGTCCTAGGAGAGAAAATTCCTAATAATAACCTAATTTTGAGGTCCATTAATAGAGTAATTTTGAACCTACATTTATTGGATGATAAAATCTACCTTTTTGGTCAACCAATTTACTCTTGTTAAATTGGGCCAGTGGAGAGATGCACAATTGATCCAGTAAAAGAGTTATGCTCAGTAGGTATGTTTACTCTATGTCATTCATTATTAAGGAACTTTATCTTCTCAAACTCAACATTATAATTGGAAATATTTTCTATAATTAATTTGTATCATATTATTCAATCATTTAGTAAGATATGTATATATATACACCTTACCCTTTATACATGTTAGTTACTCATCAAGTGGTAAAAATGGAATTTTTAGCAGAGCCCCAAAATCATTAGGCTACCTTCGATGTTATGCAAGAACACCCTCCTATCACACCTTAAGGTTATTTTATATGAATAAATACCTATTATAAATTATATAATATATTTGTATCATGATATTTATTATATATAAGATTTTCATCATTAATATTCATGGATGTGAATCATGCGGTCTGAATAAAATGTTAATATACTTAGAATAGTAATGAACATCATCAGTGACTATGTTTCCTTGAATGGATATATCAAAATCCACCATTAATATATATCTTATTGAATATTTCATTGGATTACATCCGTTTTGAGTCTTTAATAACCTCATTCAATAAACAAATTATATTATAGGAAAAATCATTTATGGATGATTATCTATATTAAATCTCTCATGACTGACATTCTGTGTGACCCTAGTGGAGGGGATGAGTCAGGACATGCCAGTGGAGTAAACCGTATAGGTATTTATTTATAATATTCACAAAATATTGAAAATTATAGTTATTTTGAGAAGGGGCAGGTAATAATACCCTAAAATTATGGGTTAGGGTGGTTATTATTATAATACATTCATGGTTGTATCATGTCGCATGTTTTATGGATATATAGGTAGTGGTTACTAAAAAAATTCATTGACCCCTAGAAGAAAGATCTATAGATTTATTGACTCTAAATAATTTTTTTCAACTCTAATTTACTTTTGTGCTCACACTATGGTAAAATATGTGACTAGTTTATTTTCTATTCACTTCAGAATAGAAGGGTAAGCCATCCAAAGTGATTCATTTTTTTTTGATTTTTTTTAGAGAATTTTCCACATGCTTTAGTTTTTTTTTGGAAGTCTTATTCATGATTCATTCACTATCTTAATCTAACTGTATTCATATTTTCTATGTTATTGGGATTGTGAGACATATTTAAATTGATAATCTAGAATATGTAGATCCAAAACCTAATAACTTTCCTGATTCAATTTCATGGAAAGTTGATTTTCCTAAATAGCATTGTCATCTGGTGAGTGACGTGATGTTTAAAACCCCAAATTTACCCAATAATACAATGAATACATTAGATGAAAGATTTCCATTATTTTAGAATCTATCCATTAAGCCATTATGGTAGGATTTTTAAAGATACACAACATTATATATTTGGTATTACAAGCCATCAAAATAATTACAAAATTAAAATGAAGACACAACTCATTTAACTAAATTATGATTTTTTGGGTATTCATAATAGGGTAAGTGTTAGGATTTGAGAACATGGAGAGTAAATCATATGTTGTAATTGAGATGAGGTTCAAATTATTCTTTTATATTCATATGAATATAATATAATGTGATTGAGATGGGATAAAACATGACTGTAATTTTATCTTTATCCATTTCTCTCTACTTGATATAGGTATCCTCTTCATTTTACATGAGGGGTTCCACAACTAGATTTTCCATGAAGGTCATTTACTCATTAAATAAATAGGATCATGACTATTTTGAATATAATTATCCATATCTAGGGTTTATTATTCTTTGAGTGGAATTGATAATGATCATTTCTTTGGACTACCATTTGTGGGGATAAAAAATATTGATTGAGGTAGGTTTCTAATTTAGTTGAATTCAACTCTTTTAATTCTAATAATGAAAAGATTGAATAAATTGAACAACAATTTTTCAAGGTAATGGAATATAATATAGACCTAAAATTCCTAATATCTGATTCTCTAAAAATTTAAATTGTGAATATATATAATGAAAAACCTGTTTTATTTTCACTATAATCAATTGAACCACTATCTTTACTCTTGTTGGTAAATAATAGATAAAGAGGAATATCTAAAGGACAATTACCACTTGGGTGTATCCCTAGATTTACTGAATATGCCATTAATTTTTTTGGATCCACCTCACATCAAAGATACACTAATATCTCTTCAAAGGTATGGAAAAATAAATAAAAGAGTAAAAAGATAATTGGAAGAGATAGTTTGAGAAAGGATATCATAAAAAGTCCATACAAAATATATGTTCCTTTTTATATATCCTTGGAAAAGTATCCCCAAATACAGGAATATTTACTCAAATATTATATAAAGGTTGATTAAATGAATTTGGTAACAACTCTTATAGCTATTGGGTATATGAGTTCTCCTCAATGTTTTATAATACAAAATATATAATGTAAAAAAATAATGTTACTATCATTTATAATCATATGAACCATGTGAATCATACATTCTGATTTCCATAGCATTATGATACTGATATATCAAATAAGAAAATATAAGTAGGAAATGGAACTATGATAACACCATATCATACCAATCTATTTCCCCTTGCATGAATTTTTCATAAGATATTATCACATACAATATAAATATATCATACATTATGATACTGGTAAGTGTGTTAAATATACATATTCAGCATTATGTTATATCTCCTAAACTCTCCTCATTACAAAAATTACTTATATACGTTGATTAATTGTTCCTTATATTGTATCATATATAATAAATTGAAAAATGATTGGAAAAATTTGATATTTCTAAAACACTATTGGAAATTTATCATCAAATTTACCTAATGTCATATCGTCTACAATATCATTGGAATACCCATTCAAAACACTTTTTTCATAAATTGTAAAACATTTTTAGAGTAGTTATTTGAGTTTCTAAAACAAAATCCCTATTCATTCAACCATAAAAAATGATCTCATGGGCCTTTTTATAATTAACTAAAAACAAGAATTAATGGATTAGTACATGAAATAAAATAATGACCTATAGAAATTAATTAGTGCTACTTAATCTATAAAAGGTTCTAGAATGATTTCAATATAACACATGTATCTATATACAAGTTTCCACTAGTTATATCATATATATTTATGCATTTTTGAAACATAAATTTGTCCATGAAATTAAGTAACCATAAGATATTGTGGTTTTGATTATTTTATTACTAGAAAATTTTTCTAAATTATCTTTGTATAATCTGACCATATTAATAAATAAATAAAATTTCATTCAATTTTATGGATAAGAAAATGATATGATCCGCATAAAATATAAAATCTCATCACATTTATTTTTATGGTGAGTTTAACGCAGGATTTTTCATAGGGCATGGAAAGATATTATCAACAAAGTATATTATAGCAATAAACATATGTAGTATCTTGAAGAGAAGTGACAAAAAACAATTTTTCATTTTTTAATGTTTATTTTTGTAAAAAAAATATATTTTTTCATTTGGTTTGTGAAGATTATAATTTAGAATTAATTTTTATTTAGTTGATTTAAAATAGTTTATTGAGATGGTGATTGGTTGAGGCTCAGCTAGACCAAGTGTAGTGAAATCCTGGTTATCAATTATTACCAATTCTTCTTTTGATATACGGTAAGATAGAGATTCTTCAAGAGTTTCCTCTATCTGCCTTTTCTAGATGTTGGTGAGGTTATCCCTAATTAAACTTTCATGTTGGTATACCCTCATTCCTATGTGTGTGGTGTTTTTGTGAGTTACCTTGATTAATTGTGGGAAATATCCAATCATGTATTATTATTCCAAAATTAACAATAGTTCCTCCCACAATTCCACACACGTGTTAGAGATCACGGATCACTCATCAACCAACCCTATAATTTTCCATCATATATATATATATTATAATTGACTGGAGGTATATATGGATCATTAATCAAGGAAATTAAAAGTAATATATTTTATCCCTAACACAATCCCAGGTCGTATCAAAATATGAAATAAGAATTTAAATCCAACAGAATAAGAGAGAAATGATTTTATTCGATTACAGAATTAAAACTCAAGAATAGAAAAATAGGTCCATCACACCCCTTTCTCAATCACTCAAAAACACTATCGTTCCATGGATAGTTTAATCAAGATGATTCTAGAGAAGAAAAAAATTTAAATATTAGATGTAAATAAAAGAAAATAAATAAATTAGCGGAAATAATGTAGTATCATGTCATCGTATATAGCTTCCATTCATCGATAAATTCTCTATAAATTCTACTATGTATCCTTTTATAATCCAAAAATAATGAACAGGTTGTTTTAAAAGGATTCTATAAATGCATTAAAAGTCATTCCTAGTCAAACTCAGGACTTCTCGAGTAATTAATGGTTGATTCGACCTAAATTTGATACAAATATGTATTTTTTGTCTCATTTGACTATTTCACATCATAAATAATGGTTTAAAAATGTACAATTTTTGAGTTATCACTCGAAAATAAAATTCATAGTATGATTTTAGATCATAAATATTTCAATAAAGAATCATAGTTGACACATATGGGTCACACAATGACACTTATGTTTCTACTCCTCGTAATATGTTTTTACACTATAATCTAAAACCCCATGAAAATCCTTCAATTTTGTGTTATAAATTTCCTATTTTTTATCTAAATTATTGATTTCAAATTTTTTTAGGATTGTTTCATATTATTTATTCACTTTGAATCCATGGAGTTGGTGCTACACCTATGGTATTTTCATTAATCCATAATATTTTTTCTCATTTTGAATATTCACTATATCATAAATTAAAACATAAAAAATAAATAGTTGTCAAGATTAACCAATTAATAACCATAAACAATTAAATTTAGATCAAAATAATGAAGCATAAAATTGTTCTATAAATTCTCAAACCCTTGGGACTTTTTTATCCTCAATCATGTAATCTCAACATACATTTATGAGGAACACCATGTTAAAAATATTAAAATTTCTATGAAATAATATCAAATGATCATAAATGGAGGATTAAACTTTTATGTTCCATATAAAACATCAATTAAACTTCACACATTTCAAGAGACTATTCAATCCAGGAATTTTACTTTGTCCCATTGAGAATGGGGGATATTTATCATCTAGTCATTCATATATCATTACTAATAATTTCAAATCATTTAAATTCATGATTTACCTCAATATTTTTTTCTCTCATTACTCATGTATCATATTCATGTAGATTTATTCTCATACCATGATTACATGCTGCTTTTCCTTATGCTTGCGAAGGATCTGCATTTTCTAATTTTTAGTGAAAAATTTCACATTAAATCCCAAGGGATTCATGAATAGTGTTTGGATGAATTTAAGGCTTATGGTTAGTATGGATTGATGTTAAAAACATTAAAGATAAAAAGGGAGGTTAATCTATAATGCATACTGAATGATATAAAAGAATGGGAATTGAAAAATCTCTTCTATTAAATGACAACTCCCACTTCCCAAAACTCAATGTAGGGTCATGATCAATGAAATAAAAAAGAAATAATTACACCATATTAAATTTTTATCAATTTCAGGTTTTTTTATTTTTTTGAAATTTATGTTTGGAAGAAATCTAAAATACACCACCAAATATCATATGATAAAATCACCGGTCTAGTAATGTTCTTTTTAATTTTTTCCAAATATTATCTATTTCAAACATGGGTATATCTATTGGAAGAAGTGAATTATATTTTGTTAAAACACATTACAAACAAAAATTTCCCTATCACTAAACATTTGGTGAAAACGTTGTCACTAAATGTTATTGTGACAGATAAAATTGTTCTGTTGCAATTAAAATAAAATGAATAGATAATATATATGTTGGTTTAAACAATTAGAAATATATTTCTATGACAAATTTATATGTTGGTAATATTATTATCAACTCTCATAATCAATACCAATAATTAAAATACATTTATAATTTATATTCTAAATAAGATATTATGTTTGTGTATTTCAGTATTTATTGATAACTATTTTTATTTTACTTACTAAATTATCATATATATTACACATGTTTTAATTATCATACCAAATACAATTTTCACACATTTTAATGATTAGAAAAATATTATTCATATTAATAATTAAAATTAATAGAAAATTAATGAATACATACTTATGTTTATTATTGCATTAAGAGATAATAAAATACACTAAAAAACCCAAGGATCTACTTATGTAGTCATTACTGCTGAACCCCCACCCCCCTGAAAAGGAAAAAAGAGAATATTGTATATTGAATCTAATTATCCAACACCCCAACTATGATCTTTCATCACCCCAATGTAGGGCATTAGAATCACAAAATGATGTTAGCTTTGTAGTGATGAATCTCATGTCGCTACTATGCCACACCATTCAGCTCCAAGATCTACACCACACACATAAAATGAACATACATAAAATTAAGTGCAATATATTTTTAATAATTGAAATCAAAATACAATTAAATGAATTTATTTTAAAAAATTATATTCGTAGAATATACATTTTTCATTCATCATCCCAGTTAAAATCTCATAAAATCAAATAATCTCTTGTACCAGTGAGGAAATTAAAGAAAATGTTAATGCACACCCTTTAACTACAAGATCTATACCACATAAAAAAAGAGCATACCCAAAAATCCATGAAAAATATATGCATTAATTGAAACCAAAACATAAATAAATGAAAGTATAAATACTGAAAATTTAAAATAACCTAATTTTTTTATGGTTATCCTTTTGAATTTCAATAAAGGCAGTACCTAAAAAAATAAAGAAATAAAAAATCAAATGAAAATTTTTTTATAAATAAATTTGACTTGGCATTAGGTTTGAAATAATAAATTCAAAGGTATGAATGTTATCATATTCTTATAGTCAGCGGGCCTAACATTATCAATAACACCCCTTCCATTAATCATACCCAATGAACATTACACCAAATCTATACACATATTATATATTAGACAATTTTAAATCCCATGCATACTCAGGATCACAATATCCATATGTACCAATCATAGTTTTAGAAACATGGGCATTATCCACAGTTGGACCAAGCTTGGAATGTCTAAAATTACAGATCATTGATTTGAATTACTTATTCATAAATTTGTTAAAAACATTGAAATCATGTTATATAAATTTTTATAAAATAAATTATAATAAAATTAGAAGATGAGTACTATGAAAAATGTCTTAGTGAATAATTTTACATTGAGCTGGAACACATGGCTTGTACATGGCATGATTTAAATGAATGTGTAGAATTGTACAAAATTGGAAAGAACAATACATGCTATGTGTTCATGCCATGAGTACTTGAAAACATAGCATGTATATAATTGAACACATGTCCATGAGTAATGTTCCATGAAGTAAAAGTCTGTACAGGTAATGGCTATGTGACATTCCATGTTTCATGGGTAATATACCATGATGTATAGGCCTGTACAATCCATGTGTTCATTTTTTGAAAAATTTGACAAATAGATTGCATAGGCCTAGATGATTTCAGCTCATGGAAGCCTATGAAATTCATAGTTCTCCATATAATACATTATCACCATTGTAGAAACGTGGGTCTTATCAGTTTAATGAAATAAAGAACACATGAATGATGATTGAAAAATCAAAATAACAAAATTTAATAATGTTGCAATATTGAATAAAAATTTGAAAATATTATCAAGAAATATATTATCTAGTATTAATAGAATCAATAAATGAAGAATAAGCCAATGTATGGGGAATAGTATCACACTGATCCATAAATCCCATGAATAAACTGCATACATTACATAGGTTTTAATTGAATTCATGTGAAATATAAATTGAACCAACTAATAGATTGAATGCATAAAAAATATAAATTACATATTGAAACTATATATTATAAATAAGATGTAATCCTATTAAAAACTAGACATGATATTTTACATTAAAAAGGAAAAATGTAAACATATTATCCAAAAGAAGGTAGATTGAAACAAATGAAGATAGATAAATATGATACAATTTAGAAGATTATACTTATTTATATTATCACACATGTTTGGAAGGGAATATTTATATCTAGAAAAATATAAAACTCGTCAAATGAACACAACTCAAACTTACCAAAAAACCAATGAAATGAATCACATGTACCTAATTTAAACATTCCTTAATGATAATTTCAAAATTACTCCCAAATTCAACACACAACTTCTAACAAGTAATCCATTAATATGATGATGAGAAGTCTGTAAAATAACATTTCTATATAACAAATAAAAATTAATTTGATAATTTTAATTAATGTGGAATCAAAATACAATGGATAACAATTAAAAATGGAAATATTAATCACATATTAACAATAAAACAAAATTAAAAATAACACATTAAATAATTAAGTTAATTAAAAAATTAAACAATAATTAATGAATATGGAACACTTCTAGTTTATAATAACATAAAATTAAAATTGTGATGTTTAAAATATAAATAAAATTTAATATTATTATCATCTTTGGTCCATAGTTCATCTAATTAAATCTTTGACCCCAATCCATGAATTCTAAAAACTCTTAGAAGTAAAGACTCTAAATATCAAATTAAATTTCACAGTAGTTGATTAATATAATAAAATGAATTTACTGAATTTACACACCATAGAGAATATGGTTTGGATCTTAAACCAAACATTACCTTCAATTTTATTAGTCAAAGACATAATTTAGGACTAAGTTTCATTGTATTAAGATATTGATGATAAAATACTAGAAATGAGAGGATATTGTCAAAACAAACATACTATAATCATGGATGAGATAGTCAATCCAAGAAGATCATCTACATTCTACATGAAATATCACCCCCATCATCATCCATTAGAAATAAAATAAATAATAAACACAAAGTATACATGATCCTATACATCCTCAATAAACACACAACCATAAAAGAATCAATTGAAATCATTGTATAAGAACCAGTATACAAAAACAATAGTGAACAAGAACCCAACCGAGTATTCAATGACCAACTATACTATATGAATTCATCACATGGAATGAGAATCATTCATTTGTCTAAAAAAATCCCAAGGAATTCTAGTCACCAAATCAATAAATAAAATTTATCCAAACACAAAAATGGATTAGAATTATTTACACAACTACGACTAAAATAGACCAAAATCTTGGCTCACAAACCTTAATCATTAAAAATAAAAAAATAAAGAACCCAAAATCGGGTTAGGGTTCGGATGGGACACATGCACCACAATAAAGAGAAGGAAAATCACAATGAAAAGTTAATAATGAGAGTGTAGGGGATATGGAATACTAATCAGAGGAGACCACATGCGAAATCATAAGGAGTGGTAGAATATTCCCTGGTCAGAAGAAGATGGAGGCATGAAACTGTGGTTCCTCCTTGCTAGGGTGTGTGATACAGGTAGAGGCGAATAAGGTTGGGACTAGAGAATGGTTCGTGTAGTATATACGAGCGACCAAACATCGGAGGAATGAGGGATCATTCTCATTTGAAGGTAGATGTCGACTCATGTGGGATTGATGGGTGACTCCATTGGTATTGAGAAATAGCGGTCTAGGATCTGTGCATGATGATGAGGGTGAAGGAAGGTAAAGACATGGAATTTCCATTGACGATGGGAGATAGAGGTATGGGAGAGGACGTTTCATTTCCAATATGACAACAGGTGTGTGTGGCCTTGTATCTCACAGAACATGCCACTAAACTATATATATCCTATGCAATTTGGGATGTTTCCATGGTTCTAATACTCACCCCTATAGATCCCACTTCACTTAAAAATTAGTGATCTTTTTTGGTTAAAAATAATAATAATAACAGTAATAATAATAACAAAAACAACAATATTTTTTATATGTTTCATGTACTATGGACTGCAAAAAAAAGAAAATTTACTTAGTCGGGGTGTGATAATGGAATACACAATAACTATGATTTGATTGCTTCACCACAATAATTTTAATTTTGGGAAGGGAGTGTCATATTTTTTTGTATAATTTTAAGAAATTATCATCATTATGTATAATAAAAATATATGTAATGAAAAAAAGTTTACAATTTATATATATTATGAATAAAAAATTATATTATGTATATATAATGAAATTTTTTATAACTGGATATTTTTTAGTTTTTACTAAATTCATTATTACAAAAATTATAATAAATTATAATAAATTTTATATCATATATATATATATATATATTATCACATAAATATATTGTATTAATTAAATCATAGGATTATATGATTTTTTAAAATATTTATAATTTATAACATTTACTAAAACTAATATATATATATATATTCTTTTTTTGGGTAAAATACATTACATTATTGGGTAATTTATTGGAACATATTTTTAACATGGTAAAAAAAAATTAATAACATGTAATAGTAATAGAATAAAATGTTGGTAAACTAATATTTGTATTTATATGATAAATCAATAGATTTAAGTACTAGTAAAATATTTGTTGGTTTTAAATGATCAATATCAATAAACATAACTGATGGTAAAAATAAGTGTTGGTACTTAAAATCTATACCAATAAAATTTAATATGTATTATAATTTCTCATTTTTACCAAAAAAATATATTATTAGTCAATAAATTTATGTTGGTATAAGAAATTGTTTTGTGATACAAAAAAAATTATTTAAAAAAATCATTCAAGAAGGAGAATAATAGATGTACAATGAATGTAACAAGATCATTCCCAAATACCAAAAATTAGGCCTCAAACCTTTTTCCGTATAATCAAATACATCCCATCAACCAATACTTCTCTCACCCAACACTTTAAAGTTATAATTTCATGAAATATAAATACAGTAGGGTAGTAATGGATATAAATGGATATTAATGTGAATCATTCATAGAGGGGTCATCCAAGGATTATATAAGCTAAAAAATGATTAATTTAAAAGGTTATATCATGGATAAGGTCATAATAATAAAATTTTCCTCAATCATATTAAATTATATTTCTCACAGTCATATCTTTTACAGGTTTCAATGCATGTTCTAGATAATATCATACCCCAATATGAATCTATAAATATGCTCAAGATAAAATATAAGAATTAGGTCTATAAATCCTCTAGAGACTGAAACATATTACTTTAGTTCAATCACTCATGATAAGGAATAAAAAATAACAAATTTTTCCACATAAAATTTTGAAATTCATCGAATGAAAATTCTTGGGAAATTTAATTAAGTTGAATAAAATAATTATATTAAATCATTATTCATCAAAAATAACGTTCTATTATTTCCTATAATTAATAAATTCCCAACTGTACTCATTGAATCTGTAATGTTCCCTAATTATCATTGGCTTTAGAGTATAATGAGTCATTACTGGTCCTTAAGAAACATCCTCAAGACGCCAAAGGCAGGAAATAAATGTTGAAGGGATTCAAAGAATGTGGGGGATGATTTACCTTTAATTCTTAAATACAACAACTCAAAAAATCATCCACAAATAGATGACTATATGATGTATGAAATAAACTAATAAAATTAAAACCATTGTCTTTAAAACAACCAACATAGATATACTACAATGAAAGATAAATCAACATCAAAGTAAACAGTTGAAAGACAATGAATAAACTCCAAGAAGACAATAAGACTTCATAATCCACAAGCACTATGATCCAACATCACCAAGTAGTCCAAAGTATCACGACATAGTGCTAAATAAGTGTTTTACTTTATCTTTTCCCATGTTTTGAAAGGTAGCATATGAAAAATCACCAATGTACCAAAGCATGGGTGAGTATAAAACTCTGTAGGTTTTCCTACTTACTTTCCTACTCATGCCACTAGTATATAATGATTAGAACATTATATAAAACAGTTTATGGAAGAAAATTTACCAAAATAATTTATAACAAAATATAAACAAGTTTGAAAACCAAGTATAACCAAGCAAAAAGAAATGAAAATGAAACTAATTTTTAGAAAGATTGTTTTTAGAATATAACTAATCAAATATTATAAACAAATTCTTATTATTATTTTGGAATATCTATTATATTGTTCAGAACAAACACACAAATTCATGCTTCATTTGACGAACTTGTACTCACGAGCGGGCACTTGTCCAATCACTTTATGTCCCACTAACACATACCCCCAATCTAGGGTCACATACCATGTACCCCAATGGTACTCATCCCATATTCAGGGCCCATTAAGCATGGAATCACACCAATAGTATGTATTCTAAATATTTCCATTACCAAAATAAAACACTTCAATAGAACAGAACTTTTATTGAAAACTAAAGAACAACCAATTTCAAAGATACATTTCATTTAAAAAAATCCCTTTTGTTGAAAACGTCTAATACAATTTACATGTCAATAATCCATAAAAATAAATATTTAAAGATCCATATTTTAAAAACATGAACCCAAGCACTCATTTAAAATCCCCAATTTTCCAGATTTCACAAACTGTCACTCAAGAATGTTTCCAAAAAGTGTTAAAATACCAAATTTCAATAAACTCATCATAATAAATTAAATTTGAAAGAATTACAATCAGTTATACTAAGAGGATTTGAGAACTAAGCCTCCTTCCTCGATGGTTTTGACTAATCCTAACAAATTAAGAAGAACGCTCACAAAAACCAGGTTGATTATTCAACGAAATAGCCATAGATCCCTTCTTCTATCAATAAATAAAAATATCATCTTATTTGGAAAAAACAAACCTATATATACCTATAACAAGCATAGATCTTAGATTCTATAGGAGATGAGAAGTATATCTAATAGAACACTTACTCAGAGAGACGTACCATAGACACAATGAAGATCCAAAGCCGATCAGATCGATTCAGAAGAATGAGTGCCTCTGAAAATTTCCTAGGTAGAGTCTAGGGTTGAGAGCAAGGAGGTATGGAATGAATATACCTTGCTGAACTACCAAACAAGTGACTTTAAGCTGGGTGTGGGCTGGCCCACGACGTGTACTCCCTAGTCACGATGTGAATACGTGCTAGAAAAGTATGCCTATAAACTCTTCACCTTGGGTAAAAACAATATTTAAACACTACACGATGTGTAACTCAGGTGCACAATCTGTACCAGCTCAATGTGTGACCCTCGATTCATGACTTGAATCTGTCCCCAAGTACATGGCGTGTTCTTATCCTGAAACCTATAGTAAACACCAAAAAACTATTTTTAAGGATTTTTAACTAAAAGGTGACTTAGAAGAGGTGGAAAACTTACTAGATCAAGGTAACAAGATGTCACAACATAGAAACCAAGGGTACTACATTCTCCCCACCATTGTTCTTTCTATCCTTAAAACGTAGAAAATTGTCCCTACCATAAAAGAGTTTCAGCCATTTCTCATTCATTTCCTTCTCATGTTCCCAAGTCTCTTCTTGAATCTGACCATTCTTCCACAAAACCCACACCAGACCGATGCTTTTTCCATGAAATACTTTTTCTTTCCTATCTACTGTCTACACTGGGATATGTATCAATGAAACATTCTACTCCAGATTGATGTGATCACATTTGATAACATGGTCAGGATCAGGGTGATACTCTTTCAACTAGGATACATGGAACCCATTATACATTGAACTAAAATGTGGTGGTAATTCCAAGTGATATTCTACATATTTGACCCATTTCAGTATCTTAAAAGGGCTATGTATCTAGTAGATAACTTGCCCTACATCCCAAAAGATTGATGTCCAAACCTTGGAGATATCCTCAAGAACACCTGATCACCCACGATGAACGAAAATGGTCATTGACAGTGATATGCATATGATTTATGATGACTGAATGCCATCTTTATCCTCTTTCTAATCATTTAGATCTTCTTATTAGAAATTGCTCGGCCCAACTATTAACGTCTCACTCATTTTCACCCAACAAAGTGGAGAATTAAAAGGATACCCATACAATTCTTCAAACAGAGACATATATTTTGATGCCAGATAGATGTTATTGTATGATAAATCTTCCAAGGGTATATGATCTTCCCATGAGGCACCACAATCCATTACATAATCCTACAACATGTCTTCCAACATCTATATCATCAACTCAGATTGGACGTCCATTTGAGGATGATATTCCATGCTCATAGTCAACTTATTCCCAAGGAATTTTTGTAAGGATTTCCAGTTATGAGATGTGAATCATGGATCTCTATCTAACACGATTGATACAAGGACACCATGTCGCATTACAATTTCTTGAACATAGTTTTTTTAGAAATCCCACACCATGTGATTTTAAAGAATATGGATGAAATGGGCTGACTTGGTATGTTGGTCCACTATCACCCATATGGCATCGTGTTTCTGAAACGTTCATAGAAGACATCTAACAAAATCCATCGCTATCTACTCCCATTTTCTCACTAGGATATGAAAAGACTGCAACATACCTATAAATCTATGATGATCATATTTAACATACTAACATGTTAAGCATCACGATACGAACTCATCCACCTTCTTTTTCATGCCGCTCCACCAAAACTATGACTTCCATGCCATATACATATTCTGTGTTCCTGGATGTACAACCCGTATCGAATGATGTTAATCATTATGGATTTGTTCCTAGAAATCCATAGGTACAACCATATGATCTTTGAAACACAAAACTAAACTTCTATGAAGTTTCCAACCCTCAATGGTCTCCTCACTATTGATATTTGAGCTCATTACCAGATATTCTGTGTCATATGTTTGTGCCTCTTTGACCATATTTACCAAATTATGAACAAGCATACCTAAAAAGAAAATAGAAACAACACCTTAGTCTTAACATTCCATATGCATTTCAGTTAGGACCAACATAAACTTCCCTTCATATGAAGTTTCTTTCACCAACTAAGCATATTAATTTTTTCTTATTGCATCCGCCACTGAATTGTCTTTTACTGCTGTATACATCAAGACAACGTCAAGAATCTAGAGACAAGCTACCCATATCCTTTATCTCAGATTAAAATATCAAAATAAGAAATGTGTTCTATAATTTTGGGGTCCCTGAACATAGTAAATGTTTCACCCAAGAGATAATATCTCCATGTTTTCAAAGAATGGATGACTGCAGCTAACTTCAAATCATATGGTGGGTAATTCTTCTCATTCTCCCTTAACATATTTGACCCATAAGATACCACAAAGTCTCCTTGCATGAGAACACAACCCAACCCTAATCCCAAACCATCACCTTACACCACATACCCCTATCATAATATATAAAAAATCAAGATATGTGATGATGTACAATGAACTTTTAGTTCCTAGAAAGACTTCGGGTATTCCTATGTCCATTGGAATCGAGTATTCTTCTTTTTCAGAGCTATCATTTGTAGATCTAGTCACGAGAAATCATGCACAAAGCGTCGGTAGTAGCCAACTAGACCAAGGGAACTTCTTATCTCGAAGACATTATTCTATGGTTTCCACAAGATAACAACTTCTATCTTTTCAGGTTCGATAGAGACACCTTTCTCAGAAATGACATGGCCCTGAAAATTTACTTCATGTATCCAAAAATAACACTTTGATAATTTGGCATACAAACAACGATCTCTCAAGATTAGTAATAGTATTTCTAGGTGTTCCTCATGGTCATTCCTTTTATTTTAATACTCTAAGATGTCATACACAAACAACAAAAAATCCACATATCCTGTAAATATCTGATTCATAAAATCCATGAAGACTGTTGGTGTATTCGTTAGACACAAAAGCATGACTAAATATTGGTAATGGTCATATCCACTTCTAAAAGTTGTCTTTAGAATATCTTCATTCCAAATCTGTAAGTTTTGATATCCAAATCATAAGTGAATATCAGATAACTGATGAGCTCCTCTTAATTGAACGAATAGATCATCAATGCATGGATGTGGGTATATGTTCCTTATCATAACTTGGTTTAGATTATGATAATCAATGCACAACTGAGGAGTTCCATTTGATTTCTTCACGAACAAGACTGGTTCTTCCTAGGAAAACGTAGTTGGCCAAATGAAACCCTTTCTTTCAAAATCCTCTATTTTGACTTTCAATTCCATTAACTCTGTTGGTACCATCCAATAACATATAAGGAAAATAGGACCGGTCCCTAGAAGAATATCAATTGTAAACTCTACTTCCCTTAGAGGTGGAAACCCTAAGAAGTTCTTGGGAATGAAATATGTAAATCGATATACAACTTCTAGAAAACTATCTTCCTCAATATCTTCCATTGATACCAAATTCAATGCTACCAAATGATAAGAGACTGTTCCTACAGGGTTGAAAAGCCAAGACAATACTCTAACCTAGCTCTTGGTTCACCCGTGGTTTAGGTGAAACCACATCCTCTGTAGCTTCTTTGGGTTGTTTTCGATGATGCCTACCAGGTTTTATTTTCTAAAATAGTAACAAAATCCATCAATCTCACTTTCTAGAAAAATATTTCCATGTATTTCAAATTCTATAACATAAACTATAAAAATATTGATTTCCAAAAACAACTGTTTTCAATGATCAAACATTTTTGAAAACCTTTAACTTGATTTTGGAAAATTCTACCATTTTCACAATACCATAATCATATCCTTTTTCAAAATATTTCATTTGAAAAATAATTTCATACTTTTTCAAAAATCAACACTTTTTAAAAACATTAATCATTACTCTGAATGATTTATACACTCATAGTGGGATGCCATTCCAATATAATGCATGTGATGCTCGTCTCATTGGATAAACCAATGAAAATGAGGTTTCAAAATACTATAAGTGTCTCGAAATAGGTATGTACCCACCTTCCTGGTAACATGATGTTTAACATAAAAGTATTAGCTACAAGCTTTTATGCTATAAATATGATGTTCTGACAGTCCTACTCCTTTCTAATATTCCAACAGATGAAATAGAAAATAAATAATTCCAACTCCAAGACCAAGAACATTTATGACTACTTGTTAGGAAAGGACAAAAAAAGCAGATACCATTGGTAATGACCTACTATGTCCCATTTTCTTGATAGTATAAGGAGTCATTACTGTGCCTTAACAGATATCTTCAAGATGCCAAAGGCTGGAAATAAATGCTGAAGGGTTTCAAATCAAGTGGGGTATTATTTACCCTTTAATGTATAAAATCATGAACTTTATAAACCATCCAAAAAATATCACTATACAATGCATGAAATAAACTAATACATTTAAAATCATTCTCTTTAAAACAACCAACCAAGGTATACTACATTGGAAGACAAACCAACATTAAAGTAAACAGTAGAAAGAAAATGAATAAACTCCAAGATGAAAACGAGACCCCATTCTCCATAATATCCATGATCAAGCATAACCGAGTAGTCTAAAGAATCAAAACATGGTGCTAAAGAAGTGTGATACTTCACTTTATCCCAAGTCTTGGAAGGTAGTATATGTAATGGTACCAGAGTTACAAAGCATGGGTGAGTATAAAACAAAGTAGGTTTCCCAATGACTTCCCTACTCACTCCACTATGGTAGAATAATTAGTACATTATATAAAACTATTTATATAAAACAATTTACTAAAATAGTTTATAACAAAATATAAACAATTTCAAAAAAAAAGTAAAACCAAGTGCACAAAAAATCCAATGAAACTAATTTTCAGAAAGTTGTTTTCTAGAAAATTACTAATCAAAGCTTAAAAAAAAATTCTGATTATTATTTTTGTATGCCCATTCAATAGTTCACAACACGCCCTCACATGAGTGCTTCGTTCGACAATTCCATACTCATCAGTGTTCTCTTTTCCAATCACTATCTGTTCTACTGACACCATCCCTCGATCCAGGATCACGTACCTTATACCCCAATGGTACTCGTCCCTTATTTAGGACCTATTAATCATGAAATCACACTAACTCTATGTATTAAAAATATTTCCATTAACAAAGTAAACCAAATCAATAAAACTGAACTTTTATTGAAAACCAATGTACAACCAACTTCAAAGAAATATTTCATTTCAATAAAAAAATTCCCTTTTATTGAAAAAATATCATCCAATTCATGTTTCAACAATCCAGAACAATCCCAATTCTAATATACATATTTTAAAACCAAGAACCAAAGCACTCATTCAAACTCCCCAATTTTCAAGATGTCACAAACCTTCACTCAAGAAGGTTTCCAATAAGTGTTCAACAACAAAATCACTCTCAATTTAGCATAATAAATTAAATTTGAAATCATGCAAATCAGTTCTACTGAGAGGAGACGAGAGTGAAGCCTCCTACCTCAATTGTTTTGATAAAACCCAACAAAGGATGCAAAAAACTAAAAAACTGGGTTGATTCTTCAAAGAAATGGCCTTACATCCCTCATCTTAACAAAAATAAATTCGAATCACAACTTAAATGAAAAAAACCGAGATCTACCCATTACAAGGATAGATATTAGAACCAAGAGGAAGGAATTAGTAGATCTAATAGAACAATTACTTGGAGAGACTTACCATAGACATAATGAAGATCCAAATGTGATCAGATTGATCCAAAAGTATTTCCTCTGAAAATCACCTAGGGAGAGTCTAGGGTCGAGAGGAAGGAGGTTTGGAAGGAATAGACTGATCAGGACTTCCAAACAAGTGACTTTAAGTTGGGTGCAGGCTAGCTCAGGACGTGTACCCCTTGGTCCTGACGTGAAGGCCAGACTAGATAATTACTCCAAAAAACCAATTGCCTCATGTTAAAAAAAAATATATTTAAACACTACATGATGTGTTCCAGCTCACAGTGTGACCCTCGCATCACGACATGAATTTTTTCCTATGTACATGGCATTTACATTAGGTACAAAACATATTCCTATCCTAAAACTTGCAGTAAACCCTAGAAAATTATTTTTAATGATTTTTAGCTGAAAGGGGACTTCTATAAAATAGAAAACAAAATAGATAAAGGTAATAGGATTTCAAAAACCAGAAACTGGGGTTACTATAGAATCTCATTATATTTTAAATCTAAAACATGGAATCATGAGGTTCATAAGAAATTCTTGTCTCCCAGACTAGTCATATAAATAAATAAGACTAATAATGGGCTTGAAATGTTCTTTTAAAGCTCAAAAATATATTAAAATTGAGAGGGTAAAAAAATGTTTCACCTCATACTCCCCTTTAAAATGATTCTTTAGTCGAATTACGTATCTATTTTTCCCATTGTTCTGTTTCACATTTTTCATGACATGAATTATCTATAACATCATTATTTTTCATTGTTCAATTTTTATGGACATAAAAATAAGAATAACAATTAGTGATAGTATAGGCCTATTAAATTATTATCAAATAGAAATCAGGCTAAGAGTGGACTAATTAAAAAAATATGGGTTGCCTCCCAAAAGTATGTTTGTTTAATATCATCGAATCAACTCAAAAATGAATAAAAAATTGAAAAAACTATTAGACTTCAAGATTCTCTTACCCAAAATTAATTGATAAATATTTAAAATTAATTAAAATTGTTTTATTCATGTATGTATATTTAAAATATAATTACTATATTTAATAAAATTTAAAGGATTTAAACAATGTGCCTTATCTTTATTGATTATCTAGTTAAAGGAGTGAAATCTCCTCCACCTGTTTCTGGATATTTCTTATTAAATACTTGTTAAACTATAAAGAATATTCGTTTATTCCATGATTTCTAGATTACCATAAAAACTCTTAAAACATCATCCTTTTTTACTGGTTCATGGTCTTTCTAGATTTTTAATGTTGTTATCCTTATAAAAACAAAACCATTATATTATTAATGGGTTATTTATTTCTTGAATTTTTATTCAACTCTCTTTATATAGAAGACTTTCCCCCAATTCTCTTTGCCCACATGACCTTGATTTGGGGTTTTTCCTCTAAATTTGTTTAAAAATAGATCTATATAGAAATTGAAATTGGGAGGACTTACCTTGTTCATGTGATCTTTTCTACTCATTAGTCAAAGACGATTCTTCATTATCTTTGGTAGAATTAATAATGATTTCTATGGATAATTTATAATAATGTTTTACTATATAAATTTTTTATTTTATCTTATTGATTTCGTATTCCTTTGCAGCTAGATCTTTCTTATGTTTTCTAATAATCATTTCTTGTTTAGATTCCTTATTATTTTATTTGTTGATATCATAATCTAATTCTGATTTGTATTATTCATAATTTTTCTTATAAAATATCCAAAAATAATGATTCTATTTCTTTATCAATCATGAAATCTTATTTTTCAAATTTTTGGGAACTTACCTGTTATATAGAATTTTTCTAGGAAAATTATCTTCTATGGATAATACATTTTTAATAAAAACTAATCATTCAATCAATTATGTACCTTATATGTGGGAGAGTGTGAAAGGTGAATGGTTTCTTAATAGATTTTTCATGGATTCAAGTATGTTGAAGTTATATCTTTTATCTCTAAGATCCATTGAAATTTTCCCTTCATGCACATTGATGATGGTTTTTTTTGTATTTAAGAATGGCCTCTCCAAAATTATTTGTGAATATGATGAGATCCTATCTTATTATATGTTCAGTATGTAGAAGTTAGCTATGAATATTAGATTTTTTACTTTCACAAGGTCTTCATCACAAACACTTTCTAGGAAAACATTGGATTTGTTTACAAGCTATTAAACCACTCTGGTGGGATTTAACATTCAAACATGAAAACAATTTTGCATGAAGTGATGAATTATATTTATGGAAGAACCTATATCATAAAAAGAATCATTTAAATTTAGAGAACAAATAATTTCTAGAAATTATAATGTCCTTTTATATTATCACTTTTGTGGAATCAGTGGTGTGATGAGGTTTAAGATGCTTCTTCCTCAGCTAATTCACTCATTTAAATCTAGTCTCATTCCCTTAGTATACAACTCTATGAGAAATTTCACATACTTTGTAGTTTTTCAGATTGCATCCAATAGTGGAATGTTGATATTGAATTTTTGAAAGATTTCCTAAATCTCATGTCTACATGGATATTCTTATATCGTCTTCAACTGAATTTACATAGAATTGAATGTTGTAGGGTATTTTTCTTCTTGAACTATTTATTTTCCATGGGCATTTCATGTATCTCATTCCTAAACCTTATTCTCACTTCTTATGGCTACCAGTTCTCTTCTGGTTTATTTTCATTATTCTTATCTATATTATCAGTATTACTTCATTAAGGTGGTTATATCTCTTTTCTTCTACATGTTATAATTATGCTCTTTCTCTCCATGGGATTTAGGATTGTTTGAATAATAAGTTTTCCTAGATTATTGGTCGGTACATCCATATGACTTCATACTACATATGCGAGTTTGTACATATTATCTTACAATCCTAAAAATTTGGATCATATATATTGTTATTTAGTTGATGGTGCACTAGTGGAATGAAGATATAATGTATTTTTTTTTGGAAATCAGGTGGTTGAAAGGCTTGCTGTTGGAAGGGTGGATTGTAAAATTGCTGGAATGGTGGTAGGTTTTGGTATTATTAATACATGAAATAAAGTTATGGTGGGTATGGTTTTTTATAAAAGATCGTGGACTTATATTTCTATAATTTTCATGGCTAAAAGGCAATCATATTGATTTTAATCCCTTATACCTCGTACACTAGTCAGTGTAATTATTTATATTAGAGAATAAACCACATACCTATAGAGATCCCTATTTTCCACTTGAAAGCATCCCAAAAATTTGTCACAATACATTAGTTATTTCATTTAGTGTATATTATAGTAATTGTGATGATGAATTAGAAGTACTTGGCTCATAAGTACCTCTAGTGTATAAACGTATAATTCTAAATTGTTGTTATTTTTGAGAAATATAATCAATCATACATCTAAATTGTGTTATAAATATTTCTATTAGGGATCATCCAAATGAGGAATCAATAAGGATAAAATAATTTTAAATAAATACTTTTTAGAATAATATGAGGAATTTCTGCCCCTCCATATACTAATGCTGGTAGTAGACCTAGAGATTATTGAACCTCTCATAGTACTCATATTGTGTCTCTCTGGACAATTAGTAAATAGAATATATCTATTTACTAATTCATTTCTCAATACTGTGGGAAAGAATATTTTTATAGAAAATATTCTTAGATCCTTTTAGTAATTAACCTTACATAGTTTGATATTTTACTACTAATATTTCACAACTCCCTCTATTGAATAATAAAATACCCTCATCCTAACTTACTTTTTTTGGATCTGTAGGGTCTAAAACAAGAGAAGACAAATGTAAATTTCTAGATGTTTCAATTTAGATAATATCCTAGAAGGCCATGAAAATTTTAAAGGCCTTAAATATTTTCTATTGTAAGTTAAAGATCATTTTTTATGTATGGAAAGGATTGTAGTTCTGTAGATTATAAAATAGTGGTGAACAAAGATCACTGAGTATTTGGTTGGGATTTTCATCCATTATTTCATGTTCAGTGTGAAAATTAAGAGTATCACATCAATCTATGTGTTTAATTTCATAAATACTATTTGAAAATTAAATATTCCTAACATGGTTTGTTTTCATTAATCTTCTAGACCAAAATCAATTAAATCTTCAGTTTTAATTCTTGTTATTCATAGTTAAAGATTTATTATTAATCTTTTTTGTTTGTTTTGAGGCATCACCTTCCCAAAAAATAACATCAAGTTTTATTATTGAGTTCTCTAGGGCTGTCAAAATATAATTTTCTTTAGCTGTGTATAATATAGTAGTAATATTAGGTATTCTACCAAATAAGAGTTCACAAAAATTAGTTAGTCACTTTTTTTAAGTTTATTTTAGAAAAAAACAGATTTCCAGTTAAGGTTGTTAATTGGAGATTTTTGAAATTGGATTGATATTTTTTTTTAAACTGTGTGGCTGATATGTTTATTAGTTTGACTCCATCTATACCTAGAGAAATTCTTTCAATGATATTAATAACATAAAATTATTATTTAGTGTTTTTAGAAAGATAGATATTCCTCTATCAATTTCTCTCTCCCTAGTCTATATTTGTGAAAGTGAGGCTATCACTAATTGAAATATCAAGTTGGTCTACCCTCCTTACTATGTATGTCATGTTTTAATGGGTCATATTCTATAATTATGGATATCTATAATCAGGTATTATTCTTCCATATTTAATAATAGTTCCAGTCATAATTCCACACATGTGCTAGTGATCATTGAATACTCACCACCCAATGCTAATATTTTCCATCATATACAGATAAGAATTGAGTGGGGTGACATATGAATCATCAAATAAGAAAATTTAAATCAAAATATTATATCCTTTAAAAAATTTCATTAGGTATTGAAATCTTAAAAAAGAATTGAAATAAAAATTAAAAGGAGGGAAATTAATTTTTTCAATTCATGAATTGAAACTCAATCATAGAAAAATTGGTCCTAACATCCCCTTTCCCAATCACTCAAAAAATACTACCCCTCCATTTATATGGTAATCATGTTTACCCTGGATATGGAAGAAATCACAATATTGGATTTAAAGAAATGATATGAAATAAATAAGGTAAAATAATTAAATAGTATGCCATTGTCTCAATATTTCTCTCTATGATTGATACCCTATGAATCCCTATATGTCTCCTTTTATATGCCTTAACCAATGATCACGATGTAATAAATAAACACAATTGTTTCCCCAAAATTCATTCTCAATTAATACTGGTGCTTTTCAGACTGTTAAAGCGTGATTTGGCTTAAATTTGTTCAAATATGTCCATTTTGGGTCCTTCATGACTATTTTATGTTGTAAATAATGATTTTACAATGAAACATTTTAAAGGACACAATTAATAATACATTTAATAGCTTTATTTTATATCTTGAGACTTTCAAAGGAGAATCAAGGCATGATATACAGGTGTCATGTTGTGACACGTGTTGTTCTATTCCTGATCAGATTCCTTTATTCTATAAACCACCACTAAATTAAAATAATTCATTTTTATTAGAGTAAATTCATTATTTATGATATATATTAGTGCTTTCTAGTAATTTTAGGCTTGGTTCATCAAGGTTTTCATTTTGAGGACTTGGGGTTGGTCAATCTCCCATGGTATATCATGGGATGTTACTTTCATCATGAATCCATCATCATTTTTCTAATTTTCAAAAAATTACTTTCTCCAACCATAAAACATAAAAAATTAAATGTTGGAAATATTAACAAATTATAAAACATAAAAAATGAATTTTATATCAAAATAATGAATCATAAAATGGTTTTATCAATAGTTTTACACTCTGTTAGTATATCTCAATCCAAGGTTCACACGTAATAATTACTATATGAGAGGAAAAATTAAATCATGCTTAAGCCAAAACTGATGAATTGATCGGAAACTTATTGAACAACCCTTGCATATATAGTACTTGATTCTTGAATAATAATGATATAAATGTATTAATGTTATCATTATTGGTATATTTCCAACCTTGCGTACTGGGAATTCCTAATATGAAACATGCACCCATAGTATACCTAATACATAGTGTATAAAAACACATGTGATATTATTTTTAGATCATATAGGAAAAATATCTTTTTATATTCTATAATGATATTTCATTTATCTATATGAAATACTAAACATTCTAACCATAATATTTTGTCACAACCACTAATATTAAATGATAATCATCAGTTAGGGATAACTTAAAGTCCTATGTTGAGAGGTCAATACTCATTTCACATTACATAATATTTTTAGCTAATGTAAAAGAATAAAAAATTGAATATTTACTTTTGTATTAAATGATAGATCATATAGTCATAAATTAGTTGAAAAATATTAACAAAACCACAAAAAAGTTCCGTTAGAATCATATCACATTTGATTGACCACCAGAGGGGCCTTCTGTTTTATGTATTTTTTAGCTGTTGTTAAACTCATTACTTCTCTATTTAAGTATTTTCATATCACTTTTAAAATAAAAAAACCACCCACTTAACCACTTTAGTGACAAACATCTATGAAGAGATAAGGATTGAATAATAGTGATTCTTAGTAATTTTATTCCTAATATTAACCTCTTATAACATACAATTAAAACTCTTATACTCCATAAAATCTAATGTTTCGATGTTAATAATGTATTTTTTAAACTTTAAACTCATTATATGTTCATCATCTTCATTATCAATCATCTACATATTCCATATAAATTTTTCCTTGAGATAATTTTTGAAAAAATATAAAACTATTTAAATATATATTTACCAACACATCCTAAAATAATTTTCGAAATAAAGTAATATTCACTTTTGAACACTAACTAGATTCATCTCATTAAAATTATCTTTACCATAAAACCCTATCCCAATTATATAAAATTATGTGAAATTCATTTCTAACTTTGATATTAATAATGTTTTATTTGTAGAAATATGGACATCTCTATGTCTAAATAGTTGGGAAAATGTGGGAAAGAAGTGTTTTCAGATATTGGATGAATTTTGTGCTAAAAGTTTGGTCTTTTCATGAAAAAAAATAAATTAAATTCATATGTTTTATTGGTTGGACTAAATGAATCGGACTAAATAATCCAGACTGAAGAATTGGACTGAGGAAATCAAACAGAATGAATTAGACTAAAGAATCGAACTGAATAATTGGATTGATGAATCAACCAAATGAATTTAACTAAAGAATCAGTTTGAAGAATCTAACCAAAGAGTCAAACTGATGAATCATATTAAAATAATTTACTAAAGAATCATACTGATGATTCAGACTGAACAATTAGATTGAATTATCATAAAAAAAATGGAGCGTCAAACTGAAGAAATCAGACTAAAGGAATCAGACTAAATACATTAGATTGAAGGATCAGATCAATGAATCCTATAGAATAATTGAATTTATGAATCATACTAATGAATCAAACTGATGATATTAGATTGAAAGAGTCAGGACAAAGGAATCATATTGAATAATCAGACTAAATAATCATACTGAATAATTGGATTGAATAATGAGACTAAAGAATAATATTGATGAATCATATTGAATAATGGTAAGAAATTTTGACTAAATATGACACTTTGAGATGATTTAATAATTTTTTAAGAATCATGAATCATTTATAAGAACTAAATAATTCAAAAATAAAGCTAAAATGAAGTTAAAATTTGGTTTTAATGAAATTTGGTTAATCCCAAAAACATTTTCATATTCTCAACCAATCACTTTTGGTAGACCTCTAAATATTAGGAAGTAAATTGTTCATTCTAACTACAAAGTCTTGTTCATGTGTGAAGACATATAGATAAATGAATGTTTTTATGAGATAAGTTGTGTATGGATAGAACATTCATGGGGATGTTATCAGGAAACAGTAGAGGAATCAGACACAAGATTTAGACTAATTCCTCAGACTGAGTCTATTTTCTAGAATGAGGAATTAGACACAAGAATCAGACTAATTCATCAGACCGAGTCTTTGTACAAATAAAAAATGTGAATCTCTTACTTTCTACTTGGTAAAATAATGAATACTTTTTTATAGTTATCAAAAGTGAATATTGATATGGAAGTACATTACACTATTTTGAACCAACTGTTCGATGTTTTAAAAACATTTACACAAAATATTCATAAATCATTTGGGATAGAATAATAAAATGCAATATTTTATTGATCATAGTACCACAAAAGTGTAAGGGTGTATCATTCTTTTTTATCCACACAAAAGTATTGTTTTATATTGTATTTGTTGGTATTGGATTGTTCTTGATCCATGAAAAGGATGAACCTACTCTTATTTAGTATTAAAAAAATTAAATACTTGTGTTCCTTTAGATGTGTAATGGTTTTGTTCTCAATAAAGTGGTAGATCTTTAATATATGGTGATGGTTGTTTTAAAATAAATATATCATAATAGGAAATGATATCACTAATTCACCCCAGCCCTCTCTTAATGATATATTTATCTGGGATGGACATTTTGAAGTTGTATCATGGTGATGATTCCCTTTTTCCACTATTTGATTATTTTTTATGAGCAATTATCATTGAAAATAATGATGTTTTTTAAAATTAATGGGATTTTGGTCTTTTATGATAAGAAATATCATATCTCCAAAAATTTATAATATTGATATATGTTTTTTCTCTTGTGTATGAATTTTGGAAGCTTCTATAGATGGATTTCTTCCTCAACATTGAAAATAATCCTTTTATATCTATGAATAGGAAGAATCATGAGATTTATGGAAGATATAATAATGCACTTCTCTCATCACTTTCAAAATATGAATTCCAAAGAGCGAAGGGAGTTGTAATAGGTAGTGGTATCTAGTAAAAGTTGAAGACCATATATGAATGAAATATGAAGGCGCAGAAAGAAACGTTAAAAATTTGTAGATTTAATTATGAATATCTTAAAATCGGTGAGTATGAATCTATTGGTGACTTCTTTATAAGGTAGAATGAGAGTGTAAGAACCATAATATTTCTTATTGAGAATCAAGAAGATTCAACTATTTTTTAAAAGATCATGAAAATTCATCTTCATAATTTGGATGGTAAAGTTTAATCATTGGGGAATATATATCTTGAGACTCTATCTCTATATGATCATCATTGTACTCTAATTACTAATAAAATGGTAAGGGAAAAGGTTTTGAAAGGTAAAAACTAGTTTGATTAAGAAATTAACTTCCTAGAATCCAAAAAATGAAGTATTAAGATGATTCTTTAAGAATAAGAAGTTGGTGATTCTAATTTAAAAAATGAGGTACGTAACAATATGGATGAATTTTTCCCTTGTTTTCTAAAAATATTAAAATAGTTATTGAAAAGTATAATGGTAAACATCCCTTGAAATGTTTTGAATGTTGAGATGTTGGGATCTTTATTGTTTGTTTCTTTAAAAAAAATAATGATGAAGATAGCGATTAATATAATAAAATGTAAAGAATATCTTGGATTAAATAGGGAGATAAGAAAAAATATTATTCCAAAGGGAAAGATAAAAGGTTCTCCAAGTCTAGAAAGAGAATATTTCTATCCAAAGATTATGATGATAATTATAGTGATGTTGAAGCTAAAATGATTAATGAGATTTATGAATGATATAATTTCAATGAAATATTTAATGATGATTTGTTTGGAAGAAAATGTTTTTAAGAATATGAGACTGAGTTAGAGTTGTATATAAAGTGAGAATTGACAGAATTTATAAGGAAGAGTCCAAGACATGAAATAGAAATTAAAATTTCATATAACGAATGTTCTATGTAAAATAATCAAGATTATTCTCATGAAAATAAATATTATTTGATGTAAAAGGTGGATGAATTTAATAAATCTCTTGTAAATGAAAATAATCATAATTAATACCATGAGGTAAACATGAATTAAAAGGGGGAATAATTTGAACTTGTTCCACAAAACATTTCTAATGCTAAGCAGAGAGTTTCAATTTTCAAGATCTCTAAATATGAAGTTAGTGACTTTTTATGAAAGGGTAATACTGATAAGGATCAACAAAATTTACCTACAAATTTTGTTTAAAAAAGATAATTTTCCACTTAAGAATAAGAAATTTGGTAAATACATGTATATACCCAATACCAAAAAAGTGGAGTACTCAAAAGTTTCTAAATATTTTGGGTCTGAAGAGTTTTCTAATACATTTTCTTTTCATAAGGATGGAAGGAAATTTATTTTGAAGAATATTATTTTGATTGATAATAGAAATATAGTTGCTCAAAAAAGTTATAATATTAAATATAATAATGTTTATGAGAAACTTGTTTAAAATTATAGATGGTATGAATGTTACAGAGGTAAATATTATTTATATGGTTTCTACTTGTCTTGTGGTATATTTGTGAAGATAGAAAATATGTGTTTGTTCGACCAATAATATTACAACATATCCATCCGTTATAGAAGAAAAACTCAAAAGGTAGTAAATCCTTTCAAATATTGAAAGATGAGAAATTTGGTTTGAAATTTTAAAAAATTTACCATGTCTTGGAAACTATTTTAGAATGGTAAAAAAATGTGTACGTCTTGAAAAAGGTTGTCTTATTTAGTTATTGGAATAATAAAATTTTTATAATAATATTCAAAAGTATGATGATAATAAATTTAAAGGGAAGTAAAAATATTTTTTTATTGAAACTTCTCCTAATGATTTTAAATGAGAAAGACCCTAGATCTTGAAATTTGAGTGATTATCACATATGATATGAGATTTAAATTTTTTGAAGAGTGTAAAATATTTCAAAGAAGGAACAATGATATTTGGAAAGGATTAATATCTCAGAATCATGGATTTTGGATCATCCATCATTGGGGAAGAAAATCTGAAATCCAAGAAATATTAGATCATTAATGGGATGAAACAAAACTTTCAAAGTGTTTAAAAACTTTGTAATGAATAAAATTCTGTTTTTTTAGGAAATATTCTTTTTTTGTGAAATATAGGAATATGGAAAGGTTGTTACAAGAGGCCAACATGCAAAACAATACTTGTCTCAAGTTGGTGAAGTTCGAAATTAATGTTACTCAAGAATAATGGAAGAAAATAGTTGTGTAATAAAAGTTTTGGAAGTATGTGTCAGAGAACCATGATAAAGTTATCAAAGAAAAAAAGTGTCCATGGTATTTCTGAAATGAAAAAAAATAAGATATTGGTGTTTCAAAAATTTTCAAAAAGGGAAGATTATAATATATTTGCATAAGATATTTGATATAATTTGAACTCCCCCCAAAGAAATTATCCATTCTAATATATGTTGGTTGATGAGAAACCAAAAAACATTCAGAGATAAGTACTTCAATACATTCATTGGTAATTTTACGTACATTAATTATTGCATGTATTTGAAACAAAAGTCAAATTCTCATAATTTGTTTAAATATTTTAGGTTAAAATATAAAGAGGAAAGTGGGTATTATATGAAAAAATTGAGAACATAAAATGGTGATGAATACATGAATTAATAGTTTAACAGTTATATTTAAAAAAACATGGAATTATATATGTGTTCAATGCACCATACACACCACAACAAAATGACGTTTTTAAAGGAAATATATAAGTTTGGTTGAAATTGGTTATACTATGTCACTTGAACACGGTCTCTCTCATTAATTTTAGAGGAATGTTGTGAGCATGGATATTTATATTAATAACTAATTTTCTATAGAGAAGTTATGATATGAGTTCTTATGAAATGTTCTAGGAAATCACTCTATGTTTGAAACACTTAAGAGTACTTGGGAGTCCCTATATCACAAATAATAAAGGTGGAAACTTTTAAAGATTTATTATAGTGGGATATGTGTAATATTTCATAGATTTAATTAGGAATTAATATGATCAACATGTTTTAATAATGAAATAAAGAAATACTTTATTCTGTTGATGTGAAATTTATTGAAAAAGTTGAGGAAGACGTGTGATGAACAGATGTAGTTGATGAAGATGAAAAGAATGAAATAATTCTTTTAAGAAAAATAAAAATGATGAAAATAATTTTGATCCTACATAATAATGATAATCAGCATCAGTTATTTCAATTAATGAATAATTATTGTGGACATATCATCCACTTATTAGAAAGAAAGTGGATGCTCAAATCATAATTGGTGATTAACAACAAAATGTTAAAAATAAAATAATAAAAAATACATTATACAAACTTCTTTTTATTAAATAGTTTACAAGAAATATTTTAATGAATATTTAGAGTACCCAGAATGGTTTTACACAATGAATGAAGAGTTTTATTAGATTAAATATAATGATACTTGGGAACTTGAACCTAAATCAATTGACAAAATTGTTATTGGACCAAACTAGGTTTTCAGAAACAATCTAAATGAAGATGATGAATGGATAATAAAAAAATAGTTTTTTTAAAAGGTCACTCGTATATTGAATGAATTTATTTTGACGAGACTTTATCTCTAGTTTCAAGGATAGAGTGTATTAGAATAATTCATTCAATTGATACACAATTTAGTTACGAATTTTTTCATATGGATGAAAAGTCATCCCTTACTAATGTGGAACATGATGATGAAGTTTATTTTGAACAACTATGAGGTATTTTTATTAATAAGGATGAATTTTATGTGTTAAAGTGGAATAAATCATTGTTTGGAAAAATGAAATCCTTAAGGGCATCATATTCCAAATTGGATACCTACTTTAAGAAGTTGAACGTTAAGAATTGATGTGTTGATAGTAATTGGTACATAAAGTAAATTCGAGATAATTATAGAATTATTATTGTATATGTTGACGATATATCCTTTTCTAGGAATGATGATATTGCATGGGAAATATGGCATCCCACCTTTTTATAATATAACTTTACATTACATTTTACAAATAGAGGATCCTTAAAGTTTAGTGTCTTGGAAATAAGGTAAATAATACATGAAAACACAAAAAATTATTTTAATGCACTTAAATGGATTCTTGAAATGATCATTATAAGTACAACTACTGAATCCTATTACTTGGGGGTATACATCAAAAGAAAGGGTGAGCAGAAGGCCCAATAAGTGAAAATAAGTGAATCAGTTTACATGTGATCTTAAGAAATATCCTTAAGAACAAGATGAATATTGTAAAGGCATGATAAATAGGAATATACTAATAATAATATATTAATTCATAACATGAAAATTTGGCTACAATATTTAATTTCATCATTCATAATCATATCACCAAGTTTCATCCCCAGGGTGTCATAAATATTACCAATGTTATTAAATATGCTATCGTAAAACATGTCATCTTTAGAGATTAATTTCATTACCCAATGAATTAGAGAACAATCAGGGAAAAACCATAGAACATATTTATTTTCAAGTTATCCACATATATTATATTAAAACATTTCATAAATATCCCAAATTGAATTAATGAAATGGGTTTCATATGAAAATCATAGCGTTTTAAAAAGTGATTAAATACATATACATTGTATCATTTATAACCCAATGAAAGGGAATGGTGGTTTTATATATGTCAATTAAAGAATAAAATAAATCATTCTCACTTATTGATGAATAACTCAAGAAATTAAATAGTATTGGGTATTCAAATAATGAAAATAAATTAATTTCATGAGAAAAAGAGATTGATTTTAAGATGAAAAATCTATAGCTTAATTGGTATGAAACATAGTTTTATAAAACATTAAAAATATAGAATACTTGGGTCAACCATTCAGAATAAATTTATAATATAGTATAGTTACATAAAAAATAAAAATATGAACATGGTATTGAAATTTTAAAGACATACCACATAAAAGAGAACTTGAAATGAAAAGAGAAGTCGAGATTTCCCTTACCCAAAAGAGTAACTTCTAAAAATATAATATTGGGAACTTGATGGCCTGAGAACATATTTTGAGGACTCATTATGAGGATAAACTAACTAAAACTTATGGGGGTGAATTTTTAATAAAGATAAAGGATGGAATGCCTTGGTATTTATAGTAAATGATAGGGACTTTTTTATTAACTTCTGATGGAACCTCATCAATGGTATTTAGAAAACCATGGGATTTCCCATGGTATTTGTCCATGGTTTTGTCCAATTGGGACATCTGATATCATATTTTAATCCACATGAGTCAACAAGAATTTTAATTTAAATATTACATCATTATGATGTCATTAAACACACCGAAAACTCAAAAACTATATTTCTACTATTCACCAAAAAACAAAACATTTTATAAAAATATCATAAAAACACCCTTACCTAATATCCTTGTTATGAATTCAAAAATGAACTCAATTATATAAAAATAATTTTATAACTAAGAGAAATTTATTTTTTGTGTAAATTCAGTTTTTACCCAAAAAATACTAATACTTAGCTAATAATTTCTAAAATGTTATTTACTTATACTATTATATCATATTACCATTTAAGATTCTTAAATTATATTTATACTTAGGTGAGGATACTATTACAGTGGTCATATTACTATTCAAAAGGGTAATATTACTATTTATAAGTCATTATTTGAAAAACAATAAGTTAATCTTATTAGACTCTAAATATCTTACTAATCAAAATCGTTTATGTCCATTTTTCAAAAATCATTTCATCTTATCAATTATTTCAAGTATAAATATTATTTTAAAATACTCTTTTTTTCAATATTCATCAATAATATGAAACTACTAAAAAAATATTAAAAATTGATCCTAGATTAACATTTCTATTGGAAATTAAAAAATGATGTTTATTTTACCATACTAATTATCTAAGTATGAGAAATATCAGAAAAGTATAATTATTTCATATAAAATCAATTTATCATTTTTTCCCAATTAAACATATATCTTATTAAGAAAAAATGGTTCTTAAATTGGAAATAATGAAATAAAAATATTATTTATTCAAATGGATGAAACAATGTAACTAAGGCCTCATTACATAACCCCATATAACACCTATTTATGACCTATGAGTAAGGTGTGAAATGGTGCTAGAATCGTGGGGTGGTTGGGATAAAATTGCTCGAGTGGTCATTTCTATCAACTTGAACTTATCCATAGGTGATTTCGTTTTAGCTTAACATGTTGAAGATCAGATCATTCTTGGTCCAAAGTAAAGCCCAGTGATACTACCTCCATCCCAAGCTCTAAAAAATGGACTTTGTATGACCTAATTCTACTGGATGAGGCCATCAACTCTTCTTTTTTAATTAATTATCCATTTTCATTTCTATTTATAAAAAAATTATAATTTAAAAAAAATTATTATTGTTTCCAATGGTCATATTAGCCAATGGTCAAATTACATTCCAAGACAAACAGTCACAATTTATTTTAATTTTTTATTGATTATGACATATTAAATCATTCATTTTCATGAGACAACAAGTTATTCAAAATATCGGGTCATTAAATTCTCCCATATTAGGAATTGTTTCCCCAAAATTTCAACTCATACACAATGAAGAGAAAAGGTGTGGGTACTTTTACTCGTAGTCTCATATGGTTCCCACGTAGCTACTTCATATTTGTAGTTCCTCCATAATAATTTAAAAAGGTTGGTACAATTTTTTGCAGATCATTGTCTCTAAGATCCATTATCTCCACCATAATATCCTCAAAAGAGAGGTCGTGTTCCAGTTATACCACCTTTGGATTTATTACATGTAAAGGTTAAGGTATATACTTCCTCAAGAGGGATACAATAAAAACATCATGAAACTGAGCTATATTTGGAGGAAGTGCAAGACGATATGCCACTAATTCTTTGCGATCAAGGATTTCATAGGGGCCAATGTACCTGGAGTTCATCTTCCTTTTCCTTTAAAACCACATGACTCTCTTCCATGGATAAATTCAAAGGATGAAATGGTCACCAACATCAAATTACAAGCCCCTTTGAT
This sequence comes from Viscum album, assembly GCA_963277665.1. Classification (NCBI taxonomy): domain Eukaryota; kingdom Viridiplantae; phylum Streptophyta; class Magnoliopsida; order Santalales; family Viscaceae; genus Viscum; species Viscum album. The sequence goes on from OY728141.1 coordinate 481,254,727, forward strand.
GGTTGTCGAAATAGATCTTCTTCTGACTCTAAGAAGACTTAATGTGTTGCTAGATGACATGAAACTTTTCTGTCATCTCTTGCACAAGATCAAGCCCAACAATATTTCTCTCACCAACTTCATCCCAACAAATAGGATTACTACATCTCTTCTCATATAGATATTTATAGGGCGCCTTTTGAATTCTAGATTAGAAGTTATTATTGTTTGGGAACTCAAATAATAGGATATTTTGATCCCATACACCTTTAAATTCCATTAATCATGTTATAATAATGTCCTTGAGTGTCTGAATAGGTATATATTTTTCATCAGTTTGAGGGTGATAGGTCGTACTGAAATTCAATTAGGTAAACATAGAATATTGATGACTTCTCTATAATTTTATGTGAACCTAGGGTCATGATCAAATACAATAGAATGTGGTACTCCATGCATCCTTACAGCTTCTTTTATATAAATCTGGGAATATTTATTAAGAGAGAAATATTCCTGAATAGAAATAAAATGGGAAGTATTGGTGAGATGGTCCACTATAACCCATGTCACATTATTTCCCTTGGATGTTCTTGGGAGACTAGTCACAAAGTCCATAATGATATTATCCCACTACAATTTTGGTGTTGGTAGAGGTTGTAACACCCCATTAAAAAGTTTTCACTCTGTCTTCACTTATTGACACAGCGAGCACCTTGTAGTGTAATGAGAGATCTCCCTTTTCATGTTATCCCACTAATAATTATCACGAAGGTCCCTTTACATTTTTGTTCTTCCAGGAAGTATAAATAATGTATATATATGAGATTCATCCATCGGATCATTCTTTATTTACGGAATAGATAGAACACATGGACTTTTACAAAATTTCAGTTCACCTTTTTAGTCAATATTGAACTCATGAAACTTCCCATCCTTCAAAGCCTGAATCTTCTTTTTTAACAAATGATCTACTTTTTTAGATTTATAGATCTTCTCTAGTAATTATAGTTTAGAAATAATTTGAGATAGGGCTTATGATGTCCATTATCTTATAATTTCTATGTCTAGTTTCACTAGGTCATTGATCAAGGGATCTCTTTGAATCGTCATCATTTCCTGAACAACATGGTGTTTCTTACTTAAGGCTTTAGTGACTTTTTTTCTCTTCCAGGTTGATAATGAGTTTAACAATAATAGTATTTAATAAGTTCCAACCATCTCCTCTATCTCAGGTTATATTAATTTTGTGTGAAAGTGTACTTTAAACATTGATGGTATGTGTATATATCACACTTCTACCCATAATGATAGTGCATCTATATCTTCAAATAAAATTGGACTGCAACTATCTCAATATCATATGTAGGATAATTCTTCTCATGAGGCTTCATCTGTTGAGATGTATAAAAAATCACCTTTTAATTTTTTAGGAAGATTCACCCATTCCCTTTTAGAGATGCATCGCTAAAAATAATGAATCCTTCACTAGTTGAGGGTTGGGTTAACATAGGATCAGTAACCAATCTCTTTTTCAGATCTTGGAAACTATCTCTAAACTCCTTTTCTATATGAACATGACCCATTTTCTAGTTAACGTGGTTAGTGGATTGGAATTTCATGAATTTTTTTCACAAACCTTATATAATATCCTGTTAAACTAAGGAAACTGATAATATTGGTTATAGTTATAGGATGAGGCCACTCCTCTATAACATTTTTCTTTCTGGGGTCAACTGAGATTCCTTCATTGGTTACAATTCTCCCCAAGAAAAAAACTTTTTGTAACCAAAACTCACACTTGATGAACATTCTAAATAACATATCCTTCTTCAGAGTTGTTAATATTATCCTTATATGATCTTAATGTTCCTCTTAAAATTTTTAATATATCATAATATCATCAATAAAAACTATAACAATGTTATCAAGTATGTCTTTAAAGATCTTATTCATCAATTCCATAAAAATAGAATGTGCATTAGTCAATCTAAGGAGCCTAAAAACTCATAATTCCCATGCCATGATTGAAAGGTAGTTTTTTGATTACCTTCTTTCTCCAACCTCTATTGATGATATCTTGATCGAAGATCAATATTGGAGAATAATTGAGTCGTAGAATTTTGTCAAGTAAATCATCAATTATTGGAATATGTTACTTGTTCTTCACTATGATCCCATTCAGTTCTTTATAATCAATGCATAACCACATCGATTCATACGTCTTCTTCACAAAGAGTATAGGTGCTTCCCAAGGAGACACACTTTGTCAGATAAACCCCCTCTCAAAAAGTTATTAGAGTTTCTTATTTAATTTCTGTATCTCCACATTCTTCATTCTATATGATTTTTTTTAAATTGGATTGGAACCAGGCATGTGTTCCATGGATAACACTACCTATCTTTCTGAGGTAGGTCTAGGTTGCTCCTCGGGAAATACGTCAATGTATTGTAAAAAGTGAACATTCTATACCATTATAATTTCATGTCCTTATTCTTCACTGATAAAATCTACAAATAACAATATAGAATGTGATTCTAGAAAAATATCATGTTGATATATCTCACTTTGGAAGATAAATATATTTTTTCCATTCAAGACTACTGATATTTCCTTATTTCTTCATTTAATCTTAGTGTTTTACATTGAAAGCCAGTACATCACTTGAATAATGTCGTATTCCAACATAGGAATGACTACTATATTTTTGATAATATTGTTCTTGGTAAACTAAATACTAGAGTTTATAAACACTTCCAATGCTTGGATAATCCCTCCATAAATTTTGAATGATAAATCTACTTTTATAAATTTTGGAATTGATTTTATGTTATTTTTAATCATGGAGGAATCAAAGGAATGCATAGACCTATAATCAAACATCATAATTTTTATCTTTGACAGAACAATAAGAGTATCTTCCACCATATCATTTGGAGCTTCATATTCAGCTATTATGATAGAAAAAAGCATGACCTTTCTCTCTTGTCCTATGCTGAGGCTAATGGTGATTCCCCTCCACTTCCCTTGGATTTGGATAGAAATTAGAAAAGTGTGAAATTTTTCTGCCCTTGAAGCATTGAACTTTAGGAAGGGCATGAACCTTCTTCCCTTTTTTGTGTTAGGAAGTTGAGGCTTCACCTCAGTATGAAAACTTCGAGCAATATGGTCATATCTCCGACACTTGTAACATATCCCTCTCTTGAGAAGTATGTTCCCTGAATTCTAATTCCGACATTTAATGCACATGGATGGTCTCACTTTCATTCCACCTCTTTCCAGATCCAATATTCTCCACAATCTTGGATCTGTTTATCACTTCGTTTCATTTGATTTATGGGGCCATTTAATCTCACCGACCTCCAGTTATACTTTCATAGAACTTCGTACGATATCCTCATAGCTATCATAGTCTCAGTTGGCTAGATTCTTATGTAGATGATGAATTAGTCCACTGAAGAATATATCAACCATACCATTAGGATACATGCCAAAGATAGAGGCATAACATGAAAAACATGTGAAGTTCATATTATAGAATCCCACAAATTCATTCTCCTTCTACGTCATCTTGAGAAATTCTTTCTTCATTTTCATTCTCATCGAACGAGGTAAATACTTATTGAATAATATCCTTATCAACTCTTCCCACTCAATATATTCAATCTCCCCTCTTAGAATCGTCTTTTTAATTAGTTCCCAATAATGATCATATTTTCCCTCTACGTGGTAAATAGCTAGGGTGAATTTCTCTTGTTCAAAAAAACAAAGTATAGAAAATAAATTTTCTATAGAACTTATCCATTGTTCTGTAACCAATGGAACATTAGATCCACTAAATGTTGCTAGTCATTAATTTAGAAAGTACTCAATGGAATGTTGTTGCCTTCATGGAAAAATTGGTCTCTCAGCTTGATTCATGCTAACATGAGTCAATTGATTCATTATTCACATGAAAGTATCCATTCCAGCTTCCTTCAGAGAGTCATCAGCTCATGGTCTGTTGCGGTCACCATTTTTATGGTCCCCCCTACTTCTCACCATTTTTAATAAAATAACAAAACATTAGTAGGAAACTTATTTCATTTATGATTATTTTACCTATAAATAATTTTTATGTCTTAAACATTCATGATTAAACACATTATTCATTAACAATAGTTATATTTCTCTATGAATCCATTATAATGATTCATAAAAAAGATTGTGATTAACCAAACATATCACATGAGAGTGTCAAACCATGAGTGCAGTAATGCCCATTGTCATGAACTATTTCCCATTTGAGTTTTCCTCATAGCGGGGTTTTTGGGTTTTACCCCTAGATACATCTATGCTAGAGCCACATCCCGTTGTTCATATCCTCACAGAGATTTATTCATTCGGATACCACTTAATTAATATTTCACCAAAATAGAAATATTTTTTATTATAAGTAAACTTTTATATAGGGTTATTCCTGAAGATTTCATATCCTAATTTACACAAATAACTAAACTATACTTTGATACCAACTATGTAATCCCTAATTTTTATTACATAACGTTAAATTAAATATTACAAATAGGGGATCATTAATGTTTTTTGTCTGGGAAATAATGAACAAAATACATGAAAACTTAAAAAATTATTTTAATCCACTTGTAAGGATTATTGAAATGATCATAATAATAACAATTATACCATCTCATAAACTGGGGACATACATGAAAGGAAATGGTGAGAAGATGACCCAGTAAGGGAACTTAATCGAATCAATTTACATTTGATATTGAGTACTATCATTAAAACATGAGGAATATCGTAAACGAAAGATAATGAGTCATATAATAAAAATAATATCCTGAAAAATAACACAAAAATGTGGCTAAAAAATTTATTTTATGCATTTATAATCATATCACCAAGGTCAATCCCCAAGGTGTCAAAAAAATTACCATGTTTATTCACCAAGGTATGGTTAAACTTGTCATCTCTAGAGATCAATTTCTTTACATAAATTATTGGTGCGCTATTAGTGTACAGAAATAATATGTATTTATTCTCATGTGAGCCACATATATAATAATAAAACATTTCATAAATGACCCAAAGATATTAAAAGAAATGGGGTTCATATAAAAAACATTGCGTTTTAAAATGTGCTTAAAAATATGGTCATTATGTCATTTATAACCCAGTAAAAGTCAATGAGGGATTCATGTATGTCAATTTTAGAGACAAAAAAAATACTTTTTATGCCTTGATTAATACCCTTAGAAATTTAAGAGGTTTGGGTAAATATATAATAAAAAATAAAATAATTTCTCAAGAAAAAGTGAATTTTAGATGAAAATTCTACAGCATAACAGGTATAACGAATGGTTTTGTAAAACATTAAAAAGATAGTGGACATGGCTCACCTATTCATAAAAGACTCATAATATAGAAGAGGTATATAATAAATTCTAAAGATGAAATGATATGGAAATTCTAATAAAATACCACATAAAATAGAACATGAAATTAAAAGAGAACATGAATGTGAAAGAGAGCATGCAAGTAAAAGAGAAGTTAAAAATTATCTTACCTTGAATATTAACATATAAAAATCTATGATCGAGACCTTGAGGGCCTAAGGAAACCATTGGAGGACTAATTGGGTGTCATAAATACCATAAATTCATGGAGGATGAATTTTTAATGAATATAATATAATGAATGGATTTTTATTTATTTTAAAAGAGATGAATTTTTTTTTTTAATTTATGAGGACACCTCATTAGTGGTATTTGAAAAACTATGGGCTTGACCATGGTATTTTTCCATGGTTTTGTCCACTTGGGACACCTCATAAAATCTTTTTCTCCTCGTCACACTAATATCATTTAAAATTAAATATTACATCATTATGATATCATTAAACACATTGAAAAGTTAAAAACTATATTTCTACTATTCACTGAAAAACAAAATATTTAATAAAAATCTCATAAATTCACCAAAACCTAATTTCAATGTTCTGAATACAAAAAATGAACCCCATTTTTTGAAAATAATTATTTAAACATGAGAAATATAATTTTTACATTAATTCACATTTACTCAAAAAAATACTAAGACTTAACTAATAATTTATAAAATAATTATTTACATATAATCTTACATCACATTACCATTCCATATGCCTAAATTATATTATTAATTCATTAGATGAGGTTAATATTCCATTGGTCATATTACTATTCCTAAGGGTAATATTAATATTCATAATTTACTATTCATCAAAAATTAAGTTGATCTTATCATACTCTAAATTTCTTACTAATAAAAATCATGTATGCCCTTTTTTTGAAAATAATTTCAAAATATCAATTATTTAAAGAATAAGAATTATTTTAAAATACTCTATTTTTTCAATAATCATCAATAATAAGTATCTTCTTAAAAAAATACTAAAAATTCATCATAGATCAACTCTAACATTTAAAATTAAAAATGATTTTTTATTTTACCATAATAATTCACTATGTTTGAGAAATACAAGAAATGTTCAATTTTTATTTGTAAACCCAATTTTTCAAATTTTTCTCAATTAAACATATATATTATAAAGAAAAATGATTCTTAAAATTGAAATGAGGAAATATTATTTTTATTTATACAATGCTATTACACAAAGTAACTATGACCTAGTTACATAAACCATTATAACACTTATATATCATCTTATTGTAAGGTGTGAAATAGTGATATAATCTTGAGGTGGATCAAACAATATTTCCCCAGTGGTGATTTCTATTAACATGAACTTATCACATAGGTGATTTTTTTCAAATGTAACATGTTCATTCTCATATTGGTATCGGTCTAGAGAAAAGAACAATGACACTACCTTCTTCCAAAGCTCCGATAAATGGGCTTTGTAGGGCCCAAGTCTACTAGATGAGGCCATCGACTCTTTTTCCAACATTAATTATCCATTATCATTTATATTTATAAATAGTAATTATAAAATCATAAAAAAATTGTATCTAATGGTAATATTAATCAATGCTCATATAATGGTAAAATCCCAATTGTCTCCTTTTATTTATATGTTTTTTATTATGATATAGTAAAACAAACATTTTCAAGAAACAACATTTTATTCAAATGTTCGGGTCATTTCATGAAATTTATCTGAATAGAAAAATGAGTTTTTTGAAATTTCTATACTGGGTGAAATGAAATACTTTCTTGGGTTACAACTCTTATAAAATAATAGAAACACATCATTATTTCTCAAAGAATGTATGCTGAGGAACTCTTTATTAATTTTGGCATCCAAATTTGAAACCTTTTTCCATAGAAATTTCTATTTTAACTTTGTTGACTAAAGTTGAAGACAGTAATGAAGTTAAATATAAAGATTATCAAAAGGTGATAAAAAGTTTATTGTATATGAATGCCTAAAGACTATACAGTGTTTATGATATTACACTATGTGGAAGATTCCAAATTGATCCATAATAATCACATGTATACACTTGAAATATAGTTCTCATATATATCAACGGAATGATATATTTGTAAATAATATATTACATATCCTAATTTATAAACTTATTTGTGTATTTATATGCTGATTGGGTATGAAATATAGACAACAGATGATCCATGTCTAGTGGAGTTCTCTTGTATGGGAAATGTTGTGTCAGTTATCATACTAATAAACAAAATTCATTAAGTCATTGCATATATAAATTTGAGTATATTTCTTCCACTAATTTTTCTACTCAACTTATGTGAATTAAGACTCATTTTAATGACTTAATTTTTGATATAAAGTTATCCTTGCTCTTTGGTTTTGATAATCAGAGTGAAATCAAACTTACACAATTCCCATTAAAACATTATTATTAAAAAATATAGATATCAAATATAATTTCAACAAATATAATGTGGATAATAAGGGATTGAAAATGGATTATATTTCTACATCAGAATAGGTGGATAACATATTCAGAAAACCATTACTAAAGTAATCATTATTCAAACTAAGGTTGAACATGGGTGTCCAACCAATTTCTCTCTAAGGATGAGGTATGTGTTTCTCTTCCCTATCTCATCTTATGTTAAGATTTTGTTGTCAAGAGGGATAATTATTTCATAACTCAATACATATATAAGTGCTAATCCTTTTAAGGAACATTTATATTGGGGTATATTGTGGGTAATCTGTGAACTCCACATTTAAGTGTATGAACAATTATTATAGTTTATTGAGATTTTTGTAGGAATTTGTTTCTATTTCATACCAGAAGAAAGAAGGAAATAATTTTTTGAAGAGAATTAAAGGTTTTAATGATTCATGTGCCTGAAGAATGATTCAAAAGTCCCTATTTATAGAAAACATGGTTTTGATGTCAATGATTCTTATTTCCAACAATGAGTTCACTCATATAGGATTTGAATTTTTGATTAGTTATCCATTTCTTAAGGTTACAATGTTCGATGATTTAAAAACCATGGATGATAAATAAAATCCAAAGAGGAATATTGTTGTGACCAATATGGAAAAGATGTATTTTGGGAATGATTTAGAAAGTTTCTGCTAATTTTTTATCTTTTGTTATCAAGAAAAGAAATCAATTCACATTGTATATTTTCATGGTTTGATAGAAGGAATAAGACAGAATAACTGGACTGATAAAATCAGACTAAAGAATTGGATTGAATAATCAAAATAATGTATCAGACTAAAGAATCAAACTAAAGAATCAGACTAATGAATTAGACTAATGAACCAGATTTATAAATTTTATGAATAAATAAGACAGAAGAATCATACTAAAGAACAGGACTAAAGAATCAAAATATTGAATCAAACTGAATAATTAGATAAAATAAATCATATTGAAGAATCCAAATTAATGAATTAGAATAAAATATTATGATATAAGGTATTGAATAGAAGGAATAATAATGAAGAATTATACTCAAGAATTACACTGAAGAATTAGACTAATGATTCAGACTAAATAATTGGACTTAAGAATTATAATAAATAATCAAACTAATGAATTGTTCTAAATAAAGGTTAAAAAGTTAAAATAAAATTAGATATGAGATGATTTGGGAAGTTTTTAGATGAATTAAGAATAGTTGATGAATGATAAATATGTCAAAGATGATGCTGAAATGAAGGTGAAATTAGAGTTTAAGTAAATTTTATTAAGTGGGAAAACAATATAAAATTCCCACCCAAACCACATTTAGCGAACCTATAAATAGTAGAGATTACATTTTCCTTTATAACTAAAAAGAGTATTCATATGTCCAGTAAGAGATATTGGTGAATGTTTTGAAAGAGAGATAAAGATTTCAAGTAGAACAATATTAAGAATGTTTTCTGGACAAAAAAAATTATAAAATGGGTTTACCAAATCAGATCAATAAATCAGACATAGGTTTCTGGGTAAAGAATAAGTGGTTTAGAATTGTTTCAATAGTATCATTTTTTATCAGTTTTCTATACTGAGGAATCTGATGCTCTAAAGGATTGAATTAAATCATAGAATGGGGGTTGAATCAGTTGTTCACTTTTTATAAGTTTCAATACTTATAAAACATAACACATAAAACTTATTAAATTTTATAACCTTACCATATTTATGTAAATAATCATGTGATAAAAATTATAATATCAGGTAAAGAACAAGATATTTACATTTTTTGGCCTTAGTTCGAGAACCTACATCTTTTCCATAGCCACTCTCAAGGGTCTATGTAAATTACTAACTAGGAAAAGTAAATAAAAATTCTTCCAACTCCCATTATAAACCTTATATATCCCAATAAGAATTATTATACTGAATAAAATTACTATAAAAGTATTTCAACCATATAATTGAAAAAATAAAAAGAAATATCACAAAAAACAATATCTCTTAAAAACGCTGTCTGGAACCTTAGTCTGATGACCCGAGGTCTAATTGCCTTTTTCTGATTGAATCATTATTCTGAACTCATTGTAATGATCTCTTTTCTGAAACGGTACTTCTTACTCTCTATTAATTTCCTTAGTCTGATCTTTCTCATTTTGATCTTCCCCGTTATGGTAAAAAAACATTCAATTATCTGATCTTCTATTGAGATATCTTTCTAGAGAGAACTCTTACTGAAACTATGTGGTGCTCCTCCTTTTGTGTAGATGAAATGATTTTAAAGTACGAATATACTATGATTATATTTATAGGCTTCCCATAATGGAAAAGGAGGGAGAATAAAAAACATATCCCACTTAAAAAAAATATAAAACATTTGAAATTTACTAATATATGAGCTTCTTGTTTGACCTCATAAACTCTTCTAGAACCTTCTTAAATTATATTGAGTCTTTTTAGGAATCATTCTTCCCAAAATTCCTCACATTTATTTAGTGGGATGGAACTTCCTTATCTCAATATAGCAGAACATCCATATCTTGTTACAATGGAACATCCTCAGCTCATTATGATAAAACATCCTCAGTTCATTCCGAATTGACTTTCCTCATTAGGGTTAGTTAGATTAAGTTTCCTTATAAGATTTAGTCTGATTAAATTTCCTGCATAGATTTAGTATTGTTAAATTATCTCCTTAGATTCAGTCAGATTAACTTTGTTTCTTAGAGTCAGTCCAGTGGAAATTCCTTAGCTTCAGTCTGCTAGAATCATTATAATGATAGAATTCTCATTACTTTGGAATTATTGTTACAATGCAATTCTCAATAATATGGAAACTCTAATCTACAAGATTGAAATTATTAAAGCCTTATCTACTATAACTTATTATTACATATGAAAACATCTATTCTTGGTACTTTTGGATCTGATGAAAAAAAATTCAGGATTCCTGGAACCGATACAATATTTATTATTCCACTATTTCTCAAAAATCAATTTTTATGAGTGTTTTTATGATTTATGAGAAATTAAAGTTTAAAAATTTAACACCCTAAATTTTTATAATCCATTTTTTCAAATAAATTTATTTTATTTGAGGTCTTTAATTCAATATAAACAAAGTAAATATTTCATTTTACTATATACCATGATAATCTTGTACTACACGCCAAACCTACTTGTCTTGTGTTACACTCAACATTGAGTTTCTATGAAACACCATTTTTTGTTATAATTATTTTAATGAGATATTTATAACATAGTTGTTAAAAATGGTAATTTTAATATTAAAAAATAATTTTAGACTATTTTTTATAATGTTTTAATATAAATAAAACTTATATATAATAAAACTTATAATTCTTGGTAAAGTCCTTTTATGTCTAAAAATATCATTTTCTCAAACGAACAGATTTTTATATTCATTATAAAATGATAATAAAATTAATTTTAGATACTTATTAAGATATATTTTTATAAAATAAACATAATTTTTTAATTCAAAATTTCAATATTATATTAGGGTGAATTTTTAGTATTTGTTTGAAAAACCGTCTTTTTTTATGAATAGTGAAAAAATACTAAATATTAATTCAAAACAAGTTTTTTGTGAAATTTATTTTTATTGTTAAATTTTATTTTAATTTTGTCTTAAATTTTTATTAGATAAATTTTATATAAATTCATCGAATATATGACATTAGATCCAATTTTATATTGAAATTGGATATAAAAACATTTCAATCTTTTGAGCCTTTTCACTTTTAAAACATGATGTCTCGTCCCATATATAGGATTAATATTTAATTAATTTAATCCAATTATATATTTAGATTTTGGTAAAATGTATTAAATATTTATAATCATAAGGATTTATAATTTATAGTATGGTTAATATATTTTTTTACCAAAAATATTAGAGAAAGTAATAAAAATTAATTATAGTAATAGAGGTAAAAACTAGTCTATATTGAAGTTGAATTTAATATTAAGGGTAAAAATTACATTGAAACATGTGAGAAACAAATGGATGGAAATATTTATACCATATAATTCATTTTATAATAATATTATTATTATTGCAGGCCCATTATTTAATGGATACCTCTCATAGTGTTTAAATTTTTGTATTTACAAGAACATCACTCATCTATTATAAAAGGGAACTCAACCCCTCACTTATTCACTCTAATAAATCCTTTCAGATAATAAAAACCATTACAAAATAAGATCCAAAATTCCTTCCTATAATCCATTAATACTCTCTATGGAAATAAAGAAAACCAAGTTATAAATTTGTTGAAAACCAAAAAGAATTACCCACAGAAGATGTAACATCCCTCAACAAGAACTTTTGTTTTATTTATTTCCTCACCCCTAAATTATTCTTATTATAAGATTTTATAATAAAATTTTAATCCTAGATATACATAAATTTTTTTAATTTAAGGGTTAATCCTGCACATATACAAACTTCCATCAAATGGGATACACAATCATCATTCGTGTGTATGATAGACTATCGCCTCACAAACCCATGTCATTTTTTCTTCTATTACAAAATTTATTGGTTGTTAATAATGAATGACATTAATTTTTAATAGTGTATTTAGGGTATTTATGATTTATTTAGTCTTATTTAATTATTATATAAGACAAATCATCTTGATTTCCATTTTGTGAGAATATGATAACTTTGTTTGTGGACGTGTGGACTACCGCCACCACAATGTGATGTGATTCATTCACATTTTTCATGGACTATATTAAGGATTAATTTTTAAAATTATATGATATATATTAAATAATAATTCTTCTATAATTATTATATATATATATATATGTACATATATTTCATTAACTTTCCTTCTTTCAATAGGATATGAAAACGGAAACGTCGTTCACGCATACATACAGTCTACCATCTCCATGAAAATTGTTTTACATTTCATATTTATATATTTTATTGATTGTTATAAATAATTATATAGTGAATATATATGATATTTATATAATTTATTAATTTCTTGAAATAATTAAATCACTATCTATGTAATATGATCGAGAATAACTAGTCAAATCATACATGAAAAACTAGGCAGTTATTATATGAAACTTAACCGGAACATCAAATTATTATTAAACAGGTAATATAAAGTCATAATGAAATCATATATTCTATGATATATAATAATATTGTTATTTTTTTTATTTACAATAAAATTATATTTATTATACAATTGGATTGAACATGTATGAAGAAATTCAAGACATAATTAAGGGTTTTATCGTCTCACTTTTATTTCTATGAGATATATGTTGTATTCACCGCATATTCTTTTTATGTGGTAAATATAATTTAAATTAATGTATTATATGATTATTATACTTAAATTTATAATTATTTACCTAACTATTTTATTATCTCGATTTTATGGGGTTTATGGTTCATAATTTACCAAATCAGTCAATTAATTTTGTATTAATTTTCCTTCTTTGAGACACAAGTTATGTAATGCAACAATATTATTTTCTGAGGTATGTATAATGAAATTTCACTTTTTATATCATGAATATATTTCCATTAATTATAGTTTATCCTTCATGTAACGTTATTAATTAATAGGGATCCTTATTCAAATGTTACTCAAGTAGTAAGGGGGTATCTAGTCTCACTTTTATTTGCATAATACTTATGCCTTATTCACCACTTGTTTATTTTATGTGGTGTATATAAGTAATATGAATGAATTATATTATACGTATCCTAAAATTTATGGGTTTTTTCATATTCATTTTATTATCTATATTTCCTTGGGTTTTATGGTTTAAAAGTTACCAAATCAATAAAGTAGTATTGCCTCAATTTTGCTTCTTTGAGACATAAGTTTTGTTATACACCTATCTTCTTCTATGAGGCATATATACTTCCATTTGACATGTTATACCATGAATAAAATATTTTTAATGAAATTATATGATTCATGTAATGTTTCTTTGTAATTTGTGGAGTTTTATTCAAAGTGAAAAATGTGGTAAGATTTTATTACAACAATATCATCGTTGTTCAGGACTATTTGTGATTATTCTTTATTAATGGAATATTATGATACATCTATTAAGAACAATCATAAAATTTTCTATCACGAGGTTATTAAATATATATTCATGTATTATTATTATTTTACACTCTTTGGTATTTCATATAATTAAGATAATATTTTTAAGAAAATTCGACATTATTTCCCTCTTCGACCGAAAATATGTTTTATTCAACAAATAATGTTTTAAAAAAATGCTTTTAAATTGATTTTTTAATATATTGTTCAAGTAAAAATGATTTTAAAAATGTTTTATGTTTCACAGTTCATCCTTTTTATGTTTTAAAATCTATTTTCAATGAAATAAGATTTAAAAAATGGTTTGCGTTTCATAATGTTTTTTCAAATAAAAGAGGATATATTCTACAAGAAATGTTTTTAAAATATATTTCTAAATTACTTTTCATCTAAGATGACATACATTTGTGTTAATTGTGAATTTCTGGTAAATGAACTAAATTTCCATTTATATTATTTCTATAAATGTTTTCTTTTTTGATTCCCTGATGATTATGAAAATAGTTCAAATTTTATTTGTTATATGCTTATTTAACCCTCTTCTTTTTGTGGGTTATGATTTTATAATATGATTATGAAACTTGTTAATTTTATATAGGTTATGATATAATTATATTATTAATATTATCATTTCATTTTATGGGTTATGATGTGATTAATTTTTATTATCTAGTGGTACATATTTATGTATGATTTCATTATGAGATGGGAGAGACCAATATATCCCTCCAATTCATTGGATACAGATATATATCTCATGACATAGAAATGGATGGAATGGAGATTTTTCTTAGTTTACTTAAGGAATTTTTCTGCTAATATGGTATTGGGAGTAAACATTGACTTCTAATATGGTCATGGGAGTGAACCATGACTCCCAAGACGGTTTGGGGAGTGAACCCATACCACTAAGATAAAATTGAAGTGAAAGATTTGCTACTACAGAAAAAAAAAATTATGCTTATGTGTCTACAAAAATTCCATGTCTTATTCCTATGTTATTCCTTCATGGATTATTCTCTTGATACCCTTATGATTCATGTCTTATTAATTTCCAATATTTATGCCAGGATTAATGTTTATGTTCTTTGATATGCAGGGTATGATATTCTAATGTTGTCATCACATTATCATACCCTTATGCTCATGTTTTTACTTATATATATCCCTAGTTTACCCATATAGTTATTCTGATATTACATCTTTTTATGGTTCCTTTACTTAGGTTATGAGGATATGTATCATGTTTTATGTGTCTACGAAAGGTGCTAGTCATGAAGAACCTATTGGGAGATAATTTAACTCACTAATGTACTAGTTTTTATGTTTCCAGGTTTCCAAAGACACTAAGAAAATACTGTGGTTGGGAATATTTCCATGTAATGTATTAAGTATTTTATAAAAATGATGCATTGTTAATATATATTAAGTGAGGGACTCTATAGTTGGTATCAGATAAAATTTTTAGTTAACTTGTTGAAACTAGGATGAGAAAACCATAGTGATAACCCTAAAGAAATGGCTATAGAAAAGTCTTCATATGTTGAAAAGTATAATAAAAATTCCTTGAATTTTGGTTGTGGATATAGTGAGTAGAATCCTAGAAATAATTTTTTTTCTAGATAGTGAATGTGCATGCATATCATGTATAAATGTACATAGGGGTAACATCTCTAAAAAAATGTATTGATATAAACTTGATCGGGAACTGGTGCACAAGAATGGACCTTGATACACACCTATATTTACACGCATGGGGGATATTTATTGGTAATTAACAAAATATTCATGAACCATTATGACAGATTTAAAAATAAGTTGTTATTAAAAACTAGTATAAACCTATGGTGTCATTTTTTAAAGAATGTTTCATAACCTAGGCATGTTATAAGTAATTCTATGATTATGTGGTTTCCAACTATGATGATTGTTTATTACTCTATGTATTTTGGTTTTAGTAAACGGATAGAACTCCATAGAACCTCATTAATGTTGTCGTTGATAGACATTAAAATGAATTTTCTCTTAAGAATCCAATTTCTATGGAAATATAGCTTTCTCAAGATATTAATCCTGCTGAGCTTCCAATTGATCAAAGGAGTGAACACCATTCTATTGATTCCTTTACAAGGATACATCGAACATTTTTTAGTGGATTATATGATCCTCTAGTTACTAAATAATTGACCGGTACAACTAGAAAGATATTTTATGTTCTCTAATGTTCGGAACATGAAAAATTAATTTTCGTGGTTTACCATTTAGAAGTAAAAGTGGACTAGTGGTAAAATCTAATCAACAATATAATTCAACAAGATGAAATTGAATTCTTGGATTGGGGCGAGTTCAAGAACATATTCTTTAATAAGTGCATTCATCAAATTCTTTTTTTTGGAAATAGATAATTTTTTTCTCATGTTAAACAAAATGGCTGTTGAATTTGTTGATACCTATGATTCCAATTTTTCAAGACTTGTGTGGTACGCTTCTGTAATTATAATCAAACATGAATGTAAGGTTGAGTAATTCTTTTTTTGCTTAAATATAGTCCCATAAGGGTGTTATATATAAGGGACTTCAATAATAATAAATATTTTGTGCATTGTGAAATAAATGTTGAAATTGAGTTTAGAGTTATCTATCAACCTCTAGAGTTTAACATAAACACTAAGAAAAAGTTCAAAATAAAAGCTAAAAACCTTTTAGAGAAGAAGAAAATCATTCCTTTATGCTTCAGATGTCGGAAGAGTCAAGGAAGAAATTTTATCATGGGGTATAATAAATGTTTTAAGTATGGAAGGTAAGGTCTTCAGGATTTTTATTGTTGAACTGATGAGAATAATTTAGCTAACAATGTTAGTGGATAAAAAGCTATATAGAATACTTCTATCCCACTTTAGCTATTCAAGTGTAAAATGAATCAGAATTATGATAAAAAGTTCACAAATTAGAATGTTAATGATAATGATTAGTGTTAGCAACCTCTTAAGTGAAGGTAAAAGGGAAAAGATATTGTAATCATTGTTTCTAACAAGTTGTGTGAAAACGATATGGTGAAAAGTAAACTTACCATCTTCTCTAGAATTAATAATGTATTATATGATTCTGGATCTACCCACTCTTTCATATCTAAATAATTTGATAAGGGTATTAAGATTCCACCCAAACAATTATATTTGGAATCATTAGTGCAAACCAATAATGGTGCTATGATTTCATCTCAAGTATATGATACCTGTCTATTGGAAATTTGTGAGAATGTGCTTCTAAAAAATCTTGTTATTCTTCATTTGGTAAAATTTTATGTCCTCATAGGCATGGATTATCTTTATCCACATTAATCCTATATCAATTTTTGAGGTAGGTCTGTTATGTTTAATATTTATAACCAACCTATGATTTTCTATCAACGTGATGATAAGTTTGAACTACTTATGGATATTAAATCAAGTTTATGTATATTAATTCTAATTTATAAGGGTTTTTTAATCTCAAATGGTTGTGGGAAATCTCAACACCAATGATATGACTAGTTTTCTATATTTTTTTGAGGTGTTTTTAGAATATTTTCCTATACTTTCACAAAAACATGAAGTTGGGTTATCAAAAGAATGAATTACTAGTTCTACAACAATTTTAATGACTCCATATAGAATTTTCACAATTGAGTTGCATGAATTGAAGAAAAAAATCCACGAAAACCATGAAAAGAGATTAATTCATCGAATTGATTCCCCTTGGGGAAAACCTACACTTTTGTGAAAAATAAATATGGATAAATGTGACTCTACATTGATTAGAGGGAGATGAATAAGATAAAAAATAATAACAAGTGTCATATTTCTTATATTGATGACTTATTTGATCAACTCTATGGAGCTCAATACTTTTTCAATATTTTCCTTTGTTCTAGATATCATTAATTGATGGTAATGTAGGGGGATATACACATGAATACATTCCATAAATGTTTTGGATACAATGAATTTATATTAATGCTATTTGGTCTTAATAATTCCACTACTATATTCATAAATTTTATGAATATAGTCTTTTGATATTATTTTGATTTGTTTTTTATATCCTTATAGATTATGTTGTTATCTATTCAAAGAAAAATAAAGATCACTAAAACCACTTGGGAATTGTATTAATGTTCATAAGTAAGGATAAATTACATGAGAACATTACTTTGTGTGAATTTGGGATGAAAAAGGTTTCATTTTTAGGTCATATAATCTCATGATAGGGAAGATCTATATATCCCTCAAAGGAAGATGCTATTGAATATTGGCCAAAACCAAACATGGTGATAGAGATTCATAATTCTCTTGGTTTAATAGGATATTATTAACGGTTTTTGGATAATTTATCATGAAGATCCAATCCACTGACCATGTTAACTCAAAAGGGTGAATATTTCCTCTGGAACGATGAATGTGAAATAAACTTCAAGGATCTAGGAAGATAATTAGTTATTGCACATGTTCATACATTAAATTATAGTGATAAGGGTTTGTAAACTATAGTGATGCATCTAGGAAGGGATTGGTAGGTGTTATTATGAAGAATAACATGGTTACAACATTGCATCATTTGTCTCCTAACAAGGAGCTTACTGTAGTTGTTTTTTCATTAAATATATGGAGGAATTATCTTTATGTATAAAATTATCATATATATACCAATCATAAAATATGGAATTATATATTAAAATATAAGGAGTTGAACATGTGATATAGAAGATGGTTAGAGATGATAAATAATTTTTATTTCTCAATACATTACAACTATGGGAAAGTAAACAAGGTAGATGATGTTGTGAGTCAAAAGGATCATGACAGATTGTCCATGATTAAGATCACAAAAGATCCAATATTTCTATATTTTCACTGGATTAACCCGGAAATACTGAATGAAGGGGAAAATATTATCTTGGTTAACATAATGTTCAAAGCTTTATTCAAGTGATGATTTAAGAGGCAAAGAAGGAAGATGTAAAGATGCAGAAGAATGTTAGAAATGATTTTTAGATTTACCATTATAATATGGAAGGATATGGTTTAGGATATGTGTATGTATTCCGTTCATATTATATTTAAAGGACATGTTAGAGGAATATCATAACTCTTTGTTCTTTATTCATAATTCAATTACTAATATGTATTGAGATTTTAAGGAATAATTTTGCTGGGATATTATGAAGATATATATTGTATAGTTTGTATCTCGGTTCTTGGTATTCCTACATGTTAGGCTGAAAGAAAAAATTATAAGGGGTTATTGCATCCATTACCCATACGATAATGGAATTGGGAGAGTATTACTATGGATTTTGTGTCCTGGAACTCTAATATCTCTAAAAGAAATAATACTATATGGGTAATATTCAATCAATTTACTATGTAAACACACTTCATTGCTATTAGAGATGAATTTTCACTAGATCATATTGCCCAGATATCCATTTAAAAAGTGGTTAGGTAATATAGAGTACCACATTACACCATATCTGATTAGGATATATGGTTTACATAAATGTTCTAGTAAAGTATTATGCAAGACTATGATATAGATTTGAGTTTCATCCCTTCTTATCTTCCTCATATAGATGGTCAGTCTGTAATAAAAATTCAAACTATAGAGGATATGTTGATATCTTGTTCACTAAATCAAAGGTGGTTGGGATCCACAACTTCCTCTAGTTATGTTTTCTTACAACAATCTCTTTCAATCAATCATTAATATGGGTCCTTATAAAGCCGTCAATGAAATGAAATTTAGAGTTCCAAAGTGATAGAATGAAGTTGGGGAAAGAAATCTATTTGGACCCAAGATAGTTGAATAAATGGGTGAGACGGTTAGAACCATTTATAAACATATTAAGAAGACTCAAATTCTGAAGAAACATTAGGATTGAAACCATTGAAGAGATCTATAATTTCAATTTGGTGATAATTTGTTTCTATGAATGTCTCTAAAGAATAAGGTTATAAGATTCAAGGAAAAAGGGAATCTAATGCCTAGATATATCGGTGCCTTTGAAATTCATGATCATATAGAGAAAGTAGTCTATCGATGGGAACTTGCACAAAAAATCTCTCAATTTCAGGACGTGTTCCATTTATCTATACTAATGAAATTACATACTTAAGCTGTCACATGTACTGACCTCAAAGGTTGTACCGTTGGAGCAGGTTATTTCTTATGTGGAACAACCATTTGAAATTCTAGATCATGCAAAGAAAATTCGGCAAAACAATTACACTATCTGGGTCAATGTTTTATAGGGGAATCACTTATTATATTAATCTATGTGGGAACTTGAGGATGTGATGAGGAATAATTATTCTCATTTTTTTATCAGAATGATGAATTTTGAGGGAGAAATTTATTTTAAGGAGGGTCGAATTTGACACCTAAAGCTTTTATGAACCATTTTTTTCGAATAAATTAATTTTACTTTCTATATTGTGTGAAATCTACACCAAGTTAATATTTTCTTATAAGATACACCTTATTAATATGTTTCTCTATGTAACCCTTATATGGAATTTTTTATATGAAACCCTAAGACTCTACAAAACAATATTTTATTAATATAATTATACAAAGGAGATAGTTATAACATAACCATTAAACGTAGTAATATGAATGATTATAACTACTTTTTAATATTATTTATAATTATTTTACATAAATAAAACACAGATCTTTTGTAATGTCTTTATATGGTTGAAAATATTGTATTCTCAAATGAACATATCTTTATGTCCTACTGTGAACAATAATAAAATTAATTTTAGACACTTTTAGTATTTAATTTGATAAAATAAACTTCTTTTTTTGAATTTATAATGTCAAATTTTTCTTAAGGTTAATTGTTTGTATTTTTCGGAAAAAAACTTTTTTTTGGATGAATAGTGAGAAATATTTAATCAGAATTCAAAATTTATTTTTCTTAAATTTTATTTATATTGATAAGTTATATTTTAATTTTGTTTTAAAGTTAAATTTGATAATTTTTACATCAATTAATCTAAAAGTTTACATTGTAACCATTTTTTCATTGAAATTGTATATAAAAATATTTTATTCTTCTGAACCTTTTTAGTTTAAAAAACCCATTGTCACGTCCCATCTAAATAATTAATATTAAATTAATTCATGAAACTTATGTATTTATAATTTGTAAAAATTGATTCTATATTTTTAATAATTATTATTTATAATTTATAGCATGGTCAACTTAGTATCTGTCCAAAAATATTAGTGAAATTAATTAAAATTAATTACTATGATTAAGGTAAAAACAACTTTACATAATGGGTAAACATTGTCATAAGAGGGAAAATAACAAATAAACATAGATAAAAGCCATTTTATGGACATCTGTCAACCATATACTCTATTTTATAAAAAAATAGACCATTATTTTAGGCACATGATGTAATGAGGACCTTTCAATAGTTATTACCTTTTTATAATTAGAAGAATATCACTCCTCCTCCACTGTAAAAGGGCGTTCAACCCCTTACTTATTCACACCTCTAAAGGCATTTTCTCCATACCACCCATCCAAAATAATCTCAAAAATTTCCTCATCTAATCCAATTATCCTATTGTTGGGCATAATTAAAACCAAGTAACTCCTTTGGTGAAAACCAAAAATAATTACCCAAAGTAGAGGTAACATCCTTCAATAATAACTTTTGTTTTATTTATTTTTACAAACCATAAATTATTATTATTACATGATTATATAATAAACAAATTCTACTAAATACACTGATACTTATTTATGTTGATACTTATATCTATACCTACACACACTTCCATCCAATGGGATACACATTCATCATTCGTGTGTACATCAGACTACCACCTTGCAAACTAATTTCGTTCATTTTTACATTACCACCATTCAAGGATGAAAATAATTATGGAATTAATATATTAATATTATATATAAAATATTTTTTATCTATTTATACTTATATAATTATTATATAATACATATCTTTATGCTTTAAATTTTTTCGGAATACGATAACTTCATTTGTGGACGTATGGACTACTGCCTCCTCAAAGCAATATGGTTCATTCACACATTACATAGAATGTATTGAATATGGTTTTATTTAAAATATATGATATATATTACTTAATAATTACAATTTAATGATAATATATAGATATGTAAACACATGTATTTTATTTACTTTCTTTCATTTAATATGATAAGAAAATTGAATCAATGTTTATGTGTACGTACGGTCTACCGTCTCCAAGAAAGATGTATTCCATTTCATATTTATATGTTTTATATATTATTTTAAATACATATATAATGAATATATATGATATTCATATCATGTCTTCAATTATTTGAATGAGTAAATCATGATCTAAGTAGGAGGATAAAGAATATCATGTCAAAACATATACGAAAAATTAAAGCGGTTATTCCCCAAAATGTATCTTTAACATGAATTTATTAGTAAAAGTTTAATTTAATGTCATAATAAAATAATATAATTTTTGATATATATGAATATATATTTTTGAATATTTATTGTAAAATTATATTTATTAAACAAGAGTTTTGAATGTGTATGAATTAAGTCAAGAATTAAGGTAAGGGTTTTCTAGTCTCACTTTTATTTGTGTGATATAAGATATATTGAACACTTATTATTATTATTGTGATGTGTATATAGTTTACAATAATTTAATATATTATTATTATCCTTAAATTTATGGTTATTTGCATATCTCTTTTATGATCTCTATTTCAAGGGGTTTACGGATCAAATGTTTCTAAATCGGTAATGTAATTTTTTCTCAATTTTCCCTCTTTGAGACACATGCTATGTTATGAACCTATATTATTTTACAAGGTTTTTATATTGTAAATTTACATGGTTTTTCATGAATATAATTATTTTCATGATATTTTAATCTTTAATTAATGTTATTCTTTCATAGGGATCATGATTCAAATGTTACTAAAGTAGTAAGGGGATTTCTAGTCTCACTTTTTTATCTATGAGACTTATGCCTTATTCACCACTCATTTTATTTATGTGGGGAATATTATAACCATGAATGAATTATACTATACATATACTTAAATTTATAGGTTATTAAATACATATTTTATCTTCAATATTACATGTTATTTTACAATTCAATAGTTTCAAAATTAGTCAGTTAGTTTTGTCTCAATATTACTTCTTTGAGACACATGTTTAGTTATGAGCCTATATTATTTTACAAGGTGTATCTAATAACATTTTACATGTTATATAATTAATGTACTCATTTTAATTATATTTTAAACCTCATTTAATTTCATTTTCTTACATGTTGTGTTTTATTCAAAGTGACCAATGTGGTAAGAATTTATTGCAACAATCTCATTGTTTATTGGGATTATTATTATTATTCCATTGATGAAATATAATGATCAATATATCAATAAAACTCTTTGATTTTATTATACTCTAATTAATCACGATATATTACCATATTATTACCATTTCAACTCTTTTGTACTTAAGATAATTAAGAAAAATATTTTTAATAAAATTTTGACATTATTTCTCTGTTCGGTCGGAAATCTGTTTTATTCAAAAAATCATGTTTCCAAAAAATTTTTAAAAAAGGGTTTTAAATTGAAATCTTAAGATAGTTTTCATGAAAAATGTATTTTTAAATTTTTCTTATGGTTTCCAAATATTCATTAATATTTTTTTGAAAATATTTTCAAATAAAAAAGTATTTAAAAATGTTTTATTTTTTCTAAATATATATTCCAAATAGAAAGAATATATTCACTAAGAAATATCTTTCAATGTTCATTCCAAATTGTTTTCCATAAAATATGAAATCCATTGGCGTTACTCATTCCATTCAGTGAAGTGATCCAAATGTTCCATTCTTATTATTTTTATGAATGGTTTATGTTTTTATGAAATGATTTTTATGAAACATGTTTCTAATTAACTAGTTATATTCATATAAAAATCACTTTTTTTAATAGGTTATTATTTGAAAAAATGGTTATGAAACCTTCTTATTTTCAATTTGTTGTGATATAATTACCTATTTATGATACCCACCCAATTTTATTGGTTATGATATCATGATTTTTTTTGATCTACTGGCACACATGTATGTATGATTTTATTATGAGATAGGGTGACCTATATCTAACTCCAATTCATTGGTTACAGATTTATATCTCAGGATATATACATGGTCGTAATGTGGAGTGAACTCTATTTAGTAAAGGACTATTTACCCAAATATCGTATTGGGAGTGAAACTAGACTACTAATATGGCCATGGGAGTGAACCATGACTACCAATATGGTTTGGTGATTAGAGCTATTCTATTAACATGGACTTGGAAACAATTACAAAACTACAATAGAAATAATTTTAAATGTTTATATGTCTGCCATAGATTCATGTGTTATAACTATGTTATGTTTTAATGGATAATTCGCTTGATTCCCCTATGATTCATGTATTATGAACTTCCAATATTTTCCATGATTCATTTTTATGATATCTGATATGTAGGTTATGGTCTTATAATGTTATAATCACATTGTAATACCCTTATGCTCATGTTTATGCATACATATCTCCCTTGTTTACCATTACTGAGCATTTTATCTATCAACTTTTTATGTTTCATTTTTCCATGTTATGAATATAAGCATAATTTATGATGTTTCTAAGAAGGGTGTTAATCATAAAGAACCTACTAGGACAAAATTTAGCTCAGTTATGTACTGGTTTGTATATTTCCATGTTTCCAAAGGAACTAAAATAATATATTATTTGGTCATATATTTTTGTTATGTGTTAAGTATTATGCAAAAAATATGTAATGTTAACGTATGTTAAGTGAGGTTCTCTATAGGAAAAACATCATCTGCCTTTGTGTTATAATGTTTAATAACATTATAACTCCTAACATCACTATCTTCATTCAACCTCTTCTGTAACATTCCGATTTTATATAAACAAAGGATTTTGATGAATCTGAGATAGATGATAAGTCTAATAAAAAATATTAACATTATTATGACTTTTATTACTAGTGTTTTTCAATTTGATATTGTTTTTCTAGAAAACAACTACCTCAAAAAAAATGTTTCTCCCCTATATTTTTGGGTTCTAACATTCCATAATGTTCAACTATTTTTCAAAAACAATATTTTATGAAATATTATTTTTCAAAAAATAAAAAAACATTGTTAAAAAATCACAAATGTTCTTTAATATCCCCCTTTGGTTTTGTTGATTACAATCATTAACAACTATTTCATATCTCAATATTTTTTTCATAACACAACTTGTGATACATATCAAAGATTAAAAATTTTATAAACATTTATTCTTTCTCAAAATAGATTTTCCTCAAACCACATTACTGGATAAAGCAACGTTTTTAATGAATTTCATCCCCTGGTGATATGAAAATTTTATATCCATATAATGTTAAAGTCCCCCTTTATTTTAAAATTTATCACTTTTCTTTTTCTCTCCCTATTGATTATTATCTCCCCCATTATCCAATAACCACATATTTATATTCAAAAAAGAGTCAAGAAAAATCCTTCTAACAAAGTACAAAGATGTTACATTCAATCCCACATTGTCGACATAATCCAAAGCATGGTGGTTGACTTCCATATGATATTTAGGATGTTATTGGAGGAGGATGAACATGACCTTTCATCCCAAAATCAACAATCCATTATTTTGGAATTTCCTTTGTCAATATATCTGGAATTTGATACATTGTAGAGACATATTCTAGGAAAACAAATCCAAAATAAACATTCTCTATTATAAAGTTAAAATTTATATCAATGTGTTTTGATGTTGAATGATGGACATGATTTTTTTTAAAATAAATTTCACTCTAATTATCACAAATTATCTTGAATGTTTTAAAAAAATTTACTATCAAATCCTCCAGTTTAAATATCATCCAAAATATATGTGTAAAATAATAGGTTTCCAAAACATATTATGATTCAACCATTCTAAAAGTTACTAAACATTGATTCTTGATGTTATGACTTACATAACATTCACCTTATAGAAATTTACTTCCTGATAATTAAATTCTATCATTATAATCACAATCCCCATCGATATCAGTATTACCATGAAAATTTATATCAAATTTTTTTTTATGAAAACCAGTGTGATGTTATTCCTTTGACATATCATTAAATTATCTTTGTTTCCAAAATATGTGATTATTTAAGAATATTTTTGATAACTAGAACAAAAATTCAAAACATATACAGCATCATGACTTGAGGTTATAAGGTAATGTAGAATTCATACTATCTTATAAAATTCATTATAATTCATTATTTTTACAAAAATGTATTTACTCAACATCATCTCTAATGTGTAGAATCTTCTTTTGGATCCTTCTATTCTAAATATTTTTTACAATTCTCTCAGATACATTTCGTGAGATATGAATTTTTTTCTAAAACATGTAAACTAATAAATAATTTTAATTATCCTAACATTGATATCTTAATGTTACTTTTCATTTATTTATGATTTTTTTACAATAATATTATCTATCCCTAGTAATAATAATTTCATCCACATAAACAACTACAATTAGAGTTCCATAGTCAACTTCTTTCACATGTAATTTTCTATCAACTTTTCCATTAGAAAAATTCAACATTTTCTAACCATTTTCAATATTATAATACCATTAACATGGATCTTGTCTCATCCCATAAAAATAATTCTTCAATATAAAACTATTTTTTCATCCTCATCATGTAAAACCCCATATGGGTTTTCAATGTAAACTTATTCTTTAACTTATCCATTAAGAAATGATGACTTTACATCCATATGATATATTTTTTAATTTTAGGGAGCAACCACTACTAGAAACATTCTAATATTTTTTAAAATTCCAATGAGATAAAGGTTTTAATCAAAATCCACACCTTCCACCTATGAAAAACCATTAAATATATTCCTTTTTTTTGTTTCTTTTAAATTTTCCATCTTCATTCAAATTTTGTTTTGTAATCCAATTTTTTTCAATGAAATTTTTACATTTCAGACAGGGAACAATTTCCCATGTTTCATTTTTTTTCAATTTGATAAAATGATTGATAAATATAATTGACCCATTATTTATGTTGAATAACATATAAACTAATTCTGGTTTGACTTTTGAGATGAGTGAAGTCTGATTTTCTAATCTCATATTTCTTTTGGTCTGAAATTTAGCCTTCAAATTCACAAGAATATTTTCTAAGTCAATATTTTTTTGTAAATTATTAAATTTTAGAGTTTATATTCATGCTTCACATTCCACATCGCACGACTCATCTATTTCATCAGGCATATTACTTTGATAACTTTTATTTTAATTATAAACATTCAGTTTTCTTCTTCAACATTCCCAGAACCTATTTCTAAAAAAAATTGATTGTAAATAACATTCACATCATATGAGTCCACCAACTTTTTTAAACATTTGTTCCAACATTTTTGTCTTCTTCAATTGCGTGAATAAACTATAAAACATTATTTCACATCTTCTAATCAAATATTCTGAGATCCTTATTTTTTATTTTATATAAACTCATAATTCCAAAAACATTGAAGTAATTTAATGGATGATTTGTGTTATACCACATTTCATACGAATTCAAGTTGGATTCCAGCCTTAAAAAACATATGTTCTGAATATGCACAATATTACTAACAACGTATATCTTGTTGATCTTTGAAGGTGTGTATTTTGCTAACAAGAGTTTTCCCATTTCCACCAAACTTATATTATTCCTCTATACTACTCCATTTTATTATGGTGTGTGTGGATCATTATACATATGTTTAATACAAATATTTTTAATATATGTTTCAAATGTATTCCTTGTAAACATTACTCCATTATCTATTATTAGATTCTTTATATAAACCCATATTTCTTTCTCAACATGTTTTCTAATGAATATAAATATTTCCATATCATCTGACGCATGGTTCATTAACATGATGTTCGTCATTCTAGTTATATCTTAAATAACTGCGATAAAGTAAAAATAACATTTTCTAGATATCACATCGACCCAAATAAATCAGAATGAATAACTTCAAGTGGTCTGGTGAACTTAATCACAAATTTTTATGAATTTTATTAGTCATCTTCAATTTTTGAAAAGTTACACAAACATATTATTATCCTCTTTTAAAATCTATAAAATTTTATATAGTATCCACTTTAGATAATTTTTTTATACATTTCTGCCCATGATGCCCATGTCTTTAGTGCCTCAATTTATTCTCATCTTCAGTGCTTAGATAACATAATTTGTTATGTTATTCAATCTGAGAATGAATTTTTTTGGTTCTTTTATTTGGTAATAACTTCTCCATATTTCAGTCTTATAAAGATGCAAGAATATTTCTTGAAAATAACTTTATTTACATCATCAAAAATTTGACTAATGGTATGTTTTTTATGTTTTATTTCATCAACAAATAAATATTCTTTATATTTAAACTTTTTTCTTTAATATCAACCCTTTAGATTCCTATAATTTTTAAATAAGTATCATACCAAAAGGACAATACTCCTCCATCACGATTTCTGACATGTTTCATGTTTTTTGAATCACTTATCTTATGTGATGAAAAAACACTATCAAGTATCCACGGTTTGATATTTTTATTTTATTTAAAAGTTCTCTCAATAATAAAAGGTCTTTACTAAACTTTCTTATTTATTACTTATTTTTATTTTATAACATAATAAACTTGTTCTAGAAGTGGTTTCATACATATTTTGGTATCATGGATAGCCCAATTACATCATCTACAAACTTCTTCATGTCATTCAAATTTATTTTTTTATTGAGAAATTTCTCACATATTGATATTTTTCTTTTATAAATTCATGTGGGTTGGGATGTTTACTCATTATTATATCACCATTAATTTATTTTATTATTACTTAATCTAGTAATAGATATGTTATGACAAAAATAATAATCCATGTTACTATAGATTCAACAACACCAACAAAAACAATAAAATATTTATTTTATATTGAATTAATTTAATTTTTTATAGAGACATTGTTGAGGTTGAAATATTCATTCTATTCTAACATATTCTAGTCATGGGCTGTCTTTTCTTCTAAGTGATTCTTTAAATTTTATAGAGGTGATATATTTCTCACAATCCATCACCATGCAAACATTCCTTACACTTTTATTATAACGGAAATTATCAGAAAACTCATACGAAACATTATTTTTTAAGGGTGATTATTTCACCTAAATTTTATTTAATATTTCTTGACATTATTAAAAGTCCCAAATTTTACTTTAATTTTTTTTTGAAGTTTTCATTCATATTTGTTATGGTACATTCAGACATTATATATTCTGATTAAAACTTATTACCTTCTATTTTCATATCATTCAAATTCTTACTGAGATCTTCAACCATGTTTCCATGTTAAAAATTTCAATGCTTGTAACTAAATATCTCCTAGATGTATTCTAATTCTTTCTTTAAAACTTATTTTTCTACTTCAAAAATATTTTAAGCATCTTTATTTATCACAATGATTTTTTCTGGAGATATTTTTTTATCAAGGAATTCAACAAGTAATATTTTGATCTAATAATCTCTATAATATTATTCAACTGCTTCACTATTTGAGGAGACCTCATTTTTTAAATCTTTTGAAATGAATGTTCTAACCATTTCTAAAATTTCATTTTCTAGATAATAGTATTCAATTGAGTCTGATTATAATTTCATACTTTGCATACATATCTTGTTCCCAGTAAATTTCTTCATAATATTATTGGATGACTTTTAATCTATATAACTTTTTTCTCTAATTCTTCCATTAATGTTTTTTATCAGAAAAATATCAACATTCGTCAAATTTTTGAATAGGATAATTCATTGTGAAATGATAAATTCCACAAAACTCAAAAAAATTGAGTGGATGTTTACCTCCATAATTTCATATTCCACTATGATAGTTTTTTTGGATATAATAGACATGAATTTATCATTAAAATCATCATCATATATATATATCATATAAATCATAAAGATCATCATCAGCAGCATCTTGAATTTTAATATTTCTCATCTCTACAAAATCAATTTCATATTAGATCATTTTTTTAGACATTGGATCTTTTTTCATTTCATAAGAAATGATAACATTATGAAACTAATCAAGAGATAAATCATCTTTATCATCTAAAGAGGATAATTTATAATAAACCATATCTAAACAGTTTCTCATTAATTTATTCACAATTTTAGAATCATCACGAAATTACCCAAATGCTTTGATATTTCAAAAAAAATCATTTACCCAAGTTATGTTGTTCATAAATACATTATTTATATATCGTTATCATGTCTTCAAACTTACTACACTAGTTTTTTAGCTTTGATTCAATAATTATAGTATTCCATAATAAATAATTTGAAACGTGTCCCATATATTCTTTGATGTTTAGACACCGATAAACATCATATAAACATTTTTCATAGATCCATAAGAATATAATTCCTATATTTTACATCAACATCAATAGTTTTCTTATAAACAAAATTCATTGGGGCATCTCTCTTAATAGGTGGACACCCAATTATAGTAGTATCATGAACTTATAGGAAAAAATAATGTAAATAAAGAATTTTCATATTCTTTAATCCATTATAAGTTTTTCCATTAAACATATGAATTAATCTTCTTTTTATTTAATTGACATTATTTGTGATAATGATTCAACGAGGGAAACTGGATATAAAACCACTTGATGTTTAAAAGTATCTAAAAATAACTTAGTGGGGTGGTTGAATTAGTTGTTAACTTTTTTTAATATTTAATACTTTTAAAAAATAACCCCTTCAACCTATTGAATTTTAATAACTTGAAATTATTTATTAAATACTAATTTATGAAAAAATATAAAAGCAAGTAAAGTACACAAGATTTACAAGGTTTATCCTTAGTTTGAGAACCTACATATTTTCTATAGCCACTCCAATGGCTGTATAGATATTGAATATTATGAATAAGTTAATAATACTTATTCCTACTCCTATTATAAACCTTTTATCCCCCAATAGGAATAATTATATTTAATCCCATCAGTTTACAATGTTTTCTTACAAAAAATGAACAAAAAAATCAAAAAACCAATTTCTCCTAAAACCTATATTAAAAACCACATTATGATGACCCTTGGTCCAATTTTCTTTAGTCTAATGTGATCATTATGATGAAATCATTACTATGATACTTTTTCTTAAATCACACTTCTTAAAATCTACTCAATTCTTTAGTCTGATCATCCTCAGTTCGATCATCCTCATTCTGGTAAGAAAACATTCAGCTGTGTGGTCTTCTAACAAGCTTTATGTTGAGAAAGAATTATTACTCAAACTCTAATGTTCACTTCATTTTTCACATGTGAAATAGTTTTAATGTATGAATGTATTATGATTCTATTAATAGTTATACTAGACTAGAAAAGGTTGGAAAATTAAAAAAATTCCCTCTTACTTAGATTAAAAATCCCTCGAAATTCACTCAAATTTAATCGTCATGATTGACCACTTCAAATATTTTGGAACCTTATTGAATCATATTGATTTTTTTAGTAATAATCATTTAAAAATTCTTAAATTTTATTTAGTATTATTGAAATTATTTATCTCTTTTCAATGGAACTTACTCAACTTATTAGGATGGAACTTCCCCAAATCATTAAGATAGAACTTCCTCATCTCATTCTAAATTTACCTTCCTCATCAGAGTTAGTCTGAATAACATTTTTTCATGTAGTTAGTCTAATTAACTTTCCTGATCTAAGTCAATTTAATTGACTTTCCTCCTCATAGTTTGTATGGTTAAAATTAATTCTCAGAGTCCATCCATTGCAACATCCTCAAATTCAGTCTAGTGGAATCCTCACAATGATGGAATTCTCATTATGATGTAATTATCATTTAGATTGAATCATAACTTTGTAACTTTGAAAATATTCATTCCTCATTAGGTATAAATCATTCCGACCTATGAAAACATATGTACCTGGTATTTTTGGATCTGATGAAATATTTTACATGATTATAGGAACTGATACAATATTTAAAATTCCTTCATTTCTTTAAAATAGTTTATCACTATATTTTTCATGATTTATGAAAACATCAAGATTGGAAGATCATTTTATGATGTTAGTTTATATAGTTTAACAACCTTTTAACTCCTGATATCACTATTTTCATTCAACCACTTCAAAAACATTATGAATTTTTAACAACTAGAGTGTTTGATAAATCACAGATTGATGATGTGTTTGATGAAAAAATTTAACTTTCGATAATCATTTATGACTAGTGCTACATAGTTTGATACTTTTCTTCTAGAAAAAATCTTTCTCAAAACAATACATTTATCCTCCTTTATTTTCAGGCTCGATCATTCAGAAACTTCCCCTATTTTTCAAAACCATAATTTTACAAATGATTGGTTTTCATCAAATACAAAAACATTGTTAAAAAAATTAAAAAGGATATTCAGAATCATACATAAGAATCAGACTGATCCATCATACTAAGTCTCTGTAAAGATTCCAAATGTAAAGTTGTTACTTGATGCTAAATTGGAATATGATGAATTTTTATTATATTTATCATAGGTGAAAGTTGATAACTTGTTTTGAACTAATTGTCGAAGGTTTATTAACTTGATACACAAACTATTTTTTACATAATTCATTCTAGAAGAAGAACATGCACTGTTGTTTTATCCTAGAGCCACACAAGTGTATGTGGGTATCCTACTTGTTGTATCCACACATTAAGATTATTTTCTAGTTATTATTGTGATACTGGATTATTTCCAAAAGATTACAAGGACTTAGCTACTATTATTTAGTAGTGATCATTATATATACCTTTGTTCCTATGGATTTATGGTTTCTTTGTTTTTAGTAATGTGATATATTTTTAATAAGAGTTTATGTTAGTTTTAAAATAAATATAACATTAAACATAAAGATATAATTGATTCGCCCCCACCCCCTCTCAGTGATACATTGATCCTATTTGGTCCTTTTCACAAACATCCTTCCAAAAAACGCCTCGATAGTATATTCTAATCAGAATATTGTGTTAATATATAAAAAAAATCTTTTATGATTAGAAATAGAATATATTTCTATTATCTAAAACATTTACCAAAGAAAATATTTTATCCATATAATATAAGGTATTCTAGGTTCACAGTACATTTTTTACAAAAGAATATTAATCTTTATAATGCGCTACTATATAGTAGTGGGAACATATCCCCCATGTTCTAACCAATATCTTGAATAAATTAGTTTATCCATGAAAATAAATTTTTCACCTTGTATTCATTTCAATTATGTTATATAATTTGATGTGTCAAAAAATATGTGTAATGTTTCATTATAATCATAACAATTACATGTTTAATAAAAATTTCCCATATTAAATAAGACAAATGAGATAGATCTACACATCATCTATTCAGTTATTTCTATGATTGATATATTTTCATTTAAATTTAAATCCATGATGCAGAATCCATGACACATCAACCCATTGATTCACCATTTGAATGGAAACTAGAACATACATCAAATTTTTTCTTGATTTTTGAACATTAGAATATTTATAACATCTGAAAATAATACATTTCGAAATATATACACATAAAAATCAATGAATTGGTTTCTATAACATTAATACCTGACATGGAATCTCCATGGAATTTTCAAAATCCATGTAGTTATCCATAACATTCCATCACCTGGAAATAATTCTCAACTCATGACACCTCCTTTAGGTTTCAAAGACCAATGATAACTATTGGAAAGATATAATAATCCTTTTGTGTTAAATTTTTACCCTTTGGTACTGGCATCATTTTACAAGATCTTATTCATCCTGTTTCATAATCATATATCATCAACGCCTCAAGGAAAAATAATGAGTGTTTATTGATCTCATTCACATTGTCTAAAAAAATTCAATGATGATTCCAACATGAATTCCATTTCTATATAAATATTCAATGTAAAATACATTATCTCTATGTGATTAATATGCTCAATCACATTTAGAATATTAGTGGAGAATATGGATCCTTTGATAAAGAAACATCCAATTCCCTTGAAAAAAAATGTGAGTTAGTGAATGATTCTCATACATATCTATTTTGTAAGACCTATTCTTGATTCATGAATCAATATGTTTTATGTTTATTAATTTCTCTATCTATTCTTTTGTTTATCATTATTATGGGGGTTTTTGGATGTTGGTTTTTAGTATGAAGAGTCTGAGATTTAACTGTTGGTGAGGTAACTTGAGGCTATGTATAGTGGTTTTTATAAAAAACCATCGACTCACTGGTGAGGTTATTGTGGGTCTTTAGTAAACTAAAAAAACCGTTGGCTAATTAGTGGTTCTGGATGAAACCATTTGGTTCTATGCCATACATTGTCCAGTTGGGGGTCATCCACTGGCCTACCAGCGGTTCCATCTGTCGGCCATTGGATCCTGGATTGGTATGAATTAAATGTACTAAATATTGTTTTAATTACACTAATTTTTTACTTTAATTAATACCCAAATCTGACACCAACCACTCTATATTGAACACAATACATTCTCCCTTAATTATTGATATGTACTATTGGAATTTAAATGTTGGATCAATTTGGTGACATTATCTTTCTATGTTTTCTATAGATATTAACTAAATTTCACATCTTCTATAAGATATGTGTATATATCTATAATGGTTCTATGAATTATATTTTGATTTGATGATGAATTATTCGTGTATTTTTAGATTAGTGATGGATATAGTGATTTGATGATGAATCTTGATCAGTTCTTGATCTACCTTCAACTATGGGAATCATATGAGTATGAGGTTATGGCTATTATTTCGTAACCTTTTCTAATGATGGATTGTTGGTGATTTATGTTCATAGACTCTAACTGAGGTTCTCATCTCTATTTGATAAGAAATTCATGATTCATTATTTAATTGACAACGTTTTTGGTGAATTGGATTCCTCTTCATTGATATATCTCTGTACTAGTTCTATCAACATACTCTATGTGGTATTTAATTATACATGTGACATCCCAACCTAGGTTCCACTAAAAGGTTTATTGAGTATGTGGTCACATTAAATCAATCGTGCCTCATCATTTTCCAGAGGCTACAGAATATCAGTGAGCACCTAGGGTGTGTTCGCCGGGAAACTTTTTCCCCTTTTCAGAGTGGATAAAAATAGATATAGTAATAACATATAAATAGTGGAATCATTTTAATAATGAATAACTCCATAGAGGCTAAAATATATATTAAACAACTCATAAGTTGATCATTACTCTATAAAAAGACGATTATGTGATGTCATGTCTCTAAAAAACTGGAAAACAAGAATACATGGATTTAGACAATACATGTTATATAAAAAAAAAAAATCAAAGAACCATCCAACATAATGATAACAATCACACTTATCTGTTAACAAGATCCATCCTAATTAAAAAATCAAGATCACATGTCCAATGTATGACAATTCACTTTATCAACACCCACATACATATAATATTCTTGTATAAAAATGATTTCCTAGATAGGGTGTGAGATAAATCTCATAGTCCACCACCAACAACATCTATTCTATCCAGTATATTAATGTAAACTAAAATAGTGTGTAGGTAAAATGAAACTAAAGATAGTGAAATAATGTAAATACCCCCATAACAACTTCAACCTGAGCTGGTGTATGAACATGTAATAATTTAATTATATAATTTCCAGTTTATAATAAGAGTCAGTTGTACTATATATGGTATTGATAAAGTAAGAGGATCCAAGGTGTAACCAAGGAATCCTATAATAATGATAATAATTCAGAGTATCAAAGGTGATAACCAAGACATCCTATAATAATGATTATAATAAAAGAGGATCCAAGGTAATAAAGAAGTCATTCATGACCTCAGGGGTCAAACCAACTCCTAGTAATAACATACAGCATGGAAGGGGATTGATTTTAATCCAAGGGTAATTTCAAAAGGCATTCCATTATAAATGATTGTAACTGAGTCCAGGGATCTCATCCAATGTAATAACAAGCTAATTATCACTTGGCATAGGGGGGTGAATCTATGGTTCCATGTGTCCAAAGATGTCAAGATGGATCTATGTAGTGTATATGGTGTATCCTTATATCCAATATATAGTTAAGGGATCCTACGGTGACATGTCATGCATCTACTATTAGACAAGTACAAAGTTTTAAGGTGGGGATCTCTATTGGAAATCATGTCCTCAAATTGTAATGGTGTCCTCTGAGTGATTATGGAATTCCCTTTGAAATCCTAGGTAAGATAATGTATGACCAATCATATAAAGGTAAATCTATCCATATTCAATATGAACCTTACACATTATTCATTATTTAATTAGTTCATGTAATACTCATTACATTTGAAAATTTAGAAGGTTCATTCCATTGCCTTTAATACTACTTGACAAGGATAAATAGGATATGCGACCATTTATTATTGTTATCTAATATTTAACTATTAGTTTAATTCCTTTACCTTTCCTAATAACAATATAGTGTGATAAAAACATGCAACCAGTTCAATAGATTATATCTATCCACACCAACTGATATGTATATATATATATATATATTCATTTCATTGAACAATTTAAATATTCATTGATTAGCTTGAACCTTTACCTTATAAGGGTCAAGTGATATATTCATGTGTTATCCATTAATATATAATTTATTTTATTTAAACTCTTACCCTTATTAAGGAAAACTCTATCTCACCCGAATAGTGGCACAAGTAGACCCATCATGGGTTACAAGGAATAAAAGAGGTCGCACCCTACTTGGGGTGGTCAACATTGAGGTCATAACCTCCAACGTTGAGACGAAGATATATATAATGGGATATATAAAATGTATTCAATGATTATAAGAATGTAATATGAATTATATAATAAATTCCCAATGATAATGGCATACACACCATGATTACAGTTTAGAAAATAATGACACTTTTAGGGAAAATTCATAGACAAACTACCTCAAGCCTATATCACTCACCACAACTACTATTGGCCTTTAGTGGGGTCTGGATCAAATGAAATATAATTAATAGATAAATGAAATGAAAATAGGGAAAATTAACCAACATCAAAATAACATTTTAGAGAGGAAGAAAAATGATGTAGTAAGAGTGATGATCAATGAGCTTTCCTGGAGGAATCCAACAAGACCAAAAAAAATCGAATCAGAGTATGAATTATGAAGTGAGATCAAAAGAAATGAAAAGGTATTTAGGAGATCCATGGGGTGGTAAGAGGGAGCCTCTTTCACTATAAAAAATTAAATAAGAGGGTGGGTTGAGTTTGAAAGAAAATAAGGACGTTTTGGTCATTTTATCATGAAATTATACGGTCACAAAATCTGTCTGCACAGTTGGCCAAACCAAGTGAAAAACATTCACCTACCACTGTATTATGAGGTACCCTTCATGGTTTGAAAGCATGATCTGAGAAATAGTGTTCCAACCATGCTTTGTAGATCTATTTAAAATTGCAGACCACTCGCATGGGCATACTTCCCTGGGTGCATGGTTAGGAAAGTCCATGAACCCTGATTTTCCCTATATAACACCATACATGGCTAGGGAAAATTATGTGGACTGGCTCGCATGATTTCTACTAACCATGCAACCAATTTAATTTCTCTACTAATGGGATTTTTAACCATCCCAACATGGCTCGAGTTGTAATTACCCCAAGACTGCCTCTATAGGATATGCATTCATGACCAATGCCACAAGGCATATCTAGTATAGAAGGCTTTTCCCTAATGTAGATGTACACACACACCCAACCATGTTAATGAAGAATTATAGAG
The DNA here is from genome assembly GCA_963277665.1 of Viscum album. NCBI lineage: Eukaryota > Viridiplantae > Streptophyta > Magnoliopsida > Santalales > Viscaceae > Viscum > Viscum album. The sequence goes on from OY728141.1 coordinate 481,292,798, forward strand.
TTATAACATTAAAAACATTAAATATCTATAATATAACCAAGAATATTAAAACCTATAGATTTTCAAGATTTTCACACTAAAATTGAATGTAAAATGGAAAAATACATGCCCAACTGGAAATATGTTCCAACATGAAAATACTGGAATTTAAAAAAGTGCAGATAGATCCCAACTCATTATCTACTAAGTTCGACCACCGTACACAGTCCAATGCACCAAGTATCCCCTATATCCACTATAGTCACTTCTGATCTATTTATCATCTACATAATACATGACACGTGTGGGAAAAAAACCCATGTAGGGGTGAGTATACAGATACATAGCATGGCACCCTGAAAGATGAAGAGAGATAGTAAGAGACACAAAAGGAATATATAGATAGTAGAAAGATCATCACAAAGTAAGAGAGTAAACTAAATCCAAAAACATGGATACATATATATATATTCCCAAACCAAAGAAACTAAACTATAGAAAAGGGGATCTCCATCTCACATCCCATCCCAAATGAAGAGTGGTATTATTTCTAGAATTTAGTCAACGATGCTCAACATCACACATTTCTTCACATTATAGGACATCCATTTCAAGCCACACCTCTTCACTATGTTTCACAGTCAATGGGCATAATCTCTAGGTAGAGGAATCATACCCTAGTAAAACAAGATTGTTCCACTCATTATATAGCTAGAGGACCCATGTCCTAACTATGCATGAAAGTACCACTCTGATTGTTGAGGACCCACACCCTGACTCCACAAGAGGGTTCCGCTCAATGGTCAATAGAGGACTCAGGTCCGGCCAAACTGGAGGGTTCCACTCAATTGTTCTTGGACTCATGGAATGCTCTTTACGAGGGTTCCCAATGAATTCTAGATAAAGGACCCATGATTTTACTTTAAGGAGGGTATCACTCTAATAGTCAGTCGAAGACCCATGACATCCCCAATATGAGGGTTCCACTAAAAGAGTAGATAGAGGACCCATGCCCAAGCCAATTGGAGGGTTCCATTTTGCCGATATGTAAATGACCCATTCCCTATCCTAATAGGAGGGTGCCACTCTAGAGGCCTATGGTGATCCTTATTGACCATTGTAAACATCTAGAATTACATAAATACATATGAGGCCTAAAAATCTTTCATCATATCTTAAATGTCACTATAGAGGTCACCATAATGTTTTATGTGAAAAAAAACTCAGGATACACTACTCATTGTCCAAATTATGAGTCCAAACAAAAGAGATACAAGAGGTTGAAGTTTCCTCAAAAAGAAAAAAAGGGGTACACAGCCTCTGAGGGTACACATATAGTGTGTGGTCCCACTCCACAACCTTCTCATATCCCTAAAGGTACACATATCACTTCTCAAGTAACCATACACGATGTTTAGAGGGTCTACACAGTGGGTCTGAGCCACGATGGGTCATTCTTGTGCTCTCTAGATGTGTCCAAGTACTTTTCCCATGTATGTATACTTTGGAACATGATGTGTTCCTAGCCTTAGTTGTGCCTATTTATTTCTATAGTATATAATGATTCTCTATAACATGCGTCACACGATGTGTGTGGGTTTTACATGGCATGTGATACTTATCTCACTTGAAACCCTAGATGCCACGGTGAGGGACAAACACACCACTTTTTCTTTAGACATCATGGTATGTAGTTATGAATTTCATAAAAAGTTATATATTTACTTAGTCATTACATATTTGGATTCCCCATCATGGATATCTCCTTCATCCAGCCGAAGTTGGTGGATATCGTTCCTATTAACAATTTCATGCCATCTAGTGGGTGTAAAATATATTTTATTTAGCTTCTTCAATTACCACATGAACTGTCATCACCTCATGCACCTCTTTTAAAAACCAAGTCTCGGTTTGGATCTAGAATCAACAAACCATTTACTTAAAACACAAAATACAATTTATTTCATCCCTGATTTAGTGTTCCATTTTTTATGTGATTACACTGATAATATTGGGGTTTTATTGAGCTCGATACCACCAGTAAATGTTAATCCATGGCCCTATATCCCAATGGTGATGAATGCAAAGAATAAGAGGGATAAAAGGGATTAAAAAAATATGTAACATTTTTTGGAAAACTATTATTTGCCAACAGATACAATTGGGAGATCAGGTGAGAAAAAAATTTAATAAAAAATAATATGTATGTGGGCATATGTATCCTCAAGCAATGGGAAAAGATCAAAGAAATAGTTAATTATACTCAACAAATTTAATCAAGAAATTTGTAATCCATAAAATGGTGAGTCCTACCCAGATATTGGAAAGTTCATCATTGAATAATAAACCCTCCAACGATTGAGTGTAATTATTACATTTGATGCATTTTGATCCTCCTAGATCTGGAGTCTCATCATAATTGGATCATTTATTAACCAACACTATGAGGAAGATTATGTTGCATAAAAAACTTAGTTTTATATGAATAACCCTGTAGATCCTTCCATAGTGACGTATTTATAGATGAATCCATTTAGTTTAGATTATTTATTTTATTAAATTAAATTAACTAATTAATCAACAGAATGCACCACTAATAATAGTTGTATCTGAATGCCTTGTGCTAACCTATTTTAGGTTTTACTTTATGTAAACATCATTTTCTAAAATTAATCGTATTATTATATTTTCAATCTGATATTTTTTTAAAATCTATCCCATTTTCATTAAGAATGTGTGCGTGTGCAATATAAAATATATTTAACATTTTTATAAATTTAATTCTTAGAACACTAGGACACATAATCTCACTCCATCTTAGTAGGTATCTATGAAAATATATATAAAAAATATTTCAAATTCATAAAAGGAAAAAATTGGATCTCTAGATCATTTCTTCCTTCAATATTTTCATCCCAAAATAAAAAAAAAATAAAAATCATGGGATACTGAGACTACATATAGATTCCCACATCCTGGTGATCTCCAACACTCTACCATGCTGCCACAACACATGAACCAAGGTTATGGCTCATTAACCCAGTGTCCTCTCCTATCGATCCTCGATCACAAATAGGTACTATGAAAAAGTATCTCTATCATTGATTTCTAGATTTCCACAATCAATAATGTGTGTGGGGTTATGCGCGTATATCCTCTGTGCCGACACATGTAAGATGGAATGAAACCAATTCAACTTTGGGGCTAGGTTGAAGAATCAAGCAACCTCACTAACCCCCTTCATGATCTTGATCATCCTGATGAACTTCAAGGATAACACACCTCCTTGGCCAAATCTCCACAACCCGTGTCATGGGGAGAGTCACTGTGAAATTTGACCAACCCAATCGATCTCTAAGATACTATTACATCAATTTGCATAGTTTTTTTCCTACTATGTGTTGTCATCATCCACTCACAAATGACCTAGAATATATCCAACATCACTTGTACTAAATCTAGACCAGAAAAGATTCCATGCAGATCTATGTCCAGCACAAGGGTGACCTATATGGTCTCCTATATATGGCCTCAAAATAAATCAGGTCGATTGTATATTGTAAGATATTTTTTTACAAAAAAAACTACTAAATTAAATTGATCCTCAAAATCTATCCAAATTTTAACCGGCAATCCCTCTGCATATCCTCTAACATCTGTAGTGTGTGCTAGATATACCCATTTTTTGGATGTTAAAGTTGATACTCATCCTCATATGTGTTCTGAAATAATCCTATAGGACACTACACAATTGTGAAATAATCAATGAATCATGATCAAAGATAATATTCAACGAAACCCCGTGAAGGTGGACAATATTATGTATAAATAGTTGTCCCAAACTCTCCACTGAACTATGCTCCCTAATTTTAAGGAAGTGTATCGACATCGTGAGTCAGTCAAATATAACCCATATGGCATCATGGCCCTTCAATTTCTACAGAATACCTATCATTAAGTAAATATATATTTCATCCCTTTTCCACTCCAAGACCTCAAGGAGTTTCAAAAATCCTACTTTAACCTAGGTCTCACCCATCACCTGCTGATAGGTGAGGCACCGAGAGACAAAATCAACCATGATTTTTCTCATTTAATCAAAAACAAAACATCCACTGAAGGTCTATTTACATCTTCCCCACACTGGTATGTGCATCCAAATGATAATTTTGAGACTCTCTTATCACCTCCACCCACATCATCACTCATACCACAATCCATCCCTTGAAAAGAATGAAATTATTTGTATCTTAACCCATGATAGAGGTGGGATGAGAAGGATTTATACCCTTATTCAAATTTATTCCTTGAGACTATTGAGTGATATGTCCACTAGACTTATGGATATATCTTCATCAATTCTGAAATCCTTATGACAATCATTGAACCGTGGATATGAGGTGGGTACATATGGGGTGCGTGGTGGCTTGGTTTCGCACAGAGTGCTCAAAATATGATTGTTATATTCTTTCTTGTGTATTTATTCTTTGGATACAAATGTTATACCTATGAACATATATTAAAGAGGCATTTCTAGTTTCCTATTAGGTTTTTTACTCACACCCATCACAGACATTTCGATGTGCATGATTGATTCATGATAAATAATTTAGGTAAGGGAAAGGAGCCTATAATAGAGAGTCGGGTTGTGGAGCATGGAACTAGTAGTGGGGTCATGGAAAAAATATGGAGGATTAAAATTTGTTTTAATTATTTATCTACTTACACATTTTATATTATGGTATTTCTAAACACATTGAGCGAATGATTTATTTATTTATATGAAATTGATTTCGTATGTTTATACTTTACGATACATTGTGTTCCTATTTATATTATAATTGAATTATTATGTTTATGGTCTATGGATATAATTATATAGAAAAGTGTATCTCCACTGAAAATGTTTGGACCCTAGTTGCTAGTCATCATCCTCTTGCATACGGTTTCATGAACCAACCCAACATGGCTCGAGTTGTGACTACCCCAATACTGCCTCCGTAGGATATGCATTCATGACCAATTCCACAAGGCATATCTAGTATAGAAGGATTTTTCCAAATGTAGATGTACACACACACCCAACCATGTTAAATAAGAATTATAGAGTTATAACATTAAAAACATTAAATATCTAGAATATAACCATGAATAAGAAAAACCAATAGATTTTTCAATATTTCAACACTAAAATTGAAAGTAAAATGAAAAAATACATGCCCAGTTGGAAATATGTTCGAACATGAAAATACTGGTATTTAAAAAAGTGCAGATAGAGCCCAACTTATTACCTCCTAAGTTCGACCACCGTACGCAGTCCAATGCACCATGTATCCCCTATATCCACTATAGTCACTTCTGATTTATTTATCATCTACATAATACATGACATTTGTGGGGAAAAAACCCATATAGGGGTTAGTATATAGATACATAGCATGACACCCTGAAAGATGAAGGGGGATAGTAAGAGACAGAAAAAGAATAGATAGACAGTAGAAAGATCAACCCAAAGTAAGAGAGTAAACTGAATCCAAAAACATGGATATATATATATATATATATATATATATATATATATTCCCAAACCAAAGAAACTAAACTATAGAGAAGGGGATCTCCATCTCACATCCCATCCCAAATGAAGAGTGGAATTATTTACAGAATTCGGTCAATGATGCTCAACATCACACACATCTTCCCATTATTAGACATCCAAGTCAAGCCACACCTCTCCACTGTGTTTCACAGTCAAGGGGCATAATCTCTAGGTAGAGGAATCATACCCTGGAAAAACACGATTGTTCCACTCATTATATAGATAGAGGACCCATGTCCTAACTATGGATGAAAGTACCACTCTAATGATTGAGGACCCACACCCTGACTCCACAAGAGGGTTCTTCTCAATGGTCGATAGAGGACTCAGGTCCGGCCCAACTGGGGGGTTGCACTCAAGTGTTCATGGACTCATGGAATACTCTATACGAGGGTTCCCAATGAATTGTATATAGAGGACCCATGATTTTACTTGAAGGAGGGTATCACTCTAATAGACGGTCAAGGACCCATTACATCCCCAATATGAGGGTTCCACTCAAAGATTAGATAGAAGACCCATGCCCAACCCAATTGGAGGGTTTCATTCTGTGGATTTCTAAATGACCCATTCCCTATCCTAATAGGAGGGTGCCACTCTAGAGGCATGTGGTGATCCATCTTGACCATTTTAATCATCTAGCATTACATAAATACATATGAGGCCTAAAAATATTTCATCATATCCTAAATGTCACTATAGAGGTCACCATAATGTTTTACGTGGAAAAAAACTGAGGATACACTACTCATTGTCCAAAATATGAGTCCAAACAAAGGAGATACGAGTGATTGAAGTTTCCTCAAAAATAAAAAAAGGGGTACACAGCCTCTAAGGATACACATATAGTGTGTGGTCCCACTCCAACACCTGTTCATGTCCCTAACGTTACACGTATCTCTTCTCAAGTAACCATACACGACGTTTAGAGGGTCTACATGGTGTGCCCGATCCACGAAGGGTCATTCTTGTGCTCTCTGGATGTGTCCAAGTACTTTTCCCATGTCTGTATACTTCAGAACATGATGTGTTCCTAGCCTTAGTTGTGCCTATTTATTTCTATAGTATATAATGATTCTCTATTACATGTGTCACATGATGTGTGGGGGTTATACATGGTATGTGATACTTATCTCACTTGAAACCCCAGATACCACTGTGAGGGCCCAACACACAACTTTTTCTATAGACAACATGGTGTGTAGTCATAATTTTTATAAAAAGTTAGATATTTACTTAGTCATTACAAATTTGGATTCCCCATCATGGATATCGCCTTCATCCACTCGAAGTTGGTGGATATCGTTCCTATTAACCATTTCATGCCATCTAGTGGGTGTAAAATATATTTTATTTGGCTTCTTCAATTACCGCATGAACTGTAATCACCTCATGCACCTCTTTTCACCACCAAGTCTTAGTTTGGATCTAGAATCAATAAACCATTTGCATAAAACCCAAAATACTATTGATTACATCCCTGATTTAGTGTTCCATTTTTTGTATGTGATTACACCGATAATATGGGGGTTTTATTAAGCTCGGTACCACCTGTAAATGTTGATCCATGGCCCTATAGCACAATGGTGATGAATAAAAAGAATAAAAGAGATTAAAAATAATATGTAACATTTTTTGGAAAACTATTATTGGCCAACAGATGCAATTGGGAGATCTGGGTGAGAAAAAAATTTAATAAAAAATAATATGTTTGTGGGAATATACATCTCAAGCAATGGGAAAAGATCAATGAAATAGTTAATTATACTCAATAAATTTAATCAATAAATTTTTAATCCATAAAATGGTGAGTCCTACCCAGATATTGGATAGTTCATCATTGAATAATAAACCCTCCAACTATTGAGTGGGGTTATTACAATTGCTGCATCTTGATCCTCATAGATCAGGAGTCTCATCATAATTGGATCTTTTATTCACCAACACTATGAGGAAGATGATGTTGCATAAAAAACCACGTTTTAGATGAATAACCTTGTAGATCCTTCCATAGTGACATATTTATAGATAAATCCATTTAGTTTAGATTATTTATTTTAGTAAACTAAATTAATTAATTAATCAACAGAATGTACCACTAACAATAGTTTTATATGAATTCCTTGTGCTGGCCTATTTTAGGTTGTACTTTAGGTAAACATAATTTTCTAAAATCAATCATATTATTATATTTTTAATCTGATATTTTTTTTAAAATCGATCCCATTTTAATTAAGAATATGTGTGTGTGTAGTATAAAATATATTTAACATTTTTATAAATTTAATTCTGAGAACACTAAGACTCAGAATCTCACTCCATCTTAGCAGGTATCTATGAAAATATTTGTAAAAAATATTTCAAATTCATAAAAGGAAAAAAACTGGATCTCTAGATCATTTCTTCCTTCAATATTTTCATCCAAAATAAAATACAAAGAAAATATCATGGGATACTGAGACTGCATATAGATTCCCACTTCCTGGTGATCTCTAACACTCTACCATGCTGCCAGAACACATGAACCAAGGGTATAGTTCATTAACCTAGTGTCCTCTCCTATCGATCCTCAATCACTAATAGGTACTATGAAAAAGTAGCTCTATCATTGATTTCTAGATTTCGACAATCAATAATATGTGTGGGGTTATGCACGTATATCCTATGTGTCGACACATGGAAGATGGAATAAAACCAATTCAACTTTGGGGGTAGGGTGAAGCATTAAGCAACCTCACCAACCCCTTCAAGATCTTGAACATCCTGATGAACATCAAGGATAACTTACCTCCTCACCCAAATCTCCACAACCCGGGTCATGGGTCGTGTCTAGGAAATTTGACCAACCCACTCGATCTCTAAGATCATATTACATCAATTTACATAGTTTTTTTCTACTATGGATTGTCCTCATCCACTCACAGATGACCTAGAATCTATCCAACATCACTTGTACTAAATCTAAAACAGAAGAGATTCCATGCGGATCTATATCCAGCACAAGGTTGACCTATAGGGTCTCCTATATATGTCCTCAAAATAAATCAGGTCGATTTTATATTGTAAGAAATTTTTTTACAAAAAAACTACTAAAAAAAATTGATCCTCAAAATCTATCCAAATTTTAACTGGAAAGCCCTCTGTATATCCTCTAACACCTAGAGTGTGTGCTAGATATGCCCATTTTTTGGAGGTGAAAGCTGATACTCATCCTCATATGGGTCCTGAAATAATCCTATAGGCCTCTACACAATTGTGTCATAATCAATGAATCATGATCAAAGATAATATTCAAGGACACCCCACGAAGGTGGACAATATTCTGTAAAAACAGCTGTCCCAAACTCTCCACCGAACTATGCTCCCTAATTTTAAGGAAGTGTATCAACTTCTTCAGTTGGTCAAATATAACCCATATGGAATCATGGACCTTCAATTTCTACCGAATACCTATCATTTATGTAAATATATATTTCATCCCTTTTCCACTCCAAGACCTGAAGGAGTTTCAAAAATCCTACTGAAACCCAGTTCTCACCCATCACCTACTAATAAGTGAGGCACCGAGAGACAAAGTCAACCATGCTTTTTCTCATTTAATCCAAAAAAACATCCACTGAAGGTCTTTTGACATCTTTCCAACACTGGTATGTACATCCAAATGATAATTTTGAGACTCTCTTATCACCTCCTCCCACATCGTCACCCATACCACCATCCATCCCTTGAAAAGAATGAAATTATTTACACCTTAATTATATCCATATTCTGAACTTCATATAGATATATGGTCACAATAGACCTCATAGTTTATGTGTATTATCTAGGACACTCTCACACCCTCAATAAGTGTTGTATTCAACAACTTTGACGAAAGAAAAGTGTCACCCTTTTACTCAACTAGGGTCAGCTACAAGGAAGTGAACTACTATAAAGCCTCATGCAACAGGAAATACTAAGAATTCCTACTAATGGAATTTTACACCATATTGAACTTCACTATAATATAGAGTACATTTATTTTATAGTCCTGAATGAACTCCATCTAGTGTCGTTATCTCAGGTTTATGTCTCTCTACATGAAGACGTACCCAAGAGTCTGATGTTCTGAGTAAACCATGAAGCACTCTCCTTAAAGATATTTCTTCTACATCCTTGGGGTGAAATATACTATTATCCACTCTAGTTCATGAGTCACATATTACTTCTCATGGGGTATCAAATTCCAAAATTTTATGAGATAATTTCATGTCTTTGTATTAATACACACCCGAGCCTAGCTCCTGAGACATCACAATGCACTACATACTTCACGGCCTACATTGGAAGCTTCAACACAGAATCACTCATCATCTACAATGAATAATCCTTGAAGTTAAAGTGTCACTACTTAATCTAGGTTAATTGATTCCCTTTCTGGGTCTAGGTTGTCAAAGGTGATGTAACCCTGGAGAAGTCTTCCACAAACCTAAAGTAGTACCTCATCAAGGAAAGAAAACACTACTCCTATGACACACAATTGGGTGGATCCCAGGAAATAACTTCAAATATATTTTCTAGTTCCATGGAAAAACCATTATTATAAATTAAATTACATAATAATTGAAAATAATGTATCCATAACTGGCACTTTGAGAGCTAACAACAATGATGTTTCTCCCAAAAAAATCTAAGACCATCTGCACGTACTCTACATGTTCCTCTTTTTTCATAGAGTATATGAGTATGAAATCAATGAATACAACCAAAAATTAGACCCTGTATGGACATAAAATCCCATTCATCAAGGACATAAACATGGTGGTGGAAGTCATAACACCATAGGGTAGGTCAAGGAACTCATAGTTTCTATAGCAGTATCAGAATGTCAGCTTCAGAATATCAGCCTCGCTAACTCTCAACCAGTGGTATATGGACCTTCCATCGATCTTCATGAACTATCATGTGCCTTGAAAATGGCAAAAGGGTCCTTCAATCAATGTATAGGGGTATTCATTCTTTATCATGGCCTTGTTCTGAAAATGATAATCCATGAAAAGATGCAATGTATTGTATTATTTTTCCCAAACAACATTGTAGCTACCATGGGGGACACTCTGTGCCTAGTTAGAACCATTCTTCAAATGTCCTACAACTACAAAGAAACATCCCAGAGTTTGGTAAGGGACATCCAATATACTGTTGAAGATATCAAAGTTGTACTAGGATGCAATTCGATACCAAATTACATATCCCACCTCAGTGGTAGTCTTTCAATGTCCTCATGAAAGACGTCCATGAAATCCTCCAAAAATTTAGGAATTCAGATACCTAAATATCATACTTCACCAATGTATATACTCTCAAGTGATGGGTTATGGGTTGGATCCCCCTTCTTACAAGACCCACTCATCCTTCCATGAGATATCTCTCACCCATAAAGGTGAATCTCAACCCATCAATATGAAGGCATCTGAATCATCTATGGTGATAGTTGATCTAGGATCAAGACATGGAAAAAAATATATAACAAATAATATTTCACAGGGTTCCATTTGGACATCCAAAATTTCTCATGTGAACCTCTCTCCACCAAGCCATAGATCACACAGCCAACAAATAAATGATATTGAAAAAGCATTCCCCAAGGGAACCTCAAGACCAGGCTGATCAGCTAAAGCCTCTACTAAGATCTCCATTACTTACACGAGGATAATATAGATAATGTAATTTATTGCATATGTGTCTGTTAATTATAAGTAAATAGTATAATAAAAACATATCATACCATTAATCATCTCGTGTACCACTGGATTGTAAGTGTCCATAAATTGCAGCTGTCTGCGGCCCTCACCAGCTACATCCTAAGCCAGATGTGGGTTGACTAGAAGTGGTTGTAGAAGGATCTAATAACATCATCCACCAACCAAATATCTTCCTCCTAGAGCTCCAAGTTCACCTCTACCATACCAACCTATATGGGGGCCTCACTTCCCTTTCTTGGGTGATCCATTATCACGACACTACTCTTCTAAGGTGGTTTGTCTACAATAGTTCGGTGCTTCTCATCATGTCTGTTTGGGAATTCGCATTCCATGTGACCTCAAACATCATAAGAATATAATCACCCTTTTTTGGATTCCTTGGTTTTTGTGCTATCCATAACCACATGTTCGAGACTGATCTTGGGAATATATCCTACACTAAGATCTTATCGACTCACTTCTTCTAGCTAGGAAAAACAAATCATCCTTTAAATTCATAGTGATAACTCTATCTACCTAGTGTCTCTATGATAGAAATATCACTTTAACCAGTACCCATTCCAACACCCCAACATAGATGGGAATTCATTGGGGGTACCACACTAGCATGAATGTCTCAATGGAGTTACTACTCAAATATCTATGATCAGGAGTAGCCATCTCAGATCATGTAAAGGGAGTACCACGTAAAGTGTGTGAACCTTGAATCATACTCATACACTATCATACCTCACTACAATAGACCCAAAATCAATTGAATCCAAATTGAGTGAAAACAAGAAGGGTATTACACCTAATGAAACAACTGTTAGAATTCAGGCCATGAGAGTGTTGAGTCATCATACATCTAGGTAACAAGATTCCACCAGTGCATAAATGCTCTATGGAAAAGGCTATATGTTATTGTTACCACCATATAAATTAATTTCTAGATAATCATGAATATACGAACAATTGAATATAGAAAATCCTCTTCATCCAAGGGATCTAGCTCATTGTGGAACCCCAACAGCCTCTAGCACTGGAACTCATAAAGTGTTCTATGTTTTCATGCATCCTCATCCTACTTTTTTGGTTTGATCTACCTCTCAACAGGTGGTGGTTCTACTACCTATCCATGTTGAGGAAGGATCTTGCAGGATATACATTGAATTGTGTCATCATAACAACTGAGATCATCATCATGATTTGGGATAGGTAACCTGGATGGCTGTCATTACGGAGGCATCCTGAACATTTAATCAAGATGTACTATGGTCAGATGAGCACACACACACATATATATATATAATGGGGATGTAACTCAATATGTAATGTAAAATTATAAATCCTATATGATTCATTTATCATTTGATCCTTGTAACCAATTTATCGATATGTCGAGTCGAAAAGAAGGTATTCAAGGACCTAGTGAATGGATACATCTGTCACCGCAACAACACTATATTCCCTATAATGAGAGATACAGTCGAAATTCATTGACATAATTTCCATATATCCCAACTGAATAATCATAATGGGACTACTCCAAACACCATCATAATGATTAAACCACATATGATACCATCTTTTCATTACCAGGCCCAACGAGGCTCGAGCCACAACTACCCAAAGACCTCCTCTATAGGCTAGGGACTTGCGACCAGTGCCAAAATACACATCTTGTATGTGTGAAATTTTCCTAATGTATATGCTTTAACACACTTGAATATATCAATGAATAAGTATAGAGGTAAAATAATAAAAATATGCAATATCTAAAATATAACCATGAATATGAAAAACCTCTTAGGTGTAAAAGAGTAATAAAATAAAACTAAAAATTAAATCGGTGAAATACAGCCCAAATATAAATATGTGATAACCTAACAAAAATGCAAGGTTAAAAAGTTCCTACAGAGTCTATATGCTGATCTCCAGGATTCAACCACCGTATATGGTCTAATTAACCATGATTCCCTAAGCTCCTATATTTTCACTGCCAACTTTTCTATCATCTTTATAAGACATGGAATACATGGGAAAATCCCAATAAGGGGTGATTATATGCATACATAGTAGGAAAACACAAAATATGAAGAGGGATAACTATGAAACATGATAGGAATAGATATACAATAGACATGTCATCCCAAAGAAAGAGAGTAAACCGAATCCAACAACATGGATACAAATATAAACATGTGTGTGTGGGTGTGTGGTAGAACCAATAAAACCCAAACTATGGAGAATGGGATCATCATCTCATATCCCAACCAAGGAAAATTTTCCATTGGTTCTAGAAGTCCATCAATGATTCCCATCATCATAGGCGCCTGACTAGTAGAAAACATCCAAGTTAAGTCACATCATGCCATAATGTTACACAATCAAGGGGAAACAATATCTAGGAAGAGGAACCATACCACAGTAAAACATGATGTTTCCATTCAATAGATAGATAGAGGGACCATGGACTTACTCTACATGAGAGTTCCACTTTGATGGTTGATGACACATACCATGAATCTATGGGAGGTTGCTACTCAATAGTAAATAGAGGACCCATGCCTATCCCGACTATAGGTTTACACTCACGTAGTCTATATAAGACCCAGGACTAGGCCATATAGAGTGTTCACTCTATTAGTTGAGGACCCATTCTCTACCTTGTAGAGGATGCCACTCATATTTTAGATAGAGGACCCATGCCCAACCTAACAGGTGGGTGCCACTCCAATAGTTGGTAAAGGACCCATGCCCTTCCTAGTAAGAGGATTCCACTTGAATAGTTGATATAGGACCCATTACCAACCAACTTGGAGTGTTCTACTCTATAGATAAATAGATAAATCATGCCCCATCCCAATATAAGGGTTCCAATCTCGAAGCCATGGGTGTTCCTGCATGATCATTGACATCATTTAGAATCTCTTCAATTATCATCATGACTAGAATGCCTCACATCATATCTCAAAATGTAATATAGAGGATACCATCCTGGTCTATATGGAAATACGCCTTGGATATTCCACTCGTGGGAAAAAAATATGATTCCAAACAAAGGAGATATGCATGTTTGAATTTTCCAAAAGATAAATAAGTGGTAAACAGCATGTGAGGGGACCCATATGGAATGTGGTCTTGCTGCATCACTTTTATTTGTCCAAATAGGTACATGAGTCACTGATCATGTAACAATACACAAAATTTGGTGGGCCTACACGGTGTGTCTAGGCTACCCATATTCATGCACGTGCTCTCTGGCTATGTCTGTGTACTTTTTCAATGTCCATATACATTGGAACACGACGTGTGCCAGGCCATGTACATGCCTGCGTACTCCAAGAGTACCCACGAAGTCTTCATCACATGTTTCTCATGACATGTAGGGGTCCCACATTATGTGTGATATTTATCTAACCTAAATGCCTAGTTACCACATCCATGTCCCTACACACAGTGTATTCTTCAGACTATACATTGTGTAGTCATGATTTAAACAAAAGTAAGATCTGTAGGCTCTGGGCATAGTGGAAGCGTGGTTGAGCAAGAATAAAAAATTAAATTTTACCATGATTAATGATTATTCTAAAATAAAATACATATATGAATGCAAGTATCCATAGAATAAATTTAAAGATATAGATAAAGAATAAAGAGGCCTGAAACCTTGAGAGAGGATCAACATATTTTTTTGTAAATAATTTAATTTAATTAAAGAAATACCTTCAAGGTTTTCTTTCATTATTGATGTGTCTTAACATAGATATGCAGTAAGACTTTCGTTTCATTGTTGAGATAAAGAGTATATCTCCTCTAGCATTAATCCAAATATGCTCTGTGAATCTATGGACATCGCCGAAGGAGTCTCTAGGTGCTATCACAGAAGGTCCTTACAATTGCGTCGTATTCTTTCAATTGCCTTGAGATCCACTTCTAATGAATTATATAATCTAGTGGAGTATGTATTGTCTTTTTCTTGATATCATTATTGGAGAAAAAATTCGCTCGATGGTTGAGAGATTTTTCTCCAAAATGATGTGCACCACCAAAATCGGCTCTATGGAATGTGGGTTCCCCTTGGGCTCATAAAAGATTAATATGTAACTGGGAATTTAATTCACTAGGTAGTAATAAATAATTAGAAAAAATATCATTACATATTATATTATTCCATGTTCATCCCCCATATCAAATAATTAAGTCAATACCATTATTTCCATGACTTGTGTTTAGCTTATAAGTTACAATTAAGTATTATTTAAATAAAAAAATATTTAATATTATTTTCTCCCTGTAACTTTAAACTCAGTCGCCTCATCCTCATAAATATTTATCAGAACATTAATAACAAAAATTAATTTATTAAATAAATAAATAAATCTATCTGCATTATTCGAAAATAAATAAATAAAATGTGATCAGGTATACCTATATAATTATTAAACAAAAACTAGGAATAATGTTTATTCAACTTGTTATATAATATATTATTTAACTAAGATTCCATATACATGCAATGTATGAACCTCTAGGACTCTTTCTCAGTGGCATTAGGCAATCCTGACTAAAGTCCAAGGTTATTATCTTGAAAAATTCCAAGAAAACCATAGAGAAAGAATTTAATGTCGCAACAACATGTCACTTCATATGAATGCTTACTGTGTAATATAATCCATTTATCACAATATTTCCAATCATGCAGGTTTCATGCCAGTGTCATCAACATATATGCTCGATAAATCATTCATTGACTTTATAGAAATAGAACATGACTAGAGAAAACCATGTACATTGATTTATTTCTACTATATCATTTATATCAAAGGGCCTGAGATATTTTCTTCTGTTAATTAGTAGAAGGGATAAATCATTTATCTCATTATTCATTAATAAAATATTACTCATGAAACACCCAACATATCCTACCTCACCACAAGCATATATCATCATAGTTTTTTCCAATACATCAAGGTGTATCACTGATAATATAAATTAATAATATTATTATTGAGTAAGGGACATTACACACATCAGTAAATAGGAATATCCAATGACACTTATAATGCGGATTTCTAACTATCGGGTCTCATTCTCATAAAATCCTACTAGATATTACGAGGGGTGTACACCATGTGAAGGTGTCACAATGTCCTACGAGTCTCCACCCTTGATAGCCTATATCATTTGTGTCGCTTCAAATGATATCATCCAGATAAAGAACATTTATTCAAGAATATTGTCCTGGCACTTCCTGGTTCACATCAATGCGAGGAACTACTATGACCTTTTAGTGTGACAACTAAACATGGGACATTATTAGATGCTATGTTTCATAGAATAACAATATTTATATTATAAGATTTTTATCAATATTCAAAACCATGAATATAAGTTTATCATAAGGTATAAAGATTTTGGTTATAGGGAACTTACTCTAACATGATATGAAATTAGGCCTTACAAATATGGATTCCCCATAGCGTATCTCGCCAATATCCACCTGAAATTGATGGATCATGTGCTCAGTCACCATCTACAGCCGTCTGTTGACCGTCAAATTGTTTTTAATTGGGTTTGTTGCTTCCCACACACACTGTTGTTGCCTCGCATACCTCTCATTGCTACAAAATACAGGTTTGGTTCCTGAATCAACAAACCATTCACCCAAAACCCACAAAACCATTCATTTCATCCTTGATTTAGTGTTATTTTTTTTATACGATTATATGATGAATATTTGAGTGCGATCAGACTTGGTACCACTAGAAAACGTTGATCCATGGCCCCATATCCCAATGGAGAATAACACAAAGAATTAGAGAGAGAAAGGAACCAAAATTAATGGTTTAAAATTATTTGGCCAATAATTATGATCCAATTGATAAAATTAGGAGATCCTAATGAGAAAAAAAATTAATAAACAAACAATCAATACACAGATGCATGTAACGTCTAGAAATTGGCACATATATAAGAAAGGATTGATCATGATCAATCAATTTAATCAATAGTGACATAATAAAAAAATTGACAAATAATATCTAGATATTGGATATTTTTTCATTAGTAAATGAGATCTTCAAAGATTGGGAGGGGTTTTTGCATTCATTGTATCCCTATCTTCTTAGATCCGGAGCCTCATCCTCACCAGAACTTGATTTTCCAACAGAAGGATGAAGAAGATGTTGCACAATGATCTTAGTGTTATGTAGCTATCCCTAGAGATGCTTTAATTGTGAATTATTTACATATGAATCTGTTTAAGTTATATTAATTAATTAATATGATAAATTAATTAATCTATTGAATGTATCTCCAATGACTTTTTTTTTCAAATTCACATCACCAAACTATTTTATATTGCTTATACAGTATACATATTATTTTGGACTCAACTATTGTCTAGGAATTCTAGTCTGAGATTATTTTTATTTTTTATCTCCTTTTATTTAAGATACTATGCACGCTCAACATAAATTTTATTTTATGTTTTTTATAAAACTAATTTCGGGAACATCGATCCTCGGAATTGCATTCCATCTTAGCGCTTGGCTCCGAAAATATATGTAGAAATATTTCTAAGTCTTATGAATAAAAATATTGGTCTTCACATAAAGTGAGGTGTGAATGAGGTCTTGTGCATCTCTAACTTGGACCTGGTGGTTTAGGTCGGGGTGTTACAAAAATTGTATGAGAGCCTATGTTTCCATTATTTTCATTTTTTTTCTTACCTATGACATGGTATAAAAGAGATTGGTTATTTTGAACTTTAGTAGAAAATATTCCATGTGCATGGATAACACATGTGTAAGAGACCACTGAGTTACCATTGAAGATATTCTTGTTATAGTTTTAGGGTATTTTGGTACACTCATGCATCATGAGTAGGAACATAGGATCTCATGTCATATATATAACTTTTTTGTAAAGTATAGTAATTATTTAATTTAATATCATGATTGTGCTATCTATTTGAGATAAACTTGTGTTCATATTTAGAAATATATTTGTGTTCTTACTACCATGATATATCTATTTTGGCATTATTTTGATAAACACGAACATGTTGTTATGTTTTTTCTGTGTATATTTTTATAACTAATGTATAGATATAGAGAGCCTTATATAGTTCTAAGTGGGTTATACCATGGGATGTGGGTATCATACTATGTTTATTTTTCCTTATATTAATACCATTTTTAAGATTATTATATGTTTAGGTCAAAACCTAAACAAGATTTTAATAGTTTCTTTAAAAGTTTCCTTCATAATTCAAAAAATTCTACCTCGTAGGTGACTAATGGGACCATTAGCTAACATGGGTCAAGAGGTTCCCACTTGGGAGGACTCCCTTATTCCGCCAAAAAATATATATGTGGGTTTTGAAGAGAATGTTTCAATACTCGCTTTGATTCCACAATGAGTGGGCCGATATTAGATAGGAATTCTTCCACCTGTGCCTACTTAGGGTTTAAGGGCATAAAAGTTCATGAAAGTCAATGCCCGTGACTTGTATATCGAGCATTTGAAGACCTTCTAGGGCACCAGAGGAGGATAATATAAATATGAATTGATAGATATTATCAAGTGTATCTTTGACCTTATTGAGACACTTGAGTATATAAAGGCGAATATAATAGTGTTCATGTTATAGGGACCCTCAAATAATTTGAAGGGTTTGATTGGACTTGTTGGAAGACGTCAGAGTCTCACCTGAGTGTCGATCAAGAACCTATTCCATAAGGAATTGTTTCTTGATAGGATGAAGAGGGATCATTTTATGGATTTCATAATACTTTATTAGGGATCAGTGATGGTATCTCTATACACTACTTGTTTCATTGAACGTCTCCTTTTGACTCCACTCTTTGATTGACAAAGGTATACAAGGTCAGGAAGTTTGACATCAGTATTTATCCTGATGTCATATAATAGTCTAAAAGTTTTTACCTAATGGTATACCAAAAGTTTCTAAATAAGGATATGACTATTGAGAAGGGTTTGTAGAAGGTTTTAGTGGTTGGTCGTATTCAATGCTTTAGTACTTATATGGGTGGACATCTTATTAATACGGTGAATGTTTGATCTAGTAGAAAAAAAGAGGAAGAATGGGGAAGTGAAACAAGATGGTGGAAGGAATTCTAAGTAAAGTTTGTATTCTTAATCCCATTTAGGAGGAGTTATGTAGTAATTAAACTATAGTAAGGTCATATATTATCATGGGTTCTATACACCATCTACTAGAAGGTTTCAATATTGTGGGAATGTGGGGAATTTCCAGAAATTTTACTCTAGATCATTGAGGTTAGGTTTCTATAAAAATACCAATTTGACATGTACTATCACCAAAGGACCTAAATGGGGCCCTTTGTATCAAAATCAAAAGACAATGTATTAGATGATTCATTCACCTTAGGGGTGGGGTCATGGATCTGATGAAGGATAACTGTATACATTGGATAATGCTTCAACAGATGGAGGTGGGGGACCCTCTATTTTTCGAGATGCAGTCTTGATCACTTTTAAATTGTCTACTTCTTGGTTTGATACATGATATTCTCATTACTTTATATCCAAAAAATTTATTTCTAGATTTTATATACCGATCAAGTTATATTTTTATTTTCATTCCCTTGATACACCATTGGGAAAAAAGTTGATTGTCTTCAAAAATGAATTGAGTGTACTATAGTCATTATCGAATATGTACATTTTTGGGTCTTTATGATTCTATAGATGATGATCTTTGATGCGATCCTTAGAATATACTTGTTTAAAAGTTATAATTCTCTCATAAACTACTATTTGAGATGTTTATGATTTAAATTTCTTAAGGGAGAGGAGTTAATGAAGACTGGTGGGTTAGAGTTGAGAGAAAGTAGAGTGGTTCCAAGCATGTTCAAGCTTGAGATGATTGTGATGTAGATTTCAAGCTTCTATCTTTTAGCAGAATTAGTGGTACCCCTATGTTTTTCCTCTAGTTTTTTACCTCTGTATAGAAAAATTACTAGATAAATTCATAGGTAACCCCTTGATATAGTAGTTGATTTCAATATAGAACTCATACCATGTGTACAACCAATTTTGATACTACATTATCAAATGGTGTTGACTAATTTAAAAGATTTCAATGTATAGCTCTAAGACTTAGAACATAATGGTTTTATTAGGCTATGAATGTCACCATGGGGTGCACATTTTTTGTTTTCCTAGAATGTGGATGGTAGTCTTCAACTCTTCATAGATTAAATAATGCTCAATAAGGTGTCTATGAACAATATGTACATTGTACCCTATATCCATGGTATATTTGTTTAGTGGTAGGGATCCCAATGGTTCTCCAAGATATATCTTTGATCCGCCTATCACTAGTTATGAGTTGGTGTCAAGTACTCTTTGAAGAAAATATTTAGGAGAAGGTATGACCTCTAAGATTACTCATGGATTTTGTTTTGACTAAATAATACCTCATAAGCTTTCACGATTTTCATGATCAAGATATTTCATCCACACCGTGACTCGTTCAATATGGTGTTCATTAAAGATGCCCTCATTTAATTGCTAAACCCAGAGAAACATGTGATGCATCTAAATATAGTTATGAGTTCACTTTGAGCACATAGACATTATGTTAATCTATCAATGTGTCAATTTCATATCCATGTGGTGAAATTCATGGGGAATTTGGATTCTGAGACAGGTATAATAATGAACTTGAAAAAAGTTGAGGCAGTGATGTCCTAGACACATCCTCAGAATGTGTATGAGAAAAAGTTATTTCTCAGTTTATTAGGATACTATCGGTGTTTTATCTTAAACATATTCTATTTATCAACAACCATGATTGCACTGAAATAGAAATGGGTGATGTTTTAGTGGTCAGATTAGTGTGAGGAGGTTTTTATTAAGCTAAAGAAGTTGTTAAATATAGATTCAGTGTTGATTTATCTTGAGCTTGATATTTGATATGTCTTTTATTGTGATGTGTCAAGAGTAGGTTTGGGGGTAGTATTGATGTAGAGGGATCATATAGTTTCTTATGGGTCACTTTAGTTACAAACCTATGAGGGTCAGTACCCAACACATCACTTGGAGATTGAATATATGGTATATGCTTTGAACTGTTGGTGACATTATCTATTTAGAGTTTGTTTACATGGACCAAAATATCCTCCACTATATATTCAGATAGAAATATATTAATATCAAGTATATGTGTGGGGTAATGTACCTACACACGTTAAACATTGAGATGGATTATGTACTTTGTAATGTTAAAGTCATTGCAGATGATCATATACATTAGACAAAGATCGGTTAGGAACTTGTTTAATAGCATCCAGAATAATAATGGAACCTCATAGATTTATTAGCTTATTAGAGTATGGAAACTTCTGAGGACCAAGTATCTATGGAATGTTCCCCATTAATGATCAAATATTATTTACTATATTTGTTAAAGTGTAGTCAGTAATTAGACCTAGATGGTGATGTGATGCAGGAAAAACTGTTAGGTGGTAAATCGATACCTGGGTGGTCATTGGATGGAGATGATGTGATACTAGTACATGGGAGAGTTATATTCCATGCTTCCACCAGGGAATATATGATGAGATATTGAAATGACTCTTAGTGGGAGGTGCATCCTTGAGTGAAAAATATATACCATGACTCTAGGAATATGTTCTGGTGGATGGAGATGAAGATAGGTATTCTTTGATTTGTTTCCTAATACCTTACCTTTCAATGGTTTATGGTTGATCACTAGTGTCATGGTTATCAGCTCTAACCACTTGCTATTCCCATGTAGAAGTAGGGGGATTTGATGAAAATATTTTCAGGGGGTCACCAAGGACTTTGAGGAGTCGTGAGATTGTTTGGGTGATAGTTGATCGGCTAAAATAAGATAATAATTTCTTTTTAATCAAAGATACTCACTTAGTAGATGAGATGGGGATATTTTATGTTTGTGAGATTGCATGATTATATATTTTCCTTGAGTGTTTTACCCAATAGAGATGTATGTTCCCCATTATGGTTTTGTCATGGTTTGTAAATGGACTTGGGGAATCAGATGATATTGAGAACAATATACCACTATCTGATTGATGGAAATTCATATCAAGTAATTCTGATATAAGAGGATATACATTATTGTTGTGTTTTAGATTCCATTGGAGCTTGATATTATCACCCAAACATGGTTGAGTTCTCATAAAAAACGACTTACAATCTTTGATTCAGATGGAACCTTATGATTCTCTTTTTCATGTTCCATGTCACTCAAAACTTTTTTGTTCATAAGGATAGCGAGGTATTAGTTGTGTGGACATGTATATTAAAGGAGGACTCCAAAAGAGTGAACAAGAATCCGATGAGGTTTATCACATCTTAGATTTAGGAGAGATCTTATGTTGACCACATGAGGAGGAAATTGGAGATTTATAAAGGCGGATGGGTTTCTATTTGAGTGACTCCATGGTTAGGCCACCAACATTTAAGAAAGTAAGGGAAGCCAATGTCACGATATGATGGACCCATCAAGATTACATAGTAGATTGGAATAATGGCTTACCATCTGGATATTTCGTCTCATTGATGAGGTATGAATGATGTGTTTCATGTGTTAGCATTTGAAATACATGTTTGATCATACACATGATATTGACTGTGAGGCTGTTGAGATGGAGCCTAATGCATTGTACATGGAATGCCCAGTCAAGATTCTAGACTAGAGCCTGAAATGCCTATTGAAGAATATTATACCACATGTATGGATTCAATGGTGACATGGACAGATCTAGAAGTTGACTTCAGTGTAGAAGGATGAGGTTCGGGATCAATGGACCAAGCAATTTTAGTATATCCATTGAAGTTACTTATCAAGGACACGAAGTAATTATAGGGTGATAATAATAACTTCTTATCATAATTCATGGTGAAAAATATTATATGTTTATTAATCTATTTGTTTCTCCTTTAGATATCTCTTTTTTTGGTGTTTTTGGAGGTTAGTTTTTAGTATCAAGGGTATAAGAAAATAAGGTTGGAGTGGTCAGTTTATGATAGGTAGAGTGGTGGCTGTAAATTACCATCAGCTGAACGGTAGGGTTATAATAGTTCTATTGAAAACTACAGATGCCACTAGATAACCGATAGTGATAGCATAACCCAATTGATTCTACTGAGCACACCAGCTCGATGGTGGATCCCAGCCATCTATACATTAAATTCACCCCATAAATTTTAAACTCCACCCATTTTTTGAATAATTAAAACACATATCTGTCCCCTCCCACCCTATTTCTTATGTAATGAATTCTCCCTTGATTTTTGAGATCTCCTATTCATATACCCTTGGAATTTCAACATTGGATTAATCTGATGATGCTTGATTGATAATTTTTCTTTATATTTAAACCAAATTCATCTTATTTATTGAGATTTGTTCATAGATATATGATGGATCTATGAATTATTTTTGGATCTAAGGATGAATTATTACCTATATAGATCAGTGATGGATCTGGAAATTTGATGCCCTCTCTTGATCTGATCTTGATATACTGTCAACTATGAGAATCTTATGTTTATATGTTTATAGATATTATTTATTGGCATATTCTATTTATAGATTGATGGTGATCAATGATTATTGACTAGAACCAAGGTTCTCCTTTAGATTTTATGAGGAGTTCACATTCCAATATTTATTTGATAATATATTTAGTGAATTAGAATCCTCTTATTATAAATATATTGGAACAAGATTCATTGATAGGCTCCATTAGGTATGTGATTCTAGAACTACAATTCTTAACATGGAATCTCCTTGGGTCAATTTTCAAAAACCTATTCTTTTATTAGTAGGGACCTAAGATAAGAATCCTTTATGTTCAAACTAGTTTTCCATGGGGGATAAACATGATTTGGGGTTCGATCCATTGAAGAATATTATAGCAATTCATCAATGATGTTGAGGTAGTATGTTTCTTACCATTTGGGGACCTTGGGAACACTTGTTTCCTTAATATAATTCTCATGTTGGCATAACATGTTTCACCATGCCCCATAGTGATAGTATGTTTGTGTTTGTAGCATGTGAGATGCATATGTTGATAGTTCCATGAAAATACAAGTGTAGTTTATTATACATTGTAGATTATGATCACATGTATGTTTATGCTTCTAATACATTATCCCAAAAACATGCTATCTTCCCTATTTATATGATCTTCCCTATGATGTGTAATTTTTCATGCCTTTGTGGGTACTATTTTTTATACTTGAAACAATGTCAACTGAGAAGGGGGGGGGGGTTGAATCGGTTGATATCTTTTTATAAGTTTCAAAACATTATGAAACTTAACCCTTGCAACCTGTTAAGATTTACTTCCTTATCAACCTTTAGTAAGTAACCCAAGAATGTAAGAAAGGTAAAGAAAGAAAAGCACACAAGAATTACAAGGTTCATCCACAATAAGAGAACCTACATCCTTGCCATATCCACTCTAGTGGGTCAATGGAAATCCACTATAATGAAGAAGTGAATACAACTTGTGCCAACTCCCGTTGGACACCTTCTATCTCTCGATAGTAAATATTATACTGAATCCTATTAGTTTACAATGTTTCCTTAAAGAAAAATTGAGCCAGACATAAGAAAAAGACTTTGAAAAGATGCTCCACATAATCCTCACTC
Organism: Viscum album; assembly: GCA_963277665.1. NCBI lineage: Eukaryota > Viridiplantae > Streptophyta > Magnoliopsida > Santalales > Viscaceae > Viscum > Viscum album. Next base: position 481,317,807 of record OY728141.1, read on the forward strand.
CGAATATTCAATCCAATTTCATGTATCTGATTTTCTGAAATTGAAATTCTCAGCATGAAAACTATGACTCCGCAAAAGCTCAGTCTGAATATTCAATCCGGATTTCTTGAATCCGGTTATCTGAAACCGGTCTTCTCAGTAAGGAATCTATGACTCTTCAGAAATACCCACTCCGAATACTCAATCCTAATTCCTGGAATCCGGTCTTCTGAATCTGAATTTCTCAGCAAGATAAAAATGATTCTGCAGATTTTCTCACTTCGAAAACTCAGTAAAAATTTCTGGAATCTCTTTTTCTCAACAAAGAAAAGATGACTCAGCACAAAAGATCACTCTGAATTATCCAGCGCTCCGCCTTTTACGCGTGTGTAAAAAGTTGTTAATGAGCGAATGATCTGAGCACATATTTATAAGAAACTCAGAAAACAAAGGCAGGAATCTTGAAAAACTTTCATGTTTCCTCAAATCTCAAAAACTCCACAAATCTCTCACATTTAATCTTCAATCTTTGACTTATTCAAATATCCTTAAATTTCTCTGAGATTTATGAAAAGTTGAAGTACTAGTTTTCATGAACTCTTCATATCTTTCTCAAAATGGTAAGGCTAGATCTTGGTTCTGATTTTAGGTTCATGAAAACTGGTTTAGGAAAACTGGTTCAGGAAAACTCGTTCAAGAAAACTGGTTCAGGAAAACTGGTTCAGGAAAACTGGTTCAGGAAAAATAGTTCAGAAAAACTAGTTTAGAATTGTCATTCCAAATATCTAGCTTAGGATTTTCATTCCAAATTTCTGGCTCATGATTGTCATTCTAAATTTATGGTTCAGGAAGTCCACTCTGAATTTTTGGTTCAGGAAGTCCACTCTGAATTTTTGGTTCAGGAAGTCCACTCCAAATTTTGGTTTAGGAAATACACTCCAAACTTCTGGATCAGTAATTAGACTCCAAAAATATGGTTCAAAAAATAGAAACCAAACTTCTGGCTTGGGTAGACTCTGATTTTCTGGCTTAGATAGACTCTGAAAAACAGGTTCAGAAGAACTAGTTCAGGAAAATAGGTTTCGAAAAACTGCTTCTGAATTTCCTCAGAACTTTCCTTAGTGAAAAAAAAACTCAATCCTCTTCACCATTTCTTCAACAGATTTTATCATGAAACTTTTCATGATGTGTCAGAACTACAAGATCAGAAAAGAATCGTCTGATTTGTTTAAGAAATTTTGATACACTTTCTTAACTTCTGACTTCTCTTTATTCAACAAATTCTTCTTTATGAAAAACATCAGCAACCAGCAACTCCAACTTTATGTAACTCAAAAACATTCTTCAACAAAAAGATTAGTTGTCAACAAATACAAAAAAAATGTTAAACAAAACACCACAAAGGTTCTTCAATATCCCCCTTTGGATTTGTTGGGTACCATGGTTAACAAGTTTTCACCTCACAAGACTTTAATCTCTCAAAAATTAATTTTACTAAAACATATCCTTTCTCAAAAGAGAGTGTCCTGACACAAAAATACTGGAAGAAGTAATTTTTTCGATGTATTTCCATCCCTCGGTGAGAAACAAATATTGCGGCCATATAAGGGTAAACTTCACCTTACTCAAACTCCCCCTCAACATTTATTTTCCTCATTCTCACTTTTCTTTTACTCTCTCATTTTTCTTTATCACTCCCCCATTATATGATAACCACTTCTTTAGATTCATAAAGAAAACATACTATCCCCCATTGTCAACATAATCCAAAGTACAGTGGGGGATACATCCTTATGAGTTTTTAGGAAGTCATGGGAGGAGGCTGAACATGGAGTTGCAGCCTCAGCTCAACAAAACTCTCCTTTGACATTGCTTTTGTGAAAATATCAGCAATTTGATACTTTTTTGAAATATATTATAGCAATATTTCTCCAGCAGTAGCTTTCCCTTGTAAGAAATGATACTTTATATCAATGTTTTTTGATCTTGAATGTTGAATAGGATTCTTGGAATGATAAATGGCACTTTGATTATCACAAAGTATCTTCAATGGGTTAGAATCATTCACTTTCAAATCATCCAGCTAAACATTCATTCCCATCATTTGAGTACAAGCCTAAGTAGGTGCAACATATTCAGATTCACCTGTACTTAAAGTTACTGAACTTTTTTTCTTGTTGTTCCAACTCACACAGCATTTCCCTAAGAAAAATGTTCCTCCTGATGTTGATTTTTTGTCATTACAATCACCAGACCAATCAACATATGTATAAACATGAAACTTCATCTCATTGTTTCTCTTTTATAACAACCCATGTGAAGTTGTTCCTTTAACATATCTTAGAATCCTATTGATTCCTAACATGTGTGATTCTTTTGGATTACTTTTATATCGGGAACAGAGAGTCACAACATAAGCAATATCAGGCCTTGAAGCTGTGAGATAAAGAAGACTTCCTATTAACTTTCAAAAGTCTTTTTGATTCACACTATTCCCTGACTCATCTTTTCTCAACTTTGTGCTCACTGATATAGGAGTTGAAACTTCCTTTTATTCTTCCATTCCAAAATTCTTTAACAATTAGTTTTCATAATTTTCTTGGGAAAAGAAAATGTAGTTTGCTTGTTGATTAACATGTAATCCAAGGAAGAACGTTAATTCTCCCAATATTGACATTTCAAAATTTTCATTCATTTCTTCAGAAAAATGTTCACAGACCTTTTCTTCATCCTCAACAAAAATTATATCATCCACATAAACGATTACAATCAAAGTATTGGAGTTAACATCTTTAATATACAAGTTGCTATCAACCTTTCCTTTAGAAAAATTCATCTTTCTCAAAGAATATTCAAGCTTTGAATACAATTCTCGTGGAGCTTGTTTCAGCCCATATAGAGCTTTCTTCAATTTTCAAACGTTTTTTTCTTCCTTATCAAGCAAAACCCCACAAGGTTGATCAATGTAAACATCTTCCTCAATCTCACCATTTAAGAAAGCTGACTTTACATCCATCTGATAGACCTTGTAATTCCAATGAGAAGCCACTTCAAGAAACATGCGAATAGTTTCTAACCATGCAACAGGGGTAAAGGATTAATCAAAATCCACACCTTCCACCTGGGTATATCCTTTACACACAAGCCTCTCTTTGTTTCCTGCAACTTATCCATGATCATTTAATTTATTTCTATAAACCCACTTGGTTCTGATAACATTCTTATTTGCTGGCTTTGGAACAAGTTCCCATGTTTCATTTTTCTCAATCTAATCTAGTTCTTCATTCATAGCATCCACCCATTCTTTATGTTGAATAGCTTCTGAAACTGATTCTGGTTCAACTTTTGAGATAAGGGATGTCTGATATTCTAATCTCAACTTTCTTCTTGTCTGAACTGGAGCCTTCTGATTCCCAATATTGTTTTGGGATTCAACATGTTTTCTTAAGGTAGGGAAACTCACATCTTCCTTCCCAACATCACTTTATTCCCCATGTGGCTCATCTGAGTCACTTTCACTCCTGCGGGAATTCATTGATTTATCTTCCTCAATATTATCATCAAATTTTGTGAAAAAACTTATATTTTCAATTACCTTCACATCATATGAGTCCACCAACTTTTGTAAATGTTTGTTCTAGCATTTTTAACATTCTCCATTTGGTGAATAACCCATAAATATTCCTTCTTTAGATTTCTCATCAACCTTTCCTAAGTCAGTATTTTTGTTTTTGAGAAAGCATGGATATCAAAAAAACATTGAAGTAATTAAAAAAAGACTTTTTGTTATACCACAACTCGTAAGGAGTCATTTTGGTTTCCGGTCTCAACAAGAATCTATTTTGAACATGTACCGCAGTGCTAACAGCTTCCCTCCAGAGGAATTTTGAAAGTTTGTATTCTTATAACATACTTCTTCCCATTTCCACCAAGCTTCTATTTTTCCTTTCTGCTAATCCATTTTGTTTTGGAGTATAGAGAGAACTATAATGATGTTTGATACCATTCTTCCTTAGATAAGTTTCAAAAGCATTGCATGTGAATTTGGTACCGTTGTCGGTTCTCAACTTCTTTATGGAAACTCCCAATTCTTTCTCAACAGCTCTTCTGAAGAATTTAAACATTTCAATAGCCTCTGACTTATGCTTCATGAACATGACGTTTGTCATCTGAGTGAAATCATCAATAAAAGTGATAAAGTATAAATCTCCTTTTCTTGATTGATGTCTCATCGGCCCACACAGATTGGAATGAATAAGCTCAAGTGGTTTCTAAGATTGAATCTCAACTCTTTTATGACTTATGTTAGTCATCTTTCCTTTCTGGAAAGTAACACAAACATTTTCAATTCTTCTTTTCAGTTCTGGAAAATTTTGAAAAGCATCAACTTTAGAATGCTTACTCATGTTCTTATGCCCTAGGTGGAAAAGTCTTCAGTGCCACAACTTGTTTTCATCTTCAGCACTAAAATAACAAGAGTTATTAGATTCTTCAATTTGAAAGAGATTGCCACTGGTTCTTTCTCCTTTTGTAATCACTTTTCCATTTTTCACACTTTTGATTACATAAGAATCTTTTCTGAAAATAACATCTTTTTCCATCATCACAAAGTTTACTTACACAAAGTAAGTTATATTTTTGCCCATAAACAAGAAAGACTTCTTTAGAGTTTAGTTTCTCTAGTTCAATCTCCATCGTTCTGATTCCCTTAATTTTTAAGGAACTATCACTGCCAAAAGTACCTTCTCCTCTATGATGACTTTCAACATGCTCCAATATTTTTATATCACCTATCATGTGTGAAGAACAACCACTATCAAGAATCCATGGTTTGTTTCTCTTACTTGCTTTTAAACAGCCTCAACAACAAAAGCTCTCTCATTAATCTTTTTATCTTCAGCTTTCTTTTCTTCCATTTCATTAGAAAATTGTTCTCGAAGAAGAGTCATACATCATTCGGCATGATGACCAGACTGGTCACATCTTCCACAAAATTCTTCCAAACATTCAAATTGATTCTTTTTTGGCATGTTTCTAATATATTGAGAATTCACCTTTTCAACTTTCATTGAATATGGAAGGATACTCATTCTTCTTTCGTTATTTCATCCACTTTTCTCAAGCCTTCTTCCAGGTAGAGATAAATTGTTCCATCAATTATAAGCTCTATGCCCATACATTCCACAACACCAGCAATAGCCCTCAAATCATGATTTTCTATTAAATAAAGATCTTTCATTATAGAAACTTTGTTGAGGTTGATAACTTCTTTTAGCTCTAGGAAACTCAGGATGTAGGCTATCTCTTCTTTTGAGTGAGTTTTCAATTTTTGTAGGATTGAATGGTTTCTCACATCCTTTCTCCACCCAAGTTTTACTGATACTTTTTCCATAACATGAAATATTATAAGAATTAGATAAAACAATATTTTTGATAGGAGAAGATTTCACCTGATTCTCATTATAAGCCTTTCCAGCAGTCTTGGAAGTCTCAAATTTTACGTCAGTGGCTTTGTGGAAGTTTTCATTCATCTTCCTTAGGGAATTTTCGAACTCAATAACTTTTGATTTCAACTTTTTGACCTATTATTCTTTAATTTCCAGCTTCTTTCTAAGATCTTCTATCATCATTACTTGTTCAGAAATTCTAAGTTTGTGACTTAAAATTTCTTGAATGTATTCATCTTCCTTCATGTTAACATCATTACTTCCATCATGATCTTCTTCATGATTTTTCTTCATCACACGAATTTCTTTCTTAAGGGATTTGTTTTCCTCCAAACATGCAAGACGTTTCGATCATAGTTGATATTATCTATAAGATTCTTCACCACCTTCTTCACTTTCTGAGGAATCATTTGTTTTCTCAACTTTTGCAATGAAGGTTATGAATCATTCTCTACTTTAATCTTATGAGGAATCATTGTTAGATGATTCGGATTCAACCTTCTTGACCGACATACTTATTCTCTTTCCATAAAACTTCTTATTGAGTTCTTTAGAAGTCTTCTCTTCTTTTTCATTCTTGTTATACTTCTTCCATTGAGTATTCTCTTTAGAAACAACTTGATATTCTCCAACATTCTTCATTGGGAAACTCATAGAAAATTTCTTGATTCCACCGCACTCAAAACATTTGAGAGGATGTTTCCCTCTATATTTTCCTCTTCCTCTTCGGTAGTTCTTGGATATGAGGGGCATGATTTTTTCATTCAAATCTTCATATTCTTTATCAACAGACTCACAAGGATCAGCTTCATCATTATATTATATTTTCATCATTCTCATAGCTTCAAAATCCATTTCAACTTTCATCTTCTTCTTAATGATAGGAGCTTTCCTTATTTCATAAGCAACAAAAATGTTGTGAAGTTCATCAAGAGATAAATCATCCTTATCTTCTAAAGATGAAATATTAGAATGAAACCTGTCTAGAAAGTATCTCATAAGTTTCGTCCCAATTGTAAAATCTTCCAAGTCTTCTCTGAATCACCTGATGTTGCAAACAATTTCATTAACTCCGGGGAAGTATTCATCAATTGTTTCACCATCTCTCATCCTGATGTCTTCAAACCTACTATGCCAGATTTGTAGCTTGGATTCCTTGACTTTTTTGTTTCCATTAAAAACACTTTCCAGCTTAGCCCACATGCCTTTTGATGTTGTGAGACCCATCACCTTCTGATAACCATTTTCTGATAAGGACATGAGAATATAATTCCTAGCCTTTCCATCAACTTCTATGTCCCTCTTGTCGGAAAATTTCATAGGATCATTTTTCTCAATAGGTGGAAAGCCAATAGTGGCAGCATCAACAACTTCAAGGACATGAGATATAAGATAAGGAATCATCCTATTTTTTCATCCATAATAATTCTTTCCATCGAATGTAAGAATTCCTCTACTATTGACAGAATTGATATTCTTCTTGAGAAGGGAAAAAGAACAAGGGAACCTTGCTCTGATACAACATGAAGTTCCAAGGATTGAATGTCAACTGAGAAGGGGGGGGGGTTGAATCAGTTGATATCTTTTTATAAGTTTCAAAACTTTATGAAACTTAACCCTTGGAACCTGTTAAGATTTATTTCCTTATCCACATTTAACAAGTAACCCAACCATGTAAGAAAGGTAAAGCAAGAAAAGCACACAAGAATTACAAGGTACGGCCTCAATAAGAGAACCTACTTCCTTGCCATAGCCACTCCCGTGGGTCTATGGAAATCAACTATAATGAAGAAGAGAATACAACTTGTGCCAACTCCCGTTGGACACATTCTATCTCCCGATAAGAAAGATTATACTCACTCCCTTCAGTTTATAATGTCTCCATAAATAAAAATTGAGCCAAACATAATAAAAAGACATTGTCAAGCCGCTCCACAAAATGATCACTCCAAATATTCAATCCAATTTCTTGGATCTGATTTTTTGAAACTTAACTTCTCCGCAAGAAAACTATGACTCTAAAAAATCTCACTCTGAATCTTCAATCTGAATTTCTTGAATCTGGTTATCTGAAACCGGTCTTCTCAGCATGGAAAATGTGACTCCGCAGAAATAAAAACTTTGAATAATCAATCCGAATTCCTTGAATTCGATGTTCTGAATCAGAATTTCTCAGCAAGATAAAAATGATTCTGCAGAAATTCTCACTTCAAAAACTTAGTACGAAATTCTTGAATCTGGTTTTCTTAACAAAGAAATGATGACTCAGCACAAAAGCTCACTCTGAATTCTCCAGTGCTCCGCCTTTTCCACATGCGTAAAAAGTTGTTAATGAGAAAATGATCTTAGAACATATTTATAGGCAACTCTGAATAAAAAGGTGGGATTCTTGAAAAACTTTCCCGCTTCCTCAAATCTCAAAAACTCCACAAATCTATCGCATTTAATCTTCAATATTTGAATTATTCAAATCTCCTTAAATTTCTCTGAGATTTATGCAAAGTTGAAGAAGGGGTTTTCTTGAACTCTTCATATCTTCCTCAAAATGATAAGGCTAGATCTTGGTTCTGATTTTAGGTTCAGGAAAACTGGTTGAGGAAAACTGGTCCAGGAAAACTGGTTCAGGAAAAATGGTTCAAGAAAACTGGTTCAAGAAAACTAGTTCAGGAAAACTAGTTCAGAATTGTCATTCTGAATTTCTGGCTAAAGATTGTCATTCCAAATTTCTGTCTCATGATTGTCACTCCGAATTTCTGGTTCAGGAATTCAACTCTGAATTTTTGGTTCAGGAAGTCTACTCCGAATTTTTTGTTCAGGAAGTCCACTCTGAATTTTGGTTCAGGAAATAGACTTCAAACTTCTAGCTCAGCAAGTAGACTCCGAAAATCCGGTTCAGGAAATAGACTTCAAACTTCTGGCTTGGGTAGACTCTAATTTTTTGGCTCAGATAGACTCCAAAAAACAAGTTCATAAGAACTAGTTCAGGAAAACAAGTTCCGAATAACTGGTTTCGAATTTCCTCAGAATTTTCCTTAGTGAAAAAAAACTCAATCCTCTTCACCATTTCTTCAACATCTTTTAACATGAAACTTTTTATGATTTGTGAGAACTATAAGTTCAGAAAAGCATCATCTGATTTGTTTAAGAAAGTTTGAGACACTTTCTTAACTTCTGAATTATAATTCATAAAAAAATTCTTCTTTAAGAAAAACTTCTGCAACCAACAACTTCAAATTTCTGTAACTCAAAAACATTCTTCAACAAAAAGATTAGTTGTCAAAAAATTAAAAAAAATGTTAAAAAAACACCATAATGGTTCTTCATGAATCCCTTAAAGGGGGAGTTCCCAGAGTTTCTAAGGATGATGATGATGATGGACTTAATCATAGGGTCGGGGTAAGAAGCCCTTATATCCAACCTATGGCAGCAACATTGGGGGTGTGGTGGGCTTGTAGCCCGACCTAAGGCATAGATAGGGTATGATGACTTTGATGACTGACCTGTAACTGAGACATGGTATTGACAGCCATGTGTCGTGACAAGTGATGGAGATGGGATGTGAAATATTAGTATCTTGATCCGAATCGATTCTCTAAGACTTAAGAGAGAACATTCACACACATGTGGCTAGCTCTTGGTTGCTTCTAACTCCCCAAAATGATCATTCGGACATAGAGCATATGTATATAGGGTTAGGGATCAATGTGTCTTCACTAGAACACAGGTCATCGATACATGGTTGTTTATGATTTCTTGGGAATTTATTTTGATCATTTTTTACACCAGTTATACATGTGCACATACTTTAAAGATGGATTTGTGGTGTCTTGTTGAGTTTATTACCCACACCATGCATGTGCATATCAATGTGAATTAAAAAATTATATTTCTAGATCTATGTAAGGGCAATGGGCTTATAGAAAAGAGTTGATCTATGGATCATGAAGTAGGTAGTGAGAGGAGGATGGACTTTAAGAAGACTCCACTATTTCTATTTGTTTATCTTCTTAAATTTTATAAACTCTGGTCTGGAATTCCCCATTGGGAGCATGATTTAATAATTTATATGACATGTGTTTCAAATGTAATTACATTAAGATAATTATTCTTTCTATTTATATTCTGATAGTTTTATTATGTTTATGGGGTATTACTTTTATAATCGAGGATATAGTATCCCCACGAACGACATTCATACCCTTGATAATAGTCAGAAAGATCTTGTGTATTGGTTGGTGTGCAAGAGTTATTGTGTCTTTTCAGCTTGGACATGGTGGTTTGGGTTTTGGAATTATGTATTTGATCAACCTATTAAATTACTTCCACATTAGGATAATCATGAAGGGAACAAATGAAATTTTCTTCTTTCTTAAGATAAATTCCAATGTAAGGTATCAGTCTATCATGTTTGTTTAAGATCCTCTTTTTAGGGGATTTAATCCACCATATTGTCTCATGTTATAAATTTAACATATAATTGAGCTTATAATTATTTCATTTGGATTCTTATTACTTCCACCTAATCAATTTGTATGAACCATATAATTCCCTAAAACCATACAAAACTCATATCTTGGGTTATTAATTCAAATTTAAATCCAACTATATTCACTCATATCTATATAAATTCTATGCATAAGGTAAATGAAACTCATTCATGAAATGAAATAGTTATATGAATTCAATAATCCTATGAAGTGTAGGCTTTGAATTATAGATATTAAGCCCCTAATTCTCTAGACAAGGCATAAGCCTTTTTAAATGTAATGTAGTTTGACCTAATGTCTGAAAACCCCAATGTTATTTTACCCAATAAAGACAACAATTACACACAATTCTACCACCTAATATGAATAAAATGAAACCAATATTTAAATTAAACCTCATTAAATAATTTATCCCAAAATTCATGGTAGATGAAAATTTGATCAATTATATTACCTAGAATGTAACTCCTTAGATACATGTATGAAAAATTATAGAAGAAACATAACATTTTAAACTAAATCATACATCGAGACATTATGTAAAAACTATGTTAATTAATATATCAGGGATACAAAATAAATCAATATTTTGTTTTATCCTTTTTTATTTTTCATATAACCCATTTTTAATATAGTTGAGGGAAAATATTACATGAGCCTCTCTCACCCCAACATTTATGGGAAGGCAAGACACCATTTGGGAAAGTGGAACATGAATTGAGTGGTAGACTCATGCCCCAAAACTTAGTTGTGGTGACCCAATTGTACTATTGAGCGATCCACCTTGAATGAGAGAGGTATTTTGTAGTGTCCCTAGTGTTCACATATACCCTTTATGCTGATCATAAATGATCCTATGACTATTTTCTATGTTATTTTGAAAAACTACCACACAATAGGTTTAGGATAACTGGGGATTTAAGAATTGGGTCAGAGAAATAGATGATTTGTGATCAAAATAGATATTTAATGTCATTTAAAGACTAAATAATTAGAAAATGTTTAAGAATGAACAAAAGAATTCTGATTTTTAAATGATGTAATATTACATCTTAGTTTAAAATAAAGGAGGTCCTTAACTGGAATTAATGTCCAATTTTGATCCTCAATTATTGTTTACCCTGTAGCCATCATGAGTCACATCCATTTGAATCGCTCATCAAAAATATCACCAACCACCCTAAGGGACATCATAATAGACTAAAATTGATTCTAAAATGGTGAATCTGGTCTGAGAAGAGAATAAAAAAAATAGATCGCCGATAATAATAAATTAACACAGAGGCCAAAACCACCAGAATAAAGACACAAAATATAGATAAACATAGAGAACCCAAAAAAACTAAAAAATTACATTACAAAAGAAAATAAAAGAAATTTTGCTATAACAGGTTTTGGGTTTAACAAAATGGATGAATGAAGAATGGTAGATATGAGGTTCAACAGGACACTCGACTATAGAAAACAACTGTAAAATATTGTAATAAAATAGAAATGATATCTCTACATATTATGATAAGTTAATAAAATGGTAAATAGTGTATCCATGACACCTACAAACCCCTTAATAGACCTAAAAAAGAATCATCCCCATTGAGATAAGAAACGATGGACATCATTAGGAAGAAAGGTGCAAAATTAGCAGTGGAAAAGAGGATGAAGACCAGAAAAAATGCATCTAGTTGAACTGCCGCTACGAGGGCGAAGAGCTAGGTCACTGAGTAGGTCATACCCTAGATCAACCAACAAATAAATATGATCGATACACCACTAAAACATAAAATAAATACTTCTCCATCAATGATATATCCATGGTTGCGTTAGATAATGACCAATGACAACCATAGTTGAAGAAAAGGAAGAAAACTCCAATAGGAATGTGATAGATAAAGAAACCCATAGACATTGGAGGATGGGAATGCCTTGGAATTCATCGGATTCCAAACCCTTATAGTGATTTATAAACAACTAGTATTTCTCTCCATGAAATTACATGTTATTTGATTTATTTTTATATTGAAAAATAATGCGTTGATTATTAATTTAAAAAATTAAAAGGGTAAATATTAAATGTGTAATAAAACAATGGGATATTGTTTAACAGATGATAAAACATTTTAAAAATAATATTTTAAATAATTATATAAATCTAGAGGATGAAAATTAGAGAAAATATAATTTAAAAAATGGTTTCAACTCATTCTAAAAGAAATTGAATGAATGTGGACAATCAAAATAATTCATCATCAATTTGGAAGTAGGAGAATCTAGTTTTACATATATTCTAATTGTTAAATTCATGAAACATATTAACCTAGAAAAAAATTAAAAACAACATTAGTAAAAAAAACCTAATATGCATTGACATATTCTTTGAGCTTTCATAAAATGTAGGAGAATTTACTATATAAATTGTACAAATATACTTGTTCGTTCCATTGCATATAATGTAAGGATAAAAATTCTTACAATAAATATTGAATTGCAAGGTTTGTATAACTCTTTAATTAATTTTTAAATATATAATGATAGGGAACCTCTACAATATGTAAAAAATTTATCCTTATTGATTGTTTGGTTTTAGATTATGATATTACAAAAAAAATCAATATTATAGTTTGAAAATTTAAAATATACTAGAATAATGTACCGAAATTATTGAACTGGTTGTAGATATATCTAAAATGTAATCTTGTTGATTTTCATATTAAAAAATAATATAAAATTATTTTATAAAACTATACATATTTGTGCAGATACATTAATATATATTACAGTTGTTTCAATATCAATATCATCATCAGTCAACTTACATTAACCTAGAATATATATACAAAAGAGGGATAATTTCAATTAAATTTTTTCTTATTAAATATTTAATATAGAAAGTATTAAGATACACATATTTTCATGTACCATTTTCATGCATACATATAACCATATCTCCATAAATTGTATTTAAATTATGTATATAATATTGAATGCATTGATATTCATACACCTTTAGCTATTTTATGTGATGAAACCAAAGCCTAAACCAAGTGATCCCTCCTGGGAGACCTCAAATTAATGTAACCTAGAAGAAAACAAATGATACAAAAGCAAAGGAAACTTTTAAGAAAAAAACCAAAGTGTTTTTATAATTTATTTTGATTTGAAAATCCTGAATAATAAAATTTTATGGTAACATTTATTATTGATTTAATTATATTATGTATGTAAATTAATACACATGAAACAATTATCTTCGTTACTAATTTTTTTTATTAAATCATATTAATATCAATATAATATTAGTACATGGACATACATAGAAAATAATGGAAAACCATTCTTAGGGAAATAGTTGAATTGCTGAATATGATTTGTTGTATAGGGCCTCATAAAAAGTAGATATAAAATATATTATATTCTTGTATTTTGAATTTGAAAATTATATTAATATTTGCTAAAAACATACCAAAAATTAGTATAAAGTAATGGTTATTTTTCAATGGTAATACAGACTGCGAACTATCACACAACACTACTATAGTTGAGGAATAGAGAGGATTATTATTTTATAATATTCATATAAGACTCTTTTTTATTCTCTTGGGTGAGGTATTGGAAACTTTTACATTTCTTTATTAGAGAGTAATACCTAAAAAATGAATTGTCTAGTAGGAGATTAAAGTAATAAAATGTAAAACTGGATGGTCACATAGAAACCACATTGTTAAATAACTATTAAATAGAGGGTCAAACTAACCATTGATTGTCAAATATGATAATGTAATTCAAAATGAACATTGTATTTTACAACAACCGTAAAAATTTGGAGTTTTTTCATCAACGTTTTGAATTAAATTAAGAGAATTTAATGATCTGAAACCAATAGACGAACCAATTATATATGATAAAATTTAAATTGTTACATAATTAAAACATATCTAAAAAATATTTAAAATATTAATAAATTCAATATTAAATGAGTTGAATTTAGATCAAACATAAAAGTTTTATGTGGTTGTTTTTCACAGATTTCTTCCTTGGAGAACACATTTTTATTGGTATAAATTTTTTAAAATGTTTTAATGGTATCATATTGATACTATAAAGAGATTTTTTGGATAGAAGCTTTGGAATTATTGTAGGATCAAAAAATAAACACAACATACACAGTAGAAGTAATTGATTTGAACTAAAAAACATTTATGGTCGTTTTTTAAGGAGAATAAAAAAATATGTGTAGAAGGTATTTGTTAGGCAGATAAGTGAAATTTATTTTCTAGGGAACAACATATAGATTATGTAAAATAAAAATATATAAATTGTTTGATAACAATGAGAACAACATGAGTATATATATGACATACATAGTATGCACAAAAATTGTAGAATAGTATGATATGTTTGTTTCCATAATGTTTAACGTTGAAAAATGCATACATATATTGAACAATTTCAATAGGGAAAAATCAAATTCATTGATTGAATGAATTTCCCTAAATGGTGCAGACATAAATTATATATTCAATTATTTAATCAAGGATAAAAATATATAATCTCTTGAAGAATCAATTAAAAAGTGTATGACCTAAATGATTGAATCTGTTGAACGACCTATTATTTTTGGAAGTATATACAAATCACGAAGAAAGTAAATATGATATTGATCTGTAAAATGTTCTAACATAACAAAACTTAATGCTGTAAAATAAAAGTAGTTTAATCTAGTCAAACAATATTTCATTCGTTGAAGAAAAAATGTAAGAGTGCACAAACATCAAATTATGGAATAAATTTTAGGATTAATTGAAACAAAAAAATATAATTACATAAACCATTCTGACATAATTATTAATTGGACATACAGTAAGTAAATAGTACACCTTTCTAACTATATTTTAAAAGGTGAATATAATTTAAAGCGTTATTATGTTTTATTGGAGATCAATTTCATAGAAATGTAGAATGATTTTAAACCTAAAATACATGTGATGGAGTCGGTGAATATTGAGACCAAAAAAACTGTAATGAACCTATTTAATCCTTTCAGTGGTTTTGGAATGATCAAACAATCAGAGATGATGGAATAGAATGGCCTGACAACCATGAGTCAGTTGGTAAATGAGGATACCCTCATAATTTATGGTTTATGCATAGGTAACACAAAATGGAAGTTGATAAAATAATACTATTAATTCAAGTATCCCTGAGACAAATACGTAGGCAGAGGAGAGAATCTAGAAGGTGGATTCAGGTAGTTGGAAGTCAATGGAAGAGATTTACAATGAGATAGAGGGATTTACAATATAAGGAGGGTTGGAAATGGGGAATGAAAGAGATGGGTGTTGGGAGAGTATGAGAATGAGATCAGAGGGATGGGATAGGGAGGCAAGGATGGGGATATGGGGAGGGAGAGGGAGATAGAAAGGGAGACGGGGGAGCGGGGAGTTAGGGTATCATATAGGGGGGAAAGTATGGGGGGAAGATGATCCTAATGGAATGAGTGGGGATGTGAGGAATGGAAAAAATATAGGGGAGACAAGGTAAGGGGAGATGGAACATGGACTAGAGCCATGGGAATTAGTAATGCTAATAGATTTATAATTAATTAATTATAAAAATGCTACAAGAAATAACATTAAAAACACCCCAGAAAAATAAATTAATATCCCAAGATAACATAATATTTAATTTATAATAATTTATAAATTATTGAATAAAAATTTGAATTTTTACAAATAAAAGTTATTTTTTATTCATATGGAATCTTACATAATCTTCATATTGAAATTTGTAGCTTGTTTCATGATCTATCATTTTTAAAAGTAGATAATTATATTGTGTATTATATAAATCTTTCAGTTCCTATTGTGTGGTATCAGAAAATATCACTTATATCATAATAGTTATACTATTCTCTATTTTGTGGATGAGGCATGGGAGTATCAATCCCAATGTTAACATATGGTACATTATGATATGTATAAAGCTAAAGGATTTATACTATGTTTTCTTTTATGAAATTGTATACCCTATAACACTATCATATCATGTCATATTATATTTCATGCCTTAAGATTACCCACAATTCATTATCAACTTCATTTTATATGATATCCAAAAATGACTCCAATACAATTCTTTATTTCTTTATTTTTTAGACTTAATTTCATGACTTATGAATCATAGATAAGCTATGATACAATTTAAGTGTTTTTATGGTATGAAGAACATGTTTTGAAAGAAATGGAATTTAATAGAACCCTTGTATTCCCAAGTTCATCATTCTATGAAAACTAGAATTTAGTATATAAATAAAATGAAAAGCATGTTTATATATCACCATGATTTTCAAAACCAATATCTTCATTCATGGTTATTGATGAAGATTGTATAGGAATAGCCAAAGTAATCTTTCCTCTATGTTGTAACCATGAATTGAACACATCCATAATGCTAGGTGGGATCCTCCCCACATCATAGATATGATACTATCTATCAAGAGTTAAGGAAGAAGAAAGAAGAGAGTAATTAGAGAAATAAAATAGTGATATTAGGTTGGAAACACATGAATGAATTCCAATATAAACATATTATCCTTTTTATATACCACTGTAGGAATATCCTAAAACACACAATTATTTACTCATGTATTATATAATGTACGATTAAATGTATTTAGTTACAACTCTTGTAACCATTGATCAAATGAATTCTATCAAAAAAATTATATTATGAAATATATATAGTCAATGATATATATACATGGATGATCCCCTGCATCAATAATTAACATTATTATTATCACTAATAATAAAACCCATGTGAATCATATATTATAGTCACAACATTATGATGATAATATATCATACTATATGATATAAACAAGAAATGGTACTAAGATATCCCCTTATTAAAATAATTGATATGACTATGAATGGCATAAGAATTTGATATTTTCAAATATACTATAACTATGAAAAACAAAAAGATATATTATAACATTTCTCATATACACATTAGGTTATATTTCCTATATCATGGTATGAGGGAATCATTAAAATCATTGCAACATAGGGAGGGATTGTGTGTTGAGGATATATTCAATCACAAGATCAGCATAATGAGTATCATTTAGAGGACCTTCATGATTTTTTAATTTAGATTCGACATCATTCCGAGGACCTATACTTTATTTATTTACATGATTTCATGGGTAATACCTTTTTTGTTGTAAATTTATTGTTTTCCATTGTGAAAAAGTCCTCTCATTTAGTAACATATCTTATCCTTTATAAGACCACTATAATATATACCCAAGGGAATTTCACAAGAGAGATTGGCTTAATCAAAATATGGAGTACCTCATGTTGTAATAGTGGGTTCTCTAGACCCATCGATGCTGCACTTTTTATTACCAAATTGTGTATACAAGTTAGATATACATGATGTTTTTTACCATTATACTGTAGGCTTTTATGCATCCAGTATCTAATGGTAATGTTCATAGATTAAATTTCATAAAAAAAGGATATAGAAAATCTCAAGCTATAATAGTAACCTTGAGATACCATGAAATTATTCATAAACAAATTTTATATGGTTTAGATACATCTTGATAACTAGAAATAGTAGGTGTTTGACTATCAGGTTATGGGGGTACATAATCATTGACACTTCTTCTCATGATGTTGACAATTTTTCATCTCTTATAGTTAGATCACAAGTAAATACCCTCCCAAAAGAACATCACATATTTTAGGTGTCATTGATTGTTCTTATCTATGAGTTCATGTAATGCTCTCCTGACTTGA
Organism: Viscum album; assembly: GCA_963277665.1. NCBI lineage: Eukaryota > Viridiplantae > Streptophyta > Magnoliopsida > Santalales > Viscaceae > Viscum > Viscum album. The sequence continues at coordinate 481,335,525 of OY728141.1, forward strand.
GATCATTTTGAATGTGTTCTATTTGATCCGGTACTTTGATACAAGTTGAAAACCATGGTAATGAAATCATTGTGAGGTGGTTTGTGCTGAGTGCATCATTAGTGGTATGGAATTGGTTGAATGGTCAATAATGGATTTGTCACTTCTAAGTTAAGGATGTTATATATCTTAGGAATAGTTGATCAGGATGGTAGTACATTCATATGACCATGAACATGGAAGTCAAGGTTAAATTCGTCTGGCTAGATCAAAAAATAATTAATCTATAATAGGATGATGCAACGGTTGTGCATCCTACATTATGATTTATTAAAGACAGAAAGATTATATTACATAGTGTGTGTTCTTAGGTTGGTTTTCGGTAATGTTAATATCCTTTTATCTTTAGGTTCCATGATGGGTTGCTAGATCCCGATCTTGGTTTTTGAATAATTTTCAATATTATTGAGATAAGGTCCTAGATGGACAAAAACAATATTGTATTCATGAATTAGACATATTTAGTTGAATAGTAGTTTCGCACATGGTGGGACCCACCACTGGGGTTTTGGATTTTACCAAGGATAAACGATCACGAATTGAATAAATAAATTCATATTGTCCAAGTTAAGAACAATTGGAAGTGAATTTATTTATTAAATTTATTTACAAATTTTAATGTAAATACGTGGAAATATTAATTGAATGAATGTTAGTTTAAAATATTCCAGATTTCTTTAATATTTGCGAGAATGAAGAGTTATGATAATAGATCAGGTATTATCCTGAAATATGTTTATTATGTTATAAGAAAGTGATAATAATATTTATGACTCAGTTCAGTTGTCATAATATGTCATTCATCGAGTGTTAATTATTTAGGGGTTAGATAGGCAAAACGAGATAATATCTTAACAACTTATAAATAGAGGAGGATAAGGCTTTATAAAAAACTCTTCACATCCACTCTCTCTCCTATTCTCTCTTCCACATTCTAGATAGAGAAAATTTGGATCTATGAGTTATGATTGATCTTTCTATCTTACATCATAGGCATAGAGGTGCGGTGATCATCGAAGCATCAAATGTGTCATTGGAACTCCTCGATGAGAGTAGGATTTGGACGATAAGCGCACACACATATTTTTTATGCATGTGTAGAAAATATAGAGGAATTCGTCTTTGGATTATTTGAGTAGTGATCACCAATGATGAGAAGACCTCAAATGTGTATTTAGATCAAACAAGGTATTTATGGTTTTTATTTTTTACTTAAATCTCTTCACATGGGATCCTCGTCCAATATCAGGAATCGTTTCACCAACGATGACAAGATCATTCCAATAGTTGGTGGAATATTTTTAAAATCCCATCATTGGGGTTTCCATTGTGTGCTCAACTCCTTCAATTGTTATAAGAGTGAGGCATGAAAGAGTATAATTCAAAGAAATAATAAATTTTCTTTATATTTTAAGAGGCCGTGGTTCTAGTCCCAACACTAAAAACTTTGAGTAAATCCAACATCATATTGTCATGTTATGGCCAAACAATGTTTTAAATACAAATTTGAAACTCACATTATGAGTTTTTTTAATGAACATATATATTTAATATATAGGTTGATATACTCGAACACTGGATGGAAATATGATTGCTGGAATAGGTTTATCCTATCGGTGTAATATTTCCACATATTTTTGGAAGTTAATAAAATTATTTTTTTAATTAATTGTATTAATTAAATAATAAATTTCATAATAATTATATTCAATAGGACTAATTTTTTTTAGCATAAAAAAATTTAAAAGGGGTGGATGGTTTTTTGGGTCAGAAACCAAACAAATAAAAAAGGTAAAACGGATTGACCCATGCTTCCATTGTTCAAAAAAACAAAATAATTATTTTTCTAAGTCCATGGGTGGGTTAGATCTTTCCCCCTATCCCCCTTGCATGGCACCTAGGTCCACCGGCCGCCAGGCCACCCTCTACTTTCGAGGCCTCCCTCCTTGCACGACCTCCGCCACCTCCGGCTACCCTATTATCTGATAGTCAATTCCCTGCACCTACATGCCAAGGACCATGGCCGACCTAACCTCGAGATCTCCTACCCCGACCAGCCTTGCTCCAGGCCACACCCCGCGTGTTAGATCCTTCGTCCTGTGTGTTCGCATCATTTCAGATCTAGCCACACCACCCAAGAGATTGTCTACAGCCGCGACCATCACCTTTTCCATAGCATGTGCCGCCTCGATGATTAAATAATTTATTAAATTAATTTTTGGTTATAAAATTAAATTAATTCCTATATCGGATCATGAAATTTATTGAATTAAAAATTAGATTGAGTATTTATTTTATTAAAATTCCCTTAGAAATTATTTAATGAAAGTTTATTCTTAATTATCTATTTATTTTAAATACATGAGTTTAATATGTATGGACTGGTAATGAGCTATAGAATAACCAATGTATATATTGTGAATGTTCTATTTTTTAATTAAATTATTACACTAGTTTTGTAATAGGTATTTTAAATAAATGGTGTTTTGTGAATCGTTAGCGTTATTATTTGTATAATGACCGATGTCTTCATTAATGAGTTGTATTTTATACTCCCCAAAGCCCCTCACTTACAAGCGAGTATTTTTGTCTAATGATGATGGGATTAGAGGCACAGTTCATGCAGAGCTATGGTGACACACCAAACCATAGTTGGATGTAATATATAGGTAAATGATGATTTTTGAGTTGCAAGCAACACGAATCAAGGTATAAACCCTACGGTCAATGTTGATTCGTTATTCACTATATGGATTTACCATTATTATTGTCTCATGATTATTTCATCATATTATTTTTACATGGTTTATTATGTTTTGAATGTTTAGTTTACGCACAATCACATAGAATAATAAACAAACATGCACAGATAAAATGAACAAGTGACACGATGAATATATTCTATTTATTGAATGGTCAATTGTGAGTGAGATCATATAGTACAAGAATATAAGATAAGAAATTATTTATTTCATCATATAAAAAAGATAAAACCCTCAATGAAATATTATGTCATAATAGTGTTCCATCATTCAAATTTGGAATAAACTCGGTGTTTGGGGTGCTCATAATGCCAAAACCGAGGGTGCCTTTTACTACTGGGGATTTTATATGAGGGTGGTGGGTTGAATTAGGTAAAATTTTAGTAATGATTAGTAAAAGATAACTTGATATAATTTTATAGGCAAGTTCTTAATAAATCATTTTTTGATTTTAGAAGCTCGACATCACTCAACAGATTCAATGAACCCAAAGTTAATATGGTTGGATATTCAAATGCCTACACTAAACCCTCCAAGTTGTTGTGTAGAAAAATCATAAAAAATATGAGGGGGGGGGGGGGGGTTCAAGAACCCTTTCCACTAAAATAATCAATTGAAAGAGTGTTCTTATTCCTACATATAGGGTTCCAATAATTCTCAAAAATAGTGGGAGGAATTTAATGGAATAATTATTTAATAAAAATTTCAACACTATAAAATGAGATAATGTACTAATCTATTAGAATTTACATTTTGTAGAAAATGGACTGTTATACAACAAGTAATACTATGATAAAAAATGGAAAATGTAGATTTCCAAACTGGAATGAATTTCCATGTGTAGTAGAGGAGCTTGTGTAGAATACTATGATATAAGAAATTAAAGGTGATGGGGTCCCTTATACTAGTAAATCTACCTCAGGAAGTGAGGGTGTAAAATTATTATAAGAGACTCATGTATATTGTAGATTATTTCTATGTAATAATATAATCATCAATCCATGATACAAGTTGAGGTCAATACATTGGGACATGGGTGATATAACATGAATTCTCAGCTCTGAGATGTAAGAACCAGGATCATCATTTCAGGTATGTTTTTCCGTTTCTGGTTGTTTTTGAGAAAAAGAGGAAAATATGGAAATTTCTTAAGTACACGTTGTGTACATTATAATTACACGTCGTGTACTTTGATGCATCGCTAGGCCATGTGCGGGTCATGTCAAGGACACACACACACGGTGTGTAGGGTCGATGTGGATATCACTTAAAGCGGAGTAATGAAAGGCCACGTACACACCATGTACCCCAAAAGTACACATCGTGTACTATTTTTTCATGTAAAGGACCGGGGTCGCGCCTGACAAACAGAACTAACTTCTTCTTCAGGTTCTTCATTCGAGAGAACCCATATGGCTGCAGAACTTCTCCGAGCCCCCGAGCCTCCGTCCGTTCTCCAAATCTGCCGCCATTGATTGCATTGGACCCACAGCGGTAAGCCCTTCCTTCTCCTAGAGCTTTGTTTTCCAATTCCTCCTCTTTCTCAAGATATCGTGGGTTGAGCATTTTGTGCGTTTTCGTAGATCTCTGTCATTCTAAGGAGAGTCAAGCCTTGTGGTTCAAGTATATCGATCTCCTAGGATCTAGGTAGGTGGTTTGTTCCTTTCTGTAGGAAGTCTTTGAATATTTTGTGCAATTCCATCAATTCCCTTGAATGGGGTATTGTGTGTTTCCGATTTTTTTCCCTTGCTGTTTTCCTTCATTGCTTTATTGCTTGAGTAGAGGTCAATTCTTGTGAGTAGGGTAATTTTTAATGTGTTCTAGATTTTTTTCCATGCATGTTTTGCCTTTTAGGCGTTTTTCAAGTTGCCATGCCTAGTTGTAGGATAGTGGGACTTTTGTAATGTTATGCTCTTGTGCCTTAAGAATGTTAGCCAAGTAGTTTTTGAGGTTTACTTGGGGCGATACGCACGCTATGCATGTTTGTTTTACACAGGACTGTGAGAACCTAGAGTAGTGGACTATTGGGAGAATGAACGTAAGGAATTCTCCAGAGTGTCTAATTAATTCAATGCGAGACCAAAGGGGGAATTGAAAATTAGTGCTTCCTCAGAGATTCTGTAGTTCCTCGATGCAGGCCACATGGGGAATGAGATGTTGAGTGATTCTCCAGAGAAGATTTAGTACGATATGAGACCACAGGGAGAATTGATGGTGAGTGCTTCCTCATAGAGTCTATTCTTCAGCTGAACTAGAGGGGCGAGACTGTGTATGCCTCCCAGAGGGATGCTAGTACTTGTATGTTGAACCATAAGGGTTAGGCTGTGAGAACTGCCCAGGGGGTTATTTGTTGTTCTACTTGTTGATTGGATGTTACTTTTATACTTTATATGCTAGACACTGTGGATTGTAGCTGCTGTGTGCTTTCCTGTTTACTACTTCCTATACTTTTATTTTCCATGTATTCACTTACTGTTACACACAGTTCTTTGGGTGGTTGCCTAATGGGACCTTGTCTCACACCCTATTTGGGACATTATTTTGGGCCCTAGAAGACTATATTGCTGCAGGTATAGATAAGGAAAGTGCCCTTCCACTTCAGGCACGTGACTTGCTGTGAAGCTGGAGAGCATGAGACCAAGCTATGGCTTGCGATTCTGAGGAGTTTACCTATTTTATTTTTCAATTTGGTTTTGTATTGTATTTAGCATTGTGAATTGTTTGGATGCTTTCCTAGACTTATGTATCAAGAATAATTTTATATACATGTGTGCGTTCTCCGGTTTTTTACTATTAGTCTTCCGTTGTTTATCGTTTACTCTTGTATGGATGGTTATGGTTTCTGCTGTTGTCTTTTTTTTTTCTTCTGATGTGTACTTTGTCAATGAGGGAATAGTTTCCCCACTATCATAGACAAGTCCCTCGCTACTAGTCGGTAGCATCTAGAATTTGGGGAAATGCTCTTGAGACCATGTGACCAACCGGGTACGAGGTGCCTCTGGGTGGATTCCAGAACCGGGATGTTACAAAGTGGTATCAGAGGGTTTCTATTCTATTGATTTACTATTTGGAGCCTTTATCTAGGGATATAATAGATTTAGTACTTGGAATTAATCTATGTTCGGGAGTAGTTAACCCGTGTACAGGGAAAATCCAATCTACCTCGCTTATTACAGTTTTCTCGTTTTGTTATGTTACAATTGATCTGATTTCACCTAGAGTGATTCACATGTTTGTGTTGGTATTTTTGTTGATATTGTGGTTGTATTTCTGTCACAACCTGATGAGATGAGGGTATTACATCTCATTCATCATATAGGAACTTGTTAGAAATCACATTCCATCCATTCATTCCATGAAATCTAGGGTGTATTAGCAATTGCAAGTTGTTGTGATAGACGTTTTTTAGATTATGCATGCTCTTGTGATGGATGCTTTGATAGAATCCATGTAGTTTTATAGAGAGGATGTTTGTATTCTACCTTTCTTAAATGAATGCCAAATTTTGGTTCTTGAGGTGTTATGGGCCCTCATGAATCAAAACATGGTGGATCATTGAATTTTTTCCCTTATTAATGATATATAAGAGATTCCAAGATTTTATTCATGGGGATTATGGGCCCTCATAGATCGAAAGTTGGCACATTCATTATTGATCTTCAGTGTTTTTTGGGCTTCGGTGTAGTTTCAGAACTGCGGCCCGGAAAAACCCAAAATACAGAGCGTGTACTTTATATATACATGCCGTGTAGTTTTTAAACTGTGTCACTGACTGTGTGATCAGAAACACAGGTTGTAAAAAATCACCATGAACTATCCATGTAGGGTAGGTATATGTCGTGTAGTAGTGAGCGGTGTACCCAGCCGTGTCACTAACAACATGGGTCAGGGAACCTCGTGTAATACAAACTGTGTTTTGTATGAACACGCCGTGTAGTATTGTTCTAGGTACCAGGCCATGTCACAAACAACACAGGGGAGTGTTATCTCTTACTATACACGTCATGTTTGATTGGAACACACCGTGTATGGGTCATCCGTGTACCCAGCCGTGTCTCTAATAAAACGGGTCGGGAAGAATCTTCAAGTACATGTCGTGTTTGTTCAGAACACGCCTTGTATCCTTATCCGTGTAACCAGTCGTGTAACTGACAACACGGTTCGTTGAAACCTTGTCTACTACATGTTGTGTCTATAGGGAACATGCTGTGTTGTCTCAGTTTAAGAAGACCGTGTGGGTTAGAAATTCAGGGAGACTTGGGCAGAGGAATAGAGTTGAGTACACGCTGTGTCGAGTTTATACACGCCGTGTAGTCATGTTTTGTAAAACTTGAGTGTTTCCGTATCCTGTTTCCATTTCGTACTCTTTTATTCTCTGTCCATGATATTCCTGATCTAAGGTATGCTTTTGATCTTTTAGATCTATGCCTCCAAGACATCCTCCGGTTGTACGTCAGTTTCAAGATAGTCATCAAATGCCAGATATTGTTGATCAGGGACTTCCTGACAATCTTCCTGTCATGCCAGCCTTGGCACCTGCTGTCGTACCAGTTGCAGGCACTGATGCATAGTATAGGGAAGGATTTATGAGGATGATGCAGACCTTTTAGGGAGCACTGCCTCATACCACAACTATAGAAGACTTGATGAGAGTTTTCTAATAGCAGCATCCTCCTACTTTCTCAGGGGTAGGAGGACCACAGGCTGCAGAGTCATGGAAGGAAGCCATTCTGACTATCCTTGAGCATCTAGAAACGCCTCCAGAGAGGCGGGTCAAGATCTCTACCTATATTCTACGAGACTCCGCCAAGAGGTGGTGGGATATGAGCTCATAGGCGGTTCATCATCATGTTATGTCTTGGGAGGAGTTCCAGCACGTGTTTTACGACTACTTCTACCTGGAGACCCTAAGGGTCAATAGAGCCCATGAGTTCATGAGTCTAGAGTAGGTAATCTTTTTTTATGGAGTATTCCTCTCGTTTCACCAAGCTGCATCATTTCACACCCCTCTGTGGTGGAGATGGGATGTTCTTAGAATGTAAGTTTGAGGATGGTCTCAGGAGGTAGATCCACTCGCAGGTGAATATCTTTTAGTTGACTTTCATCACTTCCATCGTCAACCAAGCACTGATTGTAGAGCACAACCTAAGAGACTCCGGAGCTGCAAGCCAGTGGGTTCTGATTCTAGAAAGAGTATTCCTCTAGTTGACAATAGGAAGCACCATAGGGAGTCTACACGCGGTGTTCTGAGTAGGTGAGATACATCTTCAGTTAGCCAGGTAGTATGCTACCAGTGTGGAAGAGCAGGGCACATGAGGGTGTTGTGCTAGAGAGACCCAGTGGAGTGCTGATTTTGTGGAAAGATGGGTCACCTTCAGCATTTCTGCCAATTTTTCTCAACAGTAGCTGGTGACGGGGGTTCTTCCAGGACTCCTTGTTCAAGAGTATCACCACTAGTTTCTCACAAGTCAGGGAACTGCAGTTCATCTGGCCATTCGGGCTGAGGTGGAGGTCGAAATCATGGCAGTCAGTCACCAGTCTTTCAGCGTCAGTAGGGAGGATCAGCTCAGAGTGGTCAGGCAAAGTCATAGGGTCGTGGGGCGGGCCAGACTTTTGCGGTGGAGCAGACCTATCAAGAGTAAGATCCCGGACCTTCTACAGTTCGATGTATGATCTAAGCAGCCTCAGTTTTATCTTCACCACTTTTCAATAAAGGTGCTACTCATAGCTTTTTCTCTGTTGCTATTGTAGAGAGCCTTTGGCTATGTATATTTTCTTCTTCCGACTTGTTGACACTAGACACACCTTTGGGGATGAGGTCATCTATTGTACGTCAGTGTAGAGAGTTCCCTCTCGAGGTTGCAAGGTATCGTTTCTTATGGGATCTCTATGTCCTAGAGATGACATGCTATGATTTCATTCTCGGGATGGACCGGTTGGTTCCCTTCCAAGAAGTCGTTGACTGTTATCAACGCAGGGTGAGCTTCATTTCACCATAGGGTGAATATTTTCTTCATAGAGGTGAATGGGATGTTCAGGAAAGTCGAGTAGGACACCAGCATCATGGGCTAGGAAGGGTTACGACCCAGATTTCTAGTCGTTATCTCGATGATTGGGGGACATCACAGTTGGACATCCCTCCAGTGGTGGATCATTTCAGAGATGTCTTTCCATAGGATTTCATAGGTTTGCCTCTGGATCATGAGGTAGACTTCTCTATTGAGCTCGTTCCAGGAGCATCACCGGTGTTCATTCCTCCCAATAGGATGACTTAACCTGAGTTGTAGGAGCTCAAGAAGTAGTTGGACGTATTGCAGGAAAAGATTTTCATCTGACCCAGTACATCTCCTTGGGGTTTGCCTGTCTTGTTTGTGAAGAAGGAAGATGGTATCCTTAGGCTCTGTGTGGATTATCGGAAAATGAACCAGTTGAGGGTCAAGAACTGATATCCCTTTACGAGGATTAATGATATTCTCGATCAACTTCAAGTAGCTCATGTGTTCTCAAAGATCGATTTGAGGTCTGGTTATGATCAGTAGCACATTAGACTATCAGATATACCTCTAACAGCCTTCAGTAGTAGGTATGGTCTCTACGAGTATACAGTTATGCCATTTGGTCTCACGAATGCGCAAGCAGTTTTCATGACACTGATGAACCGAGTGTTTCATCCTTACTTGGATTCCTTCGTCATGGTCTTCGTGGATGATATCTTGGTGTACTCTCACACTCGGCACGACCATGCTACCCATCTTCAGATCATTCTGAGTACACTGAGAGAGTATCGACTTTATGCTAAACTCTCGAAGTGACACTTTTGGATGGATCAGATTCACTTCTTGGGTCACATCATCTCAGAGGTGGGAGTATCTGTAGACCCATATAAAGTGAGAGATCCAGTTACTGGAAGCAACTGAAGAACGATTTTTAGGTACGTAGTTTCCTAGGGATGGCTGGATACTACAGATGATTCATTCAGGACTTTTCATGCCTAGCAGAACCATTGATAGGTCTGACCAAGAAGGGGGTGAAGTTATTATGATCAGATTCTTGTGATTCAACCTTTCAAAAGATGAAGGTAAGGTTGATGTCAGCACCGATACTAGTCTTTCCAGATCCAGACAAGAGCTATACTATTTATTGTGATGCTTCAGGTATCGGGATAGGCGTTTTGATTATGCAGGGAGATGGATTCGTTGCATACGAGTCTCGGAAGTTGAGGCCACATGAGAGTAACTACCCGACACATGATCTGGAGTTGGTAGCTGTTGTTCATGCTTTGCACTGTTGGAGATATTACCTTCTGGGAGAGAACATTGTGGTTTTCACCTACCACAAGAGTCTTAAGTAAATATTCACTCAGCATGATCTGAATCTGAGACAGTGCAGGTGGGTCGAGTATCTTCAGTATTTTGATTTCGAGCTTGCCTATATGACAGGAAAGGGTAATGTAGTGGCAGATGCGTTGAGGAGGAGAACTCAGATTCATGAAGTTCAAGAGGCCAGTAGTGAGTTGCATCTAATGGATCTGTCCTCTAAATTGCATCTAAAGGTGCATGAAAAACAGGTACATACATACCTATCTTCTGTAGTTGTTACCTCTACCATTCTTGATCGGGTGAGGATGAGGCAGATATCAGACTCAGAAGGCCTAGTCCTGCAGGAGAGTGTGTCAGGAGAGGATCCTCTTCCTGGATGGACAGTGGGTGAGGATGAGATATTGTGTTTCTTAGGACGTGTATGGGTTCCAGCAGACCTACATGAGGAGTTGATGTGGGATTTTCATTCCTCGGTTTGGGAAGTTCATCCTAGTGTCACCAAGATGTATCATGATATACACCTCTAGGACTGGTGGAAAGGTATGAAGATGGATGTTGTAGGGTTTGTCATGAGACGTTCTACTTGTTAGCAGGTGAAGGCCAAGCATCAACGACCAATATTCCTTTTACAATAGTTACCCATTCCAGAGTGGAAGTGGAACGATGTCGCGATGGACATCGTGACCTGGTTACCGAGGACACCTCGATGGAGTGATGTTGTTTGGGTTGTCGTCGATAGGCTTACGAAGGTTGTTCACTTCTTACCGATCAAAGATACCTTCAGTGTTCATGATCTAGGATGACTATACATCTTAGAGATTGTACGTCTACATGGAGTTCCACACTCCATTGTTTCAGACAAGGATACACGCTTTACTTCTCGGTTTTTGCAGGGGCTTCAAAGGGCTTTCGGTACACAGATACTTTTGAGTACAGCATACCATCCCCAGTCATATGGCCAGTCCGAGTATACGATCCAGGTGCTTGAGGATATGCTTCGAGCTTTCATTCTAGACATTGATGGTTCTTGGGAGAATCATATCCCTCTTGTGGAGTTTTCCTACAAAAAAAGTATTTAGGTGACTATTCAGATTGCACCTTATGAGGATATTTACTTTAGGCCATGCCAATCACCTTTATGCTGGTTGGAGGTAGGAGAGGCAGCTTTACTGGGACCTCGTCTTGTTCAGGAGACCTCAGAGCAGATAGAGTTGATTCGGAAGAGGATGGCTATTGAACAGTCTCGATAGAAGTATTATGCTGATCAATAGAGACAACCTCAAGAGTTTGAGGTTAGAGGTCAGGTTTTCATGTGTGTTTTACTGAGGTTGGGACACAAGATGATTCAGAGATAGGGTAAGCTTTCACCACGGTACGTCGGGTCGTTTGAGGTGCTGGAGATATTAGGCCGGTTTCTTATCGGTTGATGTTAACTCAGAGGTACTAGGCTATGTACGATGTCTTCAACCATTCTCAGCTCCGATATTACTTTTCAGACCCATCTCAAGTATTTCAACCATAGGAGGTTGTGCTCGAAGCGGATGTGTTGTTTGAGCAGCATCCTATCCATATTGTCGATCACACAATGAAGGTTCTTCGTGGCCAGTCTATTCCTCTGGTATGGGTGCTATGGTATAATTGGCAAGTACATTGTGAAACCTGGGAGAGGGAGGTCGATGTATGATCGCAGTGGCCGGACTTGTTCAGGGTTTCTTCTTCTACGCCTCACTAGGGAAATTCAGGGAAGAATTTCATTAAGGGGGGAAGTTTGTAAGAACCCAGATCTTTGTTTCAATTATGTTTTTCCTTTTCTAGTTTTTTTTGAGAAAAAGAGATAATCTAAAAATTTCCTAAGTACACGCCGTGTACTTTGATGCAGTGTAGGTCGTGTACGGGCCGTGTCCGGGCCACACACATGGTGTGTAGGGGCAATGTGGAGGCTACTTAAAGTGGAGTACAAAATGGCCAATTATATGTCGTTTACCCTATAAGTACTCACCATGTACTTTATTTCTTTCATTAAACGGACCGGGGTCGCTCCTAATGGACAGAACTCGCTTCTTCTTCAGGTTCTTCATCTGAGAGAACTTGTACATTTGCAGAACTTCTCTGATCCCCCGAGCCTCCGTATGTTCTCCAAATAGACCATCGTCGATTGCGTTGGAACCGTATAGGCAAACCCTTCCCTCTCCAACAACTTTGTTTTCCAATTCCTATTATTTCTTATGATATCATGGGTTGAGCATTTTGTGCATTTTCATAGATCTACGTAGTTCTAAGGAGAATCAAGCCTCATGGTTCAAGTATATAGATATCCTAGGATCAAGGATGGTGGTTTGGGCCTTTCTGTAAGAGGTCGTTGAATATTTTTTGCAGTTCCACCAATTCCCTTAAATGAGGTATTGTGTGTTTCCTATTTTTCTACCCTTATGGTTTTCCTGCTTTGCTTGATTGCTTGAGTTGAGGTCAATGCTTGTGAATAGGGTAAATTTTTCTCTGATCTGGATGTTTTTCCATGCATGTTTTTCCTATTAGGAATTTTTCCAGTGGACATGCCTAGTTGTAGGATAGTGGAACTATTGTACTATTTTTCGGTTGTTCCATATAATATTAGCCACGTAGTTATTGAGGTTTAATTGGGGCGATACGTGTGCTATGAATGTTTGTTTTACATAGGGTTGTGAGAACCTACTGTATTGGACCGTAGGGTGAATGAACATAAGGGCTTCTCCAAAGTGTCTTATTAATTAGATGCAAGACCAAAGGAAGAATTTATGATGAGTGCTTCCTCAGAGATTCTTTAGTTCCTTAACATAGGGCACAGGGGGACTGAGATGTTGAGTGCTTCCGCAGAGAGCCTTTAGTATGATACGAGACCACAGGGGGAATTAAAGGTGAGTGCTTCCTCAGAGAGTCTATTCTTCAGCTGAACCAGAGGGGCGATACAGTGTGTGCCTCCCAGAGGGTTGCTAGTACTTGTAGGTTGAACCATAAGGGTTAGGCAGTGAGAACTACCAGGGGGTTACCTGTTGTTCTACTTTTTGATTGGCTGTTACTTGTGTACTTTATATGCTAGAAACTGTGTATTGTAGCTGCTGTGTGGATTCCTATTTACTGCTTCCTATACTTTTACTTTCCAGGTATTCACTGACTGTTAGGAATAGATATTTGGGTGGTTGCCTACTGGGACCTTGTATCACACCCTATTTGGGAAATGATTTTGGGCCCAAGAAGACTATATTTTTTTTAGGTATAGATAAGGGAAAGAACCCTTCTAGTTCAGGCATTTGACCTACTATGGAGATGGAGAGCATGGGACCAAGCTATGGCTTGAGATGCTGAGGAGTTTACCTATTTTCTTTTGCAATTTGGTTTAGTATGTTATTCATCATTGTGAATTATTTGGATTATTTCTTAGACTTATGTATCATGCATCATTTTATATACATGTGTGCATGCTCTAGTTGTATACAATTAGTCTTCCACTATTTATCGTTTACTCTTGTATGGATGGTTACAGTTTCTGCTGTTGTCTATTTGTTTTTCTTCCCCTGTGTACTTTGCGAATGAGGGAATAGTTTCCCCACTATCACATCCAAGGCCCTTGCTTCTAGTCAGCAGCCTCTGGCGTTTGGGGAAATGTGCTTCAGGCCATGTGACCAACCGGCTACGGGGCGCCATTGGGTGGCTTCCGGAACCAGGACGTTACACGAGATGTTTTCAAGGATAACAAGAAGAAAGAATCAAATAAGTAATGATTACATAGGATTTTTATAAATTGAAAGGAGGATCATGATCTTTCAATACATCCTATTCTAATATCATTTTCACCCATTTTATTCTATTACTGTTTTAGGTTACAAAATGAGCAGTATGAAGAAAAATTTTTTACCCTTAAATGGTTATTCACCGAGTTAAATAATAATATAAAAGGCAATTTCATCTTTAATTCTTATGGAGAATAAATTCAAAAAAAGAACTAAAAAGGACAATAGAATATTACACCAAAGGAAAATTCACAATGTATTTTCAATGCAATGAGGTTCGATATTAATAGGAGGTTATTCGCATCACATACCTTGAAAAAAAATACTTATGGAAGTTTAAATGAAATAAATTGAATCAATGAATAAATTAACCACTTCTTCAAATATATTCATCACATAAAGGCAATGATTCAATATTATTTATTGGGTAATAAATACAATATGCCTATCACATATATTTATTGAAATATATTAACCAGGTGAGTATAGAAACATTACCAAAATTAAAGTGTATTATCCAAGTGGTTGAGAAATGATGATTCCTAAGTCAGCGGTGAAAAGTACACAAATTATATATTTCCATGTAAATGATTTTTTTAGAACATTTATTGAGTGTATCCAAAACATGTATTTCATGTATCCTCTAGGTGTAAGAAGAAATTATTATAAGTTCTATAATTATTTTTTTTCTAGTGTAACATACTTGAACCAATATTTCAGTTATATTTGAATTATAGGCAATAAGTGATGAATATAAAAATGTAAGACTTTTATACCCAGTTATGGAAATATAATTCATTGTTATGTAAGAATAAAAGTAGAAATCAAGTATATACCCAGTTTGGTATTTAGGCTCTATAAAACTAAAAAACAATTTTATTATCATCATCTTTAGTTGGGACATATAAAACTTTAGAAATAAAGGGATTCCACAAAGATTTTGGAATTAGCTCATCTAGTGAGCATGAACTATTCCATGTGCAAGTTAGCGGTATATATTCATCACTACATTCCTTTAATTCATTAAGGAATAGTAAAGTGATGTATGTTATATGCATGGTTAGAAGATATAACTTACTCCGTGCCACTATGTTGAAGAATATATTGACCAAGTATTCATCGATCATGGAAATGTAGCATGGAGTAATTAATAAATGAACATTAACTTATCTACATAACAACATTGATGTTAATGAAGAGGATCGATGATGGTTTCTTACATGTTAACATTGATAAAAAAATTATCATGAATAAATTTATAAATGGACATTTTATACTACTGAGTTATGATGTATATAGTATCAAAGTTATAACTTGTATAAACATCCATTATATTTCACGATGTGACTTGAAAACAACAATGATATCCCATTTCCATACTCCAAATATTATGACTAATGGATATCAAAACGGTTGTATTGTTATGGGAATAAATTATGTCATAAATGCATTGTTTAAATACAAATAGTTTATTAGGACATAAACAAACATGCATCAAGAACAAACACATTGTGAATCTTAGTAAATATCATAACGATTTCTTAGGATATTACATAAATCACTATGATAGAAAAGTGGCATACATGTGATAGAATGGATTTCTATATAAGGGTTCACATCTCTATCAAATATAGTGGGAGAAATATTGACTTCGTTTAATCAATTCCATAGATGCACATTTAGTTGACATAAGAAAAATTTCCACAAGAAATGTGGAACATGAATTTTCCAGAGACACATACTGTGTAAGAAGGATAAAACCATTTTCATGGTTTTGAATTCATCATAGCCGATGATACATTATTCAGTAAGAATAATAAGTCCAACAAGTAAGTAGTATATGAAAATGAGTTAAAATTGAAAATACTAATTAAAATTAAATTATAGATTCCATGTATCAAAATGAAAAGGGGATTATTATTTTGAATACTGCAGTGGGTATTGAAATGAGATTATAAATGGATGGTATACACATATTACCAATAAAGATTGATTGGTTATACCGAGTCAGTAATCCTAAACACATTATAAATTTACATTTCATAGATAATTTATATGATCTAGGTTGATAATTCGATGTCAATACCACCATTTAGGGATGTTTTCTATATGACTCAACTAGAAAGTGATAGTCTTGTCCTGAAGTGCTAATAAAGGTTTCAGGTTACTTTAATCCAATTTAGGATTGAAGTATGTAAAAATATCATAGAATATTCATTTGGAACGAATTATTTCCATTTATCTCTTACAAGTTAGTGGGAATTCCATTTTTCCCATGTAAAATATGTTTGTAAAGATATAGAAAACATATATTGGTCATATAGTTAATTAATACTATGATGAAATTAATTAGATAGTCATTTATTTAATGTAGAAACATACGTTCCAGGGAACAAGATCTACTGAGGTATATCTAAAGGTTTCTTGGACCTAGTAAATCATTTATATATTAAAATGGTATTAAAAAATACAATCTATAAAAATTCAAGAGAGAATTTATTCCAATGTCACATGGCGTAATCTATCTTGGTTTGCATGTCTAAGACATGGGAGGAGATTAACATGATGACCTGGAATCCTTACAATTAAATGGTGGATTAATCATGTATTACATGATATGTACATGAACTGATATTGACAAGATATACATTATAGTATAAAAATATAAGTTGTGTCCTAGAGAACTGTAAGTGAATCACTCAGAACTATCTTATTGTACTATGGAAAGTACATAAAAACACGTACCTAGTAAGTGGAGAAGAAGGGATACTAGTTTTTAGGGTATAAATCTAGTTTCACTTTGATCCATGTGATATAATATCAAATTAAGTATAAGGTGTTGAGTGATTCAATCACCTAAAATCTAGTGGTAGACATACCTATAAATTCTGAGTATGTCTCAACTTATGAGGTTTCTTAGAAGAAATTATTATATAGTAAATGATTTGTTTTTGTTCATAGAATCCCACATAGAATGTGAAGTGTTATCATAATGTAAATTATGATATTATTACTAGAAAAAATGTCTTGTTATGATAGTGGAAAAAGTGATATACTTAGGAATACCACATCTTTAGAGGTTTAACTGAAGGATATGAGGTCTTTAATAATAGAATAACCACAAAGAAGAATCATGGAACACCCAAAAACAAAATTTGTGACTTAGTAGAAACATGATCTTAATCATGTGAGTGATAATATTTATGGTTAGAATGTTGGATCAAGTGAAAGTTGGAGTGTTGTAGTACTAGGTTCTATTGACCCAACAATGTTGTACTTTTGATTACCATATCATGTATACAAGTTAGATATACATGATTTTATCTTACCATTGTAGTGTATTTTTTCATCCACAATTTAATGGTAATGTCCATAGATTAAATTTCATATAAAATGGTTATATCAAATAATATTCGATAATGACAATCTCAAGATACCATGAAATTAATCTTAAAAAAATTTCTTATAGTCTAGATACATCTTGTTTTCAGGACATAGTAGATATTTAACTATCAGGTTTTTGGGGATCATATGTATTGAGACAAATTCTCATGATTTTTGAACGTGGTGATCTTTTATATTGATATCATGAGGATAAACCCATCAATAATAACATCACATGATTTGTGTGTCATTTTTTTCCTACCTATGGAACTGTGTAATGGTCTGCTAACATGAGATCATTGCCAATGTGTGACATTTCATCATGTACATTGATTCAAGGTGAAAATCATGATAATGAAATAATTTAGGATTAGTTTGTGTTTGGTGCTTCATTAGTGGTATGAAATTGGTTGAATGAAAAATAAAGGATTTTATGCTTCTAGGATAAGGAAGTTATATATCTCAATCCTAGTTGATTAATGTGCTAGTACATTCATGAGACCATGAACACGGAAGTAGATGGAAATTTTTTGTAGTTAAATCAAGAAATAATAAATACATAAAATTATGATGACATGAGTGATTTTCCTTATTTATGAGATATTAAATACAATTTCATTATATTACACAGTGCATGTTCATATATTGGTTATCACTAATGTGATTTTCCTTTTTATCATTAAGGTCCATGATGGGTTTCTAAATCCCTCTTCTGGTATGTGAATAATATTCACTACTATCAAGATATGGGCCTAGAGGGAAAAATAATATTGTATTCATGAATATTTCCTATTTTGTTGAATATGTGTTATGAAAATGGTGGGCCCCACCAATAGGTCATGAGATTTTCCCAAGGCTAAACAATCACCAAATTAATAAACAAATTTATATTATTCAAGTGAAAAATAATTCGCATTGAATATAATTATTAAATGTATATACATGTTTTAAAGTAAATAAATGAAAATATTAATTAAACCATTTTATGTTTAAAATATTCAAGGTTCCTTTAATATTTTCAGGAACATTGAGTTGAGTTAATGGCTCAGGTATTATCATGTAATATATTTTTTATATTGTAGGAAAGTGATAATAATATTTATGACTCAGTAAAACATTCATTATATGCCATTTATAGTGTGTTATTTATTCAGGGCCTGAAGAGGAGATATCAAATAATCACTTAACACCCTATAAATTTTACAGGATAAGGATTTTCAAATTACTATTTACATCCAATCTCTCATCACATCTATCAACTACAATCTAGAGAGATATAGAGACTCCATATCCAAGTGTTTGTATTGAGATCCCTCTCAAGCATCATAAGTAAGGTGATGCGGTGATCATTAGAGGATAAAAGGTGTCATCCAAACTCCGCACTAGAATATGGATTTCAATGATCGAAGCTCCCAAATATTTCGCAAACACATGTGGATAATCTAATGAAATTCAGCTTTTATTTCTTAGAGAAATTTTCACCAACGATGAGAATAATTCAAAAGAATCTTTGGATCCATCCAAGTATTTTATATATTTATTTTGTTTTGAAAAATATCCACATAGGGGCATCAAATTATACTGGGAAGCATTTCACCAATGAAGAAAAATTCATGTTTATCATTTGTGATTTTTTAATATCTCATTATTGGGGTTTCCATTGCGTGCCTAGTAACTTCAACTCTAGGGTTGCAAGATATTTATTAATTGAAAAGTAAATAACTTCCTTGATTTTTTAGTTATATATTATGGGTATGTCTTGCATAATTATAATATATAGGAGAAATTAAATGATTTTTAGAAGATTTCCCACCATAGGGTGGGTCTCCATGGTTGGTATTCAGAAGTACATGAGGAGGATTTTCATAATGAGGAATCTGGGTGGGTTGAACGTGTTTCCTTCTAGTGTTTAGTCATAAAAAGGACCTTATTGATAGAAGAATTTTTTATGGAAACCATGTAGTGTAATTCCATGTTTTGTGTTCTTATTATCATAGGGTGGACCTTCATGATGAATTATTTTGGGAAATGTTTTAGATATGTGGTTATCATCCATCATTTGTAAGGGATTTTCCTAAATAGCCTTTAATTGTACCTTGACAAAGATTGAGGATGCTCAATAATAGTGATTCGACACCATCCTTGATTCATCATCAGGATATGTCTAAAGGTACTAGATTCATTAGTGGCCTCAAAAATTAATTCTACTATGGAGCCTTGATAGTGGGTGTCCCTTAGCAAACTATCTTCTTCACTAACCTAGTATAAACAACATGAGCAATAATTGATTTATATGTAACCTTCTAATGGGATAAGGTTGAGTAAAAATGGAAGTGGATACATATTATGAGATCCATTATTTTTAGTTAGGTTGACAAATTAATATAATTAATGTCTTCATATGCTTCTATAAGATAATGAAATTAGGTGTTGTTACACTCCAGTGAGAGAATAAAAAATTGCACTGTTGTGGAAAAATGGGCCAATTGTCTGCCATTAAATTTTCATTAATGGTATGACATGTAGGTATTTAACTTCTAAAGTAATCGAAAAGTTTACTCTATGGTTGAAATGGAACCATTGAGGTTATAATCCTGACCAATGGCTTTCACCAATTGACATTGAAAAAACCGGATGGGTGAAAATAACTTTTTAGGATTGAGGGGATGAAACAATCGTTATGGTATATTTTTACATAAAAGGGAACACCTACTACTGGTGAATGAACACTCGGTTTTATCATATATTTTCCCCAACTTATATAGGGTATTTTATCCTTGGTGATGAATTATTTAATGATTCCATTTTTATTTAATGGGATATATTTAAAGAATAAATCACAAAAAAAGAACCCCTTATTGCAACATAATAATTAAAATTGATTAAACAATCAGTGTTGTTCATTGGTAAAGGAATTCACATTGGTTTCACCATTATTTTTCCCTATTGAAATAACATCCACATTTTTTTTGATAATAGAAGATATTTTAATCGGTGGAAGATCATTAAAATGAATAAATGATGCATTAAATTGCATGTCAACATTAAGAAGAAAAATTGATGGATCATCCAATGTAATATCTTATTTTATAATAAAAACAGTCTTATAAATCCAATATATTTTTGTAAAATCATTCCCAATAACAATACTAGTTACCCTTGTTTTTAATGTGATCAATACACACCATTCCTCAATGTAAGCATCTGTATGTATGATAGATTATTTATCCACCTTCTGATTGGTTAGTTACTCTCAACTTTAAATCCATACATATAAGACCTCTAAAATTTATAGCCATATAGGACGGTGGTATGTGTTATGGAGTTGGGATTAAACCCATGAAAAAGGTTACATATTTATACCTTCCAAAGGAATATAAAATCATATAGTCCAATCCCTTTTAGTGAGACATGTAATACCTTATAATGTCATTTAACAAGGACTATTGTGGTTATATTTATGGTCATGTCTTAATGAAAAATTTAAATGCTTCTATGTGATGCATCCATGACCAATAATGTTCCTTTTATAGCTATTTAATCTACGAATGATTTGTTTTTTAGGAATATGATGTATAATACCGGGTTATCACTTTGCATAGAAGCTTTATAAAATAGTATCAACTTGATAAATATAATGGTAGTGGAATTATAGTTGAGTTAGTTTTGGGAAGACATTTTTTGGAAGGTGCGTAGATGGTCATTCACTGAAATAAGAAGAATGAAAAATTACAGTAATATGTCATGATTGTTGATGAAGATGTATAAATGTAATTATTCATGGTTTCTTGGTAAAGTATTATTTGTAAGTGTCTTTATATAGAACATAATATTAATGTGTTTAGTTCTCCATATGTTGGTGGTCGGAAATAGGAACATAACAGAGATTAAAGGTATCCAAGAAAAATGGTGTGAGTCTCAGGATTATCATAGGTTAGCAGAAGTTTTTGATCAACAGGGACCCAATATAAAGTCGGTTTGGACCACTTTTACATGAGTTCTAACATAATTAACAATGTATTTGGATGTATTTTAAATGGGTATTATAATATGGAAACTTATAATAAATAATGGAATAACAGTGATCTCCCAAATATTTATAAATTGTGTTTAAATTATGTAAATACTTCCCATTTATTTATTTCTTTTAATTCTCTAAATTAATTTTTTACCATGGTTCTAGTTTGTTTGAGTGTGTGAGTGTATGATGATTTAGTGTGGTGTATTAGGTGTTTTTTTATAAATTTGATAACAACTGAGTCAATGGGTTCTTTTTCCCAAAGGGCCCGAAGGCCTTCTTTTATTTTATTTTATATTATTATCGATAATCCCCATTTTTAAAATTTATTTTTTTGACACATTCAAGTTATAATAGTTCAACAACATATAATTGGTGTTCTAAATCCCAACAAGCGGTATCGATGCTTTGTATCAAGGGATCAACAATACACTCAATAAAAAATTCACGTAACATTCTTGTCTTGTTGTTATTTCAATTTATTGTGTTTTAATTTTATAAAAAAATGTATTCCATTAAATGATGGAAAGTTCTAGAAAAAAAATTTAGATGGAAATGAATTTTATTTTTGAAGTATGTAGGTGGAAAACTATATTACTAAGAGGGACTTTGAATTTATATTGATGAAAATCCAACAAAAATAGTAGATATAATAGTATGTAAAGGTAGTGATCCCAATTTCCCTGGATTGATTAAAATTTTATTTTTCCAAAGTATTTATTTTAACAAATAAAATTTAAGACCATGATTGAGATGATGAAATAATAGGAGGATATATATGAGAATATAAAAACAATGAAAAAAGTGTGCATGATGTAGACATTATATGAAATTAGGATATTATTAGTAAGATGTATGTATGATCTTGTTAATAAAATTAACATGATTCATAATCAACTCAATTGAGTTAATGTCATTTTTATTGAAGATGTGTGGGCTCTACTACTGTTACTATTGTATTTGGAATCATTGGATATGATGCTAGCTATCATTAGTAACCCTTTTGGGTAGTCTATCCTGATGTTTTAGTTTTTCACATGAAACATTTTTAATTAAAATTTCAGATATGTAAAATTCAGTTTACCTATAAGAATTTTTCATAATAATCATGGTAGAGAATGGTCTCTTATGTGGAAGGGTCATAATAAATTGAATGATTTCTATAAGGGGATAATTTGAGGTAAATTCAATATACCAAGATGTTCTTGTTAGACTTGTAGGAAATTTTTTAAGATAAAAATTATTTCATGTATCACATGGATTATTTTAGAAGGTGCCCTCATATAAGTATAACTTTTATTAATAATATATTTAATGTTACTAGTATTTTACAACTAACAATAAATTAATATTCATATAGGACTAAGTATCACTAGTTTTCAATCATCATTCCATTCCATGTGAGATAATGGATACATAGTAAATTATGTATCTATAATTTTTAATAAGGATCACACAACTAATGATGAATCACTAACGGTCATGGGGAATGGAAATGTATGATTTAATATGTAGAATGACTGATTTTGGGAGTTGAAGTATATTTAGAATAAACCAGGTTTATGGATTAACGCAATTTCTATATCCCACCAGGATGAGGCAGGATTTAAAACTTGACTTTAAAATAATTTGTATAAAATTTCATAGGGATCCATACTAATGGAAAAAGGTTAAAGGATATGATTATTTATTTGAAAAAGATGATAGATAAAACATCAAATTTTGGAATGATAAAATTCAAATGTTTGGTGTTATGAAACATCTTTCTTGGACACCTTAATGAAAATAACATGGGTGTTTTAGTAGTAAAGGGTCTAATAAAGCATAATCAAAGAGAGCTTAGATGTTGTGATATTTTTATACATGAAAAGTAATGTAAGTCAATGTTTAATCTGATTGGGAGGACACTGCAAAATAAATAGTTTAAACCCATGTGTATAAATGTTTAGGGTCCAGAAGTAGTGCATTCTACTAGTGGATCAATGTCAATTTTTAACATTTAATTATAATTCCAAATGTAAAGTATGGTTTTATTTTCTTAAGAAAAAAATTGAGTTTTTTAGAGTGACTATTTGATAGAAGTATGTAATGAAGAATGGTATGGGAAGTAAGATGAGATTGTTAAGGTCTAATAATGGATCTGAATATAGTATAAATGGTATCTAAAACATATTATATTGGAAATGGAATCTATTTGAAATGACTAAAACCATGATTCTACAGAATAACAATGTGGTAAAGTGGATAAATCATATATTAATAGAAAACTCATAGATTATGTGATTAAATTCTAGAATATATAATGGCATTTTTGATAAAGATGTCACTTTTTCAACATACATAGTTAATAGAAGTCATTTTTCACTATTAGAGAATGAGATTACAGATTATTTTCGGACCAAAAAACCAATATATTTTATCCACCTCAATTTTTTTGAAATATTATCCTATATCTATATGGATTATATAGATCTGGACTAACTAAAATCTAAGTACCATGTATGTTTCTTTGCATGATATGGTGATGAAATCATTGTTTTTGAACATTTGGGTGATGAAAATCAAATGATAATAAAAAACCAGATTACACTCATGAATGGAAAGGATTTGTGGAAAGATCATAACCTAATGAAAATGGATATTGAGAACAATAAATAAAATGAATAGGCCCACGTTGAACTGAATTAATGTTCAAAAAGGACAAAATTTTGGAATGTTTATGGGGAATAACAATTTTAGTGTATTCATTATTCCTAGTAGATGATGTTCCAAAATTACTGAGAATTATAGATTCTTGGGGTTTAATTTATGAAGGTGACGTTATGGGAGTTATAGTTCTAGAAAGATCAGAACCAAATACTATGCAATGGACTTCTATTAGACTCAGATATTTAATTCAGAGGTTTAAGATAGATATGAATTGCATAATTCATGTAGCTGGAGGAGATTCTGGGATCTGAAAATAAGTAACTTGTCCTTATAATTCTATAGGTGGATATATATTTATTAAATGAATATAGACCCTAGAAGATAACTTCAGAAAAAATGGATATTTTTATTGAAATAAACACGTTGATGGTATAAATAGTTAAAAGTCTAGGTTGGATGTGAATGAATTTTAGTATAATAAAGGAGTGGAATTATCTATTTTTTACTCATATTTAAATACACTAATATCAAGATTGTGTTTAGTCTAGTTACATCTGAAAACATTAACTTAGATAATATATATGTAAATATGTAATTTCTTCTTGGTGATTTTATCAATGAGATTTACTTGAATAATCCAGATAGTTTCATGTCTAACTAGAATAATGATTTGTTTTGTAAGATGAGTACATTATTAAATTCTATGAAATAGGTTCCTAGGTAATAGAACAAAAATTTTGATTCTTTCATTTAAGAGAAAGGTTTCATCCAAAGAAATTTGGATTACTATTTATACTTGAAGGAGTTTTATCTTAATTTTTTTTCTTATTACTCTACTATGTTAATAACATACTCTAGGTAGGTCTAAATAGTAAATGGATTTTTTAGATGAAATTTAATTAGTTTAGAAGATTTTTTATGAAAGATCCTGGTGAATCTAATAATATATTTTGGAATATGGATTAATGGAGAGATGAAAGTTTAAATTTTGGGTTATTATTAAACGGGTTACACATGGAAGGTAATTAAGAGATTTAAAATTACTTTATGTAAGAAATTTCAAACACCACTAAATAAAAAAAATTATTCTATGTGATATTGTGAAAAACTAAAGATTAGGTCAAGAACATGGAGAAACATTCATTTTCATCAGCATTAGCTATATTTTTATACTCCATGGTTTGTATAATATTACAGATTATATTTTATTTGGGGTCTTCAGTGTGTTTATAAAAAATAAATGGAAATAAAAAGTGGAGTTTATGTAGTGAATTATATGGTATCTAAATATAATCAATGATATAGTGTTATGTTTTGAAATAGTTGATCCATTGTAGGATTATTTATGAAATATTATTTTAGGGGTTGATGATGCATAAAATAGTTCCATATGAAATTTTTTTACACTTAGAAGAATAATAATTAGTTAGAAATCAATTATATAGATAATTGTAACATTATTTACAATAGATATGGAATATATAGCCACAATATAAGTAGGAAAAGAAAGGATATATTCAATGTGTTTATTGGTGGAGCTCAAATGGAATTAAGAATAAGAATTTTTATTATGTGATAGTTAATGTGAAATTCACTAGGCCAAGAATCAAGTGATTTAATACCAAATAAATCACATTTAACTAAAAGATCATTTCATCTAGAATATGTAGTATAAAATATTTCTGGTTCTATGAAGGATACCTAAAATATTGAATCAAACTGATATGTTCACCAAGTTTTTAGTCGAGGAAAATATGAGGAATATGTTTTCCTCAATGTGACTAGGGAAATCAGATGGTGGTGGAGAAATTGTTGGTTATTTCTGCAAGAGGATAATGGTGTCATTTTCAATATATTTGTTTGTTGATTCTATGTTCTCCTTTAAATTAGTCTTTATGTTGAATATTTTTTTGGGATGTGATACCTAATTTAAATATCTTACATAATTATCCAAAAATCGAATCATCAGATGCTAGTCTTTATACGATGATGATATTGGCAACAGAAGTCTAGTGGAGGTGGGGGTATGGGAGTTATATTCTAGTAGGTATTCATATGGTTATTCACTAGAATATTAATTAAAAGAAGGTACAAAAATACATAAAATTCAATTGTGGAGATATGTAGTGTTTATTCCTTATGTATTTTCTATAAATAATGACATGTAAGAGTCATAATATTGAATGTATGATAAATATTTATTGTTCAATAGATTTTGGTTTTTCGGTAGAGGAACTTACTAGTGATTAGAGGTGGATAATGAAAATCATGGGACCCTTGTGATTATCATAGTGTGGTGGAACCATTTGAATACATAGTCCCCATTACAATGTGTGATGTGTCCACTTCTACATATATATTCTAAGGATTAATGATATAGTTGGTTGACTTGTCAATGTGGTTTTAGTCTTGTAACTTTCAATAAATAAAATGTGAAATAGTGTTCTCCCATGAATAAATGACTAAAATAAAAACCATATAAATCCTTTTAATATCTTTATTTATTATATTTCTCATGAATACATATTACCATTTCTATTTTTATGTGTTAGTGTTATAGCGCAGGATTAAAATTTTAGTTTCCTATGTGAATTTATCTTCTATGTTTTAGAACATAAGAGTTGAGAGGTTCTTCTGATTTATTGATTTTTTATTTCTTTTTTCCACATATTCAATTTCTAGTGGCTTAACTTTCTTAAAATGGTGTTTTAATAGAAAAAAAAATCTTAGATTGAAGTCATGGAACTAAGACCTATTATGTATCTTTTTAGGTCATACAATGCAAGAACAATATGTCTAGTGGATTATGGTCATGTGATTAGGACATATATAGAGTACTTTAGAATCATATGGGATGAAATACTATGTGAAATTGGCATAGAAATAGCTTTTATGGGACTTACTCATGTGATAATCTTTCTGGTTTGACCTAAAATGGGTCAGGTGATGGTGGCTTAGGGTTGACACAAGATTTATGGCCCATTAACGATCATATATCATTTCTTGGACATGGTGAGTTAGAAAGGCTAAGTAAAAGAATATTACACAAACCCTATGACAGGTATATTACTCATTATCAAGAGAGTAAACAATTGACTATATCCAAATTATCTCATTGGTTAATGTTTAAAATTAGAGGACATCACTTATCATATTTTTAATTCCCATTATCAATATAACTCATGATTGAAGGGGAGTTAAAAAGACAAGAATAGTTACATAATCCTATATGAAATAAGGTTTTGGAAGATATCTTTATCGACGAATATCTTCAAGGATTTAACATTGGTAATATGAGTCTAATAAATACTTTTAGGGATTCATAAGGGTTTGAGTACAATAAAAGTGATCTCTTGTGAACAGGAATACCATAGTATCAATCCAACATAGAGATGGTCCATTAAAAATAGGGTTATATATATAGATAAAATATAAGTCCACATATTATTTGAGAGCCTCTATTAACAAATAGGGTATACAAATGATAAAAGGGTTAAATGATAGGGATCATATAAGCTTTATATGAGTATCCCATCATAAATATAGTTTTTGTAATGGATTTTCATAGTTTAGATCAGAAAACAATTATGTGGTAAATTCATGGATGTAAATATTTTATATAGGAGCCCACCCATATTTATACTTAAATTTAAATTATACCTAATATAAATCATCGATAAACACATTCTCGTGAATGTGTTACTTGAAAAATATGTTTATTTCTTTAACTTTTTTCCTTGGAAAATTAATTTTTTTAATTGACTTTCAATATTGTATTAATAAAAAAATTGTAACCTATCAATAAAAGGTAATTAGAACCACTGAAACATTAATAACCTATATTATTTCATAATATTTTCATCTAGGATCTATAAATGGAGAACCCACCATGTTAGAGTCTGGTGGTTTCAATAGTGTTTTTTCTCTGCACTATAAAACATGCAAGCATGGAAAATAACATTACATGTGAAAGGAAACCACTGGATCAACATTGAATGTTACTACACCTCCATAAATAGTTCTTATTTATACAAAGGTTCCCTCATAGATATCACAAACTACTTCTAATCAATATACATCTTATATGATTGCAAATAATTTCAATCCATTAATATCAAAAACATGACGTCTCATTATTTTTATATAGTTCTATAATTTAATTATGTTGAGAAATTTATTCTTTTACTAAGAAAATTACTTCTACGGTTTTATTTTTAATCATCCTCACAAATATTTATATCTCTTTTTCAAGCACAAATAATCAATAATAATATCATTACCAATATACCAACATCTTCTAACTAGTATTGAGGGTCTATAATTACCATTGGGGTTACTATAAACTCATTCAAACAATGATTAAATAATAATTAATATATATAAAAATATAAATCATTACCTAAATATATACATATATAATCAAAATAGAATTTTGATAATGAAAATAATATATCATTTTGTAAAAAGAAATACAACTCATGTCTTGTCATCCATACATACATCAGTAGTGTGATCTCAATTCGTTGACTACTTACATCATATATAAAATAGAAACAAAAATAATTTTAGGGATACTCTACTATAGAAATAATTGTACCACACATTAGAACCATATCTACATCCTCATCATTCTACTCTTACTCAACCAACTATCATAGGGATCCTTCCCTTACCTTTATTCCAAATAATGATGTTTTCAAATCTATTCTAATTCTGGGGAATGATGTGAATATGAATCTATATAATAAAACTACCAAAAATCCCTTGGGATATGCCACAATCATATATATGAGTATATGAATCTTCTATCATATAAAAAGTAACATTCATAATACAAAAACAATGTCATGTAATCATGTCCTTACCATCACACCCTTAATCTCAACCCATCAAGCTTCTTCCATAGATAGTGAAGCATGCCCATTATAATACACATAATAAGGGGTCACACAACTCATGTTTGAGGCCCCTTTTCATAGTAATATTCTTTTAACACATGTAATATAAATAGAATATTCAAATACTTTTTAAAGTTCGTGTGGGACATAATATAGTTTTAATTTTTTAAGTGCATACTAATCATGCGAGTGATATAACATGAAATATACAATATGAAATATCCTTTTAATAAAATAACTATAGGGTTCTATGGAAAAAGTGTCAACCATGGATCCATTAATATAAATTCAAGTCATGGTAGAGGAATAACTTAGACTATCCATTGAAAGAGGATGAGGTCACATTTAAATATAGCAAGGATTTTGGTAAATTCATCTAAATCATGTGCTTATGTATACCACATGAAATCCCTTAGGAAGAGTTTTGGTCATGGTGTCACATATATGGACTCTTATTAATTCATCCAAATCATGAGAGGAAGATAAATGTAACCAATCCCTTGTATAAAATCATATATATATCACATCATAAAATGGTAGGGATAAAAAATAATAATGATCTAATGTTAAACATTCTATTCTACTGTCCATTGACTACTAGGCTATCAAAAATCAACCATTATATGTACCTATATAATAAAACCCCATGTTTAAACTAAAAACCATTATATTACAATAATTATACATCATAAGATAATTGTCTGGGTTCTTTCTCTTCCCAATCATAGCCCTCCATGCTCACAATCACATCCAAGATGAACTCAAATCCATTTTCCTATAAAATATTATTCTCCTAATCTAACACTCAACACCACTACAATTAAATAGTCAGATAACCATCGAACACTTGGTTTTTTTTATCACATTGGTCACATAGGACAAAGCATGTGATATTACCATTTATTGTATTTCTAATAGGGAATAAAATATCAAGCAATTACCTAACCCTGAAGCCTCTTACATTTCATTTCATTTCAGTAAATCCTCATGATTAACCATTCACCAATATTTTAATCAATGAATCTACCCACTATAGAAATCCATCATTGGACACACTATGCCTCATTAGGCATCCATTGATTTATCCCATGTTATTCTCAAAATTCACCTCTCTGGGGACATCCAAAGTCATTATACCAAGACATAACCTTTTATTAATATCAACCCGCAATGTGAACTTATCATCATATAATCTAAAAAATTATACTCTTAGTAGACCCACCAATGTAGTCACAATATACCAAACTACTTCCTTCTCAATTTATCTCACACTTGAACACCAATTATATTCCCATAATAGAATGTTATCCCCTGATACACAAGTAACACTGACACATAAGGACCCTAAAATCCAAATCATAGGTGTAGAACATTCTTCTTGGCCCAGAATGTTTGTACATATTTTTTCACACAAATCTATGTCTCTTACTCCTTGATTGGGTCTCCTTATCCTGATTACCCAAATCTATATACCCACCATTAAAAAAACAGATAATATATTAATAAATTTCATATGAAACACCAACCTTTATATCAAAAATATACTAATTGAATATCTTAGAATAATTTCTTTTCAACTGAGATATAAGTCAATTCCTATCTAAAATAAAATATTTATTGATTTTAGAATATCTCATAATAAAAATTAATGAAAACAAAAAATAAGTGGTTGAATTACCTTATCCTTAGTGGGAGAATACTGCAACCACAAATGAATATTTGATTTATTTCTGAATTGGGAGTGTAGAATATTATTAAGATTATTGGGAAGAGAAAATTGGAGGATGGCATCCCTACTTTATCAATGAAATAAACATACTGAAATACTTAAACTGAATACCAAAAATATTATATCATAAAACGATTTCACATTATTGATATATATAGGCTTTCACAGGTTCTAATTTTATCATACATTCAAAATGAGAATGATTTATAATTTACTAATTATAAATAATCAATAAGTGATTATAATTTGAAATACAACTTCACATACCCATATGTTGAGATTTTCATACCATATCAAAAATATATTTACCAATATATAGTAAAATTTTCATAGAATAGGTAATAAAATTTAAATCTTATCAGTTTAAGTAATAAATACATCATGTCACATAATCTAACAGGAAATAATTAAGGAAAAAAAACTAGGCCTATTTTTTCGATGCCAATATCATTAATTAAATAAAACAAGATCAATAAATATATACTTATAGTGTATGGATAACATTGAATGCAATTATACCCATTGATCTATTTCTATTATAACGGTCAAATTTTTATCAATAAGGAACACCTTTTGAGACATTCAAGATAGAATAATATAGTGATAAATATTTGCACCATAAGTGTACTTATAGGGATTGAGTATATAACTTAGTATATTTCCATCAATAATTTTATAAACTCCTAAATATATAATAAAATGTGAACACACTATATTTAAAATAGAAGGAAAATAACACTTATCATTTAATATTTAATACTTAATAATTAAAAATAATGAGTTGTTTTAAAGATCATGCTTGATCTATATAACTTGTTGAGAATTAATATATCAGTTCACTCTAATGACATGCTACCCATGAAGTTTCAAATAAATGTGTGCATCATAATCATTCCAATAAAGAACACATATCATAATTCAAACCCACCCTTCATAGAAATATCCCCATCTATTGAGAAAAGACACATTTCATTCCAAATAATAAGAACTTTACACATTTTAAAAGAATGGTATATTTTTGGATCATGTGGGATTTCAAAAACTAATAATTTTTTTTTATAATAAATTAATATTAGGCATTAAAACTTGTAAACCATTTATTATTATAAATTAAAAATTGTTTATAAAAACATGTGAAATCAAATAAATACTTATGGAAATCAAAACATGAGTCAATCAAAACGAAATGATTTTTTTTCACACATTCAAAAATTAAATCATTTACAGGAAATATATAAAACTGAACAATAACATTAATTTACATAAATAAAATATAATAGTAATGAAACGAGAAATATTTCTTTGAATTTGATGTAGGAAAATTCTAGAGACATTAAAACATACATGGAAGTGATTAAATTGAATAAATTGTGAAGGTTTGTGGTAAATAGAGTATGGGAAATAGAATTCAGTATATCATTTGTCTTCGAATAAATTCACATGATATTAAAAGTGTAATATAATATTGATTATTATTGAATCCTAAAATATTATTTATAATATTCAAAATACCCATTTTTATATAATCTGTCAAGGACAAGAATATGGAATAATATAATGGTAGTTGACTGGTAGATATTAAACCATTAATTGAATGAAAATAATCCATGAAATACTTTACTAGCATAGATCAGTAAAATAATCCTCCTATTTTGGAATTTCTCCATCATAAAGAGAAATCCTCAAATACCCAAAAAACACTATATACAAATTTCTACATAAGGAATGAAGAAAAGGTATATATGAATGTCTATAAATTTTAGGGGTAGTAGAGGATGAAAATTATCATAAGAGAGTTACACCTTTCAACACTAATCATTTCTTACATGGAATAATAGTGAATCAAGGGGCTACACTCCTTACAGGGCATCATCCAAATAAGTATGAAAGGAATGATACCTTTCCTTATGTCATTCCATGAAAATAATAAAAATAATTATAGTGATAAATATAATGATGATATTATTAATAAAAACTCCCCACAATGATACCGCAATGACGTGAGAGAGACAATGACTAACAGAGTCCCACCTCAAGTAGGACCCAAGTTGGTAACTAGTAACGAGTGTATAATAAAGATGTATATGAGAGTCATTTCCCTCTAAGAAACCCATCAAGAAGAGAGAGAGATAAGAATAATACACCAAAAAGAACCTGATAATATATATATATATATATCTCAAGTTAAACATTAAACATTATACAGTACTATAACAACTGAATGAAAAACTATAAGTACCAAAAGGTAAAAATGGCAACAACCAAGAATCCGAGAAGGATCCTCCAAAAACATGATCTAGTAATATTCAAAATGATCTCCAACCTACTCTATATGGATTAAAAAACAGTGTCTATATTTTTCGGGTGATCCTAAAATTATACTTAGAAAAATATTCCATAGATGATATTGTGCAAAAGATAAAGAAATAATGCTAAGACACTATGGACAATACTAAAATCAACTTGTCTCCTAAACATGTATACTATGTTCTCAAACTCACTCTAGTTAAATATTACCATTTATTGAATACAAGAGTGTATATAATATAATATTGAAACATCAATGGTACAATTCTCCCACTTACCCAGTGGTTTTCTACTCTTACTCAATGTCACACTTCTTAATCCATCTCTCTCCAAACATAAGCTAGCCTGAAGACACCATGGTAAGTCATCACAACATGCTCCACATGAATGAAATTATCACATAATACCATATAAAATATTGATATATAATAACCAAGTAGTTTTTAGGAGCCACCATATCTTTTATGAAATGTTTCATACATCAGGTATTATACCTCAAGCCAGTACAACCCAAACACTAAGTAAGGCACCACAAGCCTTTAAAGCCTATAAACATCATACCTATAATAATCCTATGGGTTATATATATGGTAATAAATGTATGTGAAATAAACACAAGCCATAAAATATCTCTACACCCATATATTTGGAAATAACCACTATACATACCAATAAAAGTAGCTACTAAGAGAAGGGAGGGGGCACATGGGGGTAGTTAACCATCTATCCTCCCACTAGGATGTTGGGTAAAACACCCTCCCATAGTCCAATAGGATTCATTAAACCTTAAAAACATGTAAGGGGTAGTGTATGAAATCCCAAAAATAAATGATATAATATAAAACACAACCACACTATGTCCATAACCTTGTCTTAGACTTAATTGCATCAAACCTCTCCTGGACTCCCGACTGTCATGGTTAAGAACAGATATCCTATAAGAAAAAAGTATTTAAAGAGGTAAAATAATTCATTATTTCCTTTTTATCATTTATTTTCACTAATTAATTCATTATCCATTTATTAAACAACAATATTAATTCATATTAAATTATATTATTCATCATAGTAATGTCCATTCCCTCTAGGCATAATCTGAATGGATGAATTATCTTATCATGATTAACTTATTCTCACCAGTTTCATTCCATAATCTTCCAAACCCATGGGTATATTATTTATTTATTCATAATTATTAGCATCATTCCATATCAAGTTACTCAAGGAAAATCATACTAATCTACCACTCAGAAAAACATGCAACCAAGCACATCCAACTACCACAACCAGTGGGAAAAAAGAAAGTTGATAAAAATAGAAACTAAATCATCAACCATTAAATAGATTAGTAAATGAAAATACCACATCTCAGTATCACATGAATAGTTAGTCATATATTCAACCTGATCCATCACTTTCGGTACCATCCCCAATACCCACATGCATATACTGATGCATCTCACAATCACAAGAATTAACTGTTATCACATCATCCAGGACTCCCCACCCCCATATCATGTCATACATCCTATGAACATTAATATCATGATCATATCACAATTATCGTATCTATATCACATCAAGAAATGGCATGATCAAATATGTGTAGCCAATAGAGAAATCTAGGCCCCAAAACAAGGCATTTAGATTTCACGCATGAAAAATCTCTAACATCTCCATCACAAGGCACATTAATTTCTCAATTAAATGGGAAAATAGATCAATATCAATTACCTTTATCAAAAATTATATTATTATAATATATTTAATTAAAAGTTTCATTATTTATAGGTTCCAACAATTGGATAACTAAGACATAAAGCTATAACAATTTATCAAAGGAAAAAGATGCTCTTAACATTTATTCTGGTATAAATAACCTAGAGAAGTTCCATTATCAATTGACTTGGATTTTATTTTTATCATCATGAAATATCATTAATAACATTCTTTATCAATTTTATAAATCACTTGGAAGTTAATATTAAAATTAAAATAACCACCAAATTACAAACATGACTCATCTTTAATTCTTCTTAAGACAATTAATTATTAATTAATTATGAATTTATGTTATTTACCAATTTAATATGCTTCTAAAAGCATAAAAATATGATAGAAAATCATCATGTAGATATAAAACTATCATGAAAATCAAGATGCATCCCTCTATCATGGTACAAAACATCAATATGTGGTCGTTATGACCAATTCCATTATTAATCTAGTTAAGACATCATTAGGTTATTTTTAATTCCATACAAAGGGAAAACACATGATTACTTTAATATTTCATGTAAATAAAATATGATAAGAAATGAATTCCCTACCTAAATGTTCCATATTTAATTTCATTAGAATATACCAATGTTGTGTATCCTGGTCACCTCCCTTGTAAGATTTTGCATCCATCCATGGACACCATTATACAACCGCATCAAGAATCAACCATGAAACCCCATTAGAAATTTGGGTTATGATCTTCCATATCAAGTATTGAATAATAGGAGGAAAATGGGACTTAAGGAGTATGAAACCCCAAGAAAAATAGATAGATTTCCCCTTAGACCAACTCAGATCCCCATATATTGATGATGAGAATCCAAGGATTGATGCCCCATAAAAGGATTCCCAAAATACATGAGGAAGGGATGCTAGATCACCTAGAATTTTACAGTGTTTCAGAGTTTTTAGAAAAACATAAGTGCTACATCCTTTATAAACATACCCCACTGGGGATTTACACGGCGTGTAAATCTTACACATTGTGTAAATGTTTGGATTCAAGTTTCACCAAAAAATGATTTTGTTTGAAAACATTAACACTGAATATTTACACAGTGTGAATCACCTTGTGAACCATCTTTATCAATACATGAATCACATGTTCATGTAATTTATGTATTACATGATATATAATCTCTATGTTTCCATTATTTCATAGACAAACTGCTCAAGATTCACTAAAATCCTCCTCCGGGCACCACAAGCCTTAAAAACCTGAAAATTTTTGGTATATATGGGTTCAGGACATTATATTAGATTCTAATAAAATAAATATCATCCTCAAGAATCCAAAACCAACTCATAGTGAAAAAAGGGGTCGTTTGATCAACCACCTCATGAGATACCTAACAAATATCTCACCATCTTAGGAGCTCAACCACCACTCTCAGAGGAAAAAAGTGAAAACCATACCACATTAAAAACAATATCCTAACACTATAATATATGAGATACCTCTCAATTGAGAGTAAATCAATAATTATAAAAAAAATGAATCCATATCATAAACCTTCAGGGTCTACATCTAAAAAATTAACAATGTTATAAGAGAATACCTAAATATCAAAAAACATCAGGTACTGAGTACACATCTATGACTCACATTCCCAGTTACTATAGTCCAAGCTGTAGTGCTTCCATATGACATGAACTAAGGGACTATCACACCCACGCAATAACTTCTCCTAGTAGTCATACATATCCTCTAGATATTTCTTAATGGTCACATCATCATCAACATCGATCTCACCCAAGTCATTTACATGATAATTGTTTTGATCTTAAGAAAAGAGTTTTAACATGTGAAAAATATTGTGTATTTTGATCATTGGTGGGCGAAGCTCTATCTGATACACAATGGCTAGAACATGTGATAACACCTCAAAAGCCCTAATAAAATGAGGAGAAATCTTACTCCCATGAAAAAACCATCACTAATCATGATTATGAGTCACGTTAAAGAAAAAATGATTTCCAAAGTAGAACTAAAAAGGTCTATACCTATGATCAACATAGGATTTTTGATGAACCCACATGGCCTTTATCCTCTCATGAATTACCTAAACCATCACTATCATATTTTGTACCAGTTTTGGCATGATATTTAGTGCATATCTAAACCTAGTCTCGAAAAACATAGAACAGAATGGCCAACCATTCATGAAATAAAATAGTAAAAAATGGTAGAGTAGAAAATATTATTGTAGGAAAACTCAAAAAATGGTAGTTTTATCATCCCTGGAAACTGAAATCTATGACACAAGAGTGTAACATGTCTTTAAGAGTCTAGATGGTGTGATTTATCTATTTGTTTGTATATAGATGGAATGCTATGAAAAGGAATGAATGAGAGAAAAATCATGATGGAGACCTCTTTAAACCTTAGAGGTAAAATGAGGATCTCAACCAGAGCTAATCATCCTTTGGGATCCAAGAAGTCACAACACATCTTAAAGATACTAACTAAAAAACCATTGTTCTTGACTCGTAGATCACTATAATGTGGGATTATTTCATCAAATTATCCAATATCACTCATATGGAATCATATACTCATTAATATCATGGAAAACTAATAACAAATGCTATTAATATTTTCTCATACTTCCATTGTTAAACATCTAATGGTTGGAGAAAATCATCAAGAAAGCGATGCATGCCCTTCACCTTCTAACAGACCAAGAATCCATAAGAAAACTCGACAACTGCACACTTCAACCTAAGACACAAAAATTTTCTACTCAATTCTCAACACATAATTTTCATGGTGGTATGTTATTCCAAATTTATTCTATGGAACTCAGGGAAAACTATCTCATGAATTTATGATGGAATGAAAATACTTCCCTAAAACAATACCCAGTGTTGTCCATCCTCTCTTCAACAATTATGGGCATCACTTTAAACATCTTAGTCTATGTAGACCACTGTAATAGAATCTCCCAACAGGTACTCCTACACCTGATGCACCAAAGATGACCTCACTTTAATCTGAAAAATAAAACCACTTCCTCAAACCTCTCCCATATCTAGATGCATCATTGAGAGTTATTCCATAATTTTATAATAATATCTAGATTCTTACATGAAATAAATATGTGAAATACTACTCCCTGCATCAACCATAAAATTTCCCTTTCATGGTGTATTCAAAATATCAAATTCATTTTACTATAATAATTATGTCCACTGATGCTAAGAAATGATCATGTAATTCTAGGAGAACTCATACTTTTGGCTCATAAAGTCCGTAAAAACCACAAAACACTCGCTGATGAGGTAATGTCACCCAAACATCAAGGAAAACATCACTTCCGCTAACTAAAGACCATGGTTGGTATAGTTACACACATGGGGATGTAAATTCCATGCCCCATAAGAAACAAATAATCACTATCACATCATAACTCAACCCAATACAAGATTCGAGGCATTATAGAAAACCTAAACCCCCTCTATTGGTAAACAAAGGACTAGATCACTAACTGACTCCTCCTTTATGTACTAAAAAACTACATGAAACTACAAAGTCAACAAGAATACCTGATCCTTTTAGGTCAAGGTTGTTAGAGGAGTATCAAATTTAGAGAAATTAGCTATGAAACTTCAATAATACCTTGTAATACAAAGGAATCTTTGCACCTCAACCATTATACTATGTACTTCCTAAGAAATAATCACCTTTATATCCAATGAATCTATATATACCCCCATTTTTTCACACTTCACAACCCATGAAACAGACTTTATGAGCCCAAAACTCACACTTAGATGAATTCTAGAATAGCTGCTCACAAAAAAGAACTCCAAAAATTGAATGATGATGGTGTACATGCTCATGATTAGAAATGGAATACACAATGATGTTGTTATTAAAAACCACCAAAATATTATACAGGAAGTCTCTAAAAACTATTTTTATCAATCCCATGAATACTTTTGTAGAATTCATAACACTGAATAACATTACAGGGAACTTGTAATTCACATGATGGTAGAAGAAATAATTCTTATGAATATTCTCATCATTCACCCACATATGATGTTATCATAACAGAAAATAGATCTTTAAGAACCATATTAATCATTTAAATTGATCTATTAAATCATAAATCTATAGATGAGGATGGAGATTCATCATAGTCACTTGGTTTAAGTGGTGATAATCGATACAAAATAGAAAACTACCACTGAAACTCTTCGTGAATTGAACTGGTGTACCCTAATGTTACACACTCAAATGAACAAAACCAAAATGTAACAGATCATTGATAAATACCCACATCTCTTGAAACATGTAAGGCACCATTTTATACTAATACATCGAGACAGGATGCACACCTAGTTGTATCTTGATCATAAACTTGACCACCCACAAATAGTATAATGCAACAAACTTCTTTAGAAAGATATCAGGGTACTCTTCTATAACCTTAGTAAACACTGATTCTTAAACGGCCAATGAACTTAGCATCAACTCAGACCTAAAATATGACATGTAAAGAATATGCCTCTAACCCATACAATGGTCTCACTCATAAATAAACACTGATGTCTCTATCAACATCATAAAACACAACCTTTATCCTAAATAAACCCATGACAACTTACACTTACTACAACCAATCCATGGTGATGATGATGTAATATAGATGTATCTGTAAACATAGGAAATATCCCCAAGATAAGTGTTTCACCAAAAATATCTCATATTATTTACATAAGTTAAACAAGTAAAATCAATCTTCAACTAGTGTAGTCATGCCAAGGGAACTACAAGTCTCTCTTCCTCAAGTCCCAAAGACTGGAAAATGGAAGGTGATATAAAGTAATGTGTTTCTATTGAATCAAATGATGCATGAAACCATGTTGAAAACAAGCACAGGGTATGTCGAACAATTTTCGGATCACATAGCACTGGAAACACTAAAGCATTATGTTGTCAACAGCCTTATCCACGCCCTCTCTAACCTAACTAAAGACCACCCCATGGTCATGCTCTACTCTCTTAGGAAGAGGATCATCTTGGGGTTGTACTCTTCCTTCCCCATCTCCTCTCACCTGATCCCAAACTAGAACAACCTAAGACTTTTTTTCAATAAAAAACTACCTCAATAGAGGAACTAGAATTGAATCACCTTCTGCATGATAAATTCCCTGAAAGTTTGTGAACTCTCACAGTAGATGCCCTCCACCTTCCCTCAGATAACGAAAATGTATTTTTATTCTCCCAAATTGTATCCCAATACAAAAATTATAATTTGTGAGGAATCATGATGACTCCCCTCTCATGATGATCTGATTCTTGCTATAATTCTCCCAATAACCTCTTCTATCACTAGCATCTTGAGATACATCTTGAACATAAAGAGGGTGACCAAAAACTTAATCTCTAGAAAAAATGCTACTTGAAATGCATCACCCTTTCTCAATTTTCAATAATTGGGTTTAAAAAATTTAATATTGGGACTTAAAATGGATCTCTAACACATATATGCTAGAAATCCATTATCGAAGGGTATAGATATTTTGGAGACTATATGCCTTCAAGGTTGAGGGATTAATCTTTTCATAGACTCATCTCAGAACATCTCCCATAATACTGTTGAATCCTTCTATTCATTAAGAACTAAAACCACAATGACATCACTTCTCCACATAGAATCATCATATCCAATAAAACCCATTTGTCCTTTTGAGCACATATTGACTTGAAAGTTATATCAACCTCCACCAACCATTTTCTTGTGAAAAAATCTGAAATGGACCCTCTTACTTTTACAAACATTGGCACTGAAGAACTCATAGTTTCCTCTTATGTGTGTCATTTTTATTGGACTTTACTCTATGGCGATCACCTATATACTAGGATGAACATCTTTAGTGATAAACAAAAGAGGATGTCAAAATGGATCCATTACTGTAAAAAGAAGAAAATTATACTACTAAATAAGGAATATGGAATGTTTAACATTAATTTATTATTAATTTATATATATTATCTTTTTTAAGGTTTTAACCTATTCTATGGTCTATCCATTTCAGATACAATCACGATTAATAACGATTTAGGATCC
This sequence comes from Viscum album, assembly GCA_963277665.1. NCBI lineage: Eukaryota > Viridiplantae > Streptophyta > Magnoliopsida > Santalales > Viscaceae > Viscum > Viscum album. The sequence goes on from OY728141.1 coordinate 481,376,259, forward strand.
TTTCCTATGCCTCTACCCTGCAAACAGTATGACTTCATTTTTAAGGTTTAGTAAAATTAGTGTAATGTGGATAAAATAATACAGAGCCCTAAATACACACATATTAGTTGGTCTCCCATGTTTACATTTCATATTATACTTGTCTGAAATTTTTTCCCTAGAAACACATACATCCTCACAAGTTCATAACTCAAAAACTCCATCATGTCCCTCAACATAAACATTTGATACCACTATGTCATGACCTAATCCCCACAATGATATTGTAATGAATGGGGAGAGTTAATGACTAGCTGAGTCCCACCTCTAGTGGGCTCCGGGTTGGATCCTAATCCTGAGGGTATAATAAACATACATATGAGAGGCATTACCCTCTAATAGAAACATTGAGAGGAGAGAGGTGAGAAGGAAACAAAAACAAAAAATTCCTTATCTCCATCCCTTTCTCTCACATATATAAAAATAAATCCCAATTTAAAACATTAAATCTCATATAGTACTATAATAACTAAATAGAAAATATCAAGTACCAAAAGTTAAAAAATAGAGGTGACCATGAAGCCTAAACAGCATCTGGTAAACCACGAGCAAGTAATATCATACCTAATTTCCATCCCTATCCAAATAAACTGAAACATAAATTATATATATGTAGGTTGAGCATAATAGTATACTCAATAGGATCCACCACTATGCCTTTAATGAAAACGATAAAGAAATAATGTTAAAGCACAATGAACAACATTGAAACTAAATCATCTTATAAACAAGTATAATATATTCCCGATATCACTATAGATAACTATCACAAAATATAATATACAATAAACAATAAAATATAATAATGAAACATCAAGGGTACCTAGCTTCTTCTTTCCCACTATTTTCCCACTCTGCCCCAACATCACATGTTTTGGTCCACCTCTCTCTAAATGTAAGTAAGCCTGACGACAATTAGGCTAGACATAACAAAATGCACAACCTGTATCTCGTCATCATATCATCCCATATAAAATTAACATATATAGTAACAAATTAGTTTCTAGGAGCCACCATATTTTGTATGACGTGTAACTTACATTGGATATTATACCTCAAGCCATTATAGCTCATAGAATGATTAAGGTACCACAATCTATTACAACATAATGATGTCATATTTATAAAAATCATTTAGATATTATATCTAGTAATACATGTGTGTGAAATAACCAAAATACATCTTATATCTCTACAAAAATATTTTGGGAAACTGATCACCATTCAAACAAACATTTGCAACTACTTGGATAAGAGAGTGGGTCCAGAAGGGGTAGTGAGCCATCCATCCTCCCACTATGATGTTTGAAAAACATCCTTTCAGAGTCTACTGGGAGTCAGTATCTATAACCTACATGGGTGGGTAAGTTTATGAAATCATAAAACATACATGATTAAATATAGCTCACAACCATATCATGGGTAAAAAATTTCCTTAGACTCAATTGCAGCTAACATGACACGGACTCCCAACTGCCACTACTAAGACTATATATCATATAAGGAAAAAATAATTTGAAGAGAAACATTAAATTCATTATTTCCTTTTTATCATATCCTCTAATTAATTAATTAATTATATTTTTATTAAAAAACCACATAAATACACATTTAATTACATTATTCCTCAGAGTAAGGTCCATTTTCTCTAGGCACAATCCCACCCGTGGACTCAGTTTAACAAGATTAACAACTTTTCAAAATTTTCATTCCATAATCAACAAAACCCCTAGTATAAGAATTTATTTATTAATTATTAATATCATCATTATATATCTTGGTACTTTATGAAAACAATCCCAATCTACCACCAAGAGAAATCATTTAACTCAGTACATCTAGCTACCTCAAGAAATAAAAAATGGAAAAGAGATAAAATTAGAACCCCAACCAACGAGCATTAAATATATTCATAAATGAGCATCCCAAACCTCAGTATCACTACAATGTGTAAGCCCGGATTCAACCCATTCCATCACATATAGTTCCATATCTGACACCCACCTGCATATACCGATGCATCTATGCATCACAAGCATCAACGGCTGCCTCAACATCCTGGACTCCTCACCCACATATCATGTAAAACATACTAGTATCATCCTTATCATGATCACCTCAAATGGATCATATTCATAGAGAATCACAAAATCATCAAGAATAATAAGAATATACAATAGGGAAACCTAGTCCCTAAAACAAGGCATTTAGTTTTCATATATAAATGAGCTCCCACGATTCGAACACAAGGCACACGAACTTCTCAATAAAAAGAAAAACTCAGGCCATATCAATTATCATCATTACACTACTAGTTCTTATTACATTGTGAATCAATAAATTAATTATTCAAAGTTTAAAACTATGGGAAAACTATAGTATAAAGCTATAATAATATACCAAAGAAAAAACAGGTTCTTTGCATTTAGTAAGGATTAAACTAACCAAGTGAAGCACCATTCTCAATTAAAATATGTTTCATTAATATCATAAATCATTATCATTGTTCCCATTCTTTATCAATTCTATTAATTATATGGAATATCATTTCCAAATTATATACACTACCATATTACAATCAATCCTCTTGATTAATTATTCAAAAGATAATGAATTATCAATTACTTTTGGATTTACATTATTTACCAATTGAACATGATATACAACCTTAAAAGAATTTTAAAATAGAATAGCATAAATATTACACTATCTAGAGAATTAAGAGGAAACTGACTGTCATGGTTCAAAGCATTAACATGTGATTGTTATCACCCATTACTTTATTAATACAGTTAAATTATTGTTAGTTTAATTTCATTGACATACAAAGTGATAAACCATGATCAATTAATGATTTATTGTAAATAAAATAACATTTTCATTTATTACCTTACCTCAAATGCATCAATTCTCTTCAAATGAAAATGGACTAACTTTGCAGATCATGATCACATATTACATAAAAAAGCAGTGTCCATTCAAGTATTCCATAACACAAATAGATCAAAAAACAACTGAGAAACACCATTAGAAACATAGGAGAAGTTCCCCCATCCAATAAAAATAATAATAGGAGGAAAACGATACTGAATGACGAAGAAACTATAAGAAATATAGTTATAACTCACCTTAGATGAACTTGGATAACTATGAAATGAAGATTGGAATCCAAAAATTGATCTATATCAAATGAATCCCAAAACAGAGAATGAATTACTACTGGATCACTTGGTCTTTTAGGGGTCCATTGGGTTTGATAAAAAACCCAAGCTGTTATACCCATTATAAACACACTGCATAGTGGATTTCCATAGTGTGTAAAGATTACATGTCATGTAAATTATAGGATTCAAGTTTCTATAAATGATGTGTCCCCTAAAACATTTTAACCTCGAATATTTTCATAGTGTGAATTACCTCATGAACCAGTATTACCAAGACATGAAACCCACTTACACCGCGTGTATGGATTTAATAGTGTTTAATCTCCATGTTTCCAATATTTTTCAACCAAACCCCTCTAGACTCACTCCAAACCTCCTCTGAGCACCATGAGTATTGAAAAAACAAAAAGGTTTGCTCTACACGGATATGATCTCATAGATATGGAGATGATTTTGATTTCATAAAAATAATCATATGATAATAATAATAATATGACATATATAATCAATTTATAACCAATTAATAATAGTAATATTGTCATGGTTTTATGTCACTTTCAAATTAACATGAAAATATATTTAAAAATTATAATACAATAATATAAATACCATATAACTCTTAAAAACTAAATAAAATATACACTAAAATTATTAAATTATAAATAATAAATTATATATCCATATAAAACAGAAAATAATTTTATTATCTCAATTATTACATATATTACACCATGTATTGGGAATTAAACAAATGAAAATCAATACTTCAAGTAACATTTCAAGAAATAATTGTCTCTATAACCGGTACCTGAACCATAAAATATATTATGCATTTCAATCTATCCTAAAAATATTTACTACATGGTCATTATTTAATGTATTATGATTATGCACTAGACTATGCATTACTCAAAAAATTATTTATTTTAATTTACACAATTTTAAATCTAAAGATAATATAAATACAAAATATAATATAAATGGTAAAGTTAGGGTGTTAAAAATATCCCCACTATAAAAATTTCCACCACTAAACGTCCCCTTAGATCTTGTTATTTAAAAAAATGTTTGTTTTAATTAATGACAACATCCTTCACTACAAAAAATTCCCAAAAAAATATAAAAGTTTATTTAACGTTATGAACAACATATCAATTTAAAATACAATTATATAATTACATTTTCATTTTTTAACTCCACACTATTCTATATTTAATTATAATTTATCATCTTGATAACAATAATCCATCATCCAATTCACATTTATTCAAATACTCATCAAATTTTACGATTGATTGTTCCTTTATTCTAAAAAGTAAGAAAACCCACGAGTAAAATAAAATTTCTTATAAATTTACAATAATCTTAAAACTTACCACTTATTTAAAATATCATATAAAATATGTAAAACTGTTTTTTAATTGAAAATAGATTATGAATATAAAACCAAAGGTCTCATTTTGACCCTTGTAATTTTCTCCCAAACAAGGAAAATTTTATACTCGAATTAAAAACCATTTTTAAGGTTCTATAAAACTAATTTTAAATCAATAAATAACTTTTTATTATTAACCATATATATTTTAATATATTATTTCATTATCTTTTATTTCATATATTATATAGATTAAATAGGTACGCAGAAGAAAATTATGGCTATTTGAATTTAAAATTTTATTTTCAATAAAGAATTAAAAAATGCATGGTCAGGTTGCATGAGCTTGGAGGCCATGGAAGTAATCATGCATTATCAACTAGATTAAATTATAATAGTATAATAATATCGAGGATACTGTAAAATGACAATGCATTTTCACTAAAAAATCATGAATTTATTATAAATTCATGATTGAAGCCCATTTTTTCAAACTCAAACATTATATATACCATATAAACATTTAAGCATAAATCACACATATTGTTGGTATTATTTTTCTTTATAAATCCTTTTCAATGAGGTTGACTCTCTACATCACTTATTTTCTTAAAAAACATTATAAAGTTTTTGTTTATTCAATAAATGAATATTACCTTTTCATAATTCGAATAAAAAATCAATTACACCCATATCCAATATGTCTATTTAAGTATATTACACATGGTGAAAACATATGTTATTGTTTTTTCATGTACATGAAAATTAAACCAACCTATACCCCTAGATTATCATATAACTAATTTAAGATAGGAAAATTAATACTAAACATACCAACCCAAAATTTCATTAACTCATTTTTTTCATCGAATATAATAGCAATAAATACCAAAATAACATTATATCATAATAAAATAAATAATCACCAATAAAATTTAATATAACCAACCAAGTCACAAAAAATTATACTAAATTAACATAAAAGGATTTCAAAACTATATTATATTAAAATATTTCTTTTCAGGGTATTTTATAACCTAAATAATTTATGAAACCTCAAATAGGTCAATATTAACAAAATATATACCTTAATACATATAAGAAATTATTTGTTTTAAAAAATTGAATCCAAATAATTATACTTGACGCCTTAACCCTTTTAAATTAATTGCACACAAATATTTCAAATTAGGAAATATTCTATTTTAAACCTTTACCAATGAAAAAAGTGATTTTTCACTACGCATCACTTTAAAACAACAAAAAAATACTTTACTACACATTATAAACTAATCTATTACAATTAACACAAAATCGTATATACAACCAAATATAAACTAAAACATTAAAATTTACAAATTACTTATAAATGATGGATTTCCTTTTTTAACAATATAATCAAAACAATAACTATTTCTAAAATTCATATTTATAAACATATCACAACTCATTTAAATTTCCCATTAGATAAATATATATATTTATATATATAATTAATAATGAATTTAAAAATAAAAAATATAACTTTTTTATTAAAACATATTTATCATAGATTCAAAAAAAATTACTTGAAAAAATAAAATATAAAAAAATAACATCCAACCCTCTACTTTAAAAACGGTCATTATTCAATTAAAATAATTTAAAAAATGAATTTCATAAATTACTATACCCAAAATAATTTTTGGATATATTTGATATGCAAAAATAAAATTAACCACATTCCTTTAATCCATATAAAAAAATCATCAATCTGACTATAACTATTTAAAAATGGTGGTCATCCAAATTGAAAAACTCACAAATATTCCAATTATACAATCTCCAAAACGAATAGATAAAAAACCGTAAATTAATGATAATATAGATTAAATCATAATAAAACCAGACATTATAAATTAATAATTATTTATTTTCTATCACAATCACTCCAACATGTCACAGAAAAAATATACACACATTATAAAAAGAAATCAATTTAATCACACCGTATTGAGTATTAAAATAAGAAAAAATGCTTCATTTTTTTATGATTTTTATATAAAATTTAAATGATGAAACTGAAATTTAAAACCCACATTGAATAATAATTTTAACAATAAAAGCCATGTTCTCAATAAATTTTATGATTTCTTATACATGAAGTATCATTTTTTTCACAAACATTACACATAGAAAACATAAGATTTGTAATGATCATCAAAACCATGATGGAATCCAAAAAAATTATAAACCTTTAAATAAATGTATTCTATATAGTAATCTCAAAAAATTATCATAAAAACAATCCTCAAACACCTCAATGAAATAAATTTATAATACCTTTAACAAATATGAAATGAATTATTCAATCAAATCCCACATGTTAATAAATGTTTTAAAAATTACTCCAAAATCCATTGAATTAAGACAACCAATTTGTATTCTCAATAAATTTTGTTCCAAAAACCACAGTGATCAATTTTTAATGTTTTACCATGGATATTTCTCTTTTTGTTTAAAAAACATTTATTCAATCTATATTTTAAAATTTTAACTCTTGACATATCTAATTCAATCTAATTATTTTAAATATAATTATATATTATATAACTTAATAGAAATATGGATTTACAATCCATTACTAACTAGAATTGAACTTTATTAAACCATTTATCCATATTTATGTGATTATTCAACAACATTTAAATTAACATATGTTCTATCCCATTTTATAGCATCATATCACCAATAAATAAGATCATTAATATAATAAATCATCCCAAAAAATAAAAATACTTAATAGAATACTCTTAATATTGGAGATTCAAATAAATAAAAATAATAATAAAAATTAATCAATAAAGATAAATATTATAATTACCTTCTTCAAATATCATAAAGTTACAATAATATTTTTTTTGATTTATTCAATTTAAAAAAACATGTTTCCCCAAAAATATCATTAATATCGTTTCAAGAAATATATATTATTAGATTTAAAAATACTATAAAAATGTTATTCTATTTCAAATAAATTTTTCAATACTATATGCCTCTCAAATAATATTAATAATAAAGTTGAAATCAAATTCATTAAGCACCCTAAATTAAAAATTCATTATTTAGATTTGTCATTTCATTTTTACATCATTTAAAATTTTATTTCATATAGAATATTAAATTTTATAATTTATTAAAAAACTATCATAAGAAAATTAATTAAATTTTTTTATCCAAATAAGTTTCTCTATATATTACATAATTATTTAATAAATTTCCACACATAGAACAGGAAAATATAATATAGAAAAAAAATTAATCAAGAAATTTTCTATTCATACAAATTAGGAGTAATAACAATTTAAAAAAATACTAAAGGATTATAAGAGGTAATATAACAATTAAAATAATTCACAATACATGAAACTCAAAACAAGTTTCTTTATATAAATAATAAGGACCAATAATCATCAATATTGAAAACTAAATGTATAAATAACCAATTTAAGGGTTAACTAATATTAAACAACCCTTGAATTTTTTGATAACTTGATATTATAACATAAATAGTATTATTTTATTTTATTTTCAATAACTTATAATGTTTTTATGATCCTAAAATCACCTACCATTTACCAACCATACCACTCATTTCTTGATACCATTTTGTAATTAAATGAACTAAATAATTCAACTAAATACCTTTGGAAATGAATTAAAGACCAACACCGAAATCATGATCTCTATAAGTTGACACAAGTGTAAAGGGTATCACATTCATAAAATGGGAATGATTTACCCATTACTAATATTTAATAATAAATAAGGTGTTTTAACTGGATATATAATAGTAAAAACCCATATTTTATGTTGAAATGGTCTATGAAATAAATATTTATCTATATAAAAAACTAATCATAGAATAGGTTATAAAATAAAAAATTAACTATTTAATGTTAAAATACACGTAGTCATAAAATATAACATGACATAGGGATTAATTATAATGATTTGTATTATCTGGACAATACATATATCCAAGAATAAATAAAATAAGATATAAAATTATCTCCTTGTGGTGCATAGATAAATCTGAATTTCACCTACCCTATATCTCTATGTCAAAGGAAAGGGTTCAACTACTACAAATATTGAGTGCCTTCATGTACATACAAGATAGAATAAAATAGTTTTATACATGTAAATTATAATTGTATATTTATTGACTGAGTAAACTTTTTTACACTCCCACCTAAACACCGAACCAAATGTGTTATTCTTAAAATGTGAACAATATAAAAAAATATCATTTTATATTTATTTCATTAAATATAAAAATAGAAGTGTTACATTCAAACCCATCTTTTATGAATTTCCTACCCGGATACATTACAAAACCAAAGAACAAATATAAATTACTCATATAATTTTAAAATAAAACTCAATGTAAAACACAACATCATTGAATATACAACCCTAAGTACCTAGCATTTAATTTAGAAAAATGAAACAACATGGTAACAATTATGTGGTCCTATCAGTACTCAGAACTCACTAAATCAATGCTTGATTAGGGAAAACACCTGGCATATATGATGAAGTCATAAAATACAAAAAAAATCATAGTTACCTTCTAACCCCTTTATACAAAGTATTTATTAAATCAAAGATAGAATCATAAGAATTTAAATTAAACACACATTTCAGAATATCAAACAACCTTTATAGAAAAAATCCATTCCCTTTAGAAAGAAACACTTTTCATTAACTATAATAAACACTTTTAATATATCAAGATAATGGTACAATGTGGGACCACATTACATTAAAAAATATAATAAAAATTATTTTTAATAAGCCAAATAAGGTGTTAATACAAACAAATAATTCATAATGAACAATAAAACTACTTTAAAACCACCCATAAATCCAATAAACACATGTTTTCATCCAATTTGGTCATAATTGAAACCAAATAATTTGATTTAAAACTTATAAGATGTAATAACATTCACATGTTTTTTATTAATGTCAATTATACATATAATTAACATAAAAATATATAATTTTAATCTAACCAAATACCATAATCTAAATTTCAAATAAAATAACCATATAAACATTATAACATGTAAAGAAATAATTATATAGAATACGAAATAATTTTTTGATCTTAAATATATGAAAGGGAGTTCAACCACTTACCTCATCAGTGTCTGATGAAATTCAATAGGTATTAATTTTGTAATATACTTTAATAAGGCCTATATAATTATAGAAAATTTGTTATAAAAAATAGAACACTCATTTAAAACAATATATAATGTCCTAAAATAGGGAACCACTTATTAGAAACCAATAAAAAAATTCCACTTTGAATAGAATGAAAAAACCCATTAAAGACTATCACATAGATCAATAAAATCCACCACTTATTTATATAATGAATAAGAAATTTAAAATAAATAAATTTAATTTTTTTTGCAATGTAATGTACTAAAAATAATAGGTACAAATTTTTTTAGACTGATATACCTACCAATGGAAAATAGAAAAGAATAGTGTATGTAAAATTTATATGTCTCATGGATCATACTTTTTTAATGAAGATAATAGTTATTATAAAAAAATTAAAAAAAAATTAATAATAAAATCCAATAAATAGATATGTTAAATAAAATAAAAATGATAAGTATTATTTAAGGTATTCATTTGAAAAAATATAAGAAGTAAATATAGATGTTACATGTCCGAATATTATTTTGAATCTTTCAAATTTTGACCATTAGTAATTATTACTTTGGGTAATTATGACCATTGGTAATGTTTTCATTATAATTTTATTATTGGAATTACTACACATTAAGGGAAATGATATGAGATAATTAATTATTAATGGAAAATACATGCCCTCAACTATTATTAACATGACATATAAAATAAATTTATCAAATCTTTTGAAGGAAGTAACATCATTGGGGTTCTACCATGACCAAGAAGAAGATGAAATTAAATAATTAAGGCTTCAAAAAAATCATCTATGGGAGAAGTTCATATTATTTTAAATCACAATCAGATCATTTTTATTTGCACCACCCCAAAAAATTACTTCTATTTTACACCATACCCTTATGGATTATGCTAGTTTGATAGTGCTTTATGTTTCTAAGGGTTTAGTAGTATCAATGTGTACATTATTTTATAAATTAAATGTATGTCACTCAGATATTACATTTTTATCTACTACATCAACCTCATATAAAAGCTAAAATGTTTATAATTATATGAAAAAATTGAATATGTATTAAATATTTGGAACAAGGATGTGAAAATTATTTTAAAGTTAAAATTATGAAATTATTGTTAAAAATAGTAAAATATAGTAAAAATGGTGAAATATAGTGAAATGAAATATATGTGACATCATATTTATGTAAGAATGACTCAACTCTGCTAAGGTGGGTCTTTTTTCCAAAATTGATGAACTAACCATTATAGTGTATCACTAATGGAGTTTATGGGTTAGTATAGGTAGTATTGGAGAACATAAGATAATGTAATAAAGTATTAATAACTTTATTCAATGAAATTCAACTAACCATGCTATATAATATCCACCCCTATTTACATTTCCCCCACAAAAAAATCAATGGTCACTCTTCATATATCTTTCAATGAGTCTGTCTCATTACATTGTCTTCAATATTGATGATTTTGGTTTCTTCTAGGATTCATCTCTAGGATAAAAAGCTTAAGCGATGTAAGAGTTCCTTTTTTGTCTCTTTTAAATTCATATTTACATTTACATTGAAGTGTCCTTTACAGTTTCTATATTATATTTTTAATATTTTTATAATATGATTATAAGTGACACCATTATGATATCCCATATGTGTGAGACCCCATTTATCTCACATTCAACTCCATCTATAAGATTTGCAATGCAAAAAATTCTCCCGAGAGAAATAAAACCCGATATTTTCATGTGATAAAAATATATTTGTATTATATATATTTTTGGTATTATGGGTGTATAATTATTAATAATTGGTATTTTTATCTAAATATAATTAGGATGTATCTTCTATATCTTACATTAGGTACCAAGTGAATTAAACATAATTTTGGCAGCAGTTCACCTCTTCCATTAATGCATGCTGACCAAAAAGTATCACCTGAAAGAAATTATATATCCTTATTTCATATGTTATATCTATGATTAATTATTACGTCATTATATAATGTTTAATAAAAATTTATTTTACCCTATAATATTTATAATACATGTGTTAAATTCACTAAATACATCAATTATCTTAGTCTTCTTATGTACCTGTTAACAAGAGTTCCATATTATTTATCTGATAAGGGTGCTTATTTTAACATTATGGGTCTATAATTATACTTAACAAGTCACAAGGTAATTCATATAGAAATAATTATTTATACATTTATTGAGAAACTATATTGACATTCCCATAGTCCTTTGTTCATATGTTAAAATTTTGTAAGAAAACATTTATTAAGTAATTGCGATTCATATTTCTAGGTTTTTCATTATTTAATATTCATCAATGAAATTACTATTGTATTTTATTATATAATGAAATTAATTGAAAATTTATAATATGGGTTTCCCTCAAAATTATATATCCCTTTATTTCATGGGTAGGTTTCATCAGACAACTAATATAGTGTAATGAGAGTGTCATTATTCTTTATGTGTGATGTCTTGGAAAAAGGATTGATGATATGTTCATTGTAAAAACATGAATATTCATTTCAGGCTTGGATCTTGATTTCAGGTGTTTTTTAGGGAAAATGATGAAATGAAAATTTTTTAAGTACACACCATGTACTTTTGAGTAGACTTTGTGTACCTGGTTTCCGCCTATAGCTGTGTACTGGCCATGTAATGGCGTAGTTCATGGCCACATAGGTGACATGGAATACTGCCTAAATCGGGGTCTAGTTGAGTATAGTACACGACATGTACATTAAATTAACATGCATTTACTTTTCTTTTTATTTGATAAATTGGTGTGGGGTCGCGTCTCATATCCAGAACATAGTTCTTCTCCCAGGGTTCATTCATGAGAGTGACATAATGAAAAAGAAGTATGAACCCATCCCAAATCATTGTATGGCCTCTGATTGAGACATTTCCGGGTGCATTAGATTCCCATGGTGAGTTCTCTCTTTCCCTAGAGTCATTCTTTCAGATTCCTTCTCTCTTGTGAGTTATTCTAGGTTGATAGTTTTTTACCTTTTCATAGATCTACATCTTTCTTTGCCGATTCAGGGGCCTACATTAAAGAGTGTTCATCGTACAACATCAAGGTATGTGGTTTATTCCTTTTGTTGACTGTCTTTGTATTATATATGGTCAAGGTGCCGAATTCCCTTGTTTGGGGTATTGCGTGTTTTGGAAGTGAACCTCGTTTAATACCTGCTATAGTTTTCTTTAGTGAGAATGGGTTATAGAATGTGTGTAAGGTTATATGCGTTGTTTACGGGACACCCCATGGGTGTGTATCCTTAGTTTGACTATTCATGGCCCTTTAGCCTAGATTGGATATGACGTGTACCTTTTTATCCATTTCATTAATGGTTTAGGACATAGTTTGATTTATTATATGAAATTCATGTGTTATTCTTGTGAATGTTATCCATGTAGTTGTTATAGATTACATGATCTGCCTTATTATGATATGTGCACTATATTTGTAATGGACTGTGAGAGACTTGGACCAGGAAAACTATGGGGGTTTCCATGATTATTTGCACCAGACCATAAGAGCCTTGGTGAAAACTTTGACCCAGGTGTAACATCCCAGTTCCAGAAGCCATCTAGAGGTGACCCATACTCAGTTGGTCACATGGCCTCAAGCCCATTTTCCCGAATGCCAGAGGCTACCAACTAGAAGCGAGGTCCTTGGGTGTGATATTGGGGAAACTATGCCCTCATTGAAAGAGTACACAGTGGAAGAGAAACAATATATAAAATCTGAAATGGTAATAATCCATACAATAGAAATCAACAGAAGACTAAATGTAAGAAAAAACTGGAGCACATATATATAAACGATGCATGATACATATTTATAGAAAAGAAACCAAACTGATCACAATGTTGTAATACAAAATAGTACTAAACCAATGTACAAAAGAAACAGATAAACAACTCCTCACCATCTAAATACAAATCTTGGTCCCATGCTCTTCAACTCCACAGCAAGTCAAATACCTGAAGGAGAAGGGAGCGTCCCCTTATCTATACCTGCAAAAATATAATTTGTTTGGGACCAAAAGCATGATACAAATAGGGTGTGAGACTAAATCCCAGTAGGCAACCACACAAAGATCTATGCCTAAAATTCATTGAATATATGGCAGGTAAAAGTACAGAAAGCTGTAAATAGTAATGTACTCAGCAGTCAACAATCCACAGTATCGGTTTCAAGAAACAGCTAAACACAAATAGGTAACCCTCTAGGAAGTACTCACATCCATCCCCTCTGGTCCTACCAAACAGGTACAAGAAAGCCTTTGGGCAGTAAACTCGACCTAACCCCTCTGGTTCTGTCATAATAATTCATAAAGACTCTCTGAGAAAGCACTCTCATTCAATTCCCCTTATAGTCTAAGGTAGTCAAGGACTCTCTGAGGAAGCACACAAGGTCAATTTCTCTTATATCCCCACGGTCAAGAGACTCAATGAGAATGCTCACATAGTCAATTCCTTTTATAGCCCCAGGTCATTCACAGAATCTGTGAGGAAGCTCACCCAGTCAATTCCTCTTATATCCTAATGTGGTTTAAGGAAATGCAAGTAAAACAAAGACTCTATAAGGAATCTCACTCGGTCTATCCCCTTATAGTCTATAAATCTCTAAGATTCTCTGAGGAAGCTCACTCAGTCTATCCCCCTATAGATAATAATGTCAAAAGACTCTCGTAGGAATATCACTCGGTCTATCCACTTTTAGTCTATAATGCCCAAAAACTCACTGAGGAAGTTCAATCAGTCTATCTCCTTTTAGTCTACTACAACAGGTTCATACAACACCAAGTAAGTAAACACATAGTAATGCTATATGGACAAATTAAACCTACAAAACTACTTGGTTAACCATTCTACAGCATCTCAAGCATGTCGGAAAAACAACACTCCATCCTACGAGCATAAGGCATGGAAAACAGGTAAACGACCAATAGGTTTAATAGGACCAATGGTCATAAATAGAGAAAAGCATGGGAATAACATCCAAGGCATTGAAATCCAACCTTATTCACAACCAAATAACCTCTAAACAAGAATAGAAGCATGGAAGGAAAAACACAGGGGGAAAATGGTAAACGCACAATACCATGTTCAAGTGTATTGGTAAAATTGAACATAAAACTCAAAGACATTCGAAGGAGAATCCACAAACCACCTACCTAGGGGTTAGGATATCTCTATATGTGAACCTTGAAGCTTGAATAACCTCAGAACCCCCAAGATCTACAAAATTGCTTGAAACACTCAACCCACGATAACTTGAGAAAGAAGAGAAATCATGAAATAAAACTCAAGAAGAAGGAATATCGTACTATTGTGGTTCTAATGCAATCAATGATGGTTGATTCAGAGAACAGATGGAGGATTGAAGGCTTAGAAAAGTTTTGGAGCCATACGGTTTCTCTCGACCGAACAAGAACTATAAGTAGACACTTCCGGGGGTTAGACATGACCATGATCTGTTTAATGAAAAAAATTACACAGCATGTACGTTTGAAGTATAGGGTGTTTAATTAACTTTTCTTTACTCCACATTAGGCGGCTTTCATGTCACCCCCACATGGTCGTGTGTGTTTCCAGGACACGACCAACACATGGTCTCTTTCGGTAAGGAAGTACACGGTGTGAACTCATAAAGTACACGGCGTGTACTTCAAAGATTTCCAGAATTTCCTCTTTTTTCCCAAAAAAGACTAGAAAAGGAAAAACATACCTGAAAGGAAGATCCAGGTTCTTACAAATCCTCCCCCCCCCCCTTAGAGAAATTCCTCCCCAAATTTCCCTAGAGCAACATAGAAGAGGAAACCTCGAATAGATCCGGCCATTGTTCTTGTATGTAAGCCTCCCTCTCCCAAGTCTCATTTGGTACATGCCTGTGTTGCCATAGCACATGTACTAGAGGAACATATCGGCCACAAAGAACCTTTGTATTTCGATCGACTATCCAGATAGGATTCTCCTCAAACGATGCATCTGATTTAAGCTCCACCTCCTCAGGTTGAAAGACATGAGATAGGTCTGAAAAGTAACATCGGAGCTACCATACGTGGAAGACGTTGTGCATTTCCCAATACCTTTGAGTTAAATACAAATGATAGGCAACCGGACCAACTCTCTCTAACACCTCAAATGGTCCGACGTATCTCGATGAAAGCTTTCCATGTCTCCTAATCCTCCTGTGTCCCAACCTCGGTGTGACATGTAGGAAAACCTGATCCTTAATCTCAAACTGCAGAGGTCGTCTCTACTGATCAGCATAAGACTTCTGACGGGACTGCGCAGTAGCCATTCTCTTCTGAATAAACTCTATCTGCTTTGTGGTCTCTTGAACAAGATGAGGACCATGCATAGCTGCCTCTCCTGTCTCCAGCCATCCCAGGGGTGATCGGCATGGCCTACTGTACAAATCCTCAAAGGTTCCAACATAATAGTATCTTGAAAACTATTATTATAAGAAAACTCCACAAGAGGAATATGATTCTCCCAATAACCTCCAAAATCTAGAATGCATGCTCGAAGCATGCTCTCAAGCACCTGAATCATACGCTCGGACAGGCCATCTGTCTAGGGATGGTATGTTGTACTCAAAAGTACCTGTTTACCCAACGCCTTCTGAAGCCCCTTCTAGAATCGAGAAGTAAAACGTGCATCCCTATCTAAAACGATGGACCGTGGAACTCCATAGTGAAGTAAAATATCTCGGATGTACAAACATCACAAATCATCAACACTGAAGGTCTCCTTGATCGACAAGAAGTGAGAAACCTTCATGAGTCTATCAATGACAACCCAAACCACATAATTGCCTCACGGTGACCTTGTAAAACCAGTCACGAAGTCCATTGCGACATTATTCCACTTCCACTCATGAAAGGGTTATTGCTGTAAAAGCCCTGATGGCCGCTGATGCACCGCCTTCTCCTGCTGACAGATGGAACACCTCATGATGAAACTAGCAACATCCCTCTCCATACCTGGCCACAAATACTTGCAGTGTAGATAATGATATATCTTGGTGACACCAGGATGAACTCCCAAAACATAAGAATGAAAATCCCACATCACCACCTCATGTATAACTATTGGCACACGTATGCACCCCTAGAAACACATGATGCCATCATTGCTTATGGTCCACCCAGGAATAAGGTCCTCTTCTGACACTCTCTCCTATAGGACTAGGCCTTCAGAATCTGATAGCTTCCTCATTCGAACTCGATAAAGAAGCATACATGTAACAACTACAAAAGAAATGATATTCTACCCCTTTCTGTCATGCACCTCCAAATGCATGTCAGAGAATAGGGTCATAAGTTTCCACTCACTACTAGCCTCTTGAAATTCATGTATCGAAGTCCTCCTGTTCAACGCATCAGCCACTGCATTTCCTTTTCCATGTGTATAGGCAAGCTCAATGTCAAAAGGCTAGAGATAATCAACCCACCTTCTCTGCCGGAAATTCATGTCATACTGAGTGAAAATGTACTTGAGACTTTTGTGGTCGGTGAAAACCACAAAGTGCTCTCCTAGAAGATAATTTCTCCAACAGCGTAAGGCATGAACAACAACTTCCAAATCTAGATCATGTGTCAGGTAATTATTATCATGTGGCCTCAACTGCTGAGACCCATACGCAACGACTCCATCACATTGCATAATAACCACTCCTAGACTGATACCTAAAGCATCACAATAAGCGGTCTAGCTCTTGCCTGGATCTGGTGAGACTAGTATCGGTGCTGATGTCAACCTCCCTTTTAGCTCTCAAAAGGCTGAATCACAAGAATCTGACCATAAGAACTTCACACCACTCTTAGTTAAGCCCGTCGGTGGTGCTGATAAGAATGACCACCCAGGCTTCCGCTGGAAAGATAACCAACAACCTAGCCAAGCACAGGGAAGAAATCCTTTACCCCATTGGAACTACCAAACCCATAACCAGTTCCAAACCCTACCTATCCAATACTAATAGCCATTGGTCCATTTTCAACAATCCATCCCACCTCCAAAATATCCCCTCCGGGATAAACCAATCTTTTCAAGCACCAACCTGAACAGTTCCACAAAGGCTACTAGAACAACTGTGAAAATAAATGGAGAGGATGAACTCAGAAGTCTCTTCCCTAAAACAAGAACTTCAAACCATAAAAACTGTAAAGGAACCCATTCCTACTCAGGTAGAGTCATCCTCAACTTCAAGGATAGAGTCATGTTGTGCTCAACCAACTCATAAACAACTAAAGTCTGTTACTATTTTAATAAGTGGGAAATAAATTGAGAAACTTGAACAACTAATTCAGAACCCACCTAATGATTCAAACTTAGATGAAAATTAAAATGAACCACAAGATCAAACTGAGGAAACTGATAACAATGTGAATGAAACAACTCTTCAAAAAATAACCCCACAACCTGCACCATTTCCTCAACGCATGAGGGGGAAACCCAAGCCTGAACTGAGTGAAACATTGAGGGAAATCTTCTCACAAGTCAAGTTGAACATTCCCATTCTTGATTCCATCCAAATCATACCTTCCTACTCAAAGTACCTTAAGGACTTGTGCACTTTTAGAAGAAAATTTTCACATAAAAACCAAGTCCTTTTGGTTGCTAATGTGAGTACCACCATTCAAGGGACCATTCCTCCTAAGTTGAAAGACCCGAGTATCCCTTACATCAATGTTGAACTAGGAGAGTGAAAAGTTTTCAAGGCCTTGTGTGACCTAGGTGCTAGTGTAAATCTCATCCCATATGATATGTATTGCCATTTAGGCCAAGAAGAGCTCCAACCCACATCTGTCACACTTCAGCTTGCCGATCGTAGCATTAGGGTTCCAAATGGGATTTTGAAGGACGTTCTGGTAAAGGTTGAAAACATCATCTACCCTACTGATTTCATTGTCCTTGACAACCATCAAAACATAGGAAATAAGGAAAAAACCCCAATAATCCTTGTTCATCATATCCTTGCTACAATCAACTCTATTATCTGAGTTCGAAATAGGAACATGACCATCACCTTTGGGAACATGAGTCTAGACTTGAACATCTATAATTCAAGCTCACAAATAGGGGATGATGAGGACATTCATGAAGTAAACATGATAGGAAGCATTGATAACGAATCCATGGAACATCAAGGTATATTTGATGAATGTTTAAGTCAAGAAGAGATTGATTTCCTTTGTTCATCTGAAGGATGTTTATCTCCTTGTCTTGAATCATTTTCAAATTGCTCTTATGATGAATTCTTAGGTCCAACAATCAGTGAAACCTTTCACGAAACCACTTTCATGGAGACCACACCAATTTCCTTCCTTAAATCTGATCAAGACAATCTAGTAGCTGAAACTTCTACATGTGGGGAATCAATCCTATCTAAAACTATAAAAAATGAAATTGAACTTGATCCAATGTCCCAATACTATGTTGAAATTCCGAACCAACCTGATATTGAATTGAAGGAAATTCATACTACACTCAAGTATGCTTTCCTAGGGGACAATCAAACACATCCTATTGTAATTTCTTTTTACCTTGAAGCCAGTCATGAAAGGATGCTTTTAGATGTCATTATAAATCATAAGAAAGACATTGGTTAGACCCTTTCTGATATTCCTGGGATTATCCCACTTATCAGGACTCATAAAATTGTTCTGGAATCTGATTTAAAGCCATGTCGTCAACCTCAATGGCAAATCAATCCTAATATCTTGGAGGTAGTAAGGACAGAACTTCTGGAATTGTTAAAAGCTGGTATCATATATCCCATAGCTGAGAGTGAATGGGTGAGCCCAATCCAAGTGGTTCAAAAAAATGATGGAATCACAGTGATAACAAATTAGGATGGAAAGATTCTTCCAACAAGGGTGAGTAGTGTATAGAGGATCTGCATCGAATATAGGAAGCTAAACTCATTCACCACGAAGGACCATTTCCCCTTACCATTCATTGACCAAGTCATTGTGAGAGTGGAAGGTCATGCGTTCTACCACTACAACATAAACAGTTTTTAGCGGCGGTTTTGTGGAGGCGGTTCACAAAACCGCCGCTAAATGTTATCAGTGAAAGATTTCGCGGCGGTTTGTTAAAAACCGCCGCAAAACCCAATCTGTTTTGAAAAGCCGCGACGCTTTCCCCGACCCTATCGCGTACCCCTCTTCCCCAATCCCCCTCACAAACCCTCCCCTCTTCCCCGATCCCCCTCCCGCTACCTCCGGCGACACCCGCGCCCTCCGGCGACACCCGCGCCCTCCGACGACACGCGCGCCCTCCGGCGACCCCCGCGGCCCCCGAGCCCCCCGGCGAACCCTGCACTCCCCCTCGACCGCCGGTGACCCCCGCGCCCCCGCGCCCCTTGCGCCCCCCGTGCCCTCCGGCGACCGCCACACCCCCCACGGCCTCCGGCAACCCCCGCACCATAATTTCAGTCCTCCCACCATAATTTTCAGGTTTAATTATATATAATTTTTATTTTTTCCACATTTTAATTAGGGATATTGTGATTTTTATATTCCAAATATCATTGTAGTGTGTTTTGGTCTTCATTTTGGCAGGTTTGAGCTGTCATCATCAAAGGATTACATGTGTATTCATAATTAAGAATCTATATATAAGTTCTCCATTTATATATATACAACCTTGAAAGTATTAATATATATCATGGGGCTATATGTGCTTATATGTGTATATGAAAATGAATATGTGTATCATTGAAAAGGGGTATATGAAAGTATAGTCAAATATGTATAGATCCCTTATACATATTTGTACACCATAATATGTATATATGGACTAGGTATCATTACATATAAGTTAAGGTGAATATGTGTGCATTTGAAAATATTAAAATTTGAGATTCCATCATCTATTTTAGCATGGATTGAGTTTTAGGTAGTTTCCATATTCATGTTACCATTATTTGAATTCCATGATAGCATGGATGTTTTTTAATCTATTATTCATTATTTTATCAATTAAATATTGTATATCTTTTTATATATATTATTGGTTTTATTTCTCGGAATGTATCTCCCAATGTGGTGGATAGAAATTATCCTAAACATTTAAAATGTGTTTTAAGGTGTAAAGCATGATTTCAAAGTGAGTTTTCTATCGTGTGATTTTTTGTTTAGAGATAATGTTTTGGAAAAATGGTAAGATGGTGTCAAGCGTTTTGAGTAATGTGTTGTGAAGAGGATCGGGCCGATGGGGAATATATTGGATATTCCCTGATGGTATGACTTTATGTGAATTATTTCATTATGTTTCATTTTAGGTGATGTTTCCTAGACTTCTCTATAGAGTCCATGTGGCTGAATTTTTGTTGGAGGCCGAATCATCCTTTAAGAGAATCTAGTTCATTTTATGGATCACAATGGGATGGTTTTTCAAGGTAGTATTGTACCTTTTGTTCTAGTTTTATTACTACATAGTACAATTAAAGAAGACACATGGGAGGGGAGATGAATATGTAGGCATAGTGGTCCAATCTCTTTTTTAACAAAGATTTTATTACTATATAGTACCATTAAAGAAGAGACATGGGAGGGGAGATGAATATGTAGGCATAGTGGTTCAATCTCTTTTCTGACAAAGCTTAGTGATACTTTGAAATGTGGCTCAAAGCTAAGACATTTCATGTTAGGGAGGGTATGATATTCTATGATTTTTTCAGGTACTTTCTCATTTCAATTTTACTTTAAATAGATAATTTTGGGATATCAAAATGTTTACTGGATGTATGAATAGTTTTTGGGGTGTCCAGGGTTTTTAGGACACAAAAGGTTGAAAACGTGCCTATCCAGCTCAAGTAATACGATCAGAGCCCAGTTAGTAGTTATTGTGTTCCCTAACCATGATTTACAAGAGGTGGGGTAAATTCAATGAAAAAATAAGGAAAGGGGGAGAATAAACCAAGTGGAAATGGATAACCCATTCCTCATGGTTATAGCATGACTTAACAAACCATACAGGCTTTATCGAAGATCATGTTACTAGCCCGCATTTCTATCCAACAGTCTAGCATTTCTAAAATATTACTTTTGAATAGCATGAATTTTCTTTAAAGTTTCCACATGATGAACTTTTTCTCAGCAATACTCATACACTGATCCTTTCTTTTCAGCATCATTCCATCTCTCATAAATCAGATGAAGTGCCAAACGATCACTGTAATCCTTTGCAGAAAATTTAGATTTTACCATTACAGCTAAAGCGCTTTTTATCTTGAGGAAGAACTAAAGTATCCATGACGCTATGTCCAACCACAGTGGTAAGCACAGGATCGTAGCAATGAAAAATGGCACCCATAATTAGTACTTTCCGCAGTTTAGGATCCACCAGAAGGATTGACTGGGCACACCGGCTGGCCGGTGGTGTCTCACTAGCCGGCCGGTGGTCATCCACCGGCTGGCCGGTGACACCAGGCAGTGGGAAAGCCTACTGCCTGGCTCCTCCGGCTGGCCGGTGGGTAGGAACCGGCTGGCCGGTGCCCATACCGGCTGGCCGGTGGAAAGCCACCGGTTGGCCGGTAGACTCAGTCAATCCATTTTCATCTTTCTTGGGCGAGCTCCTAGGAAATCTTTTTCCTAACATTGAAAACACTTCAAAACAAGTTAGAACACAAATAGAGTGATTGTGATCATTAAAATCCAAGAGAGATGGGTACAACAACTATTGTTTGTTTTATATTCATGGACTAGATTATGCATTAGAAACCATTAGTGGTGTCCTACTTAATTTACCTCACACACCATATCGAAGTTCCACCTGGCCTTCCCTAAGAACCCCCAAACATGTCCCTTATAGGTTTCTATTTGGAACCTTGATTCCTCCACATCCACTCTATAGTTTTCTCCACATTTCCATGACTAACATAATTCTCTCCACCTTAGGAGGGTCATTATCACTAATTTATTCAAGAAATTCAAACACCATGTCTCATGCTTCCATCACAAGATGAACCCCAAAACTTAAATGTGGCCATTTAGATTTCCCTAGAACAATAAAACAAACATTACCCATTGTGAAAATGGTTTTAGTGAATGTAGTTAACTTGATTTAAAATGAATTATGATCAGTTTCGATCACACATCAAAGGGGTGTTGTTTGAGGCAACATAAATGTGTGATCGATGGTGTTATGATAAGTGTGTATCCCGATATTCTTATTGCTCCTCAATGAGGTGTTGACGCTGTCTCCTATGGACCAGACTTGTTCAGTTGGTCTGAAATGGTAAATGTGGTCAATGAATCATCTTTATTATATTATGCATACTTTATGGTCAATGGTTCATCTTTATTATATTATGTTTCTGTAATCTTACACTATCTTATATTTTGTGTAGGCACATTGTGATATACATGGATAAAAGCTGGATCACATTACCGAGGAACACATCTCAATATGTTAAGGGTTTGAATGGGTTTTTAGATTTTTCAATTTCTAATCGATCCGTTGAAGGGAGAATAAGATGTCCATGTCCTAAATGTAAATTTAGAACATGGTTGAAGAGAGATGAAGTTTATGAACATTTAATACTGAAACAATTCCCTAAGCAATATTTGTGTTGGATTTGGCATGGAGAATCAAACAATACAGAAAGATTGAGGACTGATGTTAATCCATAGAATGAGGTCCCAAGTTCTTCGACAATGGAAAATGAAATGCAAAACCTCATAAATGATGCATTCGGCACTTCAAGACACCACTATGAGCATCAAAACATATCAGAACAACCAGAAGAGGGTGCTACAAATTGCAACGTGACAAGTGATGTTTTTGAGACTGTAACACAATCAGATCAATATTGTAACATATCATTGGATCCTCTTGATTCTGTGGAGCCAAATGTAAGGGAAAAATTCAGTGAGGAAAATGCATTTCATGATTTAGTTGACGATGGAAATCAAGAGTTGTATAGTGGGTGTTTGAAATATTCAAAGCTTTCATTTCTACTGAAGTTGTACCATATCAAATGTCTATGTGGAATTACAAATAAGGCAATGTCCATGTTATTGGAATTGATTCGTGATGCATTTCCTGAAGTAAAAATCCCGGAATCATTTTATGATATGAAAAAATTTGTTAACAAGCTTGGTCTGAATTATACAAAAATACATGCGTGTCCCAACGATTGTATGCTTTACTGGGGAGAGGATTCAAGTAGACAGAATTGTAAGAAATGTTCTTCTTCGAGATGGAAGTCAAAGGGTGATGTTGGAAGTATGACTGAACATAATTTCATTGAGAAGAAGAAAAGGAACACACCTGTAAAAGTTTTTCATTACTTTCCTTTGAAGCCTCGATTACAAAGATTAATCATGTCATCAAAAACCGCCGAACACATGAAGTGGCATGCTATAGATAATAACAATGATGGGTTAATGAGACATCCACGAGATTCCCAATCGTGGAAGACATTTGATTCATTACATCCAGATTTCTCAGCTGATCCTAGGAATGTTCGATTGGGATTGGATGCCGATGGATTCAACCCATTTGGGACTTTGAGTACGAGTTATAGCATTTGGATAGTTGTTTTGATCCCTTATAATCTGCCTCTGTGGATGTGTATGCAAAAAACATATTTTTTCATTTCGATGATTATTCCTGGAAAACAAATGCCTGGAAATGATATTGATGTATACCTGCAGCCTTTGATTGAAGAATTGAAGGAGTTATGGAGCAACGGTGTTGAGACATTTGATGTTTCTTCTAAATCAATGTTTAAAATGCATGCTGCTTTAATGTGGACCATTAGTGACTTCCCTGGGCTTGGGAATTTATTTGGTTGGAACACTTATACGGGTTTGGCTTGTCCCATTTGTAACTTTGATTTCGAGCCCAAACGGCTACCTCACAGTAGAAAATGGTGCTTCTTGTGCCATCGAAGATTTTTTGATGCATCTCATAGATTTCGGCTGAACAAATCAAAATTTAATGGTTTCATTGATCGTAGACCACCTCCAAAGTTGTTAACCGGTTCTGAAATATTGACACAGCTTGAAAATGTTAAAACAGAATTTGGGAAGGTTCATCATTTGAATGATAGCGGAAAACGAGTGCGAAGTGCATCGTCAAGTGAAATCAGAACGCAACAATGGAAGAAAAAAAGTATATTCTTCAAACATCCGTATTGGGAATTTAATTCTTTGCACCACAATCTTGATGTGATGCATATTGAGAAGAATTTATGTGATAATTTGATTTTCACATTACTTAATGAGCATGGAAAGTCAAAGGATCATCTCAATGCTCGCAAAGACTTACAAGTAATGAACATAAAACGTGATCTCTGTCCAGATGAGAATGAAAAGTATGCTCCAGCCATTTTTTCATTGAAAAATAGGGATAAAGATACGTTCCTTCAAATTTTAAAGAATGTGAAGGTATCCGATGGGTATTCGAGTAACATCTCGAGGTGTGTTGACTTGAAGAATCGTAAGTTATATGGATTGAAAAGTCACGATTCACATGTTTTGTTACAACAGTTACTACCATTGGCATTGCGTACATTATTACCTGAAAAAGATACTGCTGTTGTACTCCATTTCTGCACATTTTTCAGACAGTTATGTGAGAAATCTCTACATCCATTTCAGCTTGACAACCTATAGGAGAGGTTTGTATTGACCCTTTGTGCAATGGAGATGATCTTCCCTCCATCGTTTTTTACTGTCATGATGCATTTAACTGTGCATTTGGTTGACGAAGCTAAATTAGGAGGCCCCGTTCATTATCGATGGATGTATCCAATTGAGAGGTATTTTATTTATATGTTTCCAGTTATGTAAACATTTTTTGGCATTTAAATAAATGCATAATATTATTATTTTTTTCACAGATATCTTGGGAATTTGAAAGCATACGTGAGAAATAAAGATCAACCAGAAGGCTCTATTGCTGAAGGCTATTTGGCCGAGGAGTGTCTCACCTTTTGTTCCAGATATTTGGATGATATTGAGACAAGATTTACTCGAGTTGGACGTGTTGACGACACATCAACTCAATCTCAAATGCATCAGAAATCAAAAATATTTCCTGCTATTGGACGATCAGTTGGGAGGACCTCATACGCGACACTAACAGAATTGGAATTATTATAGGCACATGGATATGTGCTGCTGAATAGTGAGATTGCAGATCCATTTATTGAGGAGTTGAGGATACAAACAAAGAGACGAATGAGAAGCCGAACACGAAATGAAAAAGATATAACGAAATCTGTGAATAAAGAGCTGGTAGAATGGTTTGCACGACGTGTAAGTTTATAAATATTGCAATAAATATGAATATTACATTGACACATACAATTTGAAAATCTATTAATTTTTTTTTCAGATCATGAATACTGATACTCGAGCTGACTTTTCAGAAGATTTGAAGTTTCTTGCTAGAGGTCCTATAAAACAAGTTAGAAAGTTCAACGCTTATAATGTGAATGGTTTTAGATTTCGTACAGTCGATCGAGAAGTGGGTTTGAAAACACAGAATAGAGGTATTTTTACATTTGCTGAAGTGGAATACTATGGAAAGCTGCATGATATTATTGAATTAAACTACCACGGGCATTTTTCTGTTGTTTTATTCAAATGCAAATGGGTCGATTTTATCAGAGGTGTTAAAAGAGATTCCTTGCAATTTACTTCTGTAAACTTCTCTCGCTTGATGGATGTTGGTGATCGTGAACTGCATGATCCATATATCTTAATATCGCAGGCAAAAATGGTATATTATGTGAATGATGTTGTGGATGAAAGGTGGAGTGCAGTTACTCACGTAATACAAAGAGATTTGTATGATATGGGTGATGAAGTGGAAGATTTGACCTCTGCAATTGAATTTCATCAACAACAGGAAGCAGAATTATTTGTCCATCATGATATTGAAAATATTGGTCTAGAAAGGATGAATGTAGTGGATTAAGCAATGGAGCAGGAAACCGACATGATTGAAGCGGAAAATGATTGTATGTACAATTATTTATTCATTCAGAAACTACTTGTTTCATTTCTGTAGTCATTCATTATCATTGTTATATAAATTTTGTTTGTTAATACTGGGCATCTATTATCATTTTTAATTTTTTTTCTGCATAAATTTTTTGAAATATATATTCTGAACTTAATTTTATTTGATTAAATGACAGGAATGCCAAGGAAGAAGCGGTACACTATTCCTTCTTCTTCTGCGACAGATGACGATCCGTCTGTCCCCACGACATCATCTCCCCCTGCACCATCTCTGACACCATCAGTGGATGCCTCATTAGAGGATGAGTCATCACCTCCACCTACAGGAGCTTCAGCAGCGGGGCAGCGACACGCCCCCTCCAGTTCATCATGGACATTCTGGAGGGTCGCAGTCATAGGTACAAATTTTAATTAAATAAATTTATTGCATTTTGTTTATAGTAATTATTTGCTCATTGAAGATGAAGACAATGAAATCGTGGAAAGAGATATAAAAAGTTCTTGATTTTTGGAACATGCATGGCAAGAAGATAGTGGTGCCATTTGATTCTTATGGGGTCCCGACGGATGACGCCGCAGGTTTACTTGGTCAGATTATAGGTCAGCTGGAAGTGGAGCCCGTTTCCCTGCCTATTTCGTATGATGATTGGAGGCATATGCCTCCAAACTGGAAAAATAAAGTTTATGATTCTCATATAAAGGTAATTTTATTACTTTATGGTTTAATTGAATGTCATTTTACTAATATATTCAAAATGAATTTCTGTATACAGATGTTCTTCCACTTTACCGTTGCTGATGTGATAGCACAGAAGTGGACATTGAAAAATCGTGGAAAAAAATGTAAAGATTTCAAATGGAGGTTGTGGTGTGATGTCAACGATTCTTCGTTGACCGTGTAGCAGATGTATGAGAAGATACCCAGTGGGGTACTGAAAGAACAGTGGAAGGTTTTTGTCGATAGACATCGTGATGAGAAGCGGATGGTATTGAAATATATATTATTATATTATCCTCATTTTACATTTATACATGTACATGAAGAGGAGATAGACATTGAATACAATATTGTTAAATTGAATTTTATTTATTTCAGGATCTCTCAAGAAAGAATGCTTCAAACCGGGCGAAGCAGGTAATCCCGCACACTGCGGGTTCAAAAAGCTTTTCAAGAAGCCGAATTTCATTGGTAATCTTTTAATTAGTTTAAATATTTATAAGATAATATTATCTATTTAACATATTTTATTGATGATTTATCTTTGTTTAATGCAGTCACAGAGTTTAGGGCATGAAGCATCCTGAACAGAACTGTGGCTGGATGTTCATAAAAAAACAGTTGGAAATTTTGTTAATGAACCTGCCAGAGAAGTTGGGGTATGAAGTCAATTATTTATTATAATAACTTAATATCAGTTTTTACTGTGTTAATATATATTGATATTTGATTTATAGGTAAAAATTAAAGAAATATGGGATGTAAATCCTGGGAAATCCTACTCAGTCTCCTAGGATGACCCGGTTGGTCAAGTCCTTGGGAAGGAGCATCCTGGTAGAGTGCGCGGGATGGGTTTGGGACCCGTACCATCTGAGGTCTTTCGCATGCCCTCAGGGATTTCGACCTCATCTACTCCTGGTTATAGTCATTTCATACCTGAAGATGCTCAGAGGGAGATGTCTTCTCTACGAAACACAGTTCACCAGCAGGGGAATCAGATATCTGATTTGCAGAAAGAGTTGCTTGAAATACGTCAGCATATGAGCAGATATGCCCCCGGTGGTAGTGCATCAGGTAGTGGTGAGCAGGTAAATCACAAAAAAATCAAAATCATTTAGTTTGAAAACTTTTATTGGTTTTAATTTTTATTATAAATATGCAACAATATTTAATTTTCAATATAATGTTCTTACAGGTGGCAGCAGGTGGTGGAGATGAAGGTGGAGAGGGTGACGATGCAGCATCAGATGATGAGTAGTAGTATTGTTGATGTGTTGAACAAGTATGATAACAGTTGGTTTGTATATGTAACATTTATGACACATAGTTGCCACCAAACATTTCCATGTCCTAAAATTTTCTTGATTTCTCATGTTTCCTTATGTATACAATCATTAAATCCTTTTGGTGGAGGGTCAAATATTGTAATGGTCACAATGTATCCCCAATATTAGGGAGGATATGTGATCCTATATTGAATAATGATTTCATAACATTATATAGAAATCAAGGAGTCCAGTTAAATACATTATTAAGAATGATTGTACATGGATGAGGTTTTAGGACTCCCCATGATACCATAATTAATTGTTTAGAATGTAATTCCTATTTCATATCATCATTATTGGGAGGAATATGGAATCCATCCATTAACTAAACTCTCTATAAAATGACTTTCAATCCCCTAATCGATGGAAATCTGGAATTGAATTTCAATAAGTTGTGGGATTTTTTGGGAACATTAATTTTGACCTAGTTGCATTATGGGTGAATAAAACACCAATTTTTTTTTGTTTTCCGATAAAAATATAAATCATTCATCTGTTTTTGTGTATATATTCTATGAGTTGTGATGGATGTTGTATACTTTTACATTGTTATGTGTCTATGTAAGGGAATAAAAAAATATTTTTCTAGTGTGGTGTAATGCATGACATAAAATATCCTAATAGTTATAGAAAATATAAAAGAAGATCAGGATCATTTCAATACCACTGTATAATATAGATGTAGACCCATGTAGTTATAATTCAAAGATCATGTGTTCTTGAGGTTGTTTCCATGATGGTGTAGGCATATTTTGTGTGAGGGAGTGTGGATTCTCCTAGGTTGTTCTGGATTTTTTAGGTTTTGGTGAACATTGGTGAGGTGTTATATCAGTTGGAGCTCTAACCACTGATAAAAATAATTCACAATATCATCAATGTATCCAAACATTACTGAAATAATCATGATTCATGTTTTTAAATGGTCAATTACCCATCATTTAAATGAAAAAAAAATTGATGATACAAAAAAATGGAATTTTGACAAACATAACAACCCAATAACGTTTGGTAAATTAAATTTTGAATCTTAAATTAGGGGACTCATTCTATATTATGTATTAACTTGTTTTTATCTTGTTTCATCAATCCTTAGATATGGTTTTAATTTTTTAGATCCACTATATGGGACATGGACTCCCCAAACATGCAATTCTAGGTATGTTCTTTACTACCATTCTTCATTTGATTGCACCGTGATGTGAAGTTTGATGTTGTTTTTAGTCCCCCTCTATTATTCCTCCATTCTATAAATGGGTTGTGTTACTGATCAAAGCATTACCTTGGTATATATAGGCTATTACATCTCCTTCTCATTTCCATTTTTTTGTGTAGAAATAATTATAGTATATTCTATTATGGTGTCCTTAATCTCTATTGATTTTACCATTTATGAAATTATCGTGGTTTCCTCCATGTGGGTGGGTAATTGAGATAAATCAAAGAAAAAATAACCAATTGATTTTGAAATGGATTTTACGTGATCCGTGATTTCAAATATGGTTACTAGATTTTTGGTTTTTCATTATTATTCCACAGTATCATTCTCTTCTTCCTTGTGATTCCTGAATGTATAATTTGTCTATTTATAAAATCTTCTTTTGGTTGATTATTTTAACTCATCCATCGAAAAAGGAATAATAGGTACATTTTGATAAGAATCAATTACATTGAAAATTTTGATAATTATGAAAAAACAACCACATGAGATGATGAATTAATGTGAAATTGTCTCCATATATCTTGAAATATATTCTTGTGTAAATTTGGTTGTCTGTTGTTCATCTTTTTTTGTGTGGGATTTAAGGGGTTTGAAGTATGATGGAACCAACAAGTTTGGTTTCACAATTTGTTTTTAATTGTGGACGTGTTATGGGTGAATTTGGTTCTCATAGTGAGATACATGTTTCTTGTTATGGTGTGGTTTTGTCTATGAGGGATGGTGTTTTTAATGTTGGTTTTTATTATGGTAAGAGATGTTATGGTCACTATTATGAGGATGTTGGTTTTTGTGTGTAGTGGTTTGTGGTAGTATTCTTTTAGTGATGGAATATGAAATGGTAATGATGTAATAATGTTGTAAGCTATTGTACATTACAAATATGTGTGGATGTGATATTATGTGGGGCTGATGGGTGAGATGTGGCTGTGGTTTTGGAAAATTTAGGGCAGTGGTGGAGCAGATCCAATATATTTTTTTTTCCAGTTCAACATTTAGCGGCGGTTTTAACCGCCGCTAATGCCATACCTGTGAGCATTTAGCGGCGGTTTTAACCGCCGCTAAATAACCGGGAATCATTTAGCGGCGGTTAAAACCGCCTCTAAATGATGAACTGGGCAGAATTTAGCGGCGGTTAAAACCACCGCTAAATATATTATGTTGATATTTAGCGGCGGAAATTCACCGCCGCAGAATAGGCGCATCAAACGCCTGAAGTTAGCGGCGGTTAAAACCGTCGCGAATAAGATACCCATATAACCGCCGCTAAATGAAGAGAAACCTCCACTAAATGACGGACCTACGACACATTTCTAAAACCGCCGCGGAATCGAAAAAACCGCCGCTAATAGATTGCCGACGCCAAACATAGCGGCGGTTTTTGTAAACCGCCGCAACACAATATAGCGGCGGTTTAAACCGCCGCTAAACCGGAAAAAAACCGCCGCTAGGACCGGCATTTTTTGTAGTGTACTATTTCTTATATGGGTACTCAGGGTATAATCAAATTGAGGTCTCCCTAGAGGATCAAGGGAAGACTACATCCACATGTCCATTCAGAACCTTTTCTTTCAAACACATTCCCTTCATGTTATGCAATGCCCCTAGAACCTTCCAACGATGCATGATGGGAATCTTCTCAGATATGGTAGGGGATTTTCTAAAGGTCTTCATGGATGACTTCTCTATTCTTGGGGATACATTTGAGGGATGTTTGAGGAATGTAGAGAGAGTCTTGTCAAGATGTGATGAAAAGAATATAGTCCTAAACTAGGAAAAATTCCATTTCATGGTTAAATAGGGAGTAGTTCTACACCATCTGGTCTCAGGTAGGGGGATTTAAGTTGATAAAGCAAAGGATGACATCATTTGGAACCTTCCATCACCAAAAGCTATCAAGGAAGGGAGGTCTTTCTTAGGAAATGCTAGTTTCCACAAAATATTCATCAAGGACTTTAGTTCAATATCTCGTCCCCTTTGTGATCTCCTAATAATGGATGCTCCATTTGTTTGGACAGAAAGCTGTGAGGGTTCATTCTCAACCCTCAAATCCTCTCTCACCTCTCCTCCCATCATGAAATCTCCAAATTAGAACCTTCCTTTCAAACTTATGTGTGATGCCAGGGACTTTGCTATTGGATCTATGTTAGGACAACACTGTGATAAAACTTCTTATGTTATTACTTATACAATAAAATCATTAAATGATGCCCAAATAAACTACACCACCACTGAAAAGGAGTTACATGATATTGTGTTTTCCTTAGAGAAGTTTAGGTCCTACCTCTTAGGATCCCCCATCACTGTGTTCACTGACCATTCTGCACTAAAATACCTCTTCCAAAAACAAGATTCAAAGGCTAGACTGATTAGGTGGGTCCTTCTCATACATGAATTTTACCTCGCAATAAAGGATAAAAAGGTTGTTGAAAATGTTGTAGTTGATCACCTCTCTAGGATGGAATTCAAAGAAAACTCAAATCACCTTTCTGTGTCTGATTCATTTCCCGATGAACACCTATACTCTGTGAGTGACTGCCCACGGTATGTCGAAATAGCCAATTTCTTAGTTACAGGATTCATTCCAAAATTCTTAGGGACTCATGCTCGAATGAAATTGCTTTATGATGTTAGACACTATGTTTTTGATGATCGATACCTCTATAAGTTCTGCCCTGACCAGGTCATTAGGAGGTGTGACCCAAAATCTGAACAAGAGTCCATCCTTAAATTTTGTCATAGTGAGGCATGTGGAGGTCACTTTACCTCTATGAAAACATCTGCTAAGATTCTTAAATGTGGTCTCTTCTAGACCACCCTCTCAAGGGACTCTTGCACATTTTGTCAAAGTTGTCCTAGGTGTCAAAAAGTAGGGTCCATCACAAAAAGGAATCAAATGCCACTCACTCCCATCGTAGTGGTGGAAATATTTGACTTTTGGGGAATTGATTTCATGGTTTCCTTCACAAACTCTAGGGGATATATTTACATTCTCTTAGCTATCGATATGTCTCCAAATGGGTTGAGTACATTCCTAAAAAATCCAATGATCATCAACCAATGATTAGATTTCTCAAGGAAAACATCTTCAATAGATTTGGAATTCCTAGGGATATCATTAGTGATTGTGGAACTCATTTTTGCAATCGTCCATTCTCCTCACTCATGTCTAGGTATGGGATTTCTCATAAAGTTTCCACTGCGTACCATCCTAAAACCAATGGACAAGCAGAGTTAGCCAATCGTGAAATCAAACAAATTCTTGAGAAATCTGTCAATCCTTCTAGGAATGATTGGTCTGAGAAACTCTTGGATGCTCTTTGGGCATATCATAAAACATTCAAAACCATCCTAGGAATGTCACCATATTGGATAGTTTATGGAAAATCATGCCATTTACCTATTGAAATTGAGCATAGGGCCTTTTGGGCAATTAAGAAAATGGATTATGACCTCTCATTGGCCAGAACAAAAAATAAATTAGATCTCAATGAACTGGAGGAACTAAGGATGGAGGCTTATGAAAATTCAAGGATCAATAAAGCTAGAGTTCAAGCCTACCAATCTAGGAATATCATGGTCAAACATTTTGAACTGGGAAAACTTGTGCTCTTGTATAGTTCAAAACTTCATTTACACTCAAGAAAATTAAGGTCTGAAAGTTTAGGACCATTCATAGTGCATCATGTATTCCCCCATTGGGTAGTAGAGATTCAAGATCCCTCAAGTGGTTACATTTTCATGGTCAATGGTCAATGTTTAAAACCATTTATTGAGTCAATCAATAAACAGGAAATAGAGGTTGAGTTAACAGAGCCAACCTATAAACCAGGAAAAAATTGATAGATTTAGGGTCCATGTCGGGCTAACGGCGTTAAATAAAGCATTTCATGTGAGGCAAACCATGGTTTTCAAGTTTCCTATCATTTTGTTGTTTTAATAAAATTTATATTTTAAATAGGATTAATTAATGTTTTTATATTTAAAAAAATACTGTTGACCTGTTCTTCTATTATGAGTATAGATTGGTATGAAAGGGGAGCACCGTATTCATCTGTGTCACACTGTGTGATCCATGAGTAATACCTTACCGAGAAAATTAAATTAAGACAATGTATGATTATTTTGATTTAAAAAAACAGAATAACTGGAAAAACCATAAAAATGATGATACTTGGAATTAAATAAGTCATTATATTGTTTGTTTTGTCTGGTTTGTTCTTCTTTTTGTGGTTCAGGTACTATTTTGGGTGATGCATGTTCAATCAAGGAGGTGCCTACATCCCCCAAGAGATCAAAGGACTAATTTGGAGTAGCAAGAACGTCAACTTCAACAACCAGGTGATTTCATTCCATGATCCTCAGTTTCAATTTCCTTTTTTTGAACATCCATTATCTGCCTCTACTTCTTTTAAATTTTATTTTCTTCAAACACTAGGGAGAGTATTGTTTTAAGTTGGGGGGAGACAAAAAAAAATTCTTTAGTGTCAAAAAAAATGAATGATCTGAAAAAAATGTGTAAATGGAAGGAAAAATTCCTTTAACTATGAAAATTGTAATACACCTTGCACACATTGAAACTGAATATCAAATAACTTAACATTCCCTGATTCTGATTTTAATCCATGTATAATTTCATGAGCATAGATTTTGGAAAATGTGGCTGTCCAATGTGATATTTCATCGTTTATATTTTCATCCAAATAAAAAAAGATCACAATGCACGTCCATTGGATAGTGGGGTATTAGTTTATGTTCTTGGGGTCCCCCCGAATAAATAGCATAGGTTTGGTGATCATTTCAGTTTAATATGAGTATTCAAATTTTTTTAAAAAAATTGCCAGTAGAGCAATGAAATGACCTAATGCGTGGCTTTCAGCACTTGGGGATCATGACTCCATAGTTGTTTGGACAAGAGTTAGTAATTTTATCTCTATTTTTGGTAATTTGAATTTGTTTTTGATAGAGTTAACTCGAGATGATTCCCAAGTATATGGGATTCACTTGGTTCCCTATGGTCTTTGAGCCTGGGAGTCATTGGCAAAGTCTCGCTACAGGGGTTGACTCTTTTAAGTGCAATTTCAATTATCATAGAAAAACTGCAAAAAAACAAAACAAAACAAAAAACAAAACAGAAAAAAACAAAAAATAATAATCCAATAAAAAAATTGAATACTCATCTTAATATTGAAATTTCATTCCACCTAGGGCTTCCGTTACTTCCCCCTTGAATAATGATGAACCCCCATGTCTATTGTGATGCACAACACATCCTCATACTTAATTGATATGGGACGAAATATGGAAATGAATTTGAACAAAGGAATGGGCTTGGGATTGGGATCTGCTTATGAAACTATCTTGTATTAAAATATTTTTATGGGTTTCATGATTGTTTGGTATAAGGGTTTCTGGTGATCATTGTGTATTGAAATGTTTTTGGAAAAGGGAATTTGAATTTCATATTATTGAGATATATTTTGCTCGGGACTAGAAAAACTCAAGTTTGGGGTTTTGATTATCCACTAAATGAGGCTAATCTTCATTGTTAATATACTTAATATTAATTTTCTTTATTATTCATAAACACCATTTTAGTGCATTTTACACTTTGAACATCATTTCACATTATGATTGTAATACCTTCGTAAAATGCACTATTATGTGGTACATTTTTGAACAACATTTGAAGTACCCAATCATTCATATATATTTTAATTTTATATTTTTTCAAATTGATCTACACTCCAATACGAACATGTTTTATTCAGGGATCAGTGGAGAATTCATGGAAGAAGATGGGGATATTTTGTGATGAACGGAAGCAATTCTAGAGAAGGCAGATTGGACACCATCCCATTGATGAGACTTTGGGGCCCAACATACATGCCAAATGAATCCCAAATATCGTGGGATTCTAGAAGCTATGTATAGGAACAAATCCCTCTTCAATATCCAATGCTAATTCTGCTTCCATGGTGTCCATTTAGGCGGCCCAAGGTAGAGATAAAATTCCGGGCCAGATTCTGCGGCCCAGAAAAACAACCCACCAATTAAACCATATCTCAAAAACCATAACTTCTATTGGGCTGATATTTTACAGGATGTTACAGAAAATACGGAGATTAATTTAAGTCTTTTATTACCCACCCAAATTCCGCCATCTAAATGGTGTTTCATGCACTTCTATTTGGTGGATGCAAGCTGGATGCCTTTTCGGGTCAAGGGTAGAAAGTCTTATTTCCACAAACTTTCCACCACCCTAGACCTACCATAATCAAGTGGGATGACTTGTACTGTTGGAGGCTAGACCCAAGGCTCCCAAAATACCTATTAATTCAGGGGTGGTGAAGGAGGTTTTAATCTTTTGAGATTTCATTCATTGTAATGTTATGTTGCGGTTTTGTTGTCTCAAATTTGTCTTCCACATGTAAGTTGTATTAATTCTACTTGTTTCTTAATAAAAGTTCTTTTTATCTTATTATTCTATTCTTCTCTTTATCACTTTGATACCATTGGTTCAAGGTGTGAACTTGTTCATACCAAACCTTGTGATACTATCACACAACAGTGGAGTGATTGTTATTTTATTGTGTTTTTTTACTGCTCCTTTTCCTCCCTCATGAGTCTACTTTCCGCTTCCATTGAAACCATAGAATCAATGGAGGGATAACCCAATTATGTGTTGATCAAAGGGAGTAGAAATGGGTTGTATTGGATGTTATTTCTCACTCCATTAATGTCTAATCAGTTCTTTTAAATGAGATTTTTATTTGATTATTTTAAAACATCTTCATCCTTATTGAATTTAAGGCCACACATCTTAAGTGATAATACGAACCTTTACCTTGGAGTGATAAATGCTTTTATCCTTCAAGTGTATGGGAGATTAGTATTAGGTTGTGTAAGAATTAAACCAGTAAGTGATTATTATGTTTGATCTTCTTAAATGAACCAATCTCAATTATAAGAAATTGAAATCATTGAAAAGGAAATATGTCCAATCCACCCCGAGCGATAACCTGGGATCAACTCATTATTTTAAATTTAATTCACTTAACTTTTTTATTTATCCTTTAAACCCCTATAAAATAAACCCAATTTGGCCACTTCATATCAAAAAATAGTCCATAGAATGTACGTGTCTATAGGTTTCTTCTTAGGTCTCTAAGGATTTGATAACCCAAGCTAAACTACAAGGACCATTCTACATTCATATCTTGGGTAAACTTGAGCGAGAATCACCTTACCCAAAGCAATACTTATCAACAACGGTATTATATCGAGGCATCTATTACAACATCATGCATATTCTACACAACATCTATCACAACAACATGAAATTGCTAATGCACCCTAAATGGCATGGCAAGAATGCATGACATGTGATCTCTAACAAGTGCCTATATGATGCATGAGATGAAATACCCTCATCTCATTGGGTTGTGATAGAAATAGAACCCCAATAACATCAACAATAATAGCTCAAAGCATGTGAGTCTCCCATCGATGAAAATAAATCAACTGTAAAATTGAAAAATTAGAAAATTGCAATATTGAGGTAAATTGGCTTTTCTCTATTCACAATTTTTCTACTCCCAGGCACAACTTATTACCAAGTACCTATTCCATCCTATCCTAGACTATAGGCTCCAAACTATAATTCTAGAGAAAATAATTCCCTCTAATAACACTATGTAATGTCCCGGTTCCGGAATCCACCTAGAGGTGCCCCATACCCGGTTGGTCACATGGACTCAAAAGCATTTTCCTGAATGCCATAGGCTGCCAAATAGAAGCAAGGTCCTTGGGTGTGATAGTTTGGAAACTATTCCCTCATTGGCAGAGTATACAGTGGAAGAGAAACAATATAAAAAATCGGAAACAGTAATAATCCATACAAAAGCAATCAGGGAAAGACTAAAAATAAGAAACAAATGGAACACATATTACTAAATGATGCATGATAAATATGTCTAGAAAAGAAACCAAACTGATCACAATGCTGGAATACAAAATAGTAATAAATCAAAGTACAAAAAAAACAGATAAATAATTCCTCAGCATTGCAAGCCAAAGCTTGGTCCTATGCTCTCCAGATCCACAGCAAGTCAAGTACCTGAAGTAGAAGGGCACCTGCCCTTATCTATAAATGAATTAATATAATCTGATTGGGCCCAAAAGCATGACCCAAATACGGTGTGATACTAAATCCCAGTAGGAAACCACTGGAAGATCTATGCCAAATAGTCAGTGAATATATGGCAAATAAAAGTACGGAAAGAAGAAAATAGGACAGTACTCAGCAGTCAACAATCCACAATATCATTATCAAGCAATATCTAAACAAAAATAGGTAACCCTCTGGGAAGTACTCAAATCCATCCCCTATGGTCCTACCTATCATGTACAAGAAACCCTCTGGGAAGTACACTCATCCTAAACCCTCTGGTTATTTCATTAGAATTCATAAAGACTCTATAAGGAAGCACTCTCAGTCAATTCCCCTTATAGTCTAAGGTAGTCATGGACTCTCTGAGGAAGCACACAAGGTTAATTCCCCTTATAGTTCAAAGGTGAAGAGACTATCTGAGGAATCTCACCCAGTCAATTCCTCTTATATCCCCAGGTCATTCACACACTCTCTGAGGAAGCTGACCCAGTCAATTCCTCTTATATCCTGAATTGGTTCAAGGCAATTCAAGTAAAACAAAGACTCTCTAAGGAAGATCATTCAATATATCCCCTTATAGTCTATAAAGCTCAAAGAATCTCTATGTATGCTCACTCGGTCTATCCCCCTATATTCTATAATGTCCAAAGACTCTATGAGGAACCTCACTCGGTCTATCCCCTTTTAGTCTATAATGCCCAAAGACTCTATGAGGAAGCTCACTCGGTCTATCCCCTTTTAGTCTACTACACTAGGTTCTCACAACCCCATGTAAGTCAACACATAGTAATTCTATATGAAAAAAGATAACCTACAGAACTACGTGGCTAACCAGTCTATAGCATCTCAATCATGTCAGAAAAACAACACTCCATCCTACGACCACAAGGCATGGAAAATAGGTAAACGACCCATAGGATAAATTGGACCAACGGTTGTAAACAGAAAAAATCATGGGAAAAACATCCAAGGAATAGAAATCCAATCTTATTCATAACCAAATAACCTCTACACAAAAATATAATCATGGTAGGCAAAGCATAGGGGCAAACCGGTAAACACACAATACCGCATTCATGGGTATTGGCACAATTGCATATAAAACTCAAATACTTTAAAACAGAAAGGCACAAACCACCTACCTCTGGGTTAGGAGATCTCTATACGTGATCCTTGAAGCTTGAATCACCTTATAATGCCCATGATCTCAAAAAATTTCTAGAACTCTCAACCCACGATAATATGAGAAAGAAGAGACATCATGGAATGAAACTCAAGAAGAAGGAAGATATTACCGCTCTGGTTCAAACGCAATCAATGACGATCGATTCAGAGAACAGACAGATGCTCAGGGGATCAGAGAAGTTTCAATGACATATGGTTTTTCTCGGCCGAACATGACCTAGAAGAAGACACTTCTGGGGGTTAGACATGACCCCAGTCCATTTAATGAAAAAAAAACATAATACACAGCGTGTACATTAGAAGTACACAATGGGTAATCACCTTTTCCATACACCTCTTTAGGCAGCCACCATGTCACCCCCACACGGCCGTGTGTGTGTCCAGGACACGACCAACACATGGTCTCCTACGGCAAGGAAGTACACAACATGTACTCATAAAGTACAAGGCGTAAACATAAAAAATTTCTAGAATTTCCTCTTTTTCTCAAAAAATGACCAGAAATGGAAAAACATACCTGAAAGTAAGATCCATGTTCTTACACCCAATGTATTGAATGTGAGTGATATAGAGGAGGCCGTTTTTGATTAATTATTTTATGTTGAACGAGGGGGTATTGACCATGAGAGCTTCCCATATGACATTTATATGTTATTGATTCCATGTTGACTTAGGGGTATTGACCATGAGAGTTTCCC
This sequence comes from Viscum album, assembly GCA_963277665.1. Classification (NCBI taxonomy): domain Eukaryota; kingdom Viridiplantae; phylum Streptophyta; class Magnoliopsida; order Santalales; family Viscaceae; genus Viscum; species Viscum album. The sequence continues at coordinate 481,416,397 of OY728141.1, forward strand.
TGGTGGTTGTCATTAAGAGTCTTGTTCTATGTTAAACCAAAGATGCTAGACTATGAGAGATTTCTAAGAGTATTTTTTATGAATGATTGAATGATTGAGACGAGCCTAGAAAGACAAAACACAATCTTGGACTCAGTCATACTTGTTTGTTTAGATGGTCTTCTGAGATGTATGTTGTTACTATTACACTGGGGGATAAAGTGCTTTGGAAAGATCTCGGGATCCATTATTCAATGGTTTGAATAAGTAATACATCAAAATTAATGTAATTGAAAACTATAGCATTGTTTACATTTGAGTACATTATAGTTTATTGTTACATTTCTGCATATTTCCTGCTATATATATTCAATGATTATTATACATAGATCTTTTGGTGGTTTCATACTAGGATTCTTCTCACACCATGTTTAGGTCATGCTTCTAGATCCAAACTTATTATATTCTTGCAGGTATATATAAGGGAATTCACCCTTCTTCATCAAGAACTTGATTTCCATTGTAGATGGAGATCATTGGACCATGTTGAGGATTGCGATGCTGTTGGAGTTTACTAATTTTTTTATACATTGGTTTCAATATTTTATTCCCAACATTGTGACTTGTTTGGATGCTTTCCTTGACACATGTGACATGAATCATTTTTATATGCTCCAGTTTTTATATAATTATCAGTCCCGCTGTTTACTTTATTGAATGGTATAACTACTTCTGCTATTGGTCACTATTTGTTATTCTGATGTGTATAATCTACCAAAGAAGGAATATTTTCCCCATTATCAGACCGTGTCCCTCAGTGCTATTCGGCAACCTCTGGTATTTGGGGAAATGTGCTTGAGGTCATGTTACCAACTGGGTATGGGGCACCCTTGGGCAGCACCCAGAACCGGGACGTTACAAAGTGGTAGTAAAGGGGTTTCTTTTCTGCTTTGTCTTAATATATGGAGACTATAGAAAGGGATATGAAGAAATAAGTAGCTGGTAACAAGTACTTCCTAGGAGTGGCTAACCTATGTATAGGGAAAATCCATGTTACCTCGAATATTGAAATTTTTTCTGGTTTTGCAATTGTTACTGTTGATTTGATTTCTCCATTGGGTGTTGCATTTGTTTTATGCGGATATTATTGATATCATTGTTGTTCTATTTATATTTCAGCCAAATGAGATGAGGTATACCATCTCATGCATTATATAGTTATTTGCTAGAGATCACGTGTCATGCATTCTTGTCATGCCATTTAGTGTGCATTACATATTTCATGTTATTGTGACATATGTTGTGCTAGATATGCATGATGTTATGATAAATTTCATGATAGAATAACTTCTATTTTGATAGGGTATTGGAAATTGTAAATTTTTATTTGGATGGATGCCAAACTTTGGTCTATGAAGTGTTATAGGCCCTCTTGGATAAGAATATGGTGAATCATGTTTGAACATTTATTTACTTTTTTCATGTTTTGATGTGAAAAAGGATGCAAAGGTTTGATTCAAAAAATGTATGGGCTCCCATGGGTTTGAAATTTTCATGAATTGGAAAAAAAATTTAAGTTTTTAAGGGTTCTAGAGAAGTTTCAGAGGCATACTATCAGAAAACCCAAACAACATGTCATGTGATGTTATGAAAACACACCATGTGTTGTTTTGTTTTGGAATAAATAATTTTTCTTAAGTACCCTCTGTGTACAGATAGTACACAATTTGTAGTGATTGATCATGTGATTGACTTTGTGAGTAGAGACACGAGGTTGGGAAACTTTTTGTAGAACACGCCATGTCTTGATTTTACATGCTGTGTTGTAAAGAACCACGTATCCAACCACTTTATCACACCCACCCTTTTTATATTATTTATTTTATAAATTGTTTTATTTTTTATTGGGAATCAGATAGTCCAGGTCGAGGCTCGACTTAAAATTTCTGAGCTCTTATTTAGAAACGAATGTTTCGCCCTTGTTGCGTCCAGTGCACCATGGTCGAAGTCGCGCGGCCTTGCCTGGGTCATCGCGCGACCTCAACCATCTCTCCGCACATCATTCCTGATGGTCAACTAATGAAATAAGATGAATTAATAAGGGTTTTAATAATAATGATAATATTAATGTCCCTTGAGAATATTATTATTTTCTGGGATAATAATTTAATTGATAATATTATTTCTATTAATAGCATTTTATTAAGTTGATCATTGTATAGTTTATTATTTACGATATTAGGTATGTTATAAAGTTATTATTATTATTATTATTATTATTATTTTTTTTATGAGTTTTTTGGGTTTTGCGTCACCAGTGACACAGGTAGGGTGCTTTTTTTTGACCGCGCGGTCTGCCCGACTTTCAAAATGATTAACAATGGGATGATGAAATAGTAATGAATAATTAAAAAGAAATAAAATGAAAATAAAAAGTTTAATAATATTTAAGAAATTGTTTTAATGATAATAATAATAATTTTATTTGGGAAAAATAATATTATTATTATTAATGGATTTAGGATATAAAATTTAATAATTTTCTATTAATTTTGTGATGATAATTATAATAGTTAATATTATGTAATGTTATTAAGTTTATTATTATTATTATATTACCTAGTTAATTTAGTTATTTTATTTATTTGTTTTTTTCTCTATCTCTATACACTTAGGGTTGTGCTACACCCCCTGGTTTCCCTTCCCATCACACTGCACTCCCCATACCCCCGTCACCTCGTGCCCCGCTTCTTACCCCCTTACCCGGCATCACCCCTCCTGTTCGGCTCCCGTCCGGCGTCACCCTCACCAGCCTCCACATCGGCTGGAGTCATCCTTGATGGATTCCTCAACCCATCTCATGCCCCCCTATAAACTGACTACATGCATCGCCGCTGATTTCCTGGGCAACTTTTGTGCCAGACAGCCCGCACCCTCCCTTGTGGCTAACTCAAACTGCAACCCTCTGGGACCCCATCCAACTTCTTCCCTTTCCTCTCTCGTTCGACCATCCTCTTGAAAAACACCCCCACTAAAACTCTTGCTACTTTGCATTGCGACACACCCTTGGCTGAACACCATTGCGCCATCGCACCACTTTCTCCCCTCGAACACCTACTGCATCGCCCCTACCTCTCTTATTGGCACAACCTCAAGTGCGTTGCCTCCCACACGAGCAGCCCCCTCTCCGGTTGGTTCTTCTCTTTTTCCCCTCTTGATTTCATGGATATTTATAAAGTGTGAGGTATCTTTTATTGGTCGATTTTTTTTAATCCTGGTTTGGTTTTAATTCTCTTCTAGGGTCCAATTTGGTTTCCCGGTGGTGAAAATTGGTTGCAATTGGAGTTTCGCACCCAAGTTTGGAAGTTTCGACATCAAGGTAGGTGGTTCCACATTAAACCATTGTTTGATGAATTTATTTTCTTCTTGAATTAATTTATCATATTATTTAAATTAGTTTATTTAATGCAAATAATGGTTTTAATTGACGTAGATATGTGCGTGTGACATAGGTGGGTTTTATGTGAAAAATTGATGTTGAAGTTTGGGTTAGTTGTTTATAAATTATACAAATTGTGATATGGTTTAGCGTCAATTTGCATCAAGTCAGAGATGATCTTTTTACTGCATTTTCATTATTTTCATGTCATGCAAAATATTTTGGAAATTGATATATAAATCTTTTGGTGAATTAGTTTTCCAATTTAATTAATTTAGCACAATTTTTTAGAAGTTTACATGCCAAGAATGTGATTTTGACTGAGTTTTTTTGTGCATTTGTTTTTTTAGTCAAGAGTTTATGTGATGATAATGTGTTTTGTTGTGAAAACCTATATTGATCTATTTATCAGTGCTCTCAAGATTATGCATTTAGTTGTTTGATTGTGAAAGAGTTTCAGTGTGTGTTTTGGGTGTGACATCAAATTGAGTTTTGTCATAAAAGTGGCTCTGATTGCTTTTTGGTGTTTAATGTCATGCAGAACATCTATGAATTTGTTTAAAAACTTATCTTGGGGGTTGTCTATGTGTAAGAATATATTCTTTAAATTTTAAGTGGTTTCATTGGTTGTGCAAGCGATGTAGATTATGTCCAAAAAGGATTTTTGGGTGTGCATAATATTTCAAAATGGTATTTGGGTGTGTGTAATATTTCCAAATGGTATTTGGGTGTGAAAATGATGTTTTGGTGTGTGTAAGTACTCTGTTTGGCTTTTATGCATAAATCTAACATTTGACATGATCATGATTTTTAAAATTAGAATTGATGGTGTAAATGGTATCTTTTCATGCATGGTGTTTTTCTTGAATTTCATATGTGATGTGCACCTATTATTATCTTGAAATTTGTTGAGCACAATGTGGGAAGTCGTGGTAGCTATGAAGGTGAACTAGGACTAGTGGAATAGTGTTCCATAGGTGACCCGACCCGGTTTCACTGGCAAGACTGATGATTGCAACACTAACTAAGTATATTCTTTTCTAAGGGTCATAGTCATCTAATGCACATTTTTTGAAAGTCGTGGCATTCTAAGACACGTTTTCTAAGGTTCGTGGTTTCTAAGCCATGATTCACTGAGATATGAAGTTCTAGGGACCCGAGCTATCTAACACCCATGAGGCCTCTCCCATATTTTGTGCTCCTTGGTTACATTACGTCCATCAGTGCGACACTTTGGTTATCTTAAAAAGTAAGTGTGTGTGTGTGTGTTTTAATTTAATTTTTTTTATTTGAAACATTTTTTCATAAATCATGTTTTCTTTAAAAATGTGTGAGTGTTTAATTCTTATCCGTAATTTATGTTGTTGTCTTTAGATTCGTTTTCACTTCAATCATCTGTCATTAAAAATTGTTTTCATTCAATACTGTTTAAGCATTTATTTCCCTTTTATCTATTTTACTAGAAAATGTATTCGTCATTTAAATGGTTATGCATGGAATCATCCCCCGGTGGAATACTACTGGGCTCTTGCTCACACCCTACATACACCATGGGGAGTATGTAGACCTTGTTCATTGTGTATTCCAGGTTGTAGCATCCTGCTTAGTGATGGTGGTTCGGATGTTGTTGGTCTTAGTTTGTAGGTTGGCGTTGATAGCTTGGAGATGCGTCTTCTCATGCCGCTTGTAGGTTGGTATTAACGTTTAGTTCTCTATCCTTCTTATTGATCACTTTGGGTTTTTAGTTCATTTGTAGACATAAACATGTTTATGGTTTAAAGGAATGTTTGGTTGTCTGTTCCAGTCTCAGTTTATTTATCTTGAAGTAGTTTTTTTTCTATTTCTTGTTTGGGTAAATCATTCCCATGTTCTCTTTTGGTACCCGGGCACATGTGCCAGCCCGTGGGGATCGAGAATTCCCTTCGGGCCATGTCGCGGACCGGGTCGGGCGCTAGTTCAGATGGTGACCCGGACTGGTTCGTGAAATAATGGTATTAGATGGAGGTTTTCTCTCTTGGGTTGTGTTCTTCTGGGATAGAGTCAGTGTAGACCAAACATAAGGGTGTCATAACATGACGTTCTGGTTACGAGTAAGGTTCCTGGCCAACACACCTCATGGTAGGACTAGAGTAACCAATGTAAGTTGATGTTTGTATACATCTTCAGTCTGTGTGGTTAATTTTGTTTAGGGGAAATGAAAAAGGAGTAGTTTCAGTGGTCCCAGTGATCTCTCAGGGTCTGGAAAGCCATGTAGAGATGGGGACATTGTCCTAGAATACCCTCTATGGCAGTGGTGTGATTGGAATAGGGCTTCCACCCATATGTCCAAGTCACCCTCTAACACTAGTTTCTTCTTTCATTGTCCCTTGTCTCTTTGTTTTACAATTTTATAAATTTAGTTTTTAATTAAAAATGTTTTGGTCTTAGAAATTTTTTTCAAATGAAGCACCTTAAAAATGAAATGATGTGTAAGGGTTGAAAAGTGTGGGTTGAATGTTTGGTTTTGAAAAAAAATGGAATTGATTGGTTTAGATTCTTGGTGTTCTCATGGGAAACCACATGCATGAATGTATATAGAAAAATAAATGGTTAATGGCATGAGTAGGTGAATTCCTAGATGAATATGTGGTGGGTTCCAGTGCGGCACGATAACATGCATGTGTGAGGCCCATGGGGAACTGTTGGGGTTTGTGCAACCCACTATCATTGCTTATTTTCAAAACGTTTTTTAAATGATGATTTGGTGTTATACTAACCAGTGGTTTCATGGTGTGTCCATGTGTTTCTGAAATGATGGATGTGAGGTGTTTCGATCTGAGAATCCTTTTTAGATGAATTGTGTCCCGAGTTTGAATTCTTATTTGTAAGTCGGTATGCAAGCATGTAGTTAGTGAATTATTTTGAAAAGTACATCGGGGAGCCCTTAATGTGGTCCCCCCTGCATGTTTGGTGTTCTCTTGTGGTATGTATTGACCATTGGAATAGTTTGGTTGGGTCAATGGTTTTCTTTCTGAACTATTGTATGCCCCCATAGAGCGTTGACATGTGATTGAAGTGTGGCCACAGGAAAATCGTCATGGGTCGATGCTACAGTTGATCAGAGGAATATCTTCTTGAATTATAGAATTGAACCCACCTCTCCTTTTTACTACTAAGAAGATCCTCTCGTAGTGGGATGATAGATGCGAGGGGAGTTGTAGGGAGTTTTGGTCTTTTTATTGTCTGACTCATCGGGTATGGTGTTTGACACTATCGTGTTTGATGGTTTCCCCTAGAAGTGGTGAAATTAATTCTAGTGGGAAAGGGTGATGGTGATTTAGAGTTATCAGTGCTTACCGATATCTTTAATGGGTTGTAGTGTTTTCCTCGGCTACATGGGTAATGTTTAGTGACCACTTGCAGTGTGAGTTCTCTTAGAAGTGCAAAGGTGGATGCAACCTGGAGTTGTCGGTGCATGTTGTTATTTTAAATTACCTTTGGTCCTTTGTTGGTTTCATTTATGAAAGAGGTTGTGTTAGGCCTCTAGTGTGGCATACCCAGCCACATGGGAATGCTAAAGTCAATTGTAGGAATCATGTGTTGTTTAAGACTCAATATTAAGTCCTTATCCGTATAATGTTTTTCTCAATAGCAATGGTCATGTTTGGTGAAAATTTTGGTGTCTTGTTCTCATTTAGTGTGTGAATGTATGACAACCCTTCTTTTATTAAAAACTTAAACATGATTTATAAAATAAACTATTCACTTGATACAACAAGGATGATCAAGAGGTCTAGTTTCATTGGGATTTATGATCATTACAGAACAAATTAAAACATGAAGAACAACATCTTTATTGAAAAATTCCTTTACATGACCACTACATTCCCTCATACTTAGCATTGCATGGGATAACCTGAGGACATGCATAGGAAAAGGGGTGATCTATAAATCCCAGTAATGGAATAATCATGGAATACATGAGGAGTACAATACATGTTAGAAAATAGGCATATCAATAGAGCACAAGAGAAACATTAACATAAAGGCATGATAAAGCATGATAATCATAACATGTAAATGTGGCAAAAACACTTAACATGGAATTAGCATGAGCCAAGGCTCATTACACATAGAGCATGAGTAAATCCTCATTTCACATGAAGCACGAGTAAAAATTTGTTTCACTTGAATTAGCATGAGTCAACTCTCATTGCACATGACGTATCATGATACTATACTTTACCCAATGCATTGTAGCGCTATAAGGGTGCACCCTTCTTAATCATTTCATTTCATTCATAAGTGTGCCACATGGATCATAAAACATGGATTCATAAGACAGAATCATTTTTTTCATGATAAAGGAATGTGGAATTCATACATGAAACTTTATAATCAATAAGTAAATGTTCATAAAGGTGAATACCCTGGATGGAGAAATGGGCATGGTATTCAGTACACAATGTCATTGGCTTAGAAAATCAGAGTGATTTCGGCAGCGTGATGGCATGACATAAGAATTCATAAAAACGGTTTATGAGAGAGAAAGGGGTTCCTCATCATATTTACATGTAATTGAAAGTAAGGAGGTCAGATAGATACATATCCCAACAATTGTAATGGAATTTAGATTCATGATACAAAAGTATTTCTTAAATGTAAATGAGGAGAGAGAAGTTTCTTTCAGAATTTCGACATAGTAACGGGTGTACATGGGAGGAATCTAATGAGAGATAAAGGGATCCCCCATCATAAAAACATAAAGAGGTCTGTATGAGGGAGGTGAAAAACGATACACCAACATTCATTATTGAAATTAAATGGGCAAAACAACTTAAAGAAAATTGTACAAAAATGAGAAAGGAAGAAAAAACACTCACTTGGAAGTGTGCTTCCAATGGCTTGAGAGAGGCTTGAGAGAGGCTCATTGGGAGCTTGGGGAACCTCGGGAGGATTCTAGAGAGATTAGGGAAGAGGTTGGACGAACTCCAAAGGCTTTGAGTGATGAGGATGTGGGAGCATTGGTGGGTTTGTATAGGAAATGTGAGGGAATTATTTATTATTTAGGTTTGGGACCCCTTATATTAAATTAATCCAAACCACAAACCATCCTATGGTTTTTGCCCATGGTTTTTGTCAAAGGGAAGAGGAAAACAATATTTTATAAGGCCAAAGTCCGAAATTCTTAAAACAATGGGGCTGCTTATGTGGAAGTGAGTCACACTCACATGGAAAATAATTTAAAAAGACAAGATGTTTAATAAGTCTTGAGGGGTCCATTAATGCTTTGAAAAGTAAGTCAAAAAAACCCAATAACACATTATTTTAATTGTAAAACATATATTTTCGGAACATAATGATTATAATATTTTATTACATCACTATTACGTCATTATGATGTCATAAAGCACATTATATATTTAAACGGTATTTAATTTATACCAAAACATTTGACTGTCTCAGATAATTATGAAAAATTCACTGTTGGATAATTTCGACATCCTGATTCTAGAAGTATCATTTATTTATTTAAATAATTTTCTAAATGTGTTAATTTTTCCTTTTAAAATAAAAACCGACATTTATCGAAAATTCACGGGTTTTGACAGAAATGGCTTTCAAACCTTAATAAAAATTATAATTGCATTCATAAAATTATAAGATCTTTTATATTTACTAAAAATTAATTCAATAATAATAATATTTTATTAAAATATTACTTAATTCAAAAATCCCTTAATTTAATAAAATATAATTCTTAATTAAATAATAAATAAAAAAACTAATTTTACTTTAAAAACAATTTACAATGTATCAATAATGATAAAAAAGTATATTCATTATTATATACAAAAATAATGTACATGAACATAGTACTAGCGATTTGTTACATAACCCCTTAAAACAGCTGTATAAGACCTATGGGTAAGGTGTGTGATGGTGACAGACTCTTGGGGTGGCTCAGATAACATTGCTCGAGTGGTAATCTCTATCAACTTCCACTTTTCCCATAGACGGTCTCATTCGAGCTTGAAATGATGACGCTCAGCTTGGTCTTGGTCAAGAGTAAAGCCCAAAGATGCCACATCTTTTCCAAGATCCGACAAATGGGCTTCATATGGAGCAATTTTACTAGATGAGGCCATCGCTTCCTTTGTCTGAGTAAATTGGATTTGTTAAAGCCCTATATTTATACTAATCATGTGATCACTGTTCAATGGATATAAAAGCAATGGTCATAATTCTTAACATAAAACCAAAGAAGTTGACATTTTATATATAAATTTTACATAAAGTTACATTTAACTAGATCAAGAGGGATTTACATTAGTGAAATTTTGGGTTGTTACAATATTTTCCCCTTAAGAAATTTCACCCTCGAAATTTCTTTTTCCCACACTAAAATATATGTGGGTAACTCAGCTTCATCATTTACTTCGATTCCCAAGTCGCTTCTTCAAACTTGTGGTTTTTTCACAACACCTTGACGAGGGGCATTGTCTTATTTCGTAGAACTTTTTATCTACAATCTATGATCTTCACTGGTTTCTCCTCATAAGAATGATCATCCTCCAACTGTACCACCTTAAAAGAGAGTACATGTGAAGATTCTGGTATGTACTTCTTTAAGAGGGATACATGAAAGACATCATGTAATTTGGACATGGTAGGTGGGTGTGCTAGTCGATAGGCTACAGCCCTGACACAATCAAGAATCTTGAAGGGGCTGATGTACCTTGGACTTAACTTCCCTTTCTTTATAAACCTCATGACCTTCTTCCACGGAGATATGCTTAGAAAAACCATGTCTCCAACTTTAAACTAATGGTCTCATCGATGATTATCTGCATAACTCTTCTATAGTCTCTAGGCTACCTTGATATGCTGCTAAATGGTTTTCACCTTTTCCACCATTTTCTTGACCATTTCCAGTCCAAGAATCTTACATTCACAGACCTCATCCCAAAACACCGGTGTTCTGCACCATTTCCCATAATGGGCTTCATATGGTGCCATTTGGATGCTCGAGTGGAAATAATTAATATAAGAGATCTCAACCAGAGGAAGATGTTGATCCCATCCTCCTTTAAAGTCCATTGCGCACGCTCTCAACATGTCCTCAAGTGTTTGGATAGTCTGCTCAGATTGGCCATTAGTTTGAGGACGATAGGCCATACTAGAGTTTAGTTCAGTATTTAGAGCATGTTGAAGACTCTTCCAAAACTTCCAAAACATAGAAATGAATCTTGGATCTCAGTCAAACACAATAGATATTGGCACTCCATACAGCCTTACCACTTCCCTCATATATATCCGTGCCAGTTGATCCAATGAAAAATCATCCCAATTAGTAATGAAGTGTGCAGTCTTTGTAAGACGATCCACCACAACCCAGATTGCATTGATACCTTTAGATGTCCTCAGAAGTCTGGTGACAAAGTACATGGTGATGTTCTCTCATTCCCATTCTAGTATGGTCAATGGTTACATCACCCCCTTAGACTTCTGCCTCTCTATCTTCACTTGCTGCCACACCAGGCACTTTGATGTATATTCAGCGATCTCCTTTTTCATATTATCCCACCAAATGTTTTCTCGGAGATCTCGATACATCTTTTTTCTCCCTACGTGAATAGAGATATTTGAACTATGTGCATCATCCAAAAGTTCCTTCTTCAACTCCGGACATGATGGAACACATAGACTTTTCCCAAATCGCACAATTACTTCTTCATTAACATTAAACTCCTAGGATTTTCCTTTTTTGATAGCTTCAACTTTTTCTTAAATTCCCACATAATCCTATTGAGCATCCTTTAACCCTTCCAAAAGGGATGTTTGAGCTATCATTTGTGAAAATATTGATGATGATCCCTTCTTTATGATTCCTATTTTCATCTTCATGAAGTCAAAGAAGATTGGATCCTTCTCAATTCTCATCATTGATAGAATCGTTGGGTCCTTTCTACTTAGGGCATCTCCCACCTTGTTTGCTTTCCCAGGGTGGTAATGTATTGAACAGTCATAATACTTGATGAGCTCTATCCATCTTCTATGGCGCATATTAAGCTCTTTCTGTGTGAATATATATTTACGACTCTTGTGGTCAGTATATATCTCACATTTCTCCACATAGAAATATTTTCGCCAGATTTTCAAGGCAAAGATCACCGACACCGACTCTACATCACATGTTGGATAGTTTCGCTCATGGATTTTCAACTGACTTGAGCAATAGGATATCACTTTATCATTCTGCATCAACACATAGCCTAATCCCTTCTTCGAAGAATCACTGAATACCAAAAACTTTTCTCCACTTGTGGGTAAAGTGAGCATGGGCACAGTGATAAGCCTCCTTTTCAACTCCTTGAACCTTTCTTCGCATTCATTCCTCTAAGAAAACATTACTACCTTTCAGGTTATCTTGGTAAGAGGGTTGGAAAATCGTGAGAAATTTTTCACAAATCGTCGATAATATTCAGTTAACCCAAGAAGCTACGGATATCCATTACTGATGTTGGCCTCGACCATCCCTCAATTGCATCTATTTTGGAGGGATCCATAGATATACCATTTCTTGTGGTGATATGGCCCAAAAAGGAGACCTCCTTCATCCAAAATGCACACTTTCTGGACTTTTCATAGAGATTTTCCTTGTACAAAGTCTCTATTACAGTTCTTAAATGCTCCTCATGATCCTCCGTGGTTTTGGAGTATATTAGAATATCATCTATACAGACTATCAAAAATTTGTTGAGGTATTCTCTAAATACTCTATTCATCAATTCCAAGAATATTTATGGAGCATTAGTGAGTCCAAAAGGCATTGCTATAAATTCATAGTGCTCGTATCTTGTACGAAGACCAGTTTTGGGGACATCTTCCTTCTTCACCCTTACTTGATAATATCATGACTGCAAATATAACATGGATAAGTATTGTGCTCCAAATAGCTGATCAAACAAGTCATGAATTTGTGGGAGAGGATACTCGTTCTTTATTGTGATTTTGTTGAGCTCACGATAATTGATGCACATGCACATTGACCCATCCTTCTTCTTCATGAAGAGGACTCGTGCACCCCCTGGTGAAGCTCTTGGGCATATAAACCCTTTATCCAAATTCTTTTGTAGTTTCTTATTTAGATCTTCAAGAGATATGACAACCATTCTATATGGAGTCTTGGATATTGGTAGATCCCCTGGTATAAGCTCAATTGAGAATTAAACATCTCTTATAGGAGGAATACCAGGAAGTTCCTCGGGAAACACTTCAAAGAATTCCCTCACAATAGGAATTTCTTCAAGGATGGTTTCTTCAAGAGACTCAATAATTTGACCCAGATACACATGCTCATAGGGCAGTAATATCTATGCGTGAGATGATGGATCTAAAAGAGATTCATCTTCCTCCTTAAACTTATAAAGAATCGGGGGGTCGATTCTCTATATGGCGTGTGATTTACCTTTCCAGACAATTTATGTTGGCACTATATAAAGAAAGACAATCCATTCCAAGAATTGCATCAAATTCCACCAGAGTGAGTATGAAGAGGTTCTCCGGGAAATTCAATCCACAGATTATAATAGGGGAGGACTTATATTCATGGGATTCAATGATTTCCCCATTCTTTGTACTCACCGAAATCTTCACTTCCATGATTTGTGGTGGTTTTGGGATTGTTCTACTAAAATTTTGAGATATAAAAGAATGTGTAGAACCTGAATCAAAAAGTATGTTCGCTATTCTTAAATGAATAACTAGCATACCTTTCACCACTTTGTTGTTGGGGTTCAATTCAGCAGAAGTGATGGAAATAGATCTTCCTTGCTGCCTGGGAGGTTGTTGGTTGCCTCCAAAAACACTTGGATTAGGGAACTGATTTAAAAAATACACTAGTTTATTGTAGTTGTTTCAATGACCAACACGTTGAGGTTCAAACGGTGTGTTCCTATCCTACTTCGTAGCCGTGGGACTTTCTTTCCAAAAGTTAACAGCTAGGTGACCTTCTCTTCCAAACCTAAAGCATTTCCTCATCCCCTAGAGGCAATTTCTAGGGTGCTTCTTTCCGCATTTTTGACATGTGGGGTGCTGGATCTTCTTAGCACCGTTGGATTTATCCATTGGACTACCAGCATTGATGTACACCTTATGCTTCCTATCCCCATGATACCCCTATGATTCCCCGATATCCATTTCAACCTTGAGGGCACATCATAAAACTTCTTCAGAGCTTTCGATGTCATGAATCGCTAATGCTTTCTGTAGGCTAGACATCAACCCACCAAAGATGCGGTCAACCTTGCATTCGGGGGTAACGACAAATCTGAAAGCGTATCATGCAAGCCTTGTGAAGTTTTCCTCATATTCTCCAACAGATTCTTCATCTTTTTTCTTGAGGTAAAGGAAGTCCCTTTCCATCTTAAGACGGAGGGTGCGCGGAAAATATTTATCGAAAAACATCTTTCAGAAATCCTTCCATTCCAATGCCTCGATCAATTGCTCAGGCTTCATATTTTTGATCAACGTCCACCATTGATCAGCATCACCTTCCATATGATAAGATTCTGGGAGAACCTTCTCTTGTTCAGAACATTGTAGGATGGAGAAGATCTTTTCAATGGAGTTGATCAATTGTTCAACGATCGTGGGATCAGATGATCCACTAAAAGTATGAGTCCTTTGTCTCATAAAGATCTTGATAGTGACTTGTTCCTTATTAGGGGGGTTTGGAAATTCCTCTTGACACGTGATTCTATTCAAAGCTTTAGTTAGCTCAGAGATAAGTGTGAAAATGTTTGTGATTCCCACTCCCATTGGATTAGGCATCTCATTAGAACAGTAATCACACTGATCATCACATCAGTTGTTAGCCCGAGTCCTCCTATTACCGGCCATTGGATATAATAAAAAAAAGAAAGGGGTGACACATAAAGGGTAATCCAAAGAAAAAGTTGATGACATATAAATAAACTTTTATTTCCTTAACTCATGAGTCTATAGGATTTAATCTAGGCTTTTCATGATCTACTTTCTAAAATATATTCTTAGGGGAATTTTTTTAATTACCTTAATAAGGGTTCATAATAATGTTGTTAATTTATCAAAACATATCCCCCGGGAGTGTCGTAACTAAGAGTGCAGCAAGGCACGTTGTCGTGCACCAGTTCTCGTTCGAGTCTAGCTCAAAGAGGTGTTTTCAGATTTTACCCCTAGGATACATCTGTGCTAGAGCCGCCTCTTCCTACTCGTATCCAGACTGGGATGTATTTTCTTGATAAACCACTCACTTAGTACTTACCAAAACGTTTGTATGTTTTTATTATACTTAGTCTTGTATTTATGGCATTACTGGGGTTTTCTAATCCTAATCCAAAAAATAACTAAACCTATCGTCTAATACCAACTATGACAACCCTGCTTTTATTACAAACATAAACATGATTTATAACATAAACTATTCACTTGATACAACAAGGATGATCGATAGGTATAGTGTGTTTGGGGATTTGGATCATTACATAACAACTTAAAACATGAATTACAACATCTTTATTGAAAACATCCTTTACATGACCACTACATTCCCTCATACTTAGCATTGCATGGGATAACCTGAGGACATTTATAAGAAAAGGGGTGAGCTATAAAGCCCAGTAAGGGAATAAACATGGAACATATGAGGATTAAAATACATGCTAGACAATATGAATATCAATAGAGCACAAGATAAACATGAACATAATGGCATGATAAATCATTATAATCATAACATGGAAATGTGGCAACAACACTTAACATGGAATTAGAATGATCCAAGGCTCATTGTACATAGAGCTTGAGTAAATCCTCATTTCACATGAAGCATGAGTAAACCCTCATTGAAATTGAATTATCATGATTCAAAACTAATTTCACATGACATATCATGATACTATACTTTACACAATGCATTGGAGCACTATAAGGGCACAGCCTTCTTAAACATTTCATTTCATCCATAAGTGTAACACATGGATCATAAAACATTGATTCATAAAACATAGTCATTTATTACATGATAAAGGAATGTGGAATTAATACATGAAACTTTATAATCAATAAGTAAATGTGCATAAAGGTGAATACCCTTGATGGAGAAATGGCAATGGTATTCACTACACACTGGCATTGGCATAGAAAATCGGTGCGATTTCGACAGTGTAACGGCGTCACATAAGAATTCATAAAAATGGTTGATGAGAGAGAAAGGGGTTCCTAATAATATTTACATGTAATGGACAGTAAGGAGGTCATATAGATACATGTCCCCACAATTGTAGTGGAATTTATATTCATGATACAAACGTATTTCTTGAATGTAGATGAGGAGAGAGAAGTTCCTTTCGGAATTTCAGCATAGTAACGGGTGTACATGAGAGGCATCTAATGAGAGATAAATTGGTATCCCATCATTCAAACATAAATAGGGAACTATGATGGAGGTGTGAAACTATACCCCAACAATCATAGTTGAATTTAAATGGAAAAATCAACTTAATGAAAATTGGACAAAAATGAGAAAGGAAGAAAAACCCCTTACATGGAAGTGTTCTTCCAAAGGCTTGAGAGAGGCTTTAGAGAGTCTTCTTTGGAGCTTGGGGAACCTTGGGAGGATCATAGATAGAGTATGGAAGAGGTTGGACGAACTCCAAAGGCTTTGAGGGAGGAGGAAGTGGGAGCTTGGGTGGGTTTATATAGGAAAGGTGAGGGAATTCTTATTATTTAGGTTTGGGACCCCTTATATTAAATTAATCCAAACCACAAACCATCCCATGGTTTTCTACCATGGTTTTTGGAAAATGGAATAGGAAAACAATATTTTATATGGCCAAAGTCCGAAATTCATAAAATAATGGGGTTTCTTATGTGGAGGTGAGTCAAACTCCCGTGGAAAATAATTTAAAAAGACAAGATGTTTAATAAGTCTTGAGGGGTCCATTAATGATTTGAAAAGTAAGTAAAAAAACCCAAAATCAAATTATTTTAATGTTAAAACATATATTTGCTGATCATAAAGCTTATAGTATTTTATTACATCACTATTTCATCATTATGATGTCATAAAACACATTATATATTTAAACGGTATTTAATTTTTACCCAAATATTTGACTGTATCAGAAAATTATGAAAAATTCACCGTTGGATAACTTTGACATCCTCATTCAAGAAATATCATTTATATAATTTAAATAATTTTCTATATATGTTAATTTTCACTTTTAAAATAAAAACTGACATTTACCGAAAATTCAAGAGTTTTGACAGAAATGGTTTTCAAACCTTAATAAAAATTATAATAGCATTCATAAAATTGTAATATCATATATATTTAATAAAAATCAATTTAATAATAATAATAATATTTTATTAAAAAATTACTTAATTCAAAAATCTCTTACTTTAATAAAATATAATTCTTAATTAAATAATATCTAAAAACACTATTTTTTACTTTAAAAACTATTTACAATGTATCAATAATGATAAGGAAGTATATTCATTATTATATACAAAAATAATGTACATGAACATAGTACTAGAGATTTGTTACATAACCCTTTAAAACAACCGCATAAGACCTATGGGTAAGGTGTGAAATGGTGACATACTCTGGGGGTGGCTTATATAACATTGCTCGAGTGGTAATATCTATCAACTTCTACTATTTCCATAGGTGGTCTCGTTTGAGATTGACATGATAAAGATTAGTTTGGGCTTGGTCAAGTGCGAAGCCCATAGACGCCACCTCTTTTCCGAGCTCTAAAAAATGGGCTTCATATGGAGCAATTCTACAAGATGAGGCCATCGCTTCCTTTGTCTGATAAATTGGATTTGTTAAAGCCCTATATTTATACTATTCATGTGATCACTGTTCAACAACTATAAAAGAAACGGTCACAATTCTCAACATAAAACCAAAGAAGATGACATTTTATATAAAAATTTTACATAAAGGGACATTTAACTAGACCAAGAGGTATATCGATTAGTGAAACGTTGGGTCGTTACAAAAAGGGTGATCCAGATGAACCATTTTAACTCTTGTGTTGGTAAATGTTCCATGAAAGAACAGTTGGATGTCATGGTGTGTTGTGTTTGCTGGAATTGTCTCAGTTGCGTTTGACACCAATGGGAGAAGCTCTGTTCAGGAGTCTTCAATACCTAAATTTGAGGCAGGAGATGCTTTAAACATCAGAACTCTAGCCATAGGCCTCAGAGTAAAGTTGGCGCATGGTCAGGAACCCCAGGAGTGTATGGGACCTTGACTTTATTTCTATCATGGGTGTTGAATGTAAAGACAATTTAAAGTGTTTTCTATGGTTATTTCATTCCAAGCAAACTGTCTGGTTGGGTATGGTTTCTATGACTATGTGGAGGTGTGGTCGTCTCGTTGCCTTAAAGTCTTGGGGGGTTGTATCCCACTGGATGTAATTAAATTTTCAGTCCTTATTGGGTATGTTAGGTAAATCAGTCTCAAGGTTTAATTGTGCTCATCCCAAGATTTAGAGATGTTGGTTCATCTTGGGTCGTGGTTTTGAAACCCCAGTAGTTAGGCCCTCCCTCCCCACCCCTTGTGCTGCGATGTTTGGTTACCATCGGGAAATATTCAAGTTTTTTTTCTTCTGTCGGCTCTAATAGTGGGAAGACCCCTGATAGGTCTCACTCAAATGTATTTGGAGTGAATCACTTCTGTCCATCTTTATAATGGCGGGGAGTCCGCTCGGACCTCCCCATGTCAATTTTTCAATTTTGTCTCGGGTTTTAGTAGGTTTCTAATGGTGGGGAGCCCCTTCGGGCTTTCCCCATGTTGACCTTTTAGTTTAGTTCCAAGATATGATTTGGTGATAGGTGATAAGAGTTCTCCTGGGACGTGTTTTATCTTGTTTTTCCATTCTAGAAAAACGACGTGGTTGGTATTATTTGTTTGTCTCAATCAAATGGTGTGGTTTTCATTCAATAGTGATAGAGGTGCTTCGGCTTGTGAAGTTGGTTTCTGTGGGTGTGAGAGTTCCATTTTTTGATCAGTCAACTGGAGGTGTTCTAGCTCATAGGGGTGGGAGACAAGTATTAGAGAGTCTTTTTACACATTTCTTGAAGTTTTCTTTGTGTCAATTTCTCAGAGCATAATGCTTTGCCTCTTTCATCCTGTCGATTTTTGGAATACTATTTGATCCTTAGTCGAGTCTCCATTTCTTCTTTGAGTCTCAACATTAGTTGTGGCTTTCTGGGGATGGAAAACTTTGTGGTGCGGATAATTACCACACCCATCCTTTTTATATTATTTATTTTATTTTTTTATTGGGCATCAGATAGTTTGGTTCGAGGCCCGACTTCAAATTTCTGAGCTCTTATTTAGAAACGAATGTTTCTCCCTTGGTTGCATCCAGCGCACCACAGTCGAAGCTGCGCGGCCTCACCTGGGTCATTGCATGACCTCACCCTACTCACTACACACCATGCTCGATGGTCAACTAATGAAATAAGACGAATTAAGAAGGGGATTAATAATAATGATAATATTAATGTCACTTGACAATATTATTATTTTCATGAAAAATAATTTAATTGAGAATATTATTTTTATTTATAGAATTTTATTAATTTCATCATTGTATAGTTTATTATTTAGGATATTAGGTATGCTATTATGTTATTATTAATATTATTGTTGTTATTATTATTATTATTATTATTATTATGACTGTTTTGGGTTTTCTGTCACTGGATGCACGGGTAGGGTGTCGTTTTGAGACCGCGCGGTCCACCCGGCTTTCAAAATCATTAATAATGGGATGATGAAATAATGAAAAATAATGAAACATAAATAAAATGAAAATAAGAAGTTTAATAAAATTTAAGAGATCATTTTAATGATAATAATAAAAAATTTATTTGAGAATAATTACAATAGTATGATTAATGGAGTTAAAGATATAGAATTTACTAATTTTTTTTATTTTTGTGATAATAATTATTATAGTTAATATTATGTACGGTTATTAACTTTATTATTATTATTATTTTAGATAGTTAATTTATTATATTATTTCTTTGTTTTTTTCTATCTCTATACACTTAGGGTTGCGCTACACCCACTGGTTTCCCATCCCATCGCGCCACACTACCCATACCCCCATCACCTCATTCCCCGCTTCTTCCCCCTTACCCGGCGTCGCCCCTCCCCTTCGGCTCCGGTCCGATGTCCCCCTCACCAGCCTCCACATCAGCCGGTGCCATCCTCAACAAATTCCTCGACCCGGCTCGCGCCCCCTCCCAACCATCCTCTTGCGTAGCAGCCCCACTGAAACCCTTGCTCACCTACGATGCGACACATCCCTGGCCGAACACCATTGCGTCATTGCACCACCTGCTCCCCTCAAACACCCGTTGCATCGCCCCTGCCTCTTCTATTGGCACAACCTCCAGTGCATTGCCTCCCACACGATCAACCCCCTCCCTGGTTGGTTCTTCTCTTTTTTCCCTCTTGAGTTCTTGGCCATTCAGCAAGTGTGAGGTATCTTTTATTGGTTTACTTTTTTAGTCCAAGTTTTGTTTGAATTCATTTTTAGGGTCCAATTTGGATTCCCTGTTGTGCGAATTGGTTAAAATTTAAGATTCACACCCAATTTTGGATGTTTTGACATAGAGGTAGGTGGTTGTGCATTTAACCATTGTTTGATGAATTAATTTTCTTTTTAAATTAATTTACCATATTATTTAAATTATTTTATTTAATGCGAATATTAGTTTAAATTGAAGTTGATATGTGCGTGCGATATAGGTGAGTTTTATATGAAAAATTGATGTTGAAATGTTTTTTAGTTTTTTATAAATTATAAAAATTGTGCACTGGTTTAGCGTCAATTTCAATAGAGTTAGAGATGATATTTTGACTGCATTTTTATTATTTTAAAGTCATGTGACATATTCTGAAAATTGTTTTATAACTTTTCTGGTGAATTAGTTTGTCAATTTAATTAATTTAGCACAATCGTTAAGTAGTTTACATGCAGCGAATGTGATTTTTTCTGAGTTTTGTTGTGAATTTGTTTTGTTAGTCACGTGTTTATGTGATGCCAATGTGTTTTGTTGTGAAAACCTACATTGAGCTATTTATCATTGTTCTTAAGATTATTCATTTAGTTGTTTGAATGTGAAAGGTTTTCAGTGAGTGTTTTGGGTGTGATATCAAAGAGAGTTTTGAAATAAAAGAGGCTCTGAGTGTGTTTGGGTGTTTAAAGTCCTGCAGAACATATTTGAATCTGTTTAAAAGGTTTTCCTGGGGGTTTTCTAAGTGTAAGACTATTTTTTAAATTTCAAGTGGCTTAATTGATGTTGCAAGCGATGCAGATTATGTCCAAGAAATTTTTTTATGTGTGCGTAATATTTAAAACTGGTATTTGGGTGTGAGTAATATTTCAAAATGGTATTTGGGTGTGAAAATGATGTTCTGGTGTGTGTAAGTTCTCTGTTTCACTTTTATGCACAAATCTAACATTTGACATGATTATGAATTTTAAAAGTAAAATTGATGGACTAAATGGAATCTTGTCATCTGTGGTGTTTTTCTTGAATTTCTTATGTGATGTGAACCTATTATTATCTTGAAATTTGTTGAGCACAAGTGGAGAGCTGGGATAGCTAGGAAGGTGAACTAGGACTAGTGGGATATTGTTGTTGAGTCAATAAGGTTTTCCTTATGACTTTTCCATTCCATCTTGTTTTGAAAATCACAAACACCCTATACTTAAGAAAATATATACTTTACTTATATAAGGAAAATTTCCTTCCTTAAGGAAATTTACCCTTATCTAGATTTCCTTATACATATCAATATTTTTCTTAAGTATAAAAATCAGATTCATACCCTAAAACCTCAGAATCATATAATGCTATGATATGTAGCATTCTGTTTTAGGATCCGAATTCTGGATATGAACTTTAATGAAGTTCCATTCCAAATTCTGGATATGAACTCTCATATAGTTCGACTCTGAATCCTAGATATGAACTCTCATATAGTTCGACTCCGAATTCTTGATACGAAATTTTAATAGTTCTGCTATGAACTTATATGAAGTCAACTTTGAACTTTTATGAGCTCGACTCCAATCTTTTATGAGTTCGACTCCGACCTTTTACTAGTTCTACTCCGAACATTTCTGAATTTGACTCAGAATTCTATATGTTCATATTCGGAACTCCGGTGAAACCAAACTCTGAATTTCCTTATAAATTCAGACTCTGGATTTCTAAACAATTCAGGTTCCAAATTCATATAAAACAGAATCTGAATATCTTTTTATTATAGACTCTGAATTCAATTTTGGTTGAACTCCGAACTATTATTTAATTACATGCATAATTCCAGTTTTTCTTATGATTAAACTTGTTTCATTATAAAACGATGTCGTGCTTTTAGTTACACATGTTTTTTTATAAAAAGATGTTTTCCATTCTGTATCTAACAAACCGTTGGTTTAGTGAAACGTGTATAGGTCGCTTCAAATTTTAAGGAAAATATGACCATTAGTGGAGGGAGCCGACCATTCCAACCGAGCCTATAAATAGGAGCTCATTTGAAAGAGCTCAATAAAAAGTTGATCACTCTAAAGACCACACATTGTTTAGGTGATTTATAGAGAGAGAAGCTTTTCATGCTTTTTGCATACTGAACTGATCGTTCAGATGGCTTTGTATGACTCTGAATGATGGTGATTAAATTTTAGGGCTTATGCGGATAGGAAGACAGAGGTGGATACTTCCTTGATGTTCGAGGGCTTCCTTGCTGGGGAAGGAAGAGGTTCTAACTACCTTGAAGTTGAGGGCTTGCGGGGATAGCAAGATAGAGATTCCGATCATCAAATAGAGGGCTTACCCTGGTGTGGGTAAGACGAAATTTCATGAACGTATAAATCAAGGGACCTTTATCCAAGGTTGTTGGATACCCTTCTCATTGTGTTAAAAGATTTATATCTTGTTACTTGTAGTTTTAATACCTGGTTATTCACTGCATTTTTGTATTATATGGAAAGTATAATCTTCATATATTTCCTTACACTTGTACTCTGACTTAGTTAGATTCTATATGCTTTAAGGTATAATGTAATATTGTAAAACATTGATTATGTTTCAATTTCCAGATCCATATTTCCGAAACCTGTTTTTCGGAATCACTTTCCACATTTAAGAAAGTGCACATAACTAGAAGTTTGTAACTTCATACTTTGCCCCAATCTTTTAATTGGTGTTAGAGGTGTTGTGAATTTCCTTAGTTTAACTTTGTCAAACATTGATCCTTCCTTGTTTAAGGAATTTTTTAATGTGTACAATTCACCCCCCCCCCTCGTGTATATTGAGCATCTACATCATTATTTTGATCCTACAATTGGTATTAGAGGTTGGAAACCTTATACTCCATACCAATATTACATTTGGTATCAGAGGAGGTATCTGAAATACTTATACTCACATATATGTTTTTCCTTGCTCAGTTTTTCATTGTTCTATATTCTACTTTCTTAGGAATGATTTCCTTGAATCCGAACATTTGTTATTAATTGGTTTTTGTGTATAAAGTTTTATTTAAGATGACAGGAATGAATATTGGTTCCATCGACAACCTAAATCCTACATGACCACTATCTTTTGATGGCAATGATTATGAGTATTGGAGAGATCGTATGAATAATTTCGTTATCAATACCAGATTAGATAACTTTGTTATGCTTACCGGTGGATACAAAATTCCTGATAATGAAGTTAGTAGTTTTACAAACCAATAGAAGCATTATTATCAATTAAACTATAAGGTACGCAATACTCTACTATGTTCAATTACTAGGAACATATATATCCAAATTTCTTCATGTGAAACAAAACATTTTATATGGAAGAAACTTGAAGTTACACATGTTGGTACATCTAATGTGATTGAGACAAGAAGAGCTATGCCTAGAGCTAAATATCATGGTTTCAATTTTCCTTATGGTGAACCCATTTGTAAAGTACAACAGAGGTTTATGACAATTGTGAATAGTCTAAAATCTATGGGAGATAAATGTCTTGATGATGAAGCTCTTGTAGATAATATTATAGATATTATGCCCAATGAGTGGGAATCAAAGAGAACAACTATTGATGAGAATCGAAAGGTTACTCCAATTTCCTTAGATGAGCTATTTGGAACTCTTCTTCAATATTAAACAAGGAGGAAGAGAGATGTTGACAACATCAAAAAGAAGAATTGGAATGGTACTGTTGCCTATACTACAACATAGAATAACATGAAATCAAAGACTACTAAGAGAGTAACCAGATCTATGTCTAAGAATGTTACTATCCAATAAGAATCTAGTGAGAGTGAAGTCTCAGAGAATGAGTTAGAAAATATTTCTCAAAGAATGAACAAGATAGCTGGTCAAAGAAGTTTCCAATCCAAGTATAAGAAGAAATAAAGTAATGATAAGAATGATTCATAGGCCACATGCTATGAATGCAAGAGAAGTGGACACATACGACCTAATTGTCCTTTGCTCGAGAAGAAAGAAAGAAAATAGAGGCATACCGAAAGGAATAGGAAGAAGTATTATAAATCTAATGCTAAGAATGTTATGAAAGCTAATGATTCTTGGAGTGACAGTGGTGGTGACTCTTCAGATAAATCTTCTAATTATGAATCTTATGGACAGAAGAATCTTGGTCTTATAGCCAAATTACCTATTAACAATCAATGCTTTATGGCTAAGGTACACAAAGCTGAATCATTGAACAATGCTTCTTTAAATTATAATGATAATAAATATTATAACTCTTTGGATAAAGAAGCCTCTTCTAATAAAAAACAACTTTACCTACCTATGAAGTAGTTTCTAGGTTTTCTAAAATTCTTGAGGTTGAGAATTCAAAACTCAATAAAAAATGTGATAAGGTAATCTCTTGCTATATTATTCTTACTAAAGAAATACCATATCATTATAATGATCTTGATAAGAAAAATGCTAATTTCATAAGTATTTCAAAATGTCTTGAGGAATTAAATTCTAAGAAGAATAAACCTTCTAAAGATCTAGAAAAGGTAATTTCTAAGAAACTTGTTTTCGAGCCTAGCTCTAATTCCAAATCTAATTATTTTGAAGGTAAAAACATGGTTATAAAACTCAAATCGGAAATATTTTCCTTGATGAAATGTTTGTCAAACATTACCTTAGGTAAAGAAAATTTTGATAAAATGTATTCACAAATATGACCTTTAAGATACAAGTCCGGATATGGTTATACCCATGCAAAACCAACTTTTAGTAACAGCTACTTTGTTCTTCTAAGTGACCCATTTTGTACCAAGTGTCAATGTAGTGGTCACTGGGAAAAGAATTGTTCTTTAAACAAAACCCAATCTCAAGGATTTCATAAGGCTTACTTTTCTAAGAGGATGTGGGTACCCAAAATTTTGTTTTCTGAAAATCTCGGATCCAAAAAAGTTTAGATTCCGAAAATCTAACTCTTTTCTTGTTTTTAGGAAGATAAAGGAAGTACCAACACCAATACACGGTACATGGATAGTGGATATTCCTGGGACATGACTGGTAACAAAAACTATTTTGAAAAGATTATAACGACGAAAGGAGGAAATGTAACTTTCAGAGATAATTCTCAGGGAGAAATTGTTGGTATAGGTAATATTGTTCTTCTTGATAAAACATTGATTTCAAATGTTTTGTTTGTTAAGGGTCTTAATCACAACCCCATTAGCATAAGTTAATTATGTGATGAAGGATACCTTGTGAATTTTAGGAATGATAAGTGTTTAGTACACAATTCCAAGGAAGAATTTATTCTTTCTTCCCATAGGCATGAGAATTTTTACACATTAAACATAAAGACCTTAGGAGCCAAGAATTACCATGACTTAGTGCAATGTAAGATCATTCATGGTTATGGAATAGAAGGCTAGGTCATTGTAACCTTAGAAACTTATGTAACTCTATACGAAAGGTTTAGTTAAGGATCTACTGGAGCATAGATTTGATTTTTCTAAAATCTGTGATCCTTGTCAGTATGGAAAGAAACATAAATCTTGTTTTACATCAATCGGTGAAGTCTCAATAACTGATTCATTATAGTTGGTGCACCTGGATATTTTTGGTCCAACACAAACAGGAAGCATTAGAGGCAAATACTATGTGTTTGTTCTAGCAGATTATTACACTAGATTTACATGGGTCTATTTTCTAGCAAAGAAGTCTGAAGATTTTTCTTATTTCAAAAGTTTTAGAGCCCAAGTTAAAAATGAGAAAAACCTTCCACTAAAAACTATTCATAGTAATCATGGAGTAGAATTTCAAAATTCATATTTTGAAACTTTTTTGTAGTAGAAAAGGTATTACTTAGAACTTTTCAGCACCTAGAACTCCTCAACAAAATGGTGTAGTTGAAAGAAGAAATGGAATTTTTCAAGAGATAACTAGAACCATGTTGAGTGAATATTCTATAGCTAGACATTTTTGAGATGAATTTTTATGTACTACTTGTTATACTATAAATGGAGTTTTTATTAGACCTTTTCTTAACAAAACTCCTTATGAGTTATAGAATGGTAGAAAACCAAGACTTTCCTACTTCAAGGTTTTTGGTTGCAAGGTATTCATCCTGAATACTAAAGATAATCTACACAAATTCTCACCAAAATATAATGAAAGAATTTTCATAGGCTACTCCATAACTTCTAAGGCTTATATAATTTTCAATAAAAACACTTGTACTGTTGAGGAAACAGTGCATGTAATATTTGATGAATCAGATCCTTTTGTTTTTAAACCATCTCAACCTTCATCCTCAGATGTGTTTTTAAAAATTGATTATCATCCTTTGATAGAAGATCCTTCTGATATGGAAAATGTTCAAGAAGATACTTCTAAAACATTTTCCCCAGAAGACTTTTCTACCCTATGTTGATGAACATGTTTAACAAAACCCAAATCAGGTGTCTCTAAAGAATCATCCCAGTGATAGTACATTGGTGATGTCAATAAACCTGTAAGGACTAAAAGTTCCCTGATGATTGAAGCAGAAAATCTAGCATTCCATTCCCAATTATAACAAAAAAGCATGGATGAAGCCCCAGGTGATGATGATTGGATTAAATCCATGCATGATGAACTAAATGAATTCAAAAGGAATAATGTCTAGACCGTGCTTAAAAGACCTAAGGAAAATTCTATTATTGGAGTAAAGTGGGTCTTCAGAAACAAGTGTGATTAAAATGGAGTCATTGTAAGAAATAAAGCTACAGTAGTTGCTAAAGTCTATAATCAGCAAGAGGGAATAGACTATGAATAAACCTATGCTCCAATAGCTAAACTTGAATCTATTCGTATTTTACTTGCCTTTGCAGCATTATTCAATTTTAAACTTTTTTAAATGGATGTAAAATGTGCTTTTCTTAATGGTTATGTTCAAGATGATGTTTTTGTTGAACAACCTCCTATATTTGATGATACAAAACAACCTGATCATGTTTTTAGACTTACCATTGCTTTGTATGGCCTAAAACAAGCCCCACGAGCTTGGTATGATAGAATTACATGATTTTTGCTTACAAATAACTATGTTAAGGGAAATGAAGATCCAACCCTTTTTATAAATAAATATAAGAAAAATGTATTGATTGTTGAAATATATGTTGATGAAATCATATTTGGTTCAACTCAGCAATCTTTAACTGATTCCTTTGTGAATCTAATGAAATCTGAGTTTGAAATGAGTATGTTGGGTGAGTTAACATTTTTCCTTGGTTTTAAAATTTCTAAAAAACCAGAAGGAACCTATATATCTCAACATAAGTATATTCAATATCTTCTTCAAAAGTATGGTCATGACAACACTAAGAGTATAAGTACTCTTATTGGTACCTCAAACACACTTGATCTTGATGAAGCTGGGAAACCAGTAGATCAAACACCTTTTAGAGGTATGATAGGAAGTCTCCTATACGTGACAGCTAGTCGAACAGACTTGATGTTATCAGTATGCTTCTTTGCAAGATATCAATCGAATCCTAAGGAATCTCACTTAAAGGAAGTGAAAAGAATTTTTCGCTACTTAAAGGGAACCGTGGATCTATGATTATTTTATACTTCTGGAAATGACATTTTAAAAAAAAAATTCAGATGCTGACTTTGGTGGTTGTAGAATAGATAGAAAAAAGTACATCCGGAACATGTCATTTCTTAGGAGATTTATTAGTTTCTTGGTCATGCAAGAAGAATCACTCTGTAGCACTCTCCACTACTGAAGCTGAATATGTAGCAGCTAGAAGATGATGTGATCAAGTGTTGTGGATATAGCACACAGTCACAGACTATGGCTTTAGTTTTACAAAATCTCCAATTTTGTGTGATAACACAAGTGCCACTTCCCTTAGTAAAAACCCTGCACATCATTCTCATGCAAAACACATGCATATTAGACATCACTTTCTTAGAGATCACACACTCAAAAGAGATATCATTCTTTAGTTTATTGGAATGCAAGATCAACTTGCTGATATTTTCACAAAATCGTTACCCTTCGATAGATTTGAATACATTAATCAAAAGTTAGGAATGATAATCGTAAGGTAATCCATCTTCATTAACTTCTTATTGAACAATTCTCCTTACAGTAACAAACTCCTTTTCATTGGGGGAGTACATTTGCATGTTAGCATAATCAAACTTTTGTAACAAAAAATTTCGTAATGGAAATTTTCGGAACTGAAATTATTGTAATAGAAATTTTTATAACTGAAACTTTTGTAATGAAAATATTCGTACTAAATTTTTTTGTACTTAGAATTTTTGTAATGAAGTTTTTGTACTGAGACTTTTTGTAATGAATTTTTTGTACTGATAATTTTTGTAATGATGTTTTCGTACTGAGAATTTTTGTAATGATATGTTCGTACTGAGAATTTTTGTAATGAGATTTTCGTACTGAGAATTTTCGTAATGAGTTTTTTTAATGAAATATTTTTCGTACTCATGTTTTTTGTACTATGTCTTTAATAGTAAGTTTTTTTTTCAAATTTTCATCAAGATAAAAATAACCTATTATGAACAATCCTTATAGCAAATCATAAAGGTATGATTTCTTTACATAAGTTTTCATAGTCATATTTTTCTTGATGGTAGTTTATTTACTTTTAAAATCATTCAGATTCTACTTTTTCTTAATACCGAATGTTTTTTTTCTAAAACCTCAAAATATCGGAGTCAAGTTTTCCTTGCAATTTGTATCTCAATCGTCAGATCAAATCTCAGTGTTTTTCAACCGTTCGATCAACTGTGGAAACTGAACAGCCATCTCAACACATATATAAAGGTACCCATGATGGTCATCCCACATCAGTTTTTCAAAGCTTTCACGTCATGAATCCTTGACTCACTTCTTACGGATCGTTCCGATCTCTGAAACCCGTTCTAAATCTTTCAGAACTCTCTATTCTGAATGTTTGTTGATGCTACCTCCCATGATAGGTCTACCTTAAATCCAACTTCAAAATGGAAAGTCTATAGAGAATGACTGGTCCATCTGAACTTCTACATGTATGATTCTATCATCACCAAGAATATCCAGCTGAATGGTTGGGAAGATG
This sequence comes from Viscum album, assembly GCA_963277665.1. NCBI lineage: Eukaryota > Viridiplantae > Streptophyta > Magnoliopsida > Santalales > Viscaceae > Viscum > Viscum album. The sequence continues at coordinate 481,445,481 of OY728141.1, forward strand.
TATGTATATTCAAGATAGATGATCAGGATGCTGTCTATCCGGAGATACTTGTAGAATTTTATGAATCAACAAGTTTTTATGAGGAAGATGGAAGAGAAAAATTTTCATTGAAGTCTTATGGCAAGACTTACAAACTTACTTACACCAAGGCGAAAAGCATGGTGGGGATATCATATGAAGGAGAAGCAAAATATTGTTTACACAAACTCCCAGATGCTCAAGAAAGTTTTGTTCAGGTTAAGGCCGTAAAATATCTTGAACTTGCTGATGTCAAGACAACAAAGATTTCTCACCTTTCTCGTAATAATCGGATTCTTCAGCTTTGGGTACAAGGTTTTTTTTTGTTCTGAGAAAGGGTGATAAAGATACCTTAATGAAAAGTGACATTTACTTCTTAGACTTCTTTGTGAATATAGGAAAAATAAATCTGATGAGACATGTCCTTGTGACGAACAAGAATATCATGGAGGGAAACTTGAGAGCTCAAATCACTATGTACCCTGCCTTATTATCAAAGATGGTATTTCGGTTCTTATAATATTTCAAGGTTGCTTGTAAGTCTAAAGTTCAATATTGTAAACTTATGCTTGTCAGTGATGATACGCTAAAAAGAATGAATAAGGCTTTTTCTAAGGAAACAGGTGAATTTTATAGCTTGCCAGAGGAAGAGGCTGAGATCGTTCCAAAAAATGTGGAGAAGGTTGAACCAGTAATGAGAGTCTCTAAGAAGAGGAAGCTTAAGGAAGTGGTTGGTGAAGAAAAAACCCCCAAATCTAAGGAAATCCAATCCGCATCTCCCAATCCAAAAAACAGAAATCTTATCTAGATGAAGTGTTAGCTAAGTGGAGGGAAGACAAAGAGAAGAGAAAAGAAGAAGATCCACAGTTCGTATTTGACCCTTCTGAGGCTAAGGCCTTAAGAGAATGAGCTGCTGATGAGTTAGAAAAGAAAGCGAAAGAAAAGAAGTTGAAGAAGAAGATGTCAGAAGAGGATATTGTTCAATATCTTTTGAAAGCAACAGCGTTAGCCTCTAAAAAGATTCCCATTTCGGAAACCTATGATGTTCAATCATTACCAAAAACTCCTATCTAGTAGTACTCTAATACGGGAAAGCATAAGGGTAAAGATGTTGTTTAATAAGTAGAGGAAAAAGTTGGTGAAGAAGTACAAGAAGAAATAGAGGATGAAGAAGAAGAAGAAGAAGAAGAAGGAAGTGATGATCTGTATTACATGATATAGGATGTAGAAGACTATTAAGAAAAGGTTGAATCCACAAAATTAGTCACTTCAGGATAGGGAGTTGAGAAAGAAAGTAGCAAGGATGATAATAAGCAAGAAGAAGAGAAGAAAAATGTTTTATCTGATAAGGAAGAATCTTATGAGAAGAATTTCTTTAAAAAAGGGGCAGAAAAGGAGAAACTAGATGAATACCATATTGTTCAATTATCAGAAAGCGCGAATGAATATCCAGATGATCAACCCATTCTGGAAGCTGGAAAAGTAAATCATGTGCTCATGGATACACCAATAAAAGATATCATCAGAAAGAAAGAGTTTGGTGGTTCATCTAGAAGGAAGCTAGTCCATGATGAGGAATAGAAATCTCCAAGAAAGTTATCTAATTTAGAGTCATCAGCTCATGGTCATGATTTTGTGGTGGAATCTCTAAAGATGTTGGTGGACACCATTCCGATATTTCTCACTATAGACTCCAGATGCCATATGATGCAGCATAGTTTGAATCAAAAATCAAAATCCTTATCTATGGTGATGGATAAGTGTATAAAGATTGAGGTCGACCATAGATGTTTTCTTATCAATTATGATGTACACAGGAAGTCATGCAGCAAAATCACTTTGTGGTCTAAGAAAGTTAAACAAGAATTGGCTGAGTATGATAACATTCAGAATGAGGTAAAAACTTCATTTAACGCCGAGGATAAAAAGATTAAGAATCTTCAGGATGAGCTGATCATTGATCAAAGATCTAAGAGTCAACAAGCGAAGGAACTGAAAAACAAGGCTAACTCTCTTGCTCAAAATTTTCTAAGGGATAGAGATCTCCAGATTGAGCTTCAGAAAATACTTGTAAAGTAAGATGAGATAGTGAAGATGAAGGAAGTGTCCATGAAGGCTCAGGCAAAAGCTTTGAAAGCTCAAGATGAATGGATAAAATCTTAGGAGAGGAAAGCTGAGGAGGATCAAAGAGATTTGAAGAAACTCAAAACCTTGTAAAGAAGCACATTCCGAAGGAAAAGGAAGACAAATAAACCCACTCTGATCTTTTGTTGAATTTGTCTTTCCTTGTAAAAATTATCTCAACTCTAATGAATTTTTTTGCATGGTTGTATCTTTTGTTGTTATGTACTAATATTTCAGGAATCACACTTCTTTTCCAATCCCTTCAATTATTTTTGAAAATCACAAAGGGGGAGATGGAAAAAGAACTACTCAAAAAGGGAAAAAGAAAATTTTAAAATGGAGAAGGAAAAATCTCTAAGTGAAATATCCTTAATGTAATGGGGAGTTCCTCATTACGAAGTTTTTCATTCCCATGACAATGAAAACTCAATTCCAAAAATTCAGAATACAATCTGTAGAGTTTCAATGCCTAAGGGGGAGTTAGTTGTATTCATCATTATCCATGAACAAAGGGAGATAAGTTTTAATTTCAAAGTATAATGTAAATTTTCAAAGTCCTAATACTATTTTTCATAAGGTTGTGTGAGCTTTCCAAAAAGTGGGAGATTGTTGAGTCAATAAGGTTTTCCTTATGTATTTTCCATTACTTCTTATTTTGAAAATCACTAACACCCTATACATAAGCAAATATATACTTTACTTTTATAAGGAAAATTTCTTTCCTTAAATAAATTTACCCTTATCTAGATTTCCTTATACATATCAATATTTTTATTAAGTATTAAAATAGGATTCATACCCTAAATCCTCGGAATCATATAATGCTAATATATGATGCATTCTGTTTTAGGATCTGAATTCTAGATATGAACTTTAATGAAGTTCCACTCCGAATTCTTGATATGAACTGTAATGAAGTTCCACTCCGAATTCTGGATATGAACTGTAACGAAGTTCCATTCCTAATTCTAGATACGAACTCTCATATAGTTTGACTCTGAATCCTAGATACGAACTCTCATATAGTTAGACTCTAAATTCTGGATACGATCTTTTACTAGTTCGACTTCGAACATTTACGAGTTCGACTCTAAACTTTTATGATTTCGACTCTGAAGTTTTTTGAGTTCGACTTTGAACTTTTATGAGTTCGACTCCGAACTTTTACTAGTTCAGCTCTGAACTTTTCTGAGTTAGACTCCGAATTCTGTATGTTCATATTCTGAACTCCGGTAAAACTAGACTCCGAATTTCCTTAGAAATTTAGACTCTGGATTTCTACAGAATTCAATTTCCGAATTCCTATAAAATAGAATACGAACATCATTTTATTATAGACTCCGAATTCCATTTTGGTTAGACTCCGAAATATTATTTACTTACATTTTGAATTCTGGTTTTTCTTATATATACACTTGTTTCATGATAAAATGATGTCGTGCTTTCAGTTACACATGTTTTGTTATAAAACGATGTCGTCAATTCTGTTTCTAACAAACAGTTGGTTTAGTGGCACGTGAATAGGTACCCCCGAATTTTAAGGAAAATATGACTATTGGAGGAGGGAGCTGACCATTCCAACCGAGCCTATAAATAGAAGCTCATTTAAAAGAGCTCAATAAGAAGTTGATCACTCTAGAGACTACACGCTGTTAAGATTATTTCTAGAGAGAGAATCTTTTCATGAATTGTGCGTACTGAACTTCTCATTCAGATTTCTTGGTGCGACTCTGAATGTTGTTGATTACATTCGAGGGCTTCTGGGGATATGAAGATAGAGGTGCCAACTTCCTTGTAGTTCGAGGGCTTCCTTGCTGAGGAAGACAGAGGTTCCAACTACCTTGAAGATGAGGGCTTGTGGGGATAGCAAGACAGAGATTCCGATTTTCATATATAGGGCTTACCCTGGTGTGGGTAATACATACTTTCTTGAAAGTATAAATCAAGGGACCTTTATCCAAGGTTGTTGGATACCCTTCTCTTTGGGTTAAAATATTTATATCTTGTAACTTGTAGTTTTACTAATTGGTTTTCCGTTGTATTTTTGTATTGTAAGGAAAGTATAATCATCTTATATTTCCTTACACATATACTCTAACTTAGTTAGATTCTATACGCTTTAAGGTAAAATCTCATATTGTAAAACTTTTATTAAGTTTCAATTTCTGGATCCATATTTCCAGGACCTGTTTTTTGGAATCACTTTCTAGATTTAAGCAAGTGCATAGAACTAGAAGTTGGTAACTTCATACGTTGCCCCAATATTTTAATTGGTCTTAGAGGTGTTGTGAATTTTCTTAGTATAACTTTATTAAAATTAGATCCTTCCTTGCTAATGGAAATTATTAATGTGTACAGTTCACCCCCCTCTTATATATTGAGTATCTACATCATTATTTCAATCCTAAAATTGGTATCAGAGGTTGGAAACCTCATACTCTATACCAATCTTACAATTGTTCTGAAGGTGACCCAACTCGGTTTCACTGGTAGGACCGACGATTGCAACACTAACTAAAAATATGCTTTTCTGAGGGTTGTGGTCATCTAAGACATGTTTTCTGAGGGTCATGGCCTTCTGAGCCACGGTTTCTAAGGTTCCTGGATTCTAATCCACGCTTCACCAAGACATGAAGATTTGGGGACCTCAGAAAGCTAACACCCATGAGGCCTCTCCCATATTTGGTTCTCCTTGGTTACTATACGTCCATTGGTGAAACAAATTGGTTATCGTAAAAAGTATGTATGTGGGTGTGTTTTAATTTAATTTGTTTTATTTGAAATGGTTTTTCATAAATCATGTTTTCTTTAAATGTGTGTGTGTATTTAATTCTTCTACTTGATTTATGTTGTTGTCATTAGTTTCATTTTCATTTAAAGCACCTGTCATTAAAAATTGCTTTCATTCAATACTATTTAAGCATTTATTTCCCTTTTATATATTTTACGGGAAAATGTATTCATCATTTAAATGGTTATGCATGGAATCTTCCCCTGATGGCATCCTATTGGGATCTTTGATCACAACCTACATACACCTTGGGGTGTATGTTGACCTTGTTCTTTGTTTATTCTAGGTTGAAGCATCCTGCTCAGTAATGGTGGTTCAGATTTTGTTGGTCTTCACGTGTAGGGTGGTGTTGGTAGCTTGGAGATGCAGCTTCTTGTGCCACTTGGAGGTTGGTATTAGAGTTTAGTTCTCTATCCTTGTTGTTGTTCACTATGGGTTTTTAGTTGATTTGTAGACTTAGACATGTTTATTGATTAAAGGTGTGCTTGGTTGTCTGTTCCAATCTCAGTTTATTTATCTTGTTAGTTGTTTTCTTCTATTTATTGTTTGGTTTAATCATTCCCACATACTCTTTCGATACCTAGGCACAAGTGCCAGCCCGTGGGGATTGGTAATTCCCATCGAGCTATGTCGTGGACCAGGTCAGGTGCCGGGTTAGATGGAAACCCAGCCTGGTTCGTGACACATTTGACCAATGACACGGGTGGATGAAACATATGTTTTACATGAAATGTCTCATTTATACACACCGTGTAGATTCGACCGAGTATCCAACTATGTGACTAATAACACATGTGGTTAGAACATAAGTAGTAAAATCTGTGTCTAGGGAAAACACGCCATTTTGAATTATACCAAGAGACGACCATGCAGTTCTATCCATGTAGAAGAACATGGGAAGGAGGGAAAATTCAAGCACATGTTGTCTCATATGATGAACACCCCATGTGTAGGGGTGTTACATGAATAGTATTGGATGTGGTACATGCCCGTGTTATGTCTTAAAAGGAACACGTTGTGTGGTAGTTATACATGCCGTGTAACCCTGTTTTGTAAAACTTGAATTTTTTCCTTCTCTTGTTCCATTCATTCACTTATAATTAGTTTTCATTGGTAATCTTGTACTAAGGTGTGTGATTGAACTTGAAAATTCATGCTGCTGAGGAATTATATGGTTATATTCAAGGTACATGGAAATGATTAGACACCAGAAATGGTAGATTATGGACTACTAGCAGATCCTCCCATCGTGCTCGTCTTGGAACCAGCTGTTCTACCAGACACATGTGTTTATGCATAGTTCTATGAAGGCTTTATGAGTATGATGCTGACTTTCCAGGGAGCGCCACATACTACCCCAACTATGGATATGTTGACGCGAGTGTTCCAGAATCAGCAACATCCACCAACTTTTTCAGGGTATGGAGGACCACAGGCTGTAGATTCATGGTTGGAGGCTATGATCTCCATCTTTGAGCATCTAAAGAAGCCTCTAGAGAGGAGGGTGAAGCTCATAATGTACATGTTGTGTGATTCCTCCAAGAGATGGGGTTATTTTATCTCATAGGTGGGAATTCATCATGATATAGATTGGGTTGAGTTTCAAAGACCTTCAATGATTACATCTACTTCGATACATTGAGGGCCTATTAAGCCCACTAGTTCATGCATTTGGAGTAGGGCGCTCTTTTAGTGATGGACTACTCTTCCAATTATACATATCTTCAGTGATTCACACCTGTTTATGGAGGTGATGAGTTATCTTTGGCATAACAATTTAAGGATGGTATTAGGTATGAAATCCAATCACAAGTGATGGATTTTAGGTTGACTTCGTTTATATATATAGTAAATCATGCATTGATTACTAATCATAATCTGAGGGATTTGGGAGCTACGATCTAGGCTGGTTCGAAATCCAGGGTTGGTAACCCTTCATTTGATAGATGGAATCACCACAAGGATCCTTCATGTGGTGATTCTAGTAGCATATATGTATCTATAGGTATCCATGTGAGGTGATAACAATGCGGGAAGAGTAGGAACACGAGACCACAGTGCCCGAGAGACCCATTTGAGTGATGATATTTCAAAAATATGGGTCCCCTTAAGTGTTTTTCTAGTTCTTCTCACTAGTAGCTAGTGATGGGGGATCTGTTATGACTCCACACTAAGGATATGGACCAACAATTTATCCTCATTTAGGGAACTAGAGTTCATCAGGCTGTTTAGGCTGATGAGGTGGTCATGGTTATGGTATCCAAATGGTAGGTTTTCAACAATAGAAGGCTGGATCTGCTCAGGGTTTTCAGGAAGGGTTGTAGGGCCACAATACAGGTCAAACTTTTATAGTGGAGTAGACCCAACAAGAGAAGGATCCCAAACCCTCTATGGTTATAGGTACAATTCTAGATGGATCAGTTTCAACTTATGGTCTTTTTGATACATGGGCTTCCAATATTTTTATATTTGTTTTTGTTTTGGATAGTTTTGGGCTCTGTATCATTACTTATGAGGATATTATGATGTTATAAACTCCGTTGGGGATTAGGGAGACTAGTGTACATCTATGAAATAAGTACTCTCTTGAGGTTGGTTGGTGTCACTTCTTATAGGACCTTTATGTATTAAAGATGAATGGCTTTGATTTCATTCTCAGAATGGACTGGTTGGTCTCATTTCACTCCTTTGTAGATTTCTATCACCACAGAGTGAGGTTCACCTAACTAGAGGGTGGGTATTTTCAAAACAAGGGTGAATGGGATGTTTATGCGAGCAGAGCTGGACCCGAGCATCATGGTTTGGGTAAAATTATATCCTAGATTACTAGATTATATTTGGATGACTATGGTACTTCATTGATGAAATTTCATCCCGTGGTTGATTGTTTCAGGGATGTCTTTCAAGATGCCTTTTCAGGTCTACCACTAGAGCGAGAGGTAGATTTCTTTATTGACGTTGTGTTAGGATTCGCACTAGTGTCCATTACTTTTTATAGGATGTCTAAACCAGAGTTACAGGAGCTCAAGTAACTATTAGAGGAGTTGCAGGAGAAGGGTTTCATCTGATCCAGTACTTATCCTTGGGGTTTGTATTTCTTTTTTTGAATAAGGAAAATGGTATCCTTGTAATTTTTGGGGATTATCCGAAGCCGAACCAGTTGATGGTTAATAACCTACATCCTTTACCGAGTATTGATAATATCTTTGACAATCATTGAGGATCACGAGTGTTCTTGAAGATTGACTTGAGATACAGTTATCATCAGTTGCGCATTATACCATTAGATATACATCTTACAGACTTTAAGAGTAGGTATGGTCTATATGAGTATTTTGTTATTCAGTTTGGTCACATGAACACGCCAGATGTTTTGATGGAAATGATTAACTGATTGTTCCATCTTTACTTGGATTATTTTGTGGTAGTCTTTGTGGAAGATATCTTAGTGTACTCACACACTCAACACGAACATGCTATCCATCTTGAGATCATATTGAGTACATTGAGTGAGCATCATTTATATGCAAATCTCTGAAAATAACATTTTTGGATGGACCAAATTCAATTCCTGGGTCATGTCATCTCAGAGACAGATGTATCAGTAGACCCATGAAAGTGAGACAATAGTTTCTTGGGAGCAGCTGAGGAACATCTTTGAGGTATAGATTTTTCTAGGACTGGATGGTTATTACATGGGATTTATACAGGACTATTCATGTTTAGTAGTTCCACTGATGGGCCTGACAAAGAAGGGTGTGAATTACTTTTGGATAGATTCCTATGATTCAACCTTTCAGGAGACTGATGAGATATTGACTTCAGCACTGATACTGATTTTTTCAGAGCTGGGAAAGAGTGACACCATATACTGTGATGTGTTGGGTATCGGTATGGGAGCAATGATTATTCAAGAAAAATTAGTAATTGCATATGGGTCTTAGCTGTTGAGGTAACATGAGAAGAATTACCAGACTTATGATCTTGAGTTAGCTGCAGTTGTTCATGTTTTACATTGTTGGAGACATTATCTTTTGGGAGAGAATTTTAAGGTATACACTATCCAAAAAAGTCTCATGTATATATTTACTCAGTGTGATCATAATTTGAGATAGTGAAGGTAGGTTGAGTAACTTCAGTATTTTGACATTGAGCTTACCTATATGCCAGGGAATGGAAATTCAATGGCTGATTTGCTGAGTAGGATGACTCAGATACATGCAGTTTAGGAGGAGAGTAGTGAGTGGAAGCTTATGGATCTATTCTCTGAGATGTATTTGGAGGTGAACGACAGACATGGGAAAACGTTTCTTTATTATATAGATGTTACCTATACTCTACTGGATCGAGTAAAAATAAGACATTTATCAGATTCCAAAGGACTAGTCCTACGGGAGAGTTTGTTAGGTGAGGACCCTACTCCTGAGTGGACAATATGTGATGATGATGTATTGCATTTTAATGGATGTATGTGGGTGTCAGTTGAAATACATGAGGAGTTGATGTGAGATTTTAATTCCTTAGTTTGGAAAGTTCATCCTGGTGTCACTAAGATGTATAGAGATCTACAAACTCAGTATTGGTGGCAAGGTATGAATAAGGATATAGCTAGTTATTTCATGAGATGTTCCACCTTTCAGTAGGTGAAAGTGGAACATCAGTGACCCACATGGATTTTACAACAGTTTCCCAGTCCCAAGTAGAAGTGGAAAGATATCATGATGGATTTTTTGATGGCATTACTAGGGTCACCTTGAGGAAATGAAGTCGTTTGGGTTGTTATCGACAGACTGATGCAGGTTGCACATTTCATACTGACTATGGAAACCTTCAGCGTTGATGATCCAAGAAGGTTGTACATCCAAGATATTGTACATTTTCATGGGGTTACTCACTCTATAATTTCATAAAGTGATTCAAGATTTACTTATTGTGTCTAGTAGGGATTATAGAGGGATTTGTGTACACATAGACTTCTGAGTACAGATTACCATCTCGAGATAGATGGACTATCCGAGCACGTGATTCAGGTTTTTAAGGAAATGATTCGAGCACATGTCCTAGATTTTTGGGGCTCTAGGGAGAGAAAAATAACCCTAGAAGAGTTTTCTTACAATAATAGTTTTTAGGAAATGATTTAGATGGCACCATATGAGGATTTGTATAATAGGCCATGCCGATCAGCCCTAAATTGGTTGGAGGCATGAGAGGCTGATATGCTGAGACCTCGTATTGTCTAGGAGTCCACTGAGAAGGTGGATTTGATTTATAAGAGGATGGATGCTGTATAATCTTTCCAGAAATATAATGATGATTGACAAAGAAGACCTCTTGAGTTAGAGGTCAGAGATCATGTTTGTTTATGTTCCACACTAAGGTTGGGACACAGGAGGATTATGAGAATGGGTAAGCATTCACAAAGATACGTTGGGCCATTTGAGGTTTTTGAGAGAGTCAGACCAGTTTCCTATCAGTTGAAGTTACCTCATAGGTATCATGGTATTACACGAACTCTTTCATGTTTCTCAACTACGTTGTTACTTTTCAGACCTGTCTCTTGTTTTCCAACCCGAGGAGGTTGAGTTGGAGGTGGATGTATTGTTCAAGGGGAACCATATTCAGATTACGGATCGTAGCATGAAGGTTCTCTGTGGTTGGTCCATTCCTCTGGTAAGCCTTCTATGGTAGCATAGGCGAGTATAAGATGATACTTGGGAGAGGGAGGCTGATGTACGATCACAGTGTCCCGATTTGTTTGATGTTTCTTCTTCAACCTCTTTATAAGGAAAATTCAGGGATGAATTGATTTAAAAGGGGAATTTTGTAAGAAACCAGATCATCATTTTAGGTATGGATCTTGATTTCTGGTGTTTTTTAGGAAAATTAAAGAAATGGAAACTTTCCAAGTACACGCCGTGTACTTTTGAGTACACACTATGTACCCAGTTTTCATGTATAGTTTTGTACTAGCTATGTAACAGTTGAGTACATGGTCGTGTAGGAGACTGGGTTGGCTGCCTAAAGCAGGGGCCAGTTGAGGCTAGTACATGACATGTACATTAAATGAACACACCGTGTACTTTTATTTTTATTTGATAAATTGGTGCGGGGTCGCATCTCACATCCAAAACAACCTTCATCCCAGTGTTTCATACAGGAGAGAAACAAAACACTGAAGAACTTTTAACCACTCCCAATTCTTCGTATGACCTCTGATTGAGACATCATCAGGTGAGTTGGATTCCCATAGTGAATTATCTATTTTTCTAGAGCCTTTCTTCCTGATTCCTCTTCTCTCATGAGTTATTCAAGGTTGTTAGGTTTTCACCTTTTGTGATATCTATGTAATTCTAGTCCAATTCAAGGTCTAATGTTCAAGAGTGTTCATCATAGAACATCAAGTTAGGTGGTTTGTGCCTTTCGTTGATTGTATTTGGATAATATATGCCTAATGTGACAAATACCCATGATCGGGGTATTCTGTGTTTTGGAATTTAACCATGTTTAATACCTACTATGGTTTGTTTGAATGATAATGGGTTATAGCATATACGTAAGTTTAGATTCCTTGTTTATGGGACACCCCATGGGTGGGTTTCCCTAGTTTGGCTGTTCATGGTAGTCTGGTCTGGGTTGCCTATGAGGCATACCTTGTTTTACATGCCATGAATTTTTTAGGATGGAGTTATATTGATTATATTAATAGTATGTGTTATTATTTGTAATTTTATCCATATAGTAGTTATAGATTACATGTGCTAAAATGTTATGATATGTGTGATGTTTTTCTACTGGACTGTGGGAGCCTTAGACCAGGACAACTATGGGGGTTTCCAGGATTATTTACATAGTACTATAAGAGCCTTGGGGTAGACATTGACCCAAGGGTATTTACTATGAGTGATACCCAAGAGTTCATTTATGATTAATTATGCTATGTTGACCTAGGGGGTATTGACCGTGAGAGCTACCTGGAGGACATTTATAAGTTATTGATGCCATAATGACCCATGCGTATTGACCGTGAGAGATTTACAAGAGGTTGTTTATAAATGATTAGTGATATGTTAAACCAAATGGGTTATACCAAAAGATATTTCACATTGGGTGGATTATGAATGATTGAATGATTGAGACGAGCTTGCCAAGCCCGAACACAAGCTTTGACTTGGTCTTACTTATTTGTTTAGATGGTTTTCCGATATATCTGTTGTTTCTATTACAAAGGGAGATAAAAACATTAGGATAGATCCCTACATTCATTATTCAATGGTTTGAATAATTAATAAATGAAAATTAAGGTAATTTAAAACTTTAGGATTGTTTTCTTTTTAGTACTTTATAGTTTATTGGTTCATTTCAACATATTGCCTATTATATATATTCACTGACAATTAGTCATAGATCATTTGGTGGTTTCCTATAGGGATTCATCTCACACGTTATTTGGGTCATTATTTTGGTCCCAAATAGATTATATTGTTGTAGGTATAGATAATGGAAATCAACCTTTTTCATCAGGTACTTGATTGCCGTTGGAGTTAGAGAGCATGTGACTATTCCTAGGCTTGCAATACTATTGGAGTTTACTATTTTTTCTATATTTTGGTTTCAATATTGTATTTCTAGCATTTTTAATTGTTTGGATTCATTCATAGACACATGTGACATGACTAATTTTTAAATTCTCTAGTTGTTATATTATTACCAGTCTTTCATTGTTTACTTTGTTGTATAGTATTACTGCTTCTTCTATTGGTTACTGTTTTTTATTCCACTGTGAATACTATACGAATGAGTGAATAGATTCCCCATTATCAGACCTTTTCCCTCACTACTAGTCATAAATCTCTGGAATTTTGGGAAATGTGCTTCAGGTCATGTTACCAACCGGGTACAGGGCACCCTTGTGCGGTACCCATAAACGAGAGGTTACAATTATGGCTTATATCATTTTAATTCTAGAAATTTATATCAATATCAGATAATTTAATTTTTTTCATCATGATTAATTATATGTTTATTCTTCCATAAATTATGTTATTCCTATGTATTAATTGATATGGAATAAATTTTTATCTATTAGTATTATGTGTTACAATTACATTTTTTTAATTTATGGATAAACCCTTTTAATGGTTTGAAATAGAACCCTTAGATGACTTGAATTACCAAAAATGTGATCTATTTATTCAATTATTATTTTATATTATCTTTTATTATAAAATATCCCATACTTTTTATTTTAGAACACCCTTAAATTTTGTTTCCCAATTCCCCATGAAATGATGTGGAATAGTTTGTGTGATCATATTTATGGATAATATTAACAAATAATGATTTTCTCTCAAATGATGTAATATGTCATGTGGTAATGTAATATTTATGTATTTGGTCTATTAAATACTACTAATAATTTTTCTTGGTAATTTAATCTCATGTAATCTGATTACAATATAATAATATACCAAATAGAAATATGTTACCTGGATTTGGGGTGTTGTTGTTGGAATCATAGAGTAGTGTTTTAGAAATATTAAGAACTACATTTAGAATATTTTTGATATAGAACATATAATATTCTATTATAAACAACTATAAATTATTCTATATTTTTTTGATAGGTATAATTTTTATAGAACCGTATTTTAGGTAAAGATTATATATAAGTCATGTTTATAAATTCATAGATTAAAATATTACCAATAAAGCTACTTCATTTATTATATAATTTCTCATACAAGAAGGAATGAAAATAATATAATAAATAAGGAAAATTTGGGGATTTTTTTGGATAATAAGGATAATTGTGTTATTGTTAGTGTTAAGAAACTTATTAGTATTTTATTGAATATATCATAGGTTATGTAAAATAAACTTACTCACATAGAGGAGTGATTTTCAACTCAACCATGATAAACATATTTAGACTATTTTATGAGGTAAAAACCTCCATTATTTAGTTTTCCCCTAATCTAAGGGCAAAAATGAATAAGATTAACTATCTTGAGATGATATTTATTGAATTATGGTGTAATGATAAGGAAACGATGTTATGGTTTTGTATATTTAAGGGAAGATTTTGAACAATGGTGGTCCCAAATTCCAAGTAATAAGATGGTATAGGTGATAAAAAAATTGAGTGGACTGAATTTATGGTTTTTTTCAAACATATTTTCCTTTAGAGAAACATGAATAAATAGAAATAAAATTATTAAATTTTTAATAAAAGGAAAAATTGGTAGTGGTAGAGTATGATTCCAATTTTAAAAGGTAAAAAAGTTATGATTTGGATTATTTATATTCCTTAGAAAGAAATATTCACCCACTTCATGCATGGTTTAAATCCATGTTTTCAAAGTTGATTAGCCTTTCAAAATTTTATTATTTTGAATAGATTATTACAAGTGTTATGAATACTAAGACAAGCTTTCCTAATTCAGTCATTTACAAAGATAAATAAGATAACAAGTGTATAGTTGGCCCCCTTATTTAAATAACTACTAAAAAGGAAATCAAGGCAAGGTTGTAGTTACCTATATTTAATAAGTTCTGATGAAAAACCTAGTGTATTTCTTAATGGGATGGGATTTATATATAATATATATAGAGAATGGTCATCATTATCATGTGTGATAAGCTAATTGAGACACAATCATTGTGTAATTTTTCAAATGGTAGGAAATGGTACATTATACTAATCTATTCACCGAAAACCAGGGAAACAAACATAAGAAGTTGTCTAAGTATAAAGGTTGAACATTTATAAGAACAAATATTGATGTTGATTCACTAAATGATTTGTTATTCAGAACTTTGATTATACACTATATATTAGATAATATATTGTTTAATTCTAGAACAACTCACACTTTTCTATAATTCTTTTTTGAAAAAAAATATTCAATGATCTCTAGTCCATTATGGAATCACTTATTTTTTTAATATTAAGTGTTACATTGATTAGAATAATGATATACCAAGAAGTAAATATTATAATGTATAATTGTTATCTAGTAAAAAATATTATCATTATACCTTTGGGGGATTTGAATGTAATAATGGGGATGTATTAGATCTCAAATTGAAAAGAAAGAATTTATTATAACAATAATGAACTTAGGATTGGTGAGGTAATAATGAAATTCACTATTTTCTATTAGAGAATTCATTGCCTAAATATTTTTAGGGAAAAACCTATGTAGCTAATTTTAATAAACCTTTTCGAGGATAAATATATAAAAACCAATTTACAATAGGTAAATAGGTTCTGACAATAGAATATATACCTATTGTGAAATAATATATTATTGTAACTCCTAATAATTTACCTATATTTCCACATGATAAATAATTTTAATTATTTATTGATCTTATACCTGATGAAAAACCATATCAAGGCCACCATGTAGGATGGACCTAGTAGAGTTCGTTGATATAAATAAGTATTTTGATGATTTATGTGATAATGGTTTCATTCATATAGGCATTTCACTATGAATATAACACATTTTATTTTTGAATAAGAATCATGGTTTAATGATTTTTTTCATTGATTATTAAGAAATTAATGAAATTAGTAAACAAAGTATACATTTCCACATATTGATAACCACATTGATCAGTATCAAGTGTCGTAATACTTATGAATTATTGATCTTAGTTCTAGTAATCATCAGTTAAATGATAAGAGGTAAGATATCATAAATATATCATTTTTTCTGAGTTCTGGAGATTATGATCCATATTAACGCCTTTTGGGTTAAAAAAATACATTATCTATATTTATGGATTTTTTAATATGGTGTTCAAGGATTTTTTTGATTTTTTTATTGCATTTATTGATAATATTATTTTATACTCTAAAATTTATAAGGATAAATAAACTCATTTGAAATTATTACTTTATTGTTTAAAGAAAAATTTAGTTATATGGAAAAATATAGTAAATCAAAATTTTGGATTCAATAAGATTCTTTCCCATTAGATATTTTTTCCAAGGATGGTGTGTTTATTAAACCTTATAAAACAAAGTATGTGAAGTAGTGACTGTAAACAAAAATAATAACTAAAAAAATATTCCTTGTCTTTATAGGATGTTATATTCAATTTATTTAAAACATCACTTGATTATCTAATATGTTATCCAAGGTGACACATAAGGGGGGATTCACATGGAAAAATTAATATGAATATATATTTGAGTAAATAATAATTATATTGGTATATACATTGGTATTGACTCTCTCATATGGTAATAAAGGGTTATTTACTTATAGTGATTCATCTAGGAATGGTATTTGAATTATTGTAATGAAAAATGATTGGGTTGTGGCGTATGAATCTTGATAATATAAACCCCATGATATTAATTATACAACTCATGATTTAGAGTTTCATGTAGTGATATTTGAAATAAATATATAGAGACATTTTCTCAATGGAGGGATATATGATATATACATCGACCAAAATATATATGTACATAAAAATATATGAATATGAGGCCTAATATATAGTTGTAAATAAGAAAAGATTATGAATAAGTAAAACATTTACATCATGGAAAAAACAATGTATAAGATCCATTGAGTAGAATATACCATGGAATCTTGCCCATGATGAGGGTAGAGAATGATCATTTTTTAAGGATTTGGTAAAAATTGACATGGAAATTATAATGGAAGGGGAAACATCATTTTTATTCCTTATTATAATCAATAATTATTTTTCAAGAGGATTAAGAAAGCTTAATAAAATTAATAGTACCTATAAAACAAGATAGAATAAGTTATGAGTGGTAAATTATCATAGTTTTATATTAGTTATGATTGAGTTCTATGGTTTGGTAAGAATTTATGTGTTCCTTCAATAATATAGGTGAAGATAGATATAATAGATGAGTCCCATATATCACACTTCTCTTTACATCCTAAGAGACCTATGAAACATATATATATCTGTAATCATTTCTCTTTAGAAAATATGAATAAATAGATTTTGGACTATACTCTAAGATGCTTAACATTCAAACTTGTGAAGGCTGAAAAAAAAAATTACATTAAGTGTAATGAAAATTTTACCTTTACCAAAATAGAAATGGGATAACATTAAAATTTATTTCATCATTTGGAGACCTATGAAATATAAGGGGTATAATGAAATATTGTTATAGTAGATCATCATTTAAATTTATCTCATTTACTATAAATTTAACAAGATTTCCCTTTAGTTCGTATTTCTAAATTATAAATAAATAAAGTTGTTAGACATCCTGGAACACACTTATTAATATTTTTTTATCATGGCCTAATGTTTATATCAATCTTTTAGAGGATTATATAGAAGGAATTAAATATAGAGCTTAAAGCAGGACATGCTAAGATCTTGATCTCATGACTTCTAGGGGAGTTTGGATTATTATTTAACTTTAGTGTATTTTTTTTAAAATAAACATTACCAAAAAAATTATAAAAATGGTACCATATGAATCCCTGCATAAAAAAGATATGTTTGTGTCCAACATGATGGTATGTGTTTTAATAAAGTATGTTTTAGGTCCAAAAATTTTGGAGGTTACATAAAAGAAGTTATGATCCACCCATAAGCTTATTGAGACAACTCAAAATAGATATAAAAGTTATACTGAAATCAAAAGGAAGGATATTGAATTCATGTTAAGGGAAGTTTAATTCTTAAAGATATATATATATAAAAGAAGCATGAGGTTTACAATGTAAAGGAATCTAGATGAAGGTATATTGATCTTCTTAAAATATTATAGCAGATACAAGATATGTCATAACATTTATCTATGTTAGAAAACCACTATCATGTTCAAGAAATATTCTGTATAAGACTTTTAAATAAGTATATTTAATACCCACCCTATATTTTAATTATGAGTCATGTCTTGTTGTTGGTTTATTTATAATATAACGAATATATAATTTAGATTGTTGATATTAGAGATATAGTGATAAGAAATTGGAAAACTCAACTAGTGAAGATTGAATAAAGGAATCACCAACTACAAGATGGAATATAGGAAAATTAGTATGAAATGTGAAAGGATTATCCAAATTTGTTCATAAAATGACATAAAAATTTAAGGAGGAAGTTATTATAATGGGGATAATTAAATAGCTAAAAAATATATTAATGAATATAAATAATTTATTACAATGTAATGCATTAAAATTTAAAGGTATAAAATTGTCAATACCTCTATAATTAATAATTGAAAATAGAAAAAAATGAAATGATTATATATATCTACTATAGATCATATTCTTCCTTGAGCATCAATGTTAAAAAAAGAATTGTGAAAATATGAATAGTACGAACTAGAAAATATACATATTAAAAGAAATAAAAATGGGAAGTATTATTTAAGGGAATTCATGGAATGATTTTTTAATTTAACAAGTCTATTACATGACCCTTGGGTATGAAAACTATTGGGAATTATGATCGTTGGTATTTATGCCCATTGTAAATTATGATTATTGGTAATGTAGTCGTTATAAGGGAACTATTATAATTTGTATATATTATGTGTAATGATGAGAGATAATTGATAATGATAGGATACCCATGTCCTCAAATAGTAGTAACTTACTATATAGTGCCTATTTATCAAATCTTGCGAAGGATGTAGCATCATTGAGGTTTACCCTTGACCAATACCAAATATTGATTCAATAAACAAGGGTCATATACAGAGACTTTGGAAGAAGTTCATGTTAGTGGAAATCAATACCATATAAATGTAATTGGAACCACCCCATGAAAGTAACAACATTTCACACCTTAGCCTTATATATTATACTACTGTGATAAGTTTTTATATATCTCGGGGTATATTAGTATTAATGATTACATTAATTTTGATTTAAAATGGTGTCTACTATAATAATTTTTTTTATCAAATAAATCATTATTATATAAATGTTAAATGTACATAATTAGAGGTTAAATTTGGTAGATGGATTGAATTTTTGGAATTACAATATTAGAATTTCTAATGGGTGAAATTTTGTTTTTTTTGTAAAAATTATAAAATATGTTGAAAAAACATTTATATATGATAAAATATTTTAAATATGACATCATATATATGTAATCATGAAACAACTTGGACATTATAGTGTTATTTTAATAAATTTTTATAGAATATTTTTTAGATAATTAAAATATGTAATTGGGTACTATTATGGTAATGGAGCTCTTAAGGTAATGATAAAATAAAATATTCAGGAATTTGTTCAATGAATTTCAACTCACCATACAAATAAATATCCACCCCCTATTCTCATTTATCTGACATGAAACATTATTTTGTATCTTTATAGATCTATTAATGAGTCTCTAACATATCACTCTATCAAATATTTAAGATTTGAGTTGGTTCTATGGTTTAGCTTTAAGCTAAGAAGCTTAAGAGAGATAAGAGTCCTTTTTATATATCTTTTCACTTCCAATTTACCATTATATTATATTATCCTATATAGATCCTAAGTTATAGTATCATTATTTTTATAATATGATTATAAGTACTGTCCTTATTAAATCATATGAATCTGATTCTTCAATTCACATTCATTAAATTCCATTCATAAGACATTGTTATGCTAAAATTATTCTGAGGGGGAATAAAAATCAATATCGTCCCATGAAAAAATACCATTCTTTCAAAATATTTTTGATATTATGAGATTATAATTTATATGAGGCTAGAATTTTCAATGTGATAAGGATTGATATATAGCTAGTGGAAACTCTATTATGTTTAAAGTAGATTAAACTCTTTTTTAGAACATCTTCATTTATTAATCAATTCATGTTGTCCAATATATCTTTTCTCATGGAAATTAAATATCCATAATTCATGTCAAATATTCAAGGTTATATATTAATTATTAAGATAATATTTATCCAAAATTTATTTGGTCTCCAACAAAACAAATTTATATATTCGATTGACAAAACACATTGATCATCTTAATCATTAGATGCACCTAATAAGTATAATTCCATATTTATCAAATAATTATGGTACTTATTTGAAACTTTATAATACCTAATTATACTAAATAAATTTCATGTTAATCAACATAGACATTCATATTAATTATTTAATCAGTGAAATTTACTAACATGAATGTATAACCCTTTATTTCTTAAATGAAAATCTTATTTGAAAATATTTCATAAAAAATATGAATATTTTTTCTAATTTTTTCATTCTTGAACAATATGAATTGTATTATGAATTCAATTTTTGTATATGATGAAGTACATTTTTTTGTAATGGGTCGAGACTGGAATTCAATATCCCCACAGTGTAGTGGTAGATCAAATGAGACAAATATGATTGGTTTATGGGAGTATCCATATCCTTTATGTATGATGTCTTAGAACAAGGCCTCAAACATACATTTATAATGATTGATATTATATATTGAAATAATTTCCATCATTATAAGATCATTTAATTCTATCCATGTTGTTATTTACTTTCTTTATCTTCCATATATTATGTTTTGACTATAAATTCATTGACATTGAATCATTTTTTATATATTACAACTTTATTTCTCATTCCATTATTTTTCATGGTTATAATTTATTGTTTACTATCCCATGCTAAAAGTGTAAACTGTCTCTTAACTTTTTTTCCCATTTCCCCAGGCAATTATGTAGAATATTATGTGTTATTAGCTCTATTAATATCATTAAGGATTAATAATTTATACTAAAATGATGTAATAAATTATGTTGTAATGTAATATTTTTTATCTATCTCTTAAATACTATTAAACTTTGATCTTGGGAATGTAATATCATGTAATATGATTACCATTTAATAAATCACCAATTAATTATAGGTGACTATTGGTTTGAGAGTTATAATTTTTCTCTTTTTATATCATACAACAACACCCATAAATCTATATAAACCCTACATGCATGTTTACTTGTTAAAAGGTAGGATAAAGGGTAGAATAATAATAATAATAATAAGGGTATAATAATGAGATATTGATAGATATAGTTATACATTTGAACATCATTAAAAAGTTAAAATTGTTAGGGAACACCCATTTCTTGTGGAATCAGAAAAATTAGGTAGAAATAGATAAATCCTTTTATTAATATTAATATGTAGAGGCTAATATTCAATTTTTACTCTACTTTGTGATTTAGAGATTTTGGAGGTGTTGGGATTTAGTTTGGTGGTGAATAGTGAATGTCAAGATGGGGTCAAGATGAAATTATTGAAAATAAAAAAAATGAAATCATTAAAATTATAATTTTAATCATGATTTTTTGCTAGGACGAGTTGGATATGATATGTAGCTTCTAGAAACTGTATCATATTCATTACAGAATTACTTATAAATTGCATGGTGATGTTTTCTATTACATAATAATTACTAAGGGTGAAATGATTTGGTGTTTTCGTAAGGTATTGAAAAAGAGTGGTTATTCCACAGTATTAGTATATGAATTCAGAATATCTATTGATTTCACTATGATTATTATCATTACAGTGTTATGCTTCAGGTATATTTGATGTTTTTAAGTAAATATAGTTATAAAATTTAAGGCGAGATGAGGATTTCACTTCTAATGTTATATGTTAATCCATTATTGTGTAATGTGGATCATTTCATAATAATGAAATTTATTATCATTGAAACATAATTTCATCATCATTGATATATGAACGAGTGATGAGGGAAGTTACACCTTTATTTTAGGTGGTCTAGTTGACCAAACCCTATTTTATCATAATGTTATGTGTCACACAATGCTTTTTGGGTTTTTTAATTATAAATTTGAGTAGTTTTTTAAATTTCATTCAGTTTCACTCTCTTTATCACATATTTTGGTAACCCTTTCTCTCTATTAGTTATATTAGAACAATCTCTCAACCACCTTTTCTTTCCTCATCTCACGTGGCTAGGATCATATCGATTGATATATTATTTCATGGTTTTCCTTATATTTACTTACCTTTACTCTTCTTGTGATACTTAGGGTTGATATTTGTTTTGATATTATGGAAGATTAATCTGTTATATGTATGAAATAACATCATTGTGAATTTATTAGCATTTTATCACTGGAAATATTTTCTCTTATTGATATTTCTTTTCAAATTTATAAAATGAAGGGGATTTAATTATATCTTTTGTTTTTTGTTTTAGGTTTTTTAATAATTATTTAAATATTTTTGGGAAATACGATTAATTTTTTAATTAATATAATTAAATGAATTAAAGAGGGAATATAATTAAATACGTTTTTCATGTTTTTTCATAATTTAATGGTTTTTATCATAACTATTGTTTGATTTTAGTGTTTAGAATTATTATATAATTTATAGTTATTGAAATTTTAGGGTAAAAAGTTTTATTTTTTTGGAATAAATTGTAGAAAAGAATGAAATGAAAAAGTACAGATTTTTAAATCATTATATGGTTTTGTTTTGTTAAGAATTAATAGTAGTATAATAATGAATATATAAGAAAATGAAATTGTTATTTTAATTATATTAATGTGAATATTGTTCTTAATTTTTGTGATATTTTTGGGGGTTTAATATTGGATTTTTCAAAGGTTAAGTAGATGTGTGTATATGGTTTTTCATTGGGGGTAGTGTGTGGTGGTTGATATGGTGTCATGGATAGTGTGTCATAGTTCTCCATATATGGATGATCAATCATTTAATTAATTTAGGTATTCAATCTTTTATAAGGAAAGTAAATTATAAATGATTAATACTATGGAAGTAGAGGTGATAAATTTGGATTGAGAATGGGTTGTGTTGAACTAATGAAATAACAAAAACCTAAACAATTTTGGTGGGTAAATTATTTGATAAATGAAACTGAAAAATGAATTATATTAAAAATTGATTGTGATTTATTAAAAAATTTTTGTTTCTAATATAATCAAGTTTTATTAAATTATTGTTATTAGTAATTAATAATAAATCATTCATAATGAAATTAAAAATTAGATGAAGTTGAGATATTGTTGTTTGTGAGGTGTTTGATTGTATGGTTGTTATGCTGTATTTTTTTTACGTATAAATGGTTATTTTTAGTGGCTATATTGAGGGTATGGAATGTCTATATAAAATTTTTGAATAGGAAAATATCTCCATGTTGATTTTAAAATATTATTTTATATATATAAATATATATATTAAATTTTTTATTATTTATATGCACCTTCAACCAAGTTGGGCAATCTAACTAATAGTGATATGAGGTTTTGGGTTATCTGTATACCCCCAGTATCCATGATGTGGGTGATATAGATTTTTGAATACTTATACCCTCTTTCTCTTTATGATTGTTATAGCATAGTTATGTTGAAATGATGTGGTTATGTGACAATGATATTGTTATATGATAGTGATGTGGTTATGTTGATGTGGATATGTGGAAGTGGTTATATGGTAGGGTTAATTGGAATGTGTATTGGTTATATATATAAGATCATGATATGGTATGTTTTTGAAGTATGGGAAGGAATGGAATGACCAACATGTATATCATAGTGATTTAATGGTGTCTGGATTAGTGAGGAAGTGGCTATGAGGTATGTTTCTTGAAATATTCTCATTAAGATTATATTTTTACTAGAGTGTGGATTAAGTGTGGGATCTTTGATAATGTTTGGATTAGAGTTGAACTATGAAATGTAATACGTTTGTTTTGTTTTTTATTTACTAATTCTTTAGTATGTTTCTTTTATTATAGTTTTGGAGTATACAGGGATGAACATACTAAGTATACCTGTATGACCACTCTTACTTTTTATACTTTTTAAATATATTTTCATTATAGATTTAGTGACTAGGATGAATATTAATAGTTTGTGTTGAGGTGATTTTTAATATTCACATTTTATATTATAGGGGATATTTTATTTTAGTATTTCATTTAAAGATGATGTATTTTGTTTAAATATTAACCTACATGAATTTATATCACTATTGTATTTATTGATTTTTTTATTTACGGACATCAATTTTAATGATTTTTATTTTATATATTTAATAGTATTTTATATGGTAATTCATCCCATCTTGTTTCGTTTATACCCTCAACACTAGTCACTAACCTATGGATTATTGGAGGCATGATTTGTAGGTCACTCTTATCTTCACTACTAGTACAATATGCATTAGAGTGGAGGTAATCCCTGATAGATTTGCATCATATATCTTGTTGATAATTAGGGATGGGGTTTGGAGTTAGGAAAAAGTTAATTATAAAATAGTTTTGTATGGATACGCTGTTTTTCAATATTTTCATGTGATTTTTCTAAGTGATATAGATAAATATTTAGATTGATCCCCGGTGATTTTTTACAACGATCTCATTATTACATAAAATAGTTATGTAAGACTATACTGACTTTATGGTAGAGAATTTGGTTAGGTACAATCATCATCATTAATTATTCTTGTAATTGAAATATTATTTTATAATCTGTTATTTCTAAAAAGAGTTAATATTTTTATAATTGTGTTTTTTCATTTTTATTTCTGTTTTTTTAAAGTTTGTGTTGGTTTTAATTTATTTATAATATAGTAAAATATTTAATAAGAACCTTAATCAATTATTTAATTATAACTCCATTATGTAATAAATTTTATTAATGGAAAATATTTATTGGATTTGAGTTCCTTAGAATGGTTTATTTCATTAGGTTCATCTATGTCAAAATTATTTTTTGTATAAGGTCCTGTAATATATAGATAGAGTGGTTCTAGAAGTCTAAAAATATAACTAGAAGAAGGTGACGGTATAGATACCCCAGTCTTAAACACATGTTCTCTCATGATATTACATATTTTATGCATGAAATTCTATAAAAAATACAAATCATAGAAAGATTCCCCTATTGTATTTGTAATTATTAAGAAAAACAAGAATATTTAACTAAACAAATTCCAAGTCATTCTAATCTGATGGAATTTTATCAAAATACTAATAATCAGTTAAACCATATTCAATCAAAAATGTATCCAAATATTTGTCTATACAAGATAATCTTATAGACTAACGACATGTGTTACATTCCTTCATTTCCTACAGGAATGGACACATAAGAAGGCGTGGGATAAAAAAATCAATAATGGTAAGAATATGTGATAACAATAAAATATCATAAGTGATCATAATATGAGTATATAGGTTTGAGAATGTAATCATGAACATACTATGAAAAATTCATACCCAAAAAAACATCAATCAAAAGAAATGATTCATAGAATGAGGATTAGGATAATTAAACTGATATTAGAGGACCTTAGAATTAAATTAATGCGACCAAAACATAATGAAATGCATCATATTGATATTTTAAGATTCACTATGAAGACCATAATCACATAGTTGGAAATGTATTATATTAGATTTTCTCTCTCTATTTTTATATACCTAATGATCAGAGTCCCATAGTGTATTAGGTTCAATCACGAATCCTTTACAAGACATCTCATGATATATAAATCTTTATACAATCAATTGGAGGGTTATATAATTTATAGACAACTCATCACATAATGTAGTGTACATAGGCTAACCACCTATCCATGATACATTGTATCACATGTTGAATGAAATCACCCAATACATTGGATGGAAATATAATTTAGGATCCATCCATAACATAACATAGTTTTCTTCAGCCAATCTCCTTTCACACACATGTTATCTCCTGATATGAAAAATTTATCCAATGTATTGGAGGGATATAAATTTTTTGGCCCAACTGTTATATCATAATATTCTCTTTCATAACTTTTCCATATATAATGACATACATAATTTTATCAAAGAAATATTTACCCAAAAAATAAATGGGTTTCATGATTATTTCCACAAAATATGACTATAAAAAATCGGAATAAATGTGGAAGAAGATTTGAAAATAAAAAATCACGAGTTAACAAGAGAATCTTTGATGGATATTGAAAATGAAGGAAAACACCCTTGAAAAAAAGAGTAAATAAAATGGTATCACAAAAGAGATTAAGAATTAGATTTTTCTAATAACATGAGATTAATTCCACAAAAAAATAAAAAAAATATATCATATAAATCAAAGGGTATATCCGGAAATATAATGTTCTTTAGAGTAGTACCTTTTATAAAATAGAAAGATTAAATGTATGAATATATTCAAATAATTTTTAGTAAACAATTTTAAAAATATAAAAATATTATTATGTTCCATTTTCAAAAGTTTTTTAAAAAAAGAGAAGTGAAATATATTCAAAACATTTCTTTTAAAAAGAATCATCAATAATGTTTAATTTAAAGTGACTGTTTAGTTTTGGCTTTCCAGCCTCGAAATTCCCAACGGCTCCGTATCCAATGGATGATGGACCTGTTTTCCAAAGGAAAGCGTTTGCTGGATTGTCTGACCAGTGACTCTTAAGAACTCACATTAGTCGAGAGGATGGGAAGTTGGGCTCATCACACCCTTTTGGGGGGAAATTATTGCCGGTTCCGCGACTCTCTTATCGATTTATGACGTATTCATATGTTCGTGATTCTTTGGATTATACCTAAACATAGTATCCACAGATTTAACCTTGGTGGGAAATGGTCATCTGGACGTAGGGGATTTGGAATCATTTAGGCCTGAGTTTTACCATCCCTCATTAGATTAATGACCCTGTGGAGTCCGGACTCATTGAGATGGTGCTAAGAGCATCTCGCCGAACCGATGTGAAGATAGTCGAATTGACCGGTTGTTGGGTTTGAACCTCTTGGAGGCTTCCTACGTACCCTGCCTAGGTGGCAGGGATCAAAGTCCATGTAGTTCACATTGGTGATGGGGATCCGACGTAAAGATGGACTGGTTGGTCCGATGGGTGGTGGACATGAACCTCATGGAGGCTTCCTACGTACCCTGCCTAGGAGGCAAGGATAAAAAGTCCACGTTGTTAGCATTTGTTTAGGGCTTACGTTCTAGGGCAGCCCGGAATGATGAATTGGGGCTTACAATCTGTGGAGGCCCAAGATGTTGGTAAAATGACATGAAAGGGGGTTGGAAGAACCCATTGTTGGGATTGAACCTCGGGGAGGCTTCCTACGTACCCTGCCTAGGAGGCAGGGATCAAAGGCAACGTAGTTCACATTGGTTTGGGGCTTACGCTCTAGGGAAGCCCAGAATGATGGATTGGGGATTACAATCTAAGGAGGCCCATAAGGGGATTTGATGGTCGATGATTACTCTAAGACCATGTGAGTCATGCATGGTGTGATAAACAAGAGATAGCAGGGACCAGAGGATCACGTAGCTAAAGGTGCTTTCGTGAGAAGTAGAGTGGGGCTTATGCATGAGAGAGGCCCATTAAGTCGGGGATTACTCCTAAGTGGATGCCCATGGTGATGTATTGGGGCTTACACTCTGAGGAGGCCCATAAGGTCGGGGCTTACTCCGAGATGGATGCTCGGGGCGACAATGCCCAGCGGGAGAAGGAAAAGGGGGTGCTCCTGTGCCCATCTCCTCTCTTGTATTGAATGGGGGCTTCCTTCTGATGGCTTTTTTACCATCTTCGAGGAACCCTCAACAAGTGGAGGGGCAGAAAGGGGATTCCTGAGCTCAGACTCCCCATTACTGTGGGAATGTGAACCTTGGAATGCTTTATGAATCTTCTCAAGGGTCGGGGAAACCCCTCCGCCTATACCTTCCGTGGGTATGTGAACTCATAATGGCGTGCTGCTGCGCCTGAAAGTTATTCCACGAAAATCGGGTGGCTCTGGTGGAGGCCTCAGCTCGAGGCCGATGAATAGTCCAATGGGGGAGTTTCGGAGGACTTGGCTGGATTAGAAATATTTTATCTGGCTCGGGAAATGGGAACATCGAAGTATTTGGAGAGCCACCGAGAGGTATGGGTGGGGGCACCCTTTGCGTGGGGAAGCACCACGCGGCTGGAGAAGCCGTCCGCGAACTATGTTGGTCCGCGGACTCATTGGTATCCCGGGAACCAGGGTGGTTTACAGCTTCAGGTTTGATACGCGAACCAGGGTGGTTCGCGGAGGGTTCCAGGCGGCCAACGGTGGCCAAGGGCAGCTCCGGTCGGAGGCTCATCGGTCAGGGCTTCACCAGCATAGGAGAGTGCTACGCGATGCGACAGATGGGAAAAGAGACATAAACACCCTGGTCCGTGGGAAAGTCATCTGCAGAGGGGGTATGGTTCGCGGTTGTCCTTGTTTTTGTAATTTTAGGTTCGCGGTTCACCAAGTTATTATGAATTTCCAATTCCTTGTTTATTCATATACCTACTATGGTGCGCGGATGGTAATTTTGCTGTTTGCAAAATCCAAAGCCTTCCTTCAACCGATCTCCATCCGAATCTCCAATCCCTCTGAATCCAATTCCAGTTTTCCAACCCCTTTTTCTTTCTCCCTTTGTCTCCTTTTATAGAGTAGGGAAAGGGATGTATCGGTGGCCACCCGACACCTTTTTTGGAAGCCCATAACCAAATACCAGGTTTACAGCTGACTTGATCAATCCACGATTCGTAGTGGGTACTGAACGCTCCCCCCCCCCCTTCCGCAAATCGAACTCAGGGAGTGCTCTGCAGTTGCGGAGGGTTCTGCCTCTATTCCACGAACGACAGTGGGTGCGGCATGAAGCAGTCGACGTGGTCCGCAGTTGGGGTGGTTGATGACGATGAACTAGACTGGTGCCCATCCTGCCTTGCGACCACAGAGGCGCTCCGCCTCCATTTCACGTACGAAAAAGGTTCGCAGAGGGGGCGCTTTGCGGGGATGGCCACGTTGCATTTCCATGGGACCGGTCTGAAGACTGGTCCTGTTTGTGTCCCTTCTTTGATTATTTTCCCCAATTCATTGGATAATTTGGGTAGAATCTCCTTTGAGTATTTTTCAGTACCCTATAAATGCCCCCCATCGGAATGGGGTCCGATCGGAACGAAGAGGAGGCCATTCCGATGAAAAGTGGTCCTGAAAGTGAGATGGTTTGCGGTAGAAAGGTGGACCTGGTAGGGGACCATGCCTATAAATACGAGGAGCCTTTCATTTTTACTTTACCGAATTCCTCACGAAACCAAAGCTCCTTCAACTCCGCATGTTTTCTCCTTCGCGAAGTGCCTTGTCCGTGAACCGACAGTGACCTCCACGAACCATTCCTTCTTCGCGGTCACCTTCACCCACAGACCAACATCTCAACCGCAAACCATTCTCTTAATTAATTATAAAGTAAGTGATGAAGGGTTAAGGAGGAACTTTATTCCGGGTTTCGATGCTCCGCGGACCAAAATATCTTGAACATTTGAAGTGTCATTGTCTCCTGAACTTAATCACTTATACCCGGGATTGAAATTCCATGGAGTGACTTGGTTCGAGGTTTGCTGGCCAATGCTCCATGGACCAGGGTTTCACATACTGATTTCGCGAAGGGCTAGTTCACGGGATGATGTCATCGCGAACCATCCTCTAAGGCCTCCTTGCGGGATTTTCTTATGAAGGCTCCTTAACCATATATCTGGTTATATTTGTCCAGATTTTTATTCTGAACTAACCAATTATTGGATCTCATTGTACAGGGAGAGAATATGGTCGCCCCTCATTCTGCATCAAGGACTACTATAGAGCTGCTCCCAATTGGCTCAGAGAGACATTCAACTATGATTCACAGAGCAGAGGGCATCAAAGAAGACCCTAGTAATTCCATTGTTCCTGATGACAGTGTATTGAAGAACCTGATCTCTCCTGAGCTTCTGGGTTATCCACTATCAAATCAGCTCCCGCTCTACGGCTTCGGTCTTCAGGATGATGTCCCTATCCCCCCTACTTTCTTAGGTCTCCCTCCTCCATTCCTGGAAGGGTCGTCAAAATGCATTCAGGAAAACCTTACACAATCCAGGAAGATAATCTCTAATTCTGCTCTAAAAAACACATTTTTTCTGAGGGGCTCTGTTTGGACCAAAAGAGATCGGTGCACTCAAGAATTTTCTTAGAAAGCTGTTTTTAAGGACTAACCTTCTATTATCAACCATGCTCGAAGGGATCCTGACGCAAGGTGGGTTCTCAGGTGGGATCGTCGGTCCAGCAGGCTCTTCTCAAATGATTGGGCATGGGCTTTTGGGGTCTATCATCATTTTCGGGAGTCTCCTGAATCACTGGAAGTAGTCAATCTATACTCCACAGTGTGGGAATCCCAATTCGTTGTTTACCCACAATCTCTGATCCTGCCCGACCTGTTCAGCCGCTGGTGTTCAAGTACTAATACTTTTCACCTTGCCCACGGTGAAGTCAGCATTAGTCTATGGGACATCTACCAGATAAGAGGACTACCGATTATTGGTGATATGTATGAAGAATTTTTCCCACTCCCGACGCATGGGACAACATCGAAGAGACACCTTTGTTGGAAAGGGATCTGCTGGTCATGTTGGAGCAGTCATTGGGTCAGGCCTTTCGTGCCTGGTCTATTATTCCCTATGGAACCTGGATTGGGTTTTTCATAGCACTATTGGTCCTTTGCCGAAGATCAAGCGCCCCAGGAAACATCCTTCTCGGCAGTCACGAACATCCCCAGGTTCCTACAGGGCAGTTATGGAGGCGGGCGACTACCTTTCATGGGGTTACGAGGTGCACCCTGGTGTGTCGCCTAAGCTCCAGTTGGCCGGTCTGTTTTCTATGTTATTGGGCAGATGGATATTTCCTTCCTAGGATGTTATCTCAGGTGTCTGGGCCTACACTTTGATGATGGTGGCTGAGTTAGCAGAGGGCTGCCTGGTGAATTTAGTCGTGCCCACTTTGGCCTATGTCTATGATCTACTGAGCCACATGCAGGTGGGCGGGTCATCCTACCATTTGAGCGGGCCATTTCTATTTTTGTACGGCTGGGTGGCGGATCATTGTCGTTGTTATGAGTATCGTCACAACATGGCCATCTCGCTTCCTACCTTTCGGCCTACCTTAAAGGATATATCCGGAGTTCGCTTGATGTCCCTAAACTCCAGTGAAGTCCTCGAGATTCTGAGAGACTTCTCCCAGTTCATCTTCACTCCCTACCCCACCCCTTCTGGAGTCTTAGTTGACAACCGTTGGGGGAGCCTGGAGGAGTGATCTTACATGATCTCTCTGCAGGATGGGTTTCTGTCCACACGGAATGACAGGGTTTCTCTGTGCGAGCTATATGTCCCGAATCGTTTTTCTTGTCAGTTTGGGTGAATGCAATTCCAAGCTTCCCTTCCCCCTCATCGGGCTCGAGGACTGCACCCAGCCATACATCGTCAGTGGTGGATGATGCTGTCGCAGGTGGGATCTGGAGCAAGAATTCCCCTACCTGATACGAGGGAGGCTACCAGCCTTTCCATGGAGTATGCAAAAACATTGGTAAAATAATACCCTGATGGGATCATCGGGAAGGCTGTCCAGCAAGTTCCCAAATCATATGGTATGGTGGATGCTACATCCACCACACCGTCCTCATCAGCATTAAGGGAGGATCAACTAATGGCACATCGATCAAAATGACTCAGAGAACATTCATCTCCCATCCCTGTGGTGGCTGTAGTTCAGAAAAATTCATCCTTGTTTTGCATGGATGAGGGTGACCTTGTGGTTTCGGGTCCCAGTGAGACCATCCTAGAAGTTCCAGCAGTCGATACCGGGCTTAGAAACTTGGTCCCCAAGCCTGAACTAGGGTTGGAGGCTCCAGACATTCCATCTTCGGAGTCAACTTCTAGTGAGCACACATATGGGCGGGCTGCCATGGCTGACTTCATTCTCGTGTCATCCAGTGAGGATACCAAAGATACTCGTACCATGGAGGACCATCGGGAAGGGCGCAGGTGGGCCTGGCACATAATCTATGAAATCATCACTGAAATACCTCTAGCCAAAATGGAAACTAAAACCGATGCTCTTTGTCAGCTCTTCCTGGGTTTGGGGTCAGGTGGTTTTGACTATCGGCAGTTCCATTCTCTTGCTTGCCAAGTTGTCATTGCCCATGAGGAAGTTGTCACTAATTAATGACTGCTTGCTCGCTTCGATACCACTCATTGTAGGGCCCATACCTTGGAGGAAACCACAACAAAGCTCCATCAACTGATAGCACGGGAGGTGATCTCTCGATATCAAGGGACCATCCTATCCTCTGAGTTGCATGAATGCGAAGAACGGGCCGCGATGCTGAGGGATCAGCTATCAGCTATGACTGGTCATCTTGAAGCTACCAGAAAAGGGATCAACGACCTCCAAACCATAGTGGAGCATATCCATCCAGGGGCTAAGGATGAAACTAGGGAGAAGGCAGTGTTGGAACAGTCCTGCGATGACCTTCGCCGTACGGTCGCTGATCTGGTAGGGAGAGCAATTCAGGCTCCTTTATAAGTATCAGAGCCACATTTGTATCCCCTGTTTTACTTACCCCTCTTTTTTGTGAGGGAGAGACCCCAAATTGTGGACGTCCTCCCTTTTTTTATTCGAACGAAACACAGTCTCTGTCAAACACTTGTTGGTGTGAAATTTTATTGTTACTCAGAACAATGGTCATGTAAATAATGATTCACCGAATCAAAATTAATCATAACCCAAGAAAACCAACTCTAACTTTTTCCTAGAACATGGGGTCTAGCGATCATATTCTGACTATTTCAAGGGTTTTGTAGGAAAACACCACAAAATTTTTGCCTCTTCTTTTAATACCCTGATTTTGCCTTGGCTCATTTAGTGTGGACCCAGCAGGTATAACCCAGCTTTTTCATAGGTCTCCCTCTTCGGGTTTTCGGCCTAACAGGCTTTGTGCCTCTTTATTTTGTGAGTGGTTTAAAGTCCCGCTGTCAAGGTTATCACTATTAATGTTTTAGTTCAAACATCATTGACCAAGTATGGTGGGGAAAGGGCCCCGATGGGGTTCAACAGATTAAAAGATTTCTCAATACTCTTCTGACACCCGTGCGGGGAAACCTGTTTAAATTTGAGCGGCGTGAAGGCCATGTATCAAGTCATTGGAGCCGTGTCGGAATACATAGGTATGAAGAGTGTTGTCTAAGGAAAACATGCATTTGGCAGATGGGCCAAAGGTGATCAATATGCAGAGCCACTGAGGGCATGGTATGCATAATTGTGCAAAGGTTTCCTTAAGTCAATGAATATCCATTTATGATTTCCAGGGGACTTCATGGATGTCCGGTTCATGGAAACCACGATGAGTGTCTTGGAAAATAAAAAATGAAAACCACCAGGGGTGGCTCGGAAAGGGTATGTGATGTCTGAAATGTTTTGCGAACATATATATCAATTAGGAGTGTAATCAGGAGACCACTTCCCTACGCATTTAGTTAGCGTAAGATATGGTTGAGGCTTGGAACAGTTTAAAGTCATGCACCTGGGACATCATATAAAATGGAACGACTTCTCATGGTTCTCAGTAATCTCCATAATTACGTTCCTCTACATTTAGGTAGGATTGTGGAAGAGGTTGGTAATCTGTATCTTAGAATGTTTCGAATCCCGGGATAGAAATGGGGGCTCAGAGTCCAAGAGGCGTATGGAGAGAAGAATTTCCAATGGAAATATTTCCTTTTGTAGATGGGACATGGGCGATCAATATGAAGAGCTGCTGAGGGAATGGTATGCATAGTCATACAACGGTGTCCTTAGGTCAAAGACTACACACTCTTGATAGCAGAGAAACTTCAGGTATGTTGAGATTTGGGACCACTAGGGGTGGATTATGAGAGCTCAGATTTTTCTGAGTACAGTGTATGGCTTATGATGAGAGGGTTCCTGAATATAGGGGAAATATCTAAACATCCTGAGAATGGGTGAAGTAATCCCTTCTCACGCGGGTGTGAGACGGTGACTTGTGCCGGTCTGACCCATGCACTAAATGTAAGAACCCACTTCTTAATTTTGAGGTATGGGATTCTTCGTTTTCATTTTCCTTATGTTTTTTTGAGAAAATATGGAAAATGGGTAAAACTCCTATATTTTGTAAGTACACGCTGTGTACTTTTTCCACACGCTATGTACTTCTGGCCATGTGGGGATGAGTACACGGGGCGTGTAGCCTTGTTGGCGAAGAGGGGTGTAGGAACTAACTACACGCCGTGTAGTGGTACTTACACATCGTGTAGTCAGTCAGCAGGACAAAACATTAAGGCGGTGGAGTAGCCGCCAGCTGGGCGATAGTACACACCATGTACTTGGGAGTACATGTCGTGTACTCATGTCGACTGATGAACAGTGTGGTGGTGCCGCCAAATAAACATTTGAATGAACGAAGTACAAGCCGTGTACGTTGTTTTTTTCAGCTTAATAAAGGAAGTAGCCTCCTCATTTGACAAAGGAGATAGTTGAGCCGATTTGGAGCCAAAGGAGGAGGGAAGACCTTTGATGATCCACCGGGTGTTCGTCTGGAATCGGTTTCCGCCTCGGACGACCCCGTTGGAACTGCACAGGTAAGGGCTTCCACCACCTTGGATGGTTCATAACAATTATTTTCCTAACAGGAGTTATTTACGTTTGAATGGGTTTTGTTCTTCGTCATATCTACGCCGTTCTTCAGAGTTTCTGGAGTCAGAATTCTAGTATAACATTTGTTGGTGTAAGGTAGGTGGATTTGTGTTAATTTTTTCAACTGTTGTGTGTTTTGTGCATTTTTGTTCCACGAACCCTTGTTTGGGTGTCATGTGGCTGAGGCTGTTTCTATATTAAACACCTATAATTGATTAGGTATTTAATTATGATATCAAAATGTGGGTTGGGATCGTTGCTTGGATTTGGAACCACCCCGGGGGTGTGTTCCACTGTTAAGCCATTTGTCCAGGATACCTTAGTGTATGCCTTTAAAGTAGTAATTGTAGAATTTCCTTGAGAGGAATTTCTTGTTTACTGCTCGTTTACATGTTGGGCATGGCCCGGTTACCTATCTAGCCTGAGGTCGTTTTGTGGTTAGCCTGTGGGCACTGCACTGTTTAGCCTGAGGGTAGTAGTTACTTCGGCCTGAGGGAAAATTCTTCCATACCTGAGGGCAATAGACTCTGTGCATGAGGGTGAAACTACCTATTCCTGAGGGAAATTCTGTTATGCCTAAGGGTGGATTCTTATATTGGATACTCCTTACCTGAGGGTAGGGGTTTACTTGTCTGAGGATGTGGACGGTTTACTTAGAAATGCACTGTGGTGATTTCAAATATTTAATGGATTAAATGAATAATAAAATTGAAATATTTCTGGTAATTAGTTACTTTTGAGTACTTCTTACTTTTGTATCATTTTACCACTGCACACTATCGTTGCATGCTTACATGCAGTTGGGAATGGGCCTTTTGTGGGTGTCTACTGAGATATATTTCTCAAACCCTGTTTGGGTAATGCTTTTCAGCCCAAATAGGTTACGTTGCTACAGGTGTAGATAGTGGAACGAGTCCCTATACATGTACATGATTTCTGCTTAGGAGTAGGAGGGCATGGGACCGAGTCTAGGCTCGCGATGCCGCTACCAACTGTTTTGCGTTGTTTTGTTGTACTCTGATTTTGGTTGTATCGTATTGATGTATAACATGTTCTAACTATTTTCTTAGAACTTGAGACATGTAGAATCATTATCTATATACTGTTGGTTATGTCCAATGCTATTGTTTATTTAAGTTGTGTATCGTTTACTGCTTCCACTGTTTGTTGTATGTGTTATTTCATTTCGTTGTGCTACACTTTGACAAATGAGGGCATAGTTTCCCCACTATCAGACCTGGGCCCTCGCTGCTAGTCGGCAGCCTCTGGTGTTTAGGGAAATGCTCTTGAGGTCACATGGAAAACTGGGTTCGGGGCACCCATTCAGTGGCACCCGGAACCGGGACGTTACACTAAAGGACAGAGAAACGCCTCCATTCCTAACTGAACATGTGGCAGGATTGACCGTGTAGTTTATCATCACGTGGGTAGTACATATTCCATACAGTTTATCATCATGTGGTAAGGACGAGGGGCATTATTAAAGGTTGTTGTGCAGTTTAACGTCATGTAGTGAGGAAGGGGGGCATTTTTTTTCTTTGATCCATTGAAAACGCTTGCGGTTGGAGGCATTTCCTTGGATGGTTAATGCTTGGCCTTTGTAGTTTCGTTCCAAGCGACCAAGATATCATGTGTAGTTTAACATCATTCGGCGAGGACGTAGTTGTAAAGGTCGCTCTTCATCAGCATATAACTGGGCCCATGTATCCTGGCATGTACAATTTATGGAGGGGGGTCGATGGTGAAAATCATGGTTTCGGGGCTTCTTGGATTAGTATGGGTGATATGGGGGATTTGAGGCCGGTAAGCGTACGGAGCTAGGAAGAGAATCGCTTGTGGAAATCATGCCTTTGATGGACGATCCAAGGGCTATCATTATGTAGAGCCACTGATGGAATAGTACGACTAGTCGTACAAAGGTGTCCATGGGTCGATGACTTTCCACTTCCAATGGCCATGAATGGTTATGAGGATCCGCAATTATCTGGGCCACGAAGTCTATCATTTGGCAGAAGAATGTCTGGACATGTCGGGGATATCCGTCCCTGGTTTCTTGTTGAGTTTCAAAGAGCCCCCTTGCACTGATATTCTGTTCCTTCTTTTTTTTTGTGCGCGGGTGTGCTTTCATTCCGTGCAGTTTAATGTCATGCGGTAAGGAAGAAGTCCTCCTAGTTTATCAGTCATAGAGCTCAGACCATTGGGAGACTATTACTGCAGTTACTCGAAGGATAACTAAGTCAACATGTTCTGATATACTTGGAACAAGGTGGGGGATGAAGGTTGGAAACTGTAACTTTATGTTTTCCTGGATCAAGAGGTGTGGTGTGGGGGCTCTAAGGCTGGTAGGCGTATGGAGCTAGGAAGAGTACCGCCTGAGGAAATCTTGCCTTTGATGGACGTGCCAGGGGCTATCATTATGCAGAACCACTGAGGTAATGGTATGTGTAGTTGTACAAAGGTGTCCCTAGATCAATAACTTTCCACTTCTGATGGCCATGAATGATTATGAAAATCTGTGATTGCTCACAGTGAAGAGTTCGGTACGTGGGGATAATGGTGTCTGGGTATACAAGAAACATCTTCACTGCAATTTTCCATTGAGTCAATGTAGCCTAGTACAGACTTGATGTTTGTTGATGTAGGTCGCTATGTGAACCACTGACAGACACATAGGCTATCCAGATAGGGATATCCTAGCAACACCTAGATGTGAAAAATGGAATGAACATGTAAACCACTTCGCTATAAACTTTTGGATCAAGAGGTATGGTATGGGGGCTCTGAGGCCGCTAAGCATATGAAGATAGTAAGAGTGTCGCCTATGGAAATATTTCCTTTGGTAGACGAGCCGGGGGCTATCATTATGTAGAGCCACTGAGGGAATGGTATGCATAGTCATGCAAAGGTGTCCATGGGTCGATGACTTTCCACTTCCGATGGCCATGAGTGGTTATGGAGATCTATAATTGTCTGGGTAATGGAGTCTGATGTATGGAAAGGATGAATCCAAATGTGTAAGGAGGATCTCCATATCATATCACCATGTGTCTTGGGTGGGTTGTGATGAAGTTCGTGTAGTTTAGCATCATGCGGTGAGGACGAAGTCCATGCAGTTTATCGTCATGCGGTAAGGACGAAGATATACACCCCGTGCAGGTCTAGTCCGTACATGGGGGGAAGGGGTACTTTTAACATTATTGTATATGCAGTTTAATGTCGTGCGGAAAGAACGAGAATTACACCCCATGCCGGTCTGGTTCGCACACGGGGGGAAAGGGCCCCTCTTTTTTTATTCAGGGGGCAGGGCCATGACTGGGAATCCTGGTGTCGCTACATATCCTGCGAGGGCAGGAATCCATCCATACGTAGTTCTCTGGAATCCGTGCAGTTCAACATCATGTGGTGAGGACGAAGTCCATACAGTTTAACATCATGTGGGTAGCAAGAGGGTTATTATTAGATTCCGTACAGTTTATTGTCATGTGGTGAGGACGTGATACTCCTAGTTTAAGGTCATATAGTTTGGACCATTGGGTTCTTGATAGTTTAATGTCATGCAGTTCGGACAATGAATACACCCCATGCAGGCCTGGCCCATACACGGGGGGAAGGGAGCATTCCTGACTCTTATTATCCATGAATTTTAGCATTGTGCGGTAAGGAAAAATTCCATGCAGTTTAACGTCATGTGGTGAGGATGTGAATACACCCCGTTCAATTTTGGTCCGTACATGGGGGAATGGGCATTTTTTTTCTTTTTGAGGTGGCTGGGCCAGGGTTTGGAATTCTGGTGTCACTACTTATCCTGCGAGGTCAGGAATCAAGCCACACGTAGTTCTCTGAAAGACGATACACCCTGTGCAGATCCGGTATGTACACAGGGGAAGAGGGAATTTTTAAATCAACTTGTCTGTGCAGTTTAATGTCATGCAGTGAGGATGAAATACTCTATGTTTAAGGTCATAGAGTTTGGACTTTTGTGTGCTTGGCAGATTTAGGTCATGTAGCTTGGACGATGAATACACCCCGTTCAGGTTTGGTCCATACACGGGGGGAGAGGTAATTTTTTAAATCTTTTTATCCAAGCAGTTTAACGTCGTGTGGTAAGGACGATGTCCATGCAGTTTAACTTCATGCAGTGATGATGAACTCTATGCATTTTAACGTCATACGGTGAGGACAAACTCTATGCAGTTTAACATCATGCGGTGAGGAAAAACTACATGAATTTTAACATCATGCGGTGAGGATGAACTCCATGTAGTTTAACGTCATGCGGTGAGGACAAACTCCTTGCAGTTTAATGTCATGTGGTGAGGACGAACTCCATGCAGTTTAACATCATGAAGTGAGGATGAACTCCATGCAGTTTAACGTTATGCGGTGAGGACCAACTCCATGTAGTTTAACGTCATTCGATGAGGAAAAACTCCAAGTAGTTAATGTCATGCGGCGAGGATGAACTCCATTCAGTTTAACATCATGCGGTGAGGATGAACTCCATGCAGTTTAACGTCATGCAGTTAGGGCGAACTCCATTCAGTTTAACGTCATGCAGTGAGGATGAACTCCATGCAATTTAACGTCATGCGGTGAGGATGAAATAATTCTTGGTCTCTATGCAAAATACTTCTTCATGAATCTCGCATTGGTAGGAGCCGTGGTGAATTTATCGTCCATGGATATCAGGGCATATGCTCCGTTAAAGTAGACCTTCTGTACAACATATGGTCCCTCCCACTTGGGCTCCAGCTTTGGAGGCTTCTTTCCAGGTATCATTGGGGTTCGGAAACCAACAATGATTCTCCTTCCAAGAAAGAACGGAGGTGAACCTTTTTTATGAAGGCTCGTGCGATTTGGTTCTGGTACACCTCCAGGTGGTGCAGAGTGTGCAGCCACTTCTCGTCTAGCTGTTCCAATTCACCGAGCCACTTTTCTGAATTCTCATCATCAGATAATTGATCACAGATGGCAACACGGAGTGAGGGATGTTGGATTTCAATGGGCAGGACCACCTCTGTGCCATACAAAAATGAGTACGGGGTAGACTGAGTAGCGGTGCGGATTGTAGTTAGATAAGCCCATAGTGCATGGAGGTGTTTATCCAGCCATGACTTCTGGTCTTTGTTCCCCATTTTCTAGAGGATGTTGGAAAAGGTCTTTTTGAAAGCTTCTATCTATCCGTTGGTCGTTACATTGTAGTAGGATGAGTAGTTATCCTTGATACCATACTCGTGGTATAGCTTTTCCTGCTCAGCAGAGTAGAAATTGACGCCGTTTTCCATCAATTTGGTATGAGGGACACCAAATCTAGTTATGATATTAGTTCTCACAAAGCTGGAAATATTTCCTGCCCTGACTTATTTGACGGGAATGAATTCTGCCCATTTGGAAAAAAAGTTGGTTTCCGTGAGGATATACTTCAGTTGTTTGGCCGTGGCGGGAGGGTATGGTCCCACGACGTCCATCCCCCAAACGGAGAATGACCAAGAGTACTTATCTTGATGAAGTAGCTACGGGGG
This sequence comes from Viscum album, assembly GCA_963277665.1. Lineage (NCBI taxonomy): Eukaryota > Viridiplantae > Streptophyta > Magnoliopsida > Santalales > Viscaceae > Viscum > Viscum album. Next base: position 481,485,473 of record OY728141.1, read on the forward strand.
TTAGTGTATGAAGTTGGCATGAATCTGGAATGAGTGGCATTTTGCAGTAAAATGCTCATAGTCATTTACCATTGTGGGCCAGTAGTACCCAAGCCTTCAAACCTGATGGGGAAGATTAGTCCCTGGTTGATGTGCTCCACACGCTCCGGCATGTACTTCAGCCATAACAACATCAGTTTCTTCTCCTTCAATGTATATAAGGATCACTCCATCAAGTCCTCATTTTTAAAGCACCTCTTGCTAACCTATGCCACTATATAGGAAAAAATTGATTTGCCTTCTCCGTATTTACTCTCGTTCAACCTTGTATGATGGAAGCTCTCCCCGTTGAAGGTAGTTCGCGATGGGGATCATCCAGCTGGTGGTAGGAGCATATGGCTCGAAGACTGGACTGACATCATGGATTTCTTCTTTCTTATATTTAACAAATGGAAATACCATTTGACGGTGAGCAATACCGATGACCATTTCATCCCGGTCTGGGTTAGCTAGGGCTGTGGCCACGTTGGCTAATGCATCTTCCTGAGCGTTCTGAGACTGGGGAATATAATTCAATGTTGGTTCTGTGGAGAATTCCACCATTAACCCTCGGACATGGTCAAATAGGGGGATCAGATCCTCCTTTTTAGCAACATAGTTACTATTAACTTGCTTGATGACCGGCTCCGAGTCAACATTCGCCTTAAGGTGTCGTACTTGTTCTTGGAGTGCGAGTTACAGGCCTACAATGACGGCTTGATATTCTGCTTCATTGTTCGTCATCCTTCTAACAGGAGGAAGGAATATGGAAAGAATGCCTTCTCTGGGGACATGAGTATTATCCCCAGTCCCACTTCGTTGAATCTAGGATCCTCCATCCTCTTTCCGATGGGGCTTCGGGACGTGCCGTCAAAGTACATTTCCCATGCCGGGAACTCCTCTTGAGCGTATAAGACATCCTCATCAGGTTGCTCGACGTTCGGTGTAGTGGTTCTTGTCGAAGGGTGATCTGCCAGAAAGTCTGCTAATGCCTGACCCTAGATGGATTTTTGAGGCACGAACCAGATGTCTAACTGTTGCAGGATAATGGCCCATCGGGATAAGTGTCTGGTTAGCATCGGGCGACTGAGGATGTACTTGAGCGGGTTACTCCACAAGATCAAATGGACCTCGTGATGCAGCAGATAATGTTGTAACTTTTGAACTACGAAGAACAAACCCAAACAGCTCTTCTCGATATTTGAGTATCGAGTCTCAACATAAATCATGGTTTGAATGAGGTAATAGAGACTGTTTTCACTACCGACATCATTCGTTTGTGTGAGTAAGGCTCCCAGTGACTGTTCTTGTTCCGTCACATATAGAATGAGAGGTCTTCCTTCGACCAGGGGAATGAGTACCGTTGGGCTTAAGAGGTACTTCTTTAATTTTTCGAACGCCTCTTGGCAGTCATCCGTCCATTGGTACGTGACCCCCTTCTTCATTAACCCGGTGAAAGGAAAACATTTGCATGCCAGGTTGGCTATGAACCGCCTGATATATGCTAGGGTCCATGGAATGATCTCAAATTAGTGAGGTTGTGGGGAGGTGGCAGGCCAAGGATAACCTTTGTCTTCTCAAGGTCGACTTCGATGCCACGATGGCGTATGATGAAGCCAAGGAATTTCTCTGAGGTTACCCGAAAGGCGCATTTCAAGTGGTTCATCTTCAAGCTATGCTGTCGGAGATTGTTGAAGATAGTCTCAAGGTTTGAGAGTTGATTGGAGCACTGTATGGACTTGACCACTAGGTCATCCACGTAACATTCAACGAATTTCCCCAGGAACGGTTTAAAGATCCGATGCATGTCACGTTGATACGTGGCGCCAGTATTCTTGAGACCAAAGGGCAGGACCCTATAACAGAATACCCCTTGAGGGGCCCAGAAGGTAGTGGATTCATAGTCTTCTTGGGCCATCCTTATTTTATTATATCCAAAATAGATTTCCCTGAAGGATAGAGCCTCATACACGACCGTTGCATCAATTAACAACTCGGTGATTGGAACCGGGAAGTCACCTTTCAGGAAATGCCGATTGAGATCTCGGAAGTCAATGAAATCATGGGTTTGTCTGTTCTTTTTCTTGATAGGGACAATGTTGGACAACCATATGGGTTATTGGACCTCTCGAATGAAGACTGCTTTAATGAGCTTATCGACTTCAGCCTCTATTTTGGCAGCATGTGAGGGATGTGTCCTTCTGGCGGCCTGTTTATTGCCCCGGTGCTCTTCTAGAAGACCTAGGTGATGCGTTACTACCTCAGGATCGAGTCCTGGAATTTCCATATAATTCTAGGTGCAAAAATCCTGGTGTTGCCTTAAGAAGGAGGTTTATACCACATGTTCCTCGGGAGACATGGCTGCACTTATGAGAGTGGGCCTCAGGTCTTCTTCGGTACCCAGGTTTATTTCCTTGAGATCGTCCACCGTGGTAGAGATGCTTTCCTTGAATGTAGGAGGTGCATCCTTGAGATCTTCCCCCTCATCTCCCAAATCCTCATCTTCTTGGTCTGACGGGGAGAGAGATCCTGCCACTAGTTCTTGGAAGTCCGAAGGTTGGGTGTCATGGGCATCCTTGCTTGAGCTTGCACCCCCACCCCCCGATTGAGGGTCAGCAGACGTTCCCACATTCTCAAAATTGGCCATTATGGTTGATGTCATGAAGAAATCTGAGTGCATGTCCGGACTTGAACTCCTACATTCCACATGGTTGATGGTCAGGATATAATCTCTGCCAAGCTGCCTGAGGGGGTTATCAAGGACCATCTCCAGGCCATTTGGAACGGGGATCCAATCGACACCATCAACCATGGGCTTCTTTTTCTTTTGCTAGTAGAACCTGACGTCAATGTAATGTGACTCGAAGAGCTCGAAAGGGGCCTTGTCGGCGTGCAATGTCCCACTTTTTCCATTGACGCAATACTTGATAAAATGGTGGTAGGATGAAGGAATGACCATGTGCTTATGGATCCATGGCCTTCCTAGCAGGGCATTGAATATTGGGCTCTGCCGGACCAACAGGAATTCTGTGTTGGCTACCAGGTCACCAAAATGGTTCTTTAGCTTAATTTGTCTTATTGTCTTCTTCTCTCTATTTTCATAACCAAACAGAGTTGTGTCTGAGGGAATTATATCGTCCTCACTGTAGCCCAACTTACGGAGTGTCCATAGAGGAAGGAGGTTAACTCCAGAGCCATTGTCTATAAAGAATTTCCGGATTTCAATACCATTCAGCATTACAGACACATATAGTGGTCTGATGTGTCCTTGAATGATTTCATCTTAGTCTTGATCGGTGAAGTAAATCACCGCATTGCATTCGGTCGGGTCAGTCTCCGTCCGGTAAATCTCGGCGGCAGCTACCTCAACTAGAAATTTTTGGGGGCTGATCAAAGCTTTGATAAGCACCTCCCTGAGGTCTGCTGACAGACTTAGGGCATTGAGGATTGAAATCTTGGTTGGTACTAATGCCAGCTGCTTAAGGATGTCGTATTTTTTCTCAAGCGGTCGACGTTTCTCCATTGGCGGGAGAGCCTTAGCGTCTACTTTGGGAGCTAGAGCATTTGATGAGGAGGGACCGGCCATGGGGACAGATGTCGAAGGGGTTCCTGCATTCCGAGGACTTGGCATGGCCGGTCTGTTTGTGTGCACTAGGCAGTCAGACGATTGTTCCTCCTCTAGTGGGTATCGCAGAACAACAGGGCCAGAGTGGCCGCTTGTGGAGGTGGAGGGGCGTTACTTTTCCTGCTGAGTCCTTTGAAGGGCCCTCCCATGGGTTTCCATGATATTAAAGGTTTGAGCCGGGGTCCATCCATAGGGTTGTTTTCGGCCGCAGCTGCGCCTCCTCTGGTATCCCCTTCCTCTGCGATTCCTCCTCCCAGCTCCTCGTGCAGGGAACTCAGGTTCGTACCCATACCCTTCGTCAGGGAATTATTCCATGAGATGGATGAAATTGATGGAACCATAGATTGGCTCATCATCCTCTGATAGGTCAACCAGGTCAGTTGTCTCTGATGGTGCCATTTGGCGGTTCAGTGCCTGTTGTGCCAAATTCGAGGGTATGAAATCTGCTAGGGTAGGGACTAATTTTGGACCCATCACCGACTTCTCCTCTTGTGATTGTTTCCTCCCCCTTTTATTACGCCCGGATGACCGGCTCATGGAGGGTTATGAGGCCGATGCTGTTAGCTCTGCGGCTTTAGGGGCTGTTGGTGGCAACACTGGCTACTGTAGTTGATCTCGGAGTATGCTCTGGGCTCGGTTGATAGTCTTCCGAGTCATCCAGTTTTCAAATTTATTTCCTTGTTTACTGATGAATTTCTTCCATCCCTCCTCTTTTTCGGAGTCGATGGTAGAGATACATGCCACATGTGCTGGGTGTGGTTCTATCTTGACTTGTCCGGAATCTACAATCCCTTATAGGAGGTCATTGAAGACGAAGCATTCTCAGATACTGTGCCCAAACATCTGATGGTATGGGCAGTAATCTGTCCCATCATCGCAGCAGACATCTTCAGGTTTCCTTGGCTACGAGAGGCGGAGCCAGTTGCAGTTCATGGTGGCAATGAAGTTTCCACGGACTTGATCGTCTCAGAATGAGTATACTTTTTGTATTTGTTCCTCAAACTGGTTCCGCTTCGGTCTTCTCTGATTGTCCCATTTAGGTGGGGGAGGCTACTGATATGTAGGGGGTCCTTGATGATTTGGTGGAGGCCTGAGTGGTGGAGTGGACATAGGGGCCGGTTTGAGTGCGACAGTGGATGCTTCGGCTCTAGGTACTCATTTCACCGGAGCCTGTGAGGCAATTCGGGACTATGAATTTATCCGCTGCAGTGAGTCCTCAATTCTTTGGGAAATGGCCGAGAGATGGAGGAATCCAGTGGTGCACTCCATCGGTATGAGCGGTGTCCACAGCTCTTCTCTAAGATTATCGATGCATATGGATAGCATCACATCTTGAGGAATTTCCCTTTTCAGAGAATAAGTCAGACCTTTCCATCTGGCAATGAAATCCGAGACCCTCTCGTTCTCCCTCTTCTTGATGTTCATGAGGTCGCTGACCGTTGTTTTAGGCAGCGTCGAGATGAAGTGGAACATGAACTGCTGCCGGAGGTCCTCCCAGCTCTTTATCGACTAGGCCGACAGACTCGTGTACCAGACGAAGGCGGATCCTTGCAAGGTCTGTATGAAGCATCTGAGTTTCACTGCTTCTTGTTGTTTTGGAGTCCCCATCATAGGGACACAATATGATGGATAGTGCATCTGATGATGCTCTGGATTACATGATCAATTGAATATGGGGAATACAGGGCTCCTAGAATTGGGTGGTGATGGTGTGTTGGTCACCCAATCGGGGTAGGGTTTTCGCTCCGGCTATATTGGAGCACGTTTTCCTTCCATAGCTTCCAATCGAGCTGTTAGTGCCTCGATGGTGTTGGTGAGTCCCTGGTTTACATATTTTTGGGCCCGGCCCTAGGCAGGCATAGCATGAGGCATTGCCTGAGAATCCAGGTTGGCCGACACCAAGGGTGCGTGTGCCGTTTGTGGCACCTTCGGAGGGTTTAGGCATACACGCTCAGGTTGCTTCCAGAGTGGAGGGAAATCTTGGTATTCATCCGGATCTACATCTAGGTAGTTGGACGGGCCAGGCGCCTCATTGTATGGGAGCCCTGACCGTATTTCGTTTGCTACGGTACACCATAGCCTTTGAGGTGCCCTTCCTAGGAGTGTATGATGCTGTTTCTCCTAGAATGCACTTTCAATAAGGAGTTTCCTCTAGAGTAGCTTGGCATTAAGCCACTGCAATTCTTTCATATTCTCTTCCTGTCGAGCGAACCTCTCTTCGAGCATGAGTGGATCATTTATGTCGATAGATGGAGGAAGGTTAAGGGTAACCAGTCCTTTATTCTTATCTTTGTTGGAAGCTCGCTGGGTAGGCGGAGGAAGCTTAGAAGAAGGGGAGGCCATGTTTAGGGTGTCCCTCTTGTTCCAGGTGTGCACACCTGGTGGTTTGTTGTGAGTCACAGCCTGACCGGAACCGTCGTCTCCTGATCCATCAGGATTTTCATTTTCCCCAGTGTCACTTGCGGGGTTAGCCTCTATGGAATTGATGAATGAATATTGAGGGGTGGAGAATATGTTATCTTCTAAATGGGAAGAGGATCTCCCCCGTCTTCTGCTGGACTTTCCTTTTGTGTCCTGTGATTGCCTTCAGACTTCTTGAAGAAGGGTGACAGAGAGAGTTATTTGATGCGACCTCATAGTGCGCCTTCCTCTCGGAGGGGATGATGATTAAAATGACAGGATAGGACGGGAACCTCATCTTCTGACTGTTCTCCCTAGATGAGAGAATACTGATTCTCGTGGGGGAGGTTGTTGTTGAGGGGGGTAATAATGCCCCAAGCCCTGAGGGCTGGGGTTGGCTCCGTTTCTTGGACATTGAGTCTCTTCTCGGTTTTATTGGTCTTATGTGGGAATTTGCTGTTAAAAATGCCCCCAGCCCTGTATGATGGGGATGACCTTGTATTGCGGCAGTGGCAACTACTATCGCGACCAGCCTGATCTCGCGTGCCCCCATTCATAGGTGAACCGGATTTGTTGTCGAGTTCTTCTGTGAATCAATCCCTTCTGGGGAAGCAGGAAAAGATCGATGATTGGCCTCTCTTAGGCAAGAGGCCTGTTTTATGCTCTCGGTGGCCTGATTCAAGAGTTATTGAATGGATTGTTCCCCTTGGGTCTGACACTTTTGTGACTTACTCAAGGCCCGACTCTATTGGGTGTGTTTCCTTTTCTGAATAGGAATACCACTTGATCGTCGTCATGATGTGATGACATTGCAAGACACCATGCCAAACATGTTTTTTTTGGGCAGGGAGCAGAGTGGAATGCAGAGCTCCATGTTCTCTCCATCCCCTGATATGGACTCCCATCAGAGCATCACCGATGAGGTGGTGCAATTGGTGCAGCACACGGAGGAAGGCTATCTCCATGTTTCCTTTACGTCTCTCGGGGCACTATCGTCGCGCCGTAGGAAGGGCCTCCAGGTCGATATGACGCAGGAGCTCTCCTGTCATCTTGACATGGTCAACAAACCCTTAATAGGGCATGAAGCTCAATTTCAGCCGGTGGAGGGTTGTCCATATATTATGGCGGATGTTGTGCATTCATTCATCTGATAACTCTCTGAGTATGTCGAACTGAGAGGTGGCTTAGGCCAAAAGATAAATTGTATATCATCCCTAGCCAGTCATTTCCTCAGGCGCAGCATATCGGCATACTCCTCTGCTAGTGACTCTTCTGCTTGGTTAGCCCAACTAAGACACTCGCTGCCAGTGTGGTCAGAGGTGTTGGGACTGATAGGTGCTGAATCATCATGTGGGAGATTCTAAGGTGGTTCAGAGGATGAACGCGGCCCTGGACCATATCCTGATTACAGAAGGATGTCTTCAGTGACTAACTGGAAATCTGACATGCTTGATCCCATCCTTCTAAGTGCCTCGGCATTTGAGGGCCTTTCAGTGCTTGATTCGGTAGGAGGAGGACCTTCCTGTCGATATGATATTCCATCGCAGGGAGGACCACCACAATGTCGGCTGTAATGGTGAGGACTACCATTAATTCTTGATGCTTCACCGCATAGAGGAATTTTGCAGCGCACACACAGGGGAGGACCTCCAAGGCGTGTCGCAGCAAGTGGAGGACCTTCTGGCTGCATAGCGTCGTTATGGGGAGGACCTTCGCAAAAAATTCCATCAAGGTGAGGACGACCATCATGGCTCGACATTGGATGTGCATCTTGGGGAGGACCTTTAAGACACACGACGACAAGGGCAGGACCTTCTTATTGCTTGGGGCCAGTGCAGGGAGGACCTTCGCAATGGAGACCGTGGTGAAGAGGACTACCATCACAGCTGCGACAATGGCAAGGAGTACCATTACTGCTGCCATAGGGAGAATATCTATGGGATACATCCTGGGAAGGGCCTCCATATTTTACCACAATGAGGGGAGGGCCTTCTCATTGCTCAACGTCTCTACGAGGAGGACCTCCGTTATTAGGGTGGCGAGGACTACCACTGTGATCTGATGCCTAGATGTGTGGAGTTCCGTTTTAGCGTAACCCTTGGGGAGGACCTTCAGGGTAGGCCACGACTAGGGGAGGGCCTTCTTGTCGTGATGAGATGTCACTGCGGGGAGGGACTCCGCAGTTGTGACTATGATAGCGAGGAATACTGTCACAGTCTGTGGTCCAACTGAATCGAGATTGATTGTAGTGTATACCCTGAGGAGGACCTTCAGGGTGGACCGTAGTAAGTGGAGGACCTTCTTGCTGCTCGATCTTCTGGTCACGTGGAGGGTTTCCATGAATCGCATTAAAAGAGGAGCTCTCGTGATCGATCGTCATATTCCCGTATGGGGGGCCCCCATGGGTGCTCTAGGGAGGACCTTCAAAGCTGCTAGTAGAGACATTGCGTGAAGGACCTTCGCAACTGCTACTGCCACTCCCATAATATGGTAATGGGCAGGTAGGGTTATGAGACTTTGGCGTGTGCTTACTAGCGTCGGGAACCCCAGATTCTAGTAGAGCGGAGTCATGAACCCGCTCTTTATTTTCTGGCTGCCTTCGGTGCGTTTGGGGTTCCCTTTTGCGGACAGTGGGGACCGTCTACTGCTCACAACGACCTTCACCATTGGGTCCCTGTCTAATTTGGTCCTGTGTTGCTGCCAGGATATGCTGATGAACATCTTGACTTTTAGCAGGGATATATGCCTTCTTTGGAGAATCCACTGTGATGGACGAGTGTCCCCCAGTTTGAATGAGTGAAGTTGCTCGATCCGGCTGCCCTTGGATCATGGAATATGGCCTGTGACCCTCATGGGCTGAAGCAGGGATGCAGATCTACTCTGAGGCGGCTATCTTGTCTCTTAGATGAGTCGCCTCAATTGGGGAGACGGGCTCACGGGCATGAGTCCTTAATGTTTCCGCTGATGCAATTACATTCTGGAAAGTCTACAAGATATGATCTGGGATCGATACTTACTCCTACATCATTTCCTGGATATGTAGAGAGACATATTTGGCAAGAACGGTTATGAAGGCCCATTCCGGTATCGGAGCAGGAATATCCTGCTCCGATCCTCTAGTGGTCAGTGGGTAATGACAATTCTCTTGTGTCGGGGCAGGTGAACGAATCTGCCCCTGTACCTGGATATGCCAGTTTATCTCTCTGTTCACTGCCACATCAGGGTGGTGGGATTTACTTGCATCTGTAGGGAGCTGGCCCTGCATATATTGGTTTTTCATCATATCGATTCGGTGGCCTTTGTTGGCGGGGAGATGTTCCCGCCTATGATTTTCCGCTACATCTGGGTGGTGGTATTTGTTGATCGCCACCATATCAGGATGGTGGGCGTCAGAAGAAACTGCCAGGAGTTGGTCCTGCAGGTGATGGGTTGCCACCACGTCAAGCTGGTGGGCTTCACGACCCTGGGCAGGGAGAGGTGCCTATCGAGTACATGTTGTACTGCTTGAGAGACGAGCTTGATGGATCTCGGAGGGGATGCGCGCCGGCTTGGGTTATGCCGCCATATTTGGATGGCGGGCTCGGGAGGAGGGAAAATGTGTAGGTGTCTGTTCATGGTACGTCTCCGTGGCATGGTAGTAGAGCTCCTCCTTAGGGACTAGGGTGATGATCGGTCCCCGATTGTACTTCTGCTACCCTCGTCAGGCGGTCCGGGGGGATGGAGCTCGGCGAGTGTGGGCCAGAATCCTTGGAGAGGCATCCTCCTTGGCATGGGGATTTTGGGTCGCGACGTGACCATGATGACGTCTACTAGCGGGGGCCTCGGATTGGAACCCTCGTTCGGTGGGGATGAAGTCCTCAGCGTCGACCTCATCTGCCTTCCTAAGATAAGGGTGGTACGCATTGTCCCATTCCTAGAATAGACTCATGAAATGGTTGGAGACAACGATTAGGCTGTCTGGATCCACCATTGCGGTTGCTGCTAGGCAGGCAACCAATGAATCTTGGCGGATTGGAGGGTGTGCTTGGCCGCCTCCACCATTGGGAGAGTACCATTGATGTGGTACTCTCAGATCAGTGTGTCCAAAACGAAGCTTTGAAGACACAGGGTGGGTGACGGGGTCCTCTGTTGTTGAGGAAGTCCCGTCCTTTCATTGTTGGAAACACAGACTTGTGAGTTCTTTTGCGATGCCATTGGATCGAAGGGAGTTCTGAAGGTAGTACCTTCAATTGTTTTTAGTAAATACAAGTAACAAACCCGTCAATGTAGTATCTCATAATCCCATGCGTAATTAATGACCTTACTTGGCCCTCCTTTAGAGCATGAGGGGGGAACAGGGTGGGATTATGTTAAATTCGTCATGTTTGGTTAAATATTCATGTCGGGTTCACCATTATTTGTTTCATTTCGTCTTTCCGACCTCGAAACGCCCAACGGATCTGTATCCAATGATTGATGGACCTTCTTCCCAAAGGCAGGCGTTCGCTGGATGGTCTGACCAGCGACTCTTAATAACTCACATTGGTCGAGAGGAAGGGAAGTCGGGCTCATCAAACCCTTTTGGGGGGAAATTATTGCCTGTTCCAGGACTCTCTTATAGATTTAATACGTATTCATATGTTCGCGAATCTTTGGTTTATACCCAAACATAGTATCCATGGATTTAACCCTGGTGGGCAATGTTTATTTGGACGCAGGGGATTTGGAATCATTTAGGACTGGGGTTTACCATCCCTCATTGGACTAATGACCCCGTGGAGTCTAGACTCATTGAGATGGTGCTAGGAGCAGCTCGGCGAACCGAAGTGAAGACAGTCAGATCGACCGGTTGTTGGGCTTGAACCTATTGGAGGCTTCCTAGGTACCCTGCCAAAGAGGTAGGGATCAAAGCCCAGGTAGTTCGCATTGGTGTCGGGGAGCCGACGTGATGATGGACTGGGTGGTCCTATGGGTGGTGTTCTTGAACCTCATTGAGGCTTCCTACATACCCTGCCTAGGAGGCAAGGATCAAAGTCCACGTAGTTCGCATTAGCTTGGGGCTTACGTTCTGGGGTAGCCGAGAATGATGGAATGGGGCATACACTTTGAGGAGGCCCAAGATGTTGGTAAACCGACGTGAAAGGGGGTCAGAATAACCGGTTGTTGGGATTGAACCTTTGTGAGTCTTCCTACGTACCCTGCCTAGGAGGAAAGGATCAAAGTCCACGTAGTTCACATTGTTTTGGGGCTTATGCTCTGGGGAAGCCTGAAATGATGGATTGGGGCTTACACTCTGAGGAGTCCCATAAGGGGATGTCATGGTCGATTATTACTCTAAGCCCATGTGAGTCATGCTCTTTGTGAGAAACAAGAGGCAGCAGGGACCAGAGTATCACATCGCGAAAGGTGAGTCCATGAGAAGTAGAGTGGGTCTTACGCATGAGACCGGTCCATTAAGTCGGGGCTTACTCCTAAGTGGATTCCCATGGCGATGGATTGGGGATTACACTCTATGGAGGACCATAAGGTTGGGGCTTACTTCGAGATAGATTCCCGGGGAGACAAAGCCCAGTGGGAGAGGGAAAAGGGGTGATCTTGTGCCCATCTCCTCTATTGTAGTGCATGGGGGCTTCCTTCTGATGGCTATTTTACCATCTTTGAAGAACCCTCAACAAGTATAGGGGAAGAAAGGGGATTCCTGAGCTCAGACTCCACATTACCATGGGAATGTGAACCCAGGAATGATTCAGGAACCCGCTCAAGGGTCGGGGAAACCCTTTTGCCTCTACTTACCGTGGGTATGCGAACCCAAAATGGCGCGCTGATGTGCCTAAATGTTATGCCACGTGGATACGGTGGCTCTGGTGGAGGCCTCGTCTCGGGGCCGATTAATATGCCAATGAGGGAGTCACGGAGGACTTGGCTAGATTAGAAGGATTTTATCTGGCTCGGGAAATTGGAACAACGAAGTATTTGGCGAGCCACCGAGAGGTATGGGTGGTGGACCCCTTTGCTTGGGGAAGCGCCACATGGCTGGAGAAGCCGTCTGCAAAGAATAGTGGTCCGCGGACTTATTGGCGTCCTGTGAACAATGGTGGTTTGTAGCTTTGGGTTCGATCCACGAACCAGGGTGGTTCGTGGAGGGTTCCAGGTGGGCATCAGTGGCCAGGGGTAGCGCTGGTCGGAGGCTCTTCAGTAGGGGCTTCACCCGCGTAGGAGAGTGCTATGTGGTGCGACAGAAGGGAAAAGAGGCATAAACTCCCTGGTCTATGGGAAAGTCATCAGTGGAGGGGGTATAGTTCACGATTCTCCATGTTTTTGTTATCTTAGGTTCGCGGTTCACCATGTTATTATGAGTTTTAAAATTCCTTGTTAATTCGTACACCTGCTGTGGTTCGTGGATGGGAATATCGCTGTTTGTGAAATCCGAAGCCTTCCTTCAACCGATCTCCTTCTGAATCTCCAATCCCTCCGAATCCGATTCTAGTTTTCTGACCCCTTTTTCTTCCCCCCTTAGTATCCTTTTATTGAGTGGGGAAAGGGATGTATCAGTGGACACGCGCCACCTTTTGCGGAGGCCAATAACCAAATACACAGTTTATAGCTGACTTGGTCAATCCGCGATTCGCGGTGGGTATTGAACGCTTCCCCACCATTCTGTGAATCGAACTCAGGGAGTGCTCCGTGGCTGCGGAGGGTTCCGCCTCTATTCTGCGAATGACAGTGGGTGCGGCTTGAACCGGTCGACATGGTCCGCAGTTGGGGTGGTTAATGACGGTAAACCAGACTGGCTCCCATCCTGCCTTGCGATCGCGGAGGTGCTCCGCCTCCGTTTCACGAACGACAACGGTTCGCGGAGGGGGTGCTTCACGGGGATGGACACGTTGCATTTCCATGGGACCGGTCCCGCAGACGGGTCCTGTTTTTGTCCCTTATTTGATTATTTTCCCCAATTCTTTTGGGGATTTGGGTAGAACCTCTTTTTTTTATTTTTCAGGACCCTATAGTGACATCAAGGTTTATCTTCATTAATTGTAGAGTAAAAGGATAAATTTTGATAATGAAATGGAATAAAGCCTTTTTAAAATCATTTATTGAAAAACTAGATCATGAAAATAGAAAAAAAATATTTAAAATGTGTAAAGAAAAGGTTAACTGACATAAGAAATAAAACATTCCTAGTACTCTAAATATCAATCGAAACCATTGGAGAGAAGAGTAAAACATGGAAATTGATGATAAACTGTCTTTAAAGGGGATGAGAATTATTCTTAACCTAGTTTCATATTTAGGAAGGAAGATAATTAATAAAAAATGAATATTCAAATAAAAACATATTTTCTAGGATAGAAATAATTAATACCATTTAAATGAAATGAAAATCTCTAGGAGAAACATTATAAAATTTATATAGTTATGAAAAACCCAATATTTTTCGGAAGATAAGAATCAATGTCAAAAGAAAAGAATAGAATGAGTAAAAGTGATGTTTAAAGGTTCAATAAAAATTCATAATTTTATAATTCAAGTGGTAGGTATTAAAAACATACAAATTATTATTGGTTCCTAATATCAAATCATTCCACAATGGAGGGGGATTGAGATAGAAGTACTTTCTTTTTATCTTTATTTCATAAAAGTTTCTATGACCACCTACATAAAAACATAAATATATTAATAAATTATTTCATAACATTATTTAGAACTATTACCATTTATAATTCCATTTAATATTTATTATCTACATGTACATTTTTTAGTTTTTACCAATTTTAAATACTTGGTGTATAATATTTATCATTTTAAACAATTATCATTATAATATTGTTGTTCTTTATTATTATCCCAAATATAATAACTAATATACCATTAATTTACTAGAAATAATTTTTTATAATTTTTTATAATGTTTTAATATCATTCTATGTTAGTTTCCAATATGATACTTGATGGTGAAATTAGGGAAGAGCATGTTTCAATGATTTTTAACCGACGAACGGTGGTATATTAATTAATGTTTTTAATATCAATGATATCTTTACAAAGTAAAAAATTAATTATTTACTTATCTTTATCATATATTACATTTATTTAATTTCTTATAGTAATGCATAATATTTTTTATAGTATATTTTTATGTGGGTGGTCAAACTGTCTCAAACCAAAACATGCCATAAATTAATGAATTGTTGTAAAGTGGTTAAGATGTAATATAACCATATAAGAATAATAATAATATTAAATAATGTTTATTAGTTTTTTTTCTGAAAAATAAAAAATTATAAGACATTTTAGTAGATATTAAACCGTTACATATTATGAATAATTTTTTCTCCTAGAACACTCCTTTTTTAATATTGGATTTACAACGAATGTTTATTTCTCAAGTTATTAGTAGTTTATCCAATTTTTCAGAATAGAATCCTAATAATTTCATAAATAAATTATTTATCCATTAAAAATATTTTTATAACCATCCATTAATGGTGTAAATTGAATCAAATAATGTTTCTCTGTGGAGGAGGTAGATTGTATATAGGCATAATTTATGTTTTCATTTTTTTTGTTTATAGGAAATGGAGAAAGTTGGATAATGACCATTTTGCTAAAATTATAATATCATATACAAATATAACACTTATTTCATTATATAGTAATGTGAAAATTATAATTCATAAATATAATATAAATTTAAATAAACATTATAAAAAATAAGTACTCATATTGAGAACATTGAGTTTTCCAAAAGGGATTCCATAGAAATTGAGGTGTTACTATAATTCCATGTGAACAGAGTCTTATGGATGTGTGGTATGATAATATGAGGATTGAAAAGGGTAAATTGTTTTGAGTAAAATAATTTTTTTTTAATTTCCTATAAGGGGTGGTGGGAGTCCCATTTTATAAGCATAAATATTGGAATTTTTGTAAATACCTTTTAAATTACAATAATTTCATTACCTTTTTTAGGGGACAAAGATCAGAAATTGAGATATAATTTATTTTTGGAGATTATTAGGTCAATGAAACATTATTAAATCAATTTTAAACATGGTTTTAACATGTTCTAATCCCATTACCATAATATTTATCAGTTTTACTATTTTAGAGTTTATTGTTGTAACTAGTTTTTAAAAAAGTAATCTATATTTTTTGTATAAGAACTAATATAGAACATATTAAATAATTTATACCTAATTATTTTAAATATTAAATCCATTTTAATGAATTAAATTTCTACATTTAACAAAAATTAAATTTTACCTCAGCGCATGTATAGCATAAAACCTCATTTTTAGAGAAACTATACTTTTAAGATTAAAATTTATGTGTGTAATAAATAATCATTAAAATTTATTTTCATGATAAAAATTGGTATATTATAAAACAAGTAAATGTTATGTGTCTTTATTTCAATACAAAATATATTTTTATAAAACCAACATTTAATTAAAATAAAAGGCAACAAATAGTCTTTAATGGAAAATAATACTTAAGTTGTTAAAAATATATTTTATAAATTCATAATTGTATTTTTAAATGTATATTATTACTCATTAAATAAATATTTTATCATTAAATGTTTTATATTTTTCTCACTTATACTTACTTCTTGATGTCTTCATAAATTCAATGAGTTTAGTAAAAACTATATTTTTCACTATTCAGCTAAAAATCAATTATTTTCAGACAAATCCCAAAAATACATAAAAACATAATTATGAATTAGAAAAAATTACTTTACATTTATCTAATTCTGATTTAAAATTTATATATATATTTTTTAATATGAAATATAATGAAAATCTATTTTTATGGAGAAATAAACTTTCTTATTCTTTTAACGTGAAAATGAGAAATACATAAAATACACATGATAGATAACTTAATTTATTAATAATTTAATATTTATATAAAGCTAATTTCTAGTTTCATAGGCTGTCAATATATCTATTTAATATATATGAATAAGGTATTCCTTGGTGGCATTTGAGGGTAGTAATTTCACTAGCATAGATCTCGAAATAATTTCCATGAGCTTGAATTTATCTTGAATATGATTTCACTCATAATTTAATTGTTTGAGTTAAGATTGGAATTGGAATATAGAAATACCTAGATGATATATCTCTTTCCCATTCATGAATATGAAATCTCCATAAGGGAGACTTCTGATACTATATGCCAATTATTTCCTTTCTAGATTTCATAATATAGTTATTTAATTTTAAACCCACTAATTTAACAATAACATTATAATGGTCAAAATTTATTTTAATGGCTCAATGTTTTGATTTAGTTTGGGGTTTCATGTTAAAAAAGATATAAATATAATGATTGTTGGAGAAAAAATATATTCCAAAATATCAAGGTGTCACATTTGTCAACCCTTAGATAAATTTCATCCCCAAAATTTTAATTACTACTCACAAGTGAAAAAATATAAGGATATTTTAAAGAAAAACATGTATAAATATTTTATTTTTAGTTATGTTTCAACCATTATTTCTTAACTTTGACCAGTGAACTTATCTTTTCCCATATAATAAAATGATAACTACTATTCAGTTTTGAAAATATCATGGGATCATGCAGTCACCCTTAAGGAAGGGGGGGGGGACTAGGAGGGACTAAATTTTACTTACTAAAATCAACATATATTCATCCTTAATTTATATTTATCAAACCAATTATATCTATCATGTTTAATGGATCTTTAAAAATTCACCCTCATTACTTTTCCATTATGTTGTGCAGATAATATATTGTAAACTATACAAATTATTTTTTGTAAGGATCATCATAAGATCCTACTCATTTCTGTGTTGATTATAAACACTAACATAGATTATCCACCATAATATCTACCACATATTAAAAATGGAATAGGAAGTTACCACCCTTAACCCTTTACATCCACCACACACACTTATGAAATCATAATAAACCCATGTGTCTGAGATTTCTCTTAAAATACTTCTCTTACTTTACAAGATATTTTTATACTAGAAGTAATCCTATTGATATTAATTATAAATAGTTCATTAATTACTATGTATCATTATCTATTTTTAACATTCCTGTTAGACCAATCCTTTTAATTATGAAATGATATTCTTTTGATACTCTCAATGTTAGATTTTAGATGAATAAACATTAAAACACTCAATGATTTGAACATTGAAATCAAAAACATCAAAAATTTGGTGATTTATGTAAGTCTACATTTCCTCCTTATATAATTTATGTTTTATGAAACTAAATCTACTTTGGAACATCATTTTATGATCTTCTAAACTTATAATCTTCTAAAAATAAACTTGTTTAGATACTTCATATATTTTTATTTCACTATATACAATATCTATAAAACTTTTTTCATTACAAACTCAAATGTTATTCCCTCTTTATATATAAAAAAACATTTTTGAATGATATAGGGAATGTATGGGCTATAATTTTAGTATTCCATCTTTCATAACTCCTTATTTTCATTTCCTTTTATATATTCCTTAGATATTGGGGTTTCACTTTATCAAAATATCGATAAAAATATACACCAACTATGTTCAACTAATTCTTAGATATTTTCTTTATTCATAGAATTTATATCCATTAAATCTAGCCTCTATAATCTGATTCTCTAACCTTCCAAAGATATGGACTCAACGAATATTCTAGTTTCACATACTTCTTATAATTTTCAGAATTTATGATCTTCATTATGATCAATTAAAACTTCATCCTATGATTCATCTTTCTAAATATTATTCTTATAGATATTATTTATATATTCTTTACTCAGGATCAATCTTTCAATTATCACATTTTTAAGAATCTCCTCAGGATTCTCATCATACTCTCATTTCATTGTTCAAACAATTTACAATCTTTCAATATATTTAAAACATCATGATTATTTAAATGGTCCCTCATATTCTATTGAGGATGATTTTGAAAAATCTTTCCATTAATTTCATTAACTCAATTTTATCATGGATAACTGTGGGTCTTCAAAAAAATTTATTTTCCTTTGATGAATTAATAGTTTAGCGTTTAATGGATTGTTATTCTAAAAACATCAATGGATTAGGTTTCTTATATTGTGCTTTTGGAAATTTTCAACATTATAATTCACCAAATACTATTTTAATATATAATGAACTTTCTAAAAACTCACTCTAGACTATCCTTCTAGAATATATTTCAAAATTTCATTTTTGTAGTAGTTCATGTTTCTTATCACTCTTTAGCAGATCTAATTCTGAATTTCTTATAGGGTCTAAAATATACCCATTCATTGGAACACACTTATTTAATATAATATGAGGTTTATTTTTATTCTTCATCATTCATTAGTAGTCATAAATACTATAAATATCATTTCTACAATCGATTTATATTAATGGATTCTTACAGATACAAAAATTCCTATTTATTTCTTCTTTATCGATTAGTATCACAAATTCCTCTTAAATTTGTTAAATAAAGTCGTATTTTTCAATTAGATCATGAATCTATGATGTCCCTCCTTCAATTAGCTCATATTATTGAAATTATCCCTTTTGGTGTACTTCTTTGGAACATCCATAAGTAGATTCATCTACTTTAACATAATCAATGACTTTTACACAAACTATTGCCAACAAATACAATATATCATTATCATCATCCAATGGGTACTTCAATTCCCCTTTAGATTTTTTGAAATATCAAAATCTATTTAAATTAAATGGGTTTTCTCTCCCACTTATTGATAATAAATTCAATGTATCTTTTATTATCTTGTTCTAAGAAATTTATGTGAGAGAATAATTTTCTATTATATTTAAGGATCTGAATTAAGAATCTTCTTTATTGATATATTGGGATGAGGGTAAAAATTCTTTCAAAATTATTATTTTTCTTCCCTTTACTTGCATTAAATTAAATGAAATTTTAATTCCTTGACATATAGATAATATACATTAATTAATTCCAAAATCCTTAAATCAATTAATTCTATGTCTATGTGAATCATGATTGATATATAAAATTGAGTGATTAATATAGACGCTAATGTTTCAAATAAATATTACTAAGTGATTCTAACATTAATAAATTCTTATTTTATGGGTATGATTACCATATTTTCATTTGACTTACTTCTCTACATCCATCACAACAAATAGATGAAAAAAATTCTAGCATAAAAGAAATATTATCCCCTTTCAATATAGTTATTAAACTGTTATAAACAATTCAATTCCCCCCACTTTTAATTTAAACTTATGTATTCATATGTGGAAGGGAGTGTATAGACAAAAAAACTCAAAGATGACGACAAAATTAAATTCTCCAAATTTTATAAATTGAAAAATTATTCATCATCACCCAAATATTTAGCTTCTGGGTATTTCAATTTTTACTTTAATGGAACTTCAGAATCTTGTTTCAAATTTTTTTTGTCCACAAATGATATTTTTTATTCAATTTATGATGATTCTAAAATAACCAAAGCCATTTTACCTTCATGTCTCCCCTTGAATAATGAAACATTAATTCCATTTTTAATTTAGGTTATCAGAAATATATGAGGGAATAATGTAGAATTTTTTTAGTTCATCAGTAATAAAAATAGAGTTTATAAATTTTTATCGACATAGAAACATCATATTTTCCATTATTTCTATTCAAGTATTCACCCTTAACAATCCAAGATTCCATTTTTGTAGGAATCATGGATTTATAATCCTTAATTATTATTTTAGAATTTCATAGTGGTTTATTTTTATCTTTTATGAGTAAGAAACATTAAATTTTATTATCTTTTGATGTTTCCAACTTCCTTGATTCCTCTAACTGATTTGGTTATACAACTATACAAAACATTGGAATATTGTCAACATTCTTTTTATGTAGATATTTATTTACAAAAACAATTGTTCCTTCAACATTTTTCTTATTTTACCAATACAATTCTCCTGACGTAGTCATATTGTCATGATGTTTTCATGAGTGTGTCCGGCCAACTTATACCTTCTACCCAGATCCTCTTCTTCCAGTAAGTTACCCATCAGAGGTAACATCCATTGAAAGATAAAGTATTCATCAGTGTTTTATTTATCCATTCTAACCTACATGTATATTTATGATATTGACAAAAAGTTTTGATTAATATTTATTATATTAACAGAAATATTCATGAAAAGTTTAAAATTTTCCATGATGCAGTGTTTTCTTCCATAGTTGTAGCATATTCACTATAGAATGAAATACTCTAAATATGTATTCCTGAGTGAAATATTCATTTTATATTTCTATTGTTTTCATTTGAAGGAATACTTTTAGAGCATCCAAATTTTTTAAATTATATTTTATGGCATTCTTCATTTAGTTTTTATTATGTTTTGACTCATATAATAAAACCAACAATTATCTTGACCACTTCTTCATCTAGTTACACAAAAATTTTCAAGATATTCAAGCCTTTTGGATGTCAGCTGTTATTTATTATATTTTGATTTTTATACATACTTAGATGAGTTTACCTCTCCTTTCACATTCCCCTTTAATGTTGGACTTCATACCATATAATTGTATTTCAATATTCGATATCCATGTGACTAAACATTTTATTTCACCAACAATAACTAATAGGACTTGGCTTCCTCTATTGTGTTGAGTTTTGGAAGGTGGATACTTCTTCCAAAATTTGTTTCTTTTGTATATTAAATTTTTCATACGAAAATATTGAGGGTGACACATTCCTTCTTCTTTACTTACTTCATCCTTCACAAAATATGTGTTGTACTTTATATCATTCTTCACCCATCTTCATCTGTATCTAGAATCTACATCATTAAAAGGAATTTAGTGAGTTAATTCATACTAATACAAAAGAGTGGTCACTTTTTTCTTCAACTTAACAAACTGGAGAACATCTCATGTTTTCTTATTATTCCTATTATCTGATTATGTATTTCTAAGAGTAATAATATCATTACGATTTTTTTCAGTGTGAGTTTTTTAGATTTCTGTGAAGATTCATTTTGAGAATATCACACATTTTTTGATTTTATATACAACTCAAGGAATATTTAATTTATGGTTTTCTTTTCATTCACAAGGTTAATAACATTGTTTTTACATTCATATTTAATCTTCATAATCTTTTATTCATGCATATTATATTATACTTATAATTAATTTTCACACTCTTATATTTTTTTTCTTGGATATCCATATGAGAGTCCTTGATATTTATAATTGATTTTGATCCATGGAATATTTCAATAAAAATTTCATATCTTATATAATTGTCACAAATAATTCATTGAAATTATTCTTCTACATTGTTAAACATTTATAAAAAATGTAATGTAATTTATTCCATAACATCAATGAGTTTTGTGAGAGTTTTACATTGACTCACCTTTTTAACCAATACATCCAATTTTCATAAATTTTCTCCTCATTCTATGATTTTATTTTGATGAATTACATTGATAAATGAACATATATACACAAAAACCTCAATGGTATCTTTATTTTGAATATATATAATTTCTAAGAATAATCCTTAACAATTTCAATGGATTCCAACTCATCAAATATTGAACAATTTTCTTATAGAGAATTAACATTAGTAGATCATTAAATATGAATTTCACACAATTTACCTTAAAAATGGAGAATATAAATTTGATATATTTTTAGAGAATAGATTTTTATACTACTATGTTTTTGCCTAATTTTAGTTCTTCAAGGTGTTGGTAGAACCACAATATATCTACAACCTAGAATAACTTACCTTTTCTTCAACTCCATATTATCTTTCCTATATCTCTTATAAATAATTTATTCAAATTATGAAATTATTTACTTCACATAAAATTGTTAAAAAACTTTTAACTAAAACAAATAAATTAAAATAGAGGAATACTTCCCTATGAATACCAATTGTGATTCCCAAGGTTTTTTAAATTCATCCTTAGTGGGTGGGGGTGGTGAATCAATGGTAACCAACGTTTACCAACTATGTTCAAAATAAATTATTTCTTACTTTATATTTATTGAACCTACATTATTTTTTAGGTTATATGAATCCTTCTAAATTCTTCCTCAAAACTTTCCCCTTAAATTATGTAGATAATTAAAAGTAAATAACCATAGTATTTTGATAATGTTTATCATAAAATCCTAAACCATTCTTTGTTCATTATACACCCCAACATGGATTAGATGGATTAATATTAATAACATATTACAAGTGGTGTTGGAAGGAATGACCCTTTCACATCCGTATACATCACACACAAATTCAAAACAACAATATACACATGTTGTTGAGATTACTCTCAAACGATATTTATTTGTCTTCATGAATTTTTTGCTATAGAACCAACAATATTTGTATATGGTTTTCAAAATTACTCAAGGAAAAATATTTTACATCCTTGTATCTTCATTTTTACTCAACATGAATCACATCTATATCCTTATACTTCTAAAAGAATTTTCTTATGAAAATATCAACGTCTTCATCAGAAATAATGTTCTTTTAAAACTCCCAAATCCATGAATTTTTTTCCATATGTTTTGAAAGATGATACATGACCTCAATATAGATTTCCCCTATTCAAAATTCTAGTTCTAAGATATTTTATCTAATTTTAAACATCAATTTACTATCTTATAAGCTTTTACCCTTATGATGTTTTGAAGGAAGCAATTGGTCGGCTAAATAATCACTTTTTATTTTATTATACATGTCATATCTCTCATGTTTTTTAGTCAAAACACATGGGTTATACCATCTTTATATAGGATAAAAATTCTTTTAATAATATGGGGAATATCCATGATTTAATTTTAATATTCTTACTATCTCAACTCCTAATGTTTATCACATTTTAAATATTCTACAGATATCTAGATTTCAATTTATCATATTTCCTAAAAAACACATTATAATTTATATTCAAATCATACATATATCATTTCTTGAACCAAAACATTTCCATTCATGACTATTTATTTTTTAATGTCCATATCAACATCATTATAATGTATGAATTTATAAAAATATAATGTCATTATACTATCTTCAAGAAATAGATCTTCTAATGCAACTGGTATACTCTTTATGATTATTCCATTACCTCCACATAGTTTTCTACAGCCTATAGTACATTAAATATTCTCCAGAAAAATTAATGTTATTCTTGTCGAATCCATTTGATTGAACTTTATTTTGTTTTAATTTAAATTGAAACATCTACCACTGACCAAGTAAGCTATTCCTACTTCTGATCAACTAAGACTCCAACATCCGATGATATGAACTTACTATTATCTAAAACTTAATATAAATACATCCTTAGATTCATGTTACGATTTTAAATTATTTTAATCATCCTTATAATTGATTCCAACTATATCCTCTAATACCTTATTCCAAATAATTTTCTTCTAAAAATACTTTATCTTGTCTTTACTTATCATCGATCTACCAATCATCACAAGTTTAGGAATCTTATCAGCAACCACCGTGTAGTTTAGGTTCATTATTATCCCATTTCTATATCTTCCAATATCTCACAAACATAATGATGATTTATATGCTTCCTCAACCTCTAGTGTATAGAATTTTGTAAAATCCTTCCATTTGATTTATATAATAAAATTTATTATTGAGAACTATTAATATTCTACCATGGTAATGTTTTTTATGATGAATAAATAGTTTTTACAATTTGACTTATTTTTCAAAAACATTAATTGGATAATGTTTCATATATTGTGCTTCTAAGATATTTTATCATTATGATACATTGAAACTTTTATGTTAATTAAAATTCATAAAAAATCATTCCAGACACTCCTTTTGGAATATCCCTCCAGAAATTTTAAAATTTCAATAGTTTTGGTTTCTCATCGTTATTCAACATATCTTTATTTGAATCATCTATAGGGTGTATAATCTCCCAATATGATTTATGTCACATATTCAACATATTTTGATTTTTACTATGCTTCTTAATCCTTCAACAAAAGTCTTAAAAATAATAAAGTTCAGTTTGATAATAGTATAATCATAATGGATGCTTTAAGATAAATAGTTTATATGTTTTTATCCTTTATTATGTAGTAGTACAAACTCCTATTATATCAATTTATTGTATTTGACTTCTGAATGTATATATTTCCTATACAAAGATACCCCTTCTATAATCTACCCATTTCAAAATCTACTCCTATGATGGAAATCATATGAATCATCCATAGGAATTTTCGTCTCTATCAACATACTCATTTAATATTGAAAAAATATTGACAAAAAATACAATATATCATCATCATCATAGGATGGGAAGTTTATGTTTTTCTCTAACCATTTGTTACAAATACCATAATATTTTGGGAAGATGTTTTCAAGAGAGTATATAACTATTAAAGTCGATTTATATATTTGGTATACAATAATCATACAAATATAATTTTCTTTCAATAAAAAATATATCTATCAAGATGATGTTTTTATGTACTTAGAAAACACTCTATGTATAATGAATCGGTTTGGATAAGATAAAAATACAAGACACAAAGTTCTTATGTGGATGATTGTCTTTCCTCAATCCACATCATTTTGGAAAATTAGTTCAATATTTTTAGTTGCATAAGAATCCCATTGTTCCCTTGTGCTTTATATTTTCATATTCATATCATTTTTATTATCACATAGAAAAGGGAATTGTCTTAGATAATTCTTATGACCCCCACATTTAAGACATTTAGTAGATAGTGGTTCATCAAGATGAACTCCTTATCCTTTTACTATGTCCAATGTACCCTACATTTTTCTAGGAAATTATATTTTTGGACCTATTTTACAATAATTAAAACATCTTATAGTTCCTCTGAGACATCCCCTCGATTTCCTCTTCCCAAATTTTTAAATGAAAAAATAAACATCTTTTTACCTGATATTATAAAATACTCTATCATTCACTTCTTTTGTTTGTTTGAAATTAAAATATGTTAATATTGTCAATCATAATTCCTTATTTATTTTTTTGACTAATAATCTAACTTGTTAATATAGACCCTATACCAATAGATTTCTCATTGAGATGATCTTCACATAGTCTATATTATTCATCATTAACTTGGGTACATCAGGCTTAAACCATTACTAAATCCAAAAGTGGTTTATGTGAGTGAGGAATAATTAACACCATAATAGAATTATAATACAGAATATAATGAAAAATAACCATTGAAATGTATTACTCTTGAAAACCATTAAATTATCATTCCATTTATCCCAAATCACACTAAATTTAATCTATATTTTTTGTATGATGAATTTTCTCATTATTTTTATCCAAATTACTTAACAAAATTAATCTTTTACAATGGATTTCATAGAGAGTGTGATAAAAAAATTATATCCCTAAGGAGTTTTAATCTTGATGTGCAGTTATGACTCTTTTTTGTGCACCAGGTAAAGATTGAGTTAATACCCAACATGACCATATTAGGGTTATTACCCCAATATAGATATGTTCCAGAGACCACATCCAAATTTATTATCCAAATAGGTACATCATTTATATGAGAACCATGCAATATATATATTTATAAATCTTCTCGATGTTATCATATACTTATAATTATTGCCACATCTTTTCTATGATGTTCTCACACCCTGGTCTCTAAAAATAACTAGACCCTCATTTGGTACCAAATATAGATACCCAAGCCATATACACATTTTTTCTCATGATTACACATAAAATTAATTAAATATTAATAATTGTGGATCAATAGGTATTGTATCTTTCTAATAATTTTGAAAAACCAAAATATTTCACTTAAAAAACCAATTTATTTCTTAAGTATTGTGTATTTTTCACTATAATATTTTAAACCATATTTATTTTTACACATCTGCAAAATGTTTTATAGATAAGATAATATTTGATACAGAAAACATTAATTACATTCCTTCATTACATGGGTAAATAGAAACATAATAATGGGTGAGCTCAAACAGTCTATGAGCGTAATCGTAAGTGACAAAAATATAAGATCCTAAGTTAAATTAAAATGAATATAAAGGTATTAGAATGTAAAAATGTACATAAAATATATATTTATTACCTAATAGAACATGGATCATGAGTTAAGAGTCACCACATGATGATTTATTATAAAGAGTCTAAGATCAATGGAGATTGGCCTCAAAATATTATATCCATAACATAATGCATGGATTCATAATCATAGGTTAGGGTTCACAAAAAATAACATCTTCACATAATGTAAAAAGTCTCATATTGTATTAGATTCACTCCTTTGTCCCATACATATGATCTCATGAGATATTATATATCATCTAATCCATTACGGGGCTATATAATTCTAACCCCACACATCACATTACATAATTTATCCAACCAATTCATTGGTCCTAAAATCATGTGTTTACCATAGTACATACGTTTTTTGGAATTTCAAACCATTCAAATTTTGGTCAAATAATTAATATATAAATAATAATATAGTATTTATTTGTGCATGTTCATATATTTATATCTTCGTTTCCGAGTATTAGATAAGAATTTTTAAATTTCCATTAATTATATTATTGTACATTTTCCTATGTGGACAATAACCATATGTTGGGAACTGTTTCTGGTTTGGGTCTTCTTTTTTATTTTTTTTATTTTCCCCCTTTTATTATTTTTTACTTATTTCTCCCCTAGTGTCTCACGTATTAACTCACTTGTAGATATAATTAGATAAGAGGTAAGATAGGGAGAGGAGTGGGAGAGAAGAGGGGGATATAGATAATGATATTCCAACATGGAGTTTGGGTCACACAAACCATCATGATGGTGCAACGAACCAAAAATAGGATCAATGATTTGGAAGTTTCCACTCATAGGTGGGACCTTTTCAATTATTTCCTAAAATAATAATATATTAGTTTATAAGATATTTTATCATGTTTTGGGGTTGTTGGGGACCCCCTAATGGTCAATCTGGTGTTTATTTCGAAAATAAGGGAGTTTTCATGTGTCAAGAGGAATTTCTAATTGGGAAATATTGATTTCATGACATGTGTCTTAATTAACACATGATGGGTGTTCTTTATTTCTAGGGAAGTTGATTTTTTCTATAATTATACAAAGTATACTTTATAAATAAACTATGTAGTATTAATTGTCCATGTACCTAGTCATGTGGCCCTATACATGGGTAGGAAGAGTTTTGGTAGTACACATCATGTACTCTAGGTACACCTCATGTAGCGTGACATAACCATATGACCATGTAATTTTGTAGAAACCCCATGTAGTGGTACACGATTATACCCCATGTATGCCCTATCCATGTACTGGTAGAAAACCTAACACCATGTATGCTCTAGCCATGAATATGTACATGGTCAAGAGAATATTTGAGTGTATACACCATTTTCATGAAAGTACATGTCATATACTTCTCTATAAATTGGGTTTTAGGTTTCTTTATTACCCAGATTATGAATTGGACTTGTCAGTAGTCAATTCTATGAATTTTCAACATATATCAAAATGTTGTAATCCTATCATCATTTAATGGATTTCTGGATGGTACATTGTATTGTATTTATTTTTTGTGGGGATTTCCAGGGTTTTTATGGTTGAAGTGTTATTTTTTGCAGCACAAATTGAATTACCCACTCTTAAAACTAGTATAGTGTAAGTTTTGGGTTGATACACATATATAGTTATTGAGTTTAGATTATTGAATCATAATTAATTAGGATAAGGTTTAATAATTTAGAATCTATAATTGTGGTTTGTGAATGTTGTTTCTGATGGTTGAATGATTTACACAACCAATTATATAACTATTTAATTTGAAATAGAAAAAATTTATAAATTATTTTAAAAAATTAATGGAAGAGATGTGTCGGGGCATTGGGTGTTTGGGAAGATCTTTGAATTTTTTTTCTATTGTCTTGTGTTGTTAATAATTTCTCACATCTATGGGTTTTAAATACATAAGAACCCCCTTAGTCTAGTGATTTATAATGATGTTAATAGAGATCAATTTTTTTGTCTGAAAATTTATTTTTTGAAGACATTATGAAAATAATCCATTAGAATATGAAAAGTGAACCCAATGATCATGGATTTTTGTATCATAATTTCTATGTAGATCCCAATATAATTCACTCCTTATCTGATATGATGTTTCCATTGATATATAGGTAAATATTATGGGGAAAATTATGAGAGGAAGAATGAAATAACACAAATATAGAAATAAAAACGATTATCAATGAACCTATATTGTCCACAACCCTAAAAATGGAATTATCTACACATTGAATAAATGAAGAAAAACAACCTCTTAATACAATAAATGTTCAGTATATATAATAAATAATTGATAAACTCAACGAAACCACAAGAGAAATTGCACAAAAATTTATATAATGAGTTTAAGGAACCCCCTTGTTATTATGATTCCCTAATGATGATGATCCTCCACCAAAATACCCCTACATTAATTGGTTTTCCCCAATTTTTCAAGGGTTGTTAGGGTCCAAATAATAGGTCCAATGATGGGTAGGAAGGGTAGATAGGAAGTTGTTGGCGACTTATTGACTATAGAATGGTTAAGACGCATAGTGAGTTAAACCATGTGCCAACCATGATCAAGTTTATGTCCAATGAAGTTGAGGTAAGAAAGTACATTGGCTAGTCTATACATTTTGGAAATAGTGTAGAGACCATATGATAAGCCTCTACCTCCAAAACTACATACCCCACATTGTTTCCTAGGGATTCCACATAATTCGGATAACCATACGGAGACTGTGTATGTGGTTCTGTCATTTAGATCTAATCTATGTATGGTCTTTGGGGTAGGGGTGCTTGGTTTGGGTGACTCCATAGTAGTGTCAACCCTAAATAAATGGTCCCAATTCCTTATATTTCCCTAAAAATCAGCCGGTTGGTGAGGAAAATTCTTATCCATTTCTTTAAAAATTAAATACCGTCTATGAAGACATGTACAAACTGTAATAAAATGAAAATTCATCCAAACAAAAATTTAAATACTCTTAAATAAATAGATATGCATTATGCACAACAATGCATCAATCTCCCCCACAATTGATCAACTGTTTTTACTCAAACAAGATCCTAGGTAATTATCTCAAAAGTGTTAACAAAGAAACCGATAGAAATTTCATTGGTTAGATCAACTAAATGAATATTGATTTTTGATGAATTACTAATAAAATTCATACAAGAATTATTCATGGATCACCAATATCAGAAATTATCCAACAATGAAATCCTAATATAAAACATCTAAATATCCATTCTTGAATCATTGTTGTTTAAATATGAAATAGTCCTTCTTCATTCAAGGAATGTTATAACCTCCATTTCCATATCATCATACTGTTAGATTTTTTATGCATAGATTTTGTGTTGTGGGGATCGTGTGAGGGTGTGTCATTATTTAAAACCTTTTATTGAATATTCTCGTTGATTATGATTGATGTTTATTAGAGATATTCTAGGAGGCCGAATCGAGTGTCTTGTTAGATGGGATCATTAGTTGGGTTAATTGAGGTTTAAGTATGGCTTCTTGAGGCATGGATCAGAATGGCCCTTGAGGTTGTTTTGGCATCATGGGATTTAGGTATGACTGAGATCCATTAAAAATGTTTGATATATATATAAAAGGTACTTGTTATGAAGAAGGAAATTTTGGGAATGGTTCAACTTATGGTTTCCTTTCTAGGCGGGTGTTCTATAAGATTAGGTTGGGAGTCCATCCATTGTTCTAATGGGCTGTCTTAGACTAAGGATTGGTTTTACTAGATGATCCCCTTGTAGTTTTTCAATCATGAGTTTCGTTTTTCTCTAGGATCCCCTTGTAAGTTATACTATTGTGTTGAGGTCTTAGAGATTATGGTGGCTACCATGTGTTTTGTTAGCCTATGAGATGGATGGTTTTAGTTCATATGTTATGGTTGGAGGGTTTGAGTGTTAGTCGACCCTGGTGCTTGACCTATGGCTTGATGGTTTAAAGTGGTTATTGTTAAAAAATGGAGAGATACAATACCTTTCAGATTTAATTGGATCATGTATTTTCCCTAAGATTGATTTAGTTTCGATCCATAGTTGGTAGGATGATTGTTGTGAGGTAGGGCTAGGGAGCTAATAGATTATCTATATGAGTGAAACCAAATTATATTGGATTTAAAGTCATGGGTTAGTAGACCATGGAAGCTATGGTACTCTCAAGTCCCATTTTATGGGTTTGGGGCTTGCTTACATTGCCCGATAATGTGCTAAAAGGGTTATTTTCCCATTATGTTATGCTTGTATTCTGGTTATTTTAGTGTACCCCATGGGGGACAGAGAGTCCCTACCATCGATTTAGATCATACCATTGGAGTCCTATTTCTCAATAGATGTGCTTAGTGTTTTGATACCTATATTCATTTCTTATGGTTTAGAATGTGTGCATATCCTTACTTTGGACTTCCAAGCTCTTTCATAATCAGGATGGCATACATGGTGTTGTAGCTGTGTGAGCCATGTTTTTTAATTCCTCTGGTTAGGGTAGTTTGAGGGTACATTTACTTACAATTTCCATGTTGGAACTTGTGGTTTTATATTTCCATTTTTTTATCCCCTTGTGATTCCTTCTATCTTTTTTCAATCATTATTCAACTTGTCACAATTGGATAGTTTGGACATGAAGTGTGTTTCATACACATGTAAAGGTATCATAGGTTAAGACCACCATTGGGGGTGGCTTGTTGATATATTGTTTATCACCCCTAGCACATGACCCTCGATTAATGTGAATAATTCATATATTCTATCACGTTGATACTGGTGTAGTGGATTTGGAATAGGTACAATGTTGCATGATCGAGAAAGATAGATCATGTGGTGTCTATGGTTTATGTAGGTACTGTTCATCCATTGAGAAGACTGGGTATGTGGTTCATCTTGTATTATTATTAGAGCCCTATGTATTTATTTTCCATTATTTTATTCAGTATCTGGTTATCCCAATTATAAACCAGTGCCTGTATGTTTAAATATTTTGAGTCTATATCCAAAAATAAATTTATTATAGTCATTTGAGTTATCTAATTATCTATACAGACTCTGATGTTCAAGAATATTCATATGTTTAGTTTATTTAATTCATTACTATACTCTGATATGATATCCAAGTCTCCATAAATTATCCTTGTTGTCCCTCTCCACTAGTAGGAAGCCTCTGGTGTATGGGGAGGCATGCTTGAGGCCTTGTTCCAGGATGGATTGAGTGATAGGTTGGGTCAGCCCTGGCCAGTTCATGACAAAAATATCTATGCACTATAAGTGTTATCTGAAGAGATTAAAAATTTACCCATTTCATTGGAGGGATATATAATTTTTATTTCAACACATTAAATCATTTCATGTACATGAATAAGTGTTCCACATAGAAAACATACATAATTTTATCCATGTAATATTAACCATAGAAATAAATAGGTTTCATGAGTATTTCAAAAAAACATGACCATAAAAAATCAATAAAATATGGGGGATTTTTTTTCAAATGTACATATCCATAGTTAACAGATAATAATTATGTGGCTATGGAAGTAGATTGAAAACCAATCATCAAAAAAAGATTACTTTAAACGGTACCACCTAAGAGATTCAAAATTAAATTTATTTGATACCATAGTTTTAATTTCTCATAATAAGAAAATAATATCATATAACTCAAGGGGTAATTCATGAAAAATAAATCTCATGAGTATAATCCCTTTTCAAAATGAAAATTTAAAATGAATAAAAAATGTAAAATAATTTTTAGAAAACACTATTAACATAATTGTAAAAGATGATGTAATGGGTTGTTTTCAAAATTCATTATGAAAAAGGTGAATTGAAATCATTTGATAACATTGAATTTAAAATTGAACGTAAATAATTGATTCATTAAAGATTCATTAAAGTTTACCTTTTGTAATTTTATAATGAAATATAAACAATTGATTATGAAATTGAATGAAACTAATTTTTAATACCATTTTTGAAACCCATGTCATGAAAACAATACATGAATTTATTTTTAAAATGGATTAAATAAAATTTTTATTTAAATAGTAAATAAATATTTCGTTTTATTTTAATTTTTAATGGAAACCGTTAGATTGATTATTAGAACAAGTAAATGGATAATAAACCATCATTTAAGATGATGAGAATTATTATTAACATAGTTTCATATTCAAGAAGGAAGATAAATCATCAGTAAATATTATTTGAATCAAAAGTTATTTCCCAATATAAAAATAGGGTATATAATCTTAAATTAATGATGAATCTAAAAGAGGAACATTATAAAATAGATTAAGTTATTGTAAAACATTATATTTTAGGGAATATGTCAATCATTTTCCAACGAAATGAATAAAACTTAATAGAAGTGAAGTTTCTTGGTTAAATAATAATTCATTATTCTTAATTTAATATGGGTAGTATTTAGTTCATAAAAATGAATATTGGGGTATAATATCAAAGAACGCCTCAATTAAGTGTGATTGAGATGGAAACCCTTACCATTTATCCTTATTTCCTTGAACGTTCGCAAAAATCTTATAAAAAGTATAATATCACAGTTACTTATCACAAAAACATAATAAAAACTATTAATATTTATAATCCTTATTTATATTTATTCTTTATAGGTATATTAATACGTTTTAACCTATTTCCAAAATCTGCTATCGGTAATCTTGATCGTTTTGAACGAGTTTTATAATAGTGGTGTCATTATTTATTCAACATTAAAATTTAATCATTTATATACCATTAGTGGTACTGGATTTTATGATTTCTAATTATTTACATAGTTATAATTTCATTACAATGTTTTTTTGACTATGATCCGGGAAGGTGAAATCGACGATGACCATGTTTTAGTTATTTTAAACAAAATAATGGTGGTATCGTATTTGTTTAGTGTAATATAAATTTTACTTTTCCAAAAGAAATATATATTAATTATTTAACTATTTTTATAATATACTATCAGTATTAAATCACTTATAGTCCTCCATGATATTACATTATATTATTGTTTAAGTTGGTGGAAAAATCAACCCAAATAAAAACATGGAATAATTTAATGGATGGTTTTGAAGTGGTTAAGTGGTAATATCATTATGAATATATAATAATGATTTTAAATTTATTTTAATAGTTTTATGTTTCATAATTTCAAATAATTATAAGAAAAATTAGTGGATATAAAAAAACTAGATTTTTTGAAATATTTTTTTCTCATAAAACGCTCATTTTAGACAGGTGCATTTATAACGGTTATCTATTTCTCAAAATAATAATAGGGTTTCCTATTTATATTACAAAAAAAATTAATAAGGAATTGTATTTATCCATTTAATAAATTCTTTTAGACATCCATGATATTTGGTAATGAAAATGAAATACATTGCTTTATAAAGGTGGTAATCCGTGCATACACACGGTTGATGTGTTTGTAATTCTTCAAGGGAAAAGAAGAAAATTGGATAATAAACATTAAATCATCTTAATAAAACTAATTAAAAATAAAATAATAATTTCACTATATAGTAATGAAAACTTTATAATTTAGAAAACTGATATATGAATGAAGAAACTTTAGGAAAAATAAGTACTCAAGTTGGGATCTTTGAGTTTTCCTGAGATATTTCCACATAAATGGAGAGATTATGATAATTCCATTTGACCAGAAGCTTATATAAAGAAATTATGATTCTATAATAATTTATAAGGTATGGTTATAAAGATTGAAAAAATATGTATTCTCTTTAATGGATGGTTTAAGTCCCCTTTTATAAGTGGTGATAATGGAATTTTTGTAAATACCCATTACGTTACAATAAAATCGTTAAATTATTATAGGATAAGGGATCCAAAAATGATCAATAATGGAGTGGGGTATATGATATTGTATATAATACCTCAAAACAACAAATATAAAGACGTTTTTTATTTTTTCATTCCCATTACCCATAGATGTATTAATTTTATCATTTTACATTTTACAGAGGTTGCTAGATTTTACCTAAGATAGTTATCCTTTATTCTAAAAAAATATAACTTCCATTATTAAATTATTTAGTATTTAAAATTTTAAACATCAAATCTATTCATCAGGAAAAAATTTTATGTGTATGAAAAATTAACTTTAACATTAGCAAATACCTCGTAAAAACTTATTTTTAAGGAAAGTGTATTTTTAAGATTAAAATTTATGTGTATAAAAGAAATTAACATTTAAGTTGATTTTGTTGATAAAATTTTATTATAATAAAATAATAATTTTTTTGGAAGTGAAATATATAAGAAAAATTTTTAAAAAAATAAATTATGTTAAAATAAATTGAAAAAAATAATTTTTTTGAAAAATAATACTTAAGTTGTTAATCATAGGTTTTAAAAATTCATAACAGTATTTTGAAAAGTATATAATTAATTTTTAAATGAACTTCTGATTATTAAATTTTTTAACTTATACTTCTTAAAATAATCAGAGAAATTATGTTATTAGTAAAATTGTATTGTTCATTATTAATCTAAAAATTAGTTATTTCATTAAAAGTAAAATAAATGATTACTAATATAAATTTGAAACTATAAATAAAAAATGTAATTATTTTAATATAATTAAGATTTCAAATTTATTTGTTTAGTTTAAAAAAAATATTAAAAAAATATTTTTATTGAAAAATAATCATTCTTTTTCTTTAAAAGTTGAAATGAAAAATAAGTAACATAAATTTCATAAATAAATTATTAAATTTATAATTTCATGTTTATATCATCATAATTCTTAGATACATGTCCCCCCAAGATCATTGTGTAAAATCTTTTCTTTGGTGGTTGTTGATGGCAGTTATTCTATTAAAATAGATCTTGTGAAAATCTCCATAGGATTGAATTTCTCTAGAATATGATTTAGTTCATTATGTAATTATTTTAGTTCCTCTTATTATTTTTCTATATATAACACACTCAAAGCTACCTCATTTCCTATGATCATTTAAATAATATTCTTGTAAGAAAATTTTTCTACATAATTCCATTTCATATATACATATATTTCCTAATATATTCACTATTTAACGACAATATTACAATAGAAAAATTTTACTTTAATATAATGATTTAATGTTTTTTGGTTTTTTCTTTGAAAAAAGTTATCAATAAAATATTTATTTGAGGAAAAATATATTCCAAAATATTGGGGTGTCGAAGTTGGAGAAAAAATGAAAAAATCATGAATTATATATGCATGGACCTGTGATATTAGTTATTCCATAAATAGAATTGACTGAAAAGAGGAATCAAGAGATCCATACACAGCAAAGTTCACATATCATTGGGAATTGAGGTAGTGAATCATAATAGAAACTGAATGTTTCCTTGGTCAACTTTGTTCTCCCCATAAATATTAGACATTGGTGAAACCAGCTTTACTAGAAGATAACTGTGAAGTCTCATCTATAAATATAAGGGCTATGTTCACTTTAAAATAGACTACATGAGATATAATATTTTTAGATTTTATATGATTATAAATTTTTTAATATTTATCCTTCTTGATTAATGCTACATACAAACCTTTTTAATCATTTTTTTGGTTTTTGTTATTCTTCAATTCTTCTATTTTTAAAACTCTTTTCTGGAGGTGTCCTATCGTTGCTTGAATTGGATTCCTTGTTTTCTTAGTTATAGATACCAAAAATATGTGCGTATTTTATAATTTCAATTGTTCTAGAAATAAAAAGTGGTATTAATTCTCAACTATAGCATTTAGTATATCTGGACCCTTGTCGTGTGTTTTATATACCAGTTTAGCATCATCATTCTACCATCAGGATTGTGGGAATATTTTTATTAGAAGTTAATAATCCATATTATTGTTTTAATTGATTTGGTGTTAATTTTTGTTTAATGGATGGAGTTGGATGAGGGTATGGTCAATATATATATTTTTTGGAATGAATTTTTGTTTCTAAAAAATGACGATAGAAATTTATCTACATTACAAGGATATGGATATTTTTTATAGGATTAAAAAAATATGTGGTTAATGATTCAGAATGGAAAAAAGGGTTGAAAAGAAATAATTTGGGTTTATTTTGATTTGACTGGTTAGGAATTTAGCTTTTTTAATCTGTGAATTCAAGATGGTTTGTGAAATTATTTCAACAACGGACAACATGTATTAAAATACAAAAACTATAATGAATTTTTTTATGATGAGAATAATATTTTTCATGATTGTTTCAGATGGAAAGTCTATATAACATCATTTCAATGACATCAACAAATTTTAGATTTACTTATGATATTTTTGTATGAATTATATTGGGCTACTGTTATTTTTGATTCATATATCAACCCTTACACTAATTATATATAGTGGTTACTGGATTGATAAAATATAGCGGTAAGAAATAATTATTGATTAGGATTTTTAAGATCTAATTCTAAATGATAAATTTCTATGGTTGAAACTCTAGGATTTTGTTGAAAATGTTTTAAGTGGATAATTTATGGGGATTTCCATTGTAATTTATAAAATAATTAATAAAAGAAGGGGTTAATGTCTTAATAGTTTTGTTAATGTTAAAATCATAAACTAGAATTGTGTTAAAAAAGTCTGTTTGAAGTAATATTTTATGGGATAATGGGTTAATTCGGGATGATTCAATTTTACAATTTCATCCACAAAAAATATTTCAAATGATATGTGTGGTATATTTCTATGTGTCCCAAGTCTACTTTATTAATTGAATATTAAATATAGGGATTCCTTTCCCTCTATATTTTATAGGATCAACCTTAATAATTATACTTATAAAATATTAAGTAAGCTTCATGACATAGGTGATGAAACTATTGAGATAAATAAAAAATTTGGTGTTACCAGTTAAAATCATAATGAGTTTTTTTTGGAATTTCAAGGAGTGTGTGAATACCAATGCAATGGAATAATTTTATTTTTTAAGTGAACTAGTCAATGTGGATTTATTTAAATCATTTTTTGATGGTTTATTGAAAGTTACATTCTATTCCCTAGAGGTGTCCAAAGTAGTGAAAGTGTCATGACCCGTCCTCGGGACCCGTGCCGTGACTACCCCAAGCCCGCCTTCCATAGGCCAGGGGCTGGCGACTAGCACCAAGGCGTAAATACCGGTAAAAAGGGAAGGCATTGCCTTTGTAAAGTAAACAAACACCACAGAGCAAGAAAGCAGTAGAAGTAAACACTAAGTAAAAATTGAGTACAATAGTAAGTGTGGAAAATTAAGTGGGCCAGTATACAAACCCAAAATGAAAGTAAAGTACAACTGGAAAGGCAAAATAGTAACTGAAAAGTGAAGCCACATCGCCGAGCTGTCCACTGGAAATCCCACCTGGAGAGTGGCAACAGATAGCCTCCACTGATCCTCAGGTCCAACCGACCGCTCTGAGTATGTCCCGCCCAGTGGTCCACCTCCATGTACAGTCCTGTTCTCCAAGCCTCAACCACGATCAGTGATGTCTGTCACCTGCAACCAACACATTGTAGTGCGGGCATAGCCTATGCATAGGTGAGTATAAGCTACTTAGTAGGGACCCTGAGACCCCCGAGGGTCTCCCAGAATACACAAAGGATAATCCACAAAGGAAAGATACAATCACGAAGTAACATCCGACACCGCTTAGGTATATGCCCATACATAAACCTAAGTAATCAATTCTCGCTCGGCTCCAACATCCGAGCTGAAGTACAACCCAGTCCACCCAGGAAAGCAAAACGTAAATCCACACAGGATAGCACAACACAATACAAAAAGGAAAGTAAACAGGATACACTTATTTGTATGACGATAAAGATGATAAGATATTTCCACTGATTCATCTAAGCCGTTGGACCCACAAAGGATCGATAGGTACTAACCCCCGCAATGACCCACAAAGGATCTGACCCACAAAGGATCGATAGGTAACTAACCCCCGCAATGACCCACAAAGGATGTGACCCACACAAGATCGATAGGTAACTAACCCCCACAATGACCCACAAAGGATCTAACCCACATAGGATCGATATGTAACTAACCCCCGCAAAGACCCACATAGGATCGGACCCACACAGGATCTGTAGGCGCTAGCCCACACAGGACCACTGAGGGTTGACCCACATAGGATCGGACACACACAGGATCGGTAGAACTGATCCACAAAGGATCGATGAGTGTTATAGTCGTCGTTGAATCCACTGAGGATCTCTGCACAGTCGTCGTCAAATCCACTGAGGATCTCTGTACAATCGTCCTCGTCGACATCGCAGTCGCAGTCAGCACTAGGGTTCCCGCACACAGCAAGCTCGCTTGGGAGGGTCCGCTCCATGAGCCGAGCGGCTGATACATCAACTGACACATAGTCCAGAGTTGGTGTATCCAAAAGTTCAGTATCGTCAACAGGAAATGAACGTCGCAGACGGCACGTCAATCGGACGCTCAGTCTGAGAGTTATTGGCTTTTTCATCCTAGGGGCCCGATTGGTTTTTAAGGAAAAAAACTCGACCGTACGCCACATGCATCCAAACCTTGAGTGGAGTAAGCCAAAATATCCACCTCACTAAGAGGAATCCATCAAAGTCGATGGTACGTCAATCAGACGTCCGGAGCTCAAGATATAAGCGTTTCCACTCCGAGGACCCGGTTGGTTTCGTGTACGAACTAACCTGGCCAAACCCCATGTACTCCGAAACCTTGAGTGAAATATTCTGAAACGACCGCCGCGATCCAAGGATTGCATCACCGCTGACGGTATATCGATCGGAGGCTCGTATCTCAAGATAAAGGCAAAAGACTGAGAAGGTCTGAAAACGGGGGGGTCTGGGCCCG
This sequence comes from Viscum album, assembly GCA_963277665.1. NCBI lineage: Eukaryota > Viridiplantae > Streptophyta > Magnoliopsida > Santalales > Viscaceae > Viscum > Viscum album. The sequence goes on from OY728141.1 coordinate 481,524,481, forward strand.
GCCCGACCGGACCCAATCCCTGGGTCGGCCCGAACTGGGTCGACCCGACCCGGGTTTGGGTTCGGGTCCGACCGTGATGGGCGTGACCCGGCCCGGCCGGGGTGGCCCGGCCCAGCCTGGGCACGACCCGGCCCAGCCGGCGCGGGCGCGGCCCGACCGCTAGGGGACGGCTCAGCCGGTGACGGCCGAGCGGCGTGGGGGGCGTGCTGCCCCCGCATGAGAGTACCGCAGCCCCGCGTGGGGCCGCCCTTGCCCGTGGACACGGCATTCGGCCGCGTCTTGTCTCTCGCCGGACCTACGCGGTCGCGGGTCTGCAGGCTGCCGTCGCGGCTTCAGTAGTGGTGGTTCTCCTCGGAGGAATGCCGGGCACCGCCGCCTTTCGCCGCCAGTGCTGCCGTGCCGGCGTGGCGTGCTGGCGGTTTGTTCCGCGGACCATCGGATGAGTTCTGGTGGTCGGAAATCCTTGTCGTCTTCACCAAAAGTCCTCCTGGGGTCCGTCCTTCACTGCGAGGACCCTGCATCGCCTGTGCGGTCTGCTTGGTCGACGTTCGCCATTTCACACACCAAGAACGAAAGGGGCGGTGGGTTTGGACTTGTTCATTTGTCCGCACCCAACACGTTAACAATTTAAAAGTCTCACAACAATATTAATAATGATACTCTGCGGGTATAAATCACAAAGATTCAATAAAACAGACCCCTACCTCATCGTTGTCGTCAGACGAGTTCTTCGCGGAATTGACCATTGCGAAAGAAGAGGATCGTCGCGTCGCGGAAGGGCGTCACGTCATCGCGGTATACAGCATCGCATCGATGATCTCCGAGGGTCAAAGAAAACACACAGATTTAATTTCCTGAATTAAATCTGTGTTGAGGATAAAATCCACAAAGGAAATTTAAATGATCCGTAATCTCCTACCTCAAGCAGTTGAATGAAGATTTGTCGCAAGGAAGTAATGCCACAGAAGAATGTCGGGGGAGGAGAATCATCGGCGTTGCGGTGCACGGCGTCGCATCTTCGATTTCCGAGGGTTCGGCATTCTTCGTCGCCTTTCGTCGATGGCCGGCATTCTTCACGTTCTTCGCGTTCTTCACGTTCTTCGCGTTCTTTGCGTTCTTCGTGTTCTTCGCGTTCTTCGCGAAGGAGGATGAAGATACAGATTCTCCAAATCCTCTCAACAAGAAACCCGTCAAAAAAAGGTTGTTAGTCTTATTTTGATATTATGCCAACAGTTTGAAAAACAGGTTAAGAAATGAACCATTAATTTGGTGAATTAATGGTAAGGACTTAACTGTCCATTTAATAGGGGCGTTAAGAGTTTTAGAAAACTCACCAGTTGACTTTCATTAAAGAGGAGTTTTTGCGGGTTCGTTACTTAAAGGAAAAGAAACTATGGGGCTCGTGTGGGCCCCATCTCACAAATATCCTACCAAGAGGGTATGATATTTTGGGTCCCACCCTATTCGCTTCAACTCATCTTAAGCAGCTTTAAGTGGCTTTAAGTGAAATACAATAAAGTTGTCGCACCATTTTGTTTTATTTTCTTCACTTAACCCCAAAATTTAAAAACCAAACCCGAGAAAATGCAACTCTAGAAGAGGTGTTTCTAAGAAAATACCGGCGCTGAAATTCCATCGAGGCCCTCAGAATTTGATTCCGAGCACCGGTTCAAAAGTTAGAAAAACCCGCTCGTTTGTTCACTAAACGTAGTCGAGCCAAACTTCGGAAAATGATTCTGGGCACACTGGGCCTCAGAATCATGTGCCGTCAGAAACTGAGTTCTTGTAAAATTCCAAAGAAAATTAAGAAAACAATTTCCTTGAAATTTACGGGTCTTTACAGAAATATAGATCATTTTATCTGACACGAGATTTGGATGGATCAATCCATTTTATATAAACAAAATCTAGATCTGTAAGTTTCTTGCATGAAAAAATTCTCCATATAAGTGAGAAAGACATGATAGTTATATATTGGAAATATATATTTATACAAGAAATAATGGAGTATGAAATTCTTAAGAATAATATTCTGAATAAATAAAATATGGTTTCATTCATAATGGATTTAAATGAATGCAAGGATCAAAAGTTTTATCTTGTTTATATGATCATATATCGGCCTACTCCAATCCATTATCATTTAGGGTAAATTTACTTTGAAACATTTATTAGTTATGTGGAATAGAAGTTATGGTTGTTATTTATCAAGAATAAGCCTAATGTTTTTGTAAAAATCATTTTGTAGAGTGAAATGGTGGAATGGGAGACTAAAATAAAGTTAAAATGCGTAAGGTTGGGAAATGGTGGGGAATACCAAAGTAGGGAGTTTTAGATGTTTTACTTGTGGAAAGACACAAAGTTCAAAAATAATTTGATGATAAAACATTAATAAAATATTTTAATGGAGTGGATGAATAAAACAATTATTGAGAGGGAAATAAGAATGAGTTTTTTTATATACTTTACTAATTAATTATTAATAGAGGTTGTGAAATATGATCTCAATGTGGTGAATAAATTTCATTCTTCTCCATTAGGATGGAAATATTTTAAAAAAAACTGGTCTATAAATAATGTAACATTATCCATATTTAATTTCTTGGATCACTCACCCATATCCATGTTGATTAAATGTAAAAGGACATATTATATGATAATTCTCCAGTAGAATTATTTATATTTATGGAAATGAAAAGTTCAGATCTAGATTCTGGGATAACAAATTATCAAATATAATTATAATAAAAAATGTTCATTTTAGTGAGGAGATGTTATTGAAGGAACAAAACCATGTGATAGTTATTGTTTATAATAATGAATCCCTACACATTAAGTTTATCATAATTAATTTATGGAAGTTCTGGTTAGTTCTTGTAGTTTTATTATTCTAAAAACACCAGTATGTCAAAAGATGTTTCATATTCAAGTCATATTCTCTTGATGTTATATTTCCAATAGGTATTAAATATATTATGGACTCTGTCATATCAAGATAGATCTCAATATGATTGTTCTTTAGAATTAGCGATTCTTGAGAGAGTAGTGCCATATGTTTAGTTTTATAGATCTACTAAGATTCAGTGAAAAGTGTAGCAGTTTAAAAGTTAATTTCACTACATTCTTCAAATATATGGTGGGTAAATTGAAACATTAAAAGTTGTTGAAACTCATATTGATATAATTTATAATGATTCTTTCAAGTAGGATGAAATAAAGTCCTTATATATTTCCAATAAATAAGAGATAACAAAATGACATACGGGTAAAAGAATTCTTTTAAAAAATGGGCATATTGAAAGAATGAATAAGTATATGATAGAAAATGGTAATTGTAAAGTATTTTATTGATAAGATTTTAATAAATATATGGTTCTGATTTCATAGAAATATTTTCTCGAGTTATAAATAATAAAACTATTCATATTGTACATGTAATGGTTTTGATGGAAGGTTTACATTGCAAACAATTAAATATTAAAATTACATTCCGTGATGGATATATGGATTATGTTTTTTACATGGAGTGGATAAAGGGTTTTCTGATGAAATATAATGATAACAAAGTGTGTCATCTCAAATATACTTTGTATGGATTAAAACAGACAACTAGAACATGGAACTAGTTGTTCAAGACATTAATGATTAAATCAAATATATAATATATAGAAAATGAACAAGCATTTTTCTATCAATTATACACTATATGACCTAAAATGACCATTTGAATCCTTTTAGACAATAACAAGTAATAAAATCCTCAATAACAATTATTTTAAAATCAATTTAAATAAAAATGACAACAAAATTCCATTTAATGTTAATATATTTATATATATACAAACTAATTTTAAAAACATTTGAAAAAATTAAAATGATAGGATATTTAAACTCCTTTAATTTTTATGATATTTTGTTTTATGAAACCCTAAGTTTAATGTCTCAAAATATCCTACTGTCTTTTTCATTCGACCACATTCCATGACCACATTCCCCTTCTTTGGCTACATTCTATCTCTCTCAATCAATTTTTGACAGGTTTTTATGTTTTTACTCATGTTTCTCCCATGTCCTCATTCCACCACTTACCCACTCCTTGAGTCACACTCTTCATACCTCTCATAAAATCTTTAATCTGATAACTATTGTATTACCTATATTGGTTATGGATATACTTCCTGAATCCTTGTTCTTTGTGATATATGAACTATTATTTTAATTTTCTAATATATTTATTTGATTATATTTAATATAGATTTAATTTAGATAAAATTATTTTTGTTTATTAATACATGATTTCATGTTATTATATAAGTTTATAAGTTTTTATTATATTCATTTTTATTAGTTTTTTCTTATTTTGAATTTATGCTACTTATTTTGTTAAAATTTAATGTTAAATTTTATTTTTTCTATATGTACAAGAAGTTTGTATACTTCTTTTTATATTTGGAATTATTTAAAATTGATAGGATTTTAGTGAAAAATATATAGATTCTATAAGTGCATATATGTTTATATTTTTTAAATGATATAATTATATTGTTACATGTTTGTGTATATGTTTATAAGCTTACAAATATATTTACATATGTATACATGATTTTATGTTTATATATTTACATACATTTTTAAATGATTATATATGTATATATATTTATATATATTTGTATACATATATATGTTTATACATTTTTAGAATATACATAATCCACAAATGTATATATATATACTTATATTATTTGATATATATATATATATATTAAATTTAAATACACATTAATATATATATATATATGTTTCAAATATATATATTTATCATAACAACCCAAACTTTGTTTCTCGTATCAATAAAATAACTGATGTTTTACAATGAAAATTTTGTTATTAATGCCATATAAATACATTTACATTTCATAAGAGCATTGCACATCATGAAATAATATTCATAACAATAGATAAAAAAATATAAGGAGATAAAAAAATAGAAAAATTCACAGACTAATGAAAACTTCAAAGGCTAGAATTCTCTAATGAATATCACACCTACTATAAAATGGGTAAAAAGAAATAAAAGTGTTAGGGATATGATATACATTATCAATGTGGTGTAGAAAATTTTAAAGGGATGTAGTTAATGATGAGACATGAAAATTAAGTATTACTTATAGTGTTCAATGGGATGTGTTCCCATTTGGATCTGACTGTTACTTTGCTGTTCAAATGTGACTTTTATACAACCACTAAAATAATAATAATAGAAAATAAAATAGTAAAATATCAATTTAAAAGTAAATTAAAATGTATTATATAGAATAATTATATTTTTATATACTCTTTAAGAATCAATAATTATGATATTATAAATTTTAAAAATATTTAAAGTGAATATATAATCTATTTTCCTTTAAAAATGAGATTAATAGAAAATATGAATTTTTTATTGAAAATAATTATTTCTCATGCATATGATTTTTTATAAAATAAAAATTATCTTTGATATCAACACATCATGACTAGGTTAGGGTTAAATTTTTAGGATTTTTTAAAATAAATTATATTTCAGTGAATAGAAAAAAAATAAAGATTTGTGTTTTTTTTTGGTTTTATAACTTTTTAAATATAAAAGAATAATTTAATAATTAAAATAGGTTAATATAAATCCCAAAATAATTTATTTCATTTATATAATTTATTTTAATGAATTAAAGTGATTTTCTAAACCTATAAAGAATTTTACAAATTATAAGATGAAAATTAATATTTTTAAAAATAATATTTTGTAGAAATATTACTTTCTAATACAAAATAATATATTAAAACTTTTATTTTTGTTGTATTATGTTAAATATTGAAAACCATGACTTAAATTTCAGAGATTATGAGATAAAACCATGAGTATGAAAATGGTTTTCCATTTTCCAAAACGAATATTTCAAGGGGCTATATTTGAAAAATAATAAACAATTATCCTCACATAGATATTAATACACATCGCTACACACTATTTCATTCAAATAAAATCCATTGAATAAAAATTTAAACTCATTTTTCAATATTTATCATCTTTTTAAGGGATTTTTTTGGGTTCCAATGAACTATCCCCATGCTTTATGAAGTTATCTCGCATGTAAAGAATTCTCTTCATTCCTTTTTTATGCAAGTAAATAATTTTTATTTAGTATTATAATTTTAATGTTATAATGTTTTCATTCAATTATAATAATTCTATTACAATCCAAATGATGTTCAATCACTCAAATACTTCAATTATCTCTCTTTAATATTGTTTTATAAACAACTTGTATACATTTTATTTTGCTGGAATCATTATTTGATGTTCCCATCACACCATTTCATATTTTTAATACCCAATACAATTTTTATTTAATAGTATACAAATAGATTTATTTATAATTCTGTTATTGGGGATTTTCATCTATGAAACCCTCATTCCCTTTTGATGTGTTAAAAATAAAGAAAATTTCAAATTTTTTAACACCTATGTACTTAATGATTTTATACAAAACTCATTATATATTCTCTATTGATTATTACTGAAAAAATTTATTATTATTTCTGTGGAATATATGAATTAAAAAATATGAAGGGTGTTCCCTAATATACCTCCAACTTGTTGGGTATAAAACTAATCTTTAGAGATGACATGTCTTTATAAAATGTTTTATGAAACCTTGGTGATAAACATTAGTGATATGCTTATGGATTTCTCATTTTTTTTGTTATAAACACATTTCCATGTTTTCTAACATATAATTTTGATTTTTATTTCATGTTATTCCTCATACATTATCCGTGATAATCCCTCATGTAGCATTTTATTTTTTATCTCTTACTGGGATTTATGATCACCCTTTTATATTGATGTTTGTCCCTAGGAAAACATTTGTAGGGAGGTAAAATAAGAATGAATAATAAATGAGTCTTAAAAAATTATTAATTAATGTTTTTGTTTTTTTCCCTTATGCACATCAAGACTTATGTAGATATTTTCCAAGACAAAAAAAATCAATAGTTCCTTTGACATTGTTAATGTAATATTTTGTCATGTATTTATGTTAAAAATCATATATTTCAAATGTGGGTAGAAATATTTATATTTTTAAATATTATATGAAATACATTTATGTCTTTTTCACATGTTTTCAATTTATATATTTGAAATTAATATTTTTATATCATTATTTTTTTCATTTTATATGTATATATATATTACATTTATATGTTTTGTATTTATATTATTGTATATTAATTAAATGTTTAAAAGTGTATGTTTGTTTTCTTATATGTATTATATTTATATTCTTATATTTTTTTAATGATTTTATATGTGTATATAATTATAATCTATATTATTTAAATGTTTATTTTTATATATATTACATGTTTTAAATTTATAAATTTTAAAATTATTTTTTATATTATATATATATGTGTGTGTGTGTGTGTGTGTATTTATTTGTTTATTTATCTATTTGATTTAATATATTCATAATTTTTATTTTTGTTTTGGTTAATTAAATGATCATAATTAGATAAATGAATGTAGAAGAAGTGTTTAATTGGAGAAAGGGGTTGATTATTTCTTGGAATTCTGTAAGTTGAATATTGAGAAAAGAGGCGTATTTTTCAATCCATGTATAATATTTTTGAATACGAGAAATTTAGAGTTCATTGAAATCGAATAACATGTGTTTTTCTAGTGTTGTAATCAAAATTATATATGATACAACTAGAATGGTGAAATAAAAATGACGATATGATCTATCATTGATGAGATATTTAGTATGAGATTGGGGATCTTTGTGATGAATTAATTTATTATATAGGCATTGAACACATTATAAGATTATCAAGTATTAAATTATTGAATAAAGGTTATAAAAATACATTGTTACCATATAATAACAAATATATAGTATTATTAGTACTACTGAGATTAAGTAATATAAAATATACAAATGACTGGAATGAAAAATCAATCATTGAACTGCATAAACTTTTGAAAGAATGATATCAAGAAGGAAATAAGAATCTATATTCCAATTATGATTCAACAATAATATTTATAAAGGTATTAGTGTATAATAAAATACAATCTTTTCCAAAAAAATATGTTTTGTATATGAAGGAGTATGAAGGTTTATCAAAATGTCTTAAATGTGGGACATGAAGATATAAATTGGATGTGAGATACAACAATGATTCATTTTCAATGATAGGAAAAAACCCACCTCCTAATATTCTATTTTTCCATCCAATAATTCATCATTATAATAATTTATTTTCAACTAAAAATGATTTAAAGATATGATATGGAATATATATGAAAAAATCATTTATTGAAACCAACACTTCTATTCAAAATCACCATAATGGATGATATTTTATCAATTTGTTTTCTTTTCGAAATGAAGCTAGAAAAATACTAATCGTATTTTTCACAAATGTAATGAATCTATATTATATCCTTAATAGGAAATATAGTTCAGGAAATTTTATTTTAATAGTTTATAATATATGCCCACATATATGTGTAAAGACAAAAAATGTTATAATGATCTTGATGATTTCTCAACCAAATCATCCTAGATATTATATTGATGTTTTAATGATTTATATTATTGATGATTTTAAATATCTATAGGTGTACGGTCTTAAAGCATTATATATATAAAAAATATTATTTTTATTTAAATATTTCGATAATGTTCACCATAAATGTATTTTCTATGTATAGAAACTTGTCTTGATATAGTGTTAAGGGACATAAATAGTATCAATTTATTAATGAAGGTACTTCACATCATCAACTTCTCATATGTAGAAACTTATTGTACATGGGTTATCATTGATTTTTTAATTTATATCCCTTATTGAAGATTAAAAAAACATTTACTGGTTTAAAAGATTATGAATTTACCCCAAAATCATTGTTAACAAAATTATCTTATATGATTATCAATCACATAAATATCATATTCGGGATGAAATAAATCTCATGGCATAAAATATTACATGGAATAAATGAATCTTATTTGATAAACCTTATTTGAGTATTTTGGATGTAATAAATCATATTTATGTTCTACATGTTGAGAAAAAATATTTAAAATCCTGAATTTTTTTTTGAAAATAAATGGAAAACAAAAGATAGATTTTATGAAATATTTGAATTAATATCAATGAATATTAATTTCATGTTAGATCTCACACTAAAAGGGAAATTAAAATTTTTAACTATGTCTTATCACATGTTAGTCAAGAAATACAATATGAACTTCTATCAATGTTTTCATAGTATTAAAGTACCTAGTGGGTATTCATAAAATGTGAAATTTTTTTATCATTAATGGATTTTAAATAAATAAGAATGAAATATCATATTTACCATGTATTTAATAAAAAAAATACTATTGGTTGCACTTCAAAATATATTTTTTATGATTTTAAGAAATCCATTCTTTATTTTTTCTAATTTTCCATTCTATTAAAAAAATCATGAATCTAAATTTATTATATTTATTAAAAAATGATGTTTCCTTATAAATTTTTAAATGGATATGTATTTCTCACCATCATTTCTAACATAGATTTTCATCTTGTAAAGCATTTGGTGAGATAAATACTATTTTAAGTGTATCTAAAATCATAGGAATAATTGATAAATAAATAAAAATATTGGGAAAGATAACACATAGACAATAATCTTTTTTTTAATGGGATAACAAAATTATTTTATAATTATTTTGTTTTGGATACTTTCTATGTGTTTACAAAGATTACTGACATATGTGGTCGATAAGATATGTTAAAAATATTCATAAAATACATATTAGATGTTTTTATAGTAGATAATATCTTGGAACCTATATTACACATTGTTTTATATATAATTAAAATGAAGAATCGATTTACATTTTATATATAGAAATATAAATTATAGTGATTTAATTTATCACTTATCTAATTTTGTATCATCACACTCTTTATATTAAAAATAAGAGATGTTTTGTTTATAGTATTATTAGTAAAGAATAATTTTTAATTAATTTATAATACATTAGATATTCTATAAAGTTAAATATATATCTGAAATATTTTCTAACATAAAGAATAATTAATGGTTTCTTATATTACATTTCTAGTAAAAATAACTATATAATTATTAATTATTTATTATTCTAATTTCACTCATGTTTAACTTTTTATATTTTATTAAACCTTAGATGTTATGGGTATTCTACTCACATGAATATACAACATAGTAGGTATTCTCTTTATTAAGTGATGTTCATGAAATTTTTCCACATTGGATAAATTCATAATATTTTTTCTATTCTATTACTTCTTAAATTTTAATATATTTCAAAGTATAAAATATTTTTTAATTAATATATGAACAAATGTCATATATGGTGTTTAAAAGGTTTCATTTATTGAAAAAAATACCAATTAATTTAGTTATGTTTGAGTGTAAGTAGTTATCATTTTTATCTGTTAATACTTATTTTGTCTTAAATATAAATATAGTTCTTAATATTTTCATTTTATTTCTTCCAAACCAAAATTTCATCGTAAAATTGGTATTTTTGAATGTTTCTAATTTATTTTTTGATTCATTTTTTTATTATCATGACTAGGATGACCACATATTTTGAAATTTTTATTTCCATTAAAACATTTATATTTTAAACTAATATTTATTAATTTTAATTTTATAAAATATATATTTTATTGTATAATTTTTATGATGTTTCATTATATTAAAAAGATGAAATAATCTATAGGTATAAATATTTTATGACAATATTATAGGATTAATTAATTTGTAAGTGAATATCTAATTCATTCTTTTATATACATTATCTTGGTAAATGAATATTCATTACAATTTTCATTGATACATTATAATTATTTATGGTTGAAAATTATTTTTATCTATTGGATTTGTTGTTATAGTGCATGATTTTTTTTATTTCTGTATATTTTTTCAAAATAATAATTATTTTTCAATTTCAGTTTTCATCAAAATCAATGTTGAAAGTTACTTCATTCATCTATTATTATAAAAATTTATTTTCAACATCAATATTTATGAAAACTTATGTTAAAAACACCTCGATATATAAATTTATATGATATATATAATTTGAGACATTTAAAGTCACATTGGACCACATTTTCAAATAATTATTTTTGAAACTATAATTTTTACATTGGTTGTATTCACATATCATTTTAGAGAATGTTAAATATGAAAAATAACCAATGTCAAATGGGTTACTTTCCAGTAGTGAATATAAGAATATATAGAGTAATATAGATCATTTATGTTACCCAAAGGTGTTCCATGATAATAGTTATATCATTAATATTATTTATATGGATAATAAGAATTTATCTAGATCGTAAAAGGAAAGGATTTAGGAGATGATGGTTGAATTGTCCATGTGTTTTGACATGAATGATCTCAGTTCTACACAATGGATTTTGCGTATGAAAATTATAAGGGACCTAAAGTCTGAAATTTTCTTCCCAACTCATTTTTACTACATGAGGGATTTATTGGGAATGAGTGAGTCATATCCTATAACCACTCCCTTAGTCTCATAAATTATATTGAGCTAATATAAATAGTCTATAATTGAACAAGAGGATTCATACATTTCAAAAGATCCATTTTATCCATATATAAAAAATATTGAAGTGATTGATTGTTTTTATAAGCCTTAATATTGAAAATATAGTGGGATTTTCTAGTAAATTCATGGGTTATCCTATAAGTGATAACTAATAATTTTTATTGAAAATAATATGATATCTCAAAGGATTAAAAAACATGTCACACAATTTTAGAACAGATGAGCCATTATACGAGTATTCAACTATAGACGTTGTGAAGGATGTGAACTCATCGAGTATAACCACTATCTATTCATCCACTTAAAAAGAATAAGCTATGAGTTTTATGTTAGGACTTCAACCTATGGTTTCACTTTCAATAACAGAGGAAAATTACATTATACCAACTCAATATCAGAATGAGTTTATATGGTTGAAGAGTATTTTATAGGATCTTTGAAAAATAAAGAAGTGGTAATGTTTTCTATGATTCAAAACTGTGATTCACTTAACCATTAATCTGATATTTCAGTCTAGAATAAATAATATTCAATTGAACTATCACTTCATATGATAGTTATTTAATAAAAAAGTGCTGATAATGTGAACAGTTGATGGAGTTTGAAATATATATGATAATTTAAAAAGCTAATAGTATTGAAAATTATAGGTTGTTGACATGCCTTAGTGTTTCTTGTGTATCTAGAATTATTTTAGGGGAAATATGTTTCGAAAAATTGAGTATGGAGAGAAGAATAGATTTATAGATGCAGTAGAGGACTTGATGGTGTAGCTTAAAAATTATCCTCACGTGGGGAATTTTTTGGTATATTCATGTAAAATAATTTGTGCACATATTCTATTTACCTCTAAAATGTGTGATTCTGAATGCATAGAATATAACCAGATAGAGGTGATGGTGCAGTAGTGACATAACCCAATGGTTTGAAATAACGGATGATTTGATGCCGAAATAGTAGTTAATTCTAAAAATATAGGTTCTATGAATATGGGTGGATATGATCTAAATATTTAATTATTAACTGGTCTTTGGAATTTTAGGTATAGAATACTATAGTAAATCGAAGCTTGGAAAGGTCAATAGTGGGTTTCCCTTGAAGATTATATGGTGGTTGAACAAGTTTAAAATATATATATTTAGAGAATAATATACAAATAGATGATATATTTTTACTTAAAAGTATACCTTCTATGTTTTAATATTCTTATATTTCACTCAATAATAAATGTTGGTAGTGTTTTCCCCATAGATTAGTACTAATTTCAAACCATGTTAATCATTCATTTTTTATTTTCCTAATTATTCTATTGTTGTCTTTTAGAATTTATTATCTACAGTTGGAGTATCAGTGTGTGGTTTTGTTAATTTCTTCTTCTTAGTTTTGGATCTAATATCTATGTGGAATCCCATAACAAAATATTGGAACTAAACCATGAATGGTGAAACAAATAGTCTTTACTAACTTTTGTGTGAAGGACATCACATAATCCTTTCCAGTGAGTAAACTCTTATAATACCTCTTCTACTTTATCTTATTCTATTTGAATATTATATATTGAATACATATTACCCTCAATTTTTCTCTATTCTTTAATTATTGTCACATTGATACCTTACTCCAAGATTCATTGTGATTTTATCTATGTGATCTACATTGATTTTCAAAAATAATCCCCCTTTCACATTTTTTGGAATACTTTTTTTCTCACTATTTTCCATAACCTTCTCAAAACCGTTTTAAATAAAATATCATTTTAATAATGGTTAAGTCATCATCCACATTCCATAACTGGTATACAGGTCACTATAATCTATAAAAATGTCTTTTCCTAATGAATTTTTAGAAAAAATTATCTATAAAAGTATATTTACACAATACAGACTTCTCAACACTTAATCACCCTCCATATTGGATTTATCAACTTCCTCAACGTGAGGTGCATAGAAAAATGTTTTCCCACATGATCATAGTTTTAAATTGATTAAAATAGCCCAATATTTATTGAATAATATTAACCTGAATCACACCTCAGTTTTCTCTTCGCAAGATTCCCTAGAAAACAGTCATATCTAATATTTATGAAAAAAAATCATAACTAATTCAACTAGTATACTTCAAAAATTCTCAAAGGAAATCCCCTCAAATATATATTATCGATTCAGGGGGGCCTTACATGAAACCCTTACATCAAATGTTTTTATTGAAATACGTATACATCATACCCTTATGTGAATATCTACTTATGTAGAGAAACTCATTTACCAGGGGAACTCGTACATCATAATTCTCTTATAATGGGAACCCTTATATGAGGATTATCTTACCTTGGGATCTTTTATGTGAATAAATACTTTATGTGAAAATATAATTTTCCATATTTAAATGCCATTAAAAACAAAACTTCCAATTTTTCCCTAGAATTATTCTATCAATAAGAATATAAAATCCAAACACTTATATAGATTTCATTAAAGATTACTGTCACATAATTATCAATAAAAAACATAAAACACACATCAATGGGATTTTATTCATCAATTTTAATGTTTTATAATTGTTAAATATGATTTAATAGAGAGAATTCTTTAATTATAAATTATTATCATCATGTTTAATTAAAAAAATATAAATGTATGACATTATATTTATAACCCCATGGCATGAAAGTTATTAATAAACCATGTTTAATATGAAAAATTACATGGTGGGTAAGAATATATTTTGTGGAAAAAAATTAAGGATTGTAAAATATTCCAATATTATTAAATGGTTTGTTGTAAAAGCATTCTCAAGTGTATGAAATGATAATTGTAATACCATCATGTAACAACTATTGACAATATCTGATTAAACATGAAATTATAATCTTCTTAATTTTTTATATTAATAATTTTTAACTTGTAATAAAATGTTCCTAATAATGAATATTCTTAGAACATGATAACATGAAAAATGCAAAAAATGGTGTTTTGAACATGGTTGTTTCATTATATGTTGTAAAAAATATTAATAATAGATAATTTAATATTTAATGTTTTGAATAATGATATAAATAACCTATGAATTAATCATTATTTTTGATAATGTACGTACAATATAAAATTTCAAATGTGTAGCTGATGAAAAATTTGGTATGTATTTAGTGAGTAATAAAGAAATTCACTCTAAAATTATTAAATTTGATGCATCATTCAATGTATAACATTGAAACCACTTACAATAGTTTTATTGAACTGTACGTTTGGTTATTGTATTATTTTATAGTATTTACAGGATTTAATAATCAATTTTTTTTTAAAAAAATGTTTCCAAAATTAAATAATAAAAGTGGTGGGTTTTTATTTAAAGTTATGTATGATTTTTAGAAGGGGTTTTTATAGGTTTTATGATAGATTTTTTGGATGAATTTCTAATTAAAATGATTTAAATGTTACAATTAACATATATTTTTTAAAATTATGGGTTTTATTAAATTACAGTTCACTTGAATTTAAATTTTTTGAGCAGTATGGTTTTCGATGAAATTTATAGGTTGGTGAATTGAGTTTTTATATATGAATTAACTCTAAAGAGAAGTTTTAAATAAATAAAATGTACATAGGAAAAAATTATGATCAAATTTTGATGATTATTTTAAGTAAATCATTGATGGCTTGAAATGATTATCACTAAAGTATTTTCATGATTGATTTTTTTTTACCAAACATGATTGGTGGGAATAGGAAAATATTTTACTAATTTATTTTCATAGATAGTTTATAAGTTGGTGGTGTAGATGTTATGATGCAATTATATAATAATTGGAATGTTCTAACTAATGAACATTTGGTATGATAATGAAGTGGAAATAATTTTTATATTATGTTTATATTTTACTTCTATTCATATAAGATTTAATTTTTTAAATTAATATTCTTAATTTTGGTATATGAGTTAATTAAATGTCACTAAAACACCATTTGAACATTGAAATTGACATACTAGATTGGGATTTATGGGTAGAACACCTAGTGAAGTTTTTATATGAAAAACTAAAAATGATTATTGGAGGAGTTTTAGAGGACATTTATAATAAATTAATAGACGAGGTTGAAGTTTCGATTAAATTTACGATGGATCCACATATATTCAAATTATTTTACTAGTAAGTATTATTTGAGATGTATACCAAATGTGATGGAATATGAATCATTGTCTACCAGATGAGTTGTCTTGTGTAGGGTTTCACTCATCGTTTAAGTTAATATTAAATTTTTTAGTATCTAGGGTTGAATATATTGGAGATATTCAATGTTTTCTATAAGAAGAATATAGTGGGAAGAATCTTAGATCTCAATTGTGGATAGATGAATTGCTTATTTTTCCATATTGTGTGGTAGTAAAAGTATGAATATACTATGATTCATGGATCCCCCTTATTTTGTATGAGTATTTACTTTTCTTATTAACCACAAGAGACCAGATGGGTGGTTAGTTATTTTTGAGTATGTTTGGTCATAAGGATTAGAGGATGCTATAAGTATCAAGCGATATTTCTATAAAATGAAAATATTTATTAAATGATCTTTGAGATTAAAAATTTAAAGTGTTTCCCCATTGAATGTTTTTAATACGTGTTAGGTAAATTTGTTTTGACTTCCAATTTTTGTTTCTATTTTCAAAGTGGAGTTCATTTAAAATTTTACCATTATAGAAGTTAAAGTGTAATTAAAATAAAATTTCACGTTTTATTAAATCTTATATATTGTTTTTGTTAATATAAAAAATGTTTGGAGATAAAATTTTCATTTATATTAGAGGGTAATTTATTTTAAGAATAACATTATAAGGTTAAAAATTTTCTTGTTATTATAAAATGTGTAGAAACACGTATGCGATATGGTTCAAGGATGATGAAATTCATACTATCCTTTCTATTATATATTTTGATTAATCCTTTCAAATATAATGAATTTATTTCAGAGGTATAATACATAGTAGTTATATTTTGGGAGATATATTGTTAGAGAATGAATACTATTATATTTTTGTTCTATCATTGAGGGTGTTTTGTGAATACTATGTGAGTAATTATTTTATGTATGTGGTGCCCATAAATATTTATGCATAGCATTGGAGAGTGGTGGTTAAATATTGATAGGAATATAATGTGGAGTACTAGTTTTTTCCTTTAAATATTTCATTAAAGTATAGATTTTGGGTTTATATATGGAGGAAGTCCTGTTTAACAGTGATCTCCCTCAGTGGTTAAGTTTTGGGATTTCATTGATCTTGGATTTTTTGTTATCAAGCACAAGAATCAATTGATTAGTTTTTAATATAGATTCCCCAATTTTCTTCCTCTGGACTTTCTAATATTTAGGAATTAGAGGTGTTTGTATTAAGTTCATTGGTGAATGGTTAATAATTAATTAGGTTAGTTATAAAATTTTACTTAATAAACAAATCATTCAATGAGGTGTGTCCTTTATAATGTTATTTTTTATTGGGTATTTTGGGAGAAGAAATGTTACCTATTGTCATTAAAGCCTATTCATTATATCATGGAATATGACATTGTGGAATGATCTGTTATATTATTACATAATTAATTAGCGTGTTAAGATTTAGTTTTATGAAAATGTGTTTGAAGTGGGTGTTTTCATAATGTATTCATATCATGAATTTACGGTATATTTTAATTTCATTGTGATTAATATAAATTTCTAATATTGTTTCATTTGAATTTTTATTTTAAAGGATGTCATATTTATGAAACTAAAGGGTATATGAGTACTAATCTATGAATATTTGGAGTCTGTCCACTAAGGTAGAATATGGTTCATTATTCAATAATGATCCTTAGACACATTGATGTTGAATGGTCCTTGGCTATGAGATATGGGAGAGTGATACTGTAATGACCCACTTATTTTCATTCGACTGAGAATTATCTAAATCATTTCTAGGCCATAAGTGACATCCACAAGATGCCAAATTATAGAAATAAATACCGAAGTGTTTTAATAAAATTGGGGGATGATTTACCCTTTATGAATAATATCACTGACCAAAAATCGTAACCAACCAAACACAATATGATACATGAAATAAGAAAGAAAAATCAACAAATTCTCTTATATCCAAAACCAAACCAAGCATACCACAACAGAAGAAAAACTAATATCAATGAAAATAGTGGACGACAACCCACGAAAATTCCAAGACAACAACAAGACTCCATGTTTCAAAAGATCCATGATCCAACATCACTAAATAGGCCATGTATCATGAGGTGGTGCTAAATAAATGTTACACTTTACCTTTTCCCATGTCCTATAAGATAGAATATTCAATATACATAATGTTAAAAAGAATGAGTGAGTATAAAAAAAGTATATTTTCCTTCAATGACTTCCCTACTCAGGACACTAGGACAGTAAGGTTAGTAACATTTATATAAAATAGTTTATATAAAAGAATTTCTAAAAATATTTTATAACTAAATATAAACAAGTCTCAAAACCATTTAAAACCAAATGTGAACAATTTACAGTTAAACAAATTTTTTAGAAAATCAAATTTCACGAAGAACAAACAAAAAAGGCTTTAAAAACATTTCTCAATATCATTTCATCATTAACATTCCATTCAACATCACCACACACCCATCAATGCACGAAACCTGAAACTCCCTATATTCACAAGAGGATTGTTATCCTTCCACCAATCCATCACATAGTGGACCACTTGGATAGGGGTAATTCACAACCATATCTATCCCAGCCTTTTATTGAGGGTCCTTCACAGCCTTATCCATCCCACAAAATACCATACCAAACCCATGCCAAATCCATCTGTGCTCAACCAATTTAATAAAACATTTATTTTTATGAAAGTCATGAAGAAATCCAATTCAAAAAAACCATTTCATGTAAATAAAAACATTCCTTTTATTGAAAAAATTTAATCCAATCCATGTGCAACCATTCCAGAGAATCCTCATTTTAAAGTCTATATTTTAAAACGACGGACACAAGAACATTTTCATGACCACCCACTTTTATTGATTTCAATAATTTACCAAACTATCACTAAAGAGGGTTTCCAAAAATTTATAAATATCCATTTAAGGATCAAATAAACCGATGATATTCAACATGAAATCATTACAATTAGTTTTATCAATAGGAGTAAAGAGTTGAGCCTCCTACCTTTACTATTTGGATTAACACAGTAAATGGTTGAAGAACGCCAATGAAACTGAGTAAGAATTTCATGAAATAATGTTAGATATCTTCCCCTATCAAAACAAAAGACAAATAAAATCATAAATGGAATACAAAATCTTAGATAGACACTAATAGGGTGTATATATAAGAAAACAATAAGAGGGGTGAAGTAGATCTAAGATAACATGACAAGAATAATGAAGAACAAGCACTTATAGTAGGAATCAGGATTCTAAACGCCAGGGAAAGGCTACAGATTTTTTCTAAATCACATGAGAGAGGTTTATTAACCTTTAATAGAGATGAATCCAGATTTATGTCCACAAAGGAGAAAACATGAGGTAGTTAGAGTCAAAAACGTGTGAGATCCACTTTTTTGGACCTCACACTGACCCTACGCATGGTTTAGTCACATGGTTAGACAAAATTTGCTCTAACCATGTGTTAGCTACTAAATAGGTAGACCATTTCAATGCCTCATAGTGTAGTCTCCCAAATGATGCACACACTGCACCAAAGCTACTATCCAACATCTACCAAAGATGTATGGATCCTCCTAGGATTGCAATATTGTTTAAAGAAACAGTGTGTAGCCTGTTCACATCCCCTTTAGCCCCAAATCACTTTGAAATATTCCAAAACTATCCAAACCATCATGGTTATCCTTTAAATACCAAAAATAATATAGAAAAGTGTTAGATACTAAATACTAGGGTACAAAATTCTCCTCACCATTGGTCTTTCCATCCTCAAAAATAAGAAACTCATTGTTTCCCTAAAAGTGTTTCGACCACTTCACATTCATTTCCTTTTCATGTTCCAAAGTATCTTCCAGGATTTAACCATATTTACATTAAATTCACACTACTAAAATGATTTTTCTACACAATACATTCTCTTACATACCAAAATTATACATCGGGATATGTAATAACGAAGCATCTAGATTTAGGGCAACATGATCCCATCTAATAACATGGTCAGGATTAGCTTGATACATTTTCATCTGAGATATGTGGAACAGATTATAAATAAAAATAAACCTCGGTGGAAATTCCGACCTATATGACACCTCTCCAACCCATTATAGTATCTGAAAAGGGCATATTTGTTAAGGATATAACATTCACAAATTTCCTAAATGACAATTTCTTTTCCTTGGAGAGATCCACAAGATCCCAAGATCACTCATTGCAAACAAAAATGGTATTTGAAGATGATTTTCATTAAATTTTTGAAGACTTTGAGCCATCTCCATCCACATTATGGTCAAATGATTATTCTCCTTCATTTCTGGGGCAAGGCTCATCATAACTAGTTATGTCTCACCTATTTCCACCTAACATAGTGGATAATGATAAGGAAACCCTTACAAAGATTCAAGAGGAGTCATATGTATCTATTCATGGTAATTTTTATATATATGAGAAACCCACCAAAGGCACATACTCTTCCAATCATCCACAAAAATTCATTACACATGCCCGCAACATGTCCCTTAACGTTTGTATCTTCCTTACAGATTATCCATCAATTTGAGGATGATACACCATACTCATAGTAAACTGACTCCCAAGGTATTTTAGTAATGGTTCCAAGAAATGAGATATTATTCTCAGATCACAATATTACATAATCTAAACTTTTACACCATGTCGCTTTACAACTTATTGGATATATATTCTGGACATATCCTCCACTGTATGAGTTTCATGACTATGAATTAAATGGGATGACTTGGGGAGACAATCCACTATTATGCATATGTAATAATGTTTTCAGACCATTCATGGGATACATGTAACAAACTCCATCGTTATCTACTCAAATTTCTACATTATGAAGGTAAATACTACAACATTCAAGTTGGTCATTGATGCTTCGACTTAAATTTCTAACAAGTTAAGGTCCATTAAACGAACTCAGTTACTTTTTGTTTCATTCCAATAAACCAAAACTGTGCCTTAACAACCATATATATTTGTTATATTCTTGTATGTACAACCCATCTCGGATGGTGGTAAGCATGAAGAAGTTGTTCTTGACAAGCCATATGTATAACCATCTGATCTTTGAACCATAATAATAATCTCCCATCAAGTTTTCGTCCCTAAATGGTCTCCCCACCATTGATTTTTGAACTCATAGCCAAATATTCTGCATCATATGTTTATTCCTCCTTAACCATTTTCTCCAAATCAGAAACCATAGAAATTGATAATAAAATTGTAACATCACCTCAGTCTTCACATTCCACATGAATGTTGGCTAGGACCAACATCAAATTCCACTCATCTGGTTCTTATTTTTCCAACTGAATATATGAATTTCTACTTAATGCATCTCCCACCGAATTACCCTTTCATAGTGTATACATCAAGTCAAAATCAAACATTTAGAGATACTCCATACATTAAATTTTCCTCTAATTCAAATCTCATTGTGAGAAAATGAGTTTTAAGATCTTATGATCTATAAATAATAAATTTCTCACCAAAGAGATAATGACACCATGTTTTTAAATCATAGACTACCGTAGATAACTCTAAATCATGTGTTGGGTAGTTCTACTCATGCACTCTAAACTACCTTGATCCATAATCCACAACATAATCTTCATACATGAGAACATATCCCAAACCTGTTCTCAAAGAATCACCATACACCATGTAACCCTATCCTATTTCTAGAACAATCATGATAGGTGTAGATGTAAGAAGAAATTTCAAATCATTGAAATATTTCTTCCATAAGTCTCTCCATTTTATTAGAGTGTTATTCTTTGTCAAGGCCATAATAGGAGAATCTATTCCTGGTAAATCATAAAGAAAACATCGGTAATAACTAGGTAGACCCAGAAATATTTGTATCTCAAAGACATTATTCAAGAGTTGCTAGTAGATAACAGCTTCAATCTTCTCTAGATAAACAGATTTGTTTTCTTCAGAAATTACATTTCCAAGGAAGCATAACTCTTTTATCCAAAAATCAGACATTTTGAATTTATAATTCTAATGGTGATATCTCTAAGTTCATAGAAATGTGGCTAAGTGTTTCTCATTCTCAACCATTGTCATTGAATACAAAAATATGTCATCTATAAATACCCCACAGAAAGAATCTAGATATCTTTGAAATATCTGTTTCATCAATTCCATAAAGACTGTTGGTGAATTCTTAAGACACAACGGTATGACAACATATTCATAGTTTACATATATGCTTCTAAAATTTTTCTTCGGGATATCTTCCTTATGAACTTACAATTGATTATATCATGATCGCAAGTCAATTTTAGAGAACCACTAAGCTCCCCTAAATTGATAAAATAGGTCATAAATGTGTTGAAGTTTATATCTATTAATTATCATAAGATGGTTAAAAATACGATAATCAATGCACATATAAATACTTACATCTTATTTCTTCATAAAGAAATCAGTTTTTTCCAGAAAGACATGCTCAGCCATATGAAGTCTTTTCTTTTCAACTCCTCCTACTGTACAATAAATTTCCTTAAATTTTTTGGTTCCATGCTATAAGATGGAAGGGATGTAAGAAAGTTCCCTGTAATGAGATCAATCATAAACTCCACTTTCCTTATAGGTGGTCACCAAGATAATTTCTTGGGAAATACATTTTGAAATTTATCCACAATAGCTAGAAAACCTTTATAATCAATGTATTCCATCGATTCCAAAGATAATGCTATAAACAGGGTAGAGATCGTTCCGAACACTGGTGCCAACAAACCCATTTCACCTCTATTTATAACCCTTTCTCCTATGAAGAGATAATCGACAACATCCCCAATTTTCAAAATAACCATTATGAAATAACAGAAAATGTGAGCCTTGAACATTTTCAACCAATCCATAACCCTAATTACATCAATTACATCCATTTATAGCACTGAGAAATCCCATTTTCACTCATCTCCATCAAAAATGATAGAAAATTATTTTCACAAGATGTCTCTACATTATCATTCACTGAGAAGAGTTTTATGTTTTAACATGTAGGGAATCATATCAGGTTTTAAACATAGCGAGTTAACAATGAGATAATTAATGAAGGAATGAAATGCACTAGTATCAAACCACACATTCATAAGGGTATAATTCAATAGAATCATACCTCTCACCATAAATGGTCTTGCCTGATTATCCATAATCATTTTCTCATCTCCACACAGTGGCTTCATCGCTTCACTCTTTTCATTATTCCGTTGATGATATTTACTTTGTTGAGGATAAATGGTATTCCTAGAATCATCATGGATTTCTCTACTCAGCTGATGTTACTGATTCTTCTTCCTTCATCCGATCAAAGAATATAATGGCTACGACACATAGGATGTGTCTCGAGAACCTGACCTCAGAGAACAATGAAAATAACACTGAAGATACCCCATCTGATTCGAGTTATGGATTGCTATTGGTTGTGACGTAAACTCTTGATACATGTGGTTAGGAGAACCACATTGAAAATAGTGGTATTTCTATTAGTTTGGGGAGGAATGTTCACCGATCTTTTTGATTTTTTCTGATTCCTACTACCACCATGAAAATAGGTGTCCCTCTTCCACTTACTCTCAGCATTAGAGTTCCCCCCATTTCTTATAGGTATGATGATACTTCCTCCTCCCATATCTCTTGAAATATCTTGTTCAACTATTTTCGATCTATTTTCCATCTATATATAATCTATAATAAAAAGCACTACGATCTTATATTGAACCTCCTACCTTCTCCCTGATTTAAAGATATGTGCCTTCATGGCCGCACTCACCACATTTTCTAGTGAAAAGTGCACTAAATTCATGAATTTAGCTACATACTCTATGAAAAATATATTTTCGTGTTTTATGTGGAATAATTTTGTTGTTATTTGGATCCTGAATGAATGAGTATAGAATTTTTAATTAAATAATTGTTAAAAAACCTTCTAAATAAGGGCTTGATCTAGTTTAGTAGGCACTATAAGATCCCTCCAATGGCATAAAATATCCTCAATAATATATATTTCCTTCTTAACCTTCAACTCTTCTAGTGTAATGATGAAAAAAAGATATGATTATTCTTGTTTATCTACACCTTCTTAGTAACAGAAGCCCAAGCTCATTGAATTGTTGATCTAGTAGTAGTTGAATGAAATAATAGCAGGGTATTTACACAAACACCCTGAGTCATTGTATTTTTATCTATATCATTTTCAATTTAATTGATTATTCATTTTATAATTAATAATCATGTGGTTAAGATAAATATAAACCAACTCATTATGGATATGATTTTGCATTCCGACTATTAAACAACTTATTAGAAACACAAGACAACCAATTAGAAATGGAATATGGGTGGATTCTGCATAATGAACAGGATGGAATGATCCAGAATCATTCGATAGTCCCTTGAGTTACCTATGTCCATAGCTCGGAATTCCTGGACAATACTATGAACCATCTCATGGTTTACCTGTGACTCAGGTGAAACCACATTATCTAGAGCTTCTTCAAGATGGTTTCTATTACTCTTACCAGGTTCCCTTTTCTAAACAATAACAAAATATTTAGGTATCAATATTTAGAAACTAATTTCTTGTGTTTTCAAATTATATCACATCAACTATCACAGCATTGCTTTCCCAAAATCAATTTTTTTTTAAAATTTCCAACTTTATTTTTGATAATCAAACCATTTTCAAAATATATAGCCATACTCTTTTTAATGTCTTTAATTTAACAGAAATCTTATGATTATAAAAAAATATATCTTTTTCACAAAACATAAATCATTACTCCAAAATGATATATGGAATCCTTGTGGAAATTAATTCATCTAATGTATGTCATTCTCGTCTCATTAGATAAAACCATAACAATGAGATTCCAATGTCCTATAAGTGTCTCCAAAACACTTATCTATGTAACTCCCTAGAAACATGAAGTTTAACATAAATGGGTTAGCTATGCTCTTTTATGATCTACATTTATTTTTCCATCAATACTACTCCTTCATAAGATCACAACCCATGGAATATATAAGAATGAATTCAAATCCATGACAAAAAATTAGAATACCACTTGTTAGGAAAGGACTGAGCAAGATTATACCATTTTTAATGACCCACTTATTCTCATTTTCTTTAGAATAAAATGAATCATTACTAGTCCTTAAGAGACATCCCCAAGATGAAAATGGATGGAAATAAATGCCGAAGGGTTTCAATACTAGTGGGAGGTGATTTACCATTAAAGAAAAAAATTCCTATAAAAAGCTATACCCAACCAAACACCATATAATGCATGAACTAAGAATGAAAAGTCAACTACTTATTTTATAACGAAAACCAAACCCAGTGTACCACTTTGGGAGAAAAAATACTATAAAATAAAAAAATAGAAGAAAAAAATGAAAACACATTGATAACAAAAAATAATCGATTCTCTATAAGCTTCGTGCTCTGACATCATCAAACAACCCTAGTATCATAAGGTGGTTCTAAAGACGTGTGACACTTTACCTATTCTCATGTCCCAAAAGATAGTATCTTCAAAATCACCAAAGTTCCTAATCATGGTTGAGTGTAAAACAGAGTATGATTCTTCAATGACATACCTAATCATTCCACTAGGATAGAAATGTTATAAACATTTATAATAAATAGTTTATATAAAAAATTTCCCAAAATAGTTTATAACTAAATATAACGAAATCCTAAAACCATTTAAAACCAAATGTAACGAAGTTCTTGATAAATTTTTTCCAAAAAATAACATTTCTTGAAAAACATCCATTTATGGATTTTAAACTCATTATCAATATCATTTTAGAATTAAAATTCCATTCCATTTTACTATACACCCAACCATGCATGCAACCTGAATCTCCCTATACTCATGAGTGATGGTTTATCCTTCCTCTAAGCCTTCACTTAGTTGACCACATTAATGGGGGTACATCGTGCCCATATACGACCTAACCTTTTTATGGGATTCTTTTATTACATTATTGATACCAATTCATAATAACACAAACCACAACCCATATCAATCCCATTCCAAATCCAACTGTGTTCAACTAATACAATATGTCAAATCTTTTATTGAAATTCACGAACCAATCGAATTCAAAAAAACCATTTAATTTCAACAAAAACAATTACTTTTCTGATTTTTTTTAATGAAATACGTGTTCCACAATTCTCCAAAATAATCATTTTAATATACACATTTTAAAACCAGGAACAAAAGCACATTTTCAAGAACACCCAATTTTTAGATTTCTATAATTTACCAAATCATCAGTAAAGAGGGTTTCCAAAAATTGGTAAAAATAAAATTCATTATCAATTAAAAAAAATATATTTAATATGAAATAATTAAAATCATTTCTATCAAGAGGATTCGATATTGAAAACAAATACCTCGATAGTTTTTACGAACACAGTAAATGGAAGAAGAACACCAACAAAACCAGGTAAGAATTCCATGAAACCACCTTAGATCGCTTTCCCTATCAACACCCAAGAATAATAAAATAATAAATGGAATCCAAAATATTTTATCTACCCACAGTGAGAGTAGATCTTGGAAACCAATAATAGGGGTGAAGTAGACCTATGAAATCATGACAGGAATGGTGAATAATTAGCACTTACAGCAAGAATCAGGATTCTAAATGCCAAGGAAATGCTCTAGATCAACTCCAAATAACCTTGCGAGAGGTTACTCAACCTTAAATGGACAAGAATCCCAAGTTATGGATTTAAAGGTTAAAAAGAGGGAGTTAGAGTCAATAACATGTGATATACACCTTTTAATAACTCATTTTTACCCCCACATAGTTTAGTCGAATCATTAGACGAACCACGTGCTAATTGTGTATCAACTACTATCTAGAAAGACCATCGCATAACCTCCTCACACAATCTACCTATCCTTCCAGACACTATTCCGATTCTACAATATGACTTCTATAAAGATGTACAATTTCTCTTAGGATTTCTGTATGGTTTAGATATCGTGTGCATCCAATGCACACCCCCTTCACCCTAAAACTCCTTGAAAGATCCTGAAACTCTAAAAACCATAACCCTTATCCTTTAAATACATAAAATAATAAATAAAATAGTTACATACTAGAATCTTGGGGTACTATAGTCATAGGAAGCTTCACGATGATTTTTAGATATATATTTGAACAACCCTCATTATTTTATAACTCTATACACTACACCATTTTTAGGTTTGAGATTTATATTGAATTTTTGTATTTTTTTTATTTTCATTTAGTTTATCTTTATTACTCTAATATTTTTGTGACACATGCACTTTTATAGGTGTTTTGGAATGAGTTTTTGAAACCATTGAATTTATATTTTTATTAGGTTTGAGTATAATAAAATGAGGTACTTCTCCTTAGTTCATCATTTATTATTCTCCATTCATTATTATTATGGTTTTAGGGTCAATATTGGTGTATATGTGATTAGGGATTCCTAATATATAGTTTTGGAGGAGGTTTTCGGCAAGTTTGTGGGAATTTGATCATTGATTCTCTCATCTCTTAGTGTTGTGTCTTTTGAGATTTGTTTGAGGCGGGTAATTCAAATTATGTATTTTATTTTTTATTAATATGATTTAATAAATATTTAACATTATTTAGAATAGTATATAAAATTTCTCCATTGAAGTGAATTAAATTATTTGAATATGGATGTGAATAAAATTTTATTTACATATTTAACATTATATTCTTAGGATCTTTTGGGTAGTTGTTTTACTTTTATTTTAACCATGATAATATAATTTAGATTTACTATTATTGTATGGACCAATATTCTAAATAACATAACAAAAGTTATATATGTATTAATATTCATATGTATAAATCTATAAATTTTTGGGTAGTTTTTTAATAATGAGTTATAATCTTGTAGAGAAAAGATCCAAAAGGGGATTTTATTTGATTTTTGTGTGTTTGAAATGCGTTTCTAAATTATTGTGATATTATTGGAAATTTTGGTCTATTTTTTTGTGTTAAATAAAGGTAATTTATGTTGTTTGGAATTTATGTAGTGTGATTTTGTAAATATGGTATCATGGAAAATGTGTTGTAATTGCATAAATATAGATTCATATGGAATAATACAGTGGATGGAAGTGGTAAAATTTTATATTGTAAATAAAAATATAAATGATATATAATTAAGATTAAGGGTTGATAAGTGTGTAACGATAATGTGTTGTGTTGAATTAATTCAGTGTGTGATACTTAAACTAGTGTAACACATTGAATATTCACACTTTATTATGCTGAATATGTTTTTATCAGAAAACACTGAACTAAAAAAAATATGATATATTTATTTTTGAAAATATTTTTCAATGAAATATATAAATTAATATATCATGGTAATGAAATATGAAACATCATTAACAAAAAAATAAGTGCAATACAACCCCCATGTAAATGAAAAGACTAAGAACATGAAATCCATAACGTCATGGTTTTCTTTAAAAACAGTTCCACCAATTATAAAATGGAATGAAAGAAAAAAAATTATAAATATAATATACATTTTCATAATTAAGTAAAAAAATAGGTTGAATTATTTTAGAGATGTATGTAAATCTATATATAGAAATGTGATATGAAAATTATATAGATGGTCATTGGACATATAGTCAACGGATATATAGTTTTTGGAATAATGGCCATTCGATATAACTATATTCAATAGATACATATATGTTTTACAAATTTTATTAACAAAATATGATATTTTAATTCACACATGATAAATAATTCTACAATGAAATATAAAGACAATAATTTATTAAGATGGAATATTTTAAATTTATTTTTTTATTTTTCATATAGTATTAATATTGTTATTAAATAACATACCGTGTTTATGAAATTTAAATAAAATTTATAATACCAATTATGTGATAAAATTTATTGGTTATTTGATAAAAAATTAATTGGATATAGTTATAGTCATTTAATGTTAAAAAAAGTACTTATAAAGAATTTTTTCTATATGCTTGGTTATTTTATGTTAATATATTTAACTTATTTCTATTAAAAAGTATTTAAATAAAATATTACACACACACACACACACATATTTATCTAACCAAATAAAAATTTATCTATGAATTATAACTTGGTATAGAATATGAATAAATTCATTTTTTTCTTAAAGTTTCATTTATAAAATATTTTTTATGTGTTGACTAGTCTTATATTAAAATCATTATTTATAACATTAATAATTGGAATCCAATAAAATTGATTTTATTTTATCAAAAAAAATTTCCAAATTAGGTAATTTGGTGATTATCATCATTAGGTAAAAACAATTATACTATGGTAAAAGTTGCGTTATTGGACTAAATATTTTTTTTCATAAAAGAGTATAACTATGTTGAAGAGAAAATAAATATCATAAAACATTATCTCTAAAGTGGATTAGAGAATTAGAAAAATCCACTTATCCTATCTAAATTATTTTTCCTCATTGAATCCATATTCCTTTTGAAATTATAATCATATTAATTAAAAAATTTGATTTTAGGAAATATAAACTCAATACCACCTATAAAATGACCCTACGCTTCTTTCATGACTCTCTACCCCAAATTTACCCATATAGGAAAAAATGGTAGAAAATATATAATGATTCCTAAATCCCCCCCCCCCTCAAATAGGCCATAGGTTGGAGACAAGCACCAACAGTATAATATACAATCTAATGAGAGGTATTTCCCTCTAAGAGAACAAGGGGAAAGTGAGATAAGACAATAACATCAAAAATACCCCTAAAGATGAAGGTAAAAAATAAAACATGTACATTCATATAATTCCATAAGATTAAAAAATTATTGAAATGGTAATAAATGTACCGAAAGATAAGAATTATAGTGGCCACAAAGCCCAAACACCTTCTAAAAACTGTGAAATGGAAATATCCTTCACAATTTCCAAACTGCTCTTGATAACCTAAAAAGAATATATATAGGTATGGTGGGAATAAAAGGTATCCTAAAAAAGATCCTACCCAAATCCACCTGTGTAAAAAATAAATAATGTCCTGTAAATCCAAGTAAACAAACTAGTGAAACTAACTGATCACCTAAACATGTATACTAAATTCCAAGCCTTACCAAGACTGTCTCACTCAGTACCATATTTAGGAGATAATATATTATAGTATAAAAACAACGATACCCCACTACAACATCCCTTCTTGTTTACCCCTTAGTTCCAACATTGCACAACTTGAGCCATCTATCTACAAAAGAATCTATGCTAAAAAAACATTGGTTAATGTATCAAAACTTAAACCTAGTGCATTACATAATATAACCATACCTTAAAAATCATCACATAGTAACCGAGTAGTTTATTGGACAAACCACAACCTATTTGTTATGTATTTTATATCATGTGTTGTACCTCAACCCATCATATCCCATACATTTTGTATTGTACATCAAGCCATCCCAACCCCTATACAATATACCTATACATACCATTTTAATACTATATTGGGATATATATATATATGTGTGTGTGTGTGTGTGTGTGTGTGTATGAAATAACCACAATCCATTACAGTAGTCAACACACATATATGCGGTTAGATAACCACCATGCATACCAGTACCTAATACCACCTAGAGAAGAAGGTGAGACCAAAAGTAGTAGTCTTCCATCCATCCATCACCAATATGGATGTTGAGGAAAACACCATCCTAGAGTTCATTGGGTGTCAGTCTCCCTATCAACATGGGCGGGGTAGCATATGAAGCCACTAAACATACATGATATAATATAGATCACAACCACAAAATGGTCATCAACCTAGTCTTAGGATCAATTATAGCTATCATCTATTTGACATGTTCCTTCCACCACTGATTACTAGATATCGTATAGGAACAAAAACCGTATGAATACATTCATTAAATTAATTATTTTCACGTAGAAATAGAAATCATGTAAATTAATTCATTTCCAATAAATTTACATTATTATGTTTCATGATTCATTATCTTTAACTGAATTCCATGCCATCTGGGCATAGTCACACTAAGTCCACATTTTCACAATTTTATCATCATTTTCATTCCTTAAGAACCAACCCCATGGGTTAAAACATTTAGTTAACATTATCATTCCATAATTCCATGTACTTTATCAATCATCCTAATCTACCATAAAAGAGAAGTGTAATCAACCACAACCAGCTGGCTCAAGACGTGGAGAAAAGAATAGCTGTAATCAATCCACTTGTCCATCATGTGATTAAAAAAATTAAACAACAATAATGAATCAATATTTTAGAACAACAATGGGTAAGACTATATTCAACCCATTCCATCAAACTCAGTTCCATACCCAACTCTACCAGGCATAACACCATGAATCCTTCGTCAAATGCATCAACATGTACCACAAAATTGGGAAACTGTGACTATATCTCACCAACCAAAATCCATCCTAGGCTCACATTACATAACATAAAAATAGTTACATCTAAAAAACATAAATGATAAATACAAACAGATTCAACAGGATATATAGGACCTAATACAAGCCATCTATCCTTTACATGAAAACTAGATCACGCGGCCCAAAAAATCATCTTGGAAAAAAATAGATTTATTTAATATTGAATTAACTAATTAATATATTATAGGCTATAACTATAGGAAACCAAAGGAATAATATATAAAATCATTAAATTATTAAAACTTGATTTCAAGTATATGTTCATGTTTCAGAAAACATTAAGTAACCAAAAATTCCATCAACATGAATCTTTATTATTAATACCAACAAGAATTTCTACCTTCATGTTCTTTATCAAATTCCATTAACACATTAAATAAATAAATTATGTAAACATGCATTAAAGAACATTTCATTTTTATAAAAATATATGAATTATAAGAATCAATATACATGCCTCTTTAATTCTTTATCCAAAAGAAAATTACTTTATTTATGTTCTTAAGACATTTTCATTGAAATAACATGATAACCAAAGAATAACACACATGATAAAAAAGAATAATCATATATAACTCACTATCTAGTAAATTTAGAAGTAAACTATTGTTAAGGTGTATAAAAACATTTAATTTCAGCAACCATAAACCATTTATTTCCATTCATCCAAATTAATCATCATTAGGGTTGATTCCACCACCACATAAGTAGATGAGAAATAACAAAATTATGATTTCAAATAAAAAATGAGAATAAATAAATCAACTATGTAAATGATTAAAAGTTATTCAAATGAGAATGAAAAAACAACTTCAATATCTTCTCACATCTCCAGTAAAAAAAATCTACAACCCTCAAAGAACCCCATGCCACTACTATTCCAAAAAACATCAAATGGACACAATAAGAATGAAGTATAACAACCTCAATAACATAAAAATAAATAAACCCAACAAAAAACATAGAATGGAAAATAAAATTCATGAAAATGGTGTGAATTCACATTAGATCACCACAATTTGATATCCAGAAGTCAAGGGTTGTATTCAATTAAAATTTACTTTAGTGGCGTTCAAAAATTTCTCTTTAGAAACTAGGGTTTGGGAGAGAAAGTTAGAAGAAAGTAAGGTTCAGAGGGGGGATCAAGTATTTATGGGTAGTCTGTAAAAATGGAAAACTACATTGTACCCCCATTGACCATGATGTTGGGGAGATAACACAAGATAAAATATGGTATAAGGATAGAGACCTTATCATAGCCTCCCTAGTTAACCTTTTTTCCACGAAACATGGTGAATAACATGAAATTGATCAAATAAAACAATAATAGCACTACGAAATTATCCACTATGCCAAGATATATAACCAGAACCCCATGGAAGGGACTACGAAAAAACAAGTCCACCACACCAAATAACAATCTTCAATGAAATGGGAATATGTCGTAGCCATGATCCACACTATTGTGGTAAAAAAATTTAACGAACCACCCAAACTGAGCCCTCAAACCCCTACACCATAGATGTTCTCTCCACACTATAATAATCATCTAAGAGAAATCCTATGTTATAGAAGGACTCTCCACAGTGTATCCCAACCAAAAATATTAGAGGCATTTTCCAATCCCCTATGATATAACATATGAGTTATAAAAGGGTAATATCACAATCTAAAGACACTTGGGAA
The DNA here is from genome assembly GCA_963277665.1 of Viscum album. Classification (NCBI taxonomy): domain Eukaryota; kingdom Viridiplantae; phylum Streptophyta; class Magnoliopsida; order Santalales; family Viscaceae; genus Viscum; species Viscum album. The sequence continues at coordinate 481,557,574 of OY728141.1, forward strand.
CTGTTCATGGTTAGGGCACATGATTTCCTACACTACACACCAATTGTGATTCCCATTCATAAAAACATTGGGCACCTAAATGGTTTGGATTTATAGTTTGTTAAATTATGCACAAACTATGAGACATGGTTCTGCAAAAAAAACAATGTGCATGACTTCCTCATAGTTTGAGATAACTTTTATCAACATGTGCACCCTTGACCAAAGACACCCAAAACCCAAACAATTTCTCCATGGAGCCGCATTATTTGGATCAAACCATGAAAAACCCATGAAACTCAAATAATGAAAGTTCAAAATTACCTGATAAGACACTTAGCCTCATGAGCCTGTATGAATACCCCTTAAATACGCACCTAAATCATGAAATAAGAGAAAAAACACAAAATTCAAAATTTCCATCCAAACCCACCAAAATTGAAGGGAGCATGCAAACAACAAATTATAGACCAATGTAAATGAATAAAATAAAATTTGGGGTGTGATAAATATCCCAACCATTACAATTTATTTCCCTAGAGAGACTTAATGTTTCTAGTTGATAATAGAAGACATAAAGTCCACATAGTTACATGATCCAATTCCTCAAATCAAAAAACACCTCAACCACCACCACAACCAGTGGGCCTACTCCAAGGGCCAAAAATTCACTAAGAGTATGAGAAATCAAAACTAAAATAACATGAGGGATATAGAAACTTTTTAACATTTACAAAAAGAATAATAGAGATATGAGAACTCACATTACTATACACTAGAGGAAAAAGTTTACATGCCACCATTTTAGAATTTGAGCCACATCCCCCACCAATACCACTCACCAGGAATTGAACCTAATGATTATAATGAACAAACTCCATGTCTATGGAGGAAACTAAATTTTCAATGAAACACACCACAAAACAATTTTCACTCCAAGATGACATAATTCACAATTCCTCAAATTGATCATCTACTAAAATATTGATTAATAGGAGATTTAGAACACCAGTTTTAAAATTCAATAAAATATAACACCACAAGACACAACTATTACAACATAGAACTAATTATCTCAAAAAGGGAGTTTAAACAAATCCTATATCAATATACAACTCATTTAAATGGTCAAGGATTTCTTATAAATGGTTATACTTGGATCCACTTCACTTCATGAAAATAAATTGATAAAAAAATTGTAGGTTACCGATGTGTTAGTGGGTATGGCGTGTATTTGAAACATTTCAACACAACATATTTTGATGATCCTAATTACCACATTGATGAAACACCAGGGTCATACTCTTTTTTTTCATGTAGTTTAGTTTATATCACATCCTAATATTCGATGGTTATATGAGGTTTATTTACAGGTGGTTTACTGTTAGCGAATCCTCTAATTGATAAACCCAAGGACATATTTCATGAGATTCAGAAGTTGTAACCCACTATCTATTATGGTAAAGATAATCATTTTTATGCATAATATTGTGTCTAAAAATCAAAAGGATATTTAGTTTCCTTTAGTTTCATGGGTCTCTAAAGATGAAATTCACTACCTTTATGCTTGAAGGTCCAAGTTCAATGTTGTGAAGGTCATTCCTTTAGACCAGTCATCCAGAAGGCCATTCATAGGAATTCATCAAGGCATCATTCAAAAAAGATTATTTTTTTGAGGTTGTGATAGTGGTGAAGGTGATGACTTTAACAATGTGATGGATCAATTCTAGAGTTTTTCCACTGAGGATCTTGTTCCCAATATTCGAAAGTGGTCCAAGGATGATTCTGTAATGGCTCGACATTTTGATAATGGGGTTCTTCTTGATCACCAGTCAATGGTATCAATGCTTGGTTTATCCTTTATTGAAAATTTGGTGAGACAAGTTGTTGGAGTTGAAGCTATGTTAGCTAGATTGCTTGAGGTATCTGACCTTCCTTTAATATCATGAAGTAGATAATGAATTACATAGAATTGATCAGAATGTGTCTTGATGTGGGTGATTCCGGTAACATAATTAAAAGACCTATAGATCATTCATCAATTAATCACATCACAATATCCAAAACATGAAATAAGGAAACACCAAAAATGAAAATGAAACTGACAGATATATTTTTCCCAAAACCATTTTTCTTGAAGTATCATAGACCACCATCTCAAGAAATAATTTTGAAAATTTCACTATAATCCACTTCATTACACACAAAAATACCACGATTTCCATCCAAATACCCAATTCATCTAGTTTCAACCATTTTCCCCCATCATTAAACAAACCTAATTTTAACAAAATCATGTTATTAAAACACTTTTTAACAAAAATAAATTTATTTTAAAATTGATTTTCAAAACTATCCTTAAATAAATTTGAAGGCTCGTTTATAATTTTCAAAAACCAAAAGATAACCATTTGAAATATTATCATTCATAATTTTAAAAAAATATTTCCAAAACAAATTAAAAATTAGGGAGACCCAAAATATGCTCATGAGTGGGAAACTAGATTCGATGTGTGGCTTGTATATATGGTTTCTGGCCACATGCCAACCACCCCACTACCATGGAGAGTCATTTAGATAAATTTATGGAGATCTATATTCTTTTATAGGGCCTACAAGCTCACTAATACTACTATACTAACTCCCATTTCACATCCCTTGACACCAAATGACCCATAATAACCAAAATATCTGGACAAAACCCAACTTCACATGGAAACACAATGTTCAAAAAAAGTGTTGGCCAAAAACATCATCATACCTGAACCACGAGTTTTGAAAATCCTACTCCATCTACCTTGACCTCCAAAACAATAATGGGTGATCTGAAAGATATATCTACTAAAGAAAATATGTTCTGATACCATGTATTCTTTACACATCCCATGACATCCCCAAACCTTTCACCCAAGCTAGCTCTCGAAAAGGGTCGAAATGCATTCTCAATCCTCTTAGCCTGGGAAACAGAATAAAGGAAATCAATGATCATCAATGCAATTGATTTATCCAAATAATAATAAAAAAATTATAATAAAACTAAAAGTAAAGACCAATATAATAATCAAAACTACTAAACAACATCTACATATAAATTGAAAATATAACAGGGGAAAAAGAAAAAGACTAAAAATGAACCTATAACCCATTACACCACCATTTTACTCCAAGGGTCACTCTTTGATTTAAAACCTGACATCATAAATGGCGACCGAGAATAATATGAAATCTCTATATGAGGATAAAAACAATAATAATGTCTAGGAGTTATTTTTAAAACCTTATAGTTGTGACCACGTAATCTATTCCAATGGATTTTAAATAAATAAAAAACCATCTATTTTAGGTTTGAAATACAATATATATAAACATAGGTTTTTTTCACACATTTCATTTAAAATAAAACAAACCATAGTCCATTGCCCTCCTAATTTCAAACACTACATTCAATTAAAAGAGGCTTCTACTTTAGAAAGATGAATGTATTTAAAGATGATTCTCATAAAAAAGAGGGAAGGATATTAAAACATTCTCCCAATGTATGTTTCCTTTAATTTTTTTAATGAGAACACCAACATTCACTTTTTCTTCATAAAAACACCTTGATCTAAGAGTAGGGACTATAATCACACAATAAGAGAAATGAAATAAAGGTTATCAAGAAACCATACCGGGAAAGACAACTAAATCAATCACCAAAGATAACCTAGTGATGAAGATAACATGGGGATACGTCGAAGCTCAAAGGAAAATATAGAACATACATAAACTTGATTTATCTTATAGGTGCACCCAACCCAATGCCATCAACTATCCCGAATTCTCGTCCCAACCCTTCCCAGCCAAACTAAGTGCCACAATCCAAAATAATATCAAGGTTCTATTATAGGAAACTAGAATGAAAATTATCCTGAACTTGTGAAGTATGTTTTCTTAAAATGTTTAGTATCTATGTCAGGTTTCCATGTCATGTTTGTAATGGGGTGTGCCAAAAAATATTGATCAACAAACCATACATACAACCCATCAAGCGAGTCACATAAATCTACACCTCCAGAACAACTCTAAGGAATAATACATTTCCTTAAAACCATAAACACATGAGAAAATCCTCAAGAATATGAATTTCCATCATCATGTCAACAACAAGATTGGAGACTCATTCCTAGGAGGTTTTTCCAATGAAATTATTTCAATAGTCTTAATTGGGCCTCCCATAACCTTTATATTTCAATCCATTTCTTAAAGAACCACAAAAACCCCAAAATAAATGAAATTTATAAAACAAATACCTATATTTCAAATCCAAAATAAAATTAAAAGAGGTAACAATGAATTTAATCCAACACATGGTGTGAAAAACCTAAGATGACCATTCCAAATAATTAAAAAAAGTAGAAACCACCTCATTTAACAAAGAAAATTATTCTAAAATTAATAAATCAATATTTAATATACAATAAAGGTTTAAAAAGAAAAAAATAAACGTATTATTAAATTTAATGACCATATGAAAAGGGATCCTACCTTAAACCACATTTTCATTAATAATGGAAACCTAAAATAACTCCATGAAGGCTCAAAGAAGCAAGAAAATCAATAAAGAACCCTAAATATGAAAACCCCCAATTTAAACTAAAAGATACATGAACCATATATACAAAATACCAAGGGAGAATATAATGTTTTGATAAAATGAGAGAAAATTGTAGAGAAGAAATAGAAGTTAGAAATACATTGAAAAATCACCCAAAACATGAAGAGTTCCACATGGATTCACCCATAGAGAAGAAGGTATGCATGGGGAAGAATGGATAATATCCCTTAGAGTCACATGATCTAATGATTTAGGAAAAGAGGCATTTAGGGGTTAATGTTACAGAAAAATATAGGGGTAATTTACAAATTTTAAGACACATGGGAACTATTCAGAGTTTGGATGCACAGTTTTTGAAACTTTCTGGTAATGATGAGACCCCTTACTGGAAAAACTAGGCACCTATATGGTTTGGAATGATGGTTTTATAAAACATGCGTCATCAATGCGTCATGGTTAAATTTAGAATTATGTTAATGCATTCCACATAGTTTGAGCTTATAGTGCCCAAGCTATGCACCCTTGAATAGAGACATCCAGGACCCACAATGTTTCTCCAAAAAGATGTAAAATTTGGATCAAACAATGCACAACCCATGAGTACCAAACCATCAAAGTTCAATATTAAATAAAAATTGACTCATCCTTAGGAGGCCACATAGTTACCCATTAACCATGTACCTAAACTGTGCAATATAAGAAAAAAAACCAAAAATAATAATTTTTTATTTGATACATCCAAACCTCAAGGGAGGAACCAAAGAAAAAAAAGATAAACCAAAGTAAAGGAATAAAAAAATTTGCATGTGGAAGTGTATACCCTTAGGCTATAGTGTAGAGGTGCTAACATATGATATTTTATGACATAAGGTAAGAGACTACAACACAACATACCCAATCAACACCTCATGCAAGAAATACAACATAGATCATACTATATATGCAATAATACATGAATGGGACTACAATCTAGTCCCCTACTCAATGGATCAAAACAAATGTTTTTGAATGTACTATGGTGTGGTCAAGGCCACCACACTATGAAACCCTTGCACTGAGAGAAGAACCTACGTTATAGCCATATTTCATGCCATTTGGGTACCAAATTTGGTAAAATTTCATAAAATAAACCCTAAAATCACAATTCCATAATCAACATCTCCACTCTATATAACTAAACCAAAGGAAGGAGTATACTATAGTCGGACTCCCCATGACATAGATATACTAAAAATGAAAGAGGAAGCTTCTGATCCCCTACATTATAGTTGTCACGAACTATCCCCTGGGGCCCATTCAGTGACTACCCCAAGCCTATGTTCCATTGGCCAGGGGCTATTGACTAGAATTGAATAGGCATATCCCTAAAATAGGAGTTTTCCTTTAAACCTATAGACACAAAAAATCTCAATCTCTGGAAAGAAAACACCAAGTATACCACTACTATCAATGAGGAAACTATTGAGAGTACAATATAATTGAAAATACAAAGAGACCAGAATGAAAGCCCAAAAACACAACATAAAGTACAACTACCATGACATGTCTGCTCGAGACCCTACCTAAAGGGTTGGTGAAGGGTAGTTTTCTATAGTCCTAGAACTAAACTTGTCTGTCCTTTCTCATTGAGAACCACCTGGTCTCAGACAACCAAGGTCTCCCTAGAAGAGTTGATCACCTTCATGATACATGAAACATGTAGGCAAAACCTGTGTTGGGGTGAGTAACACAATACATAGTAGGGAACCCAAACCATAAAGGAAAGACCAAAAAGTGATGAAAACTCACACAAGTTATAAATAAAATTATAAAAGTATTAATTTAATTAATAAAGTTGAATAATCATGTACTACTAAGCAGGTCATCCCTGATGAGTCACCATGGTTCGTTAAGCTACTATTACACTATGGTCCTCTCAGTTGTTGGACCACCATGGTCTGCTAGGCTGCTAGACCACTGAGGTCCCCTCGTCTCAAGGACCACATAGGTTCACTCTTCTTCTGGACTACTAAGGTCTACTAAGCTACTAGACCACTGAGGTATGCTCACCTACTGAACCACTGAGGCCCCGATCATCATATACTTTATGAGACAACCAACCATAGGATTCCCTCTCTCTACTATGCAAGATATTGGGAGATTATAATCCTCAATCCATTGTTTTTATCTCAACTACCACGAAGTCTCATTTAAAGTATACACAAAGGACAGTCTCATCACAAGGGTCCCAATGTTGCAGATGACACATCTATCAGATGTTCGGTCTGAATGATATTGGAGTTTCACTAAATAGGGGCCAATTTCATATTGGCCTAGTCCGACCTTGACGGACCCACTCGACTAACTCAGCCTTGGGGTCTTGCATGAACCTAACAATTTTTAGCTGACCCATTCTGACATGGTCTGACCTGGCCTAGTGGACAGGCCCATTGATCCTTGTGGGTCCCGACCCAGTTCTTCCATCGGTCCAGCCCGCCAGGTCACCCAACACCCTGGTTCTCAATTGGTCCGATATGGCTTATTCGGACCATTTGTGACCATCCAAGCTGCATAGAGACCTAGTTCCACATTTGGCCTAGCCTACATTGGCGGTGTAGATCTCTTCTAGCCTGGGCCGCCAAACAACCCAGTTTATTCCCCCGGCCCGAACAACATTGGCATGCTAGTTCTCCTCCAACCCAGATGTCGTGCATTGTCGGGTTTGTGCAACCAAGTGGCACCAGGGTGGAGCCGCCTCTTTTTCCAACCATCCAACTCACACGGACTGGGTATTCGGCGTGACCCGTAGTAAGATGTGAGTACATCTCACTACCACGGTCCACAGACAACTTCTTTGCGCCTTGTGGTGCCTCCAATATGGTTGGGTGGCCGCGTCCACCACCTGCTAGCTGCCAACCTCTATGCTAGTGGCCCTATCACTGCTATGGTGTGCTGATTGCATGTCGCCTCCCATTTTCCACTGACCATGGTGTTGGCTGCTCTTACTGCCGCTACAACCTATGTGCCACCACCGCGGCTGGGTTATGTGACTTTTTGTTGCCTCCTTGTGCTGCCACCACCATGGGCTTGTACCGTGGCCTCTTGACAATGACCTGATCGATGCCCCGCCATGGTCCCGCCTATACCGCGAATGCCATAACTACTGAACGTTACACCACAAAGAATGGGAGGAAAGAAAGATGAAATTTGGGAAGGAGTCTCAACACAAGAACTTCTAAAAAAAGATCCATATCTTTATTTGTGCTGACAAGGAATTATTATTGTTAGTAGGGTCATGAAAAACCAAATATAAGGCAGAATAATCACTAAGCTAGATATCCCCATTATCTTACATCATTATCCATCCTATATGAATGATCGAACCACAGATAAACCTATTTGTGGGTTGGTATGAATTCATCGCAATAATTTAGTAACGAGGAATGGGAAACCACTCAGAAAACCCCTTAATAGGGAAAATAGATTTCTCAAGGATGATCATTCGTCATCGTCTTCCGTTCTCCAGTCCTGAGTCCTCTCTCCCAGGGTGTCATCTCTGTCATCCGATTCACTGACATTCGACATTGGAGAGGTTTATTTGGTCATTCGTTAGAGGAATTCTAGGGTTCTTCGTCTACCTTGAATTCCCAATTTAATTAATAAAGAAAGACTCATGCTCGTTGGGGCATAACCACAGTAAATCATTAATGAGGTTCATTAATAGGGTTCAACATCACGTCGTCACTGCACTGCAGTGCCAAAGAGTCGCTGCGTAACAATGAATAAAATATATTAAAAAAACCATGTTAATTTATTTTTCTTCCAAAAATTCTGAAAACTATCTTTTCCAGTCCACTAGTGCCGGTAATTTTTAGGACATTCCTAGAAAAATCCATATGCTCAAAGTTCAATAGTGTCTTTATATTTTTGATCTGGACACCGGTTTGAATGTTCAAAAAAACCAATCATATGTTTATTTAATAAACATTAAAAAAAAATAGTATGAAAATAAATTTCAGCCACTCTAGGACTCAAAATCACATGCCGTCTCAGAGTATGGTGTCAAATTATTCACATTTAAATTTAAAATGAATTTAGATGGAATTATAGGACATTACATCACTCCCAACTTTTAGTATTTTCATCCTCATAAGCCATAACAATGGTTAATCAAACAAATGAGTGTACTGAGCATGAATTTGAGCCCCATGTTCCCGTGTGATCTATTGGAGATTCCCATACTACAAAAAAATGAACCATAGGAATCAACCATCCATGAAGGATCCTCTCTTGTTGATCCTCTATCACCACTGGGTACTCCACAAATTTCGCCATGTCATTATTTTCCAGTTCGTCATGGTCAATTCCATGATATGGTTTGTGAAAGTATATCCTTAGCTTGGATACTTGGAAGAGGTTGTGCACCCTCTCTAACTGCAGTGGTAGAGCCATGTGGTACCCCAAACCTCTAACTCTATGAAGTATCAAGAAAGTTCTAATGAACTTCCGAGATATCTTGTCGCCCTGAAAAAATATATGTATCCATCGTCATGGAGAGACCTATAGGATTATTTGGTCCCCCTCCTAGAACTCCAATGGAATCTATTGCATATCCACAAAGTACTTATGTCAGCTCTGTATGGACTTCATCTTCTATTTTATGGCATGAACCTTCTCAATGGTAGCTTGTACCTTCTCTAGACCCATGAGTGATGACTCCCCTAGGTCTGTCCAACATAGCGATGGCCTACATGGTCATCCGTACAGTTCCTCAAATAGTTCCATATCGACGGTGTAGTGGTAGCTATTGTTATATGAAAATTCCACCAGTTGTAGGTGGTCCTCCCAGCTAATACAAAAATCAATAATGCAAGCATAAAGGATGTCCTCCAGGTTTGGTATGGTCCACTCTGTCTAACCATCAGTCTGTGGGTGACATGCTATTCTCAAGCATAGATTAGTCCCAAATGCCTCATGTAATACCTTCAATAATCGAGAGGTAATGCTTGCATCATGATCCGAGACAATCATAGATGAGACTCCATGGAGTAGAACTATATCTTCCATGTAAATGAATCCCTGTCTCTCTACTGATCCTTGTTCTGGAATTGGTAGGAAGTGGACCGACTTGGTGAGTCGGTCTACGATCACCCTGATGGTATCCTGCCCCCTAGACATATGTGGTAATATTGGTATGAATTGCACTGATATCTCATTCCCTTTCCACTTTGGTACCTCGAGGGGTTGGGTCAAAACTTTTGGAACCTGCTGCTAAACCTTCACTTGAAGTCATGTGAGGCATATCGAGACAAACTCTTCCACTACATTCCTCATCCCTATCCACATTTACTAGTGTCTGAGGTCCTGGTACATTATTGCCAAACCAGGATGTACTTCCAAATGAGATTTAGGAAACTCCCTCAACACATCCTCCCACAATTCCACTGGTACTATGATTTGTCCTCAGAAAAGGATGACATGATCCCCGCATTTAGAACATCCCTCAAGGTCATTACATGTGGATATCTAGGCACATATAGACTTGTATCTAGCATATCTAAGTTGCACCTTCTATACTCACTAGAAGAGTGGAGGGGAAACTACCATTGATTGAAGAGAAGCTGTATCCACTCTATCCATGATGGATATCTGAAGTGAGGCCAACTGCTCTGAGGCCTCATTCAGTAGCCATGAACTCAATCTCATACTGAGATCATCTACCCCAACGTTCTGGCTTCCCATAAGTATAGAATACCTCAAATTCATAGTCCTTGAGGAACTGTAGACAATGTCACTATCTCAGATTCAAATCCTTCTGAGATTAGATATACTTGAGACTCTTGTGTTTAGAGTATACGATGAATCGTTCATCCATAAGGTAGTGTCTCTAAAAATTTTGAGTGATGAATAGAACTACTAACTCAAGGTTATGAGTTGCATAGTTCTTATCACGTGGTTTCAATTGTCATGATCCATAAGAAATCACTGCTTTCCCCTCCATAAAGACACTACCAAGCCCAGTTCTTGATGCATCATGGAACACCACATAGTCGGTTCCCTCCTCTGGAAGCCGTAAGATAGTAGTAATATTCAAGATCTTCCTTAGCTTCTGAAAGCACTACTGGCCTCTTTTTTCCACATGAAGGGTTTTCACTTATCTGTCAACACCTTCAAGGGTGCTTCTACTCTGGAGAAGTTGCGTCCAAACATCTGATAGTACCCATCCATCCTAAAAAAATTATGCACTTTGATAATGCTCTTGGAATGTTCCAAAACAAGCATGGACTCGAGATATTTCCATAATTCTTGTGCATTAGGAGTGTGTCCAGACCCATCCTCAGGTGTACTGCATTGTCCTCCTCAGATGTTGAATACACTACGATGTCATCAATGATGACCACTATAAACCAGTCTATGTATTGATAGAATATCCTATTCATGGTTCCCCTGAACACTTCTAAGGCATTCTTAACACCAAAAAACATCCCTAAGTACTCGTTGTGGTCTTAGAAACATCTATAATCCATCTTCAAGATATTCACATCACTTAAACGAAGCTAGTAATAGACTGATTTGAGGTATATATTTGAGAACCATATCACTCCCTTCAGCTGATGGAAGAGGACATCCATACTCAGTATAGGATACTTGTTCATTATAGTCACCCGGTTCAAGTGCCACATGTCCACAAATAACCTCAATATTCCATCTACCATATTGGAAAACATCACTAGGGATTCCCATGGTGAAACGCTGGGCCTTATGAATGTCTTACTCAATAAGACCTCCAACTATACCCTCAGCTCTCGAATCTCTGAGGAAGCCATCTATTTTTCATGTGTAGATATCGGTGTCATCCCAGGGTGCATATCATTGCATAATTCTACCTATCTATGAAGAGGTAGTCTTGGAACATCCAATCGAAAGACATACTCGTACTCATCCACCACTGTAGAAAACTATGGAATCGTCTCATTCACTTAATCGAGGGTCATGCTAGTCAGATGATGCGTGATCGGCTGCACCCACCTATGTGAGAGTCCATCTAGCACTGGAAGAGATCTCGTCTCACCAATGAAGAAAAATCTGGTCCCATCTTCGAAAACCCACCAAACTCTATTCATAAAACAGTCAATCTGAGCATGAACATCGGATATACAGTACATACCAAGGATGACATTGTAAGGCCTCAATGCTGCTACTAGGAGATACCAACTGAAGGTCTACCCTATAAGAGTAATCTCACACTATCAACACTAGTGTGTTATTGCTTAATCCCATACCATAGAAGTATCTAATAGTAAGGATAAAACCAACAGCTCGATCGAACTCTTTGAGCTCTGAGAAAGGTCTGCAGAGAGAAAGTAGTGAATTTCACCTATTTCAATAAGAATTGAAACTAAAGTGGAGAAGACATAGATCATTCCTCATATCATATCTGGGACTTCAGGAATATAGGCCTTGATGGGCTGAAGCTGAGCCCTCCCCTGGCCACCTTCTCTTGGAGCCCTAGCAAAGCACCTTGGGGTAGTAGTGGAAGTACCTCGTACCTACACCCACCTCGTGCCGCTCATCCCGCTCCTCTACTACATCCTATGACAATATGACCACCCTGTTCATATCTCTACCACTGCCTCGAGAGTACCTCAATGATCTGTTAGTCTTATGTGTGACAAGTCGGGAAATCTCGACCCTTACACCCCTGCCCGCCACATGTGTAGTAAACTATTCTCTTTAGATTACTCCCTCTTCCCTTGGAGCCTCATATCACCGACCTTGAGTCATGGGGTCATACTCTGATAGCTTTATCCCATTTGTGCCTCTATGTCATATGTCAACAATCCTCTAATGCTGAATCAGCCACCTGTCGCCCGGTGGTAGCTGCCACTATATGTTCCTTCTCTTCAAGGAAGCTCTCCACAAGTAGAGATGCCGCCAACACCCATCCTACATAGAGATGATGAAGAAAATCATAGATTCCCCAATCTCCCATCTAAGTCCCTACTCAAAGGTGCAAGACGTGAAGAAATGATTCAATAGCATATTTATACAGTAACATGATCTTTCTGTGAACCTCGATGAGTACTTAACCACTTTCAGGATGCATTGTTGTAGGTGAATCAACACTTGTATCAACACTAAGAACAAATTTGTAAGGAGAAATCATCCCTAAAAAGTTAATTGATGTCATACAAGGTGAGGGTTTCCTCCTCATGCATTTTTATTGTGAAACTCCACCATCTACCTTTCGATACCTACAAAAGGCTCATAGATAGAACTGCCATCTTGTCAAGTGGCGTCCTCACTATGCGAAAAACTCACGTCATTATGTCCATCCAATCCTTAGATACTTGAGGATATATATCACACCTAAAACTAGGAGGTTGTTGCCTATGGAAAATTTATAAGTAACTATGACTATGTACGTCCTCTAGCAGGTGCATCGTAGTAAATGTTGAACAACTTTCAGTGGTATCACTCAAAAACCGCCCAAATGTACCATCTCGGGAAATAGTCCCTATACCGAAGACTCATAAATCTATTGACCATCCTCATGGTCATGCACTGGAATCCTAGCTAGCTATCTACATGGAGGAATCTTGAGAGAGATCCAGATGATTGAGGACTAAAATATTATAACTGTTGAGCTGACTCTAAATCAGAATGATCATGAGAAAACATTCAGTGATGTATGAAACTAGTGTTTTAAAGTACTGAGTCGGAAGGTAGAATTTTGGGTTCTTGTGTATGGATACATTGACCGCCACACCGACACTGGACTCCCAGACCTAAAAGACAAACTTGAGACACTTAACATTTTTTACCAAAAAAAAAATTCAGACTCTTAGTTCATCTGGTAGAATAGTACTCCTCTTATACCACTTTATCATGACCCATCCCCCAGTGCCCATGCCAGGAATACCATATACCCACGTTTCATAGGCCAGGGGCTAGTGACTAGCATATAATAGACATCTTCTAAAAGGTAAATCATTTACATTTAAACTTCTACACACACACACATCCCAATCTATAGAAAGTAAACTCAAAGTAAACCACAACTGTCATTGAGACAACTACTGAGAGTACAATAAAACTATAAGTAAAAAGGGTCTATAATACAAGAAAAAAACAATGTAAAGTACAACATCCACATTCTATCCACTCGAGAACCAACCTAAAGTGTAGGTGAAGGGTAGCTACCTGTATCTGTAGAAGTACGCCCATCAGTCCCATCTCACTGAGCACCACCTGGTCTCGGACCACCAAGGTCTCAGTCAAAGCATCAATTACCTACAGAAGACACAATACATGCAGATGAAGCTTGTGTATGGGTGACTAACACAATACTCAGTAGGGACCCCAATACACAATAGAAAGAACAAAAAGAAAGATAACAATGTAAGGAAATTTCACACCAGGTATAACTCAGAGTATAGAAAGTAATATTCTCAGTCATAAAGCTGAATCATATTAAACTACTGAGAGGATCATCCTTGATGAGTATCCAAAGTTTTTTCAGCTAATAGAACACTGAGGTCCTCTATAATACTAGAACATTGAGTTCCACTCAGTTTCTAGACCACTGAGTTTTTCTCAGCTACTAGACCACTAAGGTTTTCTCGGCTCTTGAACAACTGAGGTCTCCAAGGCTACTGGATCACTAAGGTCCACTCAGCTAATGGAAAACTGAGGTCTTCTTTTCCATTGGACCACTGAGGCCTTCTTCGCAACAAGAACACTCAGTTTCATAGAGCTACTATACCACTTTGTTCTTCTCGGTTACTGGAACCATAAGGTCTCTCTCGTCATATCCATTGTGCCACAAGAAGCTGTAGGATTCCCACTCTCGAGTGTGATTGACTCTAGGAAATTCTACTCCTCAATCCATCAGTAATATATCAACTTCCACTAAGTCTCAATTAGAGTATAACCAGAGTATAGTCTCTTCAAAAGGGTCCCAACTCCGTAGATGGCAGGTCAATCGTACGCTCGGTCTAAGAGATATTGCTATTTTAGTAAACAGGGGACAGTTTCCTCCTAGCTCATAGTAGTAGTAATATTTATTTTTTATTATAAGTGTAAAAATTCCATTTACAGAGACACTTACAAGGACACAAACAACCCCATTATTCAAGGGGGCTGAAAGTAATGCAGCCCTAAATCATCCCTCATCAAAAAAGACCTGCACTCAAGAGTCATAGTGCCCATTCTTCTATAAATAACATGATCATCCTCGGGACATACAATATTTGATAAAGCATCCGCAACAAAATTTCCCTCCCTCTAGATATGTTGTATGATCCATCCTTGGTTGGTTTCCATGCTACACCTTTTGATGATATAAGCCAGCTCCCAAGGTGTGTCCTTGGTTGGTTTCCATGCTACAACTCCTAGCTTGGTCTGACCTAGTTTGACTACCCCGACCAACCTAGCCCAAGGGTCTCGCATGGCCCGATCTGTTTTCGGCTACACAGACCCATCTTGGTTGGGTCTAGGCCGACCCGGTTCGGTCTGGCCTTGTAGGAAGGCCTATTGGGCCTTGCTGGACCCAACCTAGTTTGGCTGTGGGTCCAACCCACTAGGTCCACTAGTGACCTAGTTCTCATCTGGTCCGGTCTGACATAGTCATACCGGTTCTGACAAGCTGGGCCTCCTAGAATCCTAGATTCTCATATACCCAGAACTATATCTCTATGGCAGTTCTCATCCTTCCTGGATGATGTGTGGTGTTTGATTCGTGAAATCACATAGTGCTAGGGTGGCACCACCTCCTAAGCTATCATGTACACTCATGTGGAGTGGGTCTTCCACGTCAACCATGGAAATCCATGGGACTATATAATCTCCATTGTCTATGGACCATGAATTTTCACCTTGTGACACCTCCGACATGTTCGGTTGGCCGCCAACCTGCGTGTTGGCAACCCCTATCGCCACAGCGATGCGCTGCCAACGCACCGCCTCCCACCTATTTCCTTACATGGTGTCTGCGACTCCTGCTACCACTACGGCCTTCATTACACACCCTGGTATCACTTTCGTGACTGATTGCTGCTATATTGTGAAACTTTCATGGATGGGATCCATGACATTGTGGCACCGCCGCAACCTCTTGTGACGGTTGTGACCTCCTACAGTCATCACATCCTTGGGATGCAGCCAATCACCAATGTCGTGGCCCACCTGGCCATGACCCTTCTGGCCAGGAGCTACATGTAGATGCACCTCTGAAATCCCCCCTGGACCGCAGATGTCATATCTTCCAACCATTCCTCCATGAAAAAAGGAAAGAACATAATATGAAATTTGGGAAGGTGTCACAACACAAGAACACCCAAAGAATGATCCAAGAATTTGTTCATGTTGATTGGGATGAATTCTTGTTAAGTGGATCATGATGATCCAACATAAGTCAAAATAATGACCTAGACAGATATCCATTTTATCTCACATCATTAACCATCCTGCATGAAAAATCGAATCATGGCTCAACCTATTCATGGGTTAGTCTATGTTCATTGTTAATGTTTAAGAACATGTAAAGGAAAAGCACTACAAAAGACCACCTACATGGGAAAGAAAATTTATTGAGGATGACCATTAATCATTGGTTGTCTATATCTGATCTTGAATCCACTCTCTAAGGATGTCAACTCCATCATTCGATTCGTCAGTGTTCGTCGTTGGATAGTTTTTCTTCATCATTCATCAGAGGAATTATAGGGTTGTTCGTCATCCCTGAATTTGATATTTAATTAATGATGGAAGATGCATTCACATTACAGTTTTTCATGCTGATTCATTATTGAGGATCATTAAATTGATTAAGCATTTCCTCATCACTACACCACAATGCTAATAAGTCACTGTGTAATGAATAAGAAAATATTATAAAATAACTTTTTCATTTATTTTATTTTTCATCTAAAATATCAAGAAACTATCTTTCATGGTTGACCTCCATCAGTCGATGTTAGGAACTTACTAGGTGAATATCAATGCTCAATGTTCAATGGTTCCATTAGATTTTTTCATCTGGGAACCCGTTTGAAAGTTAAAAAACCAACTCGCACAATTATTTAATTAACTTTTAAAAAATTGTTTGAAAATAAATTTTGGCCACTTCAAACCTCGTAATCACGTGTCTTCTCAGATTTTGGTCTCTAATTAATCCGATTTAAATTTCAAAAAAAATTACATAGAATTTTAGGACATTTCAATAGTCATTACCTCCTTTACTATAACCACTACACTTATATAACTTTACATCCCTCCATATCATTTAATTAATATTTGGGAAAATCTACCCCACCTTACCCTCTAAACAATTTCTGACCCACACCTTAAACTTCCCCACCATAAATTCTACAAAGGAACAGGCTAAGAGGATCTAGGACCTTACATCTATCCCCTCACCCCTCACCTTTCCTTTGGATTCCGATTATATATCTACCCAAATTATTCCTCTAAAATGAATATCCATTGTTCAGGAACCTATAATCATTAGGATTCCAAAATATCAAATTTCTAAGCGTCTCTATAAAATAATATTCATGTATTCAATGTGGTCAAAGAATGTTTGACCAAGATGGAATCTTAGGTAAGGATTTTTCATCTCATATTCTTTTCTTTTAGGCATGTTTCATATTATAATACTATTTTCACAAATATGGTTTATTTACACATTATTTCCATATTTTTATTATAATTATCTATTTTGACATGGAATTGAAGGTCCTATTTCATGTTATATCATTCTAGTGATTTTGATTCAAATTTCACAAAATACTTAAGGGTTTCTCATATAAATTTCCATCATTGAGATAAAAATTATAGCCAATTAGTTTTATTTTATTGTTCAATATATAATTACTCACGGATTTATTTTACATTAATTTGTATTATAATATTTGGGGATTCAAATCAATCTTGGGATCTCTCATTGAATGACTTTTTACCATAACTCTGAGAATTATTTTCCAATATAACTTTGAATTATAGATTTTCTATGACTAAATTTACAAAGAAAAATGTTTTAAGTTATTTATCACTAAAAACCCATTTATTTTCTCTCCTAAGGGTTATTTATAGGGTTTTCATGTCTTCTTACTATTTCATCACCCTTTGGATCACAAATCAATTGAATGGTCTCTTATAAGTGGAAATGACGTTATCACATCTATTTTTGTCTATAATATTTCTCCTCAATGTCAGTAATCATTATATTTTTTATGGATATACGTATCAATAAATATATTCTTAATTAATGTATTTTTATATTGAAAATTTCATTATTTAAATGTTTATGAAATTAAAAGATTTTATAGTTTTTTTCTCTGTTAAATTCATTTTTTATTTGATGAATGTTTGTTCAAATTAGTCCGTTATATATATAGTTTCCCAAGATATTTATCTTATATCATTTTAGCTGTATTTAATTATGATATGTATTGAATAATGATATAAAATAATGTAATATTAATGTACACTAATGGTACATAATTTCATTTCGTATCTGAGTTAGGTTTAGTAATTGTTTGGGATTAATTCATGAATAAAACTGTGATAGAACATAAATGACATATTTTGAACTAAAATGTGATATCAGATAAACTAAAAATGTCATAAGTTGAGAAAAGGGCATCAAAATTTAGAATAAAATACAATTTATTTTCTTTATTGTATGATATCTTTCTCTTGTTATTATTTATTGATAGATACAAAAACTATTTTTGTTATTGTAAGGTATGGAAGATAGAATCATGAAATTATGTTGGTGATAACTACACTAAATATTAAGATAATTTCATTTTATCCTAGTTCTATAAATTACATTAAATCATGAAATGTATAAATGATTAATATTTTATATCCCAAATGGATAGATATTGAATTACCAATAAAAACTAATAACAATATGATGATAGAATCCCAATTCTACTAATCTACTCTAATATAGATTTTTGAGAATATGATTCATATAAATCATATTATTCTCCCTTTATTAGAATTTAATGTGGTTTTTGGAATGTATAATATCACTATTTGTATAGCAGGTATTAATTTTAGGGATGTGGAAATTATACTTCATATCCCAAAGTAACCCGTGATAATTTATCTGTGTATGGTTTAATATGAACTCCCAATTAAAATTACATCCATTATATGGTACCTAATACCGCATCATGAGGGGTATCTGGATCTAAGGTTTGGGGAGAAATTTACTATTGAGGATATTCTAATTATGAATGATCAAGTCAACGTTTTTCATTAAGAGTTGAATGTCCTTCCTATAAATCATGATGACGAGTTTTCTATATAACTCATACATGATATTATGCCTTTATACAATAATCCTTCCCGAATGGCCTAGATTGAATTGATATAATTATGTAAGAAACTCCAATATAATCTGTTATGGGTTTTATACACTCAATTTTATTTACAATCCAGAGCACCTATCCACTAACCTGAGATGAAATATAGAGTTCCATGTCTCTACACTATTTATCATGAAATTAACAGAATCACGATCAATAAAAAGTATCATATAACCATACTAATTAATATTTTGAATACATATCAATGATTTACCATAGATCTAGAAAAAATTAAATAAGTGTGAAAATATAGGTTGTATTAAAGGAAACCATCTATACATGATATAGAAACTATGAATTCATAGTGACTTCATTTACACATAAAATTTCCCCTATTATGTTCATGAATTTGATTATTATGGTATTTATAGATTTAATTGATCAATTTATTGAAGCCTATAAAAATCACATTACCAAATATCCTACGATAAAAAAAGATGATGAAGATCTTTTGAGGATTGTGCAGAAGATCATGATAGAGGAGAAATGTAATACAAAAATTCAAAATTCAAAATTATGGATATATAAAGTATCATTACTGGGTCATGTAATAATAAGTGAATGTAAATATATGTATCCTTAAATTATATTGATAATTTAATAGTTAAAAAACCCAGTTTAATAGAGACCCATAGTTTCCTTTCATTGGTTGAATATTATCGATACTTTTTTGGGAAATTTCCCATGATAGTAATGTTCATTAAAAAAGTTAAATTAAAAGAAATACATGTTCTTTTGGAATGATGAATTTGAAATTTTCTATATATATAATAAGATAAGATGTAACAACAAAATAATTTATATGAATTTCCTTTGAAATAAACTTCAGGCTTTTCATTGCTTTCATTACACAAAAACTCATAGGTAAGTCAATTATGAGATACTAATCCTTTATAACCAAGTTATTGAATTGGAAGGTATGAATAATAATGAAATATAAAAAATTTATATTTTTTTAAAAAAAGGATATTTTAGTGGTTAATTAATAATATATAAGTACAAAATTTTTAGTAAAGTCAATTATTCTTCAAAAATATGTTTTCTTAAAAAATGATTTTTACTGTATTTTACATTTCTACATTATAATTAATTTATATTTTTTTATAGAAATTTTATTTTATGTAATTAATATAAATTCATAACTCAATATTAAAATATTATATTATGCTTAATTTTTAGTATTTTTCAACAAATTTGTTAATCAATGAATAGTGAAAATAATGATTTATGTCAAAATGGTATCTTTTTTCAAGTTTATGTCCAATTTTTTTTTATTTTATATTAATTTTACATAAGATTAATTAATATATAAATAATATAATTAATTACATTGTAATCATCATTATTCTTGATTTTTGTCTAAGTTCATATTCGGGCTTAAAAACACATTTCTTCTAAATGTTGTTTGAAGCACATGATGTGTTATTATCTTAATGAATTAAATTAATATATATTTTTTAATAGTTTAAATAAAATTTATGGATTATATATTTAATAATATATTTTAAAATTCCATTTATAGTTTTTACAAGGAACATAATAGATGTAAATGTAGTTTTATTCTTAAAAAGTACATTATTCTAAAATGATTTTTCATTTCGATTTGAAAAATGATTTTAAATAAAAATTAGTAGTTATAGAAATTTAATTGTGTAAAAAAGATTAAAATTTTGTAATATTCATAATTAATATAAATTATTATGATCAAAATAATTATTCTTCATGAAAAATAATAAAAACATTAAAATTTTGTTCCCATTGTTTGGGATAAAACTATTTTTCTAGGGGTTATAAAATGATATAAGGGTGTGAATTACTCATAAACATAACTAATTAATAATTTTTTAATATATATGAACCTTAAATTATAATAAATTAAAATAATTTTAATTTAGATCATCTTTCACATCAAAATATACTTATAACATTGATATATTTTAATAAATTCAATGTGGGTCCCTCCCTTCACTTATAAAAGGCCGATATTATCTCTCCATATTAATAAAATTTATTCCCTATATACTGAAAAATAATTTCAATAAACAGACTCTAATATCCCAAAATTAGTGCTTACTTTATTACATTGGCATATATATATATAAGCAATCTCATCTCAAAGAATGGAATAGTCTTATAGTATTGGAAGACTAGATATATACTCAGATTAAAAATTAAATTTGAAAACATAAAATAAAACATTGTATTTTATTTGATAAAACCCTTATTATGTTTATAAAATTCTTTTATATAAAAAAACACTTCTTGGAATCCCAGTGAAAGGAAACATAACAAATGGGTGAGCTTAAATGCTCAGCAAGGGTAAGCATACAACCAAAGATAAATAGGGCATGGATAATATGGAATGAATTAATGATGATCAAATAATTACAAATAAGTAATCACATGACATATAATATTATCCATGGATATCAAAACCAATCAAATAAAAACATTGAAATAAATAACTAGTTTCATAATGATATAATTTATAATTTTTAACATCTAAAACATACTACTTAGGCCTTGTGCCATGTTATCTAAAAATGTTCTCTTGGACTTATTCGAAGAAATATAAAGAAATGGGTAAGGACTTGTAGAATACCCAATATATTTTGTCTCATGATACTTACCAATGAATATATGGATTATAGTTTGATCTCCTATCACATACCAAGTCCAATTCATTCATCTTATGAATAAACAAAACAAATTAATAAAAATGCATTAAAAATAAATAACTGTATATATAGGAATGACTAGAAATGAGAATATCAATACATTCCCAGTCAATATGATCATAAAAAATACAATGAAATATGGTGCATGGTATCATAATAGTATGATCTCCGTAAATCATAAGATTCAATAATGTATGTTGACATAGATAAAAATATGTTCAAAAGATAATAGGAATATTTCTTAAGGGGAATACCATTTTTCACATTTAAAACACTTATTTAAAATAAAAAAATATCCCAAATACTAATGGATTTTTTTAAAAAAATATAAATTTGTAAAATTTTAGTAGAATCATCAATGTAGTGAGAAATCATGACTACGTGAAATTCCATTCTTGTCATATGAGTCTAAAATATTCCTTTCAATCTTTTTTTTAAATGTTAAAAAGTAATTTGTTTAGAAAATAATGAGAATTTTTTTAATCTATTTTGAAAAAATTAAATCAAATATAAAACTATCTTTCATAAATAATTTGTATAATTTTCAAAACATTCATGAATTTTTTTTGAAAATATAGACATAGAAGAGAAAAGATTTCATGTTAAAGAGAGAAATAATGTCAACTTTTCTAAAAAACAATTTTATCAATAATTTTATTTACCAAAGAGATAAAAATTGAACCATGACATGAAATATTAATGAATAACCATGGGATACTAAAGTATATTTCAATTAAGATATAAATATAAAACATTTCACTAGGGGAAAATTTAATATAATAAATCCCAAATATGATGACATTGTGAAATAAACCCTTACCTAAAATTTTAATTCCTTCATATATGTATATAACTCCTATATAATAAACAAATATTTATTATAAATATGATATAGAACCACAAAAAATTATATCATACCATATATTATTTAATTATATATTTTATCACCCATATATAAATAATTGTTTCTTAAAAATCACTATTCTAGGTAATAACAGATTTGTTTTTTCATGTATGTTTTTGTTTGAATGTTGTTGTCTTTATGCATTGATTATAGTAACATTTTTATATATTATTAATAATTATATAAATGAAATAAAAATTTATTATATATTTATTTAGAGTAATCCATAATAGATAGAGATAGAAAGTTAATTACATTGTTAATAGAAATGGTTGGCTGTATGTACGTATAAGGCCCTAGCCTTAAACCTTACTTAATCTTGAGTTATTATAAGATTACACATTGAGGATATTTTCATTTTTAGAGTTTTAGAGAATTAGATCATGAAACTTGCATTACATTCCACATTTAAACAAAGTGGTTACATAAAAGATAGTATTCATTCTTCCCATCAACGGAAACATATTTAAAATATAACATGGATTCTTTCTTGAAACATCCTTGACACTATCATCACATCATGTACCTTTCCCTTGACCTGTGAAAAACATTTCAAAAACATGGGATGAGCATAGAAAGCTCAGTAAGGGTTATAAAAATATGGAAAGGAAACATGAGTTCATATATACATAAGAATAAAATCATACTTTACCCATAAAACATAGGCACTTTAACATACCTCATCAAACCATGAACAAATCATAGAAAACATAAGACATAAAGGTAACTTGAGGCATTCATAACATTCTTACGTAGCGAGTAACCCTCTTGGTTACGTTTGGAATACCCATCACAGTATATTCCCTAAAATCACTTCAGAGAAACCTTAACATTTCACTCCTTCGTGTTACCCAATGCATTGGAGAGCTATATCGGGCTCACCCGCCCTTAGTTTATCACGGAACCACCCGTTCTTCATAACAATGCCCAAGAACCATAACATAATCGTATCACATAAACATGAATAAAGGAAACATAACATTTCCACATTTCAATCACAATATAACATTTTAGGATATTGAAATAATGAATCCATTCAAAAAGAAACCATTTCCAAAACCATTTAAAACATTTAATAAAGAGATTTTTGAATCAAAGTGTCTCATACCACCTTGAAGCTTTTAACATTTTAAACAATTAATATCCATATAAATAAATCCTTAAAACAATTTTGAAAACATGGATATTAATAAGAACAAATAATTAAAACATTTAAAACGATATTTTGGTTAAAGGGGTTTTACCAAAATTAGAGACACTTGAATACAATAATCGAGGAATAGAATTTAGTCAGAACTTTATAATATCAATAGAATAAAAGGATTCAAGATATAATAATCCAAAGGACAGTATATACACCATATAAGAGTGAATTGGTGCATAACAACAATGAACCCTCAATAGAAATGTCAAATGTGATGAAATACCTTATAAAGAAGGTATCCTTAAATTAAGGACAAATAAATATCAAAAATATGTGTGACAAATATATATACACCCAATATAAGTGGATATTAAGTGTATAACAATAAAAGGTCATTCACACATATTCAATGGATGACATATTCAATGACTACAAGTTGAACCCAAAGAAATCGAAATTGGGTTAAAAAGTTCCCTTGACAGCCTAACGGCATCACATCAAAATGAGTTGATGAGTGATAAAAAGTGTATCTCATCACTTGGACATAAAATTTACTTCAATAAGGATGTATGAGAACATATCCCAACATAAAAATATGTAAATTAAAAGACCCAATAAAAGAAGTCTTTTAAAAAAAGAGGAGGGTGAAAGGTTCCCTTACCGACTTGGGTATTTTTCAAAACATACACCCCATGAAGAAAGACAACAGGTCATTGATGTAAATACTCATAAAAGAAATTATATTACACAAAGAGTAGAATAATGTGCAGTACATACACCACTCAATGGAATTTGAGGCAAATGTTGCATAAATCTCACGGGAATAAAAGTGAGATGAAAAATCCCTTACGAAAACTCAGCAGCCTAACGGCGCCACATAAAACTTCCGAATATGGATTGATGAGATCAAATATAGTATCCCATAATATTAAAATAGAATTTACAGCAAGTGTAATATAAAAGAAAATCCCCCAACATTGCAAGGAGGAGTTTAAAAGAAGTGACATAAAGGAGAGTACTTAAAAAGAGAGAGATAGGTTAGATCTCTTACGAAAGTTCGGCAGCCTAACGGCGCCACTCAAAACTTCCAAAATGGATTGATGAGAGAGAATAGGGTCTCTCATCACATGAACATAAAAATTACAGAAGGAGTAGTATAAAAGAACATCCCAATCATAAGAAAGATTAGCTTAAAAGAAATGACATAAAAGAGTGTACTTAAAAAGAAAGAGAGTTGTAGGATCCCTTACCTCGGGTCCGACTTGACTCGATCGTTCTTTAATCTCCTGAATAATAAACTTGAGTTAATTTATAATTCCATAAGAACCTTTTTCAAGTTCATTATTACTTTTATACCACTTATTACCATGTCATAAATATTATGTAATCATTTAAGTTAATAATATTTGTTTTGCCGATATTTGGTTCTTAAGTCGAAAGTGGACTTCTTACAATTACATGTTGTTCGTGTGGCCAAATGTTTATTATATCCAAAATTGTATTCATTATGTAGATATCATATATGTCATATATATCCAGTAAATGCATGCATTTATAACATTACATAATCATTTAGAGGTAAGAAATGAAATGCACCGTTCATGGAGACGGTAAGCCGTACGTACGCATGAACGCTACTTTCATTTCTATTTCGTATTTTATAGAATGGAATAATAATTATATAAAGGAATATTATAATTACAGTATAATATCATATATAATATCATATTTCCATCCTTTATACATCCCACATATGGTATTTAACGAATCAAATCCCTTTGAGGGGGCGGTAGTCCGCACTTCCTTAAATGAAGATATCGCGTATACCCATAATTGAAGTCATAAAGGTAAGACAAAAATGAAAAATACAGAATCATAAATAAAACATAAAAATATTATATATCATATATAAAAATAGTGACATCATAATGGCCACCTTTGAAGGTGTTAAATGAGTATTGAACAATCATCGTTTCGGGAGGCAGAATTTCACCATCCACGGAAACCGTATGTTCTTTAACCATTTGATGTAGTTGTCTGAGAGTGTTGCTCGAATAAATCTTATAACAACATCCTAGTATATTGAAGATACTGGTGTTGTTACAAAATAAGTAAATAAAAATAGTTTAGGGGGTTGGAGAAGCAAAATAAAACAAATGAACATGAGAGAGTGAATTACCTTTAAAAGTGTAACTCCTTTTGATTTGAGCCTAAAGGCTTCCTTTGAATGGATTCTGCCCAAAGGGAATACTCTAGGATGAGGAGAGGGATGTGGAGAGAGTAAATGGGCAGGGGTTGGCCGAGCCAAAGGCTTGAGGAGTGTGTTAAATGAGGTAGAGGTGGGGGCCTTTTATAAGAGGAGAGGAGGGGAACTTTTGGAAAGTAAAGAAATATTACTTTATTTGAAAATGTGTTTCGGTTTCAAAAGGTCCCACATTGATATAATTCGTGGATAAGGTGATAAGTCTTCGAAATCCACTCATACAATTGGTTTTGGACATGTTTAGTTCATAGATGTTTCATTATCTTTCCATTTTATTTAAATCGTCAAATAATGATGTCATCACTGCATCATTATTATGTCATAAATAATTTAATTTATCTAATGTCTAAAAATTATTAAAAAAATACTATGATGTAGGAAATCTTTGTATCTTCCCAATTACTATATATAATCAAAATTTGGACCTGTGTAACCATACTTTAAAATTGGTTTAGTAAAACAACTCATGTTTGTGTCAATTTAATTTTAACATTAAATAAAAAGTTATTTATGTCATTTCCCAACCAAAGTGTCTCCATGGGATCCACAAGTTGGCCCATGGCTTGTCTTGTTCGTCCATGACTCACACAATAGGTGTAGGACAAGTTTCATGGTGTTTTCACATTCTTATAATATCATTTTTACCTTAAATTACACTAATTACCTCTAATCGCGATTAAGAACTTAATAAGTTACTATTCACCAAAAAATTATTATAATCTCATTGAACCACATTTTACTTCTTAATGACAACCATGTATGTCGGATTTTTGAAAATCAAAACACAATGATGGAAAAATTTCATTTAAACGGAAAATCAGTTTTTATAAGTACCACTTAGTGGTTTCACTATTCATCAAAAATTGAAGTTTTTCAGAAAAATCCCAAAAATTCACCCTAAGCTATATTTGATATTATGAATTCAAAAATGAATTCCGTTTTACAAAATTCATAACATATTAGTCACATTAATTAATTTAATAATTAATTCCCATTGTCAGAGCAAATAGCGTGTTTTTATAAAACAATAAGTATCAAAAGATTGACACTAGTTTAAGTCTGATTTCAAAGTGAAATTAATTCCAACGACCACTATTGGATTTAATGGTAAAAATATTTTCTAATTTCACTTTAGAACCAATTCAAAATATAATCTAATCATATAAATAAATTAGATTAAAAAGAGGTTTTGAATTAAAATACAACATTTTACACTATTCATTAAAAAAATGAACTTTATCGGAAAAATACCAAAAAATTACACAAAGTAAAATTTGATGTCCCGATTCTTAATAATAGTTTTATTTGGTCCAAAAGAATGTTTAAGAGTGAAAAAAACTATATTTAATGGAAGTTCTCCCTTAAAAGGCGATAAGTGAACCTTTAGTGAAAACTAGGGCATATACGCCTAAAATTGAATTCTTTCCGTATTTTAAGCCTTTAACTTTTATTGGATAAATGTAAAAACATTTAAAAAACATATATAATCATATTTAGTTATTTCTATCCATTCCCGCCAATACAAC
The DNA here is from genome assembly GCA_963277665.1 of Viscum album. NCBI lineage: Eukaryota > Viridiplantae > Streptophyta > Magnoliopsida > Santalales > Viscaceae > Viscum > Viscum album. The sequence continues at coordinate 481,585,025 of OY728141.1, forward strand.
GGCTACATGTTAACTACCATTTGAATTAATATTATTTTATTATTAGAGTGCAACGTAAGATTCCCAAGAAACTCGTTGTTGCGTGTTGGGTACGCCATCGAGCATAGCGTCCCCTTTAAAGTCATATTAATATTTTATTCACAAATATGGATAAATATGAAAATTCCATATTCATTATTTACCTGGGGTGTTACATCCTTCCCCCCTTTTGGGAATTGCGTCCTCGCAATTTTAAAATTGCGCTTGGAAACATCCTTGAAAGTCCCACATCGGAACAAAAGTCGGTAAAAAAAAATAAAGAAAGATAAGTACAAAGGTCACCCGAGTTAACCCATACTAGGATTCCAAGTATGAAAATATGGACAAGGAGGAGAAAACATAGGTTCATGTTCTCATGGAGAGTGATAGAAAACATGTTTAGGAGAAAGTTTACCATGAGAAAATCACAAACTTGTGATGGGTTAAACGGTATTCGATTCCCCAGTAGGAAAAGTTAATAGACAAAATTTTTGTTTTAAGTTACTTTTTATTGAGTAATTTATTCATAAGGAAGCATAATCACTTATCATGTTGACTTTCAACTTTTACTAGATTCCTTAGTCAAACTCATATTTTTTCCAAAAGACGAGTATTTAGGGAGACTTGTTCGCATCAAGAGTACTACAATCTACTTCTAGAGAATCACCTAATCCGCAAAAGAGAACTATATACATCCCATGTATTTGGGCTTTAACCAAAACCTAAACCAAAAAGGTTAGTACAAGATCAGATAATCCAGAAAAGGATAACCCCTTATAAAAAAGAAAATCTATTCTTAATCTCCAAAATTTGTCCAACAAAACCCAAAGTTCAATGAGGACCATCCGATAAACAATTTGTCCATAAAATTCTTCAAAGTAAACCAATATAAGATTGAAACCCAAATATTTGAAGGATTTAGTCACCTAGTCTTCCAAGTTAAATCGTAACATTTATCTCCAAACAACATCAGTTTCTCCTAAAGTCTCACATTGAAAAGTAATTATCCTAATCACATATCCTCCAAAATCAACATACTCTTAATTCATAAAATCATATAACTAAAAAGAATCAGTCAAACTAACCAGGGACTTCACGTAGTCCAGTGGTAGGCGCTAAATACCAGTCGCACTTTGGTTGTGGGTTCGATTCCCGCAGCTTTGTCCGACGCGACGGGTTGTCACACGGTCTGCGTGTTGTCCTTTTTTCAAAACTATATAATTCTTAAAACATTCCCCAAAATGAGATAAAATCTTCAAAGATGATCATAACATATTTTAACCTCAAGTTTATCTCATGCCTTTCATTTTCCATCAGAACATATAAAAACCCATAATTACCTCGAAAGTAAGGATCATATAAACCCTAATGGTTACCTTAATAATTATTACCTGAATTTCCACATCGAGTTGGCCATCTCGTACATGATGCACTAGAGAACTCACCAAGGTTGAAGTGGTTGATCATGACTCCTTGATAGTTGGTTTAGAACAACCATGAGTTTCCTCATTGAATCCTCCATTTTACCTGGTATCTTAATCATAGATCCACCACAGTTTCCTTCAATCCAATTGTCACTTTGGTGCCTGTGAGATCCAGCCATTCACTAAAAATAGAAATGTCAGTGTGAGTATATCAACAAAACCATCATGTACTAATGAGTAAGATAAACACTAAGATATACTTACTCATTCACTTTATCTAAAACTAGGACTCTTTCTGATATCCTAACCATTATGGTATTGTCACTTATTCTTAAAGAATACCTTAACCTCTAAAGTTATCTAAACCGACCTCTGATACCAACTATAAGGCCCCAGCCTTAAACCTTACTTACTCTTGAGTTATTATAAGATTACACATTGAGGATCTTTTCAGGTTTAGAGTTTTAGAGAATTAGATCACGAAACTTGCATTACATTCCACATTTAAACAAAGTGGTTACATAAAAGACAGTATTCATTCTTCCCATCAACGGAAACATATTTAAAATATAACATGGATTCTTTCTTGAAACATCCTTGACACTATCATCACATCATGTACCTTTCCCTTGACCTGTGAAAAACATTTCAAAAACTTGGGATGAGCATAAAAAGCTCAGTAAGGGTTATAAAAATATGGAAAGGAAACATGAGTTCATATATACATAAGAATGAAATCATACTTTACCCATAAAACATAGGCACTTTAACATACCTCATCAAACCATGAATAAATCATAGAAAACATAAGACATAAAGGTAACTTGAGGCATTCATAACATTCTTACGTAGGGAGTAACCCTCTTGGTTACGTTTGGAATACCCAACACAGTATATTCCCTAAAATCTCTTCGGAGAAACCTTAACGTTTCACTCCTTCGCGTTACCCAATGCATTGGAGAGCTATATCGGGCTCACCCGCCCTTAGTTTATCACGGAACCACCCGTTCTTCATAACAATTCCCAAGAACCATAACATAATCGTATCACATAAACATGAATAAAGGAAACATAACATTTCCACATTTCAATCACAATATAACATTTTAGGATATTGAAATAATGAATCCATTCAAAAAGAAACCATTTCCAAAACCATTTAAAACATTTAATAAAGAGATTTTTGAATCAAAGTGTCCCATACCACCTTGAAGATTTTAACATTTTAAACCATTAATATCCATATAAATAAATCCCTAAAACAATTTTGAAAACATGCATATTAATAAGAACAAATAACTAAAACATTTAAAACGATATTTTGGTTAAAGGGGTTTTACCAAAATTAGAGACACTTGAATACAATAATCAAGGAATAGAATTTAGTCAGAACTTTATAATATCAAGAGAATAAAAGGATTCATGATATAATACTCCAAAGGACAGTATATACACCATATAAGAGTGAATTGGTGCATAACAACAATGAACCCTCAATAGAAATGTCAAATGTGATGAAATCCCTTATAAAGAAGGTATCCTTAAATTAAGGACAAATAAGTCTCAAAAATATGTGTGACAAATATATATACACCCAATATAAGTGGATATTATGTGTAAAACAATAAATGGTCATTCACACATATTCAATGGATGACATATTCAATGACTACAAGTTGAACCCAAAGAAATCGAAATTGGGTTAAAAAGTTCCCTTGACAACCTAACGGCATCACATCAAAATGAGTTGATTAGAGATAAAAAGTGTATCTCATCACTTGGACATAAAAGTTACTTTAATAAGGATGTATGAGAACATATCCCAACATAAAAATATGTAAATTTAAAGACCCAATAAAAGAAGTCTTTTAAAAAAATAGGAGGGTGAAAGGTTCCCTTACCGACTTGGGTATCTTTCAAAACATACACCCCATGAAGAAAGAAAATAAGTCATTGATGTAAATACTCATAAACGAAAGTATATTATACAAAGAGTAGAATAATGGGCAGTACATACACCACTCAATGGAATTTGTGGCAAATGTAGCATAAATCTCACGGGAATAAAAGTGAGATGAAAAATCCCTTACGAAAACTCAGCAGCCTAACAGCGCCACATAAAACATTCGAATATGGATTGATGAGATCAAATAGAGTATCCCATCATATTAAAATAGAATTTACAGCAAGTGGAATATAAATGAAAATCCCCCAACATTGCAAGGAGGAGTTTAAAAGAAGTGACATAAAGGAGAGTACTTAAAAAGAGAGAGAGAGGTAAGATCTCTTACGAAAGTTCGGCAGCCTAACGGCGCCACTCAAAACTTCCAAAATGGATTGATGAAAGAGAATAGGGTCTCTCATCACATGAACATAAAAATTACAGGAGGAGTAATATAAAAGAACATCCCAATCATAAGAAATATGAGCTTAAAAGAAATGACATAAAAGAGTGTACTTTAAAAGAAAGAGAGTTGTAGGATCCCTTACTTCGGGTCCGACTTGACTCGATCGTTCTTTAATCTCATGAATAATAAACTCAAGGTAATTTCTAATTACTTAAGAACCTTTTTCAAGTTCCTTATTACTTTTATACCACTTATTACCATGTCATAAATATTATGTAATCATTTAAGTTAATAATATTTGTTTTGCCGATATTTGGTTCTTAAGTCGAAAGTGGACTTCTTACAATTACATGTTGTTCGTGTGGCCAAATGTTTATTATATCAAGAATTGTATTCATTATTTATATATCTTATATGTAATATATATCCAGTACATTCATGCATTTATAACATTACATAATCATTTAGAGGTAAGAAATGAAATGCACCGTTCATGGAGACGGTAAGCCGTACGTACGCATGAACGCTACTTTCATTTCTATTTCCTATTTTATAGAATGGAAAAATAATTATATAAAGGTATATTATAATTAAAGTATAATATCATATATAATATCATTTTTCCATCCTTTATACGTCCCACATATGGTATTTAACGAATCTAATCACTTTGAGGGGGCGGTAGTCCGCACTTCCTCAAATGAAGATATCGCGTATACCCATAATGGAAGCCATAAAGGTAAGACAAAAATGAAAAATACAGAATCATAAATATAACATAAACATATTATATGTCATATATAAAAATAGTGACATCATAATGTCCACCTTTGAAGGTGTTAAATGAGTATTGAACAATCATTGTTTCGGGAGGCAGAATTTCACCATCCACGGAAACCGTATGTTCTTTAACCATTTGATGTAGTTGTGTGAGAGTGTAGATCGAATAAATCTTATAAAAACATCCTAGTAAATTGAAGATACTAGTGTTGTTACAAAATAAGTAAATAAAAAGATTTTAGGGGGTTGGAGAAGCAAAATAAAACAAATGAACACGAGAGAGTGAATTACCTTTAAAAGTGTAACTCCTTTTGATTTGAGCCTAAAGGCTTCCTTTGAAAGAATTCTTCCCAAATAGAATCCTCTAGGATGAGGAGAGGGATGTGGAGAGAGTAAATGGGCAGGGGTTGGCAGAGGAAAAGGCTTGAGGAGTGTGTTAAATGAGGTAGAGGTGGGGGCCTTTTATAAGAGGAGAGGAGGGGCACTTTTGGAAAGTAAAGAAATATTACATTATTTGAAAATGTGTTTCGGTTTCAAAAGGTCCCACATTGATATAATTCGTGGATAAGGTGATAAGTCTTCGAAATCCACTCATCCAATTGGTTTTGGACATGTTTAGTTCATAGATTTTACATTATCTTTCCATTTTATTTAAATCGTCAAAAAATGATGTCATTGCTGCATCATTAATATGTCATAAATAATTTAAATTATTTAATGTCTAAAAATTATAAAGAAAATACTATGATGTAGGAAATCTTTTTATATTTCCAATGACTATTTATAATCAAAATTGGGACCTGTGTAACTCTACTTAAAAATTGTTTTAGTAAAACAACTCATGTTTGTGTCAATTTAATTTTAACAATAAATAAAAAGTTATTTATGTCATTTCCCAACCAAAGTGTCTCCATGGGGTCCCCAAGTTGTCCCATGGCTTGTCTTGGTCGGCCATGACTCACCCAATAGGTTTAGGACAAGTGTAATGGTGTTTTCACAATCTTATAATATCATTTTTACCTTAAATTACACTAATTACCTCTAATCGCGATTAAGAAGTTAATAAGTTACTATTCACCAAAAAATTATTATAATCTCATTGAACCACATTTTACTTCTTAATGACAACCATGTATGTCAGATTTTTGAAAATAAAAACACAATGATGGTAAAATTTCATTTAAACTGAAAATCAGTTTTTATAAGTACCACTTAGTGGTTTCACTATTCATCAAAAATTGATGTTTTTCAGAAAAATCCCAAAAATTCACCCTAAGCTATATTTGATATTCTGAATTCAAAAATGAAGTCCGTTTTAGAAAATTCAGAACATATTAGTCACATTAATTAATTTAATAATTAATTCCCGTTGTCAGAGCAAATAGCGTGTTTTTATAAAACAATAAGTATCAAAAGATTGACACTAGTTTAAGTCTGATTTCAAAGTGAAATTAATTCCAACGACCACTATTGGATTTAATGGTAAAAATGTTTTCTAATTTCACTTTAAAACCAATTCAAAATATTATCTAATCATATAAATATATTAGATTAAAAAGAGGTTTTGAATTAAAATACAACATTTTACAATATTCATTAAAAAATGAACTTTATCAGAAAAATACCAAAAAATTACACAAAGTAAAATTTGATGTCCCGATTCTCAATAAGTGTTTTATTTGGTCCAAAAGAATGTTTAAGAGTGAAAAAACTATATTTAATGACAGTTCTCCATTAAAATGCGATAAGTGAACCTTTAGTGAAAACTAGGGCATATACGCCTAAAATTGAATTCTTTCCGTATTTTAAGCCTTTAGCTTTTATTGTATAAATGTAAAAACATTTAAAAATCATATATAATAATATTTAGTTATTTCTATCCATTCCCGCCAATACAACGACTACATGTTAAATACCATTTGAATTAATATTATTTTATTATTACAGTGCAACGTAAGATTCCCAAGAAACTCGTTGTTGCGTGTTGGGTACGCCATCGAGCATAGCGTCCCCTTTAAAGTCATATTAATATTTTATTCACAAATATGGATAAATATGAAAATTACATATTCATTATTTACCTGGGGTGTTACAGTAGGAATGAATGATATTTTCACTTTTTGACGGATGGAGAAAAAGTTACATAAATAATAATTCACTATTATAAAGTATATATTATATAATATAACTCATTTATATTAAATTAATAAATATTTATTTCCATCCAAGTAAAATTCAAAATTAAAAAAATCACATCACCTCAAGGGGGTGGTAGTCCACACATATCCATGAGCGATGTTATTATTTCCAACGGATTGGAAGGTAAAAGGTTTATACTAAATTATAGTTATATAATAATATTTATATTTTAAGTATCATATATAATCATTATTTATATCTTTACAACCAACCATGAAAATTCGTGATGAAAAATGAATTACATCACTCAATGGATATGGTAAGTTGTACGTACGCATTAGTTATGATTTCGGTTTTCATGGGATTAAAAAGAGAAGGAATGGGGATTTTCAAAAAAATTATAGAATATCAAAATATTTATTATACTAAATTTATAAACTTAATAAGGGAATAAAACATTAATAAAAGGTATAAGAAGAAATAGGCTTGAATGATTCGGTAATGATGATTACCACTTCTTCAGTAGACTTTCATTATAAATCTTTATAAGGGACCTAGGGTCAGACTTTTGGAATTAAAAAATTTCTATAATTTTTATAAGGGATTTTATACGATTTATGGTTAAATTTTTCTCAATATATATTTCTCATTATGGTGTAGAGAAGATAAAAGTGAGGTTCCCTTCTATAATTGAGGTGTGGGGCATTCTTTGATTTTTTCAATTATTAAATTAAAATAAATCCTTTTCTTGACCAAATGGGTATAAATTTATAATATGGTTATATGTGTAAATAATTTCATCCAATAATATTTGGAATAATTTTGGGTATTCTTTCACCTTTATCTTTTAGTTTTAACTCTTGTTTACCCTTTTTACAATTACCATAATATTAATGTTTTCTACCCTTTAAGGGTTAATAATGTCACTAAAAAATGATTAAAACCCCATAAATAGACCATTATTGATGTTCAAAACAATATCCCATTTATAATAATAAATAAAATTTTATATTAATTTTAAATAATTTAAAAAAATATTATTTATTATAAAATATACTTAATTTCATTTTGATACTATTAATTTAATTTGACTGTAAATATTTCAATAAAAAGTAATTTTTTTAATAAAATCCTTTAAAAATTCTATAAAATATCATATATATTTATAATATTTAGGTTCAAAATTGATTCATTCAAATTATATTATATATAATATTTTCTAAATCATTTATATCATTTCTCTTATAATTAAATAAATACTATGTCGATGTTTTTTAAGAATTTAAGGTAATCATATTATAACTAAAAATTTGAAATAAATTTAATTAATTTAAATATTTTTATTATTCTCACAATATAAATTGATATTAATCCACCAATTTCTTAAAATATGTGTACACATAATCTATACTTAAAACTAAGAGACCACACTTTTGTAACATTCTTTTAATTAACTATTATGTAGAACAATTTCATATTGAAGGGTGCATTAAAAAAATCTAGTTTGAGATAAGGTGATGGAATTATAATTACTATCATAAAAGAATAATTTTGATGAAAAATTATATACTTATCGCTTAGTCTTAACATACATTAAACTGATGTTCCCTTTACTAAGGTGAAAATTTTTATCACAGTTTCTATTCATAATGCATAAAAATAAAAAGTGCATATTTAAAATAAATTAACCTAATTATTTGAAATATTGAATCCATTTTATCAAATTCAATATCTATAAGTGGAATTTTTTTAAAAAATATATGCGCTAAGTATGATGAAAACGTTATTTAAAAAAAATATAGTTTTAAGAATAAAAATGGATATATATTATCCCATGCATACGAAAAATATTAGATGAATGTTTTAAAATTTTATTTAATAAATAATATATAAATTTTACTTAAATAATTAAAAATTAGTGATTTATTTAGTTTGATAATATAACTAAACATTATGTTCATAAAAATAGTTTTTTTTCAAAAAATGCCCCTTTTACTAATAAAAATATTTTTATACCAAATTCAAAAATAAAATTAATTATAATATATATAATTAGATTATATAAAATATAATATAACTAAATTTTATTTTATATAATTTAAATATGAAACTTTATAAATCCTTAAAAAAATTTTTTAATAAAAAATGGTATTCTCACCATTCACTAAATTATCAACCTTTTCTGATAAATATAAAAATTTCTTCCAAACATAATTTTTATATTATGATTTCAAAAATTATATTATTTTTATACAATATTATTTATTAAATTTACAAAAATTAATGATAATATTTTCCCACAAAAAGAAATAAAAATCATTTTTGATGAAAATGTATTTTGAATGAAAAATGTCACTTTACTGAAAATTGAGTACTTATCAGGGAATTATAAGGGCGTAGGTAAATTATATATATTTTTTAATTCAGATAATATTACTCATACACAAAAAATCAATGACTAGGTTATAATAATCATATTTAAATAATAATGCTTCATGGTTCATTCATGCTCAGTGTTGTGTGTTGTGTGAACAATCAATCCAAATTTTCTTGTTTCAAAATAACATGGTGTTTTATTTTAGCTCATTAATAATTTTCATATTTAAAGTTTATACATGAGATTGGTAGTCATGAGTTTAAAAATGAAAATTTTCTTATAAAAATCCCACAAAATAAAAAAAGTTATTAAAACATCCTCTTGAAAAGTGATAAATTGAAATATCAAGGTTTCTAAAACAACACATATATATTGTTCCAAATAAGATAAAATTATTAGGAATTTAAAATATTAAAATTAAATAGGAAAATAATTCCTATGGACTAAAATATAGTGTTAGAGAATACGATGAAGTTAAAGTAAACAACCCAAAAAAAATAAAGTTGTGATGGATGAAAAGACCATCAATTTATAAAAAAATGATTGAAACATGATAGGATTTTTTATTCAATAAAATTTTATTATAGTTGGGGAACTTATTTACAATAAATAATAATAACAGAAGTAAATATAATTACTTGACATGTATAATTTATTTCTTTAATTAAATTTTACCATAATCTTATATTTTTCTCCAAGTGATGAGTATTCAGGATGGATTTTTTAATACATGATCCTGTAAAATCTAATTCGAATGAGTCACATAATATTCAAAAGGTAAAAAATCTCTTCATAATATATTTAATAAAACCAAAATTGTTATCACAGTATAAGATATTAAAAATAATGAATACACCTTTATATGATTGAATAGTCCATCAATCTCTAAAATTCATTAACAAAACCAAATGTTTGACCTAGATAATTACCAAAATAAATAACCCTATATCCCAAATATTCTCAATTAGCACAAAATTAAATATTTTTTTTAATATCAACAGTGATCTCATATATGTTATCTTATATTTCAAACATTTAATTTCATTCTTCCCAAATAATCATTCATGATAAACATATTAAACATAAATGTTGAGTATACTTCATCCAAATAAAGAATTCCAAAAAAATAATCAATCACCATAATTAATCCATATATAATCACAAAATTATGTAAACATTATAAGATTATCAAGAATAAAAACTAGAAACTAACCTAAAAGGTAATCCTCATCTTGACCATAAATAACAAAAAAAAATATCAATTTTTCATTGAATTACTTAATAACCATTAATATTATATATATCCCACTATATAATAGGACATAATTAACCTTACATCAAGTAAAATACCAACACAAAGAGTTATTTAATCCTTAATAGATTATTCATCAAAAAACCTATAAATGTTTTAAATAACCTTAAAATATCAAAAATATTTGATCATATAATATGTCACTCAAAATAAAAATAATATTTATCCATACAAACATTTAAGTAAAGACATTTACATACTTACTAATACATCATGTAGGATAGTGGCATATAGTACACCCTTATTTCCCTTCGGTCGTGGGATCAAGCCACACAACCTTGAAGGATGCAATGGGTTATCACCCGACATGTAGTTTGTTGTTTTTCTAAAACTATATTAATATAATTCCTATATTGATCCAAAAAAGTGATGAAAATACTAAAAATTAACAGTAAAAATTATTATAATTTTAAATTACATGGTTATCTATAAAATACTACTTATATTCCCAAATTGTAATAACCCATAATTAAATCATCATGAAAGACCTTATAAAACAAACAATTTATTAGTTTATTTAAACTAATGAGAAAAAAAATTATAAGAATTATTTTTGAAAAACCTTTTCACTAAGAAGAAGATATACATAAGGGTTAAATATACCCCAAACATATATTAAAACTCAATAAATGTCTCCATGGAACTTCAACCACATAAGACCTCATAAGGGGTATCTGCAAATTTAAACTTATAATCAACCATAGACTTATTAACCCATGATGGTATTTAATAATCTTAAATTATACTTATCTGATTGATATACTATGTGTGTTTGGGGAATTTCATAATACTCTATCATATAGTTTGGTTACCTAATCTTTGTTTTACGAATTATTGTTCTAATGGTTTCTACTAAACATGAAATTATACCAACTATAAAGAACCTGACTCTCATTGCCCAGAATCGGTGGCTACATTATTACACTAGAATATATAAAATAAATTGAATCCCAAAGGATTAGATAATTTATTACTATTGGAAAACATGATACAAAGTTGAATTACACATTACATATGTAAAAATAAATTAAAACCTATCATTTTCATCTAGAACACCATTATATACTTTATAATATCCCTCAATATAATTTATAGAACTCTTCCTTTCATCATAATGAAAGGAAGTATAAGAAATGGGTGAGCTCATATTCTATTAAGGGTGTGCATAAAATTGAAGCAACATACGAAATAAACAATATGACATAAATAAATTATGAGAAAATAATTATATAAAACAATATCATAATCTAGAAACACAACCAAGTATATTATAAAAAATAAAACAATAACATGGGAACCAATAACCGATTTCATAGTGATGTAATGTATAATATTTAACATCTAAAACATAATGTCTAGCCTTGTGTTAAGAAATCAAAAATATTGTCCAAAACTTGTGCTAATACATTTTCATAAATGTTTGAGGCCTCCGAAAATAAGAACACTAGTTTGTCTCATGGGATTAATCGATGAATCCATGGGATATATTTGGCCCCTTTCATTAATTACTATTTCCAATGCATTGATCATATGAATAGACAAAAAAAGTTAATCAACATTTCTAAAAAAATCAATAAATTCTAGTATGAGAAGAACATGCACATAAAATATCATTAATTTCCAAAGTTAATTTTATCATAAACCATCAATGCAAATATGATGGATGGAATCATAAATCTATAACCTCAGTAAAGCATAAAATTCGATAAAGGATGTTGAAATAGATTAAAATAATCTAAAAAGATCAGTAGAAAATTTATTGAGGGAAATACTCATATCATTTGGAAATGAATTATTTATAATGTAAAAATTTATAAAATATCAAAGAAAATATTTTCATTAAAAATATGATTGAAAACCTTAAAAGTAATGTTCAAATTGTTGAACAGTCATGATGGTGGAAAATTATATTCATGTCATATAATTTTAAAAAAATTCCTTTCATAGTTTTCTAAAAATGTCAATTGTACATAATTTGTATAATGATATGAAATTTTATTTAAAAATATTTTTTAAAAATTCAAATAGTTTTAGAAACTCATTTCATAAATCATATGATAATTTTCAAAACAACTTTTAAACAGTTTTATAAAAAATAGACTTGGAAGGGAAATAATTTTCTTCCAATGAGGGAAATAATGTTATATTTTATTAAAACATATTTCTCAATAATTTGATGTATTAAAGTGACATAATTGTACTATTACATGAAGAATTCATGAATAACCAGAGGAGAATAAAATATATTTGGATTAATATATAAATATCAAAAAATTCCCCCAAGGGTGATATAACCACAAATAATCTCAAATAATGATGACATTTTGAAATAAAACCTTACTTCTTGTTTGTGGTCCTTCATATGCATCTAAAAATGATTTATAATAAATATATATTTATTACAAATATATTTTATAACAATACTCAAATATATAATTGAATATATGATTTACTTTGGATCTTTTATCACCATTTTATTAACACATCATTATTGAAATCACTATTCCCAGTAATAACTGTCATTTTTCATTTATGTTCTAGATTGATAGTTAGGGTTGTTATTATTTTATTATGGTTAAATAATTTCCATAATTTTACTAAAGATATGGATATCATATATATTCAATATATTTGTATTTATAGTCATCCATAAAATCTGTCTGAATGGCCCGAAGGCCGAAATTTTTATTGATTTTAGATAAGCCCCCTTTTAAGGGTAAATGGGGAGAAACAAAGACTCCACAAACATGAAGACATTAAAAAAATTCAAAAAAAGGTGTTGTAGCCTAGAAAAGACTACGCATAAGTGCCTCTACCAAGCAGAAAAATCATTAAGGCACACCTCCACCAAATCATGGATGATCTGCAAGTAGTCTCGGCCAATAATGCATGGGCACAGTACTGATGGCTACGCCATACCCTCTCAATATTCCGAATATGAAAAGTCATGCACGGAGAAGACCAAAAACTCTATCCACATCTGAAGAAAAACCTTGTAGATTGTTTGAGGGCCTTAACACAATCACATTGAGGTGCATAACCCATAGACCATTCAGAAAATCAACAACATGAAAACCCGCATTCAGGACACAATTCACCTCAAATCCCGTCGCCTCCATCCAAACCTCACACAGGAGCCGAAACAAGCCACCCTGAGCACTCACCCTACTGAAGCATGATGCAAATGATCTCAACATTGATGCAGAAGATCAGATGAGAACCATCCAGCACCGCAGACCAGGATCGCGAACACCAAGCAAGAGCCCGACTCAAGATGAGGCTAGACCCCAACATTGCAAAGGACCAAAATCCCGTCGCAGTTGAGGGACTCGATCAGACCACTTATTGTTGGACCCCAAGCTTGGAAACCACCACAGAATACCGGAAGCCTGACCACTATGCTAGAGCCGTCAAGGAAGATGAAACCTGACCGCCCTGTAGTAAAGGTCGGACCAAACTTCATCACCGCAGTGAAGGACCACCAGTCTCGCATCCAAATCTCAAGACTGTGCGACCACCGCCATCGATGTGATGCTGGACAACCGAGCCTGAAAGACCACATCGCACCGCCACAGAATCCCAGGAGCCTGACCATCAAGTCGAGGATAACTGGAAATGTGACTGCCCTACCGTAGAAGTTCGGATCTCGAGCCTCACCATCGCTGCGACTCCTGACGACCAGGACTGAAGACAACCCATGATAAACCAGCTCCATCACCGCAATGCCAGCAATCCAAACCCGAAAAACTACGTCAACACACCCCGCGTCAAGAATACACTAAGGAAATTCTGGATAGGAAGGTCATGGAAAAACCATATATGGGGGAAGAAGGTGGCGACGAGTTAAGACCTAGATTCACAGTGCCCCTTACGGAATCATCCACCAATGAGTTATCCATAAAATATAGACATAGAAAACTGAATTACATCTTTTAGGGAGAAGTTAGGCAGTACGTACTCATGAATGAAATTTTTAATTTTCAAATAATGATATGAAATAAAGGTAAATTATAATTAATATTTACATAATAATTTCAATATCTTATAAATCATTTATATTTTTTAAATATATCCTTATTACCATCCAACCAAAATATAAATGAAATATAAATCACATCGGTTTGTGGAGGTGGTAGTCCACACATACACACAAGAAAAGTTACCATTTTCTAATTGACTTGAATGTTAATGGTATATATTATATTACCATTCAATAATAATATTTATTTACTCATTATTACCATATTTATAATCATCCATGTAAATTTTTAATGAAAAATTAATTACACTGCTACGTGGAGATGGTAAGTTGTACGGACACAAGAGCGACATTTCATATTTTATACGATGGAAAAGAGATATAATATTGTTATACCATAATAATAATTACATATAGGTATATTTATTAATGTGGTTTTATAATTTTATTATGGTAACAACACATTATGAGGAATTTTAAAAAGAAATATACTTTAATGATTTGATGAAAATGATTACCTCTTCTTCGGTTGACCGTATTTAGATATCTTTGTTAATTGAACTGGGTTGGTATTTTCCAATGACATGATCCTATATAATGTGGATAAGGAATTTTATTAGATTAATTGGTTGGTTTGTGTTTTCATATATGGTTCAATTTGTTGTAAACAAGATAAATGAGATGGTTCTTTTATAATTGAGAGGTGGGGCATTCATGGAATATTTTAACGTATTAAAATTAATATAAATTATTTTCTCATTAAAAAATTTTTAAGATTGAAAATATTAAAATATAATATGACAATAAGTTTTAATAATTTCATATAAAAATTTTGGACATGTTTTGGTTATGTTTTCACCATTATGTTTTATTTTTAACATCCCATTAACCCATTTTCAATTACCATAATATTAATGTCTTCTGCCACTTAAGGGTTATAAATGTTATTATAAAATGACAAACAACCCATAAATGGCTCATAAATAATGTTTAAAACCATATAGAATTTATTTGGATGAAGTTATGATTTTAATGAATTTTAAATCATTTAAATTAATATTATTTATTATAAAAATATCATTAAAGTCATTTTAAAACTATTCACTTAATTTGACTTTTAATAAATCATGAAAAATGTGTAATATGAATATAATCCATTAAATCCTCAATAAAATTTGATATATATCTGTAAAATTCATGGAACACATTAAATAAATTACATTATGTCACGTTAAATAATATTAAAATCATTTATTTTATTTTTTGATAAATAAATAAATATTATGTTATCATTTTGTGAGAATTTAAAGAAACTATATAAAACATTAAAATATGAAATAAATTAACATCATGGGGGTAAGATTATTATTCTCAAAATATATATTGATATTCATTCACCACTTGGTTTTTTCACCATGTTAACACATAAGAGATATTTAAAACTAAGAGAGAGATATTTTGTAACTTCATTCGATTTAAATATTAGATTGTTTTTGTGTAAAAGTGATCATTAAACAAATAAAATAAGAGAATATGGTGTTAAATGTTTATTTATATTAATACTATAATAATTAGTAAAAAATTAAGGTCATTTTACTTTTTTTAACCAAGAAATACCTAATTTTCCCTTTACCGAGGTGATAAATTTTACCATGGTTAATATTCATAATTTTTAAAAATAAATGGAACCTTTAAAAAAATTTAATCTAAATATTAAAATATATAATTAATTTTTTCTATTTAAATATATTTAAGTGGCAGAAATTATTTTTAAAAAATTTTATCAAAACGTGATGGAAACCATTTTGTAGATATATAAAAATTTTAAGTATAAAAATTCATTTATTCCTACCCCATGCATATTAAAAATATTAGATGAATTTTAAAACATTTTATTAAATATATAATATGTATATTTGATCAAAATAATTTAACAACAGTGATTATTTTAAATTATTAATGTAAAAAACAAATCGTGTGCTTAGAAATAGTTTTAAGGAAAAATACTATTGTGTAAAAAATAATTATATACCAAATTATAACATAAAATTGCATCTAA
This sequence comes from Viscum album, assembly GCA_963277665.1. Lineage (NCBI taxonomy): Eukaryota > Viridiplantae > Streptophyta > Magnoliopsida > Santalales > Viscaceae > Viscum > Viscum album. The sequence continues at coordinate 481,601,461 of OY728141.1, forward strand.
TAAACTTTATTTGATTATATAAAATATGTTATGAACATATTTTACATATAAATAATTTTAATATAAAATGTACATTTTTAAATCTTTGAAACAAAATTACATTTTTCAATTAAAATCTACAATTTTCACTATTTACAGAAAAGTAAATCTCTTCAAGAAAATACAAAAATTTCAGCCTAATGTAATTTTTATATAACGATTTTAGAAAAGTTATTATTTTTATGGATTAGAACTCATATAATTTATTGAATTTCATTATGAAATATTCTCATAAAAAGTAATTAAAATTGTTTTTTAGAAAACATATTCATAAATAATAAAATAACTTTATACAATGTTTAGTACTTAAAAAGGAATTTGTATTGATTAAGTGCAATATATAGATTTCTTAATTTAGTTAATAATTTTCATACAATCTAATTAAACAGCTATGTTATAATGATCATATTTAAATAATTGTATTTTTTTATTTGTTTAAGCTCATTGTTGTATCTCATGTATACTATACAACCATTTTTTATTTATTTTAAAAATATCAGGGTGTTAAAAGTAATTTGTAAAAAACCTTCATAGATTCATTCATTTCCTCTTTGATATTATGGTCTTCTCATAAGAGGAGGTATAAATAATAACTGTTATCTTTCAATTTTATTTTTTATTCTACTTCCATATAAACTTATTATATATATTGTAACATTACAAAATGATGTATAATAAATATACATAAGTGTAATTATGATGATGTAACAACCATTTATATCCTCTTATCCATCAAATGTGGGAATAAATTATCGATTGTGTGTACGTGTGGACTACCACATCCACATCTAGATAATGTTAATTTTCAATCCTCATATTGCTGAGTCAAAGGTTTATAATTTTAAATTCTATTTTCCTTAGTTTTTAAAATCCAAAAACCTTTATCAAAATCATATTTTACTAACATTATTTATCTAATGTATTTATGATTTTTTTTGTGAAAACCATTCCTTTTTACCGAAGATAGAAATAGTTCTTATATAAAAGAATATAAAATTTATATTCTTTATCTTAATACATTGGATTTACAATGAGTCTGGTCTGTCAAATTAAACAGTGCTATGTCCATCAGTTATCTAAGTTTTTTACCAATTGGACCAACCAAATTCATATCCATAAACTGACTATAGTTCAGATCTATTAGACTGTCTATGGATCATTTCATATTATTGATAAACAACATTATAGTCCATCAAACAATCAAATGTTTACAATATTATTCTTGGAATTATCTATATTTTTCAAAAATTATTGATTAAGTGCAATGGTACTATAAAACGATATCATATCAAGACACCTTGCTAATCTATCTTGTGAAATTCAACAAATTCAACTACAACCAACACCAAGATTAATGGAAATTATGACCATTGAAGGATACCTATAAATAAGAATGAATTTGAAAAGTATAGTTCTGATGAATTTTCTACTCAAAAAGTATAAATATCAATTTTCATTAAAATATCATTCATAAAAATTTTAATCAGTTAGAGAGTTGATGTTATATGTATTTCGTGTGAGGAATTGTAAAATACTTATAAAATTTTATCTTTTTAATTCATTTGTATTTATTTTGTTTTATATTTATGGGATATAAGGATATAAAGATGAGTGATTCCAATCAGGATGATTTAGGGATTCTACGAGATTAGAAAATAGAGCTGACACTGATCATTATATTAAGGTCTTCAAGGTTTTTAGAAGATAGAGACATTCTGATCATCATATAAGGGTTTTCCTTATGTGGAAATACATATCTTTACAGTTTTGTTGAATACTATGTATAGCTACTATTGATATTTTTTTAATTCTTTATCTCTTAAGATTAAATATTATAATTAATTTTATAAATCTCTTAATTCATTATTCCATTGTTTTAAGATTTCATATTACATGTTTCTACAATTTATATAATCCATTTTAAAAATAACATTAAATTTTTTGTTTTTTCTAATTTTTATACTAACTATTATATCATACAATTGGTGAACCCAATTGAAAAACATTATTTGTTTAAAAACTTTTGAATCCAATAAATATACTCTGATTATAATATTATTGATGAGTCTGGTCCTTTTTAATAAATATATTTTGGTTTTGGTAGTAGTTTACTTTTTTAAACTATAATTTACCCCATAGTATAGCTATTAGAAACTCTTAAAATCCTATAATTTATATTAGAGAAGGTTCTACTAATTTAGTTGTTGGGTTTTTCTTTTAGTATTTACTATATGATATTTAGTTTTTTCTAAACATTTTTTAATAAATTCTTGTTACACTAACATGTGATTTGTAGAAAGACTTTTTTTTCTATAAGATGGAAGGATTGAATGTTGTTACTACTAATAATTTCAATCCTAATAGACCACAAATACTCAATGGTAATGATTATGAATACTTTTGAGAAAGGATGAAAAAATATTTTTATTTATTCTGGTGTGGATAATTTTGTTATATTGACTATAAATAGTAATATTCCAAATAAAAAAGTTATTGCTTTTACAAATAAGGAAAACCAAGAATATATTGTTAATTAAAGAGTAAGGAATGCTCTATTATGTAATATGAATAAAAAAATCTATCGTCATATATCTTCTTGTGAATAAAAAAATTAAAAGAAGTTATAGGTAACACATTTTGGAACTTATACAATCATTTAGACAATAAGTTCAATGCATATAGTGGATTTCCAAAATATTGAATTTCTATTAAGAGAAAATATTTTTGAAACACACTAAAGGTATATAAACATTTTAAATATTTTATACTCTCATAGTAAGAAAGATCTTTCTAATGGAATATAAGCGGTTATGAATATTGTTATAATACCTAGTGAAAGGGAATCAAATAGAACCGATTTGGATGTCATAATAAGGATTGCTAATATTACTATCACTATTAGAAATAATACTTTTCACAAAACGTGTATACCAACGGCTCAAAAGAACTGTTGGTATAGGTGATCGTTACCAATGGTTTGCATAACTGTTTGTAAATATGGATTTCGAGGGATTTTTCACAACGGTTTCATCAAACCGTTTGGAAAACAATGATTTCCCAATGGTTTTTAATAACGGTTGGGAGAATGATGCCCCAAATTTGACAAATGTGGGAGAACCACCCCTGATTCTATAATCATTGCTCGACTCTCCCATAAGAGATTACCAACTACCAGAATCCCTTGAGAAGCCCCAGTACAGGTGCACCTCTTCCATCAGATCATCTACCAGGTTAGGCTCCTTCCACCTATTCTCATGGATATCCTTCAACCTCTTCTTAACGGTATCCTTATATTCTCATGGATATATTTATTCCCTATTTCTAGGGTTTTTGGAAAATTGAATGATTCACTACTCCCTGAATTGTGTACTCAAATTACTAAATCCACGAATTGTGTACTCAAATCATTACATCGGTGTACACATTGACCAATTAATGTTTTTATTACACAGATACATTTATAAAGGCATGGTTTCACTTTCTTTTGTTCTAATTTAAAAGATTCATAGTTTTTTTTAATCTCAATGCTTCAAATATTACAGCTTCATGTATATAAAATCATAAGAAATTGTTTGTAATATTTATTCATAGTATTTCATGAAAATCACTCCTTCCATTAAGATCATGTCAAATATGAAGATCTTATTCATCTTAATTTTTTACACTATTTGTATTACATAACAAGTATGTATCATGTTTCTATCAAAGTCTATATATATATATATTGACACACTATTCACTTATCCTTTGAACAATTGAACATGTGGAGTATCTTCTTGAACATTTCCAAATAGAATGTGGTCCCTAATTATTCTTCATAGAAGAAATAATAAATACTTAACTATACAATTCAATGTTCTTTATGAATAAAACATCTACAAAGGGAACTCTTGGCGGGTCCTCTCTTTTTCCCATGTAGTACTTCTTCCTTCTTCATGAAACTAATTCACAGAATGTCAAATTCGCAATATTAATGAATATTAGATTTTTTTAATATAACCATTAATCATTCTTCCTGCAACATCATACATGAATTATTCAATCACCTTTTTAAAAATCAATGACCATTTTCACTGATTTGGGGTTCCTCAAAATGCTTGGTAAAATCAAAAAAACACATGTATTGAATCGTGTTTCTCATATGGTTTCATGGATACAAGTTCATCATAAAAATCATGACTGCGTGGTTAAAATATCAAGAGAGAGATGTGATTTTTATTCTTCATACAAATGAAGTTTTTTTCTGCAACTATGTCTTTTTTTTTACTTTTTATTTGGCCAAAAGTTGAGCTTTTTGGTCATTAATCATGGTTGTGGGTGGTCATTTAGGATGTAAGATAGTATGACTTCATTTTAGTTGATATATTCAATATTATTATTGATTTATGTTCAATTTGATTATCTTGGACAAGTGATGTTGTTTAATAAGTTGTTATTAATGGTTGTAAAATTGACGATATGGTATAAGGGTTCACATGGTGTGTATAATGGTTGACATGGTGTCTATGATAATCTAGTGTCCTGGGAATTTACATGGGAATGTACACATAGTACATGACTTGGTTATCCATGTAAATATACATGGCCAATCCTTTATGGTGAAATGTATGTTTGGCCAAATGGGGTGCTGAAAACATCCCATTTACTTATGGCCTTGTTTCATGGGTATTCCCACATGATGTGTTGTCCATACTATAGAGTAGGTAGTAATTATCTTAGTAAAAACACTTTCATCCGTGAAATTTAAGACTACATGATTAAATGGAAGAACCCATTCTCTAAGGACATATCTAACCTGGTTTCTAACTCACCTAACCTAAAAATAACTAGAACACTGGTTAAATAAAAGAATTTATCCCCAACGTACAGTAGATTAAATGGAAGAAATCCTCCTCATTACTGAATTACATACACATTTGGGGAAAAATCCATCATTCACAGACATCACTGTAATGTATTGGATTTTCAAAAAACACATATCCTATAAAGGTCATTAAATTACAGTGGGGACTAATTTAAAGTTGTCATATTTATAGGTGGAATCTTTGTAGATTTGGATAATATATTCTAATAACTATAGAGTGGAACCCCATTCGGTGTTTTGAGGTCCACCAAGGACAACACCCCTCCATCCTGGACCCAGGACAACCCCCCTCTTTCCTAGAAACAGGACAGCCCCCCCCCCCACCCTCCTCCCTATACCCCGGACATCCCCCCACCCTCCATCATAAACCATGGGAAACCCCCCCTCCTCCCTGGACCCCAGACATTCCCCCACCCACCTTTGTGGACCTAGGACAGCCCCCCTGCATCCTAGAACCTAGACATCCCCCCAACCCTCCTCCCTAGACCCCGACATCCCACCTCCCTCCTACATGGACCCTGTACATCCCAAACATCATTATTTTTACGTGAGATAAATCACAATAGAACTTGAAGGTACCTCTCCAATGAGTGTCCATTTGGGGTTGGGTCACTAATGAGTGGCATCCTGGTTTCAGATGTCACAATTCATGGATATCCCTTTTATAGGTGTTTCTAATCAAATCCATACCCATAACTATTGAAGGTCCCTCTCCAAAATCATTTGATACATGATTCAATGAATACACTCTACCAACCTATGATCTATGGCCCCAAACCTAGGATCCTTTAATCCATGGTTAAGGTGAAAATTGATGAGGCCATAACTACTTTTGATGTGATCCTCATCCTACTCCTCATCCTGATATCCCTGAAGATGTTAATGTAAAAAACTCATGTACTCCCAACAAGACCTTTTAGGATTATGTATTCCGTGGTCCACTTCCAATATCTTACTAGGAAATCCTTGAATATAGGCATTATAAATTCTGTATCTTATTTTCTTATATACACTATTTTTTATTCTTTATATGACTCTCCTATAGAGTAATGTGTTAGTTATGCATTTATTTAAAGTAAACAATTATCAATTTACCTTAAATTTTTTTTAGATTGAACTTCAATATTATTAAATATATTTGAAATGAATTATTTCAATTTTTTACGGAATAGATAGATTTTGGATGTAAGAAAATAATCAGATTTCAAACTATTTTCAAAATAATTTGAACAGATTTCTTGATTTTGCATTTGTCAAGGCTTTAGATAGTGGTCGAATACACTACCCATTTTTTAATTGTGTTGGAAGACCTTGGTTGAGTCATGAAGAAGTTAACAATCATATAACCATATATGGTTTCCAAACATACTATTATGTGTCGTATCACAATGGAGAGAAAATGGAATCTCAAAATGATTATGATCCAAATGATAGGACTGAATTGGAGACTTCGATATATGATCAGTTTCCATTTATTCGGCATCATGAGAAGGAAAGGATGTAAAACCAACGAGAATTCTATACAAGCACAAATGATGTGCTCAATGAATATGGTGATGTTGATAGGGTGAAAAAATTGATTGATGTTGCGATGACTCCAGTATATCAGCAATGTGGAAAAATGAAAAACTTGGAATTTTTAATCCAATAGTTTTAGGGGAAAACTATGTATGGGATTTCGAATGATGCAATTGATTACATTATTACCTTCTTGAAGGACATAATTCCAGATGATGTAAATGTTACCTCAAACCACTATATGGAATGGACGTTAGTTGATGAACATGGATTGTAAAAAAAAAATTATTGCTTGCCCGAATGATTGCATCTTATTTTGGGAGGAAACTGCTAAAATAAATGATTGTATCAAATATCGAACCTCCCGATGGAAGCTGAAAGATTATGGAACACCAACTCATGTGCCACATAGAGTAATGTGGAAGTTTCCATTGATCCTCAGATTACAGAACCTCTTAATGTCTGATGAAATATCAGTAAAAATTCGATGGCATGACACCAAGAGAAAAAATAATAATAAAGAGTTGGTTCACCCCGCAGATGGATTTTCATGGTAGAGATTTGATGTTCGATATCCTGAATTTGCAGCTGACATGAATAATGTGAGACTGGGTATTTCATGTGATGGTTTTAATCCATTTGGGAAGATTCTTACTTCCCACAACACATGGCCGGTTTTCATACACATTTATAACCTTCCCCCATGGTTGTGTATGAAAAATACTTACACTTTCTTGAGTATACTGATATCTGGTCCTTCTGATCCTGACAATGATATAAATGTACACATGCAACCTTTAATAAAAGCGTTGAAAATTCTTTGGGATTTGGGTGTTCCCACATATGATGCATGTTTGGAAGATATATTTTAGGTGCATGCTACGCTTATGTGGACGATCAATGATTTTCCTGCTTATGCAATAATGTCTGTATGGAGCACAAAAGGAATATTTTTCAAGTCTTGTTTGTATGAATAATACTAGATCAAGAATAATGAAATATCGTCGTAGTTTTAGTTTTATGGGACATCAACTATTCTTTCCAATGAACCATTCATATAGAAACAATCGTTGAAGATTTAACAATACCATGGAGACTGACGATCCACCTCAGCGTATGTCTGGAACTGATGTGCTTAATGAATTGAAATATTTCAGTTATTCATTTGGGAAGGGTGTAATGAAATCTAGAAAGAGGAAAAATGTTTCAATAATACCTATTACAATTGAATAAGAACAGTATATTCTTTGAGTTGTCGTATTTTTCAACCAACTTTTTACATCATTTCTTAGATGTAATGCACATTGAAAAGAATATATGTGAAATATTGCTTTCGATTCTTTTAAATGTCAAGGGGAAGACAATGATGATTTACGATCATGGTGTGACTTGGTAGATTGGAGGATCAGACTAGAATTACTTCCTGTCTGTATGAGTGAAAATAAATAGCAAGTTCCCTGTGCTTCTTTTGTGATGACACCTGCTGAAAAAAAAATTAATTTCTGGAAGTGCTAGAGACTATTAATGTTCCAAATGGATATTCCAGAAATATATCAAAACGGATTAATATAAAAGATTTGAAGATGAAATCTTTGAAGATTCATGTTTATCACGTCCTTTTTCGTGAGTTGATTCCAATAGAAATCTGTCATCTCTTATCCAATAATGTAAGAGTCTCAATTATTCGGTTGTGCAATTTGTTTAGTGATCTTTGTTATTAGAGGTTTTCCAAATCATTCTTCCAAAAACTATTGGCAGAGACACCATTAATTATGTGTGAGTTATCGAAAATATTACCTCCATCATTTTTTACATGTATGTTGCACTTGACTATACATATTCAAACTGAAATACTTCTTGGAGGACCCTTTTCTTTCCGTGGGATGTATACAATTGAAGGAAACATGTGCGCATTGAAATCATATGTTCAGAACAAGAATTATCCCGAAGGTTCAATTTTGAACAGTTACTTGGCTCAAGAATTTATGGATTTCTGCTCAATGTATTTGTCTGATCTTACTACAAGAATTAACATACCAATGAGAAATGTAGAAGAGCAGTATGGGAAAATTAAACCCAGTTTTCCATCACTTCCTCAGATAGGTAGAATTTCTAGATTATATACATTGATGACATTAATCCTTGAAGAGCGAGAGATTGCACATCACACAGTGTTGTTCAATTGTGATTTGTTCGATGAGTATATCAATTAAGTAAATTGTACATGCATCTTTTATCTTATCTCCTTTAATTTTAAATATTTGTTAAACTATTGTTATTTTCATCTACAGGGAACAAAATGAATTGACATATAGAAAGTATTTTTCTTTATCTTTGAGAAGGAAATATACTTTGCATAGAAAGGGGTTTTCTACTTTGTTGAAATTGAAGGTAAACATATTTCTGTAATAATTAAATAAAAATAATATTTAATTAATTTTACTAATTTTTTATATTTCAGGTATCGATTTTTCCTACAGACTCTATTTTTGAGGAAATAATAGCTTTGGATTTTGGTCCTAATACCATGGTTCATGCTTGTAAATAACTTATGATCAATGCATACAAATTTATTATCTCTGAACGAGCAAGAAAAATGAGAATACAACATGATAGTGTTATGATAACTGCCACAACAAACTGTTATGCCAGTTCATCAGATAATAGACCTCGTTCTGAAAATGTAGCTTATCATGGAGTCGTGGAGGGAAAAATAATTTTTGATTATTACTCGCATGGTCGAGTCACAATGATGAAATGTCAATGGTTTGATTTAAAGATGAGGCAAGGAACCTTTATTGATGATTGTGGATTTCGAATTATTGACATGACTCACACTCTTGCCACCGATGAACCATATGTATTGGCATCAATGGTGAAACAAGTTTTTTATGTCAAGTATCATCATCAACCTAAATTTGGTGTAATGATTGAAGTAAATACCAGACATGTTTTTGATGAAGTTGGTGATGAAGTTGACACTATCCCTACTACAATTGGAAGCAATCTGTGTATTACTTATGATGAATCCAATAGCTTAATTTTTAGAGCTGATTGTGAACCCGATGTTGTGGTGGGAAATATGTAGAATCATATAGTCATGTTCTCACCTACATGTTTCACCTACATCATTCAGAGTGTGTATCATAGTACTTACCTTCAAACCATAATAAATATTCTGTTTCTTTATGTTTTTTTATCAGAATGGTTTTTCTATATTTTGTTTTTTGGGTTACACATTAGTTATCTATTTCTAATTACTTTCATATGTGTTTTCATTGCAGGAAATGACACCCATTGAATAGAGGAGGAAAAAAAGATGACAGAAAGTAGTCATCACATGACACAGATGGGAATTCCTCCACTCATCCCTATTGTGAGTATTTAATTTCAAATATATATATTTCAATAACATATAATATCATGTGTTTACTTTTATGTTAAACTTTTTTTCAGGAACCACCCCCTAGACAAGAGATATCTGACGAGGAGCCTGGTATTGCTCCCAGTATAGAGGCTGGTGGTAGGAGGGGGTGGTGTTAGAGTCAGACAACCATCTGGTGGTCCTGGTACTAAGTCCGGTCGTACGAGGGCTCGTGGTGAGAGAGTTATATGATCCACTAGTCATACATGATTGGATTATGCCCCTACCCCAGAATTATCTTCTACGACCCATTTTGATCTTGGTGTGTCTTTCAGGACACACAGGATATTTAGACCTCTGATATTTACACTACCAGTTGGCCAGACGTATGTGCCATCATCTTTTGCTTCTGGTTCATTATCTCCGGGATATTATATTCCACCTTCTTCGACTCCTACTCTGACAAAGTATGTGGCTGGGGAGAATACACTGAGGGACACTTTACCTATACAGGATATTCCTTCAGCTTCTTCACATCCAGTGATTCCCATTGATCCGACTACCACATATATATTTATATAACTCTAACAAAATATTATACCAAAATGTATTTTTATTATAACTTGTACTGATATTTTTTTTCATTAATAATAGATTCATCTTCTGATAAGAGGCGGGGGAGGGGGCATACTCACTGGCGTGTGGTATGGAACTACCATACACAATCGATGGTTTAATACAATGATGGTGGACAGATGACTGATAAATCTGAGTCGGAATATTGAGGTTTTTTGGTGATGCTAGCCAAATACTCTGACATCCTTCCGGTCATCCCTCTTTCATGGAGACATCTCCCACATGAAGTCAAGGATAATGCCTGGGCACAAATATGGGTAAAAAATCTATTGGATTTAATGTAGTATTTTTTTGTATTTATATGAATTAATCTATTGGGTGTTAGCTTCTGTATAACTTCCCTGATGGAGAAGGTGCATGAACAACACGTTTAAAGGAGCTAGAAGAGCTTTGGAGAGTATATAAGCATGAGTGGTATATTGGATGATGTGATAGAGTGGGAACAGATTTGGATACATTACCTATCGTGGATGACTACCTGATAGAGCAATATCTCTGAATGATTACCCATTTGGTGACTGCCAAATTTAAGGTATTAATGCCATTTGAGGTATTTAAAAGACAATTTTCATATTTTTCATTAATATTATCTAATTTATTCATAAAAATTATTTAGAAATAATCTGAAAAAAAACATTGAATCAAAGAAATACCTCCACACTTTGGGGCACACAAATATGTCAGATCATGAGAGGCAGCTGGTATGATATAGTTGTTTATAATTTTTCATTAGGACTTACCATTTTTACTATTTCCTACTTAAATTATGTGATTTATTGAATGTTGAATATATGATTATACTTGAACTTTATATTGATTACATGTCATTATAGAAACCAAAATTGAATATTGAAGGACATATCCCTCGATCAAAATTGTTTTTCTCAAGTTGAATGAAAAAATATGGAACGCCGGTTAATTAACCTACACAAGAAAAGATTGTAAGTTTTAATTGGTTTATTTCAACATTTAATATCTATTTTGAAATTTAATGATCTATTCATATTTTTAACAGGCTGCTTTAGAGGCCCTTCATGCCCAGGAGCCTGACAATTTAGGGCCACATGATCATTTATATCAGGTTTTTTGAGATGAGCACTCTGGTCAAGTACGCTGTCGACCTAGTAAGAATATAGTCTCGACGAAGTATTGGTCCTCTCCAGGTATCGATTCTAGTACCACCGAGTTGGAATAGGTCAAGGAGCATGCAAGAATTTCTGATAAAAGGGTCATAGAGTTGTAAGTACAAGTTCAAACGAGGGACAAAGAATTTATGAAACTGATGAATGATTTATCTTCATCACTTCCACCAGAGGCCAGCGCGACTAGTCAGACATTTATGTCATCTATGGGTACATTATCCAATGCAACAGGTGGCGGTTCTAGTGGCGGTTGAGATGATGACTTTCTTGGTGATGATGAGGATGCTGAACAGGTTGAGGGTGATGATGAGGATGTAGATGAGGGTGAGGATAGGGTTGAGGGCAAGGATGGGGCCGAGGGAGAGGATGTGGCTGAAGATGAGCATTGTGATGATGATGAGGATAGAGGTGGTGGCGAGGATGTGGCAAATGATGACAACGATAATGGTGATGGTGATCAGGGGAAGATTGATCCTTTACATTTTTAAATTCTGTATAACTTTTTATTTTTGAGCATGGTTTTTAAATCTTGAATGGATATTTTTGAATTCAGTATAACTCTTTATTTTCGACCAAATATTGAATCCAAATGATGTTATAATGGTTTAGAGGTGAGTGATGTTGTATGACATGTTATGGTTTATTATGAGGAGTTTCTTTCCCTTTAATTGATTGGTTCGTAAAACATAAGTTGATGCTGCATATATTATGTAATTGGAATTGGTAATGAAAAATGTTGGTCTCAGAATTTCGAGTTGGTTATTTAGATGGTATTCTCTATCAAAATTGGTTATATCTCTATTGACTATGGGTGTATTTTCTAATTGACTAATTTATCCATTAAACTTACCATGCAATATACATTTACCACAATACGGAAGCACCACAAAAATCAAAGATAGACACTATACACCACAAGACACCCATGGGAGACACCCCTTGAGATAGAGTCCCTCTCGTAGCCTTTTTAATTTAAAAATGATTTAAATTGAATTTAGATTTTTTTCCTAATTCTACTTAATTATATTGAATTTCATATCTTGAAAAATTTTTATTTAATATAATTGTTTCATTTGATAAATAAATTCATGTTTTTATAATAAAACCCCTCCAATGGAGGTGCACTGTCTACGAAAACTCACAGTGATATTTTAGGGTGTGTTAATTTGACTCTCAATCAGTTGTTTCAACTACCTAGTACCACTTTTAAAAACAAAGAATATAAAATATATATCTTTATCATACCACAATCCCGAATCAAGAGTCTGTTTTTATAACATAAGATCAGTTTCTATAATGTGAAGGACAACTACATATGATTTATTTGGAATCCTAGCCGGAAGATGCTGCCCCGCGGATGTCGTTGGACCCGGCCAACACGCCACGGTCAAACTGCTATCACACTACGGTCATGTCATGGTCACACCGTGGTTAGGCCGTGGTCACATTGTGGACACGCTGCGGTAATGTCGTGATTTGGCCCTACTCCATGAAGACACCCCACGACGGTTCGTAGTCCTATAAGAATTCGAAGTATGATATGTAAATAGAGTTTTAGATACATTACGCACCCTCACCCTGGACCCCGAATAACCCCCCCCCAACCTCCTCCCTGGACCCCATACAACCCCTCAGACAACCCCCACCCTCTTCCACTACTACAAAAATAGGCAATGAATGCACTTCACCTTTATCAGCACTAAAAAAATCACTGATACAGGGGGCCTCTATCAGTGCTAAAATAAAGCGATGATAAAGGGGACCCCTTTATTAGTGCTTCTATTAGTAGAACTGTTAAATGGGGGATTCATCAGCACTTTTCCTGAGCGCTGATAAATGTTATGTTTCAAAAAAAATCATGATAAATAATATTTTGTTATATAAGTATATTTATATTGATATAAATACAATATATATATTTTTAATATGTTATAGATATGTATAAATAGACAATTACATTTAATATAAACGAAATTTAGTGAAAATGGCATATAAAAAATTTAAAAAATTATTATTAATTAATAATTTTCTAATTATTATTAATTTAAAATCATTTAATAATACTTTGAGGACACAAAAAATAAAAACAATTAATAAAAGATCTAAAATATGATGAAAAAGTATCTCAAACTTCAAACGGCCATAACTTTTGATCTGAGAGTCCATTTGAGTTCTACAACTTATCAAATCAAAGCCTACGACGAGCTCTAAGAAGTTGTGGTTGAGTAAAAGCCTCTGTCACATTTTTCAAGCCCAAAATGGCCCAGAAGGCCTGCAAAACTGTGTTTTTAGTCAGGATACCCCGATTTGTTAACATTAAAACAAGTTTAACTTTTGATCCGGATGTCTGTTAGGCATGTACCAGATATCATATCGAAGATTTTTTCATTTTATTCAATTTGAATGGTTTTGGCATTGAAATGGGATTATAGATTATAAGTTATGGCCATTTTAACATTCTATGGATTTTTAAATACACATATATATGCATTTATTCGTAAATATATATGTGTATGTGTGTGTGTGAGTGTCTGTGCGGGTGTCTTTGTGTGTTTCTATGTGTTGTATATATGTATATCTGTATGTATTTATTTATTTACTTATAAACACACATAAAAAACATTTCTTTTTCATAATTGTATTTAAAACTAATCTTATATGTATATTCTATGGATTTTCAAATAAAAACATATATATATATATCTTTATTCAAAAATATATTTGTGTTTGTGAGTGTGTGTCTGTGTGTGTGTCTGTGTGTTGTATATATCTATGTATGTATTTATGTTTTTATTTATTTATAAACACACAATAAAAAAATATTTTTTAATAAATTTATTTAAAACTAATCTTATATGTATATATTAATATACAAATAAATATACGTATAAAAAATTATAACTAAAAATATATATATATAAATATATAAATATATGAATTAATATATATATACTAACATATGAATAAATATATTTATATTAATATGGATCTATATCAATATATGAATAAATATAAATATATAGATATAGATAAATAATTAAATAGAGAACAAAATAGAATGGATAAGTGGTAAAGGTACAACTGCGAAATGGGGGAGGTCCCGGGTTCGAGTTCGGGTAGAAGCGAATGGGGTGCGCGCATATGGGGATACATGGGAAGGGCAGTGCATGAGAGACCTACTAGCACTGATAAAGTGGCTGTGGAGCACTGATAAAAGAACTCCTAGTAATATTTTTAAATTGTTATATTTTTTTCATTTTTTTTTACCTTTATGAGTGCTAACAAAAAGCGCTGATAAATGTACATTTTATCATCTCTACAAAAAAGCGCTGATTAAGGGGACTTTTATGAGCGCTTTTTTTAGCATTGATAAATGGGGCCTTTATCTGTGATTTTTGGAGGGCTAGTAAAAGGAACCCCCCCTATATTATCGTTGATCTTTACATCACTTTATTAGTGCTGTTAAATCCCTTTTTATCACTGATATAGGCCGTTTTTATAGTACTGTTCCCTAGAACCTAGACACCCCCCAGGACAGCCCCTCGTACAACCCCCTAGACAGCCGCCGAAAAGCCCCCCAGACATCCCGCCACCATCCTCCCTAGACCCTAGATATCCCCCCCGTACAACCCCCGAGATAGCCCCCTAACCCTCCTCCCTGAACCCCGGATCCCAATCTAATCTCTCATAAAATGGATACACTTTTAAGTAAAAACCACTGGTATACGGAAAACTGACCAAACACATTCATATTGTGTTGATACTTTAGTAAAACGATACATGGGACATTATTGACATGTATGAGTCAACCCAACCTCAATCCCAGACACGGTGTGGCTAGCACCACTCAAAGTGTTTCTCTTTTGTTTGAAATGGATAGGATTTTAAGTGAAAACAACAACTGGTATACATAAAACTGACCAAACACATTAAAAATGTGTTGATATTATAGGAAAACGATCCATGGGTCTTTTGTGTCGGGTAAAAGTCAACCCTGCCTCAATCCGAGGTGCGGTGTGGCCGACACCACTCAATGTGTCTCTCTTTAGTTTCAAAAGGACATCATTTTAAGTGAATACAACAACGGACATATGGAAAACTGACCAAACGCTTTCGGATTGTCTTCATAATTTTGGAACATGATCCATGGGTCATATGTGACATGTATGAGTCAACCCCACCTCAATATGAGGCACGTTGTGGCTGGTATCACTGGACGTGTCTCACTTTTATTTGAAATGGACAAAATTTTAAGTGAAAACAACAAATGGCATACGTTAAACCAACCAAATGGATTCAGATTCTATAGAAAAATTAGGAAAATAATCCATTGGTCATATGTGACGTTTACGAGTCAACCCCGTCTCAATCTGAGGGCCAGTGTGGCCGGAAACACTCGAGATGTCTCACATTTATTTGAAATGGACATGATTTTTTGTGAAAACAAAAACTGACATACGGAAAATCAACCAAATGCATTTAGATTGTGTTGATACTGCAACACAAAGATCCATGGGTCATTGCTGACATGTACGAGTCAACCATGCCTCAATCTGAGGCATGTTGTGGCTGACACCACTATAAGCGACTCACTTTTCTTTGAAATGGACACCATTTTAAGAGAAAACAACAACTGGCATACAGAAAATTGACCAAACACATTTTTATTCTGTTGACACTTTACAAAAAGGATCCATGTGTCATTTTTGACGTGTATGAGTAAACCCCACCTCAATCCGAGGCCCGATGTGGTAGGTACCACTCAAAGTGTCTTTCTTTTGTTTAAAATGGATAAGCTTTTATGTAAAAACAAACATCATACGAAAAACTGACCAAACGTGTTCAGATTGTGTTGATAATTTATGAAAACGATACATGGATCATTTGTGATGTGTACGAGTCAACCCCGCCTCAATTAGAGGTGTGATGTGGCCAACACCACTCAAAGTGTCTCTCTTTTGTTTCAAAAGGACATCATTTTAAGTGAATACAACAACTGACATAGAGAAAACCAACAAAAGGAATTAGTATTCTATTAAAACATTAGTAAAATGATCCATGGGTCATATGTGAAGTGTATGAGTCACTCCTGCCTCAATCCAAGGGCCGGTGTGGGCGAAACCATTCAATGTGTTTCTCTTTTGTTTGAAATGGAAAATATTTTAAGTGAAAACAAAAACTAGCATACTTAAAACTGACCAAACTCATTTGGATTTTGATGTTACTTTAGGAAAATTATCCATGGGCCATTGTTGACGTGTATGATTCAACCTCACCACAATCCGAGGCGTGGTGTGGTCGACACCACTCAAAGTGTTTCTCTTTTGTTTGAAATGGACATGAATTTAAGTGAAAACAACAAATTCCATACATAAAACTGATCAAATGCATTAATATTCTGTTAAAGTTTTAGGAAAATCATCTATGGGTCATTTATGATTTGTACATGTCAACCCTGTCTCAGTCCAAGGAGCGGTGTGGCCGACACCATCCAAAGTGTCTCTCTTTTTTTCAAATGGACATCATTTTAAGTGAATACAATAACTGATATACAGAAAACCAACCAATGGAATTATAATTCTATTGAAACTTTAGGAAAAATATCCATGGGTCATATGTGATGTATACGAGTCAACCCCACCTCAATCCGAGGCACGATGTGGCCAGTATCACTTGAAGTGTCACCCTTATTTTTGAAATGGACAGACTTTTAAGTAAAAACATCAACTCGCATACGGAAAACCGACCAAACACATTCATACACTATTGATACTATAGATAAATGATCCATGGGTCATATGTGACGTGTATAAGTCAATCCCACCTCAATCCATGGGATGGTCTATCTAGCACCACTCGAAATGTCTCACTTTTATTTGAAATGGACAAGATTTTAAGTTAAAAAAACAACTGGAATATGAAAAAATGACCAAACACATTCTAATTGTGTTAATACTACAAAAAATATATCCATGGGTCATTTTTGACGTCTATGAGTCAACCTTGCCTCAATCCTAGGCATGGTGTGGCTGACACCACACTTAGTGTCTCACTTTTCATTGAAATGGACAACATTTTAAGTGAAAACAACAACTGGCAAACAGAAAACTGACCAAACGCTTTAGGATTCTAGTAATACTTTAGGAAAAGAATCCATGGGTCATTTTTGATGTTTAAGGGTCAACCCTAACTCAATCCATGGCTTGGTGTGGCCGGTACCACTCAAAGTGTCGTTCTTTTGTTTAAAATGGATACCTTTTTTAGTAAAAACAACCAGCATATGGAAGACTGAAAAAAAAATTCGGATTGTGTTGATACTTTAAAAAAACGTTCCATGGGTCATTTATGACATTTAAGAGTAATCCCCACCTCAATCTGAGGCATGGTGTGGCCGACACTACTCAAAGTGTCTCTCTTTTGTTTCAAAAGGACATCATTTTAAGTGAATACAACAACTATCATATAGAAAACTAACCAAAGGCATTCAGATTCTGTTGAAACATTAGGAAAATGATCCATGGGTCATATGTGACGTGTACGAGTCAATACCTCCCCAATTAGATGGCTGGTGTGTCTGTAACCACTCAATGTGTTTCTCTTTTGTTTGAAATGGACAAGATTTTAAGTGAAAACAAAAACCGGTATACTTAAAACTGACCAAACACATTCGGATTGTGTTGATATTTTAGAAAAATGATGCATGGGTCATTTGTGACGTTTACGAGTCAACCCCGCCTCAATCTGTGGGCTGGTGTGGTTTGCACCACTCAAAATGTCTCTCTTTTGTATAAAATGGACATCATTTTAATTGAAAACAACAACTGGCATATAAAAAACTGACCAAATGTATTCAGATTCTATTGAAACATTAGGAAAAAAAATCCATGGGGTCATTTTTGATGTGTACGAGTCAACCTTGACTCTATCTGAGGCACGGTGTGGCTGGAACCACTCAAAGTGTCTCAATTTTCTTTGAAATGGACATCATTTTATGTGAAAACAACAACTAACATACGGAAAACTAACCAAATACATTTGGATTCTATTGATACTTTAGTAAAAGGATCCAGTTATCATTTGTGACATCTATGAGTCAGTGCCGCCTCAATTCGAGTCATGGTGTGTCCGGTACCATTCAAAGTGTCTTTCTTTTGATTAAAATGGATACACTTTTAAGTAAAAACAATCGTCATATGGAAAACAAAACAAACACATTTAGATTGTGTTGATACTTTAGAAAAACGATCCATGGGTCATTTTTGATGTGTACGAGTCAACACTGCCTCAATCCAAGGTGTGGTTTGGCCGAAACAACTCAATGTATATCTCTTTTTTTTCAAAGGGACAACATTTTAAGTGAATACAACAACTGACATAAGGAAAACTTGCCAAAGGCTTTTTTATTCTATTGAAACTTTAGGAAAATGATCTATGTGTCATATGTGACGGGTACGAGTCAACCTCACCTCAATCTGAGGGCCGGTGTGGCCGACACCACTCAATGTGTTTCTCTTTTGTTTGAAATGGACAATATTTTAAGTGAAAACAACAACTAACATACTTAAAACTGACCAAACACATTCGGATTGTTTTTATATATTATGAAAACAATCCATGGGTCATTTCTGACATGTAAAATTCAACCCCACCTCAATCTGAGGTGTGGTGTGGCCAAAACCACTCAAAATGTCTCTCTTTTGTTTAAAATGGACATCATTTTAAGTGAAAACAAAAAATGGAATACTGAAAACCAACCAAAGGCATTTTTATTCTATTGAAACTTTGGGAAAAGTATCCATGGGTCATTTTTTATGTGTATGCGTCATCCCCACCTCAATAAAATGTGCGGTGTGGCTGACACAACTCAAAGTGTCTCACTTTTCGTTGAAATGGACAACATTTTAAGTTAATACAACAACTGACATAATGAAAACTGACTAAACACATTTTTATTCTATTGACACTTTTGGAAAAGAATCCATGGGTCATTTTTGATGTGTATGAGTCAACTCCGCCTCAATCCGAGGCCTAGAGTGGCCGGTACCACTCAAAGTGTCTTTCTTTTGTTTAAAATGGATACACTTTTAAGTAAAAACAACTGACATATGGAAAACTGACTAAACACATTTTTATTGTGTTGATATTTTATGAAAACGATCCATGGGTCATTTTTGACGTGTAGGAGTCGACCCCAACTCAATTCGTGGTGCAGTGTGGCTGGCACCACTCGAAGTGTCTCTCTTTTGTTTCAAAAGGACATCTTTTCAAGTGAATACAACAACTGACGTATGAAAAACTAACCAAAGGAATTTTAATTTTTTTGAAACATTAGGAAAAAGATCCCTGGGTCACATGTGATGTTTATGAGTCAACCTCGCTTCAACTTGAGGGCTTGTGTGTCTGGAACCACTCAAAGTGTTTCTCTTTTGTTTGAAATGGACATGATTTTAAGTGAAAACAACAACTGGCATAATTAAAACTGACCAAAAACATTCATATTGTGTTGGTATTTTAGTAAAATGATATATGGGTCATTTGTGATATGTAAAATTCAACCCCTCCTCAATCCAAGGTGCGGTGTTGCAAACACCACTCAAAATGTGTCTCTTTTGTTTAAAATGGACATCATTTTAAGTGAAAACAACAACTGACATATGGAAAACCTACCAAATTCATTCGGATTCCATTGAAAATTTAGGACAATTATCAATGGGTCATTTTTTATGTGTATGAGTAAACCCTTCTTAAATATGAGGTGCAGTTTGGCTGGTACCACTCAAAGTGTCTCACTTTTCTTTGAAATGGACAACATTTTAAGTGAAAACAACAACTGACATATGAAAAACTATCCAAACACATTTGGATTGTATTAATACTTTAGGTAAAGGATCTATGAGTCATTTGGGATATGTACTATTCAACCCCACCTCAATCTGAGGCACGGTGTGTCTAGTACCACTCCAAGTGTGTTTCTATTGTTTCAAATGGATATGCTTTTAAGTAAAAACAACAGGCATATAGAAAACTGAGCAAACAAATTCAGATTGTGTTGATACTTCACGAAAATGATCCATGGGTCATTTGTGACGTGTAAGAGTCATCCCCGCCTCAATACGAGGTGCGGTGTGGCTGAAACCACTCAAAGTGTCTCTTTTTTGTTCCAAAAGGACATCATTTTAATTGAATACAACAACTGAAATTTACACTCATCAACGATAGTCGCAAACACTTGTTCATGAGTTGGGAAGTTTCACTCATGTGGTCATTAGTGAAGAGACTCCTAAGAAAATACCTTTTTACTATATATTAATAAAAATACAAGTTTAATGCAAAATTCATCAGAAATCATTACATACCAAAATCTATGATCAAAAAAAAAATTGGGATTTGAGCCAATTTCAAACTCTTATTAAACTTTAATAAGTATTTATCAGGCTATTTTTCCTATTAGAATTTGATGGGGAGGTGGGGGGAGTGCTGGTTGGGTGGGTTGTGTAGGGGTGAGGTGAATTACTACTAGAAGAGTGGTTGTCACGTGAAGATTGAAAGGGGTGTAAATAATGTTTTGGTTATTGAAACTATTATTAACTCTACTGGATGATTGTTGCCATATGAATATTGAAATAGGGAATTGTAGTACATCACATGGTTGTAAGAGTTTGATGGTTTTATGTGTTTGTTTATTATTTTTTAGGTGTTTTTATGTTGTTTTAAGTCTCTATGTGGTTTTTGTGATATTTTTTATGTAGGTGTATATATAATGGAGGGGCTAATTGAGGGCTGCTGTGCAACAGTTCTGAAAAAACACAATACCAACAGTTTTAAACCATTGGAATACTTTTAGTGAAATTAAAAATCTATACCAACGGTTTTAAAACTGTTGGTATAGTGTTTAGTATTAAATATATACCAAAGGTTTGTTGAAACCATTAGTAAAAATGTTATACAAACATATACCAACAGTTATCCTACAACCGTTGGTATATCAATAAATACAGTGGGCTATACCAAAGATTTAGATCAAATTGTTGGTATAGGGCTTTCCACATGGCTTACTACCCTATGGTATGGAAAACTATTAGTATAGGCTATACCAATGGTTTTCCAGCCTATAACAATGGTTTAAAACCGTTGGTATAATCTTCTTTTCTAGTAGTGTATTAGTGATCTTATTGGATCCCTTATGAAGTATGAGAAATGATTAAAAATAGATGATAATAAAATTAAGAAGAAGAAGAATAAATTAGTTATTGTTGCAACTACATAAAATGATCAATGTAAGGTAAAATATTCTGATAATGTTTAGATGCCTTCTAAAAAGAAGAAAGACAAAGTTGATCCAGATAGTAGTTCATCAGAATAGTCAAAAAATGAACTACCTAATATTGTGAAAATAATGAATAAGATAGTTGGGAAAATAATTTATAGTATATAAATTACAAAAATAAAATTTATAAAATTGATAAAAATGATTCTATAGATGTGATATGTTGTGAATGTATGAATGTGGTACATTTCAAACTATATTGTCCTAAGCTTAAGAGAATGGATAAGAAGGAAATAAACAATGATTGAAATTCCAAATGTTTTATAGGAAAAATAAAAATTAATTTTTGAAATCTTCAGATACTTGGAGTGAAATAAGCGGAGATAGTTCTTCGTAGAATTCATCAGACAATGAATGTTTCGGATATGAAATATCATATTCTAAGTAAAAAATTTGAAGGTTAATAAATTCTTCGTGGCTAATATAACAATATTAATTTTTTTAAAATATTTACTTAAATTATAATTACCCTAATATTAATAATAATAATAATGGTTATAAATCTTCCAATGAATAATGTTCATCATCCATTGAAAATAATTATTTTCCATTTTTTGAGGAATTTTTTTTATTTCAAAAATTACTTAAGAATGGAAATTTTATGTTTTCTAAAAAAATTAATTTTCTCAAAATTACTTGGGAAGTAAATTTCAATAATTTTTTGTTAACTATATAGATATAAAATCTTTATAATAAATTTAGATAAATATTATTTTGAGAAATAATTTCTTTTTACAGAATTTGGATAATCCAATTTTTTGAAAACTAGTTTAAAAAATGATATTGTCATAACAAAGTTTAAATAAAAATTCTACATAGGTTAAAACATCAGTTGTAAAATTAAACTCTAAATTATAATGAATCAAAAAAAGTTTTTTGGGGTTTCAAATTATAATGAAAAACAATTAATAAATGTGTAATAAAATTAAACCTTATAGATATTTATTAGGAATGGGTTATACTTATATAAAACCTGTTTTTAATAAGAATTAATTTGTTCCAAAAACTACTCCATTTTTGACTAATTTTAAAAATGGTCATCACTGGATAAAATATTTATCTTTAAATAGTGCTCAATATCTAGGTTTCAATAAAAACTATTTTAAAATATAATTTACATTTTTTTGACATAATAATATTGGGAAAATATTGATTCATAAAGTCCAACATTATGATAATACCAAAACCTATAAAGTAATGGTTCTCAAGGGAAAATATTTTTGTTTTTTGGAAAATAAAAAATGTATTAACAATTATATATTTAGTATATAGACTATGGTTACTCTAGATACATGATTTAAAATAATGAATTATTAAATTAGATTATAAAGATGAAATGTGGAAAATAAAATTTAGAAATGATGATCAAGGAGAAATTATCATAATAGGAAACATGGTTCTTATAGGGAAGTAATTAATTTCAAATGTTTCATTTATTATAAAACATTTGAATCCCCTAATTACAATAAAATAATAATATGATGAGAGTTATAATGTGTACTTCAGAAATGATGAATGTATTGTTCATAGATATAAAGGTAAACTACTCATTCTTATAATCAGCATTAGAATGTTTATACTCTAATCATAGAATACCTCTGGATCAGATATATACCATTCATCAATGGAAGAAAAATCATGGTTATAAAATAGAATATTGATACAATAAAATTTTTAAACTATAACTATGTCTTCTAATATAGGAATAGGTAAGAATATATTGGATCTTAGGTCTGATACATAATGTTTTTTCCATCCATTCCTATTCAAAATGTAACACAATTTATGTTGTAAATTATGTAGTGAATTATCACCTTCAAATTCTTTACCGTTAGTGCAGATAGACTTGTTTATTCCAACACAAACCAGAGGTATTAGTGGAATATACTATTTATATATTTTAGTTTATGATTACACTAGATATACCCGTGGTATATTTTCTAGTAATGAAAACCAAATCCTTTTGTTGTTTTAAATATTTTTTAGCTAGACTTGAAAAAGGAAAACATCTTCTTAGTAACTATTCATAATGATCATGGTGGAGAATTTTTAAATTATGATTGTGAAACTATTTATATTAAAAAAGATAAAATATATAACTTTTCGGTACCTAGAACTCCACAATAAAATGCTGTAGAAGAAATAAGAAATATAATTCTTCAAGGGTTTACTATAATAATGCTCTGTGAATTGTTATTTTCTAAAATTTGTTGGGATGACGCAGTTAGTAATGTATTTTATACTATAAATTTATTTTTAATAAAACATTTTTTTAATAAAAATATTTATGAGTTATGGACCAGAGTAATATTAAAACGTTCATACTTAAATGTTTTTTTATGGAAAGTATTCATTTTTTTAGTAAGATAACTTAAATAAATTATCACTAAAATTGGATAAAAGAATTTTTTAGGTGATTCTCTAACTAGTTGGGTATATAGGGTTTTTAATAAAAACTCAAGTAAAATTGAGTAAATAGTACACATTAAATTAATGAAAACTAATCATTTTATTTTAGGAAAATATTGACATGGATATTCAGATGTTATTTCAAAAACATATTTTCATCCTATGTTGGAAAGTTATTCTCATGATAGAACAAATTTTGAATATATTTTTAATGTTATACCTCAATAATATTATCAATGAATTGTTGAATAATAGTGTCTTTTATATCCATGAAATTTGTTGTTTTTTAGGAATCATTATAGTGACATCATTATTTGTAATGTATATTAACTATTTAGAACTAGTATCACTTTGAGAAATGAAATTGTAAATTTTTCATTTTTATCTCAATTTGAACCGAAAACTACTCATCATACTTTAGGCGATGAATATCTGATGAAATTAATTCAATATGAACTCAATAAATTCTAGAGGAATGACGTTTTATCCATGGTTGAATGAACTAATGATGCTTTTATAATTGATTTAAAATGGGGTTTATAGAAAAATGTGATGAAAATGGAATAATAGTTATAAATAAACCTAGACTTGTTTCTAGTGGATATAATCAATAAATTTGGATATGATATAAATAAACTTATGATATTATAGATAGGATTTAATATATTAATATACTTTTTTCATATGAACCACTCTTCATATTCAAACTATTACAAACATAAATAGTGCCCTAGAGCCCAGTGTGATATATTAAATTGATTTTTGTTTGAAAATAGTGTTTTTAAGGGATCTACAAATCTTACTCATTTTATAAAATAATTTTCTAAAAACATTGTCATAATTAGAATTTATATTGAAGACATTATATTTTGTTCAACTTAGAAGTCATTAAAATATTTATTTATAGATCATATGAAGTATGAGTTTGAAATGAGCATGATTGGAGAACATACATGATTTCTTGGTATTTAGATTTCTTAAAACCTTGATGGAAATTTTATATATCAACATAAGTACATAAAAGATATTATTAATGAATTCATATATGAAAATACATAAAGTATAAGTACTCTTATTTTATTCAT
The DNA here is from genome assembly GCA_963277665.1 of Viscum album. Lineage (NCBI taxonomy): Eukaryota > Viridiplantae > Streptophyta > Magnoliopsida > Santalales > Viscaceae > Viscum > Viscum album. The sequence goes on from OY728141.1 coordinate 481,626,845, forward strand.
AAATTATTAAGATATTGGTGAATTTGAGAAACTAGTTAATCAAAATATCTCTAGATAAATGATTGGAAGTTTACTTTACTTAACATTTAGTCATCTATATTTAATGTTGTATGTATAATTATGTTCCAGATATTATTAAATGAAATAGGAGCCCCATATTAACGTTTTAAAACGAATTTTTCATTATCTTAAGGGAACTATGGATTTATGCATATTTTATTCTTATGGAAATGATTTTGAATTAAATTTTTTGGATGCTGACTTTCACGGATATAGAGTGGATAATAAATGTACTTTTCAAAATTTACATTTTTTAAGAGATGCTTTAGTTTATTTTTATTCTAAGAAACAATACTTTGTATCTCCTTCCACTACTATAGTTGAATATCTATTATTTTTAAGTGGTTGTTCTCCAATATTGGGGATGTAACTCACACTCACTGGCTATGACACACATCTTACAAAATATCAAATATTATATCATTACAAAAATGTCATTACGTAATGACACAATACATCACTCTTGAGCAATGAAAATAAATATAAGACACCATTTCTTTAGGGATCAAACAAAAAAGGATGTATAATTATATAAATTAATGGAATGAAAAAAATTAAGATATTTTTACTAATACCCTTAGTTTTGATATTTTTGAATACATTAAACATAATCTTAGAATAATAAATATAAAATTACCATTCATGTCTATTTAATGTTTACTAATATACTTATATTAATGATCTCCTTATTAAAGAGGTCATATATATTTTTTTGTTTCCTAAAAACATTTTTTCATAAAAATGTATTTTAAAAAAATATTCTATACATTTTATTTTTCTAAAATAAATTATTTCATTATCTTTTTTATTTTCAAAATAAACATCTTTTCATATGAATTTTCAAAAATAAAAATTTTCACCAAAATTATTAGGGTCAATTTTTTTACTAAAAGTATTTGGGAGTAATAATTTATTACCAAATTTTTAAACAATACTTTTGTTATAAATATTATTAGATTTAGATTATTTTAGAAAACCCAAGAAGAATGTGTTACTAGATAAAATTTTATCTGAAATGTTAATATTTACTCTAGGAGGTATTCTTTTAATTTTTGATTATTGTAGTTATCCAATATATTTTTTCTACATTGTATTTCATATTCTTTAATTATTAAAAACCTTTAAATTTGTTAGAAATTTTTAAAGTTTTCATAATCATACATTCATTTAATATAATAATATAGTTTTTATAAAATAATTTACATTTAATAATGGTTATTAAAACATTCATGGGTAAATCTCAAATGCCATATTATAATGAAATATTAAATTAGAGTCATTAGATATTTAGAAAACTAAGGGTCCCCTCTATGCCTATATATAAGGATTGGGTGTTTCATTTCCTACATCGGTTTTCAAAATTTTATATCGACCCTCAACACTCTAATTTAATATCAATTTGGAAATTTAGAATTTGTCTGATTAGTTCATTTGGGGAATTTTTTTTAGTATGAAGGATTTAGTAGATGATTTTCCAAAGCAATACGTTTTTAAAGAGAGGATGGTCATGAAGTCATGGTATGAAAATTATAATTCTATTTAGAAAAGAGTTTTTAAATTTCAAATATGGGAAACTATATGCATATAAAAAGTTGAATATGAATTACACTATCCAGAAATATTTAAAGAATTATATTCTAAAGTGGAATTCAATATGGAATATGATATGTTAGTTATTGTTTTCAACTTCTTTTGTGAGAGTTTAGAACTAAGAAATCAAAAAGTATCTAATTTAGTTTATATCTCTTTGGATGTTGAAGAATACCTTCCATATGAAAAGCATATAATGATTCTTTGAATTTTTGAAAAATCAAAATCAAAATCTTCTTTATTCTATTTTTATGAGATTGTTAGAATGGATTTTCATTTAACTTCAGGAACTATAGCTCTTACATTATATAATCAGGGTTATTTGATACCAATAAAATGAGATATACAATCACTTAAAGTTTTCAATTTCTTTATTTTAGACTTCATTTATAATATGAGGTCAATAAAATTCATTCTATTTTTATTTATTTATATTTAAGAAATTAGATAAACCTATATGAAATTTATAATTCTTATGATTCCATTCGTTATTATTATGATGGTGGTAAATTTTATATAATTATGTATTATTAAGAATAATTATTATGTAGTTATAAAAAATAATTCACTTAATAGGGAAGAAATCATAGGGTGAATAAGATTTTTTTAATATGTAGTTGAAAATATTTATCAAAAAATTAGATGAGCATTTTTCTGATGAATAATTATAAAAGATAAAGAATTTATACAAGATAAAATAAAATAAAAATCCCGTCATCTTAAGATTTTAATGAAACTAAAAATTCATGCCAGATGACGACTTTAAGAAAATTATGGATTATAAATCTAAAAAAATCCAGACGATACATCTATAAAACATAAAAAAGGAGTCATTTTAGATTTCATTATAAAGTCATCTAGCACACTAAATGATTAAAAAGGACTAAAAATATGAAGAAAAATACTGATGAGGAAATAATGATATAAAAGTTGATTGAAGGTTTAGAAATAACATTGTATGATCAACATTTATCAATATTTCCATGATAAAAAATTTAACATATTCAAAGATTCAAATCACATTTTTATGTTGATCTTTAGTTTTTTTAAATGTTTGTTGTTCCCATAGTTTTTGAGCAGGAGGATAGAAAAGAATTTTTAGTATAATCTCAAACTATAATGTTAGTTGAGAAATCAAAAAAAATTTAATAAGTAAAAAAGTTCATGAAGAAGAGAGTATAATAACAATTTATATGCATGAAAAATGTGTTTTATGAGCATTTAGGATGTTATAGAAAAAACTAGAAGAAGAAGAAGTATAATAAGATGAAGAAATAAATGAAGAAGGAATATCTCCATATTCAACCTTTTCATCTACTTCCTCATTAACATAGTTTGTTAAAGATCTAGTTTTAGATTTTTCTTTCAATGCATAAATATTATCACATAAGGAAGAGTAAGTATAAAATTACCATAAATAATTATCAAATATTGAAGTGGAAAATTGAAAGTCCTATATGATGAAAATTTAAGTGGATTAAAATATTGAATGAAAATAAAGACTGGTGATGGAACTTCTCAAAAAAATATTTAAAATTCCTGATCATACACATTAGATACATCGATCACTGATGCATAAAGGAGCATATTTTTTTAAAAAACTAATAAAATTAATGATTCAATTCTATATAGTTTAATCATTGATACAGGGTGTAAGCTGATTTAAAAAATTATTAATGAGAAGTCAAAGTATTTTGAATTGTTAGATGAATCTTTTATATAGAATAAAGGTGACACCATGTGTTTCAAAGATACATAAAAGGAGAAAAAATGAAGGTTCAATCAATTAGAAATTTTCCTGAGATAAGTATATGGTTACTTGATAGAACACAATGATCAATTTATGGATGTTAGGAAATTATTATTTTATATTATAAATTAATTTGATTTGTTTTCATCATATATATCAGGTATATTAATGTTTCTATAATAGTTTAAATATTCATCATACTCTCATAATCAAGAAATATCCAAACATAAAGAGTATAATAAAAAGTTTAATGATGATAATATAATTATCTTCTCCTGTATGAATGATTTTTAGATAAAAAATGAATAAAACATAAAGATCAGTTTTATTGAATAATATATTATCAATTTAATGGTAGAGAATCAATGGTTCAGAACCATAGAAGAGAATATATCTAAGATCAAATTTATATGAGTCTAATTTCAGAAATATCAGGAGTAGATCAATAATATTTATGAAATTATCATGATGTTTTATGATAAATAATGCATTTTTTATTTCTGAAGTATTAATTTATTTGTAAAGACAATTTTTAATGAATTTTTTTTTAATTATTTATTCTATAAAAATATTTTTGTTTTAAATTTGGCTAATTTTACCAATATTAATATTCTTTCCTTTTATCTTGGATGAAAATTTATTCAAACATATTGGTTTCATATTATAATTTCTATCATTTTAGGATAATAGATTTCATTTAATATTATTTTATTCAAATCACAAAGTGGGAGAAATAATATAAATACTGATAAGTAAATTAGAAGGGAGTTATATAATGGGTATAAACTATTTAAGAAGATAATTTGTTTGAAGGTGAGAGTCCAATGTAATCATTATTTTTCTATCAGGTCAATACTTATGAAAAAAATGTATCAACATAGGGGGAATTAAGATTAGTAAAGGAAGGATTATTCTTATGAAAAATTTATTTTATCTTCTTAAACGTATGAAGGGTTTTAATATTTCCCTGTTTATAGTTTTTTCATTTTAATTGTTCTTTTTTTTCTTCCAAAAATGTGGAAATTGTTGAGTCCAATGTTTATACTTTCTACTCTTCCTTACATCTATATTGAAATATAAAAAACACTTTCTTAAAACCATATTTGACTAGTTTTATATATCCAAAGAATATTAGAAGGGTTTTTAGGAAAAACTATTTTTTACAAAATGTAGAAATAATAATTATATAAAAATATAAAAATATCGTTTTATTTAATCTAATTCATTGGACTGATTGAGTGTCTAGTCCATCAGACTGACTAGTTTTATGTCCATCAGTGAGACTAATGATATATTTATTGGACTGGCCAAAGAAATATTCGTTAAACTGGGGGTGTGGGGTGAATCCGTGTTCAGGACTTTTTAATCCAATTAATAATTTTTACCCCTTTACATATTTGACATATTAAAATCATGATTCCCTTATTGTATTTTCCTTATCTCATTCAAGAATAAGAAATCAGTAAATATAACGCATGGTATTTTTACAAGGTTCACAAATCAATAAGATTAGCTAGTACATGTAATGGATTAGAAATGATCCTGATCATAGAAACACTAGAAATTAATCATTTTAAAGTGGTTAAAACAGGTAGGAAATACATTTAACTTGTAAATAACTATAGTAGATTTGAATGTTCTTGTTATACACCAATTGGCCAGATCTATACTCTTCCCGTGAATAAAAAAATATTTTTTTTGATAAAGGATTATAATATCAAGAATTATTTCAATCTCTTAAGACCCATTGGATCTCACTGTGCAACTTTGTTATTCCATAATATTCTTCTTTACTTTGTTACATTCATAACAACATGAAATATATTCTCATTACAACATCATAACAGCAAAATAAAATCTTAAAAATCTCATTCTTATTTCAGTCACAATAATATAAATGTATTATATGAATGTAAATTTAATTATTCCTAATTAAATAATAACCAACTGAAATAGAATTGGTCACCAACTCTTCTTCTATTATCATCTCTTCCTTATTTAGTGAAAAATAACTGCACTGAACATTCTTATTCACCTTCTTTATAGAATCTGAAACTTCTTTTGTAGTAATTAAATGAATGGATATCTTCTAATCTTAGAATCAACTTAATTATTCCAGCATGAATAATAATAAATCTCTAGATAGGAACACACTTTTATATTTTTCACACATAATATTATCGCATGAAGTAACAATGTATTTATCTCTTTTTTTATTTTCATTAAATTTTTTCATTATTCATGCAAGTGAACATATTATATTGATAATTTTATTTTCATATGAGATCAACTATCAATGCATGAAATAATTCATTGTTCACTTTCTCTTTCCACACAAAAGTATAGACACACACACAAACGCACACTGTTTTTTGTGTCCTGTTTATCATGTGAACGCATCCTACTATTACATTTCTCAATGAAAACATTGTCTAATCCTTTGTTTCTTTACACACATAAACTTTTTATTTAGTTCTATGGACATTAATTCAAAAACAACCATGTGTGGATGGTCATTCATATGCGTACACCCACTATTAAATGTGTATGTACTTATGAAGATGTCCTAACACAAATCTAGGATGATACTTTGTAAAAGGAGTTTACACCATCCTGAAAATTAAAATCTTAAGTGTGTGGGAATTTAATTTAAGGTAAATATCATCTTCATTCACAAAAACTTGTGTTTTATACAATATCCCAAGATTCTTAATAAATCTGCAAAAAGCAAGAAGGAATTACAAATCACTGATCATTAAAAAGGATATGGAGACGCATTATTGAAATATCCTTTTTTCTTTATAAAATTGGTTATTGATGAAGAATAGTGAGAGTAATTGACTAAAGAACATAATTATGGATTCATATGTCTCTGCAAAGCATGATAATGTTAAATACACAACATTCATGATTCCATAAATCCTTCATGCCGAAGGTGAACTGATATTCTTCGTGAAGCAACAAAGGTTCATGAGACTCACTCTCTTCACAAAACTAATAAGGCTCAAAAGACTAGTCAAATTTATATAAAAATAATTCTTTGGATATGCTCTTTTTTTTGAAAAATTAGGGCTCTATAGTTTATTGTGAGATGAATCTTATACATTAATTTGAGAGTGATATCCTTTTATTGGCCCGGATCAGACCTCCATTGTACCACCACAAATCCTAATGTTTATGACATGTATATCATCTATTTAAATTCTTGAATGAATCATCATTTAATTCTTTAATCATTAGTAAATTTATGCCACATTTCATGGTGTTTTTAATTCACGATCATCATTTTTGTTCTCTTAGTTATATAATCATGTTTATGCGATCATAAATGCAATATCTTATAAAACATGGACTCGTTTATGATGTTTAGATGATCTAGAATCCTCCTGCATCTATATTTTAAAATTAGATGAAGCGTGTTCTTCGATTCATCTACATGTATGTAACATGTATTATCAAACATAATGATTCGAAGGATTGTAATATCTTTATCATCGCCTTATATACTGACAGGATCAGGCTCATAAATGGTGGTTCAGTTATCCTCTATAGGGAATGAAACCTCTTTAGAGCATCTGGAGGAGGGAGATGATGCTGCATGTTTAACCATGCAGGTGGGAGAGATCAGATAACCATGGTTTAAATCCACATGGCACGAGATAAAATTAATGGTGGAGATCACACCGATCATATGTAAATAATTATGTCAGTATATTTAAAATAGAGGGAAAATATATTACTCAATGCACATCCCAAATCGAAAACATCAAATGGAATCTCTACAGTATTATAGATATTCATTAAGTGTTTCTCCCTCAAAATGTTAGTCCAAGATTAGCACTATAACACTTTACAAACACACACACACATGAGCCTTGTACATGTAGTACTTTTACCCAACCTCTACTCAACTTCGACCATACACAACGTGGGCCTTACGCACAGTCCTAAAAGATAGATTATACATAGCCCTCAGGCACTCTTCTGACACTATGTTTGGTGGTTAAGATGATCTCATAGGTTACTATTGACTCGTTTTGTCCTATAAATTCCCTAGTTTTGGTTCGCTTGGATTCATTAAAGGATTGATTTTTTGTTACAAAAACATAGACTAAATTTTATATAAGGTAACACCATATTAAAAATAGACCCATCAACCAATTAGAGACTTCTTCATCTTCCAATATCACCTCAAGAAATATTGTATGGATCATATCTTCAAATAAATAACAATTCATATCTCCTATTTTTGGAATGAAAATTATTTATTTCTCATACTCATAAAAACTACATGAATGTAGTAATTTTGTCGCATGGTTATACATTTTGAAAATTCAAATTTGAATAATATTTACGTTTTATCACTCATGGTTCTCATGAAATAAGTAAATGTTTCTTGACATTATTTTCTTATACTATTCTTTTTGAAATATTAATTCCAAATAAATTATTCTTAATTAAAACCAATTACTTCTTTTTTTATACAATATACAACATTCAATAAATGTATTTTACACGAATATTATTTCACCAACCATCAGAGTTACTAAGATAATTACTCATGTATGACATCTAAGTTCATCTAATGAATCCATAAATATTCCTTAGGCATCACCATAAAACTCAAAGTCTTCAATAGATGTTTCACGAAATATCAATACAAGAGGAATTCATCCAAAATCAATTTACTTTGGAACTTCTTCATCATATTAAAATACAATGAGATCTTCCATTCTCATTGTTCACCACTAAATCCAATGAAAATCATTGAGATATAAATAAACTCATTGAAAAAGTGGTCTCTTCAATATCCTACATTGAATTTGTCTTCAATACTTCTAATTTTCTTTCCAAATGAATGTTTCATTTTAAATATCATTATAATTTATCACACATTTATTATTATATACATTCAATTTAATTTCTATACCCATCATTGTAATGAAATGAAAATTACATCATAAAAAAGGGTATTAGTCCATTATTATTAAAGGTGACATCCATATTTTCAGTATAAGTATGCTTGATTTGTGATCACTTTAGAAAACATGAGGATTATATTTAGATCACAAAGCTATCCATTACCAAATGATCATGATACCTCATGAAATGAGACCTCATATAATTATCATAAAGGGTTATTCAATTTCATTCATAGATGAAGCCACTAAATGTGGGATGAATCTTTTTAATATAAATAAACATGAAACTCTTGCACTCACATAAACAAATAGATTAAAAACATTCAAGTTAAATAGATAGGATAAGTATCTCGGGGGAAATTACACATTCCTTATGCTATTGATTAATTCAATTCCTGACCATTATATAGTGATATTTATTTTATGTAACCATGACTACCATATGAAGGGAAATAAAACTATTATAGTGATATGATATTTAATAAATTTATAGGATAATTATTTTTTATACAAATAGAAATAATGATTATGGAAGCTTCTTCATTTTTCAACCCCAAACGGGAAAAACATATCATTATCCTTCTAATGGTTGATATCATTAAGAATTTCAAGAAATAACAGTATAAATAATACTCAAGAATGGATCTCTCAATTGTGAAAATATAGATTTGAAAAATGTCACAACATTACTAAAGTTGATTTTCTTGAAGGCTTATTCTTTTTTATACCAAAAATAAGATCAATCCAAGATAATATTTTTTTATCTTGGCTATCCAGAATATGAAATGACATTCTTCAACTTCGTCAAAGATGATCCTCCATCATATTAGTATTTTATTATAATTTGAGTAACAACTCAAGGATGGTGACTTTTATAACTATGCTCTCAATAAATGAAAACCCTTATTACTTCTTAGGTTCCCCTATGATTACATGATTCACATTTAATTCCATTTATTATATTTAAAAATAAAATAATCAATGGTTTAATGTAATATAATAAATCCTCCTTTCTTTATCAATATGAACAAAAGTTTTTAGGTGATTATATTAACCATGTTTCTCTATTAAATTTAATCTCTATACTTGAAAATTTGGATATATGTTCTGATTTATGTTGGAAAATCATGGATATCTTCACATCCTCTTCTCCTTTGAGTGGAAAAAATTTCTTCTTAACATCCTTTATAGAAAATACATTCATACTCCTCTCATGGAAACTTTCTTGTTCTGCTATAAAGGTTAAAAAAACATTAATAATATGACTATATTTGTTAAATATATCAAACAAAACATCATTAACATATGAGTTTTATTTTCATGAAATACTCTTCTTCAAGTTTTCTTCATCATGTGAAATCTTTTATTATTTTTTTTCACAAGCCTTATCTTGTTTGTCATAATGTTTCTGTATTCTTTACAAATCTTATGGCTAGGTTACTAATATATCATTACGAACCATAGAAGACAATTTAGATGAACTACATGGATTATTATGAGTATCATCCCTATTAAAATATATATTTGATGCACTACCTCTAAATATCTTGGTTGAAAAATCCAAGTTCATCTCAGCATTGTTATTTGATAACTTATTGGGAGGATTTATATTAACAAAATTCATCTAATTTCATTCCGAGGTTATTTCTTCATTCCTAGATATTTTTTATGGCCTTATTTTCTCATCATATTTGGATACATGTTTATATGAGCATGCACAACCCGTGTGACCACTACCATTTCATACGTCATAGATATTCTAAAAATTTTATTTTTTTTATAGAAAACATTATTTTATAGAAAAATGGATGTTTCAGCTTATTCTATGGATAGTTCCCCCTTGATATAGGTTTCTTTGGTGCTTTTATATTTTTTTATTTCTTCAAAAAATATAATTCACAATTCCCAAATATGTTACAATTCCATCATTTACCCAAATATCATTATTTCTTGATATATTCTTAATTTTATTGCTGAAAATTATTCATGAATTATTGTAATATTTATATAGAATTATATTCAACACTCTTTTTCCTACCCACCCTTGTCATGGTGGTAGGATTCTTCTCAAATTTCATCATCCATAATTGTTCAGAATTTATTTTCCAACAAACACTATTTATGGAAATATATTTTGAAACAATATTGAAAGATGGTATGGGTGGTAAATTTTTTATATTAGCTACATGGAATATATCATTGAATAATTTAATGATTTTTTATCCCATGTTGGAGGTCATTGGACTGGAGAATTCCCTAGTGTACATTGAGTGGAAGCAGAGACTATTTTCTTCTTTTTAGAAGACTCAATATGTGTCTTCTAATTACTGGCCAATTAACAGTCAAATTATTGAAAACACACATTTAGGATGATTTTTTTATCTTCAATCATAATCATCTTCTCTCCAGAATACTTATTCATTATTTTAACTTCCTCTTCAGGTTGTTTAACATTATTATAATTCAAAGAGTTAAGTTAAATTTTCCTCTTGAAGGTCACTTCAATTATGAATCCATGAAATCAATTCTATTTTTCAATTTTTATTTAAGTGTATAGATCTATTATTCAATATTCTTTGTAACAACATATTTATATTCAATATCATTGAAAAAAAATTTGGAACTCATTTCATGTTCACTCTTTGTTTCATCAATGTTTCCATCCTTTTTAGAGAGATTTTGACATTCATGAATTTCTGTCTTAGAATATATTCTCCAAAAAAATTTATTATCCATCCATTTGGGGGATATCTTTTAGCATATATTTAATAAACTGAAGAACAAGAGAGGATATTTCTTTTGGAATACCATGAAAACAATATTTTAATATACCAACTGATAATTATTGATAAGTTGTAGATTAATCACCACCACCACTAAGGATAGGATTTACCCTAGGATTGTTTTGAAAAGAACTAACACATAAATATTGATTTCATGGGGTAGAGAGATTATCCTTATTCTTGGTGGAAATGTGAGCCACCATTACTTTACATTAATTCCTAATATATCCTCATTTTGATTAAGACGTGGAGAAATAAATACTTCATTTTCTATATAAAAGAGGTCATTCTTATTCAACTTTATCTTCTCTTTATTTTTCTTATTAATAATTATCATGGAAGATATTGACTTCTACTCAGAGATAAAATAATGTTAAAAAATATACAATTTGTTGTTAACTAAGGAAAGAAACTATAATCATTAAAAGAGAATAAATTAACTATTGTGAAACAATTATAGGTGAACATTGGATCTAAAAACACATGAAACGAGCAATATGGGATATTTCTAACACTGAGAGGGGGGTGAATTAGTGATATGGAATTTTTAATACAATTAAAACTTATTATCACTTTACCAATTTAACAGATTAATATCTTGATTCTCTTATTCTCTTTTACCTTTCATGTGTATGAATATGAACAATGTAATGATAGAACATGAATGTTTTACAAGGTTCACTACTCAATAAGAGTATCTAATCCTTGACATGGTTTGGAGATGATACTAACCACACACAAAATAGAATGTAATCCTTTTACTGTGTTTACAACAAGTGAGACAAAACCTTTCACCTACAATGAACTATAGTTATTTAGAAACTGCTTATTTTACAACACCTTGATGGATCTTTATATAAACTCTAAATATGGTCTCCTAGTTGTTGATACATATTTGTGAAACTAACAAAATCCTTGTTAGTTCACTTGGTATGTAATTATTTAATAGAGGGCGATGAATAGTACTTAATAACTCATTACTAAAAATTATAATTTCTCAATGTTATAAAGATTGTTAAAATTAGAAGTAGAAATAAAAAAGACAACACATGATATTTTTATAGAGGTTCAGATCATCAATATCCTAATAATCTCTCAAATCTATTCAAATCCACTAGGAGATTGATATAAATTATATCAGTACTTTTTATTGGGAGTGATAACCTAATTATATAAAAATAATAACATTTATTTTTCATACCTAGTGGTATAACTACTAACTTTTGAAGGAGTCACAACCTATCTTCCTTTTTTCTGGTAGGAACAACCCAAGTTAATTTTTTCTGGGAGGAACAAATACAACCTTCATTTTGGTGTGAGCACTTAAAAAATCACTTGTTAGTGGTGGTTTATTAGATCTAGTACTAGAAACCACAAAAAAATATCTTCAAAATAATAATAATAATAATAATATCATTGTGTTTTAGACAAATAATAACTGTATGTTTTTTATTAATTAGTGAAAATAGCCATTAAATTTTCCCAAAATATATTAAAACCCCATAACCCCTCCCCCTATCCCTCTACATGACCCTGGCCCCTATCCTACCCCTCCCTCGACCTACTCCTCTCACCCCCAATGCAACCCCAACCCCATAACCCCAATAAGACCTCCCTTTTTGACGATTACCCTTGATATATTTTATAAATTGAATTGTTATGGTGTTTTTATTTCCCATACGAGGTTTTTATATTGATTATTGTTCATAATAAAGAGACAGGTCTATTTTTGAAAGGGTTTATAGAGGCGGGGGTGAGATTATATGTTGAATGGTTAACTAGATTATTAATATATTATTGTTGTGTGGCCTATATTTTATAACAATAGAGGTTATGGGTAGTTTTTTTAGGAAAATTTATTGCACATATAAAATGACCATAATAGGTAGATGGAAGTGTAAGCACATATAATGACATAAAAATTATGTGTTTATTGGGTTTATCAGTCCAATAATGTCTAATATCCAAATAAATTCTACTTTTAATTCGTATTTTTATGGGTTTTATCTTTTTCTACGTTCAACCATTTCAAATGGTTTGTAAACTGATCAATATAACAAATTTTTCATTTGAATGAACCCTCATTAGTTACAACCCTATTGTAGAATACACAATTATCTTATTCTCCCATGAAAATAATATCATCTACATATAAAATATCAAAAAATGATTCATCTTTATCATCTTTAATGTAGTAGAACTTTTCATGCTACCATCATTAAAAATTAATTGTGTCAATCATGTTTATAAAATCAAATACAATGCTCATGAGTCTTATTATAAACCAAATAAATCCTTCTTTAATTTTGATTGCACTTTTTTTATTAAACAAAAATATATTTATATTTTAATGTACATGGATAATATAATCTATTAAAAATAGATAAAATATGGATTAATTTACCTCAAATCACACCTTGGTATGTAAAGTGATTGGGAGAATTTTTAAATAATATAATTATAAACTAAACAATTAAATGAAGAATAAAATGTGTGTGTCATAATTGAAAATTCAAGTGATGGTTGAATAAAAATGAAGTATATGCCCATTTTATATTGAAATAGTTTCTTTCTCAATATGTATGGTTTATTTGGAATAGTGAATAAAATTGTATTGTAATTCTAAAAAATGAAAATACTCTCAATGAAATACAAAGTGACCCAGGAGAGGAGAATTCAGTTAAAATTTGTTAAATTACTCATTTGGATTTCTAGAATACAGTGTCAAAGATTTTAATAGATCAACTGAATAAATAGTTGATCCTAACAAATTTTTTTCTCATAAATTCGGTGACAAAAAAATTATTAATAATAATTAGTCGAAGAAACAAACAATAACTGTATGAAGGGTTAGCCAAGTATTTGATTTTTTTTTACTAATTTAGAATCCTATCTAATGTCTTTGTCTAATAACTAACAAAAATATATCCATGATTTTAGAGTTTCATCATGACTAATTTTGTGATGATAAGATCCTTTCACCATTCTACGAGGTGACGAAATTCATCAACAACTTTGAACATTATTATACAATGATACACATATTCCCTAATGATTTCATGATTTACTATAGAGAAGAGTCTGATAAAGTAGAATGCACAATATTCTATACAAGTATATCGAATTAAAGGAATAAAAATGACAGTATAAATCAATGAAACCCTAGGAAGAAATATTGGAGTAGAACTCCTATAAAGGTATTGCGTTATATTACTCTGAAACCATGCTTGGAAATATTATTCATGTATTTTACGACAGAAAAAATCATGATGTATCATTGTCAAGATTATGTTTCATTCTCTCTATCCATATATTTTTTCAGATTATAGGAATATACGTTTGGTATTTGCTTATTATTGTTTTAACCCTTTTGGTACATTAAATACTAATTATAGCACTTGGAAAATGGTTTTTATCCTCCATATTCTACCACCATGGATGTGTATGAAGAATAATTATTTTATTATTTCAATGATTATTTATAGAAAGCAGTTTTTTAGAAATTACATTGATATATACCATCAACCTCTAATTAATGATTTGTGAGAATTATGGTATGATGGCGGGGAAAAATATGTATTATCAATGAGACAAATATTCAAAATGCATGCTACATTAATGTGAACAATTATTGACATTCATGGACTAGGAAATTTATCTTGTTGAAACATTCATAGTGGTATGGATTTTCTAGTTTGTAATTTTGTTTTTGAACTTCAATAATTAACTCATAAAAATTGGTGTTTTATGTGTCATATTAGATTTTTTGATGCTTCTCATAAATTCAGATTTCACAAGACATGATTCAATGGATATATTTAAATGAAAAAGTCACTGAAGATGTTATATGGTATAGAAATCCTTGGATAATTAAATAATTCTACTAAATAATTTTCTTAATGTCATCAATTTATAGAAAGGGGAAAAGGGTATGAGGTATAATATCTGAAAAATCTATAACATAAAAATGGTAGAAGAAGAGTATATTTTTAAAAATTCCTTACTTGGTGTTTAATTTTATATTTCATAATCTTTAAATAATTCATATTTAGAGGAACATCTATGAAAATATATTTTTATAACGTTCAATGAGAAGGGTAAATCGTAGGATCACCATAATGCTCCTAAGGATTTTGATTCAATGGATTTAAATCATTTTTGTGGGGAAATGAGAATTAAAATTATCATTTGGATTTTTTTACAATGAAAAATCAAGTGAAATATGAATTCATTCAAAATTTATTGAATTTAAAAGTTCCATATGGGTATTCAACTAACATTTCAAGATGTACTGACTTAAGACATTATATGTTACACGGATTGAAAAGTCATCAATCAGATATTCCAACCAATGGATGAGTTATTTCCATTGATTTTTTGTAAAACATTACAGAAAAAAGTAACTAAAGTTCTATTTGGGTTTTATACCATTTTCATATAGATTTTTAAAAAATTAATAAATCCGAAAAAGCTTGATATACTTCAGGTAATAATTATTTTGAGTTTATTTCATTAGGAGATGTTATTTTCCCCTTTATTCTTAAAGATCAATATTCATTTGATTCTTAATTTTCTTGAAGAAGATAAACATGGTGGACCAGTACCCTATAGATATATGTATCCAACTGAGTGGTATGTTGATTTTTTTATTTTCAATCTAGATTTCAATTTTATCAAATCATTATGTCAATTTTTTTATATGTTTCTTCTTTTTTTCCATCAGGTACTTAGGTCATTTAAAATCATATGTAAAGAATAAATCTCAAACATAAGGCTCTATTTATGAATGTCATATAGCCAATGAGTGAACAAACTTCTATTTTAGGTATTTGAATGGGATTGATACTAGATTCAATAGCACTGGTAATGATAATGACATATCCACTAATTCAGATTCTGAAAATCAATCATTAGTTTTTACAACTATTGGACAACCAATTAGAATGGGGATAAAATTTACAGTAACTTAATTGGAATTTCTACAAACACATATATATGTGATACTAAATAGTGTTATTACATATCAATTTATTAAATTATTGAAACTAAAAATAATGATTCGACTAAGGGGTCGATCTCAAAATGGCCTAGAATTAACAAAAGATATTAATAAATAGCTTGTTGAACAAGTCACCCAACATGTAAGTATATACTCATATTTACATTATTGATTTGTATTTATATTTTCTATGTTAAAAGTATTGTATAATTTTATATTTTCAAGATAATTAATTTTGAAAATAAAGAATAAATATCGAATGATTTTATTTCTCTGGATTGAGGTCCTCTAAGGAAAGATAAGAGATTCAATTCCTACAATATTTATAGCTTTGGGTTAGGTACAATTTATTAAGAAGAAGACATGAAAAGTTATAATAGTGGTGAATTTATGTTTTTAGAGGTTGGATAGAATTGGAAGATACATGATATACTTTAATTAAATAATCATCGAATGTTTTTAGTTTTCTTATTCAAATGAAAGTGGGACAAAATTGATAGGGGTATCTGGAACGATTCATTACATTTTACTTCTTTCAACTTATATCCTTTTATGAATACCGGCGAGAATAAATAAAAAATTAATATATCTTGGATACACAAGTGATGATGGTTTAATATGTATATGATCAAATACATGAAGGTTAAAGTGTTATAGTACACATAATGTATAGAAGATTATATGATATCAGTGAGGAATATGAATTGGTGTTTTGTGAATGTGAAACTCGTTAACCAAAAAACATAGGACAATTTTTTCCTGAAAATATTTAAATAGTACAACTTATAACAGAGGGTGAACAATAATGAATCATCACAATGGAGGTTAATAATAATTAAGATAAAGAATATAAATATAATTGAATATACAAATTGGTGATGAAAATATATTACAATTTATCACTGATAAGTGTTTCTTACATACATACATTGTTCTAGTTTTTATTTATCTTTTTTTGTAAAAAGTTGTTTATCAGTTTTTATAAATTTAATATACCTTAAAATTTTGAAATTACATAATTCTGAGAAAACAAATTTAGGACCCTAGCTGAACAACATCTCATAGCAGACCACCACTACCATCATCTTTTGTGGATCCTAGTGGTTCTGTTGGACTGAAGACTACTAAAGAGCTAGCAGTTCCATATATGTTGTAGGTATCCCACCACTTAATATAACCCCCGAAATGGATCATTTTGTTACCCCTCAATCTAGGAGATAATTTTGTGTTTACATTACCGGTATATATGTCATTTTTTAAAAAATAGTTATATTTTATTAAATTTTTAATGAATTTTTTGAACATTTAACGAATACCATAGATGGGATACATATATGAAAAAAAAATTAATATATTGGACTTGATGGAATTTAGGATTATCATTCCATTTTATGAGTTTAGGGTGCCTACCAATGATGTTGAATGAACATATAAGAAGATTATTGGGAATTTTTATTTTTATATGGTGAGATTTCCCATCAACTTCCCCCATGTTATTTTTTTGTGGTTTTTTGTTAAAAAAAATGAACAACTATATATATACCCACCACTAAGTACCCAAAAACATCACACCTAAAAAATATCAATCAATAATAAAAATAGATGATAATGGATTTTTAATAATAAATAAATGATTGTTTACCTAATAGTCTCAAAATAATGTATTGGTAGTGTAAAACACGCCCAGTACTAAAAAAAATACCGCATAGAGAAATTTTTTTTAGTGATCCTCTTCAATAACCTAGTTCCATTGAGTAGATAATGTGGTGTATATGTATGGAAGACCAAGCGTAACGTGTGGTGTGAATTGATACGGAACGATATACAACGTGATGATATAGGATGTGAAAAAGTGCACCATTGGTAGGGTATTCTAAATCATAAATTTTATTAATAATATATTAATTTTACAGTGATAATTATATTAAAATATTTAATGATTACAACGTTTATCATAGGAAACAATGACTTCTTTATTTGTGAAATTTATGAATTGATTCCATGTCAATCCGGGTTACAATTTTCTTATCATTCCTATATATACATATTTAGTGTTTTAAAAAACAAAAATGCATGTTTAATGATCCAATAAATAAAAAATGATATCATATTGATGTTAAATCATGTGAAACCCAACATTGAATTTTTTGTGACATGAAAAATAAAAAAATACATTCATTTAATGTGTGGTGTTCTTGTAATAACTTAATAAGAAATTTAAGAATAAATTAATGATTAGAAACATGAAATAGCAGATAAAAAACCAAAAAATGATATTTTATTGCTCTATAATAACTTGAAAACAATCATATATTTAATTGGAAAATATAGGAATTGATGACAAATAATTCTGAGTGATGGTTTATCATTATGGATATAAATAAGTTTTTATTGCTTTAAAACACTATGATCTGCATGGAACCAAAAAACAATGGAGAAAAGCATTATATTGGTGTGAATTAATTGGAAAACCACCATTGAGTTATTTTTTAGATACACTTTTAGAAAAAACATCATTTTGATAAGTGGTGTGGACAAAATGACTATGTAACCACTTCTTAAAGGGATAAAATACTTAGAAACAAGTGTTACAGTGGAAAAAAAATAAAAAAACAATATTAGATTTTCTTTAAAGTAGAGGGATATGAATGTATATTTAATTGTGAAATGTTGAAACTATCAACATGTCATTATGAATCAGGGTTTTACCATTATGGACATAAATGAGTTTTTTATCGTTTTAAAGCACAAAAACATGAGTGGTAGGGTCCAAGACATATAAAATACCACATATTAATGTGAAATCATTGGAAAACCACCAATGAGTTTTTTTTTATTTTTACACATATAGAAAACAATAATATAATGTGCATTGTGGTCAGATGAATCAGCAACCACTCCTTAAAGGTAATTTTTAAAAAAATGTATCAATGTAAAAAACATGGATAATGATGGTAGATTACCCTGAAAACAATGGAATATAACAATATATTTAATTGTAAAATTTAGAAACTGAAGGCATGTTATTTTGAATGACGACTTTCTTGTTATTTTCGTATAAGTGTATTTAGTGTTTTTAATCACTAAAATGTGCACGGAATGGTAAAAAATTATAAAACGACCTCATATTAATATAAAATCATTGGAAAAGAACCACCATGTAATTTTTTACGTGCACACACAAACAACACATCAATCTGACATGCAGTTTTGTCAGAATGACTCAATACCCACTTCATAAAGGTACAAAAACCATTAATAACATGTGTTATGGGGTAAAAACAAAAAAAATGACATCTAATTTCATGAAAATAATAGGGAAATTATTGTATGTTTAATTTTAAAATTTATTAACCAATGACATTTCAATTTGAATGATGATTTTCCCATTATGTTTATAAACACGTTTTTAGTGTTTTAAAATAGAGAAACATGTGTCGAATGGTTAAAACCATAGAAAATGAACAAAAATTGATATAAAATAATGCGAAAACCCCCAATATGTTATTTTTATAATACAGTACATGATTTGATATCAATTGCTTTAAAAAAATTTAAATAAATTCCTAGAACAATGCACATCGCTTTAAAAATAAATTAGAATATTTACTTATTTATTTTTAGTTTAAGTGTTGTATTTTATTTTAAATAAGAAATTTTATGTTTTCAAAGTGATTATAATTATAGATTATTTGGTTTATATTATTTTATATTATTTTTCATTAATAAAATAAAAAAAATTATGTACATCATTTTGAATATATTTCATGTCTTTGATTTTTCTCATTTAATTTCATAAATATTCTTATTTTCATTGTTGGTGGTAGATGTCGGTAGTAGGCACAGGTTTGACCATTCCGATCCATGAAATTCTTCATACGACATTCCTGATAGATCTTAGTTTCTTTTTTATGTTAAAATTTAAACAATTATTCTATTATTATTATATTTTATTATGTTTATTTTTAATTTAATTTGTTTTTTCTTGCATTTGATGAGATGAAATGGCTAATTTCATTTAATGAGATAATGTGGAGGCCAATAAATGTAGTAGAGGTCATGACGTAGATGTATATTTTGAATTGGTTGTTATTGAAAAAATGTTATATGTATGAATTTATGATCTATGTATTTGTTGACATATGTATAGGTAGACTGAGATTGAGGTTATGAGGATTGTGGATGATTGTATATTTTTTATGGATTTATTGTGTATATATGATGATTTATCATATATTCATGTTTTAGATTATTTCATGTCAGTTTTTTTAAAATTATAGTTTTTTATTAAATATATTTTTCCACAAAAAGTATATTTATCTGTGATTTTAAGAAAAAAATGCCAAATAAATTAATTAAAATATGTTTACCCGAGGTTAATAATAAAGGATGCTAAAAAATTATAAACATATCATAAGAGGTTATTTTATTATTTTATATATTTTTTGGGATATTATTTTTATAAAAAATAACTGATCTATAAAAAAAATTTGGAAAAAATACTCAAAATGTTACACATAGAAAAAACCAGCACAAAATTAATAAAACTAATGATAAATCCCTTGCGACCATGAAATACAAGGAGGTTAAAAAACCTCCATGATTCTAATAGGAGGTTGTTTAACTGCTTCTAGTCCATAAAAAACTATCGCTACTATCCCTTTTTGGTTGTGCAGGAATAACCCAATGAAAACTTTTGGATGGGGAAAGTGTAATCCAAAACTCTAGGGGAAAAATAAATTATTTGAAGAATTAAAATGGAAAGATAATAGAAAAAATCAGATAACAAGGGAGAATATGATGTAAAAATTCATTACAAATCATGTTCATGGATCGCATCAGTGGATGAAGATAAATAAAAATATGACATCCAGGGATTATAGAAGAATAAAGGATGGGAAATAAGTTTCTTGATCATTTTTAGAGCATTAGGAAATAGATATTCATATCTATATTTCGATGAATCATCTACACTAGTACATATATTTTATTCATGAATAAAAATTATTAAACATTAAGACAAATATCTATAATAGTGTGTTCATGTCTAATATAAGTATAACAGTTTTTAGTGATTAATAATAAAATAATATGACTCTTACCTTAATTTTGTTGAATCCGTACTAATATAAAAAACGATCAGAATAATGTTTATTCATGAATTATAAAAAAGAGTATTAAATATATTATTAGTAATATTTAATAAAAAATATCCATTGAAAATCAATCCATCTATAAATATAATTCTTTATATTTATATATGTAGTAGAATGTTATAAAAACGGAGCGTTGTAGTTAAACAATATAAATGTGAAGATATCACTGAAAATTTTATATAATTATTATTAAACTATTTTTCAAATATATTTCATCATAAAATATAATAACATTTTCTATGTAATTCATTTTTACAACATAAAAAAATTAAGAAAAAAAAAATTTCGGAATTTTTTTGGCGAATGGTGATCCATGACTCAACATTGAAAATTGGGACCAGTTAGACATTAATCACTGTTGTAAATCCTCAATCAAAAAAAAAATAGATTTCTACCTATCATATAATTTTTTAGAAAAAATTATAATTATTTGAACAAAACATGAAGCACTACTATGAATCGTAATATCAAAAGTACCAATGAGAGCAATACAAAATTACTCACCATTAGGTGTCCAATGGCAACTCATGACTAACTGTTGTGTTCTAGTGTTGACTCATATCTCAATATTGGGTTCCAATGGTTACTAGATGAATACTAAACCAAATAAATCATTAAAAAAAGTGAATAAATTTAATTTTATTTAACAAAAAATCATAAAATAATAAAAATGTTAAAAAATTATTTCAAACTGAAATTACTACCATAATTCAATGAAATTAAATACCAATTAAAATATATAAAAAACACAATTAATATCCTATCATAAAAAAGAACAAAATATCAAAGCATTTAACAAAACAAAAGTGAAATAAATTTTAAAAATATAAAATAGTTGAGATGGAATTAAAAGATGGCTACATTCATGGATGCTTGTTAAAGAAAACCAATCTAAAAAACTAATAATAAATTAAATAGAACAAATAGAAATTTTCTGAGTGAAAAAAACAAAGAATATAATCAATGAAAATGAATAATATGAATAAATCATATGAGGGTTGAAAAAATAAGTCATCGTTGAAGTTTTTTCAATAGGGATAAGAATGTATCACCATTGGTAGAAACTAATGTTAAAAAAAGTCTCACCATTGGTAAAAAAAATAGTGAAAAAATGTCTCACCATTATTAATAGCAATGGTGAAAAAACTTCACTATTTTTATTAACCAATAATGAAAAAGATGTCTCAA
The DNA here is from genome assembly GCA_963277665.1 of Viscum album. Taxonomy (NCBI): domain Eukaryota; kingdom Viridiplantae; phylum Streptophyta; class Magnoliopsida; order Santalales; family Viscaceae; genus Viscum; species Viscum album. The sequence continues at coordinate 481,649,293 of OY728141.1, forward strand.
AATAGGTAAAAACTGTCATTAAAATTAAAAACAATGTTTCTAAATCGATGGTAAATAGTCCTAGAAGAAGCTGGAGGGAATATAGTAATGCCATATAAATAAAATGATAAGTTCATTAGAGCGAAGGATATTAAACAGACACCTATGGTGGGATGAAATTTTGAACAACCATAATTATTATTAAATAATAAGGACAAAAACTTGAGTTATATTGAAAGAAGAGAGCATACTAGATTAATGGAAATGAAAAGATGAAGAAGCTGATTTTTTTGGATATTGAGGGGTATCTCAAAGAAGGCTAAAGTGATGAATGTGAGAAAATTGAGAATAAAGAGAAAAAAAACAAATTTTGAATATGATGAATTCTATTAGAGGAAGATATTGGGTGACCTTGAAAAATCGTATAAGTGATTCGATGGTTTGGATTGAGTATTTCTGTAAAATTATCATCCCACATCGAAACCAAAATATAGGAGATGAGTGGTATATAATCCAAATTGTGAGGTAGAGGATCCACAACAATAATACTACACACACTGAGGGTCACCAAATCCCATTCTTTGTATGTGCAATATTGGCCTTTTTCATGGGCTTAGATGGCCCTCTATGAGCAATATGCTCAACCAGGGATCTATCTGGGCCCCTATCATTACCTCCCACTATGTCTGACATTTAGGATCCCCTATATATGGTATAAGGTTTAGTCTATGTGTCCAACTTTGTATTTATTATTATTAAAAAATATAAATAAAAGAAAATTGTAAAGATAAAAAATTACCAAATAACATAATAAAGAGTTAAACCAAGTTATAAGAGGAAATGTTTTTGAAAAAAAATTAATAAAATTTGTTGAGGTGTATTTTATCAAAATACTATGATATTTAAAAATATTAAAACCCATTTATAAACAATATACAACATTTTTTAAATTAAAAAACATAATATTTATTATATTTTACTAAAAATTAATATAAGATTATTAAATATTCAAAAAAATATACCCTTTTTTAAAATATATCAAAAAGAACAGTAAAATAATAGTGATAGAAACAAATTAAAATAATAAATATACATGAAATATAGAAATAAATATATTATTATTATTTAAACATGAAATATTAAACATTATTATTTAAATATCATGTAATAATAAAAGAAAATTTCATAGAAATTAAGAAAATAATAAATAGTTGTTTTAATCTAGTAGAAAAGTTCATTTTATTAAAAATAATCAAAATATAATAAAGAAAACTCAATTATATAAGACATTAAAAAGCATTGAATTTTGTTATGAAAATAAAAATTATACTCATAATAAGTAAATCTTTCATCATACCCAATTCAAACATCATTTTCTCATATTTAATAAAATTCAAGGGTTTATTAAAAATATTAGCTAATTATTGCTCAGTTGGGATAAAATCTAAACATATATTACCTTAATTTACATGATCTCTATGAAAATGAAATATTGAATCAATGTGTTTAGTTCTTGAGTGTTGAAGATGATATTTATAAATTGAAATAACCCCATTGTTATCAATGTAAATGAGGATTTTATACAAAATAAAATTTAAATCATACAAGGTTTTCTTTATATAAATACTCTATAAAAAAATACAATAAACAATATACTAATCCTTAACTATCAACAGCTCTACTGATAGTTTTTTCCTAGATCTCCATAAAATTAATATTTTCCCTGAAAAGTGACACATACATGAAGTACTTTTTTGGTCACGTAAACAACCTAAAAAAGTCTAAATGAGTGTAATATAGTATGTAAAAGAAATTTTAATTACAATAATATAGTTTAGTACTTCAAGTACCATTGATATACCTGATTACCCTTTTAACAGCTTTAAGGTAAATTTTTTGTGTGTTGGACTAATATCTAGAACACATATAAATATAAAACAAAAAATCTATCCTTGAGGGAGTAAGATACAAAAAAATTCTTATCATGACTCAATAAAATTTATAATAGATATACTTTCCATATACATCTTCTTCTAGTTTATAGTTTTTTATCATAAGTTTCTTCATAGTTTTATAATAGTCATGTCTAATCTTTTTAACAAGTTTTTTGGAATACTTGGATTGATTTAAAAATATTACATAATTCCATTTATTAATTTTCTAATAAGGAAAAAATGTAATTCCCTCATTAAACTAACATCAAAATCATTTGTAATTAACTTTAAAACCTCATTTCTTAGTTTATCATTTCTATATTAAAAATTTGGATCATCAACCAAATTATGTATTAATATATTATCATTTAAAAACATTTTTTTAATAGGGATGGATTGCCCTTACAATTAACAAAAATAATTTTGAATGAAACATTGATAATGTCTTTCATACCAAACTCAATGAGTATTCTTAAGGAAATAATTAGATTTAGACAAATGGAAATCATGATTTATAAATTAATTATTTTCAAAACCTAGTGGTTGTTTAACATAGATTTTTTCTAAAATCACACTATTTAAAAAGTTATTTTTTACATCCATTTGAAAAAGATTAGAAATGTTAAAACATGAATGTTGCTAATAAAATATGAATAGATTATAATATTGAAACTGCTAAAAATGAATCCTAAAAATTAATATCTTCTTCCTGAAGATAACCTCATGAAAATCATATTTTGTTATTTGATGTTATATTACTTGATTTGGCCAATTTATTTCAAAAAATGATTTTTCTTCCTATAGAAATTGTATCTTTTGGTAATTAAACTAGATTCCAGACATTATTTCTGTCAAAATTTTCAAGTTATTTATGCATAGTAGTAACCCAATTAAAATTTAACAAAGCATATTTAATGTTTATTAGGACAAAATCAGCTACAAAGGCAGAATTTTCATAGAAATCTAAAATTGAATTTCTATTTCTAATTATAGATTCAACATTTCTTATAACATTTTCCAAAGAGTAATATTTATATGTTTTCTAAATTAGTGGATCATATTGAGATGAAGAATGCTCCCTGACAACTGATGCATCATTACATTCAGGTTAATCTTCATTAAAGTTGGAATCATTAGAATTTGTAGCATTATTAAAAGAATTTGTATTCTATTTATCATTAATTTCATTGAATTTGACATGAATAAAATCTTACACTATCATTGTTATTTTATTATATAAACTATAATCCTTTTGATTGTTATATTATCCCAAAAATATACCTTCAACACTTTTTTAATCAAAATTTTCCAAATTATCTTTAATAATTATAACGTAGACAGTATATCCAAAAACATAAAAATATTTTTTTTTTCTTTTTCTTACTTTTAAAATGAACATTGTGTGTTTTATTCAAATGGTTTTTATGTGACCTCTCTTTAAGAAAAATAAATCAGTTTTAACATATTCATCCCAATAATATTTTGGATGTTGAATTCATTAATAATTGGTCTTTCCGTTTCATGAATACATTGATTTTTCCACTCTATAATATCATTCTGTTGTGGTGTTCTAAGCGTAAAAAAATTATGAAAGTATCCATTAGTTTCACAATTTTTTTCAAATTCATAATTTAAAAACTCTCATCCTTTATCAATTCTAATAGAAGAAATTAAATGATTTTATTGATAATTAATTTTAATATCGAAGATACCAAATTTTTCTAGTGTTTCTATTTTATGAGATAAGAAAATATTCCATGTAAATATACTATAATCATAAACAATTACAAATAAATATCTTTTATAACCGAAACAAGTACATTTCATTTTTCCAAATAGATCAAGGTGTAACAGTTCTGGGAATCTATTAGTATTAGACATATTAATAGATCATTAATATTCTTTGTGCTTCTTACCTTTTAATGAAGGATAACATATATAATACATACATGTATAGAATTTTGGAATGTTATAGAACCTGTTTATGTATTTTCAACTAGTAAAACTATAAAAGATGAACGTGGCCAAATCTCATATGCTATATAATTTGGTCTAAATATATGATATTTAACCGTTTTTCATTCCACTTGGTCAGTTCTGTAAAATAATTAGAATATATATTTTATTTTCTATTAGCATAAATTTTTTTATTATATTTAAAAACATAACATTTGTTTCTTTAAAATTTTACATGAATTATATAATCATAATGTTGTTACAAGATAATTATGTTATGTCTTAATCCTTATATAAAAATTTATTCATAAATTATAATAGAAGTTAATATATTTAATTCTCTAAAACATTTAACTATCTGTTTAGTGTTGTAACCAAAGGATACTATACCTCCACCACATGAGTTAGAATATAATATATTATAAATTTCACGAGTAAGGAGCCTTGAGCACCCACTTTACATATAACATGAGACTTTTGAACCCTTTTGTAGGTTTCCTACAAAAAATTCAAGTAGATGGTTGTTTTGGTACCCATACAAGATTGGGTCCAATCAAATTAGTAGAAAAAGATTTAGGCACCCATAAAGATGTGATAAATTTGTTATAGGGTAGTCATGAAGAAATACTTTTAGAAATTAAAGTCATAGTATTGCTTAAAGACTATGTATGAATTTAAAAAATTTGTTTCAATAATTCCCTTTTAAATTATAATTACATCAGGCAATTATTGAAATATTTCAATTTATTCATCTAAAAAATAGTTTTTACATTTTAGGAAAGTGAGTATTATACAAACAACTATTATTATCATATTTGGGTTTGTTCACAACTATTATTATATGAAATTTTTCTTTGAGTCAAATTGATACAAAAAGGTTTTCTTTTAAACAATTAATATATTTTTTAAGGTTTTCATTATTTTTCAGAAAAATTTTCAACTCATCAATTACGTTCATATTTAATCATTATCAAAAAAATATTAGTTTCTTATTTTCATGTTTCAGATTATATCATTCATTTTAATGTTTATAAAAATAATCACAAACTAATATAGATGTTGGTTTTTTGGAATTCGTCAATTTTTGACACAAAAATTTTAATCCTCATTTTATCGTAATTGAAATTTAATAGTTTAACAACTATAGAATTTATCTCCTATATCTTATTTAAAACAGAATCAGTCAATTTTTTATTTTATTCTTTAATATTCTTATTTTCTCTTTGAATTTCCCTGTACAGTTCATAAATTCAAAAAATATACCTTTTTAATTTTTCATTTTGAGTAGTTAATTATTAAACTTATTTTTTAAAATCAGTTTCATTTTTAGAACTATAATTATATTGATAGTGTACTTAATTTACAATAGTATTCATCCATTATATATTTTCATATTTTTTTTCACTTTTATAACCAACAACACCTGATTTTGGATCTTCTATAAAACTACAACCAGTATAATATAAATTTTATTGTACTTTATTTTATTTCGTTTCATTTACATACTTTTTTAATTTCAGATTGAATGATTTTATATGTCCCCTATTCCAATATTCATAAAAATTAATTCTGAAACAACATATTTACTGGTTTAACCTCTTCTGATATCATCTTCTTCATTTTTTTGTTGATCTCTTCTAGGAAAAGTCTTAAAGACTATCTAAGCCTCCATGTACTTATATTTAACTTTAGTGAAATTTGAAATTTCATCTTTATCACATTTCAGTAACTAAAAATAATAAGACTTAGAAAAAACATTTATATTTTATTTAAATATAACTTGTTTTCATTTATCATGTTCATCCAAATTTTTATTCATTATTTAATGCTCGTATTAAAGAAGTGGTCTTATCAACTCATCCATAGAATATTTAGTATAATACTTTTTTCAATTGAAACTTTCTTTTAATTCCATCTCTTGGGTAGAGCATGAAGTAGTATTTCGATGTGATCTTCATTTTTCAGGGTATCTCTAAGTTTAACTATACTATTAATTTTTTTGAGGAGTCTAATATAAATATTATTTATACTTTCTTGATCAGTCATCCTGGACTCTTGAAACTATACTTGGTGTATTCTTAGCTATGTTTTCAGCAACATATCAGTTCCTTCATGAGTAACATTCAAAGTCCTCCAAATGGAAGAATCTGTTTTACTTATTGAAATGTGACTATATATATTTCTACTTAAAGATAAGTATAAGTAATTCATAAATTTGTAATCTAAAAAACATTTTTCTATATCATAATGATTAACTGTTTCTAAATCATATTCATGTAATTTATATGGTTTTGATATTATACCACAATAATGAAGACCTATATTTTTATGAAATATCTCCATTCTGCCCTTCTAGTAGACATAGTCACTTCTATTGAAGTGAGGTTAACTAATGAGATTCAATATCTCGAAATACTTATTACCCATAAAAGGGATGTGGATATTTTCCTTATCATTTTAATTCTAGTATAATGGTATGTTAAGAAATAGATAATTAAATAATTAAAAACTAATCCTTAAGAAGTAAACACCCTATGATACTAATTTGAAGGCCTCTTGGTATGGAATTAGTGACAAGTGGGGGTGAATAGTCATTTTTGATTTATTATTACAAAATCTAATTAATCAAAGTTATAAATATTATTAAACGTTATAGGTGAAATATAATAGATAACACCTGTGATTTTTATAGAGGTTTGGATCACCAATATCCTTTTACTCTCTTAAATATCACATAATCCATGAGAATATTAGTATGAAATATATCCTTACTTTTGATAGGGAGTGAAAACCTAATTAAATTCAAATACTGAAGTGCCTTTTTCACAGATGGTGGTATAACATGTGAATTTGGAAGTAGTCACAACCTATATTCCTTTTTTAATAGAGGAATAACAGACATTCCATTCTTCCAAGAGGAAAAAAATTATATTTCTTTTAAATTGGAGTAATAATCCAATGAAATATTTTTGAAGGGAAAAGTGTAAACCAAAAATCAAGAAGAAAAATAGGTGTATGGAAGAATTAAAATAGAGAAATAATAGAAAAAATGAAATAATATTTGGGAAGATAATGTATTATTTCATTTAATCTTATGTTTATGGATCTCATCGCTAGAAAAAGAAGAGAATGAAAAATATATCCATTTATCATATCATAACAACAGATATTGATGACGTCTCTTGATCAATTTTCAGAGTAGTTGGAAATGCATTCTCATATCCTTCTTTGAATGAATCATATTCACTGGTACATGACTTTTATTCTTGAATAAATCTTTTGAAACATTAAAAATAATATCTTCCAGATCATGTTCATATATATTCTATTCACGAAACTTGTTAGTGATTAATAATAAAATAATTTGATTGTTACCATAATTTATTGAAGATTTTTTGAAAACCAAACATGTTCGAACAAATTTTTATCCATTAAATATTAAGATTAATATTTAATATATTATGTATAGTATTTATTAAAAAAATTCAAAATATAAGATTAATTAAAAAATGATAATTTTTCATATTTACACAAGAAATATAATGTTAGAAAACCTAGCATCGTAAAAAGACAATATACATGTGCAGATGTCACTAAATATTGGCACAATTATTTTAAAAAAAAATTGAAAATATATTTCAACATAAAATATTAAACAATTAATAATGTAATTAATTTAGTCAATATTTAAAAAATAATGAAAATAAAAATTTTAGAAATATTGTTTAACTAATGGTGAGTCAAGACTCACCGTTGAAAATAGATATCGGTGAGACACTACTCACCGATGGAAGTGTCCAATGGTAGAAAAATAAAGTTTTACATAGCATATTTTCACAAGAGTAAAATGAATTGAATAGAATTGAAATAACTACCATGAATCATAACATAAAATGTCTCTACAAGATCAATAAAAAATTACACACCATTGGGTTTCCAACAGTGACTCATGACTCACCGCTGGGTTATGTTGGTGACTCGTGTTTCAATGTTGGGTTCAAATAGTGAATAGTTGAAAACTAAACCGAAAATAGTTTGAACATAAAATTTAATAACATTAAATTTATTTAACAATAAAACATGAAATAATAAAAATTCAAATAAAATGAATTGAAACAAAAAAAATACTTCAATGCAATAAAATAACACTTTAAATCTATAGAAAAAATTAAAACAATATTATAAAATAAGGACCGAATAATGAATCATTTAATGAAAAATAAGTGAATCATATTTAAAAAATATATAATAATTATGATGAAATTAAAAGAAGGATACTTGAAAAATGTGAAAAAAATAAACTAAAATAATCTAAAATGCTGATTAGAAAATAAATATAACAAATAGATACTTTCAAAATGAAAATAAATAAAACAATCTCAGAAAAGGAAATAAAAAACAAGATGAATCAAAATGAAAGTATAACAAATAACTCAATATTAAATTTTTTTCAAAGGTGATATAAATATCTCACCATTGGTATAAACCAATGGTGAATGAAATGTATCACCATTGGTCAAAAACAAAGGTGAAAAATATGAATCACCAATAGTAATAACCATTAGATAAAAAACTTCTCACTATTAGTAAAAAAAGAGTGAAAAAAAGTATCACCATTTGTAAAAAAAATTAGTGAGAAATATTTTTTTTGACAAATTCACATGCAATGGACTGATTAGAATCCCAATAGAACATATTAATGTAATATTGATAAACAATGTTGTTCAACAAAGATCATGTGAGTATCTAGACAATTTAATAAGAAAAGAAGTTGTACCACCATATGCTTGAGTTAAGAAGCAAGAAAAATGTTTTTGGCAGATTGAATGGAGAGAGCATACTGGATTGATGGAAATGGAAGGCCAGAGAACTAGATTTTTATAGAGACTGAGGGGTATCTCTAAGAATATAAATGAGATTCACGGGAGGAAAAGAGAAGTGTTTGTTAATAAAGGATGATAGAAACATGGGATGGAAGTATGTTCAGTAGTTGAAGAAATCAGATGACTTAGGGAAATCAAGGAATAGATCTCATAACTTGGATTGAGTCTCAATATATAATTATTATCCCGCATCAAAACAATCATGTGAGAGATGAGTCTTATATAATTAAAATTATTAATTATATGTTCTATAACAAAAATACTAAACACAATTTAGTTGATCAAATCCCACGATATGAATGTTATTTCCTTGCATCATAAATAGGCTGGGTTGGCCATGTGCGAGTATTATTCTTGATGAAGGCTTTTTGTGGACCACCATGGATACCAACCACCAGGGATGACATTTTGGTCCCCCAAAATTTGGTTAGAGGTTTTATCTAAGTGTCATGCTCGGTAGATCTTATTTTTGAACAACATAAACAAAATAAAAGTATATAGATTAAATATAATCAAATAAGATAAGAAATAATTAATCCAAGTTATAAAATATTATATTTTTTCAATTAAATTAAATTAAATTAAATTTCATAATGTTTAATTTATCAAAACAAAAAGATATTTTAAAAAGATATAACCCAATTATAAACAAGTCATTCACCAATATGGTCTTAATGGATGTTACACTGATACTTTTTTCTTCTATAATATTCTTCTTCACTTTGGTAGTTGCATATAAGAATGCAATAAACTCATCTTACCTCTCTATAAGAGAAAAACAAATGTTAAAAAATATTTTCCTTTAATCAATCAAAAAACATTAATATAGTATACTAATGAACATAGAATTTATCCAGGATATATAATATTCAAATAAAAATGAATTGGACACCATCTATTCTTCTCTTCTCATTTATTTTTTATTCAGTGGAATAAATCTCGATAAAAATAATTTTTATTCTTATTTTTAGAATTAAAAAATTCATTTTTGATTATTAAATTAATTATGCTCAATATATCTTATCATCATCCAAATTATTCATACCTATATAATAATGAATCTTTATCTTTGGACCTGCTATTATTTTTGGACCCATGATAATATGCAATTGAGTAATAGTTTCTTTATATATATATATATATATTTTTTTACTTATTATTATTCTTCATGAAAGTACACATATTTCTTGTTCATAATATGTGTAAATAAATTCAAATATCAATGAATTCAAGAATTAATTTTTTTCATTTTTTCATTACACATAGAAGTATATGCCCACAAACTATAGTTTGTGCATACTTTATCATGTGAAAACCTCCTCTTGTTACCTTTTCTCAATGCACATTGTTTCCACTCAATTGCTTCTTTTCACACACAATTTCTTTTTTTAGGTCTAATTCTTTTAATGAAATATCTACCACATGTGAATGGGCTTACATAGTCACACACCCACTATTAATAGCATGCATCCTTGTCAGTCCGTCTTTACACAAATCAAGGATTGTCCTTATGACAAAGAGTTTTCACCGTCGAAAAAATAATGATTTTAATCAGTTTGTATTTTACTTCAACTTAATTATTCTCCTCTTTCAAGAAATAAAATAATTTATACACTATATCGTGATTCTAAATAAAGCCACATAATCTAGGAATTCATTTGGGATCTATTATCTTTACAAAATCTTGGGATACATATTATTGTGATATCCCTATTATTTTATAGATTTGTTTTTTCACGAATCTCAGTGGGAGTACTTGAATGAAGCACTGGTGTGTGGTATCATATGTGTTCAAAAAGCATGACGAGGGTGAATTCACACTAGTTTCATGTCTATGGAACATTCATGCAGGAGGTGCCTGGGACTTTTTCTCGAAACCAAGAATATTTATATGACTCAAGTTCTTCATGAATCCAAGAAGGTTGGTGGGACTCATTGCCTTATCATGAAAAATAATTATTTTCCGAGACTATGTTTTTTTAGAAAATGAGAGATCTTGGTTTTTTTAAGAGTGATAGCTCATAATTTTGGTTAATAGTGATCACTATTTATATGAGAGGATCACACATTTTATGTATTACCTAAAATAATGATCTTTATTCGGTGTAAATAACCTCTTTAAGTTCACAAATGACTCGTATTTCAACTCTTTAATTAAGGTTAAATTTACACAACATTTTATAGTTTCATTCTTCATGATAAACATTATTATTCTCTCAGTTATATCCTCATGTTAATTTGATCATAAATACATTCCCTTCAATATATTGAAGTCATATATGAATATTGGATGATTGATAGGACTCTAACAACTCTATTTTTAGTTCAGCCAAAGCATGTCCTTTGACATATACACATGCATGTAAGACATAGTCATATGAAACATGATTCGAATGATTATTATCTCCATCATGACCTTAGATAATGGATGGAATGGGTCTTTTGGTGGCAGCTCTCTTAACATATCTAGTGAATAACACCTCCACCAAGCATGTGAAGGAGGAAGATAACACCACATGTTTAAACTTATGGGTGCGAGATATCATAGGGAATTTGTGTAAACCTATGTGGCATATAATAAAATAGCTGGAGGAGATCACAATTATTGAATTAATGTGGTATTGTAAATATATTTAAAATTGAGTAACAACATCCCACTAAATGTGTATCCCACATTGAAACCCTTATACACACTCCCTCTAGTATAATAGCTAGGTGTTCCAAGTTTCTCCCTCGAGTAATTAACTAAGGATCAACACTGATATATTATCCACACACACATATACCTCACCCATAATCTCCATTGGCCAAACCATTACCTAGAATTAGTAATTCACACCGCAAAAATAACACATAGGCCCATTGGATGGATTATTCATGGCCCTCATGCACATTTCGGCCTCCATTCTAAGTGGATGAGCTTATATCTGAATGCATGGTTGAGACATTGTGTCTGAAATGTGTCTTTATTAAGGTTGGATTGGCTACTTGTATGGTTGTAAAAAAATTTATAAACACCTATATTAAATTATATGTGAAGTATCATTATGTTAATAAAATAAATACATGAACCATATGGCCACTTCGTTATCTTCCTATACCCAATCATGTAATACTGCATGGTTCATATCATCAAATAAATACCAGTTCGTATCTTCTATTTTTGGAATTAAAATTATTTAGATATAATAATCATAAACAATTCATGAAAATAGTAATTATGTTTCATTTTTCTCCTTTACAAAAATTATAATATAAATAATCATTATGTTTTCTCTTGCATGGTTCTCATGATATAATGGCATGTTTTATAACCTTCTTTTATTTTACTATTCTTTTTATAATATCCTTAAAAAATTTCATCATAAAAAGCACATTCCTGTATGCTGTAAATAATATACCACATTTATTACATATATTTGACATTAGGATCAATTCCACTATTATCAGATTTATTAGGAGAATTATTCAAGAAAGACATCCATTATCACCTAATGAATTCATAATAATTATCTAGGAATAACTATAAAACTCAAAGTCTTCAACAGATGTTTCTTGAAATATCAAAACATGTGGAATTAATCCAACTTCCATTAAATTTGGAAATTTATAGTCAAATTGACAACCAATGGATCTTCTTATCTCATTGATCATCATTAACAACCAATGAAAATCATTGAAAATAAATAAAATTCATACATATAGTAAGAACATCAATATCCATTTCACTAAAAATCATTCAGATCCATCTTAATAAATATAGATCAGTTCAACAGATTGAGAAAAAAGATTATTATCCATTATACTGTCAAAGGTTTATAATCTATGTATTGGAATTATTTTTGTCTAATAGAATTTATCACGTCATTGTAATGGCTCTATCAAAATGACATCGAATGGATATGTTTTTATGAGTGGTATAGTGGTGATCATCCAAGAACATTACAACCAACTCTAAGATTCATGAAATGTATGACTATTAAAGGATATATTTGAATAGCAGTTCATTCGAGGATTTAGGAGATGATTCTTTTGAAACTCAACATGTCTGTAGATCTATCTTCCTGAACATCTTATACATACGCTTTTTAATATTTAAGTATGTTGTTATTCTAAGGATTCTGGTTGAGGAATTGTAAATTCCTTATAAATGTTTTTTTGTGTTCATTTATTCTGCTTGAGGTCCAGATCAATAGATTCCAAGGATAAAAAGATAAATGATTCTGATCAACCTAATATAGGGCTTCCATGGGATTAGAAGAGAGAGATAAAATCGGGCATCATATAGAGTGTCTAAAGATGGACCTTTATAGTTATCTTTAAAATCATGGATATCTTAAGTTAGAATTTATGACTCATTTAACTATTAAACTCAAAGAGTATAATTTATTTTATAATGATTCTAATTATTTTTTAAATTTTTACATGCTTTCATATAAATTGTTTATACAAGTTATATAATCTATTGTGAAATTTGAATTAGAATAATTTTTTATACTAATATTTCTAATAAATGTTTTATTGGACTATCTGGGAGCCCTATTAACTACTATTATTTATCAATATACATTTAAATCTAATACATATACTCTAATAATCATATTATTTGTATGTTTTATGTTTTTAACAAAATAGGATTTGAGTTTTGGGTTAGTTTAATTTTTTAAACTGTAATTAACCTTCTCCTATAGATATCATAAACTCTTAAGATCAAAAACATATTTGATTGATGGTTATTATGATAGATTAATTTTACATATAAAATATATATGATATAATAATGGATTTATAAAGGTTAATTAGTATTTACCTTCATTTCATTCCATCCATCGAATAATGGAAACATCATTTATGCGTGCATATAGAAGACCGTCTCCATATAGTGATGTAATTCAGTTTTTTATCATAGATTAATATGAATTGTGTTAAATATGTATATAAGGAATAGATATAATATTTATATAATTATTAATATTATATATATTTGTTAACCATGATTAATGTTCACATATCATAACTTTTAAACCAAAACATACTTGATAAAGATACTAGTTTACACCAAAAATGAATATGATAATGCAATATTGTTAATGAATGAGTGAAAATATAAAACAAGAATACCCTATATTGTATTATAGGAATGAATATAGTTTTATTATATAATTATTACATATTTAAATTTTTTATATTGGAGATTATATTTCTTATGAAACAAGGTGAACTTTATGTAACCATTTTATGTTACAATATCATTTTTACAGAGATTGTTTATGAAATTTCATTCTAATGATATAATTATATGATGGATATCTACAGAATATTATATAATGTATTATCCACTCTTTAATATTGTATAGTATATATTTTATTTGAAATTTTCTCTCTTTTATTACTCATGAGACTAAATGAATATTTCTAAGTAAAATCGACATTATTTCCCCCATTTATTAGAAATATTGTTTTTCATGTCCATATTTTATTTAATATTTTTCATAAGAATATTTTTGAAATTTTCCCAGAAATTTATAATGTAAATTTAGCTATGTATTACTTTGTACAATAATTTTTAAGCAGAATAATCTCGTAATTTTACAAACAAGGTACTTTTAAATTTTTTCTCAAAATATGAAAGAAACTCTTGTTTTAATTTATACCACATGAGAAACTTTTACCTCTATTATATTACTCGATTCATTAAAGATTCTGTAAAATTCTTCCATGGATATTTTCAAAGAAAATCCATAATAAGTTTGAAATTATAACATTTTAAATAGGTGTTTTCAAAATTAAATGGGTATTTTCCACATGAAATAACCTAGTAGCTTTTGAAGTTATTTTCATCTATAACAACATAATTTGACATTTCTTAGGATTTAGTATGTAAATTATCCTATAATTCTATTCTTATTCCTCATTTGGAATATTTTTTATTATGATGATGAAATAATTGATGAAACACATTTTCTTTTCCATGGGCCATGTTCTTTTGAAATGATAAATGTTTTAAGGTTCCTATGGTATAAATATGAATGGAATATGTTTTTGTGATAGGTGGGTCTATTATAATCCTAAATTTAATTAGGTAAATATTAATGTTTGATGATATTAAAGGGTAGAAGAGATTTCTTATTAAGCCAAAAATAAGGTACACTAGAGGTTATCCCAAACCAAGAAGAGGGTATGTGAGAGTTTATCCCAAGCACGAAGTAGATACATGGGTTGGTAGAACAATCATAATTTGTATTGAATGACTTTTAGGGTAGTATTGGTATAATTTTGTATGATTATTATCATGACACAATTTATTCAACACTTTTATGAACTGATCTTATGCCATTGTTATGATATCATGGTTCATATTATTTGATTCCTTTATAATTAATATCTTATGAACTGCCAAGATTTATGCCATGACTCATGATTATATGAATTTTTGTATATGAGTTTCTAATGTTAATATCATGTTCTCATACCCTTATTCTTATGATGTGATTAAATATGAACATTTATTGATATCTCCCTTTTTATCCCTTATAGTTCATCTAGACTCACCCTTTTATATGTATCTATTTCCCCAATACATAAAGAAATGTTTGAAGTGTAATATTCTTATGAATGGTGATAGTTTTATGGAACTAAGTGGGAGATATTATTGTTTTATATGTACTAGTTTTTATATATCCATGCTTTAAAAGACACCATACCTTTTTGGTTATGGGATAGATCATATTTATGTATAATAAATATTTTTCGAAAAAGTAAAAATAATTATGTATGTAATGTTTTTGGTTACTATAGTTGGTATCTAAGGAAGGTTTACTTATTAATAGAATCTAATATAAATAATCTTTTATTAAAACCATTATGATAAGACTATGTATTGAAGAATATATTATGTTATTGTAAATAAGGGCATGTGTTTTCCTTGATAATTCATCCCTGTTTGGTACTTTCCAGTGGATATGGTTGGGGAATAGATGGAACTAGGGGTGACAACATTGAATGGGGAAAATTAGGTATTAAATTGACCATTACCAGTGCATGATGAGTGAGCCTTCGACTACACATAAGGCTATAGACTAGTAAGGGATATTCTTGGGTTAATACAAATTTACATTATAAAAAATTATTAAGGGTATTTATAGAAAATGTCCATAAAAGAATGAGGTTAAACATAAGCTTTAATATATTGAAAATAATGTTTCATGATTTAGAAAAAATATCTCTATAAAAATATTACAAATTCATGGTGATTTTAAGTCGGGTTTTTCAAAACCACAGCTAAATATTTGATCATCATTTTTTAGTGAAGATTTTTAAAAAACATCCGCTAAATATAAATTAAAAATTATTAAAAAACCTATTTCAATATAAAATGAACCTAAACTTCATTCTACACTTCTGTTTTACCTCCATAACATGCCAATTCAATACTTATGAAATGAGATATAGTGAAATTAGATAATAATTTGCTAATGATTTATAGAGTAATTTTTTATAGTTTTAAAATAATTTGAAATGGAATTGCAACTTCTAATAGTAATACATTTTAATCTATGTTTCTATTTGATCTATATTTTATATCAAATCGAAGCCTATGATGAGCTTCAATTCATGTTCACTTAGGGGACCATGGTAACTATTTTTTGAGGGAAAAGAAGGCTCAAAAGGCCCCCATAATATATTTATTTGGGATACCTCGACTTTTTAACATTCAATGTTATTTCAAATTCAATTAATACTATCTTTATATTATTTTTGGGTCAAATATGATTATATTCTAGGGATTTACAATCCTATTGTTTTGATAGTGTCATAATTTTTGTGGTTTTCCCTCTTTTAATGAATTTTTATCTAATATATATATATATATATATATTATTTATATACCTTTATGTATATTTATTTATAATATATATATATATATATATTAATCCATATTTATTTAAAAATTATATATAATTGCATTTATACACACATATTTATATGAGTTTGTGTATATTATTATTTATTTATTTATTTTTATATATGTTTATTTATATTAATATATATGATGTTGGTATATATATATATTTACATGCATTTTTATGGTAGGTGTGCATGTGTGTCTCTTCATGCATGTATTTATATACATTTAAATAAATTTAATTGTATTTTTTTTATTTTTATAAGATATATATATCTGTATTTAAATATATATATATATTATTTAATACTTATTAATTTATTATTAATTATTATGTCACTACTAAATTATTATTATCCTATTATTAAGTTGTTTTTAAATAAATAGATAATTAATTAATTAATAATTGTTGTTTGTTCTATATTATTTCATATTATTTATTATTTATCATTTATCATTTAACATTTAAAATAAAATATTTATTATTTACTATTTAATATTTACTATTTACTATTTATTATATATTATTTCTTAATTTTTTGTAATTTGTAGTTTATTACTTTTATAGTTATTTTTATTTACTAATTATTAGTATTTATTATTTTATTATTTATAATTTTTACATTATTTAGTCATTAATTTTCTTTATCATCACTATAATTTCTTATTTAATTTTTAGAATTTACTATTTATTATTTATTGATTGTTAACTATTACTTATGAATTATGAATTAAGAAGTATCAATTATTAATTATCAATTATTAATGTTTAATTTTTAATTATTGGTTGGTGATTTATTAATTATTATCTATTAATTATTTTTCTCATATTAATTTTTTTTGTATTATTTTTTGTTATTTACTAATTATTAGTTTTTATTAAATATTATATATTAAGTATTAATTATTATTCTTTAATATTAATATTTATGTATACATATTTATACTGATTTATGTGTATGTATAAGCATATTAAATTCTGTTTACTCACCAAATAAAGAGTTTGATGGTGTTTTAAAATATTTAAATAATAAACAAGAGGTTAGGAGTTCAAATCTCACCAAATGAATATTGAATTTATGCATGACATGCAAGGACGAATAAATAAAGCAATAATAAATAATAAATAATAATAATAATAATAAACAACAATGAACAGACAAATAAGTAAGTAAAGAATAATATAGATTATTAATAGATAAATAAATAAATACCAAACAATAAATAAAAATTAAAAAAAATTTAAAAATTTGAAATTGTTATTAAAAAATTACAAACCACTGTAAGAAATTTTAGGTTGTTGTTGAAAATGATAATTAATTCATTTCACATTTCTTTTTGAAAATCACTAGGAAATTTTTCTCATCACATATTTTCACTCAAATTTTGAAAATCCACCAGGAAATAATTTATTGATGGTTTAAATCACCGTCAAACCCAAAAGAACCAAAAAAATAAAATTTTCCTTAGTCTATACATGATTTCCATGATTATCTGAGTTCTCACTATGTAATTTAATTCCTATGACAACCATTTTAGTTTTAATAAGTTAATGAAGATAGAACGATGAAGATGAGGTACTGATATGAATACACACATATTGATGTGTCTTATTTGAGCTTAGTCATATGAATTTCCAATTATCATGAAAAATAATTTAGGTTTTTTCATTCATATTGTCAATTAATAGATGAAGAACTAGTGATGAAAACACATAATCTTATGATGATATCATATCATGTCTATGATTCATCTCTGATTAAATTTTTTAAGAATGTTCTCCCTAAAAATATTATTATTCACCCACTTGTAGAATTTGATTTGATATTTGGCATGGATAAGATTTCTTTATATAAAGACCATAACAATTACTGAGGAAGGGAAGTCACATTTTGAATTCTATACCAATATATGGTTGTCTATCACGACAATGATAAATATGAAAATCTAATGGAAATTAAATCTATTTCATGGGTCTTGATTTGTATTCAATGGGGGTATTTATCTCATATGAAAGTGAATAAATTCAACATCAGATATATTCTTATCGTTAAAGAGTTTTTCGATATATTTTTGTAAATGTTTCCTATTATAATTTCTTGATTAGGAATTTGTGTTTTAATAGAATTCATACCTAGTGCTACACCTATGTTAGTGAACCCATATATAATGAACCCAATTGAGTTGTAGGAATGGAATAATAAACTCCTAGAGAATCATGATAAGGTATTTGTTTGTCCAAGTGAGTCATGTTGGGGTGACATTTTCCTTTTTGATAAAAATAAATATGGATCAATGTGACTCTACGTTGATTATTGCAAACATAACAATATAATGATCAAGAATAACTATCCTCTGCCATATATTTATTTTTTCAACTATAATGAGATCAATATTTTCTAAGATTGTTCTTTAATATGGATATTATTTGTTGAGTGTCAAAAGTAAAGATATACCCAAGATAGCTTTCTATTTAATGTATGGACATTATGGATTCATATTGGTTCTATTTGGTAAGACTAATGTGACTAATATCTTCATGGATTTAATTAATAATGTCATTAAAGACTCAATTCATAAATTCATGGAAGCCTTTATGGATTATATTCATATATATATATATATATATATATATATTCCAAGAGAATTGATGAGAACGAATATTACTTAAGTATTGAATTTAACACCCAATGGAAATATAAAATAAATAAAATATATACCAAGTGTATTTATTTGAAGAAAGTATCATTTTTTGGTTACATAATCTCAATAGATGTTATATTAGTGGATTAATCAAGGATGAATGTCATTTAAAATAGTCTCTGACCATCAACTGTGATTGAGATCTATAGTTTTCTTAGATTGGGTGGAAATTTTCATTGCTTTGTGAAGGATTTATCATGGATTTCCAATGTAATCACCAAGTTAACCCTGAAGAGATTTGAGTTCCTTTTAACTATTTAATGTGAAGAAAATTTCATGGAAATAAATATATGTTTTGTTAGTTAACATGTTCCCACACTACTCTATAATGGATACAGGTTTTTGATTTACAATGATACATCAAATAAGGGTCATGGATGTGTTATTATATATAATTAAATGGTGATATATTATTCCGTATTCTAATTGATTTATCATGATCAAAATTACTTAACTCATGATTTGTATTTAGAAAAATTAATCCTTTCAATAAATATAAATAATTATTTATCATTATATATTATGGTGTGACATATATGCTAGTCATAAATGTTTAAAGTGTATATTTATTCAAAAAAGAGATTAATATTCACCACAGAAGATGGTTGTATTGGAGTAAATATTATGACTACTTAATACATTACCTCTCTATGAAATTGGACAAGGTGGGAGATACATTGAGTTTAAAGGATTATTCTAGATTATAAATGATGAGGATCACAAAAGATCCAATATTTCTTTATTTAAAAAGGATGGGCCTATAAATCTTGACTGCATGGAAAAAATATTATTTTTCTTAAATGAGGGTTCAACCATATATCCATGTAAATATTTAAAAGGTGTGGAAGGAGGATGTGGAGCTTGAGAAAATGGTTAGAAATGTTCTTGGATTCAACCATGATTATGAAGGAATGATTGTGTTCAATAAATGGGTATGTCTTGTAAATACTATACCCGAATAAGGATCAATTGGAATAATCTCATAACTCATTATCGTCAATTCTTTATGAAAGTATGAAGCTGTATAGTGGTATGAAAAGTAATTATTGTGGAAAAATTGAATAGAGATACTACAAAGTATGTATCTTGGTGATTTTTATATCAACATGTTATGGATCAGTGATATAAATATAAAGGGAAGTTATAACCATTTCATATACCATAATGGAAATGAGAAATCATTACCATAGATTTCATCGCTAGAGTCCCCAAAAAATCTAAAGGCCATAATGTTATTTAGGTTATATTAAATCATAATATGAAGTCAAAACACATCATTGATATCATAGAAGATTTCTTTAATGATTATATTTATTTAATATATGTTAAGTATGTTTAAGGTTTCATGAAGTACCACATTCAATTGTATATGATAGATATTTGAGTTTTACCATGATGTTCAAGAGAATTCTTCAACAAGAACTAGATTTTGAGTTATGTTTCCAAACTTCATATCATCCTCATATAGATGTTCATACTGATAAACCCATTCAAAACATAGAGTATGGGTTAATATCATGTTCATTTGATTTTAAATGTTTTTGGGAGAAACACATTACTCAAGTAAAAAAATCTCACAACAATAACTTTCACTCGAACATTATGGTGTCTTTTTATGATAATTTTAAGGAAATATGTGAAGAAATATAACATGATGAAATTTTGTTAGTGAAATAATGCATTGGGGACCTAATATAATTTGGGAAATGGTTAAGAAGATTTTATCCTTTTAGTAGCACATCCAGTAAGATATTTTCAAAAAAAGAGATATGCAAACAATTATCAATGAGATCTGGAATTCAATTTTTGTGAGTATGGATTCCTAGGAATTTTTCCAAGGAATATGTTTATTATAATAAAAAATAAGGGTGAACTAATTCCATATTATATTGGTTCTATTTTATATTCTTGGTCAATTAGGGATTATTCCTTATCACCTTGTACTTCCACCAAACCTATGTTAAGTTAATGTTGTATTCCTTGTATCTATTATGAGGATGTATGTTTCTAATCATCCAGAAGTAATAAACTAAAATGAATTATCACTAGAACATTATATTTGTTATGATGAAAACCCATTAGAAATATTTGATTATAGAAATAAATTACTATTAAATAATATTATTCTCCTTGTTAAAGTTCATTAGATGAATCAAACATTTAAGGAAGCTGCATGAGAATATGAGGATGAGTTGAAGTGGGTATAACCTAATTTTTTTCAATATAAGAAATAAAAATTCAAGGGTTGGATTAATTTTTATTTGGAAAGAGTGAAACATCACAATATTTTCTATGTATTTCCTTCAAAATAAACTTGATGTATTCAATATCATGCTTTACACTCAACCCCAAGTTCAATTGAACTATGATATTGTAATCATTTATAAAATTAAAATTTAATTGGATGGTTTGAATAGTAATAAAAAATATTAAAAAAAATATTTATATAGATTTTATAAAATGAAAATGTATTTATTAATTAATAAGAAATAAGTAATCAATTTTAAGTAATTTAATTTTATACTACAAAAATATGTTTTCTTCAAAAATTGATTTTCTTTAATATATCATCTAAAAATTATAATTAATTTCTAAATTTTTTATAAATTTTATTTTATGGAATTAATATCATTTTTGAAATCATAATTTCAATATTAGATTAGATGTAATTTTTAGTATTTTTCTAAAAAGATTTATTTTCCTATGAGTAATGAAAAATACTAATTTTCTTAAAATATATTAATTATTTTTTATGTAAAATTAGCATTATAAAATAAATTTTAATATAAATTAATACAAGAATTATAAAATTATAAATATTTCAATTAATTATATATTATTGATCATTATACCACAATTTTGTATATGTTATTTTTTAAGCTTAAAAGACTTTTTTTTCTAAAAATTATTTTTAAAGAAAAATGTGTATTTACCTTAATGAATTAAATTAATATTTATAGATTATTTATTTTAATGAGAATTTTGGATTATATATTGTATCAAATATTTTAAAATTCACATGATGGTTTTTACATGGCATGGAATGAAAGTAAATTTAGATTTATCCCTAAAAATACAGTATTCTAAAATGGATTTTCATTGGGGTTTGAAATATTATTTAAAATTAAAAATTTATAAATATAGAAATTGTATCTTGTATAATATATTAAATATCCAGAATCATCAATATTAATATAATTTAATAGGTTCAAATATTTTTTTCCATATTGAATAGTAAAAATAGTAATATTTTGTTAGCATAGTTAAGGTTATGACAAGTTTGCAGAAGGGGTAAACCTGTAGATAATTGTATTAATACCACTTAAACCTAATTAAATATTTTTTATTTTAAAATTTAAAACATATACTATCTTTCCATTTATTTTATATAAATTTTTATCCACTTTGACATGAAATTTACCTTATATCATCGAAATGTTTTTAAGAAATTTAATGTGTGTCCCTCCTATCACTTATAAAAGGGAACATATTTTCTCCCATTATTAAGACAATATGACACTCCTATGTCAACCAATACCTACTCCAAGAAATTTTAATATTATTTCCCTTCATCCAAGATCTTTTTTCTTCTCCTAATACCAATATTTCATGGTAAAAGGTGTAATCCAAATAGGTCTCTCAATGAAGAGGTATGAATCGTAATAGAGATCTGTCAAATTTATTTATTATTTTCCATCATAATTTTCTTTGAATTGATCATAAAAATATGAATATAGTATCATTAATATAATGATAGGTTATTATGATATTCTCTATAAAATGGTTGTTGAATTTATTTCTAATACGTACGTGTGGACTACCGCCTCTATGTAGAGATATGATTCATTTTCAATACCCATATTTTTTGGAAGGTTATTTTGATATATTTAATATGTATTTTTTATTGAAGACATAATAATAGTTCTATTTATGTGAATAATTATTTGCATTTATTTTATTCATCCATCAAAAAATGGAAACATCACCCATCCTTACATACGAACTACCATATCCATATAGTATTCTAATTAATTTTTCATCACCTATTTATATGATTTTTATAAATATTTATATAATTAATATATATTATTTTATATGATTATTAAAAAAATTTATATGAAGGAACCATGATCAACCTGTAAGGGCCATAAATTTCAAACCAATGAATACAGTAAAACAAATCAATTAACACTTGAAATAATGATAATAATGAACAATTGTTAATGTACTGGGGATGAGGTACTATAAGTAAAACATGATTGGTATTATTGGTATGGATATATTTTTTTATAATTAAAATAAATTTAAATTTATCATATAGTGTGTTAGATCACTTATAAAGGAAGATGAACTTGAGGTAAGAGTTTACAATCTCATTTTTACTAGGATTATTTATGCTTAAATTTTCTGATAATGTAATTATATAATTTATTAATCCGGAATATTATTTAGTTTTTTTTATTCTATTTATTTATATTGAACACATTTTTTCGTTTCATTTTCCTCAATTTTATTACTAAGGATCGACAAATATTTTTTAGTGAAAATTTTCATTATATCTCCCCTAGATCAGTAATCTTTTCTTCCATGTCCAAATTTCTATAAAAAAATTTCTATTAGGTTTTTTATTATTATATAAATATTTATTAATTTAATTTTTACCCATGGTTCCCTTTTTATAAATTTTTTTAGAAATCCTCTCCCTATTTTTTTTTCTAATGAGGTATTTTTGTTTTTTTCCAAAAAATGTGAACAAAATACATGTTTTAACATATACCACAAAAAACTATTTACCACCATCATGACTAATCCTATATTTTATGATGACATAAAAATATTCCATTTTTTTCAATGAAAAGAAATTCCTTAATATTTTTAAAAATTTTAGATTTTAAATATCTTATTTCAAAAGAAACATCTTATTCTCATCATAAATGATCCAGTGATATTTTAAAGGTGGTTTCATCTATAAGAAAATACATTTACGTTTCTTATATTATAAAAAGGATATTCCCCAATGTAATATATTTATTCTTTCCATAGATGTGTTATGATTATAATGATGGAATAATTGGTCAAACAAATTATTTATTCCATGGGTTAAACTATTTTAAAATGAAAAATATTTTCCTAATTTTTTGGCATATATGAAAATAGATTATTATCATCTAATGGGTGGGCCTGTTATAACCCACCAATTTATTTGTTAAAGATTAATTTTTTTATAAGATCAAATGGATTACATGAGGATATAAGAAGCTCAAAATAGGTTACATGGGAGGTTATACCAAAACCAATAGGGGAATATATGAGGTTATCCCAAGCCCAAGGAAGGTACATGGGTTACTAGATCATGCCTAACGTATGATGAATGTATTTGTGAGTAGCCTTGAAATAATATTTCTAATATTATGATTATTCAACACATTATTCCACTTTTTTTAGACATGATAATATGTTGTTTTTATGATCTTATGAATATTTTTATTTTATTCCTTTTATAATTAACGTCTTATAAACTCCTCTGCATTATTCCATGACTCAATATTATATGAAATACTGGGTTTGATTTTCAAATTTCAATCTAATTTTGTGATACCCTTATTATAATTTCAAAATTGTATATACCCTTTTTTACCCATACTGATCAACTGAGGTCACCATTTCTTATAGTTATATTTACCTATGATATGGAGAAACTATTTAAGTAATATATATATATATATATACAAAGGGAGATAGTTTGATGATCAAAGTGGGCGATTTTTTGACCTTCTATATAACTATTGTTATGCATGCTTGTTTTCTAAAAAACTAGACTCTTATAACTATCCCATTGATAATATTGATATGTAATGAATATTTATCTAATAAGATATAATATTTATATAAGAAACGTGTTGGGTTTTTATAGAACGTTAGTCACTACTCCTATAATAAAACTATATTTTGGTGGAAAATATTTTTTGATATAGAATTTTGCATTACTGAAAGGATTAGTATGTTTCCTCAAGAAAATTGGGATAATGGTAGTTTGTGTGATGTGTCAATTAATGGTTTATTGGAAAAAGTAACCAAAACGTCTTCTAGAGATAACACTTATAATATAATCATTATATAATTAGAGTAATTATCACTATACTGAAAGTGTAAAATACATACTGATCATAAAATCATTGAGTATATATTCAAATAGAAATTATTTAACATGTGACAATAGTGATAGTTAGAGTTGATCAAGGACAACGAATGCTTAATACATTACCACCCTAGGAAGGAAAAAATATGGATGATGCTCCCAGAAATATGAATCATGTTACCCTATCTATGATGGGGATTTAAGGAGACATAATACTCATGAATTTTCAAATGATATAGATGGTAATGATAAGGAATTGTGAAATTTATTTTCTTTCTTAGATTCTTTCTCAACCATAATTTAATGTGAATATCAAGGATGTGAAGAAGGCATATATAGAGGTAGTTAAAAAGATAAAGAATTTTATTGATTTAAACATTGAAATTTAATGGATTATATTATGTGGGAAATTATTATATTTCCTATAAATACCAGAATTGAAAAATGACCATTTGAATTTTTCTTATAACTAATCATTATCTAGAAAAATATAAGGGGTTGATGGTTATATAAACTCTTGGTATATCGATATGTTAATGTTTATCATCATAAATATATGGGGTTGATGCAACCATTACTCATACATTTATTAAAATGGGTGAACATCACTTTGGATTTAATTGTAGGACTCCCCAAGACATCTAAATGGAATAATAATATTCCTATTGTAGTTGATCACCCTAAAAAGTCGAAACGTTATATTTTTATTCAATAATAATTAAAATTAAATCAAATATACAATATATATATAGGAAATGATAAAGAAACATGGAGAACCAATTACAATTGTATCATATCAAGATTTACTTTTTACGTCAATTTTCTAGAAATGTATTTAACAATTATTGGATACAAAGGTGAGTTATAGTGATTATTAACATACTCAAACTAATGATAAATCTAAAAAAACTCTTTAATATCTAGATCATTGATTATATTCCATAGAAATTAATTTAATGGGGGTTAGCATCAATATCTTCTCATGGTAGAGTTTTCAAATAATAGCAATTCCCATTCTAACATTTAAATGGAATAAATATAAGGCTAAATATTAAAATATTTTTTGAAATTCAATAGTTCGGGATAAAACATTTATTAATAAGATTTTTTTTATTTTATCATTACTCAATAGATACTATATATGAATAAAAATATTTGGAAAAACATTAAACCTGTACAAATTAGACAAAATAGATAGGCTAATAATCATCATCAAGACATGGAATTTTATATTTTATAGAACTTATTTATTAAAATATCACCATTTATAGGGTTATGATACTTTAGAACAATTTAGGTTGATCATAGATACATTAGACCCTTTGAAATCTTCGATCACATGGGGATGGTCTCTTATAATCTTGTACCTCCACTGAACCTCTCTCAAGTGCATGATGTGTTCAATGTATCAAATTTGAGTGAACATATAAAAAAACCTTCTCATGTACTAAACCAAGAGGTAGTACCATTGAAACATGATATATTTTATGGGGAATAACTCATAGAAATCATGTTTTATAGATATAATGTACTACAAATCATGTCCAATCATTTGGTTAATGTTATCTTGATGAATACTATGTTTGAGGAAGTGATATGGGAACTAAAACTTTTAATAATGTATAATTAATCTCATTTTTTTCAATGTATTGAAATTTCATGGTGAAAATTATTTTATTGGTGAATTGAATGTAAAAAAACTATATTTTTTCCTTTTACATATTGAATATATTTTTTCATACACACACTAAAATAAAACAAGCCATGATAAATTTAATTTAAACAAATAATTGAAATGAAATATAGACATTAATTGTTATGATAATTTAATATGAAACAACATTATAAAAACTATAAAAGGAATAAAAAACATGTGAATAATAACAAAAAAAACATGAATTCCTTATCCTTGTGGTTTTAATTTGAGATCATACCATAGATTATAACTATGGAAATAATGGATAAAAATTAGAAACATAGAAGAAATTTTGAAAATGAAGTAAAAACAATAGGATGAATAATTTTATAGATTCATATATGGCTATATATAATAATGTAATATGATAAATATATATGTATAGGGTCATTAGACATATATTTAATGGAAATATAGTTGTTGGATATATAGTCATTAGACAGACATTTATTAAAGTGAAAGATTAAATTTGTATATTTATTCAAAATTTATTAAAAAAAATGTAATTCATATATGATAAAAAAAATTAGAATGAAATTAAAAGATAATAATTAGTTGAAATTCATTAATATAGAAATATTTATTTGAATTCATTAAATATTATTATTATTTTATAATAATAATTTGAATGTTTTAAAAATTAAAATAATGATTAAAATATCATATAATTTTTAAATTTTAATGGAAAAAAGGTAAAAAAATTAATGGTATTCGATTAAAATCATTTAATGTTAAAGGTTTGTTTTTTAAATATTTTTTTCTATATGTTGCCTTTTTAATAATAGTAAATTAAACTAATATATATTAACCAATGATTTATATGAATTGAATTGTTAATATATATTTTTAAATAATTAATAATCATATAATTTTTATCACTTTTTATGGAATAAGAATAAATATATATTAGTGATTAAAAATACATTTTTTGAAAATTATTTTTTTGTTGTGTGATCTTATTCATAAAACAGTTTATATCATTTTTATTAATAAAATACAATAAAATGAATTTATTATTTGGAATTAGAATTTAAAAATTAAATAATAAAAATAATTTCCTTTTTTAAGAATGAAAATTAGGCTTCGATGTAACACAAAAACAATTTAAAATAATAACATTATGTTTCATAACATATAAGACACACAATAGTGAGCATAAATGAACCAATAAATATATTATTTTAATATGACCTTTGTACCATTTCCATTAAATTTGAATATATTAATATTATTAATTAATTTATGAAATATATTTTATATTCCTACTCAACATAAATATATATAAAAATATTAGTAAATAATCAAAAAAATTTAAGGTCAATTTATTCCTCAAAAACACATTTTCTTAAAAAATGATTTTTACTACTCTTTTAAGAAAATAACATAATAAATTTTTCCACTTTTATAATAATTTTCTGGTAAACATTACTTTATTTTGGAATTCAAAATATGAAAATTATCTTAGGTTAATTTTTTGGGATTAATATAAAAAGTTTGATTTTTCAATAAATGGTGAAAAAATTAATTTTTATTAAACAATGTTTTTAAATGTATAATATCATTCCATTCATTTTAATTTAAATAATATTTAATAATTAAAAACATAATTTAAATTTATAGAGTAAATATCTAACAATATGAATTAAAATCTATATAATGATGATTATTAGTCATATAGATAATTTATGACCATCTTATGCTTGAATAATGCATTCCTTTAGAAACTGTTTGCCAACATGTTTTGATGGTTTAATTTTAAATTAAATTATGAATTTTTTTTTATTTAATTTTATAAAATTATTTCTTATTTTGAATTGGAATATTTAATATTAACTAATAATTATAACATATATTTTTTCATAATGAATAGTAAAAACAGAAAAAATATGATACCACTATTAAGGATAAAACATGTTTAGATGGGGTTAAAATAAATATATTAGGGTTATAATGACCTAATAACTTGTCTAATTTATACTTAATGATCTTATTTTGACTCTATATTATCCAAGTTCTATAAATTTCACATTTTGGAGTTGTATGGACAAGATTGGTACTTTTATAATATTTAATGTAATGAAAAGCAAAAAAATGTCAGATTCTTGTTTTTAATAACTATAATATTTTTCGACAGAGATAAAAATGACTTCGTCCTAGTTATAAAATTCATTCAAAATATAATTATGTTTTAACAGGTTAATTATTTTTCTAATTTTTAGTAATAAAATATTTACCTTAATTACTTATGTAACGCTATCACAAACGTTATTTAATTAAAATGAATATAAAATAAATGATTTTAAAAATATGAAAATAATATAATAGTAATGAATTAGGGTGGTCAATTTTTTTTGGAAAATTATAAAATTTTAGGGAATTTTTAATGTTTTAGGTATGTGTGAAATGTATAGATTCAAATTCCATAATTATCAAGATGTGTTTAAAGTCAAATTAAATGAATAATTAAAAAATTGAAATTAATGATATTTTATTACAAATAATGTTTTATTATATAAATTAAATTTAAAAAAATTATTTTATTTGTCCAAGGGAACGATAAATACATAATTTTTTACACCATGCTCTATTTACTATCTATTTTTCGTATTATAAAAGAATTCATGACCCTTAAATAGAATAAAATTTATTGCCATGGTAAATGTAAAAAGTGTTCTAACAGAGGTTGAAAAAATATAAGGTTGAGAAAATTATATAAATATAAAAATTCATTATTATATGATAGTATTTCAAATCAAATTAATATTATCAATAAATATTATTGATTTTAATGATCATTAAAAAGAAAATTAATTTATTTTAATTTAATTATTTAATAAATTCCCCTCCCGTCACTTATAAAATGTAACCTCTTATCCTTTTTCCATCAAACATAATATGAATTTTTGGAACCAATACCAAACTAAATCCACTCCTTAAATTAGATCTCACATCCTAGAGGCGTTTTTGTTAGAAAACCATCTTATGAAGACTTTTGGGGAAAACCTAAAGAGGCTTTCCAAAGATGAGGTATCATTCTGAACCAAGTATTTTTTATTTCTTCTTACACCCCAACAAAATATTATTCAAACATGCTAATATAGTAAAATAAGTATCTCCCATATAAATTTATTTGGTTATGTTAATTTAATTGTAAAGGCCCAGAAATTTCGTGTAATTTTCTTTAATATATGGTAATTTTACGAGTCTGAGAAAATTGACGGCTCGTGATTCAAAGGCTCGGTGGGCCCAGAATAAATTTTTGAACTTTTTTTTGGGTACGTTCAGAAAAAGTGCGAGCAAGTTTTCATAACTTTTGAACCGGTGATTGGAATTGAAATCCGAGGACACCGTTGAACTTGCAGTACCGATATTCGCTTAAGGAGACCTTCGCGTCGACCATAGTAGGTCAAGGGTGAATGTTAGATTTGGGGTTTTTCGTGGAAGAATAAAATAAAATAAAAATGTTTAACATTTTTATTTTTTTTGAAATCTTCCATGTTGATGTTCTAATAGTGGGGACCACCAGAAATAATGCCTCTCACATGGGTTATGGTGGTGGGGACCACCTGAGCCTATACCCCCAAAAATTTGAATTCAATAGTGGGGAAAACCCGACCCTTGAACCTTCCACTTAAATGTGGGGAAGTCACTTGAACTACCCCCAAATTAATTATGCCACACCCTCTGATTAATGTTTCCAATTAAATGATTCCAACTTAATGGTACTGAGAATTAAAATGTTAAATAATATTTTATGTTGTCACCTCATCCTTTGAGAGAGTCTTCTTGTGTTTGAAAATAAGAGTGGAGAACTTGTGGAAGAGCTTCTCCAATGAAGAACAATGAAGAATGCCGACATCGACTCCCACTTCTTCCTCAGGACATTCATTGACATGGAATGCCTTCAACATCAATGAACTGACGATCAAAGAAATACAGATGTCACCGACATCTATATTTTCCCAATGATATCATCTCTTTCCCAATGGACAATCTTCAATCGAACTATCGCGGTAGAGGTTGTTATTGAATATATGAATTTACTCTGTTATATTCCTCATTCTTGGAAACCATGGTGAATGAAGATCAACCAGAACGATTTGATCCCCAATTCGTATTAAAATTTAGAGTTTTTCTTTCTTGATTCCTTGTTTTTTGTTGAGATTATTGTTACCACTCTAATGTGGTGGTTGTGGGCCAAATAGACATGGCCCAACCCCTCTGCTATTCTTCATTATTTTTGTGTTCATTGCAACTGTCACGACCCGTCCTCGGGGCCCGTGCCGTGACTACCCCAAGCCTGCCTTCCATAGTCCAGGGGCTGGCGACTAGCACCAAGGCGTAAATCTCGGTAAAGGGAAGGCATTACCTTTGTAAAGTAAACAAGCACCACCGAGTAAGCAAATCGAAAAAAGTAAACACTAAGTAAAAAATGGTACAACAGTAAGTGCAGAATGTAAGTGGGCCAGAATATAAACCTAAACTGAAAGTAAAGTACAACTCAAAAAGGGAAAAAAGCAACTGAAAAGTAATGCCGCAACGTCGAGCTGTCCACTAGAAGTCCCACCTGAAGGGTGGGTACAGAAAGCCTCCACTGCTCCTCGGGTCCAGCCAACCGCTCTAAGTACGTCCTGCCCAGTGGTCCACCTCCAGGTACCGTCCTGCTCCGAAACCCTCCACCACGATTAGCGTTGTCCATCGTCTCCAACCAACACAACGTAGTGCGGGCATAACCCGTGCAGGGGTGAGTATAAGCTATTCAGTAGGGACCCCGAGACCCCCGAAGGACTCCGAAAATTCACAAAGGATAAACCACGAAGGAAAGATACAATCACGAAGTAACATCCGACGCTACTTAGGTATATGCCCATACATATACCTAAGTCATAAATTCTCGCTCGGCTCCAACATCCGAGCTCAAGTAAAACCCAGTCCACACAGGAAAGAAAAACATAAAATCCACACAGGATAGCTCAACACAATCCACAAAGGAAAGTAAAACGTACATCCACACAGGATAGCACAACACAATCCACAAAGGAAAGTTAAATAGAGTTTCAGCTCACACCGGTATACTTATTTGAATGATGATAGAGATGATCACTGATCCATCTAAGTCGTTGGACCCACAAAGTATCGATATGTACTAATGCCCCGCAATGACCCACAAAAGATCTGACCCACAAAGGATCGATAGATAACTAACCCCCGCAAAGACCCACACAGGATCAGGCCCACACAGGATATGTAGGTGCTGGCCCACACAGGACTGCTGAACGCTGACCCACACAAGATCGGACCCACACAAGATCGGTAGCACTGACCCCAAAAGGATCACTAAGTGTTGTAGTCGTCATCGTCGAATCCACTGGGGATCTCTGCATAGTCGTCGTCGTCATAGTACTAGTCACAGCCAGCTCTAGGGTTCCCGCACAGAGCAAGCTTGTTCGAGAGGGTCCGCTCCACAAGCTGAGAGGCTGATACATCAACTAAGACATAGTCTAGATTTTATGTATATCAAAGTTATGTATCGTCAATAGGAACTCAATGTCGCAGACGGTGAGTCAATCAGACCCCCGGTTTGAGAGTTATTGGCTTTTTCGTCCCAGGGTCCAGATTGGTTTTTAAGGAAAAACCAACCCGACCGTACTCCACCTGCGTCCAAACCTCGGGCGGAGTAAGCCAAAAGATTCATCTCAAATTCAACAAAGTTGACGTCACGTCAATCGGACGTCCGAAGCTCATGATATGAGCGTTTCCGCTCCGAGGGCCCGGTTGGTTTCATGTACGAACCAACCCGGCCGAACCCAAAGTATTCCGAAACCTTGAATGTGATATACCAAAACGACCGTCTCAATCCAAGTATAGCATCTCCGCTGACAGCATGTCGTTTAGAGTCTTGTATCTCAAGATACGGGCAAAAGACCGGAAACGGTCCGAAGACGGGGGGTCTGGGCCCGAACCGACCCGGACTGAACAGGGTCGACCCGACCCGGGTCCAGGTCCGACCCGGTTGGGAGCGACCTGGCCCGGCCAGGGAACGACCCGGCGTGTGAACACCCCCCCCCCCCCCCCCCCCCGCTGGGGCCGGCCATGGTCAGCGGACGCGGCATTGCCGCGTCCCGTGTGCGCCGGACCTGCGCAGCCGCGGGTCCGCTGGTGCCGCCGCCGCCGCGGCTGAAGCCGCGTCGGCTATGTCTAGCGGCGCGCCGCCGGTGGTTTCCGTGGACCACTGGAGTTTCTCTGGTGGTGCGATTCAACTCCCGTCTGTGTCGTAGCTCCTCCCGGGTCCCGTTCTTCACTAAAGAATCAACGAATCACCCCTGCGGCATGTTTTGTTGTCGCCCGCCAATCCGCGCATCAATGAAGATCTTTGGAGGGTTGTCTGGCCGGGTTTTTTTGGCCCTCACCCTCCACGTTAGATGATAACAATCGAGAAGAAAAATAATCCACACATGGAAAACAAACCAATATAAAATTTTAATAAATTAAAATTGCTCTTGATTCAGGTTCTTTGTTTTTTAAGAGGAAACAACCACGAAAATAAATTCATTTCACAACAAAAAGCCCTACTTCGTCAAGTCGTCACACACGCGTTCATCGAGGTATTGATCTCCGCATAAGGAGGGGACCGTCGCATCGCGTCGTCGAACTCCGACGT
Source organism: Viscum album (assembly GCA_963277665.1). Classification (NCBI taxonomy): domain Eukaryota; kingdom Viridiplantae; phylum Streptophyta; class Magnoliopsida; order Santalales; family Viscaceae; genus Viscum; species Viscum album. The sequence goes on from OY728141.1 coordinate 481,683,150, forward strand.
TCAATAACATGCAAATTTAATTATATTAATTAAATCCATGATGTTGTTATAAACCACAATGAAGATTTAAAAGAAGAAACCTGAAATCTCATACCTCAAGCAGTTGGTGATCGGAGATCGTTGCGGGGAAGAACGTCTCAGAAGAAGCATCGTCAATCTCCGAGGGTGACGGCGTTCTTCGCGTTCTTCACATTCTTCACGAAGGAGGATGAAGGCACAAAATGTGTCAAAAACCTTTGAATGAGAAATCCTCAAGAATTCAGGCGTTGTTCTTATTTTATTATTATGCCAACGGATTGTAAACAGGTTAAGAAATGATTACATTAATTCATAGAATTAATTTAACGAATTTAACCGCCCAATTAATTGGTGCGTTAAGAATTTAAGAAAACGCGTCAGTTGACTTTCATAATGACGGGTTTTTGTGGGTGCGTTACTTAGCTGAAAAGATATGGTGGGGCTCATTCGGGACCCACCTCACAAATATCCTACCAGGAGGGTAGGATATTTCCGGTTCTACCCTATTCGCTTCAACTCAGCTTAAGCAGCTTAAAGTGGCTTTTATGTGGCTTTAAGTGAAATAAAATAAAGTTTGTCGTACCAATAATTTTATTTCATAACATTATGCCCAAAAATTAAAAACCACACCCGAGCAAACGCAACTCCGGAAGAGGCGTTTCTAAGAAAATACCGGCGCTGTGATTCCATCGGTGCCCTCAGAATTCGATTCCGAGCACCAGTTCAAAAGTATGAAAAACCCGCTCGTCCGTCCACTGAACGTACCCGAGCCAAACATAGAAAAATGATTCAGGGTACACCGGGCCTTGGAATCACATGCCGTTAGAAACTGCGTCCTTGTAAAATTCCAAAGATAATTACGTAAAAATATTTCATTGAAATTTATGGGTCTTTACATCACTCCCACCTCAGGGCTTTATGTCCCCGTAAAAATACATCATAAGCAAGGGAAACAAATGTGGGTACTGAGCACGCATCTGAGCCTCCCGCTCCCAAGTTCTCTCCTAGAGGTTCCCGTGCTTCCATCTAATGCACACTAGAGGAATTGACTGTCCATGTAGGACCCGCTCACGTCGATCCTTGATCTCCACAGGGACCTCCGCAAAAGTCGCCACATCATCAACATCTTGCACCCCATGTTCAATGATGTGAATCGGGTCATGCACGTATCTTCTCAGCTGAGATACGTGGAAGGCGTCGTGGACCCGGTGCAACTGAGGTGGTAGATCCAGGCGATAAGCCACCTCGCTGATCCTGCTGAAGACCTGTAAAGGTCCGATGAAGCATGGAGAAAACTTGCCGCCTCAGCCAAATCTTCGTAATCCACGTCGAGGTGAGACACGCAAGAAGACGTGGTCTCCATCCTCAAACTCTAGTGGCCCCCACCTCCTGTCAGAATAAGACTTCTGCCAGCTCTAAGCTGTCATCATCTGCTCCTGGATGACCTGGACCTTCTCTGTCATGGCCCAGACCTTCTCCGGCCCCACAAGTGCTGACTCCCCAGGGTCTTTCCAGCACAAAGGAGATCTGCAAGGTCTTCCATAAAACGCCTCGTATGGTGCCATCCCGATGGTGGAGTGGTAGCTGTTGTTGTACACGAACTCCACCAAGGGTAGGTGGTCCTCCCAGCTACGACCAAAGTCGAGGACACATGGACGGAGTATGTCCTCGAGAGTCTGAATGGTCTTCTCCGTCTGACCATCTGTCTGAGGGTGAAAAGCGATGCTCAGACGTAGCTGCGTCCCGAACGCCTCTTGTAGCCCCTTACAAAGCCAAGAAGTAAAGTGAGCATCTCGATCAGAGATGATATATGATGGCACACAGTGAAGTCGTACAATCTCCTGAACGTAGATACGCCCCATGTTCTCCACTGAGCCCTGCTCCCTGATGGGTAAGAAGTGAGCTGACATAGTGAGTCGGTTGACAATCACCCAAATAGAGTCGTGACCTCTGGAAGTGCGTGGAAGTCCAGTCACGAAGTCCATAGATATTATGTCCCACTTCCACCCCGGGACCTCCAAGGTTTCTACCAAGCCTGCTGGTACCTGATGCTCTACCTTCACCTGTTGGCAGGTGAGGCATCGAGAAACGAACTCTGCCACAGCCTTCTTCATGCCTAGACACCAGTGCTATCGTTTCAGATCCTGGTACATCTTCACCACTCTAGGATGTACCGCTAAGGGAGAAGTGCAAAACTCTCTCATCACTTCCTCCCGTAAAGCGACTGGTACCAAGGTACGTCCACTGAAAAGGATGTCGTGCTCTGCTCCAAAGGAGAAGCCATCAGGTGTCTGTCCTGAGGATAACTGTGCACGCCGCATCTCACAGTCGGCCTCCCCACACTGTGCCTCTCTAACCCGTTGCAGTAGTGGAGGAGTGACTGTGAGAGACTAAAGTAAGCCTGCTCCATCTCTATCCACGAAGGATATATACAAAGTGGCTAGCTGCTCTGTCACCTCCTCAAGTAGCTGAATGCCCGTCCTCCTGATGAGAGCTTCGGCTACCACGTTCCCCTTCCCAAGAGTATAGATTATCTCAAAGTCATCATCCTGGAGGAACTCGAGCCATTTACACTGTCTCAGGTTTAGGTCCTTCTGAGAGAAGATGTACCTGAGACTCTGATGGTCAGAAAAGACTGTAAAGGGCTCACCCATCAGATAGTATCGCCATGTCTTCAGAGCGAAGACCACTACTGCTAACTCCAGGTCATGGGTAGCATAGTTCTTCTCATGCGGCCTTAACTGACGTGATCCATAGGAGATCATGGCCCGCTCCTGCATCAGGACACATCCGAGTCTGGTCCCTGATGCATCGCAGTAGACTACGTACCCTACTCCTTCCTCAGGCAACCTCAAGATAGATGCGCTTGTAAATCTCTATCTCAGTTCATGGAAGCTCTGCTGACATCTGTCTGACCACACAAAGGGTTTCCCCTCCTTTGTCAATGATGATAGTGGTGCCGCAACTTTGGAGAAGTCTGGCACAAATCCTTGACAGTATCTAGCTAGTCCCAAGAAACTCCGCACCTCTGTCACGCTCTTGGGTGGCTCCCAAGCTAGCACTACCTCGATCTTTTTGGGATTCACCGCAACTCCCACCTCAGAAATGACGTGTCCCAAGAAGTGGACCTCACGTATCCATAACTGACACTTTGAGATCTTTCCATAAAGCTGCTGCTCTCAGAGCGTGTCTAGTACAACCCGCAAGTAGTAGGCGTGCTCCTCCTCAGTCGTCGAGTATATCAAAATGTCGTCGATGATGACCATGACAAATCGATCGAGGTATGGATGAAAGATCCTATTCATAAGGCCCATTAACACTGCTGGAGCATTGGATATGCTGAATGGAATAACCAAGAACTCATAGTGGCCATTCCGACACCTGAAGGCCATCTTCTTCACATCCTCGTCTCGAACTCGGAGCTGATAATATCCTGGCCTGAAATCAATCTTCGATAACCAACGTTCTCCCTTGAGCTAATCGAAAAGGTCATCAATCCTCGGTAGTGGATACTTGTTCCTCACTATCACCTGGTTCAGGCAACGATTGTCGACAAAAAGTCGCAAGCTCCCGTCTGCCTTCTTGGTGAACAAAATCGGGGAAGCCCAGGGTGAAACACTGGGTTGGATGAATCCCTTGCCCTGCAAGTCCTCCAACTGTGCCCGTAGCTCTCGAAGCTCAGCGGGGGCCATCCGATATGATAGAGTCGATATCGGGGTTGTCCCGGGGTACAAGTCGATATAAAAGTCTACCTCTCTGCGAGGGGTAGCAATGGAACGTCATCGGGAAAGACGTCCACGTACAGATCCACCACTACGGGAAACTAGGAATCTGCACGTCAGCTGCTCCTAGGATGAGGCTAGCCAAATAATGAGTGATGGGCTGTCCTCTCCTCTTCGGAAGTCCATCATGTGCTGTGAAGGCTCCCTTCTCGCCGGTGAAGGTGAACCTGCTCCCGTCAGTGCGTACACATTTCAACTTGCGCCTAATATAGTCAATCTGTGCATGGATCGTATATAACCAATCCATGCCCAAGATGAGGTCGTAAGGCCGCGATGCCGCTACAAGAAGATCTTAGCCGAAGCTCTCGCCTCCTAGAGTAAGATCACACTTCCGGCACCAGTGCGTAATCATCGAGTCTGCTCCCGTAGGAGTCTCTAGCCGTAAGGATCGAGCCAACGGCTCTGTCAGAATCTCCGAGCTCCGAACAAGGGCATCAGGTATGAAAGAGTGACTCGCTCTCATGTCTATAATTACTGCATCAAGGGTGGAATAAACACAGATTGTACCTCGAATCATCTCGGGCGCGCCGTGGTCATAGGCCTCCGCTGCCTGGAGCTGTGCCTGTCTCAACCCGCTAGCTCCCTGTGGTCGGGGTGGACCTCATAGTGGTGGTGGTGGTAAAGCCTTAAAGCATCACCCCCACCTGCTTCTCAGCCAGCTCCTCTGCCTCATCCTTATCCTCCCTATAGACCGCCATGGCCGACCCTCTGCCTCTGCCTGGGTGGCCCCACAACTGTCTGCTGCTCCTCGGCACGGTGGGTCGGGCAGTCACGAGCCATGTGGCCCTACCTGCTGCATGAGTAGCATTGCCTGCCTCTCGAAAGACTGGCTCCATGCTGTGTGCCCCGCACTGCTGAGCCAGTGTCCTGAGGTCGTCTGTGCAAGGGTCTGGTCTGCTTGGACCCCTGAGTCATTCGTCGACTACCTGCTGTGGAAGACTCTGCTAAATGCCGCCCTGCGGTAGGTCTCGCCGCTGGAGAAGTCTCAGCAAGAAAGCTCTCGATCAAAAGGGCTCTCTCTAGTACTCCTGCCTGAGTAGGAATGTTGAGGGAGATCAGCGATACCCTAATCTAATGACTCAATCGCTTCTCAATGGTCCGGGTCTGGAAGAATGGGTCTCGTACCATGTCGTTCGAGTAGCGCGAGAGATCGGTAAATCTCGCCGAGTACTGGGCGTCCGTCAAGCTACCCTGCAGCAGCTGAAGAAGCTCCTGGATGTGCACCGCACAGAGGGTGGCTGGGACGAACTCCGAGTGGAAGAGGCTCTCAAAGTCTGTCCAGAGAAGAGATGCCTCATCGTGCACCTGGAGCATCAAGCTCCACCATCGGCCCACTGCTGCGTGCAGTAGGCTCGCTGGGAGGATCACCATGAGGTCTCCTGGTGTCCTCATTAGGCTGAAAACTCGTACCACTGCCTCCATCCAGTCCTCGGCTGCCTGGGGGTCCATCTCCCCATGGAACCTGGGCGGTCGCTGGCGCTGGAACTCATGCAGTGCACTGAGGCGACGTGCATCGTCAGCGGCTGGTGCTGGAAGCATCGGTGGCTCGGCGGATAGAGCTACCGCTGGTGCCACTGCTGACAAAGGGCCCTTCACCGAGGCCTCGTCGCTCGGTGGGTTGTCGTTACGCTCGACTCTCGGAACCCTAGCTGGCTGTCGTTGTGGGGCCATCCTGAAAAGGAAACAGGTGTGCCACAGTCAGAATAGTATACCTGGTGAACTGATACAAAGTAATCACAAGGAAAACTTGAAACACACATGCAATCAATGTTTTCGTGCATTAAGTCGGAAATCAGAAGTCAGGGTCCTCGTGTATGGATACGTCGGCCGCCACACCAACACTGGGCTCCCTCGACTGATAACCACACTCAATATGCTTAAAAATATTGCTTAACATAGAAGAAAGATCAGAGTCTGCGGTAGAACCGAACTCCTCTGATACCAATTTGTGACGACCCATCCTCAAGGCCCGTGTCATGACTACCCCAAGCCCGCCTTCCATAGGCCAGGGCTGGCGACTAGCACCAAGGCTTAAATCCCGGTAAAGGTAAGGCATTGCCTTTGTAAAGTAAACAAGAACCATAGAGTAAGCAAACAGAAAAAAGTAAACACTAAGTAAAAACTATTACAACAGTAAGTGCGGAAAGTAAGTGGGCCAGAATACAAACCCAAACTGAAAGTAAAGTACAACTCGAAAAGGGAAAACAACAACTACAAAGTAAAGCCACAACGTCAAGCCGTCCACTGAAAGCCCCACATGAAGGGTGGGTACAGAAATCCTCCACTTATTATCGGGTCCAGCTGACTGCTCCAAGTACGTCCTTCCCAGTTATCCACCTCCATGTACCGTCCTGCTCCGCAAGCCTCCACCACGATCAGCGATGTCCGTAGTCTGCAACCAACACAACGTAGTGCGGGCACAGCCCGTGCATGGGTTAGTATAAGCTACTCAGTTGGGACCCTGAGACCCCCGATGGTCTCCGAAAATCCACTATGGATAAACCAAAAAGGAAAGATACAATCACGAAGTAACATCCGACACTACTTAGATATATGCCCATACATATACCTAAGTCATCAATTCTCGCTCGGCTCCAACAACCGAGCTCAAGTACAAACCAGTCCAAACAGGAAAGTAAAATGTAAAATCCACACAGGATAGCTCAACACAATCCACAAAAGAAAGTAAAACATAAATCCACAGAGGATAGCACAACAAAATCCACAAAGGAAAGTAAAACAGAGTTTCAGCTCACACATGTATACTTCTTCGAATGACGATAGAGATGATCACTGATCTATCTAAGTCGTCGGACCCACAAAGGATCGATAGGTACTAACCCCCTGCAATGACCCACAAAGTATATGACCCACAAAGGATCGATAGATAACTAACCCCCGAAAGACCCGCATAGGATCGGGCCCACACAAGACCTGTTGGCGCTGGCCCACATAGCACCGCTGAGCGCTAACACACACAGGATCGGACCCACACAGGATCGGTAGCACTGACCCACAAAGGATCACTGAGTGCTGTAGTCATCACCGTCGAATCCACTGAGGATATCTGCAAAGTGGTCGTCGTCACAGTAACAGTCGCAGCCAGCTCTAGGGTTCCCGCACACAGCATGCTCGTTCGGGAGGGTTCGCTTCATGAGCCGAGAGGCTGATACATCAACTAACACATAGTCCAGAGTTGATGTATCCAAAAGTTCTGTATCGTCAATAGGAACTCAACGTCGTAGATGACACATCAATCGGACGCCCAGTCTGAGAGTAATTGACTTTTTCGTCCCAGGGGCCCCGTTGGTTTTAAGGCAAAACCAACCCGACCATACTCCACCTGTGTCCAAACCTTGTGCGATGTAAGCCAAAAGATCCGTCTCACTTAGAGGAATTCAACCAAGTCGACGGCACGTCAATCTGACGTCCGAAGATCATGATATGAGTGTTTCCGCTTCGAGGGCCCGGCTGGTTTCGTGTACGAACGAACCCCCCCGAACCCAAAGTATTCTGAATCCTTGAATGTGATATACTGAAATGACCGTCTCGATCCAAGGATCGCATCTCCGCTGACGGCGCGTCGTTCGGAGGCCCGTAGCTCATGATACGAGCAATAGACCGAAAACGATCTGAAGATGGGGGGTCTGGGCTCGGACCGACCCGGGTCCGGGTCCGACCCGGCCGGGGCGTGACCCGACCGACGGGTTAGCTCGGCCCAGCTCGCCTCAGCCAATCTGCCGAGCGAGCGAAGTCTGGGGGCGGGGTCGCGCTGCCCCCGTGTGTGAACACCGCACCCCCCCCCCCCCCCACGCGGGGGCTGCCCTTGGTCAGCGGATGCTGCATTGTCGCGTGCCGTGTGCGCCGGACCCGCGCAGTCGCGGGTCTGCTGGTGCCGCCGCCGCGGCTTCAGCCGCGGTGGATCTGTCTGGCGGTACACCGGGGTGCCGCCCCCTCCGGCCGCCGGCACCGCTGCGTCGGCGACCCGCGCCGCCGGTGGTTTCCACGGGCCACCGGAGTTTCTCCGGTGGTCCGATTCCACTCCCGTCTGCACCGTAGCTCCTCCCAGGTCCCGTTCATCACTACCGAATCAACGAATTACCCCTGAGGCATGTTTTTTCATTGACCGCCAATCCGTGCATCAACGAAGAACCGCAGAGGGTTGTCAGGCCGTGTTTCTTTGGCCTGCACCCTCTGCGTTAGGTGATAACAATCGGGAAATAAATAATCCACACATGGAAAACAAAACAATATTCAATTTTAATAAATTAAAATTTTTCTTGATTCAGGTTCTTTGTTTTTTAGGAGGAAACAACCACGGAAAAAATTCATTTCACAAACAAAACCCCTACTTCGTCATGTCGTCGCACACGCGCTCTTCACAGAATTGATCGCCGCAGAAGGAGGGGACCGTCGCGTCACGGAAGGGCGTCACATCATCGAAATATGAGGTTCAAGAAAATACATATATAATTATATTAATTAAATCCATGATGTTGTTATAAACCAAAAAAAAGATTTAAAATAAGAAACCCGAAATCTCCTACCTCAAGCAGTTGGGGATCAGAGATCGTTGTGGGGAAGAACCTCTCAGAATAAGCGTTGTCAATCTCCAAGGGTGACGGCGTTCTTCGCATTCTTCTCGTTCTTCACGGAGGAGGATGAAGGCACAAAATTTGTCAAAAACCTCTCAATGAGAAATCCTCAAGAAGTCGTGCGTTGATCTTATTTTATTATTACGCCAACGGATTGTAAACAGGTTAAGAAACGATTAAATTAATTCATAGAATTAATTTAACGAAGTTAACCGCCCAATTAATTGTTGCGTTAAGAATTTAAGAAAACGATTCAGTTGACTTTCATAATGACGGGTTTTGCGGGTGCGTTACTTAGCGGAAAAAATGGTGGGGATCGTGCGGGCCCCACCTCACAAATAACCTACTATGAGGGTAGGATATTTCGGGATCCACCCTATCCGCTTCAACTCAGCTTAAGCAGCGTAAAGTGGCTTTTAAGTGGCTTTAAGTGAAATAAAATAAAGTTTTTCGTACCAATTATTTTATTTCTTAACTTTAAGCCCAAAAATTAAAAACCGCACCTGAGCAAACACAACTCTGGAAGAGGCATTTCTAAGCAAATACCAGTGATGTGATTCCATCGGTGCCCTCAGAATTAGATTCCGAGCACTGGTTCAAAAGTTAGAAAAACCCGCTCATCCGTTCACTGAATGTACCCAAGCCAAAATTCGAAAAATGATTCCGGGCACACCGGGCCTCAGAATCACATGCCATCAAAAACTACGTCCTTGTAAAATTCCAAAGAAAATTAAGAAAAAAAAATATCATTGAAATTTACAGGTCTTTACAGTGATGGTGATGGTGACCGGTGATGACGTTTGGAACCAGTGGAACATGAGAACGGCGGCTGGAACCACGGTCGGCCATGACGAAGGTGACAATGGAGGGATTCCAGTCAAGCTGGCCGTCGGGAAGACGCAATGTGCGACCCCACCCCAGGGCCTACCACGGCAGACCGCCACCCCATGTCCTCCACTGTCCACAGCGCTGATGCACCGCTCGTAGCCCCGATGTGCCACCCTACCACCCCGTCGCACTGCTCGCGCCCCCCCCCCCCCCCCCCCCGTAACCCCTCCGTGCCACCCCGCGGCCCTCCGCACTGCCCACGACCCTCCGCGTCACCCGCGGCCCTCTGAGCTGCCCCGCGGCCTACCGAGCCACCCGCATCCCTCCGTGTCACCCATCGGCCTCCATGCCCCCCCCCCCCACCCCCGCGGCCCCTCACGACCCTCATGACCACAACGCCGCTGCCTGGCTAGGTCACCCAGCACTGGTCGAGCAGCCTAGCGTGAGCTAGGCCGGGTCGATCAGACCGGGTTGGATCGGACTCATTCCCACTTCGACCCATTTTACTTATTTTCATCCATATCTTCGGCTCCGGGAATCCATTTGACAAACCGTCTATAGCACTAGAAACTCTAGAGTGAGACAGTCCCTTTGGTATAGCCCACATGAGATTTGGATAAAGTTGGGATACGGTCGGGTTGGATCGAGTACGAATCCAATCGGGCCCTCCAGACTAAAATGATAATAACATACAGACTGGGTGTCTGATTGATGCATCTTCTATTGAGTTGAGACCCCTAAGATGTGGCGGTAATTTGGGATCCTTTTTTGTGGGAATTCGTGGTAGTTGGAGTATCGACCAGTGGCGTGAAGAGAAGACTCTCCTAGAGATGAGAAAACATAGTGCGGGAATCCAGTAGCTGGCTGTGATGTGAAGAATGAAGAGAGATCCTGTGTGGGTCAGCACCTAGTGATCTTGTGTGGATCAGAACCGAGCGATCATGTGTGGGTCCGCATCGAGTGAACCTGTGTCGGTCAGCACCTAGCAATCATGTGTGGGTTAGTATCGAGCAATACTGTGTGGGTCAACACTGAGAGATCCTATATGGTTCAACACTTAGGGATCCTTTGTGGATCTTCCTCTTTATAGAGTATGATGATTCAGTAGTTACATGTAATCAACTTTACTACTGTACATTAGTTATACCTAGTGTTAGCTTAGTCCGTACCTAAGTGGTACTTTCCTTTATGGTAATACCTTGGTGGTATTCTACTATGTGGTGTACCTATGTGGTACATACCTTCGTGGTATTCCATCCTTTATGGAATATTTGAGCTTTGGGATTTGAGTTGAACTCAGTGTTTTCCTCATGACTGAGATGGGTATTTTTTGATAACATAGTTATATATTTGAGCATATACCTATGTTGGGTTGTCAGTTGATTTCATGCCTTGTGGTTTATCATTAGTGTATTTTGTGAGACCTTGAGGGTCTCGGGGTCCCTATTGAGTATTGTTATACTCTCCCATGCATGGTCTATGCCCCAACATTGTTCTGTTTGGTGTAGATGACCGACTGTGATGATCGAGCCTGAGGGTTCCAGTATTAGATAGGGCCCGAAGTTGGAGCATTCAGTGTGTCGGTACACAGAGGATACAGGTAGACGTGGAGTGCCAAGGAGGAGATCTGTACCTACCCTTCATGTAGGAACCTCAGAGGAAGACCCAGTATCTGCTTTCCTTTTTTGTCAGTTGTATTTTTTTCAGTTTTACTTGTACCTTTATAGTTGGGCTTATATTCCGACCGCTTTTTACTTTCACTACCCTTTTTTCTATACAGTTAACTTGTGGTTGTATCTTTTTGTGTGGTTGATTGCAAGTGTTTATAGGTTATTAAGGTAGTGCCTTCTCTGTTTTAAGGAATATTCATTTCAGTGCTAATCGCCAGCCCCTGGCGTATGGAAGGAGGGCTTGGGGTAGTCATGACATGGGCCCGAGGGGACGGGTTGCAACAAATTGGTATCAGAGGAGTCGGTTGTTCTATAGAACATAGGACTCTGATCTTTCTTTTCAATGAAAATAGTATTAAGGGTAGTGAGTGTGGTTATCAGTTTAGGGAATCTAGTTTTGGTGCGGCTACTGACGTATCCATACACCAGGACCCTGGCTTTTGATTTTTGACTCAGTGCATGAAAAAACTGATTGCATTAGCTCAAAAAGTATAACTTTTTAACTATGGAACACCTGTTTCTTTCTATGATTCCTCCACGTAGACATCCAGCTAGGGTTCTGAGAGTTATACACATTGATATCCCACCGAGCGATGAGCCCTCGGTGTAGGGACCTCTTCTAGTAGAGGCACCAGCGTTACCATTACCCACTAGGCCACCGATGCCACCAGTCCCAGCAGTAGATGGTTCACACCACTTGGACCACTTTGCACAAGTTTCTAGCATTATAGGCCACTCAGGTTCAGGGGATAGACGAACCCACATGCGGCTGAAGATTGGATGGATGGCATGGTGAGAGTCTTCTAACTGGTAGGGAGGACCAGCTGATCTCATGGTGATCCTTGTCACCAGTCCTCTACATAAAGCAGGAAGATGTTGGATTTTTGATGATCCAGGTTCACGACAAGGTGACGATTCTCTAGACAGACTTCGAGAGCCAGTTTCGGGTAGAGATTGTTCCAGTGACTCTTCGTTTAGTGCACATACATGAGCTACCTCATCTACAATAGGTAAACATGAATGTGGCTTAGTACTCAACAAGGTTCACTAACCTCTCATGCTACTCCATAGATATGGTGCATGACCCATTCTTCAGGGCCCAGACCTTTGAGAATGGGGTCAAGTGGGATAATAGGGCTATGATGATATCTCTCAGCATCCTGATGCATGCGGGGGTGTTAGAGCGAGCCCTATTAGTGGAATGTTTTCTTGCTGAGCAGTCACCAGCAACGAGACCCTCCACCAGTCATCACGTAGCAGAGTCTTCTGTAGCTGCAGCAGATAGGTGTCACCGAGGTCCAAGAGGAACAGACCTACAGGTGGACAACCGCATGATTTATAGTCAGTTGTGTGGGGCACCCAAGGCAGAGCTAGTCCTTCCAGGAGCAGGCAGTGTTACACATGCGGCGGGCAGGGTCACATGTCTCGTGACTGTCTGACCCGCCATACAGATGATCAGAAGATGGTCAAAATACCACCTAGGAAGAGACATAGGTTCGATCGAGGAGGTCCGCATGGAGTAGGAGGACGTGGTAGAGGAGCTGGCAGTGCAACTGGCAGGGGGTGACAATTCTAGATGTTACTGCCACCACCACCAAGTGGTCCACCCCAACTATAGGGAGCAAGTGGACAAGGGCAATCTCAACTCCAGAAAGCTGAGGCCTATGACCATGACACTCCGGATATGACACGAGGTATGATCTGTGTCTACTCCACCTTAGCTTCAGAACTTGTAGACACATGTGCCAATCATTTCTTTATTTCCACTGCCCTCGTTCGGAGCTTGGATATTCTGATAGATCCATTGGCTCGATTTTTATGGGTATATACTCTTACGGGAGTAGATGCGACGATTATGCACTGGTGCCGGCAGTGCGAGCTTACTCTAGGAGGCGAGAGCGTCGGCTGGGAACTCCTATTAGCGGTGTCGAGGCCTTAAGATGTCATCTTGGGTATGGAATGGTTATCTACAATCCATGATTATATTGAATGTATTAGGTGCAAATTGCAGTGCGTCCCCACAAATGTGGCCATTTTTACCTTCACTGGAATTAAGGGAGCCTTTGCAACATAGGATGGACTTACCTAGAGGAGAGTGCAGCCAATTACACATCAGTTGGCTAGCCTTACCCTCAGAGCGATTGATGTGGAGAGTCCGAGTTATCCAATAGTGGTGGACTAGTATGCAGATGTCTTTCCTGATGATGTTATCGGTCTACCTCCTCGAAGAGTGGTGGAATTTTACATTGACTTGTGCCCTGAAATGACACCAATATCTACACCAGCATATCAGATGGCTCCCATAGAGCTTTGTGAGCTACGGGTATAGCTGGAGGACTTTCATGGTAATGTATTCATTTAGCCCAGTGTCTCTCCATGGGAAGCCCTAGGGTTTTTCACCAAGAAGTTATATGGGAGCTTGAGACATTGTGTTGACTATCGACTCCTGAACCAGGTCACTGTGAAGAACAAGTACCCACTCATGAGGATTGAAGATCTCTTTGATCAGCTAAAAGGAGCATGGTGGTTCTTGAAGATAGACCTCAGATCAGGCTATCACCAGCTCAGAGTACTAGATGAAGATGTGTAGAAGATGACTTTCAGATGCTGGTACAACCACTAAGAGTTCTTGGTTATGCCATTCGGTGTTACCAATACTCCAGTAGTGTTAATGGGACTCATGAATAGGATCGTTCAGCCATACATGATTTCTTTGCAGTAGTCTTCATCAATGACATTCTGATCTACTCGGATACAGAGGAGGAGCATGTCTATCATTTTCAGGTAGTATTGGACACAATACGAGAGCACCAACTTTATGGTAAGCTCTCGAAGTGCATGTTATGGATATGAGAGGTTCACTTTCTGGAACAATTCATATCGGAAGCTGGAGTTGTAGTGGATCCAGTGAAGATTGAGGTGGTACAAGCTTGGGATCCACCCAGAAGTGTGACAGAGGTACGGAGTTTCATTGGTTTGGCCGGATACTACCAAAGTTCTGTTCGAGATTTCTCCAGAGTTGCAGCACCTCTATCAACATTGAAGAAGAAGGGGCAACCCTTCGTGTGGTCGGAAAGATTCCAATAGCGTTTTCCGGATATAATGCTAAGACTGACTAGTGCACCAATATTGCGGCTACTAGAGGAGGGCGTATGGTACATAGTCTACTGAGATACATGATGGACTGGGCTCAGATGTGTCCTGATGCAAGAGTGATCAAGGATCACATATTTCTCTCGACAACTGAGACAAATGTGTAGAATTACGCTACCCATGACCTGGAGTTAGCAGTAGTGGTCTTCACCTTAATGATGTGGTGACACTATTTGATGGGCAAACACTTTACAGTGTACTTTGATCATAAGAGTATCATGTATATATTCTCTCAGAATGACCTAATCCTGAGACAGTGACGTTGGCGTGAGTTCCTCAAGGAAAATGACTTCGAGATAGTCTATACTCCTAGGAAGGAGAATGTTGTAGCAGATGTACTAACCTGGAGATTTGGTATAAAGCTGCTAGGTGAGGCGACAAAGTAGCTAACCACTTTGCAGATATCCTTTGTGGAATGTGATGGAGTAGCTATCCTTTATTCTTTTACATTCACTCCCCCACTCATTCAGTGATTCAGAAAGGCGCAATGTGGGGATGATGACTGCGAGACTCAATGAGATCAAATATCCAAAAAACATGCACCTAATTGATTTTATGATGGTGGGGAGCACTTTATCCTCTTCAGACTACGTACCATGGTACCAGTGTCACTTCAGGAGGAAGTGTAGAGGGAGTTCCACACATCATATCTATTGGTACATCCAAGAGTGGTGAAGATATACTAGGATCTCCGATGAGAGTACTGGTGGCCGGGAATAAAGAAAGCAGTAACAGATTTTGTCTCTCTGTCCCTCACTGGTTAGCAAGTGAAGATAGAGAATCAGGTACAAACTGGCAGGGTTCAGCATTTGGAGGTCCCATAGTGGAAGTGGGACAGGATATCCATGGACTTCGTGTCAAGAACTCCACATACATCCAAGGAACATGACTCAATTTGGTTGATTGTCGAGCAAATCACCAAGCCATCCCACTTCATAACAATCAGAGAGCAGGGTTTTGTAGAGATATTGGGACACCTCTATGTGCATGAGATTGTGTGGATACATGGAGTACCCTCGACGATTGTCTCCAATCATGATGCATGTTTTACATCCTGGATATGGTAGGGGTTGTAGGAATCTTTAGGGACACAACTTTGTTTGAGAACTGTCTTCCATCCTCATACAGATGGTCAGACTGAGCGAACCATTCAAACCCTTGAGGACATGCTACGTTCTTGCATCCTTGATTTCGGTCGCAGCTGGGAGGATCACTTGACTTTGGTGGAGATTGCAGACATTAAAAACTATCACTCCACCATTGGGATGACACCATTTTAGGCGTTGTACGAACGACCTTGTAGATCACATTTTTGTTGGACTGACCCATGGGAGTTAGTACTAGTGGGACCCTAGATGGTGTGGGATACCACAAAGAATGTGCAAATCATACAGGAGTAGATGAAGACTGCATAGAGCAGGCAGAAGTCTTGTTCCGACAGAAGACAGAGACCTCTGGAGTTCGAGGATGGAGACCATGGCTTTCTATGGGTCTCAAACTGACGAGGTTTATGGGGATTTGGCTGAGGCAGCAAGTTATCTCCAGGGATCATCAGACCTTTCCAAGTCCTCAGTAGAGTTGGCAAGGTAGATTACAGCTTAGCTCTTCAACCTCAATTGCACAGGTTGCACGACATCTTCCCTATATCCCAGCTGAGGAGATACGTGCATGACACTTCTCACATCATCGACCACAGTGAGGTGGACGTTGATGATGGGGTGACCTTTACAAAGGTTTCAGAAGAGATTGATGATTTAAAGGAGCAGGTCCTTCGTAGGTGGTTGATACCTCTGGTGCTTGTTCACTAGCAGCACATGAACATTCAAGAGAGCACATGAGAGCAGGAGGTTGAGATACATGCTCAGTACCCTCACTTGTTCCCTTAGATTGAGTTGTTGATTATGAGGACACAAAGCACAATGGTGGGGAGAATGTAAATACCCAGAAATTCAATGTAATTTTGTTTAATATTTTCAAATTTTACGAGTCTAAAAAAATTGACGGTGTGTGATTCGAAGGCCCGGTGTGCCCGGAATGAATTTTTGAACTTTTTTTCGGGTACGTTCAGTATACATGTGAGAAGGTTTTTTTAACTTTTGAACTAGTGCTCAGAATTGAAATCCAAGGGCACTGATGAACTCGTAGTGCCGGTATTTTCTTAAGGAGACCATTACCTCGACTATAGTAGGTCAAGGGTGAATGTTAGATTTTGGGTTTTTCGTGGAAGAATTAAGTAAAATAAAAATGTTTAACATGTTTATTTTTATTAAAACCTCCCATGTCGATGTTAAAAAGGTGGGTACCACCTAAAATAAAGCCACCCACATGGGTTATTGTGGTGGGGACCACCCAAGACTAAACCCCCCCAAATTTGAATTCAAAGGAGGGGACCACCCGACCCTTGAACCTCCCACTTAAATGCGGGGAAGTCTCTTGAACTTCCTCCACTTTAATTATGCCACACCCACTAATTAATTATGCCAATTAAATGATGCCAACTTAATGGTTACATCAATTAAAATGTTAAATAATATTTTTTTGTCACCTCATCCTTTAAGAGAAGAGTTTTGGGTTGGAAAATGAGAGGAGAGAACTTGTGGAAGAGCTTCTCCAATGATGAACGCCAATGAAGAATACCGAATTTGACTCCGACTTCTTCCTCGGGACATTCATTGATGAGGAAAATATTCAATATCAACGAACCGATGATCTAGGAAATTCCATTGTCACTGACGTCTTTCTATTCCTAATGACATTGTCTACTTCCCCACAGACAATCTTCAACCGAACCATTGAGGTAGGGGTTTTTATTGAATACCTGAATTTCCTCGGTTAAATTTTCCATTCTTAGAATGCATGATGAACACAGATCAACCAAAACAAGTTGATCTACAATTCATATCAAATTTTAGAGTTTTTCATTCTTGATTCCTAATTTTTTGGTTGAGATGCTTGCTACCACTCTAACATGGAGGGTGCGGGCCAAAAAAACATGGCATGAACCCTCCGCTATTCTTCATTATTTATGTGTTCATCACGATAGTGATGATGACCTCTGTCACAATTTAGCACTGGTGGAACATGAGAATGGTGGTCGGCACGACGACCGACCAAGACGAAGGCAGAAATGGAGGGCGACTGGTCTTGCTAGTCGTCGATGATGACTCGGCGTGCGACCATGCCACACGACCGGTCCCGACAGACAGCCGCCCCATGGCATTCGCCACCCCACGACCTCCTCTGCCCACGGCCCGACCATACCGGCCCGTGGCTCCGCCACCAGCAGCCCTGCCACCCCACCCCGCAGCTCTGCTGCACCGCCCATGGCCCCACCGCAACGCCACACGACTCCGCTGCCCCATGGCCCCCGACCTCGTCGAGTCGCCTCACGGTCCTGCGAGCCGTCTACGGCTGTCCGACCCACCAGAAGCCCTCTGTGCCAACCAGCGGCCTTTGTGCCCCCCCTGAGGCCCCTTGCAACCCTCATGACCATCATGCCGCTATGTGGGTGGGCCGCCCAGCGTGGGCCGGACCGGACCCACTTCAACCCATTTTACGCATTTTCTGCCATATATTTGGAACCGAGCGTCTGTTTGATGAACCATATGTGGCACCGAAAACTCAGGAGCGAGACGGTCCATTTGGTATACCCCACGTGAGATTTGGATAATGTTGGGAAATGGTCAGGTTGGATCAAGTACGAATCCGACCAGACCCTCGGGACTAAAAGTCAAATAACTTATACACCGGATGTCCGATTGACGCACCATCTGTTGCATTGAGATCCCTACGACGTGGCGGTTCATTGAGATACTTCTTCTTTGGACTTCATGGAAGTGGGATTATTGACCAGTGGCATGAGGAGGGGAATCTCTTAGAGAAGAGAAAGCTTAGTGTGGGAACCCAGTAGCTGGCTGTGACGTGAATAGTGGAGAGCGATCATGTGTGGGTCAGCACATAGGGATCCTTCATGGATCTTTCTCTTAAATGAGTAAGATAATTTAGTAGTTACATCTAATCATATTTACTACTATACCATAGTTATACCTGGTGTGATCTGAGTCCATACATGAGGAGTACATTCCATTGTAGTAATACCTTGGTGGTATTATTCTGTGTGGTGTACCTGTGTTGAACTTACCTTCGTGTTATTCCTTCCTTTGTGGAATAATTGAGCTTTGTGATTTGAGTTGAACTCTGTGTTTTCTTCATGACTGAGATGGGTATTCTTGATAACTTAGGTATATGTATAAGCATATACCTAAGTAGGGATAACAGTTGATTTGATTCCTTGTGGTATATCTTTGGTGTATTTTTTGAGACCGTGAGTGTCTCGAGGTCCCAACTGAGAATCATTATACTCAACCCAGCACGGGCTATACCCTCACCTTGTGGTCTTTCGTGCAGACGACAGATAGCGATGATCGAGGATGAGGGTACCAGGACTAGACGGGGCTCGGTTGTGGAGCATACAGCGTGTCCGTATGCAAAGGATACATGCGAACATGGAGTGCTGAGGGATAAAATCTGTACGTACCCTTTAGGTAATAACCTCATAGGGTGACCCATTAGCTGCTTTCCTTTTTTGATGAGTTGTATTGTTTTTCAGTTGTACTTGTACCTTTATTGTTGATCCTGTATTTTGGTTCCTTTTTACTTTCAACACCCTTTTTCTTATACAGTTGACTTGTGTTCGTATCTTGTAGTGTGCTTGGTTGTGAGTTTTTACAGGTTATAGAGGCAATTCCTTCCCAGTTTTAGGGAATACGCCTTTTGGTGCTAGTCGCCAACCCCTGGCCTTTGGAAGGCAGGATTGGGGTAGTCACAACATGGGCCCCGGGGGATAGTTCCTGACATTAATAACATATATTCATTTCATATTCTATCAAATGGGAAATTATATTTTCATTCATTTGTATGGTGGATTACCATGAAAACCAATGTAATTCATATTCCATAATTGACAATCATTATTGGTTTTAATCATGTATTCACTATATATATATATATATTCCTAATTATATATTTATAATTATGAAAATATATTATGTCATATAATTTCTTACCTTATTATTATTTTAAAGAATTTTACATCGTTCGTGGGTATGTTCGTAATACCACTTCCATGAAGAGATGCTATTCAATTTTCATTACCACATAAAATGGATGGAATATAAATGTGTATATAAATAGTTAATATTGTATTTTTTTTATAATTATCATTTCTTAAATATAAAATAATACATATTTTTTCTTCATCTTGATCATTGAAAAATGGAAATGTAACTCATGCCAACATATGGTTTACTATCTACATGAGTATAACTTAAATGATTTTCAAAACCATGCATCATGGTTGATTTTAAAATTATAATTCATGTATATAAATGATAATAATGACTTTATTATTATTTTTGGGATGATGAACCGATGACTAATTTTACCATTTTCAAAATGCTAAAGTCATTGTGGCTATATGTATTGAATATCATAAAAATGAAAGATGTGAACTTAATTGATTATGTAATTAAATATAACACGGTATTAAATAATATTGAAATAATAATAAACAATAAAAATATTATTAATAAAATAAATAATTAAAATTTGTTTATTATTCAGAATGATAATGAATGTAAATGACGAGTCAGACCCGAGGTATGATATTTTATATAAATTTTCCTTCATTGAGTAATATTTTATTTTTATAAACCTTATTTATTTTATATGGTGTATATACCGCACTTTTAGATGTTTTACCATGTGTTAAGTGTTTCATAACTCAATTTTCTTTCATTAGGTTATATCGACTTTTCATTGATTTTGTTATGTCAAGATTATTTATGAAATGGATTTTTTTATTTATGTCATATTTACAATTGTTTTGTTTGGATTTAAATTTGTAACACATAATCACCTCATTGATTTATTCCAACTTAAATGTTAAGATCATTCAATGGGTTCTTCATCTCAAATTGTATTCTTTGGAATAACTGTTATGTTATACAAATATATTCTTTAAAGATGTGTATTCATTATACAATTTTTTAGATATTTCATTATTACCTTTATATTGATGGTCTTTAAATAATGTTTTAATGCTATTTATTCCATAGTGATTATTATTCAAATGTTACCAAAGCATTAACGTTTTATCTCACAATATTATAATTATTCAAGATTGTTTATGTTTTTTCCTTTGTTGTGGGAACTATGTGATATTTTAATCTTCAAATAAATATCTTTTATTATTTTATTTTTATTTTGTGAAATTATATTTTTTTCTATAATTTTTAACTCCTTAAGTACTCAAGAAAGTAAATTAACATTTTTACGAAAAATTAAATTTGTTTTTATACTCAGTTGGTAATATTTTTCATCTGTATCCATAAAATATTCAAAATTTTAAATAACATTTTTACCAATACCCTAGGAATTAGTAAATAAATATTTACACATTTATTTCATTTATAAAATGGTTTAAAATGAATTTCCCTTCATTTTTTAATGAGTAAGTGTTTTTCCTTTTTTGAAAAAGTTTAAAAGGAATGTTATATTCTAATTTATTCAAATTGAAGGATATTTACCACCATCATGATTGATAAATGTTTTTGAGATTTATATACATGTTCTCATAATTATATTCAATGAAATGTTTTTTTAATATTCAAGGAATTTTCTAATTTTTAAAACTGATTTTCAAAGTGAAAATCCTATTTTACTCAGAAATTATTTTAATAATAAATTTAAGAAACATCTGTTCATCAAAAGAACCAAAACAATTTTTTTATCTTATGATACACTAGGGATATGTTATAATGATTCCATCCTTATTATTTATCTAGAGATTTTATGACCAGTTTGACAAGGTAAATATAAAAATTTTATATTCATGTATTTTAATACGAATGTTCACATTGATTATGTTTCAACCCTTTCATATAATGAATAATTTATACATATTATGTGATGGGAGGGGATTGTTATATCCCGTTGAAACATCATTAGGTCTCATGAGACAAACTATTTTGGTTATTTGGCCAAGGACATAGCCATTTATATAACATGTCTTACAACAAGGCCTCGACATTAAGTTTATGATGTTTGGAATTATGAATTACATAACTATTAAATCATTATTGATGTCCTTGTTATTATTTTTATAGTTATTATATTCATGGATGATTTTCAATTTCATGCTATTATTTATATAGAATAATTTTATCTTCATTTATTATTGAAATATTATTATTTTTGTTCATGTTATTGATAAAATTTCTCATGTTATTAGTTTATCACTATTCCATACTAATTATCCCTTATTTATTGATTATATATTTCTCTATATATAACCCTTAATAATAGTTTGATCTCACCATTAATTTGTTTTCTTTCTCCATGATATAAGGAAGCAATCTTTAAATGAGTTCAAGGATGGATAATATCAACAATCACAATGTTTTTTCATTCATTGTTTCAAATGTAATGTGATAATAAAATATGTTTCTAGATTACCAATACTAAAAAACTATTTGGTTATTTGGGATATAATTCCTTGTATCTAGTTAAAATGTAATAAAGTAACTATATGGTTTGGGTTATTAATGTTTGGGGTTTTACATTGAGGTAAAAGTTGAGTTACCATTGTAAATGTAAAATATGTTATATGGGCCTAATTGAGGGGTAAAAACCTATAATATCATAATAAATTATCTCTAAATTAGCTGATGATAGAATTATCAACCTCCTATTGTCATATCATAATTAATTTCCCACATCAGATCAACTTATCATAAGAGATTAATTTTTTTATTCACTAAAGAATAATTATTTGTGGTAATTACACAAAATCTCACAAATAAAAGGATCCGTTATATAATCCCTTAAAAATCAATTCTCATGTTTAAAAGCCTCTGGTCACAATAAATAGTCTGAAATCTGTCATTTTCTAAAGTTTCTTTAAGTAAAAATTATTATCTTCACAATTTTTTCCCTTTTTATGGTGTATCTACAACCCTATGAATGTATTTTATTATACTTTTTATTAAAATAAATTTATATAAAAATATATTTCATTTTATGTATTTCTTGGCCTTTTACCAAAGTTGTAATGGTTCTTTTCCAATTTCATGTTTAATTCAGGATTTCCTATCAATAAATTTCAATTTTAGGAAATTTATATGTTATTTTAACTAAAAATCTATTAAATCTCCTATGGGAATTCTTGGGATTACACTAATTCTTATCATTTCAAAAAATATTGGGTCACAATTTAAGGAAAAATTTTCTATAAATGTATTCAACCATATCTCATAATTTTAGTCTTGAATCATTACCCTCTATGTTAGTATTCATTATATATTTGTATAGAAGACTTTATCTTCAATTTTATGACTAATTGAGATAATTTTCCTTTAAATTTTATTTTGTTTAATGAAATTTAAATAGATAACTCTTTTTAATATTTTTTATGGGTTATTTTCTTTTTATATCGATTTTTTTACAAAAGTGTGAAATGAAACATTCTTTTGCCATTTTTTTCCTTATCATTTTCCCCCATATATTTTTTCATTATATATTAATATTCCCTTTGAAGATTACATATATTTCTAATGTAATTTTTGTCTCAATGTTTAAATAATAATATCCATTTAAAAATAACATATATTAAAAATACAATGGTTATTTATTCTTATTTTGAAAATAAATATTCTGGTTCAATAATATAATGTTTTCATCCATTTAATTTTTTTAATTTATTATTTTGATTCAATGGGGATATAATTTATTGGAATAATTGTATTTGTCTCTCTAAATAATTTAGTTCTCTAACATATTATGTTTTTTATGAAACCTGTTTCATTCTCACATGTCAATTATGATATGATAGAATTACTGATGTTTTCTTACTCAAGTAGAACACACATATTTGGGTTTTCATTATGTGATGGGTGGGATAAAGAATATATATATCTCTAATTAATCAAGTAAATATTTATATCTCATTATATTATAGGGAATGGGGATTGGACACAAACCTCTTAGAGACAATGTATAGTACATGATAAGTGTTCTATAAATGATATAGTACTCCAATACATTAGGTAAAGCCTTATATCTCATGAGATTAAACTTTATGCTTCAAGGAGTAATCATAATACTCTAAAATAATCTATCCATTATGTGATGATGGTATTGGATGTGAGACTTCACGTAATAAATTGATTTATATTCTTTTATTATGGCACATTTAAATTTTATAAATTATCTATTTTTATACTAGATCATGATTATAAACCCTTGTTTTCACACTATTATGACTCATGTATAATGTTATAAAAAGACTTATATCACGACACATGATATATGATCTATGTTTTACTGGGTATGAGTTTCTTATTCTATCTTCAGGGGACATTATTATTATATTATACCCACATGTTCATCTTTTACTCACTTATGATCCTTAATTATTATCTATTTGTTTCTTCTTGTTGAGTATATATTCTTACATTTTTCATATGTTTCCATTAACCAACAAATTTTTTTATTATTATGTGTAGTATATCTAGAATTACAAGATATGTGTAGATTATTTTTGGGAGATTTTGATGAATTTTAATAAAATAATTT
Organism: Viscum album; assembly: GCA_963277665.1. Taxonomy (NCBI): domain Eukaryota; kingdom Viridiplantae; phylum Streptophyta; class Magnoliopsida; order Santalales; family Viscaceae; genus Viscum; species Viscum album. The sequence continues at coordinate 481,706,829 of OY728141.1, forward strand.
GGGACTTTTATAGTCTCCAAATACACTAAACTTATAGGTTATGGGTTGTTCTATGTTATGATATGTAATGGATATTAATGTAAAATATTTAAATTGTACATATGATATGTTCGGTCATATCAACTAGTGTGGTGGGTAAATTATAAAAAAAATGAAATTGGTTGATAAATAATGTTGAAAATGGGAAGTATCTTATATAAAATGGGTAGTTAATTAGATAAATCATTTTTTCTGGAATTTATGTGGTTTTTAATTATTAATATATAATTAGTAACAAAATATAAAATGGGACTAAATGTTTTGGATGTTACGTGATAGTTTTGTGGTATAGTTGGTATGTTGTGTTTTTAGAGGTGGAATCAGTTGTAGTTGGGTGGTGGTGATAACATGATGATGGGTTATGCTTATAAAGGGTTATTAATTGGAAGATGACCCTAGGATATTTTTTTGGGATTATTATATAACCATAAATTTTTTTTTATTTCTTACCTTCCTCCACCTGATTATGGTAACCCAAAAAAATCCTATATGACACTTTGGGAAAAATTTGCAATCTCAACATTTAATATATGGGAGATATGGTTGGATAACTATTCTTTTCCCCTCACTCTTCCTTAGGACTATAGTGTGTTTATTTGTACATGATGTGGTTATATAGTAGTGACATGGTTATGGGTTGGTTGGTACATTGAGGGGGTTATTATAAAGAATCATATAATTATTTATTGGTGTAATTCTAGGGAAATTGGGATTTTCTGTCCCTAGAAAGTGGTTTTCAAAATATTGGGAATTGAATTTGAATTTTCTATGTTGGGAAATATATAAAATATGTTTTCTCATATTTTTTCATGTTTCAATGGTGTTATTGAGCTATTATTAAAAAATTTTAATTTGTGTGGGAGTTGGTTTTGATGTAGGATCACATTCACAGACTAAAAACATGGTTCGAAGAATAGTAAGAAGGGGCTTGCAATATGGTAGAGAAGAATACAATAGGTTCCAGTGTTTTAGGGATGAAGAAATTGGTTGATGTAGTGGATCACACCATATAGAATGTTTTTTTAGGGTTAAGAAGTTATAAAAGATTAAGTTATAGATCTATAGGAGATAATACTATATCTTAGGATGTATTCCATGAGTTCTGTCACAGGGTAACCTGTCATGCTACAAAAAAGGGTTGTGTTTTGAAGGGTGTTTTGGGGGAGGATTAATGGGTTTCCCCAAGTGGTTAACAATACAATATAGTTATGGGATACACTATAGAGGGGAATCTATGGGTCTTTGGCTCAGTTATGGCATGTGGTGTAACATCATGAACCTTTTCTTTATGTAGTAACATGACCCTAGGATTGGGAACTATGTCATGACACTAAGGGTCATGCCACAACATTTCCCTTTTTCAGTTTTTAGTTTATTAGGAAACATTTATTCTAATGTTTGACACTCTATTATTTATTGAATGATAGAAACATCATGATATAACATTATCTATTCTATTATCCCCTTTGATTCACCCCCTCATTTCTCCTGGAATCTCCTTGGTTTTGTGATTGACTAGGAGTTGATTCATACCACTACAACAAGGACATAAATTCTCACAAGAAATTGTATTTTCATTTCCATTTTCAAACTAATTTGGAGAAATTTCATCTATGATACATGTATCTTTTCACATTGGTATAGATAAATTTAAAATATATTTTTGGGCTTCATGGTGACGTGGATTGAGGAAAATGATATAAGAATAAAGCTTTATATTGATCACTGATTCATTTGAGATGTATATCCCAGTGTATTTTCCATGGATTCACAATAAATTGGATTGGATTTAGTGATAGATTTAATTTGAAAATATGGATTTTTTATTCATAAGGCTATTGGGATTATTATTTTAATTTTTTCCAATTCATTAATCAATATTCTAGTCAGTGGAGTTTGGTGGGTGAGATTTCATTGATTATGACTTATTTGGGTAAATTGGTTAATTAATTAAAAATATTTTCAATTAATTATATGATTATCCAAAAATGATATAGGTTCTTAAATTTTTATGTGGATTGTATTAGGTTATTAAAGATATTTAAATAATGTTGGTTTCTATATTTTCAAGCTAGTAGGTCCCTTTACTACAAAATCTTATGTGTCGTCAACTCATACATAGCATGCATGTGATAATGGTCTAGGTTTAGAAATCTATGAAGAGGTTAAATGAGTATGAGATTGTGGGATATGAATAATCTTAATATTGAATTTAGTTTTCCTTTCATGGGATGATATTTATGTGAATCATAATAGTTATTATCTCAAGTGATGTGATTTCTAGAATATATCGTAGGACTGTATCGTGGTCTTTGTGTGAGAAGAGTTGTGATCAACAGGGGAGATCCCTATTAAGTTATTGTGGGTGATTATAAGACGTTTTTACCTTGGGAATGTACTAGTGGGTTTTATCCTTCAGTATTTTATTGAATAATATTTAGGAATAGCCTTGGGACCATTGAACTCCTTGAGTGAGATTAGTGGGAGGTTGGTAATGATCTTAGTGATCTATAGAAAGATAAGGGGTATATGACGTCTATGCGATATAGATTGGTGGGGTGGGTAAATAATATATATTGAGAGTGTCTTATGAAAATTATTAATGGTAAAGTTTTACATAGTATTATATAATAGGAAACTCCCCTAGGAGTTATATTAGAGAAAAATATGGCTCTGTATTTCAAGAAGGGTGTTATGTTTGGATTTTCTAGTTTCGAAAGTGGTATTATGCGGGTGAACTGAGTGGAGGTTTTTCTATTATACCTATATAATTAGTGTACGAATTTATTGGGGTGATATATTAAGAATATAATGAGACTTTTTATGGTGTGGTTGGGTAATATATACATTGTAAGGATAGTGTAAGGATTTACTAGTGTTTTCTTGAGACCATATAGGGTGGTGAATTTCCCGTTAAAGGCTTAATATTTTGATGTGTCCATGTGAAACAAATGGATTGAGATGATGAGTTGCGTAGGTCTTAATATATCTTAACCATTATGAGTGTTTTTTGGTTGTGCATTAATATTATAGATGTGGATAAAGAGGTCCGTTTGGGAGCGTTTTTTTAGATGAATCAGGTCCCCTATAATTAAGTGTTAGGTTGGATTTTTGGCTAACTAAATGATAGGTTTTATTTAATGATTATGATATTTTTTAGTATTCCATTAACATGTTATAAATATATTAATAAAGTGGTTTTTGTTTAGAGACCTAGGTTTTGTGGGGTAAACATACATCACCCAAATGTACATTATTTTTATGTTAAGAGAGGATCATGAGCGGTGTGAGATGATACACATTTTTATGATATATTGGATTAGAAATGTTAGTAATTTCCAGAAATTTATTTATAGTATTTGAGATTTAAAATTATGTGGTATCTTTATATAGGTACTAGGATAGGACCTCAAAGTTAGGGTGTAGAGATTTCTCCAGCCATATATTAATAGTTATGAGTACTGGAAGGATCACCATAACATGAGGGCATCCCCAATCACTATGTATACCTAAGATTATCTTTTGATATTATATTCCCCTAATGGGTGTCTTATATACCTTGGACTAGATAATGATATTCTTATTATAAATATGTTTACTATGTTCCTAAGAATATATTTTGAGATTCATTTAATTTTTTTCTGATGGAATGTTGAAATGATAGTTATACCAAAAATATTGCCCAATGAAGGCGAGGTTAGGTGTCATGGTGGCTTGTTTAGAAAATGATGAAATTATGTTATTTATTTATTGTTATATATTACTGCCTAATTTATTTTCCCATACATGACAAAACTATATATTATGCGGTATATAGTAGAGTTATTAGTGGATCATTATTATTTTTTATGCTCAGACCCTTTATAATCACGCCACCACATGTGTAAATATTATATTGTATTTCTGGTTACAAGATATATATAGTACCCAAATAAGGGTTTTTGGGAGTTTATTTGATGATATTACTAAGGGGAGGCCAAGGTTTATATACACATCTCTCGTCTTGTTTTGGGTTATTAATTATTTTATACATTGTTGTCCCAGTGGTAAAATATTTACATATGTATGTACTTATGATGTAATGAGATGAATTTTGATTTTGTATACTAATTTTTATTAATTATTGAGGATTATATCTTAGCTATAATTCAGGTCATTTACTCTAATGTTATATGATATTACTATTATTGATTTGTTACTAAAAATGATATTACAAATAATATAGTCTCCCAACAAAGATGACAGATCATTGTGACTAATCTAAATCTATAGAATTTAGAGAGGCATGCCTGATTCTTATGATACTCTCGATAGGGTTTTCTTTGGATGATTTTATCCATAGCATTAAAAAAATTATTAGGTAATTTCTTTTTATTAAATGCGATTTTGGTACTATATCTTGTGGAAAGAGATTTTTTGATCTTGAGGTGAATTTCATTCTAGGGTGGAGCTAAACCATTTACAGGGTATGTCCAGGTCACCATGTATGGGTTTATTATTACATTATTTTCAATTTTATGATTGATATATTTATTTATATATTTTTTTTGTGGGACATTAATTTATTATTTTACTATAGTTATGGAGTATAAAATAAGATCGTGTTTATTCATCATTTTTGTAAGATATGTATTCCTAGAAATAATCATAACTTCTTGGGGATGGTATTTATTTCAAAATAGGGTAAATATATTTATTATTTTGAAGTGAAATAATTTTTTGGGAAACTAATAAGAATATAGGAATCAAAAAATTAAAATGTTAATAATAAGTTAATATGTGTTTTTCTGAATAACTTATTACTGAAACATTAATTAATTGAAATCAAGATGGCAATTTTTATGTATTTTTTTGTTAATATTTTGTTTCTATAGTTGTTCTCATGGTAGAAAATATCCCAGAGTTTGTGCTTCAAGGAATAAGATCCCTTATGATAGGATCATGGATGAGTGCCTAAGTATTGATTTATACATGTCTGGTAAGATTTTGTTTTCTGTAAGAGACCCTCATATGGGCTGATATAGTTGGAATTATTACCTTGTAATAATATTATGTTCCTCTTAATGATGTAATCTTTGTGATTTCTAGAGTATGTTTGACATATATTTTTATTAACAAGTTAGTTAGGGTTGGATGTTATGGGTTAGTTGACTCTAATTCACCCAATATAAATATAAGTGAGTATCAGGTCTTGAACTAGTTTAATATAAGGATCCAAACTTGTATAATATGAGCATGTGGAGATGATTTAGGTATTATAATTATTATTGATCATTGAGATCAAGTAATTTCAATTAGATAAAAGTTTCCTTGTGTATTTTGAAAAAAAAACCACCATGGATGTTTTGTGAGAGATATTTGGACCTTTTGGGAAATGAATAAAGTGTGATGTTTTCATTTTTTATTAAATTGGAAACAATACTTGGTTTTAATTTGTGTTTTATATTTTGTTTATTAATTAGTATTAGGGAAATAAATGCAAGGAATTGTGGTTTTAAGGAGTTGGGTGATGAGTAATGCAGGAAAAGGTATGTTTTTTAATGTTGATAATCTTAAAAAAAGAGGTTTAAAAAACCATGGGATATTTTATAACTGATTGTGTGATGAGAAGGGATGGATCATTTGAGGATGACCATCATGTTAATATGGTATCAATAAGAATTTATGATTAATAATATATCTAGAAATGTCAATTGTGTTCATATAATGTATCCAATGGGTAGTAGCTCCATAAAAATACTATAAGAGTGGGAAATTCATTGATATATAGATTTCTCAGTGGAACAATCATGAATAAATATAATAGGAATATGGTTTAAGTCTTGTAGAAATCCTTTTAGGTTCTTGGAGGAAAAAAGTGTACAATGGGATGCTGGTAAATATTTATTGGGGAATATTTTATTAGTGAGATGTTGTATATTACCATACATGAACATGAAATTATAAAATAGATGTTGAAAACCAGTGAGATTATTTTAATTGGGGCTAATAAGTGAGTTCTATGTTCCCTTTTAAGAAAAGTGGATGTATTTCCATGAAAATAGTGATATAGAGTTATTTGGGTTAAGGAAATGTTTTTTGAGAAGATATTGAGATTTTAAGAAATTAGAGATTATCCAATGGGTTATGGTTTTTAATTCTAGAGAGAAAGGATCTTATAAGAAATTCCTAGTGAGATGTTAGTGTTTTGGTATAGTTTTATGAGTGGCTTGATGGTATGAAAAATCATATTGAAGGGAAAATATATTGATCTTTGGCAGGTGTTCCTCACATTATGTGGTTAGTGATTGAAATCAATATGTGTGGTGATATTGAGCATTTATAGTCAATGGATGAGTTCTAGTTTCATATTTATGTATTACATATAATTTGTAAAATAATTCGTGGGAGTGGTTACCATTATTAAATTTTGTAGATAATATAGGAATGAGCTAATGTGTGATATAGGTGGAGACTATGACATTGAATATATCATCTAAGTTCATGTAGCTATTTATTGATACGGAGGTAGTATCATGTATGATTGATGTATGTTTTGAAACAAAATACTTCATGGGGGAGATTCTTATAATCGATTCATGAAATTGGTTATGGAAATTTGGTTTGGTAATTGAAAATGTTGCTCAGTTAATGATATTAGGGGTAAAAAAATAGTAGTTATTTTTTGAAAACTCATATTGTCTTCTTTTAAAAACTTATTAGTTGATCCTCTAATAGTAAAAATTGAGAAACAGTAGTGAATTTTGATTCTTATGTCTAGGTAGATCAGTTTTGAATTGTCTAATTTTCTTCATGGGGATGATAATTCCTCGTATTGTGAGATTCTCAGGATTTTTTCACTGAAATTTGGTGAAATTAAGGGCTGGGGATGGGGGTTTTCCTTTTGAGTCTTGAAATAGGTTATTTTTTAGATTTGGGATTAAAATTAAAATAATAAGAGTTAAAAATAATTATGATATGTTTTTTCATATGTTTGTGTGTTTTGATGGAATCTATAAGTTAGTTTTGTGAAGTATTCAACAGTGCGGGGGTTGGTTTGATTGAACGGTGAAGTAATGATAAAATAATAGGGGATGGGGATTATCAAGGGGAAGGATTATTCCTAGGATTAGTAGACCACATTACACTCTGGTGTTTTTTGGATAAGAATTCTAATTGAGTTTGGATGAAGTCATTGATATGGTGGTGTGGTGTGGTTAAGAGGATACAAATGATTAAGTTGTAAAGGTAGATTATATCACATAGAAACATAGTAATTGAACCTTGAGGTATGTTAATAGATATTATTAACATCATAACAATAGGGTTTCACTATCAGGGGTGTTCAATAGTCAGAGTATCAAATTATAAAAATAGGGCTAGATGCATCATGAAGTGTTTATTAATTATAAAGAAGGGTGATTACGGATTTTTGAATAAATTCATTGAGGTGGTGTTGTTTTGTAACCCTTTTTTTTATACTAAAACCTAACCCCATGTTAGGAAATTCTTCCATGACATAAAGTATTATTATGAAATGACATCCATTCTATAATTATCAAAAGTGTATGATGATTTTTGAAAGTTACTCAATCAAAATTAATATAGTTAATTCATTATTTTACATAAATAATCCTTTAATCTTTAAAAAAGGTTCAAAAACCATTAGAACCAATGAATTAGTTTCTTCAGAAATTATATACACAAGAAACATATTATATAATACTCGTGAACCTTATTCCATAATTTTACAACTATAAAACAACTTAGAGTCATCTCATACATAATAAAAATCTTTATATAATGAATAATATAAAAATAAAAACCATGGGAGATCATATGATCAGTAAAGGAAACATAATAGATTAGAAATGAAGATCATAATTGAGAAAAGCATAAACATGTGGGTATAATATCATAATCAATATCCATAAACATAACATTTAGAAAATATAATCAACTAACACCTGGATCAAAACACACGATTCATTATAAAATGATTACACTAAAAACCCTAATAATGTGGAACAAAAATAATCATAGTAATCATAGTATAGTTGATCAAGAAGCAAATCCTTTTTCCCTTAGTGGATCATGCATCATTTCTTCTATCCCCTGGTGTACTAGGCTTCACTACCTCTTCCCCTAGGTAAATCAAGAATCACATCTTATTTCCCATTATCTAAGTGGATATAAATCCTTATCCATTTTATTATATCTCAATATAGGTAACAACTATCACTTAACGAAAAACCTTACATATATGTGCCATGAGAATAAGAAATCATTGATATTTCATATATTACATAATTGACCCCTATAAATGAGATTCATTTCATGAAAAAGTTTCATATATAATTTTAAAATCCATCTAGAGAAAGAAGGTGGATGATAGTATAATATAATATACATTAGTGTAACATAAGGAACATCAATGGTTGTTTAAATTGAAGAAAAATATCAATTGAAATAGATCTAAGAATTTCTTTAGGAAAGAAGAAGTAATATACATTATAATTTTTAACACATTCAGTAAAATGATTATAAATAATGAAATAAAAAGTTAGTTGTATAATCATTGAAATATAAGTGGATTTTTTATAAAAGATAATTGATAAAGGTGGAGGGAAACTACATTAGTATTTAAAATAATTAAAAATAAGATTCCTTTAACATTTTCTGAAAAACCAAAAAATTGATCACATAAAAATTAATAAAATAGGGGTTTTTTAGAAATAGAGAAGATTTCATTTTAATTTTCATTAATAAATCATTAATGTAATGATAATATCATTCGTAAAAAAATAAATTATATTGACATGAAAATTCATGCGATGGATTATCAATCATAAGCAATATTTTCATGGAAAAGAGGTTAGAAAGAAAAATTATAGATTGAGTAACCCTTGGACCAAATGCCCTCAAAAAGTTTAAATTGGGATAGAAAATTAATTCAATTTATTATTATTACAAAATTATAACAAGATATCTATGGGAACTATATCAACTACGTAAAAAATAACAAGTGGTGGATGTATCATAAGTCTAACAGAGTAAAGATTGAGATAACAAGCCCTTTACCTTAATCATTTCCATCTAAAAAAGTGCAATAATCTCTTGTATAATAAAAAAATATTTTTAATCAATTATTATATATCCTTATTAATAACTATAACAATTTCTAAAAATTATTTATATTCATTAATTGAAAATATATTAGGCAGTTATAGTTTATTTTTATCATTAGTTGTTATTGGTTTTAGTTATTTGGTTTGCACTAGATCTATAATGGTAGTGTTTATTCATGTTTATAAACAAAAATTTAAAAATTAATAGATCTTTAAATGTAAAATAGTTTTTGTTTCATTGTTATTTATAAATTTATATTGTCATCCTATAATTGTTTTAGTTATGTCGTGTAACGGTATGATTTATAATGAGTTTTTTTTTCTGTAATTCTAAAGATCTTAAAGATGTATATTAATAAGAAGTTAGATATTAATACAAAAATGATATAAACATAATGTGGACAATTTATACTAATTAATATTTTTTTAATTCCATTATTTATATTTATAAATTCATTCATAACCAAAATTTACATCATTGTTCTCATTGTTGGTTAACCCATTCCAAACAAGAAGATGTTACAATCGATGGGTGAATTTGATTATATAAAGTGGTTATTGTGGTAAAATATCATAATTAAAAATAAATAATTATATTAAATATATGTTATTAATTTATATAATTATATTTTATTATATTTTTACAAATAATTAAAACCAAGAGTGAAAATCAAAATAAGTATCTTTTGTGGTTGTGGTGGTTCACATGAACAAAATATCCATTTTTTATTATAAGTTGAGGAAGTTAATTAAGATTTTATTATATAATAATCTTAAAAATATTTTATTTACCATATTAATTAATCAAATACCTCCTTTTAACCATACATTCTTGGTAAGGATGAAAAATAAGACACATCAATCATAGAGGTGGTAGTCCATACGAACATGTGATGGTGTTTTGATTTCTCTAAGTAAAAGGTAGAGGGATGTTTAGGATTATTAATTAATAAAAAGGTTCAATTATATCAATTTTACGGATTAAATTTTAATACAATGCATATAATAGATCTTATATATGTTTAATGAGAAAGAAAATAATTGAAATGGAAAGTGAGTAATTAGTATTTTTACCAATCTCAATGGAAAACATCTTTGAAATTTTATTAAGCTATCAAAGGTTGATCTTTTTAGATGAATGAGACCAATATAAAGATCCTAAGAATATGATGGAATTATTTGGGAAGATTTTTTGTTGAAATACGTGTCTTTGGGTGTGAGCATAAGTGGGGTGGTGAAGGATCCATTTTGAGGTGGCAAGAGTTTCATATTTATAATATCATAAAAGAAAAAAGTTTTCTATTAAAGGGTAAAATGGATCGAATAATAGATAATAATGTATAGGGTATATATATATAGTTAAAAAATCATAAACCACACATATTAAAACATATTTTTATAACGTATTCTATGAAGTTTATAATTGGATTTTTCAATATTAGAATTTTGGATTTCGTCGAGATAATTAAATTTAATCCTATGTAATTTATGTTTAATTCCTAAACATCAAGTGGAAAAAATTTCATAATTTGAATCTTATAATTCTATATATAAAATATGTTATTACCAAGAGTAGTTAATTTTTTAAGGAAATTTGGTGGAAGAATTTGAAAGGGACATGATTCTTTGTGTCAGATTGTTTTGTCAATACATAAATCATTTTACAACACACATTTATTGTCATGTAAAGTTTCATATATACTTATTTAGATAATGCATAATATGGAAATATGTATTTATATATCATGATATGAACCTAATGATTCAGTTAAATAAGAGTAGTATAAGGATTTTCCCACAACAATGTATTTTATTACATCATTAATGTATATTAATGAAAAATTTATAAACTAAAACTAATGTCCATGCCATAGCCAACTGACATCAAATTGGGATATTCCACATAATAGTTTAAATTCCATGAATATGAATAAATTTTCATAATGATGTAAAATGTTATAAAGGAACTCAAATATCTTTATAAGTTTCAATTACATAATGGAGACTCAATCAGAGTTATATACATTGTAAAATAAGGTCAATTCTATAGAGGAATCTTGGTAGATTTAATTGAATCTGGAAAACCTAGGACCTCCATGAAACAATTAATATCCATGTGGTAATTCATTAAAATCATTAATGTGGGTACTTTAAAATTATTATCACCACTTCATAACATTCGTATGATTTCATAGTCCAATTAAATCAAGGAGGACTACACCATTGTGAATATACAATGTCATAGAGGCGAGCAAGTTGGACTTTGGTGGAACTATAAATTTCAAGACGTCTATACCATAACATATATTCCACACCATTATATTATACTTAATTTTAATGAAACATACATTTAAATAGTATTATATTCGATAATTTTTTAGACCTTGTTGTAGAAATTTTCTTATATGGATGATTAGGGCATTTCATTCATGAAACATGAATTGGATTCATATTTAAATTTGGATTATTATTCCAAACTATTTTAACTAATAATAGAAATTTAATAGTTGTTATTAGTAAAATATATGATATAATGGTTATTATTTAAGAAGGGGATTTAAATTTGAAATTGAATTTCAAATATGGACTTCATGGATAAGGGAATGTTCTGTAGATTTCAGTAGATGATAGTTTTTTATAAGAAAAAACTTATTTTAGAGGAAGAAGATAAACAAGTTCTGGACAATTCAAAAATAGTAATTATTATATAATTATACAAAGTAAAAATATCATAGATGAATATGATGATTGAATTGGTTGTGTGAATCTGTTTTGTGTAAAATGTGAATAAGAAAAATGATCCCATGAATTTATAAGTCTTATTTATTGTTCACTAAAGTTTAAATAGTGCGGAAATAGAATATTTTATCACAATAAAAAATTATAGGATGTACATTTGGTTGAATATAATTTATTTAATTTCCAAATTTTTTTATAGTTATGAAAAGGATGCAATTGTTTATGGGATTCACTAAAGGATGGTTAAGAGACATGAAAATGTAAATTTGTAGGCTATACCATTCATATTGTAGTCACATGATGATTCTAGTTAGAAGTGTGATCTTAGAGATATCTATATCAAGATAAGGAATATCCATATTACATTGATAAGTGAACTTTCTAAATATACTATGTCCCCTTTAGTTGGGGTATTTTTTGGTTTATTTTAAAAATTATCAGTACATCCAAATAGGCAATGAATAACATTTAAAAATAAATATTAAAATATGATTGATCATTGATTCAACTCCCTCTTAAAGAACATGATTTAATCCTAAATTTTATCTTTATGTTTTATGAGAGTTCCTAGTTTCCTTTGTTTTAGATAAGTTGTTTGAAGTTCTTGAATCATGAAGAATAATTAACTAATTTTTTTATCCACTGTATCTAATTTAAATTAATGAAAAATAAGGTAATTTATACATTTTATGGTGAAAGATATCTCATACAGAAAAAAAATATAATGAAATTCCTGTAATATATCAATTATGATGTGTTTGAAGTCACAAGTTATGGGTTTGTCGCTAGGATAAAAGTGTTTCTATGATATCTAAAAATAAGATGAATTTTGAAAACTATTAACATTAAAATAATTATATTCTATCATTTATCCCATAAAATGAGATTCTCAAAGATAAAGGACTAAAAACTATAAAAGATATATGGGATAAACTATAGAATATATATGGAGGAATGAATATTCTAAATCCAGTTAAATTTCAATTTTTTAGACTCAAGTACAAACATATTCATATGTATTATAATGAAACTATTTATAGTTTATTTCAAATGGTGAATTATATTTCTATCACTATCAAAGGCTATGGTGATAAGTTAGAAGATAGTGAAATTTTTGAAAATATTTCACATATCCTATCAGATAATTTGGATTCTAATGTCTTTCTATTGAATGAATAAGATTCACGTGATATTTCATTTGAAGAGTTTCATAGTATCTATATTTTATATAGAATTATAAAATATTTTTATGTTAAGAAGAAATAGAAGGTGGAGAAGAACTATCATTTAATTCCACATATCAAAATAAGTTGAGAAAGAAGGATATAATTGAAGAAGAATATATTTTATCATTTATGATTATGTTTTATCAGAGATATTTATTGAATTTATCCATATTATCTCAATAATAATGGGAATAGGAAATTGAAATTATAAGGGATATCTTCTGATAAAATGTTATCAGGGTGGAGTTGTTGGGAATTATGATACAAATTGTCTGAAATCCAAACCCAATGAAGGTATTGAGATAGAAGATTATGCACCCATAAAATTATCAAAAGAAGTTACAAAATATGACAGATGTTTCTTGAAATGAAAAAGGAATGATTTTTTCAATATTTCAAAGGATAAATTTCTTGTCTAAATAAGGTATTAATGATGAGATTAAATATGAAGATGAATTTTCTTCTATTGGTGAAGATGATAAAAAAATTATCATTTCTAGACTAAATGATAAAAATATTTAAAGTGATGAAATAATAACTAAAAGTGTACAAGGAGAAAATATTTAGATGGAATTCATGTATAATATATAATAAAAATAATTTATCTTTATAATTTACTGGAAGGAGAATCAGATCAATAAAATTGATATTTGATGAAAAATATTTTAACAGTAATGAATATTTCTTTTCAAAATTAAATTATAAGATTCATGATGATGTAAATGGGTATAACATGATTCCTAATGATGAAAATTTTCATAAAACTAATTTGGAAAAATATTTATGTTTAAAGAAATAATGTTTGATAATTTTCAACAACATATGATGAGAACAGAAGAGGATTTAAATAAGTATAGATCCAATGATCACAATATTACTTCAGAAGATATAGAATTTTTTAAAAATAATTAATATAAAAAATAGTAATTGGATGAAATGTATTTATATTAACATAATGTTGAAAAGTTGGTGAAAACTCAATGAAAAGAAAAAATTCATGAAGAACATGGATGTGACTAAATCATGTGATGTTCTAAAATTAAGAAATTATAGGAGGGCTAACATGAGTGAAAATTCTACTAAAACCGGGGTATCTGAAATAAATGGAAAAAGTATTTATTTTAAGATCATGAATTTGAAAGATATTCCAAATTATTTTCAAAAAATGGAGTTAAAATTGGAGACTCTTTGAAAGGTGAAAGACAACCGACAAAATATAGAAAACTTGTTACCTTTAAAGGTATGTAAATATTTATTCTCGAGTTATTTAGGGTATTTTGGGAAATTTTTTAATATTGAAAAGTTGTTTTGGTTTAATAAAAAGCTTTATAAATAAAATATAGGGCTTGATAGGGATTTATTAAGGAGGAGTCAATATTCTTGTATTTATAAATTTTAAAAACTAGTTATGAACTATTGAATCAAAGTCTTAATTTCTAATTTTCCTTTCCATAGATTTGTACGTAACCAAAAATTTATTAAAACTATGTTTACCAAATTTATATTTTAAATGTGTTTTTGTATTTTTTTAGAAAACATTATTTTATACCAAACAAAAAAATATTTCTAATATAAAATTATTAGAAAAATTAGTTGTTGAATAAGACCCATTAGACTAAAGTTGAGTCTTATTCATCAAGAATGAATTTTGTTCTTAATAGTGGTCAGACATACGCATTGTCTACTAAACTGAAAGAAATCAGGATAATCATACTAACATTAGTACTGATACATCAGACTTGATTTTGATCAATTTATCGTATTGACAATCAATAGTTCTGTCCATCAGACTATTCAATGATTTCTATCAAAATGATTTAGATTATATCTATTAAATAGAATATAATATTTCATTATAGTGGTGGTAAAAAATGATTGAAAAATGAAATACAAGTTATTGTCATCTATCAGTTTCAATCTCTATATCATTATGTGCAGTAAAAGGGCAATATTCTTTAGGCCATTGCAACCAACTCAAACGAATGACCTTTGGAGGATCGCCTATAAATGGGAGGACATTTGAGGATTTTGATGTTGATCTATTCACAACTCAATTCATCTAAATATTTGTCTATGTGAAAATATTTTCACTAAATTTTTATATTATTTTAGAGAATTAATTTTATAATGAATTCTTTTGAGGACTTATATTTCCTTATAAATATTTTTTAATAATTGTTGAATCTGAACATGGTACTGATTTAGGTATCCAAGGGATATGATGATGGTAATTATGATCCATCAGTTCGAGGGATTCAAGGGCTAGGAAGATAGAGAAAATGATCTATCAGATCAACTAATTTCTTGTTCATGAAAGATAGATACGATATATAAACAATAGATAAAGGGCTTCTAGGGGATTAGAAGACAGGGCCATACCGATCTATCAGATAATTGTACTTCCTGGTAATTTAGGCTAACCTTTTATAGTAGATACTAAAACTGTGGATATATTTAGTCTAGATTTATGACTACCTTAACACTTAAGGACAAAGAGTAATATATTTTACTAAACTTATAATCCTTCTGTACGATTATATTCTTTTATATTTATTATTTATACTATATTTTGTGTGTGAAAATGTGTATAATAATATTTATTTCTTTATTAATATTTCTAACCAAATTTTTTTTAGAATTTCAACGATAATAATAAACTACTCTGATATAATCTTAAAATAGCTAGTTTGAATTTAATACTTTGATGATTTCAAAAATTATGAGTCCAATAATTTTTTACTTATGTGGTTTTGGGTTTTTTTATAATAAAACATTTTTAAAATAAAATTCACCACATCTTTTAGCCATTATAAAATCTTATAATCCATCAATAAGAATTGGAATTGGTTTTACTAACTTACTTGTTGAGTTTTTACTATCCTTATGAACTGTAAATTTATTATGTTTTTATATAAACTATTTTTTATTGAATTTGTAACCAAAACGTTTTTATATGTAAGAGATTATATTATCTTTAATATTATAGGTATTAATGATGTCACTTTAGAAAATATTAATCTCACTTGACCACCTATCTTTGAGGGATATAATTATGCATAATGGAGAGATATAAATAATTTTTTTATCAATACCCGTGTTGATGTTTTTGTTGCTTACTAGTGATTATAAGATACCGAAAAAGATAATTAATACATTTACTCATCAGTAATAGAATTATTTTTACCAGAGTTATGGTGTAAGGAATACTCTACATTGTTCCATAACTAGAAATATATAAAGTCAAATTTCTTCGTGTGAAGTAGCTAATAGTATTTGTAAAAATGTAGAAGAAAGCTAAATTGTAAATTATATAAAAATTTACACTATAAGAGCTATGATGAGAGACTAATATCATGTTTTTAATTTACTACCTTGAAAATTAGTAGAAAAAATGCATCCAATATTTATGATTACAATTAATAGCTTATATTCTCTATGATATAAGTATCTAATAGATGGAATTTCGGTTGAAAAGATAATAAAAATAAATAATAATGAATGGGACTCCAACATAACTTCATGGGATGATACAAGGAAGAATAAAATATTACATTAGATGAAATTTTTGGTTCTCTCAAGCAATAATATGGTTTATTGAAATGGTATCCACAAATATTAAATAGAAGAATGGAGATGTTTCATTTAAAATAACATATAATGATCCTGTAACAGATCAATCCACTAATATATTTATGAAATCCTCTATGAAAAATTTTTTTTGTTGGAAATGATTATATTTATTCTCAACTAACTATAATTGAGTATAAAATATTTATTGAAGTATGAATAAAATTATTAGAAATAAATGTCTTCAGTAGAGATATAGGAGAATTCATAAGGATAAAAATGTCATGAAATATGCTTCTGATGTATTATGATATGAATGAAAAAAGGTAGGACACATAAAACCTGATAGTAATAATCTAAGAAGGAATGATAAGAAGGATAAGAATATAGATAAAAATTATAAGAATTATTACATGAATAAAATCAAAAAGTGTTTGAATGATTCTGAAACATGGAGTGAAATTTAAGGAGACAGTTCATCTCATAATTCTTTAGACAATGAAAGTTATAGAATGAGAAATATTTGTTTATATTTAGTAATACCATAGGTTAATAATGTTTTATTGAAAAAGGTATGAACTTTGAAATTCCTTAAAAAATTAATTTATATGATACTTTCCCCTGAAAAAATGATGAGAGTAATTCTACATATTTGGAGGTATATTCTTCCTGAGATGGTGAGGATAATAACTTACATAACTTTGAATAAGTATGTATATTTCCAAAAAATCATGAAAATGAAAGTAGTTAAATTTCTAAAAATATGATAACTCCAAAGAATAATTTGTTAAGGAAAATTCATGAGTTTCTTTTATAAAAAATATATATAATATCTTTATAATATCTTTATTATTTTAATTTTGAAAAAGAACTCCTTTAAAAATATATTGAGAAATGAATTTCTGAGAAAAATAGTCTACATCTAATTTTTTAAAGCTTATTTCAAACTCTAATATAGTTGATGATAAACAATATTTGTAAAACTATTGTCTAGTATTTTAAGATTAAAAGTTTAAAAAAAATATAGCCTTTATTAAGGATAGAATCTATAAAATTTATAAACAAATTATAATTCATAATGTCATAAGAACAAT
Source organism: Viscum album (assembly GCA_963277665.1). Taxonomy (NCBI): domain Eukaryota; kingdom Viridiplantae; phylum Streptophyta; class Magnoliopsida; order Santalales; family Viscaceae; genus Viscum; species Viscum album. The sequence continues at coordinate 481,724,601 of OY728141.1, forward strand.
GGGTTCATTTCTAATAAAAAACCTATTTTAATAACTGATACTTTGTTCTAAAGAGTGCTCCATTTTTTAAAACATTTTAAAGTGGTTGAATATGGAAGGAAAAGTATTCTTTGAATAAAACTCAAACAATAATTTTTCATAAAGATTAAATTACTAATTAAATGAATGATTCCAAAAATAATAATGTTGAAAAAAATATGGTTTCCCAAAATCTTATTTTTTTCATAATACCAAACACAACAATGTTTATGTTTTGAATCCATATTATTTTTTCCTAAAATTAAATAAATTACCACCAATAAGTATATTTGGGACATGGATTGTGTTTGTTCCAAACATATGAATTTTATGAAATATTTCAATTAAGATGATCATAAAGGAAAATGGTGAAAAATTAACTTTTAGAGATAATTCACAATGAGAAATCATTGAGATATGAATCATTTTTATTCATAGAAAATATTTAATTTCAATTTTTAATTTTCTATAGGACATGAGAAAAACATTTTATGAATAAGAAAATTATGTTGTGGGTGTTATAATGTGAACCTCTTGAATAAAAACATACTATTAAGATTTATAAATATAATTTTCTTCTTTCTTCCAATAAGAATGAGAATGTTGAAACTTTATACTTATAAGACCCATAGACTCCTTCAATTACAAACAAAAATATTATATATACATTTTAAATTCATCAGAACTAAATAACCACTTGATGATAGTTTTAAAAAGCACCTTAGTTTTGATAGATTTGAATACATTAAACACATTCTAGAAATTATCAATGTTAAATGTTTTTTATATGAAATTCTTTTTTAATAATATCATTATATTAATTAACTATTTTTCATTGGAAGGGATACATATTTTTTAACCAGAATTTTTATTTTTCTAAAATACAATTTTTAAAATAAGTATTCTTCTAAAACAATATGTTTTCCAAAAACTTTTAGTTTTATAGTACCGTTAGTTTTACAATAAAATTTATTTTTATTTATCACCTTTTTGTTTTTTTATAATATTATGTTTTTAATTTCTTTTAAATTTTTAGGACTCAAATACATTTATAAAATTTATGGAGTTAAAAAAATTTATAAACATTTTCGGACTCATTTTTTTAGAAAATGTTTCATAATAATTTTTTTATAAAAATTTCTCTTAATGAAATATTTTACATAACACTTCCAAATAATTTTTTTTATAATTTTTCTAATAATTAGTTTCTATTAAAAATAAAAAATAATAGCAGGTTACTCGTACTAATGCAACATTTCTACAATGAATGTTATTTTAATTTTAATTTTTTCACATATTAATTATTTTGGTTTATAAATGTATTTCTTATTATTCATTTAGTTTTATAATAATATCTTAATCTAAAAACATATATGTTTTTCTAATTAGAATATTCTACAATCAGATAAATCTTTTCATAAATTGTTTTAACTATTCAGAATTATATTTATTATTATTGTTCAACTAAAACTAACTCATTAGACAAGATAAAGATTTATAATCTCAACCATTGAAATTTATGAATTTGAACCTTCATCTTCTACTCCTATATAAGGGTGGGTCACTTTAATTTTGACCTCGATTCTCAAAGATGATTTTTCATGACTCTTTCCACTCCTTTTAGTTATTAGTCCAATGTGTTTCCAATTTTCTAATTACTAGTAAAAGTCTCAGTATAATGTACAACACTAATGATTTTACAAAAAATGATGTTTTTTATGGAAATAAATGACGATAAAAATGGTGTGAAAAATATGATTATATTTTAAAAAGAGCTATCAAATTTCAATGTTTGGAAAATATTTGTATAAGAATTTGAATTTTATTATCCTGTGATAGTTAGGGAGTTTTATAACTTAATTGTTTTTGTTTTTTAATTGGATGAGGAAGAGGTTTCATTAACATTGTTTTTTAAAGTAAAACACATTATTTTGAACTTCTTACAGAGTTTCTAGAAGTTCCTTATCAGGGTGGGCCTTATCTCCCCTCTCAGAAATTACATGAAATCAGGGATGATTTATTACATCAAATTTTGATACATCATTGTCTTTGATGGTTGGGAAAGTAGAATGGGAATCACACTTAAAACTATATTCTACGATCATTACATTAGAGATACAAGGATATATTATTCCGAAAAGGGTGAAAAAGATACAAAAAATATTTCCATCATTTGTAATTTTGTTTTTTTATGAATATGAGAAAAATCCACTTGGTAAAATGTTTCCATTATAGAAGAATATTTCATAAAAATTCAATGAAATAATAGATTCTAATATTAAAATGTTTTATTAACAATTTTTATGTAACATTTATTAATTTTTTCAAGATCAGGAATCAAAATTTTCCAATAAGGAAAAATATTTCCCTAATAAATGAAGAGAAAATATAAAGAATGAAACATATTTTGATTCAATGATGAGAAAATTTTGGATAGAATGTAGTGAACAACAACTTATGTAGAACAGAAAAAAAGAAAAGTAAATTTATAATGAAAAGATAAGGGACAAAAAATCTCTACCAAAAAAGAAAAATAAGGTGAGGACATTGACATATGATGAGTTTAAAAAAGTCATGGCTCATAAGGATCAAATGAAATATTGTGATCTATAGTTTTCATGGAAAATTACGAGACTGAATCTCTAAAGACTCCACCAATTGACAAGTCAATAGAAGAATAGAAAATAAATATATAGGATAAAAATATTTCAAAACCTAAAATTATATAAAATTTAATGAAATATGATGAAAAATATTTAGAGAATACAATTGTATCAGTCTCTCATTTTTCAGTAGTGCAACCAGCTCAATAATCTAGAACCATATGTCATAATGAAAAGACTATTTCTAATTCTGGTCTAGAGATAATAGAGACTTCAGTTGTACCTTGTGTAGTACCAAAATATGGAGATACAAGTAAATAGAAAAATACTTATAAAGAAGATCAAGTTAAAATGTATATGATAGAATCTATCCATGTAGGTTTTAGAAGAATTTTGAGAAGGAAAAACCAAAATCTATTATGAAAAGTAGAAAAATAAATTTTAAAATTGAAGGCAAATTATAAAAATTATTTGGAAGAAAAATAAGAACAAGTGGAAGAACTTATGGAAGAAAATGAATAAGAATAAGAAGTGGGAGAAGAATAGAAAGAAATATAAACAGAATAAGGGATATGAAAAATACAGTACTTTGGAGTAATATTCATCATGAAAGTGGTTATCTTACGAGTCTGATAAGAATCTAGAATTAGAAGAATTAAATGAAGAAAATTCATTATCCAAAGTGAATGAAAAAGACCATAATTCTTGCATGAAGGTATCTGGAATTTTTTTTCTAGATAAAGAATATAATATCAGAAAATATTCAAAATATAAAAAGGATTATTGAAAAGGACAAGAAAAAAACTGAAGAAGAAGAAAGTCATTGTCCATTCAAGACCACATGTTTTAGACGTACAATCAGAATCATCAGACTCAGCTACAAAAGCCAAAATAAAAACATTCATTATATTTTCTCAAATCTCAAGTTGTTTTGTGACTCAATTCCATACCTTAAAAACATTGATAAAACATGAAAACAATTTAATAATTTAATGAATGAAAAATTAGATTAGCTAAATATTTTAACTGAGAATATTATCCCAAATAAAGCAGAAGAAAAAACTATCGAAATTTAAACAAAGAATCAACATAGATATATGAACCATATGGTTAGATAGTAAAAACATGTTAACAATTATATAATGGAACATGGTGATTATATTGTAAAAATTAATAAAGTTTCATCGACTTTTTTGGTTCTTTTAATAAAATATCATCTGATTTTTTATATTCAGTAATGTTTGTAGAAGAGTTTAGGAACATGAAAGATCATCATAATAAATAATTAAATGTTTATAAATATAAATCTCACAACATATAATTTTCTAAACTAATATTTGAAACATGAGAATATGAACAATTCCTTGTAAAAGAATAGAGTAAGAAGATAAGTTAAGAAGTTGAATGTTTTAAGGAAGAGGTTTGGAAGGAAGTAGTCATGGAGGATAAGATTTTGTATCTTGAGTCAACAGTCATAGAATCTTATATGAAACATGGTGATGTTAAAATGATTAAGGATATCATGGAAAATATTTTAAGGAATGAATAAACATTTTAATTTTAACACTTGATATTGATTTTTTGAAACATTTTCAAAAAAATGATTAACGTGATTGATTTTTTATTCAAATTAATTATGTCTAAATGTATTGAAATTTTGTTTTTATGTTTGAGATTTCTTTTATAACATGGATTATTAGTTAATTCACATAAAATTGTTTCACATTCTATCTGTTTCTAACATTTTAGGTCCTATAATTTCCTAATTATTTTTGAAAATAAAAAAGGGGGATATATCTTAAGAAGATATGTTTAAGGGTTATATTTTTAAATGTATTGAAATAACTAAGATTTTTTTTGGGAAAATATTTTAAAAAAAATTCATTATGAGGATATTGTTATTTTAAAGGTGATAAGCCAAGGTATCTATTTATACTTTAGATTTAATTTTAAAGAATATATAAACAATGGGTTATTTAAGATATGTTATTTATATTTTAGTTTTCTAAAAAGAAAATAGGGATTCATATATTTCAAAATTATAAGTTTATATTATATTTTTTTGTGTTTTGTTCTTTCTAAAAAGGGGGATATTATTGAGTTTTTTTTCTTTTTACTTTTGATTTCATTAGTTTTAGAAATAGTAAACACTTTGTTAAAACTTTATTTAAATATATTATATTTCCCGTGTTCTTTATTATGTTGTTGTATAAATAATTATTTTATATGAAACATATAAATAGTTCTAATATAAAATGAATAAAAAAATTTGTTTTTCAATAAAAAACATTAGACTGAAGGTGTGTCTGATTCATTGGAATGAATATTATTCTAACTAGTGGTTAGAATTTTTTGCATCATATTAGACTAAAAATATTCTTTTTCAGTGGACTCACATTGGGACCAATACATTATACTAACCTTTATCTAGTATTTCTAATTGACAATCAATAGTAACATCTATAAGAATATTTAATCTTTATAATCTGAATGATTTTGTATATATATATATCAAATAGAATAAAAAAATATCTTTTGAATTTTTATATACGAAACCATGTCATACAAATGATATTCAACACATTATTATAAATCATGGTCATGATCTATATAATTTGGTGCTGTAAAAGTGAAATTTTTCTGCAGCCTTTGTACCCAACTACAAAATATGAATTTTAGAGATCCACCTAAAAAGAAGAGTTCATTTTAATCTCTATAAGTTGATTTATATTCAACTGAAGTAATATAATTATCTCTATGTGTTAAAATCTCATTCTAAATATTAGTAATATTTTATATAGTTGGAGTTCTATCTAACCCTTGTGAGAATTGTTACTTATTTAGAACTATTTTTTTATATTTTTTGAATTTGACTGTGATACTAATTGATGGATTCTAGGGATATAAGGATGGAGATTATAATCCATCGAATCAAGTTATTTTTGGGCTCAGAAGACAAGGACACTAATCCATCAGATAGAGTAATTTTTTATTCTTGAAATACATAGCTGATACCAATCCATTTGATCAAGGGATTTTAGGGTATTGGATTATAAAGCCATAATGATCTATCAGATCGATGGATTTCCTAGTAAGGAAAGATATACCTTTTATAGTAAGTTCTAAAGGGGTAGATATATTTAGTCTATATTTTTTAATACCATTAATATTAAGGGAAAAGAGTAAATTCTTTTATTAAATTGTGATTGATTATTACTATTATAATCTTGTGTATTTTTATGTAGTATAAGATTTATTCTACTCTGTATGGGTATTAGAAAATTATTTCTATACATATCATTCTAACTAATTATTTTATCCATCCAAATCAAATTTTTATTCAAATAAAGAGCAAAAAAAACAAAAAAGAACAACCAAGACACCAAAATAACCAAGGGACCCCAGGAATTAGGAGGGTAAAAAATAGTGCAAGCTGAGTGCATCCCCTCTAACGAAATTAATACATTCGGGTTTCACACTGTTTATAGGGAGAAGACTGGTGGAGATGGAGCTCTGGTCCTCCAAGGAAGCCATGTGATATGCAACCTTATTACCCTCATTCTAGGTATGAGACACCTGGATGTTGGTTCCAAGTAAAGAGCGGCATTTCCTCACAATATAAGTGATAGACCAAGGCGGGGAAACTTTAACTATCAACGCATCGTAAAGGATCCTGGAATCAGTCTCTGCCTGGGTTAAATAAAGGTTCTCCTGCATGCAGAGGGAAAGCCGTGCATTGCCTTGGCCTCAGCCAAGAGGGGGTACCATTGCCAAAAAAGGAAGAAAACGCCATGACTGCCTCCCCCCTAGAGCCTCATACCACACCCCCTCCTCTCATCACCCCCAACATGCATGAACCGTCCGTGTTCATCTTGAGACCAGAGCCGGGGGGTTTCTAGCACACCCACATCCCATGCTGAACCAGGGAGGGGGTAGTGGAAGGGACACTAACCTAGAGAAATCTGGAAGAGGGGGCCTCCTGCAAGTACTTGAAGAGCGAAGCTAGGTCCAGCAAAAGAAAATGGGTCAGCGTGATAATGGACCTAACAGTGAGAACAAAGCCTTCATACCTTGCTTGATTTCTGGCTTCCCATAAGCTCAATCGTCCTGCACTGAAAATAACTGAATGAACTATTCTATCCTTTTCACTACTATCTATACCCTAGAACCATCTCTCCTCAAAGGATGTGATGTTCTGATCTTGGGAGGAGAGTTTCGTGAAACCCCCGAAGTAGTACCACCCAACAATAGCCTAATCCCCTGCAAAAAATAAGTGGTTGGTACTCTCCTCCCAACTAGTGGTACAACAAGGGCACTTGGAGGCCATGCTGATACCCAACCTTCTAATGTTCTCATCTGTAGCCAACATAGAGTTCCTTATGTGCCAAGTGAGAAAGTTAAACTTTGTTGGGATCTTATGGAACCACAAGGCTCTGATCCCCCCCCTCCTCATGAACCTTCCCATAGAACAACCTACAAAAATCGCTGCATGAAAAGACCCCTAAAGTAGCCAGGGAGAAGACACATTTGTCTGGGTCGCCGGTAAACTCAATGGACTTTAGAAGAGCCTGTTGATCACTATCCAGAATGGCCTTGGTAAAATTGGGATGTTGGGATGCTTCTCTAAGCGATATCATCGGAGCTGGGCAACCAGGGAAAGCTAAAACTGAGCCCGCCCAGTTCCTGTGCCAGAAGAGGAGGTCACCTAAGCAAGCTATCTAGTGGGAATGAAGATGAAGAGTCTGGACTAGGGGTATTTTTTCCCACAACGTAGAAGCATGGTCGCGGCAAACCTTGACACCTTCACCGCACAACATCCCCATGGACATTACCCAAAGAGATCGCTCCTCCAAAATTTACCAAGATAGCTTTCCATTCATGCATAGAATCGTGTTCTGGATGCTCTTCATGTTGATCCCACTGTCCTAGAAGGGCCACACCATCCAACCTGACACAACCCCTTGTCTCTTACCTTCAGACTTTGCGTCCCAGACAAAAATGCAAATAACTCTATCAATGTTGTTGATCACGCCTTGAGGGACGTTTGAGGCAGCCAAAGCATGGATGGGAATGGCAAACAACAAACTATTCACTAGATCTATACGACCTGCAAAAGACAGGAACCGATTTTTCAAGTTAAGGATGTGACTGGTGATTCTACAAACAACATGATCATAATCATTCATACGAAGAAGACCTGATGAAATGGTAGAACCTAGATATTCCATCGGAAAGGACACATGCTGCATGTCTAGACAGTTACACAGAGAGGACACCCACCCTTGAGAAATTTATTTTGAGATATAGATGCTGCTTTTGGAATTGTTGATGACTTTCCAGCTCCAGTAGCAATATTCTCCCAGAATTTCCTTGATCCCATGATCCACATCTCGACCACCATTGATTAAAATAAGCATGTCATCGGTGAACATCAGATGAGACACCATAAGTACATTCAGCTTCCTCCTGAAAGGATGAATTCACACTTGGGTTATTCCTCTGTTGATAAGCATGTAGAGAGTTTCCTGTTCCAGAATAAAAATTATAGAATAAAGAGGGTCTCCCTGCTGAAGACCTCTCGTAGCCTTGACGACACTGTGAATCTTCCCCCTGAATGAGACATCAAACCATGAGGAACTGAAGATCCTGAAAAGGTGGTCCACTGCCTTGGCTGAAAACACAATACCAGATAGAACTCTATTTATAAAACTCCATTCCAGCCTGTCAAAATCCTTGTTCATATCCAATTTGATCTCCATGTTGGATTCATGGGTTTTCAAATTTATGTCTCTAACAATCTCTAGGGTGATAGGAATTGCTCCTTGGATGGAGCGACCTTTCACAAAGTCGTGTTGCTCAACTGAAATTCCCCCAAAATAAAAGTGGACAACCTCTGATTAAGAACGCACGCAAGAATTTTGTAGGGGAATTTGCAGAGACGAACTGGTTTGTAGTGAGTGAGGGAAGAGGGGTCCTTGATATCGGGAATGAGCACAGGAGTTGTAGCACTTAATACCCAAGGTAGTCTCTCACCTCTGAAGAAGTCCTGAATAGCACTTATGATGTCCTACTTCACAACAACCCAAACCCCTCTGTCAAAAGAACCAAGAAAACCATCGGGACCGGGAGCGCTCTCCGGATTGAGCCGCTACATGGCTACATGTATTTCATCCTAACTAGGAATTGCCTCCAAGACCTCTTTGTCCCAGTTGGACACCATAGTGGAAATCGACTCCCACAACCCTACATTGCCCCTAGGATACCCGCTGGACATCCTTGGGTTGGGGCCAGCAAGCAAATCCTTGAAGAAAGTGAGCACCAAACTCCCAACTGTGTCACAATTATCTGTGTAGGATCCATCCTCAAGTACAATGTCAGGCGAGGATAGGCCCCTTCTCTATCTAATGCATTAATGAAAATAAGGAGGGTTTTTATCACCTTCCTTAAGCCATTTCACCCGGGAGTGGTCCCGAGCCATCCGTTCCTGTTTGAGAAGATCCTCAGCCCAACACATCTTTTTACCCGCATGTTATTCAAACAATGAAGCATACCATACCCTTTCAAGAGAAGATTCGAGACTTTCGATGCTCTGTTGAAGGCTTTCCAAGTCATGATCGGGTGGAGGTAATCCCCTGGACCACTCAAGTAGCCCATGTTTCAGCCTTCATAATTTGTTATGAAGAGCTTCCCATGTATTCCCTTGGATAGGAGCCTCCCATAATTCCTTCACAATCCCCTGATAGCCTTGGATCCACTACCAATATTGGTAGAATCTAAAGTACTCATGTATATCCTGCTTGGAAAACAGAGACACCAGAATAGGAGAATAGTCAGAAATACCTTGGACTAAATGCTTTACCATAGCCTCTGGAAAGGTGGTGATCGCCTTGTGGTTAGCCAAGCAGTGATCGATTGTACTCCAATAGTGCATTCATCCTGATTGGTTATTGCACCATGTATACCTGTCTCCAGAATAACCCAGGTCTAGGAGACCCTTTTCCTCTAAAAAGAGAGAAAAGTCCAGAGCTCCATGACGAGGTAAGACACCTATACCTTTCTTCTCCTCTAGGTCAAGGATGGCCTTAAATCCCCCACAACGTACCACATATGGTTCTCTGGTTCAAATGACCCAAGCCCCTACCACAGTCCTTTGTGGGACTAGGTATCTCAAATTCCATACACAAATGACACAAAGAAACTTACCCACCCTGACACTTTCATGGTGAGATATTGCTCTCTAGCCCCTATCAAATTAATCAAAACCTCCTTATTCCATAAGTACTAGATGTTCTTGTTAATTGGATCTACACGCAAGGAACCATGGAAACACACTTTGTGATTGAAATCCTTGATCTTATCCAGTTTTTTGTTTTTCCTCAACCACAACAACGATAGAAACCTTGTGTTTCTTAACTTTCGAATATATATGGTCTGACTTCACCCGAGCACCAAGGCCGTGAGAATTCCAAACTAATAGAGATAACATTAAAATATGAGGAACCAGACTTTGGCCACAGGATCATCGGTCTTCATATTGTGGGGATATTGGCTTCCCCTAAGGTGTATCAACTAGGACTAGGTGCACACTCCTGGACTCTGAACATTGGGAGCTGATGCTATAGATGACATGGGAACAGATGACACCACAGACCCCCCCTTCGCTATCTCACGGGGAGAGAGAGAGGATACGTTCTGCTCTACCAGCCCCTCCACAATGTCCGCAACAACGGTCCCTGAATAACACCCTGAAGCAGCGCTGATCTTGTCCTCCAAAACCGGCCTCACAAAGAAGAGGTACCTATGGCCTACTGTCCAAGGCTTCCTCCTCAACTGAAGCCTTCAAATAGGTGATCCGTAGAGGCGAACACTTCAATCTCACCTTCCTGGGGGGAGAAAGGGGGGTCGAGAGCCATTTCCAGAACCATTCAGCTGAGCACCCCTGGCCACGGAAGAGCAAACTGTCCACAAGGGAATCGAACAACAGAGGGGGGCCTCGACATTAAAAGAAACCATGTCCTGGCAAGGGGAGGCTAGGTCCCGGTAAGGGGGGCCCGAACAGCTACCGAAGAAACATCAGTCTCGCTCGGAAGGGTAGTCTCTCGACCTCCTGGGCTGATAGAATTTTAGTTCCCATGCAAAGAAACCCTTTGATCTGAATACGAACCACCCATCATATGATTCCAGAACTCCTTCCTAGAGTGACCCTGAAGGCCACAAGAATAATAGATCCTTGGGAACACGGGAAAGGAAACGTCATGCACCCAATCCACGACTTCCCTCACCTTCAAAGTTACCTTCTCAGGAGGCGGCGACGACATGCCCAACTCAACAAAAATTATAGGAACCAAGATGTCTTCAAAAGAGAGGGTGCGATCATCCGAACACAAGAACCCACCAAGAGAGTCCCCAATTTCTTTCAGAAGAGCGCCATTTTGAAAAGGTAAAGCCAAGCCAGGGATACCCAACCAAACCGAAGCACGAGGGTTTTCCTTTACCTTGTGAGCCTCCAAAAACCATGGGTCAAGACTGAAACTCCATCTCCCCAAATATCATAGGGCTTTGCACCATGCAGAAATGAAATCTGGCTCCGAATCCAGCACCAAGAAAAAAGAGAGACGATGAATCACGGATAGACGCACCTAACCCAGCAAACCCCACGAACCCACGAAACGTTTGAATGCCTGCAAGTAAGGTTTCTCCACCCCAAAGCGAGCAATTAGGGTCCACTGGAGACATATATTTGCCTTTGTAAACGCCGCTGGTGGGACCTCCAAAGAAACGTCAGTGCCGTCCCTGGAGACCGCCGTAGAGAACGGCCACATTTTTGTGAAACAACTCTTCACTTAGGACAAACCACATAGGACCTCACGAAAGGATGCCTACTGATGAGACATAGCACCATCGGGGAGCTCCAAGATCCAGGCAGAGACAGACGCACCGGGATCGAAGACTGGAGGAGTCGAGATTGCCACCTGAGACTCACCGACCGGGGGAGCAACAGGTGGTAACTTTTGAAAAAATGCTAGCGCATGAGGCACGTTCTTTTGAGCCATTCAAAAAAAACCTATCCTTAATAACTATTTTATCATTTTTTATGTGATACAAACAAAAAACAATGACATAATTGGAAAATATCTAGTTCTGATTTAATACTATGATCATCAGCGAATGTATGAGTCTAGTTTGTTTCACATAAGAGGTTTTTTATTTTTTAGTTCAAAATTCAAAAACCACAATTCACTCCCTCTTATAGAAATCATAAACTCTTATAGTTCAGCAAGATATCTATAAAAAATCATTTAAAAAGTTTGATATAATTAAATAAGTACACGGATGGTGTGATCTACCTGTTAATACTGAAAATTATTTTATTATCTTCTTTCCATCCCAAAAAATATTATTTTTAGTACTCAAAACCATCAGAGGGGGAAGTATATAGTAAATGAGAAGACCATAACTGTGAAAGAATCTAATAACATATCTAAAAGGTATAGTCCATGGACTAGAAATAATTAGTGGTAATAACACATAAAAAATGATTTAAAATTCATAAAATATGTGTGAATGTGAAAAGATATCATTTTTACCATTGGAAGTGATGGATATCTCAAAATTAATAGAGTAGGTTCATTTTTTTATTTATAAATGGAATGATAAAATACAAAGAGAGTTTTTTATTGATGGATTGAACCAAAATTTACTATGGGTTTTATAGCCCTATGATGATGGAAATGTTGTGGTTCTAAACTATGAAGGATTATTAGATAATAATTTTGAAGATGTAAAATATTTGACAACATGATAGTGGTCTAAAGGAAACTTATTTCAAGTGGGTGATGCTGGGAACTCATGTTATCTATACATGAAAATGGGAAATGAATTTTGGCATCATAGACTAAGAAATATTTGAAAAAATATGAATGTGATCACTCAAGGAGACAATGTTTGTGATCTTCTTCACTAAAAATAGAAAGATATTGTTTGTGATAAAAAAACTAAAATTTATAAGATCGTTATCAATTCATTGAACAACTTGGAGATTAACTATATGAAATTAATAGAGACCATTCATATGAATCTGAATAGTCCAATGATCAAGCAATCAATAAATGTAAATAAGTATTTTATCATTTTCATTTATTATACCTCTCAGATATATTTTTTCTAATTTTTATGTAACAAAATTTAAAGGGTTTAGAAAATATTAGAAGTTTCCTTTGAAGTTCAAAAAAAGAGTGTTGTTATTTTATTAAGAAAAAATGTATAGATAATGGAACCAGTGACAAAAATAGAACATTTTAATAATATATTGAAAAAAATTAAGTTCACATGATCTCAGTGAAACATAAACCCCACAGAATGATAGTGAGGCTGAACATAAGAATTTTTTTTTGGTAGATATAGATCATTGAATGTTAGTCAAGAATAATACTTCTCATTTTATTTTAAGAAATAATGTTCATAGAACAGATCATATCCATTACTATTATTTTAGCATCACTAACCTGAATATGTCCTGATATAAGAATTATTATAAAAATTAACCAATATTGGAGTACCTTTTGTGGTTTTGTATCCATTATGTTATCAAGATAAATTGTGAGAATCTAAGAGATTTTTGAGAATCAAGGATTTTATGGAATCTATCTTAGATATCCAATAAATGGAAGAGTTTATTACTATATAAAAAATTATATAAAAAATATAATTGATTATTCTCTTGTATTAGTGTTGGAACAATCACAATATAAAATATCTCACAATGATTCATATTCCAGTAGTGATGTTGATTCAGTTTCTATTGAATAATTTGAAGAAATTCAAGACAGAAAAGTAAGTTTTCAAGTTATACTGGTTGGAGACAAATAATTATAAATTTCAAGTGATGTGGAAAAAATTAATTCTACTCATCTAAGTATGAGAAAGAAATTTCTTGTTTAAAAAAGCATTAGTGGTCATGGAAAATATGTAACACCCCATTATTTTGTGATAATTTTCACTACAAATAAATTTTTATTTCTTCAAAAGCATACAATTCACGCAACCATAAGTCTAAATGAAACATAACATAATATATCATTCTAAACAATCCATTAATATTTTTATTAATATGAATGACCACCTTTTAGAAATATGTATAAATGGTTTAGATAAAGAAAATTTATTTAAAATCAAGTACTCATGGTTTAATAAAGACATTATATGTTCTAAAAATACATTTTTCATGGGAAATGGTTTCTATAAATTTATACGAGAAATAATATAAATTTTTTCCACTTATATTATTCTTAAAAAAAAATTACTTGATCTTTATAATAAACATGTTAATATTATCTTGGAATGAATTTTTTTTGACAATTTTATGAAAAGTGTAATTTTTCAATGAATAGTGAGCAATACTTATTTTTATTTAAATGTATTTTTACATTAAAATAATTTAAGATGATAATATATTATTAATAATTTTTTTCATTGGAATCATTTTTATATGGATTTTGGTTTTGATAAATTGAGTCCTCAAGAAAATATTTTTTCTTGAAATTCATTTTCCATCATGTATTGTGAGTTAATTTTAAATTAAATTTTAAAAATTATATATATATATATATATATTGGTAAAATGGATTATATATTTATAATTATCATTTAATAACTATTTAATGTCACCAATGTCATTTTTCTTCATAACTAATAGTAAAAATAGTAAAAAAACCCAGCACGGTTTTGGTTAATATGGTTTTAGTGAGGGTTAAAACATGAGATAAGTGTAAAATTTCCAATTAAACATGTATAAAACCAATTTTATGGACACATGTTAAACTCATAATATCCCACAATCAATAATATAACCATTTTAATGCATTTGGACATATTATGACTTTATAATATGTTATTGTTTCACGAAATTCCAACCATGTCCTCTCCCCCACTTATAAAAGGACACCATTCATTTCTCTTCTTTACAAAACATTAAGAATTAAATATCAACCAAAACCTACCCAAAAATGTTATCACATTCCCTATACATTATTTAATGGTTATGGTCTTCCCAAAACAAGGAATGTGGGGTCTTTAAGAGGAAATCATGAGGAGTTTATTCAAAGAAGATGTAATCTCCTTAACTGACCACGTTCTTTTTTCAATAGTTTTGTTACCTCCAAATAATTTACAGTATCCATTATAAAATAATAAATTAAGTATTTTAAAAAATTATTATATTTTATTATTATTATGTAACAACTAATATCCACCGTTATTTTGTCAAATGGGAAGTGAAAATATCAATTGTACATACATGTGGACTACCTCCTTCACAAAGCTAGACAATTAATTTTACACAACCATATTTAATGGATGGTTATTTTTTATTGGATTAATATTTAAACTTGATATTTATGAAATAATCAGTCTTTCCAAATTATAAAATAATATCTTACCTCTTACCTTTTAATATGTTGGAAAATTTCATCCTCTCTCGTGCTTACATATAGATTTCCACATCCATAAAGTGATATGATAAATTTTTCACATTCAATATACATGGATGGTAATAAGAAATTATTTAAAGAATATATATTATATATATGAAAAAAATTAATCTGGTAAAGTAATTTATTATTTATCATTCTTTTAATCTATCCGTCAATAAGTGAAGACAACGTTCATGCATATATACAATTTATCGTCTCAATGAATATTGTGATTCATTTTTCTATATCAATATTTTATGAATGAATATAAATATATATACATATATATAATGAGAATATTTGATATTTATATCATGATGAAAATTATGGAGATGATTTAACCACTATCAAAGTATATGTTCTAGAACTACAAAACCAAAATCATTATGAAAACCAGAATAGTTAACACCAAAAAACAATGATTTTAATTAATAATTATGAGTAATTTTTTATTAATTTTGATTATTATATAATATATGATATTATAACAATCTAAATTATTTTTTTATACAAATATAAAAAATAAAAATTTATTATACAGTATTTTATAGCTCTTTGAAAGAAAATTGAACTTACGGTAAGGGATTTAAACCTCAATCTCATTTTATTTGGGATTGTTTAAACTTGAATTTGCAATGAGTAAATTTTATGATCCTTATTTGATAAATATATTTAATTATTCTTATACTCTAATTATTTCTATTTAATACATATTTTCATTACCTTTATGTCAAATTATGTACACAAGAGACCAATAAAATGTTTTTAAGAGAACCGACTTTATTTCATTCTTTGGTGGAAACCCTTTTTTCTTCAAAGATCATGTTTTATAAAAATGTTTTAAATGTTTATTTAATATTATGCTACTATTTTTAATTTAATTTTTATGAATAATTTTAATTTAACAATTTATTTTTAGAAATAGAATATTCTTATCATTTTCCAAATAAGGTACTTTTGACTTTTTACCAAAAATGTGAATGGAATTTTTTTTACTAATATTGAATGAAGATTTTTTTCCATCATGGATACTCAATTACTTGGCGATTCATATAACATTTTATGTGGTTATATTAAAATAATTGTTTTTTTCATTAATATTTTGGAAAATATAGAATTTTAAATAAGGGATTTGAAGGTGAAAAGCTTATTTTCCTCAGTAATGTTCAATGCGATCTAATAAATAAATTTTCATCTATGAGGGAATAGATTGTTGTTACACATGATTTAATAGGTATATAACCATTTTTGAAACTTAATTACATTATTTAGATGGATTGCGATGATTATTATTTAAGGATGAATCCATAAAACTTGTTTCATTCCTATGGGTTAATTATATTATGATGAAAACAATTTAAATTACATGAGTTATGAAATTATTATAGTGATACAAGGATTGGAACCCAATTTCATTTTTGTGGGTTATGAAATTATGAATGTTTTATGATATTGTGGAAAAAATATGTTTGATTTTCAATATGTGAATGGTGGGCCTAGAATTATATATCCCTCCAATGCATTGGATAAAGAAGGATATATCATAATATAATAGGGGCAAGAATGGGGAATGAACCCACTTCATTTAGAAATTATATCGTCTATGATATTTTTGAGTGTAAACCTTGACAGAGGATATGATGGTTTGGGTAGTGAAACCAATACACAATTATAGTCTGGATGTGATCCCGGACTACTAAGGAAATTACTTTATATACTAATTTTTGTTCCAAAAACGTATATATTATGCCAATGTTATGATATCATGGATAAATTTATTTAATTTATTTATGATTAATGTCTTAGGAACTTCAATGTTTTAATATATGATTCATGTTTATTATGTATAAAATATCAGGTATGGTTTTCAAATGTTTAGCTCTTATTCTCGTACCCTTATTTTCATGTTATTCTTCAGTGATCATTGATATATCATATTTTTATCACTAATAAGAAACTATGCTCAACCATTCTTAGGTATAATATACCAAGATTATAGTGAATGATGTTTAGTATGATATATTTAAGAAGGTTTCAAATTGTGAATAACTGATTGGGAGATTATATAATTCACTTATGAACTTGTTGTTTGTGTATCAATGTTTTAAAATATAGTATACCTATATGATTCACGCATGGATCATAATTTTATATATTTAATATTAATATAATAATATGTGATACTTATGTATAGAAAATATGGGTCACTATATTTGGTTTTAGAGAAAGGTTTAGTAAACCATAAAAACTATGATGAGAAAACTTTAGTGAATACCCTTTGAACACTTCTATGTATAGTTGAATGTATTAGGTTATGATCAAGAAAGAAATATTATTTTCATTGAAAACAACTGTGTACGGATACTAAAAGTGGGTGTAGTTTCTAAAGAGATTCATATCGGGGTAATAACTTCAAAAATAGTTGGTTGAGAATATCCATATCATTGATATGGTGAAAAATGAGTGAACCATTACTACCCACCTAGTTTGAAACTCCGGGGTGATATTTTTAGGTTATTCATATTTTCATAACAAACAATTTTGAAAGATTTAATTATATAATTACCATGAATGAGATTGGTAAGCCTAAAGGTTTAATTAATTTATAATATGGTGTCTTTATATAGATATCCAATGAATTATATTTCAGGATTGATCACATTGAAAAATAATTCTTGATGGAATATTTAACCCTTTTTTATTTAATATTGTATTGAAGATAGAATGAAAATGTTGAGGTTGTTATAGTTATACTCAAATATTAAAGTACCCTAATTGGAATAATTTATATAAATTATTGTATATCATAAAATGTATTAATGAATGTTACATCGTATCCTCACAGATAAGATGTTGAATTCGTAGTGAAAAATTTTAATGGTATCATCAATTCATCATAATTCTATTATTATTTTACAATTTTAGTTTGTGGGAATTTTATTCCTATAAATATCATCATTCTATCTTTGGTTTAATTTTATGTTATCTTATTCATGGATTATATTTCTATACATAATGACCACATAAATTTATGAATAAGTTAAATAATATTTTATATTCCAATATAACATATGACCGTCTATTAAAGTGATTATATATATGAAATTACAATGGAAATCACATAAATTATATGGGTCTTGGTTCCTAATAAAAATTTATGTTTATCTCATATTGTTGGGGAGAATCTAAAAATTAAGGATAAACCCAGGGTATGATATTTTTTATATTTTTATAGAAGAGTTTCCGAGTCTTAATATTAAATAATATGTAGTGTTTTAAATAGAACACACATCAGGTGGTATAAATATTTAAAATACTTAATATATAATGTAACCAGTTGATTTTAAATAATTGAAGAAGAAACTAAAAGAGAATAATGAAGATGAATTCATTTATCCAAGAGAATCACCATGGGGTGAACATTTTATTTTTTTTCAGAATAAATATGGATCAATGAAACTTTTCATTGAATATAAAGTACATAATAAGATCACTATTAAGAACAAGTATCATATACACAATATTGATGGGTTGTTTTATCAACTATGAAGAGCTCATTACTTTTCCAAAATTGTCCTCTATTCAGGATATCATCAATTGAGGGTCAAGAAAGAGGATATACCAAAGGCAATATTCCATAAAATGTATGAAATTGTTAATTTATAGTGAATCCATTTGGTCTTACTAATGATTCCACTATCTACATGTATTTACTAAATAGAGTCTTTATATATTACCTTGATAATTTTCTTTGACATTATAGATGATTTATTATATTTTCATTATGAAAGGAGGAGCATTAATATCATTTGATGATTGTACTAAAGACCCTACGGAAGGAGAATTTGTATTCAAAATTTAATTTTTTTATTAATTTTGGATATAAAATGTTTTAATTTATAGAAAATATAATCTCAAGAGCGGTTATATATATAGATCAATGAAGGATGAATTTTATTTAATGGTATCCAAGACCAACCACTATGAATGAGATTCATAGTTCTCTTGGTTTTCCTAGAGATTATCAATGCATTGTGGAGAAATAATCACTACTATCAAAAACCACTCACTAAGTTAACTCAAAGGAAACCATGTTACTTTAGAGAGTGGAATGTAAGTAAAATTTCAAGGAACTAAAGAGAGTGTTATTAAAAACAATTATATTAACACTACTCTATATTAGAGAATGGTTTATAATATTTAAGGATTCATTAAAGATGGGACTGGGATGCATCCTCAGGCCGAATTATATGGAGATTACTCATGCATTACTAAAATTGAGTGTATATAAGAAAAATTACCCACCTAAATATTTGGTGTTACCTGTAGTAATATTTTTCAATCAAAATTTGGAGTTATGAAATTTATAGATAGTGGTATAATACATAAAATATTTGTAAAAATTTAACGTTTATAATCACTAAGAAATAAATGAAAATTTTCTAAAGAATATTTTTGGAGTTGATTAAATATTATTATTTAACAATACATTACTACCCTGGGAAATACAACAAGGTGAAGATTCTATTACTCTAAAGGATCTTTCTAGATTATCTATGACTAGGATCACAAATTTTCCAAAATTATAGGATTTTGAAAGGTTGATCTAGAGATATTAATGTAAGGGGATAAATCTTATCGTTCTCAAATGACTGTTATATGATCTATCTATGTGAGTATTAAAGTGTCGTAAATGGAAGATGTACAACTATAGAAGAATGTGAGATATGATTCTGATTTTAACCTTGATCTTCTATTGAAGGATACGTTTTTGGAACTATGTATATGTCTTAGAAATACTTTACTTATATAATAAGCTATTTTATAAATCTCATTGTTTGTGATTATTTATTTTTCAAAGAATTATGAATACTTATAGAGATATAAAAGAGTATTTCTGGTGGGAAAACATGAAAATAGGTATTTCAATGTATGTATCATGGTGTTTGGTAAGTCATTCAGTAAATTTTAAGAGATAAAAGTATAAGTATATGATAAAACCATTATACATACAATAAATAAAATAGAAACAAATCACTATATATTTTTTCATTACACTCTAAAAAATTTCTAAATATCATAGTGCTCTTTGGGTTATAGTTTCTCATCATAGTATGTAAGAAGAGTTTATTTTTATTGAGAATATTTCCCTATTTTTCATTTTACAAAAATATAAGTTAATTTAGTGGTATGTTTTCATGATTTTCAATAATATATTGTATCTTATCAGGAATCTAGGTTTACCTTGAAGTTCTGGTGAATTATTCAGTTGGATTTGGACACCTTTTTGAGTTTCAGTACTTATTTTCATTCCCAATATTATTTCCAATATTTACTAACCATTTAAACCCTATATTGTAAGTTGTGGAGGATTTAAATAGATTTTAATGTTGACATGGATCAACACCTTCTTCTGGTCAATTTTTCATACAATAATAGCTTTAACTCGATAATTCAGATGGATTATTACGAATTCATCTATAGAAAAAAGTGTAGAAATACAATGTTTTGTGATGAATTTGTTGAAATAAATATATTAGTACCTAATCAATATAAAGATATGAAATATCATGTCTTATATATTTTGCAACAGATTATGATATCTTAGAGTTTATAGAAAATATACATTGGAAATTTTCAGTGCAAAATGTAATTTGATATAAGTTATAGGTTATTCAAATGAATTTATCCACTGATGAAAGTTATGATATCTAAAAAGAAGTTAAAATTGAGACAAAGGTATATTGGCCCCATTGAAATTATTGATCAAGTAGAGAGAGTAACATATTTCTTTGCACTTTCACTGAACATCTCTCTAGTTCATGATGTGTTCCATGTATCTAACTAGGGAATGCATATCCCTAATACAATACATTTACTAAAAATAGATATTTTACCACTTCTTTATGGACATTTATATGAATAAAAACCTATATAAATATTCATCATAGATTTAATTTGTTGTGGAATAGGACTACTCACCTGCTTAATGTTCTCTAGAGGAATTATAATTCAAAAGAAGTTATATGGGAACTTGTGGATGTGATGAAATGGATATATCCTCTATTTTTGGTAAAAGAGTAATATAATTTCATGGTTTAAATTCATTTTAATAAATTATAATGTAATACACTGATATTTTATGATATTACCCCCTTCAAATTAATATTAATTTCTTTAAAATATGAGGTACACACAACCCCAAGTCTAAATGAACCATAATATAATATAACATTAAAACCTAATAGTAAAATTTATAGTATGAATATGAATAAAAAAATATTGAAAATTTGAATATATATTTTATAGAAATAGATTATATTTATATATAATAAATTATTTTTTAATAAGTTCATTATACACTATAAAATTTATTTTTAATAAAAATGGCCATTATTACTTTTTGTGAGCAAGAAATATAACTATATTTTTTATAAATTATTTAAATTTATTCTATAATATGAACAAATTTTTTAAAATAACATGGTATAAATTATATAATAATGAATTTTTTACAATTTTTTTTAATATTAAAATCATTCTTTAAATAGTAAAAAATACTGGTTTTTATTAAAAACAATCATTTTTTAAATAGTTTACAAATTTCCATATTTTAAAAAGGATTTAGAAGTAATATTAGTTAATTTCAATAATAATAATACAATTTTTTTATTTGTAAATAATTTTATAAGTATTTTAGAATAAATAATTTTTATACTTCTGTGAACATTTTTTCTTGAAAATCTTTTTCATTATGTATTGGGATTTTATATTAAAAGTTATTTCTATCAGTTTTAGAGTTTCAATTTGATAAAATGGAATAAAATTTTTTATAAAATTTTACAAGACTTTTAATGATATAATCTTTATTTATCCTCATAATTAGCAGGAAAAATATTAAAACTAGTAAAACATTACCACCATGGTTAAGGTTAAAACTAATTTTTCCTGGGGGGGTTAACCAATATATAGTAGCAAATTTCCTAATTGAACATGTATAAATCCTATTCAATGTAAATATTTTGACCAAATGCTGTACATTCTTCAATATTATGTCCATTTGGAAAAACATTCATTAGTTTGAATTTATTATATTTTATTGTTTTCTGAAATTCCAAGTGTTTCCTCTCCTCCGCTTCAAAAAGGACAAAAATGATTTTTATTATTTAAAGTAATTTGAGCCTTATATATTAACCAAATCCAATTTTTGTTTCAATTACCTATATATGATTAATTTTTTTTTTCGAAAAGACCAACCATATAGTCTTTATGGTGAGATCTAGTGGAGTTGTTTCGAAGAAGGGGTAATCACCTTAATTGATCCCATTCTTTTTTTACTTCCTCTTTTAACAGCTCTAAATATATTGTATTCATAATGAAATACTAAATTTAATATCTTAAATACAACTAATTTTTATTATAATTTGGTATCCACCAATATCCACCTCTACTCCATCAAATGGGAAGTGAATGTATTTATCATGTGTATGTGCGAACTACCACCTTCACATAATGATTCAAATAATTTTCCATCACCATCATTCATGGATAGTTTTTTTATAGGGTTTAATATTTATAGGTTATATTTATTAAATAATTATTCCTATAAAGTTATAAATTCATATATTAACTCTTAACTTGCAATTATTTTGATAATGATAACTTTGCTCATGCGTTAGTGTGGATAACCACATCAATGAACATATATGAATCATTATTAATTTTTATTTACATGGATGGTAATAAGGATATATTTAATGAATATATATGATATATATATTATATAATAATTAGTTTTGAATGGTTAATTAATATTTATCTTTCCCTCGTTTCATCTATCATTAATTGAATACAACATTCATGAGCATGCATTATTTAGAGTCTCCATAAATGGTGTAATCCATTATTCCATCCCTTTGTTTTATGAATAAAAAAATATAATTAGTATATATTATTTTTATATCATGATTAAAACTATAAAAATTATGGAACCATTATCAATATATAATTACCAGGACTGCTGAACCAAAATAGTTTTAAAAATTGAGACAATTAACACCATGAAATGATGATTTTAATAAGGAATTATTAATAAATTGGTGATTAAAAATTATAAGGTTATTAAATATGATATTATAACTATTTAAATTATTATTTTATAGAATTATAATAAATTTAACTTTATTATACGGTTTTTTTGAGTTCTCTTAAATAAATTGGAACTTGAGTTAATGGATTTACATCTCAATCCCATATTATTTGTGATTGTCTATGATTTAATTTCAATGGTGGAAATTTTATGATACATATCTAATAAATACCATAAATCATTCTTATAATCTGTTTATTCATCTGGAATTCATGATTTCCTTTCATTTTCCTCACTTTATGTCCCCAAGAGACCAAAATAGCTTTTTAACAAAAACAGAATTTTACTCTCTCTTTGATTTAAAATCCATTTTCATTCAAGATAAAGTATAATAAAAATGTTTTGATGAATGTTTTAATTGAATCCTATGATATTTAAATCCATTTTTACCCATTATTTATTTATTTTGAAATCGGTTAAATGTAATATTTTTTTTTGTTTTTCAAATTTGGTTCTTTTGAATTTATACCAAAAATGTGAAAAATGACATTCATTACACACATGGTATGAAATTAATTTCATTATTTTCTTAACCAATGAATGATTTCAAACGTCATTTTCATGTTTCCATGTTCCATTTAAAATATTATTTTTCCTAAATATTTGTAAAAATCATATATTTTAAATAAGTGATTTTAGAGAGAAAATTTCATTTTCCTTATGAAATGTTCCAATTAACTTTTAAAAGAAATTTTATATATGATGAAGTAATTTCATATTATTTATAAGTTACTAGGGATATGATGCATTAAAAAATATCAACTTCTATTCTATTTATGTCTTGTGATGATGATTATATAATGATGATTCTATGAAACATTTTTCTTTCACGTGGGTTAGTTATGTTATTATGAAACCTCTATAAACCCCCTTAATTTTAAATGGGTAATGAAACGATTCTATGATAAATTTTTTCTGAAACTCATTTAATTTATATTAGTTATGAAATTATGAATGTTTTATTATCTTTTGGAACACATATGTATGATTTTCATTATTTTTAAGTTGGGTGTGGAATTTTATATCCCTATAATGAATTTGGAAAAGATGGATATATAATGGGATAATAAGGAGTATAATGGATAGTGAACCCTTTTTATAGTGGCATTGTGTTTACTCTTATAGTAATGAGAGTTAACCTTAACTAAGGATAAAATGGTTTTAGGGGTGAACCCAATCCACATTTACATTCTAGTTTGTGACCCTTGACTACTAAGGAAATGATTTTCTATAATTCTGTGTATTGCACAAAATTAGGTCTTATGGTAATGTTATTCTCTCATAGTTCATGTTATTTTATTCCTTTATGATTTCTATATTATTAACTACAAAAAATAATCTAATTATTCAATTTTATGATCTATGATATTATGGTTTTTTTATATGTCAATATCATGTTCTCATAACCATATATTCTTCTGATGTTTATGGGATCATTGATTTGATAATTTTTACTATTACTGATCATCTTAGCTCACCCATTCTTAAGTTTCCTTTCCCATTGTTTTAGAGAAAATATTATGTATGATGTGTTTATGAATGTTTTTAGTTATAAATAACATAATGGGAGATGATGTTGTTCAATTTTGAACTAGTTTTTTATATATTCATGTCTCATGGACACTCGACCTATATGATTATATTGTGGATCATAATGTTATGCATTGAATATTAATCTAATAATATGTATTATATGTTTATCAAAATTTATTTTCATTATACCACATATTCCAACAAGGAGGACTATGAAGATAAAAATTTATACCTTTTTATTTTATTCTTAAACTTGAGATAATGAATAATATAACAATAATCAAGAATGGATTGATTCTATGTTTTATGAACTTGTTCAAATAGAAACGAATAATACTTTAGAGTTGTTTCCTAGATATAAATCAATGTATAACACTAATACAAAGTGAGTGTTCCAAAAAAATTGAATAATAAAGGGGAAATGTTAAGAAAAAATGCTAGATTGGTTTGAAAATGTTATTCCCAAGTTGAAGGAGTGGATTAAAATTATACATTTTCACCATTTACAAGGATTTAAGATAAAATAATATTTCTTGTTATTACTATAAAATGTAAATGAAATATTTTTTAAATGGATGTCAGGTAAACAATCCTCAGTGGTCAATTGGAAGAGAAAGTGTTTATTGATGAATCCTATGGTATATTTTTGATAAAATCTAAGAATAAATCACTCATGTTTAAAATTTGATTTATATGGTTTGAAAACATCCACAATATTATGGTATTCCCTTATTTATAACTTCTTTAAGAGTTTGAAATTCAAAAAAGGGATAGTGGAAAAATATTCTAAAAATTAATGATGAAAAATAAGTATCTATTATTATTATTGTTTTTATATATGAAATCATATTTTTTATTAATAATGAATAATTTTGTGAATTTTTTTAAAGGAAGTAAAGGATTAATTTTAGATGTCTATTTTTGGATAAATTTAATATTTTCATCGTTTATATATTTATTAGAAGTGAGATTTAATTTTTCATTCTCAAGAAATGTTTTATAAGGATATTCATAAAATATTTGGTATTGGGGATTCAAATATAGTTTCTACAACAATTTTATTAGTAACTATTTTTTCCAATGATTGATGATAAAAGGATATAGATCCAAGGGGATTCAAAAAGTTAATTGGTAGTTTAGTATACTTACAATATTTGTGAACATATATTTTTTATGTTGTTACTCATTGTGATTGGTATAAAAGATCACCAAAATAGTCCCATTTTAGTATGGGATGGAGGATTCTCATATATGGCAATGTAGAATAAGATTTTGGTTTGATAGATTATTGAAAAGTAAATATTTATCTATTTAGTTAAATAAAAACATATTAGGATTGTTGTGTTGATAACATTAGGCCTATATCCCAGGAATATTTTTATATTAGATAAAGTTTTGTTTTTTAAAAGTATATAGATAAAATTTATATTAAAACAATCATTCCCAAAGAAAAACATGTGGCTAAAAATTGTTCCCTGAATTAGTAAATGTGGATAATGAAATGATTTGTAAATATAAAAATTAAAGTGGTGTTTCTGTTTCCCTTGCGATACAATAATCAAAGTACAATTAATTTACTAAATAATCAAGTTCATCATTAATAAAGAAAGAAAATCGATTTCATGTATAATTAATTCATGAATTTTGTGGTGATAGATGAAACACCCCAAGATTTCATAGTACATTATCTCATTAAGGTAATTCAATAGCATTCACTACACGCAACACTCAGTTTGAGCACACCACAACTTACTAAAATAACCGTTCAAAAAGAGGTTATGAATAATATTAAATGAATTTTGAATATTAGAAATATTATATAATTTTAACAACCATATTATTTGTTTCTAGAACATAATATAAGAACAAATTAATTTTTTCAGATAAAATAATTATTTTTCAAAAATATTCAATTTTACCATTTTTTAATGGAAAATCCTTTTTGAAACCAATATTTGACACTTTTATATATTAAATTTTATGAAATTAAATTCATTTTTAGAATCATGACATAAAATTTTAGTGTGGATAGATTTTTGGTACTTTTCTAATAACTTTTATATTTTGATGAATACTAAAAAAATACTAAATTTTAATTGAAAAAACATTTTTAATTAAAATAAATTACAGTGTTAAATTATACATTTGAATGGTTTTTAATTATAATTAGATTATATTTTTATCATTTAATCTAATTTTAGTCATTTAAATTAATTTTAATTTGAAATTGGACACAATCAAGTGCAAATATTTTAATAGTTATTATTTCTTAAAAACATGCTATTTGTTTAAAAAACGGGAAATAATTTAAAATTAATTTCAGCCACCTATGTGTTTTTAATTAGGAAAAATTGATTCCATATATGGAATCAGGTGGTAAAATTTGTTTAAATAGGTAACTTTTAATTTTAGACATTATGAATATTTACTTCAGTAAATATTTTATTTACCATGGTTAAAGGGGTAAATCCAGTAAATAAGGGTACAAAATATTATAATACTAATAAAATACCCTAACATGTGTACTATTTCTATTTTTGATACATATATAACCATGGTAATCCTTGGGTCTATTTTGGGACCCCATGGAGACACTTGAGACTGATAATGATAGTTTATATTAATTAATATAAAGTAATGACAAAAATAACAAAAACATATATCTTTAAGTAAAAAAATTTTTACAAGGGGTTATATAAGTTATCTCTTAAACTATAAATATTAATTATAAAATTAGACATATTTTCTATATAATGGTGTTTATTTATAATTATTAGACTTTAAATATTTTAATTTATTAATGACACAATGATGATGCAATAATTACCTTATTAATGAAATATTTAAATAATTGATATTATAAATATCCAAATAAATGTAAATTGAGACTTATGATGAAATAAACTAATTTAAATGGTTAATATTTCATTTTACAGTTGGTTAAATAAATTTTATTCAAAGTGATAAAGTTATTATGGCTTTCAAAAAAATCAAATACTTAATAGTGTCAAAATTTGCATAATTGAGTTTTTAAACCAAATATTATATTGTGAATTGATATAATATTCATAAATATTTAAAGTTCTGAAAAAGGACATAGATAAGGATATATATATTAATAATTAACCACATGGTGTTCTCTTGTCTTGTTATAGAAATATTATTAACCATATAATATAAAAATACAAAGAGACATGGTAAATGTCAAACTATTTATCTAAGAGTTAAATCTTAAAGATAAAGTTAATATGATGACCTAAACCTAAATAAAACCTATTGGTTGAGATATTATCGACCCATCCCCACCATATCCTCTAAATAATTTATTTTTAGCCATTATAAACATAATTTTATTTTATTATAAAATAATATTTCAATCTTTTCCAAAAGTGACCCCCACCTTTCTTATAAAAGGGAACCTCTCCTTCTCTTAATTTCACACCTCCAAAGACATTTTTATCATCCAAACTCTGCCCAAATATACTCCCAACATTCCTACCTTTATCCTAGAGGCCTTACATAGGTCATAAATCCAACTTTTGGAGCCCTTTGGATCAAATAAAAAAGAAGAAACCAAAGAAGAGGTAAATATTTCATCTCCTCTTTCAAGATCATTTCTTCTTCCACTTCCTCTTTCATTGTTATTTCCATTCTAAGATAATAAATCTAGTATAATATATGTAATTTTATGTTATTATAAAAATTTTACGACCATTTTCATTACTCTGTCCATCCTATAAATGACAAAGTCACCATACATGTGTACGTACGGATTACTGTCTCCACATCATGGTGTAGTTTATTATTGAAACATTTAATTATTTGGATGGGTATAATAATGAGTATAACTGATTTAAATAATAAATATAACATGTTTATTATTCTTTATATATGATATAACATCCAATTACATATTATTTCACCATCAATATAATGATATTGTCGCTCGTGCACACGTACGGATTACCGTCTCCACAACGCGATGATATCCATTTCAACATTCACCATTCAATGTTGATTATAAAAATACATATTACAAATATTTATGAAATATATGACATGATATTTGTACTGAAAAAAACACACAAACACACACAAATATATATATATATATGTATTTATTTAAATATATCCTATTCACTTAGTTCTGTTCAATACGATATAAAAACGGAAACATCATTTATGCGTACGTACGACTACAGTTTCCATAAACGGTGTTTTCCATTTCATATACCTATCTATTAAATATATTTATATTATAAATATATATGATATATAAGTCATGTGTTATATTCTGGAAGTATTTAAATCATGATCTAAATGGTACGATCAAGAATAACAAGTTAAAACACGTACGATAAAGAAAGCGATTATTACCAGAACTGTTAATTTAACATGGAAATAATTATTTTATAGGTATTATAATGTCATAAATCAATCATTTATGATATAATTAATATTAATATGGTTATGGTATAATTTAATAACATAATATGGTCATTATACATTTGTTTAAATGTACCCTCGACCAAAGGGAAGTGCAAGGTAAGGGTTAATTTCACAATCTCATTATTATCTGAGGTTGTTTTTACGTATGTTCCAATTGGGACATATTTATTATCCATACCCATGTTTCATAAATGTTTTTTCAAAGGTATTATTTTTAAATGACTTTTTACTAAAAAATCATTTTAAATTTTATAATGATTTATTCTTTTAATCCTTTTTCATTAGTGTCCATATTTTCAAAATGATTTTATGGATTTATTTATATAGAGATGAATGTTTTGAAATTATAATTCTTTTCAAAAGTTTCAAAGTGGTATGTGAATATTTGATTCAAAAATCTCTTTTAAATTACATCCTTTAGAAATTTGTGACTTTTAAATGTTTTCATGAAAAGAGATATTTCTATCAAAAAGTTTTACAAATCATTTTAATCTTTATCAACATCCTTTGTTGGATTTTAAACTTGTTTGATGTTGATATATTATGATAAAAATAATCCATATTGTATTGAATGTTTTGTGATATGTTTGATTGGGGATGTGTTATTTTTATACCATTTATGGTTTATGGTTAAAGTATTGATATTTCGTATGCTAGTTTTAAGACAATTGATTATGTTATATTTTATACTTTTCATATGAGGAATGTATTAGACTTAGTATGGGATGGGTGGAGCCCGCTATAGCTTCTCAGTGCATTGATAGGTCTCATAATGCAATTTGATATTGAATTGGCTGAGGTCTTTCCCAATTTGATATATGGTTTTGGCCGAGACCTTAATCATTTTTAGACGTCCTGGCTGAGGTCTTGAAAAAATGTTTCAGAATGTCCGATATTATACATTCACTCATTAGGAAAATATTATTGATTGGTCATGTGGTTATTCGACTAGTGGAATACCAATGACAATGTTTTATTATGGCATTATTTACTCATCCCATATTCCATCCATAAAGTGTTTAGTTTTATTATTTGTAAAGGCATGTGTTTTAAATTATTCACCATGCCTAATGCTTATATTATCTTCTGTTGTATTGCTTACCATTACAGAGCATTTGAGCTCACCCCTTTCTAATGTTTAATTTTCCCAAGATATGAAGAAGTTAGTTATGAGTTACTTTAAGGAATAATCTATGAGGCTTGGATGTTTCTAATGGAATAAATTTGTGTTGTATTTCTTTTCAAGTTGTAATGTTGAACTTATGTATGTATATTATTTCCAATAATACTAAAATGATCGGTCATTTAGGACATGATTCCTTGTATCATGAAAATGTTATGTAATAAAGCACCGACTCTAGGTAACTGGGGTTAGGGTGTTAGACGAAATTAGTTTTATGTGGACTCTATTTTTAAAAAGTAAAAATTTTTAATTTTTCACCAAATCATTTTCAAAAGAAGAATTTTAGAAAATTAGGAGGATGTTGGAATTCAACCCCATAGTTTTTAAGGCTCAAGTATGGTTTATCCATCCCTCCCCCATTTTCTATTTGGATGTTTTTTTCAAAGGGGTAGAAAATGACAAATTAAATATTTATTGATATTTATATCCTCAAAATTATGTAAAAGTGGGATATCCTTTATAGGGGGAGTACCCATTGAAATATTTTTCTTTTAATGGGAATCATACATTTATAAGTAGTATTAAAAAGGGGAAAGTAGTGATTTAATCGTTTTTCATGTTTGTGAACTATTATAATAGTATATTGATGTACATGTATGTTTTGGTGATGATGCTCATACAACGAGTTTTTTTATGTACAACAAGATATTATTTATTCAATGTTATTATTCCCCACAATGAGCTCACTCATGTATTCTTAATATTATTTAATGGTAATCTATGAGTATAATATCTGAATTTTAGAGGTGATTTATGTTCCATTGTTTTCATCAAATTACAAAGAGAGAGATTTTTTAGACTAATATGTATTGAGATGTTTTTGTGAGAAGTTAATAAAATAAATTTTAGTGAATTTTATTATTTTTGTTAACATTGGTTTTCAATACGTAAATCTTGTTCAAACTCATATTTATTATGAGATAAGGTTTTTTGGACATTTATTAAGATGGTATGGAAGCTAGTTCAATGTGACTACATATCATGATAAGTATTTCAAATTTAACAATATTAAAGGAGAATTATATGGAAACACACACAACACATAATGGTATTACATTGAATAACTATATTGAAGAACAATTTCTATTCCATAATTGATTTCCACATCATAGTCAACTAACATCAAGTTGGGATGCACATCAGTAAAGTATCCAATGATTTGGTGTTTTTGAAATTGGTAGTATGATGGAAAATGGTATACAATCCCTCACACTACATATTATGTTTCCACAACATTGATGTGATTTCATCAGAGTTCTCCAAGATATAGAAGGGGGACCATATCGTAGAGATAACTAGGTCAATTTCATTAAATATTGAATTGGGTGGCCTAAAATTCATTGTGAAGGTTCATTCAATAATGAATAATAAGAATGATTTTATTGGTTATTGATAATTATGGTTCTCTGTGCCCCAACTTATTTCCCACACCATAGCATGTAGAAATTATAAGGGACTAATTTTTAGTCACAATACCACGTTGTAGAGGTGATAAAGTTGGGTTTTTGTGGAACTAGAAAGACAGTAACTTTCATTCCATAAAATTCATTCCTCAGCAGTTTCTTATATTTATGTTGAGTGAAAAATTACCAAAAAATAATAGGCTATTATTTAATTCCATAGACCAGTAAGTAGAAGTTGTTTCATAAAGATAATCTGTGATACTTATGTATGAATATTGAATTTACTTCATATTTAAATTTTGGATGTTATTACAATGTATTGTAACTACCAATTTAAAATTTATGGTCATGATTAAGATGATATTTTATCTATGGGTTGTGATTCAATAAGTGGATTTTCATTATAAATTTCAATTCAAATAATAATTTTTTAAAGAAGGGAATTTTGTGTAGATTTGAGTAATGTGGATTATTGAGATGAAAGTAGGGAATATAGGGAGGGAAAGAAGAATAATTTAGATAAATGTAAAAAATAGTGAGTATTATATGATTATAAAAAGTAAAATAAATATTAAATAAGACTATTTTAGTGGTAGTGTGAAAGTTTTGCGCATAAAATGTGAAGAAGAAACATCTTCCTATGAAATATTAATAATAAATTTTTTCCCTCTTCATTGAAATGAAAAAGTGTTCAAGTGGAAGATATTAGAATACACAAAAAGTTATAGTAATTCAATTTGGATGAATTATTTTTAATTGTTACCAAAAAATTATTATTGTAAATTTCATGATGCAATTGTGTGTGGGATTCATGTGAGCATAGTTGGGAGACATGAAAATGCGAGTTTCTACGTAATACACTGGTCGTCTCACTCACATGATGATTCTAGTGGGTAGTATGATCTGGTAATGATCTATATGAAAAAAAGTAACATCCTTCTAACATTGATTTTTTAACCTTATAGGTTTATTTTTTTCCCTTGTATTGTTCTGTGTTTGTGTGTGTTACATAAATTATAACTAGATACTAGAAGCAGGATAGGTTATTTAAAATGAAATATAAAATAATATTTATTGTTTATTCAATATTATCTAAGTGTTATATCTTTTATACTGAATTCTTAAATGGAAATACATTTTATCAAATAAAATTTATAAGGGTGGAAATATTTAATTTTAACATTAGCGCATGTAACGCAAAAAAACACATTTTCAGAAAATCTATATTTTCTGCATTAAAATTTTGTTCACAAAACAATTTCAATGTTTTTTTAAATTGAAATCAATTGGTTAATTGTTAAAAAACAGCTTTTTTGTATGTTTTAAATAAATATAAAACCAAATTCATACTTTTTTATACTTATCAAAATGGAAGTGACCATAAATTTTATTTTTTATTATTGTAATTATTTGTTGAGTTTCAAAATGATAAACATAAATTTTCAAACATAGTATTTTTAAATGAATAAATTTAAACATTAAATATATATTTAGTCATTAAAAATTTTTCTATGATTTCTAAAGAACACTTACTTCATTATATAGTCATAAAATCCATAGTATAAGAAAAAATAGGAATTTCACTATTCACCTAAAAATAAATTATTTCTAAAATAATAATAAATCCATCTAAAGCTAATTTTGTTATACCAAAAAAATTATTTTTATTTTATAAAATTAAAATAATATGTAATATAATCTATTTTTAATATTGAAATTCAGTTTATATCTACTACTTCAAAGGATACAGTGATATTAAAACAATATTTTTTTAATTTCTTGTTGTTTTCATTTTAGTTTGGCGTTTCAAGTAAGAAAACATATTAAGAATTGTTAGTTTATTACATGAAAAATATTTACTAAAATTTTGGGTTGTTATATTCTACATACCATTAAAATACTATCACCCAAAAAAAATTAGTACTATGAAGAAAACATGTGAGGGTTCTTTAGTTTCATTACATCATCGATTTACAATGAGGATTCTTAAAATATATCATCCCTCTATTGAACTCTGACCAAATTTGAGTTATTATTTTATTAAAATTTTTCTATATTATCCAATATTACCATTGGTTGTTACTTACATAATAGATCTTGTTCCCATGGATTCCGAGTTCTACATATAAGAAGGGTCTAGTGTGTGCTTCATAAAAATTAATTAATAGAACACATCATGTACTTTGGAGTGGTATGGAGGGAGTTCTAAAAGAAAATCTACCACCTAGACATGAACATTGATCTCAATGGGATTGATGAACCTTGGGATTAGTTTTCCTTTCAACATCAATATCATAACCAGCTTCTATCGAGATATAAGGAGGAGCACCTTGTCACTTACGTCA
Organism: Viscum album; assembly: GCA_963277665.1. Lineage (NCBI taxonomy): Eukaryota > Viridiplantae > Streptophyta > Magnoliopsida > Santalales > Viscaceae > Viscum > Viscum album. The sequence goes on from OY728141.1 coordinate 481,758,754, forward strand.
AAATCTAGATATCATTGATGATTCTATATATAACAATTTTTTCAAATTTTTTCTACTTTGATATGTATCTAGATCATTTGAACCATCTATATCATTTCTTTTGAATTTTTATTTCCTCTTAGCTTCCCGAATCTAACTTTATATCAGTATGCCAGAATCCAGCATCTCTTCCCATACAAATTCATATATAGTTCCATCAGAATGCTATATTAGATAAAGTTTTTATATTATAACTATACTAGGGAGAGGTTTTTATCCAATTATACATATAGATATATCAAATAATATCTCACCATATCATCTATGGTTTGAATGGTCATCCTAGACTATCCATATATCTTAGGATGATAAGTAGTGTTGAAGCTTATCTCTATCTCCAATGCTTTTTGAAGCCTCCTACAAAACCTCAATATACTCCTCTGACATCGATCAGATATTGTATTTAGTTTTACTCCTTACAACCTCACTAATTCTCATTTTTATATCATGGTGAGTTTCCCAAAATTTAAATATTTATTAATAGTAAATAAATGCACTGACATTGTGTGAAAATAAACTATAACCAAGATTTAATTATAGATGTAAGATATCTGGTGAAATCCCATAATAAAATCCATTGTAATGGGTTACCATTTCTAGATTGGAATGTGTAATGGTTATAACATACCATTACAAGTTTTTATTTCATCCTTAACAAGATAAAATTCCCAACATTGAGATTTGTATTTTATGATTTCTTCTTCATGTTATCATACTAGAAATCTTTCTTTAGATATCCATATATCTTCTTCTTTCCTAGATGAATGGAAAATGATGAGAAATGTGAATCATCTAAAATTTACCTATATATTTATATTTTATATGAGACCCATATCTAGGTTCCAAACCTCACAAATACATCATTATCAATATTAAACTCTGTAATACTCAGTAGCTTATTCTATTTCAATAATTTACATTTCCAGGCTTCACTAATCATATAATGAATGGATGGTTGGGTAGTCAATTAATAAATATAGGATTTTACCCTTCCATTATGATTTTCAGATTAATCATCTTCAAATATATGAATAATTGTTCTTTTTTCAAATTTTAAAATATTTATGGTATCATGATAATTTTTTTTCTCAGAGCATCATCACATTATTTTCCTTCCCCGGTTGGTAATTTATGGTTTAACAATAATCTTTTATCAATTACATCCATCAAATTGGGTGCATAATCGACTCCTTATATATGAATATATTTTTTAATATATATTTATCAATATATACATAACAATTTTGACTATAGAGATAACACTTCCTAATCATTAATGAAAATATATCTATTTAAAGATCCAAATCATGTTCCATGTAATTTTTCAAATGAGTATTTAATTAACATGAGGTGAATAAATTACATCATACTTCTACTTGATGAAACAACGTAATACATTTTTTATTTTATTATTGTATATTACATAACATATTATACTACATGTAATGTTGGTATAAGTGAAATATCTAACCTCATAATTTGTTTCTTGAAACATTCTTGAAATTCTCCATCCAAAAGAACCCCACACTCTTTTATGTTGACCTGGTTAGTTTATTTATTGGCCTTGAGGAATTTCTCACAATGAGTTGGTAATATCTCAACAACCTAATAAAAATATAGATCATGGGTAAAGTAGTTGGTCTGGTCCATTTTTTGATAACATCTATCATTAATGGATCTACTAATATTTCATTACCTGTTATTACATGTCACAATAATGATACATTCTATATCCAAGATACACACATGAAAAAAAATTTAATATAATTTCTTCTTTATAAAGGTGTTTAAAAAATTATATAAGTGATCTTCATGCTCTTAATTTCACTCAGAATATATAAGAATATCATCTATAAATAAAAACAAAAATTTATCAGGGTATTCTCTAAAGACTATATTCCTCAGATCCATGGAGACAACAAGAGCATTATGAATCCCAAATGGAATCTCTATAAATTAATTGATTTCATAAATTTTATACAAATATATTATGTCAATATACTCCCTTTTAATATTAATTGATTATATCTAAATCTAAGGTCAATATTTTAATTTTATTAACCCCCTCTATGTTGGTCGGATAGATCATCGATACAACATAGATGATAAATATTATTGATCATGATTTTATTAAACTCATAATAAATAAATAAAAAGATGAATTTATAATTCATTATTTTTTCCAAAAAGAGCAGTAAACCCTATAGTGAATAACATGGGAATATAAAACTATTTTCCATATTCTCTTTTAAGTTGATATTTATTTTTTCAAATCATTTGGGACCATTCTATTCAAACTCATTGAAATAGGCATGGAATTGGATATGAGTTTGATTAAAAAGCTAACCCCACTCTCTTGGTAAATGAAAGGAAAGTTAGCCATAAATATTTTAACATATTCCTATACAATATGTATCTCAACAATATTGGCTTCTTCCTTGATAATTTGAGATATAAGTCCTTCATTTCTATGTATTATGAACTGTATAGAAGAATTTACATCCAATGGGTGATTATGATAATTGTTTCAGGGATATTTAGCCACATGATGGTTGGGAATTGTAATGAGGTCACCTTATCACGTGATATATGAAGGGAAATTCAATCTATTTCAAATATCACATCAAATTCAACAAAGAGGGAAAGTACTAGATCTTTATGAATTATCTCCCCAAAAACCTCCATTATAAAAGTGTTATATATCATAGATGTGTTTGTCTTTCCACTATGTGTTTTCACATATGATGAATATATAATTTTTAGTGGGTGAAGAAACATTATTAGAAAAAATATATTATATGAATGAATATGAATAACCAAAATCAAATAAATCCTTCATATACCTAAATTAAAGAATTTTTTCAACTATAACTGATTCATTATCATGATACCCATTTTTAGTAGTGATGTCATGAACAATATTTTTTTCTCTTGGTTTAGGAGGTTACTAGTTCCTATTTACATGGTTAACTATGGTGTTAGGGAATATATTTTCATAATTCCGAAAAATATTTTCACTTGAATCATTGAAGTTTGGGTGGAATTGTTTTTGGGCCTTCATATCCCATGTTGTACTGATTTCCCACTTAATCCCAATTAAAACATGATGATTCGATGTCCAAAACATCCATACATGGAGCACCTCATGGTAACTTTTAATAAATTTCCATGATTCTTCATCAAAAAGTTTTAGAATTTAGGTCATTGGTAATTCATATCCTTAGTGTGTTATTATCATATCTTCCTTGATAATCCACTTTCATTTTCTTAACAACTGAATAATGAGAATCCCCAGTTTCTATTTACACCCTTATCTCACATTGAATACTTTCTTCACAGCTTCCAAATTCACTTGTGGATAATTCCATCAAAGGCATGGTTTTAGGACACCAAATAAATGATGTATATTTATTTTAGAATTACAGATATTACCATAGGCATATCTTACAAGTGTAAAAAAGTATTTTTTATGTATTAATTTATTCCTTCTCTTTTTTCATCTCTAGGAATTATATTTCCATTTTTATGAGAATATTTATAGTAATGATGATGATGAATACTAATTTATGGAAATACCACATTTCCATAGAGTAAACTTCATCATTTTTAGTTTTATTCATAATGATAATCCACTATTGGTTATCCTTTCATTCTAAATAATAAACAACTAAAATTACCTTCTCATGCTCTGAGAACTATAGACCAGAAAACATATTTTTAATCACATTGATCTATTTCTCGGTAATAAGTGGATTAGAAGATACCGTGAATGATGGTATACATTTTAACATGAGAGTCTAGATAGAAATCTTCTCATTCCTTATTTTTTCAGACCTCAATGTGGTTTGCATTATTATTCATAGCTTATGAAAATTGGGTAAGCACTATGATGAGGTTTTCTATACCATATCCAACCTTTATAGGTTGTGGATTAGGAAAATCACAACATTATCCTTCAAAAATATTGATTAACTTATTCCTCTATCCTCTATCCATTATTTAAAAAGAATTTTTAGGGATATAAATTTAAAAATTTACTGAGGGAAAACTAAATTTATAGAATAAATATCCAACAAATGATTTGCTACCCTATTTATGAATATAAAGGCCTCAGACAAGATTATGCATTGTAATTTAATATTATATTTTTTATCTAAACTAATTAATATATTGTTCAAGAGGAAAATTTTAATTAAACAAATCATATCCACAAATATTTTTTAGCTAGGTCTATAGTATTAGGCTCACTCATCGTGCACTAAGTGAAGATCATCTTGAAACTCAACTATCATTTTTTAGTTTGTTTACACATAGCTTTATATTTTCCACAACAATATCCACGTACCAGTATCTATAAAATGTATAATTTCATATAGAACCACATACTGAAATTATAACAATATTCCAAGATGTAATCTTATATATAGAGTCTCTCCTAGGGTTTTAACTAAATTTATATCTTCTTAATTCCCAAAATCCGCTAAATTAATAACTAAAAATAACCAAAAATTGTCTTGATGAAAAATGAGGTGATGTAAGATAAATAAATACACACAATTCATTATTTTACATTGATAATCCTTACATACAATAAATATTTTGATGAACCCAAGGACATAATGTTCAGTGTCTTAGGCGAATAGTTGGATGAAAAAATTACTCTAAAATAATCATCAAAATTTCTCTTTAGTCATATAACTCTACACCCCCTCTTGATTCCTAATACATAATATTGAAAGTCTTATCCCCAAGAATAAATGCCTAAAAAAGTAGTGATATTAAATGAATAGTGAAGGGAAATGATAGATAATGAATAATTATAAAGTGTGGTAAAAATATAATCATTTTGGTATTAGGGTATAATCACGATCCATAAACATAACATTAGTAAAACATACCTAGATAACACATGGATTATAGTTATTGAGTCATAATTGTATGATTATGTTTCAAAACATAGGAATGTGAAAAAAATCCATGAATATAAACTACAACATAGTGTGTAATATATAATAACATGTTACCTATGTGGATTTGGGGTCACTATTCATTTCCTTTAGTGGAATAGGATTCAATTCTTATTTACATTAGTGGATCAAGTACAACTAATAGTTTCCCAATATATAATTATTTATAAAGATTTATCCAATTAATGAGAGAGTTATATATGGAATAATAATCACTTAATGAAAAACCATATATTTGCGTGCCTAGTAAACATGAGAATATTCATATTTCAAACATCACTTAATTAAAAAATGGTAATGAGATGGGTTTCATGAAAACATTTTTTGGATAATTTCATTATCCATATAGAGAAATAATGTGGGTGATATCATAAGATAATTTAACATATTAAAATATAATGAACACCAATGGATATTGACAAATATGAAAAATAGCTTTTATAATAGTAATAAAACTCACTTGGGAAAAGAAGAAGAAATAATCATTTAATATTTTATCACATTGGGGAAAAATTTTATAAAATAAGTGAATTAAAATTTCTGTTTAGAAGAATGTAAATTTGGAAAATATGATTAATAAAAGAGATGTAGAAATGGATGTGATAAAATATATAATTATTGAATATTTTTTGAAAGATTATTATTTTTACATTTTTATAAATTAAATGTTTGATCGCATTAAAAATATTAAAATAGGAATATTTTTTAAAATATAGTCATGTTCATTGAAATGTACATTAAGAAATTATATAAAAATAGAAATAGAACATTCTTAAAAAAATTAATAATATAGACATGAAAATTCCCCATATGGATTATCCCTCATAATCAATCTCGATATAAAAATGAGATTGTAAAGATACCTTCTGGAATGGGTAACCCGTGGACTAAATGTACCTGGAAAATAGAAGATGGTATAGATATATAATCCATTTTATTCTAAAAAAATTATGATATCAATATATTGGTGGCTAGTATACCAATCACATAAAAGAGAACAAGTTGTCAATATAGAGTAAGTCTTAAGGAACAAATATTGAGATTAGATATCACTTACCTTAATTCCTCAATTCCATGAATGAAAATGAATATCATATATAATAAAAATAAATATATTAATAACTTATTTCAGAACCATATTCATATCTATAAAAATTTATAATAGTCATTTATATTCATTAATTTCAAATATAATAGTTTGTTATAGGTTATTTTCCTCATCTGATGTTATTGGTTTTGGCTGTTTATTTTGTACTAACTTAATAAAAGAGGTATCAATTCATGATTATATAATAAATTTTTATCATTATGAGATCATTAAATATAGTATAATACATGTTTCATTATGATATATAATGTTCCATGTCCATCCTTTAATATTTTTATTTATGATGCATAATGGTATGTTTTTTAATAACCTCTATTCAATAGTTTTTATGAACTAAGGGTAGTATATTAATTATAATTTAAGAATAAATTTAGAAAATATAGAACCATTAAAACATTGTGTTCAAATTAATTTATAATAATACCAATATTCTGATTTAATTTTTATCAATGACATAAAATTTTATATTATTCTTATAGGAGGATAAACATACCCAACTAAAAACATGCTATAATCAATGGATATGTTTGGTTGAGAAAGTTATTATTTGTAATGATATCAATATTATATAATTATTTTTATATTTTTTATATTTTTTTAGGGTTCAGTATTATATTTTAATAATTTTGGATAAATAAGATAATATTATTTCAAAAAATAAAATATGTAAATTTTTTGGAGGAAGTATTTCGAATGTATAATAATTAATTTTCTAGTGAACATGTAGAAGATAGGGAAAGGAATATAATTTAAAAATAATAAAATGTCATAAATATCATATTAATCCATTAAATATTCCTTTTTAACTATACATGTAATGAGGTGATGAAAAATGAAACATTTTGTACATAGAGGTGTTAGTCTGCATATACGCATGAAAATGTTTTAATTTTTTTTCTTAAAAATGAAATTTTAGTTAACTATTTTTCTAAAATCCTAATAAAATTTTATAATATTAATGATATTATTAATTTATATATAATATAATTAATAAAATAGGACTTACATTAATGTAATAAGAAATAAAACAATTTAAAAAAACGGGAGAAATTATGATTTTTTTCCTTGATCCATGATAAATTCCATTGAAAAAGGGATTAAGAATTTCATGTATGTGCTTTCATGGATGTGGTTTTTAGATATCATCTTGGTCTAGGTTAAGTGAAAATCTTATTAATGTTATCTCCCTTTTATGCTCTACTAAATGGGATTCATAGAGTACGTTCCTACTAGTTGAGGCCATCACGTCTTTTGTTTGTGTCCATTGGATTTTTTAAAACCTTGTATTTATACTAATCATGTGATCACTATGAAAATATTATAATATCAATGATACTGTTGATTAAATGGTCTTTTAAATAAGATTCGATATAATAAATCCAATTAAGATTGCATGTTTTATATAACCATAATATACAATAAGGCATCTAATAAATTCACAAGGTGGATTTTATTAATAACAGTTTGGGATGTTACAACTTTGGTAGTCACCTTGTACACCACTGTTAACTCCCCATGGTGTGGTTGTGGCTGTTTTTGGTCGCAAATGCAAATGTTTTCTAATATACACCAGGTTTAATTCATGATTCTATCTTCATGATATGGTTTTATTGGGACCACCATGGGTGTCGGGATCATCCATAACACCATGGTGTTGTTTATTTTAAAAATTAAAATGGCCTAATTGGCCCCATGATTATAAGAAAGGTGTTATGCCTATTTACAGAAATTAAGAGGATAATTATGGGGAGGATTTTTACATTATCTTTGATTTAGTTTTATCATATATTATTAAATCCCTATTAATTACCATTATAATTTTTTAAATTAGATGATTTTAGGAGGCTCTTTTGGATTCTCTTCAACACTCAGGGGACTAACTTGGTTGATACCATATCAGTGCTTCAATAATAGATTGGATGATTGGAGATAAAGTACTTTTTTGTGTGTTTTGTTCTTAGATATCAAATCTTCTTTGGTAGGGTATGAAACTCATGTTCAACATGGCGTGTGATCTCATATCTTCCCTGAAGAACTTGTTCTTATGGAAGATCATTTTTTAGATTTGGGAATAAATTTATTGGGAGTCCTCTAGTTTTATTATGTGTTACATATCCCCTTCATTCATATATTCTATTATTATTTTCATAAGAACTTAATTGTTTTCTAGTAGGTTCTATCTATAGCCCTTTTCATGGTAAACAACACATTATTTAGTTTTATGACTTATTTTTTAATCAATTATCAACATAATACATTATATTTTTGAGATAAATGAATAAATTGTTTATGATAAATGATGATATTTGATCACCTATTTTTAATAAATTAAATATGCTTTCGATGCACTTAGAAATTGTTTATGGAGTTTTTTCAGAGCATTATTTTGAAAAAAGGATTGTTTGAAAACTTTTTTTAAATATTTATAATACCTTTAAAACATTTTGACATAGAAGACACATTAGATCATTGGGTACCTAGAAGGGGGTTATAGTGTTGGGCCATGTACTTTTTCTTCATTTTGGATTCTTCCATGGGGTGTTACTATGTTCCATAGGCCCTATTTCTTTATGAAATTAGTTCTTTGAAACCATAGGGGTTCATCCATGCGGTGTTCCCCTATTCTCTAGGCCTTGTTTTTATTCAGTATTATTAGAATGCATTGAGTATTTACTTTATTAATATGGAATGGAAGACCTAGTAATACCAAACCTATGATATCCTAGGGGTTTCCATTGGGATTTCCATTATTTGGTTTTTTTTCTAAGTACTTGATATTAAAAATCATGCATTATTTAATAATTAGTTTATTTTAAAATGTTCTCTAATCTATGTTATGTGGAATTTTCTTTAGAACTATGAAAAAGGGAATTTTTTTTACCATTCTGATGATATGAATATGAAAATTATAATATCATGACATGTTTTTCAGATATCAAGCTAATTGGGATTATTTTATATAGACATTCTATAGAACAGTTCGATTGTATCCTACTAGGATTGTTTTATATATCCCTTAACACTCTATCAAGGGTGTATTGATCTTCTTTTATATGAAGTAGGAATTTCAAATTCATTGTAATTATGTGGATGAGTTTCATGTTATCTAGGAATGGGTAACTGGTGGTGGGAAGTTGAGATGTTACTCATGAATTATAGAGAGTATATTTTTGTTGGTTTGGATTCCACTTGTTTTTTTAGAACTTATATCATGGTTTTGTTTTGTTTTGTTATTCATATCTCTTCAATTATTGGTTTAGAGTTATAAAATTTGTCTATTCTTATTTTATTGCTCTATAAGTATTATACATTAGTTTTTTCATCTTTGTAAAATCATAGCATTTCGATTTTATTGGAGGTTCAGGTGCTGGTTCTCTGCCCATGGGAATTGGCAGTGCACTTCAATTATTGTCATGGTCTGGTTCAAATCTCATTTTAATGAGATTTCTAGGTTGATTTTTCATAATTTGGAATCAAATGTTGTTTCTCCATGAGTTTTCATGACATTTTATGTTTGGTAGGAAGGAGATATGATAATCAAGACATAATGTGTAGGTATAGTGAGAGTTCCTAGCCATATATCCTAATAATGATCCATTTGTTGCCATGTGATATTGGGTGGTGTGTCTCATGTGTTTCGTTTTGATCCATAACTGAATTTATGATTATCTTTGTTTGGTGTAAAATTAGAGTATTTTATTGTATAATTTCTCCGTTCAGTTTTTTGTATATATAATCATGCCTCATGGAAATATTCTAGGGAATCGTTATGAGGTTTCATTAGGGATTGTTCAATAATGGAATCCTATTATTTATCGAAATATTATTGATTATATCATGGTGTAAGTTCATCTCATGGATTAGAATGTGTTACCTATCCAAAACCATGCTAAATAGGTGTAATCAAGAGTCAGCTGATACATTGATCTTTTTGAATAGTTCCCACACTAGGATCCCATGTATTTTAAGGTTACTAATGAACATCATGAGGCCAATGGATGAAAATAAAAAATTGATCATTTATTTTAATGAACGAAGACACCTAATAATATCATGGTTAATTGCATGAAATTTATGCTATAAGATCCTAAAATGTTGTGGTGAGAATCTAGGTTTATGTGAATTGGCACTTTGTATTAGAGTGTAGTGAGATCAACTACATTTTATTTTAGATGTTCTACCTAATAACATTGATGATTGAAAAGACAATGATTTTCTTCTCCATTTAATAGACAGATCTATCATGGACACAATACACCAACAATTTCCCATTGTGGGATTATTTTTCACCTTAGGTTATTATGAATTATCATGTACAGGATTAGAAAAAACAACATGTTTTGCAACCTGAAATTCAAACACATGTGTATATAAATAATCTCACCAAATGTGATGAAATTATTGATTGGGATATAAATGAAGGTATTTATTTGGTGGTATATTCATTCTTGTTTGGTTTTCCCCTCCCACCCAGTGTAAATTTAAATGGCACACATTGTAAGAAGGTGAAGTGGCATGATAATCAAATATGTGGTGAATTTATCTCCCTGTAACATGATCATTCTAGTCCATCAGTAATGGATTTCAATGTACTCATGAATGGATACAAATGTAGAAATATAGGTAATAACTGATTATATTTTCACACACCTCCAAATACATATTGTTTCTATGTTCTACGAGGTCATCTAGAAAGATCTTATTAGGATCTATCCATACTTTAATATATTTATAGATCATCATCTATAAATGTCACTAAAATATAGTTGGAAACTTCTAATTATATAAGGCTCCATAAATAGGCATTTGGAGTGAATTAGTTTCACATAGGGTTGGAGCATACAATGGAAGTATATTTGGGTACCACCGTATTGAGTGGAACTATTATTTTTTCATCCTTTATGGAAAATGGTTTACTTGATATTGATTCCTCACACTATTTTATATATTTCTCTTTTTGGGTGTTTTGAAACACCTAATTGATCACATGTTATATGTAATAGAGATTTTGAAACCTCTTGGAATGATAAAGGGGTAGGGGTTTCATTGTCCTTCAAGTTCACTTTTTTTTATAAAATGATGTCTTATTCTGTGGATTATTGGTTCATGATCTAGATATTTTGGAATTTACAATTTCTATGGTTGGATTATTTAGAAATTATTTATTATTATCAATAGATTGTTTTATTATTTGATTCTAATATGAGGTCTTGGGTGTTTCCGGGAGAGTGGGACACAAGATCTAGCCATATATGACCTTATATTCTATATATTAAGAATATGTTGTTTGTTAATGAGGTTGTTCCCAATAATTTATATTACCATGATAATATTCTAAATATTTTTCAGGATTTCCCTTTGATTTTAAACGATTAAATCTCTAGTATTCTTCTAAAAATAGTGGTAGAGATCTTTATTGATTTGATTCTTGGTATGAAACTTATTAATATACCCACTTATCATATGCCTCCTATAAAGACCCAACCCTAATACATTACACAATCTTGAGTTTAAGATAAAAATCTAATGTCTTATATTTCGATGATATTTATGGTTTAAAGATTTTGAGAATGAGGTCATCAAAATTACATAAATAAATATTTAATCAAATTGTTTAAACAACCACTTAGTAACCATTTTTTCAATAATATGTATCTTTTAAAATATAATTTTTTTTTCATGACAAATCTTCCCAATTTTCATCTTGAATTCATCCTTGCATCTAATAATCCTTAAAACCCTAAGAAAAACATATTAAAATATGGGATGAGAACAAAATGATTAGTATGGTACATAAACTAAAGAAAGAAACTCATTATTCCATTAATAATTATAAACAATTTCCCTTTTCAAATTAAACATGAGGCTCTACATAAAAATTTTCTTGCTCAATAAATCAAATTCTCTACCACAATATTTTTAAAAAAACATTTCCTAAAAAATATTAATGGAAAAATAAAACTCATAAATGTTTTATTAAAATCATGGGAAACTCATAAAAATGTACCAAAATATTATACAATTCACCATTAAGATGTAACATATACCTTCCTTTCAAAATATGGTCATTATCTTCCCTTATGAAATCATAATATTTTTGTAAAAACCAGAGAACGAAGAAATAAATAATTTAGGTATCATGGAAAATCCTTCATAATATCAGTATAAAAAATGGAATAACCAATATATTAAGGTTTCATAATAATTATCTAGAGAACATAATAATTACATATTTCATTGAATAGATTTAACAGACCCTTCCTTTGGTTATAACATAACCACCCATCCTTGGTTTATAATAGAAAAACCCATCATTGGTTTATAATGGAACCACCTATCCATGGTTTATAATAGAACCAAAATTCAATATAATCAATTCCCAATAAATACTAAAATATAATAACACATTAATGCTTTCTAAATTATAAAAATATTATTTTCACCCATAAGATAAAAAATTACGCATATCAAAATATTCATTTTATAAAAAAATTATATGAAAAAAACTAGAACAAAGAGAATTAGGGTTTTCATTGAATACACTGTGGAATATTATAAATGAATCCCAATATCAAACAATTATTGTGGTAGTGGGAAAATCAATTGACTCCGTATATGTTAAAATGGAATATTCGTTTTCACTATTTTAAAGAAATCGACAATGCTCTATAAAAATATGTAAATCTATTACTTTTAAAAACCGTTGAAATAATTTTAAAAGAGACATAATATTTTATTTATAATTATTTTATTTCCATTCATAAGATAGTTTTTATAATATGGACTTGAAGAAAATATTTAGAAAATAAATGTTTAAAACATATAAAAAAATTTAAGCTTAAGATTACGTTACCATCAGTTTGACTTGTAAAATAAATAAATTATCTTCATAAAAAATTAAATTAGGATAATTATTTACATTTTTAATAACCTTTTTTATTTTTATTCTTCATTTTATTTCACTTATCATTGGGTTATCTACAATTACTTAATAAATTATGTTAATATCATATATTTTGATGATAATTGGATAATATGTATAAAATTATTTTGATTAAAAAAACAAAAAATAATGAAATAATTGTTATTTTTATACAATAATAAAAATTTAAAACCAACCATGAAATGTGGTTATGAAAAATTTACTATGTTACAATCATGGAGAAGGTATGTCATACATACACGTAAGTAACGCTTACATTATTGAATGATCATGATGGAATGAAGTTATGTAGTATTTTAATGTTATATAATGTTAATTATAAGAAAAATATCATATTAATTTTTTAAATACATTCATATATACAATCCCTATGAACTATTTACAAATAATGAATCAAGACACTTCCTGAAGGTCAGAAGCCACATGTATGCACGAAGAACACTTTCATTTTTCAATGGATGGAAAGGTATTAAATTAGATATTATTTTATGTTAAAAAATTATAAACATGTATTTAATATCATATATATATACTAAATTCATCATTATAATCAGTTGTGACATACCGTTATGGAATATAAATTACAGTGGTTCACGAGGCAGTAGTCTGCAACACACAAGAGAGATGGTTTTGTTTCTCATTTGATAGATGATGAAGATAGATATAGATTATCCCACATAAATAATAACATCTCAGAATATTAAATATAATGATGTTATTATTTCATCATGTTTGAAAAATATTTGAAGGAGGTAGAAGAAGAAAAAAATGAAAACACTCGGTTAAGAACCACACCTAGTCTTCAAGAAACCTATTTAGGATTATACCTAGAGCCCTCCAAGATTGTTTTTTAATATACTAGAGAATATATGATGTGGAGGGACATATGGAATGGATTTGGTTAGGCCTTGTATGAAGTAAAAGTTTTTTTTAGTGTGAATAAAAGAGGAGATGAGGTTCCCTTTTATAAGAGAGTAGGGGTATTCTTGTAATTTTTTATTCATTAAACAACTATATATTATTTATTTTGAAAAAATTTATAAAAAATAATATAATTATAATGAAATATGTGAAATATTTTAAATATTACCATCCAATAAAATTCAGGAAAGTTTGTGTATGTTTTTACCCATATCTTTTGGTTTTAACCCTTGCTAACCCCTTTTACAAATACATCAATTTAAATATTTCTTACTATTTAGGGGTCATGAATTCTATAATAAAAGAAAAAAATGACACATAAATGGACCATGGTGGTTATTTTAAAGCATATATCATTCAATTTTCAAGATACAATATGCTCAGGAAATGTAAATCATTTAATAAACTATTGTTTATTATAAAATAGAATTAATGAAAATAATAGAATTATTTATTTAATTTTAAATTGAAAACCAAAAAAGAATAATATAATTTTAATATATTATTTTCACACATCTACAATTTTTGGACACTACAACTTACTAAAAAATAATAACTTTAATGTTTTTTAAAATCATGTACTCAATTTTTCTATGGCTTTCACATTCACTGAGTCAGCATTGCATAATTATTTAAGGAAAATTTTCACCACTAAAAATTAAAAATAGATTTCATTAATAAAAATATTCATTCAAAATTTTAAGAAATATTTATTGCAAAAAATAATTTGTTTTCATCCCAATCACAAAATATTATTGAAATTAAAATCAAGAGAGTGACATTTTTGGATTTATCATTTACATAAATATTATAATGGTAAAAATCAAAGATAAATGGAATAAAATTTTATATATTCAAAATTTTTATTATTATTAATGAATTAAATTCATCTAATTAAATTTAGAAATGTTTTGAATGAATTTAAAGCTTATCACATTTATTTAAACCATAATTAACCCAGTTTCTCTTTACTGTGGCAACAAAAATTAAGCATTGTTACTATTCATAATAAAAAAGATATATATTTAAAATAAATTGTCCCCTTATTATAAACATGGATTCCATTTTTAAGGATTAAATTTATATAATTCTATGTATTTTTTTTAAAATTTACCCATCAAAATATTGTAAAAAATGTGTTTTCTTAAACAATAAAATTTTAAGTATTAAAATATTTTTATACCAAATTCAAGTAAAATATCTTTAAAAAGACCATAATTGGATTTTAATAAATTAAATAACTAACTAAAATTCAATAATTATACAAAATGGTGATTTAATTTTAAAATAAATGAATTGAAATTAGAGTTTCTAATAAAAATATATATTTTCATTATTCATCAAAAAAACAATTTCTGAGAATTATCAAAAAATCCTCCAAACATAATTTTGACATGTTGAATTAAAAAATTAATTTAAAATTTGGAAATTAAAATTATATACTTTAAAAATTAAGATTTTAAATGAAACCATATAATTCAGGAAAAACTCATTTGGTTTGATATAATTTTCCTATTTTGGCTGAAACGTTAATTAATATTGATATTATGAATATAAATCTATAAAATATAATTAATTAATATTAATATGATTATAAAATTATTTATTGAAAATTAAATAGTTTTTTATTCTTCACCCCTTTCTGAAATTGCATTCTTGAAATTTTAATATCTTATTAAACAAGTGGGGATATCTTTTCTTCATGTTGTTTACTAATTGCCAAGCTACTTATATAGAAATATTGGTCTCTACAAAAACATAACCTTGTAAATTGATTAATTCTGTATCACATACTCTATATGGTTAATAATATGAAAAATTTTCTTTCAAATATGAATGTATTTCATCTAACTAAAATTCTTTATAGCTCCAAACACGAGATGTATCTGCACATATTTTCTTAACAATGAAACATGAAATACACCATGTGACCATGATAAAATTGGAGGCAATTCCACTCAAAAGGAAAAAAATCTTACTTTATCCATTATATCATATGGTTTAATGAAATATAGATTTAGGTTTCCCTTTTTTACCAGTGAAGAAAAAATTCCATATGGTAAAATTAGGAAAAATATAATATCCTTCCTTGTAAGAATGATATTTATCTAGTTCTTTGTATAATGCTTCTATATACTCTGAGCCATCATTATGTTCTACTAAATGATATTCACCTACGAACACATTTTTAAAAAAATTGAAGTCCTATTTAATTTATTTCCCCAACATCGTCCCAGGAAGCTGTAGTTCAACACCACTTTCCATATAATGCCTTAAAAGGTTCCTTTTGAAAACCAGAATGAATATTTTTTTAAAATAAATCTAAAATAATGATATATATTAAAACAAAATTCCATTTAAAAACATTAAATATTAAATAAGCATATACTATAACGTTTAAATAATTATCTCTTACATTCCATCAGATTGTGGCTAAAAAACTATACTAAAATTTAATTTAGTACCCTATGAATTTTGATGACTTTAAAAAAAATATATGTAACATATGAATCATGGTGAGATATAATAGAGTTAAATAATATATGTCATCTAATTTTCTCCTTCATAAATATTTATGAAGGTTGATCTAAATACATATTATCTAAAATGGGATCATAACGAGAGGATATATTTAATTGAAAAAATTACCTAAATCACATTATTACCTCAAGGTTTATTTAGTAATAGCACCTTGAAACCCATTGATATATTTTACCACCTCCATTATTAAAATTATAGAGGCTAATTCACCCCTTTTAGAAATTTTCAGTCCTATTGGACTTATAGATAAGTCAAACATTTTGTAGTAAAATTGGAAATATCTTTCTTCATCCCTTCCCACCAGAAAGGTTCCCAATGTTCCCTATACATTTTCCTGTTTTAAGGGTGAATTATTCATTATGATCTATCAACCACAATTAGTTTTTATTTCTCAAATTTGGGGTCACATGTAAAAATAATTCTTTAGATCTTAAGATACTATATTTATCAACATTGAATTCATGGAACATTCCATTCTTAACCAATTATAACTTTTCTTGTCACTTATAGTCCTCATTATGAGGAATCTTAATTCTTTCTGAAATAGATGATTGTTCTGACACCTAAAACCAATTAGACGGATTTACGTCAATAAAATTTTATAATACAATATTCATTAAATAATTAACCTAATGGATCATGTTCTAAACATAGTTAGTAAATGATGCATTATCTTTATAACTCAATGCATCAACTACTCTATTTACATTACATAGGTGGTAATGAATTATATTGTCATAATGCATTTTCAATTATATCTATATCATCTTTATCATATTTATCTCTTTAAATTTCAACATATACTTCAAAATATTATAATCTATATATATTTTACACTTTACACTGCTAAATTATGTTTCTAAATTTTTAATACAAACAATAAAACTTCTAGTTTAGGGTCATGTGTTGTATACTTTTTCACATTATATTTTAATTCATTTGATGAATATAAAATTACCCAATCATTATACATTAACGCAGAACCCATTACATTCAAAGAAACATAGTTTTTTATTACAGAGACAACATTTTGTTAATATTGGAAAAAAATTGAGGTATTCAATAATCTGATTCTCAATTTTTGAAAACATTAATCTCATTACTTTCTCTAGATGAACCTAATTAATTTTCAGGTCAAAATAGTAATTTGGATTGACAACCACACAAAATTTACAAAAAAAACTATCTGTAATAGTATACTAACCTTATATAACTATAAATCTGAGTATGATTTATAATCCTTAACCATTCATCAGCCAAATTATATTTAGCAGAATAAATAATTATTCAATATTTATTTATGATGTGTCTGCGGAATGATATACAATGTAACCAAAAATAATATTTTCTAAATTTTCCATATAACATAATTTATTTTATGGTTTTTAGAAAAAATCATTAATATTTTACATGATCCTAATAATACATATAATAGAATAAGATATCATAAATACATCCTCATGTTTATCAAAATATTCATGGAAAACTCTTTTAATAAGATCCTATAATATAGCTGGATCATTCATCAAAAAAAGGAAATGACCCCAAGATAATAATTCCTATTACTAGTATGAAATATTTTCTTATAGAAGTTACCACCTTCACCTTTAGCTGATTCTACATGGTCAAGAGATCAACATTCAGTAAATACTAGACTCTTGATAGTGGATAAAATAAGGGATAGATTTGAGGAAAAAAATACTTATTCATAACATTAATGTTATTCAAGGATATATAAGAAAAAAATTACTATTCAAACTATACTTTTTTTAAAAAAAGGACCATCCCATGGTGAAGTGATATAATTATAGAAACATTTATCTAGAAACACATGCAATTAATTATTCAATTCCAGCTGATCTACTTTATCCATTTGATTAGTGGATTCTCAAATATTATTTTCATTTGGAACTAATAAAATTTTAAATTAAAGATCATGATTAGGCGTAAGACCAAGAAACTCATCAATAAAAATAACTAGATTTTCTCTTACTACTAGTATATCTCTCATCTAAATAGTTCCCTTAGATTTAAAAATATTGTACAGATAACTTTCATTTCTGTCTTTTAATAGTTTCTCAGCTTATTGATATGTAATAAAATGTATAAATTCATTATTATTATAAAATAGATAATCATTTAAAATATTAATTATTTAGATCTAAAATTTATCCCATTATTTTAAATTGAAATCCAATCCAAAAACATAATAATAATAAATTATAAAATGTTTAAGAAAATAAGGTTTATAGAGAAAAATGTTATACATATGATAATTGGAAGTTCTTTGTAAACTCTTTTTTCCATAATACCACCCCCATGTTTCTTTAAGAAAAGTCATAAATTCTTTCCTAAATGTGAAATTTTCCTTTTAATAAAGAATTTCTATGAAATTATAAAATGTGTAGACCCCAAATCAAACAATATATTAGCATAATCAGAGTAAACAAGTAACATAAATTTTACCACTATGTTTGATGGCCTAAATTCAATCTATTTATTGAATTTACTTTTTCCACACCCTTATAATATTAGTATTGCTACTTAATATAATTAATTATCTTCTTTGAACAACAATATACATAATGAATCATCCCATTTCCTTGAAAAAACCTTACTTCATGCTTATCAAAATTTGTCTTACCACTACTAAATTAATTTTCCTTAAAATTGATAGACATATTTATAAGTATAAAACATCGAAATATCTTCCTATATTTCAAAATAAATACCCCATGGGTCTTTTTATCACATCTATCACACACTAGAATCTTGATTTTCTCACCTTTAGATTTATTTAATGAATTCATTCACATTGTTTGCCACTTTGACCACTTTTGATACCTTTTTTTATAAAACTACCAATCATGCAAAAAATAAATATCCACCTAATATGATATGTGAAAAAAAATCATAACTTTTAAATTTACTGGATAAAACTTATCTTCTATATATTTTCTTCAATAATATGTAATACTGATTAATATTACTATCAATATCCAGACTTGAATTTTGGGTGAACCTTCAAAATAAAGTGATGTTTTATTTAAACATGATCACTTCTCCATCCTCCATGTACCTAAATTCCAGGAATTTATCTTCCATATTAATTTGAATAACCTTATTAAAGTATTACTTAAGGAAAATATTTTTAAATTCATCACATTCCAAGGCATTAGTCTCTCCTGCATCTCTAATATTCTTAACCATTTACCACCACTATTCAGATTCACCTCCAAAATGGTAAATAAAAAAAATTTCCTTTTGATTATACGAACAACCCATGAATTTGAATATCTTTTCTATGGATTTATTCCATACATCGACTTTCACTGGGTCAGAAGATCCACTAAATCATGGAGGTTGTTTTTTGGTAAAATGCTCTACTATTGACATGTTCCTCTATGGTACATCTAGATGCTCCCTATCATGGGAAACACAACCATTTAAATTCTATATTAATTGATACATATTAAAAATGATCCTAATTCTAATTCCAACGATTTAGTGATATTTATTTGGAATGATATTGTTCTCTTGGTGCCATCCCACCTTAGCTTCCCTGTTACCTCTATGGAAAACCATTAAAAATAAAAATGAATTATATGAAGAAACATGATAAGATTCTCGTTATATATCATTTTAGTCATAAAATATAATCTCTAAAGGATATTTAATTATTTTATTATAAATTTGAAAATTATCTACACCTTAACTATGATACAAACTATAAAAACGCAACCAAAAAAACATACATAGTCTTATGTTTTATGTCAAGAATTCACTATCTTTCATTTTGTGGTTCATTACAGTTTATTGTTTTTCCGATTTGTGTAATAACACATATATAAGTATATATTACATAAAATTATTGACAATTCCATTTGTGTCCATTTTTTATACCATACATAACTTTTAAAATAGAACAAGATTTATTTTCATGAAATGTTCCAAAATTTTTATGTTTACCTCATCCTTTTCCCTAATCTTCATTAAAACATAATATCAAGAAGTTTAAACATTGGATAGAAAAAAAGCTAAGGGACATAAAATTAGGGAACACATTAGTATATTAATAATTAAAAAAAATATTTTTCTAAAATGAACTTGGGTCGAAAAATAATCATATTCTTCACAAGAAATAAAATTCTATAGAAAAATATTTTAATAAAAAATTCATATTATATATTAATGGGAAAATAAAATTCATAATGGTTTTCCTAATCATGTAAAACTAATAAATATTTTCCAAAGGTTTTTATATTTTATCCATAATAAGTATAAAACACATTCCACTAAACATATTCTCCTTATCATTTCTTTTGAAATTATAAGATTTATGTAAAGATCATAAAAATAATAAATAAATCATGGATGTATCTTGGGATGTAGTTTTTAATATCACTATATCAAATTGAATAGCCATAATGGTCAAGTTACATCATAAATCTCCAGATTTAATAATCACTCTCAATGCATTGGAGGTATATAATGAGCCCACCAATCCTTAGTTTATAATTTATCCCACGGTCCTTGATTTATAATGGAACAAACCATACCTGTTTTATAACTGAACTACCTATCCATTGTTTATAATGGAACCACCAATTAATATAATAAATTTCCATGAACCATAACATGATAATAACACATGAATGCATTGATAATTATAAAAATATTCCTTAGAGTAATAGGAAAACATTTCCAGATATCAAAATATATATTCTATTTAAAAACAATATTTTAAAATACCTAGAACATATGGAACGTGGGTTTTTCATTGAATAATACATTGAATCATATAATGGAATTAAAATATAAAATATTATTGTGATGGTGGGAAAATCTGTTAATGTCATATATGTTAAAATAGTACTTTCCTTTTTTCCTTTTATAAAGAAAGAAAAAAAATTATATAAAACTATTTAAAATGATTAATTTTAAAAGAAATTATACAAATTAAAATGGGAAATAAAATTTTATTTATAATTATTTAATTTATATCCATAAAATAATTTCGATAATATCTATATAGATGGATAATATTTAGAAAATAAATCTTTTGAATATTTAAAATGAGGTTTTATGTTATAGTTTCTCTTACATAGTGTTTGATCCACCACATGTGTTACTTATATTAAAAAATAAAGTACTTAGGTAATTTATTTAAATTTATAAAAATATTTTTCAAGATTATTACTATTTTTATTTTATAAATTCCATTTAAATTCAATTACATAACCAATTAAACTCACTTCAGATGTTTTTATGATATTCACCGGATTTCTCCAAAAAAACTTTTGTATGATAAATATGGTAAAAGATATAGTTATTTCACCATCTATAGACTAAAAATAATTAAATAATTTTTTTTATAAATAAATTTAATTTTAATACCAATCATGAAGAATTGTTATAAAAAATGAACTACAATTCAATCATGGAGATTCTAGGTCAAACACATGCATGAGTAACTTCTTCATTTTTCAATGATCATGATAGAAAGAGGGTAATTATTATTTTATTTTTATATAAATATGATTATATTGTAAATATTCTGTTATTTATTTAAATATACTTATTTAGACTATCTATGTAATTCTATTATAAAAATTAATGAACATTGCATCATGGTGGTGGTAATCCACCCATTTTCATGAATGAAATTTTCATTATTCAATGGATGGAAATCTATGTAACTATTTTATATATTTTCTTTAAAAATTATATGTATGTAATTAATATCATATATAAAAATTAAATCAACCATTATAACCATCCATGATTGGTAGCGATGAAAAACAAATTACATCAGTTTGTGAGGTGGTTGTCAGTTGTATACATGAATGATGGTTTCAATTACAATTTAATTGCGGAAGTAGATGAATTTCGGTTATACAATTAAAAAATATTTTTATTTTATAGGTAACACTGTTACTATTTTCTAATATTGGGAAAATGTGGTAAATAGGTTAAACAAGAAGTAAAATAAAAATTCTGGGGTAAGAACCATACAATTTCTTTAGACAAACTCTATTGTACATAAAACCCTCCTAGATTAGTTCTATAAAAATAACATGGCTTAAAGGATGTGGAGGGGATGTATGGAATGGATTTTTATAGGGATTAAAAAATGGTATTTGATTTTTTAGCCTAAAAAAGGAGGAGAGTTGGTTTCTATTTATAAGAGATGGGAGGAGCATTCCTAGAATTTCTTAAAAGTATTAAATTAAAATAAAATATTTATTATGAAAAAATGGTTTGAAATATATATAATTAGAATATAATTGTTGCCACTACTTTCAATCACAGAGTCTAAAAAATGAAAAGTGAAATACCTTGAGCAAAAAGTGATTCATCCTTTGAACAAACATAAAAAATCGACAAAGTCATGAATAAGGATTTCATTAAGCATCGGTCATGCAAGTTTCAATTTGGTTGCATAGGTATACCTTTGCACCACATTTTTGGTGGGCAGGTGACTTGCGCGGCCTATTCTATTATTCACCCAAGGTCTTCAATGTACTAAAAATACCCATTGTGGGCCCCCCATTTATGGTACAAAAAATTCCAAATGTCAGATTTGAGCTCTCGGTGCCCTAGTCTCTTCTTGAAGTCTTTCGAACACTTATAAGGTAATTTCATACCTATAATGGAATATCTAAAGAGAAGGAACAAGGCCTAAGTGTTGAAATTCACCAACACTTGTGCGCCTATGTGTCTAACCATTAAGGGAAATGATGACACTTGCGCGCCGCATTATACCTGCTACATAACATGTGTGCCACCCTTTTAGAATCCCTTAGGTTTAATACTAAGGGCTTGAGCCAAGACTCGCTCAAGTATTACCCTATGGGTTGACCAGTGTGCAAGTACCCAAGTGTCGCGCAAGTATACCTTCGTGACCAGGACCTGCGTTCCCCCCACAGGACCTGCACGCCTACCTCTTTTTGGGTGTCCCTCCAATATATTCATCTATTTTCGTCAAATTCACATCTCCTATTCAATATTTAGCCTTCAAAACCCTCTTCAAAGTCATTTATGGCATGGTTCCGTTGTTGTCTTCTTTATCTTAAATGAATTCTGTGGAAAATCAATCAAAACCTAGTGATTTACAAATCTTTACAGTACTAAGTTTAGATATTCCATTCATTCAAATTCATCCTTTAAGATGAGAAGATCTTTAATTTGGGAATCCTTTTTTAGGAGTAGGCACCAAGTCCCCTAATTTGGCCATCCATTTTATGAATAAGCCCCATGTCATAAATGTCCTTAAACATTGGGAATCCTCTTTCTTAGAAGTAAACCCCAGTCCATTTTCCCTTAAAATGGGAATCCTCCTTTGGTGTAATCCCCAGTTCTCAAGTCCATTTAACCTGGACCTCCTTCTCAAGAGTAAGCCCCAGTTCTCAAGTCCCTTTAACCTAGGCCACCTTCTCAGGACTAATTCCTAGTTATAATTTCTCTTAACCAGTCTTAATTTCTATTGATTTGGACTTCCATCTGAGGAATAAGACCATATCAAAAGTCCCATCTAATTTGGGCATCCTTATCTAGATTAAGTCCTAGGTTAAGTATCCAAATCTCTATAAAGCACAAATACATTTATAAACCTTGTTCTCGGGTTTCTTCCTTGAAGTAAATCCCAAAACCTCATCTATCATAGGCAGTCATGTATAGATAAGCCCCGCATCATTACTTATGATTGCATCTTTAGAGGCATAATCATCTGGTTTTACTGATACCTCTTTTTTCTCACACCGAGCATGACTCACATGAGCTTAGAGTGTGAAAGTAATTATGAAATCTCTCTTTAAGACATTAATCAAGCACAAACCTCACACTTCTATCCTGCATTATGTGGGTTCTGATTCCTTTTCTAAACAAGGATACATAGGTAGCCCATATGTGGGTACGATCCCAACTCTAAAATAATCCTTGTCCTTCGGAACGACAATAAACTTCAAGTGCCCCACTGAGTGGCTTTAAAACCAGTGTGTTTATCATATTGACCAAGAGATCTCTATACAATGTATTGAAGGATACCATTGACTAAGAATCTCTAACAAATAAAGATGATTCTCTATCGATGGAGAACCTCAAATACATGTAAAAGAATCTCTAAATCATATAGATATTAATTATTGATTGTTATATCTAAAGGAAAGCTCATTTTCAAACATGTTAATGTAATAAGGATCCACGAACATAACGTAAATCTATAAAGAGAGTCTCGGAGTAGACAATAATTCCCCCTAAAAAGGTGTGATGAGTCCGACCTCGCATCTTCTCGACCAAGGCAAATTCTTAAGCCTCGTCGGTCCACAACTACTGATCACCTACCTTTGGAAAGTAGGTCCAAATGGATATAGAATCATTGAGTGTTTCTGGTTCTAAAAAAACCACGTCAGAAACCGATTGGAATGTTTGAACCTTAAAGAGGCAAGGTCATCCCCATTTTCAGAGGAAACAAAAAATGGTGAACCCGACGTGAATCTTTAACCCAGTTAAAATGATATTTTTCTTATTTTTTAGGCCCCTATTTAAACTCAATAATATGGCCAACAAAACAATCAATGACATATGTGCTCATCCAAAAGATTTAGTGGCCAAACCTATCCTGATTATATATTTTATATGAAACATGCACTCTTTTCCAAGATCTTCTATGTTACAGAAATGGCTTCTCTAATGTTCACACCTGTGAATACATCTGCTGCTACTCCTACTGGATCCCCATCCACTCTAAGGATGACATCACCTAATAAGTGTCTTCAACGTAGGGTATCAAATGAACTGGTTAAGGAATACCGTCAACATGGTACCATTATGACTCTAGAGGCTACATGTCAAGCCCTATAAGTCAATAATTCACTATGGTTGTCTGGACAACGACGACCAGTGATCAAGAAACAGGTGCTGCCAACCACCATCTCTAACCATTTCGGGTCGTTATCCTCGGAACACAATCACCAGTCCCTCCCATATTATGGGGAGGGGAATGAGAAGGTCACTCAAGGCCTTAATTCAAGGGGACATGAGTCCTTCTTGAGGGCTCCCATTACCAATCACCGCCAGACTCGTTCGGCAGTGTGCCCTCAACATCATGAGGGTATTACCTTCAGGGGTTCATCTTAGGTTCCTCAGATCCAAGCACGCAAGACGAACCACCAGAGGGGAAATCTGGTCAACATGGAGAAATTTCTTACTTCTTCCCACTCTGGAGAAGTCCATCAAGACAACTTGATGGCAAGCAACGAGCGGGCACATACACCCGTCCGTCCTGATGTTACTTCCCAACAGACTCATCTGACAGTAACACACCAATTAAACTAGGAAATTCTGATGGAGTATTATAGACAGGCGTATGCACCTATTTATAACTCATCAGCTAGTCAGCAGGCTCGTCTGAATACAACCAAAGAAGATCTCCAATCTTATATGGTAGGAGCTGATAAACATGAACATACACATGTTTACAATCAAAAATTTTGTCAGCAGTCTCATCTACCAGTATTGAAGAAAAACTGTCAAACATACTTGAAGAGGAATACACAGTAGGCACATACACTTGCCAATATTCATCAAGACTTCCAACAGTCTCGTTTTGTAGCATCCGGAGAAGTCAGTCGGAAAGCTCCGATGACAAATTTGGAGCAGAGCCAACTCTCTGCCCCCATACAAGAGTACTGTCAGAATTCACTAACATGAAAAGGATTATAGGAGAAGGATTACACACCTACTCCAAGCATGGGATGGACATATATTCTCGTTCCGGCAGCTGAAGTCACCAAGCACATTCTAACAATGGTGAAGGAGAAGATGCAAATCCCTACTCAAATTCTGGATTCCTGTCAGAATATTATAACAGCTTCAGCCGCATCACAGGGAAAGAATCAAAAATCTATCCCTATTAGTGGAGTGACACATAAACATATCACCCCGGAACAGATACACACCTCTATTCTTGTCCAAGAGGGTTGTGGGGAATACTCCCCCATGTCATATGTACAATCAAGTCAGGCACATACTCCTGATTTGAATGGATATAATCAGCCTTACCTGAATATTTCTCCTGAGTAGGCACATACACCTGCCCATAATAACCACTTTCATCAACAAGTGGTTCCCAAAGTGTGTAAGTAGGCATTTAAAAATAAGACCCATCCATCATAGTCAATAAATCTAGAGCCAATCTATAATAATGCATTGTTTGATGCTAGAGTTCTTGATGCACTCAGAAAATTATCTGTTGCAACTCAAGATTATACTATCTCATTTCCCAATAGTGGGAACATTAATCCTAATGTTCTTCATTAGACAAATCCCCATGAGTGCTTGCTTCATGATATTTCAGTCTATCTTGAAGTATAATCTTCAAATGAGAGCCACGATAACCCTCTGTGTGGCTAGAATATCATGGAGTAAAAGGTTTCATCTTTTGATGCGCGCCAACATGGTGGTCCTCCCCATGATGATGAATTTAGTAGCCAAATTCCTCTCCGCAGTAGTAATTCACATTGCCTGTAAAATTCATTAAAGTACAATGCAGTGATGAGAATGATCTCTTATCTTGAGGCACTTGGAATTTTTGAGTTTGATGCTTTACCACTAGCAGGTGAAATACTTTCTCAATCAGAAGATAACCCAAGATGTAGGTCATTCTCTGAACCACCCCTTGTCCTTTCATCTTCTATTTTGATAAATGAACTCTCTACCAATATTGTTGAATCTGATTAAGCAACAAGGATGCACCAACTCTGGTCTAATCAGGTAAAAGAATCATCATTGAATGACAAATAGGAAGTTCAGAATATGAGAAAACAACTGGAGAAAGGTGAAGTGCTAGTCATGTTTTGGACGTTGGCTGACTCTCATTATGACATTCCACAGATGTTGATGGAAGATTGTATTTACAACAATTTTCTCAACATGTGGAAAACTCTTTGTCAATTGAAAAACAAAATATTATCTTATGATGAATATAATAATCATTTAAAGATAATAGAAGGGTTACAATGCCAAATTTATTTGGCATATCTATCTGTATCTCGATATCCAAAGCCTAAAAAACAGTAGAGTAACATTCAGCATTCATGCCTTGGTGCACAAAAAAGATTGTTCCAGTTAGTTTCCAATTCCTCATCTTGTATTCATATCAGGGGATGTAGTGTCCCTGGAGCACTACACTTCACTATACTCTCTAGCCAACAAATTCGGACAAAAATGGTCTCATGCAATGTTATTGCCCATGGTCATCCTCATCCAATTGGCTTTGTTTGTAATCAAATTCTCGCTCAAGAACATGACCTAACTAGTTCTTCTCAAATCCAGGAATACAAAGAAAAAGGTGTCGAATTACTCTTGCATCAGGCAGATGAGAATATTGAACATGTCTCTCATTTAGACAGTGCACAACATCAAGTGACATAAGTGTCAGAAATCATCAAATGGTCTTTTGAGCCAGGTGATTTGAGTGGATGTTGGTTGATGCATCCAGCCAATTTCCAGACTAAAGTTCACATGATCTGGAGAGATTTTAAGAATGTATCATATATAGCAGCTCAAGAACCACCCCACCTTTCCAGACTAGGGACCCTTTTAGCCCAACCAGTAGAATCAACAAATATGATTCGAGGAGTTGAGCTGGAACAGCTGGAACAGCCCCAGTCCACAGGACTGAATCCTTTTTCAAATCCTCAATCTCTCCCCCCGAGAATGTCAGTCTTCTCTCAATTAGGGAAGAATCCACAAGATGAATGAAGAGCTGAATTATCAGGAGATTCCCACCAAATTATGGGTTGTCAAGAAGTTCCTGAGGGATCAACTCAACAGTAGGTAGTGTCTCATCAGGGACATGGGAGAAGACAACATCACAGAAATGATTATATAAAAGTTGAAATGAATTATGCATCAATAAATGTCATCAATTCCATTGTTGATGATCCTCCAGAACATGAGTCTCATTCAGAGGGATCATATGAAGAGGTTCAAGCTCAAGAAGTTCTACACACAGACACAAATAAAGAATGTCTGCATACATGAAACCAAAGGCTTACCTAGAATATATGTATTCTTTCAAGTAACCAACTTCCCCCTCTCTGAAAGGAATCCAACAAGGGGAAAGGAAAGAATTAGGGTACATACCCTTCCTGTGGAGAAGGTCAATCACAATCACTAGAGCAATTATTCGCACAACAAGAGGAAGAAATGATGGAATTAAGAAGGATGAAGGCAGAACTACATCAAAGTAGTATTACTCTTAAGAATGATGGATTCAGTCAGCCAAGGGAATTTGTTGTTGATACTAAAATGGATAAAGAGTATCCTCCTTTACCGGTACACACTCATAGGTCTAGTCATATGGGTCATGCGCAACAACAATTTGTGGTGCTACCATCAGTTGTAGTACCAGCAACCACACCAGTCCAAGCTCCAGTTATTGCACCTACTCACGTCCAAGCTCAACCAGATGTTTCTCAAAAGTTAATAACTACCATTGAGTCATTAACAGCTCGGTTGGAATATATTGAGGGAAAGCATGCACAAAGTCAACCAGAAAAGGGAGCTTACCCTGAATGGGTTGATGCGATTCCTCCCCCTTTAAATTTTTCAAGTACCACATTCCCAATCTTTAATGGTTCGGGAGACATAGAGGAAAACTTAACACATTTTGTTTCTCATTGAAATCCTATTATGGGAACCCCTTAGTTACAAGAAGAAGATATGCTCAGGAGTTTTTTATAGTCATTGCAGGGCCCTGCTTTTGTCTAGTATACAATCTTGCAAACCTGGCCAATTACCGGATGGGAAAATCTCCGTCAACAATTCCTTCTTTAATTCATCTTAACATTTCGAAAAACAATAATTTTTTAACTTACAAATTATAAGAAAAGGGAGAATGAAACAGTTTCAGATTTCATTGCTCACTGGAATGGATTAACATATTCCCTAATCCTAGCACTCCCTCAAGAAGAGTTGTTGTTAATCTATGTGGAAAATTTGCATGATGAATTACACACACCGTTGATCCCTATGAAATACACAAGAGGGTTTCGAGACCTTACCTAGATCGCTCATACGATTGAGGACTCTCTTATAATGAATAAGGATAAAACATGTGTCATTCCATCAGCTTCAGGAAGGATAATGGGTAAAGTAGAGACTGTTAGAGTTACGCTTAAACAAGCACATGTACCTGATTCTACTTCAAAACCTTGATCTTATCGAAGGGATCCACCTCTTGAGTGATAACTATAGAGTCTGTTACATCAAGATGAGAAAAGAGATCAACGACGGAAAAAATTTGATGATCTGAAGAGATATGTTTACTCTTTCTGAAATGAACATGTTCCTAGTTACTTCATTTCGGCTCTGGAAAATAATTTTGTTCTGTTTCGAAACCCCAAAATGCTGAAAAAGTAAGGAGATGAATATATTCCCAACTATTTACCATTTCATAAGATGTGGGGCATACCATTAAAGAGTGTTTTGTCTTCAAATACCTCCTGCAAAAAATGGTGGACTCGGGACAAGTCAAATTTAAAGGTTCTTCAGCACATGTATCATGTTTTTCTGCTACAGATCCAGAAAAAGAAGGTGAGTGGCAGGAAGTCAAAAAAAACGTGCAGAAATATGATGATTGGACGGTCTGGAAAATGATCAACCAAACTCATGCCATTTTCCAAACACAATTCAAGAAATCAATTATGACATCTGGTATGAATTGCACTTCAAAATTCTCTTCATCAGAGGGAAAATCCTCAAAGGGGTGGCATTTTTCAAATAATGGGGAACAATCAGAAGAAGATGAAATTGTGTTAAATCCCAAGTTGTCTTTGACTCTAGAAAATTTTATGCCATCTACTTTAAAGCCATGGGCACCGCCCTTCCAAATGGAACAACCTATACTACCTAATCAGGCATATTCTTCCTCAGAATAAGAGTTGATCTTTTGTTTTTTTATCATGATTCATTTAACATATCCTTATGACAGTCATAGTTTCGATCCTGATGAGCCTATGTTCCCTATATCAAATAGAGGAATTAGACGGAGTTCCAGAGGACTGGGATACCGCGGAAGATGTGGATATTCTAGAAGCCACTATTCCAATACTACCCCTTCTAGAACATTATATGCAGTAGAAACTCGTGGCAGAGCCCTTCAGTGGACTCAACAAGAATAAGAAAATTCTTCCACCAATAGTATATTCAATCCTCGCACAATTATTCTGGAGGATTGGTTAGAGGTTCCTACTTTTTACTCTCAACACGTAAATAGACCTATTCGATCTAATCTTCCAAAGCCATGAGTATTTCCAACTCCTACCCTAATACAATATGCAACTACTTCCAAAGAATCATTTTCTAAGGCACATGTGAAACCACATGTTCCTGTTGGAAAACACAGACCTTTGGACCAAAAATATGATGTCATGAAACATTTGACCCAATTACATTCCACGTTTTCAATTCTGGATGCCTTGATTCTATCAAAGTATCTTCTAGAGGCACTCATTGAGGCTTTTTCAAGTCCTTAGCAATTCGAAACTAATATTTCTACGGCTGATGTCTACCATGTTGAGAATGGTCCTATAGAATGCCATGTGGTGATATATTTTACAGATAATGATGAAGATGATCTTTTTTGTGGACATATTAGACCTTTGTATTTATCTGGCAGGTCAATGGTGTAGACATCTGAAGAGCATTCATTGATAATGGTTCAGGAGTCAACCTCATCCCCATTAATATAATTCATCAATTGGGGCTCACAGAATCTGATTTATCACCTTATACATTGATGTTACAAGGATATGGTAAAAATGAACAAGAACCACTAGGCGAGATTACACTCAGAACTCAGTTGGGAGTCCTTGTATCCAATTCAGATTTGATGGTTGTTGATCATGATACAGCCTTCAACATTTTTCTTGGAAGACCTTGGCTACATCAACATGCGACTATCCCTTACTCATACCATCAATGCCTCAAATATTGTTTCAATAGTAAAATTGTGACATTGTATGGTGATAAGGCCGCATTCAAAACATGTGAATCTCAATACATTGAAGTAGAATTCTATCACATGGAGGGAAAGGAGAAAACCTCAATAAAGGAGGTTACCAAGGTTAATGCTTCATATGTTTTGAAAAAATATTCCAGTAAACTCATTCACACGTGTGAGTACATATTATGTATTTCCTATCATTCAAATTGATAGGATAGACCCAAATCCAAGTACTCTTACAGAAACTTCCATAATGTCTATTATGACAATCAAGCTAGATACCATGGGAGAAAGTGGGGATTCACCAAGCAACGATGAAAGTTCAAATGAAGATGTCTTCATTTCATCTACTGAAATCTTGCAAGTTTATACTTCACCAACCAGGATAGAATGAGTTATAGCAATGTTAGAGGTGAATGATGATGTCAATTCCCAATCCATCATCTCTTCTTTATTACCCAAGGAAGACCATTCATCATCAATAGGGTCATAAATTGAAGCCTCTTCATCAAGATGTTCAAGATTTAACATCTATCATGATCATGGAAATTTTGCTTCATCATATATTATGAAAGTAGAAATAGAAGAAGTAAAACATGTTAAAGAAGAAGAGGAAGATATCATAGAAAGTCCTCCAGCATTTGAAGAGGGTATCTCCACTATTGTGGATGAACTCAGAGAAATAAATCTGGGTACAAAAGAAGATCCAAGCCCCACATTAACTAGTACGACCATGACTCTTGAAGAGAAAGAAATGTATATATAATTTTTAAAGAAAAATTGAGATTTATTTGCTCGGAATTATATAGAAATTCTATTGCTTGATCTTGATATTGCTACTCATCATTTGGGATTTCCAGAAGAACATCGAGGATTTAAACAAGCTGCAAGAAGAACACACCCAACTTATGCTTCAAAAATTGATGCTAATGTGGAATAAGCTTATTAAAGCTAACTTGTTCAGAGAAGTTCAATATCCCAAATGGTTGGCCAATATTGTCTCTGTGAAAAAAAATAATGTAAAAATTAGAGTTCTCATTGATTTCAGAGATCTTAATCGGCATTGTCCCCAAGATGATTTTCCAGTCCCTATTACAAAACTTTTTATTGATGCAATAGCTGGCTATAAATAACATTCCTTCATGGATGGATATTCTGGATATAATGAAATCTGAATGGATCCAGAAGATGAAGAATCTAAAGCCTTCATAGCCCCTCATGGTGTGTTTTTTTATCGGGTAACTCCCTCTAGCCTGAAGAATACAGGTGAAACATATCAATGTACCATTCACTGTATCTTAAAACCCTTTTTAGGGAAATTTGTTGAATTTTATGTGGACGATTTTCTAGTTAAATCCAAATAATGTTCTAATCACTTGGCTGATTTGGACGTCATATTCCACAATCTTCGACAACACAATTTGAAGATGAACCCCTTGAAATGTGCTTTTGGGGTAACCTACGGAAAATTTCTCAGCTTTGTTGTACACCATCATAGTATCAAAGTTGATCCTAAGAAGACAAAGTAAATCCTTGGTATGTCACCTCCTCGAAATTTGAAAGAATTGAGAGGACATCAAGGACACTTGGCCTATATTCGGCGTTTCATCTCCAATTTGGAAGGCAAAAGTTTACCATTAACCAAATTGATGAAGAAGGGAGTCACTTACCAGTGGAATGATGAATGTCAAGAAGCATTCAATATTCTCATGAAATATCTATTGAGTCCACCTTTATTAATTCCATGTGTTGAAGGAAGACCACATATTCATTATGTGATAGACGTAGAGTGATCATTGGGAGCCTTCCTTTCCCAAAAGAATGATATTGGGAATGAAAACAACATTTATTATCTTAGTTGGACTATGCTTGAAGCAGAAACCCGATATTCAAGTTTTGAAAAGTGCTGCCTAGCATTAATTTTTGCAGTCCAAAGTGGAGACACTACCTGCAAAATCATGAGGTCCATTTGATATCTTGCAATAACCCTCTCAAATTCATCCTTATTTATCCAATCCTTAAAGGATGTTTAGCAAGGTGGGTAGTTATTTTGCATCAATTTGATATCCAATATGTGTCTCAAAAGGCAATAAAGGGTCATGCTCTGGATGATTTCCATACTAAACACCCTTCAGTAGAAGATACATCA
The DNA here is from genome assembly GCA_963277665.1 of Viscum album. NCBI lineage: Eukaryota > Viridiplantae > Streptophyta > Magnoliopsida > Santalales > Viscaceae > Viscum > Viscum album. The sequence continues at coordinate 481,792,432 of OY728141.1, forward strand.
TTTGATATTGAAATTCTTGATGAGTAAGTCTTCTCTATTTAAGATAGTCTTCAAACATGGGAAATGTACATTGATGGTGCTTCTAGAAGTCTAACAGGGAATAAAATGGAAGATCCTAAATTCAACAAAGTCAGGTTGGGAATTATGCTTATTTCCTCAAAAAATCCAGTGCTACCTTATTATTTCTTATTGCGGGAAGGTAGTACAAACAATGAAGATGAATATCAAGCTCTTATCACAGGATTAGAGTTAGCACTTCAAGCACAGATGAATCAATTAAAAGTGAAAGGTGATTTAGATCTGGTAATCAAACAAGTCAATGGGGATTATGCAATCAGAAAAGAAGATTTAATCCCTTTATATGATCACATCAGAGAGTTAATGGAAGAATTTCCTTTGGAACCGACATTTTCTTATGTCCCGAGATCACAAAATGTTCAAGATGATGCATTGGATAATATAGCTACAGCTCTGGAAGATCCAAATCAGGATGATACATTCATCTGTATTTCCCACTATCGTACAATTTCACCTTATGTTGAAACCAGAATAGAGGAAATCAATAAAATTAGTCCCATTCCTGAACCGTATGGTCATACTACCAGATTAATGACACCTATTAGGTATTACCTTCAAAATGGAACACTCCCACCTGATAGAGCTGGGAAAGACCTAGTCTGGTGATGTGTGGTCAATTTTACTCTTTAAGATAACACATATCACCTAGAAAAAATTCACTACAAAATAGGTTTTGATGGATTTATCTTCATATGCATTGATGCTGAAGAGACAATGGATGTCATGAAAGAAGTACTTGTAGGAGTTTGTGGTTCACAACAGTCTGGACATAGACTGTCTGATCAAATTCAAAGTCTTGGATAGTTTTGGCCTTTAATAATACAAGATTGTCTTTATTTCATGAAGAAGTGTCATTCATTCCAAGTATGTTCCAACATCATTCATCAACCCATAGAGCGTCTTCATGTAGCTCAATACTCATGGCCATTTTCCACATAGGGAATGGATGTAGTGGGACCTTACCCATCAGCTACATCCAAGCAGTTTTAGTATATTCTTACTACTATTGACTTCTTTTCCAAATGGGCAGAGGCAATACCTCTCAAAGAAGTTAGATATAAAAACATTGTTAGCTTCATCAAGTCTATCATCATTACAAGATTTGGTGTCCCTCATACCATATTGATGGACAATGGCACCAACTTATGTTCATCCGAGGTAAAGACGTTGTATCAAGAATACAACATCAAATCCAACCATTCACCTTGGTATCGTGCAGTGGCCAATGGCCAGATATAAGCCTTCAATAAGACTCTTTCAAATATACTGCAAAAGATGGTGGATAAAGATTAGAAATCATTTCATGATAAAACATTTCATGCTTTATGGGCTTATCGAACCACCACCCGCACTACAATGCGGTCAAATCCATATTCATTAGTATATGGAATAGAATCAGTCTTTCCCATTGAAGTTCAATTACCTTCACTCAGAGTAGCCATTTGTGATCAGTCATCTACAAATGAACAATCTCAAAAGTGATTGGATGAATTGGAACAATTATATGAAAAAGGTTTGTGCACTCTGCACCATTTTGAAGTCTATCTGAATAGAATAGAATTATATTTCAAAAAAAAACATTTGCCTTCATTCATTCATTCAAGGAGAATTGGTATTGGTTCTCAGAACTCCAATGATACCAGGAATGAAACCTGCCATGCTTGAGCCAAAGTGGGAAGGACTTTACCCAATATGTAATTCCTACTCCAATGGAACTTATTCATTAATCACAATGGATGGAGAACTCAACACTACTCCAACCAATGCTATATTTCTAAAGAAGTTTTTTGTGTAACACAAATACATTTACATCCAGTAAGATGTTAAACTGCATAACTGACGACCTAGCTATATGACAGTAAACTGTGCAGCTCCCGTCTAATACGACCTTAAACTGTGTCTTCCTCACCATATGATATTAAACTATACAACCCTCCTTTTTTCCTTACTGCAAGACATTAAACTGCACAGTCCCCCTTTCGTCCAACATGATGTTAAACTATGTTTCCTTTGTTGTCCTACATGACGTTAAACTGTGAAAAAGTCCCTTAATATATCCTACATTACGTTAAACTATATTTTTTCCCTTCTACATGACACTAAAATGTGAAACACCATTAGTCCTCACTTAAAGACTTTAAAATTCATAGTTCCCCCTTCAAGTCCATACTGTAATACTCTAAACTGCACAATTCCTATTTTGTCCAACATTACGTTAAACTATGTCATGTCCCTTATGTCGTACAAGACATTAAACTATGCATCGTTAGGGTTGTTGCTACCTCTGGTTTCTCACACCGAGTATGACTCACATGAACTTAGAGTAAACATCCACCATAACACCCTCTTTGGGCTGCTAATCACGTGTAAGTCCCAACACTATCTTCGGGTTTTCCTCAAATACAACTTGATCACCAATTCATTTTTAATGATACTATGGGGACTTTGTTCCTTGCCTTCTAGGCTATGTACATAGGCAACCACTTGTGGTTCAAGCCCCAAACCAATCTCTTCATGTTGGTTCATCACCATCTTATATGATGTTGATCTTTGATGAAACCCTGAGAACAAATATTTTTACATTGGTTCACCATCGTCCATGCTATATGAAGTTAAACTATTCAAAATTTTGTCATGTACGACAATAAACTACAACATTATTTGACACCCTCACCTAAGAGGGAGTCATTATTTACATTGATATACAATCATGTTATTTTCAAATGATTACATGCATTCATAGAAATTTCCAAACCTTTGATCTTCGGTCAATCCATCATTGCACTGAAGCCCCCTTTCACCATTCACTTGTACGAACCAAATCTGTACATTGGGCATTTTAAGAACTAAGCGCGGCTTTATTCCCATCCTTATGCGATATGTAGGAACGTTTGACCATCCCTCGAATCCAGCCCCAAGTCTTTGGGCCTAACCCTAAATTCCACTTAACCCCAAATTCCACTTTCAGTCCCTCAATTGAAAAGTCCCCCTGTGAAAACATGAATGTGGTATGAAAATGCTGGTTTTCATTGACATCAGGTTTATAAAACACGCAATGTGTATTCATTATTATGGTCTGAGATCTATAAACCTAAACTAAGATTTCCTATACTCTTGTCCCACATGACGTTAAACTATACTTTAAGAACTACATTTGGCTTGATTCTCATTATAATAAGATATGTAGTGAAGTCCAACATCTTAATTAAGGACCCAACCACAACATGATTATGGTCAGTATTGGTCTATGTGTCTCTTTCATACATTGGACAATACCTGATTTTCATGTTTCATACTCCTAACCTTAAATAATTTCAGATATCCATAACCATTTTCTTGAATTCTGGTCACAAAAGGTATGATACCTGAGATTTATTTTGCTTGACCATGTTGTACGTGCCCTTAGGCGGCCTTGAATAAACAGTATACATAACAGGCCTGTTAGCCGAATGATACCTTTATTTGACTATGCAGCCAATGCCCTTAGGTGGCCCTACATAATTCAACCCCCTAACGGGTTATTTAAATAGTGGTAGATTTATTTATGGGAGGAAAACCTCTTTTGTCCTTATTTGTATTAACATCAATATACAGGGATCCTAAAAAATAACAATCCTTAACATATTTGTCCCATACTCTTTTTCATGATCTAAAAATATTTAAGTCTATGGTTTATGTTTCCCTTCCCTATGTTAGGGTCAGAACTTCATAGGAGTGACATTCATCCAGTTCATAGACAATCTTGATTGGAAATATCCTCTACATATTCAAGTACCTCTCTCCATACAAGAAAACTCTACACTTCACAAAATTGGAATCTCCATAAACTTCCACAGCCTTTTTAGCAATATAAAAGTAAAATTTCTGAGAGTTCTTTTTCTCGACTATGCAGCACATTCCCTTAAGCGGCCTTGCATAAGTAGTCTACATAACGAACCTGTCAACCAATATACGCTATTATATGACTATGCAGTCAATTCCCTTAAGTGGATCTTCATAATTCAACCCCATAATAGGTTTGTTAAATGGTGGAAACTTCATTCCTGGAAAATACTTTTTCCGATGCCTTTTAGCACTTTTTTCATATCATTACTCATATTCAAAATATCATAAGTCATAGTTTACACATTTTTCCTCCATACATGAATATGGTAATATGTTTTCAGATAAAATATCAAAGAATTGAGTCAGTTTTAACCCATTCAGTCAAAGCTATTTTGACCTTAAACATTAGCGAACGTGAATGAATTTAAACTACCCACAAAATACAAGGGAACATTGAACAAAAGTCAAGTCCCAGCTCACTAAGCATATATTTTGTATGATTTAGGTAATATTGTGCAAATAAATAAAATTTCAAAGTTTTTAGGGTTATTTATAATAATCCTATAAAAAATAAAACTATGATTACTAGGTCAATTGGCTAAGGTAAAAATTTTGAGCATGTGGAAAAAGAATGTATGTATAAATAATTGAAGATGAAAGTGTTCATCATTAATGCATAAGAGATAAAAGGACATCCATAGACTGGAGTCTCTTCTCTTTTTCAAGAATTACAAGAGGTTTTCAAAATAAATCTTCATTTGATTTATGGCATCCCGAGCTTCATCAGCAGTCACCTGGAATTCACTCCTTAAAATGGATACAATAAAAGATACAGTGATACCAGATCTTCTTGAAACAAATGTAAAAGAATGTTCGTGAGTGTGGTTTAAGAAAATTTTCTATAGATCAAACAGTGACTCTGTTTTTGTCCAAAAGACTTGGAAGATGAATACATGGATTTGAGAATGGAGCAATTGAATAAAAAGACATTTGGAGAGAGTACACTTTTTTAGATATGATTCTAATTCCATTATAGTCATATCTCCACCAACTGGTAGTGGAAAACATATCAGCCCATGGGTTTGCTATTTGCATATCTGTAAGGAAATGGCATGGAGGAAAAATTTGAATGTTCACACCATTGTTGATACTATTAATGCACATCATAACTGAAATTGAGGAGTAGAAGTGCTGCTGCATCTCAGGCATATAATTCTTTGCATCTGGAATGTTGAATCCTTGTAGATGACCATGTCCATATAGAGGCAGATATATGATCTGTGGGAAATTAAGATGATACTTCTTCAAGTACATGGCCAAATTTGGGAGAGTTTTGTTGTATATATTATAGTAATCAAGGGAAACTATGTTCATCATATCATCAATCCGCTTGCTAACCAGTTCATTAGCCATTCCAATTCTTCTGGCAGCCATTGAATCTTCACAAAGGTCAAATAATTAACTTTTAAGTATGTAGATTTTTCATAAATTTTTTTATGAAAAGTGAAAAAAATGGCGTAGGCATTAAGGCACGCAAGTATCATGATTGGCACGCAAGTCTCATTGTGTCGTGCATGTTTGGACGCTCAGGTATCACTGCGCAAGTCCAAATACCTCTACAGATCACGAAAAAAAGAAGCAATGAACAGAAGATAGCAGCACCTATGCAAACGAGAGACCACTTGTGTGACGAGTGCGAAGTGCATTGAAAGTCGGGTGCTTTGCACGAGAGTGGAACCCATATTTATAGGCCCAACTACTCCCCTGCGCGCCGCAACCTACGCACTCAAAACTTGTGCACCACCAGTCCTTGGTTTTCTCCATTGCCTTAGATTCATGTCCTCCTTCTTTTCAGATCTAACTATATGGGCTGAATTTTTTTGACGCTCTTTTCTGTCATAGAGTCTAACGAATGAAAAGAGAAATACCATGGGGACAAAGTGATTCATCTTTTTAAAAAACATCAAAAATAGGAAAAGGCATGAACAATGATTTCATTAAGCATAGGCGGCACATGTTTCAATCTGGTCATGCAGGTATACCAACGTGCCACATTTTTGGCTTGCAGGTGACATGCATGCAGTATTATATTTTTTTCCCAAGGTCTTTAATGGCCTATAAATACCCCCTGTGGGCCCCGTATTTTGGGGATGAAAAATTCTAAAGGTCAGACTTGAGCTCTCGGCGCCCTATTCTCTTCTTGAAGTCTTCCGAACACTTCTAAGGTAATTTTTTACCTAGAATGAAAGATCTAAAGATAGGGAACAAGGCCTAAGTGTTGAAAGTCACCAACACCTACTCACCTATGTGTCTAACCCTTAAGGTAAATGAAGACACTTGTGTGCCGCATTATCCCTTCAACATAACCTGCACGCCAACATTTTGGAAGCCCTTAGAGATAATACTAAGGGCTTGAGCCAAGCCTCGCTCAAGTATTACCCTATGGGATGACCGACACACAAGTACCCAAGTGTCGTAAAGTAATACTTGCGCGACCAGGACCTGCGCGCCCCCCACAGGACCTACGCGCCTACCTATTTTTGGGTGTAACTCTTGTCTATTCATCTCTTTTCATAAAATTCAATTATCCCCTTCAAGATTTAGCCTTCAAAACCCTCTTCAAAGTAATTTATGGCATGGTTACTTTTTTAGATTCTTTATCTGAAAGGAATCATGTGGATCATCTCTCAAATCCTTGTGATTTATATATCATTACGTCACTAAGGTTAGAGATTTCATTCATTCATCCTCATCCTTTAATATGGGAAGATCTTTAATTTGGGAATCCTTTTTTAGGAGTAGGCCCCATGTTCCCTAATTTGGGCATCCTCCTTAAGAATAAGCCCCAAGACCTAAATCGTCTTAAACTTTGGGCATCCTCCTTCTCATGTCCTTTAATCATGGGCCTCCTTCATAGGAGTAATCCCGAGTTCTCAAGTCCCTTTATCCTGGGCCTCCTTCTCAAGAGTAATCCCCAGTTCTAAAGTCCCTTTAACATGGGCCTCCTTCTCAAGAATAATTCCTTGTTATAATTTCTCTTAAGCAGTCTTAATTTCTTTTTATTTGTACTTCCTTCTTAGGAATATGACCAAATCATATGTCCCCTATAATTTGGGAATCCTTCTCAGGATTAAGTCCTATGTTAAGTATCCAAATTTCCATAATGCACATATACCTTTATAGACCTTGTTCCCTGGTTTCTTCCCTGAAGTAAATCCCAAACACTCGTCTATCTTGGGTCGTTATGTATACATAATCCCCACATCATTCCTTATGAATCCATATATCATGGAATAATCGTCAGGTTTTACTAATACCTCTTATTTCTCACACTGATCATGACTCACGTGATCTTATAGTGTGAAAGTAATTATGACATCTCTCTTTGAGCCATTAATCATGCATAAACCTCACACTTCTATCCTGACCTACATGGGTTCTGAATCCTTTTCTAAACAAGGATATATAGGTATCCCATCCGCAGGTATGATCCCAACTCTAAAATAATCCATGTCCTTCTGAACGACAATAAACTTCAAGTGCCACTCTGAGTGGCTTTAAAACCAGTATGGTTATCATAATGACCAAGATATCTCTATACAATGTATTAAAGGATACCACTGACTAAGATTCTCTAACAAATACAGATTATTCTCTATCGATGAAGAACCTCAAATACATATCAAATATTCTCTAAATCTTATACATATTAATCATTGATTGTCAGATCTAAATGAAAGCTCATTTTAATACTTGGTAATGTAATAAGGATTCACAAACATAACTTAAATCTATAAAGAGAGTCCTAGAGTAGTCAATAATTCCCCCCAAAAGGTGTGAAGAGTCCGACCTCCCATCCTCTCGACCAATGAAAAATCATAAGCTTCATCGGTCCACAACTAGTGAGCACCTACATTTGGAAATTAGGTCCAAATGGATATAGAAATATTGGGTGTTTCGGGTTCTACGAATAAACCCATTAGAAACTGATTGGAATGTTTGAACCTTAAACAGACAAGGTCATCCCCATTTCTAGAGGAAACAATAATAAGAGAAAGATTCTAGATAAAATTATCCAATATTGTTTGGAAATGTTCATTTTATTTTTTCATCCTTAAATTTTAGTTTTACCTCCCACTCATTTACACTTTTTGAAAAAAAACATCGACATCAATATTGTTTACACTTTAGCATTTATAAAGTTTACTATAAAGGTACCAATGAACCATACACAAAGCACATTTTATTTATTACATAATATAGCATTTAGTTGCGTGAATACATGATTTTCAATAATTTTAAATCATTTATTTAATTATTTTTTATTAAAATATCATTAATATCATTTTTTACTATTCATTTAATTGGAAATTGAAAACAAAATGGATATAAATAAATTTCAATATTATATTTTAAAACACATATATTATGTTATATTTGTATTTATAATTTTTGGGACACTATTACTCACCCTAAATATTACTTTTAGTGTTTTATAAAATCATTTACTTTATTTTTTTACTACATGCCCAAGCACTTAGTCAACATTGGGTAAGATTTTTCTCTTATTTTTTCATCACTAGAAACTGAAAATAAATTTCAATGATAATAAAAAATCATTACCATTTCAAATAAATTATCATAATGGAACAGAAGATGGTTTATCACTATCAAAAAATATAACATATTTTAAAAAAATATATTGAAATTTATGGAATTATCCATTACATAAAAATTATAAAGTTAAAAATAAAATATAAATAGAAAAAAGATCATATTTATGATGTCTGAATGATTATGGATTTTATAAAATCATCACATGAAAATAATTCAGGTTTTGGAATGAATTTTAAGCTATATGCAGTTAATTTTATCACTAATTAACCAAGATTACATTTACTATAGTAACAAAAATAACTTATTGTCACTATTCATAATAGTAAAAAAGGTACCCCTTTTTCAAATATTTATCCCATGACTCAAAATAAAGAATCCATTTTGGAGATTCCATTTATACAGTCGAAATAATATTATTTAAAATCAAACAAAAATATGTGATGAAACCCCATTTTTTAAAGAAATGTCCTTTTAATTATAAAAAATATTTATATCAAATTTGAGTATAAATATCATAAAAAATATTATAGTTGGATATATTTTTTTATTAAAAGTGGTAATTAAGTTTTAAATATAATAAAAATTGATTCTAAATTTTTAAATACATGAAATTAATTTAACGGTTCCATTAGAAATAAGTATTTTAAATCATCATTAAAAATAAAACATTTCCTAAAATTATAAAAAATTTATCAAAAATTAATTTTATAATAATTAATTCAAGAATGAAGATAATTTTTTCAAATTAAAATTCTTTAATATTAAAATAAATACTTGAAATAAAACCATGTTATGCATGAAAATCCAATTTCGTATGAAAAATTGGTTTCATCCTTTGGACAAGAAAAAATTCTTAATATTCATATAATGAATATAAACCAATGAAATATAATTAATGGATATTAGAAAGAAATGAGAATTATTTATTCTAATATTACCTGTATTTTTATATCAATTTATGAGTTGAAAAGGATTAAGATCATATGGAGAGAACTGTTAGAGAAATGCCTTTTCGATCCAAGTGTATGATTGTGGGTGGACCATATGCTCTTTCCCAAGAGTGATTATCATTATATTAATATATAAATATATTATTTAATGAATAATCATGTAATATTTAAGAATAAATATATAGTTCCACATGTGAATGACTTGCTTAATCAGTTAAAGGGGGGAATGTATTTAAAAATTGGGCTTTGGTTGGGTTATTACCATGTCATGGTTACAGAGTCAGATATCTAAAAGACCAATTTCAAGATACATTATGACCATTTCTAAAAGATGTTAATGCATATTAGACTCTCTAAACCTCCTATAGTGTTTATGAATTTGATGATATTTATATTCAACCAATATCTCAATAACTTTATTTTTGTCTTTGTGAATGCTATCCTTACCTAGTCAATAATCGAGAAAGAGAATATGTACCAAATAAATTTATTTTTTAGAATCAGGATGTGTCACTGCCTTTATAAGAAGTTATCAAAATTAAATTTCTAGATCCAAGAGGTGATTTTCTTAGTAAACATTATTTTTGAACAAGTCCTCTTAATTGATTTTTGAAAAAGTTAGGCTGGTCATTTCATGGGAAGATCTATAGAATGTATTAAAGAAATAGATCATAATATCCCTGGTTTGATATAATTGGTGGTTCATAAAATATTTCATGAATATAGAATCATATTTGTATACTCTTACAAATAAATTTGTAACATTCTTATGGGATTCTAAGTGTCAATAAAATTTTGATGTGTTTAAATGGAGTGTAACATCATCTGTTGGTCCAATCATTCCGATAACTATTAAGGGATATGTGGTTTTTTGTGATAATTCTGGTACAAGTCTGTGGTGTGTAAATATAATAGATTATCTTTTGGTGGAATACCTTTCATTTCAAATTCGTCCCAATGGGATGAATTATCCCTCCAATACCTTGGAACTCCCTACTATTATGCATTCTCTCATGTGTTGGTGACACTATCTCTTGAGGGATAGGTTCACAATCTATTATAATAACAAGATATAGAGTTTCATGTTTTACTATAAATACCTAAACCATAGTTAGGTGTTATGGGTGGAGTAGTCATAGATATTATACTTTGACATAACCTAGAACCTTAGGAATGTTAATTTTATTTCTTATTCTCTTTGTATGAAATTTATTTATCAGGTAATCCTGGAAGCATTAGGGAATGAAAGGTTATGGTGTTTTCACTAAGTTGTATCTAGATGAACAAGAGAATAATTAAGGTATGGTTCTAAAAATGTTCCATTTTTATCATTTATTCATTATTTAATTATTCAAGATAAAATAGATGATCTATTTAGAGGAATCATGGAATCATTATATGTAAAGGAGACCACTTCTGGATGGGCTGTCCCCTTTGATGGAATTATTCACCTCGGGAATAATGTTTTTCATCCCTATGACTAATTAAAACATGATGATGCATTATTATCATAGTTATTCATGCATTATTAAACTAGGAACTGGGAATATGTATTATGATGTGATAAATGTTTTTATTAGGACAGTATGAATGGAGAAATTTTTTATTAGGTGTCTTAGTTTTTCACCTAAAATAAGATTATGGTAGAGAACATAAAGCCTTATGGTCTTATCCAACCTCTTTGGGTGTCATTATAGAAATAGTATGAGGTATTAGGGTGTTTATAGTTTGATTACCATAAACTTCTTAAGTAAATAACACAATATATTTTCTAATTTTTTAGATTATGAAACAATCTCATTTTATTTCATTAAGGGACACCACTAAGGGTGAATATCTAGGAAAGCTATATGTGTAATAAATATTGGGGATACATGAGTTTCCCTCTGTTATTATCTCTAAACTGGATCCCATTTTTACTTCCTAGTTCTTAAATATTCTCTAAGTCGTGATGTGGAATCATGTTCTATTGTGTATGGAATATAATCAATAGATGACTGGATATAAAGGTTATTCTTTTCAAATTTTGGATAATATGTTCAATGATAATTTCTTGGATTTTATAGGATCATGGGATAACCATCTAAGAATGGTTGAGTTTTTATTTAATGATAGTTACTAATTATCTATCATAATGGGTATGTTTTTTGGATTTTTATGGTCACCCATGAATGTAACCTATTTATTGGTTAGAGGTGGGTGATGCCTTTCTGATGGGATAATGACTCATTTTGGAGATTCCAACAACAATTCATGATGAACACTAAATATTAGTCTTTATCATTATACATGACTGTATTAAGATGTAAATTGCTATTGTGTGGAGGTTACCCGTTTATGACACTAGGTATATTATTTTATATGATTTAGAATGGTTATATACATGTTCGAGATGTGGTTTTTGTAATTAGAGGCTTAACTAATGGTGTTTGGAATATCACTATGAAAATTGGCCAGACCAATCCTAGTACTAAGTCGTTTTCCTCCTAGGAAGCACTTACACTCCATGGGTGGAGCCTCCATGTCCAGTGCATGGAATAGACCAAAACATGGAATGTTGGTGGTTTTCCTATACACTATGACCAATAAGTTATCACTATTTCCTGGGGGAGATGTTGTTGGTCACAAATTTCCAAGGTTAAAAACCTCAGACATGTTCAGTGGGGATGCCATGTTTTATGGTGTGGTGTGATGGATACCTCCATGTACATGGTGAACATCCTCCTCACAATGGTGTATTCTACTTTGGGAATTTAAATATGAAAATTATCCACCTATTTTTGAGTATGGAATTAAACCTACTTCTATAAACATGTAGGATAATTATAAAAATATTTTTAATGATTCATTGATTTTGGTTCCTCCCCTATTAACCATTCTATATTAATTCCCATTCTAGGGTTTTTATTTTATTGATTTTTGGGCGATCATTTGGAGTTTAATCTTTAATTGTGTGACTAACTTGATAAATCTCATAACAGTGTATAAATAGTTGATCTGTTGGTTGATATCAAATTTAGCTATTGGGTGTTTGGTTCCTAGAGGATGGATTTTCTTGGTTGGGTGTTGATTCGGTGTTATAAGAGGTATCCGATATCATAAATACTTTTTTTACCTTTTGATTATGTATAATGAATTCTATGATGTGGGTATCAATGTTTAGGTTCTCCTTTAACTTTAATGTATATTAACATTCCCTTTGGTGTGTGAGTCCCCTTTTTTTGTCATGTAAACCCACGTGTGAGGTAGGACTTTTTTTCTCTAGTATTTATTTGGTGAAACACATAAGATTTCTGTTTCTAATTCTTTTCTAAATTATGATTGGTAGGATCATTTATCTTTATTATATGCATTTTTAAATTATTCTAAAAAAATTATGGTCTTTCACCCTTATTTAATAAAAGAAATATATTTTTAAATAATCATTATATTGTTTATGGAGAGGGTTTTTAAATCCAAAATTTTGAAAAAATGGGTTTTTTGGAAACTGTTTTATTATATATTTTATACCCTTAGAATCATTTTTATATATGTAGAACAACGGAACCTTGGGTACCTATGAGGTGGTTATTTTATTTGGAAATTTCCTTGTTTGTATTGGGGGTAGAGTGATAGGGTTTTCCTTTGTTCCAAAGGACCTATTTCTTCGAGGACATGATTCATTTACATTATAGGGGGGATCATTAATGGGGTGTTTTTCTATTCCCTATTCATTTTTGTTCTATGGACTTTTTTACTGCACATTGTGTATTGATTTTGAATCCTTACCATTATTCTAATGTATTAGAATGCACCCAGACCTCTTGTGTAACAAACATAATTATCTTAAATTACTATTTGAGAACAATATTAATGCAGAAAATTATTTATAATTATTATAAAGATGTTTATTAGATAGTTTTTTATTATTCTTCCTCATCAATATTTGTTTTTTTGACTATTTTACTTGTTTCATAAGAGTAGTTTCAATATTCATTCATCTTCCAAAGTTCATTATTCCATGTTATTTAATGTTTGTACAATGTTTTTATTATAATATGTTACGATTTCTGAAATTTTATTTCAGGAGTATATTTGTCGTTATCCTAGAATCTGAAAATGAAAACAAAAATTTTTTATTGATTTTTATGCAATTAAGGGAGTTTTCTTAATTAATTTTTTAAATATTTATGTAAAATTTTCGAATTATATTTTTTATCAAAATCATAGGTTATTACACACAAGATCCCATTATCAGGTCATTTTCCATTATCCTTCTCAATTTAACTCTACCCTAATTGTTAAACACTCTTATGAAAACCTTTCACACCAACTAAATCAGGCTCCAATGAGTCACGAGCAGTATAAAATAGGATCATGCACCTAATGTGATGATTGTGATCCACATAATTGTCACTCACAATCTGTAAACCCAAGAAACTCCCCCATTCGAAGGATGGCCATAAGAACACCCAAATTTTCGGTGTCTTTTTAGAATCATGAGTGTATACCCAAATCATGGGAATCCTGAGAACCAATCGATCATGGAATCTAAAATACCTTATATACTAACCCTACATAGATACCATAAATGATTTAAGTGATTGATGTCCTAAGATAAGGAATATCACTCACACCCTTCTGCATATCCCCTTAGGTTTTCAACATCCTAAAGATAACTTATAAATATAATTTGATTAATCTTAATGCATCTTGTTCCTATATCAAACCCTCTAGGGTTCTATCACAGAGGAAGAAAATTCCAACATCAACCTTCTATGGTTCTCCATCGACCACTTCTTGATGTGATGACATCTCTATCACTAGATAACCCCCTTCACATGTATCTACATAACCTACTATCACATAAAATACAATGTTCTATTTAAGTAGAATTCGATCAACTTTTTATTCAAGGAAAAAACAATATTTGTTATTTTTTACACTTTAAAAACACAATTTATCTTCAAAAAACAAATCACATGAAAGCCCGGATACATCATGTGATCATACATGTCCTTCCTGATGCATGCACATAACCTCTTTCAAATGTTCCATGAGGGAAACCGAATTTTATTAACCAATCATGTTTAATAAACATATCAATCAAATAGAAAAAATCATGACAAAAAATTTAATACCATTGGGAACTAAAACTTCCCATCAGAATGGGGTTCATGAATCACCAGTCTAAGGTCCATAAAAACCTATGAAACATTCTTAGACCACCTATCTACTATCTTCCAAATTTGAATACTACCAAAAAGAGTCAACTAATACCACTTTATAACACCCCACCCAAGGGCCACTCAATAGTTTACAAATCTATGTTATTTTTGTTTTTTAAAGTGTTCCCACTTTTACTCTAGAGTTTATCGACAAGTGGTGAGGGCCTAATTATTAAAACAGATAAATTATAACCTCAAATCATAGTTATAAAATAAAAAATATAACAAAAACATCCAAAATACATAATCAGTGTATAGATAATCAATTAGATAACACATTCCAATAATAAAGGGTATGTCTTCATGTATATCATACATACACTTGTCTCCAAAATGGATGATCCAAACTAAAAAAATATCATATTCATAATAAACCTACTACCATCCCTAGGCCACACACAACATGATTTCAAACCATTTTGAGCTACACAATCTTGATCCACTGCATGTACCTTACTAAACCTAAAATCATACATGAAGTTTGCATACGAATTTGGGTTCATAGACATGGAGTGAAAAATACATATTAGTTGGGTCTCACTATGTTCCCCTTGTATAACACCACATATACATGTATGATCAATGAAAAAATAAGCATGTCACACATACCACTTTTACATCTTTGGATAACCCGGACACCACAAATCCTTGTGTATTGGGTCACCATGTGCTTACTTGGACACCATGAGACCTTAACATACCTTCATTGGTGAAATATTGAAATTAACATCATCACCCCATCATTTGTACCACTATATCGATTCCCAACTGTACTTAAAAACTCTGGGTAGGGTGATATCTAATAACTTCATTGAATAATCACAGACACAATGAATTGTCATATGTTCAAAATCTATGACCATCCCTACTCTATCAATAGATATCCATTAGACTCGTCTCTTATCATCCAATAACCCAGTCCCAAGTGTTTTCATAGACTAAATCCACTCATATAACATGTGCAGACAAATCTAAAACACATCCAGTAAGGTCCCTAACCCAAAACAAATGTCTCATGGAATAATAATCACATTGACTTAATAATATGGGTAATAGTGCTTGAATCTAGACCCATTATCCATGGTAACAAATAATAGTCATCACATCAACATAATACATGGAAATAAAGGTCCCCAACACAACACCCAATTGAACATGGAATGATCATCACAATGAACCATCCCCATAGACTATAGGGAGGTAACCTCAAGCTCCACAAACCATGAATCCTCAAGGGAAGGCCCTTTAGTCACCCTGAACCAATCCTACAAGGAAAGGTCCATTGATACTCACAACATCCACTAGTGGAACACTGATCAAAACATATCACCATAAAATCTAATGTTTCAAGTCACATGGGACCTATTCTCTCATCTAATATGAGTCACACATTTCCCCTTGGAGTGTGCACTGGAAACTTCATACCCATCCTATAATTGCAACTCTGATACATTCTCATGTTCATTACCCAAAGTCGATTCAATAGCCCACAAGATCCATTAACTATGACCCTATGTTATAGTAAATCTTCATCAAAAGAAATTATTTCTCTTATTCATTCTCCCCAAGGGTCATCCCAATCTACCCAATCAATTTTACATTGGAATCCAAATGTGAATTTCTTGAGAAATTTATGTGGCCCATTCCTAGGTCCCATAACACATCTCACAAGTGAGATTTATCAGCTAGAACCCAAAGGAAATACCTCCTTGAAGCATCCCATGAAGTCCTAAGGGACTCATATATATCATGAATTGTACCAATCATGACCCACCCCAAGGAAGGTGGATATTATTAGGAGTGTGATACATGTCCCCAAAACTCATTTCTAAAGTACTAATCCTCTCAACATGATCAACTATCCCCCTAAAGAAATTTCCAAGGACATGAGTCCCATATCATCACCCCTCCAAATTCTAAAGTATTCAAGTCATCTCAACCGTTAATCTTTCACATTAAACATAATATCATTGAGATATATTAATCACTAAATTCCTCAAGAGAACATATTATGATCTTAGGCGTACTAAAACCACCTTATCTCACTGCCAAAAGAATCCCTAATCACTACCCATATTTATCATCTGATGAACATGCATGAAAAATAAATAATTTATAAACACACATATGTATTACATTTAAAGGGACAAACTATATCCATAATTGAGTCGGATTTCTATTCAGGCTTTGGTTTTCATTTTTCATGCATGTCAAATACACTTCTAATACTCATATAATCTGAACAAGTATCTCCAATACACTCATGAACCTTACACTTATCATATGACATAAATAATTTATTATAAAAAATCATAATTAATATTTTAAATTAATTCAATGTGGAATAATCACTTTGATACTAACTGGGCACCAATGTTGTGCTGAAACCATGCCAAATCACACCAAGTGTGTCTAAAATACACCCTCAGAAATATTCAACATGAAATAACAATCATTCAACATCTAGTAAATCATCATTTAAAATAATTTCTTCTAAAAAATAATAAAATTAATATATCATCTTAACTCTTACTAAAAAAGGATTGTATGTTGGAATATAGGAACATGGTATGTCTTCTATACATAAAATAATAAATCCCCAACAATTTATGATAATTTTACCATGCTCTGGAGAAATAATCACAAAAAACTATACCAATTAAAATAAAAAAAGGAAGTGAATGTGTGTGAAAAATGAAATTTGATAGAGGAACATAATAGATATCAACACCAAAATTCACCTAGGTATATCCTCCAGACTATGGGGGTCATGTGAGGAAGAAAGGGGGGAATCAGACAAAAAATTTCTTCTCCTATCACCTCCCCCATCTAAAACCCAAGACTCCCCAATAAGAAGAATAAGTGGATTCACTATGTTAAAACGTCCGAGAACCATCCCAACTAGATGTTTGGTTCTTTATTATAGAACTTAGGCTAGTTCCTAGGCCACCAGTTGGCCCTTGGATACAGTGAAACCCCAAACACCTCTCATATGATATCCATAACTCCTATACCACCTCCTGAGGATCCTTCTGTGTTAAAAAAAATCCTTCAATAGGTGTTACAAATCTGATAATTATAGAAAAATTCTTGTTTCTAAAAATGTGTCATATTTGAAATTAAAATCCAACTCCTCAAAACGTAATGACTGGAAAATAAGTGGTTCATTAAGCCATAACTGCAACCACTTTCTAGTATCTATATTGGGAGGTAATTTCTAGGTGAAACACACAATATTAACATTACTAAAACATTTGGAGTTTATACTATACAAAGAATTATACCTTACAAATGTCATCAGGTTTTCACTTATGTGATTTTATCACAATACCTAAAATATTCAACTTTTCCACAACAAATATAAATGGTTTTCTATAACACTAAAATTATAGTCACCCATAACATATCACACATTATATTATCCTCAACTAATATCGTAACCTCTATAGTTATGTAAACTATGCTCTGATATCTACTATGTTTTCCCACATATTTGAATGTCTCAATTACTAGACTTATATAAATTATTTTATTATATACATTCACAAGAACATTTATGTTTTGATTTTTAGAGATTAAAAAAAAGTAATGAATAAAATATATGTATTTTTTAACTAATGTAAATGATTTACACTATATATTGAAATTGTTAATCCATAATATGTATTCAACAACATCCACTAATTCTCTGAATAAGAGACTCTTCTATACACAACATATTTTTCTTCTCTTCCAAAGATAGGAAAATGAAAACATAAGAAAGATGTAAGATCTGATAATAGTAATGTTAAATATAAGTGATAATAGTATATGTTCAAAAGTGATCATAACATGATAATATTGGTAAATTCATGAAACATAAAAAATTTATACCCAAAAAATATCATATCACAAATCATTTCATAATGCATGAAATAACATAAGAATACATCATGTAAATTTCTCACATAATACAAAGAAGACATATATAGAAAACTGTTTCAAAAAAGTAAACATAGAATAACATTACATTCATGATTAAAAACATTTCACCCATGGTTTTGGGACCACATAATTATACCCATGTATACATCACCTTTATGAGTCACACACTTTCATACATAGTTACGAGAATCTAAATTTTACATTTTTATACATATCTCATGATATTTAATTAATGTACCAATGGTTGATATAATACCCCACCTATCATCATGCCTAAATATGAGTTTCACTTGAAATAAATTATTCATCATATCACAGAAAAAACTATTGAAATACAATATGTTTTATTTATATTTTAAATGGAATCACATATGGAAATAATTCATAATTCCATCAATAATCATAACATGATATTCTTGTAAAAAATAAATGGGTATCCAAATCTATTAAGTAAAATCCTAGGTAAATACCCTTAAAAAAGATAACGCATATGGGTTTTACACTATAAATGTAATGGAAATATGGTTAAGTCGATAATTTCTTCAATCAACTGATGTGTGGAATATATGTTAACTCCCATAAATAAAAGGATAGAAATATATAGTGTTCATAGAGGAATCACAATAGAAAAAGAACATTGTCTAATCCCGAGTGAGAATAAGATGACCATATATGTAAAATTAAGATACATAATATATTTATATCCAATTAGTAATATATAAAATATAATATCATAAGATAGGGGTTTTCTTAATAATACATCATGAAAAAGAAACTTATCATGAACAAAATTTAATACTTATAGAATTATAGAATAAACACATCATTGGAAACATTACCCTGGTGATTCCTAAAATTTCACCCACTCTTGTTATACTAGTTTCTTACACCCCTGTATACATAACCATTATGAGAAACACACTTCAAACCACCCTAGAGTGAAAAAAATTTGTTCTCAAATTTACATATCTCATTATATTTAACAATGTATTGGAGAGTAATATAAGACATCACCTACCATCCTTCATACATATGAGTGTAACTTGAAATAAATAATTCATCATATCAAAATGATTATGTGGAATGAAAATATATATAATTAATTTTTCAAATTGATTCATATAATGAAGAATTCATAATTCCATCAATAGTAATATAATAATATACCTGTTAAGGTATGAACAATGACCAAGTGGTACTTGTCTATTATAACACCCATTGGGAGAGAATTGTTTGATCTCAACCCGATCTCATTTCTCCCTTTTTTCTTGGGGGAAGGGTTTTCTTTCTCACATGATTCACATTTGTGTGGGGGGATAGCTACCCTAATGGTGTTGATAAGTGGTGAATGTTGTGCAAAAAAGTGTGTAGAAAAGGAAATGAGGGGGAAGATACTGACAGGTGGATTGGGTGTAAGATGGATAGATACAACATGGGTGGGAATTAATGGGTGATAGTGTTATGGGTCAATTTTAGACATTCAAGTTTCTAGTAGGAAGGGAACGATGCATGTAAACTACACTGAGGTACATTGGGCCATTCGATGGGCCTATTGGCCTTTGGTATTTCAGGATGGTTTCTTGGCCATTAGGAAATGGGCCTAAGGATTATTTATTGTACTTATGAACCTAGGATGATCCTTTATCCTTTCTATTCAGTGGCACTATGCCCTGAAAAATGTAATATAATCATATAGGTCCTTTGGGACACAAAAATGTAACAAAATTGTTTTTATGGGTGCTTGATAATCCTTAGCGGAAGGATGGGGTTTTAGTTATTAGGGTTCCTGTATGTGTGAGTCTGTTTATTGGATTATTGTAATCAATTTACCTATAATAATAAATAAGATGATATAACCATGGGAAATAAATGTGAATCTAATGATATTCAACAATTTTATTGGTAAATACCCTTCAACTTATATAATAAATAATATTTTTATCATATAGATAATTGCTATGCATGTTAGTTAATAATTTAAAAAATCAATGAATGTATAACTTTTTGGTAAACACTATTCGATCAATAAAAGGAAATGTAGGGTTTTCATATATGAATTTAGTTGGAAGAATAATCATTTTTACACACTGTGTATGGTTAAGGAATTAAAAGATAGCGATGGATCATTTATCTTATATATATATTTAATTTTATATATTTGTGAAAACATAGGTAATGAATAAATGGTTAGATGAAGAATAATTTTTGATGAATTATAGGATTTTATATTGAATTTCATGATATTAATGATCGCTTTCCATGAAATTATTTTAAATAAAACTCATAGAATAATTTCAAAATAATTTAATTTTCAAAACCATGAAACATGGTAAATAAATTTCATAATGATGTGAAATGAATTATTCTGAAAACATTTAAAAATTAGTTTCTTTTAATATACTTATAAAGATATTATAAGTGAAAAAGTAATTGGTTTCTTTTGGGATGTGATTTTAAAAAAAATCAAAAGAAAACTTTATATATTTTTTAATAAATTACATTTTAAAAAATCTCTATTAATGGTGTTTGGAAAAAACATATTGATTTATAGATACAACTTGGATTGGAATGTCATGAAAATAACCATGATGTGTAAAACCTTTTAATATTTTGAAAACATCATTATTGAAAACCCACATAATAAATAGGGAATAAAATTTCATTTCCCAATTTCTGATAATAAGTAAAAAAACATGAATTAATTCATATATGACATTCTAAAAGGAGATAGAAATATTTTTAGGAAGGAAAATATGCAAAAAGAGGCGAAATATTCATTAGAAACATTGAATGATATTCTTAATAACATCAAACATTTATTTAAGATGGTATTTAATCAATGAAGATTATAATGATGAAAATAAGTAAGTTATATTTGAAAATTTTGAAATTATCATTGTAAAAATGAAAATTAAGGAAAAATGGTTCTTATAATATTGTAAATAATTAGAGAACTTCTGAATCAAGTTGAAATAATTTGAGTTATGAAATCTATTGAGGCTCATGTAACATTTAAATGAAAACCCATTGAATGATAAAGATAATGAAATTTAACTTCAAAATCAATGAAAAAAGTATAAATATTTACATAATATAACGTATTGGTAGCATATACACATTATAAAAGTAAATTTGTGCATAATAAAATTTATGTCCCAAGAAATAAGAAATGATATCAACAATCCCATTTCAAGTAACATAACTTATGATGTATGAATTGTTTGATGATAAGATTATAACTAATATAATGATAATTTTATAATATAAGAAGGAAATAAAAAAATATTCCTTTTTTAAATAAATCAAAAAAGGAAGCAAATAGGTTAATAAGAATGTTTGTAACTCAATAGATAGAGATTTAGTTGGTACAAACACTTACAACTTCTGTAATTTTTGGTTCAAAAACCTATGAGTGATAGAACATGGAATAAAAAATTCAATATAATATAATATATAATGAATGTGAAAAAATATTAAAGGTTCATTATATATAATATTCCATAGAAATCATGGAATAAATAAAAAACAAGTCTGAAGGGGAGAAAATTGAGACAAAAATCCTTAACATATCTCTAATTATATCTAGACATGCACCTGACATCCCTAATAATAAAATTATTTTTATAATATACAATTCAAGGAAAATTATTCTTATATATTTCATTTACTAAGGTTGATTTATTTTCATATGATATTTATTTATTATATATGTTTTTTAGGTTTTTTATTTTTTATGAAAAAATTAATCAGTGTCAAATTATTACAATAATTTTATCAAAGATGGTATTTTATTAATATGATAAATTCAAATATAAACTATATAAATAAAGGAAAACAGGAGTAATTTTGTAAATAAATTATAATAATTTAGTATCTGATTTTAGTTCATTAAAAATATTTATAACGGCGTTCATGTAGGTGGTTAAACCAACCAAAATTATGAAGATTCTATAAAAAGTGGATTATTATGATTATGAAAGTTGAATATTTTCATAGTATAATTATTATAGATGAATATATAAACTATAAGGATATTTTTATATAGATTACTAATATTTTTATACATTTGGATAAATAATGAATATCAATATGTAAAACAAAAAAACATTACTTTGTGGCAGCGGTATAATGCACAATGCTCATTTGAAAATTTCATTTACAAAAAAATAATAAATAATGAAGGATTATTATAAAACTTTTCTTCAAAATCATATTTATATTATATATTTCTAATTGAGTCTTTAATTATGACCTTATAACATGTGAAGAGTGTTTGTTATGAAAAATGAAAGATGTCACATTGCGGAGGAATTAGACAACACAACTTACGATAGAAATTATTTTTTTTCTACGTGGATGGGAATGAATAAATATACGGTTTTACATTAAATTAAAATAACTTTAGTTTACTAATTTTTCTGAGGTTTTTATATTACTATGATTATGATTGCTTTGTAAGATATAGATTAAATATATAAGGATTTTGATTAGGTAATACTCATTTTGGGACCTTGATCATTCTCTTGAAAGTATCCTTGGTTATGAAATTCATTAGATAACTTATCATATCATTTTTATATGTCTGATAAAGGGGTCCTTTATAAAATATCTTCTATAAAATTTATAAAATAGGTCATTATCATCAATTTTAGAAAGTACTAGAAAATTCTATCACTAGATAAACACAAATTTGTATTAGTATTTTTTTCATGTTTTATGTTGTTCTAACATTCTCATATTGCCTTTGTGCAATCATATAATATCATGCTTTGATATTAATTTTTATAATTATCACCCCTTTTATGTCTCATTGATTTTCCTATTGACTAACATGTATTACATTCATCATGTTTTTCATTGATTATTCCCTTACTATTCTTTGTAGCCCCACCCTTTCTTATATACATCCCCATGTTTTCCAAAGAAGTTTTAAAATTGAATTGGATTTTTATGAGCATGTTAAATAATTATTAAATTATAGTTTTTCATCCATATTTAATTTATTATATTATATAAATAATTTCTAAAAGAAACCAGGATTCATGTTCTTTTGATATTTTATAATGTGTAACTTTATGTAATAAATCATGAATTAATGGGTATTAAATAAATAAGTTTAAATTAAAACCAACCCAAAAAACCCTTCATAATAAAATTAACCAAACCAGTCTCCCTAAAACCAAAATAGATGACACATATGTGGTACCATACATTACCATCCCCTGAAATTCTATATATACCTTCCATCGAACATATCCATGCGTCATGGCAGATGCTCATACCTCAATCAACATTTGGTAGATCCACTGACAACATTCTCACACTATTCACTAGTATCCATCTCAAAACATCAAAAACCAACATTATCAAGAAGTATCTCTATGCATTAATGGATCTTCAATATACTCTGAGAAGTTCATCTTCATCACTTAAAGTTAACATAAATCCTTAATTTTACATGAATTTTATCCCTATGAATTCAAACACATCACAGGCTACTACACCACTGTAACACCTCTATATTTTAGTATATATTTTCCATTAACTAAATAATACTTTGAATAAATTACTTCACACACAACATTAAACTGTAACAAAAGGTGATACTTGTTATTAAGATAAAATTATAAGTAGTAAATATAATTTTTATAATGTAGATATTAATACGAAAGTTGAAAATAAAGGTAAAATCATAATGAAATATATATATAACTATATATATATATTAAAATAAATATTAATTTTTAAAATAAATTCATCAATAATATTCAATTAATGTTTCTAAATAACTAATAATAATTTTTTTGGCTAAAATAATGTTTCAAAATTTGATTTTTATAAACGTTATTTCTATAAAAAAATATATTATATATATTCTAGACATAAATAATATATTAAAATCAATAAAACTAGTAAATTATTGGGAATAAATATATGAAAATTTATCTTTTTCATTTTATTTGTTTATAAATACACCTTTCATTATATATTTTTTATTTAAAAAATATATTAAAATCATTGAAAATAAATTTTAAAAAATAAATTCATTTTTGGGATTATAATAATAATATTATGTTACAATAAATTTTTTTTATTTGTTGAAAAAATTGATTTTTAGGAGAAGAATGACAAATATAGTTTTTATTAATCTTACATAATTTTTCACTTTATCGTGATCTAAGCATGAATAAAAAAACTATACATTTTTTTCAAGACCATTCATGTTTTAATGGGTTAAGAATTATTTCAAAATAATAAGATAAATTTATAAAATCAATGTTTACCTTTTTCAAACATAATAAATCTTTTTTTGTAGTAAAATAAAATTTTCACCTGTTTGTTCTAATTAATTTTTCACATGGTGGATTTTTTTATTTATATTAAATCCATATAATTATTGTATGGTTAATTAAAAACTAATTTATTTCATTTCAATCCGAACCATGGATATGTTTATCATAAATGATAATTTTATGCTCAATAATACACTTTTTTGAAAAATGGGTTTTTGCGCATTGAGTTGACTAATATTAAAATTACTTCTTTCTCACCCATAGAAATTTAATTTTCTATGATTTATGAAATATTTTGAATCAATAAGACTAAATTATGTAATAATACATATTTTACTTAATGAAATAAAATGTAAATTAATTAGACAAAAATTAATTACCTTAGTAAATACCAAAAATGGTAAAATTCAATAATCTATGAAAAACCCCAAAAAAATATTTAAAAAATGTGTAAGAAGTAATTTTTTTGTAATTTTAAACCTTTACCCATATCATAATCTATAATTCTCCACTTTTAATCCACATGTAAATTGAAACATGCACCCTTTATATTTTAATAAGTTATAATTAAAAGAAATTCCATTCACATCACACAAAAAAGGATTTCACGTCCACCCAATTTATACACTCATTATAAATAATAATATTGAGAAACATTATACCATAATATCATATAAAATCTATCCCCATGTTCTATAATACCTATTCTTACAAAAAGTCAAAGCTAAGGATCCTTAAGGTGTTTCTCAAAGGAGAACATCCAAATAGAGTGGAAATCTTCTCAACCGATATCTATTAATTCTTTTTTTATTATACCCAGAAAATTAATTTATCCATCAAATTAGATGATAGTTGTATTAAAAATGTTCTTAAATTTTAATATACTAATAGTAGATCTATTTTATACATTCCTCCAAAAACATTCAAAAGATAAAGATGTATTCACAGTTATGTGATGACTACCATTTCCTTGAATGATGAGATTTATTTTTCATGACCCCGTAACATTGATGATAATTAAAATATATTGATGGACTAATATGATATTTATAACAATAATACTATTATATAATTATATACCATTTACTATCTTACCTCAGTCATTAGAAAATGAACATACCGCACGTGTGTATGTACAAACTGACATCTCCACGGAATTGATGTATTTTTTCACACATGTATTTTATTATGTATAAAAATATATTAAAAAATTGTTCACCAGTTTAATAAAATCTATATAAATAAGATTATTCTTCTATGACAATTATTTTATTCCAAAATAATCACTTTCTTAACAACATTCACTCATCGGGTATAACATCTTTTTGTTTAGGTTGGTCTAACCACGTACATGAACAATGCTTTAAATTTTTACCATAGGTAAATGAGGATACATAATTTTTGGTGACATTGGATTATAATTATAAAATAATTATTATTTTTCCTTTAATGGTAATATTAAAATCCAATCCATTATTTAGAGTCCATACCTCACTCATTAAAATATTTGACACAAAATTGCCACCAACTTCTTCTCATTGAATTAAATTTATCATTTTGAATCATTATAAAAATATATATTATAGTACATATAATCACATCATAATGATGAAATGAAAATCTATAAACAATAATTTAAACGACCATTATAAAAATATTACTAAATAGATAATCGAAGATAATAACATCTGAAGATGAAAATAAAATATAAATAACTAATATATTTGCTATAAATTATTATAAATGATGTGTATAAAAGGTTATAGGTTGGAGTAATATTCTAAAATAGATAAGTAATATTATTATTTTTTATACCAGATTTTAGAGAACGTCTGGATTAGTGGGATTATAAGTAATGATATTTTCATCTCAATTTTTTTTCATTGTGATATGACATGTATGCTTTTCAGTTTTTATATTTTTTTGTTAATATATAGAATGTTGATTTAATTTATAATTTAATTTCATTTAATATATGTGATTTATAAATCCATATATTGTTCTTCCCTTTATGGGTTTTAAAATTAAAATATAATAAAAATAAAATGGTGTATTTTTGTAATTTTTATCCCTTAAATACTTATTTGGTTTATATAATTTCATTTAAATGGTTGGTATACTACCTAATGAACATAAACTATCATGAATTTGTTTATTTTAATGTTTATAATGTATAATTTTCTTTTCCATAGTTTTTTAATTTATAATAAGAGTTATCTGGTCATTAACACAAATCAAACCCATAAAAAACATTAAAATACGTTGGGTCTTAACTCGCTCTTGTCTGTGTGGAATTTATTCTATGAGTTCATTAAAACATATGGTTTCTCTCAGCTACCATCATTTTGGTACACAAAATTTATTCTCTATTATTCATGCATACAACATTTATCTTGAATTATGACAGTTCTTCTTGTTGATTTAGGTGATAAGAAACTCAATTAATGGTTCGTGAACTCTTCATGGATACTTTAAATCCATTCTCAATGATATTGAAAAAAATTAAACATTAAATTCATCTACTCCTATTAGATATTCTATATCACTCATTGAGAATATAAGTATTCATGAGGTATTTCTTCTTTGTTCAAAATATACATTTTATAGATATCATACCATAAATATTGTGACAAATGATTTTGAAAAGGTTTTTGTTAATGATGCATCCCCTGAAGAATCAAAATCCATTTCCTACACCACTATTTTGAGAATAAACTATATCCATCCCCCTATTTTAAACAACCCTATCATAAGAGAGGTTAATCATTCCCTTCCATTTAGATTAAAAAATGCATGAAATTTATATCCTGAATATAGGGACATAATAAAAAACCCCTCAAACTCATTGGATATCAACGATAATAACTTAGCATATTTCATAAAGATTAAAATACTTAATAGAAAAGGTAAATGTTTGGAGTAAGGAGTGCATCAGTAAAATGTATTATAATATTACTCATATTGAATCCCTACTACATATCATTACCAATAACAGATCTCATGATGATTTCTCCATGGGTGTGGAGTAGGAAAAAGAAGGTTACACATGGTCTAAATTTCCACTTAGACCTCAAAGAAGATATGTAGAGGAATGTCTTAAATGTAAAAGGTATGAAATAGGGTTTAAAACATCAAAAATTTTAGTAATCATCAATTATTACGTAATATCAATATACATATTTCTATTCTTTATGTTCAATAGTGATATTCATGATAAAAGAGATGACTTAGCTGCTCAGGTGGTTTCCTATTACACTAATCTCTTAGATGGTTGCAATTATTGTAAGGACCTCAGGGAAGAAATTATCCAATGGATGGTCAGTAATGGGGAGAATCCCTTTCTCCCTTCTATTCCTCCTGAATTTGAAATCAAAGAAACATCATTTGGTCCTAACCATAGAATATCACATAGTTTGGATGGGTTCACTTACTCTTTCCATCAAACCTATGAGGATATTATTCATGGTAATATATGTATTATGGTTAAACATTTATTCAAGAGAGGGATACTACCATAAGGAATTATTTATAAATTATTTTCTCTCATAACCAATGTGGAAAATGATAATGAGATTCACCGCTTTTGACCAGTGACCTTTATCAACACTAATTATAATGTTATTTGATAAAATATTGCAAAAAAGATTTACAACATTATTATTAAAATTATATCTTAAAATCAATTCAGAATAAGTAAAGGTATAATTATTCAATATTTCCTTATCACTACATTTGAATATTTCTATCATCTCAACAAATATACGAAAGGAGGAAACATTTCCATAATGTGTGATGTTAAAAAATCATTTGACACATTAGACGTGGGATTTATCTTCAAGGTATTACTGAAATATGGCTTTGATGAGACATTCATTAATTGGATTAAAATAATTACGATTTGTTCCCATATATTAGTTCTTATCCATGGATCCCATTAGAGTTACATCACATGTTTTGGATGTGCTTGGAATGGTTATCCACTCTCCACCATTATTTTCTCTATAGCATGAGTTAACATGAGTAGGAGCATTTTTAGCAAGGTCAATGATAATAAAATAAAACCCATTAGAGTTTTAGGAAGTATAACATATACTACATATTTATTATGCTCTAATTATGTTTTCCTATTATCCCAAATAGATAAAATATACATCAAGAACATAATGAATTATGTCCTACATTACGAACATGTCTCCAGGAAAGAGATCATTTGGAATAAGTCTTTCATGTAAAATTGAAAGGGAATTTTTGTGGCGAGAAAAATTTATATCCCCAATGATTTGGGAATAGTGATTGAGTTTTCCATTTTATATATCTCATTGTTCCCATGTTTTTTGGGATGCCGTGTGTTTTTCACTTCTCTCACATTGTTTGTGAAAAAAAATTAATTGGCCTCTTGGAATGGACAGAAAATCTCAATGGATGGAAGGATCTTTCTTCTGAGAGTTGTGAGTGTTTCAAAAAATTTCAAGTACATTTTGTTTTATAAATGGTTTTTATAACATATAACAAGTAGCATCACTCACATCAAAAGAATTTTATGGAGTTAAATCATTATTGAATGAATAATTTTGACAGTTTAATGGAAAAAATGTTTTCAGCTGATTTAACATGGATGCATTAGCATAAAAAACCTATATAATTTTTTTTATTATAAGTTCTTTTCAATTCTAATTAATGAGATATTTGAAGCTATTTCTTTTCTTAAAACCGTATTAATAAATTAAATGAAGGATGAAAATGTCAATTATATTGACTCCTATATTTGGTCTTCTCTCGAAGAAAAATTTCTCTAGGATTATATTGAAATACCACTAGATGGTCAAAATCAAATCCTACTTCAATTTATAGTAATATAAATTGAAAGGTAAAATGATTTTAAATATTTTAAATTCATTTGATCCTTCAATTGAAACATGTTTGATGATCATAGATCAAAGAGAGTTATATATTTCTAGTCAATCGTATTGCCTAAGTCAAGAATATTATCATAAACCAAAACTTTATTGATGGAAACGATACTTTAAAATGGGAACACACACTAATTGGGTAGTTTACACAAAAGGATAACAATAAAAAAATATGCAAGGGAACTCTAATTTGTAGGCCAAACCTCTAAACAGGTTTTGGATTCTACCGTATTTTTTTAATTTTTTTGGAGAATCTTGCACTCCAGTATCACCATGGACAACCCGCTACATTGATATAGTATTGATTTATGATCATTATGGGTGATGTTTAATTAGCACAAGGATGAAATCAATATTTTATTACTTATTTGTAAAATTCATGCTTCTTTATGGGCTAAAACAACATATTTATTTGAGACTTCTATGCCCTATTCAATTTGTACATATGATCAAATGGAATCATTAAAAAAGATGTATTTATCCCATCAAATATAGTACATATTTACAGAATCTAGAATGGAAATAAACTATATTATATTGGCATGTCGAAGAAAATAGTTACATGAATATGTGCCTTTCATTTTAATATAAAATTTATATCTTATAGTCGAAGCAATGAAAAATGAAAATGTTACTCAAAATGGATATTATGAAAATTCTAATCATGATTTATCAATTCTTAAGATTCTTGGTGTTACATGTCATTATGATCCTCCAATGGGAATGTTGGATTACATATTTATCCATCTAATGTTAGGCTAGATCAATTAAAACATTCACTACTACAAATACCCCTTTTATCAGTGCTAAAAAAGGCCTTTAACAGTACTAGAAAAGCGCTGTTAAAGCCGGTGAAGATAAAGGGAGGGTCCCATTTATCAGCGCTCCAAAAAGCGCCGATAAAAACCCCTTTTATCAGCGCTAAAAAAACTAGTGATAAAAGGGGTCTTTTATGAGTGCGAAAAAGAAGCGCTGATAAAAGGGTCCTTTATTAGTGCTTTCTTTTTAGCGCTAATAAATGAACCCTTTTATCAGTGCTTTTTTTAGCACTGATAAAAGTAAAAAAATTTAAAAAAATTTAAATAAATCTTGCAAATTAGGGGGGCTTTTATAGCTCTTGATCCCCCTATTAACAGTGGTTTCTAACCCCTCTAGTGCCCGCATGCACCGCCCTCCACACTATATCAGTGCTACTCCCACCCCCTTTATCAAAGCAAGCCCCCAAAATTCAGCCCCATGTGTGCGCCCTTGCCTCCACCAAAATTTGATCTCGAGACCTCCCCCTTCCGCGCCTAAAGCCTTTACCACTACACCTTATTGGTTTGTTCTCCAGTTAATGTCATATATATTTATTTATATATATATATTTTGTTATATTTATTTATATTGTAATATATAGTTATATTAATATATATAGTTATATTAATATATATATTTATAGTGATATTAATATATATATTAATAGTTATATCAATATATATATGCAGTTAATTGAATATATATATAGTTATATTAATATATAGGTATATAAATATTTATATTTTGTTATTTTAAATAAAATGAATATTTTTTATTATTTATACAATTCTAATATATTTTATATGTAAATATATTTTATTATTTATATTTATAATTAATGTTTTATGTGTGAATATATAAAAAAATATGTATATATTGTTATATATTTGATTATAAGTAGGAGTGCATTATAAAAAACAATAAAATTTCATAGAAATAATATCAATATGAATGTAATACCATTTAATAAATTCAGTGCCAACCAATGAAGCCAATAATACCTCGTTTAACAGGGCAAGAAATCCACAAAATGTTAAACAATCGGGGTATCCCAACTAGAAAATCAGTTTTTGAGGCCTTGTGAGTCTTTTTTTCCTCGAAAAAACCTTGACCAAGGTATATAGATGTAGATATCGTCGCAGGCTTCGATTTGATATGTGGTAGAGCTCCAAAAGACACCCGGATCAAAAGTTATTGCCATTTGAAGTTCAAGTTGCGTTTTCAGCATATTTTGGATATTTTGTTTAATCTCCATATTATTTATAAATTACTATTACTCAATAATAATTATCAAATTATTAATTAAAAATAATTTTTTAATTTTTTTATAAGCCATTTTATCTAAATATCTTATATAATAAGTGTAACTGTATATTTATACTTATCTAAAATTCATTCAAAATTATAATTTAAAAATATATATTATATTTATATCAATATAACTATATCAATATATTTAAATATTAATATATTTTTTTATGAATTTTTTTGGAAGTATACCCTTTATCAGCACTCTTAAAAAAAGCGCTGATAGAGACTCCCTTTATCAATGCTACTAAAAAAGCGTTGATAAAGGGGTTCCCATTAACAGTGCTAAAAAGCCATGTTAAAGGGGGGGCCTTTATGAGGGATTTTTTTATCGTTGATAAAGGTACCCACCTTTATCATCACTTTTTCATTAGCGCTTATAAAGAGTGGCGCTGGCCTTGCCCCATTTTGTGGTAGTGATTGGTGGAGCTTCAAGGGGAAATCCAAGACCATCTGAATTTAGTGTTAGCTTCAAAAACCATATGGTTTAAATAGTAGGAAGTAATTATGGTTCATGTAGAATCAAAATTTATCTTAAAAATATTTATTTATTATTAATGTAGTTTAAATAGAAAATCAAAGAGTTTAGAGTCACTTATGGCTTGAATTTGATTCTACTATTGTGGTTGAAGTAATCAGAAAAGATATCACTAAACTTTATTAGAGATTGACTGCCAAATGAAACAATTTCGTGGGCTTACTATTGAACATGAACTATATCATCACACCTGAATACCAATAAACAAACTCATTTCCTAATGTTCTTTCCAATAAAATGATATCTATGACTTTGCTGACCGTGCTAAATGAGGCACTGTATGATATTTTTTCATTGTAAAATAGATTACTATAAAAAACCTATTTATTTATAGTTGTAATGTTACATAATTTAAATGAAATATAAATTTCTATTTAAATGAATCACAATAATTTAAGAAAAACATTTTTATCCTAGGAATTTAATACTTTTTGGTAGAAATTGTTTTTTCTATTGAATATAGAACTAGTTTCTAACTAAATTAGTATAAAAAATAATTTTGTTATCTGATACAAGAGTCTAATATAGAGTGTGGTCTATTAGAATTACTAGTTTCTTGTTCATATGATTAAATAATTTCTTATCCATTGGACTGACTAAAGTCACATCAATCAGATTAAAAATATTTTAGATCTATAGGGCTTAATCTAGATCAGTTCATCATATAAAATATATTAGTTCTTTGAACTAAAAAGTACATAATTAGAGTTTTTGAATTATTTATATCTGAAATAATATATTATAGCATTGAAATGGTGATATAAAATGATATTAACTATAGTGTTTTAGTGATATTTTATGGGAGTAATTTTTTAGGCCATTACACTGAACATCGAGATTCAAATAAAATACGACCTTCAGAGGGATGCCTATAAATAAAGTGCATTTGAAGTGTTGGGTGATGATGCATTTTCAACAAATCACATTTGAAGATATCTCTTAATGAATAGCTCATTCTTAATATTTCTAATCATTTAGGGAGTTGTGTTATAAGGATTTTGAACAAGTAATTGAATAACCCTTAGAATTGTTTTTGTTTTGTATTTTTGTGTTCCAATCAATACTTGAATCAAGGGATTTTTGGGATAGGAAAACATGTAATACAGATTAGGATGATCGACAAATTCTGTGGGATTAGAAAATAGATATATACTGATTGTTAAATAAAGGGATTCTAAGGGATTTTATGATAGAGCTTCCATTAATCATCGTATAAAGTGATTTCCTGGTAAATTATGATATTCCATTAATGTTTGGTTGAAAATAGGGGATATATTATGTCAAGATTTATGACTTCCTTAAATCCTAAGGATAATGAATAAAATATATTTTATAATTATTTTATGGAATTCATACATTGTTATAAGATTTCATATTAATTTTTAGAACATGTTTTATGTTCTACTCTTCAATTTATATTAGAAATATTATTTTAATTAATATTTATAATATTTATTTTATTGAACTATATATTAACCTCATTAATAACTCTCATTTATTATATGACTTCTGAGTCTAATATGCATACCTTGATCCTCAGATAATTTCTAATTTGGATAATTTTATGTGTTATGGGTTTTATTCTAGTTTAATCTTTTTAATATACAATTTATCCCCATGTTTCCAACCTATACTCTTAAAATAAAACAGTTAGTATTATAGAAGGTTCTACTGATTTAAATATTTGATTTCAAGTATCTTTATCAGCTATAATTTTTTATGTTTTAATAAAATACATTCTTATAAAATGATATTACAGTAACAAGTATTGTAGAAAGAGTTTCTATTTAATAATATATAAGGATTAAATGTTAGAACCATTGAGAATTTCATTCATATCAGACCACCCATCATTGATGGGGATAATTATAAATAAGTTGGATATTGAATGAAGAATTTATTTATTAACACTAGTGTGGAAATTTTTTGATGGTGACAATAAATTACAGTATTACAATGGAATATGTTATTTATTTTACTAATTATTTTTTTAATAAACTAGTTGAATTATAGTGTAAGAAATAATTTGTCCTTTTTTATGACTATAAAAATTTATAGTTAGACATTGTCTTATGGAATTGAAAATAACATATTAGAGTTATTTTACATAAATTAGCTTGGTAATTATAAATTCATTAAGATAAGAAGAGATATGATTATAGAGTATTTTCATTAATATTTTCATTTTCTAATTTAATATAATATTTAAAAAATAATCAAAATGTTAATGAGTTTTGTAAAAAAATAAAATCTGTTAGCGAGAAAGATCTTACAGATTAAATCGTTGTGGAAATGTTTATTGAAATAATTCACATATATTAAGAATCCAAAAGAACTATATTCAATGAAAAAAGATGGATTACTCATCTACTTCATGATTAATTAATTTAAATGCTTATCCATAATAAGGGGAGATTAAAGGTAGATGCTGAAAATATTATTACAAAGAGTGGAGATGTTTCTTTTTAAAGAACATATAATGATCCTAGTAATGTAAAATCTATAAAGAAATCTATGGAGAAATGTTTTGAGAATAAAGTGATAATTAATTCAAATAGTAGTTAATTAGAATAGTTATGGAATGAATTGGATAATATTGTCAAAATAATGAATAATATTGATGGGAAATAGGTTTTCTAGTGCAGATATAAAAAGATCACAAGGAAAAAAATTTTAAAAATTATTATTCAAAAGTGGTTTGTTATGAGTGTAAAAATTATAGACATATCATATTTAATTTTCGGTGGATGAAGAGAAATGAAAAGAATGAATTCGATGTTGATATGTATTCTAAGAAGTACTAGAAGAACTAGAACAAAAAGGTTCTGGAAGCTTATGATTATTCAAGTTCTAGTTGAGAAGAAGTTTCTTTCTAGAATTAGTTATATAATGAAAGTTCAGGTAAAAAGAATATCATATTACATTTATAAATTCCAAAGGATAATAAATCCATCACAGATTAGGGAACCATATAATATCTTATAATTCTTAATTTAAATGTGAATTATCATGATATAAATGATGATAATGGTTCAATATCATCTAATTAATAATCATCTTAATTTGGTTAAAATAATCCATCACCATGTTTTGAAGATGATTTGAGAATTTTAAAAATTATTAGAAAATGAAAATTGTACGATTTCTAAAAAAAAATAATGTTCTTAATTAAAACATGTGAAATAAAATTCAATAAGATCAACATCAACTACTATGATTTCAAATTTTCTAAATACACAGATTCATATAATTTGAAAATTATATTCTTTTGAAAGAGAATTAAAATTATTAGTTTTATTAAAATAGTTAACAAAATGATCTAGTAAAACATTGTTTGAATAAAAGTTCTTCCAAGGATAAACATTTACTTATTAAACTAAATTAGAAAATTTATAATTGGAAAAATATTATTTCAATTTTAACTAATGGGAAATAAATCATTGATAAAATTTATAACAAAATTTTACTTCATATATATATATTCATAATATGTTATAATAATATAAAAAATATTTTCAATAATTACAAATTTGTTTTTAAAAGTGATATATTTTCACTAAGTTTCAATGTGGTGAAAAATTGAAGAAAAACATTCCTTAAAAAATGATCAATAATTAGGATTTAATAAATAATATTTTTAAAATGATTCATCATTTCCCCAACACTATAAATTTAAAAAGATGTGGATTCCTAAAATACTATGTTCTAATAATATCAATCCCATTAAGGTTTGTATTTTATAAAACTGATGTTTTTTTCCGTAAAATAATGAATGAACCAAAAAATATTTGATACATAGATAGTGGTTACATAAGAGACCCGAATAGAAATAAATAATTCTATAATAAGTTTATAAATATTAAATGATTTAAAGTCACTTTAAGAGATAATTATCTAGTATAAATTATTTGAATGGGTAACATTTCTATTTTTGAAAATACATTAATTTCGAATTTTTGGTTTTTTTTCTTAATCAGAACTTATTTATGATAATCCAATTAGGTGATAAATAATATCTTGTGAAAATTAATAATGATTAATGTGATAATGTCTAAACATTAAAATTGGAAGACCTTAGAAGACATGATCTACCTTTTCTTAATGAAATAGAAGACCACTATTGGTTATAGAATAGAAGAATATGACATAGTAAAGTGAAAACATTAGATAACTTATCTAATAAACTAATAGTTAAGGATCTACCATTATTAGGTTTGATATTATGAAAATATGTGATATTTTTTAGTTTGGCAAGCAACACATGGAAATTATTAAGTCTATTAATGAAGTATCAACTATTAATGCTTTACAGTTATTTCACAAAGCCTTGTTTGGTCCTATAAAAATTGGAAGTATTGGTGGAAATTACTGTGTAAATATTTTATTTGATGAAATCACTATATATACATAGGTATACTTGTTAGAAATAAAATGATAAACCTTTTATTTTTTTCAAATGTTTATTATCCTGACAAAAAAAATGAGAAAACCCATCTTTGATAACTATTCAGAGTCATCATGGTGGAGAATTTTTAAATTCTAATTTTGAAACATTGTGTAGTAAAAAGGTTATCATAAATAACTATTCATCACATAGAACCCCACATAATAATTTTTTAGTCAAAGGAATAAATATAATTTTAAAGGATATTACTAGATCCACATTGAGTGAATACTCAAATGCTAAACATTTTTGGCATGAAATAGTTTGTTGAACCAATTATAATATAAATCATGTTTCAATAACACCTTTTATAAAAAAAAAATACCTATCAGTTGTGGATCAAAAGGAATCAAAAACATTCTTACTTCAATGTTATTGTATTAAAGGAATTTATTTTTAACACTAAAGATATCTTACTGAAATTCACACAAAAATATGATGAAGTTTAATTTTGGGGTTATTATAAAACTAGTATGGAATATAGTGTTTTTATTAAAAATACAAGAACATCTGAACAAATAAAACATATTAAATTTAAATAAACCAATCCTCTTGTTTTCAAACAACCTCAAACAAAATCTTAATATGTTACTTAATAAAAGATTTTGAAACTATATTAGAAATTTATTCCTAGGAGAAAACAGTTGATGAATATGTTCATGATGATATACCTATAGAATATTTTCAAAATGTTGTTGAAGAAAATTTTTTGTAAATGTAAGAATTTATTTGGTTCTTAGTAATCATTTTAGTGATAATAACATTAGTGATGTAGATCTACCAGTTAAAACTATATGTTCTTTGATAAAAGAAATAGAACATTTTTCATTTTTATATCAATTTTAACCTAAAATACCAATGAGGTTTTTAGAAGATAAAAATAGTATAAAATCCATGAAATATGAACTCAATGAATATTAATGAAATCTTGTTTTAAAATTGGTTGAATTAACAAAAGATACTTTTGTAATTGAAGTAAAATGGTTTTTTAACAATGAATTTCATGGAAATATCATAATAGTTGGAAATAAATTTATACTTGTTTCTAATGGATATAATCCAAAATAGGGATGATATTATGAAGAATATTATTCTCTTGTATCTATACAAGAACCTATTATTATACTTCTAGTATATTCATCATTCTATAATTTAAACTTATTTCAAATGGATCTAAAGGGTGCATTCCATAATGGTATTTTCTAGATGATTTTTATAAATAAAAACCTCTAGTTTTTAAAATAAAAAACACCCAGAACATCTTTTGAAACATACTAATGTACATTATAGACTTAAACAACCCCATAGATCCTAGTATGATAGATTAACAGATTATTTTTTTCCAAAACTTTTATAATGGAATTTTAGATCCAACCATTTTTTAAGAATAAGTATCTATCAAAATAAAAAAATTCAAATATATTTATATGAATTTATATTGGGTTCAACTTATAAATATTAAACATATTTCATTATATATATTATGTATCATGAGTTTGAAATAACCGTAATTTTGAGAACTAGAAAATCTTCTAGGTTTTCAAATTTCTCAAAAATCATGACAAACTTTTTCATCTCAATGTATGTATATAAAATAGGTTCTTATGAAATTTGGATATGAAAATACTAAAGTTATTTGTACTCTTATTGAAACCACAAATATATTATATATTGATTAATCTAATTATCTTTTTAATCAAAATATCTTTAGAGTAATGATTTGATGTTTAATATAATTAATAGTTAGTCATATGGATTTAATGACGCTTATTATATTTTTTTCTAGATACCAAGAAAATATAGTAGATTGTCACCTTAAATATTTAAAATTAGTTTTTAGTTATCTTATGGGGAATATGGATTTTAGTTTAGTCTACTCTTTTGGAAGTGATTTTGAGATAATTAAATTTTTAGATGTTAATTTTAGTGGATGATTAATGGATAGATAAACTACTTATAGAACATTTCATTTCTTAGGAGATGATTTAGTTTCTCAGTCCTGTATGAAAAAATAAGTAGTATCACTTTACACTTCTAAATAAAATAATGTGGAAGTTGTATGTCATTGTGCTCAATTGTCTTGATAGAATCACACACTCACTGACTATGGAATTTTTTTAGTTAAACAAAAATATTTTGGGATAATAAAAACTCAATTTAATCATTAAAAATTCAAACACAACACTCATGAGCTAGTAACATAGATATAAGAAACCATTTCATTTAGGATAAAACACAAGAAGGGAATATAACATTACAATTCATCAAAAAATATGAAAAACTCATATATATTTTTAATAAACCCTATAATTATGATTGATTTGAATATATTAAAATGAAGCTAAGAATAACCAATATCAAATGATTATTCATACCTACGTCATGTTTAACAACATCATCAAATTAATGACTTCCATTTTGTGGGGGGGGGGGGGTACATATGTTGTGGTTTCATAAAAAACTTTTGATTACTATATAATTTATTTTTTATAAATATTTTATTTATGTCTTTTAAAATTTTTTTATAATCAATATTTTAAGTAAAAATAATTTGTAATAAAATATTTTTAGATTATTTTCAGAATGAATATTTTAACTAAATGTATTTCTGACACAATATTACTTCTTAAAAATTATATAAAATCTTTTTTCAATAAAGAGTATCATATTAATTTTTTAGAA
This sequence comes from Viscum album, assembly GCA_963277665.1. Taxonomy (NCBI): domain Eukaryota; kingdom Viridiplantae; phylum Streptophyta; class Magnoliopsida; order Santalales; family Viscaceae; genus Viscum; species Viscum album. Next base: position 481,832,006 of record OY728141.1, read on the forward strand.
AAATACTAGTAAAACAAGTTACTCGATAACACATTAATACCAAACGTAATTTTTACTCCAAGTGGTATTCTTATAATCATTATTTTTTAATTATACACCAAATTTATTATTTTATTATGTTTTACATATTGTTTACATTTTAAAGACATTTAACTTGTTAAAAATATAATTTTATTATGTAATCAGACAATATTTTATTCATATGAATAGTTTTCTGAAAAATAACTTTACGGTGTTCATAATATTTTTAATTCATTCTCGGATGAATCTGAAATGTCTGATGATAATATAGTTTTCAATTTGAGATTAATGATCTCATAAATACCAAGGGTCCCCTAAACCTATATATAAGGTTGAGAGTCACCCTATCCAACATCAAATCTCCATAACATATCTCGATTATTCGCACTCCATTTATTGACTATTCTAGACATTTGGAATTAATCTGATTTATTTCTATAGTTCGATTGTCGATATCATCCTCAATACCATGGTCTCAATGAATTATTTCAAATAACAATATCTTTTAAATGAAATATTGTTCAAGAAAACAAAGTATAATAAATTTTTATCTCTTCTATAAAGAGTTTTATAATTTAAGGGATAGGAAAAAATTTGTAGAGAAAGATGAATTTGATTTATAATATATAGAAATTATTATAGAATTTGATTCTATTGTAGAGTTTAATATAAAACATGATTTATCTTTTATTATTTTCAATATATTTGGTAAATATTATAAATCAATTATTCTAAAAGTTACATTTTTGGAAGTCCCATTGAAAGGAGGAGCTTACCTTTTATATCATAAGATTTTAGAGAATCTTGGATGTTATGAAATGTTTAAACCTTAATCATCACTGTTTTTATATTTTAAAAATATTATACAATTATTTCACTTGAATTGAGATACTATAGTAGTCACTTTGTGTATAAAAGGCTATTTTATTTCAAGAAAAGGATATAGTGACACACTGAATGTTTTAGACATATTCATTTCGGTTTTTGTTATCAATATGAGGAAGGAAAATCTGTTTACGTTTTTATTACATTTTATTGCGTCAATTAAGAAAACATACTTCAAATTGAGGACTATAATGTTTCCATGTTTCTTAAATAATAATTTTTCTAACTATATGGAATTACTTCAAATTCAAAATCATTATTATTCTATTCAAGAAATTTTTTTTAATTGTTTTAGAAGATACAATAGAAAGAGTGATATTAGTTTTCAATTCAATGATGAAAAAATTTGTAGAAAAATATGAGAAGTCAACATGAAATGAAAATATTTTTAATGGGAATAATTAGATAAAGAAAAAAAATAAAGTATAATCCTATCAACCCAGGATTCAAAATAAACATAATTCTATGTCCGATGTGGGATTTAATAATTTGATGGCTTATAAGTCTTAGAAAAATCCAAGGCATCCATATTTTGGACATAATGTATGTTTTTTCTTTTATTTAAAGATAATAATAATCAATTCAATGAAATAGGTATAGAAGAATAACAACAAAAAGAAATTAATTTATAAGGAAATTGTGATTGAGAATTTGATTAGCAATGTAGAATAAGAATCAACTAGTCAACCTATATCAGTTTCACTATTATAAGTATCTCAACCTATTCTAGGATCAAAAATTAATTCTTTTGCTGATATAAAGTTTGTTGAAACGTCGATATTTATAGTTTTTTTTAAAAATTGAGTGGGTAAATAATTTGAAATTGAAGCTCAACATGAAAAGTTGTTTCAAGAATCAATCCCAAAATCAGTTAATATGCCAGTGTAGAGAAAAGTACTAAAATATATTGTGAAGGAAATAAGAACTATTTTATGAACTATGTAGTAGTCAGTGAAAGAGCTATATGAATTAGAATAATAAGTAGAGGAATAAGTAAAATAATAATAAATTCTATCAGTTTTATCATCATATTACTCTTCTTTATCCTAGAAGTTGGATAAGAATCTATTTTTATGTAGTTTAATGAATGAAAATCATCATCAACAGAGAAATAATAAAAACAATATACTCATATAAAAATATTATAAAAGGTAGAGATTGATATGGAAGTTTATGTATTTAATGTCTTGGATGATGAAATTTTGGATGGAGAAGTGTAGAAAAATTTATGACCATATCACCAAAATATTTTGGTAGATTCATCATATTCATCAAACACATTAGTTTCTAAAGATCAAAATATACTTGATTAATTTTATCTAACATTGAAAAATATTACATATTTAATACCCTATCTTCAAAACATAGAAGCACAGTGAAAATTGATCTAAAATAGTATAACAAGGAAATCTGATTCATTGAAGTTGTTACCTGAATCCATTGTTTAAAATGAGTCTAACATAATATGTTTCGAATAGAAATCATTCATAAAAAATTAATCAAATGGGTAAATGTTCAAGATGAGTATATGGAGATTTGAAAGAACATGATAACCATTTTATGGATGGAAAGAATGTATCTTTTGATTTATATGATACTATTGGGAAGTTATCATTAGACATCACTAATACATTACTATTTTTGGAATGGTTTAATTACATTTCATTCTCTTGTAATTAGGAAATCTCTAAACATAAAGATAAAATTCAGAAAAATAATGTATTGAATTACATAATAAGAAATTTTGAAGAAGTATATCTGAGACTAAATGAGGAATACAAAAATATTTTGTTTTCTTAAAGATGATATTATCAATTTTCATGTAGATAGTAGGTTGTTTGGAGTCATCAAAGTTAATATAACCACGCTTGAGTCAATAATAGTTGAATTAGTGAAGAGTATAAAGGATTTCAAGAAGCTAAACTCAATTTTCACGAAGTTGTAAAATAAAAATTGAATAATTTTTATTTGAAATCTTGATATATATATAAATAAATGTTTTTTAATGACATATAGATAAATTGATTTATTCTCCAAATAATGTTTTTGAATGTTTTCATATTTTACTTAGATGAATGTTCTATTTTTATTATTAGATTAATAGTTATTCACTCACATCTATTTCAAATTAAAATTTTGAACATTCAATATATTATATTACATTCCATATTTATTTTCAAATAAAAAAGGGAGAGAAACTATCTAAAGGGGAGAAAATATATAAGGGGGAAATTAATTTAGGGGTGAAACCAAATTAATAATACTTTCAATTAAATAATAAATTTTGAAAAAAATAATTTATCATGATATAGGTGTTAAGATAAGAATAAGGGAGATTTTTTTCATGAATAATTTCATTGACGTCCTTAATTATACAAAAAATTGTATGTTTTTAAATGTCAATAGTTTTTATTTTTTATGTGTTGTGTTTTGTGGTTTCAAAAATTAGGATATTGTTGAGTGGAATGTTTATACATTATAATTTTTCATTTCATTGTTTTGAGGATCAAAAAAACATTCTTAAAACCTTATTTTACTACCTTTGTATATGCCAACTATTTTATATTGTTTTTATAGAAAAAAATTTTCCAACTGAACATAGAAATATTTTTTAACTAAATTAATATAACCCCTATATTCTTGAATTTGATATGTCCGAATGAATTATAATATGGTCTCTCGGAATAAATAGGGTCTTTTCCTCTTGATTTAAAATATTATAGTCATCATATTGAATGAATTCATATCTATCAGACTGAATATAGTTTAGATATATTAGAATGGCTATAGTTAAGTTCATTTTACTAACAATATTTTAGTTATTTGAACAAAAAAAATTATAATAATTTTTTTAATTTGTATTAAATATTAATATATTAAAGAATTTTAATGGCGTTATCAAATGACATTAGATGGTTTCTTTTTCTGAGTATTTAAGTGAATAATATCTCACTCAATTTAAACTAACACTAAGATCCATAGAAAATATTTCCAATTTAGGGATGCCTATAAATATGAGAAACTTTTAGGATCTAAAAGATGATGCATTTTCAACACATCACATCTGAATATGACTCTTCTAGAAAATATCATAATGACTCATTTTCATATTCCTCAGAGTTTTGTTATATGGATTCTATGTGAGGAATTATAAAATCCTTATAATAGTATTTATTTTGTATTATCTTGTTCCAATTGAGGTATAGATCAAGGGATTCAGGTTATTGGAATATAGGTGAAACTAATGAGGATGATCATGAGCTTCCAGGGGGTTGGAAGATGGATATATATAGATCAACATATCGAGAGATTACTAGGGATTTAAAGATTGGTATGTCACTAATCATCATATCAATGGATTTCCTAGTAATGAAAAATAGGCTTTTAAAGTTAGTTTGAAAATTTTTGATATCTTAAGTCATGATTTATTACTTCCTTAACTATAATGGTTAAAGAGTTTAATGGGTTTTATAAAGATTGTAAGTCATTATTAATTTTTCATAATATTTCATATCAGTTTTTTCAACATGTATTATATTTAAATGTATAATCAATATTAGAAAAATATTTTTATAAATATTTATAATATCTATTTTATTAGACTGTATACGACCTCTATTTAAGATCTTGATTTATTTGTAGACTTATGAGTTTGATACATTTACTATGATCATCAAAATATTATTGAGTTAGATCAGTTTAATTGGTTTGGGTTTCATGTTAGTATAAATTTTTTAAACTATAATTCAAACCCCTCTTGTATTAATTGCATAATCATATGATCCAACAAAATTATATTTTATTTATGGTATTAAATTTTTTAATTTTAATCCATATCATTCAATGAAATTTTTTTTAAAATATTTCTCAAACCGTAAAAGATATCGTTAATTAAAAACATCACTCACACATGTTAGGGTTCTTCAATCATAAAACGAAATTATGTTTTCATTTCTCTACCTCTCTGGGTATAAAATAAATTTTTAATTAAAAAATACATCCAAAAGAATAAATTTCACTTAAATGTATAAAATTGTTAGTAATAAATTCCATCATTCCAAACTAATCTATTTTTCTTACATATCCTTGTAATATATCCTTGGAAAACCCAATTTTGTGTTATCTCTTATGATATTAATATTTAGCATTTTATATTTAAAAATGAAATTATTGTTACCCTTTATATGATTTGGTATTTCAAAAAAAAATTATTTCAATTTATTTTAAAAAAACTATGTCCTTATTAGATTGTTTTATCTTCTATTCTACATTTCCATGAGATAGTTTTTATGCCCTTTTTATACAAAAATATTTAAATTATTGTTTAAAATTAGTTGATTTAAAAAAACCCATATTTTTTTCATAAATGACTTTTCTATATAATTATAACATCATCATTTATGCTCAAGGTAAAAGGGTTTTCTAACAACCATTTTAAAATTTCACATAAAATTTTCTCTTTATCGCTAAATGTTTTATTTATTTACAAGTTAATTTTCATGGATAACACCCATAGTTTTTTTTTTAAATAAACCTTTAGGGTGATTAAATTTTGTATATGAATCATTTAAATTATTGAGGTCCATTTTTGTGAAACCATATTGAAATGTAACGAAACCAATTTCTCCATCCATATGTATTTTTTTATATGATGTATGACTGATTTCAAAAGTCACACATTTGTTTAAATGATTTATGGGAGTGTTCCCAAATCAAAATCCAATGTAAGTAGAAAAAATTAGACGTTACATATTCTGGTTACTTTAAATTAGAATTCACTTTCTCACATTCCCAAAGATATTTTTGGTATATTGTTTTTGGGATTTAAGTCTTAACTCTTACATAACTAACCCAAATACTAAAAATCCAACACTTTTATTCAACATTCATTTTTTTCCTGAAGAAAAAATAAAAATAAATATGATTTATTTTCATGACACATCATCACAACATTCCTGTTGAAATCTTCATCATCCCAACTCATCCATAAAACCTTGTAAAATACATTTTACAATGAGGGATGATCACAAAATTCATAGAAGGTGACATAAAAACCAAGAAATACATTATTCTAGAGAAAACATAAAAATCCATGAAATGGATTACAGTATTTTTATTTGATTTAATGTAATGAAATAAATCATTTCCCTATGTAAAAATACACACTTTTCCTAAAAAATTCATTAAAATTCATAGTAAGAAAATAGAAACTATTTTATAAAAGTTAAAGAATTAAATTCATAGCATATGATAAAAAATACATCATTTAAGTTAAATCCATATGATAAAACCTCTAGTAACTCCCAAATTATCCCCCAAAAATATATAGAGTTGTACCAGATGCATTGGATCACTATCTGGACACACCCATCATATAATCTATATTTGGATCACAAGTTTTTCAATGAAAATAATGGAGATAAACCCATAATATATTATTTATTAGGCTCAAATATTTATCATATATAATAATCAAGTACAATATCTTGAATAACACATTTTATTCTTACACTGTTGAAAATAAAACATTTGAAAAACTCTTTTAATCAACTGTGTAAAATATTTTCAGATAATAAAATACCGTTTAACAAAAAAACATTATTAATAAAAAATACCTGGATAAATGGGAAGATGATTTTTTTGAATAAAACATGAAGTATTTTAAATGAATACAATCATTTAATAATGTAATCTATGGTATGGATATTCATTGTCACTGTATACGTTAAAAGAGAACATTATTTTTTTACTTTTATAAATAAATTCAAAACATTCCATAAGAAGATTCCTTCTAATTTTTTTTGAAAAAGTGAAAATAAACCTAAATATCCATTAAAATTTATATATTACCATATAGTTACACTAATAAATAAATTTAAAAAACATATACCTGGAATAAAAAGTGTTACAAGGAGACTTTACAACTGTATTTTTAAAAGAATTTCCCTCACATAAGTTTGAATTGTCACATACGTTCTTTATATTCATGAATAATAAAATTGTGTTAATTATTTACTTCAATAAGGCTTTTAATTTTTATTTTGTTTTTTTATTTCACATATTACATTGTCATAAATAATTCATTAATTATTTACGTTTGTGTCAGATGTTTTGATGATATTCAACTCATATTGCTCAAAATGGTTTTGGTAGGTTGACTATGGTCAAATACATTCATCCAGAATATCCAGAAAAATAACAATGAAATATTTACCTATTTTATATATAAATTATACATTTTAAACTAATCATGAATAATTTTTATAAAAAACTAAATACATCACATTCATGGAGATGGTAGGTCGAATTTAAGAATGAGTGACTTTTCTATTTTTCTATGATCATTATGAAAAGAAGGTTCGTGTTATTTTAGAGTTATATAATTATCATAATATAATAAATACCACATTATTTATTTGAATATGCTTATACATATCATCCATGTGTTGTGATGATAGAAACCAAATTATATCACTTCGTGGTGGTGGTAGTCCACACATACACATGAAGGACGTAATAAATTTTCAGTGAGTGGAAAGGTAAGAAATTAAATGATCAAATATACATTAAAAATTATAAATATTTAATTAATATCTTATATATATATATATATTAAATCAATATTTATTACTATCCAAGATATGTGATGATATAAAATGAATCACATTTGTCTGTGATGCGGTAGTCCACAATAAACACGAACAATGAATTCATTTCCCATTTGATAAAGGTTGGAGATAGATTTAGGTTAATAAATTAATATAATAAAATCTAAATATATTAGATATACTAATATTATTATTTAATCATTTTAAGTGATGATTTTGTTATGATGAAGAAGAAATAAAATTAAAAATCTCGATTAAGAACAAATCCTCTTATTTGGAAATCCTTTTTTTCTTTACACCTTAAGACCTCTATGGTTGTTAATATTCCTTAAATATAACATATATTATGTGGATGGAAATTTAAAAAACATTTTTGAAGTTCTGAGATTAAAAAAAATATTTCCAATTTTCAAGAAATTGAGAAGAAGATGTTCCATTTTATAAGAGATGGGAGGGACACTCTTAGAATTGATTAAATTATTAATTGATTATAAATTAATTTAGAATAAAAAATTCCTCTAAGTTGATAACATTTTAAAATAATATTATTAGTTTAAATGTTCTTGTAAAATAATGTTTTTACATGTTTCGATCATATTTTACACTTATCGTTATGTTTTAACCACTTACTTACCCTTTTCACGCTTACTATGATAACAAGGATTTTTACACCTTTGGGTCATGACATTTACCATAAATGAAAAAAATGACCTCAAATGGACAATAGTTGAAATTTTCCACCATAACCTAATAACATGGTTATATATAATATTTTAAGCAATCTTATATGATCTTTGAATTTTACAACATCGGGAAAAATATTAAATTATAATAAAATATTTTAACACATCACTAGAGTATATTTTTATGTATAATATTTTTTGGTCTCATTAGTTTTTTTATAGTGAAATACTTTTAATATTTTAAATATAAATTATTATTTTTTACATAACTTGAATAATTACTATGTCAGCATTTTGTAATAATTAAAATAAATAATTTCATAATTTTTTTAAAAAAAATTACATTATGAAAAAATAATATAAATTTAAAAAAAATATTTATAATTGAACATATCCTCTAGCAATCCAAATCTTATAAAAAATTATATTTATTAATAATAAGTGTATGATATTGTTTTCTTTTCTTTACATAAAATATTATAGTGAGCATAATCAAACTCAAATGGTAAATACAACATATTCTAACATTATATAATAATGTAAAATATATACTCATAAAATAAAATTCATTAATTTTCCACGGTCATTTATTTTATTCCTTGTCAATTTTTTTTAACATTAATTACTTGATTCTCCTTTTTCTATGATAATAAAATTTCTAATGTTACAATTTGTATTGACCAAAAATAAAAGGGAAATATTGGAAAATTAATAAATTAAAATTATATATATGGAACATATGTTTTGAGATTTATAACATAGATGTGGCATAAATTTATTTAAATTAATCTGAAAAAATGTGGTGAAAAATAATTTTTCAAAAAAAATCATATTTTAAAAGTAATAATGTTTTTATACAAAATTAAAGGTTAAAATTCATTAAAAAGTCTATAACATGATTTGTTAATCAATATAAACTATTTAAATTCAAAAAATAATCAAAATATTAATTTATTACGTAAATACTTGAAAATAAAGTATAATTTTAATTTAATAAATAAGTATTTTTCATAATTAATTGAGAAATCAATATTTTCTGAACATTATTAAAATATTATCACATGATAAATTTAAATTTATAAATAGAAAAAAAAATCTTTTTTAAAATTAAAATTATTATATTTTGAATGAAATATTTTAAATAAAAACATATAATGCCTAAAAATCCAATCTTGATAGAAATAATGTATTTTCATTCAAAATTAAAAATTAATTAATATTATTTTAATGAATCTAAATAATTAATACTAATTATGGAGATAGATTAATTTATCTAAAATTACCTTGGTTGTTACATTATTAAACTTTTTTAAATTACACCCTTACAATTTTACACACATATAAAAAAATTGTGGTTACCTTTCCCTTATAGAATTTTTTGATTCCCACGTAGCTTCACCAACTATCAGGTTTCAACAAAAAAACATACCCTTATAAATTAACTCTTCCACAATAATTTATCTATATGGTCAATAATATTAATAAATTATTTCATTATATGAATGGTTATCTTCCGACTAAACTGTTACAAGGTTCAAAAAATTAGATGAATTCAGAATATATTTTCATAAAATTCGAACTTGAAAAACATTGTGTATATAGGATAAAATCAAAGGAAAATTCAATTAGAAGAAAAAAAATTTATCTAGGATTAAATAAATTTTATTGAACCTTGGACATAGCTTCCTAGTTTTTTAAAATTCACAACACTTTTCTATGTATATTATTTAAGAAACACATGACCACTTACCTTAGAAGAAATTTCATTTTTCCAGTTATCCACATAACATTTCTTCCTTATTTGATCTGTCATCATATTTTGGTGAATCATCTTTTTCTTTTAAATGTTTTCTTATACCAAATATATTACCATTAACTTGTTTTATCATAATTTAATTTAACAAGTATGATTCATACACTACTTTCCATATAATTCTTCAAAATTTTCCTTTTATATACTATAGTGAAAACGATTTTTATAATAAAACTCATCACAAGAAATATATAGATCCCAAATTCAATAGTAATCCATTACAAAAGAACGAGTAATGACTTTTTCTGTCTGAATCATTCATTTATATTTTCTATTATACTAAGGATGAAAGGTTGTATTAAAATTTAATTTAGTGCCCAATGAATTTGGAAGACCATTTCAAAATCATAATGTGAACATAGGATCAGTAGAAGATATAATAGATAAAATAATTACATATAACCAAACAATCTTCTTGAGGTACATTTTAGAAAGTTAATCTAAATAAATTTTATCTATAATGGGTAGGAATGGAAAATAAATAGTTATTTGATCAATAATTGCCCATCTCACATTTTTACCTCAAGAAGTATTTGGTTAATCCCACCTATAAATCCATGGATATATTTTCCCATTTTAACTTTGGAAGTGAAAAAGGATGAAATATCCCCTTTAGTAATTATCATTCTACTTTACACTATTAAAAATTAAAAAAATATTGATAATGTTAGGAATATCTCATTTCATTATATCCCACCACTTATAATCATGAAGGTTTCTATACATGTTACTGCTTTCATGATGAATACAAAATCGGAAACATTATGTTTCAATAATTAATTCAATTTTTAATTGGGAATCCAAGGGAATTGATAATAAATTTCCTTATAGAAAATAAAAATTCATTTTCAATATTAAATTCATGAAACAAACCCATGTTATCTAATTATACATTTTCCAATAACTCAAAATCATCCTTATAAATATTCATAATTCTTTATGATTGATTCCACTATACTGAAACATAATAGAAAATATAGGAATTCCTTGTATCTAGAAATTAATTCTATGCCAAAATTGAACATATCATTATCCAAAGTGCAATAAACAGACATTTCTTAAAGGTATAAAACATTTTTATAGTTTAATTCCATTTTTTAATCACTTTAAACATTCTCTACAGCCTAAAGACGGTTTCTAGAGAGTATGGGTATTTTTTAGAGCCTGGAGATTAGAAAATTTTAAAAATACATTAATCTACATGACTATAGAATAATAAGTACTAACCATGAAGTGTAAATGTTTTGGGTTCTTAGTGGCCTATAGGATACTACACGGGTTTCTAAAGTAATGTGTATCTGGACATATGGTCTGGATATTTTTCTCATATAAATTATTGAGGAAATTTTCTTGGGTTTTTCACTATTACTAAATCTCTGTTCCTAACCCTTGATGAGTCTTCCTTGCGTATTTGTGTTGTGCACGATTGGTAAAAATTTGTAAAAACATGTGGAAAACCCATACAAATATGTTAGGGTGGGTGAAATAACAATTCCATCCTTTATTTTTTTATCTTAAAATAGTTTTCCTCCGTTATTCACTATAATATTATCTTTATTTCTTCCTCATGTGAGATCGCTTCCACCTCCATCTAGTAATTTTGATATCTCTTAGATATGGACACCAAGTGATGTTTGAGTATAATCATTTGATAACTATTGGTATTCTCTCTAATCCTCTTCATTCATTAATGATGATATCTTATAATCTCTTATGAAATTTTAGTGGGAGTTTTTTCCCCATTTTTAGGATGTTTGAATGTTTCACTGATTTCATCTGATCTACATCATATCAAATACCAATATCATATGAGGATTCATCTATGACCATATGTTAGGTATTATAATTGTTTTCTGTAAATGTTATGGTGATTTGATAACTCAATCATTGTGTCGCACACCGGTCATTTCCATGTGTTTCCATAAAATTTGTTCTTTCTCTTTAAATTGATATACACATGTAGTTTTACGGTTGAGTATCATTTTTATGTATTTAGATGTTTCCATCATTGATCATGGCCACCCCATGTGTGTATTGGCGATAAATTCCCCTTATTTTATTTGTTTAATTATAGGAAGAAATTCTAAGTGGTCAACATGGATTGTAAATGGATTTTCCAACTCTTATTTACATACATCATTTACACAGAATATCCTCTTTGAATATATTATCATTAAATGGAAATTAAATTCCATGGTTAATTAAATGTATTATTTATATGTAACTTCATATCTTCAAGATGATTTTCATTTATCAAATGACTAAAATGGATTGGCTAAAATGAATAATAATGGCTTACATTGACATAATATTTGATGCATGATTTATTATATTTATATTATGAAGAATGAAACCCGTTAATATATATTGGTATTTGTGATAAATATGTTAACTTGTAATCCCACATGATATTATTATTATTATTATATGCTTCATTAACTTTAGATGTGGAGTGAGGGTTAAGGTAATTGTTAATCATGAAATTTCACTCTCGGTTAAATTGGTTGTTGAGAACAAATTATATGATTTTTATATTATTATATAGAAGATGGGAATGATGTTCTATATACCTCTATTTAGGGCATTGTTCTTGAAATCTCACCCCAACTATCTTGAGTGTGGGGAAAGATATATCACATTCAAAATGAGATTCAGGGGATATACTCTCTATTGTAGCCTCTAACTCATTAGACTGGTTATGGGTTCTTGAGTTACACCCCAGGTCCATCCAGAACAGAGTATCAAGGTATTTACCTACATACATTTTCACATATGTAGTGAATATAGGTGGATATAGTATATGACTATACTATATATATTATTTATAAATATAGTTACTAATCAGATTCGCGTTCTGGCCTATACCGAAGTAGGTAGATCTGTCTTGTGTACTATAAAAAACTATGATGGATAGTGTTATTTATTTAATTTTTTAATTATTTTTATTATATGCACATTGTTTCATTTTTGTGTTCATTCTTGATTACATCTAGACACCATTGGTGGTGGCCTATTGGGATTTTCACTCACACCCTACTCGGGCCGCCTTTGATACCCATGTAGATTACATGATTGTTGGTTTGGATAATAGAAATCACTCTACTTAATTTATGTTTATCTATTTTACTTATAGAATAGAGCACGAGAAAAAGGATTGATCATAATATTGTGATGGTATTTGATTAGTATTTTCCCTTTTTAAATTTTTTATATCCTGTTGTATATGTTTGTCCCATGCTCACCTTTTTTATATATCAATATACCATTACATCATCATGTATATGAATCATCTTATGGGATTATGATAATTTTAATTCATTAATTTATTTACACTACCATGATTACTTATTATTTATCGATTCTCTAATTATCTATTTATTATATAATATGTTTTCCCACTTTGATATGAGGGTATTGTCTCCCCATTATGCCACCTTAGAACCTCATTGATAGTCACTAGCCTCTGGTTCATGGGGATGCATTCTTGATGCCTTGTAACCCACAGGATCGAGGCCCGAGTTAATTGAATGTCTGGTCCAGATGTTACAAAGTGTTATTAGAGAACACTTTTTACCTTTTGTCTTACTATATGGGTATTGGACATGAGACTCTGAGTTAATGTAATTTGGCAATGAGCCTGTACTTCAGAAAAGCTAACCCATGTTCAAGGAAAACCAAAATTACATGGGTTGGTTATTTTCTATTATTGAATAGGCATATTATAGTTGACATGACTTCAAAATATGGGTGATGAATACATCTTATGATATAATTATTATTATTTTTATTGTAATTATTTTCATTTACCTATTCAAATAGAATAATGGTGGTTCTTTTTTTACATCATTTTAGGCATAATATGATTGATATTACATGCATTGTTTCTTTCCACGTCTATTTTTTGAATTCATTTCCTACTAAATATAGTTAGAACCTAGATTATCATATATTGAAATGTGTTAATTTTTCTTGAAGGGAGAATATAATTTGACTAATTAAATTTCCTACATTAATTTAAATTTTATTTTCTGGTATGGATTGGTGATGAAACTGTAATTATACTATTATACCATATTTTGGGATCTGGACATACTGGTTCTAGACCATGTTACATGTATTAGAGATAAAATGGGGAGAAGAGGGTGGGGGATAGAGAGAGAGAGACTCTTGGGATTATCTCTTACGTCGATGACTTAACTCGCATGCTGCCAAATTCTTCTCCCCCTCCTAATCATAGGGATGTGTCTTGCGCCCTCATATGAATGGGAAGAGTAAAACCCCCTCCACAGATCATGATCCCCTTATACTCTTCCCGAGGATCATTATTTCACTGACGTTCCTAGTTCTCTTTTGTGAGGCACCCTACCTTTATCTGCATCTGGAAGAGTTCAACAGATCTGTGGATCTATTCAAGATCACCTGTGAGGCCCAGTTCTATCCCCATTGGCCTCCGGTTGAAATTTTTGACCATTTTTCCTCTGATTCGTGGGAGTTACAGGAGCACAATATTTTCATATTTCATGATCTGAGTCATTTCATGATCTAGTATGGAATAGAAGAGGATGTGATCATTACCTGGTCTGGGGCCCCTCAAAGATGCAAAAAGTCATCATTCTACCAATTTCACTGGAGCATCCATTGTTATATGCAGTGTGATCCTTTAATGATTTCAACTTCGGTAAGCCATCCTCATCTACCACTATCTTTTCAATTTCCTTCCATTCTATGTGCAATTGGAAACATGGTAGGGATGTATCTTTATTTTGATTGTTGTACTGAGTTTTTCTATCATCCAGTTTTTCTGAGAATATCTGTTGAAGTAAATGTTTCAAGGTCATCGGTCCGATGTATTTGGATCATAGATGAACATGAGTTTCTCTAGAAATCTGAGGCTGTGTTTGAGTTGTGCATGCACTATTTCAGGTACTTCGTCCGCTTGGGTCAAATATTGTTGATTTGTCACAACGAGAGGGTGAGTGGATACTCACAAGTAGTGGAGATGAGGTACAATGGTGGTTGTGATGCTACTGGTTTGGATCAGGATTTGGGTAAGGGTCATAATGAAGTTAGTTTGAAAATAATAAGGGGTGAGAATGGGGAAATCAATGTCCTTGAGGAAAACACTGGATGTTTCATGCGTGGAGGAGCACTTGAGTAGGTGGCCCAGATGGGATACTCTCTTCTTGGCGGTGCAGTGGTGGAGAAGCAAATGGATCTAGTTGAGATGCAAGGAGTGAACCAATATTATTTTACAGTAGATTCTGTACACACTTGTGGAATGAAGGAGATGTAGGTATCTATAAATCTGACAGTGAGGAAAATATTTGATAGAATGAAGAGTGACCCTAGTGTTGGGAAGCAGTCCTCACTGGAAGATATTGTTGGTTTGCGACATTTGCAGTCAGAACCTGGTTCTATGGAGAAATCTGTTAGTACATCTAGTAAATATTGGGAAATACATGTCTTCATGACTTACAATCTGTTTTAAGTCTTTAAGGTTGAGGAGGTACACCTGGTTGTGAAAAGAACTCAATTGGATGAAGATATGTAGATTGATTCTGAGAAATTGGAGGTTGTTGAGGGTGAAATGGAGATGGTGTAATGTGATGGTCATGGTGTCACTTCAAACTCTCATCATCATACCCTAATCGACCAAAACAGGCACTCCATGATGATGGAAGGAGGGATCCTGGCTGTTTTAGAGGGTTTTCTGGTGTGGAAGGATCCCATATGAAATGATCATGTCTCCGTGAAGGTCACTAGTAAATGGGTAAATGTTTCTGATAGTGATACGAAAAATAGTGGAGCCTTCAGAACCTATTACGGTGACATTTTTAAAATTCGAAGAAGAAAGAAATCTGGTTGTGATGGAGTTATGATAGATCCGCAAAGGAGAAGAACCATAAAAGACTATTCTTACCTTCCAAATCCAGTGGCCACTGGGTCTTCATCTAATAGGGACAAAGGGGATACCCCTCTATCTAGAAAGATTAGTGTGCAATCCTGTGAGGAGCATCCATCATTGGAGTAGTGGAATCTTATGAGAAAGCATGCTAATCTATTAGAGATACATGAAAAGTATTCAAAGTAGGAAAATTCTATAGTGGAGGATGCGCATTATTATGGATGTGGAGAAGGGAATGATTATTATGGGATTTAGTATTCTCTATTTGGGTAGAACTAGTTAGCTGTGGGAAAGATGTTTGCATGTGCCCTCGTTTTTTGTTTACTATACTTTTTTCATTGATTAATAAATGGTCAGGGGTCTTTGCCTTTGAATGAACTTGTCGGTAAATGTATTATATATCTGAGATTACAAACTCAAATGAAATTGAAATATTAATAGAAATTGGTTACCCATAAGTGGGATTCCAATTGTAAAGTAATCGTTGTTTGTAACTATACCTCACAATTGAAACTCCATATACCAAAACCCCTATCATCTAATATGACATATAGAACTAAACACAACCTTATAAGAAGGTAGATGAGGATGTCTCTAACGTTCCTATATCCCAATATGGTTATCTTTACAACCAAGACCTAGCTTTTGGAGTTGGATGAGAGGTGTGATATTTTATTTTGGAAGGATATATACTTGTCTGAATTGATTATCATTAACACATTACCATTGTAAAATTCTCTTCTCAGGCATGTTTTTGGAATTTAAGAATCATGTCACTATGACATCCTCATGATGAATGCCCGGAAGGAAGTGACAACCATACACTAGAGGTGGCGTGAACTATGCCACTGATTACTCTTTCTATAGTAACACCTATAGAACTAGATATTGTTCATGATATGGTAATTGATTCATAGTTCTAATAGGGTTTATTCTATATAATGATAATTATGAAATATGTCCCTTGACCTGCCCTTGCTATGGTAGAATTGACTCAGGCGTTCAAGAAGAATCATCCTCTCTTCTTTTCAAGGTATAATGGACCACATTCTTCTGAGTCATGGATTAAGGCCATGAATTTTGTATTTAAGAACCTAGAGAAACCTTTAAAGAATAGGGACAATGTTACCTCAAATCCGTTTTTATATTATTTAATAAAGCCACTTTTTTGGGATAATTTGAATCCATAAAAGATACCAGGTTCTAACTCTCAATCGATACAGACCTCAAATAAAACCAGACAGATATAAAATATCAAATTTCAAAACAATTGAGGCTAAGTGGCACATCCAGGCCACCAAGTGTGGAGCTCATGGATGATAGGACACGACTCAATCCCATCGCCCATGCAATGATCTAGGTTTTTTCCACTCCCTTTCATCCTTGGAACATCATCATCAGAAACCAACATCTCCAACAATACTGAGCTATTTTCCAAGATCATTAGCAGAACCAAACCATCTCAAATAACAATTTCAATCAACATCACGCATTCCCTAAAAACCACATTAACAGAAGATCTTTTCTCCACATTCATGTGACCACTAGAATATTGTAGAAAGAGTCCACAAATCCATCACACACCGCATGTCGTCACTAATTCTACAAATATGAAACATGAAGGCCCTATCATTTTTACAATCCACCAACACCCACCAAACACATTAGAGGAGCACATGGAGAGGCGAAAGACCATAAGGAGAACCTACAAGCTAGAAGAGGGGAAAACAGAAAAAACTCAGATAAGAAGAGCATATCAAAAGCAAGAAACCTAAACCATGGGACCAAAAACAGCAGAGTGAATATAGAACCAAGATAATCACACCCATGATTCAATATCAGCTTGTTTGAGCTCACAATAGCAGCTGGTCACCACAGGTTCAAGGGGGA
This sequence comes from Viscum album, assembly GCA_963277665.1. Classification (NCBI taxonomy): domain Eukaryota; kingdom Viridiplantae; phylum Streptophyta; class Magnoliopsida; order Santalales; family Viscaceae; genus Viscum; species Viscum album. The sequence goes on from OY728141.1 coordinate 481,849,811, forward strand.
AAATCCAGTGCCACTATATGTTAGAAGGACCCCCATCATTGATTATTCTTCTCATTTAACAAAGCTATAGACTTTCACTCCTACGTTATCTTGTTATGATCTCTTGACCTTCTGTGATTCTAGGATGGGTTGGTATACTCTATTAATTTGAAGGATAACATTTTCAAGCTGACTAATACTTTTTAAATACTCACCTAAGACATTACTACTATTAAAAATATGATGGTTTCCCAGGGTGGGAGAAATAGTGGTTCAACACCTATATTAGTCAGTGTTTTTTTCTAGTGGGAGCAAGTGTCTCTTTGAGGCTACTCATAGAGGTTGTAGCAGTCAGATAGAACATACAATTAGTTTATTTATCTATCAAAAATGTGGAAAACCACACATAGTAAATCTTATGAATGTAAGATTTAGTAGAAATAAAATTCTAGTAGAGGATGGGGCATAACCGTAACACCTCAAGCTTCTATGGTACACTTCTCTTCGAATAATGTGATAGTGTGTGTCGTACGCAACACCGAGTTCTAACACACGATAACCAATCAAACTAGACGTTATGAATATTAATACCTACTTTTTGAAATTATGTATATTTTATATTTCAAAATGGTCTTTTTTTTATTCGGAATATCAAATTTAGCCTAAGGTGATATTTTGGTACTTTTCGGATAACTTTAATATTTTGATGAATAATGAAAATTACTAAATTTTAATTATAAACAACATTTTTAATCGAAATAATTTATATTGATAAATTATGAATTTTAGTGGTTTTAAAGTATATTTAGAATATATTTTTAAAATTTAATACAATTTTTGTCATTGGACATAATTTCACAATTAAACCAAACATAAACAAGTTTCAATCTTTTGATAGTTATTATCTCTTAAAAACACGCTTTTTGTTTTAACAATGGGAATTAATTTTAAATTAATTTCTTCTACGTCTGTGTTTTGAATTTGGAAAAATGGATTCCATATTTGGAATTAGGATTTTCAAATTGTGTAAATAGCTAACTTTTATTTTTAGACATTTTGAATAATTACTTAGGTAAATATTTTATTTACCATGGTTAAAAGGTAAATCCGGTAAATAAGTGTTAAAAATTAATATTATAATAATAACAAATTACACTAAAACGTGTCCTAAACTTATTGGTTGATACAAGTTCGACCATAGGAATATTTGGATCGATTTTGGGACCCCATGGTGCCACTTTTAGGTGATAGGGACACTTTATTTTAATTAAGTTAAAATAAGTACAAAAATGACATAAGCATATATCTTTTAGGAAAACTATTTTTTTACATAGGGTTATATATGTTATATTTTCGACTATAAATATTAATTAGAAAGATGAAAATATTTCCTACATAATGGTTGTTTATTTATAATTTTTAGACATTAAATAATTTAATTTTTATATGACATAATGGTGATGCAGTAATTACCGTAACAGTGAAAAATTAAAATGATTGATATTGTAGATACCAAAATAAATATAATTTGAGACTTTTTTATGAATTAAACTAATTTTATAAGTTATTATGACATGTTAGGAATGACTTAATTAACTTTTTTTGAAGTAATCATTCTGTTATGATTTTTACAAAAATCAATTATTTTATAGTGTCAAAATTAACATAAAACAGGTTTTAAAACAAATAGTATATTATTAATTGATATTAAATTACTAAATATATATGTTTCGGCCAAGAGACTTATATAATGGTATGTGTAGCATTAATGGACCACTTGGGATCTCTTAGATGTATATAGTAAGTTTATTAACCATAAAATTTAAAAATACAAAGAGACATTGTAAAAGTGAAACTAATTAACTAAGAGTTAATACTTAAAGATAAGGTAAATATAGTAACCCAAATCTATCTAAATTATACTGGTTGAGTGTTTGTCGACCCATCCGCACCTTAAAATTTAAATAATCAACTTTGGAGCCATTAGAAACCGAATATGAATTTATTATAAATTAATATTTCTAGCTTTTCCAAAGGTGCCCCTCATGCCTCTTATAAAAGGGAACTCCCCCTTCTCATTAATTCTCACATTCAAAGCCTTTTGGTTCAGCCAACCTCTGCCCAAATACTCTCTCAACTTCCATCAATTCATCCTAGAGGCAGTCCATTAGTCTGAAATCCAACTTAATGAGCCCTTTTGATCAAATCAAAAAGAAGAACTCAATGAAGTGGTAATGATTTCACCACCCTTTTTCAAGTTCCTTTCTTCTTCCACTTCCTCTTCCTTTGTTTTTACCATTATAAAATAATAACTCCAGTAACATATATATACTGTGATGTTATTATAAATATGGTACAACCATATTCAGTATTCTATCCATCATTTTAATAACATGTCACCATACGTGTGTACGTACGACTTACCGTCTCCACGTCGCGGTGTAATTGTTATTCAATAAATTATTATTTGGTTGGGTATAACAATGATGTGTAATTAAGGTAAATAATAAATTTAACAAGATAATGATTATGTATATATTATATAACATCCAATTATATATTATCTTAATATCAAAAGAATGATATTGTCGCTCGTGGTTACATACGGACTACCGTCTCCACGAACGCGATGAGATTCATTCTCTATCGTATCCATTAAAGTATAATTATCATTTGATGATTAATAATAGTATCTAGGGACTTGATATCCTTATGTATATGATTAAGATACAACCTATCCATTACAAACATGGCTTACGTAACAAAACATATAAAATAAAATGAGTAAGTTAATAACTGAAACAACGATAATACTAAGATATTATTAACAAGTCAATGATAAAAGATCATATATGATATCATATTAATGTATATGATTCTTGTATAATTTAATAAAAATTATTTCACCATTATACAGGAGGTTACCCTACCCCAACCAAGGAAAAGTACAAGGTAAGGGTTATTTTATAATCTCTTCATTATCCGAAGTTGTTTATACGTAATAATCTACTGGGATCTCTTTATCATCCACATCCATGTTTCTTAAAAATGTATTTCAAAACATTATTACTATTTAAAATAATATGGGTTAATGTCATTTATACCCTTTTTTGACTTTTTATAAGAGATTTATAAAGGAATCTTTCCATCATTTTCCAAACAAGGTTCTTTTTAACCTTTTTGACAGAATTAAGGTAAGAATGTTTTTTTAACTTATACGGCGAGTGCGGCTATTTTCCACCATTATAAAATCGTCGAAGCTTCCCTTACAAGCATATAAGAATATTTTCAATGAAAATTTTTTATTTTATAAATATATGACTCCTAAATTATTTCAAAATAGAAAGAGATATTTATTTAAAAAGAGTTTTGATTTCATCTATGTCAACATACATTGATGAATTTTACGCTTATTTGTTGTTGATTTATTACGATAAAAAACTTCTATATTGTATTGAAGGTTTTTTTATATGTTTGATTGTTGATGTGATATTTTTATACCATTAATGGTTTATGGTGGAAGTATTGACATTTCGTATGCTAGTTTTAATACGAATGTTTATGTTATGTTTAAACCTTTTCATATGAGAATGCATTGGACTTAATATGTGATGGGTGGAGCCCACTATAGCTCCTCGATGCATCGGTAGGTCTTGTGAGACAAACTAGTGTCTTGGCACAATGCCTTGAGAAAATCTTATTTGTAGTCTTGGCACGAGGTCTTGGCTATGTGGTTATTATAGTTTGGCATTATGCATTCCATCATTATGAAAGTGGTTATTGATATTGGGTGTGATTATTCAATTAGTAGAATATCCATGTTAATAAGTAAATGGAATTATTTAATTTTATTTTTTCCATACTATGTTTATGTTCATGTTTAAAAGGCTTTTGATTTAGTTATACACTGCCTTAAATGTTTATTCTTATTTATGAATGTTTCCGCTATATTGTTATCCTTACTGGGCATTTGAGCACACCCCTTTTCTATGTTTTATTTTTACTAGGATGTGAGGAAGTAAATTATGAATGACCTACAGGGATATTATGAGGGGATAATAGTGTGGAATATGGAGACAATATGTTTTTGTAGTAGTTTTTTACATTATGATGTAATGTAAAACTTTATAAATATATCTAGTGTTTCCAAGGCTACTAAACCAATCGGTATTTCGATATTTGATCTTTCTTGTGATCATGCCAATGTTGTGTAATAATGCACCGACTCTGGGTAACTGGGGTCGGGGCATTATAGTTGGTAATAGATGAAGTTTAGTACAAACATTGGAAGCTAGATTTAGATAAACTCTGATTAGAGCACGTAGACCTAAGATGACCTTTGAGTATTAGTATAGATGAACATCCTAGAATTTTGGTATTATAGAGATTTTGTGAGTTTTCCGAGCAATACAACCCTGTCTTGATACGAGCATGTAGAGGCGGCTCTGGAACAGATGTACCTAGGGGTAAAACCCGAAAACACCACTTCGAGCTGGACTCGAACGGGAACTGGTACATGACAACGGGCCTTGCTGCACTCATAGTTACGACACTACTGGGGGATATGCTTAGGATAACTCCCATTTTCGATACACATAATTATGAAGGGTTTATGAGTATATACTTCCTCAAAGAAAACATTCTTATGATTATGGATTATATCCATAAATAGTTCTAATTATGTTAAGTGTTTTAAAAGTACGGTATTATGTATTTTGATTCATAAACTGATCTAGTTTATTCCATTGTTTAGAAATGGTGCCTAGTGGAAGAAATGGAAACCGTATCAATGCATGAACTCCATATAGGTATTGCCCTCCTGCTCAAGATAATTATAGTGGAGATGGTGATGCAACTGGTGTCGATCAGCTAATCACCATAATGGGACAACTTACTCAGGTTATGAATAATAACCTTACCCGTATGGAGCACCCTGATCCGCAGCGTGGAGGATCAATGTTAGATCGATTAGTGATGCAACAAACACCAATGTTCAATGGGAGTATTAATCCCTTAGTAGCTGAGAAATGGATAAATTCGCTAGAGAAAATATTTTAGGCATTGGGGAGTAGTGAAAGGGAAAAAGCTATCATGGAAGTTGACCGCCTCACTGTAGATACTGATCAATGGTGGTCATTGATTCAAAATACGAAGGAAGATGATGAAGTATCAAATATGGAATGGATGGAGTTCGAATATCTGTTTTTAGAAAAATACTTTCCTCGTGACCATCGAGCAGATATGGAAATGCAATTTCTGAGTCGGAGACAAAAGGAGGATGAGAATGTCGCAAGGTATGAGGCTAACCTTACAAGGTTAGCATGGTATGCAGGATATTATATATGTAACCTAAGAAGTAATATTGATCGTTTCTTTGATGGGTTAAAACCATTTCTCCATCGAGTATTAGTCTCACAATCCTTTTTATCATATGACTACATTGTCTCATGTGCTATCAAGACCAAAAAGAAATTCTCTAAGTCTTATGACTTTAAAGAAAATCAAGAGAAGAAGAGATCTGCTGATCAATATTTGAATAGAAATAAGAAGAAGGGAAAGGTTTAATATCCATCCTGTGGTAAATGTGGGAAGAAACACCTCGATACTTTCTTGAAGGGAATGTGTGTCAGTTATAAGTGTGGTGAAAAAGGCCACCATGCTCGTGATTGCAAAGGGAAGAAGGAAGTTACCAATGTTCAGTGCTACAATTGCAGGGAGATGGGACATTATGCAAATGAATTCCCTAAGCGTCAGGGAATCTTACCTAAGTAAATTCCATGGGATCAAGGCCAAGATTATTCTATCACTACTATTGAGGTATAAGCTCCGAATGATGTGGTGGAAGGTAATTTAATGGTTTCCTCAATTTTAGCAAATGAATTATTTGATTCTGGATCATCACATTGTTTCATATCTTCCCAATTTTCTAATAAAATTAGATATTTTCAATTTGATTTAACAAGGGAGTTGTCAGTTAAAACTCCTATGGGAAGTATCATTGCAACAATGTTTTGTGAATCATTTCCCATTAGAGCACATAAATGTTCTTTATCTGCTGATATCATCATCATACCTATGATTGAGTTTGACATAATCCTCGGTATGGATTGGATTTCGGACTATGATGCAAAGATTTATTTTAAGAAGAAAGAGGTTACGATTCATGATGATGATGATATGGAACACCTTATCTTTAGAGCAGAATTGTCACCACCAAATTCTTATCTAGATCCACCCCCAGTAGCTCAACTAAATTCAATTATTGGGGAGGAAGAGAATGAAATGACTATGGGTGAGGAAAGGAATATTCAAATAGAGGATGTAACTTTTGTGAAAGAATATGTAGATGTATTTCTGGAAGATTTACCTGGACATCCTCCAGAACAAGAATTTGAGTTTTCCATTGATTTAATTCATATATCAAGGCTTTTATCGAAGACCCCTTATAGAATGGCCACAATAGAATTAGTTTAACAAAAGAAACAACTAGAGGAATTGAGTAATAAAGGAATTAATTCTCCCTAGTGTTTCTCTATGGGGATCCCCTGTTCATTTTGTTAAAAAGAATGATGGATCTATGAGGTTATGTATCAACTATAGGGAGATCAATGCAATAACAATAAAGAACATGTATCCCCTACCTCGTATTGATGATTTATTGGACCAACTGCATGGAGCTCAATACTTTTCAAATATTGACCTTCGATCTGGATACCATCAGTTGTGTGTGAAGAAGGAAGACATTCTGAAGACAGCATTCCGAACCAGGTATGGGCATTAAGAGATTACAATAATGCCTTTTGGATTGACTAATGCACCCTCTGTATTCATGGATCTGATGAATAGAGTTTTCAAGGAATATCTCAATGAATTTTTGTGGGTATTTATTGATGATATTTTGGTATATTACAAAAGATACGAAGATCATGAAAATCACGTGCGCGTTATCCTGAAGACTCTAAGAAGACATGAATTATATGGGAAGTTTAGCAAGTGTGAATTCTGGCTTCATGAGATTTCTTTTCTTGGCCATATTGTCTCTAAATATGGAATCTATTTTGATCCTTCTAAGACCAAGGCAATCCATGAATGGCATGCACCTACAAGTATAACTGAAGTATGCAGTTTTATTGGTTTGGCAGGTTATTATTGACATTTCATCCAGAATTTTGCCTGATTGGCTAACCCATTAATGAAGGTCACTCGTAAAGGGGTTAAATTTGTTTGGACAAAAGAGTGTGAAGAATGTTTCAAAGAACTAAAGAGAAGATAAGTCAATGCTCTTATATTGACTCTACCATCGGGGAATGATGGGTTCATTATTTATAGTGATGCATCCAAGAGAGGACTTGGTTGTGTCCTTATGCAGAATGATAGAGTTATTGCCTATGAATAATGATAGTTGAAAATTCATGAACAAAACTATCCTACTCATGATCTCGAGTTAGCATCTGTGATCTTTTCTTTGAAGATATGGAGGCACTAACTCTATGGTGAAAAATGTGAGATTTATAATGATCAAAAGAGTTTGAAGTATATTTTCTCACAAAAATAACTCAACATGAGGCAAAGGAGATGGCTTGAATTACCCAAGGATTATTATTGCACGATACACTACCACCCGGGGAAGGAAAACAAGGTGGCAGATGCTTTGAGTAGAAAAAAGCATGGAGTTTTTAACAATATGAGAATTTAAAGGGATCCAATTTTGATGGATCTAGTGAAGATGGACATGGGAATAACCAGGGAAGGTGAAACATCAATGATTTTTCAAATGGTTTCCAAACCATCATTACTAGAAAGGATTAATAGTTCTCAGACCGATGATGAAGAATTTCATAAGAAGATTAATGCTGTGAATGATGGGAGATTGAGAGACTTTTTGTATGAAGATTGAATTTTGAAATTCGGGAAGAGACATTATGTTCCCGATATACCTGATCTAAAAATGGAATTGCTGGATGATGCTCATAGTTCCAATTTTACTATACACCCTGGGAGCACCAAAATGTATAGTGATTTGAAGGAACATTTTTGGTGAGACAATATGAAGAGGGAGATTACTGATTTTTTGTTAAGATGTATGTTTTGTCAACAAGTGAATGCTGGAAGGCAACACCCTGGAGGAGTCATGCAACCTCTTCCCATACCGGAGTGGAAATGGGATAATATTACGATGGACTTTTTCAGGGGGCTACCAAAGATTCCTTGAAGGAATGATGCAATATGGGTTATTGTTGATCGTCTTACCAAGTCAGCACATTTTCTTGGTATAAGAGAAGATCTACCACCAGAACGTCTAGCAAGACTATATATTAATTAAGTTGTGAGACTTCATGGAGTACCCCTATCGATTATTTCTAATCGTGATCCCCATTTTACTTCAAGACTCTGGAAGAGTCTTCAGAAATCCCTGGATACTGAACTTCATTTGAGCACTGCCTAACACCCTCAGATAGACGAACAATCATAATAGACTATTCAAACCTTATAAGACATGTTGAGATCTTGCTCACTTGACTTTCAGGGTATGTGGGATCAATATTTACCTTTTGTAGAATTTTCCTATAACAATAGCTTCCATTCGAGTATTCAGATGGAACCATATGAAGCGTTATACAGAAAGGGATTTCACACACCAACCTGTTGGGATGACGTTGGTGAAAGAAAACTTGTAGGTCTAGAACTGGTGGAGGAAACTATGGAAAAGGTGAAGGTAATCCAAAATCACATCAAAGCAGCTCAAAGTAGGAAGAAGATCTATGCCGATAATCGAAGGAAGGATTTGGAATTTCAAGTCAGTGATCATGTGTCCTAAAGGTATCTCCATGGAAGGGAGTCATACGTTTTGGTAAGAAAGGTTAATTGAGTCCCAGGTAAATCAGACCTTTCGAAATTCTTGAACGAATTGGGGTTGTAGCTTACCGATTGGCAATGCCTCCAAGTCTCTCTAAAGTTCACGATGTGTTCCACGTATCTCTATTGAGGAAATACATGCCTGACCCAACACACATACTCACCTATGTGGAATTAGAACTGGAACCCGATCTGTCTTATTGCAAAGAGACCATCGGGATTCTTGATACTACAGAACATGTACCGAGAAACTGGACGACACGTCTAGTAAAAGATTTGTGGAGAAACCATAAGATGGAAGAGGCAACATGGGAACCCGAAGAACTTATGATGAAGAACCACTCGATTCTTTTCATGGGATAATATTCTAGAAATTTTGAGGACAAAATTATTTGAAGGAGAAGAGAATGTAAAACCCCAGGCTTCTACGGTACGCTTCTCTTTGAATAATATGATAGCATGTGTTCTAGGCAACACCGAGTTCTAACACACCATAACCAATCAAACTAGTCGTTATGAATAGTAATACATAATTTTTGAAATTATATATATTTTATATTTTAAAATTGACTTCATTTTTGGATTCGGAATATCAAATTTAGCCTAAGGTGAAATTTTGGTACTTTTCGGATAACTTTAATATTTTGATGAATAGTGAAAATTACTAAATTTTAATTAAAAACAACATTTTAATCGAAATAATTTATATTGATAAATTATGAATTCGAGTGGTTTTAAAGTATATTTAGAATATATTTTTACCATTTAATACAATGTTGGTCATTGTACATAATTTCAAAATTAAACCAAACATAAACAAGTATCAATCTTTTGATAGTTATTATCTCTTAAAAACACGCTTTTTGTTTTAACAACGGGAATTAATTTTAAATTAATTTCTGCCACTTATGTGTTTTGAATTTGGAAAAATGGATTCAATATTTGGAATCATGATGATCAAATTGTGTAAACTGGTAACTTTTATTTTTAGACATTTTGAATAATTACTTCGGTAATTATTTTATTTACCATGGTTAAAGGTTAAATCCTGTAAATAAGTGGTAAAAAATAATATTATAATAGTAAAACATTACCCTAAAACGTGTCCTAACCTTATTTGTTGATACATGTTCGACCATAGCTATCTTTGGGTTGATTTTGGGACCCCATGGTGCCACTTTTAGGTGATAGGGACACATTATTTTAATTAAGTTAAAATAAGTACAAAAATAACATAAGCATATATCTTTTAGAAAAACTATTTTTACATAGGGTTATATATGTTGGATTTTCGACTATAAATTTAAATTATAATTCTTACAAGATTTCCTACATAATGGTATTTTATTTATAATTTTTAGACATTAAATAATGTAATTTATATATGACACAATGGTGATGCAGTAATTACCATAATAGTAAAAAATTAAAAGGATTGATATTTTAGATACCCAAATAAATATAATATGAGACTTTTTATGAATTACAATAATTTTCTATGTTAACATGACATGTTAAGAATGCTTTTATTAACTTTTTTCGGAGTAATACATCTGTTATGGTTTTTACAAAAATCAATTATTGAATAGTGTCAAAATTGACATAAAAGAGTTCCTAAAACAAATAGTATATTATTAATTGATATTAAATTCCTAAAAATCTAAAGATCCGCTAAGAGACTTATATCATGATATGTATATCATTAATGTACCACTTGGGGGTCTCTTGTATGTATATAGTATGTTTATTAACAATATAATATAAAAATACAAAGAGACATTGTAAAAGTGAAACTAATTAACTAAGAGTTAATATTTAAAGATAAGGTTATTATAGTAACCCAAACCTATCTAAATTCTATTGATTGAGTATTTTTAAAACCATCCCCACCTTGAAATTTAAATAATCAACTTTGGAGCCATTAAAAACCGAATATTATTTTATTATAAATTAATATTTCTAGCTTTTCCAAAGGTGCCCTCACCTCTCTTATAAAAGGGCACTCCCCCTTCTCATTACATCACACCTTCAAAGCCTTTTGGTTCGTCCAACCTCTGCCCAAATACTCTCTCAAATTCCCTCACTTCATCCTAGAGTCCTTCCTTTAGTCCTAAAGCCATCTTATGGAGCCCTTGTGATCAAATCAAAATGAAGAACCCAAAGAAGAGGTAATGATTTCACCACCCCTTTTCAAGTTCCTTTATTCTTCCACTTCCTCTTCCTTTGTTTTTACCATTATAAAATAATAACTCTAGTATCATATATATACTGTGATGTTATTATAAATATTTTACAACCATATTCAGTATTCTATCCATCCTTTGAATAACATGTCACCATACGTGTGTACGTACGGCTTACCGTCTCCACGTCGTGGTGTAATTGTTATTCAATAAATTATTATTTGGATGGGTATAATAATGATGTGTAATTCATGTAAATAATAAATGTAACATGATAATGATTCTGTATATATGATATACCATCCAATTATATAATATTTTAATATCAAAAGAATGATATTGTTGCTCATGCGTACGTACGGACTACCGTCTCTATGAACGCGATGAGATTCATTTTCCATCGTATCCATTCAATTATAATTATAATTTGATGATTAATAATAGTATATAAGGACTTTATATCATTCTAGATATGATTAATATACAACCTTTCCATTACAAACATGTCTTACGTAACAAAACATATAAAAGAAAATGAGTAAGTTATCACCCGAAACAATGATAATACTAAGATATTATTAACAAATCAATGTTAAAAGATCATATATGATATCATATTAATTTATATGATTCTTGCATAATTTAATAACAATTATTACACCATTATACAGGAGTTTAACCTACCCCAACCACGGAAAAGTACAAGGTAAGGGTTATTTCACAATCTCTTCATTATCTGAGGTTGTTTTTACGTAATAATCTACTGGGATATCTTTATCATCCACATCCATGTTTCTTAAAAATGTATTTCAAAACATTTTTACTATTTAAAAGAATATGGGATAAAGTCATTTATACCCTTGTTTGAATTTTTATAAGAGTTTTATAAAGGAATCATTCCGTCGTTTTCCAAACAAGGTGCTTTTTAACCTTTTCGACAGAATTAAGGTAAGAATGTTTTTTTAACTTATACGGTGAGTGCAACTATTTTCCACCATTATAAAATCGCTGAAGCTTATCTTACAAGAATATAAGAATACTTTCAAAGAAAATGTTTTATTTTATAAATATATGACTCTTAAATGATTTCAAAATAGAAAGGGATATTTCTCTAAAAAGAGTTTTCATTTAATCTATGTCATCATCCTTTGATGAATTTTACGCTTATTTGAAGTTGATTTATTATGATACAAAATGTCTATATTTTATTAAAGATTTTGTGATATTTTGGACTGTGGATGTGCTATTTTTATACAATTCATGGTTTGTGGTGAAAGTATTGACATTTTGTATGCTAGTTTTGATACGAATGTTTATGTTATGTTTAAACCTTTTCATATGGGAATGCATTGGACTAAATATGTGACTGGTGGAGCCTGCTATAGCTCCTCGATGCATCGGTAGGTCTCATGAGACAAACTAGTGTCTTGGCACAAGGCTTTGAAAAAATCTTATTTGTAGTCTTGGCACGAGGCCTTGGCTATGTGGTTATGATAGTCTAGTATTATTCATTCCATCAATATGAAAGTGGTTATTGATATTACATGTGATTATTCGATTAGTAGAATATCCATGTGAATATGTAAATGGAATTATTTCATTTTATTTTTGCCATACTATGTTTAAGTTCATCTTTTAGAGGCTTTTGTTTTAGTTATACACTGCCTAAAATGATTATTCTTATTTATGAAAGTTTCCACTATATTGTTATCCTTACTCGGCATTTGAGTTCACCCCTTTTCTATCTTTTATTTTTCCCAGGATGTGAAGAAGTAAATTATGAATGACCTACATGGATATAATGAGGGAATAATAGTGTGGACTATGGAGAAAAAATGTTGTTGTAGTAGTTTTTCACATTATGATGTAATGTAAAACTTTATGAATATATCTAGTGTTTCCAAGGCAAAAAAACCAATCGGTCTTTCGAGATTTGATCTTTCTTGTGATCATGCCAATGTTATGTAACAATGCACCGACTCTGGGTAACTGGGGTCGGGGCGTTACAATAACCTTCACTTCTGTAGGACCTTTCCATTAGTTCCTAGCATGTGAGGATCTACACCTACTCCATGGTCAAGAGTAGGGATGTATTATCCCATCTCTAAAATAGTTTGAATACCAGAGACCACTTTGGAGGAGGTTTTGGTAGAGTCCAAAATATCCAGACTCATGAATTATAGCACCATTAGAGTGATCCTACTTAAGACAGTCAGGCTATGAATTAAGGCCAAAGTGTGGGATAGTTACATGTAGTGAAACTTAAACTGAACGGGAAAAGAGCCAGACCTTATATTGTTTCTAGTGCAATAATAGTAGCTTCCACTTTTGTGTCATCATTATTTGAAATAGGTGCATCTCGATCATTTATATATGAAGAAATCATAGAGATTATGGGCTTTGAGATAGAAAAGTGTTAATTTTTAATAATGCTATATACCCCATTATCTATCCAACCACAGAGAATTATACTTTGAATGGGTTTTACCTTGATATAGGTGGATATATCTTCATATAGAATCTCTTCATCCTTAATATTAAAGTGTTGTATGTAATCATTAGGTCATATTTTTTAGTTCCTAATCAAGACCATATGGACTGCTATCATCAGAGGGTGACATTTTTATCACTAGATGGTGGTAGGGACATGCATAGGGGAAAATGATACATCCAAGTGTCTTGTTGAATCCCAAAGAAACATTGGCTGGGATTTTTCATAGACTATATTTAAAGTATCCTCTTGGATGATCCTAGATTAGAAAATGTTGTTTTATATATCATGATGGATTGTTTTAAAGAAATCAACCTTGTCAACTTCTCTAGGATACCACTTGTGCGGGAGGTATAATTACATATTGAACACGTTCTAGGAGGGGTACTAGTGATGATTTTTCATTACATGATAGAATATATGAAACATACATAGCTTATGAAATAGTTTTAGGTTCTAGAGGCTAAAGGATTTATATGCCCCAACACATACCCCTATGGTCCAATCATAATTTTTTCCAAGAATGTGGATGGTACCCTTAGGACTTACATAGATTACTATCGATTGAAATTGATCATGGTGAAGAACCAACATCCTCTACCTTGAGTAGGATACCTATTTGATTTTATCAAAGAATATATATGGTTTTAGAAAATTTATTTGAGTTAAGGATATCATTAGGTGTGTTTCAGATCATCTGAAGTACCTCACATGGGTTTCAGTAATAGGTATGATTTGTATGGTTACCTGGTTATTCCATTTTGTTTCACGAATGAACCTGATGTCTTCATGGATCTTATGTATTGATTTTACCCCCATATCTAGATTCATTCCTTTTAGTATTGTTTTATGACTTCTTAGTGTATTAAATTTATCTACATGACCATTCCATCCATCATGAGATGATGCTGAATACACTATGAGATCACTATATTTATTCTAAGCTCATTAAATTCAACTTTAGGATTAAAAAATTATGCATCCTATATTATATCATCTTGGAGTCCAGAGTTTCAATAGACACAGATAATTTTATAGATGTGGATTCCTTGGATAAACCCAAGAACATATTTTACATAAAACAATTTCTTGGGGATATCCATATATTACAGATTCTCCATTTATGTTTTCTCATTCCTTGTAGTGCCTCTTACAATCTGAATAATTGGTGTGAAATTCATATGTTCATAAAATTTTGAATCATACTTTCAGGATTTGAATATCCTTTTGACTTCAGCACCAACACTGATTCTTATGGAACCAAGTAGGACCTATACTATCTATTTTGATGCATTAGGTATTTTTCTATGAATTTTTTGGATTTAGGATGAGAGATTTATCACATAAAAGTCACATTAGTTGAGGTCTCATGAATATAATTACCCAACACGTGATCTAGATCTATCAGATATAGTTCATGCACTATGATATTTGAGACACTATTTACTTAGAGACCATTTGTTAGTATTCATGGATCAGAAACTGATCATGTTCATCTTTACACAATGTGATCTAAATCAATGGAATCACAAATTGGGTGATTACATGAAATCCATTGATATTGGGAACACCTATATAGTTGTAAAAGTAAAGGTTTTAGTTGATGATATATGATCAATTACTTAGATACATGTAGTTTGGGATTCCGGTGGCATGTTTTAGCTCATCGATTTTGTTTACAGAGATGCATTTTTAGGTTTAGGAATGTCATTAGAAAAATAACCTCTCAAACATTGTAGTGATCTCTATCCTTTTAGACTGAGTGAAAATGAATAAATTATCAGATCATGAGGGATTATTCCTATGGAAATGTATCCAATATTATTATTCATTTTCTGGTTAGACTGTGGATAAGAATGAGTCCTTATTCTTTCATAGGTTTTTATAGGTCCTATAAAACATTAGAGAGAAGATGATGGAAGAACTTCCTGACTCAATTTGGGTAGTAAAACTTGGTTTCACCAAGACATATCGAGACTTGAATCGCAATTATTGGTCTCCAAGTAAAAAATGGGAGATTTATATCTTTATCCCATGGTGTTCCTCCTATTAGCAGGTGAAGGAAGAGTATCTATGATTTGTAGGAGTTTTACAGCCATTGTCTATTCCGTAATTGAAATGGGGTGATATTTTTATAGACTTTGATACTTTTTTAAATAGATCACAATTTGGAAACGATGTCTTTTTTGTATTCATTGCTCATTTTATAAAGGCAACACTCTTCAAACCTATGTGAGAGACTTTTATGGTAGAGGCTCTAGGGAATTTATATTTTAGGAAGGTCAGACGTCTTCATGGAGATCCTAGAAATATAGTTTTTAATAGATAGGTTTGGTTCACATCTCAGTTATAGTAAGGGTTGATGAAAGGTCTAGGTACTCATGTTTTTGTGATAATGACACATCAACCTCAGACAGATGGATAGAGAAATCACCACCTTTAGGTGTTAGAGGACATGATCTATGCATGTATCCTCGA
Source organism: Viscum album (assembly GCA_963277665.1). NCBI lineage: Eukaryota > Viridiplantae > Streptophyta > Magnoliopsida > Santalales > Viscaceae > Viscum > Viscum album. Next base: position 481,865,798 of record OY728141.1, read on the forward strand.
CTTCCAGGGTTCTTGGGAGAAATACATACACCTTATCGAGTTCATTTATTATAACAGCTTTTAGTCTAACATGGGGATGGCTCCCTGGGAATCCTTATATGGTAGTTATTTTCGATCACATATGTACTCAATAGTGGATGGGGATGAATATTTCCATAGAACACATCTTGTTTAAGAGACTACCAAGTAGGTCTAATTGATAAGAGAGTGAATGATGAAAACTCAATCGAAACAATAGTCATATCCTAATTGACACCGATTATAAATTGAGTTTATGGATAAATATTGATTTTTCATTTGAGTTTTTCCAGGTTTTCATATTGATTTATTCAGAATAATGGTAAGATATCACCTAGATTCGTTGGATTTTTTGAGATTCTGAAGAAAATTTAGCTAGTGGCTAACCAGGTACCACTTTCTCCAATATTCCATTCAAATATATCTTCTTCATTAGTAATATCAAAATTCTTCAAATGTATTCCATCTTGATGAGGATGAGTTAAAGGGGGATTAATCATTATAGGAATATCAAGTGCGTATTGTGGGTGGGAGAATGGAGACACATCAAGGAAGGTTCGTTCCACTAGTACGAGTGTTATCAAAACAAGATCAAGTAAAATATGAGACGTGACACCCCAAGATTTTATTACATGCCTTTTTATATTTTAACATATTTTATATCTAATTGCACATGCAACTTCAAGTTTAAAACCAATATATATTGTTAAATATTAGTATTAATGTTTGAATATTAATATGATTGTTAGGAATAATAATATAGCCATATGAATAATAACATCACCTATGAAATTATAAATAAAGTATATGTATATCACAAATAAAAATATGATATATATTATTATTTAATAAGTAAACAAATTATTTAAAAATGGTAAATTAAGTGTTCGTATTGTTGGGAAGGGTAAATGTTTAATTACAATTTTTTATCTAATATAATTTCTTAAATGAAAATTTATTTTCATAAAATATATTCAGAAATTAATATTATTTTTCATTATAATTGTAATATTATTTATGATACCATAATTATTTTTTCAATTTGTCACAAAATTGGATATAATATTATTAGTATTTTATAAAAAAATTGATGATTTTGGTTTAAAAATTAAATTTCTTTTACATAGAAATTAATATTCATAAAATAATGTCCATTTTATAAATATAAATTTTTATAAATTGTTAGGGTAATTTTTTTTTTGTTTTTTCAAGATTACTTGAATTTTTGGTGAATAGTGATATTTGGTAATTTATGAAATTTCACATTGCATGTGAATAAAAAAATTAATTATTCATAGATAATGTATGGATGAGTTATGAAATTAATAGGTATAGCTCATATTTGATTCTTATTTCATTTAATCACAAGAATAAATACAACTTGTAGTCTTGAGCCAAAATAATAAGATGATGAATAAAATAATGAAAAAACACCCCTTTGATATGCTATTAATACCACCCATCACCAACCCTTCTCCTAAAATCTTCTAATCCATTAATAATTTTCATGTTCTAGGAAATTCCATTCCCAATATTAGTCCACATCATTAATACCAGCTGGTCTTACCAAAATACCATGTTCAATTGTCTCAAAAAGGTTCACAAGGAGACGATATCCTAGAGGTAAAATCCTCCCTCTTCTCTTTTAATTTAATTTTATTTTATTTTCCTCTCCTCAGCTCCCCTATAAATACATTCATGGTAACTCCAGAATCATACCTATATTAATATTTTATTTTTATAATGAATTATTTGACATTAAATCTCTTCTCTTACACTTTTATTTTTAAAAATAAAACACCACCACAAATATGTCGATTCACCACCTTCATGGTCGAGGAGTTTTAATTTTAAATTATATACTATAATTCTACTAATAAAAATATTATTGTGGTCAAATAATATGTTAATATACATATAAATAATTATAACATGTTTTAGAACAAATACAGTAACATTATATTAAATAAAATTATAATGTTCATGATGGCCGTAAAAAACACCAAAATAAATTAATAAATTTCATCAACATTTTATATGTTGAATCATCCTCATAGCATATAAAAAATGATATATGATTAAATTTAATCCTATTTATGTTCATTAATATTTAATAATTTTAATATAGTGAAATTATGAACATTTTAAAATAATTATAATTTTTATAATCAATGGAACCATCCATAAAACAATGATATGAACACTCTCAGAACAACAAAATTAAACATTATAAGTAATAATAAAATTTCATAAATGAACATATAAAATTATAATTAATCAAATATATTTTGAGTATTATCTTAATTAAATAATTAATGAATCTATTTTTATTATCCATGACATTAAGTACTATTCTAGAATGATTTTGGATATAACGTAAGGGTTTAACATCTCACTTTTACCTCTATGGGATACAATCATTATTCAAACCTTATTTTTTATGTTTGGATTATATAATTCCTTTTAATGTATCATATCATGAATATAATTATATTAATTCCATTCAATGTAACATTTTATGATCATTAATTATACGAGACATAGGATTTGAGTAATTATAATATAGTAAGGAAATCCATAAGCTAATTTCCATTCTTTGAGTCAAACTTTTACTCCATTCATTATTTGATGCTCTGATTATGTGTGGAATGACTTTTTGTTTTCTTATTTATTATTTCCACTTATTTTATATGTATTAATAGATTCTACACATAATAAATTTATTTATTTAATGCTTAAACATTATTTCAGAAATACTCTTTTAAATATTTCCTTTTCAAAATATAAAAGGATGGTTTTTCTAACTTATATTGAATGACATAATTTTTATTATTTCATGAATCTTTAATTTATTGAGGGTTCCATTACATTTTAACAATTTCATTTTCAAATAAAATGTTTTCATTTATAATTTTATACATTTTAAAATAACTAATTTCATAGTAATGTTTTATTTCTCTCATGAAATTCTCGATGATTTTGTTAATGTAATCTCATCTATGTCAACACCCTTTATTGGATATATTTTTTAATTGTTTTTGACCTCTTATTAAACCACCCACCATGTTTAATTGATTTTTATGATCATTTTTAATTTGAATGTGCTATTTTAATACAATTCTTTATATAAGTCTCAATGGTTTAGGATTTTTTTTATTACTTGGGGAATGTTATTTCTTATGATAGATTTAATATGAATGTATATGTTAATTAATCGTTACCCGTTTCTTATATGGAATAAATTGGACTTATTATGTGATGGCAGGGGATCCCTTTAGACTGTCAATGCATCGATACGTCTCTTGAGACAATCTAGTTTTGGTATTGGATGATTTCTTACCCGATTATGTATGGTGTCTTGGTTGACTCATTGATTTAGTCTTTATGATTTCCGACATTATGAATTCACTCATTATTATATTAGTTATTGATAATCTATGTGATTATTCAACATGTAGAATATCCATGGTTTAGTTTAATTCTCAAGCGATTATTATATATCATTATTTAATCATCATTCACCCCATAAATATTTTTCTCAAGACTATGTTTTAATATATATTTTTTAGTTATTCAACTTACCTTATTTTTTATGTTTACATATGATGGCATCCAATGTATTATTAACTTTACTGAGCATCTAAACTGTAACATCCCTAGTAAGTAATTAATAATAGATATTTTTATCTATGTCTATTAATGATTAAGATAGTGTTTTAGAGGCTTAAAATGAAAATAAATCAAATCTTAAGCATGGAATACACTAATATTCTTAAAAGATTGTTTTACTGCCTTCTGATGGAAAAACCTTTTTAAATATATCTTTTGACAATTTTATAAACTATGTATGTCAAAATAAACTTATTCTTTATTATTAGGACATCAAAATTTACTTTGTGAGAATTTTTGGTATTTTTCTGACAATGTTCATTTTTTTAATGAATAGTGAAAAATACTGCATTTAACATCAAAACTGCTTTTTAATCTAATTTATTAATATGATTAGATTATCTTTTGAATTGGTCTTAATGTGTAATATGAATATATTTTTACCATTTAATCCAATGGTGGTCATTGGAATCAATTTCACTTTGAAATTGGACTTAAACTAGTGTCAATCTTTTGATACTTATTGTTTCATAAAAACACGCTATTTGCTCTGGCAGCGGGAATTAACTATTAAATTAATTAATGTGACTTATATGTTTTTAATTTTGTAAAATAGACTTCATTTTTGAATTCGTAATATCAAATATAGCTTAGGGTGAATTTTTGGTAATTTTCTGAAAAACTTCAATTTTTGATTAATAGTGAAACCACTAAGTGGTACATATAAAGACTGATTTTCCGTTTAAATGAAATTTTGCCATCATTGTGTTTTGAATTTCAAAAATCCGACATACATGGTTGTCTTTAAGAAGTAAAATGTGGTTCAATGAGATTATAATAATATTTTGGTGAATAGTAACTTATTAAGTTCTTAATCGCGATTAGTGGTAATTAGGGTAGATTAAGGTATAAATAATGCTTTAATAATATGAAATGACCTAGAAACATGTCCCAACCTTATTGGTTTTGTCATGGCCGACCAAGACAAGCCATGGGACAACTTGGGGACCCCTTGGAGACACTTTGGTTGGGAAATGACATAAATAACTTTTTATTAAATGTTAAAGTAAAAATGACACAAACATAATATGTTTTACGAAAACAATTTTTACATGTGGTTATAAAGATCATATTTTTGATTATAAATAGTCATTGGAAAGCTGAAAAGATTTCCTACATCATAGTATTTTTTTTATAATTTTAAGACATTAAATAAATTAAATGATTTATGACATAATAATGATGCAGCGATGACATCATTATTTGACGATTTAAATAAAATGGAAAGAAAATGTAAAATCTATGAACTACACATGGCCTAAACCAATTGGATGAGTGTAATGTGAACCCTTATCACCTTATACACGAATTATATCAATGTGGGACCTTTTGAAACCGATACACATGTTCAAATAAAGTAATATTTCTTTACTTTCCTAAACTGCCCCTCCTCTCCTCTTATAAAAGGCCCCCGCCTCTACCTCATTTCACACACTCCTCAAGCCTTTGGCTCGGCCAAACCCTGCCCATTTAATCTCTCCACATCCCTATACTCATCCTAGAGGATTCCCTTTGGGCATAATCCTTTCAAAGGAATCCTTTAGGCTCAAATCAAAAGGAGTTACACTTTTAAAGGTAATTCATTCTCTCATGTTCATTTGTTTCATTTTGCTTCTCCAACCACCTAAACTCTTTTTATTTACTTATTTTGTAACAAAACCAGTATCTTCAATATACAAGGATGTTGTTATAATATTTATTTGAGCTACACTCTCACACAACTACATCAAATGGTTAAAGAACATACGGTTTCCGTGGATGGCGAAATTCTGCCTCCGGAAACGATGATTGTTCAACACTCATTTAACACCTTCAAAGGTGGTCATTATGATGTCACTATTTTTATATATGATATATAATATGTTTATGTTTTCCTTAAGCTTCTGTTTTTTTCATTTTTGGCATACCTTTATGGTTCCCATTATGGGTAAACACGATATCTTCATTTTAGGAAGTGCGGACTACCCCCCCTGAAAGTGATTTGATTCGTTAATACCATATGTGGGATGTGTAAAGGATAAAGTTAATTATATTATACATGTTATTATACTGGAATTTTAATATACTCTTATATCATTATGATTCCATTCCAGAAAATATGAAATAGAAATGGAAGTAGCGTTCATGCGTACGTACGGCTTACCGTCTCCATGAACGGTGCATTTCATTTCTTACCTCTAAATGATTATGTAATATTATAAATAAATGTATATTCTGAATATATATGATATATATGATATCCAAATCACTAATATCATTCTGGATATAATGAAACTTTGACCAAATTAACAACATGTAAGTGTAAGAAGTCTATTTTTGACTTAAGAACCAAATACCGACAAAATGAACATTATTAACTTAACTGATTACATGATGTTCATAACATGGTATAAAAGGAATAACGAACTTGAAAAAGATTCATAAGAAAGTAGAGATTAAATCAAGTTTATTATTCAGGAGATTAAAGAACGGTCGTGTCAAGTCAGATACGAGGTATGGGACTTCGTCTCAATCTCCATTCATTGAGGCATATTTTATTTTATACACAACTTTCTTTTATGCGGTGTATAAACCCCTTTGACTTTTACGTTTATTCAAAAGGAATCTTTTTTATACGAAGAGTTTACTAAACGAAAAAAGGGAATGTTTTTGTCGTACGTATGCGGCGACAACGACTTCTCCGCCGCCGTGACCGTTATTTGAGTTTCATCTTCCTCTACAAGTCATACCCTTTTTTTTAAATGAAAAATAAATATCATGTTTTACTTTGGTATTAAAAATGGTTTTCATAACGTTTTTATTATATCGATGTGTTGTATTGATATCTTGTGATTGAAATGTGGAAATGTTATGTTTCCTTTATGCATGTTTTATGTGATACGATTATGTTATAGTTCTTGGGCATTATTATGAAGACGGGTGGTTCCGTGATAAACTAAGGGTGGGTGAGCCCGATATAGCTCTCCAATGCATTGGGTAACGCGAAGAAGTGAAACGTTAAGGTTTCTACGAAGATATTTTAGGGAATATACTGTGATGGGTATTCCAAACGTAACCAAGAGGGTTACTCCCTACGTAAGAATGTTATGAATGCCTCAAGTTACCTTTATGTCTTATGATTTCTATGATTTATTCATGATTTTATGAGGTATGTTAAAGTGCCTATGTTTTATGGGTAAAGTATGATTTTATTCTTATGTATATATGAACTCATGTTTCCTTTCCAGGTTTTTTTTATAACCCATACTGAGTTTTTATGCTCATCCCAAGTTTTTGAAATGTTTTTCACAGGTCAAGGGAAAGGTACATGATAAGATGATAGAGTCAAGGATGTGTCAAGAAATAATCCATGTTTTATTTTAAATGTGTTTCCATTGATGGGAATGAAGAATACTGTCTTTATGTAACCACTTTGTTTATATGTGGAATGTAATGCAAGTTTTATGATCTAATTCTCTAAAACTCTAAACCCGAAAAGATCCTCAATGTGTAATCTTGTAATAACTCAAGATTAAGTAATGTTTAAGGTCGGGGCCTTATAGTTGGTATCAGAGGTCGGTTTAGACAACTTTAGGGATTAGGAGTTCTTGTGAGACACATGATTAGTCCCTATATCTATTATTTCAGTTAAATCCTTGTTTTAAAACTTTTTTTTTCAGGTCAAGTAAAGTCGGTTACAAATGGAAGGAGAAGGATCTCAAACGACATTCCTATCTCTTCCTGATGACATGCTTGCAATAATTATTGCAAAGTCATCTTCGGATGATTGTGAAACTTTTTCTAGCATACAACTCACTTGCAAGTAGTTGTTTGAGATATCAAAAACCTCCACTATACCTCGTTATCATCGTGGATCATGGGTTGTTTTTAGACAAATACTATTTTCACAATATTCTCATATTTTCAAGAAAGGTAAATATTATCAAGGTATTTTCAAATATTTTACCTTATCACAAGAATTTGAAGCATATTATGATTTTAAAAAGGGTGCTGAGGAAGGAGACCCTTGCGCAACCTATTTATATTTGCTTTTACAATATAGTCTCACATCACATACTTATGGAATTTTAAAAGGACCAATAATAGAAAGTTTCAACTCAATTTCGGTCCGACTATTTTATAGAAATCATGTTTTATCAGATGTTTTGGAATTATATGTCATACATGATTATTTTCCAAAACTGTTTTTCTGTGAACACCCATATGACCCATGTTGTACGAGGTGTATTTGGATGGAGGAATCAAATGATTTTGAAGGATCTCTAAATCATTGTTGTAATGCATGGGACTTCTACCTACGTGAACAAGATGACGATGAAACCGAGTGGACTCCATGATCAAGGTATGCTATTCTGAGTTTGTTTAAGAAACCTAGAAAGAGTTGAAAGTCAACATGACAAGTAAGTATGTTTCCTTAAGATCAAAAATAAATTCTTCAATGAAAATTAACTTAAAAGAAAAATGTTGTCTATTAACTTTTCCTACTGGGGAATCAAATACCGTTTAACCCATCACAAGTTTGTGATTTTCTTGTGGTTAACTTTCTCCTAAACAGGTTTTCTATCACTCTCCCTCGGAACATAACCCTTGGTTTTACCCTCCATGTCCATGTTTTCATACATGGAATCCTAGTATGGGTTATCTCAGGTGACCTCTATACTCCCCTTTCTTTATTTTAAAGTGATAGTTTAATTTACTCCTTTTCCGATGTGGGGCTTTCAAGGATGTTTCGAAGCACAATTTTAAAATTGCGAGGACGCAATTCCCAAAAGGGGGGAAGGATGTAACATCCCAAGTAAGTAATGAATAATGGATATTTTTATCTATGTATATTAATGATTAAGATAGTGTTTTAGAGGCTTAAAATGAAAATAAATCCAATCTTAAGCAGGGAATACACTAATATTCTTAAAAGATTGTTTTACTGCCTTATGATGGAAAAACCTTTTTAAATATATCTTTTGACAATTTTATAAACTATGTTTGCCAAAATAAACTTATTCTTTATGATCAGGACATCAAAATTTACATTGTGAGAATTTTTGGTATTTTTCTGACAATGTTAATTTTTTAATGAATAGTGAAAAATACTGCATTTTACATCAAAACTGCTTTTTAATATAATTTATTAATATGATTAGATTATCTTTCGAATTTGTCTTAATGTGTAATATGAATATATTTTTACCATTTAATCCAATGGTGGTCATTGGAATCAATTTCACTTTGAATTTGGACTTAAACTAGTGTCAATCTTTTGATACTTATTGTTTCATAAAAACACGCTATTTGCTCTGGCAGCGGGAATTAATTATTAAATTAATTAATGTGACTTATATGTTTTTAATTTTGTAAAATAGACTTCATTTTTGAATTCATAATATCAAATATAGCTTAGGGTGAATTTTTGGTAATTTTCTGAAAAACTTCAATTTTTGATGAATAGTGAAACCACTAAGTGGTACTTATAAAGACTGATTTTCTGTTTAAATGAAATTTTGCCATCATTGTGTTTTGAATTTCAAAAATCCAACATACATGGTTGTCATTAAGAAGTAAAATGTGGTTCAATGGGATTATAATAATTTTTTGGTGAATAGTAACTTATTAAGTTCTTAATCGCGATTTGTGCTAATTAGGGTAGTTTAAGGTATAAATAATGATTTAATAAAATGAAATGACCTAGACACATGTCCCAAACTTATTGGTTGTGTCATGGCCGACCAAGAAATGCCATGGGCCAACTTGGGGACCCCTTGGAGACACTTTGGTTGGGAAATTACATAAATAACTTTTTATTAAATGTTAAAGTAAAAAATGACAGAAACATAATATGTTTTACGAAAACAATTTTTACATGGGGTTATAAAGATCGGATTTTTGATTATAAATAGTCATTAGAGAGCTAAAAAGATTTCCTACATCATAGTAGTTTTTTTATAATTTTTAGACATTAAATAAATTAAATGATTTATGACATAATAATGATGCAGTGATGACATCATTATTTGACGATTTAAATAAAATGGAAAGAAAATGTAAAATCTATGAACTAAACATGGCATAAACAAATTGTATGAGTGGATTTAGAACCCTTATCACCTTATCCACGAATTATATCAATTTGGGACCTTTTGAAACCGAAACACATTTTCAAATAAAGTAATATTTCTTTACTTTCCAAAAGTGCCCCTCCTCTCCTCTTATAAAAGAACCCCACCTCTACCTCATTTCACACACTCCTCAAGCCTTTGGCTCGGCCAAACCCTGACCATTTAATCTCTCCACATCCCTCTCCTCATTCTAGAGGATTCCCTTTGGGCAGAATCCTTTCAAAGGAAGCCTTTAGGCTCAAATCAAAAGGAGTTACACTTTTAAAGGTAATTCATTCTCTCATGTTCATTTGTTTTATTTTGCTTCTCCAACCCCCTAAAAACTTTTTATTTACTTATTTTGTAACAACACCATTATATTCAATATAAAAGGATGTTGTTATAATATTTATTTGAGATACACTCTCACACAACTACATCAAATGGTTAAAGAACATACGGTTTCCGTGGATGGCGAAATTCTGCCTCCCGAAACGATGATTGTTCAACACTCATTTAACACCTTCAAAGGTGGCCATTATGATTTCGCTATTTTTATATATGATATATAATATGTTTATGTTTTCCTTAAGCTTCTGTTTTGTTCATTTTTGGCATACCTTTATGGTTTCCATTATAGGTAAACACGATATCTTCATTTTAGGAAGTGCGGACTACCGCCCCCTGAAAGTGATTTGATTCGTTAATACCATATGTGGGATGTGTAAATGATAAAGTTAATGATATTATATATTTTATTATACTGGAATTATAATATACTCTTATATCATTATGATTCCATTCCAGAAAATATGAAATAGAAATGGAAGTAGCGTTCATGCGTACGTACGGCTTACCGTCTCCATGAACGGTGCATTTCATTTCTTACCTCTAAATGATTTTTTAATATTATAAATACATGTATATTCTGAACATATATGATATATATGATATCCAAATCACTAATATCATTCTGGATATAATGAACCTTTGACCAAATTAACAACATGTAAGTGTAAGAAGTCTATTTTTGACTTAAGAACCAAATACCGACAAAATGAACATTATTAACTTAACTGATTACATGATGTTCATAACATGGTATAAAAGGAATAATGAACGTGAAAAAGATTCATAATCAAGTAGAGATTAACTCAAGTTTATTATTCAGGAGATTAAAGAACGGTCGGGTCATGTCAGATACGAGGTATGGGACTTCGTCTCAATCTCCTTTCATTGAGGCATATTTTATTTTATACGCAACTTTCTTTTATGCAGTGTATAAACCCCTTTGACTTTTACGTTTATTCAAAAGGAATCTTTTTTATACGAAGAGTTTACTAAACGAAAAAAGGGAATGTTTTTGTCGTACGTATGCGGCGACAACGACTTCTCCGACGCCGTGACCGTTATTTGAGTTTCAGCTTCCTCTACAAGTCATACCCTTTTTTTAAATGAAAAATAAATACCATGTTTTACTTTGGTATTAAAAATGGTTTTCATAACGTTTTTATTATATAGATGTGTTGTATTGATATCTTGTGATTGAAATGTGGAAATGTTATGTTTCCTTTATGCATGTTTTATGTGATACGATTATGTTATGGTTCTTGGGCATTATTATGAAGACGGGTGGTTCCGTGATAAACTAAGGGCGGGTGAGCCCGATATAGCTCTCTGATGCATTGGGTAACGTGAAGGAGTGAATCGTTAAGGTTTCTACGAAGAGATTTTAGGTAATATACTGTGATGGGTATTCCAAACGTAACAAAGAGGGTTACTCCCTACGTAAGAATGTTATGAATGCCTCAAGTTACCTTTATTTCTTATGATTTCTATGATTTATTCATGATTTTATGAGGTATGTTAAAGTGCCTATGTTTTATGGGTAAAGTATGATTTTATTCTTATGTATATATGAACTCATGTTTCCTTTCCATGTTTTTTTTATAACCCATACTGAGTTTTTATGCTCATCCCAAGTTTTTGAAATGTTTTTCACAGGTCAAGGGAAAGGTACATGATAAGATGATAGAGTCAAGGATGTGTCAAGAAATAATCCATGTTTTATTTTAAATGTGTTTCCATTGATGGGAATGAAGAATACTATCTTTATGTAACCACTTTGTTTATATGTGGAATGTAATGAAAGTTTTATGATCTAATTCTCTAAAACTCTGAACCCGAAAAGATCCTCAATGTGTAATCTTGTAATAACTCAAGATTAAGTAAGGTTTAAGGCCGGGGCCTTATATAAACTCCCCCATTTATTATGTTTTATTTTCCCTAAGGATTCCAATATAGATACTATTATGACATGCAAAGATTGTCATGGAGAATATGGATGTTTCCAATGAATTTTATAAGACATATTCAATTTCAATTTGTGATATAAAACATATTTTTATATATAATATTCAAAATATAATAAACTATTCAGTCTATTGATGATATCACATTTACTTAGTACAAATATAATAAAGGAATCAGCTCTGGGATACTAGGTTCATGGTATTTATAATAGGAATCAGGGAGTGTTTTCTAGAATATTTGGAAAATAGTTTTAGGAAAACATAGATTAGGGAAATATAACCTTATAACTAACTTTTGGAACATTTCTAAGGTAACGAAGAAAATTATTTTGATTTTAGTGATATATAAATTTTCAATTATTTCATTAGTTTTAAATTTTCACAGCCATATCTAGTGTATGAAATTGTTTTCAAATATCACCTAGAGGAAGGAATAGAAACCGTATAAATACAAATATTCCATATAGGGGTTTCAATATTATTAATGATAATGATCATGTAGCTGTAGATTAAAATAGATATGAATAACTTATAACTAAATTGGGATAACAAACTCATGTTATGAGCAATAACCTTACTAACATAGAGAATCTTGATCTAGAAATCAGTGTAACAATGTCAGAAATCTTCTAATGAAAACATCCTCTACCATTAAATGATACTAAAATCCAACTTTTAGATGATCAATGGATAATTTCTTTAGAAAAATATATTTATTTATTTGGGATGTAATGAAATGAACCTAGATATGATGGATATTTATCGTCTTTCAGGAGATACAGATCAATAGTGGTGATTAATTCTAAACAAATATAAGGAAGATAAAATTTGAAATATGGAATGAAAGTATTTTAAATAAATATTCATAGAGAAATATTTCTCCAACAAATATTGAGAAGATATCGATAGAAAATCTAGGATCCTAATATAAATGTTGGATGAAAATTCTATTATGTATAAGGCCATAATTATAAGGTTATAAAGTCGTGTTTGATACTACATGCGTAATAAAAGGAGAAATATTGTCTATTTATTTTTTGGTAGAATAAAAATTCTATAAAGGGAACTCGTCTCCAAAACAATCTCATTATACGTGTATATATTATTATGTGACAGCAATACAAAGAAATTATTTTTCAGGTCGCATAGATTTGAAGGGAAGAAAGATAATAAGAGGGATTCTGGGTACTATAGAAAATAAAATAAGGGAAAAAAGGTGAAAAGGCAAGAATATAATTTCTAACATTAAATAAATATAGAAGGAAACATCATGAAATAACCATATTGGGAATTGGAGATTATTAAAAACATGAATAAAAAGGACACAGGCCCCTGATTATAAGGGAATGAAAGAAGTTTTAAATGTGCAATGATTTTGAAATAAGGGTATGGGGAACTATGCACATGATTTTCGTAGATGGTAAAGATACATTACTCCAAAAAGGACAATAGAACAATTAATTGCTAATATAGTCACAACAAATAAGGTTGAGGTTTCAAATTATATGGTGGAAATTACATTAATCATCTCCTCTAATTTAGCTAAATCTTTTTTTTTATTCTGGATGAATGTATTATTTTATATCTTTCCATTTTGATATAAAAATTATGTATTTTTAATTCGTATTGACATGGGAGTTGGAAGTCAAAAATCCCATTTGAAGCCTTATTTTCAAAAATAAGTGTCAAGAAGTTTCAATTGTTACACATAAACATTATCTAATTGTCAATTCTATTATCATACCAATTGTTTATTTTAATATAATCCATGTTATGGACTAGATTTCAAAATATATTGAAAATATTTATTTCAATGAGAAGGAAATTATGATTTGTGATGAAGACATGGAGTTAATTATCTTTGGTGGGGATACATCATAATCTATTTAATGTCTAGATCCTCTTCTAATAGCTATTCTAAATGAGATTCTTGGAGAATAAGAGATGATAAAACAAAAATATGAATAAGGTGATCTTTATATAGAGCCGGTGCCCATTTTACAATACAAAATTGATGTATTTCTATAGGAATTTCATGTACATCCTTAGGAGTGAAAAGAAGAGTTTTATATTGATTTAATCGCTGATAAAATACCTATATCTAATATTCCCTATTGAATGGACAAATTGGAGTCATAAGAGTTAAATAAACAACCATAGGAATATTGTAGTAAGCAATCTATACTCCCTAGTGTTTCAAATTGGGGAGATCATGTTATTTTAGTCAATAAGAAATATGGATATATGAGGCTATGAATTAATTATATGAAAATCAATAAAATTATGAAAAATAACAAGTATTATATGTCTTTCACTGATGAAATATTTTAAAAACTTTATAGAGATCAATATTTTTCAAATATTGATATTTATTCTAGATATAATTAATTGCATGTAGAGAAGAAGAATATTCCAAAGATAGTATTTTGAATGTGCTATAAAAATTATGAGTTTTCAGATATTCCATATGTAATGACTAATTAACCGTTTGATTTTATTGATTTAATGAATTGAGTATTCAAGGAATATCATGATAATTTTATTGAGATATTTATTGATGATATCTTAGTGTACTAAATAATTATATGGGGACTATGAGAAACAATTACGGATTGTTTTGGATACTTTTAGAAGAAAGTAGTTATATATGATGTTTTCCAAGTGTGAATTATGGATTCAAATACTTTCTTTTCATATAAATAGTTTCTACAAGGATGGAATCAAAATTGATTTTGAAAAGGAAAACCAGTCTAGGAATGGCATGCAACACCAACATAACCTTGTATATTGTTTCATTGTTTCAGTAGGTTACTATCAACATTTCCTTCGTAATACTTACCATTTATCTAACCTATTAACCATTTTTAATCATAAATGTCAGAATATTATTTGTAAAAAAAGAATATAAATAATTCTTTGAATAATTTAAAGGAAGATTAGTGATTTCTAGAATATTGACTCTATCATCACCAAAATGGTGGTTTTCTGATTTATAGTGATGGATCGATGAAATTAATTCGTTCTGTACATATATAGAATGATAAATTTATTTATTATGATTCAAGGTAGTAATAATATAATGAATTGAAAAATCCGACTCATGATCTTGAGTTACCAGTTGTAATATTTTTTATGAAGTTATAAAGACACTATCACTATGATGAAATATGTGAGATATATATAGATCTAAAGAGTTTTAATTCTATCTTCTCATAGAAATAACTCAATATATGTAACAATTGTTGGCTAGAACTACATAAAGATTAGTATTTTTCAATTCACTACCTACTAAGGAAGAAAAATATGGTATCATATGCATCAAGTAGGAAGGATCATGGAGTTCTGAAAAAAATAACGATTTAAAGGGATCATATGTACATAGATATAGTAAATATTGATATAGAAATTATAAAGTTAGGTAGAGCATAAATAATTGTTCAAAGAGGTTTCAAACAATATTTATATGAATTAAAAAAAATTTCCCATTCTGATGATGAGAATTTTCAAAATAAAATTAATGGTGTGAATGATTGGAAATTAGAAAACATCATATATAAAGATTTCCTTTTGAAATTTTTGAAGAGTCATTATGGTCCCTCTATACATGAGATATAAAAATAATTATTTGATGATTCTCATAAATTAAATTTCTCTACACATCCTAGTAGAACTATTATGTATATAAATTTGAAAGAATATTTTTTGTTGGATAATATGGTGTGGGAAATTGATAATTATGTGTCAACATGTTTAGTTTTTAAATAGGTGATGGCTAGAAGAAAATATGTTAGAGCATTTATAGAACCTATACCTATTCCTATATGTAAATGGGATATCAATAAAATATTTTTTTACAAGTTAAGTAATGAATTCAATAAATAATGATTCAATATAAGTAATTTTTGACTGAATTACAAATGTTTCTCATTTTTTCACTATAGGGTTGGTAATTACATTATAGTTCCTTGTACGGATCTAAATTAATGAAGTTGCCTGACATTCGGGGGAAATTCTATCAATTTTGACTGATATAGATCCCCATTTTTTTCAAAAGTTAGTAATAATACTTATAAGGATTTAGATACTAATCTCCACATGAGCACCACTTATCCCCATCAAACTGATGCGAAGTTTTAATGGAATAATCAAACATTAGAAGACTTGATGATATCATGATCACCTTACTTTCAAGGTATATGAGATCAATATTTTACTTTAGTTAAATTTTACAATAATAATAGTTTTTATTATTGTATTCAAAATGATGTATTTGAAGCATTATATGCAAAGGGATGTCATACTCCAACATGATGGAATGAAGTCAGTGAACATATGCTTAGAGGCCTAGAACATCTAGAGGAAACAACAATATAGGTAAATAATATTAAAAACCATATCAATTAAGGTAAATGTATGAAAAATATATATAATAACAACTAGAGAAAGGATTTGGAGTTTCCAGAGGGAGATCATGTCTTTCGGAATGTATCTTTATGTAGTGGTGTCATACGGTGTGGCATGTAAGGGAAACTGAGCCCCATTTACATCAAACATTTTTAAATTATGAAAAGAATTCGAGTTTTGGAATATCTTTTGGCAATGAAACCTAACCCTTCTCATTTACATGTTGTGTTTCACATCTCTTTGTTAAGAAAGTACATGACCGACCGACCACATTTTCCCTTTTATGAAGAAATAGAATTTGAACATGATTTATCTTACAATAAATATCCTATCCATTTGTTTGACATAATAGAACATGTTTTAAGGAATCAGATGACTCATTTTGTAAAGGTACTTTTGAAAATTCAGAAAATTAAAGAGGAAATGTGGGATCAAGGTAGACTTGTGATGAAAAGTAGCCCAAATATTTTTATGAGGTGAAATTCTAAAAATATCAAGGATGATCTTTTTGAAGGAGTGGAGAATGTAAAAAACTAGTGATTTTATGGTATGTCTCTTTTATCTTTAATTTTTTCAATAGATTATATAGTAAGAAACAGCGAGTTTAAAAGAACAATATACCATTAAATATTAATATTATCATTGGAATAGTAATGAGACCATTTGTAATAGTAATCTGGCCATTAGAATAATAACCTCGCCTATGAATTTATAAATAAAATTTAGATATCACATTAATGAAAATATGATATATTCATTTCATGGAATAAGTAAAGAAATGTTTTTAAAATGATAAATTATGTGTTTGTATTTTGGGAAACGTAAATCTTTATTTACAATTTTATAATTAATATAATGAATTAAATGAAAATTTATTTTCAATATAAAGATTCATAAATTAATATTTTTTTACATTATAATTATAAGGTAATTTTATTATTCCATAACTAATTTTCCAAAGTGTCGCAAAATTGGTTATAAGATTAAAAACATTATCTTCTCGAATAAATTATGACTTTATTTAAAAATAAAATTTCACATATTTAGAAAATTATTTCCAAAAATTTGTGACTATTTTTGAAATTTACACTTTAAAAATAGGTTAGGGTGAATATTTTGGGTTTTTTTTAAATAGTTGCTTATTTAGGGAAATGTTAAATATAGTATTTTATAGAATTTAACATTATATATAAATAAAAGAATTATTGAGTCATATGTGATGTATGGATAAGGTATAAACTCTTATTTTTAACTCACCTACTTTAGATACTGTATTTAGTTATAATAATCAAAACCATCGATAGTCCTGAGCCAAAATAATAAACTAGTGACAAAAATAATCAAAAAACCCCTATCCTGCACTACAAATACCACCAATAACCACCCCTAATTACAAAACCTTATAATCAATGAATATTATATAAATTCTTCCTAATTATGTTACCAAGCTTCCTACCCACGTTAAATACCTTCTGGTCTCACCATAATATAAAATTCAAGTGTCGTATGGTGGTTCTCATGGAGATGATATCCAAGAAGAAAAATACTCCTTCTATTTTAATTTGTTTTCTTTTCATATCATCTCCTAACCTCACCTATAAAAGTTTTAATTGTAACTTCTATATAATACATATTCTTGAATTTTATTTTGATAATGAAATATCCATAAAAAGTCTCTTATCTTTTAGTTTTATTTTAAAAAAATGAAGACATCATATGTGATGTGTCGACTCACCATCTTCCAGGATGAGAAGTTATTATTTTACATTACCACCTTCAATGCTATTCATAAACCCATTATTATGGTTAAATAAGATTCTAATATACATATTATAAGTTATATAATATTTTTTAACAAATTAATAAAGATAATATCAAATAAAATAACACAGGTTCATGATGATCATACAAACTTCCAAAATAAATTAAGACATTTTCATCAACATTTTATCTAATGACTCATCATCATACCATATAAACAAATGATATATGAGGCCATTTAAACTTATATAAATTAATTAATACTAAATAATTTCATATCTGGATAATTTATTCATATTTTATAATAACTCATAAATTTATAGTATATGGAACTGATCGTAAAACCATGAATCAAATGCTCTTGTAACAACAAAATAATTGATTTATGCTTATAAAAATGGAATTAAATGAACGTACTTGTAATGCTTCAACTCAAAAATCCTAGATCTGGTGCATTATTTTAATGCTTTGGAATAATTACATGGAATCAATTCCCTATGGAAAAATCAATTTAGTAGTCTTATAAAATAGATTACATATATGAACTTTACATTACAATTTTGAAGATAAAACACAACATAGATAATCCTTTTAGAATTTGATTATTCTAGTAGATTAACCATGCATATCAATAATAAAAATCATCTTATCATCATGGGAAAATAAAACATAAGGAATGGGTGAGATTATATTCTCAGTAAGGATAAACAATATAGCAGAAGCCATCAAAAATAATCGTAACCATTTAAGGCAAGGTAAAAAACCGAAACACAATTTTTTTTTTAAAATAACCTTCAGCATAATATTGTAAGAATAAATCAAATAGTTCCGTTTAATATTTCAAATTGATATTTGACCGGTAGAAAAACACATGTAAAATCAATAACCAATATCAAAATGATAAAACACATAGTGCCTGATATCTGAAACATACCATCGAGGCCTCGACCAATATATATATAAATAAATTGTTATGCCCGTATTGAAATCCATATCTAAAAATAAACCGGCAAGGCCTCAGCCAAGTCCATATCTATTTTTTCTCATGAGGCCACCCGATGCATAGAGGGGCTATAGTGGGCCCCACCCATGTCTTACTAAGTCCAATGCATTCTTTATATGAAAAGGGTGAAACATAACATAATCATTCCTATTAAAACTAACATACGAAATGTCAATACTTTAATAATTAAAAATTAATGGTTTAAAAATAAGACATCCATAGTCAAATATATCAAAACTCATTCAATACAATTTATAATATTGTATTATAATAAATCAACCTCCATCAATAATAATATCCAATAAATGATGTTTACAAAGATGAAAATAATCAGTAGAACTCTTAGAGAGAAATATACTTTTTCATGAAATCATTAAAAAGTAACACAATTCATAAAGGAGAAAGTTTTATAAGATATTTCCGAATCAAATTTTCCATACAACATTGAAAATTTTAAAAAAAATCATATTTTAAAAAATCATGTCCATAAAAATAAATCCTTAAGATCATTTAAAAAACATAGACATTAATTAAATAAATTTAGAAAAATAAATCATTAAAACATTTAAAATGATGATCTAGTAAAATATTATCTTCTATAAAACCTTAAAATATTCCTTTTAAAAACTTTTTTATCAAATATGGTAATTGATTCTAGATATGTCCCAGTAAATACTTACACATAATCAATATCGGATAATAATGAGATTGAGGAATTAACCTTTTCCTTAGGTCCAATACTCTCCATATGTGACTAAAACTCTTGTATTATGTTTTTAAAAATATTTTAAAATTATATCAGAGTCATATTATTATTTATTATATCATATATGATTCTTTTATGACTTTATATTACCCATTTATTATCAATTCCAGGTTAATTCAACATTTCGGCTAATAATCGCTTTTTTATTTTACGTGTTTGACTTGTTATTCTCGATCATATTACATAGATCATGATTTAATTACTTAAATAATGTATAATCATATTTATATATCATATATATTCATAATATAAATATATATAATAGATAGATATATGAAATAGATAAAACCGTTCATGGAGATGGTATGTCAAATGTACGCATAAAAGTTTTTTTAGTTTTCTTATCGTTTGAAATAGAAGTAAGTGAATGAGATATGTATACATATATACATATATATTATTAAATTAGACTTATTATGCAATATATATCATAATTATTCATAATGTATATTTTTTATAGTATTTCCTTGTTGGTGGATATGGAAGATGACTCTCATCGCGTCTTGGAGATGGTAAGCCATACTTACGCATAAGCGGCGATATGATTTCTTTAATGGTTTAATGTAATGGATTTGTATGTAATATTATTTTTATTGAAATAATACCATGTTATATTTATTATTTAATTAATTTTTATTCTTCATTATACCCATCTAAATAAAGTATAGACA
Source organism: Viscum album (assembly GCA_963277665.1). Taxonomy (NCBI): domain Eukaryota; kingdom Viridiplantae; phylum Streptophyta; class Magnoliopsida; order Santalales; family Viscaceae; genus Viscum; species Viscum album. The sequence goes on from OY728141.1 coordinate 481,886,494, forward strand.
AAAAACAGTTTACACCATGACCTATATATGGTAAGCCATACATATGCACGCTTGGTGGTATTGTTTTTCATAGGATTAGTGAAGTGAATAATATGTTCATCAAAAAATAATAAAAACCTCTCAACATATATTAGTTTCTGGATTTATTATTTTAATATCGCAACAACTTAGGAAGATGAAGTGTAATAAGAAAAGAACTTTGAAATAAGGGATAAAACGATTATCTCTTTATCGGGTGTCTCCTCTTGATTTTCACAATAGGACTAATTAATTTGGTTTTCTACATAAAGGGAGGAATATTTGATGAATTTAGAGATGTTTTGAGGATATTTTTTCGGGTTTGGGATGAGCCAATGAGATTAGGAGGTGATAATTTGAATGAAGGAGACGTTCTCTTTTATAAGAGAGTTGAGGGGCGCTTTTTGAAAATAATGCAATAGTAATTTATTATAAATTTATTTTCTATTTAAAATATATAAAAAGTAGTTTATTTAGTTTATATGATGATTATGGGTCAAAATAATCTCATAAAAGTATTTTTATACATGTTTAGGTCATCAAATAAATCTTATCTTTTGAGACTAACCCTTAGTTAAACAATTAAACTCTTACTGTGTCTTCTTGTATTTTTATACTATAGGATTAATATAGATACTATAAAATTCCGAGATAACCTAAAATGTATAAGTATTGGAATTTTAACATTATTTAATTCATTTGTCACAATATTCTATTTTTTTATTTTCATATCAGTTTAAAAAATAGTATTTATTTTAAAAAAAACCATTTATATCAATTTTGACACTGTTTAGTATTTGATTTTTGTTAAATTCATAGAAAAATGATTAAGGATTAAATAAAATATATCATGTCATAGTCATCCAATTTTTTTTGTTTCATAAAAACTTTCAAATTATGTTTTTTAATATATATAATGTCATTTATTTGACTCACTCATTAGTAATGAAAATACTATATCATTATTGGGTCATAAATAAATTTCATTATTTAATTTATAAAAATTAAAAACCAAATCACATGATATAGGAAATATTTTTCTTTATAATGAATACTTATAGTTGAATATATCACTTATATAACTCAAATTAAAATTGTTTTAGTAATAAGATACATATTTATTTTATATTTTCATTTACTTTTTATATATTATTATAACATGTCATTTTCACATGTTAGTGGATACTTGGGGTCATAAAATAATACTAAATATTCTCATTGGTGGAAATATATCATTCAATAGGATTGGGAAATGTTGTAGGTTAGTTTTATATTATTATAAGATTACTTTTAACCCTTATTAACTTCATTTACACTTTAACCGTGACAAATAAAAATAATTCCAGAAGTTACTATTCAGAATGTCCAAACATAAAAGGTAACTAGTTAAAAAATTTGGGCAATCTGATTCAATATATAGAATCTATTTTTCCAAATTCAAAACATAGAAATATGAGAAATTAATTTAAAACTAATTATTGTAGTCAAAAACAGAAATTAAGTTTTTAAGATGTAAAAACTATCAAATTATTGACATTTGTTTATGTCAAATTTCAATTTAAAATTACATACAATGACAAAAAAATGTATTAAATGATTCAAAATAATCTAATTACTCTTTAAAACAAATTGAAAATATAATATAACTATATAAATGATTTTGAGGGAAGAAACACTTTTGAATTAAAATTCAGTATTTTTCACTATTCATTAAAATATGAATATTATCAGAAAAAAATTTCTAAATACATTTTTATGTCCCTATTATTAATAAAAAAATTATTTCGTTAAATTGAATAAATTAATGTTTCAAATATAGGATTTAAAAAGGGATATCCATTAAAAGAATGAAAAAATAAATTTTTTAAAAAATATTTCTTTTTTCTGAAAAATTGAATTTCTCCTTTTGTTATGTATAATAAACACATAATATTAATTTTAAAATTTTATGGGATATATAAAATTCAAATTTGGTTAATACTATTCATAACCACATTTTAAAAGGCTAGTTTTAGAGGTCGTCCTGTGCTTGAACTCAGTATTGCATGTAGGGAAATATATTCAATTATAAAGAAGAAGCATCTGGTCGAAGCTTGGGGTGTTACATTATCCTGTCCTTAAACAAATTTCATCTAAGAAATTGATACTCAAGATTGAAAAATATTTTTTTGACATTTCAAAATATCTTAGTTTAAATCACGCATCGACAAATGAATTAATGAGACCTCTATTTTAGAATCATGAAAGGTAAGTATAAAGGTTACCAGAAATAAAAAATACTATTTTTTCTTATAGAAAATATGGACAAGAAATAAAAATATAACCATCATGTTCTAGTGGATAGTGATAGATAATTTTATTAGGAGAAAGTTAACAATCTGATATCCATGAATCTGTGATGATCCAAGAGACCATTTGATTCATCGTAATGAACGTACTAGGAAACCACTTTTGGATTTCATAATAATTTTCCCAAATTTTCATAACATAAGAAAAAATACATACTTTATTTCATTACAATATCACCATATTTCATGGATTGAAAAAACTCAACTCCATATTTTATTCATGGAAATGAAGTTGAATTTCTCATTCTAGAAGTTTTGGAAGATCATGTGGTCCATAAATAGTATGATAAGACATTCCATGTATCTAAAAAAAGTATTATCTTTGGTTGTAACATATTCATAAGTCCACCTATAGGGAGCTAATACATTAATCTATAAAAAATCAACTAGTTTATGACTTATACTATCCATAAATCTATAACCCTACAATCTTTAAAAACACGATATTATACTATTTTTGAAAGAGCCAAACTAAATCAGCTTAGCATTTATCTCCCATATCTCATAGGATAGTTCTTGGTTGTCACATTATAGACATGTGAAAACCTTCATCATGTATTATCTTGAGTCATGATAACAACCTGAATTATCATATATCCTTATTGAAAACAAGCATGTTTCCCTGTTCTAAAACATTATGGGTTTTTTCCTTAAGTCCCAATAGTTGTAAACATCATTCATGATATCATAACCCTCTTTACCAAAAATCATTAATTTGTTCTCAAGAAACATGATTCATCCAATTTACATATTCAAATCCAACATATCTTTATCCAAACAACATTATCTTAAAATAAGTAACATATTAAATGTTATCTTAACTATAATCATATATTCTCAAAATAAAATCTTATCCTTAAATGAATTTTCTTTTCCATGATAATTGTTCAACATATTCTTGAAAATAAATAGTGAAAACCATAAATAGTATACCCCTTATATAATTCACTATTCATAATTCTTAGATCTAAATACAGAAATACTTTATTCCTTCCAATTTAATGGTCCCCATGGAATAGGTCCTTACTTGGTTTATAGTAATATTATTATGTTTGGTCACTTATTTGGGTAATTCCAATGATTTACACATATGATACATTGAACTCCATAACAATTGGTCACTCTTTGACCCTTTTCCCACAGAGATAACATCTTCACCTTCATTTGAGTTATTACTCATGTTTCTTCTTCCCTTCAACTTTACCTATAAGATACGAAAACATTTTACCTCTAAGATTCTGAAATTTTTTAATGTTTATAAACAATTATATTATTTATATGTAATGTGTTTGTAAAGTCATAAATGATCACATTGTTAATCATATATCCTGATGAATGATTCTGCATAATCATAATATATTTCTCTTTAGTATTTATCCAAATATTTTTGCTCAAAATCTCCATATTTTCTATCAAACTCAATGTTAATCTAATTCCTTCCTTTTTCCTCCATTAACTAAGATGAGAAATCACAAGGTGAGAAACACATCACATTAAAGAAAACAATATAATCAAGGGAAGTTACCTTCAATATATAAGATCTAAAGTTTAATCCTAGGATATCTTTGATCATTTCCAAAATTATAGGGGTTATTCTATAATTATCGTCAATTTCTATCATATGGTTTTGATACCTAATATATGTTTTCTAATTCTATTTCAAAGGTTTTTGCTAAACTTTCTTTGACAACAACTCTAATTCCCCAACATCAGAAGCTCAATGCTGGTGAATTATTTTAAAACATTGGCCTGATTACAAGGAATCAATTCCGAAAGGACCGGTCAGTTTAGCTGACATGGAAAAAATATTTCATACCTGACCTTTACATTTTAATTTATAACATAAAAAACAACATAAATAATCATTGGATAATGCTATTATTCCTCTATCTTAAACCTGCATATCAATCATTAAATGATTCTTTTCATCCTAGGAAAATTAAACAAACGAAATGGGTGATCTCATATGCTCATTATGGAAAAAATATAGATGAAAATATAATAAATAAGAATAAACATTTAAGAAATGGTATAAAAATGAAACAAAAAAATTCTAAACACAACCATAAAAATAATATTTAAATAATAAATCAAAGAAAATGGTGAAACATAACATAAACATTCTTACTAAAACATACATACGAAATGACAATAAGTTAACCATAAAACATGAGGGGTATAAAAAAGAATATCCACAATCAAACATAACATAACCTATGAAATGCAATATGGAATATTTTATTATAATAAAACTACATTAATCAAGAATAATATCCCATAAAGTATGTTTTCATAGATGAAAATAATCAGAAAATTATATGAGAGAAATATCTCTTTTTCATGAATTCATTCAAAATTTGAACAATTTATAAAGGAGTTCATTTGAAAAGATATTTTTGAATAAATTTTTTCCATAAAACATTGAATTTTTTTAAAGGAATTTATATATTTAAACAATCATGTTTATATAAATAAATCCTTAAAATCATTTTTTAAATATGGACATTATTAAAAAATATTTAGAAAAATAAATCATTTAAACATTTAAAATAATGACCATGATAAATATTACTTTACATATAACCTTAAATGATTCATCTTGAATTTTTTTATGTAACATGGACTTGGATGAAAAATATTTTCCTATAAATACTTACACATAAACAATCTCTAAAAATAATGAGATTGATAAATTAACCCATACCATAGGTCAAATACTCTTCGTACATGTACTAAAATAATATATAATGATTTTAGAGATATTATTAACTTATATCAGAATCCAAATAATATTTATGATATCATATATGATTATTTTAGGACTTTATATTACCAGTTTATTAACAATTACAAGATAATGCAATATTTCTGGAAATTATCACTCTGTTTATCAAACGTGTTTTGACCTATTATTCCTGGTCATATTTTATATAAAGTGATTTAAATAATTAAATAATGTATAATATGAATTATATATCATATATATTCATAATATAAATATATATAATTGATAGATATATGAAATGAAATACATCATTCATGGAGACGGTAGGTCATACATATGCATAAACACTGATTCTGTTTTCTTATATTTTTGAATAGAAGTAAGTGAATGAAATATATGTACATATATGTACATATATATATATATATATTATAGTAGCCTTATTATCTCATATATTTCATAATTATGCAAAATATATATATTTTATAATCATTCTTGTTTGGTGGATGTGGAAGATGAGTCTCATCGTGTCGTGGAGATAATAAATTGTACCTACACACGAGCAATGATATAATTTCTTCATTGGTTTAGTGGTATAGAATTGGTTGGAATATGAATTTTAAAAAAAGTACCTTGTTATATATATTATTTATGTTATTTATATTCATCATTTTACCCATTAAAATAAAGCATAGATGAGAAACAGTTTACACCATGATATAGAGATAGTAAGTCTTACGTACACATGCATGATGGTATTGTTTTTAATAGGATGAGTAAAGGGAGTAATATGGTTGTAACATAGTCATAAAACATATTAACATATAGTAGATTATGTATTTTGAGGTGTGAATTAACAAGAAGGAGAAGTGCCATTTTATAAGAGAGATGAGGTGCACTTTAGGAAAAGTTTGAAATATTTATTTATTATAAATTTATTTTCAGTATCTAATATCTAAAAAGTGGTTTAATTTTATTCTAAGATGATTATGGGTCGAAATAATCTCATACAATTATTTTTAGACATGTTTAGGTCATAAAGTTATCATTTTCTTTTGGGATTAACCCTTATTTAAACTGTTTAACTCTTACTGTGTCTTCTTGTATCATTATACTATAGGGTTAATATAGTTACTATAAAATGAAATAGAACCTGAAGTGGATATTTAATGAAATTTTAAACATTATTTATGTTAGTTGGGTGAATCTTAGATGTTAATTATTTCTATATCATTTAATAAAATAGTATTTTTTTAAACTCATTTACGTCAATTTTGACACTATTTAGTAATTGATTGTTTTTTAAGTCATAAAAACATGATTACTTAGAAAAAAAAGCATTAAATACAAACTAAAATTTCATATTCATCCCAAAAATTATTTTGCGGCAAAAAAAATTTCAAATTACATTTATTTTAATATTTATAATATCATTTAATTTATTCTTTAGTTAACAAACTAATACTCCCGCATTATTTTGTCATAAATAAAATTAATTATATAATTTATAAAAATTACTAATAAAATAACATTTTATAGGAAATATTTTTAAATTTCTAGATAATATATTTATGTTAATAGATAATGAATATAAATAGGATTAAAATTTTACTAGTAATAAGATACATGTGTATGTTATATTTCTATTTTATTTAAATTAATTATTATAACATGTCATTTTCACATCCAAGTGGATCTATGGGGTCCTAAAATATACCTAAGGATGGTACTTTTCGTCCATATATAATCTAGTATGATTAGGAAAGGTCTTATATTAGTTTTATATTATTATAATATTACATTTTACCATTATTTTCTTGATTTACCCTTTAGCCAAGGTAAATAAAAATTATTACAGAAGTTACTATTCGTTATTTAAAAAGATATAAAGTTACTATTTATACAATTTTTACCTTATGATTACAAATATTCAATCCATTTTTAAAACTATAAATCATATATTTGGCAGAAATTAATTTAAAATCAATTCCCATTGTCGAAACTAGAATGCCAGGTTTTATGAATTAAAATACTATCAAAAGATTGACATGTTTGTATTTCCAATATCAAAGTGAAATTAATTTCAATAAACAAAAATGGATTAAATTATAAAAAAATAATCCAATTACATATTAAAACTAATTAAAAATATAATCTATCTATATAAATAATTTTGATGAAAAAGAATTTTTCAATTAAAATGATGTATTTTTCACTATTCATTAAAATATGAATGTTATAAGAAAAACACAAAAAATTTATTCAAAACTAAATTTTAATGTCCCACTTCTAAATAAGAATTTATTTCATTCAAATTTAATATATAAATGTGTCAAATGTTGTATTAAAATATGGTTCTCCATTAAAAGGCAGAAAACAACATTTTTTCAAAAATTGTTAGTTTATCTGAAAACATTAATAGAAAACAAGGCTATAGCCTCGGTTTAAAAACATGGATAAAGACACCAAAACCGTGTATATAGGTAATTTATATGATTTCATAGACCGTGGTTCTTATTGGAATGGATATATGAAAAAACCTATAGCCATAGTTCCAAACCATGACTATAGACCTATAGGCATAGTTCCAACCCTGGAAATAGACCTATAACCATGGTTCCAACCATTGAAATACACCTATAGCCACGGTTTGAAACCATGGATATAGTCAATAACACGTAGATTTATCACCATGGTTTAAAAATGTTTCCATAATCATATCGGTATGGTTTATAACAGTGGAAATAACTTTACTTCCATGCTTCACAACCGTGGATACATCATGGTGTATACCGAAAAAAATAAAGTATTGCTACACAAAGATCCAATCTAAAACAAAAACCAATCCTCCCAAAACCGTATTTCAAGAAAAAAAACCGCTCTTGCCCTCTTCTCCCTCCATGCCTCCTGCCTCCCAGCCTTAACGCCTCAATGATGCTCCATGCTAAACCACTGCTCCCTGCTCCCTACCCCCTGCCTCGTTGCCTCCCTGGATCAACCACTACTCCCTTCCCCCTATGCCCTGCCCCCTTCCCCCGACCACGATGCCCTACTCCCTTCTCCCTGCTCCCAGCTCCCTTCTCCCTGCCTCCTACCTCCTGCTCCCTACTAAAACACAAAACAAATAGTCGAAAAAAACACAAGACCTTATCCCTTCTTAAACTCAAATTCATATATCCCAAAAAAAGAAAAGAGCGCCTCTTTGATATCATCAAATAGTTGTAGACATATGCATACATTATGATCATAATTATGCCATAGTGAATGTAATTTCAATATAAAAGGTCAAAAGTAACAAAAATATAATTGGGTATTGGAAAATTAAAATCATAAAATAGTGAACAAAGAAAAATAGGCAAACATTAAGATATAACGATTCAAAATGAATGAGGTTGGAAGAATATTGTGGTGTTGAATATACTTGATATAATTTGAAGCATCAAAATTACCTGAAATAATTGTAAGGTTAGCTATTACATATTGAACTGACATATATTTAAAACATATCATTGAACAATAAACATTTAATGGAAAAAAATGAATTAATATAAACATTGTATAATATATATCAATTATAAAATTCTGATGTCTCATTGAAAATAGACATTTGGATACAATAATCTACTGAAAAGGGTTTCATTTTTTTCAATACCAAAAAAAATCCTTTCCATTTACACTAATTCTATTGTGTGTCCATTTTTAGATAGAGTCAAAACAATTTGGTTTTTTCTTTGAGATATTAGAGGATATATGCCACTTCTTGGATAAAGAACTCAAGGTGAATGATCAATTTCAGTTGAGATGTGACTTTGTTTGAGTGCATGAAATCATAGTGAAAATGTTATTTCTAGAAGAATGAAGTGGAGGGCCATTTTTTCTATTGAATCACTCATGATCACTGCTGAAAAACAAAAAAAAGGATTTTTTAATGCATTCTACTACATGAAGTGATCAGAGACATCATTGTTAGACATCCTTGTCAGTGCCAACTTGCAAGAAGTTCTATATTCTCTTCGAAACATCTTCTATGTTGTCCAAATGTTAAAATAATTTCGTAACACCATGATATTTGGTGTGTGTTTTATCTGGAGTTCCAAACAACAAGTTGAAGCTGTGATAATTTTCAATGATTGTTGTACAGCATAGAAAGAGGCATAGGTGCTGATATGATTTGTTGTTTGACTATCCAAAAAAATCATTGTTGAAGTGTAACAGTTCATGATGATTGCCTATGAATTTTTTTATGTGTTCCACCTAGAATGGTTACTAGAGTTACTATATATTATTCATAGTTGGAGAAGTTGTTCTTTGAATAGGTGGTCAAGATTCAAGAAATAAAAACATTTGTTAAATCCCTTTCTTGGGTGCTTGAATAGTGCCATGATCAGCTGGAGAACATGCGAGAATAGGAATGGTAAGTCCCTGAGTTATCTTATCAATGTTGATTTATGTAGTAGTTGGATCTAGAGTTAAATGTCGAACAACTTTCTAGACAAGTGGTCAGTCCAAAAATTATTTCCACTGTTTAGGATTGGTGAGGATTTGAGGAAGACAAATCTCCTACTATTAACTATTACCGTGTAAAATGTGTCACCATTCTAAGAACAATACATGAAGAATGTAGTGAGGTAGCAGATTATTTTATTTATGATAATCGACTCACAAAAGTTCATAACATAGATGGAAAGAGAAGAAAAGTGTCTTAGAGTGTCTTAAAGTGAACTTGAATCTACAAAAAAGATTCTCAAATTGGATATGAGTGTAGTGTTTTTACTGCAAGCTAATAGTCTCAAATTTGTAATGCGATGAGTGTAACAAATACTGATGCTCTCTCAGCTACTTCTACATAAAGCATTAATAGTTCCTCTCATTGTCAACTAAAAAGGTTATCTAGAATCTATGGGGAAATTTAAATTATTATGTGGGATGAAATAAGCCTATCAGGCACAGAGACAGGGAACAATTGAATTTCCATGTCTAGGTTCACCATTCATTAGCTTCCTCAAAGATCATCTCCATAAAGGATTCACAACAAGAGGCTATATAAGTGCATGATAAGATAGCAAAAAATTAGAAATATTATTGGTTGGGGATTGGGGAAATACACCAAAACATGACATTCATGTTAAAATCCTAACAATTATTCTCAAACTAAACAAATGAACCATAAACCATATGCATAATGGTCTATTGATTATATAACCTATAATAGAACACCATTAGTCATCTATTTAACCCATTAAATGGAATCAGTGTGACTCCAATCACATGAACATCAATATTATATTATGCCTTGAAAAAATGAATGAAAGCTCACACCCAATATTGGTGACAAGATAATAAATCAACCCACTAGTGACATGACAATAAGCTCATAACATTATTTGTTATTATGAAATAAATCATCAAACTTTTGAAATTAATGTAATCTCATACCCATGTTAGTGATGATTTAATAAATGAAATCACTAGTGGTGAGATAGTGAGGTCCTACCCATATTTTTAATGAGACAATAAATCAACACACTAGTTAAGAGTGAGTGAACCCATTCCCCTATTCGCGGTGATCTAATAAATTGATCTGATTGTTATGATCCAGTAAAATTTAACCCTCATATGTGATGATCTGAATTATTCAATCTCCTTCCTAGATATATTTATATTTCAGAGTTCCATGTTATATTTATTTTAACTACTAATTCATTTAATAATCAAACCACTATTAAATAATCATGGATGGTGTTCACCCCACTTATCCAGCATGTTATAAAAAACAAAGTAGTATTGTTAATAGGAAGGATTACATGAATATTTTTTAAAAAACACCAACGATCGAAATGATTTCTTGATCAAGAGAATCAAGTATCATAATCAAGGCAATATTCCAATTTTTAACATGGGGAGATAGGCTAAAATAAAGAATATCACAATCCACTAAGAACTACAAACAAAATATTTTTTTCTTTCATCATAACTAGAATGGAATGAAAAAAATTGTTTACAATATTTATCTTTGATTCTTGGATATTAGCAAGGTTCACATTATTCCTTGATTGGTAGGATACTAGGCCATATCTATCATCACCTTAGAAAAAGTCACATGTGCAGCTCTCAAAAACATCAGATTCATTTGACGTTCCATCAAATAGATCACCAGATCAGATAAAAACTCACATAGAAAGGGACTCCACATTGGTTAGCATAGTATTATATCATAAAGGAATTGGCATTCATCTGTTCTAGCATATGTGAAGCACATTGTCATGGCAGATCATTCTTGAGCATGCAGTTAGCAATCTGTATATCTAGATTGAAGCTCATCATTTAGCCTGTTGGGAGTTCTTTTGGTTGGAATTAAAATTTCTTGGTCTATTTTGCAAGGTGACTAGGGATAGATAGATGTGTTCAGCCTCATCTCGATATTTTGGGAGGGTTGTGTAGAAGACACTCAAGTTTCAGTTGAGGTTGGTTGGTGTCATAACTAGAGACAACTTAGGAGAGATCAATCATATGGTGGGGAGGTTATAATGGTTCAGGTACTCATGTAAGGTAATTCAAGATTAATCCTAAACTAACCATGTTTATTTGAACCTTTTTGAGGTTTTAGAGGTGTATTTTAAACTTTTTTAAGTTTTAGAGGTGCTGGCATAGACTAAGAGTTGTGTTTTAAGAATTTTGATAGGGCTCAAGGATAAAATTCTATAGGAATTCAGTGGAAACACTATTGCTATGGGAACCATGAAATCATGTGTAGTATTGTAATAATATATTTTTTAAGGCTGGTGAAGGACAACTCTACAGCCATGGGCCTTGCAACATTGTGATTGTTTTCATAAGAAAAAATTATTCTAAAGTAAGGTTGCATTATTGATCTGAAGGTGGATCAAACCATGACCCATTGTGTAGCTCAATATTTACCTAGCCATAAAGGGTGGTTGCACTGTGAATGGATGGATTATGTCATAACATGTTCTTAGGTAGTTTAGTTAGGTTCTTGGGTTGTCACTAGGGGATATTTGTCTTAACATGACTCGAAGGGGCCCATAACAAGGTGGGTTTTGCAGAGGCATTGTGTCGTGAACCCTATGAGTCACACCAATAAGTACTTCCTATCCAATTTTTTTAATGTGAATTAATATGGTTAAATAATTAATAAATTGAGAGTTTGACCTCATATTCCTCTTAATAGTAGGGTAATTATCCCTACATTCGATCTCATTCCTTCTCCCCATCCCAAGTAGAATTTTGAAGTTTGATTGGGTGGATTCTACACTTTCCAAGCCATTTAGTAAGAAGAACTAACTACAAAACTATGGAATAAGGATCCCAAATTAGAGTGTGAGTGGTGTTAATATTAAGAAAAATAATATTAATAATTAAATTAGGCTTAAATGGGACAAACAAGATACTAATAATTGAGAAAAAAATCCACTGCCCATTTTTTTAGAGGAGGTCTAAAACCCTTATGTCACAATTAGAACCCCCCTAGGAAAAATCACCCTAAATAGTTGGAAACAGAAGTTATTTTTCAATACAAACAAGAATATTCATTCAATACACCACCCTCTAGTACAATGTTTTTTTAAGGATCACCTAAGCCTATATCAACCCCATCCAAACATATGATGGTTTCAGACTGGGATGTACTAAAATTAAATTTGTCTAGGAAAGCAACTTCCCTTCAAAACAATACACCAATGGTCTTTTGGTTCATACAGAATACATAACCCTTGATTATACAAAATAACTAGATTAAATGCATTAATATATTTCAACCCAAGTCTCCCACAATACCTCTCATGACACATTACCTCCCACTTGAACTAGTATAGAGCTCTTCTACCTTGTTCTCCTCCCCACCAATAGTTAGATATCAAATAATTAAATAAATCACAAACATATTTTGTAAAATATGAATTCATCTTATAATAAAAATAAGAAGAGAAAATTACTCTATGTATATTTAAATTCCCTTCCCCACCTTGGATAAAACATTCCCTTTATATCGATAAATATTATTAGTCACCCACTCCTTTAGCCAGTGAAAAGCTTCCACATGTGACCAACATTTAATATGTTGAAACCCCATATATATTTCATGATAAACATGAAAAAAAATCAACACACAAAAGAAAACTAGAATGAAATAAGAAAATATTGGACATGAAGATATTATTCACTATTTAGTTACCCATTTTCTTCCCACTTCCTATTGCTCACAATGATCTCCCCATTCACCACCCCAAGAATAAACTAAACCTTGTTGTCCAATTTCAACAGATCCAGATCAAATTTATTCAGCAACACTCTCTTCATAGCATCAGTTGTAAGATATTTCAGTAAAATATGGCTATTATATATAAACCAGACATTAGAGGATTCGAGATCTCTTTTCTCTTCTCATAGAATTGAATTCCCATGTGAATGAAATATTTATGAACTGCAAGGAAAACTACAGCATAAATACCTAAAAATCATTATTGAAAAATAAAAAATGGAATTTGAGGGTGATCATACTTTGCTTTGGTGTATCATATTTCCTAATGATTCCATTTTAATGAAATAGGTGAATATTTCTTGTGTTGATAAAGGTCATGGAAAAGTTCTCCTTGCACATGATGACCTCAAAATGAACAGTGGTGTCATCATTGTTCTCCTTGGAATCCTATGTTTTTAAGAAAAAAATTTGTTTGTGACATTGTGGATAAGGAAAAATCTACCTATGTATGGGCATACCCACCCTAATTTTGGGATCCTTGATTTTTTAATTCCCCATCATGATGGATTCCAAAAACTCCTTGTAATCTTGAGACTACTTTCGGGTTGGTAGCTCTGTAATCCATAGGGTCAATTCACCCACTTTTATATTTCCAATGATAATGGAGGTTTCCCCACCTTCCTTGGTTTCTATTTTCTCAATAGTCCCCTAAAATCCCTTGTACCATGGATCCATGGGCTCCATAATTTCACCATCTAAAAGGCATCTCAAATTTCATAAAATGTATTTGGGATCATACTTTTGGACATAAGAGCTCCACCCAGTACAGATCAATTCACTCCCATTAACTAGAACCATTGGGATAACTAGTATATACCTTAGAAGTACCACAAGAAAGTGAGGAACAATCTTCATAACAACACTGTAATACACACTTACCAAGTGGGTTCAATAGACTGTCCATATTAATTTAATTAGTTGAGGAGAATATCATCATATTTACGGAATAAGAAACGGGTAATCGGAGATAGTCTACTATAGTTGTATCTATAACTAGGAAGGTCTTTTCCTCCCTGGATAAAACACACGTCTCATAAAGTGAGATTTCGGGCAGAATTTGTGCTCAAATGACGTAAAATTGCAAAAAACTTTACCTGGTGCCCATTACCAAATTGACCATTTTGTTGATGCAGGTTAATTTTGTTACTCCCAACAAAATCCTATGCCATTCCAATTATGGAACCGGCAAGGTGGGTATCCCCATGGCTATAAGCTTAGTGTTCTAATTCCTAATGAGAGAATTGGGAAACCTTCACCTCCTTTACAAAATTCCTCTTGAAAGAGAAGAAGATAATCTCCCTTTTCCCAGCTTCAAGTCATCGATTGAATTGACCATCAAAGGTCAACCATTGCAAAAAATATTATCGCTTGGTTCACAAAGTCATTGTACTTGATAAGATTCTTGTTCTGATCAATGTTGGCATCAGCCTGTAGAAACAGATAATATAATAAGGTAAGACTTATACAACCCTAGAAATCAAATTTCAAAGTCAATTCCAAACCTAAAGCTGTAGAAGCCAATTTATTCTAGGCTTTATATTCTTCTTGGAGAATGCAAGATCAATTTCATTTCCATATTCATCGTTGACCACCTGATATTCCTTCTTTTGCTTTTAGAGATCACTAAAGTATTCTTTTACTTATTTGGATGTTCTTGTACCCAACCTCTAGTACACAGAGAAAAAATTTCAGAAGATAAAAATTCAGAAATGAGGCCAGATTGTGTTATTATAGAAGTTAATATTAGTTATATAAAATTTATGTGAATTGAATCCAAACCACAGGATCCTTAAAACATCCAACCTGTTTCAAAAACTCTTCATCTTCTTTAGTATGTCCATGCATTTTTTCTCGATAAGATATTACTATAGACTAATTATAATACGCTTGGAACAAAAAAGACAATATTAGTACTGAAAAAAATGCAGTTACAAATAATTAATTATCACCCATATCATCATTCAGGTCTTCCATAATTATTAACATTTAATAACTTTGACTAATTTATGTAATCATGTGAAACAAAGCCTTCAATACCACTCAATATATTAATTTTTAATATTTTAAAATAGTTTTTCAATCATTACACATGATATATGAGAAATAATATATGAAAATTCCATGTAATGAAATTATAAAAGAGACATACACATGCTATATTCCAACAGGACTAGTTAGTATGATCATATCTACATGATAATCACACATTCACATTATAGTTGCATCATTTTCTATTGGAATATGGTTGTATCACGAGGTCACGTAATCATATCATCACACAGATATCCTCATGCTACTACATTACGTTGTTTAATATCTACCATGTCGTTTAAACTTTTCACATAGTCTATTATTATACATATTCCCTTTTTCATTTTATTATTCCATCATGGAAATTAGTAGGATGTATCTTCCCCAAAACCATGGGTTCTCTAAGATGACATGTATCTCCTTATTTACCTGAGTATGACTTGTGAGAAGATAAATCAAAAGTTATATCGAGATCTGAGGCACCCAACATAGAAGATAGAACCGTAAATACCATTGTGGGTATGAAAATATAGGATCTATGACCAACCGAGATCCGTAAGGAGGAGTAGGATCACCCGGAGGGGGGTGGCCACATCGGAGGCGTGCTAGAGGATGAGGTGGGGTGGCAACCTTAGAGCAGCATCGGGGGGGGAGGGGAGGTGTATGCATTAGGTGGAAACATCTGGAGAGGAGGGTCAGAGATGAGAGTTTATGGTGGTGGGGTTGCAGTGAGGGGCATCGTCGTGAGGGTAGCATCACGATGGCAGCATCTCGAGGGCAGAGTCACGCAGGCACCATTGCACGGGCACCATCGAGGGAAGAGGGTTAGGGGAGAAGAGAGATCGCGAGGGGCACTGTCGGGGATGGAGAGCTGCAGAGATGTGAGGGAAATTTGAGGGGTTTTCACAGAGAAAAGAAATGACTGATCATCAAACCATAATTTCCGTGGGTTATATGTTAGGTGTGGCTATAAATTAACCTATAGCCACAGACTTATAAAACTATGGCAATAGGTCTGTTTCTATAGGTCATTTTTCAGTAGGGAAACTTGAATTTGTCCTTATATTATGTCTAACAAACACATGAGATGAATGTTAAAATTATATGGGATATATAAATTTTAAATTTTGGTTAATAATATTCATAAACACTTTTTAAATTGCTAGTTTGATAGGTGTTGGTGCACTCAAACATGGTGTTGTGTGAAGCCAAGCTATTGAATTATGAAGAAAAAGAGTACAGTAGAAGCTTGGGGTGTTACATTACTAAAAGTATAGTATATAAAAAATATGTTTAATAGGTTCTAAATTAAGTAACTAATGAATCTAATTTTATTATACATGACATTAAGTAAAAGGTAAAAATGATATTAGAGATAACGTAAGTGTTTCTCATATCACTTTTACTTTTGTGAGATATACTATTTTTTAAAAACTTATTTAATTTTTTGGTGTCCACAATTAACATGAATATATGATATCATTAATCTTATTATATTCATGTAATTCAATGTTACATTCGATGAACATTAATATTATGGGGCATACAGTTCGATAAATTAAAAATTAGAAAGGTAATTCTTACCCAATTTCCATTCTTTGGGTTAAACTTCTACTCCATTGGTAATTTGATGCTATGATTATCTGTGGAATGACTTTTGATTATCTTATTTTTATTTTTTATTTTTTTCTATTGATTTATTCCTAATATAGATAATCAATTCATTTATTTAACTCCCACACATTCTTTTAAAAACACAATTTTAAATCATTATTTTTCAAAATTTAAAAGGAATGTTTTTTGACTTATATGGAATGAGCAGATTTTCATGGTTTCTATTATTCCTTAATTTATTGAGAAATATTTTAAAGGAATAAAAGATTATTTTAAATGAAAATTTTTTCTTTTATAATTGTATATATTTTTAAACAAATATTACCAAATTAAAGTAGTACTTATCTCAATAATTTCTCAATAATTTTATTAAAGCATTTTAATCTACTTAGACAACCTTTATTGGATCTTATTTTTAATTGATGTTAATCTATTATGAAACCATATACCATGTTTTATAGTATATTTCTATGACTATTTTGATAGTTTTTGTGCTATTTTTATTCCATTCTTCCTGTTATATTAGGTGGTTTATGATCATGTTTATTGATTGGGGAAATATATTAAATATTATAGATTGAATCTAAATGTATATGTTAATTATGTTTCACCCATCTCTTGTGGGGAATGCATTCGAAATATTACATGATGTCTGGGGCCTGTTATATCCCCTTGATTCATCGGTAGGTCTCGTGAGATAAAATAGTTTTGGTATTAGCTGATGTTTTACCCGATTATGTATGGTGCCTTGGTAAAAGCCTTGAAAATATTTTCAGGATATCCCAAATTTTTCTTTCCCTCATTATTAGATTAGTTATAGATAATCCATGTAATTATTAGACTACTAGAATATCCATGGTTATGTTTCATTCTTGTGTGTTAAATATATGAAATTATTTCATCGGTTGTTATTCCTTCCATATTATGAACAATATTTTGTTTTAATGGAATGCGTTTTCAGTTATTCACCTTTCATTATTGTTTATATTAATTTATGATAGATTATATTATATTCTTACCCTTATCGATCATTTGAGATCACACTATTCTTGCGTTTTATTTTATTTCTATGATTCCAAGATGTAATCTATGATTGAAATATAAAGATAATCTATGAGAATATGGATGCTTATAGTAGAGTTTCTATATTGAATTCAATTTCAATTTGTGATGTAATACGTAAGTTTGTATATTAAATTCAAAAGCTACTAAAATGTTTGATCCTTTGGGATGCGACTACTGGTACTTAGAACCAATGTAATAATATAAGGCAATGGCTTTGGTCTACTTGGGTTATGGTCTTTACATGAGACCAGGGAGTGGGAAGCTAATATATGAGATCATTGGGATAAGATATTCTCTAATGATCAATCTTTACCTTTAGAAGTCCAACACATGGATGTTTTAATTCAAGGAGAGTATGTTCTGACAACCATGATTTAATCAAAGTTTTGGGCCATTTATTTATTTTTATGTACTTTTTTTAATCTTGGTATACATGTTGTCCAAGCTAGAGAGGCTTTCTTGAGCATCATATTCATGTTCCGAGCCTCGATCTACGAGACTTGGGAAAATAGGTTATGTCACATGTTTAGTGCATGACTAGTAATAACCATGTGACATAACTTTGTAGGGTTCTTAGTCGCCAATAAAAGGACTCATTGTTATCTGAAAACATGTAGAACTGGGAACATGGCTGTGTGATTTGTCTTAGACAATTTTAGAGGAAATTTTCATGGCCTACACAAGGTTACCAAAACCGTGAATGAAGCATGTGCGGGGTCCTCCATGAGAAATTGTTTGGTGCATGGTTGGTGCATAGTTTGGTAAACTGTATCACCAAACCATACACAATTTTAATATGGGTGAAATTACATTATTCCCTTTAAAATTGTTTTAACGTAAAACCAATTTTTATCCTTTTTTCTTGATAAGATGGGCTTCATTTCATCCTCCCTGAAGCTCTCATCAATCTCCATCAAGGCATTGTTGATATCTTCCAAACCAAAACCCCAAATCATGTGTTATTTGAAGCATTTCATATCTATAGGTATTTTATCTAATCTTCTTCTCCCCATTCCGAGTTCTCTTCTGTCTTATTGTGCAATTTTTTTTGAGATCCCAATATTTTTTGGGAGTTGGATTATTTCTTAGATTTCTTTTTGTGTACTTTAAATTTAATGTCGATATTGGATCAGGAGTTATCAACGACACTATGGTGGGTGTTCTAGTTTTCCCCCTAAATGTGATGATGTTTTTATAGCTTTGAAATTGTGCCACACACAGACCATTGTTACATGTTTCCCTAAAATGTGTTATTTCTATTTAAATTCTTACATGCATGTTACTATACCCATGATGATAATTTTAAATTATTTTAAGGATGATAACATTGATCACATCCACCCCTTGGTTGTTCCATCTTGAAAGGGCCCTTTATATTTTGTTGACTATATGACCAAAACACCATCTATGTGGTTATCTTGGATTGTAAATTCAATTTCTCAGTCTTATATACATTGTTAGCTTTCGAATCACCTCCTATGTTCTCATATTATCATTAAATAGAATTTTCATGCCTTGTTTAATTTAATGGATTTTTTATAAATAATGGATTATCTTAAAGATGGTTTTATTTGTTTATGATAATTAAATAGATTAGATAAAAATAATGATAATGGGTAGAAAGGCGACACAAAATGATGCATACGTTCTTATATAGATATTTTGAACTAAGAAATCCATTTTTAAATATTGGGAATAGGGATAAATAGGTTAAGTGTAACACCCTGACCCCATAAGCCAAATGTCAATTCATTATTTTAATAAATTGGAATGATTATAAGGAATCATGTCCTGAAAGACTGATCAGTTTAGCAGTCTTGGAAAATAGATTATATACATGAACGTTACATGATACCTTAGAAAATAAAACACAACATAAATGATCCTTTGAGAATGCCATTAATGCCCTAGCTTAACCCTTATTATCAATCATAATACACTTCTTGTAATACTGGGAAAATAAAACATAAGAAAGGGGTGAGCTCAAACGCTCAGTAAGCATAAGAAATACAGTAGAAGATAACATAAACATTAGGTATGGTGAATAATTTAAAACACATTCCTTTACAAATAATAAACATTAACACTTTATGACAGGAATATGAGATGTGTAAAAAATGCCATAATAAAACATAGTCATGGGTATTCTACTTGTCTAATAACCACGTGAACCATCAATAATATTTTCACAATGAGGGAATGTATAATGCGGGATATTCTGAGACATTTTGCCAAGGTCTCGGCCAAGACCTCTATAAATGATTAAGGCCTCGGCCAAAACCATATATCCAAATTAGGAAAGGCCTTAGTAAATTCTATATCTAATTGTCTCATGATACATATTGATGCACCAAGGAGCTATAGCAGGCTCCAACAATCACTTACTAAGTCCAATATATTCCTCATTTGAAAAGGTTAAAACATAACATAAACATTTGTATTAAAACTAGCATACGAAATGTCAATACTTTAACCCTAAACCATGAATGATATAAAAATAACACATCCATAGTAAAATATATCACGAAACATTCAATACAATATGGAATATTTCTATTATAATAAATCAACCTCGATAAAGAATAATATCTCGTAAAGGACGTTGACATAGTTGAAAATGATTAGTAAAAATCCTTGAGAAAAATATCCCTTTTTAATGAAATCATTTTAAAGTCACATAATTTATAAAGGAAGTAATTTAAAATATAGGTTTGAATAAAAGTGTCTCATACCACTATGAAACTTTTGAACGTAATTGATATTTTAAAATAGTCATGAACAGAAAATTAAATCCTTAAAACCATTTTGAAAACATTGACATTAATGAGAAAGGTTTAGAAGAATAAATATTTTACACAACTAAAATGATGTTTTAGTAAAAAATACCCTTAAAAATAATCCCTTTGAAAACTCTTTTATGAAACATGGACATGGATAATAAATATTTCCCAGTAGATACTTACGTAAAAACCAACTCGGATAAAAAATATTGTGAAATTAACCCTTACCTTGCACTTTTATTTGGTCATGTGTACGTTTAACCTCCTATATAAGGACCATAGTATGTTACTAAATTATAACAGAACTATATTAAATCTTATTATATTATAAATGATTCATTTATGACATTATACTACCCATTTAATAATTATTTCAATGTTAAATTAACATTTCATGTAATAATCGCTTTCTTTATCATACGTGTTTCAACTTATTATTCTTGATCGTATCATTTTGATCATGATTTACATACATCCAAAATATAACACATGATTTATATATCATATATATTTATAATATAAATATGTATAACATATAGATATATGAAATGGAAAACACTGTTTATGGAGATGGTAGGCTGTACGAATACATAATTGTTGTTTTCATTTTCATATCATATTGAATGAAAAGAAGTGAATATGATATATGTAAGTACATTCATATATATATATATTAATTATAATTATTATGTCATATATTACATAGATATTAATGATATATATTTTTATAATCATCATTCAATGGTGAATGTGGAAATGAATCTCATCGCGTCGTGGAGAAGATAATCCATACGTACGTACGAGCAAAAATATAATTATATTGAAGGTGAAATTTTATTTAATTGTATAATAAATAATATTTACCAAATCATTAACATGTTATATTTATTATTTACATCATTTATACACATTATTATACCCATCCAAATAATCAAGTGTTTGAATAACAAACTACACCACAACGTGGAGACAGTAAGCAGTATGTACACATGTATGGTGATTTTGTCATTTATAGGATGGATAGAAAAAAAAATATCATTGTACCATATTTATAATAACATCAGAGTATTTATGAGGCATTGGAGTTACTTTTTGGGAATGGAAACAAGAGAAAAAGAATAACTGGAAGAAAAAAAGAACTTTAAAGAGCATGGTGAGATTATTACCTGTTCTTCGGGAGTTTCCTTTTGAGTTGATGAAATGAGATCTTTAAGATGGATTTCTGATAAAATTAAGGACTCTAGGTTTACTTGAGGGATGTTTGGAGGGAATTTGGGTAGGGTTTGGCCGATCCAAATGGCTTTGGTGGTGTGATTTTGAGATAAGGGGAATTACCAATTTATAAGAGAGGTGAGGGTCACTTTAGAAAAATATTGAAATATTATTTTATAATAAAATAATTTTCGGTTACTAATCGATAAAAAATGATTTATTTAAATTATAAGGTGTTTATGAGTAGAAACCCACTCAAACCATAAGTTTTAGATAGGTTTTGGTCACCATATGAACCTTATCTTTTAGATTTATCTTTTAGTTAAATAGTTTATCTTTTACAGTGTCTTCTTGTATTATTATATTATAGGGTTAATAAACATAATATTAAATTAAAAGGGAACCCCAATTGGTTACTTAATGACATATATATCATTATTTATGTATTTTTATCGAGCCTTAGATTTTTAGGAATATTATATCATTTAATAATTTAGTATTTGTTTTAAAAACCCATTTATGTCTATTTTGTCACTATTTAGTATTTTGTTTTTGTAAAAGTCATCACAAATTTATTACTTCAAAAACGATACATTGAATCAACCCTAACATGTAATATTCATATATAAAATTCATGTATGTCAAAAAAAATCAAAATTCTATTTATTTTAATATTTATAATACCATTTATTTTATTCTTTCATTAAAAAGGTCATTACTACATCATCATTGTGCCATAAATAAATTTAATTATTTAATGTCTAAAAATTATAAATAAAATCCCATGATGTAGGAAATAAGATTATATTTATAATGAGTATTTTTAGTCGAATTTATCTTCTGTATAACTATATATTAAAAATTGTTTAGTTATTAAACATTGAATTTAACACTTTTAACTCTTCTTTAAATAATGTAATAAAAAATGTCCAAATCTAATCCAAGTGGACCAAAAAAGATCATATTTTATTCATAAGTTTTTTTTGTATAATTTCAATTATATAATAGAATTAGGGAATGTGTTAGGATAATTATAATATTATTTTTACCATTAATTATCCTATTTACTTTTAATAATGTTAAATAAAAGTCAAAACAGACTATTCACCAAATATTATTTTCACCTTATTGAACTAAATTTTACTTACTGGTGTAAAGTAAATCTCTCATAGTTTGGAAATTCAGGTCATAGAATCAATAAAATTAGGTTTTATGAAAATTTGGAAATGCTCCAAAAAGGTGGGTAAAAGAAGGTAAAATGTTCAATAAAAAAGTATACATCTAATTTTATTATAAAATGACTCGAATGAAATAAATTGAACAAATATAGGTATTATATATCTATTTTTTACTTGAAATAAATTTAAATATAATAATAAATTATTTAAATAAAAAGTTAGTCTTAAAAAATAACGGAGTGTTTTTCACTATTCATAAAAAACTAGATGTTTTCAGAAAAACAACAAAAAATTCACATTAAGTTGATTTTGATGTTCCAAATTCATAAATTAATTATATTTTTCCAAATTCAATACATTGAAGTTGAGTTTATTTATTTAAAATTAATTACCATTGTCAAAAAAACGGGTTTAAAAAAAATCAAAACTATCAAAAGATTGGCATGTGTTTTTTTCAAATTTATATGTGAAATTACTTATAATGAACTAAATTGTATTAAATAATAAATTTATAATATAATTTTACTTTCAAACCATTAAAATTCATAATTTATCACTATATTTTTTTGGTTAAAAAAGTGATTTTCAATTGAAATTTAGTATTTTTCACTATTCATCAAAATATGAAAGTTATGATAAAAGTACCAAAATTTTATCAAAACTAAATTTTAATGTATTTATTATAAATAAGAATTTAATTCTATTATATTTATTATATAAAAGTGTTAAATATTGGTTTTAAATATGTTTTTCCAATAAATGGTGGTAAAATTTTATTTTTTTTGAAAATACATCTTTTATCTGAAAAAATGAATTTGTTCTTATATTATGATGAGAAACAAATAATATGGATACTAAAATTATATGGAGTGTATAAAATTCAAAATTAAGTTAATACTCATCACAACTAATTTTTGAACGACTAGTATTGTTAGTCATGGTGTGGTCGAAGACAGTGTTGCGTGTAGCGCATGTTTTTGAATTACTTTGAAGAGATCACATAATATGAAATATTGGGGTGTCACATTCTCCCCTCCTTCAATAAACTTCAACCTCACAATTTGAAATTGTTTCTACAAAACGAAAAGGATAAAAATAGAAAAATACCTTTGTGGAAAACCAACATTGGAAATTGGGTTAATAAAATTTAGTCTCAATAAGTGAGAAAGGGGGATGAAAATTTCAGAACCAAATTATGAACTTTATTAAGAGAAAATTCATGGAAATTAGAGACCCATATTAGGAGTGGAAACATAAATATTTATATGGAGTGATTGAGGTCATCAGTCACAAACAAATGTAAAATTGAGGGCCTCAATTCCATCAATCTATAATGATTTAAAATATCATCGGTTCAACAAAACATATGGTATTAGGATAACACATTGTTTTTAAGATCCCTTTCATAAAGTTTAAGAATTAATTTATTTATAGAATAAGAGGAAAAAGTATACCGAGTTTCATCCTTTAACTAATTCCAACCACCAACTCATAATTCACTCCAAAAGATAATAGAATTAAAAAATATACTATTTATCCTTATCGTATAGGGTTTCCAAAAATAGTTAATTTATAATTCACTTGTCAGACATTTTAAAAAAACTACATTAAACAAACTAGGACATCACATAGGCTAGCTGTAGGTGATGCACCCTTGTCACCCTTCGGTTGTGGGTTCACGTCTCGCTGCCTTGTTGGGCACGACGGTTGTCGCCCGACCTCCGGGTTGCCCATTTTATAAAAACACAAAAATAATATTAAAAAATTATTTAACGTTAAAAATAGTATTCAATGTCAAACTTAATCCATTCCAACCCTTAGACTTATACAAAATACTTTTGTCCAAACTCAGAGTCCAAAATTTACAAGGAAGGTAAACACAATGGATATCTTTTTTGCCACATAATAACATGTGAATACATTCATCATGTATTATTTTAAAACACGGTAACACCCTATGTTACCATAAAACCTTATCAATTACATTCATGCTCTCTTATTCCATATAGAATACTACATATATTCCTTATATCCAAATTTTTTGAATATTCCAAAAATGATGGAATAAAAAAACCATTAATCAGTTCGATGGTAGTCAAGAATATCCAATATAATTTATCCAAATCAACTATTTCTTTTTCCAAAATCACTACCTCATTATTAAGAACATATTACAATTTTCCTTTCCTTCAACCATGTATTTTCCAAAAAAATAACATGAAACTGTGTCACTATACTTTGTACCATAAATTCTCAAATCCGTTATTAAATAGTACTGCAGTACAATCATTATATACATTATAATTCTTATAACTTGTACTCAAATGACACAATTCTTTAATAACAACTTAAGAACACAAATCATTTCTCTTTATCTATGGTAGTATCAAAAGTTGAGTATTATCGAATAGCATCATTTGGGGAATACTATGATGACTTGGACATTGATCCGCGTAGTGTCTAACTACTTAAAAATAAATCATTGTACCTTTGACACCTTTTACATACCTTTGTAATCATGTACTTGGTGTCCTTTTTCTTCACACTTATAAGAAACTCTCAAAAACATCAATCATTTACCAAGGTGATTATTTCAACAATTATCACATATGGTAAAAAACTTTTTTCCCCTCTTCCATTTGTCCATATTTCCCTCTCCTACCTTTCTTTTTTCTCTTGCTTCCCTCCAATTTCGTATGACTCAGAGTTTTATTTACTTATCTTATTAGAATATGATACTATTTATTCATATGATACAAATACGTGGGAGAATAATCCCATTTTAAATGTTGGCTTAATAAAATGAATGATTCAATCCATCTTACTCTTTGGATCATGCGTATTCCTAGAGTTCTCATTCCTTCTACTGGGCGCCATTTCTAAACAATGGCATACACTAGGTTTGTTTATGAATCACAATGTATAATTACAAACTTGTAAAATACCTAACTTAAATGGAAATGTTTATGGATATAGTGAATAATAATAAAATAATTTCTTTGAGGAATTATTTACTTATAAATACTATATAATGTTTTGTAAAGAAAATGTGAATTATCCTAAGCATATCCCCCGGGAGTGTCGTAACCAATAATGTAGTAAGGCCCGTTTCGTGTACCAAGATACCCCAAGTCAAGCATAAAACTCGATGTCAGAGATTCCACTCCTAGGTACATCTGTTCCAGAGCCGCCACTACCTTATCATATCCAGATAGGGATGTATTTCTTAGAAAATACACAAAATCTCTACATTACCAAAATTTTAGGATGTTCTTCTATACTAATCCTCAATTTCAATCTTAGGGAAATGTTTTCTAATAAAAGTTTATCTAAATCTAGTTTCCAAAGTTATTGCTAAACATCCCCTAATACAAACTGTAACACCCCAACCCCAGAAGCCCTTAGTTGGTGCATTATTTTAATACACTGGCATGATTACAAGGAATCAAGTCCCGAAAGACCAATTAGTTTATCAATATTGGAACATAGATTACATACATGAATGTTACATTGCACATTAGAAAATAAAACACAACATAAATGATCCTTTGATAATTCCATTAATATTCTAGCTTAACCCTGCTTATCAATCATAATACAGTTCATTGTATCATGGGGAAATAAAACATAATAAAGGGGTGAGCTCAAATGCTCATTAAGGGTCAGAAATACAATCGAAGATAACATGAACATTAGACATGGTGAATAATTTAAAACACATTCCTTTACAAATATTAAACATGAACACTTTATGGAAGGAATATGAGATGAGTAAATAATTCCATAATAAAATATATCCATGGGTATTCTACTATTTGAATAACCACATGAACCATCAATAATATTTTCATAATGAGAGAATGTATATTGTGGGACATTCCAAAACAATTTCTCAAGGCCTCGACCAAGACATCTAAAAATGATTAAAGCCTCAACCAAAACCATATATGAAAATTTGTAAAGGCCCCGTCCAATTTCACATCTAATTGTCTCATGAGACCTATCGATGCACCGAGGACCTATAGTGGGCTCCACCCATCACTTACTATGTCCAATACATTTTTCATATGAAAAGTTTGAAACATAAAATAAACATTCATATTAAAACTAGAATACAAAATGTCAATAATTTAACCATAAACCATGAATATTATAAACATAACACATCCACCGTCAAATATATCACAAAACCTTCAATAAAATATGGAATATTTGTATCAAAATAAATCAACATCAATCAAGAATAATATCCCGTAAAGGATGTAGATATTTTTGAAAATGACCAGTAAACCTCTTTGATGGAAATAACCTTTTTTTCATGAAATCATTTAAAAGTTACATAATTTATAAATGAAGTAATTTAAATGATAGTTTTGAATCGAAGTGTCCCAGACCACTTTGAAACTTTTGAAAGGAATTTACATTTCAAAACATTCTTGTCCATATAAATAAATCCCTAAAACCATTTTGAAAACATGGACATTAATGTTAAAGTTCTAGAAGAATAAATCATTAAAACATTTAAAATGATGTTTTATTAAAAAATACCCTTAAATAGAATCCCATTGAAAAATCATTTATGAAACATGGACATGGATAATAAACATTTCCTAGTAGATACTTACGTAAAAACAACCATAGATAATAAAGAGATTTTTATGTTAACCCTTACCTTGCACTTTCATTTGGACGAAGGTACGTTTAACCTCCTTTATAATGACCACAGTTTGTTATTAAATTTTTTTGGAACCATATTCATATTTATTAAATCATACATGAATCATTTATGACATTATACTACCCATTTAATTATTATTTCAATGTTAAATTAACATTTTAGTTAATAATCGCTTTCTTTATCATATGTGTTTCAACTAGTTATTATTAATCATATCATTTAGATCATGAATTAAATAATTCAGGAATATGAGACATGATGTAAGAACCATTTTTTGGAAAGGTATTTTTTTGTTTTGTTTTGGGTTGAACCATTTGTTTTTTGGGCTTTAAAATGCTTCCTGAAAGTGTGAAAGGCCTTGGCGGTGTTCCGGTGGCTCAGGGCATGAAAGAAAGGAAATTTGAGAAAGGCAGGCCAGGGTGCATAACCTACGCACGACAGGGAAAACTGTGCGGCCTGCCCAGGCTAAACCGTGTGACCCCTCCTCCTCTGGAAAGTGGCATGTGCATGGTTTTCGGATGGTTTTCCAAACTGTTCAGATAAACTATGCGACCACTTAACATTGGGAAACATTACAAGTTTCCCACTCCAGGATTTTAAACCCCAACTCTGTATTTCCCCTCATTTCCTCCCTCTCCACCCTAAGCATTAACCAAATCACCCAAAGGCTCTAAGAGACTGATCTCCCTCGTTTCTATGGCATTTTTGGTGTAGTTAGTTGCGGATCGAAGCTTCGGGTATGGATAATCCCATCCTTGTTTCTCTTTTTGGTTTAGGGTTTGTATCTTCTCTCCCTCTCATTCTGAATCTATAAAACCAAAAATTTTGGTTGAGTTTTAGTTTGAAGCTCCAAAGATTGGTTGGATCGAGGTCTAAGGACTCGATTGAGAGTGTTTTCAACCACAGTTTCAAGGTACGTGGTCTACAAGTGATATCCAATAGTTATTTGGGAATTTGTGCATGATTATTTGTGTTCTCATTTCCACTTGGTTATGTCTTCAATAACTTTGGCATGTTTGGTAATAATGGTGTTTAAAATGGAAAATGGGAACCCTCACGATCCCCGTGGGATGTTTTGGGACTGTGTTGACCTAATTATGGCCATCCATGGGATGTGCCGGATTTTCCTGGGTTTCAGGATTTTTATTAAACTAGTGGCCTTGTTGTAGTAAATTTTAGATCCCTTTATGAACATGTTGGCATAATTGGTTGAACTTGGAATAGACGTTAGGTGATGCATCTAGATAGGGCGATAACATAGGGGTTATTTGAAATGGAATTAATGGTTGATTCATGAAAATAATGAACGGGTTAAATGGGTTAATGTGTAAACTGATTTAAGACAATAACATGTTAGGTTATAGATCTAATGTTCAATGATTATTGAGGTAGAAAAAGAACATGGGAATTGAGTAAATGGTTAAATGATGTGAAATGGTAATGAGTTAATGGTTTAAGGCATGATGTGGATTCCCATGTGGGTTGTTGTGAATAGTGTTTACCGAAGGGCAATGGTTTGGATGGTTGATGGTTACTTATATAAGAGCATGTGCACATGGCTTCGTAGCGTGGGTTATGACATTAGGATCTATGCACATGGGTTGAGCTAAGACTATGGTTCTAAACTCCACCATAAATGCATGGGTTAGGAAAGAGGACTGAGGGTCTATTCTCATAACGGTTGCATCCACCCGGACGGAGGCTTAGAGGAGAGGTTATGGATGCTATGAGGGGGTTAGTCCTAGTGACATAGGATAACGATGTGTTTACCCTCTTGCGTGTGATTGTTGGCCTTAGACCCATGTAATATAATGAATGTGTTTAACCCATGGAAATGTGACGAAATGGTATGCGATGATAATTGGTAATAAATGAATGGTAATGGAATGGAAATGGCTTTAACTATGAACTAGTTAATGGAACATTAATTAATTACCTGTCAATTATCATTCATATTCCTTTTTCACACACTACCTATTCATACTAGATATTTTGTAGACACCGTTGGTGGTGGCCTACTGAGTAGTACTAACACCCTGCTCGGGCTGCCGTTTGGAACCCGAAAAGACTTCATGTTTGCAAGTCATGAGAAGGGAAAAGGACCTTTCTAGATAGTGAGTGGACATGGGTAGCAGTTGGTGGAGGATCTGGACATGGAGTCGGGACCATTTTGGGGATTTTGGTTGTTGTCTTTATTTGGGGCTTTTGTTCACTCTTTCACTTATAGTATAACATGGAATATTTATTGTTGGAAATGATTGTTATGCATGTTTTGTGTTTATTGCTTATTGTTTACCCTATTTGGTTTATTTATGTTGTGGATTACTCTGATCAAAATGGGGTTTAGTCTCCCCACATGACTACGTAGACCCCTGCTGGTAGTCGGCAGCCTTCGGTGTACGGGGAGGTGATCTTAAGTTCATGTAACCACCCGGCTCAGAGCACCAGTTTAGTGGCTTCTAGGTCGGGGATGTTACAAAGTGGTATCATTGGAGGTCTTTCTTCTCCTTCTCTAAGGTCTTGTTATTTGGGATTGGTATCCAAGGGTTAAGATTTGTCGGGCCTTGGTAATGTGCTCTTGATTAGGAGCAGCTAACCCAGGTATGGGGAAAACGCAAGCCACCCTCAGTGTTATATGTTTTTCTTGGTTGTGTGATGTTACATTTGATGATATTTCACCATTGGGTGATGCACATGTGGTTTGATGTGACTATTTTATGATGTTTGGCTCGTGGACGTAACGGCATGCGGATTTTCATTCATGTATCATTGTAGGCACCTAGGGAGATAGGTGACATGCATTTTGTTATGCACATGGATGAGGAGGGTGTGTGAGGCAGGACATTAGGGTGTATCGTGCATTTCATTAAATCAAGAAATGATGAGATGAGTGAATCAACACAAGTGAGTAAGGATGAATGTATGGTAATTGATGTTTAATGGAGTAAAATATTTTGAAAGAAATTGGAAAATGTTATTGGGTTGTTATATGAAATGGGTTGTTGTAGCTAGTAAAGAGCTGTTGGTGGAGTCATGAAAGTTTATGTTATTCGTTCTAAAGTCTCATGCTTGCCATTGTAGATAAATGCCACCATGACATCAGTTACCAGTTGGGAAATAGGAGGATGTTGCTGAGAACACTCCTCCAGTAGAGGAGCAAAAAAATTTGGTGATCAATAAACATATAGAAGACCAGTTCTATGATAACTTGGCTTACCTTATGAAGTAGATGGATCGAGACCCAGGGAGGGTTGCACCGAGTATGTCTGAGCTGACCAGGGAGTTCCAGTTTCAACACCCTCCGACCTTCACTGGAGAGGGTGGGCCAGAAGAAGTGGAGTTCTGGTTAGAGTGTGTCCATACGATACTCGACAATTTGAATACCCATATTGAAAAGTGAGTGAAGTTGGCCGCTTATATGTTGGGAGTCCAGGCTAGGCGTTTGTGGGGCATTCAGGATCAAATTGAGCAGGCTAAGGGAATGTCGTGGAAGGTTTTTCAAGAAAAGTTTCTGGAGGATTTCTACCTAGAGACTTTGAGATCGGAGCAGGCTGCAGTGTTTATGATCCTGACTGAGGTATCTCTATTGGTGATGGACTCTTCTAGCCTCTTCACTAAGTTGAGACTCATTGTCCAAGTGTTAGTAGGGGATGAGGTAGAAGTAGCAAATTATTTCTAGGATGGGCTGAGACATGAGATCAGGTTTCAAGTAACCATCTTCCACCTGAAGAGGTTCACAGAGGTAGTAGATCATGCACTGATCTCGAAAGGAAACCTATAGGGATCTTCGGGTAGTGGGCTTGTGGTGTTAGTGGGACAGATGAGCGGTGCAGGTACTGAAGGTCGAAAGAGACACCATGAGAGCTCACAGGAAGGTGGAAGTGTTAAAAGTGGATGGAAGAGACGGCCAGCCTCTCAGAGTGGGAACCAAGTGTTTTTTTATCAGTGTGGAAGGCTGAGGAATATGCGTGGTCAGTGTCCTTGACCTCCAGTTGAGTGCCATGCGTGCGAAAGGATGGGGCATGTGCAGAGATTCTGGATGAATCCTCGGCAGGCGGGTGAGCCTGATGGTGAAATGTAGGGGCCTGGTACGGGAAGGGGATCAGTTTCCCCATATCAGGGAGGCAGTTGAAGCACCATGGGCCATACTGGAAGGGGCGGTGGACATGGAAATCGAGGGCAGGATCACTCACACCAGCAGGGCAGTACAGTGCAGGGCGTTCAGGTTGGGGCCCAAGGTAGAGGGTCAGGTTATCTTCAGGAAGATCAGTTTGTGCCTAGTGGTGGCGAGGCTGGACAGTCTACTGTTCGAGGTATGATCCTTATGGATTCTACTTTTCCAAGTGAGTTTTTTGGAAACAGGTGCCACACACTCTTTTATCTCTTCTCAACTTGTGGTAGTTTTGGGTTTACCTGTGGAGAGGGTGTGTGGAGTTATGTTAACTGATACCCCATTGGGAGTGCGGGTTGAGGATATTAAGCATTGCAAGGGGTGTGCCTTGGAAGTCAGTGGGTATCATTTTTTATGTGATTTTCTAGTTCTCAAGATGTCAGGGTTTGACCACATCTTGGGAATGGATTGGTTGGTTTTGTATCTGGCACATATAGACTGCTATCGTCGTAGATTATCATTCAGGTCGCTTGTGGGTGACGCTTATGTCCACTGTGGAGAATGGGATGTTCGAGCAGGGCATGCATTACCATTTGGTTAGTGGTTAAATTGACTCACGGCTGGAGTGGTATGTCTTATGATTGATGAAAATGAAAGAGGATAATAGTATGTCTTTCCTCACGTGGTGGATCGGTTTTAGGATGTGTTCCCTAAGGATTTTTTGGGGTTACCACCCGAGAGGGATGTCGAGTTCATGATCGAGTTTCTACCAAGATCAGAGCCAGTATCAATTCCACCATACTGAATGTCACTGGTAGAACTTCAAGAAATGAAGGTTTATCTTGATTATTTGGAGCGTAAGGGGTTTATCTGACCTAGTACGTCTCCTTGGGGATCTCCTGTGATTTTTTCAATGAAGGATTATGGGTTGTTGAGGATGTGTGTTGACTATCGAATGTTAAATCAGATGAAAATGTAGAATCAGTACCCTCTTCCTAGAATTCATGACTAGTTTGATCAGTTTAGGGGTGAATAGGTGGTTTCTATGATTGATCTGAGGTCGGGTTATCACTAGTTGAGGTTGAGGTCTCCCGACATACCACAGACAGCTTTCCAGAGTCGGTACGGGTTGTTTGAGTTTGTGGTAATGACTTTCGTCTTGACCAATGAACCAACGGTGTTTATGGATTTAATGAACTAGATCTTTCATCCCTATCTAGATTAGTTTGTGGTTGTTTTTTTGATGATATCTTAGTATACTCGAGAACCCATGACGATCATTCCCAACATCTTGACATCATCTTGGGTATGCTAAGAGAGCACTGGCTATACACCAAGCTATCGAAGTGTAAATTATGGATAGGTGAGTTTCATTTTCTAGGTCACATCATCTCGGAGGTAGGTGTGTCATTGGATATAGAGAAATTGCAGGCATTTGTATCTTGGGAGCAGCCCAAGAGTGTTTTTGATGTTCATAGTTTTCTGGGTTTGGTCAGGTATTACCAAAGGTTCATTCAAGATTTCTCTCGCTTGGCAGCACCACTCTCAGGCTTGACCAAGAAATCAATCAGGTTCAAGTGGTCATAGGCTTGTGATAATTCCTTCCAAGAGTTGAAGAAGCGGTTGACGACCGCACCTATCCTAATTTTTCCTCAGCCGGGTAAGAAGCACATCGTGTTTTGTGATGCATCCATAATCAGACATGGGGCAGTGTTGATTCAGGGTGAGCTGGTTGTGGAATATGGGTCAAGGAAGTTGATACCCCATGAGTAGAACTATCCCACTCACGATCTTGAGTTAATTGCAGTGTTGTACGCCTTGAAGTGCTGGAGGCACTATCTGTTTGGAGAACGATTTACTGTGTTCACTGACCATAAGAGATTAAAGTACATCTCTTCACAGCGGGATCAGAATCTTCGGCAGTGAATATGGGTTCAGTTTCTCCAATCTTTTGACATTGAGTTGGTGTACATGCCATGAAAGGGAAATAGTGTTGCTGGTTCTTTGATTAGGAAGGTTCAAGATCAAATGGTTCAGGAGTCCAGTATCCAGTGGAAGTTGATGGCTTTGTTTGCAGAAATGCACCTAGA
This sequence comes from Viscum album, assembly GCA_963277665.1. Taxonomy (NCBI): domain Eukaryota; kingdom Viridiplantae; phylum Streptophyta; class Magnoliopsida; order Santalales; family Viscaceae; genus Viscum; species Viscum album. Next base: position 481,920,622 of record OY728141.1, read on the forward strand.
GGTGCAGGAGGAGAGTGGTCAGGTCACTCCTGCTTCTTCAACCATGGAGTCGATGCCTTTGAGTCGAGTTAAATAAGGTCATCTTGATGACCCTGAGTTTTTGAACATGAAGGAAATGAATAAAGGTGGGGAGCTACCTTCTGGATGGGCCGCCGATGTGGATGGTGTTGTTTGTGTTCATGATCGTGTGGTTGTGCCAAAGTGTGTGCGATAAGAGTTGATGTGTGAGTTCCATGCATCAGAGTGGGCAGTGCATCCTAGTTTGACCAAGATGTACTGTGATCTCTGTAGGTAGTTTTGGTGGCCTGGAATGAAGAAGGAAGTTGTGGGATTTGTGGCACGGTGTCTTACTTGTCAGTAGGTGAAGGCCGGCCATCAACGCCCATGTTTTTTTTGCATCCATTGCACATCCCAGAATGGAAGTGGGATGATATGACAATGGATTTTTTCGTGGTTATTCTGAGGACACCATGAAAGAATGATTCAATATGGGTGGTTTTGGATAAGTTAACGAAAGTGGCACATATCTTACCGATTCAGGATACCTTTACAGTCGACCAGTTGGGTGAGATGTATGTCCGGGAGATAGTGCAGTTTCATGGGGTTCTGCAGACCATAGTTTCGGACCGAGACCCACGTTCTACATCACGTTTCTAGAAATGATTGCAGAAATATCTTGGTACGTAGGTGTTTTTGAGTATGTATTTCCACCCACAGACGTACAGGCAGTCGGAACGTACGATCCAAGTGTTGGAAGCCATGTTAAGATCTTGTGTCTTGGACATTGGTGGTTCTTGGGAGTGGAACCTATCGTTAGTTGATTTTTCCTACATCAACAGTTTTCAGGCTAAGATTCAGATGGCACCGTCTAAGGTGATTTATGGGAGACCATGTAGATCTCAATTGTGTTGGCCAGAGGCCGGTGATTCTGAGTTGTTGGGGCTATGTCTCATGTAGGAGAATTCAGAGATAGTTATGTTGATCAAGAAGTGAATCGATATGGCTCAGAGTAGGCAGATGTCGTATGATGATTTGAGGCATAGACCTCATGAGTTTGGGGTGGGTGATAAAGTGTTCTTTCGGGTGTCACCAAGGTTGGGTCACCAACGGATATGAAAGTAGGGTAAGTGGGTGCCTAGGTATGTGGGACCTTTTGAGATTGTGGAGAAGATCGGGCCAGTGGCTTACCGATTGTCTCTTCCACAATGGTATGGTGGGATGCATGATGTGTTTAATGTGTCGTAGCATCGATGGTATCACCCTGACCCATCTCACATGGATTATGTTGAGGATTTGGATCTTGATGCTGAATCATCCTTTGAGGAGCATCCGGTCCTTGTGGTGGATAGTAGTGAAATGTTCTTGCAAGGAATGGTTGTCCCATTAGTGCGAGTACTTTGGAAGCATGGGAAAGTTCAGGAATAAACTTGGGAGTTAGAATAGGATATGCGGTCTCAGTGGCCCTAACTCTTCTCTCTAGTGGATCAATGAAGCGTGGTAACTCGGCTCGAGGATGAGCTGTTATAAGGTGGAGAGGTTGTATGATCCCAGTTTTTGTAAAGGTATGTTTCTATTGTCTTTTGGGTTGAACCTTTTGTTTTTGGGCTAGTAAAATTCTTCCTGGAAATGTGAGAGGCCTTGGTGGTGTTCCAGGGGCTCTGGGCATGGAAGAATGGAAATCTGGGCAAGACAGGCCAGGGCGCATGGCTTATGCATGACCAGGTAAACTGTGTAGCCTGCCCAGGCTAAACTTGTAACACCCCGACCCCATCTACCCGGAGTCAGTGCATTACTTCGTAACATTGGCATGATCACGAAAGATCAAGTCTTGAAAGACCGATTAGTTTAGTAGCCTTAGAAACACTAGATACATTCATAAATATTACATTACATCATAAAGTGAAAAACTACAATAACAAAGTCTCCATAGTCCACACTCATATCCTCTTCTGACTATCCCTGCAGTTCATTCATAAAATACTTCTTCACATCCTAGAAAATATTAAAACATTGAAAGGGGTGAGCTCAGATGCTCAGTAAGGATAACAATATTGCAGAAACTTTCATAAGAAAACATAAGCATTTAAGGCAATGTATAACTAAAACAAAAGACTTATTAAACTTGAAATTAAGCATAATATGGAAAAAGTAAAATAAAATAATGACATTACTTACTAACATGGATATTCTACTAGACGAATAATCACATGAAATATCAATAACCACTTTCATAATGAGGTAATGTATAATTCCAGACATTCTGAAACATTTTGTCAAGGCCTCGGCCAAGATGTCTAAAATGATTAAGGCCTCGGCCAAAACCATAAATCAAATTGGGAAAGGGCCTCGGCCAATTCAACGTCTAGTTGTCTCATGAGACCTACCGATGCATCAAGGAGCTATAGTGGGCTCCACCCGTCACTTATAAAGTCCAATACATTCCTCATATGAATAGGTTTAAACATAACATAAATATTCGTATTAAAACTTGCATACGAAATGTCAACAATTTCTCCATAAACTATGGATGGTATAAAAATAACACATCCACAGTCAAATATTTCACAAAATGTTCAATGGATGTTTTGTATCATAAATCAATTTCAATTAAACTTAAAACCCATCAAAGGATGTTGACATGGATGAAATCAAAGCTATTTGAGAGAAATATCTCTCTTTTTTGAAATCATTTAAAAGACCCATAATTATAAAATAATACATTTACTTTGAAAATATTCTTATAAGTTTTTAAGGGAAACTTCGACGAAGTTATAATGGCGGAAAATAGCTGCACCCACCGTATATGTTAAAAAAACATTCTTACCTTAAATTTTTCAAAAAGGTCAAAAAGTACATTGTTTGGAAAACGACGGTAAGATTCCTTTCAAAAACGTATAAGGGTATAAATGACTTTAACCCATTTTCCATTAAATAGTAATTTTTTTTTGAAATACATTTTTAAGAAACATGGATGTGGATGATAACGAGGTCCCTGTAGATAATTATGTAAAAACAACCTTGGATAATGAAGAGGTTGTGAAGTAAACCCTTACCTTCCGTCCTGTCCTGACTCGACCGTTCTTTAACCTCCTGAATAATAAACTAGAGTTAATTTATATTTACTTAAGAACCTTTTTCATGTTCATTATTCCTTTTATATCCCTTATTACCATGTTATGAACATTTTGTAATTATTTAAGTTTATAACGGTCATTTTGTCGATCTTAGGTACTTGAGTCAAAAATAACATTCTTATAATTACAAGTTGTTCATGTGGTGATATATCCATTATATCCAGAATTATATTCATGATATAGATATCATATATCTCATATATATCCAGTATATACTTGCAATTATAATATTCCATAACGTTTAGAGGTAAGAAATGAAATGCACCGTTCATGGAGACGGTAAGCCGTACGTACGCATGAACGCTACTTTCATTTCTATTTCATATTTAATGAAATCATTATGATATAAAGGTATATTATAATTCCAGTATGACATAATATATAATATCATTTACTTCATTATTTATACATCCCACATATGGCATTAACGATTCACATCACTTTGAGGGGGTGGTAGTCTGCACTTCCTAAAATGAAATTATCGCGTTTACCCATAATGGAAATCATAAAGTATGCTATAAATGAGAAATACAGAAGCATAAGTAAAACATAAACATATTATATATCCTATATAAATATAGTGACATCTTAATGGACACCTTTGAAGGTGTTATATGAGTGTTGAATAATCATCGTTTCGTGAGGCAGAAATTCACCATCCACAGAAACCGTATGTTCTTTAACCATTAGATGTAGTTCTGTGTAAGTGTAGCTCGAATCCTTCATATAAAAACATCCTAGTATATTGAGGATACTGGTGTTGTTACAAAAGAAATGAATAAAAAGAGTTTAGGGGGTTGGGGAAGAAAAATAAAATAAAACAACATTAGATAAGACATTACCTCAAAATTGGGTAACTCTTTTTGATTTGAGCCAAAGGCTTCCTTGGGAAGCATTCTGCCCAAAGTGAGGCTTCTAGGAGTAATAGGGGGAAGTTGGGAGAGTATTTTGGCAGAGCTTGGCCGATCCAAATGGCTTGAAAGTGTGAATGAGGTGCTAGAGTTGGGGGCCTTTTATAAGTGGAGAGGAGGGGCACTCTTGGAATGTAATGAAATATTACTTTATTAAACAATTCTTTTCGGATTCTAAAGGTCCCACACATATATAATTCGTGGATAAGGTGATAAGGGTTCGAACTCTACCCATCAAATATTCTTTGGACAAGTGTAAGCCTTGGATTGTACATTATCTTTTCATTTTATTAAAATCGTTAAATAATGAGGTCATCGCTGTATCATAATGATGTCATAAATAATTTAATTTATTTAATGTCTAAAAATTATAAAAAAAATACTATGATTTAGGAAATCTATTTAGCTTTCCAATGAATATTTATAGTCAAAAATATGACTTGTATAACCCCATGTAAAAATTGTTTTAGTAAAACATTTCATATTTGTGTCATTTTATACTTTAACATTAAATAAAAGGTATTTATGTCATTTTCTAACTAAAGTGGCTCCATGAGGGCCCCAAGTTGACCCATGGATTGTCTTGGTCGGCCATGGAACATCCAATGACGGTAGGACATGTTTCAAGATCATCTCATATTATTAAAACATTATTTTTACCTTAAACTACACTAATTACCTCTAATCGCGATTAAGAACTTAAAAGTTACTATTCACCAAAAATTATTTTAATCTCATTGAACCACATTTTACTTATTAATGACAACCATGTATGTCTAATTTTTGAAAATCAAATCATAGCAGTGGTAATATTTCATTTAAACGAAAATCTGTTATTTAACTACCACTTAGTGGTTTCACTATTCATCAAAAATTGAAGTTTTTCAGAACAATGCCAAAATTTCACCCTAAGCTATAATTGATATTCCGAATTTAAAAAATGATGTCTATTTTACAAAATTCCAAACATATAAGTTTCATTAATTAATTTTATAATTAATTCCCGCTGTCACAACAAATATCGTGTTTTTAAGAAACAATTTATATCAAAAGATTGGCAATTGTTTATGTCCAATTTCAATGTTAAATTAATTCTAATGACCACCTTTGGATAAAATGGTAAAAATATATTCTAATTATACTTTAAAACCACTAAATAGTATAATTTATCACTATAAATTATTTTGATTAAAAAAGTTGTTTTTAAGTATTTTTCACTGTTCATAAAAAATTAGAAGTTCTCAGAAAAATACCAAAAATTCAACATAGGCTAATTTCGATATTATGAATCCAAAAATGAAGTCCATTTTGATATATAAAATTTCTATAATTTTAAAAAGTGGTTATTACTATACATAATGGCTACTTTGATTAGTCGCGGTGTTTTAGAACTCGAAGTTGCGTAAAATGCAAGCTATTGCATTATTGAATTAAAAGCGTATTGTGGAAGCTCGGGGGGTTACATTCTCTCCCCCTTCAATAAATTGTGTTCTCGCAATTTGAAATTTTTCTTCGAAAATAAAAGGTTGAAAATAGAAAAACCATTGTGGAAAACCCACATCAAAAATAAGATTAATAAAATTTCGCCTTAATAAGAGGGAAAGGGAAATGAAGAAGTCACCACCCAATTATGATCTCGATTAGGAGAACATTGGTGGCAATTAGAGACATATAATTGGAGGAGAAATGTAAATATTTGTAGGGAGTGATTGAGGTCATCAATCACAATCAACTGTCAAATTAAGGGCCTCAAAGCCTTCAATCTATGTTGATTTAAAATATCATCAGTTCAACAAGACATAAGGTTGTAGGATAACACATTTTTTTGTTTTAATATCCCTTTACTAAAGTTTAAGAATTAATTTATTCATTTAATAAGAGATAGGTATATATATATTTATGCTTGACAATTAGAGTTTCAGCCTTCAACTCATCTTTCACTCAAAAAGATAATAGAACTCAAAAATATTATACTTATCCTAATTGTATAAGGTTCCAAATGTTAACACATACCATTTAGATTAGTAAAATTATTTTCTAATAACCAGGGACTTCCTGTAGGCTAGTGGTAGGAAATAAAGGTTTGTCGCACTATAGTTGTGGGTTCGATTCCTGTAGCTTTGTCCGACGTGACGGGTTATGACCCACCCTGCAGGTTGTCCTTTTCCTAAAACAATAGTATTATAATATTCCAAAAATAATCTTCATAAATTTTTTAACCTTAAACAATACTATCCAAAGATCAACTTAATCCACTCCAACCTTTATAGTTATCCAAAATACCTCTGTTCAGACTTTCTCTAAAAGGTCTCTTAATTCCAAAATCAATTTATCAGATTCCCCAAACAAAGTAAAGTTTCTTTTATTGTCACATACTAAAAATATGATTACCTTCATCATATTAAAACATTACTGAAACAACACGTACTACAGTACAATCCTTATATATATATCACATTATTCTAATAACCAGAATATAATCCATGAGTCCAAAAGCACCAATACATTAATTATTCCGCTTCAACTTTAGTAACAGCATAAGATTGTCCTTGATCCCTTGGCCTTTTCTGAGGTATGTTTCCCTGACGCTTAGGACATTCATTTGCATAATTCTCCATTTCCCTACAATTGTAGCATTCAACATTGATAGCCTCTTTCTTTCCCTTGCAATCACGCGCCTGGTGACCTTTTTCTCCACATTTATAACAAACCCCCATTCCTTTTAGGCAAGTACTAGGGTGATTCTTCCCACAATTATCACATAATGGAAAATCCTTCTTTCCCTTTTTCCCTTTATCTGTCTCTTGTTCCACCGTTCTCTTCTTCTCTTGCTTTACTTTGTTGTCATAAGACATAGAGAATTCCTTTTTTGTCTTGATAGCACATGACACAATATCTTCGTATGTTAAGAAAGATTGTGATACTAAAGCTCTACGGAGAAATGGTTTTAACCCATTAAAGAAACGATCAATATTACCTATTGGGTTACGTATATAATCTGCAGCATACCTCTCCAACCTTGTAAAGTTGGCCTCATACTTTGCGACATTCTCATCCTCCTTTTGTCTCAGACTCAGAAATTGCCTTTCCATATCTGCTCGATGGTCATGAGAAAAGTATTTTTATAAGAAAAGCTCTTTGAACTCCCTCCATTCCATATTCGATATGTCATCATCTTCCTTTGTATTCTGAATCAATGACCACCATTGATCGGCATCTCCAGTGAGGCGGTAAACTGCCATGATAACCTTCTCCCTTTCGCTACTCCCCAAGGTGTGAAATATTTTCTCTAAGGAGTTTATCCATTGCTCAGCTACTAATGGATTTGTAACCCCATTAAATGTTGGTGGTTGTTGTCTCATGAAGCGGTCTAACATTGATCCTCCACGTTGCGGATCAGGGTGCTCCATACGAGTAAGGTTATTATTCATAACCTGAGTGAGTTGTCCCAGTATGGTAATAAGTTGATCAGGACCAGTTGTATCTCCAGATCCACAATATTTATCTTGAGCAGGAGGGAAATCCCTACACGGAGGGCATGCAATGATACGGTTTCCATTACTTCCACTAGGCACCATTTCTAAACAATGGAATAAACTAGATTAGTTTATGAATTAAAATACATAATTCCATATTTGTAAAACACTTTACATAAATTGAACTAATTATAGATAAAATCTATAATTATAAAAATGTTTTCTTTGGGGAAGTATATACTCATAACCCTTCATAGTGGTTTGTAAAGAAAATTGGAATTATCCTAAGCAAATACCCCGGGAGTGTCGTAACCAAGAGTGCAGCAAGGCCCGTTGTCGTGCCCCAGTTCTCATTCGAGTCTAGCTCAAAGCAGTGTTTTCGGGTTTTACCCCTAGGTACATCTGTGCCAGATCCACCTCTACCTGCTCGTATCCAGATAGGGATGTATTTCTCGGAAAACTCACAAAATCTCTACAATACCAAAATTTTAGGAAGTTCTTCTATACTAATCCTCAAAGTTCATCTTCGGTCTACGTTCTCTAATCAATGTTTGTCTAAATCTAGCTTCCAAGGTTTGTACTAATCATCCTTTGATACCAACTGTAACACCCCGACCCCAGCTACCTGAAGTCGGTGCATTACATCGTAACATTGGCATGATCACGAAAGATCATGTCTCGAAAGACCGATTAGTTTAGTAGCCTTGGAAACACTAGATACATTCATAAATATTACATTACATCATAAAGTGAAAAACTAAAATAACAAAGTCTCCATAGTCCACACTCATATCCTCTTCTGACTATCCCTACAGTTAATTCATAAAATACTTCTTCACATACTAGAAAATATTAAAACATTGAAAGGGGTGAGCTCAGATGCTCAGTAAGGATAACAATATAGCGGAAACATTCATAAGAAAACATAAGCATTTAAGGCAATGTATAACTAAAACAAAAGCCTTATTAAACTTGAACTTCAGCATAATATGGAAAAAGTAAAATAAAATAATGCCATTACTTACTCAAATGTATATTCTACTAGACAAATAATCACATGAAATATCAATAACCACTTTCATAATGAGGGAATGTATAATTCCACACATTCTGAAACATTTTGTCAAGGCCTCGGCCAAGACGTCTAAAATGATTAAGGCCTCGGCCAAAACCATAAATCAAATTGGGAAAGGGCCTCGGCCAATTCCATGACTAGTTGTCTCATGAGACCTATGGATGCATCGAGGAGCTATAGTGGGCTCCACCCGTCACTTATAAAGTCCAATACATTCCTCATATGAATAGGTTTAATCATAACATAAATATTCGTATTAAAACTAGCATACGAAATGTCAACAATTTCTCCATAAACTATGGATGGTATAAAAATAACACAACCACAGTCAAATATTTCACAAAATATTCAATGGAAGTTTTTTATCATAAATCAATTTCAATTAAACTTAAAACCCATCAAAGGATGTTGACATGGATGAAATCAAAGCTATTTGAGAGAAATATCTCTCCTTTTTTGAAATCATTTAAAAGTCACATAATTATAAAATAATACATTTACTTTGAAAATATTCTTATAAGTTTGTAAGGGAAGCTTCGACGATGTTATAATGGCAGAAAATAGCCGCACCCACCATATAAGTTAAAAAAACATTCTTACCTTAAATTTGTCAAAAAGGTCAAAAAGTACATTGTTTGGAAAATGACGGTAAGATTCCTTTCAAAAACGTATAAGGGTATAAATGACATTAACCCATTTTACATTTAATAGTAAAAATGTTTTGAAAGGCATTTTTAAGAAACATGGATGTGGGTGATAACGAGGTCCCAGTAGATAATTATGTATAAACAACCTTGGATAATGAAGAGGTTGTGAAGTAAACCCTTACCTTGCGTCCTGTCCTGACTCAACCATTCTTTAACCTCCTGAATAATAAACTAGAGTTAATTTCTATTTACTTAACAACCTTTTTCATGTTCATTATTCCTTTTATATCCCTTATTACCATGTTATGAACATTATGTAATTATTTAAGTTTATAACGGCCATTTTGTCGATCTTAGGTACTTGAGTCAAAAATAACATTCTTTTAATTACAAGTTGTTCATGTGGTGATATATCCATTATATACAGAATTATATTCATAATATAGATATCATATATCTCATATATATCCAGTATATACAGGCATTTATAATATTCCATAACGTTTAGAGATAAGAAATGAAATGCACCGTTCATGGAGACGGTAAGTCGTACGTACGCATGAACGCTACTTTCATTTCTATTTCATATTTAATGAAATCATAATGATATAAAGGTATATTATAATTCCATTATAACATCATATATAATATCATTTACTCCATCCTTTATACATCCCACATATGGCATTAACGATTCACATCACTTTGAGGGGGCGGTAGTCTGCACTTCTTAAAATGAAATTATCACGTTTACCCATAATGGAAATCATAAAGTTTTCCATAAATGAGAAATACAGAATCATAAGTAAAACATAAACATATTATATATCCTATATAAATATTGTGACATCTTAATGGCCACCTTTGAAGGTGTTATATGAGTGTTGAACAATCATCGTTTTGTGAGGCAGAAATTCGCCATCCACAGAAACCGTATGTTCTTTAACCATTAGATGTAGGTGTGTGTAAGTGTAGCTCGAATCCTTCTTATAACAACATCCTAGTATAATGAGGATACTGTTGTTGTTACAAAAGAAATTAATAAAAAGAGGTTAGGGTGTTGGAGAAGAAAAATAAAACAAAACAACATTAGAGAAGACATTACCTCAAAATCGGGTAACTCTTTTTGATTTGAGACAAAAGATTCCTTGGGAAGAGTTCTTCCCAAAGTGAGGCTTCTAGGAGTAAGAGGGGAAGTTGGGAGAATATTTGGCAGAGTTTGGCCGATCCAAATGGCTTTAAAGTGTGAATGAGGTGGTAGAGGTGGGGGCCTTTTATAAGTGGAGAGGAGGGTCACTCTTGGAAAGTAATGAAATATTACTTTATTATACAATGATTTTCGGATTATAAAGGTCCCACACTTATATAATTCGTGTCTAAGGTGATAAGGTTTCGAACTCTACCAATCCAATAGTCTTTGGACAAGTGTAAGCCTTGGATTGTACATTATCTTTTCATTTTATTAAAATCATTAAATAATGAGGTCATCGCTGCATCATAATGATGTCATAAATAATTTAATTTATTTAATGTCTAAAAATTATAAAAAAATACTATGATGTTGGAAATATTTTTAGATTTCAAATGACTATTTATAGTCAAAAATATGACTTGTATAATCCCATGTAAAAATTGTTGTAGTAAAACATTTCATGTTTGTGTCATTTTTTACTTTAACATTAAATAAAAGGTATTTATGTCATTTTCTAACTAAAGTGGCTCCATGGGGTCCCCAAGTTGACCCATGGATTGTCTTGGTCGGCCATGGCACATCCAATGAGGGTAGGACATGTGTCAAACTCATCTCATATTATTAGAACATTATTTTTACCTTAAACTACACTAATTACCTCTAATCGTGATTAAGAACTTAAAAGTTATTATTCACCAAAAATTATTTTAATCTCATTGAACCACAATTTACTTCTTAATGACAACCATGTATGCAGGATTTTTGAAAATCAAATCACAGTAGTGGTAATACTTCATTTAAATGAAAAATCAGTTATTTAACTACCACTTAGTGGTTTCACTATTCATCAAAAATTGATGTTTTTCAGAAAAATGCCAAAATTTCACCCTAAGCTATAATTGATATTCCAAATTCAAAAATTATGTCTATTCTACAAAATTCCAAACATATAAGTTTCATTAATTAATTTTATAATTAATTTCTGCTGTCACAACAAATAGCGTGTTTTTAAGAAACAATTTATATCAAAAGATTGGCAATTGTTTATGTCCAATTTCAATGTTAAATTAATTATAATGACCACCAGTGGATAAAATGGTAAAAATATATTCTAATTATCCTTTAAAACCAATAAATAGTATAATTTATCACTATAAATTATTTTTATTAAAACATTTGTTTTTAAGTATTTTTCACTATTCATAAAAAATTAGAAGGTCTCAGAAAAATACCAAAAATTCAACATAGGCTAATTTCGATATTACGAATCCAAAAATGATGTCCATTTTGAAATATAAAATTTTTATAATTTTAAAAAGTGGTTATTACTATTCATAACGGCTTCTTTGGTTAGTCGCGGTGTTTTAGAACTCGATGTTGCGTACAATGCAAGCTATTGCATTATTGAATTAAAAGCGTATTGTGGAAGCTCGAGGTGTTACAAAACTGTGTGACCCCTCTTCCTCCGAGCAGTGGAATACACATGGTTTGTTCATGGTTTTCCAAATCGTGCTGAAAAACCGTGTGACCACTTAAAGTTGGGAAAAAATACAAGTTTTCCACTCCAGGCTTTTAAACCCAAACTCGGGATTTCCTCGCATTTCCTCCCTCTCCATCCTAGGCACATACCAAATTGCCCAAAGGCTCAAAGAGACTGATCTCCCTCGTTTCTAAGGTGTTTTTGGCATCATTGGTTGTGGATCCAAGCTTTGGGTAAGTCTAATCACATCCTTGTTTCTCTTTTTCGTTTAATGTTTATATCTTCTCTCCCTCCCATTCCAAAGCAATAAAACCCTAACTTTTGGGTGAGTTTTTGGTTGAAGCTCCATTGTTTGGTTGGATCGGGGTCTAAGGACTCGATTGGGAGTGAGTTCAACCTCGTTTTCGAGGTAGGTGACCTAAAAGTGATATCCCATATTTATTTGGGAATTGTTTCATGATTAGTTGTGTTCTTGTTTCCACTTGGATATGTTTTGAATAACCTTGGCATATTTCCTAATAACGGGGTTTAAAATGGAAAATGGGAACCCTCACGATCACCATGGGATGTGTTGGGATTGTCTTGACATAATTAGGGCCATCCATGGGATGTGCCGGCTTTTCTCGGGTTTCAGGATTGTTATTAAACAATTGTCCTTGTTGTAGTAAATTGTAGAGCCCTTGTTGAACATGTTGGCATGATTGGTTGAACCTGGAATAGAAGTTAGGTGATGCACCAAGACATGGCAATAACCTAGGGGTTATTTGAAATGGAATAAATAGTTGATTCATGAAAATGATTAACGTGTTAAATGGGTTAATGTGTAAAATTATTTAAGACCATAATAGGATAGGTTATGGGTCTAATGTTCAATGATTAGTGAGATAAGAATAACACATGGGAATTGGGTAAATGGTTAAATTATGTGAAATGGTAATTTGTTAATGGGTTAAGGCATGATGTGGATTCCCATGTGGGTTTCTGTGAATAGTGTTTTCTGAAGGGAAATGGTTTGGATGGTTGATGGTTACTTATATATAAGAATGTGCACATGGATTCATAGAGTGGGGTATGGCATGAGGATCTACGCCCACGGGTTGAGCTAAGACTGAGGTTCCAAAATCCACCCTAAATGCATGGGTTAGGAAAGGGGACTAATGGTCTATTCTCTTAATGGTTGCATCCACCTGGACTCAGGATTCGAGTTGAGGTTGTGGTTTTTATTAGGGGGTTAGTCCTAGTGATATATGACAACGATGTGTTTACCCCCCTTGCGTGAGATTTTTGGCCTTAGACCCATGTAACAAAATGAATGTGTTTAACACATAGAAATGTGATGAAATGGTAGGCGTAGATAATTGGAAATAAATGAATGATAATGGAATGGAAATGGATTTGTCTATGAACTTGTTAATGGAACCTTAATTAATTACATGGAAATTATCATTCATATTCCTTTTCCATGGACTACATGTTTATAATGGATATTTTGTAGACACCGTTGGTGGTGGCCTATTGAGTTGTACTCACACCCTGCTCGGTCTTCCGTTGGGTACCTGAGCAGACATCATGTTTGCATGTCAGGAGAAGGGAAAAGGTCCTTTCTATATAGTGTGTGTATATGGGTAGCACTTGGTGGAGGATCCGGACTTGGAGTCGGGACCATTTTGGTGAATTTTTTTGTTGCCTTTATTTGGGGCTTTTGTTCACTCTTTAACTTGTAGTATAACATGGAATATTTATTGTTGGAAATGATTGTTATTATTTTTTTTTGTTTATTGGTTATTTTTTCTACTATTTGGTTTATTTCTGTTGTGGATTATTGGGATTAAAAGGGGGTATAGTCTCCCCACTTGACTCTGTAGGCCACCGCTACTAGTCAGCAACCTTTGGCGTATGAGGAGGCGCGCTTAAGTTCATGTAACCACCCGACTCAGAGCACCAGTTTAGTGGCTTCTGGGTCTAGTATGTTACAAATGATATATATCATATATATTTAGAATATAAATATGTATAATTGATAGATATAATAAATGTAAAATACCATTTATGGAGACTGTAGGCCGTACGTACGCATAAACGTTGTTTCTATTTTCATATCGTATTGAATTGAAGTAAGTGAATAAGATATATATAAGTACATACATATACATAAATATCTATTAAGTAGAATTATTATTTCATATATTAAATACTTATTAATAATATATATTTTAATAATCATCATTGAATGGTGAATTTGGATATGAATCTCATCGCGTCGTGGAGACGGTAATCCGTACGTACGCATGAGCGACAATATCGTTATATTGATGGTGAAATCGTATGTAATTGGATGGTATATCCTATATAATGAATCATTAACATGTTATATTTATTATTTACATCATTTATATGCATTATTATTCCCATCCAAAAAATTAAGTGTTTGAATAACAAACTATACCACGACCTGGAGACGGTAAGCCATACATACACACATATGGTGACTTTGTAATTTATAGGATGGATAGAATAATGAATAAAGTTGTACCATATTTATAATAACATAAAATTATATAGTAGTTATTGGTGTTATTATTATGTTATGGAAGCTACAATTAAAGAGGAAGTGAAATAAGAAAAGAACTTGAAAGATGGTGGTGAAATTATTACCTCTTCTTCAGGTGTTTCCATTTGAGTTGATCAAAAGGGATCCATAGGATTGATTTATGATTAAAGTAAGGACTCTAGTTTAATTTGAGTGATGTTGAGAGGATATTTGGGCAGGTTTTTCCCGAGATAAATGGGGTAGTTTTGGGTGATTATATAGAAGGGAAAGTATCGGTTTATAAGAGAGGTGAGGGTCACTTTAGGAAAACCATGAAATATAACTTTATAATAAAAACATTTTTGGGATATAATTGCTCAAAATGATTTATATCTAGGATAAGGTGGGTATAGGTTTAAAAACACTAAACTAATGGGTTTTATATAGGATTAGGGCAATATATTAACCTTGTATTTTAGATTTAACTCTTAGTTAAATAGTTTAACTTTTATATTGTCTTCTTGTATTCTTATATTTTAGGTATAATAAATATACAATAAAATACCAAGATAACCCCCAATGGTTCATTAATGACATATATATTATTATTTAAGTGCTTTTTCTAAACCGTAGATATTTAGAAATATTATATCATTTAATAATATAGTATTTGTTTTAAAAACTCAATAATATCAATTTTGACACTATTTAGTATTTGGTTTTTTTGAAAGTCATCACAACTTGATTACTGTGAACAAGATACATTGAATCAACTATAACATACCATATAAACCTAAAAATTATTGTATGTCATAAAAACTTTGAAATTATACATATTTTAATATATATAATACAATTTATTTGATTGATTCATTAATAAGGTAATTATTGCATCATCATTGTGCCATAAATAAATTTAATTATATAATGTCTAAAAATTATAAACAAAATACCATGATGTAGGAAATAATATTATATTTAAAATGAATATATATAGTCAAATTTATCTTATGCGTAACCCTACATTAAAAATGGTTTAGTTATTAATCATTGAATTTAGCACTTTTAACTATTCATTAAATAAAATAATAATAAATGTCCAAATCTAATCCAAGTGAACCAAGAAGGATCATATTTTATTAATATGTTTTTATTTGGTCTAATTGCACTTATCCAATAGAATTAAGACATGTGTTAGGGTAATTATAATATCATTTTTACACTTAATTACCCAATTTACTTTTAAACGTGATAAATAAAATTCAAAAGTTACTATTCACAAAAAATCATTTTCAGCATTTTGAACCACATTTTATCTACTAGAGTAAACCGTGTCTCTCAGATTTTTGAAATTAAACTTACAGAAGCAGCGACATTCTGTTTTATGCAAATTCGCAAATGCTCTTAAAAGGTGGGTAAAAGACTGTAAAAAGTTCAATAAAAATTTCGACATCTAATTTTTTTAAAAAATGAATCCAAGTAATTATATTTAACTTATATAGGTATTATATGTCGATTTTAAATTAAAATAATTTTAAATAAAAAATAATTATTTTAATAAAAAGTCGGTTTTAAACAATAACACAGTGTTTTTCACTATTCATCAAAAATTGGATGTTTTCAAAAAAATACCAAAAATTCATCTTAAGATAATTTTGTTATTCTAAATTCAAAAATTAATTATATTTAACCAAAAGCAAAAGAGATAAGTTTCATTAATTAATTTAAAATTAATTTCCTTCGTCAAAACCAAAAAAACGGGTTTTTTAAAAGTAAAAACTACTGAACGATTGTCATGTGTTTATGTCAAATTTAAATGTGAAATTAATTATAATGACCTAAATTTTATGAAAAGATAAAAATATAATATAATTATACTTTCAAACAATTCATATTAATAATTTATCAATTTAAATTATTTCAATAAAAAAAGTTTTTTTGAATTAAAATTTAGTATTTTTCACTATTCACCAAATTAAGAAAGTTATCAAAAAAGTACCAAATATTTATCCAAACTGAATTTATTATGCCTTGATTCTAAATAAGAATTTAATTTCATTTAATTTATTATATAAAATTGTCAAATATTGGTTTTAAAAAGGGTTTTCCATCAAATGGCGGTAAAATTCTATTTTTTTTGAAAAATACTTCTTTTATCTGAAAAAATGAATTTGTTCTCATATTATGTCTAAGAAACAAATAATATTGATTATAAAGTAATATAGAGTATATAAAATTCATAATTCAGTTAATAATATTCATAACCATTTCTTGAACGGCTTATTTGGTAAGTTGTGGTGCGCTCGAACTCGATGTTGCGTGTAGTGCAAGTTATTGAATTAATTTGAAGAGAAGATATACTATGAAATATTGGGGTGTTACATTAGGTTATGATCTATCATTATATTATTATTATTTTCCCATTTTTTTGGAATGATGGTTGAATTATTTTTTGAGCACGCGGTTTCACTCTCCCTTACATCTGGTGTTTAGAATGACGTATCTCCCCAATATAATGTTAGCTGGGTGATGGGAATAACGTTCCATGTAATTATGTTTAGGGTATTGGGCATGATGTTTCATCCCACCGTTATCAGTTTTTGTGTGTGATGTCTCAAATTCACCATGAGATTCAGAGAACATACCCTCAGTTTAAGCATTTAGCTCGTTGGATAGGTTATGGAATCTTGAGTTATGCCCATGTTCCAGCCAACACTTACTATTCAGGTATATTATTAATTACATCCTCATGTTATTTTTTGATATAAGCATATAAAATATATAAATATACTATATATGTATATTAATACTATATATATATTTTTACTGACCAAACTCTCATTCCATGCTCGACCGATGTAGGAAAATCTATTAGGTGTCTTGTATGAACCTGAGAAAAATGGTGTTATTTATTAAGTATTTCTTATTATTCTAATTTCATAAAAATTTCTATTTCCTTGTAAACTATATGGATTAATTCTGGATACCATTTATAGTGTCCAACAAGGATTTTATCTCTCATCCTACATGGGCCACATTTGGTACCAATGTATATTGCTTGTATATAGGTATGGATAAGGGAAAGTGCAATACAACGTATTCCTTGTCTGGAAACATACATATAAATTCTTTGGAAGCCAATCATTATTGGAATGAACATGTTCCAGATATACACATTATTGGAACCTTAACAAAGACCCACTATATAGTTGAAATACGATTTTTCTACTTTGATTTCCCTATTAGTTCTCTTCATACAACCACTTTTTATGCGTGAATATTTTCCACCCATCTATCTAAACACCATTGTATGAATGGGAGAACTCCCATCAATCATGTTATACTCCATAATCAACAACCATTTTATGACCTTATAAAAAAATTTCAAACTAAAAATATTTAATTACACCCTTATAAAATATTGAAGTCCATTTGCAAACCTCTACACCTTAGTGATCTCATCCCCCCCCCCATGAACATCAATTAAAACAATAATATTGGTGTCCCATCATCTAGAAAAATATATATATAATCAAAATTGAAAAAAACACCAATCATCACTATATCATTCATTAAATGAAAATAATTTAGATAATGTGATGAAATTTTACATTATAAATGAAATAATAAAATTTATATCACTAGTCAAATTAAAAATTACTAGTTTACTAACAAACCCCTTTACCTATTTAAGTGTCCATAATCACTTATATCATAATAAAACATCCAGAAATTTTGAAATATGTCTATTTTATTCAACAAAATATGACACTTGAAACACAAATTTTAAGAAACATAAAAATTATATTTCTTTAAATTTAGTCTCTTTGATAACTTGTCACACATGAAACCCCAATTATAATGGAATCGTGAAATAGAATACCATTACAATATATCTGTTCAATTGGTGGGTATGAAAATTAAAGACTAAATAATGAATATTATCATTACTTCACATATATAAAATAAATTTAGATGATATATATATATATATATTATAAATAAAATAATCATCATTTCAAAGATTTCTTCTAAACTGTATCTTTCTAAAAAACACTTTAGTTACACTTTGGGCACATAATTTTAATTAATTTTTACCCATCATTGAAATTTTATTTAGAAAATTTTAATTATTCATAATTTTTTTATAAAAAATATATTAGGATTGTTTTTAAATATTTTTCTGGAAAAGTTTCATTTTTGAATAAATAGTGAAAATATTAATTTTTATTAAAAATTGCATATTTTTTGAAATAATTTATAATAATAAGTTTTTATTTTAAATTGAGTTTAAAGTAAAATCATTTCAATTATATTATAACTTTATATATTTTGGTAAATTTATTCAATTTAATATGGAGTTTTGATATTAATACCTTTTATACTTATAAGAATTTTCTCTTTGGAAACCTTCATTTTCATCGTGTATATGTGTATAATTTTAAATTGGATTCCTCTACTTATTTGAATTGAATTTGAAAAAAATGATTCCCTATTTTTAATAAAAATAATTTATATTATATAATAATTTCTACTTAATTTTTGAATATAATGAATAGTGAAAATATTATCAATTAATTACCGCAGTAAATGTAAAAACAGATTTATCAGGGGTAAAACTAAGAAGATAATGGTTATAAATAACATTAAACATATAAAAAACCCATTTAAAGGAAATATATCTACCTTATATCCTATATTGTTTTCCAATGAAAAATTTTGGTGTCTTTTGGTAGGTTTATAACATGGGTGTAATTGATTAATTCCAAAAAATTCATGTGTGTCCTCTCACCCACTTAAACAGTGTGACCCCTGACATACTATATTCCCAAATAAAAAGAAATTTTTTATAAAATAACCAAAATAAATAACTTCCTTAATCTCCTACCGATATCCTATATCCATTTTTTGGATCAAAAAGTCATCCATGGATGTATGTTGGGGAAAACCTAAAGAAGTTGTCCAAACAAGATGTAACATTCTTAAACGAGTGTTTGTATTTTGATTCATCTTCAAAATCATTAAAATATTAATAAAACATTATTATTAAATATCATTACTATCTTATATATAAAAAGATGTTATTATGTTAAATTAATGACATGTATCCATATTCTCTTCCCTCAAATGGGTAATAGAACTATAGACTGTGTGTACAACAAACTACCACCTCGTGAACCAATTTTTTTCCATCAACCCTTTTAAAGGATAGATATAATGATATATTTTTCACACGAATATTATATATATGATATTATTTTAATTTTTAATTTTAATATCACATATAAATTATTAGGTTTCATTCCTTTTAAAATGAGATAACATCGCTCGTGTGTACCGAAGACTACCGGCTCACAAAACGATGTGATTTTTTATTCAATTACGCTTTAAATGAAAGGTATTAAGGATGTATTCAGTGAATATATGTGATATATATGAATTTTTTTTATTTTATAAAATTAATATATCTATAAATTCCATATGATTTTACCTTTTAATTAAATAGTAATGTTTCTTGTGTGTGAAAACGTCCCATGATATCCACGATGTAATGTGATCCATTCTACATCTTCAAATTTAATTAATGATTCTAGAAATGTATCAAATGAATGAAAATTATATCTATAAAACTAATAACATTATGGATATAATGGAACTATATATTTTCTGTAAAAACTATAACATTCATGATAAAACACACTTATGAAAACAAGGAAGTTAACTCCCAAAATGGTAAAAATAATTAAATATAATTAACAAATGGGATAAAAGTTTTTGTAAAGGGTTAATATTTGATATTATAAATATTAATATAGTTCAATTAAAAATTAATAACATTCTAAAAATCATTATAAATATTTTTAAATCATTATTAATCCCAACGAAGTGTGTGGTAAGGTACATTGTCTTAATTTCTCTTCATTGAGGTGCATTGTAATGTTATGGACCTAATTAATTTTTAATAGTGTATATACTACCCATTTATCATGAAATATATTTAATAATTCATAATTAATGATATTTTAATTTTAAATTGAATTATTTTATTTAAATGGATTTTAATAGAAAATTATAATGAGGAAACTAATTTTATAACTCAATTTTTTCATTGGATTATATTACTTCTTAACTGTCTTTAACATTATAAGACATAGTTTGTAAGTAAATATTAAAATTTTATATTTTATTTCCAATTTTTAGGTGGATTTATAATTTTTACACATAATTTTTTCATTAATTAATTGTTACTTTAATGTTATTATCTTTGTAGTGGTTTATTTCATATTCTCATGACACTGAGATTATAATAATTTGAATTTTTATTGAAGGATATTATTTTATCATTGCATAATAAGAAACATGAATTTTATTATCACCAGTTTATTCACATTGATATCAAGTAATAGTTCAATATTACTCTCTTAGGTACCTAAAATGTTTGAGAAAATATTTTTAGTAATATATGACATCATTTATCTCTTTGTTTGAAAATAAGTTTTCTTCCAAAACAACATTTCATAAAAACAATTTCAAAATATTTTTTAACATTAAAAAATGATTCATTAATGAATTCTTTACACATTTTTTATGTTTTAAATTATTATGAATGTAATAATCATTTCATTTAATAGTAAACGCTCATTTTCATTTTATCATAAAATTAAAAGGATTTCTTTTGACAAATACAATATGAAGGGAATTCCTTTATTCCAGGACCAAAAATTGTTTTTAATATTCTGTTATACATTTCAATGGATATATTCATTGAAAATTAATTTCAAAAAAATTTGGGGAATTTTAGTTTTAAAAATATTTTCAAAATGAAAAGGTTGTATTCCTTATGAATGTTTTAAATGACATTATTTTGAAATTTCTATTCATAATCGATGTCAAGCATTTATTGTAATCATGATATACTAGGAATATTTTTTTTTGATAACATCCATATTAATTCTCTTGATGGTTTATGATATGTTTGAATAGGGAAAGTATTGAATTCTATTTCTTGACTAATTTTTTTAATCAATAACTTTTCCTCTAAATAAAAAATTTCTTATTTTCATTAGATATTACATTTTCCCTAAATATACCTATTTTTTATCATCAATATACTTATTAATTAAATGTAATATCATTTAAACATTTTTTACTTTTAATGTTATATTATTGAATGGTGAAATTATTTTTAATCTATATTCCTTACTCAATGGGGATATTTATTAGTAAGGCATATTTTTCATTAATTAAATTGATCATTCAATTTTCAAGGAATTTTTTGGACATATAGATACTAGTGGGGCCAAGTTATAGATTTATCCATAATTCATGGGTTGTATGAAGTGATTAAATAATATTAATTTACTCGTGAAATCTTCCACTTTACATAACTCTTACTCAGTATTTGAGAAAACATTTATTTTATTTCCTTTACAAGGAATCTAAAAAGTGTAAAAAGAATTATTTTAGTGGATATGTTAGAAAGTGTAATGATATTGTAAGAAAATAATCATTTTTTAATATTCATTTTCAAATGTAATATGGGTATCATGTGAGTATCTACTTTACAAGGACTATTAAACTAATCGGTCCATTGGGATGTGATTCCTGGTGTCTTATGCTAATGTAATAAAGAATACACTATTTCTTTGTAACTCCGGTTATGTTCATTATATTTGGTACTAGTTGAAGTTTAATAGAAACATATGGAATTATATTTAGGAAAATGGTTATTGTAGATCATAAAATTATAACAGAAATTTAGGGTATGTATAGAAAAAATTAAAAAGTTTTAGAATAATCGTGATTATGTGGTTTTTCTTATTAATACACCCTTGTTTACATATCACAAGTGTATTTAGTTCTGATACATATGTACCTAGGGGTAATAAATCATAAAAAGGATTTTATGTCTTGACTCATTAATTACATGGTACAAGAAAATGGGCCTTACTACACAACTATTTTTATTCTCCACCATGACATGCTTTGAATATTTCACATTTTCTGTACAGAAAATTATGATGTATGTGAATAAATGATGAAAATGGATCACCTCAAATAAAAAAAATGTATAAGATATTATAAAAAATGATTTATTAAATATATATCATATAAATGATTATATAGTTTTCCTTCTTGGATTATTGTTCATCGAACTATGATTTTCTGAGTCAATGGATGGAACCCAAAAGAATCATGATAACATTTAATGTGATGGGAAATTTGGTGATAAAGAAAAATGAAATGGGGTGATTACTAAAGGGAAAGATATTTTTATTTTTATAATCATTTATCTGGAAATATGATTAACGACCTATACCTTAAATAACTCCTGGACCCACCAATGAAGAGAAAAATGGAGTTCAATAAGATATTGAGTGGTAGTGGCTATGTAGTAAAGAATGAACTTTTTTTATTCTTTTTAGAAATGTGAAAAGTGAAACACATAATGATGTCTCAAATGAATGGGAAACTATTTTATATGTGGAAAATAATTGAAAAATTAAATGAATTTCTAAGAAATATTTATGAATATGGTTGATGGAAAAAAATCAATCCTAGGGATTCGTTTATAGTTTTTTGTCTTAAATGTTGAGAACCTTGTCAATTTTTCATTTAATTCCTTCATATAATGGTTAAACCCTATACATAATAAGGACATATATTGAAGTAAAATTGATGAAGTAATTAGGTATTTGGATTCAATAATTAAATTCATGAATTATTTTCACTAGTGGATGTTTTCTTATAAGAATCACGAAACATCTAAGGATTGTTTTAAATTTTGGAATCATATATGTCTTAATTAACTTAAGAATTATGGATATTATCTTGAAATTATGAGTTTAAGGTATATCATAGGTTCCTTTTCTTAAATAAACCATATGAAAATTTTTGTGGTAGTAATGTAAAACGATTAAGGGTATTTTTGGAAATCATTTTTGGGAAGACAACCTATTGCTTTAGTATGTGAAAATGTTATATTAAGAACAACACACATACATTTTTTTGGAATTAAGATTAATGTTATTGGTAACAGTTATGGTTTATGATATCTAATATGTTTTAGTAATTATGATTCATAATAAATTTGGAACATTATAGGAATTATTCTAATATGGTTTTATAAAAAAACAACCAACATAAAATGTGACAAACCATCTCATCTAGAAATGCCAAAGATCTTCAACCCACAACTAACTAATGATAAGGTTTTAGTACCTACCACTAGATTACATGATTCCATAGTTAATGTATTTGTTTCTTTTATTCTAATGATATAATGAATAAATATTAATGATAAATAAATGGTGTTATTGTTGAGGTTTGATGATTATTTCATTATATAGGATATCTTATACTAACAAAAGTTTTTATGGAAAATATTTTGAAATAAGGGGGAAATTTTTTAAATATTTAATGGATCTTATGATATTTTAGAAGTAAATTTTATTCCTTCAGGAATAAAAAATTCATTTTTGGACACTTATTTACAAGATTAATTGATAAAGTGGGAATTTATCGAAGCACATCCAAAGTATGAAATTTTTCTTATGAAATAATAAGATATCTGTATGTATATTTCCTTATATTTTTAGAAAGTAAAATAATTCCTCAACTTTATGAAAAATATCTTGAACCAAAAATGGTATCTTATTACCTTCATATCCAATTAAACATTAATTTAAATCATCATAGTTTTAGGTTTTTCATGTCTTTATCATTCCATTTAATATTCACTTTTGTGTGATTAATGGATTCTATCACTTTGTACAATTATTTACAAGTTTATACCATGTTCATATAATCATGTTCCACCAATTTTCTCTATATTGATCCTAATTATGATTCAATACATTTGACCTTTTTAGTTTTGTTTCTCTCTTATTATGTGGATGTTTTATTTTCCCTTTTTAGGAAGCGAGAATCCAATAAAGAAATTTTCAAATATTAAACACTAGATTTCATAGATAAGGATTAAATTTCACGGTTCAAATTTATTTAAGGTAGAGATAATGTAAGACCCAAAAATACTAAATAAAAAAAGTTTATTAAATAGTCTATGCAACACACAACAAATTATATAACCAGCCCTGAAAAATATTTCATTAAATTTATTCTATTTAATAGAATATGACCCACACAACCCCGAGTCTAAATGAATCCTAAAATAGAATATCGTTATAACAAAGCAGTTAAATTGGTGTTATGAAAAGTACATATATAATTATGATATTATATGGTTTAAAAATTTATAAAATATAATAACACATATATATATATATAATAATAATTATTTTAAATAAAAAGAAATGTTTCTTGAAAAAATTATATTTTTTAAGAAATGTTTTGTCATGCTTTGGACACAAAATGTTTAATTAATTTTTACAATTTATATAAAATTTCATTTTAAAAAATAATCTAATTTCCGAAATTATCAAATCAAAATTTTAATATGGTTAGTTTTAATTTTTTTCTTAGAAACATCATATTTTTATGAGTAGTGTAAATAATAATTTTTTTTAAAAAATTCATTATTTTAAATTAATTTTAAACATTACATTATATTTATTTTTTTAAAAGAAAACTATTTAAATTATAAACAAATTTACTAATTTATGTCCTTAGAATCAATTAAATTTTGACATTTTATTATAAAACCATTTATACTTTTCAGAAATTTCTTTTTAGAAACATTATTTTCATCATGTGTGTGGGTATAATTTTAAATTATATTATTCAAAATTGGTGAATTAAATTTGTAAATATTGATTCCATATTATGAATAAGAATAATTTTTATTATCTAATATGTTTAATTTTTTTCATTATTAATAGTTAGAATAGAAAAATTATTTATTGTGGTTGAGGAAACAATTAGAATAATTGGGGTTTAAACTAAACATATATGGATTATAAATTATCAATAACTTCTCTAAACTCAATTTTATGGCCATATAATGACCTTATAACCAATATGGTCTGCTAATGAACCATTTTTTAGACTTTAATAATGATAAAAACGTAGTTTTAATTGATTATTTTCCAGAACTCCTTATGTGTCCTATCTCGCACTTATAAAAGGACACTCTCTCTCCTTCCCTCTTAAAAAATTAATATATTCTTGGATTAATCATTACCTTACCAAATAACTTCCTTAATAACATATAAATATCATAGATCCATTGGTTTGATCATAAATCCATTATAGGAATGCTTTTGGGGAAAACCTAAATAAGTTGACCAAATAAGTGGTAACATTCATAAATATTGGTTTTTATTTTATTTCATCATCCACTACATTATAATTTTATTAAAAAAAATTTATGAAATAACCTCAGAATCATAAATATACTTATTTTTTATTATGTTAATGAATTTACCGATATCTATCTCCCACTCCGTCAGATGGGAAATGAAGTTCTCGATCGTGTTTGAGGAAAACAACTGCCTATCAAATTGATAAAATTTGTCTTCCATCGCCACCTTTTAGAGTAAGATGTAATGATTTATTTAACACATGTATAAGATATTTAAGATATAATTATACTTATTTTATTAATATAACATACACGTTTATTATTTAATTTTATTTAAAATATGATAATGTCGCTCGCATGTACGCTAGACAAACGCCTTGCGAAGCGATCGAATTTGTTTTCACTTATGATTTACGTGGAAGGTAAGAAGGATAATTTCTTGGAATAGATTAGGTATATGTAAAATTATAATGAGTATAAAAATTATATATATCAAATAATTCTATAACCTTTCACCCATTAAGTATGTGATTATTACACTTGTCCGTACATGCGACCTACTGTCTCCAAGAAGTGATGTGAACCTTTATCTTCGTTTGAATTTAATTAATTTTTATAAAGAAGTTTCTAATAAAGAAAAATTATATTTATAAAATTGTTATAACTCGTAATATTTTGTGACTATATTATATGCAAATGAATTAGAACATTCGTGACAAAACATGCATGAGAAAATTATACAATTAACAACAAAAACAATAAAATATTGAAATATTATTAACAAAAGAGTTGTAAACTATTATTATTAGATAATATATGATATTTAAAATATTGATATTCTTGTATTATATATTTATAAAATATTAAAACCATTATATATGAGATTAAATCGTTTTCAACCAAAATGAATCGTGAGTTAAGGGACTTCATCTCAATTTCACATCATTGGGGGATATTGTGATGTTATGCACTTAGGTTTTTTCATATAATGTATATAATAAGAATTATTATTGTAATTTCAAAAAAAATTATAATTAATGTTATTTTATTTTTTAATTTCAAATATATTATATAAGGTCATATTAATTGAAAATTACTAAGTGGTAATGAATTTAATTTCTCAATTTCAGTTCATTGTGTTGTATTACTTCAGCATTGTATTTGACATTCTTTGATTAGGGGTGTAAATAATTTTGACTATATTTTATTTTATTTTAAAATTATTATAAGGATTTAAATTTAATACACATATTATATTCATATATTAATTCTGACTTCAGCATTAAGATCTTTCTAAGGGTTTATTTCATAATCTCATTTTAATCAGGATTTTTCATTCTTGAATTTAATTTAAAGGAAATTATTTAATCATTATCTTATCAAACTATTTAACTTTTTATCCTATATTTATTCACTATTCTTTCATTTAATATTACCATATTCCACTCATTGTTACATAAAATTATTGATAATGTTTTTAATAAAATACGGCATCATCTCTACGTTTAGTCTAAAATAATTTTTCCTCCAAAATGATGTTTTATTATGATTTATCAAAAATGTTTTTAACATTATCCAAATGATTTATTAAATATATTTTTATCCATTTTTTAATTTGTATAATAATTTTTTAAAAGAAAAATCATATCATCTTTTCAACAATTCCAATTTTTTATTTTATGTAAAAAGTGAAAAGAATATTTTTTCATCATGTACTTCATGAATAGGATTTCCAAAATTCAGGAAAAGTAAATATTTTAAAGAATTATTTTTATGTTTAAAAGTTTATTTTCAATGATAATTATTTACAAAATAGTTTGTGAACTTTTAGTGATAAAATAATTTTTAATGTGAAAATTAATTTTTTTTATTGAAGTGTTTTCAATAATAATTTTATGGTATTTATATTCATTAATGACATAAAACCATTATTTTTCTCAATACCTACATGATATATGTTATATTCAAACCATACTTATAGTTTATCTAGATGTTTTATTATAATTTTGATACGAGAATGTATTGAAATTTTTTTTATTGATTATTTTTTTAATCATTAACTTCCCCATGAAATTCCAATTATTATTATAATTGGACATCACATTTAACCTAAAAATCCATATTAATTTTCATGGATATACTTATTACATAAATCGTATATCATTTCAACATGTGATATTTTACTTTTAATGTTATATGATTGACTGGGAAATTATTGATAATATGTATTACTTACTCGATACATAATTTTTTATAAGGAATATTTTTCATGAATTAAATTAATCATTTTATATGTGAATAATGAATTATAAATTTAGATACCAATGAGTCCTAGTTATATATATATCCCACTATGCATCATTATTCAATGAGACGAATCAGTTGGTTAGCCTTAGATAAATTGGTTTTTGGTGCGTACCTTCCCATCAGTATTAAACTGTCTTTTGAAATGTCTTAATAGTAATGGTTTCATGATTCTAGTATTCATGATTTTAAATAATTAAAAATTTCCTTCCTAAATAATTGTTTTATTTTTATCCATTACATTTTTATAATTATATTTATCTTGATTCATTTTCATTATCTTTTTAACGATTAAATGAAATGTGTTTTATGTTATTTACCGTACCATATTGTTTAGTCCTTATCTATTCAGAGTAGTTAAGTTATTAATTAAATGACAGGTTTGTTCAACTATTTACTTTTTCATATTTATTATTCCTTATATATTATTATATTCACGTTATTGATTAAATGGAATGTCTTTCCATATATTTACCTTGACATAGTATTTATTTCTTATTAACTATTCTTTATTTAATAAGTATAAATTTCTTTTTATGTAAATCTTACTGATCATTTGAGATCACCCATATATTTTTTACATTTATAGGATTCTAGGAAGTGTACTATGAATGATATGAAAGAATATTCTCTAGGGTGCAATGATATTCTCCTAAAACAATTAGGTTTTTGATGTTTGTATTCAAATGTAATATGGGAAGCATGTATGAATCCAGTGTACCAAGACTATTAAACTATTTGGTTCATTGAGATGGGATTCCTTGAATCTTATTCCAATATAATAACTGAGAGACTATATCCATGATATTGAGGACAAATTTATTCTATATAATGTAGATAAATGAATACTAAATTTCATATCTTTAACACGTCTATCAAAACAAGCCCTATTTGATATTATATATAACCCAAACATGAATAGTCACATTTCTTTTAGAGTGTTCATTAAAAATATATAACATATCACGAAATATGTAAAAATACCCATACAAAATACTATTACCATAGGAATTAACTCATTATAAATTCAATACTCATCCCAAAATTCATCTCTCAACTATATGATTCATCTTTATTTGAAGAAACTTTTTTTCACTCCATTAATGTACATTCATCTAATATCCAACAATTTTTATGGGATAAGATTTAAATTTTTTAATTTTTTAAAAATTAATAAATATTTAAATTAGAACCCCACTCACCCACCACACATATTGGAACACACTATTAGACCTATATGATAATATATGGGTTGAATAATAATAAGTGTTATAAAACCCATCTATTTTAAAATCGTATCTATATCAATTTTTGATTGAACAATTCCGATTCTTTATTATATTCTCATAACTCTTAGGATAAAAACACACGAACCCCATTTAGTAGAAGTTAATTCATTTTACATATCAATATTATAGTGTCAAACACTATATCATCACTCAAGATAATAATATTATAATAAATGTAACTATTATAACACAAATATCATGACTAGTTTATTACATTGATTTATTATATTAGGAATTACATAAAAAATGATCACGCGTTTTAGTAGTACTTTAAGACTTGATACATAAATATTTTCCATATTACACTGTAAAAAATAAAAAATAACATTATAAATAACTTGAAAAAATTCTTATTCTTTTCATTACATCCTTGAAATCATTAAATGATCTCTTTTAGGTACAATTTGTATGGAAATTAGAATAGAATAGTGATATTAAACTCTTTTTGAGGGGAAGTGTGAGGCAAAAAATATCATGGATAAATAAGGAATAAATATTATAGAAATTTAAATAATCAATAAATTTTCTATATAATCAATACTATTAACATGGAATATATCCATGTATGATATACAATTGTAAATAATCAAATGGAAAACAATAAATTATTTTATAGTGATATAATGATTAATGAATGAAATCATAATATTAACAATAAGGACTCCTAGAAAGACATCATTATCTTTCTATAAAGGTTATTTACCAAGACATTATGAAGTTACTATAAAAGAAAAAATGAAAGTAAACCATGATCTTAACACCAAGGCCTACTTTCATGACCGTATGATCTTACAATCAAGGATCTATTTTAGGTTAATATTAGTAAATGGGTTGGGATGCATCAAATACCCAAAACTTTTCCCTCATGAGACCTACTAATAAATTGACGTGTTATATAATTATAGGCTAGATACATAACATAATTATGTCCAGAACATTCTACATATGAGAAAAATCAATACAAACAAAATTCATAATCAACTTTTCATAGTTATAAATAAAAATTTTGTAATAAAATAACAAACATATTGATCGTCAATATATTCCTTAGTAAATAATTAGAAAATCATGAAATGTATACATCCATATAAATAATTTTTTATGGTATAATAATCGAATATCTCAACTGAAACATTAATATTTAAGGGATGTTAATATAGATGAAAAAAGGATTTGGTGAGCATTGAAATTTTACAAGGAGAAATAAGCAGAAATACCCTTTAAATTAGTGATACCATTTTTAGAGAATATTTTATAATGAAAAGGAAAAAGAATTCATTTTAAAATAAATTAATATTTGGAGTTTATGTTTCTAAAATAATCCAAATAATGGTTTTGGTAAAATTACCTAGTATACAAAATGTGTTAAAGTTTATTCCTTTTACAGTTTGTAATGAATGTAAATGTTAATCAAAAATGAAGTCACATGTAATTTTAAAAATAATTTTTAATATGAATACTATTATAATTTTTACAAAATTATTTCAAAATAAAAACCTCTAAATATTTTATTTTTTAAAATATGTATGGGCTAAGTTAACAAATGTGGAGTAAAAGATTAAAGGTAAGAGCTCAAATACTTTTTCAAAATATCCTTTTCAAAACTAACATCATTAAATAGTCATATGGATTCCTTTTTAAAAATAAGTAATGAGATATATAAAGATCATAAGAAATTAAAAATATTTTAATTTATAAATTAAAATTTTGATAATTGGAGGGAATTATAATATGGATATAAAAGATAATGTTTCCCAGCCAAAAGGAAGAAATGATGGAAAAAAACCCTTAAAAACATGGTCATATTAAAATTATAAAACATTGAATGAAATAAAATGATATGGAATTTTAAATAACATAAATTATATAGTAAAATATATACATGGGGTAATATATCAACTACATAAAAATAAGGTGGTGAATATAGAACAAGTATCAATAAATGAGAAATAAGATGAGAAAACCCTTAACTTTTACACCTGAATTTTATGAATGATCATTAAATACATTTATAATATATATTAAGCATATTAATAAAAACATAAAATCATTATTCATATATATTATCCATTATATTATTCAAATATAATCACTCTATATACATATATTAGTTAATAATATTTTATTTTAATATTCAGATGTTAATACTTTAGTGTCTTTCATTAAGTATTCATTATAGAGAAGTTAGTTATTTTTTCATATAATGTTCATCATTACCAAATCATTAAATATATTTCATTATTTATTTTTCAATTATTTATGAATTCTCAATTTCATTCAATTGAATTCATGGGTATGGTTTTATAAATTGGAATCCCTGACCAGCTTGTTTCATGTACTTTGTCAATATCTACATGATACTAGATAATGATGATGAATTATTGTGTTATGCTTAACTAATATTATAAATTAATTATGTTAATAAATATTATGATAAATAATTATAAAATAAATTCATATAATATTCTATCAAAGGTGGTTCTAAAAATTGAAACACATCTTCCACTGAGTTGGTAATCTCCATGAATATACGAGATACATTTAAATTTTTAAACAGATGAAAATAATGGGAGGCAGATAATTATTAATCATTAAAAAATAATATTTATTAAAAAAATATCTTATTTACTCATTAATTTCATTATTATAATTTTTTGTTTAATAGGGTGATGAAAAATGAAACACAACTTCCATAGAGGATACACTCTTCATTACACAAAGGCGATGTTTTCATTTTTGAATGAATGGATAAAAAGGAAGTTATATAAATATTTTAATTTTAAAAATAATATTTAGATAATAAATATGATATTTATTAATTTAATAAATTCTTATAAACATCCATTTAATATAGTTTCTTCAAATAATACATGTAATCCATGGAGGTCTCACTCCATATATACGGACTAGAGAAGTTTTTAGTTACTAAATAGTTCAGAAGAATGTGAAAAATGATTATTTTATAAACATAATAAAATTAATTGATACTAATTACATTTATATAATTATTTAATAATGGGTTGAATATATTTCATAGAGTTTTATGAAGAATGAAACGTATAGAAATGATAAATGAGTGATTTAGAGTTTTACCTTAATCTTCAAGAAAACTTCTTCAGCATTCCTAGTTTATTATTTTAGTTAGACCCAAACATATAAATAATTTTAAAGATATTTGGAAATTCATTTTTCTATATTGTTTTTAGATAATGGGATTATGGTGTGAGGATTTGTTGGTTGATCAAGGAATACTTTTATAAGTTAGAGGGGGAACTTTTGTTAATATTCATAAATTATTATTAATTGAACATACCTTTCAACTTGTAGAGAGTTGGTATCTACTAGTCTAGATAGACATAAAATTTTAATTTGATAACATTTTTAAATCTTGTTTTTTGCCTTTAATCTTATTTTAACTTTATACTATAATTTATATTTACCATTGTAACTCATTTTTAAATTTATATAATTATATTTTATAAAAAAATTAAAATTAATCATAGTAGATAATTTGGATATTATAATTAGAAATATGAAAACCATTTAATTATATTTAATTTCTAGTTGTGTTAAATTTTTTATATAATAAATGTGTTCTTAACCCTATAAAACCATTTTTATTAAAAAATCTATCATAATTTTAAAAATCACTATACATAAAATTCACATTTATTTGTGATTCAAAAGATAATTATTGGAGTGTTATTACAATTTTTGGGTTTTCTAACCTTAAAAATAATATTTATCTAAATATGAACCTATAAATAATTACTTAATGAAAACGATCAAATTTGTAGTTTTATTATAAATAACACAACTTCGGTATTAAAATATAAAACAAAAGTTTCTAATTTCAACATAATATTTTTAAATATTTTTTTTAATACTGACATATATATTTTATAATGAAAAGTTTTCAAAATGTTATAAATAATTTTTATATCATGATGATTTAATAAAAGTTATAGTATTTGTAAAAATGGTATTTTTCACTATTCATCCAAAAATTCATCCTTTTTAGAAAAATACAATAAATTCACTCAAATTTATTTTTTATATGATTAATAAGGAAATGAAATTCGTTTTTTACAATTAAAATTATTAAATTTTGAAAATTTACTTTCAAATGGAGACATAAAATATATTGAAAACTATTTTATAGGAGCATGACATTCTTATGATTTTAAGTGTTCCTACTCTTATTTCATATCAATTAATAATTAAAATATTATTTATATTATTTTTTATATATAGAAACATTTTATTAGTATACTATGGTAACTATTTTCAAATTAATTTATTATGTTCAAAACGCCTAATATATAGAAATATAAAACTCATCGAAAAATAGATCATAAATGAATTAATTACAAATTATTTATGATTCATAAAATTGTAAAATATGTATTAATTATATTTCAAAAATAGTTTTATAATGAATAGAAAATTGAGTATTATGTTAATTAAATTCTTCAAAATTAAATACTATCGAATAAAAAGATTATAAAATACATTTATTTTTATAATTTTATTATATTATAGGTTTATATCATCCAATATTCTACTTGTTTATATTGGTAAAAATTATTTAAAAGTTCCTATGATAAGATATGTAGTTTTTATTATTATAAATGGTGACTTTGGTTATGTGGATCTCATAGTGGTTTCCATGATCTTTAAATTCTCATATAAACAACTTTACTCCAGTTTCACTTGATGTATTTTGAAATGGGATTGGTAAGGGAAAACCTTATTGACCCCACCTCACCTCCAAATTATATAAATGAGACTCATAAAGAATAATTCTATTAATTGATTATATTTATTCTTATTTCTAAATAGATTTGATAATTAGGTTACATGTATTTATATACATCGATTTAACAGATATACAATAAAGATTACATTTAATACTAAAAATTTAATATTGATAAACTATACTATATTTTATTTGGTTAAAAATTTATTGTAAACTATTTTTTAATAATCATCTTTTTTTAATTTTAAATTAACATTAAAATATATGGTTATTGTATTGTCACGCTAAAAATATTCTATCCACGAAATTTTAAATACTAACCACTAATGAAAAATTTCGTATAGTGTGGATACAGATAAAATGTCTAACTAACTATCACTATTAATAATACAACCAATGATATATGTAAAATAAATAATACATTAATCATGAGATTTAAATAAAATATCTCACAAATAGTTACATAACCCATTGACCAAAATATTCGGATTATTTGTGTCATGCTACATAAGAATGTTATTTTAGAACACCTATAAAAGTTTCTCTATAATTATTCTATTCTAGAAACTTTTATAGATACCTCACATGAAATAATCATATTCAAAAGCTAGGGAATTGAAACATATTAATTTTTTGAGTATAAATGTTCTTTATGGTAAAAGACATAACATATGGTATTGGATCATAAAAATGAAGGATAATAAAAGGAATACATATATACCATAATAAAACATTATAATAATATTTATTCTAATCATAAAACATGATGTTGAAAATATTATCATCAAAATATCATTAAAAAGGTGTAAAAGATATGACATGGAAAAAACGCATATCAATAATGACAAAACATGTGAGCGCGATATAGTAATTTAAAATTCATTTAAAATATGTTTGAATCATTAATACATTATATTTATAGAAAATAAAATAAAACATGAACACTTCTCATAACATTGAGAAGAACATGGAATTTTGGCATAACCATAATAATGGGAATTTTTTATCAAAACCCCATTATAACCATGTCTACATGAAAAAACTTCTATTGTTCTCACCAGAAAAATTTTGAATGAATTCATCATTCTCGTGCCTATGTTAACAAACTAATTATGTATATTCCTAGATATCTCAGGATATATAAACGACAACTCATGTATTGGAGGTTTATATAGGATCCCACATGCCATCATCTATATATATGTGTTCCACTTAAAATA
Source organism: Viscum album (assembly GCA_963277665.1). Classification (NCBI taxonomy): domain Eukaryota; kingdom Viridiplantae; phylum Streptophyta; class Magnoliopsida; order Santalales; family Viscaceae; genus Viscum; species Viscum album. The sequence continues at coordinate 481,955,899 of OY728141.1, forward strand.
AATCATCATCAAAACATTAAATAACTAGCGGAAAAAGAATGAGTTTCTTAAACATATCACAGAACATGAACATAAAAAATCAAATAATATAAAAATATCATTTCCCAAAATAATTTATAACAAGATAACAAATATATTATGATCAAAAAATCCCTTCATGGGAGATAAACATTTGTGGAAAATATTATGTTAAACAAATGTTTCTATAAGAAATTTTATGAAATTTTGTTATAAAAGATAATGTGTAATTATGATTCAAAATCGCATTTTTTAAAAAGTGACATAGTATAATTTTTTTAAAAAAATATAAATAAAATATAATTTAAAAAAATTAGGAAAATTATAATTGAAAATAATTTTAAAACTATTAATTTTGAATGGTTATTTAATAATAGAAAGTTGAAAAAAAACATAATTTTTCTAAAAGGTTTGTGGAAATACTATGGAAACCATTAATTGAGAAAATAATTTGTAATATTTAAAACATTAAAATGCCTAAAGGATATCATAGGAAAATTTGGATTTGATTATAAAACCATTTGTATTGAAATGATTGAAAATCCATTTGAACATTTTGAAATAAAATATTTTGATAACTCGCCTAATTAAAATGATGATATAACCATTGTTTTAGAGTGAATAAAGGTAAGATAATGGATCATTAGTGAAAAAAATTATTTATCAACAAGTAAAAAAATAGAAATGGCAGTAATTAAAAACAAGGATAAAAAGATAAATCCTTCAATAGAAGTGGAAATTATTCTTAACAAAAAAATATTTTAGCAAAATAATAGAATCAGAGAGGTAGAATAATTCCGTGTGAAACATGATTTACATATAAAATAGAGAGTAAATACATTATAAAATAATAATATGTAGTATATGTAAATCTTCAAATAGAATTGGTAGAGAATAGTAATCATGACCCAATAATGAGATCTCTTCTATGAAAACCCATTGAAAAATTCATAATTATTGAATCAAAAGTTATTAGAAGGCAAAAAATGATAATTATTTAAAAATATAATGGAATAAATTATTTATATTTTAAAAATAAATTAGATTTTAGTATATACACCATATTAATAAAATCAATTGGTGAAAAATATTAAAAAATTACACAATAGAGTGGAGTTCAGATGAAAACCCCTTACATCCTTGGTATATTTTAAATATAACCCCAAGAGAGAATGATAATGGAATAAAAATATTAAATCATGAAATATAATTAAAAATGATGCAAAATTAAATTGGGTGGTGTTTAATCCATTAAAAATTTAAACATTATTTTATGAAAAAATATTTTACAAGGGATTCAAATTTGAGAAAAAAACCCTTACCATATTTCCCTACTTAGCATAAAGTGTTATAAAATCCAATAAAACAAATATATGACTACTAATATAATATAATATTTTTGAATTATAGTTATATATAATATATATTTATTGTCATTTTCTATATGAATATTTTTTATTTTTTTCCTATTTCCATCATTTTGTGTTTATAATTTTGACTGTTTGTAGTAGATTTATATGAGCATGTCAGTGTTCATAGTTAATAAAAAAGACGTCATTAAATTTAATTAATATTAAAATAATGTTTTACATATAATTATTTATTAGGTTTAAACTTCCTTCTAGGATTACTTTAATCATTTTCCAAGAAAATGAAATCGGCATTGATCATTTTTCAATGATTTTTAACCTATAAAGGGATTTTTGTAAATTAATTAGGTATATATAGTAATATCCTTTTCATAATGAAAAATAATAACTATTTAGATCACTATGAAATATTTTACCATAATTTTTTTTTCATATTCTTCCATTATATAATTTTGTTTCATTATTTATATAGGTGGTTAAACCGACCAAATCTTGTTCGTACTTCAACTTGATTAGTGATTATGGCTAAGCAGGTGTTTCTTTTGACATAATATCACTATAATAGAGGAATAATGTTATTAATTTTATGTTTTTATTACATTTATAGATATTTTATGTTGTTTTTTAAAAAATTAAAACTATAAGAAAAAAAATAATTGATTCTTCATGGAGGCGATTATTCTCAAAACTCATGATTTGCATTTTCATAACTCCGTGAATGAGGGGTGAATGTGGATAGTAAATGATAATTTATGAAAAATATATAAATTATATACATAATATATATGCATAAATAAAAAATTAATTCCATACATGTGGTTGGTGTTGAAAAGAAGAAGGTGTTTCTCCCTAGTGGTAGTAATTTGTGCAAGTTTACTAACAACGATTCCAGTTGTTCTTAGTATATGGATGTTTATAAAATAATGGTTATATAATTATAATAATAACTTATAAAAAACTAATTATTCTTATGTTACTATTATAATGTGGTTGTGGTTAGTTTATAACATAAATAATAATAAATAAACATTATGAAATATATCATACCTATGTTGAGACCATGATCTTAATCATGATGAAGCCTTTGTATTTCATTTAATTAGGATATTTAGGGAATTTAAAAGAAATAAAGAATATTATATTTATATATGGTTAATGGAAATTTTAAAATTTGTGTCTAGTATTAAAAGGGTGGAAGTGATCTACCTTTTATAAATTAGGATGTGGGACTTTTCCATTGAAAAGAATATGGTATAAGGAGTAAGAATGGAAAGGAGTGAAATTTAAGAGATTTAGGTGAGGTAAGGTCTGTAAGACATACATATTGGACATTAAAAGGGTTAAATGACTAAATGATATGACTCATGTCAACAAGGTGCACCTTCCTTTTCGGGAGCCTGTCTGATTAGAACTCCACAGCTAAGCGTGCTTGGACTGGAGTAGTGATCAGGATGGGTGACCTCCTGGGAAGTTTCCCAGGGTGTGTGTGAGTGAGGACAAATCACACTGGAAAGGACATGTGTTGGCCTGTGGGGAATGTCATTAGTCAGATGACCCTTTCAGGCGTGTGGGTGGACCCTGGGGTGGGCCCCACATGTCTGCGGGGGCAACTGGGGGTACCAGGTGGGCCAGGACCCGACGGCCATGTTAAGGCGGGGTGGCTGTGCAGTCACCGGGACCCGGTTGTCACATTTGGTATCAGAGGCGGTATCCAGCCTTAAGTGCGCGGTGCACTGCCTGGGTTGAGATGTAGGGCCCACAACGAGGGCGTTGTGGTCTAAAGGGGGGGTGATTGTAACATCCCCAAATGATAAAGGGTTAAATGACTAAATGATATGACTCATGTCAACAAGGTGCACCTTCCTTTTCGGGAGCCTGTCTGATTAGAACTCCACAGTTAAGCGTGCTTGGACTGGAGTAGTGATCAGGATGGGTGACCTCCTGGGAAGTTTCTCAGGGTGTGTGTGAGTGAGGACAAAGCACACTGGAAAGGACATGTGTTGGCCTGTGGGGACTGTCATTAGTCAGATGACCCTTTCAGGCATGTGGGTGGACCCTGGGGTGGGCCCCACATGTCTGCGGGGGCAACTGGGGGTACCAGGTGGGCCAGGACCCGACGGCCATGTTAAGGCGGGGTGGCTGTGCAGTCACCGGGACCCGGTTGTCACATTAATGTAATGACCCGTACAATTCAAGGGAAATTTTTTTTCTTCTTAATTTTCTTTAGAATTTTACAAGAGTGCGGTTTCAGACGGCACCTGATTCCAATGCCCGGTGTGCCCGGAATCAATTCCCGAAGTTTGGCTCGGGTACGTTCAGTGAACGAACGAGCGGGTTTTTCTAACTTTTGAACCGGTGCCCGGAATCAAATTCCGAGGGCACCGATGAACTCACAGCGCCTGTAATTGCTTAGGAACTCTTGTTCCGGAGTTGCGTTTACACGAGTGTTGATAATAAAAATTGTGGAAGTTTTTTATATAATGACACTACAATTTTTATTATTTTACTCTAAGTGATATCTCTTGTTGGAAGTTGGGTAACCACCCAACCTCCCATGGAAGGTTATGAGGGTGGTGGGGCCCACACGAACCCCACCCCTTCATATCCTCTAAAACCCCCTCAACTCCCACTTAAATTATGTTAACTTAAGTTATAAACCTATGACTTAAATGTAATGAGTTAATGAGGTGAGTTGTGTGTAGTTATTGAATTTCAAACCTTTGAAATTCAAAGAGGTTGGGTTGTGTGAATAAAATAAGAAAGAGTCTTATTTTATTTTTTTAGAATTTTATCTCCTTGAGAGAGTTGGGAAGTCTTCTTCATCTTCTTCAACCTCGACGAAGAACACGAAGAACGCCGTTCTTCAACGAAGAACTTATTCGCCGAAGAACACGGTCCTTTCGCGACGCCATATCTGCGACGCGACGTACTTCATCCGCGTCGTCTCTTCCGCGACGAAATCATCGTCAAAGAACTTCGAATCCTAGCTTCACGACGTCGACGTCCTTTTCCCACGACGCCCGACCTCCGCGACGCTCGTCTCCCGCGGGTTGTTGACGAACACCGCTCTTGAAGCCGAGGTAGGGGTTCTTGAGTTTGTTGTTTACATTTTATTTGACATCCCTCAAGTATTTCTAAGCCAATTGACAACAAACTAATGGGAGGAGGCCGGTCCGCACAAACACGGCCGATCCTCCTCCCATCGTGATTTAGTTTTATTGTGGTTTGAAGCAGGGTAACGCGGTACCATTGCACCGCGCGAAAAGAATTTATTTAAGGCCGGTTTGGATCACGACGAAGAACCGCGATGCTATAATGCCGCGCCTTTGAGATCGGATGAGACCGCGGCCGGAGTCGGGCCGCGGCGGTGGGGCGCGACGTTGTTACGCTGCGCAAATCTTACAAGGGCCGAGCAAGAAGGGGCGGCCGGAAAACCGGCCACCGGCGGTAAAAGAAGAACCGCGGCCGGACGGCCACGGCGGAGCACCAAGAGGCGGCCAGCCTCACCGGCCGCCGGAGATCAGAACAGCCGCGGCCCTATGGCCGCGGCGGTGGAGCTAAGAGCGGCCGGCCTCGCCGGCCGCCGGAGAACGGAGGAGCCACGGCACTTCGGTCGCGGCGGAGAAAACAGGGGCGGCCACCAGGAGAGCCGCGGCCTTCAGGCCGCGGCTTAGGAATGAAAGGCGGCCGGCCGTGCCGGCAGCCGGCTTCAAAGGAGGCGGGACCCGCAGGTCCCACGTTTAATGAAACGGCCGGCTTAAAGCCGGTCGTGATACTCTAAATCCGGGGGATTGAAACCCCCGGTTGCCCTTGAGTCAACCCCCACGTGCGGTGGGGGCCGTTTAAAAAAAAAGGGCACGGCTAAAAAGTCGCGCCGCCCTTCTGGAAAGCGGGGTGGTTAGCCCCTCCCGCGCGTGACCCAGCGGCGCCAGCCGCGCCGCCGCCGGCCGCGCCGCCGCCGGCCGGGCCGGGTCGGACCCGGGTCGGGTCGACCCGGTTCGGGCCGGCCCGGGGGGGGGGGGGGGGGGGGGGGGGGGTTGGGCCGGGTCGGTCCGGACCTGGATCCCCCGTTTCGAACCAGATTCGTTCTTTTGGCCATAACATGAGCCACGGACCTCCGATTGACGAACCGTCTGCAGCAACGCGATCCTTGGATCGAGACGGTCGTTTCGGTATATCGCACACAAGGTTTAGGATTACTTGGAGTTCGGCCGGGTTGGTTCGTTCACGAAACCAACCGGGCCTTCGGAGCGGAAACGCTCATATCTTGAGCTATGGACGTCTGATTGGCGTGTCGTCAGCTGTGTTGTGTTCCTCTTAGGGAGACAGATCTTTTGGCATACTCCGCCCGAGGTTTGGACGCAGGTGGAGTACGGTCGGGTTGGTTTTGCCTTAAAAACCAACCGGGCCCCGGTGACGAAAATGCCAATAACTCTCAGACCGGGCGTCCGATCGACGAGCCGTCTGTTGCGTTGAGTTCCTGTTGACGATACGGAACTTTTGGATACATCAACTCTGGACTTTGTGTCAGTTGATGTATCAGCCTCTCGGCTCGTGGAGCGGATCCTCCGAACGAGCTTGCTGTGTGCGGGAACCCTAGTGCTGGCTGCGACTGTTACTGTGACTACTACTGCTACTACTGCTACTGTGACTGCGACGACGACAGTACAGAGATCCTGTGTGGATTCGATGACGACTACAGCACTCAGCGATCCTACATGGATCAGTGCTACAGGTCCTGTGTGGGCCCGATCCTGTGTGGATTCGACGACGACGACTACAGCACTCAGCGATCCTACGTGGATCAGTGCTACAGGTCCTGTGTGGGCCCGATCCTGTGTGGGTCCGATCCTGTGTGGGTCTTTGCGCTCAGCGGTCCTGTGCGAACCAGCGCCTACAGGTCCTGTGTGGGCCCGACCATGTGTGGGTCTTTTGCGGGGGTTAGTTACCTATCGATCCTTCGTGGGTCCGACGACTTAGATGGATCAGTGATCATCTTTATCGTCTTTTGAATAAGTATACCTGTGTGAGCTGAAACCTATTGCTTTCCTGTGTGGATTGTGTTGTGCAATCTTGTGTGGATTACGTTTTTCTTTCCTGTGTGGATTGTGTTGTGAAATCCTGTGTGGATTACGTTTTGCTTCCCTGTGTGGATTGTGTTGTGCAATCCTATGTGGATTACGTTATGCTTTCCTGTGTGGAATACGTTTACTTTCCTGTGTGGACTGAGTTGTACTTGGGCTCGGAGGTTGGAGCGTATTTGAAATTCATGACTTAGGTATATGTATGGGCATATACCTAAGTAGTGTCGGTTGTTACTTCGTGATTGTTCCTTTCTTCGTGGTTTATCCTTTGTGGATTTGAGAGACCTTCAGGGGTCTCGGGGTCCCTACTGAGTAGCTTATACTCACCCCTGCACGGGCTTTTCCCGCACTTCGTTGTGTTGGTTGCAGACGACGGACAACGATGATCTTAGTTGAGGTTTGCAGAGCGGGACGGTACCCGGAGGTGGACCACTGGGCGGGACGTGCTCGGAGCGGACGGCGGGACCCGTGGAGCAGAGGAGCTATCTGTACCCACCCTTCAGGTGGGATTTCTAGTGGACAGCTCGGTGTAGCGGCATTTACTTTTCAGTTGCTGTTTTCCCTTTCGAGTTGTACTTTACTTTTAGTTTGGTTTTGTATACTGGCCCATTTACTTTTCCGCACTTTCAGTTGTACTCTTCTTTTGCTTAGTGTTTACTTTCCGCTTTCTTACTCTGTGGTGTTTGTTTACTTTACAAAGGCAATGTCTTCCCTTTTTACCGGGATTTACGCTTTGGTGCTAGTCGCCAGCCCCTGGCCTATGGAAGGCGGGCTTGGGGTAGTCACGGCACAGACCCCGAGGGCGGGTCGTGACAAATTGGTATCAAAGGAGTTCGGTTCTACCGCGAACTCTGATCTTTTCTCTATGAAGCAATAATGTTTAGCGTATTGAGTGTGGTTATCAGTCCAGGGATTCCGGTGTTGGTGCGGCGGCCGACGTATCCGTACACCAGGACCCTGACTTCTGATTTCCGACTTAATGCACGAAAACATTGATTGCGTGTGTGTTTCAAAGTTTTCTTTGTGATTTCCTTGTGTCAGCTCAGCAGGTATACTGTTGACCGTGGCGCACCTGTTTCCTATTCAGGATGGCCCCACGACGACAGCCAGCTAGGGTTCCGAGATTCGAGTGTGATGACAGCCCACCGAGCGACGAGGCCTTGGTGCAGGGCCCTTTTTCAGTAGTGGCACCGGCGGTAGCACTACCCGCCGAGCCCCCAATACTTCCAGCACCAGCCGCTAACAATGCACGTCGCCTCAGCGCACTGCATGAGTTTCAGCGCCAGCGACCACCCAGGTTTCACGGGGAGACGGATCCCCAGGCAGTAGAGGACTGGCTGGAGGCAGTGGTACGAGTGTTTAGGCTAGTGAGGACACCAGCAGACCTCATGGTGATCCTCGCTGCGAGCCTACTACACGCAGCAGCATGACGATGGTGGAGCTTGATGCTCCAGGTGCACGATGAGGCATCTCTACTTTGGACGGACTTTGAGAGCCTCTTCCGCTCGGAGTTCGTCCCAGCCACCCTTCGTGCGGTGCGTATCCAGGAGCTTCTTCAGCTGCGGCAGGGCAGCATGACGGTCGCTCAGTACTCGGCGAGATTTACCGATCTCTCGCGCTACTCGACCGACATGGTACGGGACCCATTCTTCCGGGCCCGGACCTTCGAGCAGGGTTTGAGACACAAGATCAGGGCATCGCTGATCTCCCTCAGCATACCGACTCAGACAGGAGTACTGGAGCGGGCCCTTCTGATCGAGAGCTTCCTTGCTGAGTCTACACCAGCACAGCGACCCACCGCAGGGTGGCACGTGGCAGAGTCATCTGCAGCAGGCAGTCGACGGATGACTCAGGGGTCCAGACAGACCAGACCTTCAGGCATGTGGGTGGACCCTGGGGTGGGCCCCACGTGTCTGCGGGGCAGCTGGTGGTACCTGGTGGGCCAGGACCCGACGACCATGTTAAAGCGGGGTGGTTGTGCTGTCACTGGGACCCGGTTGTCACATTTGGTATCAGAGGAGCTATCTGTACCCACCCTTCAGGTGGGATTTCCAGTGGACAGCTCGGTGTAGCGGCTTTTACTTTTCAGTTGTTGTTTTCCCTTTCAAGTTGTACTTTACTTTCAGTTTGGTTTTGTATACTGGACCATTTACTTTTCCGCACTTTCAGTTGTACTCTTCTTTTGCTTAGTGTTTACTTTCCTCTTTCTTACTCTGTGGTGTTTGTTTACTTTACAAAGGCAATGCCTTCCCTTTTTACCGGGATTTACGCCTTGGTGCTAGTCGCCAGCCCCTGGCCTATGGAAGACGGGCTTGGGGTAGTCACGGCACAGACCCCGAGGGCGGGTCGTGACCAAAACCTATAAAGTGTTTTGAAAAGGTCTATAGGTCATATTGATTAAGGAATAATCATGTCACTTTTGATTATTCATTTAAACACTTATTACACTTAGCAAAATATTTATCATGTCAATTATTTTCTCACTAAAAAATAATTTGACCATTAGTACCAAATTTGGATGTGATGAATATGAGTTTTTCCTTCATATATCCTAAATTAATACCTAAATAGAGAAAACTAGCTTTTAAATCCAAACAGATATTGATTTTAAAAAATATTTTTATAAAAAAATCATTTTAACCATTGATACTTATTTGTATTATTTAATATTTATTACCCATTAAATGATTGTTAATATTTTTTATATATGATTTTATATAATATTAGTTATTTAATATATGATTTATTTATTTAATTTTAAAAACACTTTATATTTAGACAAGTATTATTGTTTTGAAAAATAATCATTTACCTAGGTCAAGTAATATTTACATTGGAAAATTAATCATTACGCCTAATTTTTGTCCACTAATAGCTAATTTAGAAAAACTTATTTATAATTAAAAATCCATTTAAATTTATTTAAGAGATAATAAAAAAATTTAAAATAACAATGTATAATTTATTTAAAATAATTTTTGATACAATATTATTTATGTTTTAAGATATCTTATATAGGATTTTGTTACAAAAATAATAAATTAAAAGATATAATGTTACTTAAAATACATATATTTCATCCATAAAATGTTTTCCTAAGTTTTATATTTTTCTAATATCCAGTTCATGTTAAAAAATCCATGGTATTTTCAAAAATGGTATTTTCACTATTCACGTAAAAGAAAATTATATTAGAAAAAAAACTCTTAATCTAGTATTACAATGATAAAAAAAGAAAATGACAATTTTATAAAATTAAATTTCCAACATTATTTAATTCAATATTTAAATGAAATTTCAAATAATATCATAGATAATGTTTCATATTGATTGATGAAACTTTTTAAAAAAAATTCTAATTTTTCTTTATTATTAATTATATTTTGGGAATGTATACATTTAATGGATGATAATTTGTTTTTATTTTATTTTTTTTTGTATCTAAAAGTGACATAGGTTTATTTTAGAATAAAAAGGAAAAAAATATTTTATGTTAAAAATGGATTTTATATTTATATTCCCACTCGATTATATAGATAAAAAACATGTTGAAATCATGAAAACATAGACTAAAAAACTCTTATAACCACCACATCAAAGATATGTGTAAGATAATTGTTAGTTGCAGTCGTGGGTGGTGATACCTGTTGCATGTATTTTTTTGCGAGTTCTATAGGCATATTCTTTACCCAAATATAATTTCTACCAACTCATAATTTCTTGAGTTGATTTTGGCCTATTCCAGGTAAAACCCTAGTGAATCTATCTCCCTTCTATTATAGAGAAATAATCTTCATATATTAGACTAAAACTACTGAATACCAATTTCTCATACTTTGTTTGTTGGTTTGGTGATATTATTACTTCTATTGATACCAGCTAATTTAGAGATTATTATTAATGGTCATATTAAATATTCAAAATAAATAAACGACTTTATTTTCTTTAAAATTTTTGTTTCCTATGAGAAACTATATTTAATATATCATATCATCAAGGAGAAAATATAGTGGAATCTCGAGTCAATATAGGTAAGATTATAAAACTCTAATTTTTCTTTATAGTAGGCATATATGAAAATTATAAACAATTTTTTGAAATATTACACCACATCATTATATTTGTCTTATGAGTTTCTAGAGGCACACATTTCCCCAATACATTCACATGATCATAATTCAAACTAAACAATAAAGAAATGCTTATGAAAAAATCTAATAAAATCATATTAAATGATTTTATGAGAATTAAAACTCAATCCTAAGATTTCTTTCCCAATAAACCCATCATTTTAACACAACATACATCTAGTTCACTTTTTTTATTACCAATTAAGATTCATCTTATTAGTGGAAATTAAATAATAATAATAAATATATAAAATAGAATATTAATTAACAACACCATGATTATGAATTCTCTTAAAAACTATTAATTTTTTCAAATATAACCTCAACTACCTTGTTAGGAAAAAAACTTTTAAACTACTAAGGATTGTTTACATTATTAAACTAATATTCCTAAAACAAGTAAACCATTTTAAATTCTATCCACCATTATGTACACATATTCAGATATATTTCATCTCTAAAAAATTTAATACACATAATTAATTCATAAATTATAAATCATAATATATAATTCAATATCTTGGGAAATACTGGACCTAAGGTGGAAATTTATGAAACAACTAATCCAGTAATCATTATTTTAGGGTCTTCAGGATTATCATTGAACATTAAAATAATTTATAAATCCATCATAATGTTATATAAAGAGCTTATGAATCAATCCAATTATATCCCCTGATATTTTCAAACAAGACTTAAATAAGACATATTTTTCATGTACCAGGAGAAGATCGAGTTAATACCCTATAATACATTCCATGATTATTACCTATAATTACATCTATTCAAGAGTCTATATCAACTTTTTTGAATCGAAATTCGAATTTCATTACTATAAAACTTCATAGTCATTACTTTACTATCATTTTCGGATATTCTTACATAAAAAATACCCTTATATTATATAATATGGTTATGTTATCTAATCTATATTATTATATTTATAGTAGTGAATGTTTCTACTAAACCTTATTTTATACCATTAGTATGAAACCTACAAGATCTTGTTAGGCTTTATTGTATGTCTCACCCTATGGTTTTTGGTAAATGGTATTTTACACAAAAATTGAAATGATTTTTATCTATCGACAAATTACACATTATGCAATGGAATTACAAGGCACATATTGTTCTCCAGAAAGAATCCATGAAATTGATGCACAACATGATATTCTTACACATAGTGTATTGTTTAAATTACATGAAATGTTAAAAATTATTTTTTGAATAATATTGTTGAATTTTTTATTTAAACAACATTTGAGGGTTTCACGTCGTATAGTGGGAATACATAATAATTAAATAATGTTTCTTGTAGGTATTAGGCACAGGTTGGTTGATTTTTTTTCATTCCTTCGACAACCTCACCCATCTCGCCCAAATCTATCCCTAAGAAATTTTAGATAACTATGATCACATTTGATTGTTCGTTTCACTATTCATCCTCGTGTTGATTGTGGTACATCTCTTTAGGTAAGAAGTCTTCATGTCAATTTTATTTTCTTTATTTCATTCCTTCATACGGTTTAATAGATCATTATGTGTTTAATGGATATAAAAACGTTCTATTTGGATCTTTTATATTTTTTGTATTTCTTGATCACCATTTTCATCATTCTCGCATGGAAAATTCCACTATGGGTGTTGAGTTTTGAGACCATGAATATAGGTAAGTTGTTCCATTTTAGATTACACTATATAATTTATCCTTGATTTCCAAGACCTAATTTAAATCAATTCAATTGATTTATGGAAACCCAATTTGATGTTAATTAAAATTGAAATTGATTTAGCTTAGAATGTTAGGAAACCCCCCCCCCCCAAATCTAATGTAATTAGAATTGAGAGATTATTTTGGAAATTGATGGATTTTATGAATTAATTTGAGAAATTATTTTGATAATATTTGATGGAATTAAATTATTAAAAAAACTATGAATGATTTTTTTTAAAGTAATGATTTGATGAAAACCCCATGATTTGGTTTTGAATGTGAATTTGAATATTCAACAAGAAAATTTCAAAATTTAATTGTGAGTGATGACTGACTTGAAATGAAATAATTTTCTCTTTTATCTATTTATTAATTGACAAGATGAAATTCTGGGTATTTAATAGCCAATTTGGGACAAGCACTCTAGGATGGTATTTCCCTAAAAATATGTTGATGATGATTACTCTAAAAATCTATTTAGAAAGATCTTATCAATGATGGGATGAAAATGAGTCCTACTCATCTAGAGCCTGATAGAAATGTCTATGCATATATCCATGTCCAATGACATTAGAGTGTGAGGATCCTATAACCAAAATTATTATACCACACGTCAAATAACCATGATTCTTATAATGAATGTTTTGATTATAAATTCTATTGATTATAAAAAAATAATTCATATTAGTTGATTTATATAAAATCTGTTATATTAAATGTTTATTTAAACCATGTTTGCAATTTTTTCCATCTTTTGATATAAAATCAGGTTTTGTTTTAAATATGCAACTATATTTCCATGACCTATTTTTTAATATTAAAATAGTGATTTTGTTTATAATTATGGATCCTATTTTGGAACACATGGTGAGACCCAGGTGGATTTTATAACTCACAGCCTATGTTTTTCTTTTGTATGATTATATATTTACATCCTCTAGGTTAGAGAAATGTGAAATAACATCTTGGGGGAGGTGGGTGTTCTTTAACTATTAGTCTTGAAGTGATATGTCCTTTGGGATGTTGAGTTTATATTTTTGTATTTTGAGTAAATTGATGATGAAATATTTAAGTTTATTAAATATATATTTTTTTCTAATACACACTCCCTTTTATGTTTTGAGAATACTGATATGCATCTTTATCTTCTACTATTTATATATAAAATTTGTTCCCTCTATTATACTGTATGAGGACACATTCTATTCACCAACCCATGGTGATCAGGAAAACCCTTAATTCCATGTAAGTTCCATCATAGGCATGAGGGTACCACTGTATCTATAGAGGTTTTTGATATACTTATATCAAGGGTTTTTTAATTATCTTTCCATGACATCAATATGCACTTTCAGATATCATGTTAAATATTAGGATGTAGTTTTGAGTGAGTGTCTCTCCATCTCACAAATGGACTAGAATCTAGTCGAGGACGTTGTGCGTGTTGTTTAAGAACGATGATTGGAACCTACACCGATTTTTATTTAAGATCCAGTTGTTAAAACTCATATGGATGAATCACAGAATCATTCTCATAGGTTACTTATCCAAACACTAAAATTATTCCAAGGCTTTATTTATCAACACAAATACAATGATTGGTTTAGGAATATGGAAATTTTGTTTGAGTTCATGGAAATTCCTTATCCAAAAAGGTGAAATATGCCACCATAATGATAATAATACCTAGAAGGAGATGGTGGGACTTGATAGTGATGATTAATTAGCATGAGGGTTTAGAATGAATGTAATTTAATGTAATTTTCACTAATTAGATCTATCTAGATTCTATGGTGATGTCTATTTCTACAAAATTTTTAAAACTCGAGCTGGATAAAACAACTGTGAAAGAATATGAGAACCGATTCAATGAGATTAATTAGTGTTCAAGGGATATTATAAAAAATGATACGATTATGACTCAATGGTTCATTATCATTCTTTGATCTTATGTTTTTATCAGGTTTCCATAGAAAGGATTTCCACATATGTCGATGTGCTGTATAGATCATTGCTGGTTGATGATGAAAAGGCTGGTAAGTTAGAGTTGATAGGAGTTTTACTTTCACCCAGTGGAAGATCTATGAGCTCCCATAAAGGTAAGAGGAAGAAGTATGAGTCTTGTGGTGTATCTTGATAGTATGGTATTTCTACTATTCTTCATTTTCTCAGAAAGTCCCTTTGATGTGATTTTAGTGTGGAATGACTATGAAATTGAAATTTGTTTTCCCTATGAACCTAATATATATTGTTCATATGGTTTATTAGTGATATTTTAGAAGTTATGTTATATATTTTCTACCACACATAGTGTAATGGGATCATCAGCACTATAAATTATTTTGTTTAAATCTGATGCTTTGTTATATAAAGGGTTCAAACCATATGCATCTTTAACAAAACTTTTTTATGTAGTGTAAGAGTCTACAAAGGATGATGATATTGGTTCAATGAATATGATAGGTACCATCACTATTTATTCATCATAAGTGGATACTTAATTTTATTCTATTTAATCTCATTATTTCGTATTCACATGTATTATGATCTTTTTAAATCCGTTTATGTATATTTCTCTAACGTGATGGCTACAACAACAACCCTTTGAATGAAGAGAGAAATGGGTCTTTATTTCCCTACTTGATTTTTCACTTTATCAAAAAATTATCTTTCTTGGGATTTTCTATTTCATTACATTGAACATCTTGATATCATTTTTTTGATGGATCATCTCATTAAAAGTAAACCATGATTTGATTTTTATCTTCAAATGTGTCTACTTTACTGTGCCTGATTTGGTGTTATGTATACTTCAAGAAGAATGGGACCCATGGTTGATTAGAGCCAAAAATTCTTATCTAGATTTAGGAAATAAATATCAATGTTTTATTTTTATCTAGTGTTGGAATATTTGAGTGATGATCTCTCTCTAGTTTTCATTGAGATTCCCAACATTTACCTTCCAACTTCAATGGTTTTCCACTGGTAAGGGAGGTTGAGTTTTTTATTAAGTTTGTACCTGATACTTAACCAATATCATTTCAATTATACTATATGGAACTACATGAAATGATATAGTTAAATGCTCAGTTGGATAATCTTTTAGAGAAAGTATTAATACACCCAAGCATTTCACCTTGGCTGGTGCCAATTCTATTTTCTAACAAATATGATGGAACGTCTCATACATGTGTCGATTATCAAAAAATCAGCTGAGTAATAGTAAAAAAAATATGTGTTTCAATGGATTGAATATATGTTATACTAGCTGATAGGATCAAATATATTTTTATTTATTGATCTTTTATTTCATCATCACCAATTTTGAATAAATTTATCTGACATTTGGAAAACCAAATTTTGTTTTAAGTATAACCATTATGAGTATATTTTCATACCATTTGGTCTATCAAATAGTCTTGAATCCTTTATGGATTTTATTAAATGGATATACTATGATAATCTTGATTCATTTGTTATAGTCATTGTGGTTGACTTCATAGTTTACTCTAAGTCAGAGTTGGATCATGTGTGTAATTTGATAGTAGTTTTGGAATTGTTTAGAAATCACCTAATTTATGAAAAGAAATTCAAATGTGATTTATGGATTTTTTATGCGAATTTCATGGGACACAGGGTCTATGAACATCATTTTTCTACTAGTTCAAAAATGGTGAATGCTATTGTGAAATTGGAGAAATAGTGTAATGTTTTTTGGATTTGGAGATTCATGGGTTTAGTGGGGTATTATCATTGATTCAAAAAATATTTATTGAATTTTTATTTTTTTGATGACTTCACTCACTTGGAATGGAGTGATGTTTTCTTGGGAAGAAAAATGTAAGAGTTATATTGTTGATATGAAATGTATTTTGAATTCTACCTTAGTTTTGACTCTTACAAAGAATAGGAAGGGCTTTGTAGACTTTTGTAATGCATTAGATTCAGGTTTGGGGTGTGTTGTTATGCAGGGTGGTCATGTTGTACCCTATGGATCTCATCATATTAGGGAACCCAAGAAGAATAACCCACCCCAAGACCTTGAACATACAGATGTGATGCAAAAAAATAAGAGTTTGAGACATTGCCCTTTATCAGAAAAGGTTTACTATGTTTTCTGACCATAAGATAATGAGTTATATATTATATCCAAATGATATGAATATTATCTAGTGAAGTTAGGTGGAGTACATGTAATATTTTGATTTCAACATCACTTATACCCTAAAGAAATGTAATTTCATTACTTATGTGGTGAGTAGAAAACATATGACACATGTCATGAAAGAATCATAGAAAGAGTGGAACTTGATGGCTCCTTTTTCGTAGTTTTGTATTGAAGTTTAGAAAAAATAAAGTGGAAAGGTTTTCTTCACTAATTTCATTCAAACTAATCCCTTCTCGTGGTGATTCTCTTGGAATAGTACCATAATTAATAATTATATGGACTTTATAAATCTTATTATGGTAGGGAGACCATTTATGAGTAGTCGTTCTCCATAGGGTATATTCTATGTTTTCAAGATCAGTTTTTTGTTCTATTATCTATGAGGGAAACTGTAATGGTGGATTGATATAATTATTAGTAGGATGTTCACCCAGTAACCAATAATATGGTCTTTGATATCTCTATGAAAATTTTGGTTGGGTTTCTGTGGACCTAGAGAATGAATAATGTGATATAATTTTTGATCGATAGGATAACCAAATCAGATCAATTTAAACCCATTCATGATACAACCAATGTTAAGGAGTTTGGAATTCTCTTTTAGGGAGATATTATTCATTTTCACAAAGTTCTGTCTGATTTATTATCTATTAAGGATCCCTATTTTGATTCCCACTTTTGAAGAGTCTTCTAAGCGGAACTCTAGTCTTAGGTTCATTTGAGTATTTTAGACCATGCATAGATAGAAATCCATACATAAAAGGCTATAAATTTTTTTAGGATATGCCTCATGCTTTTATCCTTGTCTTTGGTGGATCATGACATGACAATTTGGGACTAGTCGAGTTTTCTAATAACAATAGTTACCATTTCACGATTATTATTTATCGTTTTTAGGCCTTATATTTTTATACTTTTAAATATATGTTGTATTTGATGGAGATCGGTTAGACATCCAAGGTTGGACTAATATTGGTCCAAGAGACAAAATTAAATATTAAATTTTTTAATTAGATAATTTTTATGTTATAAATAATGTATAAATCTTATGTTTATTGCAATTATAGACCATTGGTGTTTTCAGTTGGTGACCAGGGGGTTCTTGAAATTTTAACCTCGCTTGAGTCATCGACTTCTTGGGTGGCACATGAATCATTCTCCACATTTTGTGGAACCTTTTGAAATTTTTAATAGGTTAAAAATGTGTATTTACATTTATAACTTCCACTATTATTGACATTGATATATAATTGTTTCTTTGTATCACAGCTTTAAAAGCAACTTTTCAATGCATCACATTTCTTGAGTTGGGGGATCTTGATGTTGAGCCTGATTTTTCTATGACTAAGAATCTAGTTAGGATAGTTGATTATAAAACTATATTACTTCATGGGAGGATAATACATTTGATTTCTGTTCCACAGAACCACGGTTCAAATTCAGATGAAACATGTGATATGGAGGCACTTATGTGAGAGTAACAACCTCGTCTTTTGTATATAGAAACATCATGAATGTGTTTCAGGGTAAATAATGTATTTATGTTGGGGGGTTTGTAATATCTTGTTACAATTTATGGTATTCTATTTCATTCGGATTTTGGTTTTTGGGATTTTGAACATAAACTTGTCTATTTGGTGATTGTTATATGATTACACAATGGGTCAAGGCATTACATTCCACGTAATGTTAGCAGGGAATAATTCATGAAACTAACAAAAATAATGATATAATTAAACACCAAGCAAATTTTACACAATGTGAAATGGAAAAATATTATTTTAATAAAATAATGATGTATTATTTGGAGTAAATTACATTTGATGATTTTACATCATTTAATGGGAATAAAAAACTTTTAAATCTCACAACCTATAGGTTTTATGTGCGGGTAAGCTGATTTGTTTTTAATTAAACTTGAATCCTTAACCCTCTAAATACAAATCAATCTATAAGTTATTTTTGATATATCCAACCCCTATGGATCATCCATTCAGTGATTGATCATCGTGTTGGTTATAGTGCGTCTCTCCAGATAATCTAATTTCCTATCTCTTATGTTCTCTCTCTTTATTTCCATCATTGAGTTTGATAGATCATCACATGTTTGATGGATCTAAACTCTACTAATTTGGAGATTGAATCTAGGATATATTTCAGGATCTCTATTATTATCATTCATCTTTGTAAACTCCAATTATGGGTGATGAATTTTTATGTCATGAATAAACATAGGTGGTTCCATTTTAGATTTCACCATAAAATTTGACCTTGATTATTTTGACTTTATTTAGATTTCATTCAATTGATTGATGAAAACCGAAATTTATGTGAACTAGAAATGATATTGATTGGGAATAAAATTTTGTGAAAACTCCCAATTCCAATGGAATTGGAATTTGAGACATAATTTGGAAATTGATGTACTTTGTGAATTGAGTTATATTAAAATGGATTAAATTGAATTGTTAAAAACATGAGATTTTTTTAGTTTTTAAATGGAATGAATTGATGAAAACCATATTTTAAATTTTAAATTTAATTTGAATTTTGAAAATAAAAATTAGGGGATTCAATTATGAATTATTTTTTATTTGAAACAAAATTATTTTTACTTATTCCATTGATTGATTGATAAAATATGGTCTTGGGTAGTTACTTTGTTAGTCATGACAATAACAATATTATTGTTATACCCTATTAATGTATTGATGATGAAATGTATAAGAAAAATCTAGTTAGGTATAACATATCTATGATGAGAGGTTGATGAGACATTTTCTCCCGGATACCAGAAGATATTTGTATACATATCTCCATGATCACAGATATGATTGTGTGAGGATCCTATAACATGACACAATCATGCCTTAGGGAAGTTAACTATAGTTCATATTTTTACTATTTTGATTATAAATTCCATTGATTGTGACACTTATTTATTTATGTTATTTAATTTTCATAAAATATTTAATATTAAATTTTAATTTATTCCTTATTGGAAATGTTTTATATTCATTGTAATGAAGTCATATTAAGTTTTAAAAAGGGAATTGTATTTCGAAACACTATTTTTTAAAAATTAACAAATTATTATTTTTGTTATTATGGATTATGTTATGGAACACATGATGAGACCCTATTGGGATTTATAGCTCACTCATTATATTATCCTTTAGGAAATTGTAGATTTCCTTCTACCACATATTAGAAAAGGCAAAGCACCTCTTCAAGGAGGTGGGTGTTTATAATCCATTCGGATAAGACTGATATTTTCTTTGGGAAATTGAGTTTATCTCATCTTCTTTGGAGTAAATTAATGATATACTATTTTCGATATTGACATATCTATTTTTTCTGGTAATATCTCCCTTTTTAGATTTAATCATATTGATGTGTATCGTATTATTTGTGTTATTTATGTTGAAAATGCATTCCCACTTTTATATTGTATGATGCTAGGTGTTATTCATCAACCCATTTGGATTTGAAATGCCATTTGGTCCAAGTTTATGTGGGCTTCAGTAGTTGGGTAACATAATATCTAGGATTGTTTGTAAAAAACCAAACTATAGCTGGTGATTACTTTATTATATTATTATAATAATCAAGGGATCACATAAAGAAGGATCACGTACTTTAGCAGAATTTGGGAACTAGATGCATACATGAATTCCATATTACATTGGAAACATTAAGAAAATATCATTGAAAAATAATTATAACATTACTACTCATTTTATTACATATTTCAATTAACATAAAAATCACCACATGGTACCATAATTAAAAGAACAAAACAAAAGGGTGATATCAGATGTTTAGTAAGGGGATTCATATAATAGAATCTATCATTTCTAAAAAGAACATAATGAATACGAAAGTCTAAATAATGAATAAATATTATAGATAATTAGTTACCTGATCCTAATATATATCAACGAATAACATAGACTTTTTAATAATCACATGCCTAACAATAACTTCTTTAATTAGTATGGAATTCATAATGTTAGACAACATAATATTACCATAATGGCCTTATACCAAGACAACATGATCTTACAATCAAGTTCATGTTCTAGTATATCTTGATCATATATCACTATCATATCCCATGACATAAATATCATGACATGAAGGCCCTATATCATGATATAATGATCTAACTATAATTTTCCAATGTCAAAGAAATGTTAATAAATGTGTAGGAATACACCAAACATTCATACATTTTTCTCATGAGTCATACTGATGCATCTGTGGAATATATAATTCCAATACCATTTTCACTTAATCAATTACAATTTACTATCCATATTAATAATTGACTAAAAATAGAATTCATAATCATATTACCTTTCTATTAACCTGACATGCGTGTTTTAATATTAAAAACATTGGATTCCAATAGATTCATGAGTGAAAAAACAGAAAAGAATAAAATACCATATAATTATTTATAAACTTTTTAAAAAATATTGAACAAAATGAAGAATATATATTTCTTAAAACCCATGAAAACATTCAGACAAATTTTATTAAAAATCAAAATAACGCTGTAGGAAACTGTGTTAGTTTGAGAAATGTCTTAGGGAATATTTCATTCAAATTTTGTAAAGAATTTCAATGTTAGTAAAAATTAAATCCACAAGTAACTTTAAATATCATTTTAATGAATATGAAAAAATGAATCTTTCAAACATTACTTCATATAAATATTGAAAAATTGAATTTTAAAAATTAATATGAGCAACATAAAAAATTTGGACCTAAAAATAAAAGATAATAACAAAAATAAGTTTTCAAAATATCTTTTTTGAAACCCAAATCATTAAAAAAGTAAACAAAATTACATTTTAAAAGTGGTAAATATAAATATTATGGTAAAAAATTAATCTTATTTCAAAATAAAAAAGTATATAATATGTGGGAAGAATAATAAGGATATAGAGGGGAAAGATTCACCACCAAAAACCAAGATTAAAGAAATATCTTAATGTCTTTTGTAACTTTTAAATTAGAAGACATTAATGGAAATGAAATTATATATAATTTATAATCACATTAATCATATTAATTATATGGTTAACTATATCCATGGGGTACTATATCTACTATATAAAGAAATAAGGTGGATAATATAAAACATATCTTAATGAATGAAAATTGAGATAGGAATACTCTTACCTTTTTCTCCCGAATTTAATGAATGATATTTAACCTCCATATAAAAATATCCATATTATCAACTAATTTTAGAAACTTATTCATATATATTATTTTTTATTATATTTATCTGTAGTTATTATATATATATATAAGTTAGATATTGTTTATTTTCATCACCAAATGTTATCAATTTGAGTTATTTCATTATAGTTTGTTAATGGTGATATTAGTTCATTTTTATTGATTTTTTTTAATAATTACTTGATTATTAAAAATATTATATTTTTTCAATGATTTATGAAGTCTTATTTTCACTTTATGAAGTACATGGGAATTTTTTCCGACAATGTTATTCCTAAGGAGCTTATTTTTGGTATGTTTTTGATATTAGAGGTTTATCTTATAATGATAATTAAAAATTATTTTATCCTTATATAATATTGTTAATGATATATATTATTCATTAATAGAATATATATTAATTAGATACACTTTTATGACATTCCATGTAATTATATGATGAAAAATGAAACACATCATCTATGGAGGTGATAGTCTGGACGTACGCAGAAGATATGTTTTCATTCTTACTTGAATAGAAACAGTGTATGTAGATAATGATTTATATTTCAAGGTTAATAATTATTTCATAAATATCATATTTTTTAATCTAATTAACTCTGATAACCATCTATATAATATAGTGATGAAAAATTAAACACTTCTTCCATGTAGGTCATAACCTGCACGTACGTGTGACAGACATTTTCATTTTTCAATGAATGGAAAGTAAGGAAGGTATATAAATATTTATATTTAAATAGTATTAATAAATTTATATATATATATAATTTAGTCACTAAATAAATTGTATGAATCATCTATTTACGTAAATTCTATAAAAAGAAACATGTCATCCATCGAGGTAGTAGTTCGAAAAATATGTGCACACAATATTTTAATTTTTCAAAAGGATAAGAGGATGGTAGAGAACATTTATTACATAAAAATAATGAAATTTAATTATAATGATTATTATTATGTAACTTTTTTAATATTTTTAGAAGATATGTTTTTCAGGTAGAGGAATAATCAAAATAATTGAAATTAAAAATGAGTGATTAGGTTTTCTTTAATTATATCCTCGACAAACCTCCTTGACCCTTATTGGATCTGAATTTTTTTAGAGAAAAAACAGTAGATATTTTTAAAGACATATTAAAATATATATCGGTAAAATTTAGTTTATATTATGGGATTATGGTTTGAGGATAATTGTGGTGGTGAAGAGATCCTTTTATAAGTGAGGGGGTGGAACTTTTGTAAACACCCATAACATTTTATTAAAGCCATGTCACATTAAATGGATGGTGGATACAAAAGTGATAAATAATTGATATAAGGTAACCTTTGGTGATTAAATTCCACAGAAAAAAAATTGGATACATTTTTATCATGTTTTGGATCTTTTACCCTTATTGACAATTTTTACCATAATTTACTTCCACTATGGTTACTCAATTTTTAACCTCGACAAATTATTTTTATACCTGAAAAGTTCTATTATTAAAAAATTTAGTTATGATTGTAAAAAATATCAAAAAAATTTTATTAGATTATATTTATAGATAATTCAAAATATAATTTTAACAATAGTGTGTTTAATACAACAAATTTTTTTTTCAAAAATTGTATTTTTAGGTGTAAAAGAGAATTTACAACAAAATAATGTGTAGTATAGGTTACAATGATATTTTTGGTTTTAGTATTAAAAATAATATAGTTTTTTACATTAAAACTAATAAAAACTAATTTAACTATATAAATAATTAATTAAATAAAAGGATCAAAAAAGTTATTTTAGTTGGATAAAACATCACTTAGGTTCTAAAAACATCAAAAATACATTCTGAAATTCCAAATAAAATATTTAAATGTATTATTTTAGTTCATAAATTATTTTTTGTAAATTCAAAACGTTTAATAAGAACTTAAGTCACTATGATATCATAATGATGTCATAAAATTTATAGTATCTATAAAAACAATGTTTTTCACTATTCATGTAAAAACTTCTACCATTATTGAAAATTAAAAAAAATGAAATCTATGAGAATTTTGACATAGTTAATCTAAAAATAAATTTATTTTATATAATTAAAATTCATAAAATTATAAATTTAACATCTAAATAGAAAATTAACAATACAATGGAATCTTTTTTATAGGAAAATGTATTTTTTAAAACCTTAAGTGATGTTAGTATTATTTAATATGAATTATCAATTAAATAAGTGTTAATATTGTTTTATTTTATATTCATAAATTTTAATGGAAAAATATTTTTAAAATTTAAAAAATAGTTTATTATGGTAAAAATAATAAATTTACATTAAATATAATTCTTTAAAAAAATTCAAATATTATCTTATTCTAAATTATTTAAGATTGTTCTAATTTTTCAAGAAATAATATAATAATTCAAATATAATTTCTTATTAAAATAGGATTTATTATTTAATTAAATTAATTATTTAAAATTTGATATAATGTAAATACAAAAGGTATAAAATACATTTATTAACAAAAAAATTAATTGATTCAATTTTTATATCATTCGAAATTCTACTTAAATATTACTTCAAAATATTCATATAATTTATAAGGGTAAGATATGTGAATATGGTTTTCATTGGTGGATACTAAACTAGGATGGATCTCATAGTTATTTTCATGAGCATGTACTTCCCCCGAAATAAATTTCACTCAATCATAACTTGTTGTAATTTGACTTAGGATTAGTCATGGGAAAAACCGAGTGATTAAACAACCAATTGAAGATCAAATAAATAAACCTTATTGGGAATAATTGTACTACATGATTCCATTTCTTATTATTTCTTCATAGATTTCATAATGTTGATACTTTTTTATACCTGACAATTTAATATTTATATTATATTGATCAGTTTAGTACATAAAATTTAATCTTAATAATACATATCATGGTTAGTCTTGGTTAAAAATTGTGTGTGAATTTGTTTATTTGTAGTCAATTTTCTTTATTATTAATTTAAGTCTAAAATCTAAATGTGTTACTATTATAATCAGCATTATTTTCAAAATAGGGCATGAAGCCAGTTACATATAGAAGAACCCTATTCCAATATGTCAAAATAATGGTGTGAGTTATTTTATAGATAAATGTGTATTAACATACATTAAATATTCTCCATTCCATCACGAATTGTTGTCACAAAATCATGTAAAAATATCAAAGAAGAGTTTAATTATGTAATATTTCCAAAAAATTATCCTCCAACACATAAATAATCCTAAAAAATATGATATCAATTTATGTCAATAATTTCTCAAAAATTCCAAGGTATAAGTAAAAAATCTATTGAATATTTCATTATTTATTCATTTAAAATTTACGTTCTTCAATCAAATTTTTATATTATCATGAGTTATCTAATCCTTATAAAAAATAATAAACCACGATTTATTAATACAAATTTAAATTGATGAATATCTAGTGTAACCTAACAAAACATATATCTCTCCCCTCTCAATTCCACATTATCTAATAATTATTTTTATTTTTTACCATGTAACCTTCCTATACTAGAATTCCTCAAATTTCACATTACTGACCATTACTATAACTGAAGGTAATATTTATTTATGTAAAAAATTAAAATAAATAAGTAGAAAATAAATTCTAAAATTTAAAAATAATATCATAAATTATAGCCACATTATATTCAGAAATAAATCATACCTTGAGTCAAATAACATAATAATAATTAATGAGGTATTTATAATTTTTTTAAAGATATTTTACAAGTTCCAAATTTTTATTTTACCCTGTTTTTCCATGTGACAACCGGGTCTCGGTGACAGCACAGACACCCCGCCTTAACAAGGTCGTCGGGTCTTGGCCTACCAGGTACCACCAGTTGCCCCCGCAGACAAGTGGGGCCCACCCCAGAGTCCAACCTCAGGCCTGAATGGGTCATCTGACTAATGATAGTCCTCACAGGCCAACACATGTCCTTTCCAGTGTGCTTTGTCCTCACTCAAACACACCCTGGGAAGCTTCCCAGAAGGTCACCCATCCTGATCACTACTCCAGTCCAAGTACGCTTAACTATGGAGTTCTAATCAGGTAGGCTCCTGAAAAGGTAGGTTCACCTTGTTGACATGAGTCATATCATTTAGTCATTTAACCCCTTATCATTTGGGGATGTTACAATCATCACCCCTTTAGGGCACAACGCCCTCGTTGTGGGCCCTACATCTCAACCCAGGCAGTGCACCACGCACTTAAGGCTGGGTTCCTCCTCTGATACCAAATGTAGAGACCCGAAGCTTGACGCACATGGACATTACATTACTTTTGCGGAATAATTAGTACATTATAAAAACACACACACAAGGACCGTAATAGTTTAGTGTCTTTGGAAACATGGAATATAATCATCTAATCGTGGTGAAATATCTTCAACATCTCCCATAATGATCTCCCTTTTTTACCTAAAACATTTCTTTACATCCTGGGGAAAAGAAAACATAAAAGGGTGAGCTCAAATTCTCAGTAAGGGTAAACAAAAGAAATATCAATCACATCATTTTCATAAGAACATAACATTTTGGAAATCTTAACCTGCAAAAGAGAGCATAATTTCATAACATGGGATAAATCATAGTAGTGAAATGAAATCCCAATAATCATAACCTAAAACATGAAACTTTGTGCCATACATGCATAATCATAGAGAATCATATCTTATTAGTCAAGACTCATTTCCAAGACTATCTTAGTGGAAAAAGTCCATTTTTGGACCGAGTCACCCCCGTTTCAGTCCTGTTTCACTGAACCGGTATAACCTATCATTCCAGCCATGTCTATCTCATGAGATATAAAATCATTACCCAATGCATTGGAGGGAGATATAGGTCCAACCCATCTCATAATGAATCTATTCTTATTTGTGCCACAAAAATCATAAATCATACATCATTGCATAACCCAAGTAATAAAAATGGAATTCTTAAACATCGTGACATCATAAAATAATTCATATAAGATAAATGATTTCATAAAAATATAATTCAATCATAACATAATCAAATAAATTTAATAATAGGGATAAAAACAGAACCCTTGATTATCTTAGATGGAAAATAATTTTGATAAAACACTTGAACTCCATTCTTGAGGAAAATATCCTTTCTACTTCAAAAACACTTTTCCTTTCTTAACATGTCGTAAAATTATAAACTAAAATAAGTTGATTAAAAATAAACTTGAAAACTTTTAAAGAAATCTTTTTGGAATTAATGTTTCAAAAATCCATTTATGCCGTATAAGTTAAAAATACATTCTTCTCGTACTTTTGTCGGAAAAGTCAAAAAGTACCTCGTATGAAAAATGAAAAAAGATTCCATTCATATCTTTTACTAAAAACTCAACGAAGGGTAAAATTTGATATAAAATATTTTATAAGGATATAAATAATACATATTGAGGAAACATGGATGTGGATGATAAAATACACCCCAGTAAATACCAAAATATAAACAATCTCGGATAAAAATGAGATTCTGATATTTCCCTTACCTTAGGTCTGATATGCTTCGTAAGTGTCTGAACCTCCTCTATAATGATTTAAATAATGTAATTGACTTATTCCAGAATCATACTCATTATTTTGATATCATATATGGTTCACTTATGACTTTATATTCCCGTTTTTTTGTAAATTCTATGTTAAAGAGTGTTTTGGGTAAAATCGTTTCATTTTTCATCCATGTTTTGACTTGTAGTTATTCATATAATTACATAGATCATGGTTTCTTAATTCCAGAATATAAAACATTATTTATATATAATATATATTCCGAATATACATATATATAATAGATTAGTAAATGGAAAGAAATACACCGTTCATGGAGACAGTAGGTCGTACGTACTCATGAACGCTGTTTTCGTTTCCTTATTGAGTCGAATGGAATTAAGTAGATGACATACATATATATACACATAAATACAGTATCATTATTATGTCATATATTTCATGATTACTTATTATATATACTTTATAATGGTTAACGTGGAGAATGAATCTCATCGCGTCGTGGAGACGGTAGTCCGTACGTATGCACGAGCGATTATATCGTTCTCATGATCATGGAATTGTATTGGAGTGTATGTATACTATTTCAGAATCAATATAACTTTACAATAATCATATATAGTTATTATTTACACCATTATACTCATCCAAGTAAGGTGGTGGTGGAAAATAGATTACACCACGGCGTGGAGACGGTATTCTGTACGTACGCACGCGCGGTGATTTCTTTTTCCGTAGGATGGATAGATGGTGAAATAGGGTTGTTTCATATTTATAATAAAATATCAGTATATGAGTGATACTGATGTTATTACTTCATAATGAAACAACTAATGAAGAAGAAGTGGAAGAAAAAATAAAGATGAAAGAATCGGTAACAGACATTACCTCTTCTTTGAAGTGCTTCTTTGAGATCTCCTTTTAGGGCCCTAAAATTGGTCTTTGAGGAAGACCAGAACCTCTAGGATGTTTCTAGGAAAGTGGATAAGAGAATTTGTCAGGTGTTGGCTGAGCATGAAGGCTCAAAGTGGTGTTTGGAAGAGGGGGAGGAGGTGCCCTTTCATAAGGGGGGAGAGGGGCACATTTGGAATAACTAAAACTATTATTTTATTATAAAGTCAAATTCGGTTTTAAATAGCTCCAAATTGATTAATTTCGAAGATAAGATGGTTTTGGGTCTAAATCCTTTCATCCAATAGAATTTAGACAAGTTTAGGTATCAATTGTACCCATATCATTTAGATTTAACTTTAAGTTATATAATTTATCTTTCACTGTGTCTTCTTCTTTTCTTACACTATAAGGTTAATAAACTTACTATATCAAGCCAAACGAACCCCAAGTTGTTTATTATTAATATATATAACCTTATATAAGTCATTTGGATGATCCTTATATTTTTAGGAATAAAATTAAAAATTAATAATATAATATTTGTTTTAAAAACTATTTTATGTCAATTTTGACGCTATTTAGAAATTGATTTTTTTGAAAATCATAACAGAATGATTAGTTCGCACCAAGTTAAATAAATCAATAATAACATTTAATAGTAACCTAGAAAATTATTTTAATTCATAAAATGTCTCATATTACATTTAATTGGGTTTTTATAACATCAATTATGTCAATATTTCATTAATAATATAATTACTGCATCATCGTTGTGTCATAAATAAATTAAATTATTTAATGTCTAAAAATTACAAATAAAATACCATTATGTAGGAAATCTTTTTAGCTTTCTAATGGATATTTATAGTCTAATTTATCTTATGTATAACCCCATAGTAAAAATGCGTTACTTATTAATATTTGATTTTAACTATTTTAACACTTCTTTAAATAAATTAATAATAAATGTCCTGATATAATCCATGTGGGCCTAAATGGTCATATTTTATTCCTAAGGTTGTTTTTGGTCGAATTAAACTTGTCCAATAGAATTATGACATGTGTTAGGGTAATAGTAATATCATTTTTACCCTTCATTACTCTATTTACTTTTAACCGTGGTAAAAAAAAGTAAAAAGTTACTATTCACCGAAAATTATTTTCATCTCAATGAACCAAATTTTACTTACTGACATAAACAGTGTCTCTCAGATTTTTGAAATTACACTCACAGAAGCGGTAAAATTATGTTTTATGAAAAATTCATTTTTTTAACTACCACTTAGTGGTTTCACTATTCATCAAAAAATGAATGTTTCCATAAAAATTCCAAAAATTAGTCCTAAGCTATATTTGATATTATGAAATCAAAAATGATGTCTATTTTACCAAATTCAAAACATATCAGTTTCATTAATTAATTTAAAAATTAATTACCGTCGTCAAAACAAATAGTGTGTTCTTAAGAGATAATAACTATCAAAAGATTGACAGTTGTTTATGTCGGGTTTAAATGTGAAATTACATCCAATAACCAACATTGTATTAAATTGTAAAAATATATTATAAATATACTTTAAAACCAATCAAATTAATAATTTATCACTATTAATTATTTCTATTAAAAAGGTTGTTTTTAATTAAAATTTAGTAATTTTCACTATTCATCAGAAAATGAAAGTTATCCGAAACGTACCAAAATTTCACCCTAAGCTAATTTTGATATTCTGAATCCAGAAATGAAGTCCATTTTGAAAAATAAAATTTACAAAATTTCGAAAAGTGGTTATTACTATTCATAATGGCTAGTTTTAATAGCATATCGTTGTTTAGTGAAACTCGGTATTGTGTACTACACACGCTATCGAGGAAGGTCATGATTGCGTGTAATGCAAGGAAAGTCAAGGATGCGTGTTGTTCAAGCTCCTTTTGGTGTAGCGTACAACACAAGACATTAATGAAATTAAAAGGAATATTTTTTTATAAAATCTCAGGCTGTTACATTCCAAATATAAAAAATACTCATAAAAATTCTTCAAAATCACACAATATGAGTCTTTCTGGTCTATAAAATATATACCACATAAATAATATTTTTTTTGAAAATGTTATTTTATTAAAACAACCAATAACAATATATATTTTCATTTATTAATTAATAATTTTTTAAATTCATCATACAAAATTGATTCCATGGAAAATAAAAAAAATAAACTAAACAATTATGGTTATTGGTCTGTAGTATGTGTTCCTTGTTTATATTTAATATTTTCTTGTCCAAAATGTTTCTATATGACTAATACTAATAGAATAATTCTTATATAAACAATCTTCTCTTTATAGCATAGAATCTCCTTTGGATAATCTAAAAATATTCAATCCTCCGAAATTTCACATTCATTATAGTCAACAAAGTGAGACATATTATAAATTTATTTATAAAGATTTCAAATTTTAATTATGTCCTAAATTAATTCCCAAAAATATGGAAGTCTAAAACTATAGGTAAAACAACGTAATCAGTTCTAGATCGTAAAAGGTATAGTGAATATAGTTTATAATTTAACTCATTTTCAAAATATATATCATCCTTAATTCTAATAAACTAATTAAAATACATATTCCCCTTCTATATATTTTTTAGGGTATTATCTCAGCCAACCTACTTTTTCTACTATTTGATGCATTTATATGATATGGTTTATCTTCACATTCCCCATCATATTCCACAAAATATCACAACCAATAATTTATTACTCATTAATTTAAACCCAATATAATGATAAATAAAAAAATTATTTCTTACATTACCTTATATGGTTCTATTATAAATTATGAATAAGAACTTTTATTATAAGAAAACTATACTAAGAATAAAAATTATTCCCATGATCCACCAAAGTTCATAATTCAGGATCATATTATATAATCCAACATTTTAATTATTCTATTTGTTTTACTCTATTATTATACAGATAATGTTTTACTATGATACTAATGGTCTCCAAAAGTACATTATATTTTTAAATTCCAAACCAACCACAAAACCAATGTGTCATCTCTACGTATCTTTATTTATATTACTCAATCACTTGAAGATGAAAGAAAATGTCTAGGTATTCAACCATATTATTGTGAATGATTTTCTATCAAAGAGAATAATATTTTTTTTAAAAATAATTATTTTTAATTTATTAAAACCAGAACAATTTTGTTAATATATCATCTAAAACATGTGATGAAAATATAGAGGAAAACAATTTAACATAACATAGACATAATAATTAAAGTAATGTGACATCCACATACTTATCTACAATTGGAAACACTACATGAAATGTACATTAAAACATCATCACATATAAATGTCAACATATATGTTAGTTTTCATCAAATGTTAACCATGTAGCCTTTTCATTCCTTCTATTATAGTAAATAACTATCACACAAGCTTTGAGATGTTTGTGTAGGGGTGAATACCACTTCACTCTATATGATTTAATTCATGTACACCCATATATTCCAATTTATTTTTTACTCTTAACCAAGTAACCAATAGAGTTTGGAAATCAAATAAAATATATATAAATCCACAATCTATAAAACTCATTTATTAAAAACTTAATTAATTCAATCATAGTTACCAAATAATAAATTTTTCTATCATACTAAATATCGGTATGCATTAACATAGAAACCAAAATTCAGTAATTGAAGGAATCATGAGTGATTTAAATAGTTATAAATCATGTAAAAAAATTATACCAACCTAATTATTATAATAGAAAACTTGAAGTGAATCATAATCCACCAATATGAGTATATATAGGCCATTAAACCACATGAATGGATATTTATATCCACGATACATAGTTGTTTTAACCCATGTATACTTCATTGAATCTAATAAAAGAAAACCAGTGCTCATGACATTAAAACAAATTGTAATATAGAAATTTTATTTCAAAAATTAAATCTATATATAATTTAAACCATCAATATCTTATTTTTCTATCCCAAATTAATATTAATCCCTAATTTATCACAAATTAAACCTCATCATTTTGAAAACAAAATATTCCTTTACATGATTAAAATTTCTTGTTTTCCCATTTATCATAGTATTGATAAACCAATGCTTTTTCAATATATTTCTCACAATTATTCTATGAAAACAATTCCTATAAATAAATTGATTATAAATTCTATCAATCAAAATAAAAGGAATCATAATAATATATGGATATAATTAGAGTCACATAAAATATATATAATTTTTTTAAAAAAATTTCAAGAAAGATTTTTTAAATATCGCATTAATAGAAGAAAATGTCAAGTCATGTAATATTGATTCCTTGTAAAAAATAGTTATTAAAAAACAAGAAAAAGAAACCATCTTAAATTTAATTATCTCATTTATTGAATATATAGTGAAGCTATATACTGAATGTTCACATCCTCATATTAATTTCTGAAATAAACCACACAACCTCTCATGAGTGGCTTGTCTATTAGAACACTTAACACAACCTTATGCAACTCAATTTTTTGAGGTATAAACTAATAAGGATTAAAGGATTAAATTTAGAGCTTGTAAAAGCCCCTAGAAATTTAGCATGATCCTATGGAAAATGTCATAATCCTCACTACACATTTTAGATAGAAAAATAGAAAAATATATTTTTTTGGACTTCATAATAGATTATATTACAATTTATCCAAGTTCTCAACAGTTTTCAATATGTTTTCCAATGTAACATAATAATATATCAATTATTAATCTATACTATTATCCTTTAATTACCTCATGTGATGTTTTACAGCAGAATAAATAGAAAACATTATAAGAGATATGTATGTGGAAAATTTATATGAATCATATCTATTTATAATATATATTTCTATTTTCTCTTTTATAAATTCATTATGTTAAACATTTTTTATAATTGATCCATCTCCCTTTAATTCCCTTTTTCATAGTTAATCTAACACTCTCTCTTTTATAAACCCATTGTCATATATCCCTAATTTTATCCATTAAATCAATAATAATTTCATATTTTTGACTATTCTAAATCATATAAATTCACCAATTAACTGTAATTAAAATTCATGAAAAATAGTTAAATTAAAATCCATAAATTAATTTCACATTTCCCAATAATAACCATATTAACCTAAATCACATGTTGAAAATGTAACACCTAATAATTTACTATTAAAATTCTCTAATATTTGTAATATAATGACTAATATTCTACCATTGAACACATATGAACTAATGTCTTGTAACTAAATAATATATAATCATATTGATATAGTCATATTCCTATGGTGGAAAACATTAATAAGTGTAATAAAAATTATCTCCACTTTCAATAATTAAACTCTAAAAAATGGATGTTGTTATTTATCCACCAAATGAAATTCAATCCCCAATTTTACCTGATCCATAAACTATTCCAAAATATATATCCATTGATTCCTTTTAAGCCTATCTATCTCACTTTTTATTGAATCCATCTAGGTCTTCAATACAATTGATCCCGTGGAATATTTTTTCCAATATAAATTTGTTCATTCATATAATTAACTCACACAGAACATTTAAAAAATTTCATGTCATGTTTTAAATAAATAGATTCCCAATAAAAAACATGGTATAGTTTTGTCGAATATATTTTTAAATATGATTCATGAAACACAACATAATCCATAATATACATCAATGGAATCTTTTACCAAAAATAATAATATCAACTTTATTTAATTATTTAAAACATGTATATATACTATGGTGAAAACTTCCTCTTAATTCATTTTCATTGATGTATATACCATGAAAACACATGTTAAGTGACTATACCACTATCTGCTTACTCCAATGGACATCATTAATAGATAAAATATAAAATTAGACTGATATAATACAATAAAATTCCCTTTTTAATTTGATAAATGTTACCCATTTTATTTTACACCAGTTTAATCTCCAAGATAAAAATATATCAAACATCTTCACAATATTGTATTGAATGAAATTTCTTCCAATACAGTAATAAAAATTCTTCTATCCTAAAAAATTCATTATTATTATTATTATTTTCATTTTCTTCCAATATAATAGGATCTACACATTTTCTCTTAAAACCATGTAAACCACATTAAAGCATGTCCTCTAATATCATAATATATATTACAATTTTCTATATATTAATGATGATATGTGTTCTCATCCTCAACTGAATACTCATCGCATTATCTAATCCCCACAAAAATCCTAAATTTATCTCAAAACCTATATTATACTGGATAAATGTAGGGTATCCATGAAAAAAGACTTTCAATTTCATAATAATATTTTTAATCTTATAAAAAATTAATGGGTGCGTAAGAAGTTTTCAAATTTTGTATCCATGTATTCAATCACCAAATAACATAATGCATCTATAGTAACCTTAGTAAACCAACTAAAAATTACCTCATAATATTGTCCCATATACATTCCTTCCTTGGTAAGTGGTCTAAAAGTCTTACCTTTTTTTATATTCCCAATCATCACTCAATAATAAATAAAACATTAAGATAAAAACATAGTTATATATTTCCTTATTTTATCCCACTACAACTATCATATATGTCATAAATCATATTTATTGCTCTTGGATAAAAAAATTAATATTGAGTTGTAAGACTATTTTATGGCTTTTTCTTTCAAAATCAATGGAATAAATATCATACCCTTAAAATAAATAATCGAATTCAGTGTAAAGGAACCTTCATAAATGATCCATTAACTAGTTTGGGGACCACTAATCCACTAATATTAGATATTTATTTTTTTCATCCTTAACATTACCAAAAATTATAGAATTGTTGTAAATATAATGCATTACCATGTGGTCTCTCCTCATGGGATTATAGATGCATACCCCCGATAATATCATAAGTTACTAAACTATCATTTCATTTATATCTTGTGTATTTCATATAAGGTCATCTACTGATGATTTACACATATCATTTATAACGGTTGACTGAAATTTTAAATATACTCTAATTACCTTCATTCCCTCAAGTTAATATATCTCTAATATAAATCATACTTTAATCATATATGATATTAATACACCATAGAACCATTTCAAAATTTATAATGTTTTTGACACTTTAAATAATTTACAAATATCACATTATATATTTCAAGTGTTGTATAATTATCCTCATGTGGATAAAATTTTCATAACCAATATACCACCTTATTCTCAAATTATATAATAGAAAATCGTAAAAATCACTGGATTTATTATAATACATTGATTGCCCTTTATTGGTTCTTGTTAAGATCCACACCAGAGACAATTAAACCATCTCTTCATCTCATCAAACGATTTATATCACTTCCCATCCCACTAATATTCACATCCTTCTGAGTCAATCCCCTCATATGTTTTTATAACTATGGTAAATATTGACTGATATATCTTTATCATATAGTCATCTCAATAAAACATGATAAATTAATTACATTCTTGTGTTTCTCCCATGATATCATCACTTACACCCTATTTAGGCTAATGTAAATTCCATATTCAGTGATAATATTCACCCATTAATATTACATATTTGATCCCAAAAATCGAATATGGATAATTATTCATAAAACCGATTAATTAATAACATGTCCAAAGAAATCCATAAATCAATTACATGATCATAAAACAAATTATAGTAAATTAATATTTCATCTTCAAAAATTTCGGAAAATTATTCATGTCATTTATTAAATATACAATTCACTAGATATATAAAAATATTATGCATTGGTAACCTTAATGGATATTATCAGAAAATCATAATGTTTGATATTTTACCTAATTATTATTCATAAATATAATTTCATAACTCTTTCCCCAAACTATATAACTCTAACAAAAAAATTTTATTTCAAAATCACTTACCTTAATTTATTTGATTCAAAATATAAACATTTTATTATAAACTATACTTATTTTTCATATAAATTAATTCTTCTAGAATTCAATGATTAATCAAAAAATTTCACAATCTTTATTAGAAAATATAAATGGTGTTTTTCTATAGTAACATAGTGGATTTGATAGATATCGTTCTTTCTAAATGACACAACTAAATATTTAGTTCACTACAAGATTTATATTTTGTATGATTTATAGAAAAATAAATCAATATTTTAATATTTAATAATTTTTTTTAGAACTTCATTCCTATCTTTAATATTATTCAGGATAAATATTTTTGAAATAGATATAAAAAATCTTACACCATGTTTTTAACTAAGGTTCATCCTTTAGTTCAACTAATTAATGATTCAATTTATCTATTTTGAAAACTAAATATATTTGATTTATAATAATGGTCCTAAACAACACAAATAAATTTTCCATTCACCATGAAAAATGGGTAAAATATATTTAGGTCAGTTAGAAGAAATAATATGACCATAATAGAAAATATTAAGGCATAATCTTTGTCATATACTCCATTATAACTTTGAGATCATGCATGATCATCTCTAGGACCAAGAAGTTCCATGAAATTTTTGTATCTATATAAAATTTGAATAAAAATGACATATGAATCCTAAGTCTATCAACACTTCTAGAGGTATCAATATTCATATAGTAAGGCCTTAATTCAACATGAAACCCAAATATTATACCACTCAAGAAATTTGAATTAGATATGACTATATTAAATATAGTTGTGGTCATATTTTTAGAAACAATATTGGTACATTACACTATCATATGTCATACTTATCATTCTTTTAGGACATATTTTATGGGAAAAAGATATCCATTTTTTGTAAGTATCAATCTAGGTGAAAGATTACCACTTTATTCAC
The DNA here is from genome assembly GCA_963277665.1 of Viscum album. Taxonomy (NCBI): domain Eukaryota; kingdom Viridiplantae; phylum Streptophyta; class Magnoliopsida; order Santalales; family Viscaceae; genus Viscum; species Viscum album. Next base: position 481,992,981 of record OY728141.1, read on the forward strand.
ATACGAATTAGTTATATATCGGTTCAATGTCATATTAGTCATCCTCAATACTTATCTATTATTATAGTCTCTACAAATCACTTCCTTACATAAATTCTTCAGGATTCTAGTATTCCTACAAAGATGACACTTTGTAGGCTTTTTAGGATAATCCTATTTCAAATTCATCTTTCCACTATACTAGTGTCATAAAATATATCCCCTCACCTATGAAAAATATGAGATCCAAAAATTCATTTCGAATAATTTCATGATGAAATTGACCATATATTGTCTTTTATATGCTTAGACCAACCAGAGTCATCCCTCCACTGGACACCTGATCTGGCATGAAAAAAACCTAATATTCATACCCCCCAGGATGATGACAAGTGTTATTGGCATACTTACCATCATTGTGGATGATTTAACCCATTAATTGTATTAATTAAGAAATGAAAAAATGGGCATGACCACTCCATCCATCTGAGGTCCATGTGTCAGTAGGGAAAAAGAAACAACAATATAAAATATATAAGAAAATTATAAAATGAAAATAAAAAATTTAACACATATAACATTATAGTGACCTATCCAACATCTATCTTAGTGTATCCTTAATACTTACACAAAAAAACTAAAATACGAAATTGAAAAAAATTTCTAATGAAATAAAAATTGATAAAAAAAACCATCGTACCTCCATATGGATTTACAGGTCACCATATAATACCAAAACCTCAATTCTATAAAAGATGTTAAATATAATAAATATCATAAACAAAAATAATAAATATAGGCATGAGAAGAGAGCTTTGTGTTCATAAAAAGAAACCACTCCACAACTATAATATTTAAACAAAATATCCATTTATGATAGTTTCAAATACATTTATAAAATATATAGTTTTATTATATACGAAACTAAAATCCTATATCACTTTATAAAAATTATTTTTTATTTTTTTATATAAAAAATCAATATGAATTTATTTTAAAGATGAATCCTACTTTATTTGAAACACCTAATTGAAAACTTATTTCAACACACCATTAAAGTGTGATTTCCAATAAAAATTAGAAGTAAAATTTTAATATAGATATACAAAACCAAATAATTAATAAGAAGAATATAAATCAAGGGTAGTATAATAAAGGTAAGATAAAATTGAAACCATACCATCAATTATCTAAATGATGCATCATTAGAGAAATACCCTAAGGTAACTAATGCAAGGGGTAATATATATTTAACATCACTAATTAGGGAGGTCCTCAATTAGTGTAATGAACCTAAGAACACTGAAATGGTTAGTGGAAAATAATATACATTGCTATATTATATTTCCAAAAGTGATATCATCCGAATATTGGATATCCAACCCATGAAATTGGGGTTCCCATGGATTGCGAAAAGTGGAAACAACCACAAAGAAGAGTAAATATAAAATCAATAAACAATTAGGAGAATATCCAAAAACAAAACATATAAATTCTATAAATAAGACCCATGGTGATTTCATTCGAAACCAAGAAAAGGATTACACATTTATTTTGAATTTTTCAATAGGGCCTTATAATTTATTTCAAAAAACCATATAAAATCTATTTTGAAAGAAAATAATGAAAATTGAAAATAAATTATAAATGTTTTCTTTTTCTCATTCTACATATATACATTTACACAATTATACATAATATTATATATCAATAATTTAGAAAATTAATATATTCTCATTTTAATGTCTACATATATATATATATATATATTTATGTATGTATTTCGATACCCATGTATATATTATTAACTAATATGTACACAAAAAATACATATGTAAACTCCATGTTTTATTTTAAAAAATTATGGAATACCCTAATAATACTTAAAATTTAAGGTTTATCATGAAATTACGTTGAAAAAAAGAACTAAATATTAATTTACTATGAAAAAATACATTTTTAAAATCATGTAAATAATTTATAAATTTCATTCAGGATTTATATAAAATGTCTTTTGTGTGATACTAATTATAAATGATTTTTACTAAGATTTCATCTTTGAGAAATCATTTTCATTTTAATGAAAATATTGTAACATTATATCTTCCTTTAATTATTCCTCTATGATGTTTTATATAGCCATTTATCATCAAAAAGGGGATGAAAATATAATTATTCAAATATCTAGAATTTAATGTTTCAATACTATTCAAAACCTACATTAAATTGAGTGAAACTTGTTGAAATCAATAAATGTTTCTTGAATCGGCCACAACATGGGTCTCAAATTCCATATAAACAGAAAATTAATAAATTAAAACAGCTATATGATTTATGTTTCATTAAAATAATGCATGGAGAATGTGTTTAAGGTAACAAGTAAAATCAAGAGGAACATAGAGGATGATACCTTACGGTGAATAACTGGACTAGAACCATATAGGAACAGAGTAATCTCAAAGATTGTGGGAGGAATGGTGGGTTTTCATAGTTATAGATCCCCCTTGGAATGTAAATTATGTACAATACAGGGATAAGTTGTAGAATTTTGATATAGAGAAGAATTATTCTGAGTAATTTTGATAATTTACATTTCTTAGAGTCTTGATACTACACATAGTTTTATTGTATGGTTATATAGAATATGTACCCAATTTCTATACCTACAATACTACCTAAAGAACTACACATGGGAAGGATTCATGGCAAGGAAAACGATATATCAACTGTGTGTTTTTCTCTATCATGTTATAGATGGATTTTCATGGTTTCCATATGGTTTCTATAAACCATGAAACAATGATGAAATTCAAAAATTATAGGCATAATTAAACTTTTTTTGTCTGGAATTCAATAACAAGATTATTTAAAATGAATAAATTAAAATAAAAGTTGAAAAGGGGGTTACGTTTTGAAACAATAACTACTATAATGTTCACATCCTCCAAAAATCATCAATTTATTCAAATGATAAAAATAAAGGACATGAATAAACCTCATAAATAAAAACTCATTTTTCTAAAAACCATGGAAAACCATGATCCCCAATTATAATAATAACATTAAATGAACCAAAAAGTACCATAACCATATTATATTTTTAATTAATCTCCTAAACAACTAGGGAATCCACAATCCATAACTAGGAACACTCATACTAGCATATGCACTAGTTACCTACTCTAAACTGAAAAACCGAATATCTAAGGCCAAATGAAAATGGTGGCCTCCCCACCAATTTATAACTCCTCAAATAAATTAAGACCAATGATAATCACCCATATTAGATCATGAATCTAAAACAAACGACACCCACATGTTTTACATCGATACTGAAACCAAAATTTTAATTCCTAAAACCTCCTAGGAGATTCAAAGGGATAATAGAGACCAATAAAAAAACTCCCCACTATAAAGGATGAAATAAAATGAATGATAAACGGGGTTTATGAATATACCAAGGGATACAAATTTTGTCAAGACACTTCCACAATATAAGACTCCCAATAGATCCTAAAAATCCTTGATGATTATGGAATTTCTATACTCAGAAGAATGGGATTTAGACTACCCCATCTCAACACATTGGAGAAAAAAAGGTGGATACTACTCTCATGATAGACTACCTTCACCCAGATCATGATATTAATAGACAACACACATCCTGGGACTTACCTTAATAATAAAACCCAGTAACATGACCCCACTTAAAATATCCTCAAGTATAGAAATTCTAAATGAGAATACTTCTATACTAGTGTGTTGATAATGAAATATATATAAAATATAACATCAAATAAATATTTATGAATTATAACAAGAAACTACCCCAATTATTAAAAAACAAAAAAAAATTACTCTTAGTTGAGACCATTATCTAAAGGATCACACTCTCCAACCGAACGAGACACAATTCAGAGACATCCTAAAACATGGACATTCTAAATGAAAACATATATTTTCATGGGGGAAATAATATCAAAAATGTAATTTTTAATTTAAAAATAGGCTTCCAAGAGTATAACTCACCCTATAATAGTTATTTTATTGGAAATATTACCCAACAAAAACGTCATCAACAACTATAAAATAAGAACCATAAAAAACAAGTCCAAATTTATACAACATTAAAATAATTTATGCTATGTTTTCAAAAGTCTTTAAAAAAACCTGATCTTTTTCCATTTAAAATATATTTTAACATTTAAATAACTATGTATAAATATTTTAACATTCTAATTTATCATGTTCTTATAAAATAATCCAACATTAACTCGCGTCATTTAAAAAATAAAAAATTCTAAAAAACCAAAATGCTCACATTTTATAATTAAAATCTAATTTTAAAACTTGAAATTTAAATTAGTTCATATTTTCATTTGAAATTTGAAACATAATTTCCAAATTAGATTGCATATTGAAAAGCTGATTTTTTTTAAAAAAACATGCCATCAAAATCCAGGTGCATATTTTATTTCAATTTATGATGGATAATTTCTCTATTAATTTTTATCCCATAAAAAGAGTTTTACCCATTCATAAATCCTTTCCTGAAACAATTTTGAAATCCAAATATTTGACTAATTATAAATCCTTTCTGAAAGTAATCATTGATCACTTTCTAATAAAAACAAAACATATCAACCGAAATGACTAAATTTCAAATTCCAACATTTTAATTTCATTAAATTTAATATAAATTTTAAAATAAAATTCCCCAAGTAAAACTCCCTTATCAATTTTCAAAACACAAAACATTTTTCTTTCAAAACATACACAAAACAACCAAAATCATTTAATAACATTATAAAACACCAAAATTATCCCAATAGGGACAAGTTATTTATCATGAATTTTCGACATGTTTTAGAAAACCATGTTAAATGAATAAAATAACCATTAGAATTATCATTTGACTATGCACTAGGGATACACATCAGATTATAGACTATGCTATCTCAATACATAACACTAGTTTACTCCCATTGTAATCCCTCAATACATTGAAATAATTTAAAAAATCTATATATCGCTAATAAAATTTGAAAATAATAAACATAGAAAAAAATACACTAAACCTAACATACATTAGAGACTCATGGTTCAGAACAAGTAATATTAAATGCACTCTACCCGATCATACTCCCCAAGTCTCAAAAAAATAACTCTAGTATACTAGAAACCCCCAAAATAAAAAAAAAGATTACCTAAAACCTAGGTGCAATTTGGAATAAAGGATTTGATACAAATTTTCCTGGAAACACCGGAATTATCCCTCCTATAGAAACATGAGCCACCCCATGACATACCAAATAGGAATCATAAAACTTCCCTCCCCCAGGCTCACAAAAACCGTCATTTGCATCAAATGAAATAATTACAGACGATTATTCCATGAAAATAGTTTAATTTTGTATGAAAAAATTTGGTATGAAGAATACATCCATTAGAGGTCATCAATCTAATGATAAAGAAGAAATAGTAAAATAAAATCTATAAAATATTAAAACATAGAAAATGAAATCAATTCCTTTAGTTCATCCTCTAATGCCTTCACATTCAAAAAGTTTCAATTCCCACATTAACCATCAATGATATAATGTCTTCCACCAGTTACCATATCTAAATTCAGGAAAATGACTATTTGGATTATGTGTAAATAAATATAAATAAAAAAACATCCATCATACTTCCATGTTAGTTTATAAGTCACCATTTATTACTAAAATTACACCACTCTAAGACTAGTAAAAGATAAACCACAACAAGAAACTAAAATTATAAATATATGTGTGAGAATAAATATCAGTAGTAATTCCATAAAACCACTCCCAAAATATAATAATTACATAAAATACCAATTTTATGGTGTTCTGAAATATATTAATTAATATATGGTTTTATTTCATAAAAACATAAAATACAATATCATATTATAAAATTCCAACTTTTTTCTTGAAATAAAAATAATCACTTGGAATTAATTTTCGTGAAGAACCCTCCTTTATTTGAAACACCCATTTGAATCCCTATTTTAAACCACCTTTTATGTATTCCTTAGAATAAACATTAGAGGATGGAATTTTATTAATGATATTCAATGCTGAAGAAAAAATTAAATCGATATAAATCATTGGTAGTATAAAGACATGTAAGAAAAAAAAATGAATAAAACAATCAATTATATATAATAAAAATCACGTGAGACACACTCTAACGTAACCAAGGCTAAGGAAAAACAAAAAAAACATAAATATTTTGGGAGACCCTCAATTATAGAAAAACTAGAAACACTTCACTTACTAGTGGAAAATCCAATACATCACTAGCATATCTAGAGAAATAGAATCCATTCCTTATCTATGAGATGCAACCAAAGAACAGAGGGTTCCCAAGATGTTTTAATAGTAGAAAAGCCCATAAAGGATAGCATATATATAATCAATATAAAAATAGGATCATAACCATACAAAACATCCATGTGATTTTAAAAGGAACCATAAAACATGGATGTGTGGTTTATATATACTTCTCTTTGGCTATTAATTTTATATCCTCAATACTTCCTTGTTATTGATACTATTAAAATATCATAGGATACTTTGGTTAGTGGGTAAGAGAGACTAGATCAGGAAAAACTCCCATTCCATTAGATAATATAGTGAATTATGTTCTTTTCTACAATCTAGTGATGTGTTACATGTTTCTTTCCATTAATAGAGGATGTCTTTAATCAGTTACACTAGTCATTTGTTTCTATAATCCTTAGTAACCCTATTATGTTTTCCATGTAATTATTAATTTTTATAATTTATTTTATGCTTTTCCATTCAAGTTTCCATACTTTAAACTAACAATAATCTATATTCATTTCTTTATGTCATAATCCTATCTTATCATTAATAAAATTTTCTTCTTCTAAAGTGTATTTTAAATCATACATTATTCATGTTTTAAAGTATGTTTTCAAATGGGTGTTTTAATTAATGTAAAATTCAACTCAAAAATCACTCAATGTGACTGTTTTACATTGAATGAAACAAATAGGAAAATATATAAAATGGTATTGTATCTCACGTACATATGTAATAAAAACTTATCTTTATTAATATACTTTCAACTAGCATAAAAATTATATTTTTATTCAAATAATTTACTTGGATATTGGTTAATTTTCTTTCCAACTAACATTTATTCTCATGCCTAAAAGAATCATTTGAGTTTCAGGTTATAGAGTATTTTTACTGCACATAATGCATATAAATTTATTATTTTACTGTGATATATTTGTTGTTTAATTTTATTTAGCTTTATTTATCACATTAGGGAAATATTACTTTTCTAGATTTTAGTTATTATTATTTTTAGATCACAATAAATTTGTGGAGATAGTATAGGGACTCGAATATGGATATAGGTGAGGGTGATTAGAGGGAATTTATTTTATTTTTATTGTTTTAATTATTTTAAATATTTTATATTATTATTTCTTATGTCATATTTTTTTATACATCTATAACATATAGATTCTTCATTATCGTTTTTTGGTTTTATTATTATATTATTTCATCAATGAAATATTCCACAATGATTTATTTTAATGCTAAAATTTTTTTTCAGCATGAGGGGATCTAGGATTCCACCTAAGTATATTTTGAAGAATTTGGGAAATCCAATGGTTGAAAGACTCATGTTAGTTTGTAAAAAATTATATCAAATCCTAGGATATTATGCAGATGTAGTTTTTAAAATATCACATTGTTCTTTTGGGGGGTTTTATATATTGGAGTTAGGAATTTGGGGACTCTAGAGGTAGGATAGGGAATATTATTATGAGTACTTACTTATTATAAACATCATGTTTACATGGGATATTGGGTTTTGGTGTAATTTTTGTATTTATAGTTCTTTATTATTTGTTGATGATTTTAAAAATTTATTGATTATTTTTTTTCTTTTTTACAGTTTTCTATGTTATTCCGAATGAAAATATGACTAAACTAAAGTTACAAGTTGAGATCTAATTTCCTAAAACCCCATGTTGATCCTAGGTGTATGGTTAAAAAATAATTCTAGTGTAAGTTTCATTCTTAGTATATGGTCCTCTGAACCATGTCTCCAATTAATGTACAACCACCACTAATATTTAAATTGAACCATGAACTTGGGATCCATATGGTTTTCCAATCCATGGGATCTCGCTAATGGGTACATGTTCTCTCCTATTACCATATTGATAAATATATAAATTATTTAAATAATCAAAAAATAATAATTTAAATTTTAAAACCCTCAACATGGTTCAAAAACCCCAAAATAAATAGAACACACCATGCATAACCTACCATGGAAACTTAAGGATGAGAATGATTAAGAGCACGCGATGGGTTCCCAAATTCATGACATTGATCTACTTGATTCCCCAAAATAAAAAGAATAATTTAAATTCTATATACTCTTATGAACCTTGACCAGCTACCATTTTTCATATACCAACCCATGTTTTATATCAAGTTGATGCATGAGCTAGCCTATTACATAACTGGCGGGCATCTTCAATCCCACTAGGCCAGCAATATGACTTATTTTCATCAAATTAGATCATTTAAGATGATTTATCTAATTAAATAATGTAATCACGTAGTGGAATATGAGATTGGAAAATCCATACATTATATGTCCATGATTTAGTTAGAGATAAGAAACATTAATATAAAATATGTACAATAATTAAAATACAGAAATGAAAATAAATACCCCCATCACACATAAATTCCATAACCTACATCTTTTTCTTATTCCTATTGTGACCTCAACATATATAATGAGATCAACTAATAATCATACATGAAATCAAAAAATGCCGTTAATAGTCTATGCAATAAATTAATGTAAATAAAAACTACCAACATTCCTCTATTTGAATTTATAAGTCACCATCCAATAATAAAATCTCAACTCTCATAGAGTGTTAACTGATAAACGAGAACCTAAAACTGAACTAATAAATTTATTCTTGATTATAAAGATCAGTAGTTATTCTAGATAACTACTTCCCAATTATAAGTTTTGAAAATAATAAATTTTTTATTCTACATTGAATTACATTAATAAGGATTTTTTATATATCAAAAGACCATAGAATTCAATATATTTTTATAAACATTCCTAATTTTTTCATTAAATGAAAACAATCACATTGAAATAATATTTAGGTTTATTCATACTTTACATTAAAAATATAGTTGATAACTATATTAAACCCACATTTAAATAATTCTTTATAATATAATTAATGAGAAGACATTTTTACAAATGATAATTAATGCTTAAAATAGAATCAATAGAAAAAAACCATGGGTAGTGTAAAGTAAAGAATGATAAAAATGAAATCATACCATAAATATTCTAAAATATTCATTATGGGAGAAACACCACATATTTATTAAGGATAAGGGAACCCTATGATTAATATCACTAGTTTGGGAGGCCATCATTTATTGAAACAAAACTAGAATCATTTTAGTAGATAATGTAAAAGTTAATACATCTATAACTTATCTAGAATAAAGGTATCCCTTAACAATATAGCATCTCCTACACATAAACCCAAGCTTCCCACGAATTGTGAATTGCAGAAACACCCACAAGGTAGATCATATATAAAATCAATATCCCATTAGGATAATATCCAAACAACGCATCCATGTTTCTAAAGAAATGCCCATGGAACATTCAATTTGAAAAAATTTAAAGACTAAAAAATTTATTTGGATGGTTCCAATGGGGCCTTTTATTTTGTTTTTAAAATTCACTAAAAAGGTCATTTAGAAACCACATTTGAAAAAAAAACATGAAATTCAAAAAGTTTTAATTTGTAATTGTACTCATATACATTTACATATAAAGATGTCTCTCATTGAACAAATTCAAATTTTATCATATGAATTTATACATATACATATAAATAATTATATATATATATAGCTATGTATATGGGTTTAACAACTATATTCATCAAAATATTTGTGAAAACCCCATTTTTTTATTCAAAAATAAAAATAAAAAATTATAGTGATATTTGCCTTTTCAAGTATTAATTGAAATGGAAACTAAAACCCATGAGTTAAATTATATTTTTAATTTAATAGTAATCCATTTTTTAAAATCATTTATATCGTTTACAATATATTTCTTAGATTTTTATCAGACATCTAGTGTGTGAAATTAATTAAAAAACATTATTACTAGGAATCCAACTTTGATAAATCTATTTCATTTGATGGAATATATAGAAAAAACATGATTTGACCTAAAATTATCATATAACATATTTTATATATTCATTTAGAGTTGAAAAAATTGATAAAAAATTCAATAAATAAAGGTTTAATAATTTAAACAAAAAATAAAAGCGGAAACCTAACTTAAATCGATTTAAACTCATCACCTTCAGAATAAATCACTCAAATCAGTCTCAATACACATCTCACATGATTTAGACACCAAAAAATTATTAACTTACACGCCCCTATTGATTAGTGTTCAACCAAGTGTTCATGTAGAGAAAATAGTAAAGAGAACAAGGAAACATAAGATTGGAAGGGGAATGAAAACCTATTGCCTAGAACTAGGCTCAGTTCACATAGAAAAAAGAGAATAATTTTCAAGATATGGGAATTAGGGAGGTAATTTATAGTAATCCCCCATGGATTTTTTGTTTCAAGAATAATATGGAGTTGGGGTTGACGCATTCCTTTGGGTATAATTAGAGAGGTGTATTTAGGTAATTTCTATTTCTATGCTTGAGAACTGAAAATGGTTTGTTTATACACTTATCTAACCCATACACAAAAAATATGTCCCTACTAGAAGTGAAAGAGAACACCACAGGGGCTGGGGACTTATTTAGAGAAACCATGAATCAATTTTTTATACTATCCTAATCACTTAACATATTAATTTTTATGACTTACACATTTGTTCTACTAACTATTTTCCAATCATGATCCTATATTGAAATTTTAAAAAGAATAAAAAAAATTAAACATTAAATTTCATAATTCAATAAAAGATTCATAATAATTATTTAAATAAAATATAAGAGTAAAAACCTAAATCATGCAGTAACACTACTTATAATAGAAATTCATTAATCCAATGGTTTGGGGAACAAAGAAGTATACACATCAATTATATACCATGTATTCTTTTATTATAACTACTTTATCTATCATCATTGTATAAGTGTGTAAGTCTAATAGGATATTCTCAATCTAATCATTTTTTAAATACACTTATAAAATCTATTATCCTTAAGGATTTCATTAGTCCTCAACTCAATAGAAAATAGTTCCAGATTTTGAAAATGACTTATGTATTCCTAGACTATCATGTTTCAAAAAACCAACATAATAATCTACAATCATTAATTGAATTAAAAATCTTTGGAAAAAACAACTAACAGAATAACATTTAAAACACATCCCAAATAAATTATCTTATTTTTTCCTTCAACAGACATATTTACTCAACTTAAATACACTCCCTCCAACATATATGTGATATTATTAACCTATGACATAACTAGGTTATAAAAGAACTAGAATATTTGGTTGAATCAATGTAACCAAACCTCAATTTATTTCACTTCATCATATCTTCAAATGATAAAATTATTCTACAAAGAAATACTGACACATGATCTACATGCATGGGTCCCCAATAATTTGTTCCTATTATAAGAACCCAAATTTCATGGACTAATGAATTCATGTGTTGAGAAAGACTTTTTTCAATAAAATATCCCTTAACATATATTATAAATCTAATTATAGGTATTTTAATAGTACCACAAAACAAAATATTAGTTATTGAATTATAAAATAAATACATACAACACATACCATATGAGTTAGAAATTCCCTAAGAACCCATTTTCATCTATATATTAGTTCCCCCATTCTCCTTTTGACATTATATTAATTATAACTTTATAAAAAGTAACCAAAAATAACTTTATCCAAATATATCTCAAAATAAATCAATTTTAAAAACTTATTACATGTAATGTAAAGAATATTAAAATCTAATTCACATGTATACCATATATTCACATTCCAACCATAATACATAAACACTCTAACTATATCAACCTATAACAGGAGTGAAATACTATAGGTAACAACAAATTACAAGTGATACATCAATCAATTGTCTTTCCCCATCTCCCTAATAACTCATGTTTCTCTATAAAGATACTATATATGGGTTTTTATAGTAACCAAATGATTTTTTACCATCTTAATCTCCACATCAACCAGAACTCCCCATACTCATCATTAAATTTGGATATAATTCCATATTGTAATGACTCTACACAGATATCTAGACCCTGGATCTATGTTATATCACCACATGGACCCATGAAAGTCCCTTGATCACTAAATTCTGGAAAATACTGTTATGTGATACAAAAAAAACATGGGCATCTAATTTTTAATCAAAATATAAAAAAATTATATAATAAATGTAAATTTATTTTTATTTATTGAAATAAAATAATTATTTTTATAATCGCCTCTAAAATATTTATAAAAAATTCATGTGAAAATATATTAATAAAACCAAGTCCTGATAGCCAAAGGTAAATGATTAGAACCATCCATATCGAACAAAAACTTGTCTAGAGACACATGATTGAGTACTCTCTCATCCTACTGTGAACATATCTCATAGGATCAATCACCAAAAAACGTTATCCTTTCATTTTCAAATATCTTAAAAAACAACTAAATGTATATAGAAATATGTGTGTAGGTTTGGGTAACAATTTAATCTATAGGGTTTCTCTGAATCACACACATGAATTCCAATTTACTAAATTCAAGAAGTCTTACCAAGTAATACCTATTTATAACATACCAAATCCATTTATTATTTACCAAATAAACTATAATTCAATAATTTAATTCATCATAACAAATATCATATGTTTGAAATCAAGGAATTAATTATAACCTAAATTAAAAATGCTAATAGTGTACCTGTAGTGAATCCAAATACATACATATGATTATATATAGGCTTTCCACCCCATCAATGGATATTTTTAACCATGCCACAATGTTATTTTTAACCATGTCTACGATGATTTTCTGAATTATGAAACATTGACGGTCATTCCTTAAAAATTATTTCTGAAAATCTCCTTTATTAATAAAAAATTTTCATTAAGAAATTAATTTAATCAATTTATCATTAGAAAATCCAAATTAATATTAAAAACACCATTTTTTGTAAATCAAGATCAATAATTATTTCCATAAAAAAATAATTTTCCTAATTATCACAATATGGATATGCCATCATTTTATATAATCAAATTCATATTCTAATTTAATAAAAAATTATTTAAAATCAACCAACTCAAAATACGATAAATTACAAGTAATTGATTAATAACCTACTCTGGTATAAATATTATCAACCAACTTTGTATTCTTTACTTTGAATTCCATATAATTTATATATCGATAATGTTAAAGGAATAAGTGATTAATTCCACTAATAAAAATTCATCATAAATTATAGATCTAAAACTAATATTTTTCATCTTGATATATCAGTAATTTAACACCCAAATCATGCCTCCCCAATAGTAGTGTCCAGTGAAAAATTTTAAGGTATCGAAAAATCATGGGTGGTTTTACCTATAAAAGAAAATTTTCAACTTTTATCATATATCATCATCTATCATGATGTGAAAAGAAACATTAAATAAAAAATATAATAGAATCATATAATAAATAGTCTCTTTGATATAATATATGGTGACAAAAATGAAGCCCCGATATAAAACCCTCAAATCTGAAACAAGTATGTATTTATCATTGATGGAATGATATTAGTTGTAATGATGACATCTCCACTCCACCAATTATCAACATTAATCATTAATATCTAGGCTCTGTGATCATCTATCCTTAGTGTCATCTAATATACTTGGATGCAATGTGAACATCCTGCATGTTCACATAGTAGGGTCTGCATAACAATACTTAGTGTGGTTATCCCAATTAAAAGATAGTTCCCATAACCATATAGTGTCTACATGCATTAGAAATATGTAAAATATTAATAATTGGTTTCATCATGTTACATCAATAATAATAAAAATTATTATAAACCATCTTTTTAAATTCTATAAATGGCTCACTTCCATCATGGAAACCAAATAACAATTTTTCTTTAGAAAATAATATATATTTCTTCAACAACCCCTTTTATATATCTCCACCTTATTATTTACCTATGTTGTAACGATCATGAGATTCTAGATAAAATAAATGTTTTATTACACCATAAAATTACTATAAGAAATACACATATCTATATATTTATTAAGTGATAGTGGAAATAAATATCAATAAATCCTGCAATTGTATATATTTCAAGGAATTTGAGAATATACATATCAACAAGTCTAATGAAATATACAAGGATAAAACTTGACATGTAAAATTTTTATAATGAAAAATCTATATATATATATATGTATGTATGTCCCAATCCATAACTCATTGAGTAATATGAGATATAATATGATACACATCATCATCCACAATAACCCTTCTGATGGATATGAGAGTGAGTGTCACCACATGATTGAATTACATTCCAACTAATTCTCATTACCAAGATACTAGAAGAAAAACACATCTACACATAACCCATTTTGAAGTTGGATATTGAATTACATATCTCTACCTATATCCAAAATAATGTTTGAATTATATTATCCAAGGTTAGTGGGTGAGTAAAAATAAATACACACATTTTTCCTTGAAAATATCTACCAAGATCAACATTTGAGAAATTAAGAAAACCGTTATCCCACTCTATCTTAAGTAATATGGTGAGTGTAAGGGGGTTCCTACACTGCATCTTTTCACCATCAATTCCCATCTATCAAAAGTTTTATATAAAATCATGGTAATAAATATATCATGTAATTAGATCAATCATGAATAAAGAGTCTCCTACTAGTCATGTAAGAATACTCATATAGAAAAAAAATACTTGGTTATTTATTTTATTATTATTAGTATAACATAGTATAATTTCAAAGTAATAGTTTATGTTTTAGACCATAAATTAAAGTGAGAGGTTAATGGTTATAAATTTTTTTGAATGGTGATAAAATAGACTAAATAACCATACATTTTATGAAATTCATAAACATCGAGTATTGGTAATATCTTATACATTATGCCTCTATAGAAAAGGCCTAATATCCTATCATTGTAGCTGACTCTAAAATATGAATATATATGAAGGGAGATGGGTCAAAAAAATTAAACTTTACTTTTACTCATTTTTCGTAAACCATTAAAAATGTTCATCAACATTGTAAAAAAACATTAAATAAATCTAAAATTATAAAAAAAATATCTAAGTGTTAACACCTCATTTTAGACACAAGGCACAGTCTGTTTCTCAAGATGAAACCCCATTTTATAGAAATTTATATTTTCAGCAATTTAATTGGAAAACAATTCTTTTCACTAAAAACATTCAACGTGATATGTCATTGCCCTTAATCACTAAATTTAAATTAAATTTAGCACTAATAAATCGAAATATGTAGATTGAATTTTAATTCTACGATAATATAATGTCATTTGTGATTGAAAACCCATACTATTACATCCTCCCCGCCTTAATAAAATTTTTCCTTGAAAGGAAATAACCCATTAACCACCATACCCATATCATCCATCATGGAATAAGAAATCCCTTAAATAATCACACACTAATAAATAGATGTAATGGGTAGCATGTTATTGAAAAAGAAATACTAAAAAACCCTTCACAATATCTGAATAATATGAAAAAAAATATGTATCTCCTTTAAGAATGACATCCATCTCAAGTGTTCCTTCAATGAAAATTTATTTTTATATATGAAAATTAAATGAGAATAACATTTACAAAAATTGCATTCCCTATATTAATATAACCCAATCATAAAGCTTACTTCTATTAGTATATTCAAAAATGTTTTAAGGAATCCACATAAACATCACTTATACCATGAAATCATAATACCCAAGTTATCATTTCTTTTAGGTGAAAGTATCACAAAACAGAAGCTTTTATATGTCCTAAAAATCTATCATCAATGCAAAGATAAGAATATATCTCCACACCTTTATTGAATAACACAAGAACTCTAAAATATTACAACAAACTAAGACCAAACTGTTTATTAGATACTTAATATGAGTTAACATAGAACTCAAAAATCATTAATACTAAATGATTCCAAGATTTATTCACCACCTAATATCAGTAATAACATGGCTCACAAGCTAAAAAAAATCTCACCCTACAGTCCAAGATCTAATGGTCAATCTGACCACTGAATGAAATTTTATAATATTTCAATAGTAAATAACCACTATATTACGTTACATCGAAAAATTTACTTTAATAATTCATTTTAACAAGAACCTACTCCATATTTTTCTTCTAATGGGCTCCTAAAAAAACAAGGTTGCACCGCTTACCCTATAACGAAACCAAATATCAATGGTAAACAAAAACTATAAATTAACATCAATATTAGATAGTGATAATCTCCAAAATAATCACATATAGTTAAAATTTTTACCATCACATCCCCACTCCAAGAGAAGAATCTCTCATAATATGGATCATGAATCACGATCATGAAAAAAGCTTCCAAACTCTATTTTATAACCATGCTACATCTCCCAACCACAATATATAATACCATCACACTAGAATATTTTTATATCTATAGAAATAACATTCATTTACTAATAAAAACTCAAGACCATATTCAAAATGAGGCATTAAATGCAATAATATATTTTTTTAGCATCTCGTACCCTTATAACCAATATGGATGATTATTTAAATTTATTTATGTCTAGGATTCCCATTAAATATAAAGGAACTAACTACTGATCATCTTCACTATTATCACAATAACTCTTTATGAATCCATCCTTATAATATATTTACTCTTTCAAACTCCCTCTAAATATCATTTACCAATAACTCATGTCACTTGGGATTTACTCAATACCTAGAGAAAAGATATAGTCCAAGATCTCGTATAACTCCTGACTAATGATGATCAAATATAATGAATCTATAAAAACATATTTCAAATAACTCCTTATAAAACTCAATCTAGTGCTCATAGTTCATCCCTAAAACATAAACCCCACCAAAAAATGAATATCCCAACAGAAATGATATAAATAATAGTGCATTCCCATGCGGGGTAATATATTTTGGAAACTAAAAATAAATACATATTTACTTCCCTTTTAAAAAAATCCTATTGTATATTGTCCTTGAAAATTTTAATTTTTAGAAGAATTCATAGTAAGTAAATAAAACTCTATTGAATCACTCTTAAATCCAACTATGATTCTTCAATGGAAATCTAATAAAAATAACCCAACACAACAAATAGACTTTCCGGTTGAACTCCAGTTTGTTTAATATTAGTGTAATATCAATTTACCTCACAATAAAGTTCATTGAGACATAAAAAACATAAAAAATATCTCAAATATTCAGACAAACTTATATAAAAAAATTAAAAAAAATATTGAATTTAACTATTATCCATTGATAAATCAATACCATCATGTTGAAAAACTAATATCTAATTCCATGTGGGTTATAAAATCATTTGAATCTACACACCTGTATATCATATGTTGTCATCATCTCATCATGACTCCACAAAAAAAATCTATAAAATGAACCAAACTCAAAATAATCCTAGACCACTATCCCTAAAATAGTATCTAAACCTTGAAATCATAGAAAATAATAATAATTTTGATAGGTATCTTACTAGTCTTCCACATATAGACAATTTTTGTATGTAATCAATGAAATCATAAACTGTGTAAATATGATTTATGTTTACACCCATTAAAATCATATTTCACATACTATGTTATCATTCATGTAGAATTGACAAAATACATGCCCAAATATACATCATTCACTACATATTTCACAAATTCATATATTTTGACTACATTTATCAGAGATCGTTAGTAAGACTCTATAAAAACCATCTCAACTAATATTCACATGTGAGTCATTTCAAACACCATTTTATTACTCTCATGCCAATGTATCACATCATAGCATACCAGTAATTGAACTCACCGAGCTGACTTCCACTATTCTAGTGCCTAGATATATCCACATGTACAAGGAAGGAATTGAGCGTAAATGAAAAATGTCACATGATATCATACATAATAATCCATCCTGAAATTAAATGAATAATAAACATAAAATATAATATATAAACACAAAGACACAAATACATATATATATATAAATAACTATATAGTAAAATGTTAGGTGATAAAAATGAAACCCACTAATAAATCAAATACATACCAAAACTAATACAGTCAAAATAATCAAAAATATGATTGTTTTTTCATGATGAGATCTCCACTCATCCATTTATCTACATAAATCGTCCATCTACTTGATCCAAAAGCATCCACCCCATATATTAGCTGATCTACATGCACATAAGGAGTAAATTTTTGAGTTTATATACACTAGAGAGAATATTAACAATCAGTTTGGTTTTCCCAAAAATTTGATTAATCCTATAAATATATAATATTTTTTGGATCATAAGTATATAAAGTATAAATAAATGATATCATCAAATGTAATGAAAATGAATATAAATTCTATTTATTAATCACAACCATTCTAGAGATTCCTTACCGTCATCATGCTCACTAAATAATAATTGTACTTTATAATAGACTAGAACTATAATCACACATCCCTTTCATATAATATTGTATTATAATTCAACATATATACACCAATAAGGATATGCCGGGGGAAATAAAAATCTCTAAATATCTTAAATTTAGTGGAAGAAATATATCTCTACATCTATTTTGGATGCGGTGGATAAAATACACATCTCCAAAGATAGCGACAATATATAAGTTTGGATGATGTATAAAATATGAGTTTTTAGGGCTTAAAATATATACAAAGATACATGAGGAAATTCACATCTTTGGGGATGAAGTTGTATATATAGTTCTCCTTAAACACACAACCATGGTTATGAGGGGAGATAATACATGGTGCATCATCATCCACCCTATCCCCTGTATTAGAGAAGTGAAGGTGGGTCAACATTATGTTTAATATCCATCATATTATTTATCACATATGGGATGTTAGTGAAGCTACCCATATCCACAAGTCCCATACAAGAGACAATAATTCAATTTACCATCCACACTAATCTTTTTGATACTATCTATATTTTCTCAACTTGATAACTTATGTGAATAGATATAGATGAATGTGTAAGTCATCAATCATACCTGATCATATCAGTGGGAGAAAATGGTAAGATTAATTTCATCCCAATATATTCATTTTTAGTGGTTGGGCATAAAAAATATCCACAATCCCATATCATTTCCTTTTATATCCATGTTGGACAAAATTAATCTCATATAAAGTAATGAATATACTTCATAATCAATTTATTCACAATATTTTAACCTCCTATCATTCATGTAGGACTTCTTTTAAAGAAATCTCAACACTAAGTCATCTATAATGGATTATCACTACTCAATACCGTAAGCAGTGGATCAAAATTCAATTATTGAAGAATATTATAATTATATTATCAATGTATCATAATAAAAACATAGAAGGTTTACTTTCTTAACTTTGATTTTTGTATGTGTCATTAAATTTAACTCAAGTTATGTCCACTAGGCTCCTCAATCATTCACCATTTCATAGTAGTATATTTAATAGAAATATTCAAAGAGTATAGACTATATAGAATTAATATCTATTCAATGTTTATTTTCCATTTAGCATGTGGCCTTAACTATGTTCTCAAATTTTGTTCTTGATATCATTTCATAATATGAGAAGAAAATATTTATCTATAATTCTTCACCACATTATCTATGCTATTGAATAACAAGTTTAGTCATTATTACATTGCATTATAATCCTACATATTTATCCATGTCATTATTGAAATTGATTAAATCCCTAGTTTTTTATATAAATACATATATTTATATAATTCAATTAACTCTTTCATATTTTAATTCATGAAATCACCTTTGAATTAATCAACATTTCTCATTATCATCACATTTATTTAATAATTTGACCCACACCAGTCATACGTCACTTTCTACTATCATGTACTATATAACAATAATATTTATTACCATTAAATGAAACGAAAAAAATTTAATTTTAGTTTATTATCCCTAAAAAAATTCCCAGTAAATCTGTAAATCCCCAACCCCAGTTACCCAGAGTTGGTGCTTTATTACACAACATTGGCATTATACAAGGAATCAAGTCCCGAATGACCGATCGGTTTAGCAGTCTTGGAAACAAGATACATACATAAGTTTGACATTACAACTTGAAAATAAATTAACCACTAATTTATTCCATTAGAAACATTCAAGCCTCCATGATTATTCCTACAATTCACTCATAACTAACATCTTTATATCCTAGGAAAATAAATCAAAAGAAAGGCGTGAGCTCAAACACTCATTAAGGGTAAACAATACAGCGGAAGATAACATAAACATTAGGCATGGTTAATAACTTAAAACATGTTCATTTACAAATAATAAACATGAACACATTATGGAATGAATATGAGATGCAAAAATAATTTCATAATAAAACATAGTCACGGGTATTCTACTTTTTGAATAACCACATGAACCATAAATAATATTTTCATAATGGGGGAATGTATAATTTTAGACATTCTAAAACATTTTGTCAAGACCTCAGCCAAGACGACTAAAAAGGATTAAGGCCTCGGCCAAAACCATATATCAAATTGGGATAGGACTTGGCCAATTCCATGTCTAATTGTCTCACAAGACCTACCGATGCACCAAGGAGATACAGCGGGCTCCACCCATCACATACTTATTCAAAAACATTCCTCATAGGAAAAGGATGAATCATAACATAAACATTCATATTAAAACTAGCATATGAAATGTCAAAACTTTAACCATAACCCATGAATGGTATAAAAATAACACATCCCTAGTCAAATATATCACAAAACATTCAATACAATATGGATGATTTCTATCATAATAAATCAACTTCAAACAAGTTTAAAATCTATCAAAGGATGTTGACATAGATGAAAATGATTTGTAAAACTCCTTGAGTGAAATATCCATTTTTCATGAAAACATTTAAAAGTAACACATTTTTAAAAGAATTAATTTAAATGTTATTTTGGAATCCAAGTGTCTCATTCAACTTTGAAACTTTTGGAAAGAATTATCATTTCAAAACATTCGTGTCTATATAAATAATTCCTTAAAATCATTTTGAAAACATGGACATTAATGAGAAAGGTTTAGACAAATAAATTTTTAAACATTTAAAATGATTTTTTAGTAAAAATAGCCTTAAAAATAATCCATTTGAAAACACTTTTTTGAAACATGTATATGGATAAAAAATATGTCCTAGTTGGTACTTATGTAAAAACAACCTCAGATAATGAAGAGATTGTGAAATCAACCCTTACCTTGCACTTTCCTTTGGTCGAGGGTACATTTAACCTATTGTTTAATGACCATTGTATGTTATTAAATTATACCAGAACCATATTCATATTTATTATATCATACATAATTCATTTATGACTTTATACTACCAACTTTATAATGATTTCGATGTTAAATTAACATTTCGGGTAATAATCGCTTTCTTTACCATACGTGTTTTAACTTGTTATACTTGATCGTATCATTTTGATCATGATTTACATACATCCAGAATATAACAAATGACTTATATATAATATATATTTAGAATATAAATATGTATAATAGATAGATATATGAAATGGAAAACACCATTTATGCAGATGGTAGACCATACGTATGCATAAATGTTGATTCCTTTTTCATATCGTATTGAAAGGAACTAAGTGAATAAGATATATTTAAATATACACATAAATATTTTTGTGTGGGTGTGTTGTAAGTAGCATTTTTATGTAACATATTTTATACATATTAATAATATATCTTTTTTAATCATTGTTGAATGGTGAATGTGGAAATGAATCTCATCACGTTGTGGAGATGATAATCCGTACGTACGCACGTGCGACGATATCATTATATTGATGGGGAAATCGTATGTAATTGGATGGTATATAATATATAAAGAATGATTATCATGTTATATTTATTATTGTCATATGTTATACTCATTATTATACCCATCTAAATAATAAAGTGTTTGAATAACAAACTACACCACGACGTGGAGATGGTAATCCGTACATACCCATGTATGGTGACATTGTCATTTATAGGATCCATAGTTTAATGAAAATAGTTGTACCATTTTTATAATAATATAATAGTTTATTGAATATACTAGAGTTATTATCTTAGAATAGAAACAACAGAGAAAGAGGAGGTGGATGAAGAAAAGAACTTGAAATAGGTGAGGAAATATTTTCATCTTCTACGGGTTCTTCATTTTGATTTGATCAAAAGAGCTACATAGGTTTGATTTATGACTAATTTAAGGACTCTAGTATGAATGGAAGAATGTTGGGAGGACATTTGGTCTGGTTTTGGTTGAGAAAAATGTCTTTGGAGGTGTGAAATTAAGATAAGGTGAAGTGCCCTTTTATAAGAGAGACGAGGGTTAGTTTAGGAAAATCTTGAAATATTATTTTATAATAAACTACTTTTCGGTTTATAATGGCTCCAAAATAAATTATTTTGATTAAAAGGTGTGTAATAGTCTAATAACTCACAAAATATAGGTTTTACACAGGTTTAGGTCATCATATTAACCTTATCTTTTATATTTATCTCCTAGTTAAATAGTTTGACATTTACCATGTCTCTTTGTATTTATATATTATAGGGTTTATAATCTTACAATAACAAGCCATGATAACACCATGTGCTTAATTATTACTATATATAACCTTATCTATTCCCTTTGGATGAACCTAATATTTTTAGGAATATTATATCAATTAATAATATAATATTTGTTTTAAAAACTCAATTATGTCAATTTTTACACTATTTAGTATTTTATTTTTTTTTAAAAGCCATAAAAACTTTATCACTCCAAATAAAATTTATTTAACCAACCATAATCTATCATATTAACCTATAAGACAAGTTTAATTTATCATAACTCTCAATTTACATTTATTTGTATATTTATAATATCAATTATTTTAATATGTCATTAATAAGGTAATTACTACATCATCATTGGGTCATAAATTAATTAAATTATTTAATGTCTAAAATTATAAATAAAATACCATTATATAGGAAATAGTTTTATATTTATAATTAATATTTATAATTTAAGATATATCTTTTATAACCCCTTAATAATATTGTTTTACTAAAAGATATATGTTTTTGTCATTTTTCTCTTTACTTAAAATTAATTAATACAATGTGTTATTATCACTCTCAAGTTGCTCCATGGGGTCCCAAAAGAGACTAAAGGATTTTGATGGTCATATATGTATCCCCAATAAGAATATGACACATGTTAGTTTAATTTAATTTAATTTTTATATTATTTTTTACCTATATATACGGGATTTACCCCTTTAAGCATGGTAAATAAAATATTTACTGATGTGAATATTAATAATGTATAAAAATAAAAGTTACCTTTATACAAAAAATTGACCTCCTGATTCCAAATATAAAATCCATTTTTCCAAATTCCAAACACGGAAGTGGCTGAAATTAATTTAAAATTAATTCACTTTGTCAAACCAAAGAGCGTGTTTTTAAGAAATAATAACTATCAAAAGTCTGGCACTTGTTTTTGTCCAATTTCAAAGTAAAATTACTTTAAATGAACAAAATTATATTAAATTATAAAAATAAAATCTAATTATACTTCAAAACTATTAAAATTTATAATATAACACTATAAATGATTTTAATTAAAAAAGTTGTTTTTAATTAAAATTTAGTATTTTTCACTATTCATCAAAATGTGAAAGTTATCAGAAAAGTACAAAAAATTTATCCAAACTAAATTTTAATGTCCCAATTCTAAAGAATAATTTAATTTCATTAAATTTAATATATAAAAGTGTAAAATATGGGTTTCAAAACGGGTTCTCCATCAACAAGCTTTAAAATTGAATTTTTTAAAAATATTTATTTTATCCCAATAATGAATTTGTTCTTATATTATGTCTAAGAAACATAGAAAATGGATTTTTAAATTATATAGAGTATATAAGATTCAAAATGTATTGAATAATATTCGTAACGGCTTTTTGAACGATTAGTTTAGTAAGTTGTGGTGCGCTCGAACTCGGTGTTGTGTGTAGCGCAAGATATTGAATTACTTTAATGAGATAATGTACTATGAAATATTGGGGTGTTACAAAAACATTACCTAAAATAGTAATTTAATAACAAATTTCATATTTTCCATAATTATAGCCAATATATACCATAGAGTTTCATTTCTAGTCTATTTGTATTTCTATACCTCTATAATGATTTTTTTGGACTATAGTGTCATAAATATCAAACAATCACTACCTCATATGCTGATGTGACTCAAGTTAGTTGCAAAATAAATTTTATTCCTTAATATTTTATCATCTCCCAAAATATTATTATTTTTATTAAATATTATTGGTCTATATGGTTACGTTACGTAATTCTTGAAATAAGATCATCTTAATAAGTCACAGTTCATAGAGATTAACCAATTCATTATCATGGTACCCAGTTATAGGTTTTAATGAAATATAAATACCATTTTTTTAAATAATAATCAATAAATATATTTTAATAAATGTTATTTTATTAATTATATAATCATAAAATCCTGGAATATTCCATTCAATAGGATCAAAATAGCCTAAACCTAGTTTCAATTGGTCTGGGAAAATGGGAGAAGTATCATGATTATTTCAGGGATAAAACAAAATGTGGAGCATTCCCTCACTTGCTAAGAGAGGATTAAACTTATAAGGGGCTTCTATATTCCAATGTCACAACCCGCCTTCACCAAGATGAGAGAAGGGATAGCAGATTGCCAGACCCTTCCTTCTTCAAGTTAACAGAGATATAATGACCCCCTGAGCCCCGCCTTAAATAGGCCCAGGAGTGGCGACTAGCACCAAGGGTATAGAATCACACACAAGATGGAAGGCATTACCATTTTTCTTTATTATTATTGAGAGATAAGATATTAAATCCAAACAACAACAAAAAATTGGGGTAAAAGTAAAGCCAAAGAAAACCATTCCCATATGCATGTTACAAAAGTAAATGCCACAAAGTACAAGGAGACTACAAAGGTAAAGAACCAAAGAAAAGAAAAATAGCAACTGCAACAATCCAAATGTCTGAGCTAGTATGGCCCTGCATGATCCCTGAAGTCTTCTTGGAATCTTGAAATCAGATTTATATATGTAGGCTGAGGATAAAAGTTTACTCAGTAAAGAAAACCAAAGACTCTCATGCACAAGTGGGGAGGTATTCTAATGCCTTTTGAGAAAAGAGATTACCAAAGCACCTAGCAAGGAAAACTATCCACCCGAGACTCACTAAGGCACACTCCCCAAATAACTCAAGTCATGTAATGTATAGTAATAGCACATCAATGTTTGGGTACCCCGCACCACATTCCCACTAGTTATTGAAGACATCTTATGCATTGAACCAATCCTTCCATTCTCACCATAGTCCCACTACCACACCCCGCCCGCACACACATGGGCCACAACCACACATCCCACCCGCAAAAACCTGGGCCACAGCCACCATCCCACCTGCAAACACTTGGTCCCCACCCACCATGCATAACCATGCCCGCAAACACTTGTGCCAGAACAACTACTGAGAAGACCGAAGACATCTGGGCCTCATTCCGAAGACTCTAGGGAAAAAACCTACCCGCACACACCTGGGACAACCACCAAAACTACCCTACCTGAAGAATTTTGGGCTATAATGGACCTCAGTCCATCACAGCCTACACGAATAGTCTTGGGATATTCGGGAAAGGGAGCAGAAAAGCAGATAATAACCAGCCACTCATAGGGGTGTTGGTAAAAACACCCTCCCCCATGGAATGGGGGTGTTCGGCACTAAGTGATCAACTTGGGTGGGGTGAGAATAAGAAACATAAGAACTAAAATTATATGTATAGGTAAAAGGCACTCATCCCATCCTAGGGTTTCCAAAACCAACCTAAGCACAAACACCGTTGTTACTATTCATTCATAGAAGAAAGGAATAACACTCACATCCCAGTCACAACTCATTCCCAAAACCAACTCCCCATTTAACCAATTCTTGGATTCATATTCAAGTGATCCCATTTAAGTAAATTCATCACTACTGGGAAACTAACAGGCATAACCACAATCTAGAGAAAGAGAAACAGCCAAAAAAATATTTAAGCATTCACAGCCGGTTCTCTTGTAAAGTCACAACAATAGAGGGATCAGTGAGAACCATCAAAGTACTAGAACCAAAACATTCCTCTAGATATAGCCCCACACATCTTCAGATTCACGAACAACAACCGTGCCACAACATAAGATCCCATCCCCATCCACATCACCCCATAAGCATCAAGTATAACAACATACCAACTACCAAAATAGAGTAGAGAAACTTAAAGGTTCAATCACATCATTCATTAGGTTCTTATTTCTGTTGGTTAACCGGGGTGACCATACAAGTGTTGATGTTCATTGGGAATTCATTTAACCAACCGGGTTTAGGTGATTAACCAATTTCCATGTTACATTTATTTAATCATCACAGAAGAAAATGGTTTATTAGAGCACAAGGAAAGACCACCAACAACCATGATTTTTAGGGAGCATAAGCACATATAGTTCATAACATATAGAAATTATAAAATGCTACGGCAGAATAGTCAAACGCACCCCATCATTTTTTAACAGACTGTTAATTATCTTTGTTAAGGTTTGGTTTCATCCATTCCCATAGAAACAGTAGGGTACCCACCCTGCATGTTACACAGTAAAGAGAGACGAAGGAAAACCATACTTGGATGATCAAGGATCGAAGTTATTCTCCACATTCCAAGAATGGGGGATGCGTGACTTGTAGGGGAGGAATGTCAGGGACACCAAGGGTGAGCAGAAATGTTCTAACACAAGTGAACCACTTGCCTCGGGAAGGGGAACTGCAAATGCACCAGGAAGAAAAGGAGACTAGTCAAGAGAAAAAGAGGAAAAAAGAAGAAGAAATTCCCTTGGGATATAAAGATGAGATCTGGTTGTCATGGGATATGGAAATTTTAATGGCTATAATGTCAGATCGTGGTTTCACCATGTGGTTGGGCAGTTACGCACGATGGAATTAATTGTTATTTAATAACTCTCATGGGGAAAAAGGGCAGCAACTACTGTGACTTTAAAATATTTTATATAAACCGAGGGGAAATGTTACACATACACACAGCTAGGTCCATTGGGGGTCTCCCCAATCTTAGGAATTTAAACATTGGTTAAGGCCCTAAAATGGCCTTGAACCGCTTCCAAAATGATAAAAAGGATTAAAAGTGGTGTTACGGAAAAAACTGTAGAAGAAAAAATCTATCAGGATACGTGACACTGATCATGTCACACCGATCGATGACACACTGATCGGTGACAAACTGATCGGCCACACCGATCGGAGACACACTGATTGGTCACACCGATCGGGGACACACCGATTGGGTCGCACCGATCGACAACACACCGATCGGTGATAGATAGATCGGGCACATCGATCGGTGACACACCGATCAGTCGCACCGATCAGTGACACGTGGATCGATCGCACCGATCGGAGACACAACGATTGGTCACACAACAAAATGACATCCTGCTACAGAGACGCCACCCTTAGGATCCATAATTTGGTAAAGAAATGGACCATGAGGGTCTGGTCCATTACATCAGATACCCCTCACACTATTCTCGTCCTCAAGAATCAAGGCTAGACCTGTAGAGAAGAGCGGGGTTCGAAAAACTCCTCCTCAAAAGATAACCCTCGGGGACAAACCACCCCAAACAGCCATGCCGAACTAAAGGTTCATATTGTCCCAACACAAGATTCTGGGAGTTCTTTCCTCTATGTCAAGATACTATCCACTTTGTGTGGCACTGACTCTCCCGCATAGGATTAATCACATCCACCTTAATGCATCTTGGTTAGGGATCATGTTCTCCCATCACCAAATATCAGGACTCTTCATAACATTCGTAATATTGGGAAATAAAACATCTCATAAACCAACAATGTCCACATTACATCCCAACCGACTACAAAATTGAACAAAACTCAAAACAGCTCTAGGTATTGGGCATGCATCTGTGCCTCCCATTCCTAGGTACTCTCTTCAAGCCCGCCATGCATCCACAACACACGTACCAAAGTAATGGTTCATCCATGAAGCACCTTCTCCTCAAAATCATTGATTCACATAGATATTTCTGTAAATGTCATCTTGGCCTCGATGTCCAGCTTTCCCCAGTCAAGGACGTGTGAATCGTCGCGTAGATACCTTCGAAGTTGTGACACATGGAAGATGTCATGTATTCTCAGTAGTGGCGATGGTAGAGCTAGATGATAATCTACTTCTCCGACCCGCTGCAACACTTAGAAGGGTCTGATGAACCTTGGAGAAAGCATAATACCCCTGTCGAACCTCTGTTGTCCATGCCGAGGGGAGACCTTCAAGAATACATGGTCCGCGACCTCGAAATCCAAGGATGTCCTCCTATTATCGGCATATGACTTCTGCTAGTCCTGAGATGCCTTCATCCTCTCCGGTATATGTTAAACCTTCTATGTCGTGCTCTGCACCACTTTCGGGCCCAGAACACTTGTTTCCCCAACCTCGGTCAAGCACATGGGTGAGCTACATGGACTTCCATACAAGGATTTTAATGGATCCATGCCAATGGTAGAGTGATAACTATTATTGAAGGAAAAATCTACTAGAGGAAAGTGTCACTCCCACGATCCTCAAATATCTAGAATACATGCCCGTAGCATATCCTCCATTGTCTAGATGGTGCGCTCTGTCTTTCCATCTTTCTGAGGGTGGAATGTAGTGCTAAGATGTTGATGGGTGCCAAAAGCATGCTGCAATCCTTTCGAGACTCATGAGGTAAAATGTGCTTCCCTTCCCGAGACTATGGACCTCATAACTCCATGAAACCACACCACCTCATCCACGTATGTCTGTGCTAAGGAATCCACTACACTCGACTCCTTTAATTCCAGAAAGTGAGACGATTTTGTCAACCGGTCCACCACTACCCGGATAGCGTCACAGCCTACATGAACCTTGGGTATCCCTATGATGAAATCCATCAAGGTGTTATCCCATTTCCACTTGGGGACATCTAAAGGTTGTAACAGACTGCCTATAACATGGTGTTCAACCTTCACCTGTTGACATACTAGGCACCTGGCCATGAACTCTTACACCGCCCGCATTAACCCGGGCCACCAAAACTGATTCCTTAGGCCCCGGTACATCTTTGAAATTCTCTAGTGCACTGCTAGGGGAGATTTCTATAACTCACAAAGAACCCTTTCACAAATCGACTCTGGGACAAAAAACGTCCCTCGAAAAAGCATCTGATTCTGACTATCCTTCGACCATCCTTCCGGATCATTGTCTTGGTTAGACCAATTTCACATCACTTCACTCTCTATGTCTCCCCACTGAGACTCCTCCACCTGCCAAAATAGAGAGGATTCCACTGTCATCTGATATAGGAAACCTCTACCGCCATCCATCCTCGCATCCAGATGCAGGGTGGCCAACTCCTCCATCACCTTCCAAGCATCTGCCTACTCTCAAACTGCGTCCTTCTATGACTTCCTGCTAAAGACATCATCCACCACACTCCATTTTCATGAGGTGTAGGAATTCTCAAAGTCGTAGTACTGAAGTAAATCCATCCACCTTCGCTATAGTAAGTTCATGTCCCACAGGGAGAAGACATACTTCAATCTTTTGTGATCTTTTAAGACCATGAAGCGCTCCCCGATGAGGTAATGCCGCCACAAATCTAGTGAAAAAATGACAGCCATAATCTCCATATCATGGGTGGCATAATTTCATGCATGGGGGCGTAACTGTCTAGAACCATAAGAGATCACCCCTTGTCTTTGCATCATCACACACCTGAGGCCTTGTTCTGAATCATCATATAACACCTCATATGTCGCCCCATCTTCTGGAAATCTCAGCACTGGGGCACTTTCCAACTTCTCCTTCAGATAACTGAAGGCTGCCTCACATTTCCCATTTCATACGAAAGCCTGGTCCTTCTTGGTCAAAGCCGTCAAAGGTGCCGCAACATGGGAGAAGTTGGGTACAAACCTCCGGTAGTATCCTGCTAGTCCAAGATAAATACAAACATATTCCATGTTCTTGGGTGCTGCCCAAGAAACAACCTCCTTGACCTTTAATGGGTCCACCACTATTCCCTGCTCCGACACCACGTGTCCAAGGAAGTGCACTTCTCGCATCCAGAACTTTCAATTGGACAACTTCCCATACAGTTGGTGCGGGCGGAGGACCTCTAAAACTGTTCTCAGGTGCTCAGCGTGATCCTCATATAATCTTGAGTAGATCAGGATGTCGTCAATAAAGACGACTACGAACCGATCCAGGTATTTTTTTGAAGGTGGAGTTCATGATCCCCATGAACATAGTTGGAGTGTTCGTAACGCTAAACGGCATCACTAAA
Organism: Viscum album; assembly: GCA_963277665.1. Classification (NCBI taxonomy): domain Eukaryota; kingdom Viridiplantae; phylum Streptophyta; class Magnoliopsida; order Santalales; family Viscaceae; genus Viscum; species Viscum album. The sequence continues at coordinate 482,023,867 of OY728141.1, forward strand.
AACTCAAAGTCACCATACATGCATCTGAAGGCAGTCTTCGATATGTCACCCTCCTTCACCCTCAGCTGGTGATTTCCCGACCACAGGTCAATCTTGGAGAACCACCCCGCCCCATTTGAACTGGTTGAAACGGTTGTTTATCTTCGAGAGAGGGTAACGGTTCTTGACCATTACCTGATTTAGTCTAATGTAGTCTATGCATAGACAATTACCACCATCTTCCTTCTTTGTGAAAAAGACTAGTTCACCCCTTGGTGATGCACATGGTCGAACAAAACCCTTCTTCATCAGATCATCAATCTGAATCTGCAACTCCTGTAACACAGAAATTGCCATCTGGTAGGGAGCCACTGAAATCAGTTGGGCACCAGGTGGCAAGTCTATCCCGAACTCAACATCACGTCGAGGAGGTAGAGTCGCCACCTCTTCAGGGAAGACGTCTACAAACACATTTTCGATCCCTGAGACTTCCACTATATCTACATCCATAGACACCAATGGTAGTTCAAATAACAAGGAAAGGAGCGGCTCTTTTCACTTGCTGTTTTTCTGGAAACCCTGCTTGCTGATGAAAGTTACACTTCGACTTCCCAAATCTGAAAACATGACCCCTCCTCGAAATAAGTCAATGACGACACATATATAGAACAACCAGTCAGTGCATAGGATGACATTGTATGGTTGTATCTACAATAGTAGAATATCCCTTATAGACTGATGTGTCCCTATCATAAGTCTACACCCTCAGAAAACATAATACGAGTTTGTCTCACCTCCGACTGGTGAGCTCAGCACCAGGGTCACTAGAAGTCTCTCAGCGTCTAAACCCAGAGAACGGGCTAGACTAGGTGCAAAAAAGTAGTGAAAAGATCCTGTATCGAACAAGGCATATGCAAGAGTACTAAACAGGTTGATCGTACCTCGGAAAAATTCTGGCCCTGCTGGAAATGCTACCTATGCGGCGTGTAACTGCCCAAACCCAACTCCACTAGCTCTCATCTAACGGCCACCTCCTAGACCATGCTTGGTTCAAGGTTCTTGAGGAGCTCCATGAGGTCATCCTCCTCCTGCAATGCCTGACCTCGGAGCGGGGGCTTGATGCCCCTACTACCATGGCTGAAAGGGCCAAGCTGGAAACTGCTACTACTGAGGTGGGCGTTGAACCTTCCCACCCCCTCTATACTATATTCTGTCCGGGTACTACTTCCGAAGGTGCCCATGACTTCCACAGATGAATCATCTCGGCCCTGGGCCGGAAAAGAAAGAGCGAGGGTCGAGAGATCAGAACTGGAACTGCTGAGGTCTACTTCCTGCTAGTCGAAACATAGAGGGCCCTGATGCTAGGGGTCTACTGATGACGTCCTTCCCCATTGTTGAGCCCAACTGGATTCTCTCTCACGATACACCTCCTAGTGTGTGCATCCTCTCCACCCCTTCATATTTCTTCTGGACCTCTAAGTATGTCGATTGGGTGAGGTGAGTAACAACATACTGAAGAGAAGGTCGAAGTGCCTCCTCCAAACGTCTCACCCAAGACTCCTCTTTTGGAAAGAGGTCGGGAGAGAAGGGAAGGAGATCCTTGAACTTGATCCTTAAATCTCTCACTGGCATACTCCCCTGCTGGAGGGAGATTTGTTCCTTCCTCTTCTCATCCTTCATCATGGAAGAGAGGATTTTCATCTAGAACTCCTTCTCGAGGTTAGCCCATGTAACCTCAGCCTCCCTCTTCTCCCCAAGATAAAGCATCCACCATTGATGCACTAATCCACACATCTGGCTTACAGCCAGAAGAACCCAGTACTCCGTCGGAGCTCAGATCAAGCTGAAAGCTATCACTAGCTCCTCTATCCAGCTCTCTGTCCCCAAGTCTGAGATTCTAACCTGGTACTTCCCAAGGGTCTACTACTGAAAGGCACGTAGCGTCCTCTTCCACTGATCATCCTCATCCTCTCGGTCAGCCCTCGGCCGATTGGCCAATTCAACCTCTTGGGCCTCGATCGCTTGCACTAATCATTGTCGTCTCCTGGGTTCCATATCTATAAGGTAAATAAGGAGTTCCTAAGCCCGAGTAGTGTAGAATATTGTTCTTAAATTTTCTTAGATCTCATATTCATTTTAAATCCCTAAAATACCCATAAAACGTAAGAACTCAATCCATTATGTTGCATGTACCTTTCCTAGGGTCTCTAACCTGCAATCAGTGTAGCCTTACATGGTCGCTTGGTAGGCCCATAGTCCTTGCATTGGATCATGGGGGCCCCTAAAATTCCATGTCCTAGACAGTCTTCCCTAGCCTATTTCACGCCCCAAGATCACCCAACAATGTTTCCCTAGCTTCCCATGAAATCCTCCCTGTTCCAAACCCCAGAATTCATCCTATCTATCAAACTCTGCCTCGGATAGCATTCTATCATGACCCGCCTACACCAAGATGAGGGAAGGGATAGCAGATTGCCAGACCATTCCTTATTTAAGTTGAAGGAGAGATAATGACCCCTGAGACCTGACTTCAATAGGCCCCATAGTGGCAACCAGCACCAAGGGTATAGAATCACACACAAGATGGAAGGCATTACCGTTTTTCATTGTTATGATCTAGAGATAAGATAGTAAATCCCAACAACACCAAAACGGGGGGGGGTAAAAGTAAAGGCAAATAAAACTGTTCCCATATGCATGTTACAAAAGTAAATGACACAAAGTAATAGATGAATAAAGTACATAAGAAAAGAAAAACTGCAACTGCAACTGTCCCAACGTCCGAGCTATTACAGCCCTACATGATCCCTGAAGTCCTCCTGGAAACCCGATAGTAGATTTATATATGTAGGGTGAGCATACAAGTATACTCAGTAGGGAAAACCAAATACTCTTGTGCACAAGTGGGGAGGCATTCTAATTCCCTGTGAGAAAAGAGATAATCAAAGCACCTAGCAAGGAAAACTATCCACTCAAGCCACACCATGGCACACTCCGCAAATAATGCAAGTCATGTAATGTATAGTAATAGCACAACGATGTTTGGGTACCCCGTGACACTTTACCACTGGTTATTGAATACATCTTATACATCAAACCAAACATGCCATTCTCACTGCAGTCTCACTACCACACCCCGTCCGCACACACCTAGGCCACAACCACACATCCCGCCTGCAAACACCTGGGCCACAACCACCATCCCACCCGAAAACACCTGGGCCACAACCACCACGCGTAACCATGCCCGCAAACACATGTTCTATAACAACTATTTCCACACCAAAGGACACTTGGGACTCATCCCGAATACTCTTGGGAAACAACCTACCCACACACACTTGGGCCAACCACTACAACTACCCTACCCAAAAAATCTTGGGCTATAATGGACCTCAAGCTTTCACAGCATGCTCGAAGAGTTTTGGGATATTCAGGAATGGGAGCATAAAATGAGCTAATAACCAACCACTCATAAGAGTGTTGGGAAAAACAACCTCCCCTGTAGAATGGGGGTTTTCGGCACTAAGTGCTCAATTTGGATGGGGTGAGAATACGAAACCTGAGAACTACAATTATATGTATAGGTAACAGGAACTCATTCCAACCTAGGGATTCCAAAACCAACCTAAGCACGAACACCCTCATTACTATTTGTTCATAGAAGAAAGTCACAACCCTCACGACCAAGTGACAACTCATTCCCAAAACCAACTACCCATTTAACCCATTCTTGGTTTCATGTTCAAGTGATCCCATTTATGTAAATTATGCACTATTGGGAAACTAATAGGAATAACCACAAGCTAGAGAAAGAGAAACAACCAAACAATAATTTTAGCATTCACACCTGGATCTCTTGTAAAGTCAAAAAAAAGGGATTAGTGAGATCCCTCAAAGCATTGGAACCAAACGAAGCCTCGAGATACATCCCCACACAGCTTCAAATTCATGACCAACAACCGTGCCACAATAGAGGATCCCATCCCCATCCACATCACCCCATAAACATCAACCAGAACAACAAACCATCTACCAAAATAGAGTAGAGAAACTACCAGGTTCAAGCACATCATTCATTAGGTTCTTCTTTTTGTTGGTTAACCGGGGTTACCACACAAGGATTGATGTTCACTAGGAATTCATTTAAACAACCGAGTTTAGTTGATTAACCAATTTCCTTGTTACAGCTATTTAATCATCCTAGAAGACAAGGGTTCATTAGTGCACAAGGAAAGACCACCAGCATCCATGATATTCAGGGAGCATAAGCCCATACAGTTCACAACATATAGCAATTATAAAAGAGTATAGTAGAATTTTCAAACACACCCCATCATTCTTTAATAGTCTATTTTTTATCTTTGTTAAGGTTCGGTTTCATCCATTCCCACAGAAACAAAAGCGTACCCAACCTGCATGCTACATAGTAAAGAGAGACGAAATAAAACCCTACTTGGATGATCAAGGATCAACGTTCTTCTCTACACGGCAAGAATGAGGGATGCACAAATTGTAGGGGACGAATGTTGGGGACTCTAAGGGTGAGCTGAAAAGTTCCAGCATAGGCGCACCACTTGTCTCAGGAAGGGGAACTCCAAATGCACTAGGAAGAAAAGGAGACCAGCCAAGAGAAAAAGAGGAACAAAATTGAAGAAATTCATGTGCGATATAAGGATGAGATCCGGATGTCACGGGATATGGAATTTTGAACGGTTATAAAGTCAGATCGTGGTTTCACCACACGGTTGGGAATTTATACTTGATGGAATTAATTGTTATTTAATAACTCTCATCAGGAAAAAGAGTGGAAATAGTTATGAGTTTAAAGGATTATATATAACCCGAGGGGAAACATTACACAGACACACAACTGGGTCCGTTGAGGGTATCCCCACTCTTAAGAATTTAAACATTGATTATGGGCCTAAAACGTCCATGAACCACTTCCAAAAGGTTAAAAAGGCATAAAAGTGGTGTTACAGGAAAAACTGTAAAAGAAAAACCCAACAGGGCTACATGACACCGATCGTGTCGCACCGATCCGCGATACACCGATCAGTCGCACCGATCAGCGACATGTCGACCGTGTCACCCCTATCGGTGACACATCGATCGTGTCGCCCCGTTCGGTGACACACCGATGGAGGACACACCGATCCGTCACACCGATCGGAGACACACCAATGTTGTCGCAATAATCAGAGACACACCGATCAGTGAAACACTAATTGGTCGCACCGATTGGTGACACACCGATCGGTTGCACCAATCGGTGACACACAGATTGGTCGCACTGATGGGGGACACGTTGATCAGTCGCACACTAAAATGATGTCCTGCTACTGAGACACCACCCTTAGGATCCAGAATTTGGAAATGGAATGGACCATGACGGTCTGGGCCATTACAAGCAACATCCATGTGCCTAGATGGTGTTCCATGAACCTGATCTAACATTTTTTTACTCTCATTCTTCCAATGTTGATCGGACAGCCTTGAGTTCCTATAACGACCCATAATTTACATAAATTGTTATTACATCAGAATTGAAGCACACTTATTACAACATATAACAAAACCAAGGAAGGATCGTATAGGAATAGTGTCCTTAGAAACTGGGAAACATAAACAACTGGTTCATAAAGCATCTACTTTGCCTCCCATTAATTTCATCATATCTATAGTCCCTTTTTGGAATGTTCTACTTAATAACCTTCTTCTTGACCTAGGGAAATAAAACATATAAAATGGTGAGCTCAAATTCTCAGTAAGGGTAAACAAAAGAAATATCAATCACATAATATACATAAGAACATAACTATTGGAAATATTATCCTGGAAAAGAGATCATAATGTCATATCATGGGATAAATCATAGAAGTGAAATGTAATCCCAATAATCATAACTTAAAACCTAAAACATTGTGGCATACACACATAATCATAGAGAATAATTTCTTATTAATCAAGACTCATTTCCAAGACTATCTTAGTGGACAATGTCCATTTCTGAACCGAGTCACCCTCGTTTCAGTCCTGTTTCATTGAACCGGTATAACCTACCATTCCTGCCATGTCTATCTCATGAAATATAAAATCTTTACCCAATGCATTGGAGGAAGATATAGGTTCCACCCATCTCATAATGATACCATTCATATGTGTGCCACAAAATATTAAATCATACATCATTGCATAACCCATGTAATAAAAATGGGAATCTTAAACATCGTGACATCATAAAACAATTCATATAAGATAAAGGAATTCATAAAAATAATTCCATCACAACATAATCAAATCAATGTAATAATAGGGACAGAAAAAGAACCCTTTATTATCTTAGATGGAAAATAATTTTGATAAAAACACTTGAACACCATTCTTGAGGAAAATATCCTTTCTACTTCAAAAACATTTTTCCTTTCTTAAAATGTCATAAAATTTTAAACTAAAGGAATTTGACTAAAAAAAATCATGAAAACTTGTAAAGGAAGCTTCTTGGAAATAATGTTTTAAAAATCCATTCATGCCGTATAAGTTAAAAAAACATTCTTCATACTTTTGTCAGAAAAGTCAAAAAGTACCTCGTACGAAAAACGAAAAAAGATTCCTTTCATATCTTTTACTAAAAACTCACTGGAGGGAAAAATAGGATTTAAACAATTGTAGGTGAATGGAAATAATATTACATATTGAGGAAACATGGATGTGGATGATAAAATACACCCCAATAAATGCCAAAGTATAAACAATCTCGGATAAAAATGAGATTGTGGTATTTTTCCTTACCTTAGGTCTGACTTGCTTTGTAAGTGTCCGAACCTCCTGTATAATGATTTAAATAATGTTATTGACTTATTCCAAAATAATACTTATTTTAATGATATCATATATGGTCATATTCTTAGCTTCTTAGTAGTAATATTTCATTGCTACTTATTATTTGGGTGTTTATAACTTTTTGTTATTATGCATGTTTTGTCGAATAAATTCTTATTCTTCTCTTTAGGTTATAGATACCTCATTTCCATAATGGTATTAGTGTAATATATATCATATTAATTCATTCAATTCATTTATATAATCATTATGAAATGAAGATCATGTAGAACGAGTCACATCGCATCGTGGAGACGGTATTCCTTACGTACACATGAGTGATGATATCGTTTCTATGATCGTGGAATTGTATTGGAGTGTATGTATAATATTTAAGAATCAATATAACTTTATAATAGTAATATATAGTCATTATTTACACAATTATACCCATCCAAGTAAGGTGGTGGTGGAAAATAGATTACACCACGGCGTGGAGACGGTATTCCATACGTACGCACGCGCGGTGATTTCATTTTCCGTAGGATGGATAGATGGTTAAATAGGGTTGTTTCATACATATAATAACATATCAGTAAATTAGTGATATTTATGTTATTACTTCATAATGAAACAACTGAATAATAATAATTTGAAGAAGAAAGAAATTGGAAAGGATAGGTAATGGATATTACCTCTTCTTTGAAGTGCTTCTTTGAGACCTCCTTTTAGGGCACTAAAATTGGTCTGTGAAGAAGACCAAGACCTCTAGGATATCTCTAGGGAAGTGGACAGGAGAAAATGGTAGGGGTTGGACGAGTTTGAAGGATGAAATTGGTGTGAGGAAGAGAGGGAGGAGGTGCCCTTTTATAAGGGAGGAGAGGGACACCTTTGGAATAACTAAAAATATTATTTTATTATAAAGTCAAGTTCGTTTTTAAATAGATCCAAATTGATTTATTTCAAGGCTATGGTGGGGATGGCTCGCAATACTCTCATACAATAGAATTTATACAAGTTTACGTTCCTATTATAACCTTATCATTTAGATTTAACATTAAGTTAAATAATTTTACTTTTACCGGGTCTTGTTGTGTTCTTATACTATAAGGTTAATAAACTTACTATATCAAGCCAAACGAACCCCAAGTTGTTTATTATTAATATATATACTCTTATCTAAGTGATGTGTCCGAACCATAGATTTTTAGGGATAAAATAACAATTAATAATATAATATTTGTTTTAAAAACTATTTTATGTCAATTTTGACACTATTTAGTAATTGATTTTTGTGAAAATCATAACAGAATGATAAGTTCGAACAAAGTTAATTAAATCAATACTAACATGTCATATTAACCAAGTAAATTAGTGTAATTCATAAAGAGTCTCAAATTATATTTATTTGGGTATTTATAACATCAATTATGTCAATATTTCATTAATAAGATAATTACTGTATCATTGTTGGGTCATAAATAAATTAAATTATTGAATGTCTAAAAATTAAAAATAAACTAACATTATGTAGGAAATATTTTTATATTTCTAATGAATATTTATAGTCGAATTTATATTATGTATAACCCCATATTAAAGATGATTTAGTTATTAAACTTTGATTTTAACTATTTTAACCCTTCTTTAAATAAATTAATAATAAATGTCCTAATCTAATCCAAGTGGGCCTAAATGGTCATATTTTATTCCTAAGTTTTTTTTGGTCGAATTACACTTGTCCAATAGAATTAGGACATGTGTTAGGGTAATAATAATATCATTTTTACCCTTAATTACCCTATTTACATTTAACCGTGGTAAAAAAAAGTAAAAAGTTACTATTCACAAAAAAATTATTTTCATCTCATTGAACCACATTTTACTTACTAACATCCACCGTGTTTCATGGATTTTTGAAATTCCACTCACAGAAGCGGTAAAATTAAGTTTTATGAAAAATTCAGTTTTTTAACAGCCACTTAGTAGTTTCACTATTCATCAAAAATTGAAAGTTTTTAGAAAAATACCAAAATTTCATCCTAGGATAATTTCGATATTCCGAGTCCAAAAATGAAGTCCATTTTAAAAAATAAAATTTATTAAATTTTAAAAAGTGGTTATTACTATTCATAACAGCTAGTTTTAATAATATTTTAATAACATATCATTGTTTAATGAAACTCGGTATTGCGTACGATGCAGGTTATAGAGGAAGGCCGCGGTTGCGTGTAAAGAAAGCCAAGATAGTTGTGTGTGTAGAAAAAGATTCCTTCGATGATTTTATATAACATAAAAGTCTCGGGTGTTACATTCTACCCCTCTTAAAATGAATATCGCCCTTGAAATTCGTCACTTTGTAACAAACAAATGAGGATACTTCTCGCTCATCATATCCTCAAGCTCCCATGTAGCTTCGTCTAATTGGTGGTTCCTCCATAAAACGTTCACCAATCAAGTGGTCTTGTTTCGTAGGACTTTTTCACTACGATCCAGAATCTCTATCGGTTGTTCTTAATAAGAATGATCTTGCTCCAGCGGTACAACTTCTGAGCTAAGTACATCTGAAGGATCAGGTATGTACTTTCTCAGGAGAGATACATGGAACACATCGTGAACTTGAGATAGATTTGGTGGAAGCGCCAATCGGTAAGCTACCTTCCCAACACGATCCATTATTTTGAAAGGACCGATATATATAGGGCTCAACTTCCCCTTCTTTCCAAATCTCATGACACTCTTCCAGGGAGATATCTGTAAGAACACTTTATCACCCACTTCAAACTCAAGGTCTTTTCTTCGGCTATCGGCATAACTTTTCTGTCGACTCTGAGCTGCTCTTTTGTGTTGTTGAATAGATCTGACCTTTTCTTCCATTTCATCAACGAGATCAGGTCCTAATAGCTTTCTTTCCCCAACTTCATCCCAGTAAGTTGGAGTCCTGCATTTCTTTCCATAGAGAGATTTATAAGGATCCATCTGAAGACTGGAGTGAAAGCTATTATTATAAGAAAATTCCACCAAAGGTAGGTGTTGATCCCAACCACCTTTGAAATACATAGTGAAAGCTCTCAACATATCTTCTAGAGTTTGAATTGTTCGCTCAGACTGACCGTCTGTCTGAGGAAGATAAGTAGTGCTGAAACTCAACTCGGTATCCAGAGTATGCTGAAGACTTCACCTGAACTTTGAGGTAAACCTCGGATCCCGATCAGATATAATAGAAAGTGGTACTCCATGAAATATTACCACTTCCATTACATATATCCTGGCAAGCTGATCTAGAGAGAAATCCTCTCTAATAGCAATGAATTGTGCAGACATTGTAAGACGATCAACTATGACCCAGATAGCATTATTGCATTTAGATGTTTTAGGAAGTCCTGTGATAAATTCCATAGTGATGTTTTCCCATTTCCATTCGGGTATGGGTAATGGTTGTAACATCCCCTTATACTTCTGTCTCTCAGCTTTAATTTGCTGACAAACCAAGCATCTAGAGACATATTCAGCAACATCTCTTTTCATGCCATCCCACCAGAAGTACTCTTTCAGGTCCCTATACATCTTCGTGCTTCTAGGATGAATAGAGAATGAAGAACTATGAGCCTCATCAAGCAGCTCCTTCTTTAATTTGGGGATGGGAGGAACACAAACCCGATTCTTGAACTTTATTATCCCATCACAATCAAGGATGAATTCAGGAACATTTCTCACCTTCTTTTGTAACTCGACATCTTTTTTTTGTGCCTCTTTAATCTTCATATGTATAGATGGTTGAACATTCATTTGAGAAAGATAAGATTTTTCCCCTTCCATTATAATTCCAAGATCCATTCTTTGTAAATCCATAAATATTGGACCTTTTGTGATCCTCATCATGGATAAAATGACACGGTCTTGTCGACTTAATGCATTTGCCACCTTGTTTTCCTTCCCAGGGTGGTAATGGGTTGAGCAGTCATAATCCTTAATCAGCTCCAACCATCTTCATTGACGCATATTCAGCTCCTTTTGTGTGAAAATATACTTTAAACTTTTATGATCATTATAAATATCACACCTTTCACCATAAAGGTAATGCCTCCAAATCTATAATGCAAAGATTACTGCAGCTAACTCCAAATCATGAGTTGGGTAATTTTTCTCATGTATTTTCAACTGTCGTGAGGCATAAGCTATAACCATATCATTTTTCATAAGAACACACCCCAATCCCTTCTTGGTTGCATCACTGTAGATCACAAACCTTTCTCCATTACAAGGCAGTGTGATCACGGGTGCACTGGATAACCTTCTTTTCAACTCCTTGATATTCTCTTCACATTCCTCCATCCATACAAACTTAACTCCTTTCCGAGTTAACTTGGTGAGTAGATTAGATAATCGTGAAAAATATTTCACAAAACATCGATAATATCCAGCCAAACCAAGAAAACTTCATATCTCAGTTATTGTTTTTGGTCTCGACCATCTTTCGATAACCTCTGTTTTTGATGGATCCACAGATATCCCCTCTTTTGAGATTATTTCACCCAAAAATTAAACTTTTTGAAGCCAAAATTCACACTTGGGAAATTTGGCATAAAGCTTCTCTTTTCTCAGGGTCTTCAATATAATTCTCAAGTGATCTTCATGTTCTTCCTTGCTCTTTGAATAGAAAAGAATATCGTCTATAAAGACTACCACAAACTGATCAAGATAGTCTCTAAAGAATCTATTCAATCAGATCCATGAAGATAGCATGGGCATTAGTAACACCAAATGGCATCACTATAAATTCATAGTGTCCATACCATGTACGGAAAGCCGTCTTTGGTGTATCCTCCCTTTTGACCCTTAATTGACGATACCCTGAACGAAGATCAATCTTGGAAAAGTATTGAGCTCCGCATAGTTGGTCAAATAGGTCATCAATGCGCGGGATAGGATATTTGTTCTTGATAGTAATCTTGTTAAGTTCGCCATAATCAATGCAGAGTCTCATTGATCCATCTTTTTTTCTTGACAAACAGAACAGGTGCTCCCCAAGGTGACGCACTAGGGCGTATGAACCCCTTATCAAGATTCTCTTGGAGTTGCTTCTTCAATTCCTGCAACTCAATTGGGGCCATTCTATAAGGTTTCATTGAAATAGGCAAAGCATCCGGTACGAGTTCTATTGAAAACTCAACTTCACGATTCGGTGGAAGACCCAGCAATTCCTTCGGAAAGACATCATAAAACTTTCGTACAGTGGGAATATTCTTAATCGTGAGTTTCTCACCAACCATTTGAGATAAATAACCTTCATTTAGTGGAATCAATACCCATCAAATGGAAGAAATTTACACTAGAAGGTTATGTTCATCCTTGCATCGATAGACGATCATAAATTGATCTGGAATATGAAATGTGACTTCCCTTCTTTGTCAATTGATATGAGCTCCATGTAGAGAAAGTCAATCCATGCCAAGAATCACATCAAATTCCACTATAGGAAGGATCACAAGATTTGAAGGAAGACCTTTCCCACGAACTTCAATCGAAGAAGAATTATAAACTTTTGATGCGACTGTTGTGCCATTAGGTGTTGTCACAGCTAACTCAACATCTAATTGTTAAGGTAATACAGTGATACCCTTAGAAAATTATTCAGAAATAAATGAGTGGGTGGATCCAGAATAAAATAAAACATTTTCTACTTTAGAGTGGATGGTAAGAGTACCTTTCACCACATCGTTATCGTAATCCACATCGCTGATAGAAATTGTATGTGACATTCCTTTGTCTTTAGCCTTAAGAGTTTGTTGACGTCGACCATCATCATCAACCCTTAGATTAGGGCATTTATTGGCATAATGTCCCATCTCCTTGCACTTGAAACATTGATGTGTATTAGGTTTATTCTGTGTATCTCTTCCTTTGTTTGCATCATTAGACATCTTCTTCCCATCATCGCGGCATTCAAATGACCGATGACCTTCCTTTCCACATTGGAAACATTTACTTGTCCCTTTAAGACAACTCCCTCCATGTTTCTTTGCACACTGTGTGCATAAGGGAAATCTCATCTTCTTTTCAGTGTGCTCTTCAGATTTTCCATTGAATTCCATTTTCCTCTTCTTATCAAACCCATATGACTGACATGTTACTCCAATCTCCATCTCAACTTTGAGAGCACATCGAACGATTTCCTCATAGCTATTGAAGTCCCTTATGGCTAAGGCCATTCGAAGACTTGGTTTTAAGCCACTAAAGAATCGATCGATCTTACTCTCAGGTTGGAGAATAATACCAGAAGCGTACCTTGCATGTCTTGTAAAATTTGCTTCATAGGTACCAACAGATTCATCATCCTTTTGCTTCAGTTCAAGAAACTCTTTCTCCATCATTGTTCAGAGAATACGAGGGAAGTACTTATTGAAAAATAAGTTCTTGAACTCGTCCCATTCCATGGACTCAATTTCATCCCTTTGCCTCGTATTTTTAATAAGATTCCACCATTGATCAGCATCACCCTCCAAACGATATACTGCATGGATGACTTTATCATGCTCAGAACATTGAAGAATTGAAAATATCTTTTCAATAGTACTAATCCATTGTTCAGCAACTAATGGATCAGTAGACCCGCTAAATGAAGGTGGACGCTGTCTCATGAAGGATTCAACAGAATGTTGCTCCTTCCTTTGCTCGTTTGGATGTCCTGCATGATTCATATCTTGAGAAAGTTGTGTGAGCATGACTACAAGATTTTGCATTCCATCTCCCATAATGTTTGGTTGCTCAGGGGGACAATCGTTGCATTGCCCGTCGCATTCCACATTAACATAGTTCTTTTGGGATCCAGTCATTGACTAAACCAAGAAGAATAGTGTGAGCAACAATAATTATAATAGGAAAACCATATAATCAAGAATAAAATTTCACACTTAAGGTCTTATCCTAGGTTATTCATGGCCATTTCTAAAACACTAACATTGTGTTTTATGCTTAGAATTATCCTTAGGGTTCTTACTAAGGCTTTCACATCCTAGTTTCCAAAGGTTGACTATACCATTCTTTTGATACCAACTATCATGACCCATACTTTACATACATTGTTATTACATCAGAATTGAAGCACACTTATTACAACATATAACAAAACCAAGGAAGGACCGTATAGGTATAGTGTCTTTAGAAACTGGGAAACATAAACAACTGGTTCATAAAGCATCTACTTTGCCTCTGATTTATTTCATCATATCTAGAGTCCCTTTTTGGCATATTCTAATTAATAACCTTCTTCTTGACCTGGGGAAATAAAACATACAAAAGGGTGAGCTCAAATGCTCAATAAGGGTAAACAAAAGATATATCAATCACATCATATACATAAGAACATAACTTTTGGAAATCTTATCCTGCAAAAGAGATCATAATATCATAACATGGGATAAATCATAGAAGTGAAATGTAATCCCAATAATCATAACTTAAAACCTGAAACTTTGTGGCATACACACATAATCATAGAGAACCATTTGTTATTAGTCAAGACTCATTGCCAAGACTATCATAGTGGACAGAGTCCATTTCTGAACCGAGTCACCCTCGTTTCAGTCTGTTTCACTGAACCGGTATAACCTACCATTCCAGCCATGTCTATCTCATGAGATATAAAATCTTTACCCAATGCATTGGAGGGAGATATAGGTCCCACCCATCTCATAATGATACCATTCTTATGTGTGCCATAAAATATTAAATCATACGTCATTGCATAACCCATGTAATAAAAATGGGAATCTTAAACATCGTGACATCATAAAAAAATTCATATAAGATAAAGAATTCATAAAATAATTCCATCACAACATAATCAAATCAATGTAATAATAGTTATAGAAATAGAACCCTTTATTATCTTAGATGGAAAATAATTTTGATAAAAACACTTGAACACCATTCTTGAGGAAAATATCCTTTCTACTTCAAAAACATTTTTCCTTTCTTAAAATGTCATACAATTTTAAACTAAAAGAATTTGATTAAAAATAAACATGAAAACATGTAAAGGAGGCTTCTTGGAAATAATTTTTTAAAAATCCATTCATGCCGTATAAGTTAAAAAATATTTTTCGTACTTTTGTTGGAAAAGTCAAAAAGTACCTCGTACGAAAAACGACAAAAGATTCCTTTCATATATTTTACTAAAAACTCACCGAAGGGTAAAATAGGATTTAAAAAATTGTAGGTGAATGGAAATAATATTACATATTGAGGATACATGGATGTGGATGATAAAATACACCCCTGTAAATGCCAAAGTATAAACAATCTCGGATAAAATTGAGATTGTGATATTTTCCATTACCTTAGGTCCAACTTTCTTTGTAAGTGTCCAAACCTCCTGTATAGTGATTTAAATAATGTTATTGACTTATTCCATAATCATACATATTTTTATGATATCATATATGGTCATATTCTTAGCTTCTTAGTAGTAATATTTCATTGCTACTTGTTATTTGGGTGTTTATAACATTTTGTTCTTATGCGTGTTTTGTCGAATAAATTCTTATTCTTCTCGTTAGGTTATAGATACCTCATTTCCAGAATATTATTAGTGTAATATATATAATATTCATTCATTCAATTCATTTATATAATCATTATGAAATGAAGATCATGTAGAACGAGTCGCATCACATCGTGGAGACGGTATTCCGTACGTACGCACGAGTGATGATATCGTTCCTATGATCGTGGAATTGTATTGGAGTGTATGTATACTATTTAAGAATAAATATCACTTTATAATATTCATATATAGTCATTATTTACACCATTATACCCATCCAATTAAGGTGGTGGTGGAAAATAGATTACACCACGACGTGGAGACGATATTTCGTATGTACGCACGCGCGGTGATTTTGTTTTCCGTAGGATGGATAGATGGTTAAATAGGGTTGTTTCATACTTATAATAACATATCAGTATATGAGTGATATTTATGTTATTACTTCATAATGAAACAACTAAATAAGAAGAAGTTGAAGAAGAAAGAAATTGGAAAGGATCGGTAATGGATATTACCTCTTCTTTGAAGTGCTTCTTTGAGACCTCCTTTTAGGGCACTAAAATTGGACTTTGAAGAAGACCAAGACCTCTAGGATGTCTCTAGGGAAGTGGACAGGAGATAATTTCAGGGTTTTTCCGATCTTGAAGGCTCAAAGTGGTGTGAGGAAGAGAGGGAGGAGGTGCCCTTTTATAAGGGAGGAGAGGGGCACCTTTGGAATAACAAACAATATGATTTTATTATAAAGTCAAGATCGGTTTTAAATAGCTCCAAATTGATTTATTTCTAGTATAAGGTGATTATGGGTCGAAATCCGCTCATACAATAGAATTTAGACATGTCTAGGTTCCTATTTTAACCTTATCATTTAGATTTAACATTAAGTTAAATAATTTTACTTTTACCGTGTCTTCTTGTGTTCTTATACTATAAGGTTAATAAACTTACTATATCAAGCCAAAAGAACCCCAAGTTGTTTATTATTAATATATATTACCTTATATAAGTCATTTTACCAGACCTTATATTTTTAGGATTAAAATAAAAATTAATAATATAATATTTGTTTTAAAAACTATTTTATGTCAATTTTGACACTATTTATTAATTGATTTTTTTGAAACTTATAACAGAATGATAAGTTCTAAAAGTGTTAGTTAAATCAATACTAACATGTCATATTAACTTAAAAAATTAGTGCAATTCATATAAAGTCTCATATTATATTTATTTGGGTATTTATAACATCAATTATATCAATATTTCATTAATAATATAATTACTACATCATCGTTGTGTCATAAATAAATTAAATTATTTAATGTATAAAAATTACAAATAAAATACCATTATGTAGGAAATCTTTTTAGCTTTCTAATGAATATTTATAGTCGAATTTATCTTATCTATAACCCCATATTAAATATGATTTAGTTATTAAACCTTGATTTTAACTATTTTAACCCTTCTTTAAATAAATTAATAATAAATGTCCTAATCTAATCCAAGTGGGCCTAAATGGTCATATTTTATTCCTAAGTTTGTTTTTGGTCGAATTACACTTGTCCAATAGAATTAGGACATGTGTTAGGGTAATAATAATATCATTTTTACCCTTAATTACCCTATTTACTATTAACCGTGGTAAAAAAAGTAAAAAGTTATTTTTCACCAAAATATTATTTTCATCTCATTGAACCACATTTTACTTACTAACATCAACCGTGTCTCTCGTATTTTTGAAATTCCACTCACAGAAGCGGTAAAATTAAGTTTTATGAAAAATTCAGTTTTTTAACAGCCACTTAGTAGTTTCACTATTCATCAAAAATTGAAATTTTCAGAAAAATACCAAAATTTCACCCTAAGCTAATTTAGATATTCCGAGTCCAAAAATGAAGTCCATTTTGAAATATAAAATTTATAAAATTTTAAAAAGTGGTTATTACTATTCATAACTACTAGTTTTAATAATATTTTAATAGCATATCATTGTTTAGTAAAACTCAGTATTGTGTATGACGCAAGCTATCGAGGAAGGCCGCGATTGTGTGTAAAGAAAGACAAGCTAGTGTTGTGTGTAGAAAAAGATTCCTTCGATGATTTTATATAACATAAAAGTCTCGGTTGTTACAGTTCCCAACTCTACATAAATGAGCTCTCACCTACATAGACATATAAGATGTTGTCTAATCACATTGATTAGATAGGCTCATGTAACAACCAAGAATGCAATCCATTGAAATTCCATTATTATAATTATTTTATTTAGTATAAATTACATAAAATCACTTATATAATAAAATATAGACCTTTTAAATGATGAATGAATTGAATAAGATGTATTTATAGAAATTTAGGAACATAAACTAATGGAATAGTAATTTGACCTTTGGTATAGTAATATGACCATTATAAATAGTAAGCTGACCAATAGAATAGTAAAATCAGCCATTAATATATAAATGAAATCTAGGTATCTTATAAATTGTAATATGTTATAATTATATCATAGTATATATAAATAATTTTTTTAGAAACTATTAATTAAGTGTTGATATTTTAAAAAACATAAATGTATATTTTTAAATTAATAATTTATATAATTATTTAAAATAAAAAAAATCATATGATGTATTAATAAAATATTATGTATCTTCTTGTTATTATAATATAATTTAATGAGAATTTAATTAATTTTTCAATGTGTTATAAAATCAGTTCTAATTATAAAGTTTGAATTTTTCTCTAAATGATGATTTTAATTGAAAATTTCTTTTCTTATATAGAGAATAATTTTTTAATAATATAGTTTTAATTTTTGAATTCTACATGTTGAATAACATTTACGGTGATTTTTTTGGATTTTTTGACAATACATGAAAATTTTGGGAATAGTAACATATGACAATTTGTGGTATATATACATTGTAAGATAAAGACGCTATTCCTTGAGACATAACTGATATTAGAACCATAATCTCTATCCCCCCCAACCCTCATTGTTTTAATATATTTATTGATAATCCTCAAACTGATCATAATCCCAAGGCAAAATAATACACTAATGAATACAATAATGAGAAAATACTCATCTCCTCCCCTATAAAGACCACCCCTCACCACCACTTCTCCTCAGACATCTAATGATTTCATACTTGTCCAAATTTTGATCAAATATCATCCCAAGTCCCTAACCCACATCCAAGATACATTTTTCTAAATAAAATTCCAAAACCAATTCCCATATGCGCGATCTCTATAAGAATGATTAAAAAGGTAAAATCCTCTTTCATTTCATTTTAAAAAAATTCAAGATATTTTCAATTCTTATTCACCCCTTAGCTCTCCTCGTCAAAATAGTATGATAAATATAGTACCGAAAAAATACTAGAATTTTTTATGATAATAGATTAATCCATCATCTTTTCATTCCCCTCTCATTTTGTATAAAAAATGAAAACATCATCTTTCATGTGTTAATTTATCACATTCAAGGATGACAAAGTTTCAAATTTCCCTTTTTCCCTTCAAGACTGCTCATAAAAACACTTTTATGGTCAAAAAGTGTTATAATATATTTATTATATCTTATTAAATATTCTAGAACCATTTTATATACTTGATATTAATTAATAAAAAAACTTCTTTGTAATGATAAAAAACTCGCCAAAATAAACTAAATGATTATCACTAACGAATTATCTAATTGTTAAATGAAAAAAAGAATTAAAAAAAGAATTATATAAACATTTAATATTAATTATATTCATTAATAACATATATATTTAATTCTGTGAAACCATTTTCATTTTACATGATATTTCACACATGTATACAAGTAACTAATCACGAAAACTAAGGAAACGAATGCTCCTAAATAATGAAAATATATATTTTAACTCCTCAAAAGGCACTTAAATGAACATAATAAAATTATAGTAACAAAAATAAATATATTAAAATATCTTAGTTTAATTAATTAATGCATTTAATTTTATTATAGAGACATTAATATCTAGTGTAGAACAGTTTTGGACTTAAGGAAAGGGTTTCTTTACAAAAATCCATTTTTCTTCAAATTTAAATTTTTATCTCTTTAACCTAATTTAAATATTATTTATTTTTATATAATTGTTCGAAATTATATTTATATTTTCCAAATTGATGTATCAAGAACATTCCATCCTTATCTTCTGGGGATATACATGTTTTAACAAGGTTCCTTTATCAATTCTTCCCAAAAAAAAGTCTGATTGAAGGGAATTTCACAATTTAATACCCATTTTCAAGTACCATACTTAATAATTTTTAAGAAAAAATTATTTTTCTAAAATGTGTAATTTTTTCATGGAGAGATATATTTGGTCATTTTGGGTTTTATGAAGATAAATATCCATTTTAAATAAAACTCCCATTAATATTTTTCTTAAACCACACTAAAATATTTCATTTTTAAAGTTTCTTAAACACCTTTTTTAAACCTTTACACTTTAATTGGACATAATTTGTCATGATCTGTGACTATTTTACCATATTAATGTCTATTAATGATATAAATCCATTATTTTGTGGAAAACATTATAATATTCTTTTTTGATATTCATTTTGACATGATTATGATACCCAATTGTTTCCATTGGTTACCATTATGCTTGATTATTCATGTGTAAAATATATGCATGAATATTTTATGATGGGTGCATCCAGAGAATACTCACATGTATTGGGTAATTTTTAGAACCATGATATGTCATTTTGGGATTGGGAGTGAACCTGATTCCATCATGGGACTTTGTCCACCATGTGATATGGTCTTAGAAGTTAGCATTGACTCATTTTTATGACATGTTATATGATATTTCCACATTCCTATGATGTCATGGTTATATGTTCCCCTGTTATAAATTTTATTCTACCTTATTTGTTTTCTCATTTTTCATGCCTTTATTTCATCATGTTATGCCTTTTAGCCCTTGTGCTATGTTATATTCCTTTTCATATTCTGTTACTAGGATTTTTTTCTCCTTCCTTCTACCATTGTCTTTTTTTATCCTATGTATATGTATAAGCTTTATGGAAGTTATAATCTCATTATGGAGATTAAATAAAATTTGTTTTTTGTTTGGTTTTCATGTTTTTAAATTATGTACCTAATCTTTGAAATACACTAAACATTACAATTTGTGGTTGTATTTGATGTCAATTAATGTTTAAATAATGTAATAAGTATGTGTAAATGAATTGGGTATCTGTAGTGTGTATCAAAGGATGGTCTAGTTATTTTTTGATATTAGGACTAAACAACTTTAGTAAGAACCCTTAGTATTATTTTATCACCGTGGACAACCTACATTGAAACCTAGGGTATCAAAAGTTAGGATATACTTTTCATTTACAAGATTATCCTTATATGATAAATGTTTTCCTTTTATATTATTATTATCTAATCATTATATCCCCCTAATTTTACATTATGTTTCTTAGTTAATGGAAGAAAATAGAATAATTTGTGCCAAAAATCAATGTGAAAGGAAATGTGATGATTTTCCTAATGATATGCCAAATATCATGGGAACAGGTTCATTAAAATTCATGACTATCATTTTAGGCTAGCTCATGTTATGAATAATAACTTGAATCGCATGTAAATCCATCCTTCTATAAATAAAGAGAATTTTATGGATGAATAATTAATGTGGAAGAGTTTTCCCAGGTTTTTTTGGATCTTTTAGTCTCCTACTCGTCGATTAATGGATTAACTCCATTGATAAGATATTATCTATCCTCTAGTGCTTAGAAGAAGGGATATTTGTGATGATATTTAATCATTTTGATGGGGGAACTAATTAGTGGTGGAAACTGATCAAGAACAAAAACTTCAAGGAGGAAATGTATTTCATGGAATGAGAATATTTCATGAATTTTTTTTAATTAAAATTTTTCTTATAACCCTGTGTCTTAAGATGGAAGGGGTCTTCCTTAATCTGAAGAATAACTGAGATGATTCTATTAAAGTTTATCATGAAATCTTGAAAAGGTTTCAAAGGTACACCTAAATTTTTTTAATGAACACTTAAAGTAAGGGGGATCACTTATTTAGTAGACTAATGATGAGTCTAAACAAATATTTAGCAATTTGATACTTTGAATGATATAAAGAGATTTTTCATTATTCTCTTTATGTTGATAAGGAGATTAAAGACTCTTAGTGGTCTCTTGGGCCTAGGATAAAATGGGTAAATTTAATTTAATATGGGTATAACAATATATAAATTCCATGATATAATGAATACCATACATAGAACTTGTCAAAAGTGTGGGAAGAAGCATCCTGGAAACTTCTTAATGGGAACCAAGAGATGCTTCAAATGTGGAAGAGAACGGAATATGGAAAATAAATGGTGAATGGATATGAAGAATAAAATTAATTTGTAAGATGAAAGGAAGATTTAGATCAACACTCATTCATTAGTGTAGGGTTCCAACTTTAGGAAACATGGGAATTATGCGATCCATTTCCCTAAGCAAAGGGTTGTTGGAGGTAATCAACAAAAACAACATCCAAGGCTGAAATGAATGGTATACTCAATCATTAATATTGAGGAGGATCTTGAAAATGAGGTGGTTATAGGTACATTAGATATTCATTCATGAATAGAGAACATTCTATCTTATTCTAGTTTTATTCATTCTTTCATACCTTTCATGTTTCATATAACTTTTAAATCACAACCATAAAAATTAAGTGGCCGAGTGTTCTGTGAGAACAAAAAATGCGGAAATTATTGCATCCAATGTTTAAAAATCATCCTCAATTAATGTTTCTTAACAAAACCTCCCCTGAAATATTTTCTTCCTCTTTCTGTATGTTTGTTATTCTATTGTGGGAATGTATTACTTGTCTTTCAATAAATCCAACATCAGCTGTGGGGAAAATGTGATCATTATTTACATCCCAAAACATCCTCTAACTCTATAAAATTGTAAAAAGGATGAAGAATCTATTTTATAATCATTTTTTTAATTTCGTATATTGATCCCTTATGATAAAGCATATTTATCTCAAATTATTGAGAAAAATGAGAGAATCATGCTCAAAGATATTCCCATTAAGAGGGGTTAGACTGATGTATTCCTTGAAGAATTTCCTCAACTTCCTCCTAAATGAAAGGTTGAGTTCTCAATTGAACTTATTCCTTGATCCCATAATATATCAAAGAAACTATATATAATGGCTATCTTTGAGATGTATGAACTGAATAAATTGTTATAAGGGAATCTAGAAAAGGGTTTTATATGCCAGAGTTATTTACTATGTGGTTCTTCAGTCCTCTTTATCAAGAATAATTATGGATTAATGTGCCTCTATATTGGTTATCCTGCTCTAAAATAACATAATAAAGAAATACTATTTCCTTCTACGGATGGCGACTTTTTGGATCAGCTATGTGGGGTGAGTTATTTCTCTAAGAGAGACCTTCGGTTAGGATATCACTAATTAAATTGGAGCAAAGAAGATATTCCCAAGACTTAATATTTAATGAGGTATGCAAATAATGAGTTCATGGTGATTCTTTTAGAACACATTATTGCTCCATAAATTTTCATGGATTTTATGGATAGAGTCTTTAGAGAATACCTTGAAAAAAATTTGGTATTCATTATTAATGATATTCTGATATACTCCAAGAGCAAGGAAGAACATGAAGATAATTTGAATACTATTCTAAAGACTTTGAAAATGGGGAATCTAAATGAAAATTATAGTAAATTTCAGTTATAGATGGGGGAAATATCATTATTGGGGCATGTTATCGCTAGAAAGGGAATTTATTTGGACCCTTCTAGGATAAATCAAATTGAGGAGTGTAATAGAACAATATATGTAATAGAGAACTGTTGAATCCATGGTCTAGATGGGTATTACCAGTGATTTTTGATGAACTTATCAAAATTTCAAAACCCACTAACGAAGATGACTCATAGGGTAGAAATTTTTTTATAGAATAGAAATGTGAATACTGGATTAAATAGTTGAAACCGAGACTTATCACTACACTAATTATCACACTACCAACAACTAGGAACTATATGAGGTGTACAACAATGTTTTAAAGAATAGTGTTGTATTTTTATGGTGAAAAATTCCTATTTCTTAACCTATACAATAAGGTAGATGAAATTACTTAGAAAAACAATCCCACACATGATCTGCAAATGGTAGTTGTGAACTTCACATTGAAAACCTGGAAGAATTATATCTATGGGGAGAAGTGTGAAATATATACTAATCATAAGAGCTTCAAATATATATTCACATAGAAGGATATTAATACGAATTAGTGGGGGATGGTTAGATCTCATCAAATATTATGAATACTCATTCCACTACCATCCTATTAAGGAAAATAAGATAGAAGATGCTATATATAGAAAGGATCCTACATCTATATCAATAATGAAAATTGAGAAGGATCTAATCTTATTAGACCTGCAACAGATGGACATGTGAATCGTTAAAGAAAATCACTAATTCTTTCTCAAATAATTTCACAACGATCCCTCATGGAGAAAATAATGGATGATAAAATAAATTATATAGATGATTAGTAAAATTTGGAAGCTATTAGATATTAGAAACCCTCAGAGGTCAAAATGGATGAGGAAGGAGTAGTGTTATTTTAATCAGGACTATATATACCACATAATCAATTAATAATTAATGAGCATCTGAATGATGAACATATATCAACATTATCTATTCGACCAGGGAGCATAAATATGTATTGAGATCACCAAGAGAACTATTAGTTGGAAAATATAAAGAATAAGATAATTGAATATGTACCAAAGTGTCTGGTATATCAGAAAGTGAGGATAAAATAAACATATCTATGAGGATGATAAACCATTACCCTTACTAACATTTAAATGGGATAAATCACCATGAAATGTTTCACTGGACTTATCAATAAATCCAGAGGAAAAAATTGTATATGGGTCATTTTATCATCTAACAAAGACAACTATCTTTATTGAAATTTGAGAGGACTAATCATGGGTTCAACATAAATAGATATACATCAGAGAAGTATTAATACTTAATGTGGTACCATTATCGATTGTATATGATTAGGATCCAAGATTTACCTCCATGTTTTGGAATATTCTTCAATGTGTTGTGAAAACTGAGTTGAACTTTAGTATGGCTAATCATCATCAAACCAAAGGCCAATCTAAGTGGAAAATTTTGACACTAGAATACTTGTTGAGAGAATGTTCTATGGACTTAAAAGTAGGATATTACCAACATATACCTCTAGTTTAATTATTATATAATAACAATTTCCTCTCTAGAAACCAAATTGCTCCATATGAAGCCCTTTAAGAAAAATGATGGATAACACGGGAATATTGGGATTTGGTTAGTGAATGTAAGTTTCTAGGACCTGGAATGGTTGAATAAATGGTAGAAATGGATAAAATCATTCCGCATCATATCTGAGTATCCCAAATCCGATAGAAGAGTTTTGTAGACAATCGTCAATGAGGCCAAGATTTTATGGTTGGAGACAAGGTATTCCTCGGCATATCTCAATGGAAGAGTATCTTGATATTTTGGAATAAGTGAAAGATAATCTCCAAGTACATCACCCCCTTTGAGATTCTTGATCATGTTGGATTATTGGCATATCAACATTCACTTCTAAAAACCATGTCTCAATTACATGATGTATTCCATGAATCCAAATTGATGATGTACATATTGGATCCCCCACATGTACTGAATTCATAGGTGGTAAATATTGATAATTATCTCTTTTATGATGTGTAGGTGATTAAGATCACAGATTCTGGAGATAAATTTCTAAGAAATACGACCACTCCCCTGGTAAATGTATAACGGTGGAACAATAGGTATGAAGTGGCAATATGGTATGGTGATGAAGTTATAAAGGGGAATTACCTTCACGTTTTTTCTCCATAAACATTAAAACCAATTTTGGAGGGTGAAATTGAATAATGGGGGAATAATGTATGAAGAAAAATTCCATCAAGAAAAATTACCTTCTTATTATTATGTCATATAGTATAAATCACATAAAATCACATAGATAATATAATGAAATCTTTTTAAATGAAAAATTATTGAAATAAAAAGTATTTATAGAAATTAAGGAACCTAAACTAACAGAATAGTAACTTGAACATTGGAATAGAAATATGAACCTTATAATTATTAAACCAACCAAAAGAATAGTAACCTCACCCATGAAATTATAAATGAAATTTATGTATATTATAAATTGAAATAAGATATAACTATTTTATAGTATAAGTAAATAATTTCTTTTTGAAAATATTAACTTAGGAGTTGGTATTTTTATTAAAAATAAATATTTATATTAAATTTTATAATTAATTTATTGATTTAAAGAATAATTCATTTTCTTAAAATGTATTTATAAATAAATATTTTTTTGTCTTATGATTATAAGATAATTTTATGAGACCTTAATTGACATTCCAAACTACTATAAAATAACATATAGTTTTAAAATTGGTAATTCAATGTGAATGCTGATTTTAATTAAAATTAAAATTTCACATATTTCGAAACAAAAACGGTTAAAAAATTGTTAATTTTTTAATCCTTCATGTAGATTAATGGTTAGGGTTATTTTTTGGGAATTTTCTAAAATAGTTGAATTTTTTGGGAATAGTAAAATACGGTAATTTACGTTATGTATATATTATAAGTTAAATACATTATTCCTTGAGTAATCACTCATATAAGAATCATAATCTATAAATAAAATTAATAATTTAAATATATTTTGTTATAATTCATAATCTATTCATAGTCTTGAAGAAAAGTAATAATCTATTACATAAAATAATGAAAAACCACCCCTCTAATCCCTTATAAGAACCACCCTCGCCACCTATTCTCTCTCACACCTCTCAAGCATTGTTCCTAGTAAAAAAATATAATCAAATGTCCTACCAAGACCCTCTACCACGTCCTAGAGATATTTGTCTCAACAAAATACCAAAACCAATCCATCTAAGGATGTTCTCAAGAAGAATGATTCAAGCGGTAAAATCCTCTCCATTTTCTTTTTATTTCTTTTCATGTTCTTTTCTATTATTTTTCTATCATCGGATCCCTTTATAAAAATGTTATAATAAATCAATTAAATTAAATATAATATAATTTTTATAATCTAATAGAATAGTCCATCATCATTTATTTCTCCTTTCCTTTTGTACTAAAAATGAAAACATTGTCTATGATGTGTTAATTTATCACATTCAAGGATGACAAAGTTTTCAATTTCCATTACATCCTTCAAGAATTCTCATAAAATAATTCATGGTTAAAACAGATTTTAATATATGTATTTAATACTATTTATAATTCTAAAACATATTTATATACATAATATTAATTAATAAAACAAAACTAATCTTTGATGATCGAAACGCCACAAAAATAATCTAAATAATTATCACTAACTTTTTATTTAATGATTCATCCTCACCCAAAATTACCAAATTAATTAGATAACCATTTAATAATATATATTTTCATTAATTAAATATAACATTAATTCCATAAAAACATTCTCATTTTACATTATTTGACATACATGTATACTGGTAACCGATCATGAAAACCAAGGAAATGACCGCACCCAAATGATGAAATGGTATATTATAACTCATCCAAAGGGCCATAAATACACATAATAAAATTATAATAAATAAAAAAATGTATAAAATGTTCTTAGTTAATTAATTATGGATTTAATTTCATTATTCATGGCATTGATATCAAGTTCATAACACTTTCAGAAATAAGGTAAGGGGTTCCTTATGAACCTCCATTTATCCTTTGGATTACGATTCTTCTCTCTTTACCCTTATATAACACTTCTTTATTTTTATATATTTATTATAAATTATATTTATATGTTACCCACTCATGTATCTATATAATTTCATCCTTCTTTTTTGATGATTTACATGTTTTAAGAAGGTTCCATTCTCAATTATTTAAAAGAAAGACGAATTATAAGAAACATCACAATTTCATACCCATTTTCAAGTGCCATCCATAATATTATTTAAGCCTCCATTATTTTTATAAAATCAATAATTTTACCATGAAAAAATAAATATTTTATGTAACACCCAGCAATTTTATGAATAATATTCTTTTAATTTCATTGATGTATTGTGTTGTATGTTACAAAAAAATTAGCTTGTGCAATATGAAACACCATATTAGCTTATATTATATTCAAACACTATTCTTGTCTTGTGTTACACGCAATCATGACCTTCCACAATAGCATGTGTAGTACGCAATACCGGTTTTCACTAAACAACGATATATAGTTATAATGTTGTTAATGGAATAGCCGTTATGAATATTATTAACTAAATAATGAATTTTATAACATTATTATTCATCTAACACATTTTCTAAAACATGGTATGTGAACAAAATAACTTTTTTGGGTAAAATAAGCATTTTATAAAAATATAGTTTTGTCGCCTTTTGATGGTGCGCCCAATTTAAATCTAGTTATTTGAGAGGTTTATAAGTTCAATTTGAAAAAATATAATTCTTATTTGGAATCAGGATATAAAAAATTACTTTGAATAAAATTTTCATATTATTCTGATAACTTTCATATTTTAATCAATTGTAAAAACACGCTATATTTTAATTAAAAACAACTTTTTCATCGCAATAATTTATATGGTTAAATTATAATATTTAATGGTTTTAAATTATAAATATAATATATTTATATCATTTAATAAAGTTAATGTCATTACCATAAATTTTACATTGAATTCATAGGTGAAAACATTTCAATCTTTGGCAATGTTTTAACTTTTAAAACCCGTTTTCTTAACAATGGGATTAATTTTAAATTAATTACTGCAAATTATGTGTTTTAAATTTTTAAAAATTGATTCCATATTTTAATTCATTGGGTCAAAATTATTTTAATAGGTTACTTTTATTTTTTGATATTATGAATAGTAACTACTGTAATTTTTATTCAGTGCAGTTAAAGGTAAATTGGGTAATTAAGGGTAAAAATAAGATTATAAAATTACACTAACACCTTCCTAAAATCCATTGGATGACTAAAAGTCGACCTATATCACCTAAGGGAAGAAATATATTAATTTTATGGACTTTTTACCAAGAAAATAATTTAATTATTACTAAAACCATAGAAAGTGATAACATGTCACTATCTTAAATCTTATAAGTATACAAATTTTAATTTAGTGATAAACTTCGTGAAACTTCGAACATGAATAGTATAAAAATATATAATAAATTTATCTACATCATGTGAGTTTATTTATAATTGTTAAGGATTAATTAATTTTCATTAATGGTGACCCAATAGTGATACAAGAATTGATTATTTAGTGAAAAATCAATAATATAGTACTTATTAAAATAATAATACCTATCAAAAGGACCAAACAATTTACCAAAATTTATTTTTAGAGTATATATATTCCATAAGAATCCAAGTGTCGATTTGTAGACCATTTAGAGCTTTATAAAACAGATTAGGACATTTATATTATATTATTTTAAATTATGTCAAAGATGTCACCTTCATAATTTAATAAATATAACAATTTAGATGTTGTGATTTTAAGATTATAAATTCGAGTAAAAATATTATTATGAAAGGTATTATATTTATATTCATAATATGATTTTATTTTTAAATTTTATGCAACTAATAAGTATATTAAATGATTATACAAAAAATTATGTAGTAATTGTTTTATAAAGAGAAATATCAAATAAATGGTTTTATAAATATTAAAATAAACATTATAGGAACAAATTAATGATGTCCAAAAAATTTATATAATAACATGACATGTAATAAATCTATTAATCATTTTATTCTAATATATATTCTGTGTGGATTTTATTTAAATTCAAATAAATGAATACTGTCAAAATGAACAATATTGTTATTTTATAAAAATAACATATTGTTAAATTGATTAAAAATCACATAAAAATTAAAAAATTTAAATTGAAATTTACATGGTCTAACATTTCATAAAGTACCAAATTATTGATAATTCACAACCCATAAGTAATTATTTATAACAATTTAAAATCTAGAATATTATTTCCAAAAATAAGATTAAATAAATTAAATAAGGATAAATCAAATTGGTAATGTTTAAAATAAAGTACCAACATGTATAAATTTTATTGGATGATTAGATTAAAACCTTATCTAATATAAGCTTTGTATTTGAGTCATTTTGGATGTTTTCAAATGGGGTTTGATTTATTATAAATTAATATTTTTGAGGTTTCCAAAGGTGCCCCTCTCCTCCCTTATAAAAGAGAACCTCCTCCCTCTCCTCTTTACAAAACATTGAGCCTTCATGATCGTCCAACCCCTTCCCATTTCTCTTCTCCACATCCCTATAATAATTTTTGGGGTTTTGGTCTTCTCAAAAGACAAACTCTAGTGCCTTTAGGGGAAGCATAAAAGAGGTGCATCGAAGAAGAGGTAATCTCTTCTACCGATTCATTTAAGTTTCTTTCTTCTTTAAATTCTTCTTCTTTAGTTGTTTAATTATAATGTAATAACATAATTATAAATAATATTATTATATGGTATTATAAATATGAAACAACCCCATCTCACCTTCTATCCATCCAACGGAAGACAAAATCACCGCGCGTGCGTAGATATGGAATACCGTCTCCACGCCATGGTGTAAATAGTTTTTCCACCACCACCTTACCTAGATGGGTATAATGGTGTAAAGAATAACTATATATGGTTATTATAACATCATAATTATTATGATATATTATATCATCTACTCCAATTATATTAAATAATTATGGGAATGATATCATCGCTCGTGCGTACGTATGGACTACCGTCTCCACGAATGCAATGAGATTCATTTTCCATGATTAACCATTCACATATAATTATAAAGTATATATATAATAAAAAATAATGTAACATATTACATAATAATGATACTGGATGTATGTACATATTTGTTTCATTTACTTAATTCAATTTAATTCAATAAGGAAACGAAAACAACGTTCATGCGTACGTACGGTCTACCGTCTCCATGAACGATGTATTTCATTACATTTATCAATCTATCATATATATATTTATATACTGAATATATATTATATATAAATAGTGTTTTACATTAGGGAATTAATTAAATCAGGATATAAGTAATAATATCAATAAAAACAAATCAAAACACGTATGATAAATGAAACGATTTTACCCAAAACGCTGCTTTAACATGGAATTTACAAAAGAACTGGTAATATAAAGACATAAGCGAACCATATATGATATAATAACAATGAATATTATTCTATAATAAGTTAATGACATTATTTAAATCATTATACAGGAGTTTCGGATACATACAAAGCATATCGTACATAAGGTAAGGGAAAAAATTTCGATCTCATTATTATCTGAGATTGCTTATACATAAGTATTTACTGGGGTTAGATTTCACAACCATGTCCATGAAAATGTTTTTCATAAATAGTTTAATATTCTTCCATGTATGTTTCAAGTCATGATTACCCCTCTTTGACTTTTACATTGTGTTACGGAAGGAATATTTCTTTTGTTTACCATATGTGGCACTTTTTGACTTTTCCATTTAATGTACTAGGAGAATGTTTTTTAACTTATACAGCATGAATAGATTTTTAAGGTTTCATTACCACTTATTTCAATGAAGCTTCCTATAAAAGTTTTTATGAATATTTTCAACAAAATACTTTTCTTTTAAAATTTCATGGAATTTTGAAAAAAGAAAGTTATTTTGAAGAAGAAGGTATATTTTCCTCAAGAATTCATTTCAAGTATTTTTTCAAAACATTTTTCCATCTAAGATAAAATTATTATATATGTTTATGTTTCAAGTATAATGTATCAATTATTTACATGGTTTAATTTTTCTTATGATGAAATGATATCCATTTATTTTATATGGATTATGTTATGTTGGGATGATATTTATGAAACCCATTTTATTCGTTGGGTTATTATGAATGATATAAGTTTATTTTCTGGAACACGAAAGAATGATTAAATTATGAGATGGGTGGGACCTATATCTCCCTCTAATGAATTAGTTAAATATTTATATCTCATGAGATAGACATAGCTGGAATAGTAAGTTAATTAGGTTCAGTGGTACAAGAGTAGAACGAGGAGTGAACTCAATTCAGAAAGGGACATTGTCCACTAAGATGGTCTTGGAAGCAATGCCTTGGATACTATGGAAATCATATCATGTGATTAATGGTTTTCCACAATTTAATTTTTTATTCCCATTATATTTTATCATGATTTATGTTCCTCTATGGTCTATGCCTCACGTACTGCCAAGATTTATTTCACAACTCAAGATTTTCATGTTTAAACATTATGTTCATGTTTTAAGGTTCAAATGTATATGGTTTGATTTATTTTCTCCATGCTTAACCTTACTGTGAATTTGAGCTCACCCTTTATATGTTTTCATTTCCCCGTGATATAATGAATGGTTTTAGGTACGAAATAAGGGGAAGATATGTATGGGAGATTTTGATGATCTTTCACCATGATTAGAAGATTATGTTTCAAGTTTCCAATGGCACTAAACTATTACGGTCCGTTGGTGTCTGTTTTTGTTATGTATTAAGTATTCTGAAAAATTAATTTAATTTACATGTATTTCTTGATTGGGTCTCTAAAGTTTGTGTCAGAGGAAAGGTTTAGTTAACCTATAGAAACTAGGATGCGAAAATTTCAGTGTGATCCCTAGAGATATTTCTAAGGTATGTCTACGGATGTCTATAAGGTTATTTAAAAGTATAGGTTATAGTCATAGAATTACAGAAATGATCTTATAATTTAACATATGATGTTAGATATTTAAGGTATTCCCCCTTTATTTTTTTGTTTTCCTAGTATGATATTTGACTCTCACAATATTCATTTTGGGTTTTAGAAAATGGCTGGAAATAGGAAGATTCACGATAATGGAGGATATGGTGGACAGTGGAATGATATTATTTGTGAGCAACCAAATGAAATTGGATCTTAAAGTCGATGTATCGTTATTAATCCTAATCAACAATCTCATAATATGATCAATAATCTCAACTTTGGTATGTTTCCGGACTCATCTAATAAGAGAAAGATGGAGTTTTATGATGATCATAGAGTAATGAATGTTCAATTTTCCTCATGTAAATCATGTGGGAAGAGACATCAGGGAGAATGATTCAGAAGAACTGGAAGATGCTTTAGGTGTGGAAAAGATGGACACAAAGCCTGTAATTGCAAAGGAAAAGGATTAGTTAACACCATAGACAAGGATAATGGAATTTCTAAGCCATAAACAATGGTTCAAGGTTTTAAATATGGAATGTATGGGCATTATGAAAACAAATTCCATAAGTGAAAGTCTCATGAAGAGAATCATCATGGTTGTATGGGTAATATTTATGTGGATGATGATGAAGAGACTACAAATGATAGGTGATATGAAATAATTGTTCAAGCTCGGTCAATGGTTTAATAAGGTAGTGGAAGGATTATATTTTTTTAAAGAGTTATGTTGTCTGTGTAATTTAATGGTATTATGGAATAAAAATACATATAAGGATTGTTACACTATTTTTTTCCTAAAGTATTTGAAATTATATGTTGAATGGTACCAGTACCCATGAAAGGTTATTCAGATATTTTTGGAAAGTAGATGATATGCATATAATAAAGGGATAAGGAGATAATGAGATGTTTGATGGTATTAATGAGCTCATGACTAATATAAGGACAAACTGATATCATGGTTTTAGTATATATAAATTTTGGGATTTTGGTATGTAGAAAGTGTTCACTTTTGATAGCATTCATGTTTTCACAAATATTATTTGGTAATTAATGTTTCAAGAGGATACATGATTAAGGAATTCACATATCTGGTATGTGACCAACAAGATATATCTTAGGATATATGGGTGACAAATGATGGTATTCAATGCTTGTTAAATGGCCTTTATAGTAGTCATTTTCATTATACTATGAGATTAGACCGAAGTATTTTTGACAATAATAATGGTTGGAATTGATTAATTTGGAAATTAGACAGTATTGATTAAGGATATAACCTTTTTTGATATTATTTCTACAATGTTATAACAGTATAGTTTTAGAAAAAGAACAACCAACACGATGGGCGACAACCCGTCGCGTCGGAGAAGGTTGCGGGAATCGAACCCACAACCGAAGTACGACTTGCCTTTATCGCCTACCATAAGCCTACCGGAAGTCCCTGGTTAGTATAAAAAAGTTTTAATTTATTAATTAGTGTGATATGTGAAGTATAAGTCCATTTTAGGAACCATATATGATTAATCTCACCATAGATGGACTTATGTATATAACTTTTTCTAACCTTATGTTTGAGACAGATGGAATGACCTATCATTCAATCACATGATATGGTAAAACATCCAAAAAGAAAAATTCAACTTCATTTCTTTATGAGATGAAGTGGAAATTTTTCAAGGCATGAGAAACAGTGAGATTGTACCAAAATAAAGTAAGTAATTCTTCTAATTCAAATTATTCAACTTTAGGGAAATGATCTTGAAAACCAAAAGTGTTGTTATACTATCCTCATATATGATGAATTAGATGGTACCTTAGATCATCACAAATATATTTCTTTGTGATTATTGGCTTTTTCATATCCACGTTCTCTACCACTCTCCATCATAACTTGATGGTTAGATTTATCTTCCATATCCATATTTTCACTTATGTTCTCCTTTGTGGAAACCTAGTGATTAGTTAATTTGGTTAACCGTTACATTGCATAATTTTGTTTTTAATGTTCTGTTTTGTTATTCCTTTTTACATTGTGAGTTTCTATTAAAGAAACATTCATGTAGTAAACAAATTATAACCCTGACGAATTACAAGGGAAAAATTCATTTTAAGGGGGGTAGAATGTAACACCCTGAGATTTTATGAAAAAAAGTTCTTTTAATTTTATTGATGTATTGTGTTGTACATTACACCAAAAGTAGCTTGTTCTATACGAAACACCGTATTAACTTATATTATATGCAAACACTATTCTTGGCTTGCGTTACACGCAATCGCAACATTCCTTGATAGCGTCTGTAGTATGCAATACCGAGTTTCACTAAACAACGATATATTGTCATAATATAATTATGGATTGGCTGTTATGAATAGTATTAACTACATTTTTAATTTTATCACATCATTATTCATCTTACACATTTTCTAAAACATGGTATGTGAACAAGATAAAATTTTCAGGTAAAATTAGCATTTTTTTAAAAATGCAGCTTTTCCGCCTTTTGATGGCGCACCCACTTAAAATATAGTTTTTTGATAGGTTTATAACATCATTTTGACAGAATAAAATTCTTCTTTAGAATCAGGATATAAATATTTACATTGGATAAATGTTTCATATTATTCTGATAACTTTAATATTTTAATGAATAGTAAAAATACGCTATATTTTAATTAAAAACAATTTTTTCATCGCAATAATTTATATCGTTAAATTATAATATTTAATGGTTTTAATGTATGAATATAATATATTTTTACCATCTAATTTTATTTATGTAATTACCATTAATTTTACATTGAATTCATAGGTTAAAACATTTCAATCTTTGGCAATGCTTTAACTTTTAAAACCCGTTTTCATAACAACGGGATTAATTTTAAATTAATTACTGAAACTTATGGGTTTTGAATTTTAAAAAATGGATTCCATATTTGAATTTAGTGGGTCCAAATTGTGTTAATAGGTTACTTTTATTATTTTGATGTCATGAATAGTAACTACGGTAATTTTTATTTACTGCAGTTAAAGGTAAATCGGGTAATTAAGGGTAAAAATAAGATTACAAAATTAGCCTAACACCTGCCAAAATTCTATTGGATGACTAAATGTAAACACATATCACCTAAGGGTAGGAATAGATTCATTTTATGGACTTTTTACTATGAAAATAATTTACTTATTATTAAACCCAAAGAAAGTGACAGCATGTCACTCTTAAATTTTATATGTACAATAATTTTAATTTAGTGATAAACTTCATGAAACTAAAAAATGAATAGTATAAAGAAAGATAATAAACCTATATACATCATGTGAATTTATTTAAAAATTTTAGGGATTAAATAATTGTCATTAATGGTGACACAATATTGATACATAAATTTTTTATTTAGTGAAAAATCAATAATATAGTTTTTATTAAAATAATAATACCTATAAAAATACCAAAAACATGAAAAAACCATATTTTTCGAGTATATATATTCCCTAAAAATCCAAGAGTCTATTTTTGGACCATTTGGAGCCTTATAAAACAGATTAGTACATTTAAATTATTTTATTTTAAATGATATAGAATATGTCACCTTCATAATTTAATAAATATAACAATTTAAATGTTTTGATGTTAAGATGATAAATTCTAGTAAAAAATTATTATAAAATGTATTATATTTATCTTCATCATAGGATTTTATTTTTAATTTTTATGAAACTAATAACAATATTATATGATTATACAAAAATGATGTAGTAATTGTTTTATTAAGAGATATATCAGATAAATGGTTTTATAAATATTAAAATAAACATTATATGAACTAATTAATGTTCTAAAAAAAATTTATACACGAATACGAAATTTTAGGAATCTATTAAACATTCTTTTTCGAATATATCTTCTGTGTGAATTTTATTTAAATTCAAATAAATGAATAGTGTCAAAATGAACACTATTGTTATTTTAAAAACATAAAATATTATTAAATTGATATAAAATCACATATAAATTTAAAAATTATAAATTGAAATTTATATGGTCTAGATTGTCATAAAGTACCCAATTATGGATAATTCACAACACATAATTAAATATTTATAACAATTTAAAATCTAGAATATTTTTACCACAAATAAGATTAAATAAATTAAATAAAGAAAAATCAAATTGATAAGGTTTTAAATTAATTCCCAACATTTCTAAATTTTATTGGATTGTGAGATTAAGGACCTATGTAATCTAATATTATTATTTGAGTCATTATGAAAGTTTGTATGTGGGGTTTGATTTATTATAAATTAATATTTTTGAGGTTTCCAAAGGTGCCCCTCTCATCCCTTATAAAAGGGCACCTCCTCCCTCTACTCTTTACACAACATTGAGCCTTCAAGATCGGCCAAAATATTCCCATTTCTCTTATAAACTTCCCTATAAACATTATAGAGGTTTTGGTCATCTCAAAAGACAAAATTTAGTTCCATAAGAGGAAGCTTAAAAGAGGTGTGTCAAAGAAGAGGTAATCTCTTCTACCGACTCTTTCAAGTTTCTTTCTTCTTAAAATTATTCTCCTTTAGTTGTTTAATTATAAATTAATAAAATCAGTATCACTAATATACTGACATGTTATTATAAATATGAAACAACCCAATTTCACCTTCTATCCATCCTATAGAAAAAAAAATCACTGGGCAGGCATACGTACAAAATACCGTCTCCACGCCATGGTGTAATTAGTTTTTTCACCACCAACTTACTTGGATGGCTGTAACGGTGTAAAGAATAACTATATATGGTCATTATAACATCATAATGATTCTGAGATATTATATCATGTACTCCAATTCTATTCAATAATTATGGGAATGATATCATCACTCATGTGTACGTACGGACTACCGCCTCTACGACTGCGATGAGATTCATTTTCCATGATTAACCATTAAAATATAATTATAAAGTATATATATAATAAATAATAATTAAATATATTACATAATAATAATGCTGGATTTATTTACATATATTTTTCATTTACTTAATTCCATTTAATTCAACAAGGTAACAAAAACAGCATTCATTCATACGTACGGTCTACCATCTCCATGAACGGCATATTTCATCCCATTTATCAATATATCATATATATATATATATTTATATACTGAATATATATTATATATAAATCATATTTTACATTCTGGAATTAATTATATCAGGATATAAGTAATAATATTAAGAACAACAAATCGAAACACGTACGATAAATGAAACGATTTTACCCAAAACACTTCTTTAACATGGAATTTACAAAAGAACAGGTAATATAATGTCATAAGTGAACCATATATGATATCATAACAATTCATATGATTCTTCAATAAGTCAATGACATTATTGAACTCATTATACAATAGGTTCAAATACATATGAATCATATCGGACATAAGGTAAGGGATAATTTTTCAATCTCATTTTTATCTGAGATTGTTAATACGTAAGTATTTATTGGGGTTATATTTTTCAACCATGTCCATAAAAATGTTTTTCATAAAGTGTTTAATATTCTTCCATGTATTTTAAAGTCATTTTTACCCCTCTTTGACTTTTACTTTGTGTTATAGAAGGAATCATTCTTTTGTTTACCATACGTGGAACTTTTTGACTTTTCCGTTAAAAGTATGAGGAGAATGTTTTTTTAACTTATACGTCATGAATGGATTTTATGATTACTTTCATGGAATTTTGTTAAAATTAAATGATTTTGAATAAGAAAGGATATTTTCCTCAAGAATTAATTTCAAGTGTTTTGTCAAAACTATTTTCCATCTAAGATGACATTATTAATTATGTTTATGTTTGAAGCATAATGTATCTATTATTTACATGGTTTGATTTTTCTTATGATGAAATGATATCCATTTATTTAATATGGATTATTTTATGATGGGATGATGT
This sequence comes from Viscum album, assembly GCA_963277665.1. Classification (NCBI taxonomy): domain Eukaryota; kingdom Viridiplantae; phylum Streptophyta; class Magnoliopsida; order Santalales; family Viscaceae; genus Viscum; species Viscum album. The sequence goes on from OY728141.1 coordinate 482,062,143, forward strand.
TTATGAAACCCATTTTATTCATCGGGTTATTATGAATGATGTATTATTATTTTTTGGAACATGAAAGAATGATTTCATTATGAGATGGGTTGGACCTATATCTCCCTCTAATGCATTGGATAAATTTTAATATCACATGAGATAGACATGGCTGGAATGGTAAGTTAATCTGTTTCAGTGATACAGGACTGGAACAAGGAGTGATCTCGATTCAGAATGGGACATTCTCAACTAATATGGTCTTGGAAGTAATGCCTTGGCTACTATAGAAATCATATTATGTTCTTAATGGTTAGTCACAATTAAATGTTTTATTCCAATGCTATTTTATACTGATTTATGTTCTTTTATAATCTATGCCTTACGTACTACCAATATTTATTTCAAAGCTCAATATTTTTGATGTTTAAACTTTATGTTCATGTTTTTATGTTCAAATGTATATGGTTTGTTTTATTTTCTAATTGAATACCCTTACTAAGAATTTGAGCTCACCCTTTATATGTTTTATTTTCCCCAGGATATAAAGAATGGTTTTAGGTAAGAAAAAAAGGGCACGATCTTTATGGGAGATGTTGAAGATATTTCACCACGATTTGAATATTATGTTCCATGTTTCTAAAGACATTAATCTATTATGGTCCTTTGGTGTCTGTTTTTGTTATGTATTAAGTATTCCGAAAAAGTAATGTAATTTCCATGTATGGCTTGGTTGGGTCTCTACATTTTAATTTCATGTTTTATTAAAATAAATACAAATTTCCACTTTATATCACTTTTATATTTTCCTTAAACATCACTAAAATATTCCATTTCTAAAGTTTCATTGTCACTTTTTTACTCATTTTAACTTAAATTGGAAATAATTTATCATTATCTATGACAATTTTCCATATTAATTAAAATTGGAGATTTAAATCCATTTTTTCTTGGACACCATTATAATATTCCTTTTTTCTATGCCTTATGAAATGATTATATACCCAATTCGTTCCATGGGTCCTCCTTATGCTTAATTATTCATGTAGAACTCATATGCATGAACATGTTATGATAGGAGTGCCTAGTTAATGTTCTAATGAATTGGGTTATTTTTAGTCTCATTATATGTCATGTTGGGATATGGAATGAACCTTATTCCTCTATGGGACATTATCCACCACATGATGTAGTCATGGTAGTTAGACATGATTCATGTTTATGTCATGTTATATTATGATTCAACATTTATATGATGTCATGTTTATATTTTTCCATGTTATACGTGTTATTATTTCTTACTTTTGTTCATGTTCCATGCATTTATTTTATCATGTTATTCTTTATGACCCATGTGCTATGATTTCTTCCTTTTCTTATTCCCTTAATAGGCTTTTTAGATCATCCCATTTGTTCATGTATTCCAATGGTTGTCCTAAGTTGATGCAAGATCTCAATGGAAGTTAGGAGATCATTATGAATATTAAATAAAATATTTGTTTAGTTTGGTTTTCACATTTTAAAATTATGTACCTAATCATCCAAATAAAATATACATTATAATCCTTGGTTGTATATTATGGTAAATTATGCATAAAATCATGTAATAATGTGTGTAAAATGATAGGATCACTACAACTCATTTGTGGGAATCAAAAACAGTTACATGTTAAATTTTCCCTCACAAATGTTGTTTGATTGCACCAATCTAAAATATAAGTGTTCCCCCATACCTATATCATGTATGAGATGACACAATATATCTAATTTCTTCCTATCAAATGGTCGAATAGAAATGATATTCCCTCACACAATGGACTAAATTAAAAAGGTAAAAAAGCTTCATGGGAATAAATTGTGTAATTGATTTCGTAAAATGGTGGGTCAAAAGACCTAGATAAATCTTATCCCTTGATTCTAATCCATTAACAAGAGTTTATAGCCACTATTACGTATGGTAGAATTATAGGGTGAAGAATAAAATTGATAAATTTTATATCTAATATAAATTTTAAACGATTTATCAAATAATCTTGAAACATGATTCATTGGTTTTTTATTTGAAATATCAACATAGGGGTATATATCTTGATAGCAAATTCCCTATATATTTTTTTATGTTTAAAATTTCTCCTAAAAGACAAATATTACTCTCCATACTATATCACTAAAAATAAATATCCAAATTTAAATTGTTTATGTCATTATATTTTTTATAATATCAATATAAACATCTATTAATCTTACATTTTTATTCTTTTTTGGGGTCCATAGATCCAAGGGATAAATTTTTAAGTGTCATATTTCTTTCTAGAATTACTCAAAATCTATTCAATGGATTTTACCAACCCAATTCTGTTGATCATATTTCAATTAATCTTATAAATTATTAAAATTTAATTATAAAATACATTTTTTAGACTATAAACAAATTATAGTGGGTTGAGGAATGAGAATTGAGAAATAATGTTAAATTAATCCAATGAGATATAACATTTGTTCAATTATTCAGCATCTTGTATAGATCCTCCATTATCTAGTGACCCCCCCCCCAACTAGAAAATTTTGTTCCAACCTCACCCAAATATCCCTCTAAAGGATGATTATAAATGGAGGGAGTTAGTTCAATGACATTAAATTGAATTATTGGTCATTTTTATTAAATGATTAAAAATAGTCATCATCTATAGAAAACAACATGACATTACCCAAAAATTATAAAACAATTATCCTAGGGTAAACATTACATCCTTGAATAATAAATATATTACATTTATCAATAAACCACAAAATATGAGTTAACATTGAGAGATTTAGATGGAGAGGGTTCAGGAGTCTCCTGCTCATGGGGTCCTTGGCGAACTCGGTGTACTACCTGGTTATGGTTTCACAATCATGGAGATTTTGCATTTTCTTGGCATCACGCTTCTTGTTAGATGCAAGTCTTGTGATGGTGCTCATCGTTTAGATCCGAAGGTGGGCGCACATGGTTTTTCAGTAGCTGAGGTTCACAGATCTGGTAGATCTAGGTTGACGGATTTTCCAGCAGCAATCGCGAAGGATCTCCAGACGGTTCTTAAAGCGAACAAGGTGGTCCCTGCACTATGCATCTCCGATTCGGATGTCGAGTTGTCTGTCAAGGTGAAAAGATCTATCAAGTTGGATTAGGATATCCCTCTGGTTGTGTATGTCGTGGTGAAAAAATCTATTAAGGCTGGTGTGGATGTTGGTTGTCCGGAGGTTAGAGGGAAGCCGGTGATAGTGGAAGTTCCTGTGATGCACGCCGATGCGGTGGTTCTGGTGTTGCACACCGGTGCAGATGTGGGGACCAGATTGAGGGGTAATGGCCATTGGCCTGCTCATGCAGTGGAGATGGATTTGGGGCGTGCTGGTTATTCTTTTGAAATGAATAAATCAGATTATCATACAGCTGCCGTTGAAACTGATTAAAACAGAAGGAACTTCAAGTCTGTGTGAGATATTGCTACTGAATGTATTTTTCGTAAGGGGGATACTACCCATGTGATTGATAATAGAGAGGCTATTATTGATAGATGTAGGATATGTGAGCATTCTATTTTTGCGAGACTAGTTCTTCCTAATAGAGGAAAATTTTGGAAGACATAGGATTTGATTAGAAATCTTACATCCACATGGGGGTTTTCTGATTGGAGATGTATTCCCATGGGTCGTAGATTTTTTCATATTATTTTCTCATTAGAAGAGATGAAACGCAGAGAATGGGGGACTAGTTCAATTGACTTAAACCAGTTATGATTTGTTTTCAATCATGGGACTTTCGTTTCAATCCCTTTTTATTAAAAATACCAAGACTCAAGTATGGATTAAAATTGTTTGTCTTAACTGGATCCTTTGGCATCCCATGATCCTTTTTGACATTGCCTCCACTATAGGAATTCCAATTAAAATGGATAAGTCCAAAATGGCTACGAGGTTCGGTCATTATGCTTGGGTTCTAGTGGAAGTGGACCTCAGCTCCTGCTTGATTTATAACATAAATTTTTCTGCACTGGACGGTGACATACCTCTGAAAGTGGAATATGAGAAAGTACCTGAGTTTTGTTCAGACTATCAATCTATTGGTCATGTCAAAGCTAGATCTTGTAAGAATGTTTTCTTCCCTTTCTTCTCTCTAAAAAGGAAACATGAGGCTTCTTGTAGAAAGAAGATGAGGCAGTCTAAGAAAGATCTTGTTGGTGGAATGCAGTCCCCTCTTGGTAGGGGAAAATAAACTTTTAATGTAGGTGTTTCACAATCGGTTGGTGATGTCCCCCTTGAGATGGTGCAAGAAAATTAGGTTTCAAAGGTTATTGACCATGGAATTTATAATCATGAGACTGAGGAATGTAGGCATGCCTCAAATTGATCAGTGTTAGAGATGAAACTGTCAGTGGTGCCTAGGAAAGCGGGTGAGGGCAGCACTAAAGAAGGAGTGATTCTGGAAAAGGATGCTCCCCCAATCGAGGGCCACAAAATCTGAATGATGGTGGGATAAATTCAAGCATTCAATAGGAAATTCAGAAATTAAGGGAATCTCAGGGCATCCATGGAAGGTGGGATGATGATGAGGATGACTCCCCCAAAAAACCTTCCTATGCTCAGGCTTTATCCAAAGGGAAAGGTGTTGTTGTTGATGTTTCTCCAAGGAAAACTAGACGCTGGAAAGATTATTCCTATATGAAGCCAACTATGATTACTAGGTCTCATAGTCTATTGGAGTATGACTCTGATTGGTATGATGATTATAATATTTCTCACCAGTATGAGTATGATCTTTGACTTTTATTCTCTTGGCATGAGGGGATTCTTGCTTGTATGGCCCCACCCATATTTTTCTCTTGTACTTTTATCTTTTCTCTTAAATAAAAAGAGCTTTGCACTAAAAAAACTTTGTTAACATGATTATTTAAATATATTAATAAAAAAATTACATTTTCCATAGAAAATATCTTTTGGTAATGAATAGAACCACTAAATCTCTTCATTTATATTCAAATGAGTGGTAATTAGTCCAAATATGGAAAATCATTAATTAAATCCCATGTACTAGAAAAGAAATTACCAGTATAATACTTTCATAATTAAATGAGATAACTTGAATATTAATTAAAAACATTTGTTGTACCAAGTGAATATACATGATGGACCCATGCTAAAATATCATTGCTCATGTAAAAAATTTATGTCGTTCATGGGAATTTTAGGATTGATTTCTATATCCTCCGTTGAGTGGTTTGGCCCCAATTTTACTTGAAACAACCCCATTTAACATGATGTCTTCAGGGTATAGATGAATAATATTGAGAGGGTAAAGTCTTGATAGTGTCACATCCAATGACCCAATTAGGACAATCATATATAAAATATCATAAATCTATCACTAATTAATTTTACCTATAGAAAAGTGAAATAAGTGTTTCAAGGCCAAAGGATGAATTATCTTATAATTTAATCATGTTAATAACAATCATACCTAATTTTAGAACATTATATTTCAATTTATTGAGAATTTATCCTGACCACCAACATTTAATCACCACATTCCAAGACATCCAACACACCCAATAAATAATGGAATGGAATAGAATTTATTAAAATTTACTTTTTTGGATTTACTAAGGATTTTTGGTGAAGAATATGAGTTTGGAAGTGTTATATAGGGGAAGAGTTCATCATGGGAAATTTTGGGGGTCGTCATGCCTGAGTGGTGGGCATAATGGAGGTTGTTTTCTGTGACGGGTTCTCATTGGTTCATCATATGACTTTATATTATTCTAATGTGATGTAAATGGATTTTGAATCCATTCGTAGGGGATTTTCTCTTTGATGTACCTCTCCTGTAAAGTAGGTAGTGTGGAAACATCCGATGAACGTTACTGTTTGAGCTATGGTTTCTTCATGGATCTCTTGTCTAAAATGGGGAGTTGGAGCTCACCACAACTTATTATTGGGCATGTTGAGAGAGAAATTACTATATCTTGGGTTCCATACCATAGTAGTTAGATCTAGAAGAAGTAAAAGTCATCACTATGGTTTGAATAACAATATGTTCTAGGCCATGATGATAACCAGACTATGTTTTTAGAACAATTGTGTTTTGAGGATCATTGAGTTATGTATTTGGATCTCCCTTTGATCATGTAAACTATGAAATAGTAAGAGGTAAATATTTCATGGTGTCATCCAGTGAGATGCCCTTTTTAAATTTAGGTATCTACCTCCATCATCTCAATATCCTTTCTCCTCCTTCGATCATGGGTTGACTCTAAACCCCTTGGTCCACATTTTCCATCTCCTTTGAGAATTCTAACCGCTAGGATAATTAGTTAATGTCTTCTGGATAGAGGTACACTCTTCCCTCTTCTCAATTCAATGTTTTCATTGATTCTTCTTTTTCTCGAAGATTGTAATCATTGGAGGCTCTATTTGGGTTTTGTCTTGAACATAGTTGGATGGAGATTTTCACTTGATAGTTTCTAATGAATCTTTTTTTAGTTTTAGTAGTGGTTAATCATAAATGATCCATTACTCTCAAAAATGTATAAATTATAAATATAGGTAGGTGATTTATTATTTCTCCTTTTTAAGTGTAATTGTAAATTAATCATGCTTTATTTCTCTTTATAAGATTTTATTTAACCATAATTAAGATTAATCTATATTAAATAAAAAAAATTTGGGTTTATGGTGATCACATGTGTTTATGTCATGTTAGTGATTTTTATATTGAATTTATGGATATAATGTTATCTTATATTTTTTCTATGGTTTAGCATGTTCTTTATTATGGGAATCCAGATAAAGAAAATCAAGTAGTAAATTCTCAGTAGATAATTATATAAAGATTATTATTTAATTAATATTTTTCTTCCCCATGTTGTTTGAAATGGGAGTTATTCTAGAAGGATGTTTAATTAATTAGTTATTACTAATAGTTGGTGACTTAGGTTTAATATGGTCATAACATGTGATAAATTAATCAATTAAGCCAAGATGGTAAAAAATTGGATGTTTACATAAATATAAATCATTGGGGTCAAGTAAAATTATTTTAATATAAAGGTAAGATGCCTTGGTATTCGAGACTACAATCCCTGTTAACTATTTGTTATTTTCTTACTTCCATTGTGTGATTACTCTTTTTGGTGATATTTTCTAGGTAAAATGATGTTATCGTAGGATGGATTATTTTTAGTGATAAATAGTAAGTGTTGGATGGGATTTTGGGAATTTTTTTCCCTTGTCATGGTGAGAGGGATGGGGATATACCTAGTGGTGTTAGGGATTTCTCTAACACTGATGGTTCAGTGAATCTTTGCTTTCCCATTGGTTACTATGATAAAATGTTGGTTTGTTTCATGAAAAAGAAATTTATTTCAAGGATAAATAGTTTATTTTCTTATTTATAAATTGATTTCCACTCTTATTAATGCATATGGATGCTAATGGTATAAACATCTTTTTTGGTAGCTTAGGTTGAGTCCAAGAGTACATGAAATTATAGAATCATTGTGGATAATAATGTTATAACCTATAGGGTTTGAAGATGATGTTGTGAAAAATTATGATGAAGCTTGACGAACCTCGGGAAGGTTCATTATGCTATGAGGTAATGGAATGTGTTTCAAATATATATTATTACTAAATTTTTAACCATATAATTGTTTTAATGAATGCCTCTTGAAATTTTGGTAATCTCATTGGATAAATTATCCTTATCGGTGGTAGTTGGTTGTCTGAGTGATTATAGTTATAGTTTAGGTTATGTTTACATGGTTCTATATAGTTTGGTTTTCATATATATATTTTTATATTCTAATGTTACATAATTTCACAATGTACCCCACTAATGATGGTGTGGGAGTTGATATCTAGTGGAATCTAGAGTTTGTTTCAACAAAATTGATGTCGATAAGGAATAGATTGATGAATACCCCCTCTTTCCCCACTATGTTATCATATTAGTATTATGTGATTTTATTCAGGGTGGTTGATTTTACCCATATATGTTTGTAGAAGTTTGTAATAAATTATGGTTATTTCACATATATGTATCTAAAAATATTGTATCATAAGGATTGTTATAGGTACATTGTGTATGGGATGAGATGGATTGAGGTATAATAAACAATGTACAAGTTGTGGTGGATCCAAGAAACTTCTTGTTTACGGTTTGGAGATATTGATATTGATGACGTGATGATATGATGTACATTTTTTGTAAAGACCTGTAAAATTCAACGGAAATTTTTTCTTAATTTTCTTTAGAATTTTACAAGAGCGCGGTTTCAGACGGCACCTGATTCCGAGGCCCGGAGTGCCTGGAATCAATTTCTGAAGTTTGGCTCGGGTACGTTCAGTGAACGAACGAGCGGGAATTCCAAACTTTTGATCCGGTGCTCGGAATTGAAATCTGAGGGCACCGATGAACTCGTAGCGCCGATTTTCGCTTAAAGAGACCTTTTCGGAAGTTGCGTTTGTTGCAGGTTGAAAGTTAGTTTTTGGGTTTTTAGTTTAAGTTATATAAAATTTCGTGAAGAACAAATTTTATTTTAACTTGATAAATCCTACCAAAGGGGGTTGGAAGTGGGACCCACATCCACTTAACCTCCCTTGGGAGGATTAAGTGTGGTGGGGCCCACACGAAGCTCCCAACCTTTCATCTTCTCCCAACTCCCTTAACCCCTCTTTAATGACTTGAGTTATTTAATTTTGGAGTTAATCTTTTTGAAATTAAAACCTTTGAAATTCTTTTGTTATGTTTGTAAATAAAATAAGCTCTTATTTTATTTGGTTGGGTTAGAACACTTTGGCCACCTTGAGAGCTTTTGGGAGCTTTTCTTCTTCTTCTTCAACTCTGACGAAGAACACGAAGAACCTTCGAACTTGACGAAGAAAGCTCAAGTTCCGGCGAAGAACGCCGCTCCGCTCTTCTTCGTCTTCCGTGTCAACGAGAGGGAACGCCGCTTCCTCCTCGGATTCCATTCGTCGGCATACGAAGTTTCGCCAACGACGTATCACATCGGACGCACCTCTTCGTCATCGGATTTGACGAACGACGACCGCGACCCCCGACCTCCGCGACGTTGTCTTCCGTGGAACGTTGTCAAATCTACGAACCTATACCCGAGGTAGGGGTTGTTGATTATTATTTAATTATTTATCCTTGCTCGTGGTTCATGCATGATTAACGAAGGATTTTAAGTTGTGTTTTAACGTGAGGGGGCCGGACCGCATGAACACGGCCGAACCCCCTCCTTTGTTCTTGGTGTTTAAATTCGTGGATGAATCAAGGTGGCGTGCTGCCGTCTCACCACGCGGATATTCGCCCAATCTTGGTACGCGATGCCGTCGCGAGCGCACCATGGAAGAAACATCACGAACGCGACGCCGTCGTGCCGCGTTGAAAGAAATCAAGGTGCGGCGGAGGGGCACGGTGCCGTCGCACCGCGCCGGACGACGAACACCACGGCCGGTTCCGGGCCGCGGCGATTTGAGAAGACCGGCGGCCGGGCCGCCGGCGTCGGAAGCCGAAGAGGGGACCGGATTTTCTGGTCCCGTTGTAGAATAGCGGCCGGCCAGCTGGCCGACCGAATGGTATTAAACCGGGGGAAATTAATCCCCCGGCCAGCGCACAAAACCCCCCTCCTTAAGAGGGGGGCGGTTTCCATGAAAGGGGGGGGGGCAGCAGCCCCCCGGTTTTTCTTCAAGCCGGCCCCCACGTGGGGGGCGTATTCTTGCAAAGGGCGTGGCACAAGGCCGCGCCGCCATCCCAATCAGCGGAGGGGCTTCCCCCCCCCCCCCCCCCCGCATGCTGCCTCCGTGCGGCGCCAGGCCGCCGCGCCACCGCCGCGCCGCCGGCCGGCCGGGCCGGGTCGGACTCGGTTCGGGACGACCCAGGGGGGGTCCGGCCGGGTCGACCCAGACTCGGACCCCCCGTTTCGAATCATTTTCAGTATTTGGGCCATAACATGAGCCCCGGACCTCCGATTGACGAACCGTCTGCGGCAACGCGATCCTTGGATCGAGACGGTCGTTTCGGTATATCGCACTCAAGGTTTCAGATTACTTTGAGTTCGGCCGGGATGGTTCGTTCACGAAACCAATCGGGCCTTCGGAGCGGAAATGCTCATATCTTGAGCTACAGACGTCCGATTGACATGCCGTCAGCTGTGTTGTGTTCCTCTTAGTGATACGGATCTTTTGGCATACTCCGCCCGAGGTTTGGACGCAGGTGGAGTACGGTCGGGTTGGTTTTGCCTTAAAAACCAACCGGGCCCTGGGGACGAAAATGCCAATAACTCTCAGACCGGGCGTCCGATCGACGCGCCTTCTGTTGCGTTGAGTTCCTGTTGTCGATACGGAACTTTTGGATACATCAACTCTGGACATTGTGTCAGTTGATGTATCAGCCTCTCGGCTCGTGGAGCAGACCCTCTGAACGAGCTTGCTGTGTGCGTGAACCCTAGAGCTGGCTGCGACGGTTACTGTGACTGCTACTGCTACTACTGCTACTGTGACTGCGACGACGACAGTACAGAGATCCTGTGTGGATTCGACGACGACGACTTCAGCACTCAGCGATCCTACGTGGATCAGTGCCACAGGTCCTGTGTGGGCCCGATCCTGTGTGGGTCTGATCCTGTGTGGGTCCTTGCGCTCAACGGTCCTGTGTGAACCAGCGCCTACAGGTCCTGTGTGGGCCCGATCCTGTGTGGGTCTTTTGCGGGGGTTAGTTACCTATCGATCCTTCGTGGGTCCGACGACTTAGATGGATCAGAAATCATCTTTATCGTCCTTTGAAAAAGTATACCTGTGTGAGCTGAATATGTTGCTTTCCTGTGTGGATTGTCTTGTGCAATCCTGTGTGGATTACGTTTTGCTTTCCTGTGTGGAATACGTTTACTTTCCTGTGTGGACTGAGTAGTACTTGGGCTCGGAGGTTGGAGCATATTTGAAATTGATGACTTAGGTATATGTATGGGCATATACCTAAGCAGTGTCGGTTGTTACTTCGTGATTGTAACTTTTCTTCGTGGCTTATCCTTTGTGGATTTGAGAGACCGTCAGGGGTCTCGAGGTCCCTACTGAGTAGCTTATACTCACCCCTGCACGGGCTTTGCCCGCACTACGTTGTGTTGGTTGCAGACGACGGACAGCGTTGACCTTAGCTGAGACTTGCAGAGCGGGACGGTACCCGGAGGTGGACCACTGGGGGGGACGTGTTCGGAGCGGACGGCGGGACCCGTGGAGCAGAGGAGCTATCTGTAGCCACCCTTCAGGTGGGATTTCCAGTGGATAGCTCGGAGTAGCGGCTTTTACTTTTCAGTTGCTGTTTCCCCTTTCGAGTTGTACTTTACTTTCAGTTTGGGTTTGTATACTGGCCCATTTACTTTTCCGCACTTTCAGTTGTACTCTGCTTTTGTTTAGTGTTTACTTTCTGCTTGCTTACTCTGTGGTGTTTGTTTACTTTTCAAAGGCAATGCCTTCCCTTTTTACCGGGATTTACGCCTTGGTGCTAGTCGCCAGCCCCTGGCCTATGGAAGGCGGGCTTGGGGTAGTCATGGCACGGACCCCAAGGGAGGGTCGTGACAAATTGGTATCAGAGGAGTTCGGTTCTACCGCGAACTCTGATCTTTTCTATGTGAAGCAATAATTTTTAGCGTATTGAGTGTGGTTATCAGTCCATGGAGTCCAGTGTTGGTGCGGCGGCCAACGTATCCGTACACCAGGACCCTGACTTCTGATTTCCGACTTAATGCACGAAAACATTGATTGCGTGTGTGTTTCAAAGTTTTCTTTATGATTACTTATATCAGCTCACCAGGTATACTGTTCTGACTGTGGCGCACCAGTTTCCTTTTCAGGATGGCCCCACGACGGCAGCCAGCTAGGGTTCCGAGAGTCGAGTGTGACGACATCCCACCGAGCGACGAGGCCTCGGTGCAGGGCCCTTTGTCAGCAGTGGCACCGGCGGTAGCTCTACCCGCCGAGCCCCCGATGCTTCCAGCAGCAGCCGCTGACGACACACGTCGCCTCAGCGCACTGCATGAGTTTCAGCGCCAGCAACCGCCCAAGTTTCGCGGGGAGACGGATCCCCAGGCAGCAGAGGACTGGCTGGAGGCAGTGGTTCGAGTGTTTAGGTTAGTGAGGATACCAGCAGACCTCATGGTGATCCTCGCTGCGAGCCTACTACACGCAGCAGCAGGACGATGGTGGAGCCTGATGCTCCAGGTGCACGTTGAGGCATCTCTACTTTGGACGGACTTTGAGAGACTCTTCCGCTCGAAGTTTGTCCCAGCCACCCTTCGTGTGGTGCGTATCCAGGAGCTTCTACAGCTGCGGCAGGGCAGCATGACGGTCGCTCAGTACTCGGCGAGATTTACCGATCTCTCGCGCTACTCGACCGACATGGTACGGGACCCATTCTTCCGGGCCCGGACCTTCGAGCAGGGTTTGAGACACGAGATCAGGGCATCGCTGATCTCCCTCAGCATACCGACTCAGACAGGAGTACTGGAGCGGGCCCTTCTGATCGAGAGCTTCCTTGCTGAGCCTACACCAGCACAGAGACCCACCGCAGGGCGGCACGTGGCAGAGTCATCTGCAGCAGGCAGTCGACAGATGACTCAGGGGTCCAGACAGACCAGACCTTTGGGCAGACGACCTCGGGACACTGGCTCAGCAGTGCGGGGCACACAGCGTGGAGCCAGTCTTACGAGAGGCAGAAAGTGCTACTCGTGCGGCGGGCAGGGCCACATGGCTCGTGACTGCCTGACCCGCCGTGCCGAGGAGCAACAGTCAGTTGATGGACCACCGAGGCAGAGGCAGAGGGTCGACCATGGCGGTCCGCAGGGAGGAGGCGGACGAGGCAGAGGAGCTGGACGAGCAGCCGGCGGTGGGCGACGCTTTGAGGCTTTGCCACCACCACCACCAGGAGGTCCACCCCGACCACAGGGAGCTGGCGGGCAGCGACAGGCACAGCTCCAGGCAGAAGAGGCCTACGACCCCGGGGCACCCGAGATGATTCGAGGTACTATCTGTGTCTACTACACCCTTGCTGCAGTTCTTATAGACACAGGAGCGAGTCACTCTTTCATAGCCGCTGCCCTTGTTCGGAGCTCGGATATTCCGACAGAGCCATTGGCTCGATCCTTACGGCTAGAGACTCCTACGGGAGCAGACTCGACAATTACGCACTGGTGCCGGCAGTGTGAGCTTACTCTATGAGGCGAGAGCTTCGGCTGGGATCTTCTTGTAGCAGCGTCGAGGCCTTACGACGTCATCATGGGCATGGATTGGCTATCTACAATCCATGCACAGATTGACTGTTTTAGGCGCAAGGTGCGATGTGTACGCACCGACGGGAGCAGGTTCACCTTCACCGGCGAGAAGGGAGCCTTAGCAGCATAGGATGGACTTCCGCGGAGGAGAGGACAACCCATCACTCATCAGTTGACTAGCCTTATCCTTGGAGTAGTTGACGTGCGGAGTCCTGGTTTTCCTGCAGTGGTGGATCAGTTTGCGGACGTTTTTCCCGATGACGTTCCAGGGCTACCTCCTCGTAGAAAGGTAGACTTTTATATTGACTTGTACCCCGGGACAGCCCCGATATCCACTCTAGCATATCGGATGGCCCCCGCCGAGCTTCGAGAGCTACGGGTACAGTTGGAGGACTTGCAGGGCAAGTGGTTCATCCGACCCAGTGTTTCACCCTGGGCTTCCCCGATTTTGTTCGCCAAGAAGGCGGACGGGAGCTTGCGACTTTGTGTTGACTATCGTCACCTGAACCAGGTGACAGTGAGGAACAAGTATCCTCTACCGAGGGTTGATGACCTCTTTGATCAGCTCAAGGGAGCACGGTGGTTCTCGAAGATAGACCTCAGGTCAGGCTATCATCAGCTTAGAGTCAGAGACGAGGATGTGTAGAAGATGGCTTTCAGATGTCAGTATGGCCACTATGAGTTCTTGGTTATGCCTTTCGGTGTAACCAATGCTCCAGCAGTGTTCATGGCTCTCATGAACAGGATCTTTCAGCCATACCTCGATCGATTTGTCGTTGTCTTCATCGACGACATTCTGATTTACTCTACGACAGAGGAGGAGCACGCCTATCACTTGTGAGTTGTACTAGACACACTCCGAGAGCACCAGCTTTATGGTAATCTCTCGATGTGCCAGTTCTGGATACGTGAGGTTCACTTCTTGGGACACGTTATCTCTGAGGCGGGAGTTGCAGTGGATCCCGCGAATATTGAGGCTGTGTTAGCTTGGGAGCCACCCAGGAGCGTGACTGAGGTTCGGAGTTTCTTGAGACTAGCTGGATACTATCGGAGATTCGTTTCAGACTTCTCTAGAGTTGCGTCATCACTCACAGCTTTGACGAAGAAGGGGAAACCCTTCGTATGGACAGACAGTTGTCAGCAGAGCTTCCAGGAGCTGAGACAGAGATTGACCTGTGCACCTATCATGAGTTTTCCTGAGAAGGGAGTAGGGTATGTAGTCTACTGCGATGCATCAGGGATCGGACTAAGATGTGTTCTGATGCAGGAGCGGGCAGTGATCGCCTATGGATCACGTCAGTTGAGGCCGCATGAGCAGAACTACGCTAACCATGACCTGGAGTTAACAGCAGTGGTCTTCGCTCTGAAGACATGGCGACACTATCTGATGGGTGAGCGCTTTACAGTCTTTTCTGATCATCAGAGTCTCAGGTATATCTTCTCTCAGAAGGACCTGAACCTGAGACAGTGGCGATGGCTCGAGTTCCTCTAGGACTATGACTTTGAGATAGTCTATACTCCTGGGAAGGGGAACGTAGTAGCCGATGCCCTTAGCAGGAGGACGGGCATTCAGCTACTTGAGGAGGCGACGGAGCAGCTATCCTCTTTGCAGATATCCTTCGTGGATAGAGATGGATCAGCCTTCCTTCAGTCTCTCACAGTCACTCCTCCACTACTGCAGCGAGTCAGGGAGGCACAGCGTGGGGACGCTGACTGTGAGACACGGCGTGCACAGATATCCTCGGGACAGGCACCTGATGGTTTCTCCTTTGGGGCAGAGCACGACATCCTTTTCATAGGACGTACCCTGGTACCAGTCGCTTTGCGAGAGAAAGTGCTGAGAGAGTTTCACACTTCTCCTTTGGCGGTACATCATGGAGTGGCGAAGATGTACCAGGACCTCAGAAGACAGCACTGGTGGCCGGGCATGAAGAAGGCAGTATCAGAGTTTGTTTCTCGATGCCTCACCTGCCAGCAGGTGAAGGCAGAGCATCAGGTACCAGCAGGATTGGTACAGCCCTTGGAGGTTCCGGAGTGGAAGTGGGGCGGCATATCTATGGACTTCGTGACTGGACTTCCACGCACTTCCAGAGGTCACGACTCCATCTGGGTGATTGTTGACCGACTCACCAAGTCGGCACACTTCTTACCCATCAGAGAGCAGGGCTCAGTGGAGAGCTTGGGACGTCTCTACGTTCAAGAGATTGTGCGGCTCCACGGTGTGCCATCATCTATCGTCTCCGATCGAGATGCCCGCCTTACTTCCCGGCTTTGGAAGGGGTTACAGGAGGCGTTCGGGACGCAGCTACGTCTGAGCACAGCCTTTCACCCTCAGACGGATGGTCAGATGGAGAGGACCATTCAGACTCTCGAGGACATGCTCCGCGCATGTGTCCTCGACTTTGGTCGTAGCTGTGAGGACCACCTACCCTTGGTGGAGTTTGCGTACAACAACAGCTACCACTCCACCATCGGGATGGCACCGTACGAGGCGTTGTACTGCCGACCTTGTAGATCTCCTTTGTGCTGGACAAACCCCGGAGAGTCAGCACTGGTGGGACCGGAGATGGTCCAGGCCACGACAGAGAAGGTCCAGGTCATCCAGGAGCGGATGAGGACAGCTCAGAGCTGGCAGAAGTCATATGCTGACAGGAGGCGGAGGCCACTAGAGTTAGAGGATAGCGACCACATCTTCTTGCGGGTCTCACCTCGACGTGGTATTCGGAGATTTGGCCGAGGCGGCAAGTTATCTCTGCACTTCATCGGACCCTTCCAGATTCTCAGCAGGATTGGTGAGGTGGCTTATCGCCTGGCTCTACCACCTCAGTTGCACCGGGTGCACGACGTCTTCCACGTGTCTCAGCTGAGGAGATACGTGCACGACCCGACGCACATCATTGACCATGGGGAGCTTGACGTTGACGATGGGGCGACTTTTACGGAGGTCCCGGTAGAGATAGAGGATCGACAGGAGCGGGTCCTGCATGGGCGATCGATTCCTCTTGTGCGCATCAGATGGCAGCACGGGAATCTCCAGGAGAGCACATGGGAGCGGGAGGCTCAGATGCGTGCTCAATACCCTCATTTGTTTCCATAGTTTTGATGTATCTTTACGGGGACGTAAATCCCTAAGGTGGGAGTAATGTAAAGACCCGTAAAATTCAAGGGAAAGTTTTTCTTAATTTTCTTTAGAATTTTACAAGAGCGCTGTTTCAGACGGCATCTGATTCCGAGGCCCGGAGTGCCCGGAATCAATTTATGAAGTTTGGCTCAGGTACGTTCAGTGAACGAACGAGCGGGGATTCCTAACTTTTGATCCGGTGCTCGGAATTGAAATCCGAGGGCACTGATGAACTCGCAGCGCCGATTTTCGCTTAAAGATACCTTTTCGGAAGTTGCGTTTGTTGCGAGTTGAAAGTTAGTTTTTGGGTTTTTATTTTAAGTTAAATAAAATTTCGTGAAGAACAAATTTTATTTTAACTTGATAAATCCTACCAAAGGGGGTTGGAAGTGGGACCCACATCCACTTAACCTCCCTTGCGAGGATTAAGTGTGGTGGGGCCCACACGAAGCTCCCAACCTTTCATCTTCTCCCATCTCCCTTAACCCCTCTTTAATGACTTGAGTTATTTAATTTTGGAGTTAATCTTTTTGAAATTCAATCCTTTGAAATTCTTTTGTTAGGTTTGTAAATAAAATAAGCTCTTATTTTATTTGGTTGGGTTAGAACACTTTGCCCACCTTGAGAGCTTTTGGGAGCTTTTCTTCTTCTTCTTCAACTCTGACGATGAACACGAAGAACCTTCGAACTTGACGAAGAACGCTCAAGTTCCGACGAAGAACGCCGCTCCGCTCTTCTTCGTCTTCCGTGTCAACGAGAGGGAACACCGCTTCCTCCTCGGATTCCCTTCGTCGGCATACGAAGTTTCGCCAACGACGTATCACATCGGACGCACCTCTTCGTCATCGGATTTGACGAACGACGACCGCGACGCCCGACCTCCGCGACGTTGTCTTCCGCGGAACATTGTCAATTCTACGAACCTATACCCGAGGTAGGGGTTGTTGATTATTATTTAATTATTTATCCTTGCTCGTGGTTCATGCATGATTAACGAAGGATATTAAGTTGTGTTTTAACGTGAGGGGGCCGGACCGCATGAACACGGCCGAACCCCCTCCTTCGTTCTTGGTGTTTAAATTCGTGGATGAATCAAGGTGGCGTGGTGCCGTCGCACCACGCGGATATTCTCCCAATCTTGGTACGCGATGCCGTCGCGCGCGCACCATGGAAGAAACATCAAGAACGCGATGCCGTCGCGCCGCGTTGAAAGAAATCAAGGTGCGGCGGAGGGGCGCGGTGCCGTCGCACCACGCCGGACGACGAACACCGCGGCCGGTTCCGGGCCGCGGCGATTTGAGAAGACCGGCGGCCGGGCCGCCGGCGTCGGAAGCCGAAGAGGGGACCGGATTTTCCGGTCCCATTGTAGAATACCGGCCGGCCAGCTGGCCGGCCGAATGGTATTAAACCGGGGGAAATTAATCCCCCGGCCAGCGCACAAAACCCCCCTCTTTAAGAGGGGGGCGGTTTCCATGAAAAGGGGGGGGGGGGAAGCAGCCCCCCCGGTTTTTCTTCAAGCCGTCCCCCACATGGGGGCCGTATTCTTGCAAAGGGCGCGGCACAAGGCCGCGCCGCCATCCCAATCAGCAGGGGGGCTTCGCCCCCCCCCCCCCCCCCCCCCCCCCGTGCTGCCTCCGTGCGGCGCCAGGCCGCCGGGCCGCTGCGCCGCCGCGCCGCCGGCCGGCCGGGCCGGGTCGGACCCGGGTCAGGTCGACCCGATTCGGGCCAACCCAGGGGGGGTCGGGCCGGGTCGACCCGGACCCGGACCCCCTGTTTCGAATCATTTCCAGTATTTGGGCCATAACATGAGCCACGGACCTCCGATCGAAGAACCGTCTGCGGCAACGCGATTCTTGGATCGAGGCGGTCGTTTCGGTATATCGCACTCAAGGTTTCGGATTACTTTGAGTTCGGCCGGGTTGGTTCGTTCACGAAACCAACCGGGCCTTCGGAGCGGAAACGCTCATATCTTGAGCTACGGACGTCCGATTGACGTGCCGTCAGCTGTGTTGTGTTCCTCTTAGTGAGACAGATCTTTTGGCATACTCCGCCCGAGGTTTGGACGCAGGTGGAGTACGGTTGGGTTGGTATTGCCTTAAAAACCAACCGGGCCCCGGGGACGAAAATGCCAATAACTTTCAGACCGGGCGTCCGATCGACGCGTCGTCTGTTGCGTTGAGTTCCTGTTGTCGATACGGAACGTTCGGATACATCAACTCTGGACTTTGTTTTAGTTGATGTATCAGCCTCTCGGCTCGTGGAGCGGACCCTCCGAACGAGCTTGCTGTGTGCGGGAACCCTAGAGTTGGCTGCGATGGTTACTGTGACTGCTACTGCTACTGTGACTGCGACGACGACAGTACAGAGATCCTGTGTGGATTCGACGATGACGACTTCAGCACTCAGCGATCCTACGTGGATCAGTGCCACAGGTCCTGTGTGGGCCTGATCCTGTGTGGGTCCGATCCTGTGTGGGTCCTTGCGCTCAGCGGTCCTGTGTGAACCAGCGCCTACAGGTCCTGTGTGGGCCCAATCCTGTGTGGGTCTTTTGCGGGGGGTAGTTACCTATCGATCCTTCGTGGGTCCGACGACTTAGATGGATCAAAGATCATCTTTATCATCCTTTGAAGAAGTATACCTGTGTGAGCTGAATCTGTTGCTTTCCTGTGTCGATTGTCTTGTGCAATCCTGTGTGGATTACGTTTTGCTTTCCTGTGTGGAATACGTTTACTTTCCTGTGTGGACTGAGTAGTACTTGGGCTCGGAGGTTGGAGCGTATTTGAAATTGATGACTTAGGTATATGTATGGGCATATACCTAAGCAGTGTCGGTTGTTACTTCGTGATTGTACCTTTCTTCGTGGCTTATCCTTTGTGGATTTGAGAGACCTTCAGGGGTCTCGGGGTCCCTACTGAGTAGCTTATACTCACCCCTGCACGGTCTTTTCCCGCACTACATTGTGTTGGTTGCAGACGACGGACTGCGTTGACCTTAGCTGAGACTTGCAGAGCGGGACGGTACCCGGAGGTGGACCACTGGGCGGGACGTGCTCGGAGCGGACGGCGGGACCCGTGGAGCAGAGGAGCTATCTGTACCCACCCTTCAGGTGGGATTTCCAGTGGACAGCTCGGAGTAGCGGCTTTTACTTTTCAGTTGCTGTTTTCCCTTTCGAGTTGTACTTTACTTTCAGTTTGGGTTTGTATACTGGCCCATTTACTTTTCCGCACTTTCAGTTGTACTCTGCTTTTGTTTAGTGTTTACTTTCCGCTTGCTTACTCT
Organism: Viscum album; assembly: GCA_963277665.1. Lineage (NCBI taxonomy): Eukaryota > Viridiplantae > Streptophyta > Magnoliopsida > Santalales > Viscaceae > Viscum > Viscum album. Next base: position 482,081,826 of record OY728141.1, read on the forward strand.
GTGGTGTTTGTTTACTTTTCAAAGGCAATGCCTTCCCTTTTTACCGGGATTTATGCCTCGGTGCTAGTCGCCAGCCCCTGGCCTATGGAAGGCGGGCTTGGGGTAGTCACGGCACGGACCCCGAGGGCGGGTCGTGACATTTTTTATTCGACGTTATAGTTTTACAAGTGTTTTCAAGAGGGAACAATTTTTTGGAGAGAGACAGATCAGAATGTGTGACATTGGGGAAGAGAAAAAAACTAGGAGAACTAGTAGCATGGTATATTCATTTGATATTATGGTGGATTTTAAATTATTACTTGTATGTGATACATGGTTAGTGGTACATGAAGAGGCTAGGAGATTAGTGTACTTATTTAGTTTCAAAGTTAACTCCACTTTTTTATTCATTATGAATTAGTATGATTTATTTATCTTTTTTATGAGAGGATCTAGGGAGGATCCTATATAGTATACCATTTAGGGAAAACCTACATTGATATAAAAAAATCACATCTTTGTGAGGTGGTTAATTATCAAGTTGGGAATTACTAGATAGTGGGGTTATTATGGATTTTTTTGTGCTTTAAGGTCATTGTTGGGGAATTCTTTTTGGTACATTGGTTTCTTTTTTAGTTATTCAATTGTATGAAATTAAATGCTTGTTTTGTGATGTATTATTTTGTGTGAGTAGAATTTTATTGGTGGGTTTTATCCTTTATCTTATTTCTAATTTCCATCTTATATTGTAATGCCTCCCACTTGTGTGTATGGTATACCCTTGGTGTTGGTCACCAACTCGTGGCCTATTATATGAAGGTTTCAAAAATAATTATCTTTATTCCATAGTTGTTGGATTAAAAAGGTTACCTTTTGGGGGATGGAACATTATAGAGTAGTATAAAAGGGTTAGGATGAGGGATAAGAGATAGTATTGAGTAAATAACTTTTGAGCACTATATGGGTGAGTAGGGAAATTGTAACTTTCGAATTTTTTTATTTGATGTAAACAAGTCCAACTAACTATGAAACAAGTATTTAGGGACCACTATAATCGAAATCAAGGACCTTCATATTTTTTATGTTCACTATGTGATGTTATTATAGACTCGTGGTAGATACATATGAAGGTATCATGCATTAATCTTTATTTTACATGTATTTGAAATGTGTACTCCTTGGTAATAGGATTAAAAATAATTAGTTAATCTAAAATACTCCATTTCCCCAGTTTAAGAGTCTATTTCCAATTTTTATTTTGCAGGAATATCTCAAGGTCAATGTCCTCATTAGGTTCATACGTAATATATTAAGAATTATGTGATATAATATCATCTTAGAGTTGTGGTCGATGATGAATATATATAGAGGATGATAGTCTAAGAGTTTCAACGCCAATGTCTACAAAAGAATGAGGGATAAATTTCCGATTCGTTGAAAAAGGAAATGTTGGAGGAGGCAGAAATTTCATTCAGTTTGATCTATTCTTGGAAGGAACACTGTGTTTTGTTTCAATGATGATCCTATGTGGGGAATCTGGAATGTATTCGATCTTATTCAATAATAATCATTGTTTTTTAGATTTGGGGAACTTATGGGATGAGTTCCCAACCAAGTTTCTTTTTTTGACCACAAAGGAGATCATTCATAAAATATTTTTACCCTTTGACAGGGGAGCTCCAACATGTGGGAGTTATATATATAATTCAAGATTATTCTATGATTTGATATATACCATTTTTCAAATTTGTGGGGAAAGTAAATACAGTTCATTGATGTTTTACCTCTATAGATCTAGTGATAGCTCAACCCATTAATGCAATTGAAATATCTTGAGGTACTCATGATAGTAGAGGTTGTCGAGAGGATATAGGACCGAATAAAAGCATCATGAGAATGTAATCAACATGATAATACTAGAATAAGATCTATGGATTAGGGTTCCCAGTTACTTTTATATAAGTATTTTTATAGAGACAAGGAAATTTTTCAAATGTTTTCTTCTCTATTATCCTATCCAAGGGATCATACTTTTTTTTATTATGGAGGACATGGTCATCATGTGAGGGAGTTCCAACCATTCTAATTAGGTTGTGTGTGGTTGAGGTTTCAGTCCATGTTCTGCTTTTGTATAAGAATCAGCTAAGGGAGAAGTAGTAGGGTGATATATACATTGACCAGTAGATGGGAGATGAGGTTGTTGAGTTTGACCCCATAAATCTCCTTGTCCTCAAACAGTTGAGAGAGACTATATAGTTTGTCTTCATTAGAGTTATGTACGCCATGGAGTACTTTGTGTCTAGTTTGGTTCTCTATATTTTCTCGTTTAAGGATATCCAAGTGTTAACTAATTTACTCAATTATTTATTTTTAACTAGTTATGTTCCCATTTTGGTTTAGAAGCTATAAAATACTTTTCACCTTCCCTAGTCTACACATTGGGTCATGAGGTGGAAAGACTTTTAGTTCCCTTGGTATTAACTTATCTAGTTAGAGAGTGACCTAATTTTTATTATTTATATAGATACTATGAGATAGTTTTATGGAATCATCATTCTTGGAGAGACATATTATATTTATGGATACAACCATATTAAATCATCATAAGAATGGACTGTTTGTATTCAGTGTAGTCTATCATGTTTTTTATTAGGAGGAAAATTGTGCTCTATGATTCTGAGAGAGATTTTGTTATTGTTTTTGTGATAGATACCCTCATTTACTTTAGAGGAATGTTTCATACTTTTCTTTTTTAGGGATTATTTTTTCTTGTGTTTATTTTAGGTTTAACCCAATATATTTATTAGGTTTTCGTAAGATTAACCAAATGTTTTTTCTAAAGAGTTTGTGGTATTATACCATTGATAAAATATTGAGTTTAGTATATATCTATAAATTTTTTTCTCTGAAAAATATTTCTATATAAAAGATTATGTATTTTTAGTTTCAGGAGATATAGGTAAATATTTTTGATCCCTGGTAGTGATTTTATTTTCATCCTAGTGTGTCACCTTGGGGTGATCCAATTTTGAATGTAAAAAAAGGCTTCTAGAAGTTTTGTATCTATGTATCGATTATCATTACCTGAATCAAGAGATAGTAAGAATTCACTACCCAGATCTATATATTGATTATTTATTATATCAGATTATGGTATCTAGTTTGTTCTTATATATTTATTTTTCATTATTCTATAATAATATGTGGGTAAAGGATGGATATTTTTTGAAGAATATTTTTGATGTTTTTATGGGAATTATTGAATCATTTAAATTTTGTTTTATGCGCCAAATTCTACATCAATATTCAAGGGTTTAATGGATGTAGTGTTCTAGTTGTTCCTATATCATCTCATGGTGGTTTTTATTGATGATATCCTAGTGTAATCTGCATTCAAAGAGTATCACGTAGAGTATATATGAGCCATTTTGGGAGTTCATCATTGTCAACAACATTTCAATAACCTTGCAAAGTGTGATTTCTAGGAAAATGAGTTTTGATTCTTATGGAATATCATGTCTCAACATACAGTAGTCATTAATCCTTTGAAGATTAAGGCCTTTGTTGTTTGGAAACCCCATGATATTTTAGAGGGGTACATTTTCCTCGATCATATAGTCTATTGTAGGAGGTCCATACATAAAATATCAGGGATTTAAACACCCATGAAAATAATTCCAATAATGTATTAAGAATTACTATATGACTCATTAGTGTTAAAGATCATTTGATTACCTGAATGGGAAGTTATTATATGATCCAGTACTTCTTATTCGAGAAGATCTAATTTTTTTGAGGTTTTATTTGTGGAATCATGTATTTGATTAAGTAGTATCATGATGTAGTATATGGATGTTTTGCTTATGGTTCTCAATAGTTATTACCATTTTAATTTATCTATTTATTGCTTGATATTGGATTTGAAAAAGTTATGATTTCTTTAAAATTTATGTAAAATTACCTAATTATTGAATTATTTGTGTTTTTCAGCGATCAGAAAGGCCCAAGGAATCTATTTCCCCATTATGACTTGAACTAATAATATTTTTTTCATATGTAACTCTTATAAGACTACAACTTTTACATTTAAATAAATAGTGAAAGGGTTATTTTTTAGCTGATGTGTATATATATAATTCATGTAGTAATGTAATGCTTGGTTATTGATATGAAAATAGATTGATAGAAGAGATCTCAGAGATTTATATTAATATGAGATTGTTTGGTGAAGGAGGAATCCTTTTTCTGATGAAAGTAAATTCAAATTTGGTTTAGTAGGTGGAGGATTCCTAGATGAGGTACATTAAGGTATATCTCTATGGAGATAAATTTCTCTTTATTGATCCCTCTAATGGATTGTATGAGGATGATTAATATTAAGTGTTGTTTCAAATGAATATTTGTGTTCCTTCAATGATGTATGATTTTGTTTTTCATATATTCCCCCACAAACCTTTAGCAATAAATTTTGTTGGTAAAATTATGTATTGTGATATAAGATATTGATTTTTGTTGGATGAGAAAAAATAATTTAGTTGTAGAGTTAATGTCTTTATGTAGGGTCTAACAAATGTTGAAGGCTGAGTACTATGTTCCCTATGGTTTTCTCTTACCAATAAATGTTTCTTAATAGAAGTGGGAGTACATCCTGATGAATTTTTTTATAATTTTAAATTTATATTATACATTTTATGATGTTATATGGGTGATAGTAGACCATTTGGGAAATTCATAATTATTAATATAAATTATATAGTAGTTCCAAATATATTTTTTGTTGATTTAGTATCTATAGGAGGTGGGGAGGATTCATGGATTTATAATGAATTGTTTCATTGAACATGATCCACATTTTACATCCAGGGTGTGGATAGGTCTTCATGATTCTATTGTACCTTAGACGTGACATAACACAACATTTAATCTGCAGATGGATGGTCAAATAGAGGGGACCATCCATACTCTTTAATACTGGTTTTGTGATTATGTATTGGATTTTTTAGTATCATTTATGACCCACATATCTTTTTTCATGTTTTATTTCAAAAATATTTTTGACTCCACCATTTGAATGGTACCATTTGAAGCTTTATAACGAAATTGTCTTTATTCTCGGTTGTGCTAGACTTGGATCATATAGTTAGAAATTCTAAGGGTGGTACTACTGCTCGAATCCATGTGACCCACTGTAATATGGGTAGGTAGGTACATTCCGCCCATTTTATAATTCATTCTATACATATCAATCAACACATTATGGGAAAAACAACCACCATGAGTAAACTGTCCAAATAATGACATTCCATTGAATCTATCAAAACCTGGAAATTCATTTATCATGGCTGAAAGATGTATTAGAAGGTACCATGTTCTACATGGGAAATTACCTACATGTTAAATCCCATTTATTAAAAATTCAATCCCTTATGAGGATATTGGTAAATATTTCAATTAAATATTTGTGGATCAATCCATTAAATTTATAAAATAGACCAATAACTTGGGATGTTACTCAGTATGATGTAAGTTTTATTATATGGAGGGATAACCCATTTATGAACATTAAGGAGGACATGTACTAATCATACCTTATATTATCCAATGAAAGAAAATCATAGTGGAATATAAAATCATTAAACCATGCATGATTTAAATAAATAGTCATCACTTTTTAATTTTGAAGGCAATGCACCTCATTTGAGAGGTTTTATTATAAAAAATGAAATTGTTTCTCCAACAATACATTAAGCCTAATTAAGTATCAAACTCAATAAAGAAATATGAATTCACTTAAATAATCCTTTTATAAAATAAACAAAAAAACATTGAGAAAATACAAGGTTTTACATAGAACATAGGAGGCCTAATTATCAATGGAAAAAATTATTACTAGGGGAAATTCCATTATTAATCAAAGTAGAACACATATAATACATTCTATTTAATTTAAATATATATTTTAAAAAGAGTTAATACAAGCCAGAAAACCCAAGGGGTGTCGGTCTAAGCTGTTGGAATCATATAATTAGTTTACAACACTTAATGGTAAAATTAATAGCAGTGAATACCAATTTAAAATGAAGAATTCAATTTTAGGGAAACATATAGAAAATTAAAGCATGAGGTATAAAGGATAATTTTATAATTACATAGAAATTTATGAAAAAAGAAATATACCATCTACCTTATTCTTGATAATCTTCACTCAACCAATATCAAGGTTTGATTTGGCCATGTTTTCAAGATATTGATAAAATTTACATTTTACTTGAAAATAGGAAAAATGATATTATAGAATTATAAATTGATCAGGATAATATTAAACAAATAGAGATTAGTAGGAAATATAGATATTATTTATGCATATCCATAGATACTGATGGAGTTTTATTTGGTCATCTTAAGGAGGGGTTATCTTGAATCGTAGATTAGGCTTGAGGAGAAACCCAAGGCACAAAGAGAGGTGTATCAAATAGTTGGAGGAGAAAAACGAAATAATGAAAATGTTTTTAAAACACATTAAGGTATTTTTGGTAGTTTAACACTTAAAACAAAGTCACATGGTTTGGAAAAACCAGGAGCTAACCATGTGGCTCCCACTGCTTACGAAACCCACCTCACATTGTTATGCTACATGGTTTTGCCTAATTGTGATCCAAATGTGTGGTGAATATTGTGAAAGTACTAACAAACTAGAACTAACTGTGCGGTATAGGTTCACCATTTGGAAAAACTATGCACAACACATGTGATAATTTCATATCCTAGAATTCTTGCGGCATAGTTTTTAGTTGTGGGTTCACAGTTTAAGACAAAAAATGCCCCTTATTCAAACCATCCAACTTGTTATTTTCTAGGCTTGGCACAACTAATACCAAAAGTGCCAGTAGTAAAAACCCCTATGGATTTTAACCAAGTATAAAAACAAAAAAAAATTTGTTTTTCAACTATTGGAATTACATTCTAATTCTCGGTACAAAGAACATATTTTCCACTAAATTCCAAAATTCAAATTTCCTTGTAATTTTACCTTGGCTCAAAACATAGGTTGTTACAACCTCCCTGAATTAGAATTTATTGTCACTAAGAATCCAAGGGTAAACGAAAAAACAAACAAACATAAAATGGTTTTGAAATCGCATTAAAATATTCATTTTTCATTCACATATTCCAAATGAACCACCAAAAATCACTAAATACAATGGAACTAAATCCATAAAAAATTGATTCAATGCTCGTTTTTTAATTGAAACGCTATAATGATGCCCACCCAATATCATTTATCTTTAGAAAATATCATTTTGTAGTCTCCATAAGCACTTATATTATGGTTCTTTCCACCATGGGATTATCATAAAACGTGGCCAAATTTAACCATAACACATCCACAATTGGAATTGCCTATGAAGTATGCCCTAATCAATATAACAATGCTCCCATTGTGATTTATTTTACTCGGTGAACTAAAAATCTTATGAAGTCATTTTAGGGACCTCACTATAAAGAAATGTTTAAATCCTAATCTACCTAACTAAAACTGTTCACACAATATTTCTAGAATACCCTACCAAACATTACACTACACTTACCTTAATTTGGCGGCATGTTTCAATCGGTTCTTTACAACCATACACAATGAACAAAAAGGGTAACAAGTTGTGTCACCTCCGCCTAACCATTTTTTTCAAATTCTCATCATAAATGAATAGTGTATTAAAAAAGGAACCATAAAAGATCCTTCCAAGGCATATAATGTTCAAAATGAGTACATTCACTAAATCCTATACCTGAATTTCGATGACACACCATGTTCATACCATCACCTGGCCAATTAAACTATTGTTCCTCATCACGAATAAAGGTGAAATGGAAGTCCAATCCTCTCAAAATCATCACCATTTTAATCATTACCCTCAAGAACAACCACACACCTATTGTAACCTCATATTAAATAAAATGGAGTCCACGTAACTAACCCAAAATAGTCCATACACCATCTTTACATCTGATATTTCGGTAAAATGAAAATATGTCAACATAAAAACATTGACTGGTCCAAGAGTGGAATCCTTCTAGCTATAAGGTTAGAGGAAAAAAGATGGTTTATAAAATTATATCCAAAGATTTCCTATATGATAACCTTGATATCACTCTAGACTAAGCACACATCGATAAAAACCATGTATCTAGCATGTAAATCTAATTGAGATCACTTATCCAGATGAAAACCTGTTAAAACATTAGCATGTAATAATAATGTAACTCAATTAGTACCTTAAAGATTATTTCAAGAAAAGGGACATTATCATCACTAAACAATAGTACACTAATTGGTTTTGATGATTTGGGACACTTTTATCATAACCAATATGATGTGTTTGGTATGGTTTCCAATGAACCATACCCAAACACCAGAACAAATATCAGTTGAACGACTTCATTTTCATGCTTCCATGAAAGCATCAATGTGATTCACAACTCGCTAACCTCATCATTATTCAAGAAAGACTGACCATTTCCAATGGTCCTCTTTGGTTGTGTTCCTTCTACTAGAAAGGGAATATGTTCCCTCAAACTAATGTAAGGCTCCCCACCATTGGAGTTTCCTAGTCATCAAGGTAATAGATAGTCTATCCAATCCCAAGTGCGCTACATCAGAATCACCATAAATGTGAAAATCAAAGTAGAAATCATGAAATCCAAAACATAACTGACTGGCATGTAAAAACACCCAATCCTCTTGAAGGAATCCGAATTTTTTGCATAAAATTGATTTCTCTAATTCCTAGGTAACTCTACTATAGAGATGGCCAAAGAACCAACTCAAAATTAAAAGGATTGAGGACTTCACTGAACTCAACTGGTTTGTTATTCCATTTAGAAACTCAATGCGATCAGTGTATATGAACATACACTATCCCAAGGATTCAGAAGAAAAATGTCCATGTTAAATACTATCCATAGGATATCCACACTACGCATTCATGCATCAGGTGGACCATATGAGTGATCCTACCCAGAGTTTCATTTCTTGATTTTACAATTAACCTAGATGTTGACATACCAATTTGTCCTTCAGTGTGGAAGAAGAATGGTTCAAATGGACTATAAATCAGCTGACCATGCCCTTAGCATGTATATCCCACTAAAACAAAGAATTACTTAATGCTCACAATAGTAATAAGGATCAAGGATTCTATGACCACCCATCCAAAAAAACATGTCATTTAGAAGATAATAGTCCTACCAGGGACAACGAACCTCAAACGACACTAAACATCTGAATCCCGTGACATTAATAAAATATTCAAGCTCTATGGATGAAACCTCACACATGTTATCCCCTAAAAAAGAAAAATTATTGATCCCATTAGTAGTTCCGGCCAACATATTTCATTAGGACCTATATCTTTTGTATGATCAGTTTATAAAAAGGTAAGCCTATTAAAAACACTAAATTTTACATTCCAAAGAAATTAAAAAGGAATGTTAAACTACCATTACTTTGTGTTTTAGACAAATGACACCACTAAAGGTTCTATTTAAAATAAATTTCATTGGTTAACATTCAATATTTTAACATTCAAAAATAAAATAAAATAGATCATAATGTTCTAATTTTTAATGAAAAATTACATAGTAACAGATATGTCAGCTTATGAGGGTCCCATTAATCCAACCTAGGTTCATAATAATGAAACCCAATAGCAGTTGTATTATTATTAAAGTGTGAAAATACTGCTGTGGTTTATATTATAAGAAACATTCAAAAATTGACATGCTTGGGTCTTGTAATTAATTTTTAATCAAATCCAATTATCTCCATAAATTTTTGATAGATTCATAATCCTCTATAGAGGCAAACAATTCATTTTAGTCCAAAATTAAATAGCTTCAACATTTATAACCATTTCCAAAAAAATCTTAGTAGTCATATTTAATAATGGCTCTATTATATGGGTTTACATATCCCAATATATACAGCTCACATACACTTAAAATATGTGTATTTAGTTCCCATTAATTGATACAAATTTAGTTTAATATTTGAACTTTTGTTGGTTCTGCATTATAACAATGGTATCTCAATATGAAGTATGGTCAAAGATGGTTCGAGTATAAGGATTTCACTTCCCCAGCAATAAAAAACCCATACACCTTAAAACGGAATATGGTACAACATTTAATTCTAATCAATATAATTAACACATGAGTTCATTAATATATAAAAAAATTGGGCACGTTGTCAAAAATAGTAAACACAGATTAACTTTCTAATAAGATAGAAAAAATACATACAAAATACATGTTAAATAACTAAGAAACATGAAAGATAATCACAAAATTCTCCTATATAGACAACCATTCTAATGAAAATAAAATCATGGAATACCAGTCAATGGAAAAAAGAAAAAAATTATTCAATCTACAAATGAATCTATAAGGATTGAAATATAAATGAAAAGTGAATTTCAATTTACCTATAATGATGTATGTATTGATTCATCCTTGAATAACCAATAGAAGGGACAAAATAACGTAAATCCCATAAATCATGAAGCGGCCAAAAGTACACCATTCACTCAAGGTGTAGTCAACATATACTATAATAAAAAACAACATGATCAACAATCCCATCCCTAGAAAACTGGATTTTTCCCGTTCATTGGTAGATTAACCCTAAAAAAAACTATTTACCAATAATTGAAACATACATAATATCTTGTATACTAGTTCAAAATCGTATGAAAAAAATAAAAAAACCACTGATACAACATTGTATCGTCATAGAAGGGTTGGCCACTAAATCAATAGCTGGACCAGTGCGTCATATGGCCTCAGGCATGCCTCCCAGTATGCCAGAGGTTGTTGAGTTGATGTGAGGGTCTAAGGATGTGATAGAAGATAGAATATACACTAATGATCAGAGTATAATATCTATAGATTAGTAAATAAATAATAGAAAATAGTAGAAGTAGTATTAAATGAATGATATTGTTGCAGAAGAATATTATAAACTAATTAATAAAAATAGATGTACAAACCAATGTTTACAACTTATCTATTTATATATGTGATACATAAACTAAATATGATACATAAATTAGCAATTACTATATATTGCAGTACATAAATAATGAAATGAAGTAAAATTCCCTTGGGTGATCTCTATGAGCACCATGATCTCATGTTCAGTCTTGTGCTCCTAACTCATAAATAATATAAAATAAACCAAAGAAATAATCCATGGTCCTTCAAACATGTGATCGACTAGGGTACCCTAGTTCAATGGTGTCCTGAGAATGGTGTGAGACAAAAATCCCTATAGGTTACCAGCCATAGTGTCTAAAACTAAATCTTTCCTTGAATATATAATAAATAAGTGTGTAGGTATGAATTAACAAAATTAATTGTTCTTAACAAATAAATAATACTGGTCAGCTTAGGTTCTAATAGAACACCTAGTTGACTCTACCATCTTTGGATCAGGGCTGGAATTAGTTTCTGATTGGTAAATATATACATATTAATAATATATATTGTATAGTTCTATATTACAGAAATTTATATGAACCATGTACATGTAGACATAAGTGGTCGTATACTTGTAATGTAATGTGGTAGCTAGACCAGGACATAACTCTTTCATCAATAACCAGTCTAAATGAGGGTATAAGATCGTAAAAATGGGTACATGCCCTACATCCCATATTGTGTTTGAGATATCATGGTAATCACTTGATTTGTTTATTGTACCATCATGTCAACACTTGAACAATAGGGAGTGCACCATCATTCTATGACTAACAAGGTATGAGGTGCATCATGCCCACTATCTGGATAGTATCAATGGTGTGAGAGGCCATTCTCACCACCAAATTTAAGGGATCATTATATATAAATTTTCAATAAAACCTTACCATAGTTTCACAAACTATATACAAGAAAATATCATATTTATAGTAAATATCCATGAGGCAGTACATCTCATTATATAAATTTATTAATCCCTACAATAACTAATGGAATATTAATTATAACAACTCATTGAAGCCATGATTATTTAATTAAAATAGTGGTTGTAGTCTTTCTACCCTTCTTATACTTCATTCTGTTCATATTAATCAACTCATATAAAAAACCATCTTGAATAATCTGTCTAAGTAATGACATTCTTATAAATCTGTTAAAATTTAGAAATTCATTTATCAAATCTAGAAGAGGTTCTTATAAGTTACCATGGTCTAATTAAGAAATTTACTACATGGTCAATATTATTTATTAATCATGTCAAAACCTTAATATGATCCTAGTACATTAGTCATTTAAATTGGTGTGGGTCATTCCATTCAATTTAAGAAATAGACCAGGCCCTTGGGAGGTTACTTGGTTCGATGATCATTTTGATATATAGAGGCCCAATCCATTTTAGAACATCTAGGATGACAAGTAATAAACATGCCTTATATTAACCAGTGACTTCAAATCAAAGTGTTACACAAAATAATTAATACAATCATGTTTTAAATACCTAGACTTCACTTTGTAGGTTTAAATACAACACACCACATGAGAGGGGTTTTATTATAAAAACATGACATTACTTATCAAAAAATTAATTTATCCCAATTAATAATCACATTCAATAATAAAATCCCAATTAACTAAAATAATACTTCTAGGGAAAAAAACCAAAAAAGTAATAAAAATAATACATGGTTCTACAGGGTACTTAAGAGTTTCTATTATTAATCAATCAAATCCATACATAGGGAAATTCTATTATTAATCCATGTTTAATTCATAGAAGATGTTCGGAGAGTTTAGAACATAATTTTAAAAAATGATAATTCATGTCAAGACACAATAGGTGTGTTTATTGGTGGTTGGCATCCTCTAATTACTTAAAAACACTCAATGGAAAAAATAAAAGGTGTGAATACAAATTTAAAAATAAGAATTCAATTTTAGAGAAACACATGACCTAGGCCAATGTTTAGCACAAATAAAACACTTGTAATTAAAATTACAGTTAGATGAAAATATATATACCACCAACCTGATTTTTATTATTCTTCACTTATCCAATATTATTGTCTCATTTAGTCCGTTTTGGAATAAATCGACAAAACATACATTTTCCCTAGAAATAAGGAAAATTAGCATGAAACAGAATGACTTGTTCGAAATAATCTTAAACAAATAAACATTAAAAATGAATTTATAGCATAACATTGTGTATCGATAGAGACATTTGGAGTTGGATTCATATTTTAGATACTGGATTTATCATTAATTCTCTATTAGGCTTGAGGAGAAAGCTAAGGCTCCAAGGGATTAGGATCACATGGTTGGAGGAGAAGAAGAAAAGAAATAAAAGGGATACAAAACTTAATACGGTAATTTTGGTAATTTCACCCATAAAAAGTCCTAAAGGCTTGGATGCAATGTTTGGCCAAACTGTATGACTCCCACTCCTTAGGAAAGCTACCTTGCATGGTTATGCTGCATAGTTTGGCCTAACTAGGGACCAAGTATGTGGTGAATAGTGAGAGGGTATTTCCCAAAGTGGAACTAATAATGTACTTTAGGATCATTGTTTGAAAAAAATGTTTTCTTCTCAAGAGACATATACAACTACTTTGGTTTATGTTGCATGGATTTATGCATGGGGCTGCACAATATTAGACATACTGTGCGCTCTGTTCAGACCACACAACTTGTGATTTTTAGGGCTCGTTGCTAAGGAAACTCAAAGAGACACTCGAGTAAACCCCTCAAGACTTCACCCAAATATTAAAACCAAAAAAATGATGTGTAACAAATATAGGAATTATATTCTGATGCTTGATTCAAATAAGATCCCATCCACTAAATGAAAAAAATCAAATTCCCTTGGAATTTTACAATCTCTCAAAACACAAGTCGTTACACGTTTTTGAATTATAATAAGCTCTACTCTCTTAATTTATTGCCCATTATACCCTATATTGTTTCCCATTCAACTCCTTTATGCTTTTTCCAACATTATATCCCCATTGGTGTTTCTTATCTACATTAAAGTTTCAATCCCCTTACATTATTTAGTTATGTCTGGTGGACCAGGGTATGTATTACCTTTTATATTTTCATTTTTTTCATAGATTTTTAATTTGTATTATGATCATAGAAACTAGACCCTAATTTGATGATTTTGTTTTTATTTTTTTTGATTAATTCTTTCTATTGATTGATTTCATTGAATCTTGCTTTGATTTTTCCTATGGTTGATAAAACAAAATATATTATTTATTAGAGAGAATTGATCTTATATATTGAGTTACATGATTTATTTCATATATTTATCATCAATATAAATCTTATCATTGACATGATTTCTCTATTTTGATGATGGTGGATTTAACTTTAATAAATAATAAATTGTATTAAAGAAATATTTTGGTTTTTGGTTCTATCGATTGAATGTGTTTATATTTTGTTATTGGTTTACCTATTGATTTTCTAGATATTGTTCTATAATATTTTTTTATATATTTTAGAATTCATTTTTTATGGAAACCGAACAATGAATATAAAAAAGGTAATTTTTTTTGGATAATTAAAAAAATGGGAATGTTTAATTTATATAGTTCTTCCTCATGTTGTTTGCAATGGGAGTTATAATTGATTCATGACTATATACTTAATTTACACTAATAGTTGATTCAATTTGATTCTTGTGGTTGTAAAAAAGGATAAATAAAACCGTTAATAAAATATGGTGAACAATTGGTTGTAAGAATAAATATAATTTCTTCTGGCTGAGTGAGCCTGTTTTCTTATGAAAGCTGAATGAATTGGTATCAGGGATAAGATTCCATGTTAATAGTTTTTTATTTTATGGTTTACATGAAATATTTATCAGGATGAGGAGAATTTATATGTGATATGATGTGATCCTATCATGGATAATGGTTCTTGAGGATTGGGTGTGGATTCCCGTATTTTTTTAAGCAGTTAGTATAAGTAATGCCAAGATTCATTGTAATAGGCATAGTGGTGTTGAGAATGGAACTATGAAAGATGGAGTGGGTTGAAACTGGAGTTTAAACTTGTTTTCTAAGCATAAAATTGGTGTTATTTCTTGATAACTAATCAACATTAATTATCATATATTTTGGATTTTAATTTATTCCTACTATTCCACACTACTTTACATTTCTAGTTATGAATGGTTTATACATATTTTATGGTATCTTATGTCGAATCCTAGAGTAAATATAATTATTTAATGGTAATGAATAATAATTCTTTATAATGTAGGTTTTGAGTTTTAAATAATGATAAATTATTATAAATCATGAGGAACCTTGGAAGGGTAGTATTTTACCTAGACGGATTTAACTAGGCTATTAAATAATATAGTTATAAATGATTAATATTAAAATTAATTTATGGAAATTATATTGAAAATTTCGTTTCACTACAATAGAAAATGCCTTTAGCAGCGGTTTTGTAGTGGCGATTTACAAAACTGCTGCTAAACCTTTCGTTAAAAAGTTTTAGCGGCAGTTTATTAAAAACTGCTGCAAAACCCATTTAGTTTTTTACATCGGCGACACTTCCCCCCCACCCACCCCCCCCCCCACACCGAATCCAACCCCGACCCCACGAGGATTCTCACCCCAACGATTTCGAACCCTGGATCTGGTCCCCTCTGCTGCCCTTTCGTGCCACTAGTGAACTCACCGTCGGTCGCTGCTGACCGCACTTCTCCCCCCGATACCCACGATGTCGGCTTCTCCCCTGATCCCATCGAGTTCGTACCCTACGTATTCTCTCCTCCCCTGCCGTCTATGGGATCATCCTATTACGGTGGATTTTTGTGTGTGTAATGGTTAGAGGAATCTTGTGGAGGAAATATATATAAGGTTTTATGTACTTTAACCACTCTCTTAGCTGCCTGCTTCTAGGAAGATAACTGACTTAACTAGGTGAATTATAGAAAATACCCCTCTAGCATTGGAAAGTATGAACAATAGGAGTTAAAGTCTTGGAAATAAACAGACCATCATCTGGATGACTAACATATTGTTAAACCGGTCTTTCTAGGAGAAATCTAGGAGTAATAAGTATCTCACATAAAGGTAATCTATAGTTTTTAACATATGTATAAGGGTAACTAGTTGCCTATGGAAGAGTAGTCTATTCATTGAAATGAGGATGTTTATAGGATAATTTGGGAGGGTAATTAATTTTCATGTTGTTTTGTTGAACTTCAAATCATAAATTTCATAATGATCGTGATTGATCTGTGATGCAGGATGAGTTGAGTTCATTCTATGAGAATGAATATGACTGGTGTTCAAGTGATGTACATATACACATAGATCATAAGGTGAGGGTATTAATGGAGGTTCTATTGAGAATTATTGATCATGGGTAGCTAATCCACATGATCAATTTTAAATGAGAATTGATAATTAAGAATGTTTTGATCATGGGGGATATACCTACATGATTTTTTGATATTTTTTATGAGTAGTTAATTATGGGAAGCTATAAAATTAGTTGGATTATATTTGATCGGGTTTTAAATTAGGATTTTCAATGGTGTTTTTTATGAAATTTTTATAATCCAAAATTATGAAATAAATCAAGCCAGTGTACTAAAGTTTAATATTGGGATTTAATCAGTTGAACAAATAGAACAAGAGATAAGAATAAATATAAAGATAAATATTCAGATAGAATTAAAAAGTGAAAAGAGATTGAGAATTGGAATTCAAGAATAATGATAATTTATACCTTTTTATGTTTTTTTTGTCACAGTCTTAAAGAATATGAATCCCAACTTATTTCTATATATCATAGAGGATTGGAGTAGATCGATCATTGATGTTTATGTATTTTAGAGGTTGATGCTGATTTTTTTATTTTATTTTTTTGGTAATTTGTTTTAAACTAGTGGGAATATGATTGAGACTTGGACACTATAACTAGAAGAGGGATCCAAGCTGGGAAGTAGGCAAGCCAATACCTGGAAACAACTCACATAATAGTAAAAACAATCTAGAAGGGGATTAAGGGGACCTAACAACACACAACCACGCAGGAACCTGGTCACTCTTAACTATTTGGAGGGAATATTTTGGGGAAATAAATTGGGGTTCCCATGATTGTTACTTAAATAACACACTTGGAAAACTATGGGGATATAGAGATGTTATAAGGAGGGTGAGGGTAGGGAGAGGGGGCAATAGGTATATTTCTATTTTGGAGATTTGGACATCCGGCATGGGTGAGAGTATAGCTTTGCCTCTTGAGTATTTATCCTTTCTTATCCTCCCTTATTTTTCTTCTTCTTCCTCCTATAATCCTAGTTTACATAGCTTCGCTAAATTCAAGAAGTCCACTCCAAGGGAGGGATACTGTTTATAAAGTTCATATTAATTTGTTCCAACATAGATGATAATTCTTGGAGGTGAGGAGCACTACTGAATTCCAATCATGGAGGAGGCGTATTGTTGGATACCTTCTAAAGGCAGATCTATAATGGATGAGTTTTTTCTTGGTGAAGTAGACCAATGACTTGGGGAGATCAACACTACGCTCAGATAGATTCAACTAGTGTGGGAACATGAACAATAAGAGTATGTTGATGTTGATAATTCCTCTTTTTACACTATCCTTATGATGAACAATCAGAAGTAGTCATTCTATAACACCTGGAAGAAATAGATTTGGGATGGAACTCTCTAAAACAAATGTTTCAAGAATTGGTAGAAACAAGGTTCACCCAAATCACTACACTATGTCAAAAACATAATTCCTATTCACTCTAAAAACATTCAAATAGTGAAAGTAAATGTGAGCAACAAAAAATAACACTATGATTTGATGTGGTTTAGATTGAGAGTCATGCATCTATGGAAGAAACATTGTATCATTTCATTTATCTAGAATAAAAAATTTACAACTTAGAGACTTATGATTCAATCCAGATTACTAGAGACATGTAATCATAATTACATCCAATCTATCCATGAAAGTATCCCCATCCCATATATAGAGAGTGTAACTTTCGATTTTATAGCTACTCTGACCTTGGAAAAGTTTGGGAGTCCATCTGTTTTACAATTCCCACTGCCAATCTCTTGTAGAAATATTCAGTATGACTTCCACCTCTAGTTAGCTAAGAAACACATCAGAACAGAACTGAACATCCCTATAATTTTTAATTACAAGATCAAACATCCAGAAAAACAGTTCCTTTCATTGAGTAAATTAAAATAAGCGTCTTCTGAACCACCTTCTTCTGGAAACCTCATTCTAGAGTACTAACGGGAAAAACCCTATTTATGCCACAAATCCAATGAAATAAATAACTTTCAAAACCAATCATTCAAGTTGTCTGATTTCATTCAACTGAATTAGACTTTAAAAATTCCCAATAATCTCACACTTGATGACTACTTCAGAGAAAACCATGGCACCACCTTCAAATTCTACAAGATATCATTTCATTTGTACTGCATATAATGTTTCACAACCTCTTTCTATTCACCCAATAATCTCACACTGAAACCACATTAATGATAGTAAGAAAATAACTACTTCCTCTAAATTTTTCTTCTTATTAGTGGTATAATTCTACTAAATTCAGTGCTTGATATCCCTTGTTATAAATCATATTCAATATGACATCATTGATTCTCTTAGTTAAAACTTGGAAACCTTTTTTTATTCTATAATAATCCATTTTTATGTGTTTCTAGATTCAACAAGTGAATTTACTTCATCATGAAACATCTAGATCATGTTTTGAAGAAAAAAAGTGGTTTCATAACACCACATGCGGATTCATGATCAGCCATTCCACGTTTTGATCATATTTTATATCAAATGAGAGTTGAAATAAAAATTACATCACTTATTTCATTAATTTTTTGGATTTAATCAATTCTTCCTTTAGTTGAATAACATGTACTTTATTAGCACATCCACCCCATGGATCTTATCTCCCTATAAATATTGGGCCACTTCAAGGAATAAGAAAAATGTTCAATGCCCACACCGAAGTATGAATCTGACTCTTAGTTTAACTCCATGGTCGGATCCTCGATCGTCCCATTTAACGATAATTCTCCACTCATGAGCAGTAACACATATATGATCCAAATCACCCTCAAGTCACACCACCACCCTTTTCTATCTGAATACACCAATGAGAGGTCTAGGAATTCAAACCACACAAGGTTCATAGAACATCAAAACCTAATCCCACAAGTTATTTCATCATGAATTTCCATGAACACCACCACTTATCATGTCTCAAGACTACCATCCCTCACGTGGTTCTTGTCACTCCAAATTAACAATGTGTTGAGTTTTGTAAGCATCGTAAGGTTTTCCCTAAACATTATTTATAATAGATTTATTCGATATTAGAGTTTTATATGAAGACTCTATACAAAACTTAGGATGGGGTTATTCTAAATTAACAATGTGTTTTGGTTTTCATGGTAAAGTAGCTACAACATTGTTAGCATACTGTTTCTCTTTACCAAAGAAACTTCCCCTATCCCAGACACTAGAGGGTTCATATCAAACATAGGGGATCATCTTTATTATATTATGTTTCTGTAATCTTATACATTCTTATATATGAATCTCTTTCTCTATTTATTACTAACTATGTGTTTTAATTTTTTTTATTATTGTGTAGGCGCATTGTGATATACATGGATAAAAGCTGGATCACATTATCGAGGAACACACATCAGTATATTAAGGGATTGAATGAGTTTTTAGATTTTGAAATTTCTAATCGATCCGTTGAAGGGAGAATAAAATATCCATGTCATAAAATGTATATTTAGAACATGGTTGAAGAGAGATGAAGTTTATGAACATTTAAAATGAAGCAATTCCCTAGTCAATATTTGTGTTGTATTTGTCATGGAGAATCAAATGTTACAGAAAGATCGAGCACTGATGTTAATCCACAGAATGAGGTCCCAAGTTTATTGAAATTGGAAAATGAAATGAAAAACCTCATAAATGATGCATTCGGCATTACAAGACACCACTATCTACGTCAAAACATATCAGAACAACTAGAAGAGGGTGCTAAAAATTTCAATGTGGAAAGTGATGTTTTTGAGAATGTAACACATGCAGATCAAGATTGTAACATATCATTGGATCCTCCTCTTGATTCTGTGGAGCCAAATGTAAGAGAAAACTTCACTCAGGAAAATGTGTTCCATGATTTAGTTGATGATGGAAATAAAGAGTTGTATAGTGGGTGTTTGAAATATTCAATGCTTTTATTTCTGCTGAAGTTATACTATATATAATTTCTAGGTGGAATTAAAAATAAGGCAATGTCCATGATATTGGAATTGATTCGAGATGCATTTCCTGAAGTAAAAATCCCAAAATATTTTTATTACATGAAAAAATTTGTTAACAATCTTGGTCTGAATTATGCAAAAATACATGCTTGTCCCAATGATTGTATGCTTAATTGGGGAGAGGATTCAAGTAGAAATAATTGCTAGAAATGTTCTCCTTCTAGATGGAAGCCAAAGGGTGATGTTGGAAGTCTGAATGAACATAATTTCATGGAGACGAAGAAAGGGAACACACTTGTAAAGGTTTTGCGTTACTTTCCATTGAAGCCTCGATTGCAAATATTATTCATGTCAGCGAAAACCGCTGAATACATTATGTGGCATTCTGTAGATAATAAAAATGATGGGTTAATGAGACATCCATGAGATTCCCAATATTAGAAGACATTTGGTTCATTACATCTAGATTTCTCAGTTGGTCCTAGGAATGTTCTATTGGGATTGGGTGCCGATGGATTCAACCCATTAGGGAATTTGAGTACCAGTTATAGCATTTGGACAATTGTTTTGATCCCTTATAATCTGCCTCTGTGGATGTGTATGCAACAAACATATTTTATCCTTTCAATGACTATTCTTGGAAAACATATGCCTGGAAATGATATTGATGTATACTTGCATCCTTTGATTGAAAAATTTCTGGAGTTATGGAGCAACGGTTTTGAGACATTTGATGCTTCTTCTAAAATAAAGTTCAAAATGCATGCTGCTATAATGTGGACCATTACTGACTTCCAAGGGCATGGGAATTTATCTGGTTGGAACAATTACACAGGTTTGTCTTTTCCAGTTTGTAACTTTAATTTTGAGCCCAAACGGCTACCTCATAGTAAAAAATAGTTCTTCTTGTGCCATCAACGATTTCTCAATACATCTCATAGATTTCAGTTGAACATATCAAAATTTAATGGTTCCATTAATCGTATACCACCTCCAAAGTTGTTATTTGGTTCTGAAATATTGACACATCTTGAAAACGTTGAAATCGAATTTGGGAAGGTTCATCATTTTAATGATAGTAGAAAATGGGTCTGAAGTGCATCGTCATTTGAAATCAGAAAGCAATAATGGAAAAAAAATATATTCTTCAAACTTCTATATTGGGAATTTAATTTGTTGCGGAATAATGTTGATGTGATGCATATTGAGAAGAATTTATGTGTAAATTTTATTTTCACATTTCTTAATGAGCATGGAAAGTCGAAGGATCATCTCAATGCTAGTAAAGACTTATAGGAAATGAATGTAAAATGCGATCTCTGTCCAGATGGGAATAAAAATTATTTTTTGGCAATTTTTGCAATAGAAAGTAGAGATAAAGATACATTCGTTGGAATTTTAAAGAATGTTAAGTTTTCTGGTGTGTATTCAAGTAACATCTAGAAGTGTTTTGACTTAAATAATCATAAGTTACATGGATTGAAAAGTCACGATTCACATATTTTGTTACAACAGTTACTACCATTGGCATTGCGTACAATATTATCTGAAAAAAAAACTACTGTTATACTTCAATTATGCACATTTTTCAAAAAACTATGTGAGAAATCTCTACATCCATTTTAGCTTGACAACCTCCTATAGAGGATTGTATTTACCCTTTTTGCAATGGAGATGATCGTTCCTCCATCATTTTTACTGTAATGATGCATTTAACTATGCATTTGGTTGAGGAAGCTAAATTAGGAGGCCCCGTTCATTATCTATGGATATATCCAATCGAGAGGTACTTTATTTATATTTTTTCAGTTATGTAAACAATATATGGTACTTAATTAAAAGCATAATTATGTCTATTTTATTTCACATATATCTTGGGCATTTGAAATCATACGTGAGAAATAATGCTCAACCAGAAGGCTCTATTGCTGATGGCTATTTGGATGTGGAGTGTCTTACCTTTTGTTCTAAATATTTGGATGATATTGAGACAAGATTTAATTGAGTTGGACATGTTGATGAAACATCGACTAAATCACAAATACATCAAAATCCAAAATATTTCCTACTATTGGACGATCAGTTGGGAGGACCTCAAATGTGACACTGACTGAATTGGAATTATTACATGCACATATATATGTGATGCAGAATAGTGAAGTTGCATATCCATTTATTGAATAGTTGAGGATACAAAAAAAAGATATGAATGAGAGGTCGAACACGAAATGAGAACGATATAACAAAAGTAGTTAATAAAGAGCTTGTATAATGGTTTGCACGATCTTTATGTTCATAAATATTGAAATAAGTATGAATATTAGTTTGACACATACATTTTGTAAATCTAATAAAGTATATTTCTTTTTTCAGATCATTAATACTGATACTCAAGCTGAGGTGTTAGAATATTAGAAATTACATGCTAGAGTTCCTCTAAAACAAGTTAGAAAGTTTGACGCTTATAATGTGAATAGATTTTGATTCCGTGCAGCCGATCGAGAAGTGGGTTTGAAAACATATAATAGTGGTATATCTACATTTGATAAAGTGGAATACTATGGAATGATGCATGATATTATTGAATTAAACTACCACAGACATTTATCTGTAGTTTTATTCAAATGCAAATGGGTTGATATTATCAGAGGCATTAAAAGAGATTCCTTTCAATTTACTTCTGTGAACTTCCCTTGCTTGATGGATGTTGGTGATAGTGAATTTCATGATCCATATATCTTACATCACATGAAAAAATTGTATATTATGTGAATGATATTGTTGATGAAGTGTGGAGTGTAGCTGCTCACATAATACAAAGAGATTTGTATGATATTGGTGATGAAGTGGAAAATTTGACCTCTGAAAATGAATATAATCAACAATAGGAAGCAGAATTAGTTGTCCATCATGATACTGAAAATATTATTCTAACAAGGATGAATGAAGTGGATGAATAAATAGAGTAGGAAACTTAAATGATTGTAGGGGAAAATGATTTTATGTAAAATTATTTATTTATTCAGCAACCACTTGTTTCATTTCAGCAGTCATTCATTATCATTGTTATATATATTTAGTCTTTTAGTACTAGGCATATATTATAATTTTTAATTTTTCTTCTGCATAATTTTTTTGAAATATATATTCTGAACATAATTTTATTTGTTTAAATGATTGGAATGCCAAGGAGGAAGCAGTACACTATTTCATCTAGTTCTGTGACAGATGATGATCAATCTGGCTCCCTCCCCACGACATCTAAGGCACCGTCTACCTACAACCCTACACCATCTTCCCCTTCACCATCTCTCACACCATCTTTGGATGTCCCATTACAGGCCGAGTCATTGAATTCCCCATTTAGGAGCCTCAGTTGTGGGTCAGCGACAAGCCCCTTCCAATTCAGCACGGGTATACTTGAGTGTCACTGTCATAGGTACAAATTTTAATTATATAAATTTATTTCTTTTTTTTATACTTATTGTTTCCTCATTGAAGATGAAAAAATGAAATCGTGGAGAAAAACATAAAAAGTGAATATGTTTGGAATATGACTGGTGAAAAGATAGTCGTGCCATTTGATTCTTATGGGATCCCTACGGATGACGTCGCGGTGTTACTAGGCCATATTCTAGGCCAGCTGGCAGCGGATCCCATTTCCCTTACTATTTCATATGATGATTACAGACATATAACTCCAAGCTGGAAAAATGATGTTTTTGATTCTCAAATGAAGGTAAATTTATTACATTATGGTTTGATTGAATGTCATGTTACAAATATGTTCAAAATGAATTTATGTATACAGATGTTCTTCTACTTTACAGTTGCTGATGTGATAACACGGAAGTGGATGTTGACAAATCTAGGTAATAAATGGAAAGATTTAAAATGGTGAATGTGGTTTTATTTCAGTGATACTTCATTGACTGTGCAACAAATTTATGAGAAGCTACCCAGTGGGGTACCGAAAGAACAGTGTAAAGATTTTGTTGACAGACATCGTGATGAGAAGCGGATGGTATTGAAATATATATTTTTATATTATCCTCATATTAAATTTATACATGTATATGATGAGGACATGACATTGGATACATTAATATTAAATTTCATTTTATTTATTTCAGGATCTCTCAAGACAGAATGCATCAAACCAGGAAAAGCAAGACATCCCTAACAGTACGGGCTCAAAAGGCATTTCTAAAAGCCTAATGACATTGGTAATATTTTAATTAGTTTAAATATTTATAAAAATGTATTATCTATTTAATATATTGAATTTTTTATTTATATTTTCTTAATGAAGTCACAGAGTTTAGGGCACAAAGCATCCCGAACTGAACTGTGGTTGGATGTTCACAAAAAACCAGATGGAAGTTTTGTTAATGAGCCTGCTAAAGATGTTGGGGTATGAAGTCAATTTTTTATTATAATAAATTATTATCAGTTTCTACTGTGTTAATATATATTGATAATTGATTTATAGGTAAAAATTAATGAACTATGGGATGCCAATCTCGCTCAGTCCTACTCAGTCTCCCAGGTGACACAGTTTCTAAGGTCCTTGGGAAGGAGCATCATGGTAGAGTGCGCAGGATGGGTTTGGGACCCTTACCATCTGAGGTTTTTAGCAGGCCACTGGGGATGGCAGATGCATCTACTCTTGGATTTATTCAGCCCATACTCGAAGATTCTCAAAAATAGATTGTTTCCCTACGAAAAACAGTTCACCAGTAGTAGGATCAGATATATGCTCTACTGTTGACGCTCCTTTCGTCACAGAATCTAAAAATCGGAAAAGAGAACATCTGAGCTCAAAGTGATTCATCCTTTGAAGAAAACATCAAAAATCAATAAAGGCAGGAAGAAAGGATCAACAGCAACATCACCGCGCAAGTTATCTAACTGTCGCGCAAGTGTACTTGTGCGGCGACCTTGGTCGCGCAAGTGACTTGCGCGACCTAAGTGGTAACCGCCCAGGGTCTTCTTTTGCCTATAAATAGACCCTGTGGGCCCCCCATTCGAGGAGGATCTTTTTTCCAGAAACTCGGATTGAAGCTCCCGACTCCCAAGTATCTTATCAAAGCTTCCGGAACACTTCTAAGGTAATTTCTTACCAAGAACGGAAGATTTAAAGAGAAGAAGGAAGGCCTAAGTGTTGAAACTCATCAACACTTGCGCGCCGCCTTATTCCTTCAATAGAACTTGCGCGTCCCTTTTTTGGATGAACCTCAAGAGGATTCTAAAGGGATTTATAAAGAGTCACTCAAATATTCTAATGGTATTTGAGAATCGCGCAAGTACCCCTCATGTCGCGCAAGTATACTTGCGCGACCAATACTTGCGCGCCACCGCAATACTTGTGCGCCTTTCAAGACTTGCGCGCCCCTATCTTTTTGGGTGCCTATCTTGCCCATTTTACCCCTCTTAAGCCATCACACCTTTCATTTTCAAGATTCAGTCTTCAAGACACTCTTCAAAGCCATTTTTGGCATGTTTTTTTGACTTGAATTCCTTATCTGAAAGGAATTCTATGGAATATCTCTCAAAGTATAGTGATTTAAATATCCTTATGTCACTAAATATGGATAGTTCATTCATTCAACCTCATCCTTTAAGATGAGAGAATCCTAACCTGGGTCTCCTTTTCAGGAATAATCCCCAGTTAAAAATCCTTTAATGTGGGCTTCCTTTTCAGGAGTAAGCCCCAATCTCAAACATGGGCATCCTTCTTAGGAGTAAGCCCCAATCTCAAATCTGGGCATCCTTCTTAGGAGTAATCCCCAATCTCAAATGTGGGCATCCTCTTCAGGAGTAAGCCCCAAACCTTAATCCCTAACCTGGGTCTCCTTTTCAGGAATAAGACTCAGTCATAATCTTGGGCTTCCTTTTCAGGAGTAACCCCCAAGTCCCCTAACGTGGGTCTCCTTTTCAGGAATAAGTCTCAGTCATAATCTTGGGCTTCCTTTTCAGGAGTAAGCCCCAAGTCCCCAAACTTGGGTCTCCTTTTCAGGAATAAGGCTCAGTCATAATCTTGGGCTTCCTTTTCAGGAGTAAGCCCCATGTCCCCTAACCTGGGTCTCCTTTTCAGGAATAAGGCTCAGTCATAATCTTGGGCTTCCTTTTCAGGAGTAAGCCCCAAGCCCCCCTTAAATTTCTCTTAACCAGTCATAATTTACCCTTGATTTGGGTTTCTTTTTCAGGAGTAAAACCCAATCATAAATCCCCTTCTAACTTGGGAATCCTCCTTAGGAGTAAGCCCCAATATTAGAGTATTCAAATATCCATAAAGCACATATACCTTTATGGACCCTGTTCCAGGATTTTCTCCCTAAAAGTAAATCCTAAACCCTCATCTATTTGGGAAGTCATACATACATAAGCCCCAAACAATTTCTTATGATTGCATCTTTCATGGCACAATTGTCTAATTTTTACCAATACCTCTTGTTTCTCACACCGAGCATGACTCACGTGAGCTTAGAGTGTAAAAGTAATTATGACATTCTTCTTTGAGCCATCAATCATAAACATCATACTCCATTTCTCGAACTACGTGGGTTCTGATTCCGTTTCCAAAACAAAGGATACGTAGGTAGCCCATTTATTGGTTCGATCCCAACTTTGAAATAATCCATGTCTTTCTGAATGACGATAAACTTCATGTGCCTCACTGAGTGTCTTCAAAACCAGCCTGGTCATCATAATGACCAAGAGACTTTTATAAATGTTTCGAAGGATACCATTGACCAAGAATCTCTAAATAGATACAGATGATTATCTATTGATGAAGAACCTCGAATACATATAAAAGATTCTCTAAATTTCTTGCATATTTAATCATTGATTATTAAAACTTAAGGAAAGCTCATTTTATACTTGGTAATGTAATTAGGATTCACGAAAATAACTTAAATCTATAAAGAGAGTCCTGGAGTAGACAATAATTCCCCTCAAAAAGGTGTGATGAGTCCGACCTCCCATCCTCTCGAACAATGAAAATTCCCAAGCCTCATTAGTCCAAAAACTAATGAGCGCTTACCTTTGGAAAGTAGGTCCAAACAGATGTGGAATCATTGGATGTTTCCGGTTCTACGAACAAACCCGTTAGAAACCGATCAGAACGTTTGAATCTTTCGTCCAAGAGGTCATCCCCGAAATCCGTGAGGAAACTAAAATGGTGAACCCGACGTGAATCCTTAACCAAGTTAAAATGATGTTTTTCTTATTTGTTAGGCCCCTTGGGCCAACAAATCAATCATTGAAATGTGCTCATCCAAAAGATGCAGTGGCCGGATTCTTCTTGATTATGTCTGTTATATGGAACAGGCACTCTTTTCTCAAGATCTTCTGCAAAATGGCTTTCCTTAAATTCACCCCTGTGAATACTGCTGCTGTGAACACCTCTACTGTGAGGTCTGCTGCGGTGAAAACCAATGCTGCTACTCCTGCTGGAACGTCGTCCGCTCTGAGGATGACATCACCAACTCAGCGTCTTCAACGCTGGGTTTCTAATGCACTGGTTAAGGAGTACCGTCGCAACGGTACTATCCCAACTCTGGAGGCCGCTCGTCAGGCCCTCCAAGTTAACAACTCTACCTGGTCGTCTGGACAACGGCGGCCAGCGATCAAGAAGTAGGCGGTGCTGACTACCGTCTCCAACCGTTTCAGGTCGTTATCCCCGGAACGCAATTTCCATTCACTCCCTTACTCTGAGGAAGTGAATGAGCAGGTCCTGCAGGGCCTTATTTCAAAAACATAGGAGTCCTTCTCAAGGGCTCCCATCAACAATTGCCGCCAGACTCGTGCGATAGTGCGCCCTCAACATGATGAGGGTACCGACTCCAGGCATTCAGCTCAGGTTCCTCGAACCCGAGTAGGCATGATGAACTGCTAGAGACGGAATCCGGTTAACAATAGGCAGGTTGTCATCCCTGCCATCTCCGGAGAAGTCCACCAACCTAACTTGGTGGAAAATAACGAGCAGGCACAATCACCTATCCGTTTTAATTCCGCTGTCCAGTAGACTCGTCCGGCAGCATCACGCCAATCCCGCCATGCAATTCCGACGAAGTACTATAGGCAGGAACATGCACCTGCTTATACATCACCAGTTAGTTAGCAGGCTCATCTGACTACATATGATGGATCTCGTCAACCGCGTTTGGCGAAGTGTAATCAGCAAGCACATACACCTGCTAATACTAATCAAGCCTACCAACAGTCTCGCTTGGTAGCACACGGAGAAGTCAGTCGGAAAGTCCCGACGACAAACAGGAGGCAGACTCAACACTCTGCCTCCACACTTGAGTACTGTCAGGATTCACTGACAGGAAAAGAAGGACACGAGCAGGCACATACATCTACTCCAAGCCCGGAATGGACGTATATCCCTGTTCTGGCGGCTGAAGTCACCAAACATATTTTGTCAATGGTGAAAGAGCAAAAGCAAATTCTTGCTCATATTCTGGATGCTTGCCAGGATATCATAATAGCTTCAGCATCATCACAGGGACAGACACATAAATCTATCCCTAGCAGTGGAGTGACACATCAACGATTCACTCCGGAACAGACACACACATCTGTTCCAGTCCAAGAGGGTTATGGGGCATACTCCCCCATATCATACGGACAACCAAGTCAGGCACATACACCTGATTTGAGTGGAGATCGTCAGCCTAACGTGACCATCTTTCCTGATCAGGCACATACACCTGCTCAGAGCAATTACTTTCGTCATCAAGTGGTTTCTAAAGCGAGTAAGAAGGCATCTAAGAAAAAGATCTTCCCAACACAATCAGGAGATCAAAGGCCAATCTATAACCAAGCCTTGCTCGATGCTGGAGTTCATGAAGCCCTCAGACATTTATCTATCAGAATTCAAGATTCTACTCCCTCAGTTCCCAATAATGGGAACATTAATTCTGAAGGTCTTCAACAGACACTTCCTCATGAAGACTTGCTTCATGAAAGTTCGGTCAATCTTGAAGTTTCTTCTTCAGATGAGAGCCACAGGAACCCTCTGTGTGGTCAGAGGACCAAGGAGCAAGAGATTTCATCTTTTACTGTAACCCATCATGATGGTCCTCCTCATGGTGATGAACTTCGCTGCGAAAGTCCTCTCCGTAGTAGTGATTCACGTTGTCTCGAAAATTTTTCAGAAGGCAATGTATTGACGAGAAAGCCCTCCTATCTCGAGGCACTAGCAAATGTAAAACCAGTCATGTTTGATTCTTTACTATCGTCAGGTGAAACTCTTTCTCCATCAGAAGATAGCCTGGGGTTCAGGTTATTCTCCGAACCATCCCTGAGTCATTCATCTTCCTCTATGAATAGTGATCTCTCTACCAATCTTGTTGAATCCGATGAAGCAACAAGGAAACACTAACTCTGGTCCAAACAGGTAGAAGAATCTTCATTTATTGATAAAGAAGAAATGCTGAACATGAGGAAAAAACTGGCAAAAGGTGAAGTACCAGTCATGTTTTGGCCTTTGGCTGACTCCCAGTACGACATTCCAAAGATGTTGACGGATGATGGAATCCATGATATTCGTCTCAACATATGGAAGACTCTTTTTCAATTGAAGAAGAAAGTATTATCTTATGGTGATTATGAAAATCATATTAAGATAATAGAAGGGTTACAATGCCAGATTGATTTGGCATCTCTATCAGTCTCTCGGTATCCAAAGGCTTAAAAGCAACAGAGAACCCTTCAACGTTCATGCCTTAGTGCACTAAGAAAATTGCGTCAGTTAATTGCCAATGCTCCATCTGATGTTCATATAAGAGGATGGGGTGTTCATGGAGAACTACATTTCACAGTGCTTTCCGGTCAGCAAAGCCCGCCGAAAATGGTCTCATGCAATGTTATTGCCCATGGTCGGCCACAGTCAATGGGCTTTGTTCATAATCAAAATCTTGCTCAAAAACAGGCTTCAACTAGTTCCTCTCAAAATCAAGTATATAGAGAACATGTTGTTGAATTGCTCCTACATCAAGCAGGCGAGAATATTGCAAAAGCCTCTCGTCTGGAGAAAACACGTCATCAAATGACAGAAGTTTCAGAAATCATCCAACGGTCTGTTGAACCAGATGATAAAAGTGGATACAGGTTAATGCATCCAGGTAATTTCCGAACTAAGATTCGCAAGATCAAGAGATATTTTAAGAAGATCTCAGACATAGCATGTCAAGAGACACCCTAGCTTTTCAGACTGGGGACTTCTCTAACCCAACCCTCAGAGTCAACAAATGGGATTCGAGGAGTTGAGTAGAAGCAGCAGGAACATCCCTAGTCCACCGGACTGGTGACTTTTTCAAATCCTCAATCCCTCCCTCAGAGAAAGTCAGTATTCTCTCGATTAGGGAATAAGCCTCAAGAGGAACGAAGAGCCAAGCTATCACGAGATTCTCTCCAAGTGACGGTTCTCCAAGAAGTTCCTGAGGGATCAAGTCAACGGAATGCCATTTCTCATCATGGACATGGAAGAAGACAATATCACAGAAATGCTGATAGAAAGGATTCCATGCAATATGCATCCATTAATGTCATCAATGCTGTTGCTGCTGATTCACCAGATGAGGCTCAATCAGAGGGATCAGACGAAGAGGTTCCTGCTCAAGAAGTTGCACACACAGACCTAAATGAAGAAGGTGTGCGCACACATAACCAAAGGCTTACCCAAAATCTGGGTATTCCTTCAAGTAACCCACTTCCCCCTCTCCGAAAAGGATCCAATAAGGGGAAAGGAAAGAATCAGGTTACTTCTCACCCTTCCTCTGATGGAGGTCAATCGCTCTCATTAGAGCAAAGGTTTGCACAACAGGAGGAAGAAATGAAAGAATTAAGAAGGTTTAATGCAGAACTACTTCAGAGTAGTCTTCTTCTTAAGAATGCTGAAGTCCGACAACCAAAGGAATTTGTTGTAACTACTGAGATGGATCAGGAATATCCTCCTTTATCAGTACACCCTCAGAGGTCTAATCATACGGGTCAAACGCAACAACGGTTGGCAGCACTACCATCAGTTGCAGTACCAACCACCACGTCTGTCCAAGCTGCATTCATTGCACCTACCCAAAACCAAGTTCAACCTGATGTTTCTCAAAAGTTAATAACTACTATTGAGTCATTAACAGCTCGGTTAGAAACTATGGAAGGGAAACAGGTGCAAGTTCAACCTGAAAAGAAAGTTTACCCTGAATGGGTAGATTCAATTTCTCCTCCATCCAGTTTTGGAAACCCTGTTTTCCCTACTTTCAATGGATCAGGCGACCCTGAACAACATTTGACGCATTATGTGTCTTGTTGTGATCCTATGATGGGAATTCCAGAGCAGCAAGAAGCAGTGAAACTCAGATGCTTCGTACGAACCTTGCAAGGACCAGCTTTTGTCTGGTATACAAGCTTGCAATCCCGATCAGTCATCGGATGGGAGGATCTTCGTCAAAAATTCCTTCTTCAGTTTAGCTCAACTTTTCCAAAAACGATAGTTTTCGATCATACAAACTGCAAGCAAAGGGAGAATGAAAGAGTCTCTGATTTCATTGCTTGTTGGAAGGGATTAACGTATTCCTTGAGTTTAGCATTCCCTTAGGAGGAATTGTTGCCAATCTGTGTGGCAAATTTGCGTGACGAATTACGCACGCCATTGATCCCTGTGAAATACACAGGAGGGTTTCGAGACCTTACTTCAATCGCTCAACAAATTGAAGATTCCCTTATACAGGCTAAGGTTAAATCTCGTGTAATTCCATCAGCTCCAGGAAGAAGAATGGGTAAAGCAGAAACTGCTACAGTTATGTTTAAACAAGCTCCTGTACCTATATCTACTTCAAAACCTTCATCTTCTCGAAGGACTCCACCTCCTGAACGCCAACAACAAAGGACGTTTCATCTAAATGATCAAAGAGATCAACGACGAAAACAATTTGAGGATATGAAGAGTAAAACATACTCTTTCCGAAATGAGCAAGTTCCTGGTTACTTCATTGCAGCTCTGGAAAATAATTTGGTTCAATTACCAGTACCCAAGAGGCCAAACAAGGAAGGAGATGAAGACCGTCCAAATTATTGTCCTTTTCATCAAATGTTGGGGTATCCCATCCAGGAGTGTTTTGTCTTTAAAGACCTCCTGCAAAAGATGGTCGACTTGGGACAAGTCAAATTGGAGGGTTCTTCAGCTCATTTAGCGTGTATTACCACTACAGATCCAGAAGAAGGAGGCGAGTGGCAGGAAGTCAAAAGCAAAACTGCGAAAAAATATGATGATTGGATGGTCAGAAAGACAATCAATCAGACCCATTCCATTTTGCGAACACAATTGAAGAAGCCAATTGTGTCTCCTACAAAAGCTGTAGTAAAGCCTCCATCAAAAGACAAATCCTCAAAAGGGCAGTGTAATTCAAAGAAGAAAGAGGAATCAGGAGAAGATGAGTATGTATCAAATCATAAATTGTCTTTGACTCTGGCAGATTTCATGCCATCTACTTCAAAGCCACGGGCACCGCCCCATCAAACGGCACAGCCTAAACAGGCTAACCAGGCAGAGTCTTTATCAGACGAAGAGTTAATCTTTGGTTCTGTTAATATGATTCAATTAACAGATCCATATTCCAGTCTTGATGAGCCTGAATTCCCTGTATCAAATAAGGGAATCTGAAGAGGTTCTAGAGGATCAGGATATAGGGGAAGACATGGATCTTTCCGAAGCCACTACTCTAATTTTACCCCTGCTAGCACTGTATATGCAGCAGAAACTCGTGGTAGAGCCCTTCAGCGAGCTCAAAAAGAACAAGCAAGTTCTTCTGCCAATGGCCAACTCAGTTTTGGCACAGTTATTTTGGAAGACCGATTAAAGGTTCCATATTCTTTATCTCAGTATGTAAATGGATCTAATCAGTATAATCTTCCAAAACCAAGGATGTTGCCAACTTCAATACAAGATGCATCAGCTTCCAAAGCATCTGCTTCCAAGGTACCTGCTAAACCGCATATTCCTATTGGGAAACGCAAACCTCTAGATCTAAAGTATCATATATTGAAACACTTGGCCCAAGTACCAGCCAAGTTATCAATTTTGGATGCTTTGAATCTGTCAAAAGATCTTCGGGAGGCACTCATCGAAGCTTTGTCAAGTCCTCAGGAGTTTGAAACTGAAATTACTGCAGCTGAAATCTATCACATAGATAATAATCCTGCAGAATGCCATCCAGTGATATCTTTTACTGATAAAGATGAAGATGATGTTGTGCATGGGCACATAAAACCTTTGTACTTATCTGGAAAAGTCAATGGTGTAGATGTTCGAAGAGCTTTCATTGACAATGGTTCAGGAGTCAACCTCATGCCCATTCGTACACTTCGTCGATTGGGCCTCACGGAATCTGATTTATCTCCTTCTACCATGATGTTACAAGGATATGATAAAAATGAACAAGAACCACTGGGAAAAGTTACACTCAAAACTCAGTTTGGAGATCTTGTTTCCAATTCAGATTTCATGATTGTTGATCAAGACTCAGCTTTCATTATCTTGCTTGGAAGACCCTGGCTACATCAGCATGCAGCTATTCCATCATCATACCATCAATGTCTCAAATACTGTTTCGATGGTCAATTTGGAACATTGTATGGTGATAAGGCCCCATTCAAGACATGTGAGTCTCAATACATTGAGGCGGAATTTTATCACATGAAGGGAAGAGAAAAATCTACAATGAAGGAAATTACCAAAGTTAATGCTCTATATGGTTTGGAAAAAATTCCAATAAATCCATTTTCACATGTGAGTACAGATTATGTGGTACCTATCAGTCAAATTGACAAAATAGGCCCAAATCAAAATACTCTTATGGAAAGATCCATAATGTCAATTACGGCGATCGAGCCAGACAACATGGGAGAAATTGGTAACCTACCAAGCAGTGATGAAAGCATAAGTGGTGATGAAATCCAACAAGTCTATACTTCACTAATCAGGACAGAAGAAGTTATAGCAACACCAGAGGTGAATAATGATGTCGATTCTTGATCCATCATCTCCTCTTTGATTCCCAAAGAAGACCCTTTATCATCAATAGGGTCGGAAATGGAAGCTTCTTCTTCAAAATGTGAAAATTTGACATTTCTTATGATCATGAGAATTTCGTTTTTTCATCTACATTGCAAGTAGAAATGGAAGAAATAACACATGATGAAGAGGAAGAGGAAGATCTTAGAGATGCTCCTCCAGCATTTGAAGAGGGTATCTCTACCACTGTGGATGAACTCAGAGAAGTAAATCTGGGTACAGAGAAAGATCCATGCCCCACATTAATTAGTGCGGCCATGACCCTTGAAGAGCAATATATGTATATTTCTTTTCTAAAGCAAAATAAAGATATTTTTGCTTGGAATTATACAGAAATGCCTGGGCTTGATCCTGATGTTTCTACTCATCTTTTGGGTTTACCAAAAGAACATCGAGGATTCAAGCAAGTCGCGAGAAGAACACACCCAACCTATGCTTCCAAAATTGAAGATGAAGTGGATAAGCTGATCAAAGCCAACTTCGTCAGAGAAGTTCAATATCCCAAGTGGTTGGCTAATATTATCCCTGTAAAGAAGAAGAACAGACAAATTAGGGTTTCTATCGATTTCAGAGATCTTAATCGGTATTGTCCTAAAGATGATTTCCCAGTTCCGATTACAGAACTCTTAATTGATGCGACGGCTGGCTATAAAGTACTTTCTTTCATGGATGGATATTCTGGATATAATCAGATCCGACTGGCCCCAGAAGATGAGGAATATACAGCCTTCAGAGCTCCTCAAGGTGTGTTTTGTTACCGGGTGATGCCCTTTGGTTTAAAGAATGCAGGTGCAACATATCAACGCGCCATGCATCGTATCTTCAAACCTCTTTTAGGGAAGTTTGTTGAATGCTATTTAGATGATTTGGTGGTTAAATCCAAACAACGTTCTAATCACTTGGCTGATTTGAAAGTCATATTCCACAAGCTTCGACAACATAATTTGAAGATGAACCCCTTAAAATGTGCTTTTGGGGTAACCTCAGGAAAATTCCTCGACTTTGTTGTACGCCATCGTGGTATTGAAGTCGATCCTGAGAAAACCAAATCAATCCTTGGTATGTCACCTCCTCAGAATTTGAAAGAATTAAGAGGACTTCAAGGAAACTTAGCCTATATTCGGCGTTTCATCGCCAATTTGGCAGGCAAACGTTTACCCTTTACCAAATTATTGAAGAAAGGAGTCACTTACCAGTGGACTGAAGAATGTCAGGAAGCATTTGATGTTCTCAAGAAATACCTCTTGAGTCCACCAGTACTCATGCCACCTGTTGTGGGTAGACCGCTTATCCTCTATGTGACAACTTTAGAGCGATCATTGGGTGCCTTTCTCGCTCAAAAGAATGATGCTGGGAATGAAAATAGTCTCTACTATCTCAGTAGAACTATGCTTGAAGCAGAAACCCGGTATTCAAGTATTGAAAAGTGCTACCTAGCATTAATCTTTGCAGTTCATAAACTGAGACACTACCTGCAAAATCATGAGGTCCAATTGGTATCTCGTAATAATCCGCTCAAATTCATCTGTAGTCGTCCAATGCTTACAGGACGTCTGGCAAGGTGGGCGGTTATTCTACAGCAATTTGACATTCAGTATGTGTCTCAAAAGGCAATTAAGGGCCAAGATCTGGCTGATTTCCTGGCTGAACATCCTTCAGTGGAAGACACGTATTCAGATATCGAACACCCTGATGAGGAAGTTTTCTCTATTCAAGATAGTCCTCAAACATGGGAAATGTATTTTGACGGTGCTTCTAGAAGTCCAACAGGGAAGAAAATGGAAAATCCTAAATTCAACAAAGTTGGTTTAGGAATTGTGCTCATTTCTCCAGATAAGGCAGTTTTACCTTATTCCTTTTTGTTGTGGGAAGGTGGTACCAATAATGAAGCTGAATACCAAGATCTCATTACAGGCTTGGAGTTAGCGCTTCAAGCACAAGTGAATCACTTAAAGGTAAAAGGTGATTCAGACCTGGTAATCAAACAAGTCAATGGGGATTATGCCATCAGAAAAGAAGAATTAATCCCTTTGTATGATTATGTCAGAGAGTTAATGTCGGAATTCCCTTCAGAACCGAAATTTTCTTTTGTCCCAAGATCACAAAATTCTCAAGCTGATGCACTAGCTAATATAGCTACAGCTTTAGCAGATCCAAATCGGGACGAGACAACCATCAGTATTGCCCACCGTCGTGCAATTTCACCTTATGTTCAAGTCAGAATAGAGGAAATTAATGAAATTAGTCCCATTCCTGAATCGTATGATCATACTACAGGATGGATGTCACCTATCAGGGAATACCTTCAAAATGGTACACTTCCACCTGATAGAGCCGAGAAAGAACAAATTCAGCGACGTGTGGTCAATTTTACCCTTTATGATAGCCCAAACCACCTCGAGAAAATTATCTACAAACGTGGTTTTGATGGAGTTCTCTTCAGATGTATTGATGGTGAAGAGACAATGGCTGTCATAAAAGAAGTGCTTGCAGGAGTCTGTGGTGCCCACCAGTCTGGACATAGACTATCTGATCAAATTCGTTGGCTTGGATACTTTTGGCCTTCAATGATACAAGATTGTGTTAATTTTACAAATAAGTGTCATTCATGCCAAGTATATGCCAACTTCATTCATAAAACTCCAGATTTTCTTCATACAGCTAAATACTCATGGCCATTTTCCACATGGGGAATGGATGTGGTGGGACCTTACCCTTCAGCTACGGCCAAGCAGTTTAAGTACATTCTTACTGCTACTGATTTCTTTTCCAAATGGGCAGAGGCATTACCTCTCAAAGAAGTCAGTTCTAAATGCATTGTTAGCTTCATCAAGTCTAACATCATTACTAGATTTGGTGTCCCTCATACCATATTGACGGACAACGGCACCAACTTCTGTTCTTCTGAGGTAAATAAATTGTATCAAGAATACAACATTAAGTCCAACCATTCATCTCGATATCATGCAGCGGCTAATGGCCAGATAGAAGCCTTCAACAAGACTCTTTCAAATATACTGCAAAAGATGGTGGATAAAGATAAGAGGTCATGGCCTGATAAACTCTTTCATGCTTTATGAGCTTATCGGACTACCACTCGCAATGCAACGCGGTCAACTCCATATTCGTTGGTATATGGAACAGAAGCAGTCTTGCCAATTAAAGTTCAATTTCCCTTGCTCAGAATAGCCATTTGTGATCAGTTATCTACAGATGAGCAATCCCAAAAGCGGTTGAATGAATTGGAACAATTAGATGAGAAAATATTGTACACTTTGCACCACTTGGAAATCTATCAGAATCGAATAGCACGAGCTTTTAACAAAAAAGTTCGTCTTCGTTCATTTATTCAGGGAGAATTGGTATTGGTTCTCAGAGCACCAATGATACCAGGAAAGAAGCCTCCCAAACTTGAACCAAAATGGGAAGGACCTTATTCAATACATAAGGTCTACTCCAATGGAGCATATTCTCTAATCTCAATGGATGGATAACACATCACGACTCCAACTAATGCCAGATTTCTGAAGAAGTATTTTGTATAAACACAAAATATTGTTCCCAGATCCAAAACAATCACATTGGTTCATGTTATTATGTCTGAGATGACATTAAACTATATTTTGTCCGAGATGACATTAAACTATATTTTGTCCTATCTACATGACATTAAACTGTATAGAAGTTCCTTATTATGTCCAAGATGACATTAAACTATATTTTGTCCGAGATGACATTAAACTATATTTTGTCCTATCTACATGACATTAAACTGTACAGAAGTTCCTTATTATGTCTGAGATGACATTAAACTATATTTTTTCCGAGATGACATTAAACTATATTATGTCCTATCTACATGACATTAAACTGTGTGGTACTTCCAACATCCAGCATGACGATAAAACTGTAAAAAGTCCCCAGAACTGATATCCTCGTATTGGTTCACCTTAGTCCTAGCTACATGACTTTAAACTGTACAGCAGCAGTTCTTCCTTGCTATATGACGTTAAAACAATACAGCAATGGTCCAGTATGACTTTAAACTGCAACTTCGTCCCACATGACATTAAACTGTGAAAAAGTTCCATGAACCGTCCATCATGACCTTAAACTGCATCTTCCCTGGTCCATGTATATGACCATAAACTATTTGCAAATCCCCTATGTCCAGCAAGACGTTAAACTGTGACGTCCTAAACAACATGACGCTAAACTGTATAAAAGTCCCTCACGTCCGAAAAGACATTAAACTATATAATCATCAAAGGTCCAACATGACATTAAACCACACCATCCACGGTCAATGAATATGACCTTAAACTATTCGCACTTTCGTCCAATATGACGTTAAACTGTATTGTCCCCATCGTCCAAACTACATGACGCTAAACTGTATAAGAAGTCCTTAATATGTCCTACATGACATTAAACTGTTATTTTGTCCCTGCTACATGACACTAAACTGTGCAGCACCAATAGTCCTAACTGCAAGACTTTAAATTGCATAGTCCCTTTTTTATGTCCTACATGACATTAAACTGTGCATCGTTAAGGTTGTTATTACCACTTGTTTCTCACACCGAGTATGACTCACATGAGCTTAGAGCAAACCTCAACCATAACACTCTCTTTGGGCCCCTAACCATGTGTAAGTCCCAACAACATTTTAATTAGATCGTTTTCCCCAAGAACAACGTGATCATTAATTCATTCTTTAATTGAACTACACGGACTTTGATCCTTGCCCTCTAGGCTGGGTATGTAGGCAACCTCCCAGGGTACAAGCCGAAAAACAATCTCTTCACATCGGTTCACCACCATCTCATATGATGTTGAATTCGTGAAACCGCCCCTGGAATAAATATATTTACATTGATTCACTTTCATCCTTGTTATATGACGTTAAACTACACAACACTTTTTTCTGGTACGACAATAAACTACAATATTCTTTGATTTCCTCATTTGAGAAGAAACCATTATTGAAATTGATTTTTTCAATCATGTTTCATTTCAAAAGACTACGTGCATACATGGTAATGCCTAAACTTTTTATCTTAGGTTAAACCATCGTTGCACTAAAGTCCCTTTCACCCTTCACATATACGAACCAAATTTGTACAAAGGGTAGTTCTAGAACTACGTGGACTTGATTCCCATCCTTATGGGATACGTAGGAACATTCGAGCGTCCCTCGAATCCAGTCCCAAGTCTTTTGGGCCTAACCCCAAATTTCACTTTCAGTCCCTTGGCTGAAAAGTCCTCGTGAAGACACACACTGTGTATTCATTATTATGGTCCGAATTCTATGACCCTAAACTAAGATTTCTCATACTTTCGTCCTGTACGACGATAAACTACATTTCAAGAACTACGTATGGCTTGATTCTCATTCTTATGAGATACGTAGTGAAGTCCAAAATTTCAATTCAGGACCCAGCCACAACATGATTATGGTTTTCATTGACCTATGTATCTCTATATACATTGGACAATACCCATATTTATGTGTTATAATCCTAACCTTAAATATTTTCAGATCTTCATAACCCTTTTCATGACTTCTAATCACAAAAATGTCAAACTTCTGAGAATTCTTTTGTCTGACTATGCAGCACGTAACCATAGGTGGCCTTGCATAAACAGTCCACATAACAGACTTGTCAGCCAAAAGATGCTATTTATTTGACCATGCAGCCAATGCCCTTAGGTGGCCCTGCATATTTCAACCCCCTAACGGGTTTTGTTAAATAATAGTAACTTCATTCTTGGGAAGAATGCCTCTTTTGTCCTTATTTGTCTTAAACGAAAGTATGTAGGGATCCGCAAAAAATAGCCATCCTTAAAATATTTCTCCCATATCCTTTTTCATGATCTGAATGTATTCAAGTCTATGGTTTATTCTTCTTCCCTACGTTTGGGTCAGACCTTCGTAGGAGTGATGTTCATCCAGTTCTTCGATATTCTTCTTCAGAAATATCTTCTCCATATTCAAGTACCTCTTTCCATACAACAAACTCTATACTTTAGAAAATTTGAATCTCCATAAACTTTCACTGGCTTTTAGCACTAGGAAAGTAAATTTCTGGGAGTTCTTTTGCCTGACTATACAGCACGTGCCCATAGGTGGCGTTGCATAAACAGTCCACATAAAAGACTTGTCAGCCAAAAGATGATATTTATTTTACCATGCAGCCAATGCCCTTAGGTGGCCTTGCATATTTCAACCCCCTAACGGGTTTTGTTAAATAATAGTAACTTCATTCTTGGAAACTACTTCTTCTAATGCCTTTTTAGCTCTTTTTCATATCATTCCTCAGATTCAAATATTCTTAAGCCATGGTTTACATTTTTTCTCTCATACTTGAGTATGGTAATATGTTTTCAGATAAATTGTCAAAGAATTGAATCAATTTTAATCCATTGTTGGTCAAAGATATTTTGACCTTAAACATTAGTCCCTTTATGTCCGGCATGCATGACTTTAAACTGCCCAGAAAAGACAAAGGAACTCTGAATAAAAGACAAGTTCCAGCTCACTAAATATACATTTTTTTGGTATGATTTAGGTAATATTGAGCAATTAAGAGATTCAAAGTTTGTAGGATTATTTGTAATAATCCTAGTAAAAATCAAACTATGCTTACAGGCCCATTGGCTTATGTAAATTTGAAGCAGGTAGTGAAAGAATGCAGGTACAAATGATTGAAGATGAAAGTGTTTTTCATTGATACACAAGAGATAGAAGGACATCCACAGACTGGAGTCTCTTCTCTTTTTCAAGAATTACAAGAGGCTTTCAACATAACACTTCTTTGATTTACGGCATCCCGAGCTTCATCAGCAACCACCTGGAATTCATTCATTAAAATGGATACAAAAAGAGATGCAGTGATACCAGCTCTTCTTGGAACAATTGTAAAAAGATGTTCTTGAGTGAGGTTTGAGAAAATTTCCTGCTGATCAAACAGTGACTCTGTTTTTGTCCAAGAGGTTTGAAAGATGGATACATGGATTTGAGAATGGAGCATTGGAAGTAAAGAGCCATTTGGAGAGAGTAATCTTTTCAGATATTGCTCTAATACCATGTTTGTCTTCTCCCCACCAATCATTAGTGAAAAACATTTCAGCCCATGGGATTTCCATTTTCATATCTGCAAGGAAATGTCATAGAGAAAGAACGTGATAGTTCACACCATTGTTGTTTCTCTTAATGCACAGCATAACCGAAATAGAGGAATAGCAGTACAACTGCATCTCAGGTGTATATTTGTTTGCATATGGAACATTGACTCCTTGCAGATGACCATGACCACACAGAGGCAGATGGATGCTCCATGGAAAATTAGGATGATATTTCTTCAAGTACTTAGCCAAATCTAGGAGAGTGCTGTTGCAGATATCATAGTAATCATGGCCAATGATGTTCGTCATACCATCAATCCACTTGCTAGCTAGTTCCTCATCCATTCCGATACCCTTGGGATCCAATGAATCTG
The DNA here is from genome assembly GCA_963277665.1 of Viscum album. Classification (NCBI taxonomy): domain Eukaryota; kingdom Viridiplantae; phylum Streptophyta; class Magnoliopsida; order Santalales; family Viscaceae; genus Viscum; species Viscum album. The sequence goes on from OY728141.1 coordinate 482,123,732, forward strand.
CACAAAAGATGAACTAACTCTTAAATGAGTTTATTTTTTATAAATTTGTGAAGAAATTTGAAAAAAATGGCTAAGGCATGAAAGCGCGCAAGTCTAAATCATGGCGCGCAAGTATTCGTGTACCGCGCTAGTTTTTAACGCGCAAGTATAAACCGCGCAAGTACGAATAACTTTACATGAGAGCGACATCAAGGAAAACAGAGCAGACTTGCGCGACTTAGGTGACCTTCGCAGCAAGAGCTCGAGAGGGTATGAAGTCCGAAAATCCGGATACTTGTACGGTGGTGAGGTGGTGTATTTATAGGCCAGGAGGCCTATCTGCGCGCCGTACTCAGAGCGCTTAAGACCTGCGTGACGAAAACTTGCGCGCCGCCCTCTGTGCATTGAAGACTTGCGCGCCACCCTTTTCCTTTGGAGGGATTCGATTTCCTCAGAGTCAAATCATCATTTCTCTCCGGATCCAACTCTGAGGGGGACTTTTGTTGACGCTCCTTTCTTCACAGAATCTAATAATCGGAAAAGGGAACATCTGAGCTCAAAGTGATTCATCCTTTCAAGAAAACATCAAAAATCAACAAAGGCAGGATGAAAGGATCAATAGCAACATCACCGCGCAAGTTATCTAACTGTCGCGCAAGTGTACTTGCGCGGCGACCTTGGTCGCGCAAGTGACTTGCGCGACCTAAGTGGTAACCGCCCGGTAACCGCCCGGGGTCTTCTTTTGCCTATAAATAGACCCTGTGGGCCCCCCATTCAAGGAGGATCTTTTTTCCAGAAACTCGGATTGAAGCTCCCGACGCCCAAGTCTCTTCTCAAAGCTTTCAGAACACTTCTAATGTAATTTCTTACCTAGAACGGATGATTTAAAGAGAAGAAGGAAGGCCTAAGTGTTGAAACTCATCAACACTTGCGCGCCGCCTTATTCCTTCAATAGAACTTGCGCGTCCCTTTTCTGGATGAACCTCAAGAGGATTCTAAAGGGATTTATAAAGAGTCGCTCAAATATTCTAATGGTATTTTAGAATCGCGCAAGTACCCCTCATGTCACACAAGTATACTTGCGCGACCAATACTTGCGTGCCGCCGCAATACTTGCGCGCCTTTCAAGACTTGCGCGCCCCTATCTTTTTGGGTGCATATCTTTCCCATTTTACCCCTCTTAAGCCATCACACCTTTCCTTTTCAAGATTCAGTCTTCAAGACACTCTTCAAATCCATTTTTGGCATGATTTCTTGACTTGACTTCCTTATCTGAAAGGAATTCTATGGAATATCTCTCAAAGTCTAGTGATTTAAATATCCTTATGTCACTAAATATGGAGAGTTAATTCATTCAACCTCATCCTTTAAGATGAGAGAATCCTAACCTGGGACTCCTTTTCAGGAATAATACCCAGTTATAAATCCTTTAATGTGGGCTTCCTTTTCATGAGTAAGCCCCAATCTCAAACATGGGCATCCTTCTTAGGAGTAAGCCCCAATCTCAAATTTGGGCATCCTTCTTAGGAGTAAGCCCCAATCTCAAATGTGGGCATCCTCTTCAGGAGTAAGCCCCAAACCTTAATCCCTAACCTGGGTCTCCTTTTCAGGAATAAGACTCAGTCATAATCTTGGGCTTCCTTTTCAAGAGTAATCCCCAAGTCCCCTAACATGGGTCTTCATTTCAGGAATAAGGCTCAGTCATAAACTTGGGCTTCCTTTTCAGGAGTAAGCCCCATGTCCCCTAACCTGGGTCTCCTTTTCAGGAATAAGGCTCAGTCATAATCTTGGGCTTCCTTTTCAGGAGTAAGACCCAAGTCCCCTAACCTGGGTCTCCTTTTCAGGAATAAGGCTCAGTCATAATCTTGGGCTTCCTTTTCAGGAGTAAGCCCCAAGCCCCCCTTAAATTTCTCTTAACCAGTCATAATTTACCCTTGATTTGGGATTCTTTTTCAGGAGTAAAACCCAATCATAAATCCCCTCCTAACTTGGGAATCCTCCTTAGGAGTAAGCCCCAAGATTAGAGTATTCAAATCTCCATAAAGCACATATACCTTTATGGACCATGTTCCTGGATTTTCTCCCTAAAAGTAAATCCTAAACCCTCATCTATTTGGGCAGTCATACATACATAATCCCCAAACAATTTCTTATGATTGCATCTTTCATGGCACAATTGTCTAATTTTTACCAATACCTCTTGTTTCTCACACCGATCATGACTCACGTGAGCTTAGATTGTAAAAGTAATTATGACATTCTTCTTTGAGAAATCAATCATAAACATCATACTCCATTTCTCGAACTACGTGGGTTCTGATTCCTTTTCCAAAACAAAGGATACGTAGGTAGCCCATTTATGGGTTCGATCCCAACTTTGAAATAATCCATGTCTTTCTGAATGACGATAAACTTCAAGTGCCTCACTGAGTGGATTTAAACCAGCCTGGTCATCATAATGTCCAAGAGACTTTTATAAATTTTTCGAAGGATACCATTGACCAAGAATCTCTAAATAGATACAGATGATTCTCTATTGATGAAGAACCTCGAATACATATAAAAGATTCTCTAAATTTCTTGCATATTTAATCATTGATTGTTAAAACTTAAGGAAAGCTCATTTTTTACTTGGTAATGTAATAAGGATTCACGAACATAACTTAAATCTATAAAGAGAGTCCCGGAGTAGACAATAATTCCCCTAAAAAAGGTGTGATGAGTCCGACCTCCCATCCTCTCGACCAATGAAAATTCCTAAGCCTCATTAGTCCACAAACTAATGAGCTCCTACCTTTGGAAATTAGGTCCAAACGGATGTGTAATCATTGGATGTTTCCGGTTCTACGAACAAACCCATTAGAAACCGATCGGAACGTTTGAATCTCCCGTCCAGGAGGTCATCCCCGAAATCCGTGAGGAAACATCTACAGAAAGAGTTGATTGAAATACATCAGCATATGAGAAGATATTCCCCCGGTGGTAGTTCATCGACTAGTGTTATACAGGTAAATCACAAAAATCAAAATCATTTAGTTTGATAACTTTTATTTGTTTTATGTTTTAATATAAATATGCAACCGTATTTAATTTTCAATTTAATGTTATTACATGTGAAAACAAAAAGTAGTGATGAAGGTGGCGAGGGTGATGATGAATCATCGGACTGTGAGTAGTTGTATTGTTGATGTGTTGAACAAATATGGTAACAGTTGGTTTTTATATGTAACATTTTTGGCACATAGTTTCCACCAAACATTATCATGTCGTAATTTTTTTTTGATTTCTCATGTTTGCTTTTATGCGTTTTATTGATTCCTGATGTTTCTTTTTTTGTCTTGTTTCTCAAGGGTGGTATACATCATTCCATTTAGGCCTGTGTTTGAATTTGTAGTCGAGATTTTGGATGACTAAGAGTTAAACACATTGTTGATGTGTTGAACAAATTGGGTCATTTCATAGTGATCAAGGGGAATGTGTTGTGGACACTTTGGTGAGGCCCTTGTAATTTGTCTTACTGGGAGGTCCTTGTGAGTGGTAATTGACTGCCGCTAAATGGCATTTCTCTTGTAGTGAATCCTGTATTTATTCTTGGGAACAAAATATTGCGACACATTGGGATTAAAAACCCCTAATATACATATATAGATCGTTCATTATATCGAATATCAATAAGATTGTGGTTCAAAATATGGGTGGTATCGACTTTGCATCCACACACTCAAGATATGAATTCTAATAAGGTTATACTCATTCACATTAAAACTCAATTGAATCCATATGAGAAGTGAAATAATCCACTGACTCCTAAGATACTATATCCTAAAATACCATTGGGATAATTTCCTTATATTGATTGAGATATATACCCCATAAAGGTAACTATAGATAAAATATTAATTTTGTGGTAATTTTCGTCAAATTATTTGATCCTAATCATGTTGGACATATCAGATCAACCTTTATTGATTGATTAATCTACTATTATTATATAATATTAGATAAATGAGGTATGATAACATCGACCAAATCACCATACATAATGGGTTTTTTCCTTATAAAAAATTAATATTGATTTTCACTTTTTATACTATTTTGAATTTGAACTGAGTAATATTATCTTATATTGAGATGGTTTTACTATTTTTTAGTGGTGAGTGGGTAGTGGATTCATCCACACCTGTTTCATACTCAATAGAATCATGTTTCCCAACAAAAATTGGATTAACATTGAAGAAATATACTAATGTGTAACCACCAATAGGAAACACATATTTACATTGTAAGAGGGAAATCATTAATTTGGGTGTGATCCCATAGGATGAATGACACTGGAGTTGACCATGAGGAAAAATGATAAAAAATTCCCCCACCCATGTGGGTTATGTTTCCATTGTAATTTTATTGTCACAAAGGCCACTTAGGATAGATTCTGATGCTATTAGATATTAGAGCATTGTAACCATCACTAGTATATTATCTAGATATTTTAATGGGCCTTAAGGGTGTTTAAACTAGTAGGGGTATAAATATAATCTTCAGTGTCAGTGGTTGGATATCCCCGTGGGATCAACTTTTAGATGCTTGAGTATAGAAAATAGGGAAATACACCCTATATATCTTCTTGAGTACTCATGGTCACATGTTAATAAAAATGACTATAGTGAACATGATACTCATAATAAAGTTCTAAGGTGATTTCTAATTTATGGTGGACATATTTATCCTAATCAATATGATAAGAGAAGAACATGTTCTTATGATCTATTGAAAGGATAGAATATGGATGGATGTGAAATTATGGACCAATGTTTTTTCCATAGAATATTTTTAGTTGGACAACCTATGGGTAATTATTCTCTATATATTACGTTTAGTGTCATACGATGTTAGGATAGATCCATTTAGGTGGTATTCCTGAAATAAGGTGTGAACCATCTTTCACTAATTTTACAAGGGTATGAGACAATGTATGTCAGGGTATGGAGAACATATATTCATAAAAATTGAGTCCCTATGTATGACATAACAATTGTTTTCATGCCTCACCATTGTGTTCCTTATGGGTACTATTAGATTTTTTCTGTTCTTCAACATAATTGGTGCATTTGGTGATTCAATTTTAATTGAAGGAGGTGATAAAGGTATTGAAAAGGAAACACAATGAAAAAACCCATCAATACATCATAAAATGTAAGAGTTCATAGTTTATCAATCCAATTACATGTTAATGGATTCACATTAGGTTATCTTTTTTTTTATGAGAACCTCCAATGGGATTCATTGTATATGAATATTTGGTATGGATGACTTTTTAGAACTAAATTACAATGAAAGGTGTTCACTAGTGATTCATACTATAGATTATTTAAAATAGGTATTGGTAAAAGGTGTGAGATTTTGGGATCATCAAATATTCTTTGGGTGGAATCATTTTAATTATTGGATTCCCTTATAGATTTATGATTTTTTAATGAATAATATCAAAATACATGTGTTTAACAAGTTACCCCTATTCCTGTGATCTATCTGAATCTGTGTAGATATGAAAATATATGATTTTTAGGTTAATAATACATATAATACGTGTTTATGATTCATTTTCTTAAAGACACATAGTTACGAAATTATTTTTTTTTCGCCATACAAAGAGGTTGTAGGTGTTTACATTGTTTGGATCAAGCCCATGCGATGAGTATCATATGAATATCTATAAATAGAATCATAACACGAATAGTTTATTAATGATTAGTGGGATACATCATACCATTTATGTTCTATTTGAATAGAAATATTTCAAGAATCTTAACTTTTTGTGAAGGGGAATACTTTTTGAAAGGTACCTAGAAATATATACTGTTTGAATTTATCATGAGTTTCCATTTCAGTTTCATCTTGGTCATCAATGACTAATTTAGAGAAGGTAAGGTTGTGGATTACACCTATTAGAGGGCACATATATAGTTTTTAATATCATATATGGTGGTATGATGATAATGGATGAATACATAAGAGGTTGGGGCATGCAACATGAAGGTGGATATGATATTGTGATACTATGAGAGGTATCTAAAATTAAGGACTATATAAAGAATCTAATACTAGAGTCTAACTATGTTATTTTGTAAATGTGATTCATATTATTCTTATCGCATATGAATAATAGCATGTTTCTAGATTTTGGGATTGAACCTCAGAGGGGAATATATTTTATCCTAGTTATGAGGAATGAAATAAAATATAATTGAAGGAATGCATTTTATAGTAATGTGACATGATTCATCGTAGATTAAAATTGTGTTGAAATGACATGTGCAATGAATTTTAGAGTCGTCATACCAGGTTTATAAGGTGATTACTATAATGTATCTCAATAATTATTTTAAATTACGATCAAATAGAACATAATGTTTTTCTGTATCATGATTTTTTTAAGAAATAAGTTATATAAGACTAGTTGTGTTACATAAAAGTGCACAATAAGGTATTGAGTGGGGCTACCACACGAGCTTCTCTAAGACACATGGTATAATAGGTGTGTGTGGTTATGGTATATTGGGGTATTAAACCAAGTAGGAGTCACATGCATGGTAAATCTAACTGTGTTTTATGCTCACTCCCTATATGGGAACACCGACACACATGTAGATCTAATGTTTCATTTTCAAGTTATATATATTATGGGGGATCAAGAAGGATCGTCTAGATGTATGTTTAGAGAGTAGTCAAATAATGGACATATTTTTTATAGTGATTCTATCATATATTTTTTTTCAATTTAATATATAATGATTTCCTAGATTGATGTTTCCTATTGTATGTTGGTATGTACAATATGGTTCATTCTTATATAGTATGTCAATGTTTACTTATTTTTTTCTATTTATTCTATATCGATTTCATACTTTGATGTTTATTGTGGTCCGTTGGTATGTACAATATGATATTTCTGGTTTGATTTATCTTTCAGGGCATTGGTACAACGGAAGAAATTTTTTATTCTGGTCAGCTTTTAGCGGCGGTTTAAACCGCTGTGAAATATACATTAGTGGCAGTTTAAACCGCCGCTAAAAAGTGAAAACTGCCACAAAACGTAAAAAAAATTATGTTTCGTGGTGGTTTTAACCACCCCTACATAGTCGCATCATAGCTGCCTTATTCCGTGGTGGTTCTCATGACTTCAGTGGTAATTTTTTCGTTGTTGGATTTGAGTTTGTTCGTGGCGGTTATAACCGCCGCGAAGAAACTGATATCAAGGGCTCATAGAAACCACTGCTAAACTCAGTAAATCCTCTATGAAATAAAGCAGCTACGAGGCTTTCCTTAAATTGTCGTGAAATGGAAATAACCGCCCCTAATAGATTGGTGATGCCGTATTAGGCGGCGCTTTACAGAAACCGCCGCCAAACAATATAGCGGCGGTTTAAACCGCCGCGATGCGCAAAAAAATCACTGCTAAACGGCGCTTCTCTTGTAGTGTTTGATTATAGGATATTAATTCCTTAGTGGTGGTAGAATGGTTTCTGAGTGATGATAGCTTCAGTTGAGGTTAAGGCTAATTATTTTCCCATATTGTAGTTTTGATATATATTTATATATAAATAAATTCCTAAGTTATATGATTTCATTTTCTACCCCACACATGCTGGTTGAGATACTGAAATTCAGTGGACTATGGGGGGTGTTTTCCCACATCCAAGTTAGTGAGGAATGGATGGCTGAATACACCCTCTTTCCCCACTCCTTTTTGTTGGTATTAGTATGTGTTGTTATGAATTGTGGTTAATTTTACACATATATGTTTATAGAGGTTTTAATGTCCTATAGTTATTTCATAAACATGTTACTATATTTATTGTATCCAAAGGATTATAGGTGTGTTTTTTATGGTTTGAGATGTCTTGAGGTATAATACACAATTTACAAGCTGTAGTGGATTCTAGATATAATTAGTTACGATCTAAATAGTTTGACGTTGATGATGAGATGTTGTGATTCACAGGGTGTGTGGTATGCTATAGCTGATCAGGTGTTTTTTGAGTAGGATCATTTATTTGGTTAGATATGTCTCATGATGTTTGATGTTGGGGCATAGTGGGGAACCATTTGGGAAGTGGTAGTATGGTACCATCATTTGTTATTATATTAGATATTATATTATTACTTTTGTATTTTTCTTGGAGAGTGATCGGTGGTGAGGTTGGGGAGTTTTTAATCCTATTTATGTGAAGAGTTAGATTCAAATTATTTTTTTAGTTTATATTATTATCTTTTTTGTTGTTTTCACATGAAGATTAAGGGAGGAACATACTCAATATGTCTGTTATTCTAAACCTCGGTATACATATGATTTTTCAATTTTTTAGGATCTCTTTACAAATCATACTGGAAACTACCATTTTTATAATTTTTAGGAATTATCTAGGCTTTGAGGTTGTTAACGAGGATTTAATTTTTGTACTTGTTATTTATTTTGTAGATTTTATGTTTTACGAAATTACTTGCATGTTTTGGGATCTTTTAATTATTCTGCTCAAGAGTATTTTGGTTGTTTTATCTTAAATCTTGTTCCTCATGTTCACTATATAGGTTAATTCCTCCCATTTCTGTGTTTGATATACCATCATTACTTTTCTGTAACCCATGGGCTATTAGAAGCCATATTTGGGTATCCTTATCTCTCTTCTCTCATTATTAGCCCAGGAGTGGTGCCTTTAGGTGGAGGGGTCATGTTAGTGAATATAGAGAAGTATATCAAATAAGATAAATTTTGTGACTCTTTAATATTTATAATATATATTACTCAATTATCTAATATAAAATATCCCTGTTTTAAATTCCTCCATAAGTTCATCAAATACATTTTATTTTATGCATTATAATTTAAATTTCTCTCTCTACAATAATCTCATTATAAAACATCCATTATTCATTTAATTTCTCACATTATAAATAAATATTGAATACTCTTCTCAATGGTATAAATACTATCATTGAAAACCATTCCATGTAATATTGGTGATATCAAAATAAAATCCTCCAATTAATCTCACTTGTCACATTAATACCAAAATTGACGTGCATCACATGTCATCATAGTAACAGCTCAAAAACTAACTAAAAAAATACTCCAATATTTCCCATATCTAAAATAATATTTTTTAATTAGACACATTCCAACCGATATTCCTTAATTAAATATTAAAATTATTTTATTGATAAACCAATTTCTCCTTGGATAAATAATTTAATACATGAACACAATAATATCTCCACATAAAATAGATAAACTCTAAAATTTAATGATGTTATATTAATAATTTCTATATATTATAACTAATCCCTATATTGTAATTTAATAAAATCATTAAAGGGCCTCCATAGAAATTTACCACTCCTATTATATATATTCATGTCAAATTTTCTATTGAGCATTACATTCTACTCACTATGAATTGAGTAAAATTCTTCAAACAATTAAAAATGATATAGATAAGATCATGAAACTTCTATGAGAGTGGTAAGCTGATTAAGAAATATACAAAAACACACACACACACACACACATATATATATATATATATATATATTCTCAATTACACTCCCAACTATTTAAACATGTAAACATGAACATAATGTTAATAATTTACCCATTAAAAGGTTATGAAATTAGATAAATTTTTTCTAAATATATCTCTATTCTAGGAAATAAATACTACTAATAGATATCATGCTATAAATTTATTAATCATATATATACCACAAGATTTAAAATATAATTTTCTTTGTAATATTACCATGCCTACCATTAGGGTTATACAACCTTCCTAAAAAGGTTATATAACTCTTCATTCCTTTAGTAAAGTCATCTAATGTATCACTCTAAATTGAATTATATCAATATCATTATTTATCTTTATCACTATATCAATACTCTATATCATGTTATATTAATGAAAAATACATCATAATCTAATAAGGACATGTTATTTTTTTAATCTATACATGATAAAATTGGAACATTTCAATTTTTTCATAATATTTAATTCATAACTTGCCTAATGAGAAACAAAATTTTCAGACTTGTTACTTAATTCATTTATTACCATATTCCCTTTTCCCAGGATATATGTTATTTTGACTTCATATTTTTTATAAAACCCCACTCATCTTTTCTATCATAGATTCATGTCCATAAAAGATAATGTATACTTGAAGAACATATGATCATTACATAATATAAAGTGTTCTTCAAAAAATTAATTCTACAATAATTTCAGTAAAAAAATACAATATCTTTATGGTTATGATCATGGTGAGTATAATTATATTCATGGAGACATAACTTTACAATTACAGACACTTTGATGACTCTAACCTATGATGACATGTATTTTAATACTTTATGTGAAGAATAAAAATAATCCTTGAATTTTGTTTATAATCATCTAGTACAAATAATTATATTGACTCGTGATATGTGATGTTTTACATAGATTGAAGCACATTACCTATATCATACGATCTAGAAAATTGTTCCAAAGCATAGAGCATAATCATTAGTGAATATTTTCCACTAAAAGTAAAAAATTGTTTTGTGATTTAATGAAAATATTTTTTCTAAATACAAGATTAAAACATATTAAAATTAAACATAGAAAAAAATAACCGAAACAAAACTTCTGTATTTCTATACATGCAACAACCTACTAAAAGTATACAACATACAAAGGATGGTCTAACTCTTTCAGTGTTGTTTGATAAAACACCAACATACCTATATATAAATTAAGATATTATAGCATGTAACTAATGTGGAATAAAATTTCATTTTTTATGAAATGTTAAAAAATATCTATACATACACTAAAATCAGAAAGTAGGGTTGATAAAAACAATACCCAATATGATTTAATTGAATAACTATTGTACATTCTATTTTTTTGGTCTATAGTAAAATAAATAATAGTTTCATTTGGAGACAAATTAAATTAATTATGAATAAAATATTTTAAAAAGTTTTCCATGTTGGAAATATCATCATATTAAAAAAAAGATACATAAGTTCTTTTAAAAACAAAGTAACCCAAACGTGTTTTCTCATAATTCAATGATTTTAATATCCAAAATAAATTCAATGAATCATGAGAAATATCAATTAATTGTTAATGAAATATATTTATATTATCAAAACATCTCCCATTATAGATCATTAAACATTCATGTTTTTACCTTTAATGGACCTCCCCCATCCATATCATATACATTAATCATATAATTCATGATAATTCACAACACTCTTAGTTATTACTCATCCCTTCCACCTATTAAATAAAATATCAAAACATAACACATATCAACAATTCATTTATTTATTTTGAAAAAAAATCTAAAAACAATTATCTATGTAAAATCAAAAAAATAAAATATATTGAGTTTAAAAAACATTTTAGATGAAGAATAAGTTTTTTCAAACAAACACATTATCGAAGATACCATGTTTTTAAAAATAATAGATTTCTAAAAAAAATCCCATTATTTATAAAATCCCAAAAATAGTAATTTAGATCAATATCTACATCAACATTCCCCAAATATAAAACCCAAAATTTTTTCAAATAAAGTTCACATGGGTAAACATATCATAAAACATACATTGGATAATATAATTTGCAAATCAAATTGAACTAAACATTAATGGTCATAATTTGAAAATGATGTAACATAATCCACCTACCCTAGATAATTGTGTCTTGATTCCCATAGATCAAGATGTGAAAATGATGGTCTTGGTTGGATTCGTCCAAACCTAGTAACACAAACCATGGTTATGATTCTTTCATTCAAGATTCAAGTTCTATGATATAATTATTTAAGAATAAAACCACCAAAATAAAATCCTCCAATATCAATCCAAGAGAGAGATAAAATATATATTATTGAATTAGAAATACAAATAGATTTATTAATACTCACTATTGAATGAGATTTTATTCTCATATCTTGTTTTCAAGATCCCATAAACAATAGTGCAGAACCCTTGAAATCACCAAGTGATGTGTTAGGTTTATTAAAATAAGGAATAATCCATTAATTGTTGTCAATATTGGAACATTAGGGTTTTAAAATATATTAACAAAACATATTACCTAAATGAATTTTTTTCTTAACTGTACAAAAAACCATTCATTCCTTGTTATCAAAATTTTCATAGTATAAATGGATAAAATGAATGGCTTGGATAAATGTTATCAATACTATGAAATTATATATTTCCCAAAAAAACACACAATTCATAGTAGGATTTTATGGTTTGGGTAACCATGAACCAGACTTTTCATCATCTATATATCATCCAAGACATTAAAGTTTCACCCAATGTACTGAAACACAATGAAAAACATATATACAAGATTTGTAGATACATGACACTCCCCACTGTAGTACTTTTCAACCCTGAAAATCATTAGGATTTGTTTTTAGTGAATATTTAGGGATAATTTTCCCATATATGGTTCTATAAATCTCCCTCATGTATACATTTAAATTTTTACTTGATTTATTGACTATATAACAAAAGGAATACTTTATAAACTTAATATATTCTTCTCTCAATTAACAATCCTCATAAAACATTCCATCAATGGTCCCCTATTGAATCAAATTAAATGTATCACGAATAGGAACATGATAACGAACCAATTGTTACTTTACTAACTTAGATACATGAAACACCTAAAGTATTGTATTATACACAAATTGTATTTTAAGGTTTTATTATCATAAACCACCCCCAATGGGATCAAAACATGAGCCTATAGTGAATATGAGAGTGTCCCTCAATGCCCACCTCTTATAAGCCTTATGTTGGGGACTGGAACTAAGGGTATAAATCATGAAAATAGGAGACATTTCCCTCAAATAACCCAAAAATATATAAATAAATTATCGATCAACACCCAGAAAAACTAAATGATGATCTAAAATAATCTCACAATGAAATAATATGTCAAATAACCCAACCTCACCAAGTATAACATCCATTAATAATAACATAATATCAAATATTATTTCAAAAGGGTACCACACTACCACATTCTCATTGACTTGTTATTCTCACACACAATCATCGAACATCACGTGTTTAATCCGTATTATACTGATGTGGGTTGGGTCACAACCCTACAAAACCAATAATATCATGAAGTCTAACATCTCATGTTGGAATTCAAACATCCATTTAATAAAGTGTAAATTATACCCATATAACTATGTATTGTATCTTGAAATATTCAAGATGCAATCCCAAAACATTATTGCATACCCAACCCACTATACCAAAAATCTCTCCCAGTAAAAATGTTTAACTGAAAATTAATCCTTTATTATTTTATCATCCTCCAAGAAACCCTAACACCAAAAACATGAAATGTATGAATATGGTAAATATCATTTCATTATATTAGATACCTTTGTTAATACTCTCATCCTCAAGAATAAAAAACAAAACCATAAGTAAAACCTGCATAAAAAACTATCCAAGAACTCCTTATGAGATGACTCTCAAATTAGATGGCTCTATAATGAAATCATAACAGTAATAAAATAAAAAATTCAATTTAAATAATACAGGTTCAAACATCACACTAACAAATTAATTTAATATTCAAACATATTAGGATATTAACCAGGAATCTATGATTCTCTTTATCATTTACTATATTCTAAGTTACCATGCCTCCAAAAAATAAACTAAATTGATAAATTCTCATATAGAACATTTTTTGGATTACCTTAATCCTCAACTAACCACTAAATGAATTTCATTCCTTAAAAAACATCCAAATCCCCTAAATCAAACACATGATTTTCATTTTGAATATATCAATGAATCTGTGGCATAGGTAAGATGGAAAGGATATGATTTATCTATGGGTGAAATGATAACTGATATAACACATCAAAAACACATTAGAATTCCATAAAGGTATCCCCTTAATAGAATTTATACTCCCAAAAATTTACCAATGCTTCCCCCAACAAGAATATATCCTTAATAACACATGATCACCAACCTCAATCTCTAATATCCACCATATCTGATCAGTCAAAGACTTCTTACTGTCATATGCTACTCTCATCCTCTACTAAATAATCTAAATATTATATATACTACTCTACACTATATCCATGCTAATATCTTCTAACTCCCAAAACTAGGTCCAACATAATAGAGAATGATATCGTCTCCCATACAATCTTTTAAATGAATCAATACCAATGGGATAATGGATGATATTGTTATTATAAAATTCATCCAAGGGAGTGTTCCACATCCACAATCCACTAAAATATAGAACAGAAGCCAGAAATATATCCTCCAGTGATTGGATGATCTAATTGGTATGAATAACCATTTAGGGGTGGAATGAAAAACTATAGAGTGGCCATGACTTGAAATAATGATTTAATCCGTGATATAATTTCTTGGTAAAATATGGATCCCAATAAATGATGATCCTCAATACCCTATGAATATGAACAACCATATCGATGTATCACCTCACTAGAACATATAAATCTACTAACTCCCTGATTACAATGAAGTGAGTTGACTTCATTAACTAATCTGTGACGACCAAAATATCATCACATATTCCATAGATCAAGGTAAAAAGGTCATGAAATCCAATAATATGTCCACCAATTACCATTAAAGTATTTCCGACATTATCAAATAACCACCTAGATAATGATGATCTACATTGACCAAATAGACCACTTGGAATTTGACACAAACTCTTCTATTAAAAACATTATCCAAGACCATAAAAATTGACACCAAAAATCATGATTCGACTTTGATACAACTGGATACTCTACCAATACTATGAAATGAATCTCATAAAGAATCTCCTCAAGCATCATCGAGGAAAAAACTCCCTTAAAAACATCATTTATTGGTCATCCTCTAACCATCACTATGGATAATGAACATGGTATCACATCACATGTACCTCTGAGTCACCCACTGAGACTCTTCTACCCACTCCAACAATGATGGATACACTATCATATTTAATTATAATCTTCTACCACTGGAGTCCTTTACATAAATATGTTTCATCAATAGCACCTTCTTGGCACTCAAAGATTCATCATACACTGAAAATAAATCTCCCTATGACTTTCCTCTAAACTAATCAACAAATAAATTCATCTTCCATGGGCAGGAAGATATCTCAATGTTAGGGTCCTGGATAACTTTTATCCAAATATATTTTCAAATATTGAGATCCCAATAAGAGAAAATAAAAAAAAATCTCTTCCAACTTGTAATTAATAAAAGAAACCATTAATGAGGTAATTTATTAAAAAAAATTATAAAAAACAACAACCACTTGTTGGTGAAATAGTTAAACTTTTGGGGGTATTATTTAATGGATCAATATGATATAATTATTAACTAATGTATTAAGATATACAGAAATCAATGACGGAATGAATTACAACATTCCTCAAAAATTTCCACCTCTTATAGAAACATAATCATGGGAGTGTAGATCAACCACTAATTCAGGTAGCCAAAAATTTCTTAGAAGTAATAAATTTAATAAAAATCTCGTCCCTTCCATGTAATGGTTTTTAATAGAGATACAATATAAAAGAAATTTTATAAGAGAAATTTATAATATTATCCGAGTCCAAGGAGGCTATGAACCTTATAATCATTATTGTATGATTCCCAAGAAAAAAGCCTTAATCGTTGATGGATTCACTACCACTCCCATATGAGACACTACATGTATATGTATATGCACCTATTGAATCAGAATAAATTATGTATACATATTATTATAATTTTGAAGGTGTAAATGGATACGTAAAAAATATATAAGTTGGTTAGAATTTTCCTTATCTGACCATAAGTATAAAATACTATTATTGATGAACCTAGAAACACACTAAATATAATTCTAAGGTGATAAATTAAAAATACTCATGGAACACATTAAGGAATTTGTTCATGACTATAGGATATCCCAATGTATATACCTATACTTAATCCAATAATTAGACAAAAATATGAGGAAATAACATATCCAATAATTTATGACCTATATGGTTATCTGACCCACCATTAAATAAAACACGTTAGCCCTCATCATTATATAACATTACTATCCTCATAAAGTAATCAATAATCACATTATCACGGTACAACTAGTCTATGTTGAGAAAGTATTAATTTGGTGGTATCTAAAGTATAAATAATCATCATATGACTTATATAACCTCAATATTAGCTGATAAACCCACCACATGTCATGCATGCTCATCTTTTCTCGAACTAGAATATCTAAAATCTAGGGAACCAAAAGCCTCTCCACTATCAGTACCAGGGATTCAACCAAGGATGGTGAAATAATTAATTGTTATAATCTAGAAGAAACAAGTCATAAATAAGGGAAGGTAATAAATAGATCATAGATTTAACAAATTATAGTCTCTATGGAACCTGAATATCTTTATGATTCTGTATTCCACATCTAGTTCCACTACCTCACAATTGATGATGACCACACTCTGTTTTTTGATGAAGACCACAAATGACACACTCTATATTTTATCCTTGAGGGTAGGGGACATCATGGGGTCAGCATCTACCAACATTATATTATCTTGGTAGAACATTATTCTTCTATCTATATGGATGGTATGAAATTTTACATAACTACTGAAAATAGGGATGATAAATAACATGACCACGTGTTCCATACTACGCACTAATAATATTCAAAAACTACAATCTCAAATCTCCACAACCTCCATTGGGAACGAATGGGTATGTTGTGATAAAAGGAAGAATTTGTAAATAACTATTTATAATGAAATTTGGGAAAGAAAAATATTTATGTTAAATCCTAACTGGTTTAAACCTCACTTACCCTAAAATATACGACCCACTAGAAAGATCACTTCTAATCAAGATATTATAATGGACCCCCCCCCCCCTCAAGAAATCCCAAGTTGTGTGTGCATCCTATTGATGAACTCATCCTTCTTTATAACCTCCATATATGTACGTAGCATAAATGGGATGACTAGACACCAAATAATGGAAAATAATGGGATACATTTCCATTCCCAATAATTGATCCCTAGAATTCCCATCAGAAAAAAGATCAAGGGAATAGAATAATAAGTGATTAAACATTTTCCTAAGTCCTCGCATAATTTATCTCCCTTATTGAAGTGATATTATCTCCTTTATCTTCACCACTCTCTTTATTGATGATATAAACTCTGTATGAAACTAATACTTAAAATCATCCAAGGAAAATATTTCTCCTTTATTACCCCTAAGATACAATATCCACCACTACTACAATGTTCCATTTATACAACTTATAGATAGTAGTACCTGACTGATCAAAAATGCATGAATCAATCTTAATAAACTCTCAAACCTCTCTAACATTCATATTGTGTCCAAATTAGAGACACTCCATTCATTATTTTATAATCTCTGATGGTATAACTCACACAACATCTTCTTCTAAGACTTCTCCCCCTCAACCAGATCTATCCACCATTGGTCGATAATTTCATCCTACTGAACCTAACGAACCTAGACCACTCACAAATGAAATTCAAAAGGTATCTCTATAAATATATGTAAAATATCCAAATCTCTATAGAGTTAAATTTTATTAATAAAATTAATCAAATTTGACTCATTTAATTTTCAAACAATCTCCCCCAATTCAAAAAGAATATCAATCAAGAATGATGCATGCACCTTTCATAGGAATCTACTATTAATGAGTCGCTATTTCACATGATCAATTGGTAAGATTACGGTCCCTATTTCAAATAAAAGGGGGATATAAAATCTCCTTCCTGAGTAGTCTCCCTAGAATCCCTCTTACAATAAGAACAATAGGAACCATTGACCTAAAAACGGATGAAATCCAAATAAATTCATAACATTAGTCTCTACCCTAAATCATAACCAGGAGATTTGATAACACGATATCATGACCCACCCTCATTGGGAACCCCTAAAAGGATTATAGTAGAGATGTTATTATCCCCGAAATCCTACATCCAATAATACCTGGTTTAGAAACCAACACTTGGGTATGAAACATGAAGTTATGAGGCATTACCATCATATATTAAATTAATACAAAAATAAACCATTAGTAAAAACAATTATAAAAATAGACCAAGATCCAAAAAAATTCAATAATTTATGAATATGACAGGAAAATACGACCCTCTAAATAAAATACCATGTAAAATTTCAAAGAAGAAACTCCTCAGCCAATCCCAAGAAAGAAGCTATTATGATCTAGATCAGTAACCAAAGTAAATATAGAAACATGAAAATAATTCATATATATATATAGGGGTGTGAATTGCATGTATTCTTAGTATGATCATACTCGAGACCACTCGTGAAAATATTGGATATGCGTACCAATGACTTAGTGAACATACATCATAACCAATAATCACATAATGGGTCAACTATCATCCAACCATAAAATGCCTCACACACTAAGTATTGTATTCAAGAATAAAAATATGGACTGAAAGAATGTGACAAAAGGGTACCATGCAACCACTACCCCTCTAGTTTTTCACTCTTATTCCCCAAATATAAATTTCATGTGCTCAATCCCTCATATATTGATGAGGGTAAAATCATAAACCTAGACACCCAAACCTCCTAGAAGATCAAAAATATCATCTGCAAACCAATCCCTCACTACCATAACCACATCACCACCACATATTAAATATATACATCAACACTACCCATCACAAATTCATTACATAACCATCTTAGTAGGGTATCAAGAACATGAAGGACATCAATGTCATTCAATCCTCTTACCATGTTTGAGCCCCTCAAAAAACATCACCACATACACATAACAATCCAATTATTAGAAACCTTGAAGGGAGAGTGGGGAAGAGGTAGAAGTCATCCATATATTCCCTCAAAAAATTGGTTGATAGGGAAAACACTCACAAAATAAAACATTTGGGAATCAGTAAGGTTGTTAGACATGGGTGGGGTTCATAATGAAATAAATAGAAATAGAACAAACACACACACACACACACACACACACACACACACACATATATATATATATATTCTATCCTAGAGGGTTCAATTAATTCACTATCATCATAGTCAACAACTGCCACCACAATACCATCATCACACACTACCTCCACTTCCAACTATAACACTATAAACTAGCACACACCCCTACAAAAATTAGCTATAATATTCAATAAAAAATCTCAGATAATTATATAATAATTTTGTTTCTTGATTATCAATTAAAATCAATATTATATTCATTATGTCATTAAATTCCATATTTAATGAAAACCCATTTAAACCAATACCCAAACTAATTCTATCTATTACCCTTTTCCTTAACCACATTTTATCTCGTAAATAGAAATGAATTAATTCAATTCAACCAAACCAATTTTTTATTTCATGATTACAAGATATTAATTTCAATTAAAACTAGGTAGCTGCAAAACAAAACTGCAATAATTAGCCATTCACATTTCCCATGATAATCTAAAAATCCTCTCTTTCTAACTAATGTAAGACAATTGTACCCCTATGGAAAAAACCACATGAACATACCATATGACATCAACCATCCACTACAAAACCAGCCCACAATGAATCCCATAAAGACAATATATAGACTCACTACCCCAATCAACCCCAACAGGGAAACAATCATACACCATCAACCATGACTACTCATTCTAACAAAATAAATCCCCACTAACTAACATATCCCATCTCAAAACAGCAAAACATGCCCATAAATTTTCACACAACCACAACAGACACATAATGTTCAATTTCAATAACAATCACTAGCACATACAAAATATTTTTTAAGATACATCATTTTCATATCAAATTTCCTTGTAACCACTTCAATTTCCATCGTTAGGTTATTAACATTTTATAAAATATGTTTCTAGTAGGAAAATAATTTTATCTACACACAAGGACCAACAATAACAATTATTTTAAACAAAAACAAGGAACATACATCAATCTAAATATAAATAACATGAAAATAAGTAAGCCCATGTAATTGTCTCCAATGGATTTATGTTATTTAGTATAGTTCAAAATATTTTCTTACCCAGTCTATTGAATCCTCTCAATGAAAAAAATACTTCTATATCCACATTATTCACATAAATAAAGAGATTTATTGAATCTCCTACCACAACCATATGTTACACTCACTGTGAATGAACAAGATGTGGAAGTTATGAATGAAATATAAATCCCACCTAAGGAAACCCAAAATCAACCAAGATCCTTGAAATTATTTATCAAAATCACATCCCAACATCCCAATGTTTTAACTAGCACTACCACCATAGATCCTAATGGAATGAGTTGGAATAATTATAAGTAGAAGAGAGAGATAACTCATATTAAATCCATAACTATTGATCATTGAGGAAAAGGATTAATTAAAAAAAATAAGAGATAAAATATCTCCCAAAAAATCTCATGAATCACTCAAGCATTGAGGGATATAAAGGGTGTTGAATAAAAGTTTCAGGGGTACTATATTTTCTTCCCATAATGAAAAAATAAAATTCCATGGTGTAAGAGTCATGGAAAACCCTTAATAGATTTGATTTATATTAATTTTGGAAATTATGTCATGGTCAAAGATAAGATCTAATAAAACAATAGGAAACCAAGATGAAATAATCATCCCTATGACACAAACTCCATGTTAGTTTTTCAACCTGGGTAGTTTTTAAATATTTAATTTTTGATAAATTATATTTTGGTTGTTTTTTAATTGTTTTTCCTCAAATTTATTTTATATTTAATCATATTTCATTAAATGTTTATTTAATATAATTATTAAATAATAAATATATAATATATAGTTAATGTTTTAAATTACTGTTATATATCATGATGAATCATACTTGTTACCATTTGAATAAATATTTTCTACTTTTATACATCCTTTAGAATTATTGAGTTACCTTCATGGGAGTTTTTTTTACCTTGATGTGGATATCAAATTTACAATTTACCTTTATAAATAATGCATCATACCCCAATGAAACAATTAATTTTGTGTATTAACTTTATGTAAGAATGTAATATAACTTTATATATAGTTTAAATATTTCCTGTCTCATTTATGTAGTTAGAATGTTCACTGTAATACCTTTACATTACTTGTATATTGTAATTTATCATGGTTAAGCATGGCATCTTACCTTTAAATACAGAACAACATATTATTATTACCTTTATGTATATTATTCTATTACCGTTATAAATCATATTATTTTTGGTGTTAACTTCACACAATATGAAAAATCAATCAATTAACATTATAACACATATGCATATTGATGGATACCTTTACACAACAATGTTTTGAATTTATAGATTTACATAGAGTGAAGAATTCAATGTGCCTCATACAGATTATATGGTTCACTCAACATGAAGTACACTACAACATAATCTTTATATACATATCATTAACACTAATAAAATAAATTTTAATCTATTTATTTGACTATTGAAGCCCATAGTTGTGTACCAAGATCTTTTTTGTCAGGTATTTTAGGAGTGTGAATCCTGTGAAAAAGAATACTAATATACATAGTTTAAAGGGCATGAAAATGGAATTGATGATGAAAAAGTCATGGTATTGGGATTTACACTATAAGGGAACAAATCTTGGACCATATTTTATTCAATTTATTTAGATATATTATTATATGTTTTTGGATATTTTCGTTGCCAAAAAATTGTCCAACCAAGAACACCAACAATCCAGATCACCATGGAACATGTGATAGTCACCTAAACTATTCTCAGGGGAGTACTAGAAGCTTGATGAGTGAAAAGGTTTGATTGATAAAAGAACTCATGGTTATTATGCAGGGCATATAAATGTGGTGTATATGCATGTCGCGCAAAATGGTCAAGCAAGACCAATGAGGTAATGGGTGCATATATTGTAGACGTCGAACCCACTGTGGGCTCAATGGAATGATTCCACAAAATTGTTTATTAAGTGTGAAAATTCATCTATAATATTAAATTTGGGATGATACATATGGTGTTTACATTCTTCCTCCATAAAAACTAAACATACATATCAATATCCAACCAATAAAATCTTTCATAGCCATATGATCACCTCATGTGACCATCTACAACCTTCACCCATGGGCTCTATGAAGCCATGCTACTGGTTTGAGTCTGAGACACCCTACATAAACACTATCATTGAATGTCCTTAATGAAATCTATTAGTGATTATCAATCTATGCTACCAAGGAGCACTCGAACATATAAATTCATGCATGAAACCTTTCATGTATGGTCCTGCTTAGAGGAATGGTGGATTTATCATATGATGTTCTTTGATCACATTAGTGATCAAGAATCACATGATATAATATCCACTAGACCACCATGGATTCAATCTACCTCTTTCATGCAATTTTTTTTATCAAATATCAGAAACCACCAACTGATTAGCCCTTGCATGGGGCTATTGGGTGAAGTTTTATGGATCATTTGAGACATATTTCATAGATTATTCATGTGAATGGTCAATGGATCACATGATAAAAATGGTGATCATTTGAGACACAATGATATCATTTCATTTTCATAAAAAATAAATTATCTAAATAACTCTCCACCTTTTAATTATTTTATGAATACACCTAAGATAGTTTTTAAATATCTCACTATAAAAGAATGATGATCTTGTAGAGCTGAACTAAGATAACATAGATTCTATAAGAAATAGCATATGAAACTTCATTAAAACTATATTCCTTATAAATTTTTTTTTCTTGAAGCCTTTGAAATTTTACCATAATTTTTTCAAGGAAATATCGAGTGACATAAACTAATACCCTAATGTAATAATGTGAAATCATTATTGGTTGTCTTATACCTCATCTCATGAATGATGGGAATTTTTTACCCATCATTTACTTTCATATATGAAATTTTTTAAGAACAATTAATATGCACAAAACTAATCATGTGTTCATTAGAAGTATAAAGGAACACATGATCCATTGTGGATGATCACACAAATGATACTGAAATCATATAAATTATATTGAAAAATAATGTATGTATCCTTTTTAAAAGGGTTCGAAATCCTATTTTTTTTTATTTTATCACATAAATCAATCAAAAAAATAAACCAATATCATTTAAACTCTTCATTAGACCACATGATGATGGTCATATGAAACTTTACACTACCCCATGTCAGTGAATGAGGTTCCTTAACCATATATAGAGGCACCATACACAGCCAACCACATCCCATAAAAACCCCTGATCACCATAAAAACATAAAAAAGTGTAGGATAATTGGGATAAAAAGAGATGTGTATGAGAGGGGAATAGGATGAGAGTCAGTTATTGCCTTAAAATAATATCTCCTGGTAATCATGGGACTATCATCGCAAGAACCCATCATGTGATTCAATTATGAGATTCCATCTAGATAATTCATCCCGTGGTCACCTTTAGATCATGTGATCTCATAACGAAATTAAAATCATGTGAACCTTGTGATTATGAGATGGATACATGTGGCTTTTTCATGCACCTCCTTGTCATGCTCCACTGACATGAAGTGCCCTTGTCGGTCATGGACCATACAATGTAAACACTTGTCTAAATGTACTCCATTTTCATGTAAATACTAGGATGTGTTGTCTTGACATAATATATTTTCAATTCACTCTTCCTACCATGAATTTTCTTTCCATGTGGGCATAATCATGGTACCCTTGGACATTCTACTCCAACCCTCAGACGTGTGACCTTTGTCATTTAAGTGATCATGGATGTGCTTGAAAGACACCATTGTGTGATTCTCATAAGATCAGGCCATCACATGAATCCTCATTGGTCTTGTGAAGACCTCATGTGGCCTAAGACAGCTAATTATTTAGTGATAAATAGTAAATAGATATTTCATACTTGATCATGTGACATTCCCTTGATATGTCATCCTTCATCATATGAAAGGCCCCAGACAAGTCCTCTTTGTCATTGGGAAGGCCCTGGGCTCATCATTATTTATCAAGATAACAAACCTGGACATTTCATCCTTCAATATAATTAATAACCACGATACATGTCAAACATTTAATGAATACACTTATTATGTGTCAGGAAAATACCATATACCTTTCAAGAAGACAATAGGGACATATAAGGAAGACACTACAGATATATCAGGTAGACACCTAGGACATGTCAGACAGGAATCCATGGAGATGTCAACCTTTTATGGTAGACAATATTGGACATACACTATTTAAACCCTTAGACAGTAAACTTCGTTTAATTACACCATTTCCAAGGTGTGTTCCCCTAGTGTTTTATGGTTTCACACACATGTGAACCTATTCGCGTCACGCTCTCAAACGAGACTGTGTTCTATACACAACATATTCGATGGAACATTAATTTGCATCATCTACCTTCATATTTCAATGGATAATTAATTAATATGTAACATGTGCAAGAATCATGGAATAAGTCCTCAAATTTCATAAACCTTGTGGATAATATTTTTTCTCCGACTGCAATAACCAATTCCAACCCATCAATGGGTGAGGAATTAACATAACTATGAGGAATATAATTCCATTTATAGACATCATATGTAGAACTACTTCTTATGTCCGGAGATCAAAACCATATTCTCCGTGATAGTGGTAATAATACCTCTCTAATGGTAAAATTAATTTTTAATCACAATATAAATATTATCTCATGTGATGTGTCTAATATTTTTCTATATTCTATATCTTACATTGAGAATGAACCACAATGTCTTAGATATTATTGATGATTGTACTAATATAATTTTTAGGATTCCCCAAGTGTGGTCCTTTAATTAGGATTCAATAGTAATTACATCCCATTATCACTCAAATGGGCATACATTCAATAATGAAATTTTGGGAATCCATACATGCATAAGTGAAACACAAGGCCTCCATTTTTGAGTATTTTAAGATGAATATGCACATAACATGAACTACATAAGCTCTGATTAATGTATTAATAGGATACATAAGATTCCTCCTCAAGTATTAATCCCTATATCTATGTCCCTATTGCACGATGTTACACTACAAGGTATATTCCTCTCATACGCCCTTAAACAATTTAAAATGAGCTATGTGGGTTTTGATTCATGTCATTAAAGGATACATAGGATTCCTCAATGAGGTTTAATCCCATCGTTAAGACACCAAACCCTTCCCTAGATAGAGATAAACTACGTAGTTCTCAAACATGACTATAATCTAAAGCATCCTAAATTAAGAAAATAATTGTAGAGAAACAGTCAGATAAATAGTTGTTTTTATTAATAGGTAGTATTAATCAATTCATTTGGATAAGGGTAACCAATAATGTATTATGTATTTGGAAGGATTTCAAAAACATATTTGAAATCTATAAGATAAACTCGGAATAAGAAATAATTTTCCCCAAATGGTGGGATGATTTTGATCTCCCATCCTCTCAACTAATGTGAGTTATTAAGAATAAATGGAGTAGAAACCCAAACTGTACATCTTCCATTAGAATGAAGGAACATGTCTTTTTAGGGGTGTGGAACCATTGATAGTTTCAATTTGAGAAAAAATGGTAAAATAGAGGAAAATGATTTTGTAACTACAACCAATAACCCGGAACCAGGAGTTGGGGGAGACCACACACATTTTCCAGGAAACCAAATTTTAAACCCAACATGATTGATGGTGAAATCATACGTGAACTCCCCATAATAATCCATCATCCCTTGTCTTATAAAGGGGGAAATGGTGAACCCCTAATGAAATCATGTAATGATAGAATAACATAATCATTATAGGTGTTGGGAATCTTATCCCATACACTCAGGGAACCATACCATTCCAATGGAAAGAAAATGGTAAACCCAACATGATATGCTTTTATTATGTCAACCTTTTCATAGGTTAAAAAGGATACACTACCCAGTTCCTATTGAGAAATTTTGTTCCACATTTTTTGGCCAAAAAAATTGTGAACCTGATAGGAATTATTTTTACTATGATAAACCATTCATAAAATAATGCCATAATATTTTTTCCTTTAATGATCAATTTAATTGATCAACCATGTAATTATATATATGAGGTTACAATAATAAGGTTATTTGTTTCTAATTTATTACTTTTGAGGCTAATTACAATCCAAATTGAATCATCAAATGTGCCTACGAATTCCAAGACCATTGGAAAATATGGTAATACCTACAAAACACCTCAACAAAATTTAAACAACCTACTGACATGCCAATCAGGTGAACTATCCCCCATGGACTCTTGGGACCTAACTCACTAACATATGATTTGACCATCATAACATATATAGTTCCCATTGGTGAATGTCCTTATATAATATTACCACATCAACAGGTCCATCTTGAATTTGGAAGCAGCTCATAAAATCTTTTATAGAATGAATACAAACTATCTTACTTTACCATGATGGGTCTTAGGATATGATATGACCCCGATTGTCACATTAAAATGATTTTAGATCTTATCCTTAGATAATAAAAAATCATACCATCCCTACCCCAAGGTGGTGGATGATGAAAATCATTACATAAACTCAACCACTCAAGAGCTACCTTGTTTGGATCCTATCCATTCTAGTTATCATTATTAACATAATCCTATAATTTATCTAGTAGAAATAAAGGATGTTTTGAAAACCTAAAACATAAAAATGAAATAATGTATCAAAAAAATACAACTCTTTATAATGGTTATATCTTTGTCACAAAAAATCTTGTTGAGGCCGTCCAGTGTATCATAATAGTGGCCTAGAATCAATCCTAGATCTTCACTAGCTGGGAGCCTCTTACATTTTTGTAGGTATCCTTGGTGATTGTGGAATCCCAGGGAGAACCCATACTATAGGACTGTAGGTATTTTTTTCATTTATGACCCTAATATAATCTTCATTAATGAAATTAACCAAAAAAATTGTACAATGAGTTCCAACCCACCAAACATTATAGCGGTCATTGTCCAACTATAGTACATTTTCGGAAATGAACCATCAAACAAGATAATCCATGTAACACTAGAACAATTACATCTATAACAATATAATAAAAAAAATATGTAAGGTATTCTATTGTAATCTAGGTGATAACACTCCTAAAGTGTATAATCATACCCTTCATCTTTTATCGGGGTCACAAAATGATGGCCCACCTTCTACCTCTAGCGTAGTAAATAAAGCACTCAACCTTATCATTCAGGCCTTTATATAAAGTTTTATCAACCAAATTGGGGTGTTAATGTTAACTTTAAATGGATCATATATCCATTTGAAATAATATATTCATTATTTGGGGTCAACATTGAGTCACTCATCATTATCCACTCACCCTTGAGTTGATAGTGGAGAAGGCAAATTCATTACTTTTTCTAGTAATCCCTGTAAGGATGATAGGGAAAAATATGTGGAATAATTGATCTCCCACATCAAACAAGAGAATGAGTATCAGTGGGAAATAATTTTTTCAAATTCTCATGGGATCCCTTCATCAGAATAACACATCATCATCTTCCAACATATGTTCAAGTTGTAGTGAAGTTTTGTTAGTCCATGGGAGTAGAGAATTTTTATATTTTTGGTCTCGTTATTGAGAGAAACAAAAAAATCATTCTACCTCAGTCCTATTCCTTAGGGATTGGGGGATTTTCATATTTCCCATCCCCTCATTGAGGGTACTATATTAAACATCCAACCTCAGAAATTTTCACAAATCCATTGGGATAACCAGGTTCCTTTAATCAATGGGAAGTGTTGGCATCATCTAAGGGCCCCAATGCTTCAACACCTATCCCTAAAGCAATAAAGATCACATATCTCTACCATATACTCAAAACTCATAAATTTTCTAATTCCCACAATGCAATAGGTAGTATGCATGAGATGTATTGTGGTCACCCATCTCATGATGAAAGAAAATGAAGGGTATATTACTTCCAGAAAACATGTCCCTAGGTACTTTGAATATGTGATGGAGAATGATTTGATAGAATTATTGATAATTGAGAATCCAAATGAGGAGGGGTTTATAGCCCATGAAAATCATTTTTCCTACCAACAATGTCTCAATAATACAATAAAGAATTTATTTAACGTTAAGGATTGGATTTTGAAGAATATAAATGATGGGATATTAGAACACCCGACAAATGAATCCCCACTCCATTTTTGAGAGATGTATGAATAGGGAACCAATGTTTTCTAACATAACATGTGCCACGTATATTTTATGTATATGAGGTCATGTATTAGAATGATATGAAACAAATTCTATTTTTTTCATTCAAATCATTTCCCACATTAATTTTACATTATCAAGCAGAATGATTTGATATAAATTCCATCAATGAGAAGGCTAAGTGTGATAGAGTTCGTCTGCCTTGACAATTACTACCCCCTACCACCAACCTCTTGGTCATATAATAGAGATTTGATTTCTCTTTAAATATATAAATGATAAGTAGGTAAATAAATGATTACAATAGTAAGGGGATTCTGAAACTCATGAAATATGCATAGGCATCATCCACGATCTGTCAAAAAAAAACCTTCCTTATAGGTTATGACATAATATGTCTTCTTCTCATGATGTTATACTGAACAATACATCTCATTCACATTATGTTAAACTAATCAAGACATTCTTGTCACATGATATTATAATGTAAAAAAAATTCCTAGTCACTGAATGTTAAATTTCATGACATCATCTTTGTCTAACAACAACAAATTTTATGAAAACGTCCTTACCACATGATGTGAATCCGCAAGAAACACATCTCAGTCATAGGATGGTAAACTACATAAAATATCAATGTATAGAATATATCATTAAAATTAGGTCATTTATTTTCAATAGTATAAATAATATAGTACAATACTGATCTAAGAAATATAATAAAATAACTAATACCCCTCAGTCACATGCTGAAGTAATTACCTGATAGGTTACCTCCCAAAAAAATTATATTGGGATATCAAGGAAACCATTTAAAAAAAGATATGGACCTAAGGGAGTTGGATCATTTCCATAACATCTCAAACAAATTTACTATCATAGCTGAAAAAATATCATGGGGTAGGAACAGATCTATGCCACTATTCATAAACCCATTAACATATTTCATTGGAACTAAGGGGTTAGGTGTTTGAATACTACCCAAATTAAATCACATATGTCTAAAATCATATCCTAGAAACTAAGAGCATACTGGAATATATTCATGTACAAACCCAATTGATGTTCACATACTTTGTCACAGTGATAGAGGACCTGCTACAATATATTTTTATTATAATACCGACATAGGAAGGAATTTATATCATAATAGAAAAATTATCTCACCAACATGGTCATCATGAACTAGTAGCTACTTCTGAGAATGTGAACATTATTTCTCTCATCTGTGAGGATTACCATCATATTCTGATAAAGGTAATGGCACTTGAATGGGATCACAATTCCATTCCAACTGAGGATCACCAACTCAGGTTGGAACATAACTCAAGGGTGGGGTTCATTCTTGTTAAATAAATACATCAAAGAACTCTAAAGGAATATGATAGTGCTCATAACCCCACTGTAATTGAGTTCTATTGGCATAGTATGGAGATTGCATTAGTTCAATCCCACTCCTCTTATGATGAATCTACTGAAAATATTCATGTAGATTATTAGATTAGGATCAGGTCCCTACTCTTACAGATGAATGACTACTTAATAATCATTCATATATTATACAGTAGGAGTCTTATTACCCTGATCCATTTCTGGATGACTTTCGGAATATTCTAAATTGGAATCCATATATGAACCAGTCACATAACCCTATTCATCCACGATTTACCTATATATTCTAAAAACTACCCACAAGAAGGCCCATATTCTTGTTGATGACATATAATGTCAAAAGTATACTCTTGCATCTTCTCATTAGTATGAGTATATCCCCACTGCACAAGATACTTATCAATATTTTATGGAAACTGTCATGTAGTTGGATAATACCCCATATCATCCCCAAAAGGTGAGCTGACATATTCATTCAATGAAATAGAATGGTAGTCATATTCATGAACTACATAATAATAGTTTCCTTTATTTTTTGTGACGAATATAATTAATATTTCAAGTGTTTATCTACTCTTCAACTAAATAATAAGGCAATCACTACATCTATATTCATATCATGGTTGTGTAGTGATGGATCAATGGAACATTACTCTTAATGACCTCCATGGAAAACCATTCCACGATAATATATCTCTCTAATTAAAAAAATCATCCCCTTTCATAGGAACCATCATAAATATAGAATCCCAATGATCAGAAACCTCTATATAGAGAGGTTCTCGAAACACTAGGGTCAACCATATATACTTCCACATAAACATTTAGCATCACTTCACCATATCCAGAAAGAAGCAGAAGGATCAACCTATGCAGTCTAACTAGGTGGAGGAAAATAAATCTATT
This sequence comes from Viscum album, assembly GCA_963277665.1. Lineage (NCBI taxonomy): Eukaryota > Viridiplantae > Streptophyta > Magnoliopsida > Santalales > Viscaceae > Viscum > Viscum album. Next base: position 482,154,400 of record OY728141.1, read on the forward strand.
GAATTGGAGGCTGACATGCATATGTGGATAGAGTTAGTAGGAAAAAACCCCAAACCATATTTGGACCATTTCTACATATGACTAGGAGATGCCATATGATCTAGTGAAAGAGTATATTCCTTACCTAGGATATAATATGGGTATTTCTTATAAAATATTGAAGAATATAAACCTACCATATCTAGAATATGAGGGTCACCTACAAAAAATAAATAAATTACATTTATTTCTAGACAAGGACACATTTTCTAAGGCCTCAGACCCGTGATCAGAAGACCAAAACAATCACCTGTGGCATGTCTGTGTCTGCATCATAAAAAATTTCCATTGAAATCATGGAAAACCGTAATCCTATGTTCGTATCTGAGGTTGAAGAATTTATGGATTATTATACCTTACCCTCTCCCCAAGTTAGTTAATCTCACTGAATACAGCATCTTGCATTATCGAAACTATAGGAGAAATCATGGGATCATATTTCCTGAACTTTCCATAAAAAAGTTTCAACTTCAATTATACCTTCATGTATAATATGTATTGGCTCTCCAAACCCCAATGATACTTCAAAATAAATCCCCAAAATGGGAACCCAAGTGGGAAGATCTTTATTTCATACATAAGGTCTATTCTAATGGAGCTCAGTCGTTGGACACAATTTATGGAAAACACATTACACCTACTAAAATGAAAGGTTTATATATATATATTTTTTATAGAAACCATCAATATTTGTATTTCATGTTATCAATATGTTAAACTAAATGGAATCACATGTTCTGTATGAAATAATATAAACTACACACCATCTCAAATGTTGGTGGATATACATTAATCTAAATATCATGTTTTTTTCTTACCACGTGATATTAAACTGTATGGATGACATCCTTATCGCGGGACATTAAACTACATGGAAGAAATCATTACCATATGAAATAAAATTGTACAGAATATGTACTTACCGCATCATGTTAAATTGCATAGAGAATGTCACTTCCCAGATGGTTCACTGTATAGAAACTAAATCTATGTGAAAATAATAATATTCTCACATCCCTATGCATGAGTCAGATATTCATAAAGAAGTTTGGAATTCAATATTATGTGTGGATTGATTACTAATATCATAGGATACTTAGTGATGTCTATTTCTCAAATCATAGGTCCATACATGGTATAAATGGATTAAAATCCCACTCTCTGCATATGGCTCAGAATTGCATATGGGTTTTCCATTATATAACTACTTGTTTCGTGATTCCTATTACTATAAGATATTAATTGATACCCATATCCAAAATCATGGGATATGACATAATATAAAAGGAAAAAATTACCCCTTCAATTTATGGTTCCGACATGTGTAAGGAATTTTCCTTTCAATAATTACATGTTAATTAATTCAAATTACTCTATGATATATTTTGAAACACATATTATAAATCCTAGGTCTATCTTCAATTTAAATTTAAATAATTCCCCTTATATATATGGTTTAGATCTGTGTGGAGATTTTTCCATTCATGAAATATGTGTGGCTTGATTCCTACTATCGTAGGATACATAGAAAACCAGAGATCCCAAATCCTAGGACCAGCCTTAATATAAAATGAACCCACCCTATGTATGGTTCATACCTATGTAGAGAGTTTTTTGGTCAAGAACTATGTCTTGATTGATTACTAATACTATAGGATAACAATTCACCCATCCTTGCATATGAGATTGACCTATACAGGGAACTAGTAGTGAACTATATGTGGCTTTATTCCAGCTACTGTATGATGTGTAGTGATGCATGGATCCTCTATTCTAGGCCCTCTTATGAGTTATCATCACACCTAATCAAGTATTTCATTGAGATTAATATTTTTGTAATGGCCATAGTAAACACTAAATTATGAACACCCCCATATATTCATTTTCGTGTACTCTAACACAGTTTAATCAACTGCAGTGTTATCTATTGACTCTCACACCGATCATGGATCATATGAGATTAGATAACCTAGAAAGTCAATCAGGACGGCAGAATCAAGACATGTCTTGGAAAGGATATTATGTACTAGTCACATTACATTAAACACCATGATCACATACTACTCACAAGACAGTAAACAACATTCCCACATCCTAGTTTCATGACATTAAAAAGAACAATTAGAGGACTTCATTAAAAATAGATTACCCCTGATGACAATGTATTCTTGAACTTCATGTCTCATACCTTCAACCCAAAAATGTGTTCAATACATGAAGGCATATAACTTAGGTTTCTTGAAAACATATTGAATTTTAGGTTCTCCCTGAACCAAAGTAATATGCTCAATATTTGAGTTGGTAAAAACAAATTATTCAAGATTATTTCCTTATCCATGAACCCCATGGACCTTGGGATCCCTTTCATTTAGTTATCCCTTATAGAAAACTAGTTATAAGGACTGGATAATTCAATTTTACCCCACTAGGATTTTCTGGTTAATGAAAAAATTCCAAAGATATTGTTCCTATATGATGTTTAGTCCTAGAGGATAGACACCCCTTAACACCATGAGTTATTGTACAGACTGGATTCTAACTAGTTATTATACTGACTAGTTTTTATCAATGGATGACATGTACCAACTAGTTTCCACATCTATTTCACTCATTTATTCATGGGTTTTGATTTTCACACCCCATAACAAAACTATTCAAGTAGATTATCATACCTTCAATGTTATTCATCTATTCATCATAAAAATTTAATATAATTTTATGTAATTTCAATGTTGTACCATTTCATTTCGAGGTATGTATCCCCCATGAAGACTTATCATACATATGCTTCAAAATACATTTGTATTCCCCCTTTTCAAACTTCATTCCACAGACACACACACACAAACACACAAATATATATATATATATATCATACATTTTCTCTTCATCCAATAGGTAACAAAAATTAATTAATGGATTATGAATGCATATTCCAAGTCCCAAATGAAAGAATCTAAATTTCATGACAATTATATCAGAACGATGTGTGGCTTGATTCTTGTTACCACTTGATATATAGTGACACCCAGACCACAAATATTTGGTCTGGATGTGATGAAAAGAATTAAAATACCATTTCATTTGAATATGGGTTAGAAATGAGAAAGGGATTCTATAAAATAAAAAACCACATCTAGCATAATTCCCATACAATGGGATAGATAGTGATGCATAGATCCTCCATTTCAAGACCTTCCATGGGACATCACAATTGAATGTTGTTAACCTACACAAAAATTACCTATCCACATGAAATTAAGCTACTTGATAATAGGTCATCTCATTTAACATTTAATCCCCCGTGATGATTGTGTCCTTTATCCCATAACCTTGAAATGTGTTCAATACATGCTAGAATTTCTTTTAGGGTGCTTGAACCCTAATTGAATATTATATTCTATAAAAACCAACTTAATATCATCGATATCTATGTTGATAACAACTAGTTCCTCAATATGATATCATTATCTTGTAAACCCATTGATCATGGTATCCACTTCTCTTGGTTCTCCCACATAGAAAAATGGTAATAGGGACTAGGTAATCCAATGGGACCCTACTATGATTCATATTTAAATGTAACAATTCCAAATAGATTGTTCCAATAGGATGTTTGGTCCTTGATGAGGGGTCCCTTAAACCTAGGAGTTATTGTCATGCCTGTGTAGAATATAGGCAACCACCTTTATAGAGAGTTGAACTATAACCACCCGTTTTTTCATCTATTTAAATAAAATATTCTTATGTTATTATGTATATATTATATAACCCAATTATTCATGCGGATTCAAATACTCTTGATGTTACATATTTTTTCATCATAGTAATTTTCAAAGAATGATTTTGACATCATATTCATGCACCCTTCCATTTATAGGTATATATATTCTATAAAGACCCAATTTCCCTTAGTTATTTACTCCTCTTGGTGATACATATTAGTTCAATGAAATTAAACTACATGATATATGATACATCATGCAAGACTAATATTTTCTTATAGTGGGTAGTCAAATCAATTAATTTGTTATAGGGGTGAATTTTACACCTCCATACAATTATTAAACATGAAAATTACATATATATATATATATAATACTAATCTATGCAGATGAAACCTTATCTGACCTTGATGTTTTTACTCACTAAGGTAAGCATATTGAATTCCCCTCTCACCTGTATATGAGTTAGATCTATGTAGAGGGATCCACTTAATGGAGTTGAATATAGCCCATGTATTTACCTTACATTTTCCATAAAGATACCTAGGAAATCCTAGATATCAAAATTACATATACCTATATTTAAATAGGTAAAATTAAAACAGACTCTCACTACATATGTATGAGTTAGATATACATATGGCTTGCTTGCACATGAGGTAAATATATGCAGGAAGGGTTCTAACATATGGTTACTGATCAATAATATTATGTATTAAAAAGGTGTTTCCCATATCTAAATTACCTTGAACAGTTCTATGTGTCCCCAATGACATCTTTCACAATTCTAAATCAATTCTTATATCCTTACTACATGACGCTAAAATTCAATGATGATGTCTTTGTCGCATGATGTTAAAGTACCCAAAAAATCCATCCCCACAATATGATGTTAAAATGTGTAGAACATATCCCATTATAACTCATTATCAAATGGATTCAAGTTCTTAACCCAGGTAAGCCAAATTTATTGTGCATTAATCATCTTTCTTAGCACCTCAATCCATAAATCACACATTTTGACTTGAGCACCTCAGGTTTTTATAAACCATAAATTTCTATCGTAATGGTGATACGATCCCTATGTTTAACCATATGAGAGATGGATCTTCATATGGCCTTAGACCCATTAAAAATAGTAATCGTGGCCTTTTTGAATGAAATTTTTATCCATGTGATCCCTAACATCATCACAATGAAGCTTGTCTCCATAGAGTAATTTATGATCATGTTTGGCATCATTTTTTCTTACTACTACTCATGACCCAAGAACCTTGATCCATGATTTAAAAAAAATTCAACTTCACCTCACAAGTATTCTAGAGTACTCTTGACCTAAGGAATCATAATTAGGCTATTTTGTAACACCCCTTGATAATAGTTCTACATGCCTCATGCCCATAAATCATCTGCCCATTGGTCAAAGTTATACGACATTAAGCATTTTCCTTTAATGGTCCAAATCACAAAAAACAATAGTTCTAATGAAATTGAAATAATCAATTTATAAAAAAATATCATATAGGTTGGTTTGATAAAAATTAAATTCTCTACTAATGAAAATCTTCAGCTCTAGAGTTTAAAAATGGTAGAGAAAAATACAAAAATTTCACAAAGCCTATGGGGAACATTTTGTGGACCTAGTAAAGGTATCCTGATGCTTGTTGGACCCCTTTGTCTAGTAAAAGGTTATAGAAATTATTTATCATATCCCCTTTTAATAAAAATGTTTTCACTATGTAGAAAAACAAATATTAGGGTTCTTGAACCCTTCTTCAATATTATTCTTTCCATAAACTGGATTCATGTCTTCAATGTTTGAGCTGACACTCACTAATTACATGATATGAAACCCTTCTCCTGGAACCCCATAATATTGAGTCAATTATATTATTTATACCCTATCTTGTATTTTTAATTGGTAATAACATCATTTAAAGTACCCCTATAGGATTCTTTGTAGCATAACACAATACCAAAGAGCACGTGTCTAGAGAATGTTTGGTCTGGGTAAAAATACCCCTATAACCCATCTGATATTTTTATAGAAAGTGTGAAATATCATCTTCCCCCATTACTAATGGTCAAAATATATCCAATAAATAATGTTAGAGGTTAAATTAGATATACTTATTCCATGAATTAAAATCCCCATTACATGACTATTCAAGTGGAGTTGGCATAGTCGATGTTATGTCACTATGTTTTATACATGTTCACAAAGTAGAAATGTAATATTTCATTCTCACACCTCTTAATGGACCACACTGTATGAATAAAAATCATATGGAATAGAACCCAATAATCCCATCCAAAAAACTAAACCACCCTAGATTGAAAGATCCATTTTTAGATATCTTCCATATCTCACATTATCAGCCAAATTCTTGAATAGTTTCAATTTTTATAGATCCCTTGAAATGAATCAGGAACCCAAATACTTGTCCATGGACATAATCCCTATGGGATAATTTATATGGGTCTATAAAAAATAACTATAAGCATATCCTCCTTGTTGAAAGGACCCTCAATCCTCATTATCCCCAGAAACATCGTGGATGAACTACGTACCTTAGTGTATATTGAGGTCATCCGTGACATGCCTTCCCAATTCCATATTCACTGGTTCAAGCTCCTTTGCATGGGATTTACACAACCCAGATTCCCACTATCCATGTGAACATATAATCCTTAATATTTCACTATATATCAAACTGAATCTCAGCAAGGATATAGGGTGTCATGACCCATCTTGGACATTCATCATTTATTTTTTCTAAAAGAATGCATGGTTCTTGAACCATTCATGAAAATTCATTCTTCAAAATATAAATTAATAATAAAAGGTATCATAACCCTTTATGGACACTCATTATTTGGAATCCCATCATGGATTAAGTCTTATAAATCCCTTTATAAATATGCATCCTTCATTATTGGTTGTAGAAGGTCCATGAAAAAAGTCCCTAAACTATATATATATAAGGTCTAACCTATAAGAACATAAACTACAACAGTAAATTGTATTAGATAAAATAACATAAACAACATCAATTGATGGTCGAAGATAAAAGATCCTAAACTACAGTAATATAAGTTCGGAGCTAAAAGATCCAAAACTACCGCAACAAAATGTCCAATCTAAAATTCCCTTAACTAGAATAATATATTTTCAAATTTAAAAGACTCTAAACTAAAGAAATATAATTTCCATGATATAATAATATAGAATTCATCAACTTTTGAGTTTTCAAGGCCTTATATAGAAAATTGAAAGATAAAAAATACTCTCTAGGATGAAAACTCATAAAAAGAACCATGGGAAAAGGTCGATTCACTACTTATTGGACATTCATATTCTAGGATCCAGAAAATAATGAGCATTCATGAAATAAAAAAGACATATAAATTTTCATGTTGAAAACCCATAAAAGTGTGTCCTGGGATAAATCCAAGTTCACACCAAGTAATAGTTATCCTATATGATTCTTAAGAAAAATTTAGGGCCAAAACAAATAAGAAACAATTATTATAGGTACCATTATCTTTCCCAATAAAAAATCAAGTTACACTTTCTAGGTTAATTTATCTAGGTACAAATTAGAGAAAATATCTATTTCTTGGGACCTACCTGAGGGTACCTAGTACTCTAATTCCTTAAAAATACATTATCCTTTGTTCATCATGCAGGACCTCAAACATTTTAGAGTGGCACACATTGTGTCACCTGAAATGTGGAATGAGAGCTAGATATATAAAATATCTCCACCATAATAATTGTAATTTTCATAATTTCATCAAAAAGTGATTAAATACCCTTATCTACATACACACCAGATCTACTTAAGATTATTCATCAGATAGATCTTCATCTGTGAACCTGTGTCTCTTATGCATGAGATTGATCTATATATAATTTCATCTTAGAACCTCATATGGATTTATTACCATTTCTATAAGATATTTATTGATATCCAAATAATTTATTTTTATGAAACCGTGGGTTAAATTCCCCAAAATCCATTTTCCAATATGTAATTTATATACATTCCAATTTTAGGATATCCATGAGCCAAGATAATGCTACTACTTATCTTGGAATCATCCAAGTGTTTAATTTCAAGGGTAAACTTTTCGTAGCACCTAAAATCTAACATACCAAACATTCTGGACCAGTCCCCTCAAAGGGATCAATATTATAGCCTATCATATGTTCAAATAGAGAGATAAATTTATATATGTTTATGTTGTAATCATATTCTTTTTGTTTGAAACAAATATAATTAGTGGGGAGGATTTTGTTGGAATACATAATTTTGTTCCAAGAACATTATTATTGGGGGTTTATATATTTTAAATATTGTTAAAATGAATATATATATATATATATGTGCTTTTTATGGAGGAATTTTAAGGGACATCGACGAATAAAAATCCATGGGCTTAGGATTTATTTTATAAGGGCACACAACTAATACTTTATTTTATTTATTTTACTGAAATATCTTATTCAATGTATTTTTAAATTCCCTTAGAAAAATAATTGGCCATCAAAGGTACCCATACATTCATTTCATCCAGGGCACATGCGGGAGTCACCAAAATGTGGTGGGGAGCTAGTGTAGCTATCCAGCAGATGAGCAAGGTGTGAGAGATTATATATCTTATAGTGTGCAAGCAGGGTGTTCACAGGTGATACCTATGCAGGTTATTCAATGGCATGACATGTACATTTGGGGTGTGGGTGCATGTGTGGTAGGTTATGTACCCAATTTTGTCTCAAAGGAATTATTTTTTTGAATCAATTATAAGCATGTACATTTCGCATGAAAAACTAATACGGGATGCAGCCCATGGTTTGTGCACTATTCCACTAGAAAACATGTAATAAAATATACACAACCACCTAATAAAATCATATGATGTCATTTTATCACCTTATTTGATATTATTAAACATTCACTCATCTACTTCATGAGCCAATGCCAATGATTAGAGCATAATACACCCAATGTCAACTCCATCGCCTGATGTCCTTCAGGATACCCATTCCTATTGATCAAGATAGGAAACCAAGGCCCAACAAAGTGCTTGAATCTATGCATGAAACCTTTCATTCATGGGACTATTCAATGTAATGGTTGATCCATCTCATGATTATAATTGAATGCATGAATAGTAAAGTGTTACGCAACTGTGTATGAGCTAAAACACCATTCATAAAATCTATGTATAGTATGGGTGGTTTAGTTTCAATTATTGGAAGGCACTATCCAATAATAATTGACATAAATTTCTCACATTTAGTCTTATGGATAATGTGATATCCATATCACTAATGATTCAAATGAATGTTTAATGGATCATGCAATAAAAATAATGATCATGAGAACTATGATGAAATCATTTTTTTCACATAACAAGATCTTATATAAGAACTTCTACTTAGGTTTTTTAAATCCACCGGGAGTGTTTAGAAGGATCTCATGATAAAAAGATGATGATCATAAGATGTTGCGATGAAATAAAAATACTCCCATAAAATGGAATATATTTCTTTGTGAAAACTCTCTGCCTTTAATATATTTTATTATGTGATGCTTTAAGTTAATATATTATGTTTTTCCATAGATGTGTTTAAAATTCATGATAATCCTAAGAAGAAATCATGTAAAGCCTTATTTATCTTCATGCAACACCGGAACCAAATGGATAGGAAATATAAATACATTCATACCATGAATTCAAGAAATATTTAAACTATAGAGGGTCTTTATGAACTTTATCATGTCATCAAGAGAATTATCAAGGGTCACAATATCAAGTGATTATTTTCACAAAAACCAAACTAACATTATATTGATTTACTTGAAAAAAACTCATGTCCCCTTTGTAATAGTAGTATTCCTCCTATATTTTAATTTTTTATCGCATAAGGTTGGCCCATAAATAAAACAAGATCATGCAAAGACTTCATGTTATGGCATAATTTTAATCATGTGATGATTTCTACCACCTCATACTGTTGCACATAGATCCTTCAATGTGAAAGGTTTCACATCCCATAGCCAATATCTCCCTACATAAAACCCTTATCCACTTAGAAAACTCTCGATAAGAGGGAGATATGTTGAATATGAATCTTATAAGAGAAGATTACAAGATTAAATACATCGAATTTCTTCAGGGAATGTCTCTAGGTAATTGCAAGAATCTCATCACAAGAACCCATTGCATGATTCAATCAAGAGAATCCATCATGTAATCAACATATAATCAAAAGATCACGTGAAAAAAATTAAAATCATGTAAACCCTAAAATTATGTAATGTATACACATAACATGGGAATTTCACTCTTTGTCATGTGCATTAACATGCATCACCCTTGTGGGTCCTTGAATAAGAATCAAAAACACCCACATACAATAAATCATTTATCATGATAACCCTAGGATGTGTGGCCATAACATAAGGCTTTTACTATGAACTCCTCATTCCTTGAGAATTATTTTCCATGTGAACTTAATAATTTTACCGATGTACGTGATACTTCAACACTCAGACATAAACTATTTATCATGCATGTGATCCTAGATGTGTTTCCGAGACACCGTAGCATTACTCACTTAAGATCACGTGATGTCATGACTCCTTAATGTTCTCATTATTCTATCATTCAACATTAATAATTTTTTTCATGATGGCTTTATAGGACCTAGAAATATAATAATTGATAAATTGAGAGGTCCTGGAAATCTCATGTTTGATCACATGAAAATCCCATTCACGTTATCTTGATCACATGAAAGTCTTTGGACACATCTTCTTGGATCATGAAAATAACACTAGATGCGTCGAAAATCGATCATTTAAAACCCCCTAAGACATATAAACATTTTCAAGAGGTCACTCATAATGTTTCAATAAAACACCATAGACATATTGGGAAGACAATCAGGACATGTTGGATAGAAACTCATGACATTTCAGGGAGACACCTTGGACATGTTGGGTTGGCAACCTAGGATATGTAAAACTGTTCTGGTATACATTCATGGACATAAACAATGTAAACCCTCATCTATGAACCTTTGGTTGAGTACCCCTATTACAAGGGGAGTTCCTCTAAAGGGTAAAGGTTATGCACTCATTTGAAAATTTTCAAGTCATTATATTTGATGGGGCTCAATATTATACCAAAAATGTTCAATTGACCATTCATGGTCATCAAATATATTTATCTATTGAAGGATAAATAATTAATTTGAAACATAGGAACCCATCCTCGTGTGATTGAACAAAATTCATGAAAGATAGGGATAAAAATTATTTCTTTGATTGTAATCACTCATTCCAACCCATCAACATGTTGGGAATGAACTGATCTATAATGACTCGGATTCCTATTATAAACAAGATACATGGGATTCCTTCCTAAGGGTCGATATTTATACCATATTTTCTAAGATTTTTTTAATAATACCTATCTGAGGGAAACATTAATTTTTAAGACCCATACAATTTTTCTATCTTATGAGGTGCCTAATCTTCCACTATCTCTTATTACATACATTGAGAATGACTCATATTGGCTTATATACTAGATATTATTATACTAATAGCATGATGCGGATTTTCATGTATGGTCCCTTCATTAGGATTTAAGCCCGGTTACCTCTTTCTTGAATCATATCTTTATACTCGTGATAATGAAATTTAGAATATCCCTAAATTCATAAGTTCCACTAAAGGCCACTATTGGAATCTCAATTATGACACATAGTCCTACAACACAAACTATGTGGAATATAATTCATATATTAGCAAGATACTTGGGATGAATAAACAAGGATCAAGCCCTATATTTATTTCCCTACCACATAATATTAAATTTCAAGGTATATTACTCTAACACGACATTAAACAATGTCAAAAAAAATTATGTGGGTTTTGATTTTTCTTCTCACTAGATATGTAGGATGCCTCATGGAGGGTCAATCCCATCTCTATGTCACCACTACCACCATGGACTACAAAAAAACTCCATATTTCACAATCATGTCAATAATCTAGAGCATAATAAATGGGGAAGAGAATAATGGATAACTTGTTATACACATCATTTTTTCTGAGCAAACATAGTTGTGGTCAAGACATTAGAATAGGGGTAACCAGCCCTGTATCGGGGCATGGGAAGGATTTAATGAGCATATTATAAATCTATAACAGTGTCCTGGAATATGAAATAATTCTCCCCAAAAATGTGTGATGATTTCAAACATCTATCCTCTCCACCAATTTCAGTTCCTAAGAATCATTTTGTTTGAAACTCTTATTAATCACATACCTTTGGAATGAAGTTTTGTGACTTGTCATGGATATGGGAACTATTTTTCGTTTTCTTAGAGAAATAACTGGTAAAAAAAGAAATTTATTTTATAGCAACTCTTAATTACTCCTAGATAAGCATTGGGTGAAGCCTCCCACATTCGTTAGGAAACAAAATAATGAACCAAACATAAATTATTTTGCAACAATACTTGATTCCCCCCATAATAAATGATTCCACTCATCATAAATTAAGAAACAAAAATAGTCAGCCTAATATGAAAAAATTTAATGAATTAATAACTAAATTGTAGGCACTGGGATTCTTGTTTCATAACCTACAGAAACATATCATTCTGAGAAATACAATGATCTTTTTATTTTTCAATGTACAGTGGATGGTATTAACTTAAGAGTAAATTTGTTTATTCTTCATCGTATATATCCTAAAGACATTGGTTAGTAAATTTTCTATCTTTATATATATATATATATATATGAATTCTTTATTATTTTTAATGTCAAATGATCATGGTCAAATGGGGTTTTTATGTTTTATGACAAAAATTACATATAAATTTTATTAAATTCAGATTATTTTTTACTTTATTTTTTACACGCATTTCAATACTTTGTTTATTTATATGTTTTAATATCTATATTTACTACAAGTTTACTCAATTTGTTTAAACTATTTTACTATTTTTAAAAATACATATAATTTCTATTGGAGCTACTATAAGTTTTTTAATCCTTTATAAAAGGATTAAGAAAGGTAACTGTTTTTTAACCTAGATCAATACACATAATAATAATATTTTGTAATTATTGCTTCTAACTCATGGAATCCTAGGATTTTCTATCAAGAAACACCCACCTGATCTATTGTTAATAAAGATAATATGTTCACTAATTTGATCTGAAGAACTTGTTTAATAAAGAAGGAAAAACTCACTCGAATGGAATAATAATATTACATGATACAATTCTAGATTATTTTATTTTGAAAATATAAAGGATAGATAAAAAATTTTCTGGATCCACAGTACTGATATTATATTATTATTAAATCATAACAAAACATATGTAATCATCCTTTTTTGAAGTGATAAAATAATTGCATTGACATTCTAATATTTTTCTCTTCTATTGTTATTAGTAGTTTCATAATTTTCTAATCACTTTATCTCTTTATTATATATATTTTTTAATACAATTTAGTTTAATATTTTCTATTCAAGATCTCATAATTTATTCCTAATGAAAAAATGTCAGGTCTTCTTGGTTATTCCACTAAACCAAAAATAGAGACATATTGGTTGAACCTCTTGAGTAGATGTGAGATATTCTTATTGTTATGGTTTACCATTTGGGTAGAAAATTTTTTGGGTCTTTAAAAGGTTATCATATATTAGATACGTGATTTTTAATAGATTTAATTTTTCTTACTAATTAAATAATGTAGAAGAGTGGATGTATAGTCCTGCTGATCCAAATTTTGATAAATATATATTTTTCATGCCTTTTCTTTCCAGTAAATTTTATTGTTAAAACCACTACACTACACATTAAATATTTCAATAATTTATGTTTTATTCACTTTCTAATATAATAATTATTCACTTTGATTATTATTTGTATAAGGATTTTTTTTTAAAAAAATATGGTATATTCATACAACCTATATACCATATTTTAATCTTAACTGGGTCAATATTGGTATTGTTGACTATTAATTTGGGATATTTCTTTTATTTATCATTCATTTTGGGCTAACCTAAATATCCTAGACCTAATATCTAATCAATATTGATTTTATAATATGTTATTAATGATAAAAAAATGAAGGTTTTATTCTATACAATCTACCATATTTGTATGGAAATTACTATAGTTACTGGAAATCTATAATATAATAATAGATAAAGGAATTATGTGGTGATAATTCAATGATCATAATAAAACAATATAAACTACTTGAAATAGTTATGGATTCACTTCTAGTTAAATATATGTTATTGTATGTTTTGAATTATAATTAATGAATATTTTATAATTTACTATAGCTTAAGGAGTATTAATCCATGTCTAAAGTTTTAATAAATCTCATGATATCTAGAGGCTTATTCAAGTAACCCATTATTCATCTAAAAAGAATAAAATAAAATAACTGATAACTATATGAGGATAGTAACCACACATTAAGATATAGTTAGATCAATCTATAAAATAGATATTCCATTAATTCATAAGTATATTCAATGTTATGAATTCCATTAGAGAGTATTTTGATAACACCTCTATTGTTGGAAGTATTTTTAGATCACTACTGATGAAGTTCCATGTGAATAAAGTTGAAATGGATGAGAGTATAAAATTTAAAGAGAGCACTTTAGACGAACTAATCTATTATCTTCTATTTTATGAACTATAATTAAAATATATCACAAATGAAGAAGTTATAAAGAATAAATGTATTTCCTTTAAAAATAATATAAATAATGATTTTAACACTTCTAAATCCATGTTATAAGGATGTTAGAAATATTTATATCACTTTATAAAAATTTAAATTTTTTTAAAAAAATAAGTGATCCATTAGATAAACCATGAAGTAAAATAAAAAGGACGTTGAGAAAGCTAGATTTACTAAAAATTATGATGTATTAAATATAACCAATTATTAGTTTATAAAGAAATAAAATATTATTTCATAGATTTATAGACACAAGATATAAAATACATTCAATAGTAAACAAATAATGAGAATAAATTATTTTTAGAGGATGGGAATACAATAATGATTCTAATTTAATTTGTGAAACAGAAAGTAACGATTATATTAAGAACCATTCGTTATTGTAGATAAATTTTGAGGTATTGAAATCACCTTTTAATCATTTAATAAAACATTTTTATGTAAGTTATAATGTTGTTACTAAAGATTAAAATTCATTTTACCCAAGTACATGATATAGCTATAAATATAATAATAGAAATTTTGAAGATAAGAAAATGTATGAAGAAGACAAGAAATTACAAAAATATGGTTTAATAATTCATGGGAAATATAAATACATATAAATTAAATAATAAGGAATGAATTTAAAAAACAATAAACATAATAAATATATGGATAATATATGTGTTTGTATCCCTAAAAAATAAATATGATAATTTTTTTGATGATTTTGAAATATTAAAACTAATAGTTGAAAATGATAAAATTAAATGTTTTTCTTATAAAATTGATGAATATCAATACAAACATTTCATAATTATGTGATGATTTATCTAATTTTGATAATTATTGTAAAAATATCAAGAAATAATATAAAATATTATAAATACAACTTCATGTTATAATGTTAATATATGTTAGAAAAGCCAAAATCAAAAGTGGGAAATTTGATGGATGATCTATCTAAATTTTTTAAGGTATAGAAGATATGATAAAATTATGTCTATTATGAAATATAATTAAAACATAAATGGTTTTTGTTACAAAAATCATATGAAAATAATTAATAGAAATATATTATATAAAAAATTCAAATAAAAAATATTCTATTAAAACAATTATTAAAAGTAGAATATATGTGAATATTTCTAATGAATGTTTCATACTATTTACATAATAATTTTCTAATACCAAAAAATTTATATTTAAAAAAATTCTATACTCCCTATAAATAGATGTTTAAAATCATTTTGAGAACTTAAATGCTCTACCACTAAACCAATTACACAGAAGTTGTATCTGTTACGATAATAATATTTTATTTGATTGATTATATGAATTAGTACTTAAAAGTCTCAATTATTCATGGAATATAGGTAGTGGCTGATCCAAACACATGAAAGATGATGTTTCTAAATTTATTATTTTAATTCATGTTATGGAGGCCTTATTACTTTTATATATAATATTAAAGTCATGATTGAGGGTTTGGATTAGTATGCTTTTTTAAAACTATTATTATTTCAAATGTGTTATATGCAGAAGGTTTATAACATAATCTACTCTGTATATCTCAACTGTGTGATAATGGAATAATTAAAAAAATATAATAAATTTATAGTTTATAATAATGAATATAATTTTTTCAATAAATAGAAAATATAATATATATAAGTTTTAATTTATCTCAACTAACCATGTATATATTTATGTCTTTAAATAATGTAAAATGTTATGAATTTTTTTCATATAAGTCTTGGAAATTATAATATTTGGTTGTTTCATAATCTTTCAATTCATTATTATGTTTAATATTTTCTAAAATTGAATGTATGTACAATATATTTTTTTATTTAATTTTCAATTTAAGAAACATATATAATTTTTTTTATATTTTTAATGGTTTTAAATCTACTAGACCACTTAAATTATTGTGCATTGGATTATTTTTTCATATGAATCAAACTAGTTTAGGATGAATGAAATATATGTTTATAATTATTTATTATTATTCTTTACTCACTAATATTTTTTTGTAACACATAAAAGTGAATATATAAATAATTAGGTTACTTTTTTTAAAATAAATTCAAAATAATAAATGAGATTTAATAAACTATAATCTGATTTATACAGCTAGTGATTTTTTTAATATCAAAAATTGAAAAAAAAAATGGTGATTATGTATATCAACATTTTTTTTATTCTCAAAGAATACTGATGAAAAATGGTGTCCTGAAAAAAGAATTGATCACTTCATGAAATGGTTTCAAATATGATTAATGAATTTAGTTTTCCTAATTATATTTAGGTTTGGGCTGTTGAAAAATATATTCATATTTTAAAATTTTTTCTAATTAGGCTACTATTAAATAAAACCTCATAATAATTTTTTTAAATAATTTTCATGACCCGGCTTCTCCAAAAAGAGGTAAGGGTCAGCAGATTGACAAGCCCTTCCTTCATTAAGTTGAAGGAGAGATAATGACCCCTGAGACCCGCCTTCAATAGGTCCCGGAGTGGCGACTAGAACCAAGGGTATAGAAATTTCTCACAAATGGAAGGCATTACACCTTTTTGTTTTATAAGATCGAGAGATGAGATGATGAAACTCAACAACACAAAGGTAAAAGAAAAGTAAAGCCAAAAAAAAAATAAAAAAAAATATAAACCATTCCCACATGCATGTTCAAAAAGTAAAGCCAAAAGTACAAAAGGTGACTACAGGGTAAGTACCAAAGAGGAAAAGAAAAACAACAACTGCAACTGCTCCAAGGGTCCAAGATAGTAAGGTCATGTGTGATCCCCGAAGTCCTCCTGGAAACCTGAAAGCAGTTTTATATACGTAGGGTGAGCATACAATTACACTCAGTAGGGGAAACCAAAGACTCTCGTGCACAAGTGTGGGAACGTACTAAAGTCCTGTGAGAAAAAGAGTAAACTAAAAACCTCACAAGGCAAACTATCCACCCCTGGCCTCACCAAGGCACACTCCCCAAATAACGCAAGTCATGTATTATATATATTAAGAGCACATCAATGTTTGGGTACCCCACGGCACTTTCCAACTGGTTATTGAGACATCCTATGCATCGGACCAATCCCACCATTCTCACCGTAGTCCCACTACCACACTTGCCTGCACACACCTGGGCCACAACCACACGCAGTCCCACTACCGAAATCCTACCCGTAGACACTTGGGCCACAACTGTCACATGTAACCATGCCTGCACACACCTAGGCCAGAACAACCACCACCACACCCAAAGACACCTGGGCTAAAGGATTCACTGCCACGCCCGAAGACACCTGGCCCTCATCCCGAAGACACTTGGGAAACCACCTTCCACCCACACCTGGCCAACCACCACACTACCTTGCCCGAAGGTTCGTGGGCTAATAATGGACCTCAGGCCATCACAACCTACCCGAAGATACGTGGGCTATCCAGGAAAAGGAGAAGAAAAGGAGCTAATAACTAGCCACTATGAACAATGTTGGGAAAAAACACCCTCCCCCATGAAATGGGGGTGTTCATCACTAAGTGCTGAACTTGGGTGGGGTGTGAATAAGAAACAAAAAGCTACAAGTATATATATATAGGTAACAATCACTCACCCAAGCTAGGTTTTTCGTCAGACAGCCTACAGATCACAACAACACTCAATTCCGAGTCATGACTCACGCTAACAACCCATTTTCCCCTTTCTTATTTCACGTTTAGTAATAATGTTTATGTTTAAGCACTACTGGGAAACTAGTAGGCATAGGCATAAGTCCAGGAAAGTAAACAGTCAAACATCAACCAAAACTACCACACCCGGTTCTCAACAACAAAGGATTCCACCCCAATTCGTGATATAAACATGTATCCACCCAGTCTTAAAACTCACAACCACCGAATCCATACCAATAGGAGATCCTATCCCCCAAATTCACACAACTACGGTATAAAAGAACAAGGGATCCCATCCCCTCTCACATCTCCAGCAATCAGCCCGAAAGGGAAACAACCAACTACCACCACCAACACAAAGTCAGAGATTTTCATATTTAAACGACTTAACACACTCCATGATTTCAAATTCCATGTGTTCTAACCTAGAGTTATCACAGAAGGGTTGATCCTGGTGCTTTAAATTTATTCAACCGGATATACGTGATTAACCAATTCACTTTTCACAGCAGGATTTTACAACCACAAACAATCCATTTAAAACATCAGAAGGGTTCATTAGTGCACAAACAACGACCACCAATGGCCTCGATTTTCAGGAGGCATAAGCCAACACAACTCAAAAAGATGGTCACAGAAGAAAAATCATCAAAATATAAGACAGCATCAACAAACACAGCCCCCCTCTATTTCTTTTTATAATTCATTCATTATCTTCATTAAGTTTGGTCCAACGAGTTCTACAGAAACAAAAGCACGCCCACCCCGCATAATACACAAAAGAGAGAGGCAAAGGAGAAATTCCCTACTTGTTGATAGATGATCGACGTTTAGGCCGGGCGCGGAACTTTACAGATAACGATTCACCTGATGCACTAGAAGCCGTTTGTGAAAAGTCATGATCGAGAAAAGAGAAACCACAGCTAACCCTTAGTTTATAAGAGATGAGGACGGTTGCAGTGAAAGCGCAAAACCGCATAAGGCGCGGGGGTCGTGGGTTGACCACGCAGATCCACTCGTCATAAAATGGGGGGTCGGGTGGTTTAAGCCAACTCATGAATTTATTAAGTATTAAATTAAAACTCTTATGCACTTTATGGGTCTTTAAAACACGCTCAAACAGGTCAAAATAAGGTTTAAAACCCTATTTGCGCAAAAGGGAGCGCTACTGGAAACAACTTGACAAGGTCGGGTGACGTCGATCGGTCTCACCGATCGGTCGTGCCGATCAGTCTCCTCGATCGGTCTCACCGATCGGTCTCACCGATCAGTCTCGCCGATCGGTCTCCCAAATCGGTCTCACCGATCGGTAGCGCCGATCGGTCTCACCGATGGGTCTCAACGATAGGTCTCACCGATCGGTCTCGCCGAGACGCCACTCCTTTAGGACCCGGATTTTGGAAAAGGGAAGGACCAAGATAGTCTGGGTCATCACATCAGATACCTCTCAAACTTTTCTCGTCCCTGAGAATTTAAACAACCCAGAAGGAAAGGGCGGGTCCGAATAGCCACCCCGAAAGATACCTCTCAAGAGTGAACCTCGTCGTTAACTATGAACACCTTCTTGTCATGAACCAAGAAACATACCATGACAAACTGCCCGAGCATGTTGGTTGGGGAGTCTCCTCCCCCATGTTAAGATATTATCTGCTTTGGGCGGCACTGACTTTCCCGCATGGGTTTAATTGCATCCACCTTAATGCGTCTTGATTAGGGGTCGGGTTCCCCCTTTCCCCATAGCCTGGGCTTTTCACACACTAGCAGGGGAATAAAACCAGCACATTTCATAGCCAAAAGAAAAAACGTTCTACCACAACAGGTACAACAAGGAACAAAACTCAAAACAACTCCGAGTACTGGGTACACATTTGTGCTTCCCTCTCCCACGTACTCTCCTTGAGCCCACCATGTCTCCACAACACGCGAACCAAGGGAATGGTTCGCCCGCGAAGCACCTTTTCTTTGTGATCTTCGATCACCACTGGTCTCTCCACACAGGTCACGTCGTCCTCAATGTCCAGCTCACCCCAATCAAGGACGTGTGAATCGTCGTGCGGATCCCGACGGATCTGGCACACATGAAATACATCATGTACCCTTAGAAGCGGTGGTGGCAATGCCAGCTGGTAAGCCACTTCACCGACCCGCTACAACACTTGGAAGGGTCCGATGAATCTAGGAGAAAGCTTACTCCCTTGGCCGAACTTCCGCTGCCCACGCCGAGGGGAGACCTTTAAGAACACATGGTCCCCAACCTCAAAATTCAAGGTCCTCCTCCTGGTATCAGTATACGACTTCTGTCGGTCCTGGGCCACCTTCATCCTTTCCCATATGAGCTGAACCTTCTTTGTCGTGTTCTGCACCACCTCCGGGCGAAGGATGTCTGCCTCTCCTACTTTGTTCCATCACACAGGCGAACGGCATGGCCTCCCATACAAAGCTTCAAACGGGGCCATGAAAATGGTAGAGTGGTAGCTATTATTGTAGGAAAACTCTACTGGAGGCAAGTATTTCACCCATGATCCTCCTGAGTCCAGAACACATGATCGCAGCATATCCTCCAAGGTCTGGATGGTGCGCTCTGTTTGTCCATCTGCCTAGGGATGGAAATCAGTGCTAATGCATAATTGGGTGCCAAACACATGCTGCAATCCTCTCCAGACTCACGATGTAAACCGTGCATCCTTATCCAAGACTATAGACCTTGGAACTCCATGCAACCTCACCACCTCATCCACGTACTTTCGTGCCAAAGTGTCCACAGTACTTGACTCCCTGATCGCCAGAAAGTGATACGAATTCATCAACCTATCCACCACTACCCAGATGGTGTCGTATCCCCCTTGGGCCTTGGGTAGTCCCGTGACGAAATCCATTGAGATGTCATCCCACTTCCACTCGAGGACATCTAGGGGCTGTAGTAGGCCACCTGGAACTCGGTGTTCAGCCTTCACTTGCTAACACACTAAGCACTTGGGTACAAACTCTGTCACTGCTTGCTTAACTCCGGGCCACCAAAACTGCCTCTTCAAATCCTTGTACGTCTTGGATACTCCTGGGTGTACCGCCAGGGGTGAGTTGTGGAACCCATTGAGAACCTTGTCGCACATCGCCTTTGGGACAAACAACCTTTTCTGGAAAAGCATTTGGTTATGACCGTCATCTGTTCATCCCTCCAGAGCATTGACCTGGTCCACTTGTTCACGCATCACTTCACACTCAAGGTCTCCCCATTGAGACTCCTCAACTTGCTGAAACAGGGATGACTGCACTGTCATCTGATATAGGCAGCCTCTGCAGCTATCCATCTTCGCATCCAGGTGTAAGGCATCCAACTATTCCATTGCCTTCCAGGTGTCCACCTACTCTTAGACCGCATCCTTCTGCGTCATCCTGGTCAAGTCATCGGCCACCACATTGTCCTTGCCCTCAGTATAAGAGATCTCAAATTCGTAATCCTGGAGGAACTCCATCCATCTCCGCAGTCGCAAGTTTATGTCCTGCTGGGAGAAGATATACCTCAAGCTTTTGTGATCTGTGAAGACCACAAAGCATTCCCCGATGAGGTAGATCCACCATAACTTTAGCGCAAAAACGACCGCTGCATGCTCCAGGTCGTGGGTGGTGTAAATACGCTCATGGGAACGCAGATTCCTGGACCCATAAGAGATCACCCCTTGTCGCTGCATCAACACGCTTCCCAGGCCCTGTCCCGAAGCATCACAAAATACCTCATAGGCCACCCCTTCTTCTGGTAATCTCAGCACTGGGGAACTGACCAACTTCTCCTTCAGATAGCTGAAGGCTGACTGGCACTGCTCACTCCATACGAAAGCCTGGTCCTTCTTGGTCAGAGCCATCAATGGGGCTGCTACTCGGGAGAAGATGGGTACGAATCTCCGGTAGTAACCCGTCATCCAGAGGAAACTTCGGACTTCCGCCACATTCATGGGTTATTCCCAAGAAACAACCACCTCAACCTTTGATGGGTCCATAGCTACCCCCTGCTTGGACACCACGTGCCCGAGGAAGTGCACTTCCCATGTCCAGAACATGCATTTTGACAACTTCCCATAGAGCTGGTGTTGTTGGAGGACCTCCAAATCTATCCTCAGGTGATCTGCATGGTCCTCCTCTGATCTTGAGTAGACCATGATGTCGTCGATGAACACGACCACGAACCGATCCAGGTACTCCCGGAAGATGGAGTTCATAAGCCCCATGGACACAGCTGGGGCGTTTGTAACACCGAAGGGCATGACTATGAACTCGAAGTGCCCATACCTGCACCTGAATGCTGTCTTCGGGATGTCACTCTCTTTCACCCTTAGCTGGTGGTACCCAGACCGCAGTTTGATCTTTGAGAACCATCCTTCCCCTTTCAACTGGTTGAAAAGATCATTTATCCTTGGAAGAGGGTAGCGATTCTTGATCGTCACCTGATTCAACCTCCTGTAGTCTATGCACAACCTAAGACCACCATCTGCCTTCTTTACAAACAAGACTGGAGCACCCCACGGTGACACACTCGGAAGAACATAACCCCTCTTCATCAGATCGTCAATCTATATCCGCAACTCTCGTATCTCTGAAGGTTCCATCCAGTAAGGAGCCATCGAGATTGGACGAGCGCCGGGATGCAGGTCTATCCCGAACTCGATATCACGTCGAGGGGGTAGAGTTGTCACCTCCACAAGAAAGATGTCCATAAACTCACAGATGATCTTTGGCACTTCCATCATTTCAGCATCTACTGATTCCACTATCAGCTCGGTCAACAAGGAAAGGAGAGGTTACTCTCTCCCATTTCCCTTCGGAGAGCTCCGCTCGCCAATGAAGGTAACACGCCGGCTGTCCAAGTCTGAGAACACCACCCTTCATCGAAAACAGTCGATGATGGCGCACACAGAAAATAGCCAGTCGATGCCTAGGATGACATTGTATGGTTTAATCTGTAGCAGAACAAGATCCCTAACAGACTGATGTGGCCCTATCATTAGTCTACATCCCCGACAAACAAACAACAAGTTGGTCTGACCTCTGACTGGTGTGCTCAACATCAGGGGCACTCGAAGTCTCTCCGCATCTAAACCCAAGGGACGGGCGAGGCTAGGTGAAACAAAGGAGTGCGAAGCTCTGGTATCGAACAAGGAATAAACAAGAGTGCTAAACAGACTGATCATACCTCGAACAACCTCTGGCCCTGCTGGAACTACTGCCTCTGCGGCGTGCAACTGTCCACGCCCAGCTCCCCTGCCCCTCGTCAGTCGGCCACCTTCCCGACCACGCCCTGTCCAAGGTCCCTGTGGAGCGCCCTGAGGTCGGCCTCCTCCAACTTCTTCCCTCGGAGGAGCGGGAGCTCGCTGTCCCTGTTGCTACTGCTAGAAAGGTCTAGCTGGAAGCTGCTGCTGGGGCGGGTGCTGGGGCTGACTGCAACTGTTGTGCTGCACCCGGTCGGGGCACTGACTCCGAATATGTCCAGGGCTCCCACAGACAAAGCACCGCGGTCGCGGGCCCAAAGGTAAAGGGTGAGGGCCGGGGGATTGAAACTGAAACTGATGCGGTCTACTCCCTGCTGGTTGGATCCTGGAGGGTCCTGACACTGGAGGCCTGGTGCTGATGGCCTTCCCCTTTAATGGTCCTAGCTGGATCCCCTCTCACGACACTCCCCCTAGAGCATGCATCCTCTCCACCACTTTGTCCTTCTTCTGGACCTCCAAGTACGTTGGCAGGGTAAAGGGGGTAACAACATACTGAAGGGAGGGTCGGAGTGCCTCCTCTAAACGTCTTGCACGAGACTCCTCGTCGGGAAAGAGGTCCCGAGAAAAACGTAGGAGGTCCTTGAACATGATCCCTAGCTCCCTCACGGACATACTCCCCTGCTGGAGGGAGATTAGTTCATGCCTCTTTTCTGCCTTCATCATCGAGGAGAGGAATTCTTCCCCGAACTCCCTCTTGAAATCCACCCAAGCCACCTCAGACTATATCCTCTCCCATAAGTAAAGCTTCCACCACTGACGTGCCACTCCCCACATCTGGCTGACGGCCAGAGGAACCCAGTACTCGGTCGGGGCCCGATTCAGGCCGAAGGCTATAACTAGCTCCTCTAGCCAGCCTTCCGTCTTCATATCAGAGGTGTTTCCCTCATACTTCTCGAGGGCCTGTCTCTAGAAGGCTCGAAGAGTCTTCTGCCACTGGTCGTCCTCTTCCTCTCGATCAGATCTCTGCCGATCGGCCAATGTAGTCTCCGGGGCCTCGATCGCCTGTACCACACGTGGTCGCCTTCCAGGTTCCATAGCTGCAAGGTAAACAAGGAATGCCTAAGCCCAAGTAGTGCAGAATATCGTTCTTAAAACTTCATAAAATTTAATTTATTCTTAATCCACCAGATATCCCAGAAACACAAGAACACAAGTCATTATGATGTATGTACCTTTCCTAGGGTCTCTACCATGAAATCAGTGTGGCCTCACATGGTCGTTCGGTAGGTACAGATTCCTTGCATCGGACCACGGGGGACCCTAAAATCCTGTGTCCTAGACGGTCTTCCCTAGCCTAATTCAGGTACCAAGGTCACCCAACATTGTTGCCTTACCATCCCATGAAATCCTCACTATGCCTAACTCCAGACTCCATCCTATCTCTCAACCATCACCTCTGATACCATTCTGTCACGACCCGCCTTCACCAAAAGGAGGGAAGGGTCAGCAGATTTCCAAGCCCTTCCTTCTTTATGTTGAAGGAGAGATAATGACCCCCCGAGACCCGCCTTCAATAGGTCCTGGAGTGGCGACTAGCACCAAGGGTATAGAAATTTCTCACAAATGGAAGGCATTACCCATTTTTGTTTTATAAGATCGAGAGATGAGATGATGAATCTCAACAACAACAAGGTAAAAGAAAAGTAAAGCCAAAAAATAAAATAATGAATAAAATATAAACCATTCCCACATTAATGTTCCAAAAGTAAAGCCACAAGTACAAAAGGTGACTGGAAGGTAAGTGCCAAAGAGGAAAAGAAAAACAACAACTACAACTGCTCCAAGGGTCCGAGCTAGTGTGGTCCTGCGTGATCCCCGAAGTCCTCCTGGAAACCTGAAAGTAGTTTTATATACGTAGAGTGAGCAAACAAGTACACTCCGTAGGAAAAACCAAAGACTCGCATGCACATGTGGGGGAACATACTAAAGTCCCATGAGAAAAAGAGTAAACCAAACACCTAACAAGGCAAACTATCCACCCCAGGCCTCACCAAGGCACACTCCCAAAATAACACAAGTCAAGTAATATATATATTAAGAGCACATCGATGTTTGGGTACCCCACACCACTTTCCCACTAGTTATTGAGACATTATACGCATCGGACCAATCCTGCCATTCTCACTGCAGTCTCACTGCCACACCCGCCCACACACACCTGGGCCACAACCACACGCAGTCCCACTGCTGAAATCCTGCCCGCACACACCCGGCCCACAACTGTCACATGTATCCATGCCTGTACACACCTAGGCCAGAACAACCACCACCACACCCGAAGACACTTTGGCTAAAGGATCCACTGCCACGCCCGAAGACACCTGGGCCTCATCCTGAAGACACTTGGGAAACCACCGTCCACACACACTTGGCCAACCACCACACTACCCCGCCCGAAGGTTCTTGGGCTAATAATGGACCTCAGGCCATCACAGCCTACCCGAAGAAACTTGGGCTATCCGGGAAAGGGAGAAAAAAAGGAGCTAATACCCAGCCACTATGAATAGTGTTGGGAAAAACACCCTCCCCCATGAAATGGGGGTGTTCGACACTATGTTCTCAACTTGGGTGGGGTGCGAATAAGAAACACAAAGCTACAAGTATATATATATATATGTAACAAGCACTCACCCAAGCTAGGTTTTTCTTTAGACATCCTACAGATCACAACATCACTCAAGTCTGTGTCACGACTGACGCTAACAACCCATTTGTCCCCTTTACTATTTCACATTCAGTAATAATGTTTATGTTTAAGCACTACTAGGAAACTAGTACGCATAATAATAAGTCTAGTAAAGTAAACAGTCAAATATCAACCAAAACGACCACACCCGGTTCTCAACAACAGAGGATTCCACCCTAATTCGTGATATAAACAAGTATCCACCCGGTCATAAAACTCACAACCACCGAATCCATACCAACAGGAGATCCCATCCCCCAAATTCACACAACCACGGAATAAAATAATAGGGGATCTCTTCCCCTCTCACATCTCCAACAATCGGCCCGAAAGGGAAACAACCAACTACCACCACCAACACAAAGTCAGGGATTTTCATATTTAAACGACTTAACAAACTCCATGGTTTCAAATTCTATGAGTTCTAATCGGGAGTTATCACAGAAGGGTTGATCCTGGTGCTTTCAATTTATTCAGCCGGATATACGTGATTAACCAATTCAATTTTCACAGCAGGAGATTACAACCACAAACAAGCCATTTAAAACATCAGTAGGGTTCATTAGTGCACAAACAACGACCACCAACAGCCTCGATTTTCAGGAGGCATAAGCCAGCACAACTCAACAAGATGGTCACCGAAGAAACAGCATCAAAATATAAGACAACATCAACAAACACATCCCCCCCTCTCTTTCATTTTAGAATTCAATCATTATCTTCATTAAGTTCGGTCCAACAATTTCTACAGAAGCAAAAGCATGCCCACCCCTCGTGATACAAAAAAGAGAGAGGCGAAGGAGAAATTCCCTACTTGTTGATAGATGATCAACGTTTAGGCTGGGCGCGGAACTTTATGGATAACGATGTGACCGATGCACCAGAAGCCATTTGTGAAAAGCCACGATCGAGAAAAGAGAAACCATAGCTAACCCTTAGTTTATAAGAGCCGAGGACAGTTGCGGTGAAAACGCGAAACCGCGTAACGCGCAGGGGTTGTGGGTTGACCACGCGGCTCCACCCGTCATAAAAAGGGGGGTCTGGTGGTTTAAGCCCACTCATGAATTGATTAAGTATTTAATTAAAACTCTTATGCACGTTACGGGTCTTTAAAACACACTAAAATAGGTCAAAATAGGGTTTAAAACCCTATTTGCGCAAAAGGATGCGCTACTGGAAACAACTTGACATGGTCGGGTGACGCCGATCGGTCTCACCGATCGGTCTTGCCGAGACACCACTCCTTTGGGACCCAGATTTTGGCAAAGGGAAGGACCAAGATATTCTGGGTCATCACAATAATAATAACTAAAATTTTATATTTAAAACTATTTATTTGTAGAGTATTAATCTGAAACACAAAAGATAATATCGAAAAAAAATTATTTTAAATTTGATTAAGTTGTATTTTTAAGAAATTATATTTATAAAAAGCCATATATATTTTTAATATGAGAAATCTAGTTTTTGAAGATTCTATGCATGTCATGTTTCTTGAAAATAATATGGAAATTCCTAATTTAGAAATAGATAATAATACTACAGAATCAATAGAATTTAATTTTGGTGAAGATGATACAGAAGAAAATGTTGATAATAAATCAATTGAGGATGTATAAATATATTCTCAATCTGACCCTAAATTCATGATTACTTTTAAATATTATCCTCTTGAAAAATTAATTTCAAATTTTTATTCTAGAATTAGAAAAAAAATCAAAAGACATAGGAACTAACTACTAGAACAAAAAAATACGCATCCTTAGATCTGGATAATGTAACTCATATAATTATCACTCTTTGAAATGCTTATCATTTTTTAAAGAATTTGTGTACAATAATTAGTTCTCTATATTAATGAATATCTCATATTTTCATTACAGAACATTAACAACCAATATAAATTAATTTACGGAGAACTGTTATTTTTGTTTCATAACTATTTCAGAATTATAATATTTGTTAAATATTCGAAAATGATTCAATAAACCAAAATAGTTTTATTTTTTCATGTAGGTTTTATATAAATAATGTATAAGAATTTTATTTTAATGTTTTGTTAGATTTTAAAACTGGGGATATAATTTTATAAATAAAATTAAATAGAATATTTAAAAAATAATATGTAAACTATATAAATTTTTAGTGTTTTGGTTTTAAAAAATAGTGAGATTGCGGGTTCTTGGTAATAGAGAGATTGTTGATGTTTGATTTTATTCAAATGATTATTTGGGATTTCCTACTTTCTAATTACATTTCCTCACATTTATTATATATTTAATCATTTTTCATCAAATTTTTAATTCTTGTAATGTTTTTTTTGATTATGTAATAATTAGATTAAAACATAAATTACCATTACATATAATTAGGAGTTAACATGTTAACCATATGAAACTTGGTTTATAAATTTACACAACATGTAGTAAAAAATAATTAATTTTACATCTGTTCGACCTTTATATAGATATCAATGTTATAGGTTAAATTTAAATAGAATGCAATATACACCTATCAAGAATTAGAATTTTATTATTTCCATGATTTTTATGGAAATATACATTTGCTTAAATGTTTTATATTACCTTTAGTTAGCACAAAT
Organism: Viscum album; assembly: GCA_963277665.1. NCBI lineage: Eukaryota > Viridiplantae > Streptophyta > Magnoliopsida > Santalales > Viscaceae > Viscum > Viscum album. The sequence continues at coordinate 482,183,183 of OY728141.1, forward strand.
GATCTTTTCCTTGAAAATTCACAATAAATATATTCCAATATTACATGATAAGGAATTACATATCACCTCCATGTAGTGAAAAAAATTTCATTATTACCTTTATATATCTTATTTAGTTAACTTATTATTATTTTTTATGTTACCTTTATGCAATATGATAAATGAGTGAGTGACATTTACATATTGTATTCATATTAATGGATATGTTTATGAATCATTTTTTCATCAATACCATTAAAGAGAGTTAAGAAGAACACATGCGTCATATAGGTTATATTCTACCAAAATGTTCAGAATCTGGTCAAAGCCGGCCATAAAAAAAAATTACTAAAAAAGAGATAGAGAAGTCAAGCATACAAGGGACTATTACAAAAATGAGAATACATGACACCACACATGTCTACCTCCACCAGTGGAGCACAGTAACATGGGGCCATAAAGGACCACATCATAGTCTTCTCCATGATTTCATTCTTTTCCAATGAATCTGCAACTTGGTTCTCTTACCAATAGGCATGTGAGATTACAAGATTATGTTGAGTGACCTTGTTAAGGAATTCAATTCAAAGTGGTAGAATTATCCATGGAACATCATGTGTTCTTGTATTCATGGCTTGAACTACAATTTGATATTTTGATACAATCCATAACATGTTCCATTTAAATTGAACACCATACCTGACTGCATAAACTATAGCCCATAGTTCAGCTTCATAGGCCACCCCAACATCAGTGTAATGAGAAAAGGCGTGTTTCACAAATCCATGATAAGTGCGAAAGACACTGCCACATCCAGAAGGCCCTAGTGCACCATAAGCATCCCCATCAATATTTATATTAATCCAAGAGCCTATTAGAGGTATCCATCAGATGTATTTGAGGTTTTCAGTCTCTGAGGGAGACCAGATACACTTATCATTCTCAGGATCTGCTAATCAAGTAAACTTTTACTCATCCCACCAATTTACAACATAAATTCTAAATAAACTTCACCGTGTAAGGAAACCATTCCCATATATACTGGAATATTCCTATTCTCAAAATATATGGTCTTGTGGGAATTCCGTATAGCCGCAAGAATTACAACACCAATTGTCTGAAAAAGGTTTTTTATTTTTTTACTTTGTCCTGCATTGGACTGCGCTGGTATAAGAACATGAACCTGCAAGCATGAGAACAAATCCATCCCAAATAGGTAACCTGCACAAGACCAAAGAAGATGCACGTACCTGCACTCCAGGAACAGATGTTGTGCATTTTCCTCTACGCACATACACAGGTAACAAGCTGAAACAATCTGAAGTACATCCCTCTTCAGCTGATCCTGGGTAGGGAGTCTATTTTTTTAGATTATCTACATTAGGATGAATATAGACGGGTTAATGAAGGAAACGTGAAAATCCTTAGGCCATGCCCAATGGTGAGTGGGGGCTCCATATCCCATTTTGTAGAAATCCTTGATATTAAAAAAACTAGGCCGGTTCGATTTCCATATTAGAGTTCCCTAATCCATGAATGTGTGAGTTTGTATTTCAATCCCAATTTGAGTGGGGACTATACTTCTAAATATTTTCCATTGTGATCTAAAATCAACAATAGATAGATTCCTTATTTCAAGGTGAGTTTTCATTTTTTCTTGCCGAGGCCAATCAAACCATGTGATATTTCAGCAATTGAGCTTGGAGTACTCACACAACAACCACTTATTATCATACATAATTTTATTGAAGGATTTTTTATATATTCCCACACAGATGACCTCAGATAGTACTTATTTCCATTTAGAAACCTCCCATTAAATATTTTTATAAAAAAGGCATCACAGGCTCCATTGGAAATCAGAATCCATGTGAATTTCCCAATGACACCATCGTTAAAAATAATCAAATCTTTAAACCCAAGGCCACTTAGATATACTGGCTTGATACAATCATTCTAGTAAATAGTTACCAACATCCTTTCATGGATCAAACTTGTCCATATAAAGTTCCATACCCTATATTTATTCTCCTTGATAAGACCTCTAGGATATCAATACAATGAAATGGAATAAACAAACATCGATGTAATCACTGAGTTAACAAGACAGACCCTCCCAGCCAGAGACATGGCCTCTCACTTCCAATAAGAAAGTTGATTAACAATTCCAGAGTAAATACCTTCCAAATAATTCTTTTTAACTTTTCCCTAGAATAGAGGTACATCAAGATATTTGATAGAAAGTGTCCCTTTTTCACTATACGACATTACATAATCCTATTTTTCATTCCAACCATGATGTATGTAATAATAACAATAATGGATTTGTTCCAACTAATTTCATGTAAATCCACCTCTTTACAATGTCAAAATAATTCCTTGATAGATGGAATTTTTTTCTTAGAAGCTCATCTGAAAAATGGATTTCATTATCTTAGAGTAAGTGTGAAGGATAAAAGTCATTATTCCCAACCCTAATTTGCTTAAAAATCCAAAATGAACAATTTCATTGATTAGCCAGCTCAGATAATCTTCAGAAATATCAAATAAAATTCCCAATAGTGAATCTCCTTGCTCCTATATCTAGTGCACTAGAAGAATCATCTAGGTGCCCCATTAATAATAATGGATAGGCTTGATGAGATGAGAATGATACTAATCAACATGATAAATTCATTTAAGAACCCATACCGTTTGAGGAAATCAAAAAAGATTCTCCATCTTAATGTATCAAATTCTTTTGAGATGTCAATTTTGAGTGCAATGTTCCCATCTCATACTTTCCAACTCATCATGTTAACACTCTATGAAGCTGCAAAGAGTTAGTTTTGAATGTTTCTTTTTTGAAAAAATGTAAACTAATTTTGAGTAATCATTCCACTAACAAACGGTTCCATACTTTTCATAATAATCTTACTAATGACCTTATGAATTTTGTTCATGAGTGAAAAATGCCTGAAATCCTTAATATCAACTATATTTTACTTCTTGGGTGTCAGTGTAATAATGCATGAATACATCCCATACGGTATATAAGAATAAGTTAAGAATTCCCTAATTTCTTGAGTGATATCATCCTGCAATTTATCCCAATGAAACATGAAAATTTTGTTATTAAACCCATCTGGACTAGGAGCACTATTTATATTAAGAGAGAACATGGATACATTATTTATATGGTGTGGTTGTTTATCTATACACTGTTTACATTGAGAATTTAAGAATCAATATCTATTTAAGTCATAGTTTATAAACAACATGCTGAGGTCAGACTATTATCTGTATATATTTAAACTTTGGATATATTGTAAAGTCATACAACCAAAGTATTTGATGTTTCAATGTCTTATAATTACTGATAATCTAAATATTCCTAAATTCATATGATATTTAATTTTTCAATTTTAAATGCAATTTTGAACTCTATTTTCTATATTTTTTAAGATCTTGATTTACAATATGTTCTTTCAAAAATTCTAAACCATTTTATTATTATTTAAAAAGCATATAATTTCTAATGAATCTACATCAAGTTTATTTAAATCAATTAGAAAATAATTACATATATGGAGTAGTTTTTGAACTAATATCGATATGGGTAATGAATATATTCTTACTATTATATTTCTAACTCTTGGTTTCCTGGTATTTTCTATCAAGAAACACCCATCTAATAAAGATTTAATTAAGTAGAACATACCCATGATTTGATCTTGTGAACGTATTTATGAAGCATGGAACAACTCATTCGAATAGAATAATGGGCTTACAATATACAATTCTAGATCATTTTTAGAGATATAATTCCAATGAAAGATAAAACATTTTCTATAACACTATGATTACTATTCAATTATTGTACAAAGATAAATGAACCTCAAAATTAATATTTTTATTTAAGTGATCAAATATATTCATCAACATTCTATTCTTTTTATGTCATATTACTCATCATAGTTTCATACTCATTTAAGTAATTATATATCTTCATTATTTTTGTGTGAATTATAGTATTCAATATAATATTTCCCATTAAAAATCACAAATTTTATTGCTCTTAACCAAAAGGTAGGCCTTATTTTATATACCACCAAAAAAATGTAGCTCCTCTAGGTTGTGTCTCTTAAAAAAAGTGATGTTTTCATTTTTTTTTTGTTGTGCCTCTTGGTAGGTAAAATGGAGCATCCATAAAATCTTATCACACCTTTCAAAAGTGAGGTTTTTAGTGGATACAAGTCCTCTCACTGGGTATAGTAGCGTAAAGTTTATATGTTTGTTCTTGGTGATCTTAACTACTATATAAATCTTATATTAATCACTTTTATTTTTGATTTATCGTATTTAAACATTGTGACACTGAACTTTTATTATTTCTATTTTTCATGTTTCATTCAATTTCTCATGTAATATCAATTCATTCTACTAATTAATATTTTAATTATAGGTTTTTTCTAAAAATTTAAATGGTCAATTAACCCCCCCCCCCCTTCTTGACCATTTTTTCATTTTCATTACTCCAACACTATAAACTCCTAATATAAACAATGAAATAACATAATCACAATGATAGAGAGGTAACCAAAATAATAAATCCTTATATATCAACACTTGAAATTTCTATGTCACAAAATAAAGGACCCCAATATAGTCAGAACGTAAAAAGACCTCCCATGGAAAAATACCACACATCATAGATCCTCAAAAAGGAAGAAATAAGTAATTCCACCAATAGATATCTACATTGAATCTCTATCACTCCTCATTGTAACTCACAACCTCTACATAATTGCATAACCCGCCTTATTCTAAAAATATCTCCCATGTTGAATTTCATCTTAAACACTACAATTTATTCTATGAACATCATCCTAGTAGATCCAACACCCATAAAACACTATGTAATATTCTAGGAAATCCTAGGGAATTATAGTCATGTTATATCTCTAATCCATTAAATGATATAAAATATACCAACATACTAATATTATAGAATCCATTTCTTTTCAAGTCATAGATTTTACACCACTGAAAATACTCACAAAAGGACTTGATCTATAGCTGAGAATTTTAAAATACATTTTCTTTTACTAGTATAATAATTATTCCATGTTAGAGTTTTCAATATTTTATTCCTAGAATAATTAACATTTTTTCATTTCTTAAACCAAAATAGGTCCCAAGAGAGTCTCATCTCTTATGTAGTAAAAGAGAATGGTTATTTACATGCTACGTCACATTAAAAGGTTCCATCAAAATTTTATTTATACTTTTTTTAATAAAAGGTTATTAATAAAATATGCTCCTCCCATTATGTCCCAAATTATTGCACAAAGTCTCAAATCTTTTCATTTAATGTATGTGAATACCATTATTATTATTGATGACAAGATATATTTATCATTAATTGAGTACCCATCACATCATGAATTCCTCTATGAAATATTGAATTAGATTAATGATATCACACTAAAATTATTGATAAATTATCTCCATGAATTTTAAAAACTTCATACATGTATATCTTACAATATTTTTCTTTAAATAATGTCACACAAATTGGTAAAAAGGTATCTGATTTCCTAAGTTAGTAAAAAATGAACTAGATCGCAGTGTGATCTAATGGTTCTCAAAGTATAATAAATATAATATTCATTCTTATATCCTAAAATTTATAATGTTTAACTGGAAAATGTTTCAAATCCCCTATAGGACATTGATTCACAGCCTTCATATATTGATAAATAAAGAATCAAGATGCATATTACACAATATATTTCTACATTCTAGCAGACCATAACCGATTTCAAATTTACTAATATATATTTTTCACTCTATGATGTACTTACAAACTATGATTACTAAAATTATTCATAACCTATTTAAAAAAACATGAATGAACTAGTAATATAATTCCAAAATTGAGCATTTATTCTTCTTTTAGATTCCACATATTGATGTTATCCCCACTCTATGTGGTGCTACTAATCTTCTAAAATTCAAATTATAATTTTTATTATTACATAACATAATCTATGAGTGATATAGAAATGATAATATGTTGAAACAACATATGTTTCCTCACCTCCCTGATATCTAAAAAACATACCATCATTCTCATCATTTTTTACCAAATTCTAGATTCATTCACCACTTGAGATTTCAGACTAATGGATTACACTATAATATTACCTTTTACTAATTTATAAAAAAATTAAAACTGAAAATGTAGTGACACTCATACCATCTCATTTTTCTAAAATCCATATGTGATATATAAAATATACTTCAGAGTTATAATTATAATAAAAAATAAATTCCACACCAACAAATAATTATTTGATATATTAAATTCTTGGGAAAACAATACAAATACAAATTCATATTCTTAGAAATTATTCTCATATACTCATTAATATTTTTATCTATGTGGAATAACATTATCCCCTTAAATAATCCAATATCCTTGACAGACCTCAAAGGTACCACAATACATTTAAGACCCATTATAAAATCTATAATAAATTAGTATTATTGTTATAACATTCCTTTTTATAAATATATCAAAATATTATTTTTATTTATCATAAAATTCAAAATACTCACCCTTCCATGTAAATATTTTCAATAGTGAATGTAAATATATGAAAACCTAGATAAATTCTTGTAAGTATCCAACTAATTATAGAAACCATGGAATCCTAAAAACATAGTCATGTCTCTCCAAATATATCCTTACTTCAAATTTATATGTTCCAATATAAAAACACTTCTCAAAGATAACATGTGAAAATAAATTCATCTATTGATTACAAAAATAGAATATGTAATAATTATTATGGAATTTGTTCCCACATAAAAACCCTAAAATAAACCAAAATTACATAACATTATCTTTATAAAACCATGAATATTCCATGATATTATCTATAAATACCACAATAAATTATTAAAGGACTTTTTTGGAAAAGAATATTCATCAAAGACATGAAACCAATTAAATAATTGGTAACTACCAAAGGAATTACTATGAAATCATAATACATGTACAAAATCTTGAAGAATATATTTGGAATGTCCCATTTCTTCACTCATAAGATATTGCATCTTGATCTGAGGATGATTATTAAAAAATAATTCACTCATTTAAACTATTGAAATGTATTGATTATTTAAATCATATGTTATTTATTCAACATTATCATTATTTTATCTTTTAGTAATCCTTGAATAATTTCAAGCTACCAATATACATCAATGAAAATAACACAGGTGTTTCCTATTGAAAAGAACTAGTTCGAATAATTCTATTTCACTCTAGATCCACAATTTAAATAATTAACTCCATTAACATCACAAGTTTAATGTTATACAAAATAAAAAACATCAAAATTGATAGAGGTAAAATTTTAATACAGTAATTTAAATCCATTTTTAGTGATAGTTTATAGAAATCTACCTGATACACATAAAAAGACTTATTTTACTTTTTGAATCTAATTTTGATGTTTGAATTTTAAAAATTCAATAACCTAACGATATTGTTAGAATGGAAAAATTATAATCTCTCAATCAATATATTTCTCCCAAATCACATGAATGTTTCAATCTAATTTGAATGGCTGAACAATTTGTTTTGTAAAATTATATGAAAAACAATAAACATTATAGCCATTATAAGGCTTATGGTTCACCATAAAATCAATTCCAATGATTTTTCGAAAATGTAATTCTCAGGGATCTAAATATTTAATGATATTTCATTATAACATATCATAACAGAAACAATTTCCATTTTAATCCCTATTAAATAAAAATCCAATAATCATGTCAATAAATATAAAATATGGCATTAAATTCACATTCAAAATTAACCAATCAACTTATCAACTAGATACAAAATAAGGAGAAACTCCCATATCAAATTACATACAGCTCGTGGTACAAAACAAATAGGAGAGGGACCTCCTACAATCATAGGTCTTGCATGAAATTTCTCTAGAAGAACCTCTATAACAAACATATTCCCTTGGGTTTCATATGTTTTAAACACTTAGGATTATAATCCAATATTACATAAGATTCATCTCTATCCTTCATTAATTGTTTTGTTGGTATCCTTCATCCCTTCATTAGGTTAGATTACCTAATATTATAAACTCAAGAGAAGTTTCGTAACAACCCTTTTAATGTTGTAATAAATATTATTCTTATCCTATTAATATTAATTATGTTTATTTTACATAGTTATATTCATTATAATAAATTTAGGTTATTTTTTAGTCAAATTGAAAAATATTTATTTCTAACCACATTGGGGTTTCATGAATTGTATGGTTTTGATTAAAATATTCATTTTAAAATAATTAAATTTTAATTTTAATAAAAACTAACATCGTTTTTGAATTCATCATGTAAAAATAATTTATGGATGACTTTTTTAGAATTTTATGAAATTTTTTACTTTTTAATGAATAATAAAAATACTATTTTTTATTGGAAAATTCAATTTCATTTAAAGTATTAAAAATTTGAAACACTATTTTGGATTAGTTTTAAAATTTCATTATAAATTTTTATTTAAAAAAATAAATATATGGACTTTGGTTTGATTTTTATACTCTGACTTGTAAATAAAATATTTTTAGACATGAAAATGCATTTTTTCTGAAAAACAATTTTCCCCACTTCTTCCGGATATGATTTTATATAATTTTTTATACTTATGTAAATTTAGTCATGAAAAATGGAATTCATATTTAGAATAACGGGATCAAAATTTTGAAAATATGACCCTTTTATATTTTATTATTAACAATAGTAACAACTGTTAATTTTTATTGCAACATTGAAGTTAAACTTCTTAATTTGGGTTAATAGAATATGTGAAATGTCATAAAATTCATTAAAAAAATCCTTAATTTCATTACATGAGTCCAATTAATCCATAATAATCAAAACTCTAAACATTTTACCTTTTCAGTTATCTTTTATTTTTACCCTTATAATATTTAATTAAAGGATAAATCTGGAAATGTATTACTCTTGTTTTTAATATCAATAATGTATTTAAAGGGATAAAAAAATTATATTTAGTAATAAATATTTATATTATAGTTCAATGAAATTGTTTATCAGGTTATTTTACTTATAATTTTATGTGATGAAATAATTACATTTAATGATTACATAATGTTGACTCAGTGTTTGTGCAAGTAGTAGAAAAAAGGTAAATGATTTTAAGAGACTATAAAAGTTAATATTTTTACATGTTTTATAGTGTCTTAATAATTCTATATACAAATTTAACATATTATATATTTTTAATAAGAATATGTTTTAATTATTTTACTATTTTTTTAATTTGATTGTCAGAATAAATAAATAGTACCATAAATTAAATTAAAGATTTTTTAAAATAAAAAAAGATTTTATTAAATGATTTTAAATTTGGAAAAATCATATCTTTAAGATAGTGAATGTGATATGGTTTAAAATATCATACATTTTTCTATTTTTAGTCCATGTTTTGCTTTATTGTAGCTTTCACGAACCTTAAAGAGTCTAAAATATTGATATTATTGTATGTGTAAAAATGGATAATTGTGGGATATAAATAAAAGATACGGGTGAAATCATCACCTAAACCTTTTAAACATTTATTTGATGAGAATATTTAAAACCATCTTCATCATATATTCTAATTATATTAATTTTTAACAATTTAAATGATAAATAATTTATATTAATTTAATACTTAATGCAATTCCAGGAATACCCCTCCCCACTATTATAAAATGGAACCTCCTATCCTCTTTTAATCAGACAAAACATTTATATTTAATCATAAAATACCTATTTAAATACCTTCCCTACATCCCTCTACTTCATTTACATGCCCTGGTTTGATCAAAATTACAAATCTACAAAATCTTTTGTATAATACAAAAGAGGTTTTCTGAAGAAGGTGTATGTTTCTTAACCGATGGTTTTCATTATATTTCTCTGTTCACCACATTAAAATATTCTTAAAACATTATTGAAGGAGGATATCAATATATTCCATATAATTATATTTTTACTGTCAATTTAAAAGCATATATCAAAGTCATTATTCCATCAAATGGAAAATGAAACCATTATTCATGTGTACAATAGACAACTTATTTGCAAGATGATGTAATAAGTTATCCCTAAATTTAATGTCCCAGATTATACAATTTATTATTTTTTAAAAATATATGGAACTAATTTAAGACTATTCACAAATATGGTGTGTGATTTTAAGGCCTGGTGTTCGCAAAATAACTGTTTGAATAATATTAAAATATTTAATAACATCTATGATAGGATTTTTAGAAAAAGTGTAATAAATTCTAAATAGTTTCCTAAATTTGAAATCCATGGGCACCATTGCATTCAAAGTAGTTAATTTACCCTAGGGGTGACCTAACATTAACAAATGTGGGTCAGTTGTGGAATGTCATTTTTTGTGTTTTAATAAATAAAATTAAATACGAATTTATTTTATTTTAATCTTTTGCAGTGACACATTGATGTTTATTTTAAATTAGAATATTATTTAGAGATTCAGGGTTATTCTCATGAACATGGGATTTCCTTGAGGCTTTGGACAGATCCATGGTGAACTCTCTTGATAGAAAACAATAATAAATCTTGGATCTGAGTTTGAGAGACGTTTTTTTATGGATCTCACCAAAGGTAGTGACACGACGATAAATCCTCTTTATCGAACAATCCAACCCTGAGGTAGTATGTTGTTATTTGTATTTCTCATTCCATGTTCATAGATTCAGTTATTAACATAGATCAACAAAAAAGAGTTTTATATTTGGTTCTCTCATTCTTGTGGTAGAGACTCAAACTACGATATTTATGGGGTTTCTTTATAGTGTGATTTGTTGATCATTATTAAAAGAATGGATCAAGACCAAAATGAACAACATCTGGGGGAAGTTCTTGGGGTTTCTTTCCTTGAGCGTATTTCTCCAACCTCGTATATTATTTTCTTTCATCCATCTTTGTGTGTTATAAAGGATTGATCTTTACACCTCTGTTTAATGGATCAATGTTATGAAATTGAAGATTCAGCATCGCTAAGATCTAGAGGAGGTGTTATCGAAATTTTGATGGACGAATCAAAGCAATTCTGCTGATATAATTATTCGATCAATTCTCTCAACGGTGATCTGAATTAGTCATTAGAGCCGATTAAAAGCCTGAAACCCACCAATTCAATGTTGCAATGCTGATATTACCTTAGATCTGCAGTTTTAAGGAATATGGAGCATTGTATCAAACACCAGAGCCTCAAACAAGGTTTATGGGGAAAGAACGATGGTTTAGGAAATTTCTGATCAACACGGCATGTAACCGGAGGTTACACGGAGTGTTGGCCCCACTCATCGATGGTTAGGGTTTTGGGAGTCAGTAAAGTGACATACAGCGTGTGACCCTATGAAATTGTGTGTGGTTCCTTTATATTGACTTTGTGTTTTTTTCAGGAGATACATGGTCAGAGGGTAGAGTACACATCTTGCCTACACAGCATGTACCCCACCACACAACATGGCCCAGACCAGTTACACAGGTTATCCCAGGTATTGGTGCATGGGTATGAAGACATGGGTTGACACCATATACTTGCACATGCCGAGAGTACATTGATGGACACTGGATGAAATGACACACTATGTGACCCTTTATCACCACATGTTCCCATCTTCTACACAACATGTTCTAAACGACATGGGACATTGTACAAAGCCAGTACCTGGGGTCAAGGGACATGGTGTGTCACCCTAATACATGTCATTTACCCCTTTCTACATGGATTTAATCTCTTTTTCACCATATATTGTACAAGTTTCATTAGGTTATGTTCCCTTGATCATTTCTTTGAAGGTTTATGTGTATCATTTCCTACTTATTTGAGCATTTTACCATCGATAATAATTTCTAGATAGAGTTGTTGGAATCCCCTTCAAGAGGCCCTAAGATGGATAGTCTCTTCATTTTGAATGCCCAAGGTAGAGTCCTTGGTATTCACGTGTCCAACTTCATTGTGCATCGATCCTCTTTTTAGAAGTTTAATCACGATGGGGTTGTTGGTATCACCACATTTCCCTAGTTGTGATACTCATCTATGTATTGTATCTCCCTTAAAATCTATTAGCATACCTATATCATGATGGTTCCTGAAAAAAATTACATCTTGGGAGAACATCACCAGTGCTATCTAACTCAATAATTTTTCCTCCCAAATGATTTTTTCCTAGTATTTTTGCACTCAGTCCCTAGTGTTTATATGAGATAGTTTCAACTTACCTATAGACTACATGTCTAGGTTTTATTATATCTATATATTATTATTTTATAGGTTGTAGACATATACTATGTAAAGGCAATTGTACCTTTATTTTTTGTATTTCATTGTAGTTTCGGAGTGTCCTACTGAGTATTGTTATAATAATCTCTTCATGGGTATTTCCCACACATGTCATGTCTTCATTATATGAGATACCTATTGATGGAGTCTTAGGGGGCCTTGATTGGATAGAACATTGTGATTTTATGTAGGTTGGGGTGTTCTTATGGATTTGAGATGTAGTCCCAATACTTATTTTTTTTGTAGGTTGGACTATGTAGTTTATAAACACGTTCTTTTGGAGGGATTTTATTCTATCCTAGTTTAGTTTTCTACACATTACTTTATGTCGTACTCCATTGGTTGGGATAGTGGTTTTCATGCATTGGATTCATATTGGATTTTACATTTTTGTATTTTTGGGCATGTAGATTTGGTTTTACATATAGGTTCATATTAAACGCCTCTCATATTAGTGATAAGTCTACTCTATTCATCTAACCAACCCCTGGCCTATTTAAGGTGGGCTTGGGTAGTCCCAGCATGGGCCCCTTTGGGATGGGTCTTGACAGAGTGGTATCAGAGGTGGTCTATTCTACCTTAGGACCAATAGTCTATTAGATTGGTTTAGGGAAAAATTTCTATGTGTTTTGAGTTTGGTTTTTAGGATAGGGACTCAAGTGATGGTGTGTGTGTCCAATATATCCATACTCTGGTACTCTGATAACCTGCTTTCTGACTTGGTACATGAGAACACTAGTTGTAGAGAAAATAATGGTACATGAATCATATAGGAATGGATTTTCATTCCTTATCCTTCTTGAGTAATCTCTCTAGATATACACACTGACTATGTTACAACTTTTTTTCTTAAAGGATATATCTACAATGCATACTATCTAGGATTCAGTAGCTTCGTGATGAGAATGACCCCTTAGTGATGAGGCATTAATATATAGACCAGTTTGCCAGATGTCACTTCCATGTGGTGCACCAGAAATACCTCCACCTATGGAGTAGGTGGTGGTACCCGTAGTAACAGCAGATCTAGAGCATGGGATGAGCATACACTACATTTTTTAGAGATAGTGACCCCTCATGATCTGATGTGTGCCTGAAACTCAGGTGGCTGAGTTCTAGACGAGACTTGATGATTAGATACTTACGTTAATAGTGTGACCTGACCCTTAGAGGTGAGGGTTTTAGTTGGAACCTTTTAGTGGTAGTGTTGATTTATTACAATGACATTCTTGGTATGGACTGGTTATCTTAGGTACATGCCCAGATTTACTGTTTTAGGAAAAGGATGTGGTATATCCACATTGATGGAATGAGGTTTTCCTTTGTTGGTGAAAGGGAAACCTAGAAAGAATAGGATGGACTCATGCATATGAGGGTGCAGTTAATTACTCATGAGTTAGTTATCCTAACCCTTAGAGCAGTATACATTATGAGTTTTTTTGTTCCCAGAAGTAGTGGTGGAGTACCTGGATGCCATTCAAAAATAAGTAACAAGTTTACCTCCCTTCGTGGAGATAGACATCTACATCAAATTACACCACGGTATGACACTGATATCAACACCATCATATCGGATGTCTCCCTCAGATATTTTGGAACTGATGGTGAAATTTAAGGACTTTTAGAGGAAGGTATTCATGAGACCTAATGTTTTACCCTAGGTTTCCCATGTTTTTATTTCCAAAAAGGTAGTCGGGAGCCTGAGGGTTTGGGTGGAATACCGTTGATTGAACTATGTGAACATAAATAACAGGTATCCGCTACCAAGAATTTATTACCTATTTGATCAGTGGAGAGGTGCATGATTATTATCAAAGGATGACCCCTGATATTCTTATCATCAGATTTGAGTAAAGGATGAGGATATACCAAAGATGAAATTTAGATGTCATTACCGTCATTATGAGTTCTTGGTGAAGCCCGTTGATTTGAAAAACACCCCATCAGTGTTCATGGGACTCATAAACCATATCTTTTAGACTTATTTAGATCAGTTCTGGGTATTCTTCATCAATGATATTCTTATGTACTCAGCATTTAAGGAGGAGCACACGAGACACCTAAGGATGGTAATGGACATACTCTGAGAGAACTAGATTTATGGAGAACACTCAATGTTCTAGTTTTGGAATCATGTGGTCAACATTATGGGACATGTTATCTCAGTAGATGGAGTGGTAGTGGACCCATCCAAGGTGGAGGTAGTGTTAGCATCAGATCCACCTAAGAGTGTGAAAGAGGTGTGGAGCATCCTTAGGCTAGTGGGTTATTACCAAATATTCATACATTATTTCTCTAGGATATCAGTACCTATGATAGTTTTGACTCAAAAGAGGAAGTCATTCATGTTTGAAGATAAGTTCGATTAGGCTTTCTAGTAGTTGAGGAAGAGTTTGAAGAGCACATCGATGTTGAGATTGTTGAAGGATGGTGTCGAGTACGTAGTGTTTTGCGATGCATCAGGGACCGAACTAGGTTGTGTGCTGATGTAGAGGAAAATGATGATTTCCTATGGTTCACACCATTTGAGGACACATGTGGAGAACTATGTGAACCATGATCTTCATTAGGTAGTTTAATTCTTCGCATAGAAGATGTGGTGACATTACCAGATGGGTGAGTGGTTTGTCGTCTTCTCTAATCACAAG
Source organism: Viscum album (assembly GCA_963277665.1). Lineage (NCBI taxonomy): Eukaryota > Viridiplantae > Streptophyta > Magnoliopsida > Santalales > Viscaceae > Viscum > Viscum album. The sequence goes on from OY728141.1 coordinate 482,198,216, forward strand.
AGTCTGAATTAAATCTTCTCTCAGAAGGATCTGAACAGGAGATAAAAAATATTGTTAGAGTTCCTCTTGGACTATGACATTGAGATTATCAATAATCCTGGTACTGGAAATGTGTTGGAATATTCCCTCTGTTAGAGATCGAGCTCACGGTTGCAGAATGAGGCATCAACGAAGTTTTCCTCATAATAGTTATCCTTTGTGGATAGAAATAGATGAGTTTACCTCCAGTCATTGGTTTTCACCCCTCCACTCTTACATTGAGTTAGGGAGAAACATATTGAGGATATAAACTACAATAACCTAGGTGATTAGATGTTTTTAAGACAAGTTCCTGATGGATATTCACAATGTGGGGAGAACATCATCCTTTTCAAAGGACATGCTATTGTAGCAATGGCGTGGGGAAATAATGTTCTGTGGGATCTTTATATAACCTTTGTAGCAGTACATACTGGATTGGAGAGGATGTTCCAGGACTTATGATGTTAGTTTTGGTGGATTGCGTTGAAAGAGCTTGTGGAAAATTTCATTTCTCGATGTCCTATGTGACAGTTAGTGAATTTTAAGCATTAGGTTCCAACAAGTTTAGCTAAACCCATTTAGGTGTTGAAATGGAAGTGGAATGGGATATTGATAGACTGCGTGATGGGTTTACCATGTACGTCTAAAGGACATGATTCCATTTGGGTGATTATTGACTGACTCTCCAATTAAGCCCAATTCTTAGCTATCTAAGAGTAGAGTTCAGCAGAGATCCTAAGATGCTTCTACGTTCAAGATATAGTTCAACTATATGGAGTCCCATCGATGATTATTTCTGATCATGAGGATTTATTTACATTGCAGTTGTGTGGGATATTTCATGCGGCATTTGGGACTCAGTTACACATGACCACAACATTTCGACCCCAAATAGATGGTCAGATAGATCAAACTATTCTAGTTATAGAGGGTATGTTGTGGTCTTTGATGTTGAACATCGTCTATAGTAGGGAGGATCATCTACCATTGGTGTAGTTCTCATACAACAACTACCATTCCACCATTGGTATGTCATCATTAGAGGCTCTGGTGTTTGGGGAAGGAGACTATGTGTTCCTTCAAGTTTCACCTCAATGGGTATTGGAGATATTTTTCTAAGTAGGTATGTTTTCTATGACATTTATCGGACCTTTTTAGATACTGCATAGAGCTGGAAAGGTGGAATACCACTTGGATGTGCCCCCGTATTTGGACCAGGTACATAATGTATTCCACATGTCACAACTGAGGAGGTACATGCTTGATCCATCACACCTCATTGACTAGGAGAGCTGGAAATTTATGATGGAGTGACTTTTGCTGAGTACCCAGTGGAGATAAAAGATTAGAAGTATATGATACTTCATGGGCTAGTGATTCATTTCGTTCATGTATAATTTTAGAAGAGGAATCTCCAGAAGAGTACATGGGAGAATGAGGCTCATATTCATTCACAGTAACCACATCTTTTTATAAATCCATTATTTTTAGATTTTTGGGGATGTAAAGACCCAATGTGGGGAGAATATAACGTCATGGATATTCATTTTAATTATTTTAAAATATTATATAGAATTAATTTGAGACCAGGATCTAAGATGACATATGATTCTGAGGCTTCGTGTGTCTAGAATAATTTTATAAAAATATTAACAAATTAAATAGTATAGGAATGTAGTTTTACATAAAAAGAGAAATAACATCTAAATGGGTGCCTGGATTATAAATCTTAGTGCACCGTTGTGCTAAGAGTATCATGTTTACCCAATCCACGACATTAAATCTTTTATCATGGGTCAGTTGTGGGAAGTAGTTTATGGGGTTTTAAAGAAAATAATATTTTTTAACATTTTAAAGAGATGAAGTGACGTTTCATTTAAATTATCCTTTTAATCCAGGATCTAGGTTTAGAATCATGACTCTATAATTTCTTGGAGGCTCTGGAAGGATCCTTGGAGAACTCTCTCATTGGAAAATGATGAAGGAGCTTAGATCATACATCAACAGACACTGCTTTTGATGGATCTCACCAATGAAAGCGACACAACGATTGGTCGCCTTCAATGAACGATCCAACCCCACCATAGGATTTTGTTAATTGTATTTTTGCATCCTCGTTATTATATTCAACAATGAAAATGGTCTAGACAAAAAATAGGTTGAAATGTGGTTTTCTCATTCTTTCAGGAAGGGCTTAAAAAATAGGATTTATGGTGTTGATTTATTTTTTTATTTTTTTGATCATTTATATAGGAATAGATAAAGAATGAAATGAACAACTATTAAGGTATGTTCCCTAGGTTGGTTTCCATGTGCATATTTCTTCTCCTATATATACTATATGTGTTAATCATTCTTTGTGGGTTATGAATAATTAATCATTAGACCTGTATTTAATGGGGAAAACATACAAAATTGATGATCTAACATCTAGAAAACCTAGTGTAGGTGAATCATAGATCGCGACAGACGAATCAAAGGGATTCGAAAGATATCATTCTATGTGTGTTTTTCACGCGGGTGATAAAAATTAGTTTTTAGAGATGATTGAATTCCAAAAACACACCAATTCAGTGTTGATATGGTGAGGCAACCATGGATCTCTAGTTTCAAGGGAAATATGGCATTTGATCGAATACTAGAGGATCGAACGAGGCATGCGGAGGAAGAATGACTGTTATGGAAAATCATGATCAACACATTTTGTAACCATGTATTACATAGAGTGTGACCCCCACTCAACGACTCCTTGGTTTTGTGGAGGTATTAATGCATCATAGATCGTGTGGGACCATCCTTGAGACTAGTGTGTATCTCAGTAAATACACTTGAATGGTTTTGAGTACATGGGTTTCCAACAAGGTGTGTACCCCACCACATGGCTTGGCCAAGACTAGATACATGGGTTATTCTATGTTCTGGTACATGGGATGATGTCTTGGTTTGACATTGTGTATTAGAACATGGCCAAAGTACATGGGTTGATCCTGGATGGAGTGGCCCGATGTGTGAACCTTCTACTCGGTGTGTACCATTATTCTACATGAAATGTTCTAAACAACATGGGCCGTTGTACACAGGCCATACCTGAGGTCAACGAACATAGTGTGTGACCCTAATACCCATCACGTACCCCTTTCTACATGGCTGGAATATCTTATCCACAATAGCATGGACTATATTCATTAGAGTTCATTCCCTTTCTCTTATTCTTGAATGTTGATGTATATCATTTCCTACTCCTAAGAGTATAATCCCTTCAGTAGGAATTTTTGAATAGAGTTGCATGAATCTCTTTCGAGAGGACTAGAGTAGGATCTTCTATTAATACTTTGTTCCCTAAGCAGAGTCCTTAGTATTGATGTGACTAAATTCACCGAGCATCGATCCCCTACTTAGAAATATATTCCAGATCGAGTTGTTGGTATCACCCTATGGCACCAGTTTTGATCCTTATCTATTATCATATCTCTATTAAGATCTGTTATTGTATCTCTCTCATTACAATTCCCGATGATAAGTACTTCTCATGAAGACATCATCATCACTATTAGACTCATGAGTGTGTTCTCCCATATTAGTGATTCATGAAATTTTCAGGCAGAGTCCCTAGTATGGGTATATGGTAGTTGTGACTTACATCTTGACTATGTGTCTAGGTAAGAATATATATGGATATTCTTGTTATATGTGTTGTATACATATAAGATGTACAGCTGAATGTACATTTCATTTTATATTTCCTTTTGGTTTTAGCGTGTCCTTCTGAGTATTGTTATACTCACCCAACATGGGATTTTCCCGCACGTGTCATGCCTTGTGAAGATGAGTGACTTTGGACAGAGTCCAGAGTGGACAAGGACCAAATAGATATTTGTGAGTTTAGGCAGGCCGAGGTATTCTTACAACTACGAGTAGTATTTTGAGTCCCAATTTTTTTTACACGATGGATTTTATAGTTTATAGACTCTTTATTTTGGTGGGCTTGTATTCTTTCCCAGTTTACTTTACTGCACTTTACATCCTATTGTACTCTGTTTATAAGGCCAAAACCTTAAAAAATTAGATAATTGTGAATTAAATGAATATTTCACATTGAGGATCTTTTCAGGTTTAGAGTTTTAGAGAAATAGGACATAACTATTACATCTCAATGATTACAAAGTAGGCACATCTACTCAGTTTCCATTTTTTATCAAAATAAAAAATCTTCAACAAAACATTCATGTATAGTTCCATGTTTTATATAGCATCACATTTCATTAATCCATTCCTTGACCCTATTCCAAATTATGTCCTTTGAAAAACATTTCAAAAACATGGGATGAGTATAAAAAGCTTAGTAAGGGATATAAAAATACAGAAAGAAAACATTAGTCCATATATATATAAGATTCAATGAAATCATACTTAACTCATAAAACATAATAACTATAACATACCTCATGAAATAATAAGATTTATGAATAAATCATAGAAATCATAAGACATAATGGTAACTTGAGGCATTCATAACATTCTTAAGTAGGGAGTAAACCTCATGGTTACGTTTGGAATACCCATCATAGTATATCCCATAAATCCTTTCAGAAAAACCTTAGTGTTTATCTCTTTCACGTTACCCAATGCATTAGAGTGATATCTTGGGCTCACCCACCCTTAGTTTTTCACAGAACGACCCGTCTTCATAAACAATTCCCAAGAACCATAATATAATCGTATCACATAAAACATGCATAAAGGAAACATAAAATTTCCACATTTCAATCACAAGATATCAATACAACACATTGATATAATAAAAACATTATCAAAACCATTTTCAATGCCATAATAAAGTGAAACATGGTATTTATTTTTCATTTAAAAAATTTAGGGCTTGTAGAGGAAGCCAAAACTCAAATAATGGCATTGGTGGGAGAGAAGTCATTGTCGCCGCATACGCAAGACAAAAAAATTCCTTTTGTCATTTAGTAAAATTATTCTTGTAAAAAAGATTCATTTTGAATGAAATTTAAAGTCAAAAGGTTTTTATACACTGTATAAAATAAAGCCATGTAGAAATAAAAATATGCCTCAATGAAAGGATATTGAGACAAAGTCCCTTACAAACATGGTATCCTTACATTAAGGATAAATCAATTACATAATTATGTGTGACAAATATAAATACACTAAATATAAGTGGATATTAAGTGTAAAAAAATCATAGGTCATCCACACATATTCATATCATGACATAATCATGAATTAGAGGTTTAACTGAAAGAATTGAAATTGGGTTAAGAAGTTCCCTTACAGATATTCGACAACCTAATGTTGTCACATTAAAATTCTGGAAATGAATTGATGAGAGATAAAAAGGGTATATCATAACTTGTAAATAAAATTTACATAAATAAGGATGTATAAGAACATATCCCAACATAATAAGATGTAAATTAAAAGTCCTAACAAAAAGAAGTATTTTAAAAAGAAGAGGGTGAAAGTATCCCTTACCGATTTGGGTAACTTTCTAAACGTACACCCCAGGAAACAAGGACTATACAATGTTGATGTAAATATCCATAAATGAAAGTATATTAAAAAAAGAGTATAATAATGGGCAGTACATACACCACTCAAAGGATATGGTGGCCAATATAGCATGAATCTCAAGGGAATAAAAAGTGAGTTAAAAACCCCATACCTCGTTGTAATAAATCGATTCATATGACCAAAAAATAATAAACACCAAATGAATCACAGAATAACTTGAATATAAATAGAATCATGATAATATATATCAAATGGTAGTAAAAAATATACCACATGCAATAAATAATTGGCGAATAATGTAAATCTCACAGAATTAAAAGTGAGATAAGAAATCCACTCACCTCAAGTCCGACATATCTTGTTCGTTTCTTTATAGTCCTGAATAATAAACTTTGGTAAATTTAAAATTTCTTAAGGACATAATTTAAATATTATTGTTCAATTAATGTCACATATTATCATGTCATAATAATTAGTTAATAATGTGAGTTCATATCATACTTTTTGTCGATGTTCGGTACATGAGTCAACAATGAACTTGTTTGAAGTGAATTGTCCATGTAGTTATAATACATCATCTCTGAAATGGAGTTAATGATTTAAATATAATATATATCATGTATATATTTATTTAATAATATTCCAAAATGTTTGGAGATAAAAAAATGAAATGTACTGTTCATGGAGACGGTAGGTCGTACGTACGCTTGAATGCTACTTTCATTTTTTGTCATATTAATGGACATTAAAACTAAATGAGACATAAATATATTATAATTGCATTATAATATATATGTTATATAAGTAACATAAGTTAATTAATTACATTCTTTATAAATTCCATGTTTGTCATGAACGAGTCACATCACTTGAGGGGGTGGAATTCCGCACTTCCTCATATGAAATTATCATATTTACACTACATGCCAAGAATAATGGTATGTTTTAAATATAAAATACAGAATCATTGAGAGGAAATAAATATAATATATATCATATATAAAATTAGTTCCATCTTAATGGCCTCCATGGAATGTGTTAAAAGAATATTGAACAATCATCGTTTCGTGAGGCAGTAATTCACCACCCACAGAAACAGTATGTTATTTAACCATTAGACGGAGGTGTGTGTAAGTGTAGGTAGAATAATTATCATAATGAAATCCTAGTATAAATAGGATAATTTTTTATTATGGGATCAAATAATAATAATATAGTGGTGAGTGAAGAAGGAAAATTAATGAAAGAAACTCGAGAGAAGACAGTACCTCTAAATCGGGTAACTCTTTTTTATTTGATCCAAAGGCTTTCTTGGTTAGACTTCTGCCAAAAGTGAGGCTTCTAGGAGTAAGATATAGACTTGTAGAGATAATATTATCATAGGTTGGATAATCCAATGGCTTGAGAGGTGTAGGTAAGTTGGTAAAGGTGGGGGCCTTTTATAAGAGAGGAGGGTCACATTTGGAAAGTCTTGAAATGTTGCTTTATTATAAAATGGTTTTCGGATTTTAAAGGTCCCACAATGATATATTTCGCGGATAAGGGGATAAGGGTTCAAAATACACCCATCCAATAGGTTTTAGACATATTTATGTCTACTATTTTACCTTATCTTCTCATTTTATATAATCATTCATTAATGAGGTAATCACTTCATAATCATGGTGTCATAAATAAATAATTTTATTTATTTTCTAAAAATTTTAAAAAAATACCATGATGTAGAAAATATTTTGTTCTTTCCAATTACTATTTATAGTATAAGAGATCATTTATGTAAACAAAATTAAAATTATTTTACTTAGGATATACAAACCTTTGTTATATTTCTCTTCTTTTTTAAAAATATTGTCAAAAATGTCACTATCACACCCATGTGACTCCATGGGCCCTCATGTTCCGTAAAAAGTTTCAAATCTTCGTCCATGACTCAAAAAAGAGGATTTGGACACATTTTGGTGTCATTTTTTATTATCATGATATTATTTTATTACCCTTAACTACCCCATTACTAATTAATAATGATAATTAAAGATAATTATCGTCGTTACTATTCATAATGTCCAAAAACAAAATAATCATAATTACATAATTTGGATCATCTGACTCCAAATATGGAATCCATTTTACCAAATTGCAAACACACAAATTTCAGTAATTAATTTAAAAATAATTCTCATTTTCACAACCAAAGACGGGTTTTAAGAAGTAAAATTTATCAAAAGATTGACTTGTTTTTACATCCAATTGAAAAGTGAAATTACTTCCAATGAACCACAATGTATTAATTGATAAAAATATAATTAAATTACACTTTAAAACCAATTAAAAAGACAATATAACTTTATAATTAAATTATATTATAAAGTAGTTTTGAAGTAAAATGCAGTATTTTTCACTGTTCATTAATAATGAACATTTGTTAGAAAAATACCAAAAATTTATCCAAATTAAATTTGATATTACAAATTTAAAAATTATTTTCATTTTACCAAATTCAAAACATATAAGTTTCATTAAATAATTTTATAATTAATTCTCGTTGTGAAAACAAATAGCGTGTTTTTAAGAAACAATATCTATCAAAAGATTGACACTAGTTTATGTCCAATTTAAAAGTGAAGTTAATTCCAATGACCACCATTAAATAAAATGTTAAATATATATTTTAAATTCTCTTTAACACAATTAAAAACATAATCTAACTATATAAATAAATTAGATTAAAAGGAGTTTTTGAATTAAAATACAGCATTTTTGACTGTTCATAAAAAAATAAACTTTATCAGAAAAATAACAAAAATTTACAAAAAGTAAATTTTGATGTCCCAATACTAAAGAAAGATTTTATTTTATAAAATATAACATATTAAATTGAAAAAAAAGTATATTTAAAAAGGGTTCACCCTCAAAATCCTGTTAATCGACCTTTTAAAGAATATTAGAATATTAATGCTTAAAATTAGATTCATTCACATTTTAAGCCTCTATCATTTATTGGGTAATTGTTAAATTATTTAACAAACATATATAATCATTTTTTACATAGTCATTTTCATTACAACATTACAATGACTAGGCGTTAACAACCATTTAAAATAATAATATTATATTATTAGTGTGCAACGTAAGATTTCAAAGAAACTCTTTGTTGCATATTGGGTATGCCATGGAACATAGCATTACCTTTAAAGTAATATTCACTTTTTATTCACAAATATTAATAAATATGAAAATTTAATATTCTTTATTTACCTGGGATGTTACATCATCCCCCCTTTTGGGAATTGTGTCCTCAAAATTTTAAAGTTGGGCTTGGAACCTTCATTGAAAGCCCCACATCGGAAATGGAGTGAATAAAACAATCACTTTAAAAGAAAGAAAGAGAAGTTCAAGGGTCACCCGAGACAACAGATACTAGGATTCCATGAAAACATGGATATTAAAGAGAAAAAAAGGGTCAAGTTTTGATGGAAAGTGATAGAAAACATGTTTAGGAGAAAGTTAACCACCAGAAAATCACAAACATGTGATGGGTAAAACGGTATTTGATTCCACAGTAGGAAAAGTTAATAGAAAATGAATTCGTTTTAATTAAATTTCTATTGAGGAATTTATTTTCTAGATTAACTAAATCATAAGGAAACATACTTGTCTTTTAAACTTTCACCTCTTACTAGATTTCTAATACAAACTCATATTTTCTCCAAATGATGAGTATTTTGGATGACTTGTTAACATTAAGAGCACTATAATCATCTTATTGAGAATCACCTAATCCACAAAAGATAAACTATATATCTCCCATGTCTTTAGACCTTAACCAAAACCAAAATTGTTAGTACAGGATTAGATAATTCCCAAAAAAGATAATCCTTTATAAAAATAAATACTACTCTTAATCTCCAAAATTCAACAAAAAGTACCCAAGGTTCACAAAAGACCATTAAATAAATAGATATCCATAAAATTCTTCAAATTAATCCAAACTAAGATTGAAACCCAAATCTTTGAAGGATTTAATCACATAGTATTCCAAGGTAAATCTTAACATTTATCTCCAAATAATATCAGTTACTCTTAAAGTATCATATTGAAAAGAAATTAACTTAATCACATATCCTTCATGATAGTATAACCATTTACATAGATAACCCAAAATTAACTTATTATTGATTCATAAGATCACAAAACTAAAAATAATTAGTCATACTAACCAGGGACTTCACGTAGTCCAGTAGTAGGTGATAAATACCAGTCGCACATTGGTTGTGGGTTCGATTCCTACAGCTTTGTCCGATGTGAAAAGATGTCACATAGTATTTGTGTTGTCCCTTTTAAAAAACTATATAATTTTATAACATTCGAAAAAAGAGATAAATTCATCAAAAAAACCATAACATATTTTAACCATAGAGGTTATCTAATAAGTTTCCTTTTGCATCCCAAAATGTATTAACCGGTATTTGCCCCAAATTCAAGGATCATATAAACCCAAAAGGTTTTTTATAACTATATCAACAAAATAACAGATAATTATTCATTGAATAAAATTGTCATATATCAAACATCTAGGATACACATAATATAAAAGGTCTTCTGATGTAATCCCATCATCAAAAAAGCCTTAATAATTTTATGAATTTCACCATCCTAAGATCTACCATAACTCTTGAATCCCTTATATGTTGACTTCTTAATCATTAGACATTATTCCGGATACATTAACTATTCCTTTCCAACTTATTCTAAAATAAATCTTTCCTACAAACAAGATCATTAATCATATCCTAAGATTTCAATAATAGGAAAACATATGTTAAGAAATAATCCATACCTTTCATTGGTCATTGTCAGTTTATTAATCCTCAATCAAAATGGATTTAGGTATTGGTAAAAGAATATTTGTATGATCTTGGTGATCCTATTCCAAAAAAATCTTCATAGGACATGTGTTTTCATAATGACCATGCACACCACATTTAAAACATTCAATTGATCCCTCGGAGAGTACTTCTTTCCATTTCATAGAGTCATCTAGATGATTCCTTTTTCAATGACAGGTTTGTGATTTATGACCTTCATTTCCACATCTATATCATCTTATATACCTTTGAAACATTTTACAAGGTGTTTCTTTCCACATCTTTGACATATAGGTTTTTGAACACCCTTACCTTTATGATTATTACATAAACTTCCTTAGATATTTGTTTCTCGCATATATGATTCCTTATAAATATCACTAAGGATCACATGGTCAATCATGACTCTAGATAGTTGGTTGAGAATAACCACAAGTGTTCTCATTGCAGCTCCCAAATCATTCAGTTTCTTGTTCAGAAAACCGTCACAGTTTTCTTCACATCCACTGTTACTTTGGTGCCTGCTAGATCCAGCCATTTACTAAAACCAAAAAGGACAATGTGTGTATATAATTAAAATCATCATATAATATCTAATGATAAGGGAAAATACTAAGATATAATTATTTATGTTATCTTAAACTCATTCAATTTATCTAAAAAACATTGACTCTTTTTGAAATCCTAACCATTATGGTAATGTCACTTATGCATAAAGAATACCGTAACCTATAAAGTTATCTTAACAAACCTCTGATACCAACTATAAGGCCCCAGCCTTAAAAACATACATAATCTTGAATTAAATGAATAATTAACATTGAGTATCTTTTCAGGTTTACTGTTTTAGAGAATTTGGACATAACTATTACATCTCAATGATTACAAAGTAGACTCATCTAATTAGTTTCAATTTTTTTAACAAAAAAAACCCTTGAACAAAATTCTCATGTCTAGTTCCATGTTTTAGATAGAATGACATTTCCATGGACCCATCCTTGATCCTATTCCACTTTATGTTCTGTGAAAAACATTTCAAAAACATGGGATGAGCATAAAAAGCTCAATAAGGGATATAAAAATACGGAAAGAAAACATTAGTCCATGTGTACATAAGAATCAAGCAAATCATACATTACTCATAAAATATAATCACTTTAACATACCTCATGAAATCATAAGATTTATGAATAACTCATAGAAATCATAATACATAAAGGTAACTTGAGGCATTCATAACATTATTACATAGGGAGTAACCCTCATGGTTACGTTTGGAATACACATCACAGTATATTACATAAATTTCTTAGAAGAACCCTTAGAGTATTACTTCTTTATGTTACCTAATTCATTAGAGATCCATCTCGGGCTCACCCACCCTTAGTTTATCACGGAACCACCCATCATCATAAACAATGCCCAAGAACCATAACATAATCCTATCACATAAAACATGCATAAAGGAAATATAACATTTCCACATTTTAATCACAAGATCTCAATACAACACATTGATATTATAAAAACATTATCAAAACCATTTTCAATACAAAAATACAGTAAAACATGGTATTTATTTTTCATTTAAAGAAGTTATGGCTTGTAGAGGAAGCTGAAACTCAAATAATGGCCACAACGGCAAAGAAGTCGTTGTCGCCGCATACGTAAGACAAAAAAAATTCCTTCTGTCATTTTGTAAAAAGATTCATGTCAAAAGATTACATTTTAATGAAATTAAAAGTCAAATTGGTTTTATACACTATATAAAATAAAGTCATGTAGAAATAAAAAAGATGCCTCAATGAAAGGAGATTGAGACGAGGTCCCATACAAAGACGGTATCCTTAGATTAGGGATAAATAAATTACATAATTTTTCATGATAAATATAAATACACTCAATATAAGTGGATATTAAGTGTAAAACAATCAGAGGTCATCCACACATATTCGTAGCACGACATAATCAAGAGGTATAGGTTTAACCCAAATAATTGAAATTGGGTTAAAAAGTTCCCTTACAGAAATTAGACACCCAAATGGCATCAAAATAAAATTATTAAAATGAATTGATGAGAGATAAAATGGGTATCTCATCACATGGAAATAAAATTTATAGAAATAAGGATATATAAGAACATACCCCAATATGATAATATGTAAATTAAAATACCTAACAAAAAGAAGTCTTTTAAAAAGTGGAGGGTGAAAGGTCCCCTTACTGATTTCGGTAACTTTTGAAATGTACACCCCATGAAAGATGAACTATAGAATGTTGATGTAAATACCCATAAACAAAATTATATTAAACAAATATTAGAATAATTGGAATTACATACACCACTCAAAGGAGATAGTGGCAAATATAGCATGAATTTCACGGGAATAAAAAGTGAGACAAAAACCCCTTACCTCGTTGTAATAAATCAATTCGTATGAAAAAATGATAATAAACACCCAATGAATCACATAATACCATGAATATAAATAGAATCATTATAATATTTATCAAATGGAAGTACACAATACACCACATGCAATAAATAATTGGTGAACAATGGAGATCTCATGGAATTAAAAGAGAGATAAGAAATCCCATTACCTCAACTCCGACTTGCCTTGTTCGTTTCTTTATATTTTTGAATAATAAACTTTGGTCAATTTATAATTTCTTAAGGACTTCCTTTAAAGTTAATTATTCAATTCATATCACATATTATCGTGTCATAATAATTAGTTAATTATGTGAGTTCATATCATACGTTTTGTCGATATTCGGTACATGAGTCAACAATGAACTTGTTTGAAGAGAAATGTCCATGTAGTTATAATTACATCATCTCTGTAATGCTTTTAAAGATTTAAATATCATATATATCCATTATATATGTATTTAATAATATTCTAAAATGTTTGGAGACAAAAAAATGAAATGTAATTTTCATTGAAACGGTAGGTCGTACGTATGCATGAACGCTACTTTCATTTTTTGTCATATTAATGGACTTTAAAATGAAATGGGACATAGATATTATAAGGCCCCAGCCTTAAACCTTACTTAATATTGAATTAAATGAATAATTCACATTGAGGATCTTTTCAGGTTTAGAGTTTTACAGAATTAGAACATAACTATTACATCTTAAAAGATTACAAATTAGACACTTCTACTAAGTCTCCATAAAATAAAAACTCTTAAAAAGAAAGATGTCTAGATTACATGTTTTAGATAGCATGAAATTCCCTTGATCCCATCCTTGACCTTATTCCACTTTAATTCCTGTGAGAAACATTTCGAAAAACTTCGGGTGAGCATAAAAATCTCAGTAAGGGATACAAAAAAGAATGAAAACTGTTAGTTTATCAAACATCAAGTAAACCATGTATACTATATCAAAGTAATACCTTCACCTTCATGAAGTAGTAAAAAAAATCTTCACTGAATAAAGTATCATTACTTACCTTTTTGTAACCAAAAGATTACCATAAAACCCCTATAAAGAACACATAGAATATATAAAGGTAACTTGGGACATAAACATACTTAAGTGGAATAACCATACGGTTGACTTCCACACATATCACTTAATGGAATAGCCATACAGCCAATTTCCATATATACTTAATGGAATAGCCATACGGCCGACTTCCATACCCAATGCATTGGAGGTTATAACGTAACCACCCGTCCTGGTATTCACGTCACCACCCGTCATATGGTTTATAATGTAACCACCCGTTAAAATATCCAAGTACCAATATAAAATCATAAAACAGAAAACCAATATAAAGGAATGATAACATTTCCACATTTCAATCACAATATATCATAAATATATTGACATAATAGAATCCTTTTTCAAAACCATTTTCAATACCAAAATTCATAAAAGAGTATATGGTATTTATTTTATTCTAAAAACATTACGTCTTGTTGAGAAAGCCAAAGATCAAATAATACTCGTGGCCGCAGAAAAAGGTCGTTGTCACCACATACGTTAAAAATAAACATTCCTTTTTGTCGTTTAGTAAAACGCTTCGTAGAAAAAGATTCCTTTTGTATAAAAGTAAAAGTGAAAGGAGTTTATACACCGTATAAAAGAAAGTTGTGTATAAAACGAAATATGCCTCAATGAAAGAGGATTGAGACGAAGTCCCTTACCTCGGGTCCGACTTGACTCGATCGTTCTTTAACGTCCTGAATAATAAACTTGAGTTAATTTATACTTGATTAAGAACCTTTTTAAAGTTAATTATTCCTTTTATATCACTTATTTCCATGTTATAAACATTATGTAACCATTAAAGTTAATAATGTTTGTTTTGTCAATATTTGGTTCTTAAGTCGAAAGTTGACTTCTTACAATTACATGTTGTTCGTGTGGTCAAAAGTTCTTTATATCCAGAATGAAATTCCTGATTTGGATATCATATATATCATATATATCCATCATATACATGTATTTATAATATTACATAATCATTTAGAGGTAAGAAATGAAATGCACCGTTCATGGAGACGGTAAGCCGTACGTACGCATGAACGCTACATTCATTTCTTTGTCATATTAGTGGAATTAAAACTAAATGAAAGGTATGTATATTTTAATTCCAGAATTATATTCATCATTTAGATATATCATTAATTATATATATACATTATATACATGTAATTTTAATAGTACATTACATTTGGGGATAAGAAATGAAATGCACCGTTCATGGAGACGGTAAGCCGTACGTACGCATGAACGCTACTTTCATTTCTATCTCATAAATTAATGGAAAGAAATAATAATTATATATAGGTATATTATAATTCCAGTATAACATCATATATAATAACTTTAAATCCATCCTTTACATGTCCCACATATGGCATTAACAGATCACATCACTCTTAGGGGGCGGTAGTCCGCACTTCCTTAAATGAAGATATCGTGTTTACCCATAATGGAAACCATAAAGGTATGCCAAAAATGAAAAATACAGAAGCTTAAAGAAAAAATAAACATATTATATATCATATATAAAAATAGTGACATCATAATGGCCACCCTTGAAGGTGTTAAATGAGTATTGAACAATCATCGTTTCGGGAGGCAGAATTTTGCCATCCACGGAAACCGTATGTTCTTTAACAATTTTATGTAGTTGTGAGAGAGTGTAGCTCAAATAAATATTATAACAACATCCTAGTATATTTAATATACTGGTGTTGTTACAAAATAAGTAAATAAAAAGAGTTTAGAGGGTTGGAGAAGCAAAATAAAACAAATGAACAAGAGAGAATGAATTACCTTTAAAAGTGTAACTCCCTTTTAATTTGAGCCTAAAGGCTCCCTTTGAAAGGATTATTCCCAAAGGGAATCCTCTAGGATGAGGAGAGGGATTTGGAGAGAGTAATTGGGAAGGGTTTGGCCGAGGAAAAGGCTTGAGAAGTGTGTGAAATGAGGTAGAGGTGGGGGCCTTTTATAAGAGGAGAGGAGGGGCACTTTTGGAAAGTAAAGAAATATTACTTTATTTGAAAATGTTATTCGGTTTTAAAAGGTCCCACATTGAAATAATTAGTGGATAAGGTGATAAGGGTTCTAAATCCACTCATCCAATTGGTTTTGGCCATGTGTAGGTTTTAGATTTTTCATTATCTTTCCATTTTATTTAAATCGTCAAATAATGATGTCATCGCTGCATCATTATTATGTCATATATAATTTAATTTATTTAATGTCTAAAAATTATAAAAAAAATACTATGATGTAGGAAAGCTTTTTTTCTTTCCAATGACTATTTATAATCAAAATTTGGACTTGTATAACCACACTCAAAAATTATTTTAGTAAAACAATTTATGTTAGTGTCATTTTCACTTTAACATTAAATAAAAATATATTAATGTCATTTTCCAACTAAAGTGGCTCCATGGGGTCCCCAAGTTGGCCCATGGCTTGTCTTGGTCGGCCATGACTCAACAAATAAGGTTGGGACATGTGTCTAGGTCATTTCCTATTATTAAAGCATTATTTATACCTTAAACTACCATAATTACCAATAATCGCGATTAAGAACTTAATAAGTTACTATTCACCAAAAAATTATTTTAATCTCATTGAACCACATTTTACATCTTAATGACAACCATGTATGTCGGATTTTCAAAATTCAATACACATTAGTGGTAAACTTTCATTTAACTGAAAAATCAGTTTGCTTGATTACCACTTAGTGGTTTCACTATTCATCAAAAATTGAAGTTTTTCAGAAAATTACCAAAAATTCACCCTAAGCTATATTTGATATTCCGAATTAAAAAATGAAGACCATTTTACAAAACTCAAAACATATAAGTCAAAATAATTAATTTAATAATTAATTCCCGCTGTCATGACAAATAGCGTGTTTTTGTGAAACAATAAGTATCAAAAGATTGACACCAGTTTAAGTCCAATTTCAAAGTGAAATTGATTCCAATGACCACCATTGGATTAACTGGTAAAAATATATTCTAATTTCACTTCAAAACCAATTCAAAAGATAATATAATCATATAGATAAATTAGATTAAAAAGAGGTTTTGAATTAAAATACAACATTTTACACTATTCATTAAAAAAAAGAACTTTATCAGAAAGGTACCAAAAATTTACCCAAAGTAAATTTTGATGTCCCGATTCTAACGAAGAGTTATATTTGGTCCAATAGAATTTATAAGATCGATCAAAACTATATTTAATGGCGGTTCTCCGTCAAAAGGTGATAAGTGAACCTTTCTTGAAAATTAGGGTATAAATGCCTAAAATTGAACTCTTCCCGTATTTTAAGCCTTTATCTTTTATTGGGTAAATTTATAAACATTTAAAAACATATCTAATCATATTTTAGTTATTTCTATCCATTCCCTCCAGTACAACGGCTACTTGTTAACTAACATTTAAAATAATATTATTTTATTACTAGTGTGCTATGTAAGTTTCAAAGAAACTCATCGTTGCGTATCGGGTACGCTATCGAACATAGCAACCCCTTTAAAATAAAATTACTATTTAATTCGTAAATATTAATAAATATGAAAATTATTTTATTCTTTATTTACATGGGATGTTACATCCTTTCCCCCTTTTTGGGAATTGCGTCCTCACAATTTTATTCACTTATCAAAATAAGTGGGGGTATTTATCCCTCATAGCATTTTCAGATTCCCACGTTGCCTCTTAAATCACATGGGTTTTCCACAAAACCTTTACCTGATGAATCACCTTATTCCGTAACACTTGCTCCCTGTGGTCAAGAATCTGGACCGGTTGTTCCTCATAAGATAGGTTCTCTTCCAGTTGAACTACCTCTGGGCTCAAAACATGAGATGGATCTGGCATATATACTTTATCAACACCGAAACATGAAACACATTGTGTACCTGAGATAAACTCGGAGGTAAAGCCACTCGGTATGCAACTGATCCAACTCTTTCCATAATTTCGTATGGTCCAACCAACCATGGACTCAACTTTCCTTTATTACCAAATCTCATCACACTTTTCCAAGGAGAAACCTTGAGAAAAACATGATCACCTACCTCGAAAGATAGATCCTTCCTCCGGTTATCCGCATAACTCTTCTACCTGCTCTGAGCTATTCTCATGTGTTTCTAAATCAGCTGAACTTTTTC
The DNA here is from genome assembly GCA_963277665.1 of Viscum album. Taxonomy (NCBI): domain Eukaryota; kingdom Viridiplantae; phylum Streptophyta; class Magnoliopsida; order Santalales; family Viscaceae; genus Viscum; species Viscum album. Next base: position 482,216,308 of record OY728141.1, read on the forward strand.
TGCCATCTCTTCGACCAATTTTGGTCCCATCAACTTCCTTTCACCCACTTCATCCCAGAAAGCTGGAGTTCGACACCGCTTCCCATATAATGCCTGAAATGGCGCCATCTGTATACTGGAATGAAAACTGTTATTATAATAAAACTCAACCAAAGAAAGATGTTGGTCCCAACTTCCCTGATAATCCATCGAACAATCTCGTAGCATATCCTCCAAGGTCTGAATTGTTCGTTCTGACTGCCCATCTGATTGAGGATGAAAAGCTGTACTAAAATTTAATTCAGTACCCAACGACTTCTGAAGGCCTTTCCAAAATTTAAAAGTAAACCTGGGATCACGATCCGATACAATGGAGAGAGGAAATCCATGTAACCTGACTATCTCTTTAAGATACAGACGGGAAAGTTAATCAAAAGAGAAAGTATCTCGTATAGAAAGGAAATGAGTAGATTTGGTCAAGCGATCAATAACAACCCAGATTGCATTATTACCTCGAGATGTCCTCGGTAATCCCACAACAAAGTCCAAGGATATGTTTTCCCATTTCCACTCTGGCACTGGTAAAGGCTGAAGCATCCCTTTCGGTAACTGCTGCTCTGCTTTAACCTGTTGACATGTCAAACACTTCACAGTAAAATCAGCAATGTCTCTTTTCATTCCATCCCACCAGTAGTACTCCTGCAGATCTCTATACATCTTAGTACTGCCCAGATGAACTGAAAACGGAGAACTATGAGCTTCACATAACAACTCTCTCTTCAACTGTGAATCACAAGGCACACATAACCTCTTCCCAAACCTCAAAACACAAACACAAACTTATCCAAGAACTCATGGAAAATTTTATTCATAAGGTCCATGAATACAGTAGGTGCATTGGTTAACCCAAAAGGCATAACTATAAATTCATAATGGCCATATCTAGTACGGAAAGCAGTCTTCGGAACGTCTGCTTCTTTTACTTTCAACTGATGGTACCCCGACCTCAAGTCAATCTTCGAAAAATACTGAGCTCCCTAGAGCTGATACCACTTCATTCGATGGCCCAACATCTGCTGAAGTTGTTGCAAAGGATTTCACCACCCCTTTCTGCTTGTAGTCTGGCTGCATTCCCCCAGTTGAGTTCTTCATTGGACACTCGTTTGCATAATGACCCATTTCATTACACTTAAAACATCTTACCGTTGGCTTTTCATTTCCTGCTTGATCATCTTCCTTACAGTTACGAGCAATGTGACCAGACTTACAACACCAAAAGCACTTACCAGACTTGGATAAACATTCTCCAGGATGCATTTTACCACAGTTATCACAGGATGGATATTTGGTTTTCTTACCTCCTTGCTTCTTTGATGAATTCTTCCCATTTTCCTACCAACTAGACCTCTTATTCTGTTTTTTGTCATAGAACACCTGATCATCGGCAAACTCCATTTCTACCTTCTCGGCACATCGAACAAGTTTTTTATAACTTTTAAACTCACGAGAAGCTAATGCCCTTCGATATTTTTGCTTTAATCCTGAGTAAAAACGGTTTATTTTACTATCAAGATCTCGTATGAAGTTTGGAGCATACCTTGCCAATCGAGTGAACTTTGCTTCATAAGCAGCCACTGAATCATCCTCCTGCCTCAATTCTAGGAACTATTTTTACATCCTAAGACGAACCACCTTAGGAAAATATTTCTCAAGAAACATACCTTTGAATTCGTCCCAGTGAAGATCTTCAATCTCATCACTATCCCTTATATTTTTCACCATCGACCACCACTGATCAGCTTCACCTTCAAAACGGTAAACAGCAAGACTAACCTTTTGATGTTCTGAACACCCCATGACATCAAAAATCTTCTCCAGTGCTTTAATCCACCCTTCAGCTTGCACAGGGTCAGATGATCCTCTGAATGATGGGGGATGTTGCCTCATGAAATGTTCCACCACTGACATGTTCCTCTGCGGTTGATCTGGCTGATCTCGTGCATGGATACCACCACCATTTATAGCCTGAGTCAACTCTTCCATCACTGCAACAAACTGTTCAGTTCCGATTCCGACCATCTCAGGTTGCTGATTTGGAAGTTTATCTTCCTCCTGATGTCGTCCCAACATAGCTCCTTTGTTTCCTCTGCGGAAAACCATTCTGAACACAGAAATATCTTAGGTGAAGCAACATGGTAATCCGTAAATGCTATGTCATTTCAATCATATTATAATTTAACACTTTTCTAACTCCAAAAGTTGTCTAAACTGGCCTTTGATACCAACTATAAGGCCCCAACCTTAAACCTTACATAATATTGAATTAAATGAATAATTCACATTTAGGATCTTTTCAGGTTTAGAGTTTTAGATAATTAGAACATAACTATTACATCTTAAAAGATTACAAAGTAGACACTTCTACTAAGTCTCCATAAAATAAAAACTCTTAAAAAGAAAGATGTCTAAATTCCATGTTTTAGATAGCATGAAATTCCCTTGATCCCATCCTTGACCTTATTCCACTTTATGTCCTGTGAGAAACATTTCGAAAAACTTGGGGTGAGCATAAAAAGCTCAGTAAGGGATACAAAAAAGAATGAAAACTGTTAGTTTTTCAAACATCAAGTAAACCATGTATACTATATCAAAGTAATACCTTCACCTTCATGAATTAGTAAAAAAAATCTTCACTGAATAAAGTATCATTACGTACCTTTTTGTAACCAAAAGATTACCATAAAACCCATATAAAGAACACATAGAATATATAAAGGTAACTTGGGACATAAACATACTTAAGTGGAATAACCATACGGTTGACTTCCACACGTATCACTTAATGGAATAGCCATACGGCCAATTTCCATACATACTTAATGGAATAGCCATACGGCCGACTTCCATACCCAATGCATTGGAGGTTATGACGTAACCACCCATCCTGGTATTCACGGCACCACCCGTCATATGGTTTATAATGTAACCAACCGTTAAAATATCCAAGTACCAATATAAAATCATAAAACATAAAACCAATATAAAGGAATGATAACATTTCCACATTTCAATCACAATATATCATAAATATATTGACATAATAGAATCCTTTTTCAAAACCATTTTCAATACCAAAATACATAAAAGAGTATATGGTATTTATTTTATTCTAAAAACATTATGGCTTGTTGAGAAAGCCAAATATCAAATAATACTCGCGGCGGCGGAAAAAGGTCGTTGTCACCGCGTACGTTAAAAATAAACATTCCTTTTTGTCGTTTAGTAAAACGCTTCGTAGAAAAAGATTCCTTTTGTATAAAAGTAAAAGTCAAAGGAGTTTATACACCATATAAAAAAAAGTTGTGTATAAAACGAAATATGCCTCAATGAAAGAAGATTGAGACGAAGTCCCTTACCTCGGGTCCGACTTGACTCGATCGTTCTTTAACATCCTGAATAATAAACTTGAGTTAATTTATAATTGATTAAGAACCTTTTAAAAGTTCATTATTCCTTTTATATCACATATTGCCATGTTATAAACATTATGTAACCAATTAAGTTAATAATGTTTGTTTTGTCAATATTTGGTTCTTAAGTCGAAAGTTGACTTCTTACAATTACATGTTGTTCGTGTGGTCAAAAGTTCTTTATATCCAGAATGAAATTCCTGATTTGGATATCATATATATCATATATATCCAGAATATACATGTATTTATAATATTACATAATCATTTAGAGGTAAGAAATGAAATGCACCGTTCATGGAGACGGTAAGCCGTACGTACGCATGAACGCTACTTTCATTTCTTTGTCATATTAGTGGAATTAAAACTAAATGAAAGGTATGTATATTTTAATTACAGAATTATATTCATCATTTAGATATATCATTAATTATATATATACATTATATACATGTAATTTTAATAGTACATTACATTTGGGGATAAGAAATGAAATGCACCGTTCATGGAGACGGTAAGCTGTACGTACGCATGAACGCTACTTTCATTTCTATCTCATACTTTAATGGAAAGAAATAATAATGATATAGAGGTATATTATAATTCAAGTATAACATCATATATAATAACTTTAAATCCATCCTTTACATGTCCCACATATGGCATTAACGGATCACATCACTCTTAGGGGGCGGTAGTCCGCACTTCCTTAAATGAAGATATCGTGTTTACCCATAATGGAAACAATAAAGGTATGCCAAAAATGAAAAATACAGAAGCTTAAAGAAAACATAAACATATTATATATCATATATAAAAATATTGACATAATAATGGCCACCCATGAAGGTGTTAAATGAGTATTGAACAATCATCGTTTCGGGAGGCAGAATTTCGCCATCCACGGAAACGGTATGTTCTTTAACCATTTGATGTAGTTGTGTGAGAGTGTAGCTCAAATAAATATTATAAAAACATCCTAGTATAATGAAGATACTGGTTTTGTTACAAAATATGTAAATAAAAAGATTTTAGAGGGTTGGAGAATCAAAATAAAACAAATGAACAAGAGAGTGAATTACCTTTAAAAGTGTAACTCCCTTTTGATTTGAGCCTAAAGGCTTCCTTTGAAAGGATTCTGCCCAAAGGGAATCCTCTAGGATGAGGGGAGGGATGTGGAGAGAGTAATTGGGCAGGGTTTGGCCGAGCCAAAGGCTTGAGAAGTGTGTGAAATGAGGTAGAGGTGGGGGCCTTTTATAAGAGGAGAGGAGGGGCACTTTTGGAAAGTAAAGAAATATTACTTTATTTGAAAATGTGTTTCGGTTTTAAAAGGTCCCACATTGATATTATTCGTGGATAAGGTTATAAGGGTTCGAAATCCACTCATTCAATTGGTTTTGGCCATGTGTAGGTTTTAGATTTTTCATTATCTTTCCATTTTATTTAAATCATAAAATAATGATGTCATCGCTGCATCATTATTATGTCATATATAATTTAATTTATTTATTGTCTAAAATTATAAAATAAATACTATGATGTAGGAAATCTTTTTATCTTTCCAATGACTATTTATAATCAATATTTGGACTTGTATAACCCCACTCAAAAATTATTTTAGTAAAACAATTTATGTTAGTGTCATTTTCACTTTAACATTAAATAAAAATATATTAATGTCATTTTCCAACTAAAGTGGCTCCATGGGGTCCCCAAGTTGGCCCATGGCTTGTATTGGTCGGCCATGACTCAACCAATAAGGTTGGGACATGTGTCTAGGTCATTTCCTATTATTAAAGCATTATTTATACCTTAAACTACCCTAATTACCACTAATCGCGATTAAGAACTTAATAAGTTACTATTCACCAAAAAATTATTTTAATCTCATTGAACCACATTTTACTTCTTAATGACAACCATGTATGTCGGATTTTCAAAATTCAATACACATTAGTGGAAAACTTTCATTTGACTGAAAAATCAGTTTGCTTGATTACCACTTAGTGGTTTCACTATTCATCAAAAATTGAAGTTTTTCAGAAAATTACCAAAAATTCACCCTAAGCTATATTTGATATTCAGAATTCAAAAATGAAGTCAATTTTAGAAAATTCAAAATATATAAGTCAAATTAATTAATTTAATAATTAAATCCCGCTGTCATGACAAATAGCGTGTTTTTGTGAAACAATAAGTATCAAAAGATTGACACGAGTTTAAGTCCAATTTCAAAGTGAAATTGATTCCAATGACCACCATTGGATTAACTGGTAAAAATATATTCTAATTTCACTTCAAAACCAATTCAAAAGATAATATAATCATATAGATAAATTAGATTAAAAAGAGGTTTTGAATTAAAATACAACATTTTATACTATTCATTAAAAAAAAGAACTTTATCAGAAAGGTACAAAAAATTTACACAAAGTAAATTTTGATGTCCCGATTCTAAAGAAGAGTTATATTTCGTCCAATAGAATTTATAATATCGAGCAAAACTATATTTAATGGCGGTTCTTCGTCAAAAGGTGATAAGTGAACCTTTCTTGAAAATTAGGGTATAAATGCCTAAAATTGAACTCTTCCCGTATTTTAAGCCTTTATCTTTTATTGGGTAAATGTATAAACATTTAAAAACATATCTAATCATATTTTAGGTATTTCTATCCATTCCCGCCAGTACAACAGCTACTTGTTAACTAACATTTAAAATAATATTATTTTATTACTAGTGTGCTACGTAAGTTTCAAAGAAACTCATCGTTGCGTATCGGGTATGCTATCGAACATAGCAACCCCTTTAAAATAAAAATTACTATTTAATTCGTAAATATTAATAAATATGAAAATTCTTTTATTCTTCATTTACCTGGGATGTTACAGATATATTATAATTACAGTATAAAATATATTTTATATTGGTAACATAAGTTCATTAATTACATTCTTTATAAATTCCATGTTTTTCATGAACGAGTCCTATCACTTGAGGGGGCGGCAATCCATACTTCCTCCTATGAAATCATCGCATTTGCACAACATGCAAAGCATAAAGGTATGTTTTAAATATAAAACACAGAAGTATTTAGAAGACATAAATATAATAAATATATTATATAAATATACTTCTATCATAATTTCCACCATGAATGGTGTTAAAAGATGATTGAACAATCATTGTTTCGTGAGACAGTAATTTGCCACCCATATAAGCAGTATGTTCATTAACCATTAGACGGAGGTGTGTGTAAGTGTAGGTAGAATACTAATCATAAAAACATCCTAGTATATTGTGGATACTGGTGTTATTATTTTATTAAATAATAAAAAGATTTTGGTGAGTGAAGAAGGAAAATAAAAGAAAGAAACTAAAGAGAAGACATTACCTCTAAACAGGGTAACTCTTTTTGATTTGAGCCAATGGATTTCTTGGAAAGACACAATCACAAAGTGGGTATTCTATGAGTAAGAGAGGTATGTGGAGAAATAATATGAGTAGAGGTTGGGATATCCAAGGGATTGATATGTTTTGGTAATGGGGTAGAGGTGGGGGCCTTTTATAAGAGGAAGGAGGGTCACTTTTTGAATGTCTTGAAATATTACTTTATTATATAATGGTTTTCGGATTTTAAAGGTCCCACAATGATATATTTCAAGTATAAGGTGATAAGGATTCTAAATAAACCCATAAAATAGGTTTTATAAAAGTGTAAGTCTTATATTTTACTTTTACTTTTTATTTTATTTAAATCGTTCATTAATGAGGTAATCACTTCATCATCATGGTGCCATAAATAAATTTATTTATTTAATGTCTAAAAATTATAAAAAAATACCATGATGTAGAAACTATTTTTAGGTTTAAAATGAATATTTATAGTCTAAATTATCATTTATGTAAACAAAATTAATTTTTTTTTACTTAGGACATACAACCATTTGTTATATTTCTCTTCTTTTTTAAAAGTAATGCCATAAATGTCACTATCACAGCCATGTGACTCCATGGGACCTCAAGTTCGGTAAAAATATTCATATGGTCTGCCATGACTCAAAAAGAGGTTTTGGACACATTTTGGGGTCATTTTATATTATTATGATATTATTTTATTATCCTTAACTAGCTGATTACTGATTAATCACGATAATTAAAGATAATTATCGTCGTTACTATTCCTAATGTCCAAAAACAAAAGAGTATTAATTACATAATTTGGTCCTTCTGACTCCAAATATGGAATCCATTTTTCCAAATTTCAAACATAGAAATCTATATAATTAATTTAAAGAATAATTTCTTCTATCAAAGCCAAAGACGAGTTTTTAAGAAGTAAAATTTATCAAAAGATTGACTTGTTTTTACATCCAATTGAAAAGTGAAATTATTTATAATGGAAAAAATTGTATTAAGTGATAAAAATATAATTCAATTACTCTTTAAAACCAATTAAAATTAAAATATAACTATATAATTAAATTAGATGAAAAATAAGTTTTGAAGTTAAATGTAGTATTTTTCACTATTCATTAAAAATAAACATTTGTAAGAAAAATACCAAAATTTATCCAAATTAAATTTTATATTCCAAATTAAAAAATAATGTCAATTTTACCAAATTCAAAACATATAATTTTCATTAATTAATTTTATAATTAATTCCGACTGTCAAAACAAATAGCGTGTTTATAAGAAACAATATCTATCAAAAGATTGACACTTTCTTATGTCCAATTTAAAAGTGAACTTAATTACAATGACCACCATTAAATTAAATGGTAAAAATATATTTTAACTAAACTTTAAAACCAATTAAAAAGATAATATAAACATATAAATAAACTCGATTAAAAGGAGCATTTGAATTAAAATACAGCATTTTTCACTATTCATAAAAAAAATAACTTTATTGGAAAAATAGCAAAAATTTACAAAAAGTAAAGTTTGATGTCCTGATCCTAAACAAGTATTTTATTTTTTCAAATATAACATATAAAATTGACAAAAATTATTTTTTTAAAGGGTTCGCCGTCAAAAGGTTGTTAATAGACCTTTTATAGAATATTAAAATATTAGTGCTTAAAATTGGATTCATTCATATTTTAAGCCTCCATCATTTATTGGGTAATTGTGAAAATATTTAACAAATATATATAATCATTTTGTAGTTTTTTCGGTTCATTCCCGCCATTACAACGGCTAGGCGTTAACTACCATTTAAAATAATATTGTTATATTATTAGTATGCAACGTAAGATTTCAAAGAAACCCGTTGTTGCTTATTGGGTACGCCATAGAACATGGAATTATCTTTAATATAATATTAAAATTTTATTCTCAAGTATTAATAAACATGAAAATGTCATATTCTTTATTAACCTGGGATGTTACACTATTGGGTGGGATAGTGGTTTGAATGCATTTGTTTCGAAGTGGACTATAAATTTCATAACTTTTTCCTTAGAGAAGTGTTTTTCATGTTAGTACATATGAAATTCCTACCATGTTTTGATATTCCTACTTGGTGTGAGTCACCATCTCATGGCCTATTAGAGGAAGGCTTAGGGAGTTGTGCCAAGGGCCCCACTAGGATGGGTCGTGATAATCAACGGCTCTCGCTAAATGTTATAATGATGTATTTAATATTTACATACGATAATAGTGAAATATTTATAGCTTTTTAAAGATAAATATCATCTAATTTATTAGATTTTAATCCATTTATAAATCATAACATTTTTCATACATACATGTGGATTATCACTTTCATGAAGGGTTGCCATTACATTTTCATCACCACATCAAATATATCGTATGTGTAAGTGTATCTAAATAAATAATATGATAATTTTTATATAATTATCATTATTTAAAATTAAAATAACACTTACCTTCTTTTCATCAAGATCATTGGAAAATGAAAATTGTACCAATTCGTATGTACAACCTGCCATCTCCAAGATTGTGATGTTGTTCATTTATCATAATCATATTTAAATGTTTTGTTTAAAATTTAATTATTGTATAAAAATTATAATTATATCATTATTATTATTCTTGATATGATTTAATTATTTTCTCTTTGAACATTGTCATCTTACCAAAGTAATTTTGGACATATGAGCCAAATATCCTCAAAACAACCAATGTGAACTTAACTGATAGGGTAATTGTTTTTATCCTGGTATTGGTGAAATAAAAATTATAATGAACTTGAAAAAGGTTCTTAAGAAAGTAAATATTTTACCTAAGATTATTATTAATGATTAAAAGTAATGCATGTGATGACATAGACTCAAGGTAAGGGAAATATTAAATTAAAACCTTGTTTTAAATATTTTAAAGATATATATTATAAATAATTCTCTTCCATATTCATATTATTAAAATTATTTTGTCGATGGTAATATGAAACATTATAAATAAATATATATATATATATATATATATATATTCATTCTTTCAATGGTTTTCATGCGGAATTTTTTTATGAATTTTTATGAAACCTTTTTCCTTTATTTACAAAAGGAAAATGGAATGTTTTTTATTAATGTATAGTGGGTTAATGGATTTTATTTCATCTACACACATAATTTGATATTTTTTTCAAATTTATATGATTCTATGATTTCTTCAAATAAAAACACTACTTCTCAAAGTTTTGGTTATTTTCAAAGAAGGTTTTTAAATGGAATGGTTATTTCTATGTCTGTAAATGATTATATTATGGGTAAAAGGAATATTATTATAACTATTTAATATTTCATGTGTTATGATTATGTTGTGGTTCTTTGGAATTGTTTATATTGATGTGTGGGTCCTCTATAAACCATGAATGAGTGGTTCAATTTTCAACCAAGGATTGTTTTTTCTTTTATAATCTAAATATGTTTGGTTAAATTATAATCCAAGGATGGGTGAGTCAATTATTTCCCCATAATTCATTTGATAATGTGTATGTTCTCTAATAAATTATGATGTAATTTAACTATATTGGTTATTTCATTTCTAAGAGTGATATATAAAATGATGTCACAATCTACCTATATGACTTATTTATAAATTATATGGGTTGTAATGAAATCATATTATTTCATAATGTATCAGAATCCACTTATGATTAAATAAAAATAATTTCAACTTCATGAGGATGAAATTTATAATATTTTGGAAAAATTCATTAGTTTTACTTGATTATAAATAAATGTTTATGTGTTTTATTTTCTTCATTGAAGATTTATTATTATATGTTTTTTGGAAAATATTTGGATAGAGTGGTTTTTTCTTCGGTAATAAAATGATTATTTTAGGCCCCATATTTAATTTGAAAAGTTAAAATATTATAATTAATCATGGAATAAATGGTTGATTCTTTTCTATTATGTTACTTAGATAAAATTTTGTGTTCATTCCATGTTATAAAGTGATTTTAACATGGTTATAAGGAATATTATTCCGAGGGATGATATTAGTATGAAAATTGTGAAGATATCTCATGAAAATGAAACATGTTTTACTTTAATGTATTCATATTGTGGGGAAAATGGTATAATAAGTTGAAGTTTCCACCTTGTGATGTAATTTATATTAATATAAAGGAAATTACATAATTATATACAACTCCAAACCATAATGTTCTTAAAATTATAATTGAGTGAATTCTTGACATAAAAATCAATATTGTGTAAGATTTTATGGATTTGTCCATATCGTTGGTATCATAGGAAGGGTTAAGATAATCAAAGTGGTCAGGTTAATGTGATTAAATTCTATTTTGACTATAATTTTATCTTATCTTGATTTAGATTTTGAAGATTACAGTGTTAGTTCTTTTAAAATATGTCATTATATAATGTATTTCTATCGATGAAATAGGGTAACTAATGTAGGAACCAATAGGACAATATCCCATTAAATTAAGAACATGAAATGATTGGAATTGGACAAAATAATTTTGTTAGTGTGATAGATCAGTTGATAGAAGATATAAATGGTGGTGGTATCCATTCTATATATTATACAGCTCTACCATAGAGTACCATGTTGATAGGGGATCATTTAATGAGAACACATCTAACTTTATTTATTGGATATTCTATCCCAATTATAGTTTTGGAATTGTTTAAATCCATAGAATGGATGTTTAAGTCATGGGTTATTCATATCATCAAAAGGAAACTCTTTCTATTTTCCAATTTGAAGATGAATATGACTAGTGGTGGTCTATGATTAATAATATTATAGATATATAAGAGATTGATTCCTTATAATTCGATGGATTTAAAAATACTTCCCTTGAGAAACAATTTTCTAAGGTTTTTCAACTAGTGATGGAAAATATACTCTTTGAAATGAGAAAAAATAAGGAAGGATTGGTGTCTAAGAAAACTTCCCCATATGGGAAAGGTTTAAAAAAAATTATATTTGGAATCATGATTGCAATATTTATTTTTTTACACATGATTGAATCCAATATTTAGAAGAGATTTGGACTCTCATGATTTTAAATGTTATGAAATACTTGTTAATTATTATTAAAAGGTGGGAATATGGTGTGCTGAAGATCATGTAATCTATAGAAAAAAGTAGAAAAAGAGGAATAAATGGAAGATTATGGGAAGAGATATATCTATGTACTATAAATTTATTAAAATCAGGTTTTTAGTTTTTTTAGGTACGGTAAATTGCACCTTGAGAAGGGTTATAATAACATGAGTATTGTTTCTAATGTGGAAAACATAAGAATATTTCTCATTATTGAGATGAAAAATAACTTATTAGTGGTAATATATGTTTTTATAATAATGTAGTACATTGTTTTAAATGTAACTAGATGGGTAAATATGTAGATGTGTGTCAAAATAAGATCACAAATGATGGGATGCAGAAAGACTATAAGTACTAGTGTGTGGTGGAATACTTTTCAACAAAAATAATAGCTTTTAGAACATAAAATGACCCCGAAACATGTATGTTTTTTTTATTAAATTTATGCTAGTGTATTTTTATTTATAGGGTCTAAATATTGGTTAATTTCAAAGAAATTTAATGTTAATATTTAAATCTCAGATCACGGAATGATGTCACAACATTTAGTAAATAGACATTGGGGTAGTATCAAGGAAAGAAGAATTTAAAAATATATTCTTAATATGTTATTTTTATGGGTTTTTTCTAAAATAATTCTTTCAATACCATTGTATAATTTCCTGATACTATGGGTATGTATTGACTTTTAGTTTATCCTTATAAGATAGATTGAAGTGGCAAGAAAGTTGTTTTCAAAAATTTGTTTTCATTTGAATATAATAAGGAATTAATTCCTTTAAAAACATATCATGAAGATATGAAATAGTTAAAATATTAACATGAAAGTCATATTTGTAAATTTTTTAAGATAAGGGAACTGTTCATATTAGTGATGCACAAATATTAAAACAATCTGTAGATATTTTATTTATGATTTGTATTTTGTTATAAATGACCATAAATTTGAATTTAATGTTGAATTAGTTCTTAATGTTGATCCAATATAAAAACCCCTTATCAAATTTCTGAAGAAGAAATTATAGAAATAAAAAATAGTTGTAGGAGTTACTTGTGAAAGGATTCATTCATCCTTGCACTTCCCCATGGGGTGTTACTTTATTTTTATTAAAAATAATGACGGTTAAACAAGGATTTTCATAGATTATAGAATATTTAATAACATTAATATTAATAAAAAGTATGTGCTTCCTCATGTCAATAACTTATTTGATCTTATCCCGTGAGCATGATATTTTTTGAAGCTTGATATCAGGTCCGGGTACTACTAAATAAAGGTGGAGGAGGATATAATAACAAATACATCATGTCATAATTGGTATATACAATATGATTTTTGTTTATTCTATTTGGTTTGGTGACTTCTTTAATTGTATTTGGGGATCATAGGATTATTTTTTTCAATGAATATTTATATAAATTTTGAGTTATGTTCATTTATAATGTTTTGGATTATTATAAAAATGATGAGGATCATCCAAAACATATAAGGATTGTTTTCCAAACAGTAAAACATGATGTTATACATAATATTTAAAAAATGTGATTTTTGGATTGAACATATATAATTCATGACTAATATGATAAATTAAGATGGCATAGTTTTTTATCCCTTAAAAACTAAAGTGGTTAATGAATGGACAAGACCTACAAATTGGATTGAGATTCATCGTTTTCTTATGATGGAATGATTTATCAGAGGTTTGTTAAAACAGTTACAAGTTTTCTATCCAAAAAATAAATTTTACACAAAATGTATTTAGGTTTGTAACGTCCTGAGTTTTTAAATAGAAAGACCGTTCGATAGAGTACATGATAAAAACATCGATCTTAATTGAGCAACTAAATATCATTATTAAGTGAATATTTTAACATAGTCATTAATTTTTTGGGAATGAATATTATTTACTATATTATGAAATAAAAAATTTTCTAACTCATTAAAAAATTATTACTTAATGCTTGCAATAATAATCACTTTATTTTAGTAAAGTCATTTTTTTCTGTAAATACACTTTATTCAAGAATGATTTTTATTACTTTTATGGGTGAATAATATTATTAAATTATAAATTTTTCCAATTTTATTTAGTGGAATAATTATCATTTTTAAAGTCAACATATTAATATTTTCTTATGGTGAGATTTTGAGAATTTTTCGAAAAGTATAATTTTTTAATAAATAGTGAAAATAACAATTTTTATTGAAAATTGTATTTTACGTTACATTATCTAAAAATTTAAACTATAATTTAGATCTATTTTAAAATATATATTTTTCAAATATAATTTAAATTAATCAAATTAGGGTTTTTGAAATATATTATATACTTGAATTTAGTATAAAAACATTTTTGTTAAAAAATAGAATGTTTTAAAAATTATTTTTTTTTGATTTGTTTTTTCAATATAATATTTATAATATGATGAGACATATATGTTTTGAATTTTGAAAAATATAATCCATATTTGGAACCAAGAAGACCAATTTTAGTAAATAGGTGACTTTTATTTTTGGACAACATGAATAGTAACCCTTATAATTTTTGTTTCCATAGTAAAGGGTAAGTCTGCTAGTTAAGGTGAAAAATAATATGGGTTGGAAAATTGAACATACCTTAAACAATATTCAATTTTTTTATGAGTTATATTCATCCATAACCATTCATGTTTTTAATATACGGCCTCTGGTTTCTATTTTTATGTGATTATGTCATTTATAATATTTTATTTTAGGAAAATTGAAAGATGTCACACTTCTATATTCAATAAAAATAAAATTTTTTTTATGGTGTAACAAAGAAGAGATATTAAACTATAAATATCCAATTAAAATATAAATATTTATCTACATCATGGTATTCATTAGTGAATAAATAATTACCTTAAATTTTTACAAAATTCTAGTGCAACAACTGTATTTTTAATGAAAAAAAATCAAATAAATAGTATTATTAAAATTATAATAAATATAACATGAGAAAACGAATGAAATTTAATAATATTATAGATTACTTTTAAATTCTATGTATTTATAAAAATATTTTCTTCTAATTTATATATTTCATTGATATTTCTAAAAGTTATTGAAATGAATTGGGTCAAAATGGACATTAATGTTATCTTAAAATAAATAACAATTTATTAAATGATATAAAACTACTAAAATTATTAAATACAGAAAAATTATTATGATAGAGTTTAAAATATTATCCATGATCCATTTGTGGGAATTTTATCATTTTATAGTAAAAATATTGATCTTCAAACAGAAAAAAACTTTGTTTTCATAGTAAGAGTTAAATAAGTTAAACAAGGGTTAAAACTAACTGTTATGGGTAATTAGGGGACGTAAACTTATCTAAAATTACTGGATGATATTATTTAGAACCATAATCATATTATATTATAAATAACTGAATATTGATTATTTTTTATTTGAGAATTGATTTTATAGTTTGAGAAATTCTAATAGTGCCTCTCCCCTCTCCCGTGAAAGGGATACTCTTATACTTCTTACTTCACTCTTAAAAACCCAATTATATCATACAATATCTACCCAAATACCTTCCTATAATACCTAAAATTTTTATAAATGTATTATTTTATAATTAACACCAACCTTATTGGTCTTAAGGTGTTGAGAAAATGAGTTTTTCCAAAGAAGAGACATTTTAATTAATCAAGCATTTCTATTTTTCTTATTCTTCAACATCCTTAAAATATTATTAAAAAATTACAATATTGTGACTGTGATATCCTCTATATAAATATTATTTATTATTATAGTGGTATAACCCATATCCATCTCCACTTATATCAAATAGGAAAAAAATACATGGTCTGTGTGTATGGTGGACTACCACCTCGCAAACCTATGTGATTCTTTTTCCATCATTCTGTCTGAATATTGTTTATGATGATTAAATTAATGTTTATATATTATTATAATGAAATAGTTATCATTATAAAAATATAATATATCATTAAATTTCTTATCATTCCATGTACATAAAAATGATAGCATTGTTCATGCGTGGATGTGGACAACCACATCCACGAAGCAATGTGATTTGTTTTCATCACCACATCTATTTAATTATATATATTAGTGTATATAAAAGATTATTATAATTTTTAATATATTATTCTAAATATTTAAATATAAAATAATAATTACCTTTTTTCCATAATTATCATTGAAAAATGAAAATGTTACTCATGTATATTTGTGGTCTTCCATCTCCATGATTGTAACATAGTTCATATTGTCATAATAATATTTGATGGTTTCATTTAAAAAAAAATTAAAATGAAAATGTTACTCAGGTATATTTGTGGCCTTCCATCTCTATGATAGTAACATAGTTCATATTATCATAATCATATTTAATGTCTTCCTTTAAAAATATAATTAAGGAATAAAAATTTGAATTATTTCATGATTATTATTTTTTACAATATTTAATGATTATTAATTATACAATATATGACTTACCGAGAAAAATTTTACTTATGAACTGATTATCCTCAAAGCATCCAACATAAAATTAAATAATTACTTAATTATTAAAAAAAATAAATAGGTCAAATAAAAGGAATAACAAACATGAAAATTTTATAAATAAATTAAATAATGAACCTAATTTTATTATTTATGTAGATAAGGAACGTACGTGACGAGTCATACACTAGGTAATAGTCTCTTCAACAGAACATCCTATTTTTAATGTTTAAAAAAAATCTAAATCATTTTATTTCATGTCCATTTTTTTAATTCATTTATTCATTTACTTATATGTGAATGTTTTAAAAAGACAATTAAATATTTTCTCAAAAAAATTAAAATAGAATATTTTTGTGGGTTTATGTAAGGAACTTTATTATTAAATACTCTATTAAATATTTCAATATAAAAATGTAAAAAAGGAATATTTTGTAGATTATAAGGAATGATAAGGATTTTCTTCTTTAATGACACCATAAAATTTTGAATCTTTATTTACAATTTTAAATGTTTTTTTAATGAAAATGTATCACTTTTTAGCTATGTTTTATTCTTTTCAAATAAGTTATTTTCTATAAGGAATTTTTTTATCTTGAAAGAATTCAATTTTAATGATTATGTTATGATTTATAAAAATTTTTTATGATTAGATGTGGATTATTTATAATCCAAAGAAAGGAGGGTCTATGATATCCCTCCAATGATTTTGTAAAATGAATTGAGTTAATTGATTTGGTTATTCCTAAGAGGATATGATGATATACCATGATGGTCTTTCCAATTGTAACACTGATTCTTACATTCATGTATAAACATGGGGGTTTTATCATGGTATCCATGAGGCTTACATAATATGTTACCCATGAGGGATTCATTATAAGTAAGATATGAAAATAATTCAATAAGTATTATATCTTTTATTTATGCATTTCATTTTTTATAAATAAATTGTTTTCAAAAAACAATTGTTGGGTTTATGTTCAAGTAAAAGTAAATGTTAAATTTTAATTGGGAAAAGTATAAATATTTAAAAACATTATCATTAATTTTTTATGTTTTCATGGATTCATTTATAGGTTTAATTTTTCTTTTTTATTTTTATGAAATGTTTTATAGAGTGGGTTATTAATAAAATTTGATTTATTGTGTATGAAATTTTATTTTTGGCGCAATGTTTATTTTTGAAAATTGATATTTTTTTAAAGTTTTTATGGAAAAAATGATTCCTTTATTCATTTTATGTCCCTTAATAAGATTTTTTATCTTCAAAATTATTTAAAAAAATCACATGGTTTAAGGGAGACTAGGGACAAGAATGTGGTAAGAATAATTTTGAATATTTATCATGATCAAAAAATCTTATTTTATTTTAATAAATTTTGTTTATGGAAATAATTGATACTATAAAGTAGTGTCTAGCCGGAATGTATAAGTATACATTGTATGATATTTTCATAATTCTCTAAAAGTATAAAACTAAAAGATATTTTGGAAAAATAATGTCATTTCTATTTTTAGAATATCTATAATATGTATTGTTTAAGTATGATTTCTTATAATTGGCATCATAGCCGAGTTTAGATAACTTTGAATATTGGGATTCTTTCTTGAATTGTTTACTTATGTGATATAGATATAATACTAGGTGTAAAATATAATGGTTTATCATAAATTAAATTACATATAAACCACTTTTAGAACATTATGTTATGAAATTTTTAGGCACCAATTTGTATTTTAGGAAACATTTATTTTTTAAGTTGATTATGGGTTTTTATCTTTTGGGATAAAAAAAATAAAAAATATTTGATATCCTTTGAGGATAAAAAAAATTGAATGATGAATATATTGATGTTATGTTTAATATTTTTTATATTTTTTGGAATGTTTTATAATTTTCAAAAAAACATATTGCAGACCATATGACAACTTGTTGCATCCGACAAGGATGTGAGGTTTGAACACACAACTTAAGGAAGATAAGGGTAGTTCGCCTAAAACTAGCCTACTTGAATTATTGGTTAGTATAAAATTTTATTTTTAGATAAATTATTTGATGGATGTAGAATAATTTTATATTTGGAACATATTTTTAGAATACCATTGGATTGAAAATGTAGATGGTCATTAATTGATTGATATTATTTTGGAAGAATACCACTTTATTTTTTTGAAGCATTAATGGAATAAGATAAAATATAAAAATTTGATAATATATTTGAGGAATAAAAGATGGATTATATATTTTTTTTCTTTATTATGGATATCATATCATAAAGATTACATGATTTGGGTATGTAATTTTTGGTATGAGAGTAATTGAGGTAATTTAGAGATAAATATTAAATTTTTCTAGGAAGATTATATGATCAGAACATTTTCGAAAATTGGGCTTCAATATTATTTTGAAAAATTTTATGAATATTTAATAATTTTTATTAAACAAATGATCATTGTTGAAATATAGATATTACTATTTAATTTTATATATTAATGTATTTTTTTCATCAAAAAATTGTTTATTATATTTGGATAATTATATTATATTACCCTAACAATTTTGGTTTTTTAATGACTAAAGTCAAAGGTAATATATTGTCATCATTGTTTGGATTTAGGGATTCATAAAATGTTATTTTGATGCTTCCGGCATGAAAACATTCATCTAAAATACTCATCATTTGGAGAAAAAGATGATATTATGATGTAAATTTTTTAATGTATGAAAATATAGAATTAATTTAAGTATATTTACCCATGTTCTTATATAGATAATTAATTTAATTCTATAACTCTATGTAAATTATCTTGGAAAAGTATTATACATTTACATTTCTTTTTAGGGAATCAATGTCCTTTTAACTAATTATAGATTTATGGTTTTTTGATTATTGTCTTTCACACGAACATGTTATCTATCAATCGTTTTTGGTAAGTGGGTGTTATATTTTCTCATCCATGTCCTTGTTTTATTATATATAACCCTATTTTTTATTCCATATGGAAATAGTACTTCACTTTCTCTCTAATTAAAGTGGATGTTTTCTTAATCAGTTTTTCCAATGTGGGATTTCCTCAAAGGTATTTCATAATGTAAAAACCTAGTTACTAATAAAATGTTAAAAAATTTAATGATTAAATTTAAAAAATGGGGTGAGAATCTAACATTCATAGTTTAAAAAAATAAATACTATGTTTGATTGCATACAAGAAACACAACACCTAGATTAAACGATCAACAAAAATTTAATATTATGTGACCATTAAAACCTTGCATTTAAATTAGTGTGAATGAATATTATTAAATGAACTATTAAATATAAAATTAATTCCTCATTAATAATGTACTAATTGATTCATATAAAATTAAGAAATTAATTTTATTAAAGGACTTTTATTCATTAAATACACTTTCTTCAAGAATAATTTTTATTCTTTTTGTGACTGATTAATATAATAAATTTATAGAAATTATAGAAATTATATTTAATGAAATGAATATCATTTTTTAAATCAATATATCATATATATATTCTCACGACCTTTTGATAATTGTCTGAATTTTTTTATTTTTCAATGAATTGTGAAAATACGAATTTTCAATAAAAATAATATTTTATTTTCAAGTATTTAAAATTGAAAATTATAAATTTTATTATTTTGAAATTTTAATTTATTTAATTTTTATTTTAGAGAAATATAATTATTTTTGTTAAAATGGATTTTATACTTTAATTTAGTATGAAAACATTTAATGTTTAAAGGGAATTTTTGACCAAATATTGTTTTCCATTGTATTTTTTATATTTAATTTAAAATCTTGTGATGCATGTTTTTTAATTTTAATGAGTTTATTTATTATTTTTAATCATTATTTCCTAATTTATTAAATACTTAAATTCTATTTTTGGATAATATGAATAGTAACTTTAGTAAATTTTGTTACCACGGTAAAGAGTAAATTGGGTAACTAAGGCTAAAAATAATATGATAAAGACTATAAAATGACCCTAAAAACTACCCAAATTTTATTTTATGAGTAATTTATGTCTATAATAAATCTTGTTTTGAATATATGTTCCTTTATTTCAATTTTTATATGATTAAGACATTTATAATATTTAATTTAAAAAAAGTCAAAGACATCACTCTCAAAGTTCTAAGAAATATAAATATTTTAGTATGGGTTTATAAAGATGATATGATAAAATATAAATACTAATTTTAAGTATAAAATATTTATATTTATCATGGTAATTTATATTTAATTTCTAGGTAAGAAATAATTACCTTAAATAATTACAAAATATTGATGCAGTAATTATTTAATTAATTGAAACATGAAATAAATGATAATAAAAATATTAAATTCAAATAATATGAGATTATTATTGTAATCCATTGATTTTTGGACAAATGTGAGATTTTATTAATGTATTTAATATATTTTTTCTAAATGTATCTAGTTCTATTGACATTTTTAAAAGTCGAAATACTGAATAGTGACAAAATTGACATTAATTATATTTTAAAATAATATAATATTTATTAAAAGAAAAAAATACCAAAAAAATAAATTAATTAAATTTATTATGATATGGTTTATAATATCATCCATGATCCATTTCTGGGTCTTTTGAGATCTTATAACAATAATATTTACCCTCAAATATTAAAAATCATTGTCGTCACGGTGAGAGTGGGAGGGGTTAAATAAGGGATAAAAAATTTAATAGGGTAATAATTTCACCTAAACATATCAAAATATTATTTTTCGACATTATTTAGAACAATAAAAATATTAATTTTGAAATAACTCACTTTTTAGTCATTTTTAATTGAAAATTGATTTAATATTTTGATAGATTACAAGAGTTCCCATCCCACATCCTATAAAAGGGAACCACTTCTTCACATTAATTCAAACTTCAAAACCCATTAGGGTCATTAAATATTTGAGAAAAATATCGAACTCGAATCCATAGATACAGTATTTATGTATTTCTTTATTCTTAAAATCATCTTTAATGGTCGTAAGGTCTAAATTAAATGAAGTTTTCCCAAGAATAGGTATTTTGTCAATCAACCAGTTTTATTTTTTTCTTAGATATCCATAAAATCATCTTAAAACATTATAAAATAATAAATAAATTCACCTAAATATAATGAGAAGTTATTAATTTTTTTAATTACTCATATCCATCAACTCTTCCATAAAATATGTAAATAATTCATCATCTATGTGTATTGCCGATTACCGACTCGCAGACCGATGTAATTCGTTCTCCATCACCATATCTTAATATTGGATATAATTCTTAAAATAATGTTTATTTATGATATTAATTACATAATTATCATTATTAAATGGTAATATATCATTTACCTTCAAATCATTCCATGTACTAAAAAATGATAGCGTCGTTCGTTCGTACGTCTAGAATGCAACCCCCAAAAAACAATGTGATTTGTTTTCATCGCCACAAAATGTGAATAATTTATATAAGTATATATTAAAAGTAATGTCATATTTAAGGTATTATTGTAATTCTAGAAAGATAATAATATACTTAACTTCCTTCTAAAATGATCATTGAAAAATGGAAACATTATTCATGCGTACGTACGACCTACCACCTCCATTATTGTAACATAGATCATTTTATAAAAGAATATTAAATGGTTTTATTTAAAATTATAATTGAAGTATAAGATTGATTATTAATTCCTTAAAATTATTCTAGATATGATTTAATTATTATATCTTTGACCATTTTCGACTTACCGAAGACATTCTGGAATTATGAAATGGATATCGTCAAAGAGTCTGACATAAACTTAAATAATCAAGTAATAGATATAACATGGAAATAAGTGAAATAAAAGGAATAATAAACATTCAAAAATTTCTCATGAATGTAAATAATTGAACTAATTTTATTATTTAGGAAGATAAATAGTTTATTTTTCGGGTCAGACTCAATGTAAGGGACTCTTTAACTAAAAGCGATATTTTAAATGGTTTAAAATTTTATTTTATAAATATCTATCTTTCATGCCCATGTTTTTGGAATTATTTTTATTTATTTATTTATATGTACATGAACGACTTCAAAATTTTATTTTTGAGTTTCTCAAATATATTTTAAAATGGAATCTTTTTATGTTTTTATGTATGGAATGTTCTTTTTAAATCTTCTTTTAATTGTTTCTTTATAATAAAGATAAAAGGAATGTTTTTATATTATATGTAATGAGTGGATTTTCCCTATTTAATGACACCATAATGGTTTGAACAATTATTTACAATATTAAATTATTATTTTCAATGAAATTATTTCCTTTTTATTTGTGTGAAATTCTTATAAAATAAGCGATTTTCATCGGGGAATGTTGATATTATGAAAGACTTATTGTTTTATGATCATCTTATGTTTGTTAGGCATTATTTAGGATAAAGTGTGGGTCTATTATAAACCAAATATAGTTGGTTTCCTGATATCCCTCCAATATATTGGGTAAATAGATGGAGTTAATCGATTAGGTTTCTCCTATGTGATTGTGTTAACATAGCATAATGGTTATTGCAATTGTTTCTGTAATGATTATGTTTAAGTATATAAATTAGGGTTATTTCATGGTATCTATGAGGGTTACAAAATATATTATCCATGACAGTTACATAATAATTAATTATTATAAAAAAGTATGCCCCAAATAACATATAGGTTTTATTTATTATTGTTATTCTTTTATTGAAATTCCTTGTTTTGAAAAGATATGTTATTGGGTTTATGTTCAATGAAATGTATATGTCACTTTTTATGGGTGAAAAGTATATCCCTGTGAAAATTTTTTCATGAGAATTTAATTTTTTCAAATACACCTTTTTGTTTTTATTTTTCCGTTAATATATTTGTGGAGTGTTTTTTGTAAATATTTTGGAATATAATTTAATTTATTGGTTAATAAAATATTTATTTTTATCCAAATATTTTTATAAATGGATTTTTTTAAAGTATTTATGGAATAATGGTTTCTTTCATTATTTTTTATCCATTATGTAATTTTTTTTATCATCCCATGTTTTAAAATTATTTTTATAAGGGTAAAGTGTAGGTATGGAAAGGGATAAATTCCAAAATAATTGTAAAAAAATATCATGAAAATAAATATTTTTCTATTCTAATGACTTTTTATAGAAAAAATGGATACTATGAAGTATCTTCCACGTTTAATGTATAAGTTTAAATTGTAATAGTTTTTAATAATTCTATAAAACTTTTAAAATAAAATATATTTGGGAAACGTAAGTGATTTTTATTTTTAAAAAAACTAGAATAAGTATTTTTTAGGTGAGTTCCGTATAATGTTCTTTTGGGTAAAGGATTAAAATGAATATCTCTAGGAAATGAAAATAATATTAGTTAACGCTCTAGTTCTAGTCTTACCACTCATAAATGGTTCTTTTTTATCAGGGGTGACACTTTTTTATAGTATTTGGTTTTTTTATCAATTTATAATGATTGGTTAATTTCTTATGATTCATATCAATTAAAATCTCATTTAAAAAATTATCCTCCATAAGACTATGAACCGGTGGTTGTAGTATCTTCTTTAAAAATTTGGAGATGTAATTTATATGGCGTAATGTTTGAAATATATATTTTTAATAAAAGTTTGAATTATATATTCTCTTATAAATAGTTTAACATAAGAAAAGGTAGATGGATCTAATTGATAAATTATTATGATTTTACAAGTCATTACCATCCACATAAAAAAATAGAGTAGGTTATTCTTGGAGTCCGAAATATAATGCATCAATAAATAATCCACATAGGAAACATGATCATTTGGTTAATTATTTAATTAATATTGGAATAGAAATTTTCCAATAGAAAATCCATATAATTTCATTCATATATCAGTAAAATAATCTCAATCAAAACATTAGGAAACTATATAATAAATAAATGGTTAGTTTCCGGAAATGTATAATTAGTTTAGAATGTAAATTTTATAAAATTTAATATTGATAAATTTTGTATTTTGAGACTAAAAAGAAAGGTTTTATGTTTCACGTGACCCCTAGTTGAAGACAAACTATTTTGTGAGGCTCATAGCTCTCCATTTTTGATTCACCGTATCAGAAAATTATAGAGACCTTCGAGAACATTTCTAATAACAAAGAATGAAGTTTTTTATTACATATTTTAAAATAAAAATTTTGACATGAAAATAGTTTACTGATAAATTAAAATTAATTAATGGGATTCTTTATCCTCCTATATTTCCAAAATTTAAATTGGAAAATAAATCCATGGGTATTGTTATAGGATAACCAAATATTTATTGAGATAACAATGAAATTTCAGTAATTATTAACTGATTATCTAAATTTTATCATTATCTTCAAATTAAATATAATATGTCCATGGATCAACATCTATAAAATTATTTTAAAGAGATAATTATGTTTCATGGATTCCCTCTATCCATTTTATTTGACAGTGATCTAATGTATACTAATAATTTTAAAAAAATTATTCAGAATTCATTAGCTACTAAATTAAATTCATATATAGTTGTTCATCCTCCATCAGATAGGATGTTTTGGAAAAAATCTAATACTTTGGAGAATAATATTTTCTATTTTTAATTTATTTTTATGTTTTTTGGATTACGATCATTCATTGTTTTATATTTATTTTAATAACTTTTTCATTCCAAAATATAGATGGAACCTCTTAATGCATTATATAGAAAGTGGTTTCAAATTGTAACTTGTTGTGATGAATCCAAGGAAATAGATTATTTGGTACTAGGATTGGTATAATAAATTGATAATAAGGTAAATATAATTCTTCATCCCATGATGAATACATAATGAAGACCAAAAATTTATGCATATAACTAGAGAAAAGATATATTTATCAAGTTAAGAAGTCTTTTTTTCACAATGTTTCTCCATGACATTTTTTTGTGTTTTTTTGTAGAAAGGGAAACATACGTATATGGTTGATTATAAAATATCAAATACTTGATAAAGTTCAGTTATTTTATTATCTAGTGGTCTTACCTCCAATTTTATCTTAGGTATACAACATATTTCATGTTTCGTTTTTAATAAAATATGTTCCTCATACAACTCATATTTTGAGGCATAAAGTAGTCTAGTTGGAAGAAAACATTTTATATGAAGAAAATATTATTCATATTTTTGACCAAAGAGATCATGTGTTATATAACAAGTATATTCATCATGTTATGGTTTTTTTGAAATCCCATATTATTAATAAAGAAACATGGGATTTATAAAATTCTATAAAGGAATGATACCCCCTATTCTTTAAGTAATGAATAAGAGTTTATGTAAACAATTTCCCAAACGATGAAATAATGACAAAACCCAGGTAATTATAAAATAAATAATTTTTATTTCTTATTAATATTCATTACTTATATTTTATAAATTTATATTCCTTATAAAAATATTATGTAATATTTAAGTATGAAGGGAAAAGATTTTTTTCTGACAAAATAGGGTTCTGATACATTATATAGTTTTATTTAAAATGGTGATTTTCAAATTATAGATTTTATTTTAAAAAATTAACATCATTATTAATTAATCAGTTAAAAATTAACTTACGATGAACCTTTTAGAATATTCTGAGAATTTTTATTTTTTAATGGATTGGAAAAATACTACATTATATTAGAAACATTAATTTAATTTCATGTATTTAAATATTCAAACTCTATTTTAGATTTTTATAAAATATCACATATAATTATTTTTAAAAAAATCCATTATAGTCATTGTAATGATATTTATACTTTAATTATGTAGAAAACATTACTGTACTTAAAATTAATTTTTTTTTGAAAAACAAATTGTCGCATTTTGTGGGTTTGATTTTAAATAAAAAATTTATACATCTTTAAAATAAATCAGGAAAACATTATTCCATATTTTAAATTAGGGGATCAAAATTTGGTAAATATGACTACTTTTAACTATGAAGAGTAAAAATTGTTAATTTTTTATACCATAGAAAAGGTAAACTACATTAATTAGTGTTAAAAAAATGTGATAAGGCTTAATCTTCATTAAAAAACCTTCCTTAATTAAATTTTATGAGTTTTTTCATTAATAATCACCCAAAATTTTAAACTATGAGCAATGTGTATGTTTATATTGTATTTTTACCTTTATAATATAAAATTAAAAAAAACCTAAAAACGTGACTCTTGTTTTTAATAACTATAATATTTTTTGACTGTGAGAAAAAAAATTATTTAGTTATAAATAGTGAAATTAAATATTATTGAATTTCATTATCATGTTATTTTATATTTAATTTTCAGTGACGAAATAATAACCCTAAATTATTAAGAATCACTTACTCTATGTTTCTGCAAGCACTAATGAAATAAATTATATGATATTCAAAAACTATAGAAATAATTTTTTTTGTTGAGATATAGTTTCCAATGAATTTTTTCGAAACAAAGTTAAAATAGATGGATGAAATAATTTTATTCTAATTCATTTTTTCTCTCTTTTTCTAAGAAAAATTAAATAAATAGTTCCAAAAATGACATTAATGATATTTTATATTAATAAATTTTTTATTAATTTTTTTAAAAATCCTAGGAATATTATTTTTCTCACTGATAGAATGTTTTAGTTGAAAATATAAACTATATTCCATTTATGGGTCATTTTTTCCTTTATAGAAACATTCATGACCACTAAGGAGTAAATGATAATGTTATCCCAATATTTTTAAAAAATAATAATAAGGGGTTAAAACCAAAAGATAAAGGTTAAAATATCAACTAAACTTGAACAAAATTAATTTTATTAGAATATAAATAATAACCCTCATATTATATTTTAATTATAGCATTTTTTATTCATTTTTACATTGTAATTAGTTTATATTAATTTAACAATTTAATAAATTTTAAGAATGCATCTCCCCTCTCTAATAAAAGGGACCCTACTCTCTTCTATTAATCACACTTGAAAATCCTTTTATTTTGGCCAATGACAACTTAAATGCTTTTTGTATATCTTTCACTATGTTCTACAAGCCCTTGTTTTCTAGTGAAACCAATACATGAAGTCACTAGGTATAATCTTAAAGAAGTTTTCTAAATAGGAGTTATGTTTCTTAACCGAGAATTTTCATTTTATTTATTCTTTTACCTCAAAATAATCTTAAATCATGAGGAAATAATAAGGCCGATATATTCAATATAATAAATTTTTTATTTTAATTTCATGACCTATATCTATCTAATTATTGTATAAAATGGGAAACAAAACCATCATTCGCGTGTATGATAAACTATCGCCTTATGAACTGATGTTAATTTTTTCATCACCACATCTCTTGGTTAGTTTTAATTATTTATAGGATGCATATATATGTTATTAAAGAAATATTTATCATTTATTAAAGTTATCATATCACTTAATTTATTACACTTCCATCAATTGAAAAATATTACCCCATTCATGGTTACATATAGATTACCCCCTCCCTGAAGCGATGAGTTCTATATTTCATCCCCGCATCAAAAGGAGGGAATATTTAAGTGTGTTTAAAGAAATGATATGTTATTTTTCATAATATTAAAATTTTGGAAATATAAAATAATATATACAATCTTTACATCTTGATTGTTGAAAAATTAAAACATTACTCATGTATACATACGACCTACTGTATCCCTAATTCTAACATAGTTCATGCTTCACTGATATATTACATATTTTTTTAAAATAATAATTGATTTATAAATATGATAATTATTAAATTAATTTATGTTTTTATATAATTAAATAATTATTACATTTACCATCATTAATTTACCCAAGTAATTTTTGACATATGATTCTAATATTGTAAAAACATCTGACATGAGCTTAATAGATTATGTAACTATATACAACATGGTAATAAATGAAAAAAATAATAAACATAAATAATTTTTTACATAATGTAAATAATTAATCAAAGTTTATTATTATTTTTGATGATGAATGTATGTGATGAGTCATACTTGATATAAGGGCTAGTTTTACATAAAACCTCATTTTGTATATTTTGATGTTCTACCTAATAAATATTTTTCTTCCATATGCATATTATAGAAATTAATGTATGGATTAACATAAAAAATTTATAAAGAATCTTTTTTGCCCCATTTTAATTTATTTTAATGGTTTTCAAAATAAATATTTATATATATTTTGTGCAACTTTTTGACATTCATTATAAAAGTAAAAAAGGAATGTTTTATTTTAACATATTTAATGTTAACGGATCTTCCTGTCACCATAAATATTATTTTATATTTGTATTCTTTTATAATATTATATGATTTATTCAATGAAAAATATCATTCCATATGTTCTAGGTATTTTAAAAATGGAATAGATATTTTTATATCTTTTCTTATGGGTTCATGGAATATTTTTATAATAATGAAAGCTTTCATGTGTTAAGATCATTTTATAGATCTTTATAATAGTTTGTATTTATGAGTGGTTCCATTATAAATCATGTATGAGTGTTTCTATTATAAAACATGGTCGTTTGGATATATTATAATATAAGGATGGGTGGTTACATTATAAATAAAGGATGGGTGGATCCTTTAAATCACTCCAATTACTTGGTTAATGATTATGTTCTTCATATAATAATGACGGAGGTTGACCATATTAGTTATTCAATTTTTAAGAGTGATATCAAAAATGATGTACCAAGCTACCTATATGATTTACTTATGTTTGAAATTATTTTTATAAAAATATTATAATTCCACAAGGTGAGGTAATGAATTATGTACAAAGGAATGTGTGTGATACTTCTTAAGGGTGAAATTTATAAATTTTTGGAAAAGTTTTCATGAGTTTTACATGACTAGAAGGAAAATTTTATGTGGTTTATTTTTCATTTAATATTAGTATGAAATGTTTTATAAAAATATTTGGGAAGAGAAGTGGATTTATTGGGTATGAATTTTTTTATTTTGTGCCCCATGTTTATTTTGAAAAAGGAAGTAATATTCATTGACTAATGAGTTACTTTAATTATTTTATATCCCTTACAAATATTTTTCTGTGATTCATAATTTTTTAAATATTTTCACATTATTTTAAGGATTTATAGGTAAAATTATGAGTTTAATATAAAACTGGTGATGATATATCATAGAAATAAAACTTATTCCATTTTAAATAATATATAATATGTAAAAAGTATACAAAGTTAATGTGTTGTGAAATAATGTTTATTTATGTATGTTTGATAACCTAATTCCCTAAAACTATAAACCATAAAGATCCAAAAAAATTTATGAGTGTGAATTATCATATCATAACTCCTGATTATATATTGTTTTATGGTGGGGTCCTTAAAACTACACAGATGTCATATTCATTCCTAATTATAAATTTAAATTAAGTTAATTTTAAATTTTTTAT
Source organism: Viscum album (assembly GCA_963277665.1). Taxonomy (NCBI): domain Eukaryota; kingdom Viridiplantae; phylum Streptophyta; class Magnoliopsida; order Santalales; family Viscaceae; genus Viscum; species Viscum album. Next base: position 482,246,325 of record OY728141.1, read on the forward strand.
AAATTAAATCAAGGGTTAATGTCATAGTAATCGTTTATATCATCATCAGTGAATTTTTATTATAATCCGTGTGAGGGGACATGCCCAAAATAAATCATTATACGTTTATACTGAGTCTATCTTAGTGTGTAGTTTTTATGCGTCCATGTTTTATTTCTCAAACCGTGTGTTTGATATCAATTTCATATTACATCTACCTCTGTTATTCTATAAGAACATATAAAATAGCCTATATGCATTTTAATTTTCTATCTTTCAATTTTAAAAAATAAATATAATCTTTAATAATAAAGTAAAAAAGATATTTCATAGTTCAAAAACATTTAAATCTTGATGAGGAGTTTATTAAAATCTTATATTAGTGGGTTCCCAATATTTTATAATGAGGTGAAGGATAATATGGCAGGGCCTATGGAGTCACAAATTATTCCTCCACTACACAAGGAAACAATTGTTCAAGAACTATAAATATTTATTTTTTATATGTGTATAAAAGGCTTTCATTTATCCATTGACCACAACCACAAATATCATCATTACTATGGGAGCATTAGAATTAGGAGAAGTTTCTAATATATTGATAAGGATGCAAATCCTTAAATTAATGGGATAATATTATTATTGAAGGAAAGGTATTTCAGTTTAAGCTGAGTCAGATGGATAGGTATATTATGTCTGTAGTTATGTATGTCCTATAGTGTTTAGTGTCCTACCAAAAATATAGCCCAATTATTCCATCATTAAGTGGGGTAATTGTTAATTCCCTCAAACCAATTGGACAAAAAATATTCCAAGGAAATATTATTGAACAAAATATATAGGTACCCAGCATGAATCATCCATACCAAAAGATTTTAATTCCCCTTAATGAGTCGCAGAAATTCAGTTTCTATTTTTAGGTTAAATAAACATAAGAATTTTGATTCCATATAATTTCCATTGACTTCAATTTGAGTGTATTTTGTTAACTCACAACTCTGTTCACCCAAAACCAAGAATTTTTACTTCAAAATAATATAATTATTTCAAAAGACCTTAACATACTGATATATAACATGACTAGTACATTGAGATTACAAAATAATTTCATAATGAACCATCCATACCACTCATCATTAATGATTCAGTTACTTTAGTCCTCAAATTGGGGAATTTTGTGTATTAAATTATGTTTCTTCTCATTGAGGAAAACCATGATCGGAATATGTGTATCATTTAAGTGTATAGTAGTTCCACATTTATGAGCTACACAAGACTCATTATGAATGTACCACTTTATGTTCCCCATGGTACCAAACAGGTAACACCCAAGATAAATTATCCCCAATGATTAATTTTATATTTAAACCCTATTATGACAACCTCCCTTCTTTTATTCCTTTTTATTTCATTTTATATTTTCTAGAAAAACAAATATCTCCATCTTTCCAAAGAGGAAGATTACTTCTATTTTTATAATATATCATAATAGATTATACCTTATATTATATATTCACCACCACATCATAGGTTCTTTTGTTAAAAAGATTCACCATCAATTGAATAACATGTCGAATCCTAATCTCTAGTCATAACCAATAGATATTTTCTATAGTCATAAATTCTATGGAAAAAGTGACATATTTCATTATAGATTGGTAACTATTACACCATCATATTCACTTATTCTTACTATAGGGACTCTCAATCCTTCCTCAACAACAAATTATTAGAATATAGTGTCTAAATAATCACCTTATGGGATCGTACTCATGTATAATCATTATGGAATTAACTTTTATTTTCATACCCTACCCCCATGAGCTTACCCCAAAATCATTTAAGTAGAGAACTCCACCTTTGGATTTTCAAGATCATAATGTATCTTATTTATTAGGATGATCCTTTCTATATCAACATCAACTTCTTGTACCCCTCCATCACCTATAAACATAAGAGGATCAACGTAAACACAATAAATATTGATCCACTCCTTTTTGATAATCATTATTTGTTCCCCTTTCATGTTCATAAATTACCTAGACTAGGGAACATAGTATTTTAGGAATACATCCCTTGTTCTGAACTCCAGTCTTAGTAATTCGATCTCTACAAGAATTAATTTCTATAATGTCAAAAATCCCAAAATCTAACATGAAGGTATATGGAATCATATCTTAAAAAACCAAGAGTTATAAAACATAAAACACATAATTATAATCTATATCAAATTGCCTTTATTCAAATTCCAATGATTTGATTATTTCAAAATTAAATTTACACACCAATTATTCAAAAATAATTTCAAGAAAAAATCAATTCAAAATATATATATTAGAAAATACATAAAACCAAATTAAGGAGAGATTCTAGCTAATGATATAGTTATTAAGACCATGAAATGTATGTCATCAATATCCATGTATATAATTATGTATGAACATATTTCACATCTCAAATGACTTGTCTATATTAATATAAATTGAATAATTCACTGACATAATAAAAGAGAACATTTGATCCCATGTCATAATTTGAATCCTTGGAGACTCATGGTTCACTATAAATAGGTTATCTACATATTTTTTATGAATACCATTTAAATTATAACAGTAATATTTAATTAATCTATTGAGCCACCCATAATATAACATAAAAACATTTATCTAATAAACATTTTTAATTATCTAACCCAAATATCCATCTTGATAACTTAGATATGCAGGGTTAGGGACTTCATGTTCATTCCCTAAAAAATGGTTAAAAGGTAGTGTTGAGATTTTATTTTTCATTAAGTTATCCAAAAGTAATAAAAAGTAAAAAATATATTTTTTTAAACAAAAACTAACATCAATATATATCAATAGTAAATAAAATAAAAAAAAATCATCAGAAAGACAAACATATATCTTGAAGTGACATAGGTAACTAAATGTGGTAAACTATAACCTATTATAATGTCCATGGTCATGGGCCACTTGACTAGTTTCATGGACCGGTTCACCACAAGACATTAGATATTCCTTTTTATATGTATGTGGCTACCGACTAACTATCGGGGTCTAGTATAGTATTTCTGGGACACTATAACACTTGGTAATAATTCAAAATAACTTGTAAAAGGAACAATTATAATATATCAACAATAAACATCAGTTTTTTCTATGAAGATAAATCATCTTAAAAGTAATAATATTTTATGTGGAAGTAATATTGTCACAAAGGTATGTTCACCCACTAGGCCAACCACATATAAAAATAAGGACTGACTAAAATAATAAAAAGGTATTTGAGTATTAACTACATACTTGAGCCTCACCTAATCCGGATATCAAATACCACTCAAGGTTCATAGCATGATCATCAACATTATATGAGCCAATCATATGCCTATGACAAGTGAGATGCCTACTTTGAAACCCAAGTTCAAAAATCAACCAAGTATTGTCTCAATAGGGAACCAACAAAATTTTCCTATACATAACCATTATATGAATTGTTTTTTGAATGTGAACTGGCCAATATAAAAAAAATAAATTACTATAGAAAATAAATCAACATTATACTACATGGTTTATCCGGTGTCTGGGTGTTTGGGAATTTTATGAAGACCATGACAACCATAAATACTTAAGGGGACCAAGTTATACCTTTGAATCAATAACAATTGTTGATCCACAAGCCTATGACCTTGATCATAAATACCTTATTTGTCTATTTCAGGGGTTTCTCTTAGCACATCATGATTATCATTCCATCCATATGAAAACAAATTCATAGGTGAAACCAAGGAACCTCTAATGCTCATGCTTATATAGAAAATCATCCCATCCTAGATGGATCAATAAATAGATCCCAGACATCCTCGGAAAACCTATAAACTCTATGTATATAAAATGGATTGATTCTGATTCCCATTCATCCCTGAAATTAAATTAATCATAAACATCTCCATGTTTACCTGTTGAATGAATATATCTAAGAATCCTAGGTATCCTGATTAGGAATATGTAATATCACCAAGACGAATATTATTAATCCTAGAGATTATATAGAAATATCATCATAATAATAGTGATCATAATAAAATCTCAGAGCCTAAGTATCTAGATCCTAGACATACTAAGAATCCTACTGATATTTTTCATCTAAAGAATCCCAAATAAACCTAAGATCGTGTCCAAATGACTCATGATTTGTTACATGGAACAACGGTTAGATCCAAATAATCATGTCAAGGCATTTATGATGACATCAACATGAAAAATTAATATCCCACTAGTATTACATAAGGCTCAAAATCCAAATCCCAATAATTACTATTACGTTTCCCCGATAACACCATCATTACTCGTTAGGCCCATAGGCAGGGTCCTTAAAAGAATATATGTGTTCTTATATCCACATAAAGAATAATTAAATTAATTAATAAGCATAAGGTAGGGGATAGTTGAAACCATAAACCCATCAAGTCCATATATAGCCCCTTGAGAACACATCATCCGGGTGGGTTATAAGGCAACACCATGTACCATATCTACCCATTCCCAAGTCCAGAATATCACTAGGGTTACAAGAAATATGGGAACCGTCTATGGTCCCTATAGGTCTCATCAAGGCCTCTTTTGTCTCCAAGGAAATTCATAAATGGGAGATGGACTTAAACAAATTCAGTTTCCCTATCACCATAGGTTATCCCGAATGCTTGACCACAACACCAGTCTTGTATGGTCTAACCCCCCATGAGATCATGTCCTAGTGGGGGAGGACCACTCACCTGATAACCATCTCAATGATCCAAACAACTATAGGGTTTCCCTCAAGTACAATCACTTTTCGATGCATCCCAGGTCATCACCCCTCTCTAACAAGGTGTAACAGCACAAGATCCTATAGTACGTTTCCCTTTGAATAATGCAATATCCTGCATTGTACGCAATTTCGAGATTCTAACACACCACGACCAATCAAACTAGCAATTATGAATATTAATACCCACTTTTTGAAATTTTATAAATTTTATTTTTCAAAATGGACTTCATTTTTGAATTCAGAATATCGAAATTATGTTAATATGAATTTTGGAATTTTTTTGAAAAACATTCAATTTTTGATGAATAGTGAGAACACTGCATTATTGGTTAAAACCGAATTTTTTATTTAAATAATTAATTTTTTATCTAAATTTATTTTATATCAAAATAAATACATAATACCAATATAATTTCAATTTAATTCATTAGAGTCATTTTATAATAATTAAATATATATATATAAATTTTATTGAACTTTTTACCGTCTTTTACCCACGACTTTGGAGCATTTGAAAATTTGAATAAAACATAATTTTACCACTTCTGTGAGTCAAATTTAAGAAATATGAGAGACACGGTTGATATAATTATGTAAAATGTGGTTCAATAAGATGAAAATAATTTTTGGTGAATAGTAACTTTTGACTTTTATTTACCACGGTTAAAAGTAAATAGGGTAATTAAGGGTAAAAATGATATCATAATTAACCTAAAAATGTCCTAATTATATTATATAAATTTAATTCTACCCAAAAAAAATTAGGAATAAAATATGATCCCCATTGGTCCACTTGGATTAGATTTGGACATTTATTATTATTTTATTTAAAGAAGAGTTAAAAGAGTTAAATTAAATGTTTAATAACTAAACCATTTTTAATAAAGGGTTATACAAAAGATAAATTTGACAATAAATATTTCATAGAAAGATAAAAAAATTCGAAATAATCGTATTTTATTTATAATTTTTAAACATTAAATAATTTAATTTATTTATGACACAATGATGATGCAGTAATTACCTTATTAATGAATGATTAAAATGATTGCTTTTATAAATATCCAAACGAATGTAATTTGAGACTTTTTATGAATTACACTAATTTTATAGGTTAATATTACATGTTAGGCTCGATTAAATTATTTTTTTCTACGTAACAATGATGTTATGATTTTCAAAAAAAACCAAATACTAAATAGTGTCAAAGTTGACATAATTGCGTTTTTAAAACAAATACTATGTTATAAACTGATATAGTATTCATAAAAATATATGGTTCCTACAAAAAACATATATACAGTTATATAAATAAATAATTAACCACTTTGGGTTCTATTGGCTTGTTATAGTAAGTATATTAACCATATAATATAAAAATACAAAGAGACAAGGAAAATGACAAACTATTTAACTAAGAGTTAAATATAAATGATAAGGTTAATAATGTAACCTAAAGCTATATAAAACCTATTTGTGTAGAGTTTATAGACCCATACCCACCTTATCTTCTAAATAAATCATTTTTGTGCCATTATAAACCGAAAAGGATTTTATTATAAAATAATATTTCAAGCTTTTCCTCAAGTGACCCTCACCTATCGTATAAAATGGATCTTCACCTTATCTTAATTGAACACCTCCAAATCCATTTGGCTCGAACAACCCCTGACCAAATATCCTCCCAACTTTCTTTCCTTCATCCTAGAGGCCTTACTTTGGTCAAAATCCATCCTAAGGATCCCTTTTGATCAAATCAAAAGGAAGAACCCGAAGAAGAGGTAAATATTTCATCACCTCTTTCAAGTTCTTTTCTTCATCAACTTCCTCTTTATTCGTTGTTTCCAATATAAAAAAATAACTCCAATATCTTATATATGTGTTTATGTTATTATACATATTTTACAACCATATTCTTTATTCTATCCGTCCTATAAATGACAAAGTTACATTACGTGCGTACGTACGACTTACCGTCTCCACATCGTGGTGTAGTTTCTTATTCAAACACCTTATTATTTTGGATGGGTATAATAATAAATATAATTGATGTAAATTATTAATATAACATGTTAATTATTATTTATATATAATACACCATCCAATTACATACTATTTCACCATCAATATAATGATATTGTCGCTCATACGTACGTACGGATTACCATATCCACTAATGCGATGAGATTCATTCCCCATCGTAATCATTCAAGAATAATTTTCATATTATGATTAAAAATATTGTTTACTTAACATAATATCATTATATATATGAATAAAATACATCCTATCCCTAAAAAACATGGCTTATGTAACCAATCATATAAAGGAAAATGAATCAGTTAACACCCAAAACGATGATACTACTGAAATATTATTAACGAAGAAATATTAGAGGGCCATATAAGATATCATATTTATTTATATAGTTATTGTATAATATAATAAATGTGATTTTACTTTTATATAGGAGTTTAACATACCCTCAACCAAGGAAATGTACAAGTAAGGGTTAATTTCTCAATCTCTTTATTATCCGAGGTTGTTTTTACGTTAGTATCTACTAGGACCTCTTTATTATCAACATCAGTGTTTCTTAGAAATGTATTTCAAAACATTTTTTACTATTTACTAGACTATATGTTAAATTCATTTATACCATTTTTTTACTTTTTATAAAATGCTTATAAAATAATCTTTCAATCGTTTTCAGAATAAGTTCTTTTACGACCTTTTTTACAAAATGAAGGAAAGAATGTTTTATTTAATTTATACGACAGGTGTGCCTATTTTTTGTCATTATAACACCTTAGAATATTCCCTTAAAAGATTATGATAATATTTTCAAAATAAATGTTTTCTTTTATTATTACATTACACCTAAATTATTTCAAAATTTAAAGAGATATTTCTCTCATAAAGTTTTGATTTCATCTATGTCAATATCCTTTAATGTATTTTAAACTTGTTTGATTTAGATTTATTATGATACAAATATTCCATATTTTATTGAAGGCTTTGTGATATTTTTGAATGTGGATGTGTTATTTTTACACCATTTATGGTTTATGGTAAACTATTGGCATTTTTTATGATACTTTTAATACAAATGTTTAAGTTATGTTTATACCTTTTCATATGTGGAATTCATTGAACATAGTATGGGACAGTTAAATCCTAATATATCTCCCTGATGCATCGGTAGGTCTCATGATACAAACAAGTTTCTTTGAATAAGTCCTTTACCAAATCTAATTTGTAGTCAAGGCATAAGGCCTTAACAATGTGGTTTGGGAGTGTGGAATTATGTATTCCATCATTATGAAAGTGGCTATTGATATTCCATGTGATTATTCAACTAGTATATTATCCATATAAATAAGTAACTGGAATTATTTGATTTTGTTGTTGCCATATTATGATGAAGTTTAAGTTTAAAAAACCTTTTTTAGTCTTATACACTGCTTGAAATGTTTATTTTTATTTTTTAAAATTTCTGCTATATTGTTACCCTTACTGAGCATCAGATCTCACCCCTTTATATGTTTTATTTTTCCTAGGATGTGAAGAAGTATTTTATGGTTGACCTATATGGATAGGATAAGGATATAAGTTTGTTCAAAAGGGGAGAAAATGTTGTTGATATTTTTATTTAATGATGTAATGTAAAACTTATGAATGTATCTAGTACTTCCATGGATAAAAAACTGATCGTTCTTTAGTAATTTGATCCCTTGTGATCATGCCAATGTTATGTAATAATGCACTGACTCTGGGTAACTAGGGTTGGGGAATTACATAAGGGATCACTAGATCACATATCATTGGGATGATTCCTCTTATTTATTTCAATATATTTATGTCCACCCCTCACATGGGGTTACTATATTAAACATATCTTGATTAATCCTATATTCTCGTTTATTGATGACCAATATATTTATCCAATACACAAGGGTCTATAAGGGCCCACGATACCTTGTTCAATTCCATCATAGGATGAAATTTTTATTAATGATAAAAAAAATTAATGAGGATCCCCACATAAAGTTGAAGGTATGTGCCTAACATATGAATATAATTAAATTTATATTCACAAGTGTTATATGTATTAGAAAAAACTATCATATTCTAACTAGAACATTATTTTTAATGTAGCAATAAATCTCTTATTGAGGTCTGCTAAGACACCCTAGCCATATTCCAAACCACCTGATCCCTGTGTTAAATCCAAAAAACCAAATTAATCATAATATAATCATAATATAATTATTTATATAACTACAATCAATTTTAATCAAAATCACATCTTAATTTTAAAAGTAATATTTTACTAGAAGCACACTGGTCAACCTTGTCACTCAAAAATCATAGTGAAATGCCTTCCAACAGCCTATGACATACCCCTAACCAAATTTGTTATGAAACACCCCATAATCCATTAAAAAGGTGCCCTGATTAGGCATTCCACAATTCCTCAAATACACCTTCCCTATAGAAAAATGGATCGTATCTTATGGTGAGGGATTGTGAGGTAATCCTAGGGAGACTGTGCCCTTGTTTCAAGGTACCAATAGTAGTGAAAGTAAAAAACCTATAAACATTCAAGATAAATAACATAGACAAAGTTGGTCAAGTTACAAATTAACTATTGTAACAAAATTCCACAGTCATGGGTATTTCATACATTCCATGGATCTATTTTGAGAAGATTATAAAAAGGAAATGAAATACCAAAAATAAAATGCAACAAATAACTCCTCCCGATCAGTCTCATTTCCTACCTAGCCCCATCAACCATACCCACACTAGTCTATCAAGATAATTATTATCAACAACTATTCTTTACATATACTAGTAACCTATGACCAAATAGTGATATATTTATAAGTACCAATTTTCCATGGACACTGGAATAGGATGTGGGTATAACCCTATAGGACACCACTAATAGAATCTATTAATAACTACTCAAAACTAAAAATTCGTGTAGAATTTCTCAAGGAAAAAAATTTACAAATATATATATAAATCAGTCTAAGAAAAATCTATAAATAAATAAATAAAAAAAATTTGGGGCCACAAGTTTTCATTAACAGTTGATGTCATTTGTACATTTTTAACCTTAGGTTCATTTACAGGATAAATTGTAACAACTTTAACTAGTTGAGGGGTTTATATATGTATTTATAAATGATCATTATAACCACAAATAACCACATGAAGTCCAGGGTTTATTCTGACAATCCAAATATTCAAAATTATAGCATAGAATCTGTGCAGTCATCTGGGAATTCCCATATAATGGTATCTTTTATCCTAGAAATCCTCACTAAATATACATCACTAGGATTCTAGATTCTCTTCATATATTTGCTGTCAATATGAGAGCCCATCACATCATTCAAAATCATTGAGTATGATAAATTTATAGGAACTCCTATTTTCCTTTCGAATTCATTATCAATCACATGGAATGTGAGAAATAATCCAAATATTTCTCACCCATTCACTATTATATGAAGTCTAGGCAATCATCTTGGTATTCCCTTATAGAATGCCTAATTTACAGTCTAAGGATCTCATTGAAAAATTCCTGATCAATGAAAATCCCAATCCGAGTTTACCATTTTCATATAATAATTGAAATCATCAACTAACATTACGACACATCACTTGAAATCATGTATAATAATTAAATAATTTATATTTTCCCAAACAATTCATTAAACTCATCCCATTTAATAAAATTATAAACACATTCCACATTTTAAAATTTTACAAAACTAACTACTATAGGTCAAGTTATTTTAAAACCCGTATCACATATCATAAAAAAATTATTGTCCATTTATCAACTCATTTATAAAATTAAAACTCCAATTCCATTAACAATATTGATGGTTGTGAAATATCATTTGAAAACCATCAATTTTTTTTACAAAATCCTTTTTTGTATTCCCCTATCATTTAGAAATAAAATAAATATTAATTTAGAAGATGATTCCAAGGGAAAACCCGCTTCATATGTATGTTTAAATGGAGTCTCTTTCAATGTATCTAAGCATGGAAAATGGATGTTTAATAAGGGAAAAGAAAATATTATTATTTTTAATTAAAAAAACTCATTTCCCAAAAAATAGGAATGAACACACATCTGAAGCACTCAACAAAATTAATGAGATTGTGGGTTGTATTTAAGAGACTATGTCCCACATGCTTAGCAAATCCCACTCATTATTTAATATCTACTTGTTCAAATAGAATATAATGAAAACCCCCATATAAATTCCTTAAAAATAAAAAATATTATATATAAAAACAAAGTGAGAAGTAAGAACTAAAAAAATAAGCGTTCAAGAGGACTAGTATATTTTTTGTGGGTTATTTATCCCATGTAATGGAACATCCAAAGACCAAGAATCAAAATATAACTACTATGTAAGAAGAGAGGGATGTCAGTTATAAGAGGGGGATATTATCTGAATGATTTGGGAAAATAGTTTATAACATAAGGGATGGATGGGTATTTTTTAGTTTTCCCACTATTAAATAGGAATATAGTTAGGTTTCATGGTTTTCTATGTCGTGCACCATCTATGCAGACCTCATTGTCAAATACATAAAGATTTTCATGATTACTACACATGTTTAACAAAAAATACACAAATAATTAAAATAAATCTGAAACTTAATACGTAGGTTTTCTGTTTTGGTAAATCCAATCATGTATTCTAAAAAACATTGTGTCTATACAAAAAATGTTTCATGGTTGGGGCCTCATTAACACTAATTATTCGCTAACATTGTTCCCTAGGCTATTTCACCCATAATTGAAATTCCATAACATGAGAATCCTAAGGCTTATCCAAGAACCCATTTAACCCCTCATCCCTAGTGATAACAAAAATATATTCCAACAAAAGGATCCAACTCAAGAAAAATTATTTTGTCACTACCATCTCAAAACGGCCCATCTACCAATCTCAAAACACAAATTCTCTTTAAAATTTAAATACTCACTTGGTTGTGATAATAAAAACTCCCGAACATAGCAATTATCATCCATAGGATGTCTTTATGGTCATCATACAACATCACTAGAGCTATATCATTTTTCTCAAAAGTTCTAAACGGTCATGTTCTATTCCAGAACACCCAATGAACTTTCGAAACATATCTCAAAAAATTAGTCCCAAGGATAGTCGGTCCCAATAATACGATCCTAACCATAATTAAAACACTAATTTGGTACATACTCGAGATCATATATCTTGATAAAAGACCATGTTGATGTTTATTTTATTATATAGTCTAATGGTATCTCCAACATAGTACTTGACTCACAAAATCCAATTATGATCTATGGTGCCTCCAATTTATGGATTTAAAATGAGAATGACCCTAGTAAGATAGAGTCAATGGTCAGTTTATTACATTGGTTCTAGGTATAATGAATATCATACAAAAAACCATAACAGTTTAGTAGTCTTGTAAATCTATATACACACTTAAGTTTCAAATTTCATTTGAAAATAATAAATATAATGTCTTATTTTACTTGAGAAAACCGTTATTATCTTTAGAATATCCCTACATTTTAATCATAAAACACTTCTTAGTAACCTAGGGAATGGAAACATAATTAGTTAGTTATTTTATATGTTGAGTTAGTGCATGCGTACAAAAAAATCTAAAATGATAATTATAATATTGTATGAGATAAATGATAATGAAATAATTCTTTATAATATAATTGAATCTAAATACTTATCCATGGATGTAAAAAATATTAAAAAAATCAGTTGTACATAAATAATTTATTCAATAATTATGCAATTCATAATAAAAAAATCTAAAACTTACCATTGAGTCTTCATGATAATGCATCTTAAACATATCATCGAGGTCTAGTGCCAAAACCCCTTAAATAATTTTTGAGGCCTCATCCAAAAAACCCAATATAGTATATGTCCTGAGACATACCGATACATCGAGGGGAAATATAATTATGGACCCCACCCTTCACTTAATAATTCTAATTCGTTTATCGTATTAAACGACAATATAACTTAATCAGCATGCCTCAAAATCAAAAACTATCTATATTGAAAGAACAATCATATATTATACCAATACATTCCCCATTCATGATAATCATAAAATATCCAAATAAATATTTGGATGGTATCATAATATTATAATCTCATTAAAGTATAATATTCAAAAAAACTATGTTTAAATAAATGAAAATAATTTTGAAAGCTCAATAGAAAATCTTCGAAGGAAAATACCCTATTTCACATTAAAATCAATTATCGTAAATATAAAAACTTACTAGATATTATTTAAAATAGATTATTAAAAATTATATTTATAAAATTATAATGGTATAATTATATAAAATTAAATTTATTACTGTGTGAATTTTTTTTCATATTGTATGAGCTGAAAATATATTTTGTTCCCACTTTTGTAAAAAAATGTAAAAATATACCTTGTTTGAAAAAAAATAAGATTCATTTTAAAAAATATTTAAAATAGTAAAACATAACTAAAATAACATTTTTTAATAGTAAAATAATTTTTGAATACATTTTTAGAATACTTGTACATCGAAGAGAAAGGAATTTTGACCGAAGAGAGAGATGAAGTCAATTTTCCATAACGAAACTTCTTTCTTGGTCTTCAGTACAAAAAGAGAGATAAATTTAAAAGTAATATTTTTAATTTATATAAATAACCATATTAGAAGACAAAATATTTTTTTAAGAAATTAATATCAAATAATACATCTAATAGAGACTTACAAGTAAATAATACAGACTAATAATGATATTGTGAAATAAACTTTTACATTATGTCTGACGTCCTTCATATGTGTCCAAAAATCCAATATAATAAAAATAAATTTCTTATTAATATAATATATATTCAAAATCGTATATATCATACCATATGTTATTTACTTCCAATATTTTATCTCCCATATACTAATAATTATTTTTTAAAAACTATATTATGGGTAATAACATAGTAGTTTTCACCCCCTAAATTTTATCATGGTTCCAACACCTAGATAATTTTATTCATGGTAATAAAATTATATATATTCATTAACAATTTATTAATATTAATGCCTAAAATAATAATATTTAATATAAATTACACCAATCATAGAGACCTTAATGCATACATATGCATGAAAGTTCTCTTGACTTTTTGAAATATGGATAAAAAATGAAAATAATAAATGACATTTTTGGAAAATAATTATTTCATATACATTATATATAATACTTTTACCCATAAAAATAACCATAAATAAAAAATCATGATGAAAAAATAATTGTTTTGCTACCTTATGATGTTAAGACTTACGTACGTACGAGTGATACGTTTATTATCTATCTAGTGGAAAATATGGTGGATAATATTTGTTTAATAATCTTAATAAAATTTCATTATATTGAGTATACCAAATATATTATTTTATGATAAATACCAAAAATACTTAAGAGGTAAAATAATAAATAAATTTAAAGAGGTTGGGTAAGACGATTACCTCTTCTTCAGGATACCTCCTTTAGATCCTTCATTATAAAAAACAAGGTTGGTATTTTGAGAAGAATGTAACCTCTAGATCATGGATAAGGATTTTTAGAAGATTAATTTTCAGTTCATGGACTATTTTGGTTTCTCAATGTTCTTCAATGAACTTAAGGATGGGGTTTTCTCGTATAATGGAGGGAAAAGACACAATTTAAATTTTTTAAAATATTACAATATACCTAAGTTTTTCTCCCTGAAAATTCCTAAAAATGGAAATATATTCAAATATAAGGTATGATATGGTTTAAATATCATAAAAAATAATTTTCGATAGGTTTATGGCATATTTTAATCATTATATTTTTGTTTAACCCCTTACTGATCCTATTTGACCCTTAACATTATTAATTCCTTTTATAAACATAAGGTGTTAAAATTTTACTTATATGGTGAAAATTGTATCACAAATGGAAAATGTATGAAATTTTAGAAATAATTTTACCCCAATTTTCCAATTTCAATATTTTTTTATTTTAAAATATTTTAATAAAATATTATTTTCATATAATATCACTACTGTAAATTTTCAAAATACTAAATTAATTTTTCTTCAAAGGCATAAGAAGAAGTTGGGTTTTGAATATAAAACATTAACAGAAAAAAAATCATAATCATATATAATATCTTTTGTAACATGGTAAATAATTAAAAATATATCACTTATAATATTTTTAAATTCAATAATATTATTTTATTAACTCAATAAATAATGTGTCAGCTTTGTGAAAGCATTTAAGGATATTATATATTTACTAAAAATTAGAAATTAATTTTCAATATAAAAATAATTTCATTATTATTAAAATATACATGTACATTTGTTCATAACATTCTTTTCTCTATATGTGGACACATGAGAGAAATTTAATACTAAGAAAGTGACACTTTGTAACTTTATATGCTTTAAATATTATATATATTGTTTTCATGGAAAAGTATATATTAAAAAAATAAATTTATATGATAAGTTTATAATGAATAAATTTAATTAATACAATAAGAATTAGGATAAAAAATTATGGCCTAATCACTTAGGTTTAATCTAGATTAATCTGATTTACCCTTTACTGATGTGATAAATTTACCCATGGTAACTATTATTATTAACCAAAAATAAAATGGACCTAGTTACCAAATCTACAAATCTTAATTCCAAGTATAGAATATATATTTCAAGAGTGGACTACTATAACTCGAATAAAAAAATTTCAAAATATATTCCCAAATCACAACGATTCTTTTAGAAAAAATTTATTTTTTAACAAAATATTGGATTTGTAATTATCCTAGGACTAAAAACATTATATGAATTTTAAAACATTTATTGAAAATATATAATATAAAAATTAAATTTAACTAATTCAAAAATAATGATTAATTTAATTTATGAATACTTAAATAGATTGTACGTATAAAAATAATTATTCATAAAAACATTTATCCTACTTTCAAATGATTTTTGTTCTTTTAGATGATTATCAATAAAAATATTTCAATTGTGATCTACCTTACGTTATTTTGAGTGAACCTAACATTATTTATCATTTATTCTTCAAAATGTGGTCTCAATAGATTTTATTCTCCAACTTCATTCAATCACATTGTTTTTTTTCACTTTCTACCATAGAAAACTTCATAAAGATCCATTTCAATTCTTGAGTGAAAGTAAATATTATAATAAAATCCCACAAAAATGAAGTTTTTGATAACAAAAAAACATCAAAATATATAGATAAATCAATTAATGGGACTTCAATAGCATGAATTTTCCTCTCAAGATGACCATTTGTAAGAGGACGATAACTACTATAGAAGTTTAACTCTATATCCAGACCCTAATAATGAATTCTTTAGTACATCAAGTTGAAATTCATATCTCGATGTCATTAAATTAAATTTAGTAATAAAAAAAACTTACAACTTCATTAATATAAATTTCAATAATATGATCATGAGGGAACTATTATTTGATAGAAATTAAGTTTGCTGACATTGTAAGGATATCAAATACACCCCATATAGCATTTTTACCTTTATGTTTTTAGGGAAGTCTGAAAAACAAAATCTACGGTTATGTTTTCCAATATCTATTCTGGTATGAGTAATGTTTTTAATATCACCTTAGAATTATATCTCCTAGCCTTAACTTACTAACATACAAGGAACTGAGATATATTCTCAATAATATCTCACTTCATGCCATCCCACAAGAAATACTCTTTCTAATATATATAGCTCTTCATACTTATCGTTTTTGTAAAGAATAAAGAATATTTATTTAATAGATCATTATTCAGGTTTAGTATTGATGGAACACAAACATGGTTCCTGAACCTTATCATTCAATCATAATCAATGTTAAATTCAATAACATTTACCACATTCTTATGCAACTCTATATCTTCCTTCTATATATATTTAATTCTCACATTGATAGATAGTTGAACACTCATTTGAGAAATATAATATTTCTATCCTTCCATATGTATTTCCATATCTATACAATGAAAATCCATAAATATTAGATCTTTTTTTATCCTCATCGATGATATTCTAGTTTGATTCTTTCAACATAAAGCATCTTCCACATTGCTTACCTTCCCAAGGTGGTAATGTATTGGTAAATAATAATATTTAATAAAATAAAAACTTATTATATGGTTCATATTAATAATATTCTATTTAAATATATACATTAAGAATTTATAACCATTATATAAATCACACTGTTCACTATACAGACAATTCCTTCATATCCTCAATGAAAAAATTAGAAATTTTAACATTAAATAATGTGTTGGTTAATTTTTCTCATGAAACTAAAACATGATTCAGGCCTAAGAAATAAACATATCATTCAGCCTAATGGCACATCCAATTCCCTTTTCTATGGCATTACTATAGATCACAAACCCATCTCTACTATAAGCTAGTATAAGCACAGTCGTTCTAGTGAGCCATAATTTTATTTCTTTGAAACTCTCTTCACATTCATCAATACAAAAGAACATAACCCCTTTATAAGTCCACTTATTTATTGGATTAGATAGTTATGATAAATATTTCACAAATAATCAGTAGTGTCCAACCAAACTAACGAAACTTCAGATTTTAGCTACTGTTATTGGCCCCATCCATTACTCAATAACTTCCATCATTCAAGGATCCTCCAATATACCCTCACATGAGATTATATTGTGGATGGATTAAACATACAAAATCACAAGTCCACACTATGTATATTTATCATTCAACTTATCCTTCCTTGTGGTCTTTAACACAACTCTCAAATGTTATTTATGACTTTATTTCACATTGAATATATAAGTTGATCACCTATAAAGACTTCTAAAAGCTGATCAAGGTAATATCTATGACTATATTTAATAAATCCATAATTATATGCACATTGGTAAAACCAAATTACATTACTATAAATTCATAATGACTATTCCCCATATAAAAGGTTTTCATTGTTATATAATAATTTCATATCCTTAACCAGTGATATCTACAATGAATAATAATTTAAGAAAAATATATATCTACTAATAATCAATCAAACATATCAAAAATATAGGTTATAGGGTACTTTTTATTAATTGAAATTTTTTTAAGATCCTAATAATCAAAGAAGATATGTATTAACCCATCTTTTATGTTAACAAAAAGAACAAGTAAACCCCATGTTGAAGCAGTTGGTGGAATGAATGACTTATCTAGAGTCGCTTAGAGTTTTTTATTCATTTATTACAAACTAATTAGGTCCTTTATATACAGTTTCTTTCAAATTTTAATAACACCATTTACAAACTCTATTGAAAAATCAACATCACTATTCGGGGAGGACTAGGCATGTCCTCATGAAACACATTAGACTATTCCTGAAATATAGGATAATTTTCAATAATTAGTTTCTCCCAAACCATTTCATATAAATATCCATCATGAATAGAAATAAAACCCTTATAATGGATGTAGTATCCATTGGGTGTTCATGTTAATCATTTCACTGATAGATGATTTAATGTTGATTCGGAATATAAAATGTAACTTTAATTCCAAGACAATTTATATGGGCATTATAATGGGATATCCAATCCATAACAAAAATTATTTGATATTCAGCTGGGTAAATTTTAATAAGATTCATAGGAAGAGCATTTACACACTTATATCAAATAGGTGTTATATATTTGATATAAATCTATCCAACCATTAGAATTTTTCACCACCAACTAAATATCTAATCATTGAGATAGTGATATTATTTTCTTATAAAATACATCAGATATATATAATAGTGGGTAGAACAATAATAAAATAAAAACATCTTCAATCCTGGAGTGTATAATTATTGTACCTTTCAAAATATCACTATAAACATCCACATCAGTTTTAGTAATTGCTTAATATTGGACATCTCCCTTGGGATTATTTTTGGGGAGTTCCCTTGGGGTTTGGGGAATTTTTTTTAATAGTTCCTCATCTCAATTACATGTTCATTCTAGAGCATGATAACTTTTTTTTCATACACACGATGAAAACTCTTTTTTATTTTAATCAAGTATGAAGGTATTTATTTCCATAGGTATTTCATGTTAGAGAACTCTTATTTATTTTCTGGCCATTATTTTTTTTATTTATCTTCATATTCTTATGTTTATTTCCATTTAAACCAGCATACATAGTTAATTACTTATATTTCTTAATAGTACATTATACAATATCCTCATATCATTAGAATTTTGTTAGAATAGTGCCATTCAAAGGATTTTCTTAAGCCCATCAAAAAAGTGGTCAATCTTGATCTTTGGATTATGTATACATACCACAATATGACTTGATAACCTTATAATGTTAGACGTATACATAGTGATATTTTATACTTCCTTTTCTCTCAGACTTAAGAATTTTCTATCCATATCTATTTGTTATTCATGGGGAAAATAATTTTCTACAAAATGTATGTAAAATAATTCTATTCCAGACTCTCTATTTCCTCCACATCCACAGTGTTTTGAATAAATTACCACTATAGATCCATATTCTGTGTTAAATTAAAAACTTCTAGGAAAATATTCTCCCATTCATTATTTCTAAAAGAATGATATGTATTCTCGAAGTAACTTATCCTTTTCTTATCTGAAAAATGATTTCTAGTCTTATTGAATGATGGAGGTTGTTGAAGCAAGAAATGTTCTGACATTATTACACCCCATTATTGATCGGCCTGATGATCTATATTAGAAAGGTTAATTTTCATAACCTGAGTTAGCTTCCCTAATATTGTTATAATTTATTTATCTCTAGATTCAAATCTAGATCTATATTTTTTATCTTTCACAAAAGGGAAATCCCATCATGGATTATGTGAATTGGTATCATTTCCATTCTATCCACTAAGAATCATTTATAAACAATGGTATACACTTGATTTTATCATAAAATTATGAATCTTAATCTATAATTTCATGAAAATTGAAGCACAAAACATAAATTGAAGAATTTAGGTATATAAAATATCATATTCATAAACTTCGTTTGTTTGGGAATATTATCAAGTTGTGTTCTAGGTTTATCTTCCCTAATTAATGTTTTATTAAATATAGTTAAAAATATATATACTAATATTTCATTTAATATAAACTGTAATAACCCCAATCCTATTATCGATGATTCAGTTGTTACTTTATTACATTTACAATACATAAAATGAATCAAATCATGAATAAATAATAGTTTAGTATAATTGGAAATATAGAAACATACATTAATTTCACATTTTATTTTATGAAATAAAATTTAAGATATTATTTTGTTTGAGAACACAATTAGTCACTTTATAATACCGTTTAATTTCAATCACAAAACACTTATTGATAACATGGGGAAACGAAACATAACAAAGGGGTGAGATCATATTCTCATTAAGGGTATGTGTATAACAGAATCTAATAATTCATGAATAATATAGAAGGAAATAAATTATACTCAAATAATTCCATATAAAATTATAACATAAAATAAAAACATATCCATGGATATAAAAAATATTCAAATAATCACATAGACATCAATAATTGATTTCATAAAAATGGAATTATTGATGTTGGACATCTGAAACTTTCATTAGAAGCCTTTTTCTAATACATATTTTACATACCTTCAAGGCCTCCTACAAATAAATATTACATAAAAGAGTAAGGCCTCATCCAAAAAACATGTTAGGTACAGTAGGTCAAATACCCTAAGAGGGGGGTGAATCAAGGTACAAAAGATTAAAACTTTCTCCCACTCAGATCTTGTTTATTTATTAAAAAAACTTAATTCTCTCTTCCTATCATATAAATATATGAATAGAGGGGAAATATTTCATAGGACACGTCGATTTCTACATGGTTCACCTTCAGTGGTCTACGTACAAAGACAATACAATATCAACGAGTAGATGTACCAAATTCACTAAGGATCAATGCCAACAATGAGTACAATGTTCGGGCTAGATCTTTTATTCCCAGGCTCACTAACTTTACAATGTTTAGGTTCTTCTCACTACATTCCCAAGGGTCACTCCCTATGCCTCTTTCTCTAGCTCACTGCTAGTGGAAAGGTTCACCAACTTTCTCTTCCTTCACAAAATACTCTTATAATGTAATCCACACAGAGTTTATTGAAATTTAGATCAAACACATTTTTTGGACATGTAGGTCCCTTATTTTTCATGAATAATTCATCCTCAACTATCAGTTTATAACCAATTCAAGTAATTTTTCACCCATAGATGAAGTCCACCTTCCTGAGTATTGCAACAGAGTAGAAAATACATTCGAAAACAGATTTTGAGTCTTCGCAAGCTTCCTTGTAAAATTATGAACCACATATGCCCACACGTACTGTGTACCGGGTTTTGTATGTGGATCACCTCCTCTGCGTACGGTTGCCCCTTCCACGGACATCCTCTATCCGTAGACTACCTCTACCTTTGCTGTCACATAACACCTCCATGTACTGAATCCAAGAACCTCATCAGCAAACTACACTCTATCTGTGAAATGTTCTCTATTCGTAGAATACTTTCGTGAACCACAATCACATACCACATCTTTTTCTTCCGCATACTGCATCCTCTGTGGGTTACAGTTATCCGCAAAATCTTTCAGCAGAATCACTTCTGCGTGAACCACTTCATCCATCATGAAACATCCTTCGTGAACTTCCTTCGTGAACTTCCTTCGATATTTTCTCAAATTCCAAATCGAAAAGATGATCTATAATGATATTCCATCTCTAAATTAATCATCTGGATTAGAAAATATTATATAGAAAAAGATACATGGAAAATCCAATAATCTATGATTTACCAAATCTTCAATCCATCCATCTTTACATACGGATCATTTTTCCACCGCGAACCGTAACCCACCTGTGAACCATTATTCATACGTGGTTCACATATAATATTTTCACTTATGCAGTCGATCTCCTCCATCAATGACACACCATCCGCGTACCACATCACCTTCTGCCATGAACAATTTTTGGTTTCACAAACCACTCTTGTGTATTGTTCCCATCACTCTGCATACCATTACCGATGCTCCACAAACCATTAATGGATCATGGTACGTGATCCATAAATTCCCGTACATTGTTCTCATCATTTTAAATTTTTCTTCTACATTATTCATATCATTTACTCATGTGAATAAATCCATCCATTTCCAACATCATACTCCCACTTTTGAGAGCCAAAAATTTGGAAAACCCTGAAAAAATGTTCTACCTTAAAAATCCATCTTCGATAAACACCAACCTTTCTCATTCATGATCACTTGCCTTTTTCAAAAAACAAAATCACACCCAAACCATTCTGATGAAACACCTTGAAGGATTTTTCCCAAAAAATTCCCCTTTTGGTTTGTTGATAACTCTTCCCATAACAATTTGTTCCATTTTGATATCTCATTAATGCTCCTCTCATCTTCAACCATTATTTACTTCAAGTGATTAATATAGTGATAAAATATTTACTTAAAACATAATATAAGAACACACGATCCATGATTAGAATGATAAACAAAATTATAATGAAAATTTTATCAATGAATCACTTCATTGTTAATCACCAATTGCTAATATCATACCGATACACTAAAACCAATGAACTACTTTCATCATCAACCTCGCCATCATGATATCTAATCATTGATTGATCACTTCTAACATTGTCATATTTAATGATCCACCTATATTATAGCTCCTCTAACCAGCTTCATCTCAACTTCAACTCCCCCTATCTAGCCATTCCCCTTAACAGCTTCTCCCCATGTCATTTCTTCCCCCTGGAATAGTCACCCTTTCTTCCCATTTCTCTACTAACCTGAAGAGAACTTAAATGGTGTTGGTAATTGGGTACAGAAAACATATCATCATATTTGGGAAAGGCACATCATACCTCAGAGAGAGAGGGATCCCACATCTACCCTTTTTGAAATTTTGGAAGCTCACTGGACTCTCAGATCCAGTCGATGCCTTTCAAACTCTTATTTTTGTAAGGCCTTTGTAAGAATATCAGCAACTTTTTGTTCTGTAGGAACATACTCTAACATTACAATACCTTGTTCCACTTTCACCTTGATAAAATTATATTTGATTTCAATGTTCATTGTCCATGAGTGATGGACTGTCTTTATTTCCTCAAATTTAAAGAACTTGAATTATCACAATGAATTCTGGTTAGAGACATCACTTTAATTCACCTATCTTCAAGTTATTGTTTCATCCACAATAGTTGCTTGGAGAATTGAGTAGTCATAATCTATTCACCTTTTGTGGTGCTCAATGAAATTCAATCTTTTCTTCTTTCCAAACCAAGAAATACCCAACCATCCAATATAAAAATAACCTCCTGATGTTGATTTTTGATCATCTTCTAAACTAGCCAAATCTTCATCTATATATCCTAATAATAATGGATGAGATTTGTCATTATACATTAGGCCAAAATCCATTATTCCCTTGATACCCCAAAGAATTATTTTTACTGATGTCATGTGGATATCCTTGGGATTTCTTTGATACCTCACTGCTTGGCATGTTGAGAATAGAATATTAGAATTTTTCGTTGTCAGGTACAATAGACTTCAAATGATTTGCCTATATTCTGTGATATTAACTACCTTGCCTTCATCATCATATGATAGTTTCAACTGAGTTGCAACCATAGTCTTCATCTCTTTGAAATTATCCATTCCAAATATTCTAAAAACCTCTTTGGCATATAATTATTGAAAAATTAAAGTGGAATTCCTTCCATTCATCACCAATAAGACATGAAAAATGGTGTCTTATAAATCATCAACACTTTGAACTCGTTTTTCATGAATTCAGAAAAGTTTCTACATTTCTCTTCATCTAATCCACCAAGTATTATGTCATCAACCTAAACCAACAACAACATCCTTTTTCTTTTTCCATTGCTGAAATAAATATTGTAATCAACTCCACCATGATGAAAACTGACCATCTTTAGAATCTAATCAATCCTTGAAAACCATGATCTCGGTGCTTGCTTCAAACTATATAAAGCCTTCTTCAGCCGATAGACTCTATTCTCATCATCATGAATGAGAATACCATCATCTTCTCAATGTAATCTTCTTCCTCCCAAACTGTATTTAAAAATGATGACTTAACAACCACCTATAAAACATTAAAATTTTGTTGCATAGTTATGGCCAAGAGTAATCTAATTATCTCCATCTTTGAAACATGTAAAAATGTCTCATCAACATCAATACCCTCTATCTGAGAGTACCCTTTTCACACTAAGAATTATTTATTTCTAATAACAACACCATACTCATTCATTTTGTTTTGAAAGGTCCATTTTTCCCCTATGAAATTCTTTTCTTCTAGAATCGAAACAATTTCCCAAGTTTGATTCATCTCCAGTTGTGCTATTTGATCACCAATTATGTTTTTCCTATAAATTTATTCTGTAACACCCCAGGTAAATAAAGAATATGACATTTTCATATTTATCGATATTTGTTAAATAAATATTAATATGACTTTAAAGGGGATGCTATGCTCGATGGCGTACCCAACACACAACAACGAGTTTCTTGGGAATCTTACGTTGCACTCTAATAATAAAATAATATTATTTTAAATGGTAGTTAACATTTAGTCGTTGTATTGAAGGGAATAGATATAAATAACTAAAATATGATTATATATGTTTTTAAATGTCTTCACATTTATCCAATAAAAGATAAAGGCTTAAAATATGGAAAGAATTCATTTTTAGCCGTATATGCCCTAGTTTTCACTAAAGGTTCACTTATCACCTTTTGATAGAGAACCATCATTAAATATAGTTTTGTTCACTCTTATACATTCTATTGTACCAAATAAAACTCTTCTTATGAATTGGGATATCAAAATTTACTTTGTGTAAATTTTTGGTATATTTACGTTGAAGTTCATTTTTTTAATGAATAATGTAAAATGTTGTATTTTAATTCAAGACCTCTTTTTAATAAAAGTTATTTATATGATTAGATTATCTTCTGAATTGGTTTTAAAGTAAAATTAGAATATATTTTTACCATTAAATCTATTAGTGGTCGTTGGAATTAATTTTACTTTGAAGTCAGACTTAAACTACTGTCAATCTTTTGATACTTATTGTTTCATAAAAACACACTATTTGCTCTGACAGCGGGAATTAATTATTAAATTAATTAATGTGACTTATATGTTTTGAATTTTGTAAAATATACTTCATTTTCGAATTCGGAATATCAAATATAGCTTAGGATGAATTTTTGGGATTTTTTGAAAAACTTCAATTTTTGAGGAATAGTGAAACCACTAAGTGGTACTTATAAAAAGTGATTTTTCAATGAAATTTTTCCATATTTGTGTTTTTAATTTCAAAAATCTAACATAAATGGTTGTATTTAAGAATTAAAATGTGGTTCAAAGGGATAAAACTAATTTTTTTGGTGAATAGTAACTTATTAAGTTTTTAATCGCGATTAGAGGTAATTAGTGTAGTTTATGGTAAGAATTTAATAAAATTAAATGACCTAGAAACATGTGCTACCCTCATTTTATGTGTCATGGCCGACCAAGAAAATCCATGGGTCAACTTGGGGACCCCATGGAGCCACTTTGGTTGGGAAATAACGTAAATATCTTTTTATTTAATGTTAAAGTAAAAATGACACAAACATGAGATGTTTTACTAAAACAATTTTTACATGGGGTTATACACGTAATATTTTTGACTATAAATAATAATTTTAAAGCTTAAAAGATTTCCTCCATAATATTATTTGTTTTATAATTTTTATAATTTAAATAAATTAAATTATATATGACATCATGATGATGCATCGATGACCTCATTATTTAACGATTTAAATAAAATGGAACGATAATGTAATATCTATGTCCTAAACATGTCCAAAACCTATTGGATGAGTGGATTTCGAACCCTTATCACCTTATCTTCTAAATAAATCAATGTGGGACCTTTAAAATCCGAAACTCTTTTGAAAATAAAGTAACATTTTGTAACATTACAAGAGTGCCCCTCCTCTCCTCTTTTAAAAGGCCCCCACCTCTACCTCTTTACCCACACTCCCAAAGCCTTTGGCTCGGCCATACCCTGCCCATTTTGTCTCTCCACTTACCTCTATTACTCCATGAGGCCTCACTTTGGGCAGAAGTATTCCCAAGGAAGCCTTTGAGCTCAAACCAAAGAGAGTTACCTGATTTTGAGGTAATGTCTCCACTTGTGTCCTTTTGTTTTATTTTGATTCTACAACCCCCTAAACACTTTTTATTCATTTATTTTGTAACAAATACAGTATCTTAAATATACTAGGATGTTTTTATAATAAGTATTCGAGCTAAACATACACACACCTAAATCTAATGGTTAAAGAACATACTGCTTCCGTGGATGGAGAATTTCTGCCTCCCGAAATGATGATTGTTCAACATTCTTCTAACACCTTCAAAGGTGGCCATTAAGATGACACTATATTTATATATGATATCTAATATGTCTAGGTTTCACTTAATCTTCTGTATTTTTCATTTATGGCGTACTTTTATGGTTTCCATTATGGGTAAACGCGATATCTTCATTTAAGGAAGTGCGGACTACCGCCCCCTCAAAGTGTTTTGATTTGTTAATACCATATGTGGTACGTATAAAGGATATATTTAATGATATTATATATGATACCATACATTAATTAAAATACTATTATGTATCATTATGTTTTAATTCCATTAAATATGAAATAGAAATGGATGTAGCGTTCATGTGTACGTACGGCTTACCGTCTCCATGAACGGTACATTTCATTTCTTATCTCAAAATGTTATGTAATATTTTAAGTACATATATATAATGCATATATATGTAATATATTACATCTAAATTACGGATATAATTCTGGAATTATAACATATATATATCTCTCATTTTGTTTTAATTCCATTAATATGACAAAAAATGAAAGTAGCGTTCATGCGTACGTACAGCCTACTGTCTCCATGAATGGTGCTTTTCGTTTTTTATCTTTAAATGATATGGAATAGTATAAAATGAATATTTACTGGATATATATGATATTTTAATCATTAAAACTATTCTGGAAATTATTTACTTATAACTACATGGGAAATCTTTTTTCAAACAAGTTCATTTTTGACACATGTACCAAACATCGGCAAAAACGTCTGATATGAACTAAAATTATTAAACAATTATTATAACATTATAATATGTGATATGAAATGAATAATAATCTCTAAAGGAGGTACTTAGGAAATTATTAATTGACCAATGTTTATTATTCAGGAATATAAAGAAAGGAACAAGACAAGTTGGACTAGAGGTAAGGGATCCTACTCCACTCTTTCTTTTTAAGTACACTATTTTATGTCATTCCTTTTAAAGCTCATATTTCTTGTTATTGGGATGTTATTTTATATTAATCTTACTGTAATTTTTATGTTCATGTGATGATAGACCCTATTCTCTCTCATCAATCCATTTTGAAAGGTTTGAGTGGCGTCGTTAGGCTGCCAAATTTTCGTAAGAGATCTAACCTCTCTCTTTCTTTTTAAGTACTCCCCTTTATGTCACTTCTTTTAAGATCCTCTTTTTTTTTGTTGGGGGATGTTCTTTTATATTGCTCTTTCTATAAACTTTAAGTTAATATGATGAGATACCCTATTTGATCTCATAAATCCATTTTTTTATGTTTTATGTGGCGTCGTTAGGCTGCCGAGTTTTCGTAAGGGATTGTTCATCTCACTTTTATTCCCGTCAGATTTATGCTACATTTTCCATAATTTCCTTTGATTGGTGTATGTACTGCCCATTATTTTACTAATTGTGTAATATACTTTCTTTTATGATTATTTACATCAATTTTTTATTGTCCTTCATTCACGAGGTGTATGTTTCAAAAGATACCCATGTCGGTAAAGGAACCTTTCACCCTCCTCTTTTTAAAAGACTTATTTTGTTGGGTCTTTTAATTTACATATTGTTATGTTGGGATATGTTATCATATATCCTTATTGATGTAAATTTTATTTCCAAGTGATGAGATACCCTTTTTTTATCTCTCATCACCTCATTTTAATGTGACGTCGTTAGGCTGTCAAGGGAACTTCTTAACCCAATTTCGATTTCTTTGGGTTCAACATATAGTTATTGAATATGTCATCCTTTGAATATTTGTGAATTAACTTTAATTATTTTACACATAATATCCACTTATATTTGGTGTATTTGTTTGTCACACATAATTATGTAATTGATTTATCCTTAAACAAAGGATACCGTCTTTCTAAGGGACTTCGTCTCAATATCCTTTCATTGAGGCATATTCTGTTTTATACACAACATTATTTTATACGGTGTATAAACCCCTTTGAATTTTACGTTTATTCAAAAGGAATATTTTTTATGCAAAGTGTTTATTAAACGACAAAAGGGAAAGTGTTTGTCGTACGTATGCGGCGACAACGACTTCTCCGCCGTCATGACCATTATTTGAGTTTCAGCTTCCTCTACAAGCCATACCTTCTTTTTAAAAGAAAAATAAATACCATGTTTTACTTTTTTTTTATTTTGGAATTGAAAATGGTTTTAATAATGTTTTTATATCAATGTGTTGTATTGATATCTTGTGATTGAAAGGTGGAAATGTTATGTTTCCTTTATGCATGTTTTATGTGATACGATTATGTTGAGGTTCTTGGGCATTATTATGAAGACGGGTGGTTCCGTGATAAATTAAGGGCGGGTGAGCCCGATATAGCTCTCCAATTCATTGGGTAACACGAAGGACTGAAATGTTAATGTTTATCAGAAGAGATTTAGGGAATATACTGTGGTGGGTATTCCAAAAGTAGCCAAGAGGGTTACTCCCTACGTAAGAATGTTATGAATGGATCAAGTTACCTTTTATGTCTTATTATTTCTATGATATATTCATGATTTGACGAGGTTTGTTAAAGTGCCTATGTTTTATGGGTAAAGTATGATTTTTTTCTTATGTATATATGAACTCGTGTTTCCTTTCCATATTTTTATAACCCTTACTGAGCTTTTTATGCTCATCCCTTGTTTTTGAAATGTTTTTCACAGGTCAAGGTAAAGGTACATTATGTGATGATAGTGTCAAGTATGTGTCAAGAAAGAATCCATGTTTTATTTTAAATATGTTTCTGTTGATGGGAAGAATGAATACAGTCTTTTATGTAACCACTTTGTTTAACTGTGGAATGTAATGCAAGTTTCATGATCTAATTCTCTAAAACTCTAAACCTGAAAAGATCCTCAATGTGTAATCTTGTAATAACTCAAGATTAAGTAACGTTTATGTCTGGGGCCTTATAGTTGGTATCAGAGGTCGGTTTAGATAACTTTAGAGGTTAGGGTATTCTTTAAGCATAACTGGCATTACCATAATGGTTAGGATTTCAGAAAGAGTCATAGTTTTAGATAATGTGAATGAGTAAGTATATCTTAGTGTTTATCTTCCTCATTGGTACATGATGGTTTTTTTATATACTCACACTGACCTTTTTGGTTTTAGTAAATGGATGGATCTAGCAGGCACCATAGTAACAGTGGATGTGAAGGAAATTGTGACAGTTTTTTGAGCAAGCAACTGAATGATATGGGAGCTTCAATGATAACTCTTGTGATTATCCTCAACCAACTATCTGGAGTCATGATTGACCACCTTAACCTTGGTGATTTCTCTAAGGCATCATATATACAAGAATCAAATCCCTACGGAAGTACATGTAATAATCATAAAGGTATGTGTGTTCAAAAACCAGTGTCTCAAAGATGTGGAATGAAACACCTAGGAAAATGTTTCAAAGGGACAGAAATATGCTATAGATGTGGAAATGAAGGTCATAATGCAAGAACCTGCCATGGAAAAAGGAAGCATCCAGTTGACTCGAGGAAAGGGAATGAAGTTCTCTCTGAGGGATCAATTGAATGTTTTAAATGTGGTGTTCATGGTCATTATGCAAACACATGTCCTATGAAGAAGTTTCGTGAATGGGATCACCAAGAGCGTACAAATGTTCGTTTACCAATACCTAATGCCATTCCGATTGAGGATGAAGAAACTGACAATGACCAATCAAAGGTATGTATTATTTCATGACTATTGTTTTCCTATTTTGGAATCTTAGGATATGATTCATGATTTTGTTTGTAGGAAAGAGGTATTTCGGAATAAGTTGGAAAAGAATGGTTAATGGATCATGAAGAATGTTGAATGAGTAAGATGTCAACATATAAGGGCTTCAAGAGTTATGGTGAAATTCTTAAGAGTATTAAGTCTCTTTTGATGATGGGGTTACATTAAAAGTCTTTTTATATTATGTGTAACCCTCATGTTTAATATATGCAAATTTTATTCAAGGAATAGTTATCTTTTATTTTGGGGACATAGTTATAAAGAACCATTTGGGTTTATATGATCCTTACTTTTGAGGTAATTATGGGTTGCTATATGTTATGATTGAAGTGAAAGGCATGAGATAAAATTGAGGTTAAATTATGTTATGGTTATTTTTGATGATTTTATCCCTTTTTGGGGAATGATTTGATAATTATATAGTTTTGGAAAAAGGACAACACGCAGACCGTGTGACTACCCGTCGCATCGGACAAAGCTGCGGGAATCAAACCCACAACCAAAGTGCGACTGGTATTTGTTTCCTACCACTGGACTACGTGAAGTCCCTGGTTATTTTGACTGATTCTTTTTAGTTATATGATTTTATGAATTAAGATTAAGTTTATTTGGGGTTATTTATGAAAATGACTAACCTATCATGGAGGATATGTGATTAGGTTAATTACTTTTCAATACGAGACTTTAGGAGCAACTGATGTTGTTTGGAGATAAATGTTACGATTTAAATTGGAAGAATATGTGACTAAATCCTTCAAATATTTGGGTTTCAAGCTTAGATTGGTTTACTTTGAAGATTTTTATGGACAAATTTTTTATCGGATGGTCCTTGTTGAACTTTGGGTTTTGTTGGACAAATTTTGGAGATTAAGCCTAGATTTTCTTTTTTAAGGGTTATCCTTTTCTTGATTATCTTACCTTGTACTAACCTTTTTGGTTTTGGTTTTGGTTAAAGCCTAAAGACATGGTAATTATATAATTCTCTTTGGTGGATTAGTTGATTCTCTAGAAGTTGATTATAGTACTCTTAATACGAACAAGTCTCCCTAAATACTCGTCTTTTGGAAAAAAATATGAGTTTGATTAAGGAATCTAGTAAAAGTTGAAAGTAAACATGATACGTTTTTATGTTTCCTTATGAATAAATTCCTCAATAAAAAGTAAATTAAAACAAAAATGTTGTCTATTAACTTTTCCTACTGGGGAATCGAATACCATTTAACCCATCACAAGTTTGTGATTTTCGTATGGTTAACTTTCTCCTATACATGTTTACTATCAATCTCCCTCAAGAACATGACCCTTTTCATTTTCTTCCATGTCCATGTTTTTTTACATGGAATCCTATTTTGGGTTAACTCGGGTGACCTCTGTACTTATCTTCCTTAATTTTAAATTGATTGTTTTACCGACTCTTATTCCGATGTGGGACTTTCAAGGATGTTTCCAAGCTCAATTTTAAAAATTGCGAGGATGCAATTCCCAAAAGGGGGGAAGGATGTAACACCCCAGGTAAATAAAGAATATGAAATTTTCATATTTATCCATATTTGTGAATAAAATATTAATATGACTTTAAAGGGGACTCTATGCTCGATGGCGTACCCAACACGCAACAACGAGTTTCTTGGGAATCTTACATTGCACTCTAATAATAAAATAATACTATTTTAAATGGTAGTTAACATGTAGCTGTTGTATTGGTGGGAATGGATAGAAATAACTAATATATGATTATATATGATTTTAAATGTTTTTAAATTTATCCAATAAAAGATAATGGCTTAAAATACGGAAAGAATTCAATTTTAGGCGTATATGCCCTAGTTTTCACTTAAGGTTCACTTATCGCCTTTTGATGGAGAACCGTCATTAAATATAGTTTTTTTCACTCTTATACATTCTATTGGACCAAATAAAACTCTTATTAAGAATTTGGGCATCAAAATTTACTTTGTGTTAATTTTTGGTATCTTTCAGATAAATTTCATTTTTTTAATGAATACTGTAAAATGATGTATTTTAATTCAAAACCTCTTTTTAATCTAATTTATTTAGATGATTAGATAAAATTTTGAATTTTATTTAAAGTGAAATTAGAATATATTTTTCCATTAAATCCAATAGTGGTCGTTGGAATTAATTTCACTTTGAAATCAGACTTAAACTAGTGTCAATCTTTTGATACTTATTGTTTCATAAAAACACGCTATTTTCTCTGACAGCAGGAATAAATTATCAAATTAATTAATGTGACTTATATGTTTTGAATATTGTAAAATATAATTCATTTTTGAATTTGGAATATCAAATATAGATTATGGTGAATTTGTGGGATTTTTCTGAAAAACTTCAATTTTTGATGAATAGTGAAACCACTAAGTGGTACTTATAAAAACTGATTTTTCAGTTTAAATGAAATTTTGCCATCTTTGTGTATTTAATTTCATAAATCAGACATCCATGGTTGTCAATAAGAAGTAAAATGTGGTTCAATTGGGTAAAAATAATTTTTTGGTGAATAGTAACTTATTAAGTTTGTAATCGCGATTAGAGGTAATTAGTGTAGTTTATGGTAAGAATAATGTTTTAATAAAATGAAATGACCTAGAAACACATCCTACCCTCATTGGATGTGTCATGGTCGACCAAGACAATCTATGGGTCAACATGGGGACCCCATGCAGCTACTTTGTTTGGGAAATGACATAAATATCTTTTATTTAATTTTAAAGTAAAAATGACACAAACATGAGATGTTTTACTAAACCAATTTTTACATGGGGTTATACAAGTCATATTTTTTACTATAAATAGTAATTGGGAAGATAAAAATATTTCCTACATCATAGGATTTTTTTATAATTTTTAGACATTATATAAATTAAATTATTTATGACATCATGATGATGCAGCGATGACCTCATTATTTAACGATTTAAATAAAATAGAAAGATAATGTAATATATAAGACCTAAACATGTCCAAAACCTATTGTATGAGTCTATTTAGAACCCTTATCACCTTATCCTCGAAATAAATCAATGTGGGACCTTTAAAATCCGAAACTCTTATGAAAATAAAGTTACATTTTGTAACTTTACAAGAGTGCCCCTCCTCTCCTCTTATAAAAGGCCCCCACCTCTACCTCCATACCCACAACCCCAATGCCTTTGGCTCAGCCAACCCCTACCCATTTTGTCTCTCCACTTCACTCTCTTATTCCTTGAAGCCTCACATTGGTCAGAAGTCTTCCCAAGGAAGCATTTGAGCTCAAACCAAAGGGAGTTACCCGATTTTGAGGTAATGTCTCCACTTGTGTCCTTTTGTTTTATTTTGCTTCTCCAACCCCACTAAACTCTTTTTATTCATTTATTTTGTAACAAATCCAGTATCTTCAATATACTAGGATTTTTTTATAAGAGGTATTCGAGCTACACTTACACACACCTACATCTAATGGTTAAAGAACATACTGTTTCCGTGGATGGCGAATTTCTGCCTCCCAAAATGATGATTGTTCAACATTATTCTAACACCTTCAAAGGTAGCCATTAAGATGAAACTATATTTATATATGATATCTAATATGTTTATGTTTTACTTATGATTCTTTATTTTTCATTTATTGCATACCTTTATGGTTTCCATTATGGGTAAACCCGATATCTTTATTTAAGGAAGTGCGGACTACCGCCCCCTCAAAGTGATTTGATTCGTTAATACCATATGTGGTACATATAAAGGATATATTTAATGATATTATATATGATACCATAATTTAATTAAAATAATATTATGTATCATTATGTTTAAATTCCATTAAATATGAAATTGAAATGGAATTAGCGTTCATGCGTACGTTCGGCTTACCATCTCCA
The DNA here is from genome assembly GCA_963277665.1 of Viscum album. NCBI lineage: Eukaryota > Viridiplantae > Streptophyta > Magnoliopsida > Santalales > Viscaceae > Viscum > Viscum album. The sequence goes on from OY728141.1 coordinate 482,280,376, forward strand.
TGAACAGTACATTTCATTTCTTATCTCAAAATGTTATGTAATATTATAAGTACATATATATAATTGATATATATGTAATATATTAAATCTCAATTATGGATATCATTCTGGAATTATAAAATATATATATATCTCTCTCATTTTTTTAATTCCATTAATATGACAAAAAATGAATGTAGCGTTCATGCGTACGTACGACCTACTGTCTCCATGAACGGTGTTTTTAGTTTTTTATCTCCAAATGATATGGAATAGTATAAAATGAATATTTACTGGATAGATATGATATTTAACCATTAATACTATTCTGGAAATTATTTACTTATAACTACATGGGCAATATTTTTTCAAACAAGTTCATTTTTGACTCATGTACCAAACATCGGCAAAAACGTCAGATATGAACTAACATTATTAAACAATTATTATAACATTATAATATGTGATATGAAATGAATAATAATCTCTAAAGTAGGTACTTAGGCATTTATTAATTGACCAAAGTTTTTTATTCAGTAATATAAAGAAACGAACAAGACAAGTTGGACTTGAGGTAAGGGATCCTACTCCACTCTTTCTTTTTATGTACACTATTTTATGTCATTCCTTTTAAAGCTCATCTTTCTTGTTATTGGGATGTTATTTTATATTAATCATACTGTAATTTTTATGTTCATGTGATGAGAGACCCTATTCTCTCTCATCAATCCAATTTGAATGTTTTGAGTGGCGCCGTTAGGCTGCCAAATTTTTGTAAGAGATCTAACCTCTCTCTTTCTTTTTAAGTACTCTCCTTTATGTCACTTCTTTTATGCTCCTATTTTTTATGTTAGGGGATGTTATTTTATATTCCTCTTTCTATAAACTATAAGTTAATATGATGAGATACCCTATTTTATTTCATCAATCCATTTTTGGAAGTTTTATGTGGCGTCGTTAGGCTGCCGAGTTTTCGTAAGGGATTTTTCATCTCACTTTTATTCCCATGAGATTTATGCTACATTTGCCATAATTTCCTTTGAGTGGTGTATGTACTGCCAATTATTTTACTCATTGTGTAATATACTTTCTTTTATGAGTATTTACATCAATGTTTTATTGTCCTTCTTTCACGAGGTGTATGTTTTGAAAGATACCCATGTCGGTAAGGGAACCTTTCACCCTGCTCTTTTTAAAAGACTTCTTTTGTTGGGTCTTTTAATTTACATATTGTTATGTTGGGATATGTTCTCATATATCCTTATTGATTTAAATTTTATTTCCAAGTCATGAGATACCCTTTTTTATCTCTCATCAACTCATTTTGATGTGACGCCGTTAGGCTGTCAAGGGAACTTCTTAACCCAATTTCAATTTCTTTGGGTTCAACATGTAGTTATTGAATATATAATCCTTTGAATATGTGAGAATGACCTTTGATTATTTTACACTTAATATCCACTTATATTTGTTGTATTCGTTTATCACACATAATTATGTAATTTATTTATCCTTAAACCAACGATATCGTCTTTGTAAGGGACTTCGTCTCAATCTCCTTTCATTGAGGCATATTCTGTGTTATACACAGCCTTATTTTATATGGTGTATAAACCCCTTTGACATTTACGTTTATTCAAAAGGAATATTTTTTATACAAAGTGTTTATTAAACAACAAAAGGGAATGTTTTTGTTGTACATATGTGGCGACAACGACTTCTCCGCCGTCGTGACCATTATTTGAGTTTCGGCTTCTTCTACAAGCCATACCTTATTTTTAAAAGAAAAATAAATACCATGTTTTACTTTTCTTTTATTTTGGTATTGAAAATGGTTTTCATAATGTTGTTATATCAATGTGTTGTATTGATATCTTGTTATTGAAAGGTGGAAATATTATGTTTCCTTTATGCATGTTTTATGTGATACGATTATGTTGAGGTTCTTGGGCATTATTATGAAGACGGGTGGTTTCGTGATAAACTAAGGGTGGGTGAGCCCGATATAGCTCTCCAATGCATTGGGTAATACGAAGGAGTGAAACGTTAAGGTTTCTTTGAAGAGATTTAGGAAATATACTGTGGTGGGTATTCCAAATGTAACCAAGAGGGTTACTTCCTACGTAAGAATGTTATGAATGCCTCAAGTTACCTTTTATGTCTTATGATTTCTATGATTTATTCATGATTTGATGAGGTATGTTAAAGTGCCTATGTTTTATGGGTAATGTATGATTTCATTCTGGTGTATATATGAACTCATGTTTCCTTTCCATATTTTTATAACACTTACTGAGCTTTTTATGCTCATCCCAAGTTTTTGAAATGTTTTTCACAGGTCAAGGGAAAGGTACATGATGTGATGATAGTGTCAAGGATGTGTCAAGAAGGAATCCATGTTTTATTTTAAATATGTTTCCGTTGATGGGAAGAATGAATACTATCTTTTATGTAACCACTTTGTTTAAATGTGGAATGTAATGCAAGTTTCATGATCTAATTCTCTAGAACTCTAAACCTGAAAAGATCCTCAATGTGTAATCTTGTAATAACTCAATATTAAGTAAGGTTTGAGGCTGGGGCCTTATATATTCTATTATCTTTGGTCACTGAGAATTCACTGATTTTTTCTCACAATCTGATTCGTCTTCCGAATCAATCTCTGGAGCAAGAGAATCTTCTGACCTACTCATATCTTCATCACGGTCCTCCTGATTCTGATCATGTTTTTTTAATGATTATTTTCATTCTCCACTATAGATACATCATGACTTTCAACTGCTTTTCTACACTCTTATTGAAGAATTAACATGATTTTTAGTTCTTTGAGTATCCACAAAATGTTCCTTCGTCCCCACAATATTGAAATTTCCTATCTTTCTCCTTATATAAAAAGAAATATTTACATCCAAATATTCAGACGTACTTCAATGATGGATTCTTCCCATTCTATAACCCATATGGATTCTTCTCCTCTTTTATAAAAAGTAAAAATCTATTCGATGTGTATACTACTGTTATCACTACTTATTTTCAAAATTTATCTGAAAGGTATTTCTCAGTGATCATTATTCTATCCACGTTGTTGACAACCCTATTTCTTCTCTCAACTAATCCATTATGATGTGGAGTTCTTACTACTGAAACTCGATGCCTTATCCCATGTTTTTCAAGATAATACTCCACTTGGATATTTATGAATTATGTTCTATTATATGTTCGAATCATATGGATTTTCTGACCAAGCATCTTTTCACTTTCCCATTGATATCATTTAATGCAACTAAACACTTCATATTTGTGGGTAATTACTAAAACCCATGCAATTATGATATATTCATCAATGAAGAGAACATAATATCTCCTCCCATTGATAGCCCTCGGTGAAATTGGCCCACACACATCAATATGGACCAAATAAATAAATCTTGTTTTATTTTTCTTATTTTTATTATATGTATTTCGAATGATCTTCCCTTGTGGGCAGACATCACACGTATGAGTATGATCACTTGATAATCTAGATAGATTTTGAGATGCATCATATTTCACCATATCTTCCAAGGAACCATGGCATATGTGGCCAAAATTCATATTCCATAACTTTTTTTCATTTTCCTTGGACAGAAATCATATATCTTCTTCTCCACTAATGAGGTATATATTCCCTTTTGTAGCATCCCTTGCAAAACAACAACACCATTCTTTTCCTTGATGATACATAATTTATTGGAAAAACTTTTGGCATGCCCTGAGTCACACAATTGAATGACACTAAAAAAGTTGTGACTAAGCCCCTAAATAACCAATACATCTTTCGTCCTCACGTATTTTCACGAAAACAAGGCTTTTCTTGAAACAATAATTTTCAATCCCCATCATTACCAAATATTACGATACCTTATTTCTCGTACCTAATTCTAGTCACTAGATCCTTATTTCTCATTATGTGGGAAGTGCATCCACTCTCAATGATCCATATCCTAGTCTGATCTGATGCCTTGAATACAATTTCTACAACCACTTTCTACTCTTCCATTTATTTTTGGCCCAAGTATCTGACTTCATATCCGACATGGAATGACAATCTTGAACATTCTCAGTATTTGACGACTCATCTTCAACCTGAAAAGCTGAAAATTGATTATGAATTTTTATCTCTCTTGAATATACATTTGGATACTTTTTATGATGAAATTCAGTCTTCCTCAGTACATTCCTCTACATTGTTGATATGCAATATCTTACCATATGTCGGAGTCATTTACATCTGAAACAATGGCCATAAATGATAAATTGGAATTTTGAGCTCTGTACGACCACCACTGTTGGTATTTTTACTTTTGGTTCCTCTTTGTTATGTAACATACATTCTAAGAATGACACATCATACCTCAACAATAGCATCTTATGTGATGTAAATTCTTATGTGGAAATGCACCACCTGTTGTGCCTTAGGTTCTCTGAATCTTCTGATTCTTCTTCATACCAAATTCAATATTCAATCTTTGATTGGGTGCTTGTGGTATGACTTGATCCATAACTGATTTCTGTTTTAGATCAAGCCCAATACTAGCATTTTCATTCAGAATTTATTATTACTTCTTTTCTGATAGATTACTCTGTTCTAATCCCATCCTATCAATTTCTTGTACGATCTTCTTCCCTAATATCAAACTGTGAGTTAGTCTGTTCTCATGATCATCAATTGTTCGTTGCAGATTGAAGACATCTTCTTGTAGTTGTTTGATGCATTTTATTTGATCTATTCTAGTATAATTTAATCTATAATTTTTTTGTTCTTTAACTATGATTTTTTTTCTCAACCACCTTCTCTATGATTTTTGGCATTGAATACCTCATCTTTTCAATTTCTTCATCCAGATAACAATTCTATTGTACCTGTTGTTGCATAAATAGTTTTCCTTCACGAACAACTTTGTTATATTTATTTGTTTTGACTCTCAAAATATATTCCTCATCACGGTAATATTCTAATTCATCCTAAAGATCAAATATTCCTTCAATTTCTCCAACTTCATTGTCACCTTCCTCTATTATTAAATAATTTGTGACAACATCCACCAATGAATCTATTTTATAATTCTTACAATCCTCCAACTCTTCTACCATATATTTTTCTAAACATTCATCCTCTTTTGAAAGTAGATTAATCTTTTTGGAGAACTTTTTCCTGGTACTTATCCTCCCTTTAACATTTGATGAATACTTCATTTTTTGAATTAAATAATTTTTATCATTTTCATCAACAAACTTATTAGGACACATTGTTGTAAAATTCGCTATCATTCCTCATCGGAATCATGAAAATGGATTTTTACCTTTGAAATTCCATTTTCCCCTTTATTGATTATAGGAGAGAAATGACATGACATCATCAATATTGTCCTCCTGGGGACAATCTTCAACAGATATATTCTTCATGTCCTTGAATGCCAGTTCCATAGAATTTCACTTTTCCACTGCATCGTTATCATTGTTTCTCATTTCATATGCTACAAGGGTACTCTATAAGTTAACTATTGTCTATTTTTTTGAGTATTTTTCTTCCAATAATGAAACATTCATATTGAACTGTGGTGTAAGTTTCCTCAAGATACGTTTCACAGTCATTATATCATCAATGAATTCTCCAAGACCCCGCATGTATTCCACAATAATAGTTATCTTGTTGAGGAATGAATCAATAGTCTCATTGGTATCCTCATACATTTTCCATAGAACCCATAAAATTCCTTCTCAAACTTTTGTGTCTCCCTCATAAACGTTCAACAAATTTTTCCCACATTACGTGTGATGATTTATAGGGAATCAACTTCGTATAAATTTCTTTTCATATGGATTCTCATAAATCATTTATCATTTTAGCATCAGAATCCAATTCTCTTCTTTCATCTTCTGATTATGCACCACTATTAATGTCAGTTGATATTCCATGCATAGCAGCTATGAAGGCATCCATCCATACTGATCGGAAGTGGTGCTATATTCAATTCTTCCGTAGATGAGAATTATTTCTATCAAATATCAAAATTACTTTATTATTGACCACCTCCATTTCTTCTTCTTGAGAGAGAAACACTAACTATCAGCATTTCCCTTTGATACCAATTGTTAGGTCCACTAGGTCAAACACCCTAAGGCATGGGGGGTTAATCGGGGTATAATAGAGTAAAACATTTTCTCACTCAGATCTTGTTTCATTATTAAAAAAAATTCCATCATCTCTTCCTCCCATAGAAATATATGAACATATATGAAATTATGCACCAGACACAGCAACTTATACATGGTTCACCCTCATTTGGCTACATCCAAGGAGTATTCAACAACAACATGTTGATGTACCAAATTCGCTAAGGCTCACTACTAATAATGAGTACCGTGTTTGGGCTAGATCTTTTATGCCCTAGATCACTGTGTTTACAATGTTTAGGGTATATTCACTACATTATCAAGGGTCACTCCCTATGCCTCTTTCTCTGGAATACTGTCGGTGGAAAGGGTCTTTGTATTCTTCTTCATTTGCTAACTGCTCTTGTAAATGATTCCACACATAGTTTAACAACTTTTAGGTCAAACATAGTGTATGTACATGTATGTCCCATAATTTTCATGAATACTACATCCTCAATTGTGGGTAGATTCTATGTTGATGACAATTTTTCACCTGTAGATAAAGTCCACCATCTCGAGTACTACTAGGTACTGGAAAATACTTTCGCAAACTGATTTGAAGCCTTCACAAGCTTCTTTGTAAAAATCTCAAACCATGTGCTCCTCATGTGTACTGTGTACTAGGTTTGGTTGGCGGATCACCTTCTTTGCATAATGCTACCTCTTTCGCCAACCTCCTCTATACACAGACTGCCTCTTTCTTCGCTATCATGTACCACCTCTGTGTATCAACTCCACAACCCTCCTCAAAACAATACCCTCTGAACGTGAACTATTCATTGTTCACGGACTACCTTCGTGAACCGCTATTGCATACCGTTCCTTCTTCTTCTGTGTATTTCATCTTTTGTGGGTTATAATTCTCCACAAAAACATTCGGCAGAATCTCATCTGCAAGAACCACTTCAGCCTTCGCGAACCTCCCTTTGTGAACTTCCTTCGATCATTACTGAAATCCCAGATCAAAATGATGTTATCAAATGATATTCAATCTCTACATTAATCGGTGGGATTTATGATACATATATAGAAAAAGATACCCACAAAATAACCTAATCTAAGATTTATCAAATCTTCATTTGAGCCTTCACTGTATTCCGGTCCTTTTGCCACCATGAACTGCAAGACACCCACGAACTATTTTCCATATGTGGTCTGCATACAATCTTTGCTCATAGGTAGTAAATATCCTCCATCAATGACACACCATCTGTGTACCGCATCACCTTCTTCCACGAATCATTTTTGGTTTCACGAACTCCTCTAGTATATTGTTCCCACTGCTCTGCATGTCGTTCCCACTACTCCGCATACCGTTCCTAGAACATGGTATGTGATCCATGAATTTTAGTTCACGGTTCTCATTATTTTCCAATTTTCATCAACGTTCATCATTCCATTCACTCATATGAAGAAATCCTTCCATTTCCAACATCAAAATCTTAATTTTGAGACCCAAAAATTTAGAAAACACTGGGAAACTGAGCCACCTTAAAAACCAATATTTTGAAAACAACAACAATTCTCATTCCTGATCATTTGGATTTTTTAAAAACATAATCACACCCAAAAAAATATGAGGGGACACCTTCAGGGATTTCTTCCCAAAAAACCCAATCTAGTTTTTCTTATGAGAACTACCAATACATCGAGGGGATATTTAGTTTTTTTCCACATACATTTGTTAATAATTCAAACCCATTAATTTTATGAATAAAAACATAACATAATCATCAAGAATTAAAAAATAACTCTCTATATCGGAAGAAATATCATATGGAATATCAATACATTCTCCAACCAATATGATTATAAACTATCCAAATAAATATGGAGGATGGTATGATAATAATATTACCTCATTATGTCATATCATTTAATAAGTGATGTTTACATAGCTAAAAATTATATCAAACTCCCATAAGAAAATTTCAGGAAACAATACCCTTTTCACTTTGAAATCAGTTATTTTAAATATAAATTTCAACAAAAAAATTAATAAATCTTTTTTTTTTCAAAATATACTACTAAACTAATAATGTATTCTTAAAAGAAAATTGATTTCATGATGGTCGTAAATTATATTCAACTAACATAATTTAAAAAACATTATTGTACTTTTGTAAAAAAGGTTAAAATGTCCCTTGTTTAAAATATGAATAGAAGAAAACTTTAAAATGGTTTATTAAAAAATTATAAAATATGATTATCTAAATTTAAAAAATAATTTAATAAAATTAGAAAAATTATTGATATATTTTTTTCAGAACATGGACATGGATGAAAAAGGATTTTTCGACCGATGAGAAATAAAAAGTTTTTTTACTTTAAAAAAACTCTTCCAAGATCATGAGTAAGAAAATAATCAATAATCATGAGAGAAAAGATAAAATTAAAACATTAAATTTGTATAAATAATTATATGAGAATAAAATATATTGTTTATTTGATATAAATATTAAATAATTCTTTCCACAAATACTTAAACCTAAAAATCACCAATATTGATGAGATTGTCAACTAAACCCTTACCTCTTGTATGCCATCATTAATATCTATCTATACCTCATTTATTATGAATATATATTTAATATAAATATATTAGAAACCATAATCATAAATATAATACCATAAATGATATTATTTTATTATTTTATCACTCATTTTTTAACAATTCGTTTTTAAAATCCATATTTCGGGTAATAAGTGCTTCATATTCCATGTATTTTTGGTTTAGTTTTTTTAGACCTTTTATTTTTATCATGGCCTAATAATATCAATAATTTTAACCATAATATATATATATATATTATATTCATTATAAATTTATTTATGAAAATACATAAAATATATAGATATAAAAAAGAACTGCACCATTCATAGATATGGTAAGTCATACATTTTCATGAAAGATGTTTAAATTTTTGAAATATGGAATGAAAAAAAGGTAATTTAGAATTCATATTTGTAGAATATTTATTACAGAATATAAATTATATATAAACATTATACCCATCATAATAACCATCCATAAAATATGATGATGAAATATGAACTGTATCACTATGTGGAGACAGTAAGAAATAATTACCTACGAGCAATACTTTCACATTCCATTTTATGTAAAAGAGGGTTTATAATTGTGGTTTCATAATCATTATATCATTAAATTATATTTATGATACTAAATTTGTTGTTTTAATAAATATATAATTTATTTATATTTGTTAAAAGAAGGAATAAATTGATAGAGTACGGGGAATATGATTACCTCTTCTTTGGGGAACGTCTATTAGATCCTTTCTTTTGGAAACTATTGTTGGTATTGTGAAGAGGAAAAAACCTCTAGATAATAGATAATTAATTTTATAAGAAACATTAGTATGTATTGGTTGATCTAGGTTTTTGAAAATGATGTAAGTAAGTGAAGGAAGGGGTGTCCTTTAATAAGGAAGGCAAATGAAAAATTAGGAATTTTTTAAAACTATTAAAATATAACTAATTAATTCTCAACAAAAATGCATAAAAATGGAAATAGATTAATATATAAACTATTATATGGTGTAGATATTGTCAACTAATAATTGTTTTTCTAGTTTAAGTGTAATTTTAAACTTAACATCCAATTTAACACCTTAACTATCCTATTTTAACCTTAACTATGATAACATCTTTTTGAAACAAAATGGGTTTTGATTTTATATATAAGGTTACAATTGTATCATAAATGTAAAATCTATGAAATTATATACCATATATTTTACCCCTTGTCCTATTTATTTATTTTTATTATTTTTAAATAATTCAATAATATATTATTTTAGAGAATATTATTAATGTTAATTTTGAAATTATTAATTTATTTTTACTTAGAAGGAATAAATAAAATTTTTCAATTTAAAAAATCCTCCAAAATAACACTAATATTTCATAATCATATATAAATTATGTGTAACACTATAACTCATTCTAATTTTATCACTTTTAATATTTTTTAAATCTTTTTCTTATTAATTGAATAAATATAGTGTGAGCATTGTTAAAGCATTTAATGAAATTATATAACTACAAAAATTAGAAATAAATATGGATAATGAAAATTATTTCATTATTATAAAATTTTATATTTATATTTTTTTTCATAGATTTGTGTTATCCCTATTTGGATACATAAGATATATTTAAAACTCTGAGAGTGACACTTTCTAACTTTCTTTGCTTGAAATGTTGTATTGGTTATATTTATAGAAAATTATCTAGTATAAATTTATTTTTAATGACTGAGTTTATAAGGATATAATTTAAATTATCTAATAACAACAATGATGAAAATTTATAGACTTATCCATCAGTTTTAACCCTGATTCGTCTAATTTACCCTTTATTGTAGTAATAAAATTTATCCTAGTTACTATTAATATTGAAAAAATGAACCTATTTTCAAAAAAAAAATCATCCTGATTCGAAATATGGATTCGTAATTTAAATATAAAATTTATATAAGTGGAATTAATATATTTTAAAAAATGTTCAAAAACATCATGAAAAACATTTACTTATAAAAACACGTTTTTAAGCATAATAAGGGATTTAATATTATATTATATCTAAAAATGTATTGATGTGAAAACATTTATCGAATAAATAATATATAAATTTCCTTAAAATCATTAACCATTATTTTTTAATTTAATTTATTAATATAAAAACATATTTCTCTCATACAAATAGTTTTTGGGAGTTAAAATCATTTTACTTTAAATTGATTTTTATTTTCATTTGTACTTAATTAATTAGCTATGAATTAATTTTATTCATGTGTAAACCATAAATTTTAATATTTTAGTTAATTAAATTAATAACTATGAACCCAATGACAAGATGATAACTATAACATAATAATATAATAATATTATATCGTGGTTCATTTAAACTCTGTGTTGTGTGTAACACAATCTATCAGTGAAATCAATTTTTTTAAATATAAATATAATATAAAATTTACATTTGTTATAGAAATATCATGGAAAAAAAATTCTAAGTTTATTAATGTACCCAGTTCAACTTCTAAAATAATATACTGAACCACATATTAGATCTCTGGTCTACCATTGGTTCTAATATTCACTTCTAAAATGAATCCTAAACCGAAAAGCCTCCATCATCCATGAACAACATTTACATGCCAACCCATCCTCTAAATAAATCATCCAACATATAAAACATACCCATTATATCCCCTAAGACACAATTAATGCATCTTGGAACCCACCATATCAAATTTGATATAAAATTATTGGTTGAACCTCATTTATCCAACTCACCATAAGAATGATCGACATCCATATCTCATGCACCATCGACATTAGGATTATGAATCCTTAATCACTATATTCATCCCATGATCAAATTAACACACTAAGGTTTAACCCATCCTCAAATACGATTCCATGGTTCCAGCACCAACCACTTGAACTATTCACTATGATCACACCCGAGCACCAATATGCTAGAATGCCGAAAAATATGGGGGTCATATCATTCATTATAATTCCTGAAATACCTCTCAGGATTCCATTAGCATCACATAGGATGACACCCTGTAAAATTATTAAATAAATCCAAATTTTATACGAGTAAATGCCTAGAGACATCATGTGGAGTCACAACCATCTGATGACCGGTTCCACACTTTGACACCCTTCTTTCCAGAGGTCCCTATAACCACAACTAACACGATTCTCCCTACAAAGGAAGTATCTTTGAAATCATTATATTATTTTAAAACCCCAATACCAATATCCCATATTCTATCATCTACCAAACATAACAGTCAGATGTATCCAAGAACACTCGCACTCGAGCATCTTGCCAATAATTGAATGATAACCAAATTATGTTTACAAAATGCCATCCTTGGTTCTAAATAAAACTCATTTAATGTGAGTTTCACACCCTTTAATAAATTATTATTGGATCTGTATAATACTTATATCCCGACACTACTTCCTATGTTTCAACCCCAATGAGTCCATTCTTTACCACGTGTGTCACTCCTCCAGAGCCACACCCAACATCCTGCCAATACATGAATAAGATTATTCTCTTGGATTGACCATTTCATATTACTTAGATCCAAACCAGCAACACACTACTCAACCAAAAAAATTATCCTACTCTAACAAAACCCAATCATCCACACCTCTAATGTCGCATCAATATCTTTATCCCTTAGGTCACACAGAACTACTCATTGACCCAAATCTTGATCGGCACCATGCTTACCATCACACATTACATTTATCCAATAAACAAACAAGTGCACCAACCCACCCAATTCAATCATAAATCTCAAAACATTCTCCCAAAAGTTATGTCACCTAAAAATTGGGATCACATTCTGAAACCACTAACCATACTCTCGCACATGTTAGTTTTACTTAATAATGAGTACCCTTATTACTCTACTTAAAAATGTAACATCAACTATTCCAAATTCTAACATATGACTACCTGCCAAATGGAATCCGTCAGTCATTAAAACCATCCCCCCACAGCTACATTGATCATCTAGAAGAATAATCTAAAGTTGTTATGGCTTGGATCTAGCTCAATCCTATCATAAACCCCTAACCATTAACCAATCTTCATAACCCAATGTACATACACCAACAAATCCATCCCCAAAAGACCCAATCACATCTAAAAAGTCACCTTGTCCTCCCACATACCATAATAAACAAGGGTAAACTCATATAGGTTTTATTCCACATACAACACCCAATTTTCTCATTTTATGTTACCTAGAATCTATCATGTCAAACAACCACCTTAGGGTTTTCACAAACTAATCTCTATCACTATCCTCACTTACTATCATTAGAGGAAATCAAAACATGGGAGGTCACTATGACATCATCTTCTATAATACTTTCAATCATTATAAATATATTTTTCATTATCCTTTAATCCATAGAGCCCAATCATAAATATTATTAAAATTATATCCATTTTTTCTAACAATATACATGGATTACAATAAATTTTATTTAGGGATTATCATGATTTCCATGCTTCCAAAGAATGTATAAATAGTGTTTAATTAAAATGTTATGCGAAAAAAACCTCATATGAAACTTACTTGATCCTTATTTAATCAAGAACATCAACAATCCATTTATATCTTCTTATATGAAAAATATTTCAATAATTGTTCAAGTAATATTCTACCTTATCTATATATGGAATTCACTATTTAGAACACTGATTAAACATTAAATACAAAACTCGTCAATATTAGTAAAATATAGTCCATGGGTAGGTATATATCAGACAGAAAAAATTAGTAAATTATAAAAAAAGATGATATAAAACACAATCAACATGAAATGGACATCAAACCCATGTTTCTATCATTATTCATGTCATTTTAATTATTACAAGATTGATATGAATCACATAAACTACCAAAACATCATTACATACTATAATAAGAGTATAAATATGATAAATAATCATATCAAAATTCATGTTTGTCTATCAAAAGAAAAATCAAATTCAATTGAAACAAGTGAAATCCAAGAATGGAAATTCTCATCCCTGAAAACATGGTTTTCATTCCATGTGTGGGTTGATCACACCCAAGAATGAGCTCATTAATAATCACAAAAACATTCATATTACCCTCTATATTATTCATCAATAAAAATAAAAAATAAAAACAAACATGATACCACTTTGAAATTCACCTCACCTGAAGCCACAAAACTGGTTTCCCAAGATAGAGTGATACAATACCTAAGGAGTTCCTCCCTATATGCCAGAGGCTTCTGACTAATGATTTGGTCCTTTGAGGTTATCATGAGAATAAAATTATCACATTTCAATAAAACTATAACTATTGATGTAATGAAAAAATATATAAACATTCAATATAAGAATCAAAGATCAATCAAGGAATGTTCCAAAATAACTATAGTAACAAAATAACATAATAATAGGCATTCCTTCAATTCCAAGGATAAATTGATGTTAGATCATATAAACTGAAAAAAAATCAAAATAAAAGGAGACTAAAAAATCCCCCCAACCGTTGTGGATTCCTTCCTAGTTCCGTCATCCATACCGACACTGGTATCTCGAGCCAACAGTCATCATCATTAAGTGTTTCCCTATACATATTACTTGCGACCAAATAGTGATATATTAGTAGGCACCTATGTTCCATGGAAGCCTAACCGGGTTTTAGTACAACTCAGTATCCCACCAATAATAATCTCTCGAAATAACTAGCCTAATTTAAAAGTGCATGTGGAAGTTCTCAAGGTAAAAATTTATCAATTGAAAAACAATGTATAAAAAATAAAAAATTTAATAAAAAATGAAAACATTGATTCCTCAAGTTTTCGGTGACACCCAAGGTTATTTTTATATTATATAACCTTATTTAAATTAACATAATCAACCACACCTACATTGGCTATTGATGGGGTTTATTAAATCTTGTATCGATAAAAGTTACAACGATAACTAACCTCATGGAATCCAGTGTTTAGCCTACCATTTTCAATATTAAAAAGTATACCATTGAATCCAAAAAGTCATCCTGGTATTCCCATGTAATTATAGTACTAATCCTAACATTCCCCAATCCTCAATCATCGTATGGAATTTAGATTCTCATCCTAGAATTCTGGTGGAATTTGAGTTCATACCATCATTCCCAATCATCAAGTATAATATTGGTCTATAAATTTTTCCTGAACTTCGCAAATATATATTAGTCCAATGTAATCTGATTGTTCATCTTGAAATTCCACATCCATCAAATATCATATGGAATCCATCCTCTTAACCTAGTATTCTCAAGTAGCATGTGTTTTACTAAATCTGATGAGTTCATTGTGGAATTTCCAATAATTTCCCATCAAAATACTACTATATAATTTTCATTAAATAATTTTAATCAATTACTCACATTAAAAGGAATCACTTTAAACCATTCTTCAAAAATCATTGTTTTAGAATTCACCTTTCCATTCATAAAACTCATCCCATTTTATAGAAAATTTAACAATTTCCCCTTTTTTGGAAATTAAAAAACTCATTAATATTGGTCAATACATTTTAATACCCACATCACATATTATAAAATAAGTTCCATACCATTTACCAACTTGTTTATACAATTAAAACTATATTTTCATTTATAATATTAGTAGTTGGGAAATATCCTTTTATAATAATCGATTTAATTCAAAAAAATCTTATCTTTATTCAAATTACATTTTTATAATATAAACTCCCAATTTATTAAAAATTAAATGGTAAAACCTAATTATTATATACATTCCTTGGGAGTCCAATTATATTTATATAATCATGGAAAATGGTATTTAATAAGGGGAAAACATCAAAAAAAATCCAAAAATAACATGGTTATTTCCTAAAAGAGTAGTAAAACCACACAATTGAATTACTCGACCAAATTAATGATATAACAGGTTATTTTGAAGGGACCACCTACTCATTATTAGTGAATCAAACTAATCAAGCATGGACTTTCCATTCATCTTAATTCAATAGAAAATTAAAAACAAGAAAAAGTACTTAAAAATATAGCTTATTACACAAATGAACTATGAGAGATAGAAGTAATGAATTAAATGAAGGATGTGTTAAATAGGACTCATAGACTCATCGTGGACTCTTTCCCACAAATGATGGAACCTTAAATGGCCAATAATCAAGGGAGACCTCCCATATAGGAAGAAAGGGGGGAGGTGTGCACAAGGAGGATATTGTATGAATAGAAGGAAAAAATAACATTAGAACATAAGAGGAGAGTAATTTCTTAATTTTCAATTTTGAAATATTCACACAAGTTGGTTTCACAGTTTTCGAAACTGTGAAACAACCATATAAACCTCATTATCCAAGAAATTCCATTTCACTGGGTTAGTGTACACAATTTTTCAATCATTGTGAATTTCATATTCATCTTATTTAATTTTTTTCATGGTTTCTGATTCCCTTCACATGGTTTAAACAAACTATGTGCCTATAAGAAATAAGTTTCATTATTGGGTTATATACTTAGCAATTACTTGAAGCCAGAGGCTGTTTCCCCCAAAACTGAAATTCTTATCCATGGGGATCCTATGACTTATTAGATAACATGAAGAACCTATATATCCATAAAAATTCAAACAAACCATTAATATTTTAAAACACTATAGACATTATTCCAATTCTCAAATCAAAAAATATCCCATGCACCAATCTCAAAACTAAAATTCTTCTTAAATTTCAAATTCCCATGCTAATGTGGAATTATAACATTTTTATCCAAACCACTAACCAATAGTGAAAATTATAAGACCAATTTAATTAAATCTAATTTACCCCCTTCAAAAATTTCCAATGATGACATACCTCTTTAAAATGATGTGTGGCTACAACATTACATAGTGTCAGGACATCCCCTACATAGGTAGAGAAGAATCCATAATGTGTTACACCAATTCAAAAATGAATTTCAATTTAAATATAAAATAAATCCAAAATTAATAATTTATTGTCTTACCCTCATCAAAACAACAATCCATGGTTGGAATACATCAACTTTTGATTTCTTATGTGCAATCCATATGAAATCCCTCTATGAAATGACTAATTTTACCTTGTTTTAGGGTAACTTTTATCAAATTCCAAAACATAGAAAACAAAATTAGATAAAACAGGAGGAGAAGATACAAGGATATTATTGAAGTAAAATATTCAACTTAAATCATTGAATAACATCCTTAAACACACCCTAAATCAAAGATGTAGATGAATGTAAGGAGCTCAAGCATCTGATTTGTTGTATCAAACTAGGGAAAAGACATGGGGCTTCTCCCTCTTTAATTTCAAAGAGGAAAAAATTTATCTTTTCCCTTGTATAAACAAACTGGCTGGCCAGTGGATATAATAATCTAGTCAGTGGATTTTACATAGTTTTGGAAATAGTATCCACATAGTCTCTCACAACAATCCTATGAGCCCATATAATTCCTCAATATCCTTCAACGATTAACAAAATACCTCTTTCAGATGTAGATTCCCTAGAACCCACTTTATAATTTCGAAAGAAATTATCATGACCACTAAACTCAAATTTTCAAAATCTCTCAATATTTTTCACACATGTACATACATTTTTTCTTTTAACCTACCCAAAATATTAATTACCATACTTGAGATGTCTCAGTGGAAATCCAAATATAAAACTCAAACTCCATTTATTATGAAATCCAGTTTAAAAGGCCACATTACTTATTAGAATTTTCAATATACAATAATAATTCTATCTTAAAAATAACACATTGAATTCTCAAAATCCATATACAATGATCACAAAATCCTAATGCATCATGACGATACTTTATTGTTCTTATCCAACCCGAGACACCTAAATGCCACAATATAAAATCCATCCTACCTAATTTTCTCCCCACCATAGGTCATATCTTAAATTATCAAATTCCATGTAATGACTCTTTCTAACATTGAAACCGCCTACCGAAACACCAATCCTATGTTCTGTTAACATTCTTGATTTAGTTTTTATACATCATATCAAAAATTAAAGAAAATAATTGGTCTGATCTTCTTTAGTCATCTAATATAAAAAATGATTAACTACTCCCACTGGCATGCTATCAATACACTCTATTATGATGCCTTAAATGCTAGAGTAATTCAATGATTATATGAACATGCTCACCAAAGATGAAACCAATTCTTTGATAAATTTCTCCAGTTAGGTGCTCAACAAAATAAAAAATCATCTTGCTCTCTCTCCTCGAGCACCCATACACCATCAATCAGATACACACTTAGTTCAGTTAAGTAGTGTTTTATTCTAACCTATATGAAATAAAACCATATAGGTTTTTACTAACACTTTAATTAACTAATCCTAAATAACCACAACCCACATGGGTTCCAATGTTAAGGAATATTTTAGATACCGACTAACTAGGGTCACTTCACCTCTAGCGAATATCGGTTGCATCTTTATCATCATCATTGAGAATCTCACCATAGATTCACATGGCCTACCATTAAGATGAAAAATGTGTAAAAGTAGGCCCAGATTTGTTTATTTCTGCCAAGTACTTATATGAGAAAAATTCTCATGAGTAGTTATTATCACTTAAACTACCGAACCGTAGTCATCTTTGACCCTAATTATACATGCAAGCCAATATGTCTTGTGAGCCCTTCCTAAAAAATATGATTCATTAACACAAGTCTATTTCCAATGGGACAATATCTAAAAACCACTAATATGCCTAAAAATTCAATCATCTTATTGAGTCTCTTGAGGTGAAATCATATACAACCATAACATCAGAAACTAAAGCTGGATTTTTATATCCATGGTAACCCAGTAATCTAATCAGAAAATGTGTTCTAGATTCACTTAACCAATATCTAGCATAGGTTCCAAAAAAATCATATGTCTACTAATTACCATTTCTTGAAAGAGTTAAACAAAAATAATGCATGTATGATATAACTTTTAAACATATCTGGTTATAGGCCACTCGACTTGTTCCCTGACCTAGTTCATCAAAAAATATCAATCACGCCTCCCCAAAAACAATTGTCTAATAGCTAGAAGTGATGTTCAAGGTTTGTAATGTAGGGATATTATACCCCCTGATTAGATTGTTCAATAATGGATAAAATAACCAAGTATCATATATAAATTTGAAAAATTAGTTTACACAAGGTAAATAAAAAATCTAATCAATAATAATATGTAATAAAGAATCAATATAGTCACACAAGGATGATCACCCATCAGGTGATCACATATACAAATAATGGTAGAATTAAAGAAAAAAATTATTGAAGATGTAGCTTCATATCCATTCCTCACATCATTCCAATCTTTAATCATATTTAAGATACTAATATCTATTACCAACATCATACCAAGTCTTTTCTGAACCAGTGCCTATGACAAGAGAGAGGTTTTCTTTGGTACCAAAGTTCCATTGCCACCTGAGTAGGGTGTGAGTACATAAAATTAATAGAGACAACCAATGATGTCCTATAAATAAAACACATATATAGTTTATTTTTATGTGACATGAAAAAATGAAATAGATAAATAAAAATGGAAAATAAATAACAACTATACTACATTCTTCGGCCAGTGAAAATGTGTCTCTGAGTACATCATGATTAATGTACCCACCATAACCACTAGGGGGAATCTATACCCTAGAGCTAGTTAATGTTTTAGATCCTCAAGCCCGTGTCCCTAATAAACACTACCTACTTTGGAAGTTGCTGAAAAATCTCTTATTATGTCACAATAATTGTGACAAAAATATTAAAATTAGACACTATGGTGAAACCTAATCACCACCAATTAGCAGGTGAAATTATTGTATCATTAATGTCCCAATAGACCAATCCTAGACATATTTTTCATCTCTATAAACTTTAAGTATAGATAATTTGTCAAAAAAAATTCTAGGTAATCCCAATAAATAATAGAGTAAGAATAATCTCTATGTAAACATGAAAAATGGATAAATCTTAGGAACCGTTGGCTTCTCTATCAGGAAAACTTAATACCATTAGTCCCTACTGGCTAGATCATAGGAATGGCGTAAGAATCTCATCTTAATAATAGTATTCATAGTAAAATTCCCATGCCTGAATGGCTAGATCCAAGATATGCTAGTATTCCTATGGACCTTTTTCATCCAAGGAATCCAATATTAACCCGAGGTTAAATTTTGAAATCCTTTGAATTATTACATGGGACAACATATATATCCTAGGAATCATATATAAGAATTTATACTGACCTCATCATATCCATGTCATATCACACTTGAATCATATAAGTTTCAAAAGAAGGATCCCAATAAGTACATCTATAGATCACCAATAACATTAAAAAAATTTCTAGCCCACATGATAGGCCCCATGAAACATTTCTAGGAAACTATAGCTACATAAATAATAAATATGTTCATGTATAATCACATGACAGATTTTGTCCAAACTCTTAAACCCATCACTTCCATTAAAATACCCTCAAGAAAACATCATCGGTAAGGGTGAAATGTTGACACCTAGTACCATCTCCACCCATTCCCATTTCTACCCTTTTTCCAAGGTCACAATCCATTAGAGAACTGACTAGGTTCCCCTTGGGTATAATTGAGGAAAAATTTTCCACCCTCGACATTTATACCGGGGAGATAAACGTATCATAGTTCCTTTTCCCATGGGTCATATATCGAACCAAACTGTCGACCCCATCGCATGTCTAGTAGGTTCTAAAAACCAAATTGATCATTTCCTAGTGGTGGATGATCACTCTCTAAATGGACATCTCAATGAGTAATCCATAATTAGAATATATATCATGGAAAAACTATTCATGGAGTGACACAAATTCAACAATAATTCTAATTTAAATTGAAACCAAATCCTATGAAAAAACAAACAAAACATCTTGCCTCCATCAAAATGATGTCCAAAGGTGGCAAGATATCATCACAATATCTCATATATTTAAAGCACACTAAAACCTCCTGATAAATGACCAATTACACCATATTCTTGTATAAATTGTATCATATCCGTAAATAGGGAATCTCAAATTAGAGAATAAGAAAGGAGGTGATCCAATGAGGTTACGAGAGTCAAATATGAACCATTAACCACTAAATAATGGCCTCAAGAATAAAACATTTATCAAGGGATGATATGGGAGGACAGGGGGTCTAGACTATAGAATATGTGATCCAAAAATTAAAAATATTTGTGAATTCCCCTATTTATATTCAGGGGTTAAATGTATTTTGTCTCCCTTTTAGGCCCACCATCCAGCTAGTGGCTCTCTTACGGCTTTGATTGTAGCTTCCACCAAGCCTCTATCAAGTCTCCTATTAGAACCAAGGATGCCAATGAATATTTTCACCATTTAAAAAATACATAACTTTAGGTTTTCCATGCCTCGTAACCCCATTTAAAATATCAATACAAAAATTCACTCGAACACTAAACAAAAAGTTTCAAATTCTATAGGGAGTTTTCACACTCATACGAACACATGGTCCTATACCGATCCATCATTGATAGTGTAAATCCAAAAACAGAATATCATTAGAAACTAAAACACCTATCTAAAAATAAAACTCCAATAATGCATAATTTTTAGTCTCACAATGTTTCAAATATTCAAAAAATAATAGAGAATATATATGAAATCCTAAAATATAATCAATGGGAAGAAATGGGTGTAGAATTTTGAAAAGAAAATTAATTTTTAAAAATTATGGAAAATTCCAAAAACATTTCCCAAGTGTTATAAGAGAAAATCCGTATTTTTTAAATTTTATTCATCTATAAACCATTCACACTATCCTTCAATGTGCCTTCTCCTACATTGTATTATTGCTTATAGTCTAAAGGTTTCTTTTTTGTGTTCATTTATATATGTTTTTCATTTAGAAAACCTATAAATTGAATGGTATCTATATAGATATTTGATCCTTAAATGATGTAGCTAAATCTACATAAAATGTAATTTTGTTTCTGAGAGGTAGATGTTTTGGT
Organism: Viscum album; assembly: GCA_963277665.1. NCBI lineage: Eukaryota > Viridiplantae > Streptophyta > Magnoliopsida > Santalales > Viscaceae > Viscum > Viscum album. The sequence continues at coordinate 482,302,189 of OY728141.1, forward strand.
CCTCCATATAAATTATTCATTTGTAGCTCATAGGTCTGGAATTTTTTAGCATATAGAACTATATAGAGAACCCACATCAAACACAAGGATCCTCATTAGGTGTTATTAACATCTAATATGGAGGACTTTAATCCTCTGAATATCACTACATAGATCTCCATTTTCAAAAAAACATTTAATTAACATTTCCAAAATATAAACTACTCAATCCCAAAGTAAAAAAATAGATGGAAATAAAATTAAATTGATTCAAAACATGGGAGATAATAAATAATAAGAATGGAACCAATGAATTCAAAGTATATAAACATGACACTTTGACCTCACTTAAAAAACCTCTCGGTAATTATCCTATTACTATGGATAACTCTACCTAAAAATCCCTTCATGAAGGAAGCATTATACAATCCCTTCGTAAAGGAGGCCCTTTGTGGAGGTACCTTTGTGAAATCCCATCATGAAAGAAAATTTTCCCTGAATCTTCAAGAGTGGAACATTGTGTGGGACCTAAGTAATGAACCCATGAACAAGATATTCACAAATGAAGGTCTTCATAAATGAGAACCTATTAGGAAGGTAACATATTTCAAAAAACTCATTCTACATAGTAAGTCCCTAGTATGAAATGGGATTTACCTATGTTATTTGTTACTCCCATACCATCCTATGTATCATTTGGATTTCCTATATTCCATTTGTAATGTATTTAACTAATTCAAATGGAAATTGTGCTTATGTAAAATCTCTTGAAATACCAAGTTATAAACTCTCTAAAATTCTCAAGATGTATACGATCAGATAATGTGTTTTACCATACACCCTTTCTGATCATAGATTCCCATTATAAAGGGAGTCTTCTTTATCATCCTCATATATAGGTAGAATCCCTATGGGACTTAAAATCATAGATTCCATTTATAACATTGGTCCTTATCTTGAGTTTCATGAAGCGACCTCCCCTGGATCAACAAAACATTTCATCTTTATCCTTTGAGTTATGCAAGTAAAGGAATCCCACTGGATTAAGACCATACCCTTTCTTTTAGTGGGGAAAACTTCTTAAAACTCTATGAAACACCCTACATATTAGTAAGTAATAATATGGTACTTTTGACCTCCCCAAAGGTATAAGACCAAATATTTCTCTAGTTGGTGATATAACCAACTCACCAATGATATTTTCCTCATGAATCAATATTGTGTAATCCTCATTCAAAATTAATTTTCACTCTCATATAATTTATCAATATTATGTTGTATTTCATTTCTCACACTAAGACTTACTTTCATGGCCTTACATATTTGATTTTATCATTCCAGTTATATAATGAAATTGTTCCCAACCTAAGCCTTCAACTATATGTAACCCCTAATTCTTGATTCCTTCACATAAGTTAGTGATTTTGTTAGGAATATCTAGGAAACACTTTTTTATAATCCCCACATGGTCTCTTGTTTTCACCCCTTTAATGGAATGGGAATCCCACCATGGAAGATAATTAATATGACCCAATCAGTCATTTGTTATGTGATCTAATGAAAATAAATTGTTCTTCTCTCTCTTATTTCACAAACCAAGCATGAATCCTACGGGATTTCAGGTTTGTTTGATCATTCCATTAACATAATTTATATACATCTAATCAACACCTTTAAATATCCTAACAACATGATGTTAAACCATGTTTCCATCATCCAAGTCGCATGATGTGAAACATCATGAAAACATCGTTACAACATGGTGTTAAGATGCATGGAATAGTTCATTCAAATGAAACCAAATTGTGTATCTTACACAACATAGAATTTGGTTCATTTAATAAAGGATATGTTGGATTCCTCACTATGGTTCAAACCCAACATCAAAACCATTTGCATCCCTCATCACTAGACCATATTACCATGATCCTTCACATCTTCACTCATTAGGACATATTCCCTATGATGATTCATTCAACTACATGAGATCTGTATTCCTTATGGATCATCCTATTATCATGCCATATTACTAATAAAATCATACTCCCCACCCATATGAATATATTCCCTCCATGTCCTATCGTATTACCGTTGTTGTTCTTTATTCCCAATGAGGACCATCATGACAATTATATATTTCAAATGATAGTAGCTTAATATTATAAGTCCATATTCCATTAAAGGATAACTAGATAGGGTCACTCATTGGAAATTTCCACACAAACCAACTCTTGGCACCTTTCCCCTAGAAAAAAATTCTTTATGATTTTAAATTTCATGTATCATTCTTAATTACATGAACTTAAAGGCTATAATATTCCCTTTAAGTAGTTGTGAACTATGAGGTTTATAATTCATTTTATATTGATATATAGTAGGACCATGTCCAAGAACTGATCCCAAAACTATGAATATTTACCACATTATTGGATGGTAATAAACTCTAATGTGGCTGAATATGTGGATTTAAACCCTATCAACCTTAAAATTAGGACTTACCATATAAAAATTAAACAATATGAGAATCCCTGAGAAATTAGATTTTGTGTTGTTGATGGATATCCGATGATATATTCATATTTTCATGTTGATGGAGAACCATTGATACATATATATGTGTGTGTGTGTGTGTCTTCACATGAATACATGATAAATACCTACTTCCTTAATAGAGGTATCCAATTATACATTAGTTTATTGGAATAATTCATGATACATGTCCTAAATATACAAGATAATCTAATAGTATTCATAGAATCCCCTCAAAATGAAAGGATGAGCTAGACCTCCCAACCTCTCGAACAATGTGAATTTTGAACAATCCAAAAAAAATAAACCAATGATCATATACCATAGAAATTCATGCCCACCAAGATTTTCATGTCAACCCTACATGGATTTAGAGATTCATTGGGAATTTTTGGTTCCCCAAGCACATTCCCATTCAAAATCAACTAAAATAGCTATAGTAAACCTGAAATGAATATTTAATATATAATAACCTTTATCAAGTGTACATCAAGAAAATACCATACAAAAATAGAAAATATTATGATCTGAGGCCTTTAACTATGAAAGAGATTATCCTGATATACATTTATACATATGAAGTTACGTTTATGGGTATTTGTATCATTTTTTGTCAGTTTTTCTCAAAACCAATTTAAAATTACCTTTAATCAAAACATATGGAAAATCCATAACAATATACATATGATTTATAAGCTATTAGAACTGAGGGAAAATTGAGTCAGAAGGATTTTCCAACCACATAGTATCTTCAATACGATGTGATGAAGGTGTTAGTTTGGTAGTACCATTTCAATGCTACAATCCCAATGTTAGAGGTTGCATAGAGGACCCACCTTGATATAAATAATCACCAGTAATAAACCCAAAGAGGGGTGGTGTTATTGAATTAAGCTTCACCTATCACTATCTCAAATCACATTAAGGTATTCACCACATAGTGTAGCAATGAACACTGCATTTATCTTAGGTATGTCGATTAGGAAGTCAATAATGGATTCACCTCAATTAAAAATCATCCTTAGAGGGATCCTTCCAACATCCACTATCAATGTATTCTGGCATCAATACCATAGTAACACATTAAGAATTTCACCCCATTGATTCATTCCCAATTAATTCTAGCCAGGTCTTCTAGAAGGTCTCTCTAGGGTTGGGGATATACCCCATATAGAAAGTGGTCATGTATCCTAAATTCCATTGAATATGCTCATAAACATATTGTGACAGAAACCTGTTCATGGGAATACATTATTAATCTCCCTAACCTAACATACTAGCACACTCTGGAAGAATCAAAGGAAGTATGTTGTCATACTCCAAAAGAATCTATAGAATGATAACAACACCCCCACACATGAATCCACCCATAATATCTCAGTACTAATTGGAGGATAGGAGAAAGATCATATCCTCACTCGAACCACTAAATGGGAACATATTCATATTCCCTTTTTAGAATAACATCCTTATATTTTGAAAACAATGAATAGGAGAGATTGTTTATATTATCATTCCATACAAGACTTCTATAATATACTAGTAGTGGAAACAAAAGATGGTCTCTTGCATATCTTGGTTTCATCCAGGGGTAGGCACATATTTCCTTCTCCACAACAAGAGTATCTTTTCAACATATATCAATATATACATAGGATAAAGAAAACATTCCTTCTCCCATTCAAGATAATTTTTATACAGCCTGGAAAAAAACCAAAAATTCGATGGAGAACACATTATTGTTCAAACTAGAGATCAATGGCCTATTTAAATATCCTCTTCAGTGTAGACATATATCATAGACAAAAATTTAATACATTCTATCATATTCTAGAAATAACCTAGTTTCAAGCCCAAATTTCCCCACCACTTATGTATTCATAATATCATTAAAATTTACCAATGTAAACCATGAAGTAGTAACACATTGATGTATGTTCTAAAGAATCCCATCATAATATTCTGATGGACACATGGGAGTCACATGAAAATTCCCTGGAATAGGATGGTCATTTTGTACTACAAATGACCTCAATTATGAAATGGAAGTTCATCTTAGAATTCGATTCTAAGGGGGAATATAAAAACTATAATGAAGTCCCAAATCCCTAATATGTGCAATGATGGAGTTATTGAGTCCATAAATAACATTTCTATAGCCGACCCAAATTATTTTGATTCATCATCTGATAGAGAAAGTAGTTTTAGTTGTGAAATTCCTCCCCAAAATAGTTCTAATATTGGTTTTAGAGGTCCTCCTCTAAATTTTCTCCATGCATTCTCTCCCCATGGTGGAATCAATATTGATCATGGGATTTTCTCTCATGATGTGCACCACATATATCCTCTTTATAGCCAAAATATCAAATTGAGTGAAAGTTATCCCTTTCCTAGAGTCCACCACGGAGGTCCTATATAGGATATATGCATTATGAATCCTCCCTATGTTCGTACATTTATCTAAGATGGGTTTTCTCCCAAGAGAGATTTCACTAAGATGGTCCAGCTTATATAGAATTTTTTATTAGATAAGAAGGTCATCCCCTTGATGGAAAAACTTTTAGAAATCCTCATATCATGAGGCACTTGGGAGATTGAGTCTAGTTACACCAAGAACCCAATATCTAATAATAAACATCCATTCTCATTGGGGAGATAGCCTATGGTCTTGCTAATTTTCTATACATCCATTGGATCTCATAGCTTCCAAAACAATTGGGAATATTCAATCTTGTCTCGCCTCCCCATTTAAAAAAACTTGTATGTGACCACTATAATAAAATTAGTTTGGAGGGATCTCTCAATCTAGACAAATATAATATTATTATGATGAACAATGAATTACACAATGAAAATATTCTTGTAATTTTTCAGTCTAGATCCACCTCTCTTTATGAAATTCCTAAAATATTTGGGGAAGTATGCATACACCATCTTCATCTGAATAGATGGATGAATCATTATCATATAAAGGAAAAACTCTACCTTATTTTGAATATGATAACCAAATTATAAGAGTAGAATAAATTTTACATCAATTTTATTTTTCTGTGCCTTTAGTAGTGTAGAGACTAGAATTGGTAAAGATGTGTGGATATATTCAACGTGCAAGACATAGTGATTTGATGACACTATATTTGTAAATTTATAGTTCCTTATATGATTTTAACATAATAGGATCATGTAAGTATGGAGTAATGAATTTCAATATGATCCCCAATCAGTAGTTCCATATACTAGAGTTTTCATGTGATTTCATTATTTTAGGAAAATTTTTAGCCTCAGTCTCTACACATGCCAGTTGGTCTATTTACTGGGGTCTCATTGTGTCTAATTCAAGGAAATAAATAACCATGTGGGAAGAAGATATTAATAAGATCTTAAATAATGACTGTAACAAAATTAAATTGGGTTATATTTTTATTAAATATAAATAATCAATTGAATCTTGACACATCAAAGCAAGAAAATACCTTTCAAAACATGAACTACATCTAACTCATTCATGAAACAATTTCGAGAAAATCTCAATGGTGGTAGTATTTGTTACAATAGTAGCATTACAGCAGCAATCCTATCCCATGGGGAATCACCATTTTTACCAGCATATCCACTATGAGGATCATAAAATAAATAGTGGTTAAATTATTTCAATTTATTATAAATAGATCAACCCTAGTCCATATAGATAATGGAATTTTAATCACAACCTTCTTGTAATCAATGAAAATCAGTCTTATCTGATCTATGAGACTCGTTACAGAAGATATATTCAATTTACATCCCTTCATGTGACCTATATCCCTCTACAGTGATTCTTGTGGAATGGGTTTTTGAATAACCTGTTAGAATTACTCTCTGAAATCTATTACCCTGATAGAATTGGAATGATAAGGAAAAGCCTTAATTGGGTTTTAAGTCAAAGAGGACACCCAATAAAGGAAATAATGAGGGTGATTTTAATTTTTCTCTTGAGATATATACTTATGGTAATCAATCCATTTATCCTTCATAGGAAGAAATTATTCGGTATACATATTACAAATTGATTAATGTTGTCAATATCAGTCCAACAAATTATCTATAACAAAGTTTTTTAATATATGTTTTGAATGACGAAGCATATTTTTGGAACATGAATCACACTAAAAAACTAGAAATATTGGTTTGTATTAATCAATAAAGTAAAAAATAAAAAATTACCCCCCCCCCCCAATCAAAATTACTACTTATATTGTGTACTTTAACTAAAGAAAGAGAAAGTGTTGGACTACATCTCATTCATTTCTCGATGAGGTTGAACCTATTACCATAGAATAGAGAGTTTACTAGTTTGAAACATGGATGAAAGGTTTAGAGATAATCAATTTTGAGTTACTTATGTGAAATATTACCACCAATTATATTCCCTAATAATTGAATCTTACTTATCCTCCATAAATTCCACCACATTACAGAGGTAATAATCCACCAATGAGAGAATACTATAAAAATATTATCAACTCAGGATAAAATTAATTAGACTACCTAGACCTTGTGGCTGGAGAATATATTGAGTTCCCAATACTAGGGAGGAATCCAAAATCATGTTGGGTGAGCTACCTCATTATTACCTATAAATTTTATCAGTAATATATAAGGGAAATCCAACCATATCATACCATGATCACTTACACTACTAAAGATTTTATCAAAAAACCCTCCCATCAAAGCCCATTTACTCCACTAAATCTATGGATAATCAAATAGAATCCATATAAGTATGGTTTGGACCTATGTAACTGAAAAAAAACCATAAAATAAATAGAAAAATGTGAATCCTACTCCACTAAACTTTTGGAATCCCACTTTCTAGACCTTCATTGTCATTGGGGACCCAAAGTAACATCTAAAAAAATTATTTCTTGATGTATTCCCATGATGGGAATCCTCATGAAACATGTAGCAACTATGTTCAAAATCTTCATGTGGACTTTTTACAATCAATCATTTTTTTGGTATAGTAACATTCTAGAAAAATCAATCAAATTATAAGAAAAACAACACCGCTAATTTCTATATCAGTTTAGTTAAAAATATTAATTAAAACTATACTTTTCCTCTCAAAAATTAAATAGTTCTCTAATGATAAATCCTTAGACATTATCTTTAGGTTAAATGTCTTTACTTTCTCCTTGAACCTAAAAATTTCCCAGGAAGATTTGTTTGGAATGTGACATCCTAGGACCCAGACTTCAAAATCTAGTAAAAAATGTTATATAATTTTTCAAATATAAATAATAAATTATATTCATCCCTTTACAAAAATTATCATCTTTCATTATCTAGGTTTTTTAGAAAAAGGAAAAACTATTACAACATATCAAATTTTAAACAAATAATAAATAAACATTTACTTCGACTTCACTCGAACAAGATCCTTAACGAAGTTAAGATCCTTTAAATCATCAAGCTATCCTATGAAATAAAATTTAAAACCTATGTTGGGCATTAAATTTTATATTAAAGGGTTTTAAAATGTGAAAAAAAAAATTTATAAAAAAAAATTTAAAATGCATTTGAAAATATATTTTTTAAACCAAATATAATCATTTGATTAATAATATTGCAAAATATAAATCAAAATATTTCAAAATTTATAATCATACAAAATAATTTTCATGAACCTTTTAAAGTGAATACATTTTGTGAAAAATAATTTAAAAAAATATATATGACATAATAACCTTTTAAAATACATGGAAATACTTTTCAAAATAAAATAATTCAATGATTTTCCATAAAATAAAATGCAATAATGGAAAACAAACCTTGTGACCACATGGAACATTGAAGACTATCTAGGTCCAACCCATCATAGAGGGTTGATTTCACTTCCTAGATCTCTATCATTTTTTCAAAGTCAACATTTCAAAATTCTATATAACATTTTGAGCATGCTCTTTTTTATATTTTTCAATGTAGTTTTACTTTTAAAAATATAAAAATGAATAATTAAATATATATTTCTATAAATAATTATATATAATTTCATAGATATACATCCATATGGAACCATTACATGGAAATGATACTTTATAAAATATTCATGGATTTTCAACGATATATGTATGGCATGTCCATATCGATTCATATGTGTAACATCCACAATTTTTAAATAATATTTTACACATAAAATAAAATATCTAATATTTCAAAACTCCTTTAAAAAATTTTAAATAATCATCTTATATAAAACCATTTTTATATATATATTCAAAATAACATTATAAAAATACAAAAAATTCTTTTCAAAAATTAATAGCTTTTGAAAAATAAAGTTATTTTCATATAACCTCCTAAATAAAAATGCAGAAATTGGGAAATTATCATATTTACATTTCTAAAAAATATATATCATTAAAATTTTAAAATAATATATCCCATTTCATAAAATGGTATTTTAAAATAATAAATTTGATAATATAACTACCATATGTGCAGTTGGGTTTTGGAAAACTATAAATTTAAAATATTTTAAAACAAATCACCCTCACCTATGAAGGGGTTTGGAAAATAATACATAATATTGATGGTTTTGAATATAAAAGAATACATACATAAATATAATCGTTTAAAAAATAGATATAGTTTTGAGAAGTAATATATCTCCTTACTTAAAACTACTACCCAAACTCCACATAGAATTTACCTATTTTAAACTACGTCAAACTTATTTCCCCAAAGACTAAACTCACCCTCAAACTATCTCCACGACAAGATAAGTTCATATATTTTTTTATAGAGTCTGGTATCATGTTTTTGGGTGTAGAACCTAATGTAAGGATCCTATATAGCATCCTATTTTTTAAAATGAATTATTTATATAATTTTTCTAAAAATTTATTTGGAAATACTTTGAAATAGTGTTTCATTTATCAATATAGTTTTCTTTCGAATTAGAAAAAAGATATATTTTCATTTTTATTTTCTAATTTTATTTTTAGTTTCACTTTATTTTATTCTTTAACCCTTATGGAATGTCATTTCATCATGTGTATATAAATATATATATATAATAGCATATATATATATAACATATATTTATAACATGAAATTTTAAAAAAAATCAACATATTAATTTTGACATATATATAAATATACTTTTATATAATCATATATATATATATATATCATTTATTTTAATTTTTTTCTTCTTTCATATCACACACTTCACATTTCACATATATTTTTCTTATTTTCTTTTACTTATCCTATATTATAGACACATATCTCATATATGTTATCATATTTTTCTATATATGTTTTATTCTATATTCTTTTTTATTTTGAAGCACTTGAAAAATACAATCAATAAATTTATAATTTTTAATAAAAGTATAAATATATATATTTTATATATACTATTATCATTATTTATATATGTAAAATATAAAATTACACAAGTATTAAAATAGAAATTTTAATGTTTTTTAATATATGTTATATTGATAATTTTATTATAAAATTAATATTTTACTAATTTTAAGGTAACAGACTGTGACACAATAATATTAAAGAATTATTCATGAAAAATTAAATATTATGAAATAAAAACTATTATTATAATTTTTTGTATATATAAAATTATATCCCCCTTAAAATTAATTTTAGTCTAGAAATTATTTCATCATTCCTATGAAAAATTATGATGTTCCATTTTCAATGTTTGGAAAACTATAATAACTAAAATTTTATATTCTTAGGATTCATCTAAAATTTGATTCAAAGAACCTAAAAAATTATATCTCTTTGATTACACTTGAAAAAAATTCAAATCTATGAAATTTTCTAAATTTTTCCTACGATACCATGTGTGAAAAATTAAGACCAGCGCTTCTGGATCTGGTATTAAAAAATCCTATATGTTTTTTTAAATATCTGAAAAATATAAATTCCATTACAAAAAACATGATCTTTTCCAATCTAGGTCTCCTTAGAAAAGGAAAATCTATTACATCATATCAGAATTTAAACAGTTAATAAATAAAAATTTATTTTGACTTCGCTCATTATAGATTTCCAATGAACTAAAACTCCTTTGAATATTCTATTGATCCTGTGGAAAATATTTTAAAAAATTTGGTGAGCATAAAATTTACCAGTAAGGGGTTAAAAAAACTAGTGAAAACCGGTAATTCCCCAACCCCAGTTACCCAGAGTCGGTGCATTATTACGTAACATTGGCATGATCACAAGAAAGATCAAATCTCGAAAGACCGATTGGTTTAGTAGCCTTGGAAACACTAGATATATTCATAATGTTTTACATTACCTCATAAAGTGAAAAACTACTACAACAAGATATTGTCTCCATAGTCCACACTATTATCCCCTCATAATATCCCTGCAGGTCATTCATAATTTACTTCTTCACATCCTGGAAAAATAAAACATAGAAAAGGGGTGAGCTCAAATGCCCAGTAAAGATAACAATATAGCAGAAACTTTCATAAATAAGAATAAACATATAAGGCAGTGTATAACTAAAACAAAAGCCTTTTAAACTTGAAATTCAACATAGTATGGCAAAAATAAAATGAAATAATTCCATTTACTTATTCACATTCATATTCTACTAATAGAAGAATCACATGCCATATCAATAACCACTTTCATAAAGATGTAATGCATAATGCCAAACTATCATAACCACATAGCCAAGGCCTCGTGTGAAGACTACAAATAAGATTTTGTCAAGGCCTTGTTCCAAGACACTATTTTGTCTCATGAGACCTACCAATGTGTCGAAGAGCTATAGCGGTCTCCACCCGTCACATATTAAGTCCAATGCATTCCCATATGAAAAGGTTTAAGCATAACATAAACATTCGTATTAAAAATAGCATACGAAATGTCAATACATTCACCATAAACCTTGAATGGTATAAAAATAGTACATCCACAGTCAAACATATCACAAAACCTTCAATACAATATAGAAGTTTTGTATCATAATAAATCAACTACAAATAAGCGTAAAATTCATCAAAGGGTGTTGACATAGATGAAATCAAAACTCTTTTTAGAGAAATATCTCTTTCTATTTTGAAATCATTTAAGATTAATATATTTATAAAACAAAACATTTTAGTTGAAAATATTTATATAAGCTTGTAAGGGAAGCTTCGACGATTTTATAACGGCGGAAAATAGTCGCACCCATCGTATAAGTTAAAAAACATTCTTACCTTAATTCTATCAAAAAGGTTAAAAAGCACCTTGTTTGGAAAATGATGGAAAGATTACTCTATATAACTCTTATAAAAATTCAAACAAGGGTATAAATGACTTTAACCCATATTCATTTAAATACTAAAAATGTTTTGAAATACATTTTTAAGAAACATGGATGTGGATGATAAAGAGATCCCAGTAGATTATTAGGTATAAACAACCTCGGATAATGAAGAGATTGTGAAATAACACTTACCTTGTACTTTTCCTTGGTTGGGGTAGGATAACCTCTTGTATAATGGTGAAATAATTGTTATTAAATTATAAAATAATCATATACATTAATATGATATCATATATGATCTTTTATCATTGATTTGTTAATAATATCTTAGTATTATCGTTGTTTCAGGTGTTAACTTACTCATTTTCTTTTATATGTTTTGTTACATATGCCATGCTTGTAGTGGATATGTTGTATCTTAATCATATCCAGAATGATATCAAGTCCTTAGATACTATTATTAATCATCAAATGAGAATTATACTTGAATGGATACGATGGAGAATGAATCTCATTGCCTTCGTGGAGATTGTAGTCCGTACGTACGCACGAGCGACAATATCATTATTTTTTATATTAAAATAATATATAATTGGATGTTATATCATATATACAGAATCATTATCATGTTACATTTATTATTTACATGAATTACACATCATTATTATATCCGTCCAAATAATAATTTATTGAATAACAATTACACCACGACGGGGAGACGGTAAGCCGTACGTACGCACATATGGTGAAATGTTATTCAAATGATGGATAGAATAATGAATATGGTTGTACCATATTTATAATAACATCACATTATATATATGTTATTGGAGTTATTATTTTATAATGGTAACAATAAATGAAGAGGAAGTGGAAGAAGAATGGATCTTGAAAAAGGGTGGTGAAATCATTACCTCTTCTTTGGGTTCTTCCTTTTGATTTGATCAAAAGGGCTCCTTAAGTTGGATTTCTGACTAAAGTAAGGGATCTAGGAGTAATTGAGAGAAGTTGAGAGAGTATTTGGGTAGAGTTAGGCCGAGCCAAAAGGCTGTGAAGGTGTGAAGTAATGAGAAGGGGGAGTGCACTTTTATAATTGGGGTGAGGGGAACCTTTGGAAAAGTTAGAAATATTAATTTAAAATAAATTCATATTCAGTTTCTAATGGCTCAAAAGTTTATTATTTAAAGTTTAAGGTAGGTATGGGTCTAAAAACTCTCAACCAATAGAATTTAGATAGGTTTGGGTTACTATATTAACCTTATCTTTAAGTATTAACTCTTAGTTAATTAGTTTCACTTTTACAATGTCTCTTTGTATTTTTATATTATATGGTTCATAAACATACTATATAAATCCAATCGACCCCCAAGTGGTCCATTAATGATACACCTATCATGATATAAGTTTCTTGGCCGACCCTTAGATTTTTAGGAATTTAATATCAATTAATAATATACTATTGTTTAAAAAAACTCTTTTATGTCCATTTTGAAACTATTCAATAATTGATTTTTCTAGAAATCATAACAGAATGATTACTTCGAAATACGTTAATTAAATAATTCCTAACATGTCATATTAACTCAAAAAATAATTTTACTTCATAAAGAGTCTCAAATTATATTTATTTTGGTATCTACAATATCAATCATTTTAATTTTTCACTATTATGGTAATTACTTCATCACCATTGTGTCATATATAAATTAAATTATTTAATGTATAAAAATTATAAATAAAATACCATTATGTAGGAAATATTTTTATATTTCTAATGAATATTTATAGTTTAAAATCCAACATATATAACCCTATGTAAAAAATTTGGTTTCTAAAAGATATATGCTTATGTCATTTTTGTACTTATTATAACTTCATTAAAATAAAGTGTCCCTATCACCTACAAGTGGCATCATGGGGTCGCAAAATCGACCCAAAGATGCCTATGGTCGAACATGTATCAACCAATAAGGTTAGGACAAGTTTTAGGGTAATTATTTATTATTATAATATTATTTTTTAACACTTATTTACCGGATTTACCCTTTAACCATGGTAAATAAAATATTTACCGAAGTAATTATTCAAAATGTATAATAATAAAAGTTACCTATTTACGCAATTTGAACATCCTGATTCCAAATATGGAATCCATTTTTCCAAATTCAAAACAAATAAGTGGCAGAAATTAATTTAATATTAATTCTCGTTGTTCAAACAAAAAGCGTGTTTTTAAGAGATAATAACTATCAAAAGATTGATACCTGTTTATGTTGGGTTTAATTGTGAAATTATGTACAATGACCAACATTGTATTAAATGGTAAAAATATTTTCTAAATATACTTTAAAACCACTCAAATTCATAATTTATCAATAGAAATTATTTTGATTAAAAAAGTTGTTTTTAATTAAAATTTAGTAATTTTCAATATTCATCAAAACATTAAAGTTATCTGAAAAGTACCAAAATTTCACCTTAGGATAAATTCGATATTCTAAATCCAAAAATGAAGTCCATTTTAAAATATAAAATATATATAATTTCAAAAAGTATGTATTACTATTAATAACGGCTAGTTTGATTGGATATGGTGTGTTAGAACTCGGTGTTGCGTACAACACACGCTATCACATTATTCAAAGAGAAGTGTACCATAGAAGCTTGGGGTGTTACATTCTACCCTCCATCAAATAATTTCTTCATCGAAATTTATAGAAAATTATACCATGAAAAGACTCGGGTGGTTCTTTATCATAAGTTCCTCAGGATCCCACATTGCCTCTTCCATCTTATGGTTTCTCCAAAATACTTTTACTAGACGCGTCGTCCGGTTTCTCAGTACATGTTCTCTCGTATCAAGAATCCTGACAGGCTCTTCACAATAAGACAGATCAGGTTCCAGTTCTAATTCCTCATAGATGAGTACATGCGTTGGGTCAAGCATGTATTTCCTCAATAGAGATATGTGGAACACATTGTGAACTTTGGAGAGACTTGGCGGCATTGCCAATCGGTAAGCTACAACCCCAATTCGTTCGAGAATTTCGAAAGGTCTGAGGTACCTGGGACTCAATTTACCTTTCTTACCAAAACGTATGGTTTCTTTCCATGGATATACCTTTAGGAAAAAATGATCACCGACTTGAAATTCCAAATCCTTCCTTTGATTATCGACATAGCTCTTCTGCCTACTTTGAGCTGCTTTGATGTGATTTTGGATTACCTTCACTTTTCCATCATTTCCACCACTAGTTCTAGACCTACAAGTTTTCTTTCACCAATGTCATTCCAAAAGGTTGGTGTGCGACATCTCTTTCTGTATAACGCTTCATATGGTGCCATCTAAATTCTCAAATGGAAGCTATTGTTATAGGAAAATTCTACCAAAGGTAAATATTGAGCCCACATACCCTGAAAGTCAAGTGAGCAAGATCTCAACATATCTCCTAAGGTTTGAATAGTCCGTTCTGATTGTCTGTCTGTCTAAGGGTGGTAGGCAGTGCTCAAATTAAGTTCAGTATCCAGGGATTTCTGAAGACACTTTTAGAATCTTGAAGTAAAGCGGGGATCACGATCAGAAACAATCGATTGGGGTACTCCATGAAGTCTCACAACTTCATTAATATATATTCTTGCTAGACGTTCCAGTGGTAGATCTTCTATTATAGAAAGAAAATGTGCTGACTTGGTAAGATGATAAACAATAACCCATATTGCATCATTCCTTCTAGGAGTCTTTGGTAGCCCCATGACAAAGTCCATCGTAATATTGTCCCATTTCCACTCTGGTATGGGAAGAGGTTGCATGACTCCTCCGGGGTGTTGCCTTCCAGCTTTCACTTGTTGAAAAACCATACATCTTGACATAAAATCAGCAATCTCCCTCTTCATATTGTCCCACAAAAAATGTTCCTTCAAATCTCTATAAATTTTGGTGCTCCCAGGGTGTATAGAGAAATTGGAACTATGAGCATCATTGATTAATTCCCTTTTTAGATCTGGTATATCGGGAACACAAAGTCTCTTCCCGAATTTCAAAATTCCATCTTCTTACACAAAGCCCTTCAATCTCCCATCATTCACAGCTTTAATCTTCTTTTGAAATTCTTCATCATCAGTATGATAACTCTTAATCCTTTCTAGTAAGGATGGTTTGGAAACCATTTGAAAAATCATTGATGTTTCACCTTACCTGGTTATTCCCATGTCTATATTCACTAGATCCATCAAAATTGGATCCCTTTCAATTCTCATATTGTTCAAAACTCTATGATCTTTTCTGCTCAAAGCATATGCCACCTTGTTTTCCTTCCCCAGGTGGTATTGTATCATGAAATAATAATCCTTGAGTAATTCAAGCCATCTCCTTTGCCTCATGTTGAGTTCTTTTTGTGAGAAAATATACTTCAAACTCTGGTGATCAGTATAAATCTCACATTGTTCACCATAGAGGTAGTTCCTACATATCTTCAAAGCAAAGATCACAGCTGCTAACTCGATATCATGAGTAGGATTGTTTTGTTCATGAATTTTCAACTATCGTGATGCATAGGCAATAACTCTATCATTCTTCATAAGGACACAACCAAGTCCTTTCTTCGATGCATCACTATAAATAACGAACACAACATTCCCCGATGGTAGAGTCAATATAGAAGAATTTACTAATCTTCTCTTCAGTTCTTCGAAAAATTCTTCACACTTTTTTTCCAAACAAATTAAACCCCTTTACGTGTGAGCTTTGTTAATGGGTTAGCCAATCGGGGAAAATTCTGGACGAATCGTCGATAATAACCTGCCAAACCAATAAAACTGTGTACGTCAGTTATACTCGTAGGTGCTGGCCATTCTTGGATTTCCTTGGTCTTAGAAGGATCAGTAGAGATTCCATCTTTAGAGACAATATGGCCAAGAAAAGAAATCTCATGAAGCCAGAATTTACACTTGCTAAACTTTCCATATAATTCATGTCTTCTCAGAGTCTTCAGGATAACGCGCAAGTGATTTTCATGATCTTCGTAGCTTTTGGAGTATACCAAAATATCATCAATAAATACCACCACAAATTCATTGAGATATTCCTTGAAAACTCTATTCATCATATCTAAGAATACAGAGGGTGCATTAGTCAATCCAAAAGGCATTACAGTAAACTCGTAATGCCCGTACCTGGTTCAGAATGCTATCTTCGGAATGTCTTCCTTCTTCACACACAACTGATGGTATCCAGATCGAAGGTCAATCATTGAAAAGTACTGAGCTCTATGAAGTTGGTCAAATAAATCATCAATGCGGGGTAGGGGATACTTTTTTTTTGTTGTTATAGCATTTATCTCCCTGTAGTCAATACATAACCTCATAGATCCATCTTTCTTTTTAACAAAAACAAAAGGGGCTCCCCATGGAGAAACACTAGGGCGAATAAATCCCTTATTACTCAATTTATCTAGTTGTTTCATTAGTTCAACTAATTATACAGTGTCCATTCTATAAGGGGTCTTCGATATAGGCCTTGATCCCAAAATTAAATCAATGGAAAACTCAACTTCTCGTTCTGGAGGATGTCCAGGTAAATCATCCGGAAATTCATCTATATATTCTTTCACAACAGGTAAATCCTCTATTTGAACATTCCTTTCCTCGCCCATAGTCATTTCATTCTCTTCCTCCCCAATAATTGAATTTAGTTGAGCTATTGTGGGTGGATCTAGTTAAGAATTAGGTGGTGATGATTCTACTCTAAAGATAAGGTGTTCCATATCATCATCATCAAGAATAATAACCTATTTCTTCTTAAAATAAATATTTGCATCATAGTCTGAAAGCCAATACATACTGTGGATTATATCAAACTCAATCATAGGTATGATGATGAGATCAGCAGATAAAGAACATTTATGTGCTCTAATCAGAATTGATTCACAAAACATTGTTGCAATGATACTTCCCTTAGGAATTTTAACTGACAACCCCCATGTTAAATAAAATTGAAAATATCTAATTTTCTTAGCAAACTGGAAAGATATGAAACAATGTGATCATCCATAATAAAATAATTCAATTTCTAAACTTGAGGAAAGCATTAAATTACCTACCACCACGTCTTTCGGAGCTTCTACCTCAGTAGTAGTGATAGCATAAGCTTGGCCTTGATCCCTAGGCATTTTCTGAGATAAGTTTCCCTGACGCTTAGAACATTCATTTGCATAATGTCCCATATCCCTACAATTGTAGCACTGAACATTGGTAGCTTCCTTCTTCCCTTTGCAATCATGAGTTTGGTGGCCCTTTCACCACACTTGTAACAGACACACATTCCCTTCAAGAAAGTACCGAGGTGTTTCTTCCCACATTTACCACAAGATGGATATTCAACCTTTCCCTTATTCTGCTTATTTCCATTACAAGACTGATCAGTAGATCTCTTCTTCCCTTGCTTTTCTTTAAGTCATAGGACTTAGAGTATTCATTTTCGGTCTTGATAGCACATGAGACAATGTCTTCGTACGAAGAAAATGATTGTGGGACTAATGCTCAACGGAGAATTGGTTTTAACCCAAAAATGAAACGATCAATGTTATTTCTTGGGTTACGTATATAATATCCAAAATACCTTGCTAACCTTGTAATGTTAGCCTCATACTTTGCGACATTCTCATCCTCCTTTTGTCTCAGACTCAGAAATTGTCTTTCCATATCTGCTCGATGGTCGTGAGGAAATTATTTTTCTAAAAACAGATCTTTGAACTCCCTCCATTCCATATTTGATACTTCATCATCTTCCGTCATATTTTGAATCAATGACCACCATTGATCAGCATCTCCAGTGAGGCGGTAAACTGCCATGATAACTTTTTCCCTTTCACTTCTCCCCGAAGCCTGAAATATTTTCTCAAGGGAATTTATCCATTGCTCAGCTATAAGGGATTTTTACTCCCATTGAACAATGGTGGTTGTTTCCTCATGAGTCGATATAACATTGATCCTCCACACTGTGGATCAGGGTGCTCCATACGGGTAAGGTTATTATTCATAACCTGAGTAAGTTGTCCTAGTATGGTGATTAGGTGATTGGCACCAGTTCCATCACCATATCCACTGTAATTATCTTGAGAAGGAGGGAAATCCCTACATGGAGTGTGTGCATTGATACGGCTTCCATCTCTTCCACTAGGCACCATTTCTAAACAATGGCATAAACTAGATCAGTTTATGAATCCAAATACATAATACCATACTTATAAAACACTTAACATAAATTGAACTATTTATTGATATAATCTATAATCATAAGAATGTTTTTTATAAAGTATATACTCATAAACCCTTCATAATGATTTTTAAATAAAATGAGAGTTATCCTAAGTATATCCCCCGGGAGTGTCGTAACCAAGAGTGCAGCAAGGCTCGTTGTCGTGCACCAGTTCATGTTCGAGTCTAGATCAAAGCAGTGTTTTCGGGTTTTACCCCTAGGTACATCTATGCCAGAGCCGCCTCTACCTGCTCGTATCTAGACAGGGATGTATTGCTTGGAAAACTCACAAAATCTGTACAATACCGAAAATCTAGGAAGTTCCTCTATACTAATCCTCAATGTTCATCTTAGGTCTACATGCTCTAATCAGAGTTTATCTAAATCTAACTTCCATGGTTTGTACTAAACTTCCTCTGATACCAACTGTAACGCCCCAACCCTAGTTACCCATAGTCGGTGCATTATTACATAACAGTGGCATGATGACAAGAAAGATCAAATTTCGAAAGACCGATTGGTTTAGTAACCTTGGAAACACTAGATATATTCATAAAGTTTTACATTACATCATAAAGTGAAAAACTACTTCAAAAACATATTGTCTCCACAGTCCACACTATTATCCCCTCATAATATCCCTGCAGGTCATTCATAATTTACTTCTTCACATCCTGGGAAAAATAAAACATAGAAAAGGGGTGAGCTCAAATGGCCAGTAAGGATAACAATATAGCGGAAACTTTCATAAATAAGAATAAACATTTAAGGCAGTGTATAACTAAAACAAAAGCCTTTTAAACTTGAACTACAACATAGTATGGAAAAAATATAATGAAATAATTCCATTTACTTATTCACATTGATATTATACTAATCGAATAATCACATGCAATAGCAATAACCACTTTCATAATGATGGAATTCATAATGCCAGACTATCATGACCACATAGCCAAGGCCTCGTGCCAAGACTACAAATAAGATTTTGTCAAGGCCTTGTTCCAAGACACTAGTTTATCTCATGAGACATACCGATGCATCGAGGAGCTATAGAGGGCTCCACCTATCACATATTAAGTCCAATGCATTCCCATATGAAAAGGTTTAAACATAACATAAACATTTGTATTAAAACTAGCAAAAGAAATGTCTATACTTTCACCATAAACCATGAATGGTATAAAAATAGCACATCCACAGTAAAAAATATCACAAAACCTTCAATACAATATAGAAGTTTTGTATCATAATAAATAAACATTAAATAAGCATAAAATTCATCAAAGGAGGTTGACATAGATGAAATAAAAACTCTTTTTAGAGAAATATCTCTTTCTATTTTGAAATCATTTAATAGTCATATATTTATAAAATAAAACATTTTCTTTGAAAATATTCTTATAATCTTGTAATGGAAGCTTCTACCATTTTATAATGGTGGAAAATATCCGCACACGCTGTATAAGTTAAAAAAACATTCTTACCTTAATTCGGTCGAAAAGGTTAAAAAGCACCTTGTTTGGAAAACGACAGTAGTATTACTCTATAAAACTCTTATAAAAAGTCAAAAAAGGGTATAAATGAATTCAACCCATATTCTTTTAAATAGTAAAAATGTTTTGAAATACATTTTTAAGAAACATGGATGTGGATGATAAAGAGATCCCAGTAGATTATTACGTATAAACGACCTCGGATAATGAAGAGATTGTGAAATAACCCTTACCTTGTACTTTTCGTTGGTTGGGGTAGGTTAACCTCCCTTATAATGGTGAAATAATTGTTATTAAAATATATAAGAATAATATGCATTAATATTATATCATATATGATCTTTTAACATTGATTTGTTAATAATATCTTAGTATTATCGTTGTTTCGGGTGTTAACTTGCTCGTTTTCTTTTATATGTTTTGTTATATGAGTCATGCTTGTAATGGATAGGTTGTATATTATTCATTTCTAGAATGATATCAAGTCCTTAGATACTATTATTAATCATCAAATGAGAATTATACTTTAATGGATATGATGGAGAAAGAATCTCATCGCGTTCGTGGAGACTATAGTCTGTACGTACGCACGAGCGACAATATAATTCATTTGATATTAAAATAATATATAATTGGATGGTATATCATATATACAGAATCATTATCATGTTAAATTTATTGTTTACATGAATTACACTTCATTATTATACCCATCCAAATAATAATTTATTGAATAACAATCACAACATGACGTGGAGACGGTAAGTCGTACTTACGCACATATGGTGACATGTTATTCAAAGGATGGATAGAATACTGAATATGGTTGTACCATATTTATAATAACATCACAATATATATATGTTACTGGATTTTTTATTTTTGAATGGTAACAACAAAGGAAGAGGAAGTGGAAGAAGAAAAGGAACTTGAAAACGGGTGGTGAAATCATTACCTCTTCGTTGGGTTCTTCCTTTTGATTTGATCAAAAGCGCTCCATAAGTTGGATTTCTGACTAAAGGAAGGCCTCTAGGATGAAGTGATGGAATTTTAGAGAGTATTTGAGCAGATTTTTTCCGAACCAAAAGGCTATGAAGGAGTGAAGTAATGATAAGGGGGAGTGCCCTTTTATAAGAGGGGTGTGGGGCACCTTTGGAAAAGAGAGAAATATTAATTTTTAAAAAATTCATATTCGGTTTCTAATGGATACAAAGTTGATTATGTAAATTTTAAGGTGGTTATGGGTCAAAAACACTCAACCAATATAATTTAGACAGGTTTGGGTTACTATATTAACCTT
The DNA here is from genome assembly GCA_963277665.1 of Viscum album. Classification (NCBI taxonomy): domain Eukaryota; kingdom Viridiplantae; phylum Streptophyta; class Magnoliopsida; order Santalales; family Viscaceae; genus Viscum; species Viscum album. The sequence continues at coordinate 482,324,028 of OY728141.1, forward strand.
ATCTTTATGTATTAACTCTTAGTTAATTAGTTTCACTTTTACAATGTCTCTTTGTATTTTTATATTATATGGTTAATAAAATTACTATATAAATCCAATAGACCCCAAGTGGTCCATTAATAATACACATATCATGATATAAGTCTCTTGGCCAATCTTTAGATTTTTAGGAATTTAATATCAATTAATAATATACTATTTGTTTTAAAAACGCTTTTATGTCAATTTTGACACTATTCAATAATTGATTTTTTAGAAATCATAACATAATGATAACTTCAAAAAAAAGTTAATTAAATAATTCCTAATATGTCATATTAACTCATAAAATTAGTTTAATTCATAAAAAGTATCAAATTATATTTATTTGGTTATCTACAATATCAACCATTTTAATTTTTCACTATTATGGTAATTACTGCATCACCATTGTGTCATATATAAATTAACATATTTAATGTATAAAATTTACAAATAAAATTCCATTATTTAGGAAATCTTATTATATTTCTAATTAATATTTATAGTCGAAAATCCAGCATATATAACCCTATTTAAAAATTTGTTTTCTAAAAGATATATACTTATGTCATTTTTTACTTATTTTAACTTATTTAAATAAACTGTCCCTATCACCTATAAGTGGCACCATGGGGTCCCAAAATCGACCCAAAGATGCCTATTGTCGAACATGTATCAACCAATAAGGTTAGGACACGTTTTAGGGTAATTTGTTATTATTATAATATTATTTTGTAACACTTATTTACCGGATTACCCTTTAACCATGGGAAATAAAATATTTACCGAAGTAATTATTCAAAATGTCTAAAAATAAAAGTTACCTATTTACACAATTTCAACATCCTGATTCCAAATATGGAATCCATTTTTCCAAATTCAAAACACAGAAGTGGATGAACTTAATTTAAAATTAATTCCCATTGTTAAAACAAAAAATCGTGTTTTTAAGAGATAATTACTATCAAAAGATTGATACTTGTTTATGTTTGGTTTAATTGAGAAATTATGTCCAATGACCAACATTGTATTAAATGGTAAAAATATATTCTAAATATACTTTAAAACCACTCAAATTCATAATTTATCAATAAAAATTATTTCGATTAAAAAAGTTGTTTTTAATTAAAATTTAGTAATTTTCACTATTCATCAAAATATTAAAGTTATCCGAAAAATACCAAAATTTTACCTTAGGATAAATTAGATATTCCAAATCCAAAAATGAAGTCCATTTTGAAATATAAAATATATATAATTTCAAAAATTAGGTATTACTATTCATAACAGCTAATTTGATTGGTTATGATGTGTTAGAACTTGGTGTTGCGTACAACACACGCTATCACATTATTCAAAGAGAAGAGTACCATAGAAGCTTGGGGTGTTAAAAAAACCTTTTATAAATAATTTTTAAAAATACATTCAAATACGTCATCTATTACAAAAAATATATAAAAATTTGAGACATAATTTTCAAAAATATAATACGATGTTTTTCCAAATATACTATCTTAGAAAATAAATTAGATAAAACCTTGGAAAATACTTACTATCATGAAAACATAATTTTTTAAAACATTTTAGAAAATATAGTAACTGTTGAAAATACAAGGACATATTATTCATAATAAAATAATCCAATGAATTTTATTAAAATTCTATGAAAGCTCCAAAAAATAACCTTATAGAGCCTTGGAGGATTAAAGGATATCTAGGACCTATACATCTTAGAGCATTGGGTTCACACCTCAAATCCATATCATGTTTAAAATTTCAATGTAGAAAAATTTCATAAAACATTTTGAGCTTTCTCTTTTTTTCTTTGGTGTTTTAATCTTTTGAAAATGTAACAATGAATAATAACATATAAATTTACATAATTATATATATAAGTACATATATATACATCCAAAGGAATCCATTACATTTAAATAAAACATTATAAAATATACGGGGATTTTTTATTATATTCATTGTGCATGGTCGTACCTATGCATATATACAACATCCCTTATTTTTAACAGCCATTTTTTCACCTAAAATGAGAGCTTTATTAATTAAAAACACATTTAAAATTTTTTAACTAATCTTATAATATAAAAAAAATTATGGTTTCAAAATACGATTTTAAAAATAATAAAATTACATTTCATATAATAATATCTATTGAAAAATATAATTCATTTAAAATAACACCTTGTATAAAAATGGGTTTTGGGAAATAATCATATATACATTACTTAAAAATATAACCATATAATTTGAAAATAACATATCCCCTTATATAAAAATTGGTTTTTAAAAAATATCTTTTAAAATATAACTCCCTTACATTGAAGTGGTTTTAAAAAACCATGAATTTAGAAGCATTACATCAAATCCCCATTATATAAAAATTTTATTTAAATAACACATATGACATATGATTTTGAAAATAAAATTTCTTTTACATGAATATAATATTTTGAAAAATAAATATATTTTTGAGAAATTATAAATCTCTTGACCTAAAACTACTAACAACACATCTCATGGAATTATCTATTTTGAAATGATGTCAAGCATTATTCCCCCAAAGACTGAGATCACCCCCACACTATCTCGATAACCATAGAAATTCTTGTATTTTTTTCAAGGATAATGGTATAATTTTATTGGGTGTAGGACCTAAGGGATGGCTACTATTTATAAGGCTCAAATTTCTAAAAAATCAATTATTTATTTATTTATTTTAAGCACTATTTGGAATGACTTTCATATAGTTGTGAATTTTAAAATATATGTGTCTTTCTCATTATGAAAAATGATATTTTTTATTATTATTATCTTATTTAATCTGTATTTAATATTATTTTTATTCATTGACCCTTAAGGAGTTTAATTTTATCATAATTATATAAATATGTATATAACAAAGAGAATATATATAAAATATATTTATGAATTGTAATTTATAACATATATATAACATATAAATTTTATCATATATAGATATATATAGATATATTTATATATAGTCATATATAAATTTTTATATATATAGTTTTCTTTGTTTTTTTTCTTTTTTCACATCACACACATCACATTTCCCTTATATATATATATATATTTTATTTTATTTTACATATCATAAATTCTATTCACACCTCACATATATATGTTAACATATTTTTCTATATAGTTTTAATTACCTATTCTTATATAATTAGAATCATGTAAAAAATAAAAACCATAAAATTAAAATTTTTATTAAAATGATAAATTTATATATATATATATATATATGAAACTCTTATCATTATTTATATCCATAAAATATAAAATTACTTAATAATTAAAAGGAAAATTTTAATTTTATTAATATATTTTATATTTTTAATTCTGATATCAAATTAATATTTTACTAATTTTAAACTAACATTTTGTTTCCGAGTATTATTAAATACTTATTTATAAAAAGTCATTGAAAAATAAAACTATGAATAGGATTTTCTAGGATATTAAATGTAATCTCCAATAAGAGCCTATGTGGTGAGTTAAAAATAAAAAAACAATATGATAAAATATCAGCGAATATTTTGTTAAAAATCTATAGTTATATAGAGGCTGAATGATTTAATTTGGTGAAACAAACCCAATCCTGAATTTTAATTGTTATCTCATGTAAAAAAGTCTATAAATAACGAAGAATGAATTATTACTCTTAAGCCAACTCTTGTTCTTGATCTTATACCCAAACCCTCACAACATTATGTGTTTCCCCTTCTTGAATAACAACAAAATCAAAAGCATCATTGTCAAGAAGGGAGAAAGTAACAAAGGAATACATCACGTGAGGATGGAATAAATAATTTTTATTCTATTTGAGATAATAAATTTCGTATGTATTTCATTGTAAGAATTAAAAAAATTACTACAACTACTAGATCATGGGTATCCTAATCGTGTTGTCCTCTACGACCACCCGAATTATTGTCACTTCCTATAAATGTTGGGACATACCATTTACAAGTAATATTTCCTTATAGATATAATTTAATGATGTGTTTCTCTAGGTGGGTCAATCAGGGTAATCTTATATTAATTGTTCCTTGTGTCACCATCATTCCCAAGAAAAAAGAATAGGAGGGGAAGGAAGTTATAAATAAATGCACTGGAAAGTTTCAAAATTAGATGACTAGAAAAACAATCAAACCTGAACATGCTATCCTCAGGGAATTACTTAGTCAACCAACTATAATTACAACTCCCTTTTTGGAAACTCAGATGGATCCTTCTACATCATTGACATTTATGATTGAGTCTTCTATGAACTAAAATAATTTGAGAAACAAGAAGGATATGCAAGTGGAATAAACTATCTTGAGGCCTAAACGAGTTCAAACCAACTCAAATTAGAATTCCTCGGCACATGTAGTATAGGAACAACCGTTCTAAATGGTATAATGGGAACCACCATTCAAAATGGTTCAATGGGTACCAATCCATTAATTATAATATGCATTAAATGAAGTGTCTCAGTATATATCATTCAATGTGATTCACATGGATTCTTATTTCTCTATTGAAAAATTTAATTATGATCTATTGTTCCCCTCTCTTGATGAGGGGGTGGGAGGAGGAGGTCTCTAAGATCAATAGGGTAACATAAGATGAGTTTGATATGGACCTCAAAATTTTGGTCATGTTTCTGATGAGATCATGTATACTATAGATACCAATAGATAGAAACTATATTGGGATCAGTGAGAATACAAGTATACTATTAAAAAATCCATAACTTGTTCAAACCTAATTATACTACAATACCTAATGGATAATCATTATTTTTTGTAATCCACATAAAAATTTGGAAATTTCATCTCATCCCAATCCAAAAAAAAAACTAATATTACATGATTCTTCAATCAAGAAAGAAACCACTAGCATAAGAATCCTCATCCCCAAATCCTCAAAATTAAGATAATCCTCAAGTAGGAAGGTGCAGACCTTTTCCCAAAAGTAAGATATCATGAATAATCTCGTCATTTTTCTGGCTGAGTTGTCAATCCTAGATATCCTATATTTATCAAAGAAACACTGGGAAACACTTTTTAAGGCTCTCCTAATCCCATATGAATTTGAAGATGAGGTCACTACCATTGAGCTATATCGTGTGGTGACAGATCCCACTAAGTTTCTTGTTGCCTTCTCCTTTATATAGGTAGAAAGGGATACCACCACACAAGTCCATGTAATTCTCCTACATATATCCATAATGTTGTATGGAGTTGATTATTTTCAATATCTCATTGAAAATTTCTTTATAATAATCTCATACTAATTTGGAAACTTCAACGATTAGGCAATAGAAAAGTTGATATTTCTCCATATACTCTGACAATCCAAATGTATAAAAAAAGTGATAAAATGCACTCATATGAATCAATATTAGAATTCAGTTTGGTGTCCATGTTTTTAATTAAATTTTTATGATATTTCTTAAGGGTAATACTTACAATGTTCTCTAAGAAATTCATGGAATCATTTGTATCCAAAATTCCCCTCATCATATCACCAATTCCTAAAATAAAATTTCAATAGAAAAATGATATGCTACATTTTCAGGGTGCCCCTTTTGATTCTCATGAATCTCGTTAAATAGAATCAATATTATACTAGAGAGAGGGGAAACAATCAATTATATATGATTTCATTAGAATCACTACACCTAGAAGTTTTCACAAGGCCCAAATCAACCCAATTAATCATCTCAACAAATATTATTTATTTCCTATGAACTAAATTATAGAAATTACTCCTAGATCCAATGCATTTATACCCACCCTCAGGATATTAGTGGAATCATACAATTCCATCATTTTTAAGGAAATTTGAACTCTTTTTTCACAATAATAATGTATTAGATAATAATTATCACACATTCCTTATAAAACAAGAGGATATCCTTTCATCATCATCTGGATTGAAAAATACCACTACATTACCAAAAAGAAATGAAATTTACGATATGCCATCTATTGAATCTCATGTTCTCAATTTATCATCTACTTCCAGTGATAGAGTATAAAAATAAAATTATATAAAAACATATAATGATAATTCATACACATTGGAACTTTCAGACTCTATATATGCCTCCCCATTATTCACAGGAGGCAAAAATTCTCTAAAATTTTATTTATAATGGAAAAAATAGACCATAATGAAATTTATTTATAGGAATGTAAATAATAAGAAGATGAACTGAAATATTCCCACTTCCAATTTATGGAAGGTGTCTTTACCACCAAATATGAACTATGGAAAGTGAATCCGGGTATAGAGGAAGAATTGTGGTCGTACTGAATTATTGTGGATGTATCCCATAAATAACAAGATACACGCATATATTCCATAAATAATCATATAGATTTATTTTACTATAATTGAAACAAAATTCTTGTACTTGGTCTTAATGTGGACACCCATAATTTGGTTCTGGATGAAGATCATAATGGATACAAATAAGTAGATATGAGAATGCATCTAACTCATGTTACAAAGGTTGAAGTAAAAATTAAAAAGTTCAACAAATAAAATATCATTCATGATGTTTATTACCGAAAATGGCTAACCAAAATATTCCTTATTATGTATATTAATCATTAAAATATATTTTTCATTTACTTCATGGATCTCAATCGAAATTTCACAAGGTATTACTTCCAATTCCTTATTATAGAACCTTTTATCGATTAAACCACTAGTTTATAGGACCTCCATTTCTTGGATGGGTATCATGAATATAACAATATCTAGATATCCCCAAAATACAAGGATTACACCACTTTTAGAAATACTATGGAAGGCAATATGTATGATCTGGTTATCAAATTTAAGTAGTCTTATAGCCATATTTTCAACATTGAAATGGTTTTAAACAAACTACGACCACACAACCTAAAGATGAACCCCCAAAAGTGTACTTTTGGGGGGTGATATCTAGGAACTTTACCTACATTTTGGTATTCCACTATCACATCAAGTTAAACCAAAAAATACTAAGGGTGTCCTTAAAATGCCACGTCCTCAAAATAATAAATACATAATAGGGATTCAATGAAATATTTACTATTTTATACAATTATAGATAATATTATAGATATGTGTCGGCCCTTTACCATGGTCATGAAGAAGTGAGTCACATATTGATGGGTTGTTTATTTTTAGGAAGTTTTTGAAAATTTTAAGATATATCTCTCATTCCCACTAATAGGTATGCCTCCTATTAAAGGAATTCCATATATACTATATGTGAACACTTTAGAGAAATCACTTGTTCCCTATATCATGTATAAAATGATTTAAGAAAATAAAATAATATATATTATCTATGTTGAACCATTATAGACATTAAGACCTAATATTCTAACATCAATAAGATTTATTTTACACTAATATTTGTGGTTCAGAAATTAGGGCACTACCAGCATCATCATGAGTTTTAATTGTTCTCTCTTACAAACATATCAAGTATTTACTTAATCTTATATTGATGAAATTATAGTCAGAATTATGGTTTGTCATCCTCGAGTAGTTTTATATCCTATTTTTGTAGAAAATAATTTCAAAGAGCTGGTACTAGATGATTTTCCCATGGCATATTCTACTTTCTAAATAATTTGAATGGATACAAAATTTTGTTATGAAGTGGTATTTTTTAACATGAAACTCCAAAAATATGGAATATGGATGATGGTAATTCAAAAATAAAAACATGACGAAGTATTTAAAACACTAAATTAAATGGGGTTTTCTTTTTTATTATCCTCTTCTATCATGAAAATGAATTCTTACCCAACTACATGTAATGAGAATGATTCACCCATAATGCGGTAGAATACAAGGATCCCATTATATGTTTGGAATTGACTCTATAAGTACTAGTTTTCTATCTAAATTTTTACAGGGATTTTGAGATCGTAATTAATAATCTTAAAGAAATGTGTTTCATTATGGAAGAATAATTAATCCTCCTCATCAATCCACTATGAAGGATAATGGCAGAATTACACTTGGAACTGACACTATATAATGTCCCACAATTATTTTACACTTTTCCAGGCGCGTTAGAAAATGTAAACTTATCCATAGAATATCTATATGGGGATGAAATAGTAATATTATTTACACATTTTTGTGTGGTTTCCTCATTTCCTTATAGTGATGGTAAAGAGATCAATGAGACCGACTCCACTCCTAAAAAGGTTGACCTGATACCCTTGTTAAATAGTTTCTCTATTGTATGGATTTTCCCAATATTATACTACCTTAAAAGTGTAATTATTCCATAAAATCATGCCAAAAGGAACTAAATTCGATGAAGGGACATCAAATTTTTTTACAATGGAACTGATACTTATAAATTCCATTATAAACAAGGCATTGAAGGAGTACTCCTCAGATGCCTTGAATGAGGAGAGAAACTAGCTATTATACATGAAATCTATGTAGGATCCCAAAACTCTCATCAATATATTACACTTATTACCCCAAATCAATATTCTTTGGTACTTATAGCCATAACGGACTAATTATTACATGGAATTCACTAAGAAATGTCATGACTTACCAATATATTCTAAATTAATTCATGAATATCTAGATTTATAGTATACCTCTAAATACCCAAAGTCATTGTTAATCTAGGTAATTGATTTCATATGTCTATATCCCAAACCTACAAATATATAGTTCAAGTAAATCATAAATACCACTGAATTCCTATCTAATTGGGTTGAGGCTATATCCCTCAAGGAAGTCAGGATGAAGGCAATCATAAATTGTGTGAAGAAAAATATTGTCACTAAATTATGTGTCCCTCAAAAAATATTGATTTAAAATAGAACCAATTTATAATATTATAAGTTGAAAAGTGTTAATTGTAAAAATGTAACTTATTCTAAAAACTCATCCTGCTACAATTTAGTGGAAAATGAACAGATTAATGTATTCAATATGAATCAATCTAATATACACCCAAATAACGTGGATAAAAATATCAAGTCGTGGCCTAAAAAATATATATATGTTTTGGATTTAATACACCAAAACCAGTGTGATAATAAAATAGACCATATATTCACTTGTATATGGGAGGAATTAGTCCTACACAATGAGTTTTGACAACCCTCATTTTTACTTTCCAGCTACATTAAAATATTTTTAGATGAACAATATATAAAGGGGATGGATAATTTCTAATAACTCAAAGAGAAGAGATTTTTCACCATGAACAACATAGATGGTCATCAAAATTGAGTTTTATTTGTTTTCAATAATAAAGTTCATCTCTATTTATTCCTCCATGGAGATATGGTATTTTTCCCCAAAACTCTAATGACAAATGGTAGGAATAAATTAATGCTCAAATAAATGAATGGGGACTATTTTGTATACACAAGTTTTACTCCAACGTAGAATATTTCTTGGTCATAATGAATGGGGAACATGTCACACCATTTATCAATGTATCGTTTCTAAAGAATGAATTTTCACAGCCTTTTCAATAGAAAACATCGAGGTCATTTTTGTATGAACTTAAACTATAAGGTACTAATATTCCCATAAGGAAATGTTAAACTGTAAAGAAAAATGACATAGTCACAAGAATCAAAACATCACAATAATATCCTCTCAATAAGACATTAAACTACATGATTATTTTCCTTACTGTAAGACATTAAACTACATCAAAAATTTCCTTATCAATTGAAATTAAACTATAAGAAAATTTCCATATAATTAATTCTAAATCCTAGGATATGGGTTTTGATATTCCCAAGTCTTGGGCCCTAGTATGACATGGGATATTCTAAAATCACTTCTTGTTTCTCAAACTCAGAATGATTTTCATGAGCCTAGAGTTCTTGGTTGATTACTATATTAGGAATGAATAAGAGAACCATGAACAATGAAAGGATATGAGATGGATTGTCCTTCATCAAACTAAACATCTTAAATAGGCCAATTATTAATGGATTAATTTCTCTAAATAATAAATAGATCTATGTAGGAATCTTTTCACACAATTTTTCTATTCACAAAGGATGTAAATTCCCCTTTCATTATATATGATCTTGATATATGTAAGGATATTATTTATGATAACTAAATATCTCTTTATTTCTAATTACCTTAGGATATACAATTACACGTAGATAATTAATCCTTGTAAAAGTGGACAAGTAAAAAAATTCCATATTCCTTGCATACCTTCTAGATATATTAGTGGGAATTACTTATCATGAACTACATGTGGTTTGATTCATATCACTTCAAGATACATAGTAAAAACACGATCATTTATCCTATGACCAATCAAAAACAAACATTTCTCATTCCTCACATATGATCCAGATATATGTTGGTAAATTTCACGTAAATAACATTTTTTGGATTTATTTCTATTCTTATGGGACACATAGTGGCATTTGTATGCTTTATTGAGGTCCTGGCAAAAAATCCCACTAAAACCTCAACTTGTCTCAACTTATTCTATGAGGATCTCATCATTCACTTGGTTATTAAAAGAAGTTATTGTATTTTGTATAAATTAACCAAAAAAATCTCATATAATGTGGTAATAAATCCATAGAAATGTTCTATGATAAATTACCAACATTTTAGCCAATAGAATATAATTCATTATCCTATGATGTTATACTGTATAGAATAGGGTCCACCTTTCATGACCATAAACTACTTAGAGTAGCCTCCAATACATAGTAAAGTAACCTAAATGAGATATATATCCATGTAAGGATACCAAATTTAGCATGACTCTCTAAAAAATGTAATGAAATCACACTTTAAGTATTATATCCTTTTTTTAATATCCTTCTATAATACAACAAGAAAGTACCCAAGTGGTAGAGGATTATGAATGGAATCCAAGTGACCCTAGATAAAATCATGGTGGAGAGAAATTTATAGGTTACTGTAGAAGTTGTTTATTTGGACTGTTGTAGGTACTGAAGTAGGTATTGTAGTATTTATTGTATGGTACTGTGTAGCTGATACTATTCATCCAATTTAGACTTCGGTCCCCCAGTTTGGTCCTCAAGCCCTTCACGGATTTCGGGCCACCTAGGACTTCAGGCTAGTCAAGCTTTCAGGCCACTACAAGGCCTTCGGGCCACCTCAAGGACTATGGGCCACATGTTGAGTAGAAGAAAATATACTAAGTCTCTGAGGAATATGATCTAGATGAGGATTCAGACCAAGAGCATTCACCAAAGTAGTGTTAACCAGATTTTGAAGAATGAGAGGGTAGAAACATTTCCATCATTACCAGATCTATGAATGTATTTATTGGAATGCTATCCAAACATCTAGGTGAAGGTGGATAGTTGGGATCTTCATATATACAATGGGGAGGTAAAAATCAATCTTTTCATTGTCTGGGATGAATTCCTTTAAGACCTTAGGGACTTTTTATGTGTCACTAAGCCTACGGGGCATGTGAGGGTTCCCCTTAAACCCTTAAAATAGGTATTATAAAAAAATGAATAAAAATATAAGGCATTTATCCCATTATGTAAGAGCCTAATATAATTTATAAGGATTATTAATGGATTAAATATAGCTTTCTTAGGATATGAATCTAAAATAAATTTTTAGGACTCAACCACATGTACTCATTCACTTCCACCTATTCCAAAGGAAATATAACAAACATTCCATAGAAATATCATGTATAAAATTCCTCAATAACTCTTTATAGAAATCCATTCATTCATAAATAACACTTCTTTATTTGATTTTCATGGATTAACACAAACCATTCCTTATATATCAAAAATGATAACATTCAACTCCAAAGGAGAAAAATTATGAATATTCATATTATTAACCTAATATGGCTCTATGTATGTGACCCCGATATATCCTATTGACCTATGGAATATTCATTCCAAATGGTAGGATAATGTAATTTTATTACACCATCATTGAATTACAATGAAACACATCTATCAAATATAGTCTGTAGTAATATCTTTTGTACCAATTCATAATCACTAATCATGATCCAAGAATATCAAGTTGTGATTAATAATATATACACTCAAAAATTTATATGTGTCAATACATAACAAGTATGTAATCCCTATATGGGATATTAAACTTTTCTACAAGTATACACATCAAGATATTAAACTATGTGTACATCACTTGTGTTGTTTATTAGTGGAATTGGGATCCCTATTTATGATGGGTTTTACCTCATCATTAACATATTTAGTGTCACATATGTCACCAATTTAATATGTAAAAACATAAGCTATAATCCCTCAATGGTTTATACTATAAGACCTTAAATTATAAGTGGAAAATATATTAAACGTTTCAAGATGAAAATCCATAAATGAAATCCTGAGTAAAAGTCAAGAAGATGATCTCCAATCCTCCCATTATAGAGGCCTATAAAAAATTACAATAGAAATTGAAATGGGAAAATATCTTATATGGCCTAGAATATGTCCCTGGAAAAAGCTGATCCATGATCTTTGGGCCCACAAATTTATCTAAAATATCGAGCAGTAACATATCATATCTCATTTCTCTGATTATGTGTTTCATACAAGATGTTTTAGCCTTTGGACTATCATAAACCTTCTAGAATATTCTCTCATTCCATGCATTGACATAGTTTCATAATATTTTTAATACACTGAAAATTTTATTATTTATCATTAATGTGGGTGTTTGACCACAATGGAAACCTCTTTATGATAATGTATATTATAAAGTAGATATAGATATATATATATATATATATATATATATATATATATTCCCCTAATATGGCCAATTGTCTATAGGAATCCTCATCCAAAGGTGAGGATCCTCTAATCCACATATTTAAATACACCATTGTGGTGAAACCCATCATTATATGTGGTATATGGTAATCCCCCACATACATGTATTATTTCATCCTTCCAATAAAAAATACTATTATTACTATTTACACAATCTGTAATTCAATTACTCAAGTGTAACAACACCATTGATGTTACATAATTTGGCATCGAACACATTTTAGGAAGTGAAATTATAACATCTCACTTGTCAACTTTTAATCTGTCCAAATTATGTGACATTGATTTATAAGAAACAATTTTCCAAAAATCATGCAAATTACTTGAATTTTCCCTTTTTCAATGTATTATATCTCAACAAATATACATTTATTCAATTTAAGTTTCTATTGTCCATTTCTAGATTGATTTTTTCACTTTTTTGTTAATTTTGTTCTACCTAAAATAGTAGATTTGTTGGTTTGAATTTAATGAATTAAATATTCCTATTGAATGGGACATATAACTCGCTATGTTAGAAACCCACAAAGGGAAATCTAGGTAAAAGTCAAGTCTTCACTCAAAAGACAAATCTCTGAAATGATCAAGGTAAAGTAAAGCATTTAAAAAGGAAAGTCAAACAAAACATGTTTAGTTGAAAATACATAAAGGGAAACCTAAGTAATATAACAGTTGTTTCATTCTTAGTATCCCTATTGGAAGAAGTAATAAATATTTATGGTAATAAGACAAAAGAATCAAATATTTTGAGGTCAAAAATATGACCAATATAGAAGTCATGTTGTGACTTCTATGCCACCTTGCCCAAGGAAAAACATAGAGCATTTATAAATTCCTTTATACCTTGAATATCAGTTCAAGGGGTCAACATGAAATTAATAAATAAATAATTTTTTGATATTTGATCCATAAGGAACATTCTAACCCTTATCCTAAATTTCCCAATCATGATATTTATCATGTTCAGACATATCATTCATCCAAATGGACCAAATATTTTTTTTGGTAATGGTATTTATGCCTATACACGTCATTAATACCCCATACCTACTATACAAGAGGGTGTGTTTAATTTAAAATATTATCAATAGATACATGGAATCTCATCCCAATGGAAACAAAGAGTTTATTATCCTTTTATAACTAGAAACATTATTGAATCTCACTTTACCGTCGAACATATGAAATATAACATACTATTTTCTTTGACTACAAAATTATTACCATATGTATATCCCTATATATCAATCACAATAAAATTCATGTAATCATATAGTAATAAAACATTTGAAAGGGGAGATCTTAGATGGTCAATAGGCGTATGTGTACAGTCAGTGCTAACACAAAGAAAATAAAACATGGATAATATAGTTAGATAAACAATAATGAAATATTCCATATAACTAATACCACAGTGGATGAGAATAAATCCATGTAAATCATAACTATTAAAATAATCACATGTAAATAAATAACAGATTTTGTAATGATTGAATGCATAATTTTAGAAATCATAAACATATCATCAAGGCCTCTTTAAAATAAATACTACATAAATGATTAAGGCCTCTACTAAATACAGAAACTAGATTGTCTTATTAAACCTAGTTATGCATCTAGGGGTTATAGTGGAACCCATACATCACTTACTAAGTATAATGAATTCCTCATATGAATTGGGTGAAACACAATAAATGTAAACATTCATATTGAAAAACTCTCATACAAAATGTTCATACTTTCCTTATTTAACAAAGAAATAATAATAAATCCAAACTAACATGGGTGATAGTATCAAAATACTACATCCCAATTCAAATAGATCTTGAAAAAACTATATAAATAATAATAATGGTATCATCACAACATTTTTACAGTGTAGTATAAGTAAAATAAGGGTTTTTTCATTGATAAATATAATTATGGTAAAAATGTCGTTAAATATTTCTTGTTAAAATTTCACTTTTCGCTTTTATAATAAATTTCAAAAACACAAAAAATTATAAAATACTAGGAAAAAATTTTCATTGAAATGAATTAGGGAAACATTTAATGGAATCGCCCAAGAAATTATCAGTCATGCTGATGGGAAACTCATTTCATCCTGTGTATTTTAAAACTATCATTCCTTTCACATTTTTGATAAAAATTCCAAAATTAACACATTTAGAAAATGAAATGAATATACAATTTAAGTATTTTTTCAAAAATTAAATAATTAGTAAAATCAATTTTAATAATAATATGAAAAAAATTAATTATATTTTTAAAAACACTTTATGAAAAAACAAGAACATGTTTGAAAAAATATTTTATTCCCAGGAGATAAATAAATTCGATTTTCGTTAAAATGATTCATTGGATCTATTGAGTTTTAAAGGAGAGGAATTTTAATGTAAAACTTGTAATTTTTATAAATAATCATACTACAATAAAATATATCGGTTTTAACATGTAATTGTTTAATAATTTTTCCATATAATAGCTACAAATAAACAATCTCAAATAATGATGAGATTTTAAAATATACCCTTACGACTTTGGTATCATTTGAATTATACCCCCATGAATGAAATGATTTATAATGAAATGTAAAATAGCATGAATAAAATTTTTATCATGATATAATATATCTATGTTTTAGTATGTATACCACATAAAATAAACAATTGGTGGAAATGGAATGTGTCTCATATGAGTAAAAGTAAAAATAGAAAATTGTTACCTCAGGTCTGATTTCTATCATACTTGTTAAAATATCCTTTATAAAAATATACATTTATTAATAATGTTTTATAGAACCATAAAACTATATATAATACAATATATTATTTATTTATAACTTTTTTTCACCCATTTACTAATAATTCTTTATTAAAATTATAATTTTGGGAGAAAACTGCTTCGTTTTTCATGTTTTTTTGGTTCACTGGTTTTTATCCCTATACCTGATCATTATTCCATCATATTAAATATTTAAGTAATGATAAAAATATCATATATATATATATATATATATTATTTTTATATATATAGTTTTTTATCCATAAAGCTTAGAGATGAAGAAATGAATTAAAAAGTTCATAGAGACGGTATGCCCTATATATGCAAGAATTTTGTTTCCATTATTTCAGTAGATGGAATGAAAGAATGGTTAAAAATAATTCCCCTTTATATAATAACTATTATAAAATTTACTTCATATATATTATTTAAATATATCTTTACTACCATCCATTTAAAATGGAAATAAAAAACTCGTCACATCACTTTGTGGATGTGGCAGTCCACAATACACGCAAGTGTCATAATCATTTTCAATTGGATTGGAAGGTAAAAAGGGAATATATTATATTTTAATTACAAAAGAATATTTATTTCATAAATATAATATATATTTTTCTATTCAATATTTGTAATTACACAATTTTAATGGTAATGAAAAATGAATTACACTGCTACGTAGAGATGGTAAGTGGTACGTACACACAAGGGGTTTCTTCTCTTTCAGTATGATAGAAAAGAGATTGAATATGGTCATAACATAATATTAATAACATATTAGTATATTTTTGATACATTATTTATTATCTTAGGATGGGTACAACACCTTAATATTATGTTGAAGAAGAAATAAACTTTAAGGTCTTGGTAAATACGACTACCTATTCTTCTCTACAATTCTTATAGATCTCTTATTAAGGGATCTATAGTAAGTATATTGAATGACTCTAATATATAGATCCTATATAATATATTTTATAATATATGTGGGAAGGTTTGTTTTTAATATATATTCCTCAATGTGGAGTGAATAATTGATTGGAGGGGTGTCCCTTTGTAAGTGGGGTAGAGGCACTCTGGGAATTTATTAATGTATTAAATAAATATAAATTATATTTCTTATAAAAATATCTCAAAATTTATACATTTTGAATATATGATGAGTATTAGTTAAAATAAATTCATCAAATAAAATGTTGATATGTTTTAATTTTTTTCACCTCGGTCTTTTAGCTTTCACCCCCTATTAACCATTTTACAATTACCATAGTGTTAATGTTTTTCATCCTTTAATGGTCATAAATGTTAACATATGAGTAAAATAAACCAATAAATGGAACATAATTAATTTTTTCCACCATATATCCTTAATTTGGTCATATAATTTTTTTTTCAATTTCAAATCATTTAATAAGATATTATTTATTTTGAATATCATTAATGTGATTTTTTACACTATTCAATTATATGACATTAAATGAATTAAAAAAGAGAGATATTATACTATAACACTTAAAACATTCCCTAAAATATCTTATAGATTAATAAAATTTAGGGTACACATTAATTAATTCAAATCATTTTAGTTTTAGTATTTTTATTGTTAGTTATTTTAATTTTCTACTAATTAAATAAATGTTGCATTCGTGTTGGGCAAGCATTTAAGGTAATGATTTCATCACAAAAAAAATTATAATTAAATCACCATGATAAAAAAATTTGTTTATCTTGAAAATGAATATTTATTAATGATCAAATATTATATTTAACCTTATGTTAAAGATTTAAATATAATAAAACAAAGAGAATGATTTTTTATACTTTTTTTGAATGAAAAAATATAAAGCTCAAAATCACATAAAAAAGGAAATAAATAACATATATTCAAATATTTGATAAGTATGGATTAAATAGGTTTGTAAAATGAAATTAATGACTGTTTTAGTGTCATTTTTTTATCCTTATCATATTAATTTTGACCTTAATTAACTGATTTACCTGTACCATTGTGACAATTATTTACCCTGATTACTATTTCTAATAAACAAAAATAAAAGTGGAGTACTTAAAAATTATAGAAATTGTAATTACACATATGGATTCCATTTTTCAAGATTCAATTTCTATAACATAATTAATTAATTTACAATCAAAATGCATAACGCAATGAAAAAATTGTTTTTAAAAAAATTCATTTTATGTATATAAATTAATTTATAACAAATTAAATAATAAAATTTATTAAAATGAACATAATTGGACTATTAATATTATAATATAACTAATTATTTTTTAAAATAATTTTAAAAAATTTATCTTTTTAAATTCTTGAAAAAAAAAATACGGTTTTCAATGAAAATCATTATTTTTCACTATTCATAGAAAAAACGATCTTTTCAGAAAAATATGAAATTAAACCGTAGGATAAATTTAATATAATTATTTTATAAAATTATTATTTTAATAAAATATAACTTGTATAATTTAAATAAATTAAATATAATATTCTCTCATAATAAAGCAATGAAAATGTATTTTTGATGAAACTGTATTTCAGAAGAAAAAAATCTAAAAATGAGTACTTATTTTCTAAAAATTAATAAAATTATATTTATAGAGTTGGTAATTTATTTATATTTTATAATTAACTTCATACCATACAATTCAATGGCTGGATTATAATGGTCATATTTGAATAATAATATTTTTTGGTTCGTTTGGGATAGGTTTTTCATGTCATATATGTTATCGAATATAATGTTATTTTAAAATATAAATATTTTAAATTATCCCATCCATCCACCTCAAAAAATTTAAACCTCAAATTTTCAACTAGTACTTATTAATCCAATTTTTTAAATTTTAAAATTCAATTGTGGAAACCCAACATCCTAAAATGGGTAAATAAAACATCATCCTTAAAATTAAAAAAGGGAAGTATGGATGTACTCCCAAAACATGGTTTCCAAATATAAGAACATTATTTAGAAGTGGAAATATTTGAATTAAAGAGTAAAATAGATTCCCAGGATTAATAGTTTGTGGTATAGAATATGGTCTGAAGACTATTAGTTTATATGAAATCGTAAATTTATGATAGGTTGAAAGACCATCAATTTATCATAAATAATCATAATGGGATAAAATTTTTCTTTCAATATTCTTTTCATAGATTTAAAGAAAGTATTTAACATCTAGTATAAGTATATATTGAAGTAGAAAATTATAATTTCAATCAATTTCCAAAAAAAATCTCATCACTTATTCAAAATATTTGTTTTAAGATGAATTTGTTTATAACTGAAGAAAAACTATTTTCCTTGAATGGATCATAAGATGTATGAAATAATGAAAACTAACTCCTCTTTTTTTATATATTTTCTAAAACATAAATTAATATCAAAATTCATCCAATATTTATTTAATATCTAAAACCTCAATAATTATAATGAATGTTCAACATAATCCCTTCCATAAATGGTAAACCTTAATACCCATCCAAAACATCTCTGGCCAAATTCAAAATAAAGAATAATTACAAATAAGATCACCAAATCAACTTAAATATAATCCTTCAAATATCATAAATTGAAAGAAAAAAATTACCATATACCAAATATGTGAATAATTTTATCAAATATCTTTTTCAAACATGGTAGTAACCTGAATTACAATAAAAACAAAGAAAACATACATGATTATAAAAATTAAAAATTTCATCATTTCATAAATAATATAACATATTACTGAATATATTTTATACATCAAAAAAATATTTAACTCCATAAATTATATCATAGTCCACTAGTGATCAAATCAGAAATTAGTTCCTTAATTTTTAGTACTATTCAATATATTTTTTGATACCATTAATGATAAACAAACAAAAATAAATAATTTAATATTTCATTACTCTTATAACAAGAATATAATATATATAAAACTTTTAAAACAAAATATATCAAATAGAAATACAAAAAAACTTCCATACATACACATCAAATGTTGACATGGCATAGGTCCTTCCATGGTCTAAGAGTTAACTCACATATTAAGGCATTCAATTGGATAATTCTCATGTTCTCCACACATAAGATGTTGATCAGAAGAGAAATTCACTTTTCTATGAACATAATTTAAGCAATGAAAACATATTCCCCTTAATTTTATAAATTTTTCAAGTTTTAACATCTTTTATTTCTGACTTGATGTAAATTGGGGCTTCTTTCATCCATTGTCTTCACCAACCAAACTCTCAGCAAACTCTATACTTATCATCTTTAGTGAGTCTAAGGGTTGGTTACGGTGAAATATAAAAATAATATATCATGATAATTGATTAAGAATAATCTAAATATCTTTCAAAATATTCATCATCCCATTTTGCTTCTCATAATCACCACATTGTTTATCACATATAACATTAACATGGTTTCTTCTAGATCAATCCATTAATTAAAACCAAAAACATATTATGGTAATGAAACATTCTAGGAATTATTATATAGTCTGTGTTTTAATAGATACAATTAATAATACATATATTTAAAAAAAATTAAAATGTGATTTTATTAAAGAAATGCATTAAAATTAGTCTAAAAAGGCCTCCTCGGACCAAGAATATGGTAATACTGAACCTATAAAAATCATCATCAGTAAGAAAAGAAAACATATAAAAACATGATATCTATAATTTCATAGACCACATTTTTGGGATCTACAATGAGTATAAAAATGTTGAAGAAGATGAGAGTAAAAGTGTCGATGAACGTAAAAATAGGTAGTATCATTAGAGGGAGAGGATCCAGAATTTGATATGCATGGTTAAACAAAATATTAGGTAATGTGATGTAATTACAAGTAAATTAGCCATTAAAAAATAGCAATTTAAGTTATTTAATATTAATATAATAATAACCATTATTCTTTTTTAATAAATTTATATATATATATATGATCATAATTTTTATTTTAAATATACATTATTAGTAATATTTATAAATAATAAACCATAAAAAATGTATATATGTTTACATCAAGACTGATTAACCAAAAACATGTGTGTATATATAAGTTTAAGTAAAATATAAATGGTACAGTAACTATGAACAAAAAATTTAATATTATTTATAAAATTATTTTCATCTAATTATTTATGTTACAATAGAAATACATACTTAAATACAAGAACATTAAGCAGTTTATTTGAAAACAATATAATATATGACAAATATATACTTTGAAATATAAATGACACAATACCTATTGAATATTATTAATTTGAATAATTTTAGAGGAGATTCATAATTATAAAATAAATATTATTATTTATATCATTATTTAGTTAAATAATAATAATAATTATTATTATTATTATTTTTCTTTTACATTATAAGGGGATATTTATTACTTTTAGAAATTTTTATACTTATATATATGTATGTATAAAAAATAATAGATAAGTATATGTATATATGAAATAATAATTATAAGATAAAATAATAATTTAAATATCAAAAGAGGGAATTGGGGTTTTTAGTTTTAGTTGAAACGGGCAACCCCATTATCCCACGCAAGTATTGTCTACTTAAGTGGGTTAGATGAGAACCACAATCACATCCAGAAACGATTTTGTTTGGTGCAACACTAATGGTGGTTGAGGACCTTCCTATGCTTGAAATGTTTTGGGGATCCCGTGACTTGTGGGTGTTCATATACCAGTGAATCTAACGCACCTCATCCTCATCCTCATTTTGCCTGTTGTCAGTCGACCTGCAACACACGCCAGTGACGTGTGATGGAAACATGAGTTGTCTTTCTCATGGAATAATCCTCTAGGGAGTCTCAAAATTTTAAGAGTAGTCATATTTCAGGTATCTTGGAGACTCAAAGATATTTCAGGTGTTTTAATTTCTCAATTTTGGGTATTAGGTTTCCATGAATGTCGGTTCATCTTGGATTACTATCTTATCTTATGGTAATGTATAGATTTCGTGTCAGTAGTAAATCACCAATCACACTGATTTTCATTTTCTTGTGGGGTGTCAAATATCTACATATAAGACCCAACAACATTGAAAGAGGTAAAAATAGATGTGGATCTCTTAAATCTATCCATTGTAGTTTAGTTTATACTTGAAGATAATTTTTCTAGTTTTTTAGCCATTGTGAGAAACTAATCTTACCAGCCCAGTTAAGATAAGTATGTGTAAGTAATTCAAATAGTAAGGGGAAAATTTAGTGTTTATTTATTTATTTATTTTTAAACTTTTTCCGATGAATGTAATATATTTAAAAACTATTTGTGTCTAATGAAATTTCATTGTGAAAAACATCCCCAAATGGTGGAAGTGTTTTATGCATATTAGATATTATATATCAATGTGATTTAGTAGATTAATAATATTTATCTAGAGTAATTTTAAATAATCTTGAATTATATTTTTATGATATTAACGGAAAAAAAAAATAAATCATTCTTAAATAATTAGAAATGTTTTTGAATTTAGTATTTTTATACAAAACATTTTTTTCTTCCACCAATATTATATAATGGTATTTTAATTTAATGTTAAGGGTTCATTTTGAGTTTGTTAAACTGTTCTTCCATAGTGATTCATATTGGTCTTAAATTTTTAATTTTATACATAAATTTATTTGGACCATGAAATTTATTTTCTGGAAATTATTTTTAATTTCTAATGAACCTTAATTGATATCCTGTAAATATAATTAATGTTATTATATTTCCAAAATTCGGTTTTAATAATTTCGTTTCAAATGAATATACATATCCATCTGTGTTTGTGTGTGTCTGTGTGTGTACATATGTCATTGCACATTATAAATCATTTCTTCTCATTAATTTCTCTTTATAAAATTTATTTTAATAATTTAATAATTTTAATTAAACCCATAAAAGATCAATTAATGTTATGAAAATATCAATATTGATGTTTTATTTTCAAAATAAGTTTGTGTGTATATATATATTCATAAATATATCATTTAATATGGAATATTATTTTAACATTTATATATATAAATGTATCTATATATAAATTATTATACGAGAAACCATTTTTAAACTAACATAAGTAGATGCATGTATACAAATTAATGTATAATTTTGATCCAAAAGTTATACTATTGACTTTTCCATTCATTTAATTTTTCAAATCACAAACACTATTTCATTACTTTATTACTAAATTTTTATGTCCAATTTTTTTTAAGAATTTTTTGATAGAAAACATAATATTTACCATAATTAGAATTATTTCTAAATTATTTTTAAATAAAGACCAACATTTTTTATTATGATTTTCCTAATGAGTTTAGATCCAATAAACATTATATTTAACTTTATCAAATCATATTTAAGACATTATCTTATTTATTTTGTACTAAAAATGTCTTTATGATTGGACTGATACCAGAACCAACAAACATAAGATTGACACGCATAAAGATTATTGTAATGACATCTAAAATTAATTCCTTCAGACTGGCTAAATTTAAATCGTGAATATGAAAAAATGATTTCTAATTTAAGGAATAGTTTTTACATTATAATGGTTTAAATCAATAGGATGTCAAAAAACAAATTAAAAAGGGTTATTAAAGTTCCAGGTGTCTGATTCATTGCTACATACTCGGATAAACATGACTATTGGGATATAAATATGAAATTTGGGGATTTCTCTATAAATACTCATCCATTCAAAGAGTTTGAAAAAGTTAATATTTCACTGATCGATTCATTTTGAAATTTCTCAATTATGTGAGAGCTCTAAAGATTACATAGTATGGATGGATTGTCCCTAGTTCTTATAATTTTCTTAGAGTTATGTAATTCTAAGGAAACTTTTTTAGGGTTATCACCTTAAAAGCTTTTAATTTCTTATCATGCATCCAATTATGGTTATTATGTCTTGGGGAATTCCCATATATCATGATTGAGAATCCAATAATAATTTTTGAGGGACCACATGGATTTTGAGATAGAAAATCTGATCCATGAGATTGAGGGCTTCCATGGCTAGGAAGACATAAACTATCTTTGTATCTATAGATTTCTTTACTGAGGAATGATAGACATTCCAATAAATTTAAAACATTGGATACTTTTATTCAAGGTTTTTGGATACCTTACTCATAAGGTTAAAAGGGTTCTATTCATTTTAATTGCAGAATTTAATTCTTACAATGTTATAGAGATTTAATTTCTTGTTTCTTACATGTATTATTTTCAACAGCATAAATTTTAATTAATTTATCATAACATATCTAAATATGATAAACATAAATATCTTAATCAGATCTTATCTAAATATGATCTGTTTACTTTGATATAATTTTATCATATGTGATTATGATTATATAACTATGATATTGTCCAATCAATTCTAATTATGATCTATATACTTTGATTTTATCAAAAAAAAATCCTAATTATGACACTCTACTAATTAGACTATAGTCCGAGTCTGAATCTAATAGTTTGACATAAATAGGTTCTAAATTTCATTTTGTTTAAACTATTTTAAACTAATGTTTTTAAAAGTATAATTCACCCTCTCTTGTAATATATCCAATAGGAATATATTCCTTCAATCCTAATATCAATATAACTTATATTTATATCTAATAATTGGTATCAGAGTAGGATTATACTACTCATATACTTCTTGAAATTTTGGTTATTTACTATTTCATGTCTATTACTATTTGTTATATTTTTTTATAATACTTTACAAACTAATGTGTCTGTGGAAAAGAATGTTTTTCAATTAATATAGATGGTTTTACTGTCAGATCAAAAAAATCACAATCCAAATAGACAAATAATATTTGATGGTTCTAACAATGATTATTAGAGAGGTATAATGAAGCCTTTAATTATCTAAACAGTGGTTTATTACTTTTTGATGCTCACAAGAAATTATAAAATTCCGGATAAGGAAGTTACAGTCAAAACAAATTCGTAGAAACAAGAGTATCATTTGAACTACACATTTAGAAACAAAACTCTGATGATTTGAATAAATAGCAACACAGTATCTTGTAAATATTATAATTTTATTTTTAATAATGGAAATGTTACACATTTTGGGATATCTAATGTTTTCAAAACTTTAAGAGAAATTCTAAGATCTGGTTATCAACCCATTGATTTCATACACAATGAATCAGTTTCAAACATGTATCATTGGTACATAACTATTTTTAATAACTTATAATATATTCTGTAAAATTATTAGATGATGAAATTATCATGGATAAGATAATTCATATCATTCCTGATAAATTTGAATAAATAATGACTGGTGTAGATGAAATTAAAATGTTTAGTAATATTAATCTTTATGATCTTATTGGAACTATTATGCAGTATGGGGGAAAATTAAAATGAGATGTTGAGAAACCAAAAAATAAAAAGGGGGAGTTTCTTTTGATAATATTTCCTTGCCTCTAAAATTTCTATATGATAATAAAGTTGTTAAGTACATAAGAATGAATAATGTTATTAGTCAATCTAATTCTTGTACTTCAGAGCATTCAAAAAATGAAATTAAAAATATCGTGGGAATGAGGAATAAGATTGTTGGTAAGAATGATTTTAAATATCAATACAAAAATTATAATAACAATGTAAGTGATAAGAAGGATGAATTAAATTATTATGAATGCACAAAATATGGACATATCAGACCAGATTATCCAATGCTGAAACGAAAATATAGAAAGGAAATATATTTAGAAATAAATTATAATTTTTTTTACAAATATAAGTTCAAGAATTTCCTTAAATTTAAATATTATTGGAGTGAAAGTTGATAATATTCCTCAGATAACTCTTATGATAATAAAAGATCCAAATAGATGAATATTGGTATAATTTACAAGGTACAAAAAAACATATTGGTTTAATGGATAAGGTATGAATTGTTGAGAACCTTAAGAATATGTCTATTAAGGATAATTATCCTAATGATAAGGATTCAATATCTCATGATGAAGAATCCTCCCCATCATAAGAAAATTCATTACCTTCTTATATTGAAATCACACATTTTTATAAATTACATAATAATAAAAATTTTAAAGTTCTCTGGAAACAAGAAAATGATAATAAAAGGATAATTATTCTAAAGAATGAAATTTTGTATCTTTATAATGTTCTTGATAAAGCTGAGTTTGAAAGGGTTTAATTTTCAAAAGATTTAGAAAACATTTTTTTTTAAATAATTTAAAACTTGTTTTGATAAAAATCAATTATAAAACTATTACTCAAAAGGATAATAATTTATTTTAAAAACTAAATAATGAAATTAATTCATTTAATAAACTATTATAAAAATTTTCCACTTGTAAAGAAAACTTCGATATGATGTATAAACCAAATCATTCTTATGATACTAGTTCTGGAATGCAATATACTAATAAATATCCTAATTTTTTAACAATTAATTTGTTCAAAAAAAGTATTATTTTTTCACTAAGTATTAACGTTAAGGTTATATCAAAAGAATATTTATATTAAAAAATTTCAATCCCTATGTTTTCACAAATCCTTTTTTTAAAAACAAATGGTGATTCTAATTTTTTTTAACTACCGTACCAAAACATGTTTGGGAAAAGAAAGTATAATGTTTTTATATTTATGATAAAAAATATAGTACCATAAACCATATTAATTGGTACATGGATAGTTGGTGTTCAATTAATTAATGGTAATGAATATATTTTGAAAATATTACCAAGATAAAGGGTAAAACATATACTTTTGGAGATACTGATAAAGGTGAAATTATTAGTATAGGAAATATTGTTCTTCTTGGTAAATACTTAATATAAAATGTTTTCTAAGTGTATTAAAAAACCATATAAGAATAATCAAATTATGGGATGAATATTACCTTGTGAATTTTTGAAATGATAAATGTTTTGTACATAATTCCAAGGATGAATACATTCTCTCTTCCAATCAGCATGATAATGTTTACACACATAACTTAAAATACCTTAGGAGACAAGGATAACACTGCTTTAGTGAAATATAAGATCATTAATGGGAATTGAATAGAATTTTATGATATTGTAACCTTAAAAATTTATACAAACAAAATAATAAAAGATGTTTTGAGGATCTACCAGAACATAGGTTTTATTCTTCAAAATTCTATGACCCTGGTCAATATAGTATGTATCATAAGCCTATTTTTACATATATTAGTGATGTCTCAATTTCTAATACTTTACAGTTAGTGTTCATGGATGTATTCGGTCCTATAGAAAATATGATTATTGGTGTAATTTACTATCTATATTTAATGGTTTATGATTACACTAGATAAACAAGGGTTTATTTTCTAAAATATAAATATAAATATTTTTTAACAACATTAAATTTATAGCTAATGTTAAAAATGTGAAAAACCTACCCTTTATAACTATTCATAGTGATCATGGTACATATTTTTTAAATTTTTATTTTGAAATATTTTGTAGTAATAAAGGTAAAAAACAAAACTTTTCATCACCTAGAACCCCTCATAAAAATGGTCTTGTTGAACGAAGAATTTGTATTCATTAAGAAATTACAAGTACTATGTGGATTAAATACTCAATTTATAAACATTTTATATTTTAAGATGTTTGTGTTTCCTTCTATAATTTAGTTTTAATTATACAAATTATTAATAAAACACCATAAGAGTTTTTTACAGGGAAAAAACCAAATGTTTCTTACTTCAGAGTTTTTTTATTCAATGTATTCATCCAGAATATGAAATATAACTTACATAAATTCAAACCTAAATCTGATGATGGAATATATTTTGGATATTATTATACTCTAGGACATATAGAGTTCATAACAAAAAGTATTGTACTATTTAGAAAACATTCCATGTTAAATTTTATGAAATAGAACTTTTTTTTCAAATTACCCTTACCTATATCCTCCTCGGATGTTATTATAATAATTAATTTTCAACATATGTTATAAAATTATTATTATAAGGAAAGTACCTAATAAATAATTTTTGATGCATTTAATCTATAATATTTTCTACCTTATGATAATTAATTGAGTTTTCAAAATGATAGAAGTTGGTTTTTTCATAGGAATCATCCATGTGATAGTGTCATCGGTGATGTTGATCAACTAGTTTGGACAAAAAGTTCCTTAAAAATTGAAATTGAACACATATATTTCCTTTTCAAATTTAAATATGAGAATATTGATGATGCTTTGGGTGATGATGATTGGATTAAAACCATAAAATATTATTTAATGGAGTTACATAGAAATAATTTCTAGACATTAGTTGAATAATCAAAAAACCTTCTATAATTTTAATAAAATGGTTTTTTAGAAAAAAATGTGATGAAAATGAAATTATTGTTATAAATAATGTGATAATTGTTTCAAACGGTTATAACCAACAATAGTGAATAAACTATGAATAATCCTATGCACCGTTAGAAATATTATAATCAATTATTATTCAATTAGAATTTGAATAATTCTTTAATTCTCTACTTTTTCAAATTGATTTTAAGTGTTCATTCTATAAAAAATTTGGTTCAGGAGGAATTCTATGTTGGAAGAAACCCTTGGTTTTAAAATTATAAAACTTCATGAATATGTGTATAAACATTCTAAATATTTATATGGAATTAAGAAATCCCTTAGATCATTATATATTAGATTAATAAGAATTTTGTTAGAATTTTTTTTAAAGGTGATGTGTATCCAACACTTTTTAAAAACTAATTTAACAAAAATATTAAGATTGTCCATATCTATGTGGATGATATTATATTCAGATCAAATCAACAATATTTGACACATTCCTTTGCAGATATTAAGAATTCTGAGTTTGAGAAGATTATGATTGGTGAGTTAACATTTTTTCTTGGTTTTCAAATTTCGCAAAAACCTAAAGGAACATTAATATCTCAACATAATAATATAAAAGATCATATTAAAATGTTTAAATAAAACAACACTAAAAGTATTACTACTCTCATTAGTACCTCAAATATGCTTCATCTTGATGAGGTTGGGAAACCAGTTGATCAAAATATTTTTTTAGGTATGATAGGAAGTTTAAATTACATAACTTCTATTCTCCTAGATTTAATGTTTTATTTATTCTTATGTTCAGTATATCAAATAAATCTCACAGAATCCCATTTAAAGGAAGTAAAAAAAATATATTATTATCGTAATGAAACTATGTATTTAGTAAATTTATTATTATGGAAATGTTTTAGAATAAAAAGGTTTTTCAAATGCTGACATTGGTTGTTTTAGAATGGATTAAAAAATCACATACAGAACTATGTATTTCGTATGAGACTCACTGGTTTCTTAGTAATGTAAGAAACAAATATTCATAGCACTTTCCACTATAGATGCAAAATATATTGTATCTGGAATTTTTGGTGCTCAAGTATAGTTAATGCAAAAAAACTCACTAACTATAGAATTAGATTTACTAAAACTAAAATACTATGTGATAATACTCAATCAATTTCTCTATGTAGGAACCCTGCACATCACTCCCATGAAAAATAGATATAAATGAGGCATCATATTGATAGGGATGACACACTAAAAGGATTATGATTTTATAATTCATAAAAACTCAATATCAACAAGTTGTTATTCTTACAAAACATCATCCTTTTGATAGATTTAAAAACATTAAAAAAGGATTGATAAACCTAAAGAAATCACTCATATCTACTTATTTCTTACCCATAGCCTTACGTTAAGTTACTCATTTTTATAGGGGGTTAATATGTGTTTCATATTTTAAAAACTTTTAATTTTTAAAATTTCCCTTTAAAGAGTTTCTTAAGTAATATTTTATTTATAATTTCTTTGGAGTCAGTTTAATCGGACACATAAAATTTTAAAAAAAAAATTAGAATCAAATCTTTCATAAAAAATATCAGATTTTGAAATTTTTTTAATAGTTTACTATTTCTAAAATATCATACTCAGTTTTTCATAATCTAGTTAGTTTACAAAAATCCATAAGAAAATCATTATCATACTAACAAATCCTTCTAACTCAAAAAGGTATTCTACATACCCATAAATTTCTTCACTGTCGTATTAAGATTTTTTATCTTTTTTGTTGTTATTCATTTCGTTTTTATAAAACAAATAAAATATTTGATCTTTTATAATATTGCATCATTTTATTTAAAAATCACACTCATTTTGAATAAGATAATTCATTAAAAACAAATAATATTTATAATCATTTAAATATATCATTGTATTATTCTCTATCCTCATATCAAATTTTTTTTATCTCACCTATTGGAATTTTTTTGGAACATGAAATGTCACTCCAATTGAAATGAGCTAAAGATTAATCAATAGAAATTACATTCTTATTATTATATCAAATACTATAATCATATAAAATCAAAACCCAATTCCACAACATTCTTAAATGATCTACCAAATACCATGTAACCTTTAAACATAATATGTCCACTTATATTATTTTAATTTCAAAAACATGACATACATAGTTGCAATCAATAAGATGTTTGGAGTCTAATATGACAAAATTATTTTTTGGTGAATAGTAACATACCCTTAAGAATAGTAATGATCACTTATGAATATTAATATGTCCCTTATGAATATTAAATAACACAAATAATTATAAAACATACCAATGAAAGTATAAATAAACTTTATCCAACTTATAAGTGACAATATAATAGTGTTGGTATTTGTGGGAAGTCATAATTATTTAATTACAATTTTATTATTAATTTAATAATTTAAATGAAAATTAATATTCATAAAATGTATTCAAAAAATGATATTTTGATGTCTTATGATTATAATATAATTTTTTTAGACCGTAGATAATTTTTCAATGTGTTAAAAATCAGTTATAATTTTAAACTTTTTATTTTCAGGTAAATTACAATTTTAATAAAAAAATAAATTTATCATATTTTGAAAATTATTTGAATAATATGAAATTCGTTTTTCAATATACATGTCAGAATATGGTTTGGGTTATTTTCTGGGATTTTTCTAAAATACTAGAATTTTTTATGAATAGTAAAATACGATAATTTATGATAAACGCTAAAACCTGAATTTGTGAGTCATTCTTGAGTCATAGATGATTTAGGTTACCTTTGGTTATAAATAACATGAACTTGTTACTGTATGTTTTCTTAATAATAATGACTATTTCTTGTATTGATAAACATAATAAACCAATGAATTAAATATTGAGAAAATACCCCACTCCTCCGCTATAAAAACCACCCCTCACCACCTCTTATTCTCACACCACCCAAGCTTTGTGAATTTTCCAAACTCCAATAAACTCTCTTACCAAGACCATACTCAAGTCCATGAGCTCTTGTTCTCATCAAAATACCAAATTATCTTCCCTAAAGAGGCCCTCAAAAAAATATTTAAGAGGTAAATTTATCTTTTCGTTCCATTAATTTTCTTTTCAAGTTTCTTTATTTTCTCTCCATACCTCCCCTCATTCAAATTTTATGACAACTCCAGTATATTACAAATACTGGATTTCTTTATCCTAATGGAATAATTTATCATCTTACCTTCTTCCTCCTCCTTTTATACTGAAAATTAGAAACACAGTCTGAGATGTGTTAATTTATCACCATCAATGACAGTGGTTTTAGATTTCGTTTACTATTCTCATGGATGGTCATGAAACCATTTTAATGGTTGAACCAGATAATAATATATGTATTCAATATAATTTAATGATATTTAATCATCATACACACATGATTTAAAATAATAAATCAATACCATCTCATTGTGAGTGAAACCGCTCAAAATAATCTAAGTGATTATCATTAAAATATTGTCTAATGATTCATCCTTATCCCATTTAATAAAATGAATCATAGAACCATTTTATATTTTGTAAATTCCATAATATAATATAATTACACTTCTAGAAAACCATTCCCATTTTACATGACCTTCCAGACTCTTATACAAGTGAACTGGCCATGAAAATTAAGAAAACAAGCCCTATTGAATGATAAAAGTGAACATTATAACTCATAAAAAAAGGCCATGAATGAAATTAAAAAAAAAATTATAAATAAATTACCTATATAATAGGTTTTTTAATTATTAATTAATGAAAATAATTTTATTATCTAGGACATTTAGATCAATTGAATAACACCTTCAGACTTAAGGTAAGAGATTCTACCTGAACCACCATTAATCCGTCATGTTATTTTTTCTCTCTTATTACCAAATTGAAATTATTGTTTTTTACATATTATAAATGGTTTTTATATGTTCTAAACTCATGTATCCTTATCTGACCCTCCTTTTTTTTTGGATGTACATGTTTCTAAAAGGTTCCCTACTCAATTCATTCTGATAATTAACCCCGATTTAAGGGAACATCCTGAATTATTATCCATTATTAACATGACTCTTTAATATATTTTTAAGACACTATTATTTTAAAAAAAATCATTAATTTTATTATGAAAAACTTTTTTTTTACTTCTGGTTTTATATAAAATATTATGTAATTTTTAGTTTTAAAAGCTCTTCAATATTTTTCATAGACCGCAATAAAATGTTTTATTTCCATTTTTTCTTAAATACCCCTTTTACATGTTGTCACATTAATTGGAAATATTTTATCATCATCTGTACCAATTTTTTATTATGAGTGTACCTTAATTATTTAAATCCTTTCTTTCATGGACACAATTGTGATATTCCCTTATGTTATTTCTTTTGATAATAATATGATACCCAATTCTTACCATAGGTAACCCATATATTTAGTATTGTTTCATTTTCTATGATTCTTAATGTGACACAAATATTCATGAACATGTTATGATGGGTTCCCCAAGATAATTCTGTAATTCATTGTGTAAATAATAGTCTCATGAGATGTTATGTGCAATGGTCTTGGTGGTCAGCCATGACTCGTGCTACATGTGCAACGGTCTTGGTGGTTAGCCTGGACTCATGCTCCTATATGTGAAAAGATCCTTGAATCTTTCTAAATTCATGCTTTATATTTATTCCACATTAATATGTTTCCATTATTATATTATCCCACGATTTATATTTTATGATTCCATATGTTCAATTATTTTCCATGCCTTTTTATATCATTTTGGCTTTCCTTATAAACCATGTGCTAGGATTTATTCTTATGATTATTTCATTATAGAGAATTCTATATCATTCCATTGTTCATGTAATTCCTAGGTTATCCTATGCATATGACTGAGGAAAATGGATGTTAGGAGATCAATGTAGAGATTAAATGAATGTTGTTATTATGATGTTTATTTATGTACCTAATCTTCCCAAAATTAACAATTAATAACCCTTGGCTTGTAATATGATGTTAAAAGTTGCCTAAAATCATGAAATGATATGTGTAAAAAGATAGGTTATCTATAGTTGGCATCACAAGAGGGTCTAGTTATTTTTGGAGATTAGGAAAATAGAACCTTAGTATAAACTTTATGGATAAGACTAAGTATAAGAAAAAATTCCGGAATTTTGGTTAGTATAGTGTAAGTAAATTATCAAGAAAATAAATACTTACCTGGATACCACAATTAGACGTGGTTGTGGCATATATGTACCTAGGAGTAGTGTAACACCCCAAGCTTCCATCGTACACTTCTCTTTTAATAATAGAGAAGCGTGTGTTGTAAGCAACCTCAAGTTCTAACAGACCACAACAAATCAATCTAGCTGTTATGAATAGTAATACCCACTTTTTGAAATTATATAAATATTATATTTTAAAATGGACTTCATTTTTATATTCAGAATATCGAAATTATCTTATGTTTAATTTTTGGTAATTTTCTGAGAATGTCCAATTTTCTATGAGTAAAAAATACATAAAAAAATATTTTTTAACCAAAATAATGTATATTTATAAATGATACTATTGAGTAGTTTTAAAGTATAATTAGAATATATTTTTACCATTTTATCCAATGGTGGTCATTAGAATTAATTTCACTTTGAAATTGGACATAAACAATTGTCAATCTTTTGATATATATTATTTCATAAAACAAGCAATTTGTTGTGACAGTGGGAATTAATTATTCAATTAATTAATTCAACTTATATGTTTTGAATTTTGTAAAATAGACATCATTTTTTAATTATGAATATCAAATATAGCTTATGGTTAATTTTTTGGTATTTTTCTGAAAAACATCAATTTTTTATGAATAGTGAAACCACTAAGTGGTAGTTAAAAAACTAACTTATTGTTTAAATGAAACTTTACCACTTTTGTGAATTGAATTTTAAAAATCTGATATACATGGTTTTCAATAGTAAGTAAAATTTGGTTCAATGTGATGAAAAAAAAAATTGGTGAATAGTAACTTTTACGTTTTATCAATCGCGATTAAATGTAATTAGTGTAATTTAAGGTAAATATAATGTTATAGTAATTTGAACTTACCTTTACACGTGTCCTAACCTTATTGGATGAGTCATGGAAGACCAAGACAATCCATGGGTCAAATTGGGGACCCCATGGAGCCCCTTGGGTAATAAAATGACATTAATAACTTTTTATTTAAAGTAAAAATAAAATTGTCACAAACATGTGTTGTTTTACTAAAACAATTATTACATGGGGTTATATAAGTTAAATTTTAGACTATAAATATTAATTGGAAAGAAAAAGATATTTCCTACATCATGGTAATTTTTTTTATAATTTTTAGACATTAAATAAATAAATTTATTTATGACACCATGATGATGCAGCGATTACATTATTAATGAACGATTTAAATAAAATTAAAAGATAAGGTAAAATCTAAGACTTACACTTGTCTAAAGCCTATTGGATTGGTGTATTTATAACCCTTATCACCTTATCCCCGAAATATATCATTGTGGGACCTTTAAAATCTTAAATGCATTTCATAATAAAGTAACATTTCATGACTTTCCAAGAGTGCCCCTCCTTTCCTCTTATAAAAGGCCCCCACCTCTACCACCTTTTTTACATCTTCAAAGCCATTTGTCTTGGCCGACCTCTGCCAAATTACTCTCTCAACATCCCTCTATTACTCCTAGAAGTCTCACTTTGGGCAGATGTCTTCCTAATGAAGCATTTGGATCAAATAAAAAAGAGTTACCTGATTTTAAGGTAATGTCTTCTCTTATGTTTTTTGTATTATTTTGCTTTTTCAACCCCTTAATCTCTTTTTATTACATTATTTTGCAACAAAACCGGTATATTAAATATAATAGTATGTTTTTATGAGAGATATTTTATTTACACTTACACACACCTTCGTTTAATGGTTAAAGAACATACTATTTCTGTGGGTGGTGAATTACTGTCTCATGAAACGATGATTGTTCAATATTATTTTAACACCTCTCATGGTGGACATTAAGATGTAACTATATTTATATATGATATATATTATTTTTATGTTTTCTTTATTCTTCTGTATTTTTTTATGTCATACCTTTATGATTTCTACTATGGGTAAATGCGATAATTTCATTTCAGGAAGTGCGGACTACCGCCCCTCAAAGTGATTTGAATCGTTAATGCCATATGTAGGATGTATAAAGGATGGAGTAAATGATATTATATATGATATTATACTTGAATTATAATATACATTTATATCATTATGATTTCATTCCATTAAATATGAAATAGAAATGAAAGTAGCGTTCATGCGTGTGTACGGCTTACCGTCTTCATGAACGGTGCATTTCATTTCATACCTCTAAATGTTATCTAATATTATAATTTCATGTATATACTAGGTATATATGATATATATGATATCTACATCATGTATATAATTCTAGATATAATGGGTATTTTACCATATGAGCAACTTGTAATTATAAGAAGTTTCTTTTTGACTCAAGTACCAAAGATCGAAAAAATGACCGTTATTAACTTAAATAATTACATAATGTTAATAACATGGTAATAGATGATATAAGATGAATAATGAACTTTAAAACGGTTATTAAGAAAGTAGGAACTCACTAAAGTTTATTATTTAGGATATTAAATAATGATCGAGTCATGTCGGACACAAGGTAAGGGAACTTCTTAACCTAATTTCTGTTCTTTTGGTTAATCTCATACATTCCAATTATGTAATGATATTATTATTTCCAATCTTGTATTTGTACTTTATTTATGTGAACTTGTAGTGAATACACATAATTGATCTATTTTATTTAAAAAATGATCAATGAAAGGGACTTCGTCTCAATCTTCTTTCATTGAGGAATATTTTGTTTTATACACAACTTTCTTTTATATGGTGTATAAACCCCTTTGACTTTTAATTTTATTCAAAAGGAATATTTTTATATGAAGTGTTTTACTAAACGACAAAAGAAATTTTTTATCTTACATACGTGGTGACAACAACTTCTCCAACTTCGTGACCATTATTTGAGTTTCAGCTTCCTCTACAAGCCATAACTTTTTGTAAAACAAAAATAAATACCATGTTTTAATTTTCTTTTATTTTGGTATTGACGATGGTTTTGCTAATATTTTTATTATATCAATGTGTTGTATTGATATCTTGTGATTGAAATGTTAAAATTTTATGTTTCCTTTATGCATGTTTTATGTTATATGATTATTTTATGGTTTATGATATGTTTAATCCTTTTCATATAAGGAATGCATTGAACTTAATAAGTGATGGGTGGAGCCCGCTATAGCTCCTTGGTGCATATGTAGGTCTCATGTGACAATCTAGGGTCTTGGATTGAGGCCTTGACACAATCTGATTTGTAGTCTTGGCACAAGGCCTTGGATTCATGGTTATGATAGTCTTTCATTACGAATTCCATCATTATGAAAGTTGTTATTGATATTTCATGTGATTATTTAACTATTAGAATATCCATGTGAAAAAGTAAATGGCATTACTTATTTTTATTTTTTTCATATTATACTGAAGTTCAAGTTTAAAAGGCTTTTGTTTTTGTTATACATTACCTTAAATGTTTATGTTTATTTATGAAAGTTTTTTCTACATTGTTATACTTACAGAGCATCTAAGCTCACCCCTTTCTATGTTTTATTTTACCAGGATGTGATGTAATATTTTATGACTAACCAACAGGGATAGAGTAAATGGGATATGATTGTGGACTATGGAGACTATGTTATTGTGATTTTTCACTTTATGATGTAATGTAACATTTATAAATGTATCTAGTGTTTCTAAGGCTACTAAACTAATAGGTATTTTGATACATGATCTTTTGTGATCATGCCAATGTTACATAATAATGCACTGACTCTGGGTAACTAGGGTTTGGGTGTTACAAGTAACAACTCTGACAAGGTGTTCTGGACCTAACTTGGGAAAAACTATTACATGATAATGGGACATACTTTTCATCTAGTTTGACAATCATGTGAATATGCTTGGGTAAATTCATAATCACATTAGGAACTATTATTAAATGAATAAGAAAATACCTCAATAATATATGCTATGAAACCCATCATGGATAACCTAGATTGAAGCCTTGGTAATGATAAGTCAGGATATAATTTTCATTTAATAGTTTATCCTTTTATGTTTAAAGTTTAATTTTTGTCTTATTAGCTATGTATTCAAGCCCCATAACTATAATTTATTTTTCATAGCTAATGGATGGGAATAGAAGAACGTGTGACAACAATCATTGCGATAGGGAATATGAGGATTACCCTAACGAAATGCAAAATATTATCTGAACGGTTCTCCAAACATTATGACTGTACTTTCTCAACTAGATCACATTATGAATAATAACTTGAATCATGTGGAATTCCCTCCTCCAGGGTAATATAAAGTTTCAATTTAATTCTTCATATATAAAAGTACTCCCATGTTTAGTGGATCTTCTAATACCCTCATCTCGGAATAGTTTATTAACCCAATTTAAATGTTATTCTTTATCCTCCAGTGCTCATAAGATTTGGAACCCTTGTTTTAAGTGTATAGTTTTGATGGGGAAGCTGATTACTGGTGGACACTGATCAAAAATATGAAGTCGAAAAAGGAAATTTATTCCATGGATTGAGAATAATTCAAGAAAATGTTTTTCAATAAATATTTTCCCTAAATCCACAGACTCATGATTGAATGATATTTCCTTAAACCTTAGAATATGGAAGAGGATTCTATCATGGTGTATGAATAAAACATCACAAGGCTTGCAAGATACACTGTTTTCTTTATCATGGACACTGAGAAGAAGTTGGATATCTTCTTTAGTAGACTAAAGCCATGTCTACAAAAAGCATTGGTGATTCGTCACTTCGAAAGTTATGAAGAGATTTTCTAGTGTGCCCTCAAGGTTGAAATGGAGATTGGAGACTCTCAATTATCTCATGGGATTGATTAGAAAAAGAGAATAATGGATTCTAGAATGGGAGTTTCAAAAAATAAATCCCAAGATGGAAAGAAGATGGATCATCCCACGTGTCAAAATTCTGGGAAGAAGCATACTTGGAACTGTCTAAAGAAAACCGTGAATTTCTTCAAATATGGAAGAATTTGACATCTGGCTAAGAACTATTAAATATATATGAAGAATTCCACCAATTTTTAAGAATAAAGGATATTTTAGATAAACTCTCAGCCTGTGGTGCAGTGTTACAACTACAAGGAATATAGTAATTATGAGAAAAATTTCCTTAAGATAATGTTTATCGGAGGAAATCAGCAACAATCTCCAAGGTAACAAGGAAGGTCTTATTCTATCACTACTACAGAGGTGGTGTTAGACAACGATGTGAAGATAGGTATTCTAGATATTCATTTATGAATATAGAATGTACTATTTGATTCTAGTTCATTTAATTCTTTCATATCTTTCAATATTATTAGATCTATTCAAACACCACCTCAAAATATAGAGGTTGAGTTATCTATGATAATAGAAAATAGGGAATCTTATTGTGTCCATGGTTATAACACCTCCCTGATAAATTATTATAGATTGAACCTCCAATAAAAAAATTTCATAATTCCTCTGGTAGAGTTCGATGTTATTTTGAGCATGGATTGGCAATCTTCATACAAATCCAACATCCACTGTTGGAAAAGGGAGATAACTCTTCATATCCAAGAGAATACTCCAATCCTATATAAGTGTATAAGGTGGGATTAATATACTTTAGAATCATCATATTATGTGTGAATAATGTTTCCTTTTGAGATATGATATCTTCCTAGAATGATTGAGATAAATGGGATGATACTTCTCAAAGATATGCCCCTTGTGATGGATTACACTGATGTATTCCCTAAAGAATTATGTTTTCATCCTCCATGTTAAAGATGTTGATTTCTATAATAAATGTATTTTAGATCCCATCCCATATCAAATACACCTTGAATAATGGCCACCATATAGCTGGAAGAGCAGAGAATGTTGTTACAAGAGAATCTAGATAAGGGTTTTATACACCCGAGTGCTTCACCATGGGGTCCACTAGTCCTCTTCATCAAGAATAAGGATGGTAAAATGAGCCTCTACATCGATTATAGTGAACTTAATAATAATAGGATAAAGAAAATGTATCCCTTGCCCTGGATAGATTACTAGTTCAATCATCTTCATGGGGCCATTTATTTCGATAAGGTGGACCTATGGTTCGTATATCACCAATTAAAGGTGAGGAATGAATATATTCACAA
Source organism: Viscum album (assembly GCA_963277665.1). Taxonomy (NCBI): domain Eukaryota; kingdom Viridiplantae; phylum Streptophyta; class Magnoliopsida; order Santalales; family Viscaceae; genus Viscum; species Viscum album. Next base: position 482,363,471 of record OY728141.1, read on the forward strand.
AATAGAAATTCAAATGAGGTTTGAAAACTAGTAGTTCATACTGATGCCCTTAAGAATCACTTATAATCATGAAATGTTCATGGATTTAATGAATCTAGTCTTTAGATATCAACTTGAAAAAATTTTGGTAGTCTTTATCAATGTTATTATGATACACTCCAAGAGTAAGGAGGAAAATGAGAGGTATATGAATACTGTGTAAATGAATTTGAGAAGGGAGAAAATATATGCAAAGTAAATTAAATTTGAGTTCTGGATAGAGGAAATTTCTTTTTTGTGGTATGTTATCACTAGAAATGGAATATATGTGGGGCCTTCCATGATAATGGCAATCAAAGAGTGGCCCAGTACAACATATATAATGGGGATCTGTTGTTGTTGGGTCTAGATGGGTATTATTGGAATTCAAAAGTAAAATACCACAATTTTGAAACCTAATTACCATTTTGACACATAAGGGGGTGAATTTCATCTGGACTCAATAATGTGAGGAAAGCTTTAAGGAGCATAAAAAAGAATCATATTACTACGCCCGTACTCACACTCCTGGTAAGAGGGGAAATTTTTGTGGTGTACAGTGATGCTTTAAAGAATTGAATAGGCTATGTGTTCATGGATAATGATATTGTGATAGTCTATTCCTTAAGGTATAAAAAAATACCTGAGAAAAACTATCCTACACATGATCTGGAGTTAGTGGCTATGATCTTTGCGTTGAAAATCTAGCGGAATTATCCCTATGGGGAGAAGTCTAAGATATATAACAATAAAAATATTCTAAACTATATATTCACACAAAATAGATTAATATGTGCTACTGAATATGGTTAGTGTTCATCAAGTATTTTGACTTCTTAATCTACTTCCATCCTGATAAGGGAAATAAGGTGTCAAATGCTCTAAGTAGAAAGGATCATGCATCTTTATCAATGATGAGAATTGAAAATGATCCAATGGCCTTAGATTTTTAAAGGATAGAAATTGGAATAATTAAGGTAATACCATCATCAATCCTCACTCAAATTATTTCTTAAACATCCCTGATGGAAAAAATAAAGGATGCTCAAAGAAATTATGTGCAAATTCTGAAAAAAGGGTCGGAGCTATTAGAAATGGGAAATCCTTTGAGTTCCATATTTGAAAAGATGGAGTCATAAGATTTGGAAGATGATTATGTGTACCATATAATTCATATATAGAGAATGAGCATCTGAATAACACACATAGATCAACCTTATCTATTTAACTAGGGAGAACAAATATGTATCGAGATCTCCAAGAGAATTATTGGTGGGACAATATTAACAACGATATTGATGAGTATACATCAATGTTCTTTGTATGTCATTAAGTGAAGTCTGAAAGGAAAAACTATAAGAGGATTATGCAACCACTACCCATACCAACATGGATGTAGAAGAACATCACTATAGAATTTTTCAATAGACATACATGGACATTTAGAGGAAACAATGCTATATGGGTCATTATGGATCATCTTACAAAAATAGATCTCTTTATAAAAACTAGAGAGGACATTTCATTGGATCATCATTAACAGATATATATCTATCAAAGAGGTATTAAGGATTCATGGAGTATCACTATCTGTTGTATCTAATAGAGAATTGACATTCACCTCAATGTTCTGGAAAAGACTCTTAGATTCTCTAAGAATTGAGTAGAACATGAGTAAGGCCTATCATCCTAAAAATGATGGCCAATCTAAGAAATTGATTTAGAAACTGGAATACATGTTTGGATCATTTTCTATGGACTTTAATGTAGGATGGGACCAATATATTTCACTATTTTAATTCTCCTACAACAAAATATTCCACTCCATCATCCAAATGGCTTCATATGAATCCCATTATATGAAATGGTACTGAACATTAGCATGCTAGAATAAAGTCAGTGATCATAAGTTCTAGGACCTAAAATAGTTGATGAAATAGTGTGGAATGTGAAAATCATTCTGTAGCATATCAAGGCATCCTAATGTTGACAAACTATTTATGCAGACAATCATCGATTAGACCTTGAGTTAAAAGTTGGAGACATGGTATTCCTATACATATCTTCCTAGAAAAAAGTTATGATACTTGGGTAGAAAGGAAAGCTAATCCCAAGTTACATCAACCCCCTCAAGATTCATGATCATCTCAGAGCTAGGTCATAACGACTAGAACATTGCCATTCCATGTCTAAAGTAAAAAATGTCTTCCATGTATCCCTCTTAAGGAACTACATAGCATATCCTTCGCATGTACTATCTTCTGAGGTGGTACAATTGGAGAATGATATTTCTTATGATGAGAATCCAATGAGGATCATAGATCATAGAGATAAATTTCTATGTAACACGACTAATCACCTGGTAAAAGTACCATACCAGAATCATACGTATGAAGAGGAGACATGGGAACTAGAGGAACCAATGATGGAAGAGTACACACACCTGTTTTCATCTTAGAATGTAAAACTATATTTTGAGGGAGAAATTTTAAAATGGGGAAAGAATGTAACGACCCAAAGTTTAATCAATGGAAATTACGTTATTATTGTTATATCACATATTATAATCACATAAAATTATAGCACAATTCTGCATCATGCTTGAATGAACTACTAAAAACTATGTGACCTTTAAATTAATATTTTCTTCTTCTATGATTTGAATTTCCAAAATTAGACAGACACTATTGTGATTAGTAAGATGTATGGAGTCTGATCGGGAAAACCAAATTTTTAGTGAATAGTTGAAAACCCTTTTGAAATTCAATTTTACCCTTATGAATAGTAATACAACCTTTTTGAATAGTAAATTAGCCAAGTTAATAGTAACCTTACCCATGAAAGTAAAAAATAAAATTTATACATCTTATAAGTGACAATATGATAGTACTGGTATTTTTGGTAAGTCATAAATATATAATTAAAATATTGTGATTAATTTACTAATTTAAATGAAAATTTATATTTATAAAATTTACTCTTAAAATAAAATATTTATGTCTAAGGATTATAAGTTAATTTTGAGGGACCATAGATAATTTTTCAAAGGGTTATAAAATCAGTTATAATATTAAATTTTGTATTTTTCAGGTAAAATTTGATTTTAGTTAAAAATTAAATTTATGGAAATTTTTAAATAAATTTAAAAATTGGATTCCATTTTTGGATTTTAATATTTTAAAAACAGTTAGGTTAAATTTTTTTAATTTTATGAGATTCTTTAATTTTTTATGAATAGTAAAATATGATAATTTATGATAAATGCTAAAACCTTATTTTTTTTATTCATAATTGACACATTGATGATGTAAGTGGATTTTGGTTAGAACTCACATGAACTAGTTACTATTTTCAGTCTCAATAAATTGAACTATTGGTTTTCTTGAGAAAAAATAATGAACTAATGAATTAAATATTGAGAAAACTCCCCTCTCTTCCACTATAAAACCCACCACTCTCCACCTATCCTCCTCACACCTCTCAATACATGTGACTTACCCAAATTATTCTCAACACACTTCCCAAGCTCATCCCCCATGTTCAAGATGTCTTGGTCTCATAAAAATACAAAAAACTCTTCTCTAATGAGGCTCTAAATGAAGATAAATTCAAGAGGAAAATTCCTCTTTTAGTTTCTTTTATTTTCTTTTCAAGTATCATTCTTATCTCTACCCCCTCGTAAAATTGGTATGATAATAACATTACATTACATATAATGTAATATTATTATTCTAATGTAATAATTTATCATCTTACCTTATTTACCCTATTTTTATACTAAAAATGAATAACACCGTCACAGATGTGTTAATTTATCACATTCAAGGATGACGGGTTTTCTATTTCATTTACCATATTAATGGTTGTTCCCAAAACCATTTTTATGCTTAAAATATTTAATAATATATGTATTTCATCTTATCTAATGTTTTTTATCATCTTAGACACATGATGTAAAATAATAAATCAGAACAAGCTTGTTGTGAGAAAAACCACTCAAAATCATCCAAGAAATTATCATTAAACATTTATCTAATGATGCATCCTCATATCGTTTAATAAAATGAATTATATAACAATTTTTTATTCTTTTATGTTCCTTAATATAATATAATTACACTTTTCTTAAACCATTCCCATTTTACACGAACTTCCTTGCTCTTGTATAAGAAAAATGATTATGAAAATTAACAAAATGAGCACTCCTAAACGATAAAATTGAACTCTATAAATCATAAAACAAATCCATGAATGATCTTAATAAAATTATGCTAGATATATTAAAAGTATTATAGGTTCTATAATTATTAATTAATGAATGTAATTTGATTATCCAGGACATTCAGAACAATTTAAGAACACCTTCTAACATAAAGTAATGGATTCTACCTGAACCTCCATTGTTCCATAGAGTTATTTTTCTATCTTCTTACCCAAATGAAATTCACTTTTATTCTTATTTAAATCATATAAATTCTGGTTATATGTTCCAAATTCATGTAACAAGATCCTACCCTCTTTCGTTTTTTTATATACATGTTTTTAAATGGTTCCCTGCACAATTTTTCCCGATAAGTAAGCCATATTTAAGGGAACATCCCAAATTCTTATCCATTTTCAAAAGTACTCTATAATATATTCTTAAGACACCATTATTTTTGAAAAAAATAACTCATTTTATTATGAAAACAATATTTTTTTACTTCTATATATATATAATTTTATTCCATTATGTATTATAAAAGCTCTCAAATATTTTCCTAGAACCGCACTAAAATGTTTTAATTCTAAAGTTTCTTAAATACTAATTTTACATGTTGTCACATAAAATGACCTCACTAATCATGATATAAGCCTTTTTTATCTTATTATTTTACATGATTAATTTAAATCCTTTCTTTCATGGACACCATTGGGATATTCCCTTATGTTATTCTTTTTGGAAATAGTAGGAAACCCAATTCATACCATCGGTAACCCTTATGTTTATCCATGATTAGATATTTATTATTGTTAATGGGTTTAACATTTTCATGAACATTTTATGATGGTTACACCAAGTTATCACTCCAATAGATTGGGTAAGTTTAGTCTCCTGAGATTTTATGTGCAATGATCTTGGCGATTATCCTTAACTCGTGTTCCACGTGAAATAGTCTTGGAGGATGGCCTTTACTCATGCTCCTCTATATTCAATATTCCATGAATCATGGTAATGTCTTTTTTTATGTTGCTTCCATATTAATATGATTCAATGATTATATAATTCCATTCTTTATCTGTTATAATTTTATACGTTCAATCTTGTTCCATTCAATTTTATATCGTTATGTCATGCCTTCAAACCCATGTTCAAGGATTTGTACTTATGATTATTCCCTTATATGGATTTTTATCTCATCCCATTGTTCATTTTATCCCTATGTTAACATAATCATAAATTTTACAAAAAATGATGTAATGGTATCAATGTGTAGATTTAAAAAAAATTGTTTTTAGGATGTTTAATTATGTACTTAATCTTACAAGACAATAGATTTATGAACCATATCTTGTAATATGATGGTTAAATATGCCTAAAATCATGAAATGGTATGTGTAAAAGGCTAAGGTCACTATACCAATCACTTATATACAGGGGGGCCTCCCTGTTTCCCACATAGATGGTTCAAAATATTCTATTCTGAGTTGTTGTTGCCTTAAAAAATCACATTAAAAAATCATCCCTTATGTCTAAATTGTTTTATGAGATTTGTTAGTAGAAATATATTTTTATGAAAATTATGACTCTACTTATAATAAGGTTATAAAAATCCATTTTTGGGATTCTATGTGCATAAAAATGTATGATGAGGAATAGTATATTCATTATCTTGATATTATTTGGGTATTTTAAAGTTCAATCAATTTTCTCAAATTGGATGAAAAAGAAAAACATTCATTCATGATATATGGAAGAGGGTATGACATTTCATGTTGAAAAATAAAACTTTAGTAGGGATTCAATTAGATGAAGTTTCATATTTCCCTTCTCAAAAATTACTAGATAATCTTGGTTATTATTGTAAGAAAAATGTGCATGGTTATTTATTTTATCTTTACAAAATTGTTTGTATTGTTTGATGTATATCACTAGATAATATGGTCATTTCTGTTTGGATAAAAGTTTTTTAATTCTAAGGATAGAATATCACACAACTTCGAACGCCTCATATGTCATTATTTTTGGATTTCATAGTTAATAGGAGAAAAAATGATCTTATTGGATTTATTTTTATTTCCATTGATAATGTCAAGATCAAATTAGTTAAGTCTAAAATTATTATGTTTTCAACTGTAGTAACTATTCTAATGGTTGAGTGCATGGTGTTTTTCCACATTCAAAACAAATCAAAGCCTAAGTATATGAATATTATTTTTATTTGTGATGATACCATGGGGAGTATGATATTTTCATTTGATAATGAGTAATAAAATTATTGAGGAACATTTTAGTATTGCCTTGGAGGAAGAACCATCAAAGAAACATGAAAGTGATGAAAAAAAGGGGAGGAAGGATGAATATACCTCACCAAAGAAATTAAAAAAGTAAAATAAAGTCAATGATAAGATAAGGGGTGAGTGGATAAGAAATAATAATGATTGAAAATAAGGGGATCCATTTATCAGCATTGACCCTATAGATAACTATGAACTAATGTTTCCTGTAATTGATACTTTTCATGAAAAATCAAAGATTAAGAGGCAAAATAAGCTATATCAAGGTGTAATAACTGTATAATAGTTTATTAAAGTCATTCAAAAAGGCTCCTAAAATGTTATTTTACCTCTGTATATTCCGTCTAAAAAAGCATGGATGATGAGTTAATGTTTTAAAAAACCACATTTGTTCCTTCTAATATTCCTTCGGTGACTGATAAAGGGAATAAAATAGTTCATAAAGGATTGGTAAATTAATTTTAATAAAATCCATATGAACCATTTGGTAAGGGTTCAAATCCATCTAGATGGTCCCTTTGAACATTTCTCATAACCAAGGTACTCATAAGAGTCTTGGAGGAATTATGGAGGGAATCAACTAATAAAAGATGGAAGTATGGATATTTCACATCCTGTGAAGTTACAAGACATGAATGTGGGTTTAACAATGTGTAATAAAATGGGAACAAATATGTAAATAGGAGACTTGTTTTCTATAAGAAACTAAACCCTGATGATTACACATAATGGAAGAGGATTACATATCATGTAAATCCAAGATGTTTTATGTTTTAAATGTTTTTATCTACTAAGGTTTTTCAAACCCTCTAGATTCAGCACCTCCCTCTCAATTCAAGGAAATTTGGAAATCCGGTCTTTGACATTTTGAGGATTCCTTTGTCAGTGTTCAATCTTTTAATTCCCTTATTTGATCTATATTAATCAGTCTACAATCCATGTTATATTCTACCTCAATTATTGTGGTTTCTTAGATATTATTCCTCCTTTTCCTCCTTTCCATTTTATGGAACATGATATCCATGTTTGAAAATGAGTTTTTTTTGTTTTTTTTGGCCTGGTTATGGCACGATGTCCCAAGGTGGATGTTGTTCTTGTAAGATAAGTGATCAAGATCTGATACATTAGTTCTTTATCTTGAAAATAATGTTGAATTCCTTTTTATGTAGGGGATTAATTTATTTTATTTTATTTATTTGTGATCATAAATTGATCATGATTTACCCCCCAAAATGCCAATTAAATGAACCTAATAATTTTTAAAAATGAATTAATGAATTGGTGTTGATCACATGGAGATATTGTTATTTTGTATAGTGATAAAAATTTGATTCTTTATTATAGATAATTCGGTGTCAATTTTGTTATTTTTATTCTAGATTATCATTTTTAGTTGGTTATGAACATAAAACTAGAATTAATTTTTAATTAATTGGATAAATTTTTTATGTGTCATGTTTAATGAATCCAGTGGGATGTAATTTTATTGATGAAATCATTTTTAAATTAAATGATCTTCCATGTTTTCATGGAATTGAATAAAGGTAAAAATCTACTTAATTCATGATGGTAAAAGAATTAAATGCATGTTAAATTAATTGTTTGACTAATTTGTGACACCTTGTGATAGATTTCTTCTTAAGTTTCTCATTTATTGAACCTATAAATAATTAATTAGCTAATTAAAGATGGAATAATAATCAGTTTTCTGATAAAATATAATTCTATTTGGGGCCTGAGTTTTCTAGTATCTTGTAAAGGTTGATTTCCTTATTCTTTAGGGTCGTGATGGATCATTGTGTGTGAAGGATGAATACCTTTATTTAGGGATAAGTGTATGGTTTCTATGTTTGTTTCTTACTTATTGTGATGTGATGTGATCATGGGATGGATGATCATGGAGGGTTGTTGTGGTATATGGGGTGGGGATTCCCGAATGTGTTGTTATCCTAGGATAACTGAGGTTTGAAAGATATTGTGGTATATGGGATGGGGAGGCCCGAATGAGGTGTGAGTTTGGGATAGTAGAGCCCGGATTTCTATTGTGGTATATGGGGTGGGTAAGCCCAGTTGTTATAGTAGTATTTGACACTTGTTATGGAGGGATGCATTGGGATATGCATGTGGGGGTCTGGGAGGACATTAGGGATGATGGAATGGGTTGAATTTGGGGTTACCTGTTGAAATGAAAGTTGGATGCTTTTTTGAATATGTTTTTTGGTGTAATAGAAGGTTGTTTGTTTGTATTCTTTCATTTATCCATTATTTGAGGCAGATGAATGTTATTGGTTATATGCCTTTCTTGGTAGCTTAAGATGTTTTCCAAGAGTACCTTGTAATACGAAAATTAATTTTGTTAATAAATCAATAAATGTTTAAACCATGGGGTCAAAACATGCTGGGATGCAATGCTGAGTTTATAATTCTAAAAAGTCACGGACTCAGTTTGCTTATACATGGAGGGAATAGAACATTGTTGTAATGGTAATTAAATTTAATGTGGAATATGTTAAAGACTATTTAATGGTTAAATCATTATTTAACATAAATTGAAACTGATGAAATGGGATAAAATAATTTCATATATCTCTTTAAATGGTTGTTTGTTTGTATAATATCTAGTCTTTGCAGTGTCAGTTGGGAGTCTGAGAGACGTTAGCTGTAGTTGATTCTGAGACTTGGTTATGCACATAGTGTGGTTATAAGATATATTATATCATGTATTTTTTTTGTTTTTATACTCTACTCCACCCTATAGGCTATAGAAACTAACACCCCAAGGATCTTGATCCCTAGGTGATGTTTTCCCTAACATACTAGTGGGAGGATGGATGGATGACTACTCCATTTAGTCCTGCTCTCTTCTCTTGGTAGTTTCTTGTACTAGTGTACATGGAGGATAGTTTTCCACATATATGCATATAGAGGGATGTAATGGATTGTGATTATTTTACACACATGTATTCTAGATATTGTTTCTTATGGACCACTATAGGTTTAACAAGTATGGGTTGTGATGGCATAATATTCATTACTTTGTGAAAGATATTTGATGGCTTGAGATATAATACCTGATGAATGATACACATTGTACGGGCTATGGTGGCTCCCATAAAATAATTTTTTGTATTTTGGTTACATGGAAATATTGGTTTGTTTCATGAGGTTCATGTTGTGGTGCTTCTCCAAGGTTACTATGGGCAAGCGTTTTTTGAGAGAGATGCTTAGGTTGTGCAGTTTTGGGGTAGAGCGGCAATCCAATGGGGAAGTGTTAGCTGTGTGTCCTTGATATTGTTTATTATATTATCTTCTTTTTTATGTAATACATGGTTAGAGTATTCATGGTGAGTTTAAGAACATATTATACATATTTATGTGACGAGTTACTCTCACTTTTTGTTCATTGTGTTTTAGCATGATTTTCTAACATTTTTCCTAATAGGATTTGGGGAGGATCCAAACAATTATCTTATAATACTCACCTGATGTATATATAAACTATTTCTAGATCATTTTTAGAAGGTTGGAGATCATTATATTTATTACTAGATTGGATTTTAATAGGATTTTTTTGGGATTTGTGGTCACTAGAATCCTTACTTTTATTTTGGTACATGTAGTTTTATCTTTAGTTTTAGTATTTATTGAATGTCCATACATATGTGCACTTTGAAAGTAAATTTATATTGGATTATTGAATGGATTTGGTTGGTGTATGTCGTATCTCTCTCTTTGATGTGTGTTCTCTTAGAGGGTAATTCATCCCATCATCATATTTATTGTACTGTTGGTGCTAGTCCTCAACCTGAGGCCTTCTAGAGTGGGGACTCAGGTGTCACTATTTCTCTTCTCTCATTTCCGGCCTTGGTAGGGCACACCTTGTGGGGAGTAGGTCATGAAAGAGTGGTATCAAATATATGGTTGATGGATAGGATAGATTATGGAGTTATACATAGGTGAGGTTTCCTGGGATGGTTGGGAAGCGGTGTTAGCTAAGATTAGAAATTGTTGTAAATATGGGACACCAGCTTAGACATGGGTTTTTAGGGACCCATATGAGTTTATTCATGGGACTTTACACTTATAGTGGATATAAAAAGAGGTGATACTAGTTGTAAGGTAAATACCTAGGAAATATCAAGCATCATTATTTTTTAAACTTATGTTTTAAAGGGTAGATGTTGGGATAAGTTAACCTAAACTGAATAAAATAAAACTATTAATTAATGTTAAAGTCTTCCACATTTCATGTTTAGAGTAATAAATATTTTTTATTTTATAGAAATAGATCCATGTCAATGTCCTCGTCAGGTTTGTGTAGAATATGTTCAGAATTTTTCACCATCAGATCGTCATATTGTAGGGGATGAGAACAATGACACTTGAATTAGTAAAGCTTAATAATTTTAGTGCCAAAGTTTGTAGAGGTACAAGGGATCCATTTCAGATGCATCCATGAAAGACTGGTTGGAGGAGGTTGAGATAGCCATCAGTTTTATCTTTGGTTGGAAAGAGAATTTGGAAACATGGGTTGTGATGATGATTCATGGGGAAATAATGTGGTGGTGGAACTTGTTCCTTTTATAAAATGAGGTGATGGAAGTCTCGTTGGAAGAGTTCTGAGTCCATTTCAATGTTGTGTTTCTTTCTTTGACTGCATAGGCATCCAACCACCAAGATATTCATAACCTTGGAAGTAGATCTCTAGTGTAAGATAGTTCGATATCTATTTCAAGAACATTCTACGTTATTATTTTGACCCATTTCTAGATGAGGATGTAAGGGTGAGGCATTTCGAGGAGTCTTTTTGTCTATATATCTAGCACCGGGTGACCCCATTTATGCTGAAGATATATATTAATGTTTTGGTGAGAACATAGGTCATTGAGAGAATTTTGTCTATAAATAGATCATCACGAGTGGGGAGTCATTAGGATTCCTCGTGAACTAGATATGTGGTCTGGGGTTCCCATTTGTCAGGACAGAAGAGATTTTGATTATATTGAAGTAGGTCCTAACCCTTAATGTCTTATTTCTCCAAGGACAATAGCTCTTAGGCATATGTTAAGGTATCATATTCATTTTTTTCTAATAGAGGATATGGTGAAAATATAATAGAGTGACTGCCCTTTTTCTGCAGTCAATATGAACAAGTTTTTCCGATTTAGGCTCCAATGTTGAGGGAGTTTCATTTGAGGTATCAATAGTAGGTTTCTCTTGTTTGTGATTAGAATAGTGTAGATGGGGTGGGTAGAGGATAGACTGGAGAAACTCCCCATCCTCAGAGACTTTATCATGACAATATAGGTGGTTCTCAAAATTCTCATGAAGGCTAGGGAGTAGGTATTAGTCAACTTCATGTTTTATCATTGCATGAATTGGGTGAACCAAATGTCATTTGAGGTATCCTTTTCATATTTTATACTTGGGTGCTTGAATTTTTTTATCAGAGAGTGACATGATCCTTTATATCACATACCCTTGTATATTGTTTGGGACTTTAGGTAGAAATACATACAGTTCCCTTAGCATTGACTATGCTTGTTGGAGGTTGAGCAGATATGTCTGATGTATGTAGAGACTCTGAGCTAGTGCGGCCGCATCACCTCTCTTGGGGAGATTTCTTATGTTTTTAGATTCAATTATATGAAATCATCCTTGGCATTTATTAGTTACATTTTGTGCGTTCTATCGTTATAATGACCCATAATGTAAATACAATGATGTAAATTAAAAATTGAAGAATATTCCTTAAAAAATATAAAAAATCTATAACTTGATTGTATAGGTATGGTGCCTTTAGAAACTGGGAAACATAAATAGCTAGTTCATAAGACATCTTCATTGTCTCCCACATATTTCTTCATAACTAGACCCCTTTTGACATATCTAATTGATTACCCTTCTTCATTGCCTGCGGAAAATCACAAGAAAGGGTGAGATCAAATGATTAGTAATAGTAAATAAGGGATATCTCAATCATACCATAATAATAAGACATAAGAAAATAACATTTGAAAATATTATCCTTTATATGAAATATCATGATATTATGTTGTGGGATAAATCATAAAATTTAATAACAATCAATAAACATAATCCCAAAAGTCATAACATAAAATGTGGATTTTTTTGCCTAAACATAAGCATAGAAAATCATTTCATGTTAGTCAACCATCATTTCCAAGACCATCATATCAGACAATGTCCATTACCGAACTGACTTCACTCCTCATTCCAGCCATGGACTATAGAACTGAGATATTTTTCCATTCCATCCATATATATTTAATGAGATATAAATATTTATCCAAATCATTTGAGGGAGACATAGGTCCCACCCATATCATAATGAAATCATTCATACGTGTGCCTCAAAAACATAAATCATTCATCAGAGCATAACCCAAGGAATAAAATGGGTTTCTTAAAAATCATTCCATAATAACATATTCTATGTAAGTCAAAAGGATTTCATAAATAAAATTCCAATAATAAAAATATTAAAATCATAATAATAATAATAGGGATTGTATACACACAACATAACCCTATTAAATAATTTCATCTTAGATGTAAAATAATTTTGATTGAACACTTGAAACTAATTCTTAAGGAAAAGCACCTTTCCTCTTCAAAAACTGTTTATTTTCTCAAAATTCCACAAAATTGTAAAAAAATGAATTTCATTGAAAATAACCTCGAAATATTATAAAGTAATATTCATTAAAATAAGGTTTTATAAAATTTTCAAAACCCATCACGTCATTTATGTTAAAAGAGAGCATTACTCTTTTACTTTTTTCAGATAGTCAAAAATTACCTCGTATCGAAAAATGACAAAAAATTTATTTCATAAACTTTAATAGAAATTAAAAAATTGGGTAAATTTTAATTTAAAAAATTTTACAAGGATATAAATATTATTTCGTAATACATAATTAGGAATAATGGAGATTGATGATAAATATACTCCGTAAAAACTTATGTATAAATAATCTTGAATAATAATGAGATAGTGAAATTATCTCATACCTTAGGTCTGATATCCATTGTGTGTATCAAAACCACTTGTAAATTGAATTAAATAATTTAATTGTATTATTTTAGAATCATATTCATTTTTATGGTTTTTTATATGATTATATTGTCATTTGTTTTTTATTAACATTATTACTCATCCATCAGGTGTTAACTTTTTTCTTTTCTTACTCATGTTTTTTCAGGAAATTTATTATTTATTTTCTTTAGTTATAGTTATATCATTTAAAAAATGATTTAGAATAATATATATATCATAATTATTCATTTAATTAATTTAATTTATTTATATAATCATGCTTTAATTAATATCAGGTAAAATGAATCACACGGCATCGTGAAGACAATATGTTGTACGTACACACAACTGACAATATCATTCCCATAATTATTGAATGGTATTGAAGTGGATAGTGTGTAATATTTAAGAATACATATCATTCCATAATAATAATGTATAGTAATTATTTCCATCATTATACACATCCTAGTAAAGAGGTGGTGAAAAAATGATTACACCGCGACATGGAGACGGTATGCCGAACATACGCATGCATGGTAATTTCATTTTTTTAGGAGGAAAATATTATAAAATATGGTTGTTTCATAATCATAATAACATCTCTATATATAAGTGATACTTTATTTATTAATTTATAACAATAAAACTCATGAATATACAGTAGAACAATAAATAAGTGTGAAAGAATCGGTAGAGGAGATTACCTCTTCTTCGACATTCCCCCACTAAATATTTTCTTAAGGGCACAAGAGTTAGTCTTTTGAGAAAATAAGAACCTATAGAATGTTACTAGAAAATATTATAATGTAAATGGCTAATGTATTTCTTATATTTATGGAAAAAATTGAAGTGGATAAGTGAGGGAGTAGGTGCTCTTTTATATTTTAGGTGATGAGCACTTTTGGGATCTCTAAAAATATTAATTTATAAAAAACTCAAACCCCATATAAATCCTCCAAAATCATAAAAGCTATAAAATTAGATTATATAGAGTTTTTATATCATAAAAAATTAAATTTTATAAATTTTGTTCTATAAATTTAATCATTATCATTATAATTAAAACTTAGTTATTCAATTTAAATTTTAACAAGGGTAACAAATATTTCAATATTAAAATGATGCAATATTTACTTATTAGATTTTAATTTGTCCATAATTAAATATATTAGATCATCTTAGACCATATAATAATTATTATATATTTATAAAAAAATTGTTTTATGACTTTTAAATATTTTAATAAAACATTATTTGGATAAACGAACAATACTGTCAATTTTAACACTATTTAATTCATTGATTTTTAAAAATATTAATATAACTAAATAACTTCAAAAAAGCTATATTATTTTATTAATAATAGGTCACGTTAAAATATAAAATTAATTTTTCATATTAAATATCCAAAATAATGTTTATTTTAATTTATTTATTAATATTTATTTGTTATTTCCCTTAATAAAATAACTACTACAATGATTTTTCCTAAATATTTAATATGCTTATTTGTTAAATAAGAATTACACATAAAATAATATTACAAAGAAAAATCCTCTAGATTTCACAACAATATTTATAATCCAATATATATTCTATAAAATTATATATTAAAAATATTTTATTAATTAATTCCTGAATGTGATAACCTTATCATCACTCTAAATAAAGTATCATAAGTTTCATAATCTCTTCTCTAAGGATCAAAATGGTCAATAACTCGACTATTGGATGTTTAAGGTTGGGATATACTCGACCTATAATATTTGGTAAAGTTTTTCATCCATTTAATGGTTATTATAATTTTAATAATTATAATTTTATTAATTTATCATCAATTAAATAATTTCTGCATCATTAAGGTATAAGTCTTTAAGGTAATTATTTATTTTCAAAAAATTAAAAATAAATTATCCTGATAAATAAATAAAAAATTATCGTAAAAATTATTATTTATAATAGAATTTATCTTTTGTATAAACTTATTTTTAATATTAGATAATGATTAAAATTTTAGTAATAATTATTTTGTTTTTAATTATATAAAATAAATTAAATGTCCTAATCTCTTACAAGTGCCTCCCAAAGGGCACCATTTTAAAAAAAAGTTTTATTTTGTTTGAAAAATAAACTTTTCCAATGATATTAAAACATGTGTTAGGATAATTTAATAATATTATTATTTTCCCTATATTACTATATTTACTCTTTCACAATATTATTAAAAATTATCAAAGTTACTATTCATAATACACAAAACATAAAGTTGTTTATATAATTTATACTAACTAATGACAAATAGGGACTCCATTTTTTAAAACTAAAAGAATATAAGTTGTATAAATTAATTTAAAATTAATCCCATTGTCGAAATTGGATAATGAGTTTTAAAAGTCAAAACATTATAAAAGATTTAAATGTTTTTACATCATAATTCCATGTAAAATTTATTCTAATAAAACAATTACATTGAATGATAAAATTTTATTATATTAATAATTTAAAACTATTAAATATTATAATTTAAACATATAATTTATTTTGATAAAAAATTTGTTTTCAATTAAAATTTAATTTATTTTTAATATTCATTAAAAAATGGATGTTTTCATAAAAATACCAAAAATTCATCAAAAGTAAATTTATATATCCCAATTAAAAATAATATTTTTAATTTCTCATATATAAATTATTAATGTATCAAAATGTCACTTTAAAATGGGTTCACCATTAAATGGCGGTAAAATTGCTCTTTTGAGAAATATAGGTTTTCATACATCTAATAGGTTTTATTCATACCATATGAAAAAAATATCTATTGAATGAATATAAAAATTATTTTATTAAGTTGATAACATATATATTTCATTAAACTCACTTAATAATATTAATTCAATCAATTTATTAATACCAAAATAAAATATAAAATTTATTTATATTTTTTTCATCAATAATTCATAGAAAATAAATTCACCATAAATTGTCATAATATAGTAATATTTATTCTCGCTAACCAAATGGATAGGATAAAATGGTCATTTTATTTTAAGGGAGTTTTTTGGTTTTATTGAACTCATTATTTCGAGCAATAAAAGTTATTAAAGAATTAAAATTATTTATAAAAAATATTTCATAAAAACATTCAGGTGTCACATTCTACCCCCATTAAACTAAATTTATCCCTCGATATTCATCATTTGGAAACAATTAGATGAGGATAATTCTACCACATCACATAATCATGTTCCCATATAGCTTTATAAAATTGGTGGTTCCACTATAAAACTTTAACCAAGAAAGTAATCTTGTTTTGTAAAACATTTTCATTATGATCCAGAATCTCCCTTAGTTATTCTGTATAAGAAAGATCTTCTCTAGCGGTACAACATTCAAGTTTTGTACATGTGACGGATTAGGTATGTACCTTCTCAGTAGAGATACATGGAACGTGTCAGGAAATATAGATAGATTGATTAGAAGCATCAATCAGTAAGTTATATTCCCAATACGATCCATAATTTCAAAAGAACTCATAGACCGAGGGATTAGCTTTTCCTTCTTTAGAAATCTTCTTCCTCTCATCCATAGGGATATTTGTAGAAACATATTGTCACCCACATCACACTCGGCATTTTCTTTGATTGTCAGCATCATTTTATTTCCAACCATAAGATTCTCTTATGTGTTGTTGAATATATATGACTTTCTCTTTGATTTAATCTAAAAGATCAGGTCCTAATATCTTTCTCTCCCCAATTTCATCCCAGAAATTTGGAGTTCTGCACTTTTTTCCATAAAGGGCTTCATAAGGATCCATCTGAATACTTGAGTGAAAGATATTGTTGTCAGAAAATTCCACCAAAAGAATGTGTTGATCACAAGCACATTTTAAATACATAGAGAAATATCTAAACATGTCTTCTGGAGTTTTTATTTTCCCCTAAGACTGACCATCAATCTGAGTATGATTAGTAGTGCTTACGCTTAACTTCATATCAAGAGCCAGCTAAAGGCATCGCTTGAACATTGAGTAAAAACTCAGATCTTGAACAGATATAATAGAATGGTGTACTCCATGTAATCTTACCACTTCCTTTACATATATCTGAGAATTATAATCAACAGATAAATCCTTTCTAATAACAATAATGTGTGATGACTTCTCATGGGAATAAACTATAACTCATATGAATTATGGACTTTATATGATCTGGGAAGTCTGAAGACATATATTATAGTGATGTTTTTCCATTTTCATTATTGTATGGGTAATGGTAGTAACATCCCCTTAGACTATCTCTCTTAGACTTAACTTTCTTCCAAACCAATCACTGAGAGATATATTCGGCAACATCTCTCTTCATTCCATACCACAAGAAATACTCTTTTAGGTCCTTATACATCATTTTTCTTCAAGGTTGAATAGAGAATTATGAACTTCGAGCCTTGTCCAATAGAACATTTTATAATTATGTTATGGGAGGAATAGAAACCCATTTCCTAAAACTTATTATTTCATCAAAATCAAGTTTGAATTCAAGAACATTTATCTCTATATTTTGTAGAAATACATCTTCTATATGTTCCTCCTTAATCTTCAATTGTGTAGATGGTTGAAAATTTATTTATTAAAGAAAATATTTCACCCCATTATTTAAAATTTCAAGATCCATCCTATGAAAATCCATACATATTGGATATTTTGTGATCCTCATCATGGATAGGAAAGCATGGCCTTTTGGACTCAAAGCATCTGCCACCTTCTTCACTTTCCTAGGGTGGTAATTTATTGACCAGTCCTAATATTTAATCAACTCCAACCATCTTCATTGTCTCATATTTTTTTTAGTAGAAAATTATACCATAAACGTTTATGATAATTATAAATATCACACCTTTCAACATAAATATAATGCCTCCATGTCTCTAATGAAAATATTACCACTCTAACTCCAAATCATTAGTTGGGTAATTTTTCTCATAGATGTTCAATTTTCATGAGGCATAATCTATCACTATATCATTTTCATTAAAACAGAACCCATTCCCTTCTTGGATATGTCATTGTAGATCACAAACTTTTCTCCACTGTAAGGCTGTGTGAGTAAAGGCGCACTAGATAACCTTATTTTTAGCTCTGTGAAATTCTCTTTTCATTTCCTTATCTAAATTAACATAACTCTTTTCCTAGTCAACTTGGTGTGTGGATTAGACAATCGTGAAAGATATTTCACAATACATCAATAACATCCAGCCAATCCAAGAAATATTTGGATCCTAGTTACCATTATTGGTCTCAACCAACTTTAAATAACATATGTCTTGGATGGATCCATAGATATCCCTTCTCTTTTAATCATGTGACCTAAAAATAAAACTATCTAAAGCCAACATTTACACTTGGTAAATGATTCATAAATATTATCCACTCTGAAGGTCTGTAGAACAATTCTCATGTTATCATTATGTTCTTATATTATCTTTGAATAAACAATAAAATAATCTATAAAGACTACCAAAAACTAATCAAGGTAGTCTCTAAAGAATCTATTCATTATATCCAAGAAGATATCAGGGGAATTAGTATGGTAAAAAAGGCATCACAATATATTCATAGTTCTCATACCTTGTATATAATGTCGCCTATGGTATATTCTCTTTCTTGAATCATAATTGATGATATACTGAATGATGATAAATATTGGAAAATTATTGAACTTGTAATAGTTGTTCAAATAATTCATCAATATAGAGAAGATGATATTTTTTCTTGATAGTGATCTTATTATGTACTCAATAATCATTCCAGAGTCCCATTGATCCATCTTTATTCTTAACAGACAGAATAGGTTCACCCCAATGTGAAACACTAGGGTGTATGAATCATTCTTCAATATTATCTTGGAGTTTCTTCATCAATTCTAGAAACTCAATTGGGATCATTCTATAAGGTGTTGTTGAAATTGGAATAGAACCCGGTATGAGTGCTATTGAAAACTCAACCTCATCATTTGGTGTAAGACATCGAAATTATTTTAGTAAGACATATTATAACTCTTGTAAAATGGGTGTATTTTTAATTTTAAGTTTTTCCCAAACCATTTGATTTAGATAACCGTCATTTATAGGAATCAAGACACAAGAGATGGAAGAAATTTTCACTGGAAGGTCATACTAATTCTTACATCGATAGATGATCATAGACTGATCTGAAATATGAAATTTGACTTCCCTTCCTTGGAAATTGATATGAAATCTATATAGATAAATTCAATCCCTGTCATAAATCATATAAAATTACACTATTGGAAGGATCATAAGATTTTCAACAATCACATTCCCACAATCATCAACCAAAAAAGAATTATAAACTTTTGATGTGACAGTTGTTCCATTAGGAGTTGTCACAGATAACTCAATATCTAATTGATGAGCTAATACGACAGTACCCTTAATAATTTTTGCATAAATAAATGAGTGGGTGGATCTAAAATCAAATAAATAATTTAAAACTTTTTAGTGGGTGGTAAGTGCACCTTTCACCATTTCATAATCATACTCTATATTGA
The DNA here is from genome assembly GCA_963277665.1 of Viscum album. Lineage (NCBI taxonomy): Eukaryota > Viridiplantae > Streptophyta > Magnoliopsida > Santalales > Viscaceae > Viscum > Viscum album. Next base: position 482,383,619 of record OY728141.1, read on the forward strand.
CAATACTAATTTCATGTGACTTTCCTTTTTCTTTAGACTTAAGAGTTTGCTGACGTTGGTCATCATTAATAACCCTTGGGTTAGGGAATTTATTGGCATAATTCCCTATTTCTTAGAACATGTAACATTGAAGTGTATGAGGTGCATTCTGTGTATCATTTTGTTCATTTGGATTGTCAGACATCTTTCTTCCATCACTTCAACATTCAACTGCCTGATGACCCTCTTTTATACACATAAAACATTTTATAGTCCCTTTAAGACAATTTCTTCCATATTTATTTCTACACATTGAGCATAAGGGAAAACTCATCATCCTTTCTATGTGGTATATATAATATCCCTTGAATTCCATTTTTCTCATTTTATCATACCCATAGGACAGATGTGTCACTACTATATCCATCTCTACCTTCAGATCACATCACAATATTTCCTCATAACTATTGATGTCCCTTATTGATAATTCCCATCAGATACATGGATATAATCCATGAAAGAATCAATCAATTTTACCCTCAGGATGGATAATAATTCTTGATGTGTACCTTGTAAGTCTTGTAAAATTTTTCTTCATAGGTGAAAAAGGATTCATAATCCTTTATATTATATTCAAGGAACTAATTGTCTATATTTTTTCAAAGAATTCCAGGAAAGTGATTCATGAAAAAGAAAACGAGCCTATACCCATGTGGTACATACTCTTTCATGGAATCCAAAAGATCTCGTATCAAATCTGGGTAGGGACATAATTCTGGGTACTGTAGTAGACTGTAGTAGGGAACTATAGTAGTATAATAGTTGTGGCAGACTATAGCAGCGACGACACTGTAGGGGTGGAGGCATTGTAGTATGTACTATAACGGTGGTTGTGCTATAGCAGAAACTATAGCAGCGCGGTACTGTAGTAGTACTATTCACCTAGGGGTCCTTTGGGCTAAAAAATGAGCTTTCAAGCCATGTGTTATGGGCACTTGGACTTGGGACTTTGATCTATGTAATGGGTCTCCCTCTACCCACACTAAAGAGGTATTTGTTTTAAATAATAAATCAAGGCTTCGATCCCTTCCTTTAATAAACAATTATTGAAAAATAAGTTCTTAAACTCATCCCATTCCATGAATTCAATTTCACCTCTGTGAATCATATTTTAGATAATGTTCCATCACTGATTAGATTCACCTTCCAAATGATAAAATACTGATATGAATTTATCAAATTCTAAAAATCAGAGATCATAAAATATCTTTTTAATGATACTGATCCATTTTTAGCCAATAATGGATTAGAGGACCCACTGAAAGAAGTTATAAACTACTTCCTGAAGGACTCAATAGAATATTGTTCCCTCCACTGTTATTTTGGGAGTCATGTTCGATTCGTATCTTGATAAAATTTTGTGAACATAGGAACAAGGTTTTCTATTCTATCTCCCTTAACATTCATTTTCTTGTGAGGGAAATCATTACATTGATCATCACATTCATCATAAATATTGTTACTCCATGATCCATTATTTACTAAAACAATGAATCATAGTATGAGAAACACTAACCATAATGTGAAAACCACATAATAAAGAATAAATTTTAAATTTGAGATGTTCTATGTTTTACCCTAGGTTATTACTGATCATTTCTAAAACACTAGGATTTTAACCTATACTTCTGCATATCCTTATGGTTTTTCCTTTGGTTTCATCATTTTATTTTCCAAATTTTAATTAAACCTTTCCTCTAATACCAATTATAATGACATTTTCATTACGTATATTGATGTTACTTCAAATTCAATAATATTCATTACAAAATATAATAAATCCATTATAGGACCATATAGGTATAAAATATTTAGAAACTAAGAAACATAAAAAACTAGTTCAGAAGACATATTCATTGTCTCCCACTTATTTTTGTTATAACTAGAACCCTTTTTGACTTATCTTATTTAATACCCTTGTTCATGATCTGGGAAATAAAAAAATGAATGGGTGATTTAAAATACTTAGTAGGGGTAAAAAATGGAGATATGAATCATATTATAATCATAAGACATAAGAACAAGACATTTAGAAATCATAGCCTTCATATGAAAGATCATGATATAATTCCATTGGATAAATCATAAAATTTCATATGAATTAATAAACATAATGACAAATGTAATAACATAATACATGAATTTTTTTGGTATACACATAAGTGTTGAAAATCAGTTCATATTATTCAAGGCTCATTTCCAAGACCATTGTAGCGGAAAATTACATTACTAAACTGAGTTCACTCTTCGTTCCAACCATGTACTACTAAACCGATATCATTTCGCATTTCATCCATGTCTATCCCATGAGATATAAATCATTACCCAATTCATTGTAGGGGGATATAGGTACCACCCATGTAATAATGAAATCATTATTACATGTGCCAAAAAAAATAAATAGTTCATCATGTCATAACCCAAGGAATAGAATGGATTTCTTAAACATCATTCCCTCATAACATAATATACGTAAAAACATAGATTTCATAAACAGTGTTACATCAAAAACCTAATAAAATCATAATAATAACAGGGATAATATACATGAAACATAACCCTATTAAATAATTCTATCATAGATGGAAAATAATTCTTATTGATAACATGAAATTAGTTCTTGAGGAAAATATCCTTTATTCATCATTAACAATTTCTTTTCCCGAAATGCCAGACAATTTAAAATAAGAATTTTTTTAAAATAAACTTGAAATATTGTAAATGAAGCTTTATGGAAATATGGTCTTATAAATGTGTAAAACAGGTCATGACATATAGGTTAAAAGAAAAAATTCTTCTCATTATTTTTTCGGATAAGTCAAAAAGTACCTTGTATCAAAAAACTACAAAATAAGCATTTTTTACCCTTTAATAAATATTAACCAATAGGGTAAAATTACAATTAAAATTTTTTAGATGGATATAATCAATATTTGGGAATACATAAATAGGAAACATGGACATGGATGATAAATTTACCCTAGTAAATACTTATTTATAAATAATCTTGAATAATAATGAGACTGCAAAATTATCCCCTACCTTAGGTTGGGATTCCTTTTAATGTATCTGAACCTCTTGTATAATGATTTAAATAATTTCATGGACTTATTTCAGGATCATATTCATATTTATGATATCAGATATGATCATATTATCATCTATTTGTTATTAACATTATTACTTGTCAATCGGGTGTTAACTTCTTTATTTTCTTCCGCATGTTTTATAGGATAAGTTCTTGTTCTTACTCTTAGTTATAGTATCATAATTGATAGAATTATATTATTATAATATATATATATATATATATATGTCATATTTATTCATTCTATTTATTAATATAAATATTATTTAATTAAGCTCAAGTAGAATTAATAGCATCATGAAGATGGTAGGTCATACGTACGCACAAGCAATGATATCATTTCCATAATTTTTTTATTGTATTATATTGGATAGTGTATAATATTTCTGAATCAATATCACATTATAATAATAATATTTAGTTATTGTTTCTATCATTATATCCATCCATGTAAGGTGGTGGTGGAAAACATATTACACCATGGCATATAGACGGTAAGTTGTACATACTCACATGTGGTGATTTCATTTTTTTCATAGGATAAATTGAAGATGGAATGTGGTTGTTTTATAATCATAATAATATCTCAGTACATAAGTGATACTAGAGTTAATAATTTATAATGAAATAACTCATTAAGAGGAGGAAGAAGAAGAAATAAGTTGGAAATAATTGGTAGAGTAGATTACATCTTCATCAACATGCCTACTCTAAATCTCATATTAAGGGCACAAGAGTTGGTATTAGGAGATGACTAGAACCTATAGAATGTAACTATGGGTGTTTAGAATGGAAATGGGTAGGGGATGGATGATATTTAAGTATCAAAGTGAAGTGTATATGTGAAGGAGGAGTTTGTATTTTATAATTGAGGTTAGGGGAATGTTTTGGATCTTTATAAATATTAATTTAAAAAAAAATAAAGCCCCAACCAAAAACCTCCAAAATGACCGAGTTTTGAAAATTATATGAGATAAGGTTGTAATTTCATCAGATAATATATTTTAGAAAATTATTTCTATAATACCCTATAATTCCATGATTTTTTTTAAATTAAATGGGACTAATCAGAGACCAGGCACAAAGACGGCATGCGATTCCAAGGCCTGGTGTGCCCAAAATTGTCTGTTGAAAAATGTTATATTTTTAAACAGTGTACATGAGTGATTTTCATGAAAATTCAGAATAAAACTCAAATTAATTCCAGGATTAGAAATCTGAGGGAACCATTGCGTTCAAAATGGTAGGTTTACACTAGGATTGACTTAAGTTTGGTCGGCACAGGCCTCCAGAGAGGAAACCTAAAATGGAAAAATAGTAATTAAAATAATTAAATAAAATTATTTTATTTTTATAATCCTTATTACTCATGAATGGTGTCTCAAATTGGAAATATGATACTACTGTTGATCTCATGTGTGTATGCTTTCCTTAGGTAGATCCTAACATTGGATGGTGCAGTCAATAATGGAATGTAGCATTTGGCTGTAAATAATATAATTGAATAAGGATATTTTATTTTCAAATCCTTATAACTCATAAAAAGTAACTCAGATTGGAAATACAAGAGTATCATTGAGTTCATGAGGGTATACTTTCCTTAGTTAGATCGTAATATCAGTCGGCGTGAGCCAGCTATGAAAATTGGTTTTTAGGATGTAACTATAAATAAAATAATTAAAATAAAAGTTATTTTATTTTCAAAACCCTAATAACTCACAAACAGTAACTTGTATTAAAAATCTGAGACCACCATTGAGTTTTTAATGAGATATTATTTTTATGAAGGACTTAACCTCAATCGGCACGGGTCCAGGGAAAAAGTTAATTTTCAAACTATTTAAAAGTTTATTTAAATAAACATGAGAGTGGGTTTTTTCTAACTTTTATACTGGTGTTCGGATCAAATATTTGAGGGCACCATTGACCTTGGAATGTTCAGATTCTCATATAATAAATCTAACATCGACCGGTGGTGGTTGACATGAAAAGATAGATTTCAGACATTTTAAATAAAAATAAAATAACTTAAAAAGTTATTTAATTTGTTTCCATCAATATTAAGTAGTGGTGCATCATCACTGTAGTGAAACAGTGAGGCAACAATAAATATCATTAATGAACCACATTAATTAATTAGTGTAATCGAGCTGGAATGTAGTGATAATTTAAAGGTGTTCCCTCCTTTAATGTTTTAACCAAGGGGGTGTCATTGATGGGGTATAAGTTCTCTGAATCTATGGAGGATTGTTGCTGACGTATGAATAATGATAATAAAAAATCACCAATAACATTGAGCACTTCCCCCTCCTCTTCATGAGATCTCTCCTTCAATGTTAGATCGAGCGATTCACCATCAGCGACAAATCTACCCTTTGATCGAATATTCTCTTTAAGTAGGGGTGGTTATTTAAATTATTTTTTCCCCATTCATGGATTTAAATGGAGAACATGGATCAACCCATGAATAGGTTGACCTCTAGTTTGATCATTCTTGAGGGAGGTTCTTAAATGCGGGATGATGTGGGTGAAATGAGTTTTTGTTTTGATTTCATTCTTGATCTTTCTAACGGGAACGTATTAACAACATTAAGAATAACGGTGGAGGTTCATTCCTTGAATTGTTGTCTGGATTTTCCTTTACTCTTTGTCCCCAAATATTCTTCATAGTGATATGAACAAATGATTATTGTGTGTTCACGTTGAGGTTCAATGATCTAATATCACGGATCATAGACGGACATGGAATGACGGTAGTGTGATGATGATGATGGCAGGTGGATCAAAGCAGTGTGTGAGATATCATCAATCAAGAACTTTCTGGTGTAATGGATAACAATGAAGTTATGATTACACAACCAAGAATAGGGTTTCCCGATGGATCTGGAACAACTTTTAGATTTGAAAATTGACTACTGAAGTGAGTTTGGTGGCATGCGGTGGTGTCTGTGTGCCAGGCGGCAGAGGCGGTGCACCACGGCGACAGTGACAGCCGCATTAATTTGGATTTCCATGTGGAGGAGGAAATGGAATCATTCGTGGAATTGACTCAGTCCTGCATCTCAATGATGAAGGCATGCTGATCTTGTTGCTGGCAATGGCCAACAAAATTTCATGGAGGGGGACGCGGCAGCAGCTGATGCATCCCAGGTGAGCACCACCAGATCGTTCTGATGCGGGCTGAGCCCAGCACTGTGGGTCAGTCTTGACAAGTCCCAGCCAGTCTGGGGTGGGCCCAATGCGGGGGGGGGGGGGGGGGGGGGGGGTCGAACCTGAGTCAAGTTGGTGGGTCCCGATTCAGACTAGACCTTAACCCAATAGACCCTCTTTTCTATCAAACACCCATAACTCTCAAGTGGAGAATCTGTTTGATGAGACATATATGGAGTTGGCACACTTTCAATGAGACAGTTCTCTTCAAATACTCTATGTGAGTCTTTGAGAATGTTGGAAGTTTGCCTAATGGTTTGGGTTGTAGGTCCTTCTGGTACAAGAACAGTTGAGAAGGAATCAACACGTTTCGTAAATATAGGACTCCACAGATCATATGAGGAGGTTAATTTACTTTGTGTAGATTGCTCTGGGGTGTCACTCTCTAGAAGGACTCGGGAGGAGGTTCATAGAGATGTTTGTGAAGGTATAGTAGGTACTCCCCTGTGGGACTAGGGACTGGGTCCTCTCTTCGTGGATTCGATAATCCCCTATAGGACTAGGGTGAGGGTCCTCTTCCTATAGCAAACATAATGATGGTACTCCCCTAATTGGTAGGGTGTGTGTCTTCTATGATAGGATTCAGAACTCCCCCATTATTCCAGGGCATGGGTCCTCCATACATGAATCAATTGAGTCGGTACTCCCCTACAGGGTAGAGTGTGGTTCCTCTATGATAGGATTCAGTACTCCCTTGTGGTTCTAGGGTGCGGTTCCTCCACACATGAACTGATAGAGTTGGTACTCCCCTATCATACCAGGGTGCACAAACTCTACTCACCGAGTAGTACTCCCATACCTGGTTGGGTGCAGGTCCTCATTTAGTGTTGGAGCTCCCTTGGCTTTCAGACATAATGGTGAGGAGCGGGTCCATCCACTTGATGAAAATGATACCTAGATAGATGTTAGTGCTCTCTTAAAAGACTGAGGTGTGTTCCACTCCTTACAGGAGCAACAGAGGTTTTGCAAGATGGTTAGGATCAAGGCTCCCTCTTTTGTGTACAGTGGTGAGATCCAACATCACCACATGGGTTTCCTTAGTCTTGTGTTGAAAGCAAGATAGTGATGACTTACCCGCCAGTGCGGGGCACTGAAGTTGGACATGGTACAATGTTCCTAATAGAGCACATTCTCTCAGACAAACCATTTGGAATAGTGGAGTTATTACTGATAGAGTTTACCACTCATACAGGTTCCATTAAGGATGGATGATCCCATGGAGTGTGATCTCCTAGTTTTATTTTTTTCCTCTCAAACCTACGATGAGAATCATGATGTTGGCTATGAGGTTGAATCATTATGATTATTAGTGTATGAAGTGAGTATATATGGATATTCTTAGTATATGTTCACACATATACCTATTTTGAGCTAACTGCACTTTTCTTATGGTTTTCCCTTTTTCTCTTCCTTTTTGGTTTCAGGGTGTCCTACTGAGTATTGTTTTACTCACCCATGCACTGGCTTTGCCTACACATGTCGTGTCTTGTGAAGAAAATCAATGATTTGATGATGTCCAGCGAAAACCAGGACTAGGTGGTGCACAATGAGATAAAACAGATGAGGCATACTTCTATGGGAATATAAATATACCCATCACTTACCCTTCAGGTAGGTTTGTCGGCAGATGATCTTCAAATACTTGGAGTTTTGCATGTGTTTTGTCTTTCTTTTAGTGGGATTGTATACTGGCCCAGTTTTCCACCCTATAATTTACTTTTTCTTGCACTCTAGTAGTGATATACTTAGTGTCTTTCATGCATAGCTTCCTTGGCTTTTACTTTCCAATACCTTTTTCTTGGAGTTTTGTGTGTGTGTACATGTACTTTGGAAAATGCCTCAAATTTGTGGGATATGCCTACTCAGTGCTAGTCACCAACCCCTTTCATATCGAATATGAGCATGGGGTAGTCATAGCTCAAGCCCTGGGGGATGGGTCGTGAAAATTTCCTTCATTTTAAACAATATAATTTTAAGAAGCATGTAGTTATTTATTTTAATTTTTAACTAGGGTAACATATATCTCAATATTACAATGGTATAATATTTACCTATTTTATTTCATTTAGATAGTAAATAAATAAATTAGATCATTTTAGAGAAATTTAATAATTATTATAAATTTTTTAAAATCCTTTTATAACATTTAAATAATTTAATAAAACATTATTTTGATAAAAAATTAATATTGTCAATTTTGATAATATTCAATTCATTGATTTTAAAAATATAAAGATAACTAGTTAAATTTGAAAAAACTATTTCATTATATTTCTATTAAGTATAGATTATCTAGAATAGTCATCAAAAATATTATTATACCAATTTATATTTATATTAATGCTTTTAATAACCTTATTTGATATTTACCTTAATAAAATGACTACTACAAAAGTTTTGTGTAATTATTTAATATGATTATTTGATGATTAAAAATTAATAATAAAATAATTTGAAAAATAGAAATCCACTATATTTAAATATAATAATAATATTCTAATTTATATTTTATAAAATCCCACATTAAAAAGGTTATTTTAATTAAAACATGAATGTGACAACATTAGCATCACTTTAAAAAATATTATAAGTGCCATCATCTCTTTGATAAGGATTTAAATTGTCCGTAATTCAACCACTGGATGTTTGTGGTCTAGATACACTCTAAAATTAATATTTGGTCTTGTTTTTGGGTCTTATAAGGGTTATAATAATTTTAATAATACTTATTTTATTGATTTCTTATTAACTAAAAAAATTTCTGCATCATTAAAGTGTAAGTCCTTAAAGAAATTATTTTTTTCCTAAAAATTAAAAATAAATTGTAATGATTAATAAAATCATTTTATATTCAAAATATAAATTTATAATCAAATTTATATTTTTTAGAAAATTATTCTAAAAATAATATAGTTATTAAAATTTGAATAATATATATTTAATTTTTCATTAATAAAAATATGTTAAATATCCAAATCTCAACCAAGTATCTTCCAATGGACACCATTTCAACCCAAGGAATATTGAGTTTAAAAAAAAACTCATCCAATGATATTAATAAATCTTTTGGGGTAATTTCCTGATATTATTTTTACCCTTAATTACATGAATTACCTTTTTACCATATTAATAAAAATTACTGAAGTTTCTATTCATAATTCCCAAAAAGAAAAGTAATATATTTATATAAATTGGAATTACTGATACCAAATATAGAATCCATTATTCCAAATTCAAAGAACATAATTTTTAGTGATTAATTTAAAATTAATCTTGTTGTCCAAAAGAGAGAACGAGTTTAAAAAGATAAAATATTGTAGAAGATTGAGATATTTTGACATATGATTTCAATAAAAAGTTAATGATAATGAAATACATTACATTGAATGATAAAAATATAATATATTTATACTTTAAAACCATTAAATATTATAATTTATCTATATAAATTATTTTCATAAAATGTTTTGTTTTTAATTAAAATTTTGTGTATTTTTACTATTCTTCAAAACATGAAAGTTATCCTATAAATATCAAAAAATCAACCAAAGAAAATTTTTATATCCTAGATAAAAATAAGAATTTTATTTTTTCATATAAAAATTATTAGTTTTTATAATTTTTTTTAAATGATTCTTCCTTAAAAGGCAGTACAATTACCCTTTTGAAAAATATAGGTTTTTATACATTAAAAAATATTTATTCACACCCTATGATAAAAATATATATTGGATGATAATAAATAATATTTTATAAAGTAGATAATATATATATATCACTAATTTCATACACTAATATCAATTCACTAAATTTATTAATAAAAAAATACAAATATAAAATTGATTTTTATTTTTTTCAAGAATAATTTCATTCCAATGAATTCACCATTAATTTTCATAAGTTAGTTATATTTATTCTTGTTGACCTCATGGCTAGGTTAAAATGGTCATTTTATGCTATGGGTGACTCAAAATTCATTTAAACTCGTGATTTCATGCAATGGATGCTGTTGAAGAACTATAATTATTTAATGGAAATATTCCCTTAAAACATTTGGGTGTTACAATCATTGATTTATTCAGGAGGTAGATTCTATTCTACAATTTTTATGGAGAGATAGTAGTGTTTACTGGGGAGACGCACCATCATATGGGTCATATTCATGTTTCATCCTTGTCATCCTTGATGGATGAGGTGATGCTAAGTTCATCGGAGGTTTAGTAAATGGTGTTTCCTTGGGTCACAAAAGAGTACCTTGTCATGTTTCCGGTGGAGGTTGTAGTGTTACCCCCCTTGATGAGAGATCATGTATGGGATTGAACTATATTTGGTTGTATCTCCTATCTCAATGTCATTGTATAGGATGGAATCTTCTGAGTTGCAAGAACTATGTATATAGTTTGATGGCCTATTTTAGTACAATTTTGTTTGGCCAAGTGTGTCAGTGTGGGGTGAACCAGTTTTGTTCGCAAAGAAGGATAATTTCAGTTTTTGGTTGTGTACTTATTATCATCAATTGAACCACGTGATAGTTTAGTAATGTTATACTATTCTTTTTATTAATGATTTATTCAATCAACTAAATGATGAAATTTTGTTCTCAAAAAAATCTCTTTGCATTTAGGATATAATTGGATACATGTGAAGGAAAAGGATATACTGAATACTTATTTTCGTTGTCTTAATAGTCATGAAAAGTATGTTCTGATGTTGTTCATTGTAATGAATGATTTAGTTGTGTTAATGGGGTTAATGAACACTGTGTTCCATGAGTTCTTGAAGAGGTTCATGGTGGTTTTCATCGACAATGTTCGTGTGTACACTATGTATGATGAGGAGGATTCATAGTATATTCATAACATTTTAGAAGTTATTCATCATGAGAAGTCATTTGGGGAGTTGTTGAAATGTGTGTTTTTTTCTCGAGAGGTTTGTTTCGTAGGGTTTATTGTACCTTAGCAATGATTATTTATGGTTCCATCGAAGATATAAGCAGTTTTGTCTTGGGAATCCCCTAAAATCTTGGCAGAGGTGTGATGTTTTTTTGGACTTGTAGGCAATAACTGGATGTTTGTAGGTGATTTTATCAGTTTATAACTACTCTGACAACATTTAACAGAAAGGATCATGAATTCTTGTGGACAGATCAGTGTCATATAGCTTTTTAGTATCTAAAGTAGAAGTGGGTTATTCCCCATTTTCTTTATCTTACAACAGAATTGGTTCCGTTTGAGTATTTTTTTTTATATTTCATGTATTGGATTTTTTATTTTTTATTATATAGTATGGACCAGTCATTTCATAGTGGTCTTTGTAGTTACACCCCCATAAACGTAACTATTCAACCAACAATCTGAAGTTAGTGCTTCCTTGAAGTTATAGAGGCATAACCTCATTGATCAGCAGTTTTTGATCTTCATAGATCATAAGACCCTAAGATATGTTATCTTCAAACCTAACATGGACTTGTTCCAGCATCAGTGGATGGAGTTCTTATAGGACTACAATTGTGAGATTTTGTATAAATCATGAAATGATAATGTCATGTTTGATGAACTGGGAATAAAGTCATGTAGTGATGAAGAGTGTGAATCTAGTGATTCCTGTAGATTGTGGGAGGAACAATCATCATTGCATCAAGATATGGGATAATTTGGGGGGAAATGTGGTCTTTTTTAGATAATGGTATAGTTATCTCTAGTGAAACTGGTGGAAGGGTCCCCTTAGGGGGATATTGAGGTGGAGGTCTGGAGAGACCGATTTGTTTCTGGTGAGGCCCCTGATTGTTGTTTTGACGATGAACCACATCGGGTGTTTTTTTGGGGATGGATATTTATTCCTTTGATGATGTGAGATATTGTTCTCAAAATTATCCATAGTTCACATTTGGTGGTATATCATGGTGTGCCACAGATGTACTAAGCTTTGGGGGGTAAATTTTGCTGGCCTAGATTGAAGCATGCAGTTGCAGAGTTTGTGTCTCAATGATTGGTCTTCCTGAAGGTGAAGGCCAGACATTGTGTTACTAGTGGCTTTCTTTAGCCATTAGATAGTCCCCAGTGGAAGTGGGAGGACATCTCTATGCACGTTTTTGCTACTTTACCTTGAGATCAGGGAGGTTATGATGTTATATGGGTCATAGTGGATCTTTCGATGAAATCGTCTCTCTTTATAGTGGTCAGTGAGTTGTGATTAGTTTAGGTTTTGTCTACGTAGTGTATGGAGGAGGTGGTGAGACTCAATGGGTTTTAGAGTACGATAATTTCTGAATGAGGTCCTCATTTTACCACTAGGGTGTAGAGAGAACTCCATCATTCTTTTTCTTCTCAGTTATTCCTTATCTCTACATTTCATCTGCAGATGGATGGTTATGCACAGTGGACCATACATACTCTTGAATACGTTTTTCACTCTTATTTCTTGGAGTTTTGTGTTTCTTGAACAAGTAATCGAACCTTGATAGATTTATCTTACAATAATAGTTTTTGTTTTACAATCGGTATGGAATCGTTTGAATTCTTATATGGACGACCTTACCATTCTTCGTTGTTCTAGAATGAGGTCGAAGAGTCTGCAATTATCAAGCTGGAACTTGTATAGAATACAGCAGATATGGTTTAGGTGATATTTGAGAGGTTGAAAGCATAACAGTATCATCAAAAATACTATTATGATCATAGGAGGAGACCACTCAAGTTCTATGTTAAGGATCATTTGTTCTTGAAGTTGACTCCCTATTGTAGGCAGTGATGGTTTGGTCATGGTGGTAACATTTCTCCCTACTTTTTTAAGACACATAAGGTTTTATATCATTTTAGTTACATGTAATATTTGATAGAACTCCCCCAAAGATGATCTGGATACATGATGTTTTTCAAATGTTGTAGCTCTGTCATTATCATTATGGGGACTCCCGCATTATCAATTAGGGTGAGACTGATTTTTACAATGGTGTGACCATAGATGAGAGGATTTTAGATATCTAGGACTACTAAAAGAAGGTATTTTGTGGGTAGGATATCCTGTTTTTTCATGCCTTTTGGTGTAATGGTTTCATAGTGAAAATTATATGGGAGCATGAGTCACAGATACACAATCATTACCCTTGTCTGTTTGATGTTTTCATCTTCTCTTGTAATGTTGTTAGTTTTTTAAAAAAAAAATTCTATTTTATGAGATGGATTTCCCTTTTACTTATCATTTCTTACTCTCTTTATATTTATGTATCCTAGGATAGTTGTTTAGAGTTGGTTTTTCTGGTTGTGTGGATTTATGTTATTCCCTTGGTGAGGTGTTTGAGCTCTTATAGTGGCGAGAGCTTTGACAGGTATATCACTGGGTGGCTGATTGGACAACCCTTTTCTATTTTCTATATAGGATTGTTTTGGATTATTGAGGATGAGTATTTTTTTCTATATATCAATTGTTATTCTATGGAACCACATATATTGACCCTTTTCACATTTCTAAAGACCATGGTTCTCGGAGGAGGCTCAGAGAATGTCCGTAGGGATTCGGCTCCTAAAAGATGGAAGAATAGAGATTTCACATCTTGTAAAGTTACCGGAATTGAAAGTGGGTTTCACGAAATCTAATAAATTGTGGTAACAAATATAAAAAGGAAACATGTTTTCTATAAAAAACCAAACCTTGATTATTACATGATGTGAAAGGGAATTACATGTTCTGTAAATTCCCAATGTTGTATGTTTTAGACATTTTTAGCCACTCAGGTTTGTCAAACTCTTTGGTTTCATCACCTCTCTCTTGATTCTAGGTGACCTAGAAAACACGGATTTTAAATTTTTTGGATTCCTTTGTCAAGTATTGATCTATAGCATCCCTCCATCAATATTATCAAATCATTCATTTATCCAAGCTATGTCCGGCCTCAGTTATTTTTTTCATTAAATTGGTTTCCTCTCATTCCTACTTTCCTTGTGATGGATCTTGATCTCCATGTTTCTAAAGGAATTTTTTTGTTTCTTTTTTTTTCATGGTTTTGGCATGGCATCCTTGGGTATATTTAGTTCTTTCAGGAGAGGTGATTAGGATCCATAGTGTTGGTATATCCTTGTTGAAAGAACGTTGGGACCCTTTTTGAGGTAGGGGATTCATTATTTCTATTTTATTTAGGTGTGATCATAAATTGAGCATGATTATGCCACTTGTATTTCAATGAAATTAAACGAATAATTACTTCAATTGAATTAAATAATATGTATCGATCACATGGTGATGTTTCCATTTTGTATCATGATAACATTTTGCTTCTTATTTATCTAGATAATGTTATATCTATGTTTTTATTGTCATTCTTTCATTATCATAAGGAATTTATAAATAATTAAAGCCATAATTAATTATTAATTAATTTCATAAATGATTAAAGATGAATGTTTAATGAATCTAATGTGTTGTAATCTTAATGATGTAATCTTGTTTACATGAATTGAATAAATATGTAAAAATTGTTAATTATTGTTGGTAAGAGAATTAAAGGCATGTTAAATTAAGTGTTGGATTAATTAGTGACATCTTGTGATGGATTTCTACTTAGGTTTCCCATAGTTTGAACCAATGAAAAATGAATCAATTAATTTAAGATGGAATAAGAATCAATTGTGTGATAAAAGATAATTCCATGTTGCTCCTAAGTTGTTTTCTTTATTCTAAAGTTTGAGTTCCTTTTTCTTTGGGTTCATGAGGGCTTGTTGTGTGTGGATTCTAGATTCCATGATTTTGTTTCAATAGATCAGTTTATATGTTTGTTTCCTTCTTCCTATGATGTTATGTGAGTCTAGGATGGCTAATCCTAGAGGAATGTTGTGGTGTATGGGGCATGGAGGTCTATATGTGATGTGTGCCTAGGATAACTGTGCTTGGAGGGTTGTTATGGTATGTGGGGAAGGGAGACCTAGATGTGATGTGATCTTGGGATAGATGTTCCTGGAGGGCTATTGTGGTATTTGGGATGGGGAGTCCTCATTGTTATGGTATAATTTTATAATGACCTGAACCCGGCCAACCACCGAAACAGTGACAAATGGGTCGAGTGTCACTACCTTAGGCGCAGCTCCCCGAACACCAAAGGCTTCTGACTAGCAGCGAGGCTCTATTAGTTATAGTGGGGAGGGTATACCCTCTCAGGGGATCATAATAAGGGTACTGGTCCGAGAATAATAATAAATATGCAGCGGAATGAAAGACTCACTAGACTCGAACCAGACCCATAGAGTTGAAGCTTAATCAATATAGTTAAATAGCGGAAGTAGTAAATATAACAAAAACAGCTGAAATAAACACAACAGCATGCTAATAACATGTAACTACTACTAAAAAGTAAAACATGCATCCATAGCAGGTCATACACAACTGAATATAAAAGGGAGCCAATGGCTAACCAACAGTAGCTACAACAAGTAAGCATGCAGATACTGAAAATAAAACAAAACAACGTAAAACCCAGCTTGGTATGACCTCAAGGTCCATACCATCTCCATGCAACAACTAATGTAGCCCTTCTCATGAAGTTGTCCTCTTTCCTGCACATAAATCCATAAAGTCTGCACGCGTCCCAAAGGGCCCGTGCAGGGTGTGAGACAAATCTCAGTAGGATACCACCCAATGGTGCGTACCAAATATATGTGTTTAAGCAGTCATGCATTTAAAATAAAAACAGTAAACAGTACAGTGCACAAGTAAACCCAAACTCCTATGGTGCTCAATAGCCCCATGGAGTTTCACCTGGTTCGGCCAACGCTAGAATCTCTCTTGTGTAACCCGGCACCACGTGCCACCTGACACCTCATGTATCAAGTACCGACGTCCCGAAGGCACGCCCAAGATTATTAACCCAGCTCCATGTGCCTCCTAACACCTCATGTATCAAGTACTGACGTTTTGAAGGCATGCCCAAAAATAGTAACCTGGCACCATGTGCCTCCTAACACCTCGTGTCTCATGTACCGACGACCCAAAGGCACACCCATCCCCTAAAGGCTCCTCACCTCCCATGTGGCTTTCTATGGAAAGAACCCAAACCAAAATACCTATCCTCAACTATTGGTGCCTCTATACACAAGAGTGGCCAAAACCACCTCATCACAGAGTATCACTGTGTGCACACTACTCAACGTTCCTGGTGAGAGGTAATCACCAAAATAATACCTAAGCCACCAACTCATTTGACACCCCTTGTCCCTGCGACCATGCCGCTCAAGTACGATGGCATTTCAATCCATGTAACCTGAGCCATGCCCAACCTAACAGTGGTAATGCCTCAAGATGATGTCCATGACGCTCAATCCCGTGGTCAAAACCACCCAGAGTAACCCGGGCCAAGCCCAACCTATGATCCGCATCACTCAAGAATATTCTGGCCATGCCCAACACCACCCAAATGGTCCAGTAGATGAAATTTAGCAATTGAATATATAACATACTTTTTCAGAAAACATAAACTAGAAAAACAAACTAAACAGTTGAATTGCACTATACGAGGTGTTGTCCCATACCAAAACTGAGGTCTTAAATGCCTATAACAATTTATAACAGGCTTTAATAAATTAAACTAAATAGTTTAACACATTTAATATTTCAATTAAAACCATTTTGGCGTTCCCCGTCCAAAATGCCCCGATGTGGAACGACCTCTCACCTGGCTCGCTCATGAAAACAGGTAACGGGGCATACCCAAAGACCCACATACATCCCACAAGAAATTCAATATTAAATAGCAGATAAAATAGGTCCTGCTCAAAAATACATGAAAACACGCTGACGGCCGCGTCACCCAAACAACCATGAAAAAACAAAATGAGGTATACACCACCTACCTGAGACTCGTATGATGCTACCCCTCTGGTAACAGTCGCCTATTCAGTATAAAACATGGTAAATCTACAAAAGATTTAAACCCTCTCAAACCCCTATAACTCATTCTAGAAGTAAAAACAAACAAAAAGGCCAAAGAGTAATCGAGGCCATACTAAGGGGATTCTAATGCACTAATCGAAATTCGAAACGGGTCTCGGATGGACGATCAGGAGAAAGAAATAGGTTCGGCCGGCTCTCCTTGCTCAACCCGACAAATGAATTGAGTTATGCCTCAAAACGAGGCTACTGCACGTTTTAGCGCAAAATAAGAAAGTACACGGTGTGTACTTCATGACTACACACTTTGAATATTTCAATTAACTGTTCATTTGGTGGCTAGGGTTCCGCCGACCTACCGACATGAGTACACGGCATGTACCTATGGGTACACAACGTGTACTTGGATTCTCTTCTATACCTCACCGACTTACCCACATGCTATGTATAACCCGCATACACGGCTAAACTACACGAAGTGTCCAAGCGTAACATGGCATGTACCTTGTTCTACCCCACCAATAGGCCTACATGCCATGTATGGCCACCACACGGGCGAGGATACATGGCGTGTTGAAAACTACACGCCGAGTTGTAAGATATTTCTACATGGTCATCACATGATATGTACTCGGTGAGCACATGCCAGACACTTACTTAACGTATAGACATCATGTAGTCTGGAAATTTCCAGAAACATATCGTTTTCTCTAGTTTCCTCAGAAACCAGTAAAAAATTCAAACAGGGTCAGAATTTTGACCCGTTCCAAAAACATGGGTTCTTTCAAACTCCCCACCTTAACGTAGCTCATCCCCGAGCAACCAAACGAAACCCGGAGATGGAACCATACATACCACCATGATCAAGTAAACCGAACAGCCACAGTCTCAGAGGTCCTAGATAAATTTCTTCAAGGGGGGATCCCCACCTTAGGAACCGCCTAACCTAGTCTCAGCCCAATAAAACTGAAAAGCAAATAAGTTTCACTAACCTACTTTCTGGACTCATAGTCATCCCATGACGCATCGTCACCCATGTGCCCCCTTGGTGCTTATATGTCATTCCTGACACCCAACGTATCCCACACCGCATCGGTGTCTGCCTCCACGAGGTCATGTATCCCATGTATGCTCAAAATCAAACCTCGTGCCAAGCACCTCATATAACCCGCATCATCGATGCACCGAGGCCCACGACACCTCAGGTAACCCGCATCATCAATGCCCCGATTCCCAAAACACCTCATACATATATATATATATATATCACGCACCAGATATGGCACCAATCCCACTAACTAGAATCTAGTCAGTCCACGTAGATCTTGTGCACCACGTTCATTCAAAACAGACAAGCCACTATAGGTCATGCCAAAAAAGGAAACATTGAGATCACGACCACAATGCGGTTTACCTCAAACCGTCATCGGCTCACCAGCATGATCAGCCTCTGGATGCTCCATGGCGTGCACCTTTCCAGAAACACGGCTGTCTGATGCCTGACCTCCCTGTGATGCTGCTCCAGGCACCGGCTACTAACCCCTCAGCTGGGTCCCACCGTCTCTATCACGACTTCCGTGCACAGTTGAACCCCGACTACCCTCTCTGGGTACTGAACCTGAACCAACCCCATACGCTACAGTCTTTCCTGGTCCTTTCCTTCCAGTTATCTAAGAAGGTTTCCTGCAAAACCTATCTATATTCCCATCCTGTCCACATGCCCGGCACACTGTCGGAGGCCTATCGCAGTGCACCCGAACATGTCTCGGTTGTCCACACTTAATGAAAATTACAGAAGAACTACCATGAGGTGGTCTAGCTATATCTCTAGCATGACTGCTTTGCTGGAAATCATCCCTCCCTTGCTTCCTGTTGTCTGAACCATCACCTGAAGCTGTTTCCCTACCCAAGTGAGAATTCTCTCTCTCGTTTCCCTAGGACATGATCGCCTGATTTACTGCCTTAGTGAAGGAACCCAGCCTGAAGATATTCAGATGGACCCAAATGACGTGTCGTAAGCCATCCTTGAAGTGCCTCACCCTAGTTGTGCAATCGCTTACCATACCAGGTGAAAATCGAGATATCTCAGTAAAAGAAAATGCGTAGTCCATGACAGACATGTCTCCCTACTGAAGGCTCAAGAACTCCCGAGCTCTCTCTGCCCTTAGTGTCTCCGGGTATAATTTCTCAAAGAACATGTCCTCAAAGTCCTTCTAAGCCAGTCCCCCATGCCTATGAGCCTGAACCTGTATGTCCCACCAATGCTTCGTCGGTCCTCTCATCATGTACATCGCCAACTTGACCCTCCGCCCGGGAGGCATCTCGAGCTGCTCAAAGGTCATATGCATGCTCTCTATGCAGTTATCAGCCGCCTGCGGACCACCCTCACCCTGAAAAAGTAGCGGGTGCTGCGAATATAACTCCCGCATCAAATACAACATAGAAGGCTCTGTACCCTGTGCGCCTTTGTCAATCCCCTGCAAGACATGTACCAGGATAGCTCAGAGCTGCTCATCAAGCCATGGTCTGAACGTTTCCAAACCCGGCTATTGTCCTTAATGCACTGGATCCTAATCATGATCATGTCCCTAAACCTATACCTATGGCTCGTGCTCTGCCCATACTAAATTCTGACCCAGATCCTACGGCACTATATCATCTCCTTCCTGACGCTCCATCAAGTCATGGAGTAACTCGCTGAATACCATAAATGGTCAGACAACCCATACATATATAACAATATATTCTACGCAGATAAAGAAAGCAGTAAAAGGAAGCTCATAACAACTACCCTTACTCCCCCTCACTACAACCCATTCCCCATGGCATCCAGGCCTCATGGTCTCCTTACCCACCCTCAACAGAGCCAAGTAGCAAAAGTACCTCAGGCCATGCCCGTCCCGACAACTTACGTTTCCTCAAACTGACGACCGAGTTGCCCAATCCTAAAAGTTACACTGCCTCAGCCATAGTACCTTCCTACTCTCATAAGAGTCAGACTCAAATATTTTTCCACATTCAATTTTACAAAATATAATGCATGTCATAAACATTGCACAACTAGAAATTCTATCATGAATTTCACCAATTAAGAAGCATATAAAGCATGGAAATTGACATTTTTTTTATTCACATGGTATTATTAATTCACAAATCATACATGCAATTATGAAATTGAAATACCCTAAAAATGTGCCTATCAAAATCCAATAAATGGAGCCTCACCATACTAGCCATGGTCCAATTCTCCCTTACTATATCGGGTCAAGGGTCACATATCACAATCACGAACATCACACATCATGTGAGCCCTAAAGGTGGAAATCATATAAACTGTAATCTGAGAAAAAAAAATAGTAGTTCCCACTCGTGCCAAACTGGTCCATCCCTCGTACCTAGGGCTGCAGGCACCAAACCATAAGCTAGAAACCCAGCCCCTATATCAAAATATCCCAGTCCACCAGATCCCAAATAGTAAAACCAGCAGAAAAAAATGAGAAGCCTCAAACTCATTAGTAGCCAGTAAAATACTGCTTCTAAATCTCTGTCAAGAACTCCACTGATTCCACTTTGTAACGACTCGGACCCGGCCAACCACCAGAACAGTGCCAAACGGGTCGAGTGTCACTACCTTAGGCGCACCTCCTCGAACTCCAAAGGCTGCCGACTAGCAGTGAGGGTCTTTTAGGTATAGTGGGGAGACTATACCCTCTAAGAGGATCATAATAAGGGTACTGGTCCGAGAATAATAAAAAATATGCAGCGGAATGAAAGACTCACCAGACTTGAACCAGACCCACAGAGCGGAAGCTTAATCAATATAGATAAACATCAGAAGCAGTAAATATAAAAACAGCAGCGGAAATAAACACAACAGCATGACAATAACATGTAACTACAACTGAACAGTAAAACATGCATCCAGAGCAGGTCATACACAACAGAATATAAAATGGCACCAATGGCTAACCAATAGTACCTATAACAAGTAACCATGTCGATACCGAAAATAAAAGAAAACAAAGTAAACCCCATCTAGGTATAACCTCACGGTCCATACCATATCCATGAAATAACTAACGTAGGCCATCTCCTGAAGCTGGCCTCTTTCCTGCACGTAAATCCATAAAGTCTGCACGCATCTCGAAGGGCCCATGCAGGGTTTGAGACAAATCTCAGTAGGATACCACCCAATGGTGTGTACCAAATATATGTGTTTAATAATTCATGCATTTACAAGAAAAAACAGTAAACAATACAATGTACAAGTAAACACAAACTCCTCTGGTGCTCAATAGCCACCATGGAGTGTCACCTGCTTCGGTCAACGCTGAAATCTCAGTTGTGTAACACGACACCCCAGGCCAACTAACACATCATGTCTCATGTAACGATGTCCCAAAGGTACGCCCAAGATTAGTAACCTGCCTCCATGTTCCTCTTGACACCTCGTATCTCAAGTACCAACATCCCGAAGGCACGCCCAAAAATAGAAACCCGACACCACGTGCCTCCTGACACCTCTTGTCTCAAGTACCGATATCCCAAAGGCACGCCCATCCCATGAAGGCTCCTCACCTCCCACGTGGATTTCTACAGCAATCACCCCCAACCAATATACCTAACCGCAACTATGAGGGCCTCTTCCCACATGAGTTGTCAAAACCACCTCATCACGAAGTATCTCTGTGTGCACACTAATTAATGTTCTGGGAGAGCGGTAATCACTAAAATAATACCTAACCCACCAACTCATCTGACACCTTGTGTCCCTGTGACCATGCCTCTCATGTCCGATGGCATCACCATCCTAGTCACACGGGCCATGCACAACCTGACAGTGGTACTGCCTCAAGCCGACGTCCATGACACCCAATCCCGTGGTCAAAACCACCCAAAGTAACCCAGGCCCAGCCCAACCTGTGATGTGTATCACTCAAGAATATCCGGGCCATGCCCAACCCCAACCAAAGGGTCCAGCATATGCAATTCATCAATTTCATATATAACATATTTATGTAGAAAACATAAACCGGAAAAACAAACTAAACAGTTGAATTTCACTATACGAGGTGTTGTCCGATACCTGCATTGAGGTCTTAAATGCCACTAACAATTTAGAACAGGCTTTAATAAATTAAACTAAGAAGTTTAACACATTTAATATTTCAATTAAAACCATTTGGGCGTTCCCCAGCCAAAATTACGCGATGAGCCATGACCCCTCACACGGACCGCTCATGAAAACTAGTAACAGGGCATACCCAAAGGCACCCCATAGGTCCCACTAGCAATTCAATATAAAGTAGAAGATAAAACGGGTCCCACTCAAAAATACCTGAAAACGCGCTGAAGGCCACGTCACCCAAACAACCACAAAAACACAAATTGAGGTACGCAACACCTACCTGAGACTCGTATGATGCTACTCCTCGGGTAACAGCCTCCAATTCGGTCTAAAACGCGGTAAAACTACAAAAGATTCAAAACCGCTCAAACCCCTATAACTCGTTCTAAAAAAAATCAGACAAAACAAACAAAGAGGAATCAAGGGCTTACCGAGGGGATTCTAACGCACTAATAGAAATTCGAAACGGGTCTCAGACGGACAATCGGGAGAAGGAAATAGGTTCGGCCAGCTCTCCTCGCTCAACCCGACAAAGGAATTGATTTATGCCTAAAAAATGAGGCTACTTCCCGTTTTAGCACAAAAAAAGAAAGTACACGGCATGAACTTCATGACTACACGTCGTGTATATTTCATTTAACTGATTATTTGGTGGTTGGGATTCCACAGACCTTCCAACATGAGTACACCGCGTGTACCTATGGGTACATGGCATGTACGTGGTTTCTCTTCTCTACCTTGTAGACTTACCCACACGCCATGTATATCCCGCATACACATCTAGACTACATGGCATGTCCAAGCGGAACACGGTGTGTACCTTTTTCAACCCCGATAATAGGCCTACACACCATGTATGGCCACCACACGGTTGGGGATACACGGCGTGTTGAAAACTACATGTCGTGTAGTATAAAATTTCTACATGGTCATCAGACAGAATGTACTCGGCGAGCACACGGCCGACACTTACTTAACATATACATGGTGTGTAGTCTAGAAATTTCCAGAAACATCCCGTTTTCTCCAGTTTCCTCAGAAACTAGTCAAAAATTTAAACAAGGTTGGAATTTTGACCCGTTCTAAAAACCTGGGTTCTTACAAATTTGACACATGTGATGGAGGGATGAAAGGGGATATGCACATGGCTATTGGGGATGACATTGGTGCTGAAGGAATGAGACGAAGATGAGATTAACCATTGATATGAAAGTTGGTTTCTCAATTTAATAGGTTGTTTGGATGATGTTCATGTTGTTTGTTTATCTTCTTTCTTTTATCCACCTCTTGAGGAATATAGATGCTATTGGTTGTATACATTGTGAGGTAGCATGTGATGTTTTCCTAGAGCACATGGAAATATAGAAAGTAATTTTGTTAACAAATGAATAAACTTTTAACCCATGGGGTTTGAACATGTTAGGATGCAATTATGTGCTTTTAATTCGAAGAATTCATGGAATTGGTTTCTTATTCCTAGAGGGCATAGAACATTTTTGTAATGTAAATGAAATTTACTGATAAAAATGTGAATTTTATTTACTTGTTAAATAATTAATTAACATAATTTGAATCTAATGAAAAGGTATAAATTAATTTAATGTAGATATTTAGATGGTTGTGTGATTATAGGATATATTATCTTAGCAGTGGCAGCCAGAATTCTGAGAGATGATAGTTGCAGTGGATTCTGAGACTAGGTTATTCCAATAGTGTGGTTGTGAGCTATACTAAATCATGTAGATTTTTTGTTTTTATATTCTATTCCACCCTTTTGGTTAAATAAACTGACACCCCATGGATACTAATCATTGGGGGTGTTTTACCCAATATCCAGGTGGGATGAGGGATGGACGACTACCCCCTTTGGCACTGCTCTCTTCTCTTGGCAGCTAATTATGATGGTGTTCATGTTAGATAATTTTCCTCATATATTTGTGTAGAGGTCAATGATTTCTTTTGTTTATTTCAAACCCAAGTATTATGGATATAGTTTCCTAAAGACTAATATAGGTATAACATGTATAGGTTGTGATGGATTGAGTATCTTTACTCAGTGTAAGGGTTGTGATGGCTTGAGGTATAATATCGGATATATGATACACGTTATATGGGTTGTGGTGGCTCCTGGAAACAAACTGGTTACTTTTGGTTTTATGGATGCGGTGTTGTATTTCATGAGGTTCATGTTGTGGTGCTTTTAAAAGGTTTATATGTTCTATCCTTTGTGGAGAGAGGAGCTTTGTGCATATGATGTTGGGTCTGAGCAGAACACCATTTGGGAAGTGGTAGAGAGGTACCCTTGATATTTTTTATTGAAATGTATTCTCTTGTATGAGATACTTGATTAGGGTAGTCATGGAGAGGTTGGGAACATTATATACTTATTTTGGAGATTAGTTATATTCACTTAGTGTTCATTGTTCTTTGGAATGCTTTCTTTTCATTTCTATCAATAGGCCTTAGGGAGAATCCTTCATATTATACTGTTATACTCACCCTTGGTATATATAAACTATTTTCCATGTTAGTTGGAGCAGGTTGGAGATCAGGAAGGTTACTACTAGATTGGGTTTAGCAAGAGCTATTTGGGATTTTTGGTTCTATCATCCTTACTTATCATCTTCAACTTGCATTTTTACCATCAGTTTTAGTAGTTCTTTCATTTCATTACATATGTTAACTTTTGGATTTATATTTATATTTGAGTATGAATAAGTGTTGGTTGGTTTCTATACTATCTTTCTCTTTCACATGTTCTCTCTTAGAGGGTAATGCTATCCATATGTGTATTTATTATACCCTTGGTTCTAGTCACCAACCTAGGTTCTACTAGAGATGGGACTCGTGTGTCACTATCGCTCTTCCCTAATTGCCATCCCAAGAGGGGTACTCCTCGTTGGGAGGGGGTCATGACATTGTACTAGCTGGTAAAGGTGATATAAGAATATAAGTTCTATTACCTGAATAATTATTTAAATAAATTGTTGAAGATGTTATATGGATTGATAAGTTAGCTAAATAATGTGAAGTATTTGAAGAAGGAAGTGAATACAAAGAAGAGTTTGTTGGAGAAGAAATAGAAAAAGTTGAAGAGGAAGGAGATGAAACTAAGTAAGATGATAAAGATGAAGAAGTTCAGGAAGATGAAAAAAATAAAAAAATTGATAAAGAAAAAAATTAATCAATTAATATTCCATCAGCACAGTCATCCTCATCAGTCGTACCCTCTAATACTAATAAGGTGAGTGAGGCAAAAAAATTAAGGAAGAAAAAATCATCATCAAAGGGAGAAGTCAAATCATTATCTAAGAAAGATAAAAAAGATCTGAATTTAGAGATAGAGTATAATAAAACTGACAATGATGATGAGGATATAATTGAATTATCGGATGGAAAAGAATTTGGAGATAATGTTGAGAAATTTTACTCAACGAATGTTGATAAAGGGAAATAAAAATAAATTGAAATTAGAACCAGTTGACCTCAACTTAATAATATTAAAAAATAAACGAATTTAGTAAATATGATAACTGTGTAGGGATTTGATTATATCATTCAATAATTTCATATACTTAAAGTAATTATCCCATAATTTCAAAGACTTGAATCCAGAGTGGAATTGATTCATTTAAATCAAAGAAAAAAATCCAAAATATTCAATGTTCTAAAAGACAGACTTATTCTATTTGAGGCCGATATCAATGTTTTAAAATAATATTGTATAACTCACAAAAATCATTTAATGTAGAGGTAAATTGTTATCATCAAATATATTTTCATGTATAAATCCATGATGTAAATTTTGATGAAATGAAGAAGCTTATAAACTAAGCATCAGAAGTCTTCAGTCAGTTATCTAAAGATATTGTAGCAAGGGTGGGATTTTTGAACTGTTTATAGATAGAACTGGAAACCAATCTTGGGAAGTTAAAGTGTTAATAGAGATGATGAATTATTTTAATTTGGAATATTCAAGACTCAAATTTTATAAAGCTTAAATCATAAGTTTGAAAATTAAGAATGAAGAATTATCTTAAAATCTTTTAATTCAAGAAGATAATTATCGGTTTTAAGAAGATAATATTTAATTTCATGAAAAGAATTTTGAGAATCTATGGGAAGATAGACAGGAGGTTAATAAGATCAAATCCTTTATCAAAACCCTTACAATGAAATATTGATTTTTTGAACTCTTATTTCATTATAAATCTTTTGAATTATTGTTAAAGAATTATCCTTTTCATCCAAATATGATTGTTTGAATGTTTTTCAATTATTATATCATTAATAGTCTTTCATTATTTTTATTGATGACTAGTTAGTTTTTCAATACATTATTTCTATCACTTTTATGGATACTCCATGCGTTCCCCATTCCATTTTCCAAATATCAAAGGGGGGAATTTTATAAAAAGGGGACAAGTGATATTAAAGGGGAGATGTTTTCTTAAAGGGAGATATTTTTTCTTAAATAATGAGAATATCACACTAAGGGGGAGAATTAAATTCTTATGGGTAGTTAATTTCATTCATTTCCATATTCAGATGAGTCATAAAATCAAGGGTGGATAAGGATTAATGATTAATTCGTATTATAATGTACCTAAATAAAAATGGACTATAATGTTTTCAAATTTATTTCCCCATTTAGTTTTTGGGTCTGTGATTTCAAAAAAGGAAGATATTGTTCAGTCAAAATTTATACTTCTAACTTTTCCATCCTTTTAGTTTTGTAAATCATAGAGTTTGTTAAATACATGATTAATAACTTTTTATGTCTAATGTTTTTTAGATTGTTTTTGTAAAGAAATATAATATTTTATGATACATAGAATTAGTTCTAAATTATTTGTGAATATAAACTAAAACATTTCATTATGTTTATTATAATGAGTATGGAAATGATAAACATCAGATATAAATTTATCATATTAGATATATAAATTTTTATCCTATAATTCATAATAACAATGTTTTTATAATTAGACTAATACCAGAACCAATAAACATCAGATTCACACACACAAATATTATCATCATGACATCTATAAGGAAGTCTATTGGACTGACTGTGTTTAAAAACTAAAAAAAGTAAAAAATGCACTGTGTTGGTTTAAATAAATATAATGTCAGAAAATCAATTCCACAAGAGTAGTTCAAGTGTCTGGTGTCTATGTTTTGGTAAAAAAACATAGAGAAATATGACAATTTGGAAGGAAGTATTGTCTTTGGTTTTTACCTATAAATAAAAGATCCTTCGAAGGCCTTTAGGTTGTTTCTACTATTCTATTCAATTCATTTTTAAATTTTGAAATTGTGAGAGATCTCAATTTATTACATAGAATGAATTATTTGTTCCTACTCTTTATAATTGTCTTAGAGTTTTTTAGTTATAAAAAATCCTTGTAATGGTTAACACCTTGTATAAAGATTCTTTATAATCATGTTTTTGATTGTTGTGACTATGATCGGGGGTTTGTAGGGATAGTAAGAAATGGAATCTGATCATCGTGATCAAGGGAACATAGGGATGGTGAGAAATAGAATTCAATGAATTAGATTGAGAGCTTATATGGCTCGGAATATAGATCCAATCTTTTAATCGAGGGATTTTCTTGACGAGTAAATATAGACTTTCTTGTAATTATAAAATAAGGGACAGCTTTAGCCAATGATTATGGATACCATACTCTTAATATTTAAAGAGTTCAATTAATTTTAAAAGTTTCTAGTCATTATTACTTTGATACAACTATTTCATTACATAGTTCATGCATGATTTTTATTCTTCTACAAAATTTTTTTTTACTTTCTCATAACGTATCTGAATATGATAAAAATTATTTTTTTAATCGAATATTCAATGAATTAGATCTGTTTACTTTGATATAATTGAATCTTATGGGATTATAATTATTTTACTCAGACATTTTCAAATCTATTTTAATTATTTTACTCAGACATTTTCAAATCTATTTTTATTATGATTTGTATAATATGATATTATCGAAATAAATCCTAAGTAGGATACTCTATTAATTAGACTGAAGTCCGAGTCTAAATCATATAGTTATACAAAAAGCATTTTGTGAATTTGTTTAGTTTAAAATATTTTAAACTAATTTTTTGAAAACTAAAATTCACCCCCTATTGTAATAGATCCATTAAGAATATATTCATTCAATCCTGATACTAATATAACTCATTTTGATATTCCATATATACATGTTTCAATTTATGAAAAAAAAGATTTTTCATATTAACAAGTATTTATTTAAATAAATGTATATATATGTGTGTGAGTTAGTTTATGTAAAATTATATATATATATACATGTGTCTGTAGATAGGGAATCATGTTTTATTAAAATATCAATATTTATGTCAAAAAATTTATATATATACACATATGTATCATTTTATGTAAAATTTTTATATACAAATAAATGTACATAAACATACATTTACATATGTCATTTCATGAGAAACTAATTTCATCAGGACACATGAATAACCATGTAATTATGTTTTAAAAAATGATTCTCAAAGATCATGGTTTGAAATAAATTTCATGGTCCATATGATGTAATATAAAAGTTTTAATTTTATTCCTTTCAAAGAATCTCTATTGGATATTATGTGAATGGAGGATGGGGATGGCGAGTGAACGAAAACCCTTATGGGGTGTTTGTCCAATCATGTGAATGGTCTTCCAAGAATTATATATTTCTATGATTCATTAGGTAATGTTTTAATCTCATGAGATGTCATGTATAGCGAACAAGAGCTATATCCCAAGAACATTAATGGATTTTGAAGTGAACCTAATCCATCCTGGCGATATCTCCGTCATGTTATGTTGTCTAGGGAGTGAACTTTGACTAACTGTTATGATGCAAGGTGCTTTTAAGAACTATTTATAAATTCTTATGAGTTATCAAGGTAAATTTTAAAAATTTCATAAATAGATCAACTGGATTTTACAAAGGTTATATAGGTTGAAATATATTTATAAAAACATGATTATTTTCCAAAATTATTTTGATTTATAAATTTTGAAATTTTCACGCCATATCTCATGTTTTACCATTATATTGAATTGAAAAACTCTAATTGGTTTCCACGTGTTTTGAAATCCATTACTGAGTGATTTTTCACTCATCGTATGTTTTCAAAACATCTTTTCACAAGTAATAAGGAATCATAGAAGAAAGTGAGTGGATGAGGTCCATTTTTGTTTTTAACCCTTGTAAAGAATAAGAATAGTTTTCAATTACTTTCATTTATAAGAGTTGTAATTTGAATTATCTGATGTATCCAAGATCTCTAAAACACTAAAACATTATGTTCTTCAGTTGTTAATTAATAAATTAATTTTATATAAAAAAGAGGGACAATTTTTGGGTTCTCATAGTTGGAGTTAGAGGTGAGGTTTAGATTACTTTATAGGTCAGTATATGGAGAAACTATTTGAATCTTTGGTGTATTTCTTCATATTTTTTATGGTTTTACAATAAGGATTAATAATTATACAAAAAAATTATTATATAAGTACAATTATACATCATAATTTTTATTCTACAAGTTTATCATGTTGAAGGGGTAATGTAAAATCTATCATGGTTCATCTGTAGGATATAAGATATTTTTAATATGGAAGGAGAATAATCTTGAACAAAACTCGTGTCCCTTAATGAGTACTTACATGTAATAAATATTGAAAAGTCAATATAACATAGTTTTGATACATTTTCCAACATCAAAATTTCATAAAAAATTCTTTACCATAAATAAAATACCTCCTCCACATTGCAGAATTATTGTGGATCATAGCTAACCTACAATCAATTCTTAGGTTCCCAACTCTTCCACCTTTCTCACCAAGGAAGGAAACACCATGGCACTTTAAAATATTTCACCTTGTATAGAGAGTATGATACACTATTTTATTTTAGAATATCTTCCCAATAGGGATAACAATGTGTGTGGTATATATTTCTAGTCTCATTTTATAGTCTTTTTGGAAGTATATGAAATATATTAGAGGAAGCTCATTTCTAAAATTTTCAAGATATATCCATTAGACTATTTTTTAAAAATTGTTCCATGATGATGTTTTAAAACTATATGTTATGAAAAATTACTTTCATAATGTGCATAATATTCTTCATTAGTACGATCTGAGTTGTACAGTGTAACACCCTGAGATTTTGTGAATTATTAATTTTCTGAATTAATTTAATGGTTTTGATATTTTCACTTTATTAAAAACTAGATTTGGATTTTGGTTATTATATTAAACAACTATGTTTTTATTACATTATACACAACACAAAGATATGTTTTTTCTATACGCAACACAGGCTTGGCTTTCATTACATGCAATATCGAGTTTCCATGAAACATCATTTTATTGTTATAAATATTTTTAATAACATTGTTATAAACAATCCATTAAATATAGTAATATGAATAGTAATAACTAATTTTTAAAAAAAATTCCATAAATAAACCATTCTTATAATGAAATGTATTATTTTTGGTAATATCTTTAATTGTTTAGAAATATTATTCATTTAAAGGAACTGTTTTTTACATTGTTTTAAAAAAAATAATAAAATTACTATTAGACACTATTATAAATTATATTACGTAAAATAAAATAAATAATTCATAATATAAAAATTAACTTAGGATGATTTTTTAGTAATTTTCTATGAAGATTCATTTTTAGATGAATTGTGAAAAATACTTCATTTTTGTTAAAAAAATGTGTTTTTTGTTTCAATAATAATTGTACTTTAAATTGATTTTAAAGTCACAATAGACCAATTATACATAAATTAATTCAACTTATTTCATTATTACCATTTTTTATTAAAATTAGATATAAAAAATTGTTGATCTTTTGAGTGTTCTTTTTACCGCCTGCTTGTTACATCTACAAAATTTGTGTTAATATTAATTTTTTCAATTCTGTGAATTAAATTTGGAAAAATGAACTTATAGAGCTGTAATAAGAATTATATTTATTAGAAAATTAGATCAAATTAATTTTTAGTGAAGAGTAACTTTTTTATGTTTATACCACACTTACTTGTAAATCGGATAATTAAAAGTAAAAATAATATTATAATATTATAAAACTACACTAACCCATGTATTAATTCAATTGGATGGTTGGGTTTCAACAATAATAAGAATTATCCAAGAATTTTAACCTTTTTAAGCCACTTGGGTAAGAATATGACATTTATTTTATTTTATTTAAAGATAAGTTAAAAATGTCATACTCATATTTTTAATAAGTAAATAATTTTTAATATATGGTTATATTGAATATAAATTAGAATATAAATATTAATTTTAAATATAATAAATCTATATTCATCATGATAATTTATTTTAAATTTTTATATAATAAAAAAATTTAATTAAAGACATCCATATTGATCTTGGAGTAGTTGTTTAATTAATGAAAATATAAAATAAATGATATTAAAAATATAAAAACAAATATAATTTAATTTAATAAGTGACATAAAAGAATTTTATATATAGTATTTATATGTTAGTGATATATTATATGTTTTGGTTCAATGTTTTCATTTTTTGAGGATATTTTTAGAAATACAAATAATGAATATTATCCAAATTGACATAAACGATACTTTTAAATAAATAATATTTAATTAATTGATATAAAATTCATAAAAATATAATATTTGTAAAAATGACTATAATAAGGTTAAATATTTCTTCAATTATCTTGTTGGGGTTTGGTAGGAATTTTTTAGTAAATATATTAACCCTAAAAAGTAAATAATCCAAAATGTCAGGGTAAAAGTTAAAGGGTTTATCATAGGGTTAAATCCAAAAGATAAGGTTTATAATGTGACCTAAGGTTTTCTAAAAAAACATTGGATTATTGTACTTCAACTCATCCCAAACTTATATTCTAAATGACTCGCTTAAGAGATATTTTAAATCAAAAATCAATTTATATTAATTTAATATTTTAAGAGTTTCCTAAAGTGCCCCTTACGTCAATTATATATGGGCACCTCCTACCTCACTTTCTCACACAACATTGAGACTTCTATCTTGACCATACCTAGTAAATATACCATCTAAAAATCCCTATTAAATATTATATAGTATTTTTATTTTATAAAGACCAACTCTAGTGTTCCTAAGAGGATATCTAGAGAGAGATTGTCAAGGAAGATGTAATCTCATTACCTACTCAACCTTTTGTCTTCTTCTACTTCTTCTTCATGTGTGAATTAAATTATAAATTAATAAATCAGGTATAAGATAAATTATTATATATGATTATGATTACGGAACAACCATATTCCATATTTTATTCATATTATGATAAATGAAAGTACCATGTGTGCGTATGTATGGTTTACAGTCTCCACGCCATGGTGTAATATGTTTTTCATAACTACTTTATTTGGATTGGTATAATGATAGATAAAATGGATATAAATATAAACAATGAAATTATACTGATTATATTTAATCAATATACCATCTATGTCTTCACCACTTTACCATTAATATAATTATATCATTTCTTGTGTGTACGTATGCTCTACCGTCGCCATGATGCGATGAGATTAATCTTCTATGCAAACCATTTCAAGATTGATTATAAAATTTATATATAAAGAATAAGTATGAAATTTATTACATAATAATTATAATTTAAAAATATATGTGTGTGTTTGTGTGTGTGTGTGTGTGTCATTTGCCTTCTTTCATTCCTCATAACAAGAAAATAGAAACAATGTTCATGCGTATGTACGTCTTAATGTCTCCATGAACGGTGTATTCCATTTCATATATCTATATTTTATATATATTTATATACTAAATAAATATAATATATATATATATTATTTTAAATTCTTTAATTATTCGTATCATGATCTAAGTAATAGGATCAGGAATAACTAGTCAAAACATGTACGATAAATAAAGATAATATTGCCCGAAACATTGTTTTAACATGGAATTTTTAAAAAAACAAGTAATATTAATGTCATAAATGAATCATATATGATATCATAAATATTATTATGATTTTATTATAAGTTAATAATCTTTTTAAAATTAATATAAAGGGGTTTTAGACACGTATGGAGGGTATCAGACCTAAGGTAATGGATATTTTTCTCACCTTTACTTCTGTGAGACACATGCCTCATACACTATGTGTTTCTTCTATGGGAAATATATTCTTCCCATTAATGTATTTTAGGAATATTAACCATAATATTATGTTATTTTCATATCCATATAATTTATTTTCTTTCATGGGGCATACAATTCTATTGATTATAAAGACGTAATGGTTAATTCCCCACTCTCTTTATTATCAGTATTATTTATATATAAGTATCTATTATGAAATATTTATAATCCATGTCTATGTTTATTTAATATATATTAAAAAATATTTCTACTCTTTAAAATCTTTTAAATTCATTTTATCCAATGTATTAATTTTTATTAAACAATTTGACATTTATCTTTGTCCTTTTCCTAATGAGTTACTTTTTGACATTGCCAAAAAATGTATGAGAAGAATTTTCTTTTAACATTTACAAAATGAATGGATTTGTATAATTATGTGAGGGCTTAATTCTTTTAAAATTACGTTACAACATTTCAAGGTTATTTTTAAATAAAACTTTTTCTTTTAATATTTTGCTGCATTTTAAGAAAAGGAAATGATTTCAATAATGAAAGGATATTTTCCCGAAGAAATTTTTTCAATGACTTTTCATGTTCCCTTGTATGTGCCAATGTGGTTTCAAAGTGAATAGTTATGAAAAAAATATATGTTTTAAAAAGTGATTTTTAAGGAAAATTCATGTTCCAAGAGATCATTCAAAATCCTTCACCATCTAAAATAACATGCATTGTAATAGTTCAATACTAACATTAATATTATTTCAATAAATAGTTTATGTGTTGATGGAATGATGTTTAAGAAACTTTTTTATTTTCACAGGTTATAATTTTATTGAAATGATTATGAAACCTATAGTTTTTTGATGGGTTCTAATTTGATTACATGTTTATGATACTCATTTCATTTTATGGGTTACGATATGATTGTTTTTGATATTTTGGAACATGTATATATGATTTAGTTATAAGATGGGTGGGACCTATATCTCCCTCTAATGAATTGTATAATGATTTATATCTCATGATATAGTTTAATGTGGTCTTCAGAGTGATCATTGACTACCATGATGGTTATATAAGTGAACAATTTCTACCAAGATAGATATAGAAGTGAATCGTGACTACAATGATGGCATGGGGAGTGACCCCATAACACTAATATGGTCTTGGTTGTGATTCCTGGAATACTATGGAAATCATTATTATATGCTTATGTGTCTGCCATAAATTCTATATCTTATTCAAATGTGGTGATTTCATAGACTACGTTTTTTATTTCCCTATGATTCATGCCACATGAGCTGCCAATATTTATGAAATAACCTATGTTTATGGTATTTGATATGAAGGATGCGATATTTTATTTTCATGATCATGTTTTCATACCCTTATGTTCATGATATTCATATGCATTTTCTTGGTTTACCCTTACAAGGAATTTAAGCTCACCGCTTTCTTATGTTTCTCTTCCCTGAGTTATAAAGAAATTTTCCAACTATAAATATGAAAGGGAATGATATTGGCAGTAAAAATTAATGATCTTTCACCAGAATATATATTTATGTTCCAAATTTCCAAAGGCACTAAACTAGTATGGCCTTCTGCTGTTTGATTGTTTAATGTAATAAGTATTCTAAAAAAGTGTTGTAATGTCAATTAATGAATAGAGTGGATATCTATATACAGACTGTGATTGGAATAATGAAGTGAAAGACTTTGGGAATTCACTGATTTATTGTTATACTAGGTGTAACCCCTATCCTTGTAATCAATGTGACAATATGAATTACGTAATTCTTAATAGAGGAGATATTAATCTCTAAAACATAGTCTAAATTTTAGTGTTCTCTTTTTTGTAAGATAAAATGAAATTGCGAGGAATAAATTTTTTTAATGTTGTAGAATGTAGAATAAAATGAATTATTATATAATATTCCTGTTAATAGATTCAATGAATAAGTATATTTTTTTTAGAAAAAACAAAATTTACTTTTATTAGAGCAATAAATTAAAACAAGAATAAAAATTTCTCCTCAGACTAAGAAATAGGTAATACTAAACCTATAATTATTGTCATTAGTGGCAGGGAAAACTTATAACAAACATGATAACAACAATGTCAGATCCCACATGTCGCGACCCGAACCAACAGGGCATGAGCCGTGACTCCCCAAGACCACCTCCAATAGGCCAGGGGTTGGTGACTAACGCCGATTAGTCTATCACACACAAGGGAGGAATTAGCCTATGGTACATGTATAGACACACCCACATACACCTCCATGTAACAGTGCAGAGATATATAAAACTGAATAGTAAATGCATGCATACAAATATCCCAAACCAGTGTGAAACAGCAATACAAAAAGGGAAAAATAGGGCCCACCAAAAGAAAACTACAAAGGCATCCAACCTGTTTGGAATAAGGGGTATGCTTCCCAAAGAACCACCAAAAATATCCTTGGCATAGTTCCGGTAAGACTCCACGGTCAGTCCCACTCACTTAGTTCCACCTGCTCCGGGTCCTCCTGGGACTCCGTCAAAAGGTATATGGTCTGCACAAGAGACAAACATATACGGGAAAATCCCATGTAGGGGTGATTATAACAATACTCAGTAGGCACACCAAAAACCCAATCCAAAAGAGAGAAATGGAAAGGCAATAGTCTACTCATCCCAGCCAGAGCGAACTCAGAAGAGAGAGAAACTCCATCTCATGACCATCCTCAGCTAAATACAGCTAGTCAGCTCAATCCAGTTCTATTCTCATACATACACATTGAACATCCACTCAGGTATACGCCCAAACATATATCTCGAACATCTACCCAGGTATATGCCCATACATATACCATGAACATCCACTCAGATGTATGCTCTTACGTATACCAAAAACATCTAGATATACTCATCTCGTGCACCAAGCCACATGAGGTACTGACCTCATCACCTGTAATGGTTCACAACCAGGAGGGAACACTCCAAGATCATTTTCATCCTGATGACACTTTTCTGAGTGATACACTGCATCGGGTCCCACGCAAATATCTCTGACACTCACCCGAGAGATCACAGTCGTCGGATATCGTCACTAAGGAAACCTCATTGAAATAACATAAACACCAAACTACTCGAATAGGGTATCTCTCCTAGGGTATGTTAGGGGATACCAGAACCCATGCCAGTATGCAAAGATCTCACAGATAGGGGATCACTCGCAGGGTCCTCTGGGGGATACCACAACCCGATCTAGCATTCGTAGATCTCACAGATAGGGGATCACTCCCAGGATCCGCTGGGTGATACCACAACCCGATCTGGCACTCATCAGAAACATGTCACTCAGATAGAGGATCATCACCCATGTCATGATGGTCAAGATGATACCGAAACCCTATCTAGTACATCTCGCACTAGAGTGGATCGAACTGATGATGTCATAACCCTATAGAAACCACGTGCTGGATAGGGGATCGTATAACCAACGATACTGCAGCCCAAATATAATCCTCATGCTAAGTAGGGGATCGTATACCTAATGATGCCACAACCCTATTGATCATGACCCACTTTATAGGGAATCATATTCCTAATGATTCCACAAACCATACGGGGCTAACCTGCTAGATGGGGATCGCCACCCATGGATAAGTGGTCACAGCGATACCAAGAACCCGATCTTGGGAAACGATGCTAGAGGATCCCGCTCCGGGCCCACTAGAGGGGTGCCATAACTCAAATAGATTAAACATCCCATCGAGAGGACCACAAACCTATACTAAGGTTGTGATTCCCCGTGAACCCTTATAGGAAGGAACCAAGGGAGTACCCTCAACCACTGCTGGTCCAAACATCGCAAACCTGAGCGACCCGCCACAATGCCATTCAACGCACCTCTAAGGCCGATACTGAGGCCACCATCACGATCCACATGGAAAAACACGATGGATAGGATGTTTACTCACCTAATATGGAAAACCGGTGAAAAAGGCATGATTCACCATAGCTAGCCCGTGTGGGGCCCACACTATGATCCCAAAACTCATCAAGTGGATCATATTACTACAATCCCTTCGGAAAAACAAATGGGATCGACTACTCGATCATCCCAAACAGACACCCGAGGAAAAAGGTACTTTTCACATAAGCCAGCTTAGGTGGGGCCCACACCACGCTCTTGAAACTCATCAAGCATATCACACCATTTTAATCCCCTCAGAAAAACATGTGGGATCAACTACTCGTTCGTCCAAAACAAACACCCGGCGGAAAATTTGTGTTTCTCTAGAAACGCAAAAACCCAGCCTTGTGGGGCCCACAACCTATTCTTGGTCAAAACACTGGAAAACCAGCAAGAAAATTATGGCGTACCATCAGGGTCTCAATGTCACTGACGGAATGTCAATCGGACTCTCCGGGTAGAATATACAATGGCCTAAAGTCAAATAATAATAAAATATCATTATTTTATTAGACATTTCTAGCACCAGAGCCAAGATCCCAAACATTGTAACCCTCGAACCCACACTAAAGGCTTTGCCTCATCGCTAGGCTTGTGTCACCGTAGACATCACACAATTTTGACTTCCAGGGAGAATGTTACGGGGGTTTTAAAACCCCAGTATACCAGAAGAGGGTTGGACCGGCCTGAACCGGCCGGTCCGCGCTAGCCTACCCGGCTGGCAGACCCTGCTGCCGCGGCGCGTGCATGTGCGCACGACCAAAACCTCCCGAGGTGTTGCCCTTGATTAACGGCTGGACCACCCCAAGGGCGGCGGCCCGTTTTCTTCACCGCGGCCTGCCGCCATGTCGGTGCCAAGCCGACGAATCTTCCGAGGGCCGTCGGGGGCACTCGGGGGGTCCAAATGCGCTTCTGAAGCCATATACATGCCCGCTGGGACTGGATCTATGCATCTTCGGGCTTAAAATAGAGAAAAACCAAACCAATCGAGATTCGGGATTTCTAAACACAAAACGCATACCTATTGGCAGATCGTCGAAGCTTCGGGTGTAGAAAGACGCCCACGATGCCCTGAAGATCGATCCAATGATGATCGGTGCTGAAAACAGTCGTACGAGGCTCGATTTGGCAAGGAA
The DNA here is from genome assembly GCA_963277665.1 of Viscum album. Classification (NCBI taxonomy): domain Eukaryota; kingdom Viridiplantae; phylum Streptophyta; class Magnoliopsida; order Santalales; family Viscaceae; genus Viscum; species Viscum album. The sequence continues at coordinate 482,422,267 of OY728141.1, forward strand.
TTAGAGGAAAATGGAGGGGAGGTTCGTCACCTACATGAAGAGGGAGATGGGGGGAATAAGGTTTCTAATTGATTTTTATCATTCATTTAATTTACTTATTTTATTAAATTATCACCCCGGTCCAGACCTCCCGGTGCGGGAAAAATTAGGTTTCTCCTAGGGTAAATTCGCCATTCTGAACACAACGGAGGACTTGGATTTGCGATCTGAGACTCCTTTAAGATTTTATTTTAGCCGACACTCATTAATAAAAATTCCCATTTATTTCCGAAAACACCCCTGATTGCTTTTCTCATAGTAGGCCCGCGCTCGCAAAGTTTACGCCCCACCTAGGATAAACAGAACACTTCGGACGTAATCGTGCCCTCAGATTCCCATTCTGAGCTACTTTTTAGGAGATAACTCATTATTTACACACACATAGTATAAAAATACTTAATATTTTTACAAAATTTATTCCGAGCACACCGGGCCTCGAAATCGCACATCGTCTTCGTGCCAAGCTCTAGATTTATTCATAGGAATATTCCAAAGCCTGATAGAGCCAAAACCCGAGTCGCTGTATCCTCCCCACCATAGAACATTTTGTCCCTGAAAATCCATAAGAACAAGGAAAGAAACTAGACACTCAACTCGGTCTCCCACACCAGCGAGTTCACCAACAAACACCCCTTCCCGAACACATAAGTTAGAGAGACTCATCCACCACACCTCAACATTATCCTCTTTAAGCGGCACTGACTCACCAGCATGGTTTTGATCACATCACAAAAATTCATCTTGATGGGGGAAGGATCCCTATTCCTCACGCATTCGAAGCACGCTGAACAACACCCACATAGGGTCTTACAAACGCCCTGAACAAAACTTGAGCAAGCAATGGAAAGGGAAGAGTACTACTAAACAGTGTCTACCAAAACTACTTTAGAAAGTAGAACGGACATAATGCGTACCTCTATCTATCAGAGGAGCCTCTGGGTCAACACCCTCTACACGAGGTAGATTTTCACCACAATCCCACTGCGGAACCCTTGCTGGTTGTCATCGTGGAGGCATCCTAAAATACAATCAAACACACCATGGTCAATGAGTGTATCTGGAAAGATGACTCAATAAGTACAAGGAAAAACCCAAAACCTAGTCCTATATGATAAATGTATCGTTATTTCCCTACAACCAGTGTACGACTGTCCTGAGTCGAATGGTAGGTTATCAGAGTCTTGATGTATGGATTCATCGACCGCCGCACCAACACTGGAGTCCATAGCCTGAAAGCTGAACTCAAATCATCATAACACTGCCACTATGAAACCCAAACCAAGCTCACAACTAAACCAACTATGCTCAAAGATCCCAATGGTGGAACCTCCTCTAATACCACATTCTCACGACCTGACCCAATGGGGCTTGAGTCGTGACTCCCCAAGCCCTCTTCCAATAGACCAGGGGTTGGCGACTAGTACTGAGTAGGCTATCACACACAAGGGAGCCATTAACCTAAGGTACATGTACACACGCACCCACATACACCTCTATGCAACAGTGCATAGATATATAAAACTGAATAGTAAATTCATGCATACAACTATCGAAACCAGAGTGCAACAGCAGTACAAAATGGGAAAAAAGGGCCCACCAAAAGAAAAGTACCAAGGCATACAACCTTCCCAGAGTAAGGGGTACGCTGCCAAAAAAACCACCGAAAATCTCCTCAGCACAGCTTGAGTAAAACTCCATGGTCAGTCCCACTCACTCAGCTCCGCCTTCTTCAGGTCCTCCTAAGACTCTATCGAAAGGCGTGTGGTCTTCACAACACACAAACATGTGCGGGAAAATCCTGTGAAGGGGTGAGTATAACAAAACTCAGTAGGCACCAAAAATACCCAAAATAAAAGAGGGAAACTGAAAGAAAAAAGTCTGCTCAACCCAGCCAGAGGGAATCCATACAAGAGAGAAACTCAATCTCGTGACCATCCTCATCTAAACACAACTAGTCGGCTCAATCAAGGTGTATGACCATACATACACCTTGAAATCCTCTTAGGTATACGCCCAAACATATATCTCTAACATCTTCCTAGGTATACACCCATACATATACAATGAACATCCACTCAGATATATGCTCTTACGTATACCAAAAACATTAAGATATACTCATCTCACGCACCAAGACACATTAGGTACCGACCTCATCACCAGCAATGGTTCACAATCAGAAGACCACACTCCATGATCACTTTCATCCCAGATGACATTCTTCTGAGAGATACACTTCATCAGCTCCCACAAAAACATCTTAGATGCTCACCCGATATATCACGCTCGTCAGATATCATCACTGAGGAAACCTCACTGAAACTACATAAACACCAAACTACCTATATATGGGATCTCTCCTAGGGTCCACTAGGGGATACCAGAACCCACATCAGTATACAAAGATCTCACAGATATGGGGATCACACCCAGGTGCCACTGGGGGATACCACAACCCAATCTCGTATTTGTAGATCTCACAGATAGGAGATAACACCCAGGATCCACTGGGGGTACTAGAACCCGATCTGGCACTTGTCCAAAACACGTCACTCAAATAGGGGATTGTCACCAATGTCATGACAGTCCCAACGATACTGAAACCCTATCTGGTACATCTCGCACAGTATGGGATCAAACTGACAATTATGCAACCCTACCGACAATACGCGCTGAGTAGGGGATCATATAACCAACGATACCACAACCCTACTATAATCCTCATGCTGAGTATGGTATTGTATACCCTATGATGCCAAAACCCAACTGAGTATGACCTACTGTGTAGGGGATCATATTCTCGCTGATGCCACAAACCCTATGGGGTTAACCTGCTAGATAGGGGATCACCGCCTATGGATAAGTGGTTACAGTGATACCAAGAACCCAATCTATGGAAACGATGCTAGAGGATCCCACTCTGGGCCCACCGGAGGGGTACCATAACTCTAACATATTAAACATCCCATCGAGGGTATCACATACCTATACTAAGGTTGTGATGCCACGTGAACCCTCATAGAAACGAACCAAGGGAGTGCCCTTAACCACTACTTGTCCAAACATCAATAACCCGAGAAACTCTCCACAACACCACACAACACACCTCCAAGGACAATACCAAGGCCACCATCACGATCTATGAGGAAAAACATGCAGGATAGACTGTTTACTCACCCCAAACAGACATCCGGGGAAAAAGGCACTATTCAGCGTAGCTAGCCCAAATGGGGACCACACTATGATCCTGAAACTCGTCATGTGGATCATACCACTGCGATACCCTCAGAAAAGCACACAGGATCGACTACTCGATCGTCCCAAACAGACACCCAGGAAAAAAGTTTGTATTCCTTGAAGCCAGCCCGAGTGGGGCCCACAACACACTCCCGAAGCTCTTCAAGCAGATCAAACCATTGCAATCCCCTCGTAAAAACACATTGTATCGACTACTCATTCATCCAAAACTGACACCCGGTGGAAAAAGTTCCATTTCTCTGGAAACACCAAAACTCAGCCTCATGGGGTCCACACCTTGATCTCAGTCAGAACACCCTAAAACCATCAAGAAAAGTCCTATGTACTATCAGCGTCTCAACTCCACTGATGGCATTTCAATCGGACACTCCGGGTAGAATATACAATGGTCCGAAGTCAAATAATAATAAAATATCATTATTTTATTCGAAATTTCTAGAACCTGGGCCATGATCCTGAAATTAAGAAACCCCTGAACCCACATCGAGGGGTTCGCCTCGTCTCCAGGGTCATGTCTCCGAAGACGACATACGATTCTGACCTCCAGGGAGCGTGTTATGGGGGTTTTAAAACCCCCTTGTACTAGAAGAGGGTCAGACCGGCCTGAACCAGCCGATCCGGCCGGCCTGGGCCGTCCCGCACCGGCTGACCCGGTTGCATCCATAGCCTGCTGTTCTGGCCAGAGGACTCCACTTTCGCGGCGTGCACATGCATGTGCCTAGCCGATTCCCCTAAAGGGGTTTTCCTTGATTGACGGTCAGACCGTCGTAGGGGCGGTAGCCTGTATTCTTCACCGCGTCCAGTTGTCGCGCTGGCGAAGCTTCCGAGGGCCGCCGAGGGCACCCCGGGGGTCCAAACGCACTTCTAAAGCCATCTTTGCACCCAACGGAACCGTATCTATGCATCTGAAGGACCAAAATGAATAAAAAACAAACCAATCAGGATCCAGGATTTCGAAACTCAAAATGCCTACCTGTTGGTGGATCATAGATGCTTCGGGTGCACAACAATGCTAGCGACACCCTGAAGCTCGATCCGTTGACGATCGGTGCTGAAAATTGTCGTATGTGGCTCGATTTGGTGAAGAACTGGAGGAAGAGGGAGCGGAGGGTCGTCTCCTGTGGGTGGAGGGAGATGGGGGAATAGTGTTTCTGATTGATTTTTATCAATCATTTAATTAACTTAATTAATTAAATTATCTCCCTGTTCGAGACCTCCCGGTGCGGGAAAAATTACGCCGCCCCTAGGGTTAATAGTCCATTTTGAATGCAAAGGCAGACTCAGATTTGAAATCTGAGAATCCGTTCAGAAGTTATTTGAGCCGACACTCATAAATAAATTTTTCCATTTATTTACGAAAACACCCCTGGTGGCTTTTCTCAGAGCAGGCCTGCAAATGCAAAGATTACACCCCTCCTAGGGTAAACAACACACTCTAGACGCAAATGTTCCCTCATATTTCCGTTCTGAGCTACCGTTTAGAATACACCTCATTCTCGCCTCTCCCATAGTATAAAAATACTTAATATTTTTACAAAATTTATTCCGGGCCTCAGAATCACATGCAGTCTTCACGCCTAGCTCTAGAAATATTCATAAGAATATTCCAAAGTATGAAAGGGACAAAACCTAAGTTTCTACATCCTCTCCACCTTATAACTTTTTGTCACTGAAAATCCAGAAGCACAAGGAAAGAAACTGGACTCTCAACCGGGTTTTCCACGACAGCGAGTTCACCAACAAACACCCATGCCAGAACACATAAGTCAGAGGGAATCATCCACCACACCTCAACACTATCCAATTTGGGCGGCACTAACTCACCCGCATGTTTTTGATCACGTCAAAAAAACACATCTTGGTGGATGAAAGATCCATCTTCCTCATGCATTCAAAGCACGCCAAAAAAACACCATCCCAGGGTCTTTCCAATGTCTAGAACAAAACTCAATCAAGAAAAGGAAAGTGAAGAGTACTACTAAATACTGTATATCAAAACTACTATAGAAAGTAGAAAAGATACAAGGTGAGAATCTATCCATCCATAGAGCCTCTGGGTCAACAGCCTCTACATAGGGCGAATTTTCACCACAATCCTACTATGGAACCCCCGCTGGCTGTCATCGTGGAGGAATCCTGAAATACAATCAAGACGCACCATGGTCAAGGAGTATATCTGGAGAGCTAACTCAAGAAGGACAAGGAAAACCCAAAACCTCGACCTATATGATGTATTTACCGTTATTTCCCTACGACCAGTGTACAAATGTCCCGAGTTGAACGGCAGGTTATCAGAGTTCCAATATATGGATACATCGGTCGTCGCACTAACCCTAGAGTACCTAGCCTTGAAGTCGAATTCGAAACATCATAAAACTACCATTATGTAACCCAAAACAATCTCACAACTAAACCAACTATGCTCAGAGATCCCAAAGGTGGAACCTCCTCTAATACCACTCTATCATGACCCGACCCAATGAGGGTCGAGCTGTGACTCCCCAAGCCCGCCTCCAATAGGCCATGGGATGGTAACTAGTGCCGAGTAGGCTATCACACATAAGGGAGGCATTAGCCTAAGGTACCTATACACACACACCCACATACACCTCCATGGAATAGTGGAGAGATATATAAAACTTAATAGTAAATGTATGCATACAACTATCCCAAACCAGAGTGCAATAGTAGTACAAAAAGGGAAAAACATGGTCCACCAAAATAAAACTAAAAAGGCCACCAACCTGCTCAGAAGAAGGGGTATGCTGCCAAAACCACCACCAGAAAGCTTCTCAACACAGCTCTGGTAAGTCTCCATGGTCATTCCCACTCACTCAACTCTGCCTGCTCCATGTCCTCCTGGGACTCTGTCTAAAGGCATGTGGTCTGCACAAGACACAAACATGTGCAGGAAAAGCCCGTGCAGGGTTGAGTATAACAATACTCAGTAGGCACCCCAAAAACCCGAAACAAAAGAGACAAACTAAAATTCAACAGTCTGATCATCCCAGCCAGAGGGATCCCAGACAAGAGAGAAACTCCATCTCGTGACCATCCTCAGCTAAACACAAATAGTATGCTCAATCTAAGTTTATGCCCATACATACACCTAGAGAATCTTCTCAGGTATATGCCATAAAATATATCTAAAACATCTTCCCAGGTATACGCCCATACATATTCCATGAACATCCACTCAGATACATGCTCTTACATATACCAAAAACATCCAGATATACTCAGCTCACGTACCGAGCCACATGAGGTACCAACCTCATAACCAGCAATGGTTCACAACCAGGATAGCACATTCCATGATCACTATCATCCCATGTGACACTCGTCTGAAAGATACACTCCATCCGGCCCCACAAAAACATCTCAAACACTCATCTGAGAGATCACGCTCGTCGAATATTGTCATTGAGGGAACATCACTGAAAAAACATAAACACCAAACTCCTTGGATAGGGGATCACTCCTAGGGTCTTCTAGGGGATACCAGAACCCACACCGGTATATGAAGATCTCATAGATAGGGGATCACTCCTAGGGTCCGCTAGGGGATCCCACAACCCGATCTGACATTCGTAGATCTCATAGATAGGGGATCACTCCCAGGATCCACTGGGGGATACCACAACCCGATCTGGAGCTCATCAGAAACATTTCACTCAAATAGAGTATCTCTAACCGTTTCACAATGTTCATGATGATACCAAAACCCTATCTGATATATCTCGCACTGTAGGGGATCGAACTGATGATGCCGGAACACTACAGAAACCACGTGCTGAGTAGGGGATCGTATAACCAATGATATCGCAACCCTACTATAATCCTCATGCTGAGTAGGGGATCGTATACCCGATGATGCCCCAACCCTAATGAACACAGACCACTGTGTAGGGGATCATATTATTGATGATGCCATAAACCTTATGGGGTTAACCTTCTTGATATGGGACCAACTCCCATGGATAAGCGGTCACAGCGATACCAAGAACCCGATCTAGGGAAACAATGATAGAGGATCCCACTCCGGGCCCACCGATGGGATGCCAAAACTCTAACAGATTAAACATCCAATCGAGAGGATAAAAAACACATAATAAGGTTGTGATGTAATGCGAACCCTCGTAGGAACAAACCAAAGGAGTACCCTCAACCACTGATGGTCAAAATGTCTCAAACCCGAGTGACCCGCTACAACACCACACCACGCACCTCCAAGGCCGATACTGAGGCCACCATCGTGATCCATGTGAAAAAACACACAAGATAAGGTATTTACTCACCCAAAACGGAAAACTGGTGAAAAAAGATCAATTCACCATAGCTATCCCATGTGGGGCTCACACTATGATCCCGAAACACATCATGTTGATCATACCACTACGACCCCATATGAAAAACACATGGGATCGACTACTCAATCCTCCCAAATGGACACCCGGTGAAAAAGGTACTATTCACAGAAGCTAGCCCAGGTGGGGCCCACACCATGCTCCCAAAACTAGTCAAGCTGATTGCACCATTGCGATCATCTTGGAAAAAAACATGGGATCGACTACTCATTCATCTAAAACGGACACTCGATGAAAAAGTTGTGTTTCTCCAAAAATTCCAATACCCGGCCTCGTGGGGGCCACACAATGTTCTTTGTAAAAACACCCAAAAACCATCAAGAAAATTCCACCATACCATCAGGGTCTCAGGGTCACTGACAACACGTCAATCAGATGCTCTGGGTAGAATATACAACAACCCGAGGTCGAATAATAATAAAATAATATTATTCTATTCGACCATTCTAGCACCCGGGCCACAATCTCGAACTTTGAAACCCCCAAACCCACGTCAAAGGGTTTGCCTCATCTTTAGGGTCGCATCTCCATAGACAAGACGTGATTTGGACATTCAGGGAGCATGTTACGGGGGTTTTAAAACCCTCGTGTACCATAAGAGGGCAGGACCAGGCTGAACCGGCCGACCCGGTCGCCGCCGCCGTCGGCCGTTTCAGCCAGCGGACCCCGCTGCCTCAGTACAGAACGCACATGCATGCAAACGGCTGACTGCCCTCATGGGCTTGCTGTTGATTGGCAGTCAGACCGTCGTAGGGGCGGCGGCCCATTTTCGTCACCGCGGCCCTGCCGCCGCACTGGTGTCACACCGACAAAGCTTACGGGGGCCGTCAGGGGAAGGCTGGGGGTCCAAACAGGCTTCTGAGGCCATTTGTGCACCCCTGGGATAGTATATATACATCTGTAGGCTCAAAACAGATAAAAAAACCAATCGGGATCTAGGATTTCAAAACTCAAAATGCGTACTTGTTGGCAGATAGCTGAATATTCAGGTGCAGAACGACGCCCGTGACACCATGAAGCTTGATCCACTGATGATCGGCGCTGGAAAAAAATCGTACGCAGATCAATTTAGTGAAGAATATGAGGAAGAGGAAGTAGAGGGTCATCGCCAGTTGGAGGAGGTAGTTGGCGGAATAGGATTTCTGATTGATTTTTATCAATCATTTAATTAACTTATTTAATTAAATTATCAACCCAGTCTAGACCTCTCGGTGAAACGAAAATTAGGACACCCCTAGTGTAAATGCGATGTTCTAAATGAAATAGAGGACCCAAATTTGTGATCCAAAACTCCGTTCAGAAGTTATTCAAGCCAATTCTCATAAATAAACTTTTCCATTTATTTACGAAGACACCCCTAGTGGCTTTTCTCATAGCAAGCCCGCGCCCGCAAAGTTTACTCCTCGCCTAGGGTAAACGGCACGATCCAGACGCAACCATTCCCTCATATTCCCATTTTGAGCTACCTTTTGGGAGATGACTCATTCTCTCCTTGCGAATAGTATAAAAATACATAATATTTTTACAAAAACATTTTTGAGCACACTGGGCCTCGAAATCCCACGCCGTCTTCGCTCTTACCTTTGAAATTATTCATAGGAATATTCCAATGTCTGACAAGACCAAAACCCAAGTCGCTACATCCTCCGCACCATAGAAATTTTCATCCCCGAAAACCCATAAGAACAAGGAAAGCAACTGGACTCTCAACTGGGTCTCCCATGCTAGTGAGTTCGCCAACAAACACCCCTACCCAAACACATAAGTCAGAGGGACTCATCACCACACCTCAACACTATCCGCTTTGGCCAGAAATGACCCACCTGCATGTTTTTGACTGTGTCACAAAAATGCATCTCTGTGGGGGAAGGATCCCTCTTCCTTATCCATTCAAGGCATGTCGAACAACACCCACATAGGGTCTTACCAATGCCCTGAACAAAACTCGAGCAAGCAACAGAAAGGGAAGAGTACCGCTACGCAGTGTCTATCAAAACTACTGTAGAAAGTATAAAGGTAACATGGTGTACCTCTATCCCTCCGAATAGCCTCTATGTCAACAGCCTCTACATGGGGAAGATTCTCACCACAATCCCACTACGGAACCCTCACTGGCTGTCGTCGTGGAGGCATCCTGAAATACAATTAAGACGCACCACGGTCAATGAGTATATATGGAGAGCTGACTCAAGAAGGAAAAGTAAAAACCCAAAACCCAGTCCTATATGATAAATGTATCATTATTTCCCTGTGACCAGTGTACGAATGTCCCATGTCTAAAGGCAGGTTATCAGAGTCTGGATGTATGGATATGTCGGCAAATGCACCAACACTAGAGTCCTTGGCCTGAAAGTCGAACTCAAAACATCATAACACTGCTGCTATGCAACACAAACCAATCTCACAACTAAACTAACTACGCTCAGAGATCCAAAAGGTGGAACCTCCTCTGATACAACTCTGTAATGACCCAACCCAATGGGGCTCGAGCCGTGACTCCTCAAGACCGCCTCTAATAGGCCAGGGGTTGGCGACTAGCACCGAGTAGGCTATCACACACAAGGGAGACATTAGCCTAAGATACCTATACACATGCCACTAAATAAACTTCCATGAAACAATGTAGAGAAATATAAAACTAAATATTAAATGAATGCATACAACTATCCTTATCCAGAGTGCAACAACAGTACAAAAAGGGAAAAATAGGGCCCACTAAAAGAAAACTATAAAGGCATCCAACCTACTCGGAAGAAGGGGAATGCTACAAAGAGAACCACCTAAAAGCTCCTTGGCACAGTTCTGGTAAGACTCCATGGTCATTCCCACTCACTCAGCTCTGCCTCCTCTGGGTCCTCCTGGGACTATGTCGAAAGTTATGTGGTCTTCACAAGACACAGACATGTGCGGGAAAATCCCATGTAGGGGTGAGTATAACAATACTTAGTAGGCACCCCAAAAACCCAAATCAAAGAGAGAAACTGAAAGGCAACAGTTTGCTCATCCCATCTAGAGGGAACATAGAAGAGAGAGAAACTCCATCTCGTACCCATCTTCAGTTAAACACAACTAGTCAGCTCAATCTATTTGGATGCCCATACATACACCTTGGACATCTGCTCAGTTATACGCCCAAACATATATCTCGAACATCTTCCCAGGTATACTAAGATACATATACAATGAACATCCACATAGATATATGATTTTACGTATATAAAAAACATCTAGATATACTCATCTCACGCAGCTAGCCACATGAGGTACCAACCTCATCACCAACAATGGTTCAAAATCCAAAGATCACACTCCATGATCACTGTCTGCCCAGATGACACTCGTCTAAGAGATACACTCCATAGAGTCCCACACAATCATCTCAAACACTCACCTGATAGATCACGCTCGTCAGATATCGTCACTGATAAAACCTCGCAGAAATAACATAGACACCAAACTCCTCGGATAGTGGATCACTCCTAGGGTCCGCTTGGGGATACCAGAACCCACACAGGTATAAGAAGATCTCACAGATAGGGGATCACTAATAGGGTCTGCTAGGGGATTCCACAACATGATATGGCATTCGTAGATCTCACAGATAGGGGATCAATCCTAGGATCCGCTGGGGGATACCACAACCAGATCTGGCGCTCGTCAAAAACACATCACTCAGATAGAGGATCGTCAATCATCTCGTGATAGTCATGACGATACCAAAACCCTATCTAGTACATCTCGTGCTGTAGGGGATCTAACTGACGATGCCACAACCCTACAGAACCCACAAACTGAGTAGTGGATCGTATAACAATCAATACCCAAAATCTACTATAATCATCATGTTGAGTAGGGGATCGTATACCCTACGATGCCATAACCCTACTGATCATGACCCACTACATATGGAATCATATTCTAGATGATGCCACAAACCCTACGGGGTTATCCTGCTAGATAGGGGATCGTCACCCGTGGATAAGCGGACACAACGATACCAAGAACCCGATCTTGGGAAACGATGCTAGGGGATCCAGCTCTGGGACCACCAGAGGGATTCCAAAACTGTAATAGATTAAACATCCAATCCAGAGGATCAACAACCTATACTGAGGTTTTTATTCCATGTGAAACCCCGTAGGAATGAACTAAGGGTGTACCCTCAACCACTGCTGGTCCAAACGTCACTTACTCGAGCGACCTGCCAAAACACAACACCACACTCCTCCAAGGATGATACCGAGTACACCATCGTGATCCACACGGAAAAACATGCAAGATTGGCTATTTACTCATCCGAAACAGACAACCTGTGAAAAAGGAACTATTCACCATATCTAGCCCCTGTGGGGCCCACAGTACGATCCTGAAACTCATCAAGCGGATCATACCATTTTGATCCCCTTGGAAAGACAGCCCTGTTGGGGCCCACACCATGCTCCCAAAACACTTCATGTAGATCGCACCATTGCGATACCCTTGGAAAAACAAACAGGATCGACAACTCGTTCGTCCAAAACATACACCCGGCGGGAAAGTTTTGTTTCTATAGAAACACCAAAACATGGACTCATGAGGCCCACACCCTTTTCTGAGTCAGAACACCCAAAAACCATCATGAAATGTCCACCATACCATCAGGGTCTCAATGCCACTGACAACAAATCAATCAGACACTCTGGGTAGAAGATGCAATGACCCGAAGTCGAATAATAATAAAATGTCATTATTTTATTCAACGTTTCATGCACCCGAGCCACAATCCTGATCTTTGAAACCACCGGACCCACACCAAAGGGTTATACTCATCGCTAGGGTCGCATCCATATAGACGGCACGTGATTCTGACCTCTAGGGAGCATGTTGTGGGGGTATTAAAACCCATGTGTACTAAAAGAGGGCCGGACCAGCCCACGCGAGCTAACCAGGCCACCTCCGCCACAGGCCGGCGGACCCTGCTACCATGGAGCAGCACACGCGCATGCGTGCATAGCTGACCCCTCTCGCGGGGTCACCATTTATTGACGGATGGACAACCGTAGGGGTGGCGACCCGTTTTCTTAATTGCGGGTCACTGCCAGCCGCCGCCGTGCCAGTGTCGTGTCGGCGAAGCATCCAAGGGTTGTCGAGGGCACCCCAGGGGTCCAAATGCGCTTCTGAAGCCATCTGCGTGCCCCCGGACTAGATCTATACATCATGAGGCTCAAAATGGAGAAAAACCAAACCAACCGGGATCTAGGATTTCAAAACTCAAAATGCCTTCCTGTAGGTGGATCGTTGAAGCTTCGGGTGCAGAATGATGCCTGCAACGCCATGAACCTCGATCCGCTAACGATCGATGCTGAAAACGGTCGTTCGCAACTCGATTTGGAGATGAATTGGAGGAATAGGGAGGGGAGGATCATCGCCTGTGGGAGGAGGGATATGGGGTAATAGGGTTTCTGATTGATTTTTATCAATCATTTAATTAACATAATTAATCAAATTATCACCCGGTCCAAACCTCCCGGTGTGGGGAAAATTAGGTCGCTTCTAGGGAAAATGTGCCTTTCTGAATGCAACAGCGGACTCGTATTTGTGGTCCGATACTCCGTTCAGAAGATATTCGAGATGACTCTTATAAATAAACTTTTCTATTTATTTACGAAAACACCCCTGGTGGCTTTTCTCGCAGTAGGCTCGCGCCTGCAAAGTTTACACCCCACCTAGGTTCAAAGGCACACTCCGGATGCAACTGTACCCTTATATTCCCATTATGAGTTACCTTTTAATATATAAATCATTCTCTCCTCGTGCATTGTATAAAAATACTTAATATTTTTAGAAAATTTATTTCGGGTACAATGGGCCTCGAAATCGCATGCCGTCTTCACGCCTAGCTCTGGAATTATTCATTGGAATATTCCAAAGTCTGAAAGGGCCAAAACCCGAGTCACTACACCACATCTTTGGTATCTTTAATGATTATAATCCTAGTGTAGTGAATGAGATTAAGGGTATAGAGTAACGCAAGAATAGGTAGCATCTTTGCACATAGAGGATCTAGAATTTGAACAACTTGGTTATAAAAATGTTGGTTAAGGTTATGTATTTATATGTAATATGGCCTTTAAAAAATAACCATTTAAGTTAATTAATATAAAATATTGACATCCTTTATTCCATTTTATTAAATATATATATGTGTGTCTGATAAGAATTTTAACGCTAAATATACATTATTAGTTATAATTATATATAATAAAACCTAAAAAATTTATGTATGTCTACTTAATGACTAAATAAATAAAATGTGTGTACATATAAGTTTAAGGAAAATGTAACTCTTAAATCAATTATTAACAAAACAATTCTATTAATTATTAGATTATTTTATTATAATAACTTATGTTGAAATAGAAAATACATACCTAAATATAAGTACAATAAGTTCATTACTTGAAAACAATATAATATATGAAATATATATTCTGAATATTAGATGATAAAAAAACATACGAATACTGAAAATTTTAATAATTTTAGTGGAGATATATATAATTATAAAATAAATATTGTTATGAATATTTTTATTTTGATAAAAAAAGTTATAAAAATAATAATAATATGTTTTCTTTTACTTTATAAATATACAATTATTTGTTTTAGAATTTAGTAAAATTATTTATATTTTAGTATAAAAAATAATGGATAAATATATAAATATATATATTAAATAATATTTATAAGAGAATATAAAAATTAAAATATCAAAAGTGGGAAATGAGGTTTTTGGTTTCGGTCGAATCTGACACCACCTTTCTCCCCCACATGCATTATCTTCTTCAACGAGTGATCTATTAACCACAATGATATCCATAAAAGCATTAGGATGGCACTCCCCTGATGTTTTTCAAGGATATTTATGTGTTTTAAACATTTCTGGGATCTTGTGACATGGGTGTGGTCATGTGTGGATGAAGCCGACACACCCCTTCCTCATCCTCCTACCATCAGCGGTTGGTCGACAAAACACTCAAATTGGTGACTTATGATGGATATAAGTGTCATATTTCTTATGAAATAATCCTCCCACAAATCTCATAATGAATAGGTTATTTGGATTTCTAGGATGCGAGCAAGTCACTGGTATTTGGGTTTTTTTTCTATTATTTTATTTCGGGTATTAGGTTTACACGTTTACAGGTTCAATTTGGATTGGGGTCTTATTTTATGTTTAAGAAGAGCAATATTGTTGGTAGAAAATCTATCTATTCACACTGATTACTATTTGTTTTGGGGTTTTGAATACCTTTATATATTACCATGTGACATTGAAAGAGGGAAAATAGAGGTGGCTCTCTTTAATCTATCCACTGTAGTTTCGTTTATACTTCAAGATCCTTTACCTAATTTTTTTTGCCATTTTGAGGAACACATCTTACCGATAAGGTTAGGGGAATAATGTGGTAGTAATTCAAATAGTAGGGAAAATATTTATTTTAGATGAATTTGTATATTTTCAAACTTTTCCGGAGAAGGTAATTTTTTTCAAAATATTTAATTTGTAAGTAAATTTCTTTGGGAAAAATCTTCTCAAAATTTTCAAGTATTGTCTGCATTTTAAATATTATATGTCAATTTTATTTATTTAATTACTAACATTTATTTAATAAATATTTAAATATTTATAAATCATATTTTTATATTTTCAATGGAATTTTTTTGGAACCATGCTTTCATAATTAAGATGGTTTTTAAATTCAATATTTATATATTCAAAATTGTCTTCACCCATATGTATTATATAATGGTATTTTAATTTAATAGTAAGGGGGTAATTTTGAGTTTATAAAATTGTTCTTCCACAGATATTCATATCCTTATTACATTTAAAATTATATAAAAAAATTATTTGGTCCATGAGGCTAATTTATGGAAAGTATTTTGAATATTTAAAGAACATTAATTACGATCTTATAAATACAATGAATGTTATTAGATTTTCAAATTTATTATTTTACTAAAATTTGTTCCAAATGTATGTATTTTTATATATAAACACACTTCATTTAATGATAAAAATAATTTTTACCTATGGATTTCTCTTTATCAAATTGATTTGAATCTTTAAATAATTTTAATTTGACATGTATATGTGATAGAGAAGATATAGAAATTAAAAAATTAATGTTTTATTTTAAAAAATGTATATGTATATATATACATCAATATATCGTTTCATATGAAACTTCTTCTTTTAAATGTATATATATAAATGAAACTACATACATATTATTTTATGTGAAGAATTTTTTTAAACTAATATCAGAAGATATGTGTGTATAAATGTATGTATATTTTTTTCAACTTATGGAAAAATATTTTTCTAGATTATTTTAGGTATAAATGTAAATAAATGTTTCTATATATATGATTCATTTTATGTAAAGGTATTTGTATATCTATATGTTTGTTTGTGTCGATATGCAATCATGTTTTGTAAAAATATAAATATTTATGTAATATATATATATATATATATAATTTTTTATAAAAAATTTATATAATTATATATGTATATGAACATATATTTACATATATCCTTTCATGTGAAAATACTTTCATCATGACACATGAATAATGAAGTATTTAATTTCAATTAAATTTGTATCAATGATCATGGTTTTAAAGAAACTTTACGGTCTTTATGCTGTATAATTAAAGTAGTAATGTTTTTTTAAATAGATTTTGGATATTATGTGAATTATCGCATGGGTTGGGGAGTGAACCCAAACCCTTCTACAACATTTTCCCATTCATGTGACGAGTGCACTTAGAATTATATAGTGATCTAATGCATTGGTTAATATTTTAATCTCATGAGTTGTCATGTATAGTGCTTGGGAGGTGTATCCCAAGAACACTATGGGATTAGGGAGTAAACCTAATCCATCATGGGACTATATTCACCATGTTATGTTGTATTAGGAGTAAACTATGTTGTAATGTTAACATCCAAGGTTCCTCGAAGAACTATTTATGAATGTTTATGGATTATTAAGAGAAATTTTTATTATTTCAGAAAGGGATGAAATAGATTTTCCAAATGTAACTTATTTTGAAATCCATTTAGAAAAATACAATTATTCTAAAAATTTATCATGATTTCAAAATTCTAAAATTCTAAAGTTGTATCTCATGTTTTATATCTATGCTGAATTGGAAATATTGACTAGTTTCCACATATTTTAAAATACATTATAAATCTTTTTTCCTCTCACCCTGTGTTCAAATGCCTATTTTTAGAGGGCATAAGAATTCATAGATACAAGTGAGTAGTTGAGGTTCCTTTTTTATGTTTACCCCTTATAAAGCATATGAATAGTTTTCTGGTCGTTTATTTTATGACAGTTGTGATTATAATTCTATGATGTAAATGGGCTCCCTAAAACATTAAACCTATATGATCTCGGGCATTTAATTAATAATTATATTTCATATAAAAAATGTGGGAGAGTTTTTAGGCTGGCATGGAGAAAAAATAATCATAGTGGGAAACTACTTGATCTATACCTTACCAAAACATTAGGATGTTATCCCAAATATGGTCATAATGTTATTTTACCTAATATATGATTTCCTAAATCTAGTGACCAAGTTTTATACTAAACTTCCTCTGATACCAACTGTGAATGCCTAATCTATAATACATAAGAGTCAGTGGTTACTTTAATACATTGGAACTAGATACATAGAATCACATCTCGAAGGGGAAAATAGTTTATTAGTATTGAAGAAATAGATATATACTTGAATATCACATTATAGTTGAATACTTATGATCAAATACAATTTTTTTTGTTTACTAAATTATTACCTTGGGAATATCCCTACAAATCAATCATAACATGCTTCCTAGTATTCCGATAAAAGGAAACATAAGAAAGGGGTGAGCTCATATGCATAGTAAGGGTATGCATAACGAGTAAGTTTCCACAAATTAAATAAAAATTCAATAATATGACTAAGATAAACAATTATAAAATATCCCATATAACTAATAACATAAAATAGGGGTATATCAGGACTATTAATATAATCACATGGATATCAATGACTAATTTCATAATGAATGAATGCATATTTTGAGATGTCAAAAAATTTCCATCAAGGACTCATGCCAATACGTATTACATAAATGGGTATGATATCATCCTAATACCCAAAATATATTGTCTCTTGAGGCCTATTGATCAACTGAGGGGATATAGTAGGCCCTTCTCATCACCTATTATGTCTAATTAATTCCTTATATAAAATTTGTGAAACATAATCAATGTAAACATTCATATTGATAAACTCGCATATGAATTTTTAATATTTTCCTTAATTAAGTAACATAATCATAAATCATCCATAGTAATATGGAGAATGGTATGAAAATAGTACAACCACAGTTTAAATAATTATAATCCATTTGGAACAAAATTATGGATGGTATCATTAAAACATATCCCTAGTGGAGCATAATTAAAATAAGGGCTTTTTTCCTTGATAAATAAAAATATCATAAATATGTCATTAACAAAATTTTTAAAATAAATACCCATTTCAATTTGAAAATGAATTTTAAAAAATAAAAAATTATAGAATATTAGGGAAAACTATTTATTTTAAATGAATAATGGAAAATTTTAAAATAATCTTCAAATCATTGAGCAGTCATGATGTTCGGAAACATTATTCATACTGAGTATAATAACACAAATATTATTTTAACATTTTTAATTAAAATTAAAAAAGAACCTCAAATAGGAAAATGAAAGGAATATTCCTTTTAAAACATTTTATAAATAGAAAAACATCAGTATATATAAATTAAAACAAATAATAAAACATTTTTATAATACATGGGAATAGAATGGAAATGATTTTTAACTAAAGAGAGAAATGAAGTCGATCTTTCTTAAAACATTATTTCAGTTACTTTAGATATTAAATAGAATAAATTGAATGAAAAACATATAATTCATATATATTAAAAAAAAATATTTTGTTTTATATTTAATGATGGAATAATTTCCCTAGTGGATACATAAAAATAAACAATATCAAATAATGGTGGGATTGTGAAATAAACCCTTATAGCTTTGGTAAATATTGTATCAAAAAACCCATGAAAGAAATAAATTTAAATGATAATCTAAATAACAAGAATAATAATAGATTAATTATATAACATATCAAGCCTTTATTATGTAAAACACTCAAAAATAATCAAGTGGGGAATATGGAAGTTGTCTCATTGGAGTGAATGTGATATGATAAAACCCATACCTCAGGTCTAATTTCCATCATATGTGTTTGAACATCCAATAAAATAAATATATATTTATTATAAATCTATTACATAACCATACTCATATATATATATATATATATCATACCACATATTATTTACTTATAACTTTTCATCACCCATTTACTAAGAATTATTTACTATAATTATTATTCTAGGTGTTGACTACTTCATTTTTCATGTTTGTTTTGGTTTTGTGGTTTTGGTCATCGTACATGAATATGGTTATATAATCTCTATTATGTTAATGCAGATATAAATATCATATATATTCATTATATATATATATTTATATTTATATTTATATTCATCCATTAATATTTTATATGAAAACATTATTTAAAACATTCATGGAGACGAATGGTTGTACGTACACATGAATGTTGTTTCCAGGTTTCCAATTGATGGAATAAAAGGAAGGTAAATAATGAAAAACCTTTTAAAATATTTATTATAATATATTAATATGATATATTAAATAAATTTATACCTATTAAAATAAATATTAAAAATAAATGAAAAATTGATCTCATCACTTCGTGGATGTTGAAGTCCGCACACACACATTGGTGGCGTTATCATTTTCAAGAAGATTGGAAGGTAAGAAGGTATATAAGATATTATAATTAAAGAATAATATTTATTTCATAAATATCATATATATTCATTAATTCCTTATTTATAACCATCCAATTGAAATGGTGATGAAAAAGAAATTACACCACTATGTGAAGACTTTAAGTTGTACATACACATGAGTGGTGTTTTTTCTTTTCAAATGATAGAAAAGAGATGGAATATTTTTTTACAATATTTATAATAACATATATGTATATTTATAGTACATGAGTTATTATCTTAATATGGTTACAACCCATTAATGGTTTGTAAATGAAGAAATAAAGATGAAGTAATCGGTACACCTGATTACCACTTCTTTGGTATAATTCATTTATATCTATTCTTAAGGGACATAAGGTCTCTTATTAAGGGACATAGGGTAAGGTATTTTGGAATGAAAATAATATATAGAACTTGTATAAAAGATTTTACAAGATAATTAGGTAGGTTTTTGTCCATATATATGGCCCAATGTGGTTTGAATAATTGAGAAAATGGGTGTCCTTTTATAAGTTAAGGGAGGAGAATTCATAGAATTTCATAAAAGTGTTAAATTAATATAAAATAAATTTCTTGATAAAAAGGGTAAAAATATAAATAATTTAACTATATAGTGAGTATGAGTGAAAATAATCTCATATAATAAAATTTGGATATGTTTTTCTAGTGGTTTATCCCCGATCTTTTTGTTTTAACCCCTATTAAACCTTCTTACAATTACAATGATAATTAAGTTTTCCATCATTTAATGTTAATGAATGCTACTATATGGGAAAAAACATTTAAGTGTTCTATGTATGATATTTTCAACCATATACTTTTCTTGTTTCAGAAAAATGTTATTTTAATTTTAAAAGATTTAATAAAATATTATTTATTATAAAATACCATTAATTTAATTTCTGGACTTATTAATTTAATATGTCTTTAAATACATCAATAATAAGGGAAAATTAATATAAAATAATTTAATACCTCAATAACATGTCATATTGATATATAAAATTCACAGGATATATTAATTCATTTAAATTATTTTAATTGTACAATTTTTATAGTCATTAATTTTAATTTCTTTCAAATTAAATAAATATTGGGTTGATGTTTCTCAAGTATATAAGGTAATAATTTCATCACAAAAAATTTAAAATAAATTATCTTGATAAAATAAATCAATTATATTTCAAATTAATATTTATAACCAATTATAGCTTTCATTTTCCCTTTTGTAAAAAATATAAATATAATAAAAGAAAGCGAATGAAATTTTTTACTTTTGTTTAAATAAAATAATGTAAATGAAAAAATTGCATCTAAATGGAAAAAATTTCATATATTAAAATATTTGATGAGTATAGATGTTATAGAGTCATACGATGAAATTAGGGCGACTGTTAGGGTCATATTCTAGTCCTTATAATACAATTATTCACCTTAATTACCTAATTCACCCTTACCGTGATGAAAATTATTCACTACGATTACTATTCATAATAACCAAAAATAAAAAGGGTATATTTATCAAATTTGAAAATCTTAATTCCAAAAATGGAATCCATTTTTCAGGATTTAATATTTATTTAACCACTTTCGGTAAGATTTTTATTTATTATTAATAATTGTTATTGTGTCACAAACTAGGTTGGGTTTCCATCCGACCCGACTCATGAACTGGCCCACGACAAGGCCTAAAAGGTGTTCCTAATCCTCCCATTCTGAAAACTAGTGATGGAAATAAAATACAAACCAAGTGAGAACTATTTATCCTAATATAAACTGATAAAAATAAACAAAACATAGTATGCTTCATAAACCAATAATAACTAGACATCTAAAAATACATAATCAGGTCAAAGTACAACTACTGTTGAAAAAAACTAAACAAAATGAAGAAATATCCTCACTAAATAAAGACCAGACCAAATCTCTATGTGATATCTTGGTCACCACTAACCATACAACTAATCTACACCAAAGTAAAACTTAAACAAGAAACCTAAACCTACAAAATAGCTTGGGTATACCAATGTTGAGTGGCACATGTTTGGTGTGATCATAGACATATCAGCAGGTAAGCACCACAGATTCCATATAGTCCCTTTCCCAAAACATCAGATAAACACTAGTTTGAAACGAATTTAGAAAATATGGATTTTATCTTTTAAAAAAACCAAACAAAATTTCACTTTTTTAAACCCACATCACTTTCCTCCTTTCAAAAAGGATTTCCATTTTAAGGCAAAGTTTAAGAACCCAATACTCAAAGAATATAAAAATCATGGTGATCAAAACAACACCAAAAAATAAATTAAATTGTACAAACAATAAGGAACTAATTTAGTAGAAAAACACGTGTATAAGAACAAAAAAATCTTATAGATAATAATCATGGTAATTTTCTAAACATATCTAAAATAAATCCATGGTAGTACTCGGTTTGGCCTCACCTATCAGTGTCTGGTGTAGCTCTGTAGTTAATAACAAACCTAGATTCTCTATACTATCCACAATAGTGGCACATTCCACCCAACCAATTAGAAAATACATGTGGTACCAACCTGTTAAATTGGGGTTAGTAAGAAACATTCACTCGACCTTCTAGGGGAAACCCAGGAATCCAATGATAATAGTACATGGAGAATGATGAAATCATCACATATGTGGAATCAAAAAATAACCTGTATAATCTAATGTACTTTCCTATCCAAATATTTATCCCAACCAATGTGATGTCCCACACCTCAAAGGGGCCTCTATAGTGGTTTGAAGCACACATTGAACTATTCCAAAAGTTCCAACTGAGACTACATGTCATATCACCACACAAAAAATTCCCAAAAGATCACAAATTACTAAATGGGACTTAATCTTCTCAAAACCATCTCATTTCCAAAAATAATTCTAAAACTCAGGTGAAAACACACATAATTCTATAAAGTTTCCAATTGGTCCATTATTAAAAATTAATTACCAAACCACACCTCAAAGACTCTAAATGGGAAAAACTTTATAAGACACATTTGAAATCAATATTTGAGTTCATTTAGAAACCATGAGACCATTTAGAAAACATTTTTTAGAAGAATCATTTATAAAGAGAAGTTACAAATAAGATGGAAAGGGGGAAGGAGAGATTCTTTTGAAATCTAGTGTTTAAGGTGAACATAATCTTATAGTGCCATTACCATTTGTGTGTTTGTCCATATATGCACCATATGCCAATATGGATATGAAAACATCAAATGGAACACCACTTGAAAACAATATAAGTACCCAAATACCAATTTAGAAAGTATCCACTAGCTTTACCACACCAAAACACAGCTCACACATAAGCAAATAACTAAAAATATGCACTATAACCACACACATTGATCAATTCACAATGAGAATATAATTACCAAAACATAATAAGGATAAACACAATCCAAAATGCCTAATTTTACCCATTAATTCTAATTTTCATATAATCAAATAGTTTTTATACATATAAAAATAGATTTAATTTAGTAAATCCTATGAAAATAAATTTTCACTAAATTATCAATATGAAACCACCACTACAATTCATAATATCCCATTATGATTTTTAGAAAAACATTTTTAAATTATTTAAAAACACAAATTAATCAAATTGAATGTTCCTAAAAGGAAATGGGTAGAAACTCCTACCTGAAAAATATACATATGCAATGAAACTATTAGAGAAGAAAGAACTATGATCAATGGGAAAACCACACACCCTAAAATAAAAAGAATCAACCCAAATTTTCAACCCTCATCCTAGATTTTTACTAAGGTGTTTCCCCTCTTCAAAGAACCAATATACAAGTAGAAGGAAGAAGACTATATAATAAGACTTACCCTGCAATAGATCCACCAAAATATCAAATAAAAAGAACCTAGAATCCATGGAAATAGAGAGGGGATCCTCTAAATATCCCAAGGGACTGAATAGATGAGAGTGAGATGAGAGGGGTGGATTTGGGTTAAAACATAATAAGATAAAATGAAGAATTATTATTTAGTAAACTCTCCTAGTTTGGCCGCACGGTTTTCCAAACAGTGCAACAATCAAGCACAACCCACTAGAGAATGGGGACACCAACATAGGTTGGCTACATAGTTTGGGAAACTATGGGTTGGCCACGAATCTTATCTCTGTCAAATAGAATATCCATTTGACACATTTGGTGCATAGTTTACTCTAACTATGTACAATCTATGCACATGGTCTCAGACACCAGAATTAAGCTTCACGGTTTCTTCTTTGTCTCACATGGTTTGGATAAACTATGATCAATACATGAAATTCAATCCATTCAAGAAAAAAATGAACATCAAACACCCTCAACCTTAACATGCTGCATATTTGACCCCCAAATAATGCACACAGATCATTCACATGTACAAGAAAAACCTAAAACCTCAAATACTAAAATAATTTCACAGAGAACATGACTTGAACCTAAAACAGACGACCCGACATAAATAATAGAATAAAATAAAATAAATTCCAAGTCTAGGATTTCATAATTCCCCACAAAAAAAAATATATTCCCTAAAAAATTCACCTATCAATACTAGAGACTAAACACAAGATCAAGATCAAATGAGGAAAAATAGATATATGGTCCTCTATGTGACATTTCATAGCACAAGTCAAACTCAAACTTCTCTAATGTAAAACCAAAATGAATAGAACCATAAATATGGAAAAGGAAAGAATGCACTTCCCCACAAGACACCAAAAATATAAATGGAACCAGCATGGGGAGTCCCATGATGAATTAAATAAGAAAAATAACCATAATTCATCCGTCTAAAAAGACTCAAGAATCTCCAAAGTGTGCACAGCCCATTACAAAACTGATCTATAAGAAACAAAATAGTTTGAATATAAAATACTACATGGAAGAAACATTATAACTACATGAAAAGGATACCATCACGTTTTTAAAATATCGTAAGGAAACAAAGAAAAATAAAATAGTAAAATTTTAACTATCTTAACCCACCCCAACACTAAATAAAAAATAAATTCTAGTGTTTCCCACACCCCTGTAAATTCAAGACTCTATGAAAAGATTCTCTCAATGGACTATGGAAGGATCCCTAATATCTTGAAGGATCTACTTCCCCACAGTAAGAAGCTGAAAACCTCCAACCATTAATTCCTCTTCTAGAAACGTTTCTTAAAAAAAATCTCCAAATTACACAAATGGAAAAAATTTCATCATGCCTTCTAAGGACTGTGACAATATGGCTTTGAATAACAAACTATCCACATAGTAAACACATAGGTGAACATTTTGGTGAATGAGAGACCATAATTAGAAAAAGAGACATGTATGGAATAATTTACTCTATAATACACCTATCACCATATGAGGGAGCTTCATAAATGATGAGATAAACTCATTTATTAACCGCTACTGACTGCACTCCAGGAAAAAACTCAGCTAAAAACACCTCATCAATAATATTTCCAAAAATAAATCCACCAGATGATAGAACAATATATTTGATCCCTAGACGAAGTCCCTAAACAAAGTGATTTCCCTTTATCTTCTATTTTGAGACCATTTTTGGTGAAAGGGAGTCCATCTCTTCAAAATGATCAATATTGGCCTTCAACATCCACTAACCTTACCGAACAACCAACAACTCTACAACTTTCATCACCTTTAACTCCTTAGGGATAAACCATTAGATGAAATAGTTATTAAATAATTCATAAGACATACTAATTTTTTGGATGATGTGACTATCACCTTCAATTGATCTTAACTCAGGCCATCAAATGTAATCAATAAATCATGTACTATCATAGATTCAAGAGTTCCCAACAATTAGAAGACATAATAAACTTAATCAAGACACTCTGTGACCTCTAACAAACCAAAATTATTGTGGATGATATAAAATAACCAATAAGAGCTTGACTCTTCCACCTCACAAAATTTTGGGGAAAGGTCAACAATTCGAAGAAATTATTTGGAGACGTTCAACACCTTAATGGGAGGCATACTCTAAATAACATAAAAACAAAAAAAACTAAATCAAAATAAAACAAAAAATCAACCAAAAACACCCCCAAAATCCAAAAAACTAAACTCATATTCCAAACATCACAATAGAAAACTAGATTTATTTTAAAAAAATTGTCTCCATTGAAAATTTCAAAACCAATTTACTCTAAGGCTATTTTAAAAAATTCTAATTCTACGTCAAAATTAAATTAAATACATTGAATCTTGATCATTAAAAAAATCCCCAAATCATTTTATTTTTGAAAAAACCATTTTATATTTCAAAATATACTCATGCCAATAAAAACCAATACAAAACAAAACTGACACGAAAAATGATTGAATAGAGAACTAGTGTCATTAAAAGACCTGACCACGTGGTTTAGTGGACCATTCACTATGAAATCACAAACTACTATGTGGACATTAAACCATGTAATTTGGATCCACATGGGTCACTAAAACACGTAATTCCACTACACATCACTAGTTTATCTCCATTATCAGTCCCCATCCATACAAAAAAAACTCAAATGAAAGAGTTAAATCTCAGGCTACCCCTGGTAACTTGAGGAATTGGGGGAGTAAGAGTTCGTGAAACTCTTCCCATCTCTATCTATTGTTTCCAATCCATCCAAATCTCCAAACTAGCTGAAACCAAAAATAATAAAGGCCTTCTCTAATTACATTTTATCATTAGCCAGATCAGGTCACCACCTGACTCGACACTCGACCCGAATTGCGACAAGGCCTGAGTGGTGTTCCCGATCCTCTTAGGCTAGAAACTAGTGTTTATAATCAAAGATACACCATGGGGATTAATTTATACCAATATAAACTAATATAAATAAACCTAATACAGTCTGCAACATAAAAAAATAATGAATGGACATTAATAAATATATAATCAGGTCAAAATTCAATTACATTAGAAAAAACGAAACTAAATAATAAAAAAATCAGTTCGAATCAAACTAGAACAATAACAAATCTCTATGTGAACTCTTGGTCACCACCAACCATAAGATCGGCCTTCCCTAAAGAAAAAATGAACCAAAAACCTAAACCTGCAAAACATATATATTCTACTGACAGTGAGTATCATAGGTAGGGTGTGAGAATAAACATCTCAGTAGGTAATAACCATAGAGTCCATAAATTCCCTTTCCTTAAATGTTCCATAAAAAATGTTTGAAAATACATTTATAAAATAGGTTTTTTATAATTTAAATAAACCAAAAAATCACTTTTTAAAACAACCCGTGCCACTTTTCACCTTTAAATACATATTTCCATTTTAAAATGAAGTATAAGATCCCAATACTAAAAGAAGCTACCAAACTCGGTGATCAAAACAATACCCAAAAAATAAAGGAAACACTATAAACAATAATGAATTAATGGAGAAAAAATTAATTATAAAAGAGTAAAATAGAACATACAAATAATATTCATCAGAATTTTCTAACCATATGAAGATAAAGTCCATGGATATACTCGATTTAGACTCACATGTCAACAAATGGTGCATCTCCAAAGTCAATATCAAATCTGGATTATCTAAACTAGCCTCCCCGATAAAACATCGAACCTGGTTTCATAGAAAATATAGGGGAACCAACCTATCTAATCATGGTCAGCAATCAACTACCACTTGACCCTCTATATATTTCCCAGTAATCCCATGATAATAGTACATGTTGAATGGGGAGGTCGCCATACTTGTGTCCTGAACCAATATGTCCTGACCCATCCTAGTGGGGTTCGTGTTGGGACTCCCCAATCCCACCTCCAATGGGTGAGGGGATGGTGACTAACACTGAATAGGCATATCACTAACAAGGGGTTCATTTCCTATCTACCTGTACACATGTACGCATCTCCAATCCAAAAAAATGCTAAAATATAAAAACCACTACATACCCAGTGAATTCAAACATATATATCCCACAACCATAGAAATACAAGAAGTAAATTAAAGTAAACATGTCCAAATACAATCCCACTAAGAAGAGTTTGTGACACAATTTCAACATTGAAGTAAAGGTATTAGGGCTACTATCTGAAACAATCTAGAACACACATTGGTATGTTTGGTCACACTAAAATTTTTCTAGTCCTGGTCTTCCTAGGACTCCGTCAAATGGTTTACAGTCCTGAAAAGACACAACACGTGTGAAAAAATACCTTCCACGGGTGAGTATAAAAATACTCAAAAAAACACCTCAAAACCACAAAGAAAATAACAATGGAAATTACAGTCATATCTACACAAATATATGTCTATATAACATATAACAAAAACATACAGATATACTTGAACCAAGAATCAAATTCTAGAGGTAATCCACACCCATTTTATACCAACCTAAGGATTCTAGCTCAAATATTCCATGAAGCACTCATTCAGGAGAACACGCTTTTGAGTTTGATAGCACTGATGATGTTCATCTGAGAGGTACTTCTCATCAGGTACTATCATGAGAGAGAGATACACTAATAGATCTAAAATGAATACAATACATAGGTGAGGAACATATCCAGGGCCATGGGGTGATACGAACAACTCAATATGTATCAACCCACTAATTTGAGGATCGGATCCCTAGTAGTCATGGTCACGTCAATACCAGTAACTCTACCTAGGGTACTAATATTAATAGAGGATCCCATTATGGGCCTCTCAAGAGGATTCCAACAACTTTACCCACAACGTCCTATTGAAGGGATTGTATTCCTAGGAGTAAGAAAGGATTCATATGACCCTTCATGGAAATAATAAATGGAATGAACTCTAACAAAACATTCCCATTAAATAAATGAAAAGAGAATCAATCCATGTTGAAAGGGTTACATAGCATGTAATAGGGGAACACGTCACGTCCCTTAACCCCGAGTACAACCCATGTACAAAGGCTTATGTATTCCAAAACAATGTCTTGTAAAATAGTGATACATGGGATATAAAAGGGGTTACATGATGTGTCCCTACATCTGGGGATCTTCTTTATACATTGTTTGTGTGCCAATACACGGTGTCAATTAGTGTGTCCCTACCCCTGTATCAGTACATGGAGATTCCCATGTAGCTAGTCTAGGACAAGCCATGTGGGGGAGTACATGTTGTGTGGGAAACCCGTGTACTCAACCTTGTGTTTGTGTACTTCTTCAAGTACAGGATGATTCCATCTAAAGGGACTAATTGTTGTGTAGTCAAGGATTATACTCCAGGTGTATCGAGTTTTTTTAGAGAACCCTTTTTCTTCCTCTACCTCAAGCCATTAATTTTATGGGATCCATTCCGATGGTCGATTCTCCATGAAACACTAGATCTGAGGCCTTTCATTCATCCCAACATTGAATTGATGAGATTTGATATTTCAATCAACATAGAAAATGTGATTTTATCCATTCTTTATTATTTCTAAAGAATTCGAAATTATCACACATCATTATTCAATCTGTTGCCGCAGCCACTGCCACACCTCTGTTGTGTTGTATTGATGTGATATCAACAATTTGTATTATTTATCCACTAATAAAAGGCACAATTATTGATTATTCAGAAAGGGTTTCAATTAATGGTGAAAAATTAAGAACACATGATGAATAATGTAAGAACCATGGGAGAAAATAACAAACAAATTGAGGGGTAAAACCTTGATTGATGTTCATCTCATCTAAGTTCATCACCATTATAAAAACAAAGTAATCCAAACAAAATTCAAGAGTAAAATCCCTTTAAATCCCACAAAATAATTTCATCCCGCAAAAATGATTGAACCATAGATAAATCTGTTCATGGATTGGTCCACTTTCATCATAGGAATCAAGAAAAAAATTAAAGAATTAAATCAAATTCCCTTCCTTAATTTGGATCAGTCACTGAGGAAGAATGTTCATCATTCCATTGTCATTGGAAAAAACCATCATGATAGGTTTCCATTGATCGCTTATCAGAGGTTTTGTCATCATCTATCAAAAGGATCCACTAAAGTTTCACTCTCCAACGTCTCTAGATAATTCTGTGATTATGAGGGTAACCTTGGATTTTCTTAAAAGGAGTTATTTATAGATAAACAACATCTATGTGTCAATGTTATGAAATAAGATTAGTTTTATTAATTATTTTATTCATTTAATAATCTCTGATGAATTTTCCAAAATCAACCCACGTTGATCGATGTTAAGTCACATCAAGGGTAAATCCACCATTCTAAACTCAATGGTTAACTTAGATTTCTAATTCGAGCACCCATGAAACAATTGTTCCACTTTTTATGGAAAATTTCATGTGTGTTCATTTCAATATATTTAATATTTTTCAAAAATTTATTCCAGACACATTGGGTCTCAGAGTCAAACTCTATCTAAACACCTGGCCTCAAAATTAATCCATATAATATTTAAAAATAATACACTGAAAATGTCATCCAATACACAATGACCCAAAGATTCCTCTATGATTTCCTAGAACAAACTATGTCACCACCTATGTGATTCCCCTTTCCTCATTGGGGAAACCATAGATTTTATCATCACATATTGAACCATTCCAGTAGTAAAAACTATTACTACCAATCAAATATTCTCAAATCCATTGTCCAAAAATGTCACAAAGTTATAATAGAGCATTATTCTTTTCAATAAGAAATAATTTACCAAGATATTTCTGAAACTCATGTGAAGACACACAACATTTTCTAAAGTTTACAAATGGGCCATTATTAATAATTAATTAATAAAACACACCTCAATGACTCAATATGGGCCATTATTTTGAAAACACCTTTGAAATCCACATTTGAGTTCATTTAAGAATCAAGAAACCATTTGGAACAAATTTGGTTTTACAAGATTAATTTGGAAAGAGAAGGGATGAAGAATAGAAGTAGGAGGAAAGAAATGTTCTTCCAAAATTTTGGTTTTAAAGTGAACATCATTTTAGAGTGCCACTATCATTTGTCTTCATATCTATATGTGAACCCCATTCCCATATAAATATTCCCAAATCCAATGGAACACCTCTTTAAAACTATATAAGTACCCAA
Organism: Viscum album; assembly: GCA_963277665.1. NCBI lineage: Eukaryota > Viridiplantae > Streptophyta > Magnoliopsida > Santalales > Viscaceae > Viscum > Viscum album. The sequence continues at coordinate 482,452,976 of OY728141.1, forward strand.
TGACCAATTTATAAAGTCTCCACTACCTTTACCACAAAAAAAATCACAACTTGTACATAAGAACTAAACCCCGAAGAGTCATTATAACCACACAAAATGGTCACTTCATAATAAGAACCAAATTAACAAAACATAAATAAAAAAACTTTCCAAAATACATGATTTAGTACTTAGATTCTATATAGAATTTCGTCAAAAACATTTTATACGTATAAATATAGGAATAATTTAAGATATCCTTTAAAAACACATTTTCAGAAATTTATTAAAATAAAAACCCCACTACAATTCATACTAACATGTTTATTAATTCTTTAGAAACAAGAAATCATAAAATGGAATCTTTTGGAAAGGAAATGGATGGAAACTCCATCATCAATTATAAGTGGATGTGACAAAACTCTAAGAGATGAAAGAACTAATCCCAATGGAAAAACTACAGACCCTAAAATCAAAATTATCAATCCAAATTAGATAACAATAATCCTAGGGTTTTTACTAGAGGGAACCCCACCAAGAATAACCAAGAGACAATAATATGAAGTAATAATAAGGGATAAGTAGACCTAACCAAGGAGATATTAACCAAAATATTTAAGGAGAAGCACCTAGAATCCAATTAGAAAGAGAGGGGGGATCCTCCTAATGCTCCCATGTGGGATCATGAATGAGAGGGGGGAGTTGTGGATTAGTGTTTTAAATTATAAGGTAAAAATGAAATTAAACTTTTTAATGAATCTAGGAAACTCTCATGGTTTGACCGCACTATTTTCTAAATTTTGTGCCAACATTTATCACCCCACTAGAGAAGGAGGAAACCAAAATGGGGTGGATTCACAGTTTGGGAAATCGTGCATCATCCATTAAACTCAAATATATCGAATGATAAAACTTTTTTACATGTTTGGAATATAATTTCCTCTAAAAGTGAACAATCTATGCACCTTGGCTCAAGCACCTAAAACAATATGCACATTTCTCCTTTATATTGCATGATTTGGACCAAACTATACTCAATACATGAATGTTAAACCATTAAAGAAAAACCTAACCTCAAAATTACATCATCCTTAAAAGGTTGCATAGCTAACCCCCAAACCCTAAACAGGGCCAGGAAATACCTAAAACCTCTAAATCTCAAAAAATTTAACATATAACTCCACCCAAACCTTAACTAGACGATCAGAAATCCTGAAAAAAAAATAAAAAAAAATCCAAGGTCATGGTGTGACATATTGGTTTTCAAAGGTGGTCAATTAAATAGAATTATATCATTGATGTCAATATACTAAATAAGTAAGAAATAAATATGTTGGTGCAAGTATCCAAGATATCCAAGATTGATATGAATATTACATGGATAAATGGGTAAATAAGAATGTATTCAAGTAATAATATTTTAAAATTTTCATTTGAGGAATTTCATTTTACAACTCTGTCAGTTGTTGAATTAACATTTATATCAAAGACTTATGTCAATTGTGACATTATATTTATAATAATGAGGAAGATTATTGGACAAGGTAGATATATCTGTAATTAATATTCCAAATGGAAAATAAGAGGATTTTATAAGAAGATACATTGAGGATGGTCATGAAATATTTCATTATTTCATGACAACAATGCAAGAGATTATTTAAATGGCATGAAAATACTAATTTTCATAAATAATTCTTTTATAAATATAATGTAAAATATCATTTTTCATGATATAAAAGAAAACCATTAATATAAATCTGTGAAATAATATATTATATCTGTGGTTTTGTTTATATCTTAGTTTGGAATATTTCACGTAGATTTATTCTAAGGGTTAACCAATAAATAGGGCAGACCATCTATCCTCTAATTAGGGATCACCTCAACTACACATGTGATGCCCTTGGGTCAACCACTTGATAGGATGTTAACCATTCTAGTTAGACATGGTGGTATATGGAAGAGAGAATATACCATGTATGGAGAACATAAGTGGTGCATAAGGTATTCAAATAGCATAAATTGTCAGTAGGTGATCTAGGGAAGATGTAACACGGTCCATGATGTGGTGTGTGCATAGGTGTTTCTAGGTGATCACCATAGTTCCATTTATAAAACTAGTAGAATACATGGAATTGATTTTAAATGTTAACTCAATCAGTTTTAAGTTTTATGTGGGAGTAACAATGTGTGCATACTATTTCCCTATCTTAAAATATACAAATATAACATGGTTCATTAGATAGAATGTGTCTCAGTTATATAAATTTTACATGTCATCATTTTGAAACTCTCAACGATGATATTACACAAACATTTACCGCCATTTGATGAGCATCACTCTAAAAATATCTAGCGGTAATGTTTTTTTGATGAATGATACCATATTTCCTGACAAATATTATATGTTACATGATTGATCATCCTAAAATCAATTAATTCTTTAATTATATGTGTTATATAAAAAGATATTGTCCATATAATTTCTTTATTGGAGAAGGAAGAATAAAGGAGTACTTTCACATAGAATTAAAGTTTTAGTATGACCTATTCAACTTTGTACAAGGTAGAAAATTTAATGATGATGTCAGTGCATGAATGTAGTCGACAATATCATGCATATTCCTTGAGAAAAATTTAAAAAGAGATTAAAATAATAAGAAGAACTTATATATATGATAAGGTTTATTCATAACACATGCACCATGTTTTACGAATAGATTGATTTCTAGTAATTTAAATTGAGACTAAAGCCACACAAAATATTAAGAGACTTCATATCCCAGTTTTCAGTGTGTAATATTTCTAGAAGAACATTTTTTCTTGAATAGATATTGAAAGTGATGTCCGATTCAATTTTATAAATATTTGTTTTCAAAAGAATATAAAATTTGAATAGGTACTATATTCACTGAGGATGTTATATCAAGGAATAATATAATTAATTTTGCCAATGTATTTGTACAGAAATTTTAGTGTGTATATAATAAAAAATAAAATATGTGGTTCTATAAATAAAAATAAATGAAGAGTTTGTGATGGATTTTAAATCTATTAATTATCATTTATTTCAGGGAAAAATTTTAAAATTAACTTTCCTACATATATTCATATTATTTTCACTGAACTCAAAAAAGAAGAAAGGGAATCTTTTATTTTTCTAATATGAAGAACAAGATGGTGATGATGATGATTTTTTTGTATGTTGTAGTGCAAGTAAAATAGTATTAAAGTTAGTGGAAGAAAACAAGAAGAATTATGACATCCATCAAAAGTCTCAATGGTTGGAAGAATTTACTGGGGTTATAAAGAACCTTAATATGTGAATAATGTCATATGAGGCAGTATAAAGAACTAGGAAGGATCTATAAATAAAGAACTGCTATTTGAATATAGTGAAATTCATGTGAAAGGATATTTTCTTCCTATTATAACAATGATTAAAGGATTACTTTATAGTGTTTTTGTCATTTTATTATTTCCAACCCATGCTAAGTAATGTCAAATCTTATTAAGCAGTGAAGCTTTTAAAAATATCATTTACCATATTTACCTACATTCAAATACATTCATGCATTAAAGAAAATATAAAAATATAATAAACATCCAAATTGGTCTAAGTGGTAAAAGGGATAAATATATAATTGGTGAAAATTTTCCAAACACTGATTCACCCCCTGGTGTAGAGTGTATCCAAAAATTGGTCCTTTAAATGGGTATTATAGCCAAGGTTAAACTCTATTTAATTATCGACTTTCTATTTATTCTCATTTAAATATTTATATTTCCTTCTTGTGTTAATAATGAAGTGCATTTTTGGTGATGATATAATTATCTCTGAGTTGAAGTATATCTCTAACAATACTTTGATGAAAATAAGAAATAATGAGAAAATGAAGATGATTATGAAATCATCCATATCTAAATTAGATGAATTTTTGGTATCTCTATTCCTTTCCAACAATGAAAACAAATTAGGCTTAGAAATTGAATATCATGTGGATCAAGTTTCTAGCATGGAGATGGAAAGTCTTTTTTACATCAAATGAATAAAGACATTCAAGTGATCATGAGGTAAGTGTTAACTCTTATCAAAATGTTCTTAAAGAATATCCATGTATTAGTGAGGGTAATTATATTTCAATTGATTCAACAATTCATTCAATAAATAGTATGGCTTGGTTTTATCCAAAACAATTTGTCTCTAATATCTATATGATAGATGAAAAAATATAAGAAGAAATTACTCATATTGAAGAGAAGTTAGAGGTAATGGAGAAGGAATTAAAATAATAACATTGATAATGTATAAATATCTTTGAACAAGTTAGACCCTTTGAAAAATAAATATTAGAGGTTGAAATAAGTTCTATAATGTTTGAACACAAATGGATCAAAGAAGTGGATGAGAAATAAGGAGTAAATAATTATCTAGAAGAAGAGACCCATGACCTTAAATAGAAATTGAAAAACAACATTGATGTTAAGGATTTAAAATTGGATGAAAAATACATGAAGATCAAATAAAGGTACTCTTTTTAAAAAAACTAAAAAGTATGAAGATAAATTTCAAACAATGAAGAAGGATTTTGAAGAGAAGTTGATTATGATTGAGGATTAGAAAATAATCTTCAATATGAAATTTCTAGAATAAGATGTTTAGTTAGAAAATACTAAAAATACAAATATAGAAAGTTCATTAAAGAAAAAGATAGTTAATTCTTCTACTCAATTTCCACAGGAGGATTCTAAAGTTAAAATACCCCCAACATGTGATAATAAGATAATGAATTCATTCAATGATCTACCACAATGATCTATGAAGAAAAATGTATCATCCATTAAATCTTGTAATAATGTTTCTAAATATAAATACATAAATAGTGTAGCTTAGAAAATAAAATTTGAACCATTATGAATGAGGAAAGAAGATAAAAAAACTATCACCTAGAATACGGTGGATAAGAAAAGGAGTGTGGAAGCTAGATCTCTATTAAGATACCAACAAGCTATAAATAAAACCTAAAAATATAATACATAATAAATCCGAAGAACATGGTTTGTCATTCAATATTGGTGCTATAATAGATTCTTGTATTTTTCATTAGATTTTTGGTTAAATCCTAGAATTTTAAAATTACAAACGAATCCCATTTAAAGGGGGGTCAAGCTAGATATAAAGAAGAAACATCCACGTATTAAGAATAATATATATAAAACAAACATATTTATAAAAAATTATACCATATGTGATTTATGTAATAGTAGTGGTCACAAGAATGGTGTAAGCTCAACTCAACATGATACCAAAGATGATGAGAAAATAACACCATAGAAGTTAGATAATAATGATGAACAAATATTGTGAAGAAATTAGAAAAATGTTATAAATAAGAGTTATCCTTATAATGTATAAATGAATAATATTGAGAAGGCCATGGATTCCATATCAAAGAATAAAAAGTAAAGTGTTTTATTTAAAAGAATAAATAAGGAGGATGGATGTTAGAATAAGCCTAGTGAAAATTTCAATCTTTATACAATGTTTTCAATAATATATAAGTTATCTAGCCAAAACATTTGGTAGGATTGAGGAAAATATAATCAACATAATATAAGGCTATTGATAAATACGCTACTAGAAATATGGGTTATACTTTTGGTTTTTAACCATTAGAATAGTCTTCAAAACAATTGGTATAGCCTATACCAATTGTTATTAAGACCATTGGTAGTATAGTCATGGTTATATACATATACCATTGGTTCTTAAAAATCTATTTGTATAAGGAAACTTGTTGAACAATATACCAATGGCTCCTTTTAACCATGGGTATATCAATAAAACAACTATTTTAAAAACCATTATTATAGACTTCCTTTACTCTAGTTTCTATATTCCAACGGTTTGAAACCCCATCAGTATAGGCACCCCTTACATTACTATCTAGTAGCCACCCTTCACAGCATAGATCCTTCAAATTAAATTTCCCCAAAAAACACCAAAAAAGCTGCTCCCAAACAACCTCCATCTAATATAAAAATATCAAGAATACAATTAATAAATTTAACGAGTGACAAAAACAATTTAAAACCTCACATATATGCATTCACATCCAATAATTTAGCATCATGTTTCATAAATATCATTTAAAATTTAATGGATCAATCGATCAATCATTAGAAACAATATCATCACTATCACCATCACCATCATCGTCAACATCATCATCACCATATTCCTCACCATAATCCTCATCATCATCTATAGAATCACAAACACCATAGCCATCACTATAAAATTCATCATCCTGACCACCACTAGGACCAGTATCACTATCTACTAAGGTATCATGTAATGAACACATTATCAAAATTCATGTATCAAAATACATTGTGGCTTCTAGTGGAAGTGATGAACATACATATATGATCACTTTCAAAAATTTCTCATTGTCATTTTGAGTCTATTCACAGTCCTTCATGCTTAATTTTTTGGTCTCCAGTGCCTCTGTATGGGCCTCTACTACATCCATATGAGCATGTGTTTCCTCTATACAAGAAATTTCCTACTTTATTATATCCAAAATAGCACCAAAAGTTTGTCAATATCTACTGGGTAAAATAATCTTACATGGTCCACAATATACATCCCCATGGTGCTCATCTCCTAATACCTAGTTCCTATGATCGCGCATCCCAAAGTTTTTAGCTTCCTTCTCATCAAGTGCCTTCAATTCACAATTTTCCAAATATAAATGAACTATTTAGTTACAAAAAAGTTATTCAAATTTAAAATAAACAAATTAAAAATTACAATCATCTATTTTGTATGTTTTTTATCATTTTTTTGTATTTATTATTTTTGTTTGAGAAAAAAAAATTCTTCAGGAACACATCATTCAATATTCAATATCATCATGTAAAATGACATTGAATCTATAAAAATATTATTCAATAATTTAATATATTTTAAATAAAATTAATTCACAATAACCAATAAATTCAATGTGAAAGTTTAATATAATTAAATAAAATATATAGATAAGAGGAAATAGTGAACAATAATTTTGGAAAACATATGATAAAGGAAGGTGTGTTATGTATTAAAGAATCAATGTGTCATAAAGATAATTTTTTCAAAATAATGAGTGATTTTTTTCTAAAAAAACTATGTATTTCAATTACAATTCATTAGAATCTATTGTTAATGTTAACCCAAAATCTCTAGATAAACATAATCAATCCAAAATTAAAAATATTTATTTTTTTACACACATTTATAGTTATAAAACTAAAATTTGTTGACTATAGCGGTATAAAAATATACTAAAGCATATTTTACATCAATATATTATTGGATTAACATATAGATAAATAAACACCCAAGGAAATTGATAAAGGATGAAGATTACACCACTAGATATAAAAACAATTAATAGAAAATAATACTCATTGAATATGTGAGATCAATATTTAGAGGTTATTGTTTTTGATTTTGAATCATTAAGAACAAGGTGATTGTATTGATGCCAAATGAATATATCATTAAGTGGGATAGGTGACGATGAGGGTTCACTTTCTCCCCTTATGTGGGTTTCAATAAAAATTGGGAGAGTGAGATGCATCCTCCCTTACATTGTGATTTATTTAATAATAATAACCATGTATGATAAGAACCAAGGGTTGGAATCCCATATAATATTTCAAAGAAAATTTATTAAATAAAAAAGATAGGGTATAAAAATGAGTTTACGAGGCATAATGAGATTTAACAAACCATTGGAAAGATATATATAATAATTAATTCCAAAAACCTATTCATAAAGGTCATAAACATATGCATGAAGTGTCTTGGGTGCCCATTATATAGTGATGTGTATATCAATGGTTAAACCTTCTACCTACTCTCTCAATTATAAAAATTTATTAGGAACTATATAATCCTCTCTAGTGATCTTGTTATTAGTTTAACATTCCATGAAATAGGTTACCTTAATTCATTACATTTTTTTTCTATTAATAAGATTACCATTCAAAAAAATATGTTCTTTGTTATCAAACGAGGATATTTTCACATCTGATAGATTTGAATTTGACCATTCCTTAATATTGTATCATTGCACTTGTACAAGAACTATATCATGAACTTATCTAAATAGAAATCAAGTATATAATTTTATATATCAAACTAGGTCACTATATATTATTAAAAAATTCATGTACCATATAGTACATTGTTTTATATTCTACACATATTAGGTGAAATAAAAAAAGAGTCCTATTATTCATAGATATAATGATTTAGAATTAATGAAACCAATTCATCAATGAATGAAATCCATCAAAAGATTATTGAATACCATCATGAAGAAACAGGTAAAGAAAAATCTTATTCTTATAATGAAAAGAAACTACTTAAAAATAATGCTTTCATAACCATATGTGTGATCCCAAAGACCATAATGTAATAGGAAATCAATAATCAAAACTATAAGTGAGACAATCTATAAATTCACTGAGCCCCATCAAGATGTAGTTTAGTTCATCATATAGTTGGAATTATTTTCCAAATATTCATTCATTTTTCATCAATAAAATCATCTTCTTTTACGTAAAAAAAATTAAGAGTGTTTTCATGAAATTTTAGAATGTAGAAATTATAATACCTTATAATATATAATCCTAGTCTACTTATGAAACCTAATACACTTAAATGGTTTTCCAACTATTTTCATGTTGGTTCTACTGATTGGAAAAAAATTATAAGAATTCTCTCACTGAATTTCACACACTTATCGCATCATATATGTTAGATATGCCTCTTTATGGCTATATTTCAACCCCAAACACCGAATTATTTTTACATATATAAATTCCCATGAATTCTTCATAATAACCTTACTTTTCTTAACAATTTTTAACACCCCACCTTGAAGACTAATTTCTGAGAAGAGTCAAAGTGTTTCACTTCCTCAAGTGAAGTCTCTAATTTCTAGAGGCTACTGATTAGTGGCAGGGAATACAAAAAATCCGGAGTAATTATTTTCCCCATAAGAAAATTAATTCTTTTTATGATTATATGAAAAATTTATAAAAGTAAAACACATTTTTTAAATGTATTAAAAGTAAAATGGATGAAAATATGTTTATAAAAACAAGCCTTACAAGAACAAAAATAATATCTAACAAATAAAAAAATACATCTTTTTTTATAGAATAACGTAAATTTTTAGCACTCATGAGGACCTTTATAAGATTATAGGTAAATATAATTATAGAAGAGTAAATCACAATTACAAATATGAGGTTTATAAATATATAAAGATCAACAAAAAGTCCTACTCTTGAAATCATCCAAATGTGGGTGAGAAATCACCCAAATTCACTTTTGGGGTTTCCTACGATTAAGAGAGATCAGACATAATAAAATAAGTCTACAATATTGGTTATAAATTATTGTAGTATAGTATAAACATTTAAATAATCATTGAATTCAGTATTGATCTTGAGGGGATATGATTTTATGGTGATACATTTGTTGAGAGAAAATAAATAAGGAAAATAATAGGTCATTTTTGGGGGAAATTGGTTTGTAATTTTTTATGTCGATGATTAATGAATATTAATAATTAAAATATGGGAATAATTGATGAAAACATTTAAAAATATGTTTTCATGGGACATGTAACTTATTGAATAGGATACATGTACTATAATAAAAGGCTATATTAGTTGAAGTATTTCAATGAAATGATTGTTATTAAAAACAAACAAATAATAAATAAATTGGTGAAGACGATTTAAAGAATTAAAGGGTGATTATACGAAGATCTTCGATGAAGTAATTAAAAATATAGATGAACATGAACCGAAATATGAAAATCATTACTATCATATATATCTTTATTATAATAATTTAACTCAATATTAATTCAAATTCCAATTTCAATCCATCAACAAACTGATCAATATATTTATCTCATCAATATATTTTAATGTACATAAATTCACATGTATATAAATATAGTTGTTATGAAATAATTATAATTAATATATATAATTTACAATTGAATATATTATATTTCCATAGTTTATTTAAATAGAAAAATTATCAATTGTTGTCAAAGAAAAATAAATTCTTCCTCTCAAGGTCTGGAATCATAGTCTTCCCAAATGTGTGAATGTATTTTATAGAATCATTTTCTTAATTTTCTTTTTATGAATCCTAAAGAATAATTCATAATAATATCAAACATATTATGAATGTAAATTATTATTATTCTAATTAAAAAAATCAAACATGATAAATATCTAAAACTTGTTACACATAGAAAAAAAAATTACCGATATTGTGATATTAGACACTCATTCATGATAGGTATGTTCTATAAATTCACATCGACTATAGAAACCAAGTCATTATACAAATCATGCTTACATTATATTCACATTTCACAAAATTACATGAGTCTTGCAATCCTAATAGCCTCACCATCACGAAAATTTTAAGTAGGATGGTACCAAAATATTAATTCATATAAATATGATAATTATATAACATAAAATTTAAGTAATTTTCTTACCCATATTTGTCCCCAATATTATACATTAATTAATTTTGAATGTGTCTACAAGATAGTTTCCTAATGAGAATGATGTTAGAGCCTTTAGAATGCATTTCCATAAAACTCTTATATTCTCACCTTCTTTTACCAATCATTTGATTATCCTTTTTGTACTCAAATATCAATTGTGTGTGGAAATTCTATACACCACGCATGCATGTACACCCCGACCGTCTAGTGGGAGATCCATATATCAATGAAAAATAAAAATATTATATCAATACATCTTATAATGAATATAAATCGTGGTCAAAAATATTTACTAGGGTTATATAAACATACCTGAGCTAGGTTGATCAGTGGGTATTGTCATATCCCTGTGATATAAAGGATCTTCAACCTGTATAATAGAAGTGGGGTCAAATTTCTTCTTGTGAGGATCAAAATGAGTAGTTATAGAAGTTTGAGGATAATAAATGTGTATATTTTGGGAGAATAAAGTTGAAAAAAAATAATGTGGCATAGATTTATGTGGAAAAGTATAATACGGATGGGGAGAATGATACATCATTAAGTAAGGGAAATAAAGGCAAGTAGGATCAGATGTAAATAGTGGATAAAGTATAGGTGTCGTAAATATATCAGGTTCCTCTAATAACATTGTGGGATAAGAAAGTGTGCTTGATAGTATATCTTATGAAAGTAAAGGGTGAAATCAAGTATGATGAGTGGTGAGGGTAGCTCTAGTACCCCCTCCCCCTAATCATATGTCTGGGAATCACTACCACTAGGTTTATCATTGAATAATTGTATCATTGGTGATGGAACCTGATTAAAAGATAAAAACAAAATTAATAACAAGACATTATATATTATTAATATATATATATATATATATGAAATAATATAATCAAAAAATGCACTAAATGAGAAATTCCTATCTCTCTAATGCGGTGATTATTTTATGACATCCTCCTCCTTAAAACCCCTTCAATTTATTTAATTTCATATAATTGAAAAAGAATATTCATTTAATTTGAAATTCATAACTAATGTGTAATGAAAAAAAATATAGAATGTGATATAAAAATTAATTAATGAAATACCATTTGAAAAAAAAATTAATCTGTTGTGACATAAAAAATAATATTATATTTATTATAAATAATATAACAAATAAAATATGTGTGATTCACGCTCAAATTTACCAAAGAGATGAAGGCAGAATGGTCCTTGTACTTTAGCTTGGGTTATCGAATCCTAAGAGACCTAAGAAGTAACCTACAGACACGTACATTCTATGGATTATTTTTGGCTATGAATTGGCCAAATTGGGTTGATTTTATATGTGTTTAAGGTATCACTAACCGATTTCAGTTAATTCAAATTAAGATAATGAGTTGATCCTAGGTTATTGCTTGGGGTGGATTGGATTGAATTCCTTTTTAAATTATTTCAATTTATTATATTTGAGATGGGTTTATTTTAGAAGATCATAAAACTTCATCACTTACAGGTTTAATAACTACACCCTTTAATACTAATCACCTATACACTTGAAGGATCAATGTTTTGAGCACTTCAAGGTAAAGGTTTGTATTAGTACTTGAAGTGTGTGGCCTTAAATTCAACAAGGATGATGGAGTTTAAAAATAATCAAATAAAAATATCAATTAAAGAAGTGATTAGACATTAATGGGGTGATAAATTACATCCAATCCATCCCCTTGCTACTCCCTTGGATCAACCCATAAGTGGGTTATCCCTACATTGATTCTATGGTTTCAATGGAAGTAGGAAGTAGAGTCATGAGGGAGGAATTGAAGAAGTAAATAAAACAATAAAAAATGATCACTCCACCATTTTGTGAATAAATTCATAATTTTTAGTGTGAATAAATTCACACCTTGAGGCAAAGGTATCAAAGTGAGATGAAGAAAATTAGAATAAGAGGAAAATAATAACTTTTATTAAGAATATAAAGTGAATTGAACAACATACATGTGAAAGACAAACTTGAGACAACAAAATTGCAATATAACATTACAATCGAACAAAGAACCAAAGATGAAAAACTAATCCATCACCACAGACATAAATAGTCATTTTGGGAGACTTAGGTAGAGCCAATAAAATTAAAAAGCAACCCACTTGACTATGGTAGGCCTAGGGTGGTTGAAATCTTGTGAAACTTGGACTTTTCCACTCTTGACCTGAGGTGGCACCCAACTTGCAACCACCGATCAAATGCTCTTGTAAGACCTTATATATATCTGAAATATAGTGGTCCATAGAAGAAGACAATGGAGCCCCAGATATTGCCTAACCTCCTATAACATTTTCTCCCATTTGGAGTTGTGTATTCCGAGATATGATTAGATTGGTAGGATGTTTTCTGGGCTGCAGAATCTGGCTCTGATATTTATCTCCATATTGGGTCGCCTTAATAGCCACCATGGAAGCCAAATTATCACTTTATCCTGAATATTTATTTGTTCCTATACAAAGTTTCAATAATCCCACTAAATTTTGGCTTCATTGGGCCAATATTTGGGGCCCCACATTCTCATCAATGGGCTGGTGTCCAATCCGACTTCTCTAGAATTGTTTGCATGAAATCCCATTTTGGTGGTCTTACAATGTGGATCTTCCAACACTCCACAAATATGAATTCTTCACAATATAATTATAAACCAGAAAATTAAATATTAAAATAAAATCAAGATCATTGGGTACATTAAATAATGTTAAAAAATGTACCACATAATAGTTCATTTTAAGAAGGAATTACAATCATAATGTGAAATGATGTTCAAAGTGTAAAATGCACTGAAATGGTGTTTATAAATAATAACGAACATGAATATTAAATATATTAACAATAAATATTGTCTTTACATAGTGGATAATCAAGGTGTCATAAAAAAAACACATTCTATTTATCATGTTTGGAATGGATATGATATAGTTTTCTTCAACTACTTCCAATTTAATCCAACTGAGTTTTTGAGTCATTTTATTAGTTTTGGTTAGTTAATTAGGTCATTTTTTCATTTTATTGGGTTAGTTCATTTGGATCGTATTTTAGGATAGGTAATTTTGTAATTTTTTTAATTAAGTCATTCTTCCCATTGGTTTTTATTTCTAGTATAATTAGTTTAATATGTTTCAGTTCAATTCATCGTGTGTTTGTTATAATTCAATTGATTCAATTTTTATTGGTTTATTAGGTTATAATATATTTTAATTCAATTTTAAAAGATGAAACTCAAATGAAAATTTAACTAGTATATATAAAAAAATTACATGAATATCAAGTTGGACACAAAATATTTGTAATCAATTGTAATAAAATTTGAATAGTAGAAACCTAAAAACACAATACGAGCTAAACCAAAATAATTGAGAACACATATGGATGCTTCTATATATTTCCCTCTCTAACATCAAATTCACAATCAAATCCAAAAAATTGAACTATTGGATTCATCATAAGTAATTAATTGATCCGGGCCAACAGAGGTATTGATGGTGTAAATTTCATCCCCACCATATTCAAATATATATATCTTGGGAATGAATCAATAATGACACCAAATTCTTGTCATGGATGATCTATTACATAAGAAAAATGTTTTTCCATTGATGCCAATATATTTGTCTCATATTAGAGAGAGGTTGAGTCATATAAATAAATTGAAATCCACAATCATCAAAAATTATTCTATGTCTTGACATTGAATCAAACCAATTTCATTTCCTCATATTGAATTGACCATTAGATTATATAATATTAATATTTTCTCAATGAATCCTTAATAAGATAAATTTTCAAATCAAGGTATAATATCTGACACACTAGAAAAATAGACTATTGTAGTAGTTACGATGAACCCATCATGTTGTGTTCTTGTATTCATTGTGCATTCAGTGATAATAACTTTATACCCATTGATCAAAATTAATTTTCATTTGTGAACCATTGAATTAGAACTAAAATCCTAAAATCTTATTTCCTTAGAGATAGAGTCAGTAGGAAAACACAATACATGAAATATAATTCAATATTAAAATTAACAAAAAAAATATTTTTAATTAGGTTAGTATAGTAACACTTCAACCATCAATTTCATCCAAGAAAAACGTTTTTCTATAATAAAACATATCTCTTTCTCAAATATAAATAATGATAACTTATATTTATAATTTTATATGTTCCTTAAAGGAAAAAATATAAATATTTTAACACATATTTACAATTACATGGGATGATATAACATATGCATGTTCAATTTACATACATGATGTAGTCATGAAATAGGTCATAGTTAAAAAAATTGTCTGATGTGTCATCTCCCACTCCTGAAGGATTACTTTTTTCAATGTATATGATCTTGAAATTCCCCATATTTGGGGATGTGATGGAAAAATAGTTTCAATTTTCTCATATTACACATATTCTTTTATCATTTATCTATTTCATCTCATGGTCATATCATATAAATACATTGAGTAGAAATCCATATATTTATGATCTAAGTAACCCTTCATGATAGAACCTTTATGACGATTAATGTTCTATACCTAACACTTCATTGAGTATTTATTTCCATCAGTTGGATACATATAATTAAATGAAATAGGACCTAAAAGAAGTATTTTAGTTGTAATATACACATTTTTATGGATCATTCATATGGAAAAATATGGAGGAGAATTTTTATATAAATCACGAAAAAAATAACGGTATTTGATCCACCATTTTTTAAGAACGAAATGGAAAAATTATTATCACAAAAATCTCCATAAATATGGAATAAATGAATATTATCCACCCTTACACTATTTAATACAAGATGATTGATTACAATTGGAATTAACTTATGAAGAAGGATGTGATAATCATGATTCCTTATATATTTTCGCTTCAACTCTCTTATATTTAACAGTTTTGATAGGTTCTATGAATATTCATCAGGAACATTGATAATTTGTAGTACTTCTAGAAATAGATTTTTTTTCTATTGTTGTCATCACATAAGAATCACATTAAACATTCTATTTATTTTCATGGATACACATAGGAATAAATTATGGTATAGTTCCCCAATCCACCTTTTCACGTTGATATCATAAATCATCTTTTTCTATTTCCATTTAAATTTAGAATAATTGGAAGAAAAATCTCACATATATTTTTTTCAATGGGAATTACATTTACGTAATGATATAAAAAATTTGTAAAACAATTTGAAAACTCAAATAAGATGATTTTATTCTTATAATGATATTAACATTTAGTGGAAACATTCTTCCTCTTTTGATATATCATCTTACCCTTCCTAAATAAAAACAAACATCTTGAAATTTTTTAAGAACATCAATTTCGAAGATACACTGAGGTGGATTTTCGGTCCCCATGGTATTATAAAACCTGTGATGATTATTAAAATATAGATGATCCATCAGAAAAAGTCATATATGTACCATAAAATAGAAACTATTGAGATAATTAGTTGAACAAGATAATGTATCCTTCATATAAATAAGACATTAAATTTTTCACATTGTTCTCCAACCAAAAATTAATTTATAAGGCAGAAAATCATTTATCCTCCACATATAAACATCATGGATCTAATGTATGTCTTTTTTAAAAGCATAATATGTGTAAAAAACAAATTCCAAATATGGTTAAAATATTATATTAAAGGATTCATGTATAAATCTATATCATATCTTGGATTAGAAGGTCTATATATGAGTATACTCATGAACTTGAAGGGTTTTTTCACATACATTCATGTAAGAGGGTTATAAAAGTGTTTGAAAACTATACATCGTCTTTTTGAAGTAATAATTTTCCCAAACTAATTAAAACTGTAACACCTTGGACTTCTATGGAATGCTTCTCTTTGAATAATACAAAAGTTTGTATTGTACGCAACTTCGACATTCTAACACCCCACGACCAATGAAACTAGCTGTTATGAATATTAATACCCACTTTTTAAAATTTTACAAATATTATTTTTCAAAATGGACGTCATTTTTGGATTCGGAATATCTAAATTATATTAGGGTTATTTTTGGTACTTTTCTAAAAACATTCAATTTTTTATGAATAGTGAAAAATACTAAATTTTAATTGAAAACAACATTTTTAATTGAAAACATATATGTTGTTAAATTGTACATTTGAATGGTTTTTAAGTATAATTATATTATATTTTAATAATTTAATATAATTTAGGTCATTGTATGTAATATCACATTTAAACTGGACATAAAAAAGTGTCAATCTTTTTGTAGTTATTATTTGTTCAAAACACGCTTTTTTTTTAAATGAGAATTAATTTTAAATTAATTTCTGCCACTTCAATGTTTTGAATTTAGAAAAAATTATTCCAAATTTGAAATCAGGAGGTCTAAATTGTATAAATAGGCAACTTAAATTTTTATACATTTTGAATAATTATTTCGGTAAATATTTTATTTACCAAAGTTTAAGGGTAAATCTAGTAAATAAGGGTAAAAATGATATTATAATAATATTAAATTACCCTATAATGTGTCCTATTCATATTGGTTGATATATGTCTGAACATGGGCATCCTTGGGTCTATTTTGGGACCCCATGGAGCCACTTGAGAGTGATAATGACACTTTATATTAATTAATTTAAAGTAAAGACAAATATGACATAAACATATATCTTTTAGTAAAAAAAATTACATGGGGTTATATAAGTAATATTTTTTACTATAAATATTAATTTAAAGGATAATAAGATACATCATGGTATTTATTTATAATTTTTAGACATCAAATAAAGAAATTCTTTATGACACAATAATGATGCAGTGTTTACCTCATTAAAGAATAATCTAAATAATTGAGATTATTAAAAATTAAAACAACATCCAAAACTTGTCCAATTGTTATTTAATGATTTATTTCCAACATGAGTAATATTATATATGAATTTAATGAGTTTTTAACCCTTAGAAACATAAAATAGTTATATAATAATATAACATATTCAAACTTTTCTAAAGATCCCATCCCCTCCCTTATAAAAAGTAATCACCTCTAACTCATTACTCACACATCTCAATCCCCTTGTCTTGTAAAACCTCATCCCAATTAAGCTCCCTACATCCCTATATTTCCCTTATAATCCTTACCTTAGGCATAATGCACTTAAAAGAAGCCTTTTGGTTCAAACCAAAGGAAGTTACCCGATTTAGAGTTAACATCTCATCTTATATTATTTTCTTTTATTTTACTTCCCCAACCCATTAAACTCTCTTTATTCCTTTCTTTTATAACAAAACC
Organism: Viscum album; assembly: GCA_963277665.1. Classification (NCBI taxonomy): domain Eukaryota; kingdom Viridiplantae; phylum Streptophyta; class Magnoliopsida; order Santalales; family Viscaceae; genus Viscum; species Viscum album. The sequence continues at coordinate 482,470,864 of OY728141.1, forward strand.
AATATCCTTAATATACTAGGATATTTTTATGAGATTTATTTGAACTATAATTACACACACCTCCATGTAATGGTTATATAACATAATGTTTCTTTGGATGGTTAACTACTGCCTCACGAAATGATGATTATTCAAACTTCTACTACCACCTCTTATGGTGGCCATTATGATTTCACTGTAATTATATATGATATTTATGATATTTATTTTATCTATAATATTCAGTAATTATCTTTTATATGATACCATTATTATTTTCATGTTAAATATATACAATAATTTTATTTGAGGAAGTGTGGACTATCACACCTCAAAGTGATATGACTCGTTCATACATACATGGAACGTATAAAGGGTGGTGTTAATGAACATACATAACATATATAAAATATTATATTATAAAGGAATAATAATATAACTATGTATCATTTGGTTTTCATTCCTTTTAAAATAAAAAAATGAAATGGAAGTAGTGTTTGTGTGTACGTATAGATTATCGTCTCCACGAGCATGATGAGATTCATACACCATCGTAACCATTCAAGAATAATTTTCATTAGATTATTAAAAATAATATTTATGAACATAATATAATTATGGATATGATTGAAATACATCCAATACACAACAAACATGACTTACATAACAAAACATATAAAATAAAATGAATCTATTAAAACCTGAAACAGTGATACTACTAAAATATTATTAACAACGCAATATTGAAATATCATATATGACATCATATTTACGTATGTAGTTATTTTATAATTTAATAACCATTATTTAACTATTATACAGGATGTTAACGTACCCTTGACCAGGAAAATTACAAAGTAAGGGTTAATTTCACAATCTCTTTATTATCCAAGATTGTTTTTACGTGAGTATCTACTAGGACCACTTTATCATCCACATCCGTGTTTCTTAAAAATGTATTTCATAAAAATTTTACTATTTACTAGATTTTGGGTTAACGTAATTTATACCCTTGTTTGAATTTTTATAAAATGGTTTGAAATGAGTCTTTCCATCGATTTACAAACAAGGTACTTTATGACCTTTTCGACAACTTAAGGTAATAATGTTTTTTTAACATAAACAGTAGGTGCGGCTATTCTATATCATCATAACACCATTGATGCTTCCAGTAAAATATTACAAGAATATTTTTAAAATAAATGTTTTCTTTTATAACCACATGACTTTTAAATCATTTCAAAATAGAAAGAGATATTGCTCTCAAATAATTATGATTTAATATATGTCAACATCCTTTAATAGATTTTATACTTGTTTAATGATGATTTATTAGGATGAATCTTCCATATTGTATTGAAGGTTTTATGATATGTTTGACTATAGATGTGTTATATTTATACCATTCATTGTTTATGGTTAATTCATTAACATTTTGCATGCTAGTTTTAATAGGAATTTTTATGTTATGTTTCAACCTTTTCATATGAGGAATGCATTGGACTTAGTAAGTGATGGGTGGAGCCCGCTATAGCTCCTCAATGCATCGGTAGGTATCATGAGAAAACTAGTTACTTTGCACAAGGATTTGAAAAAATATTATTTTTATTCTTGGCACGAAGCCTTGACTATGTGGTTATGATGTTCGGCATTATGCATTCCATCATTATGAAATTGGCTATTGATATTTCATGTAATTATTTGACTCATATAATATCCATATAAATAAGTAAATGGAATTATTTTATTTATATATTACATATTATGCTGAATTTTAAGTTTAAAAGGCTTATGTTTTAGTCTTATACATTGCCTTAAATGTTTATTCATATTTATGAAAGTTTCCCTTATATTGTTATCCATACTGAGCATCTGAGCTCACCCCTTTCGATGTTTTATTGTTCCTAAGATGCGAAGAAGTATATTATTAATTACCTAGAGGGATAGTCTAATTGATATGAATGTGGTCAATAGAGACAATGTTGTTGTTGTTTTTCATTTTATTATGCACTAACTCTGGGAACCTCTGGTCGGGGCGTTACAAAATCCATAACATGATAGACCCAACCTCACTTTAATCTTGTCAACTATAACATCGAGATGCTAAGGATAAAAAAATTTTCCATGATAATTCATATTTAGGATATAAAAACTCATCATTATACTTCCTTGTCTCATTTTTTTCCCATCGTATGTTTATTGATATTCTATTATAAATGAAAGGATTCTCGATTTTGGGAATCGATGGAAATTTTCACATTACTTTTTTTAGAACATTAGATGGTATTCAATTTGAATTTATCTTCCATAGATATATTCCATATTTTATACAATCATTTTGTTTAGCAGTTTTCTCCTAGAATAAGATAAAATATTTCATGAGAGCAAAATTTGTTTTATAAAATCCCTGTTTGTTAACTAACATTCGTATGATATATTAGTTTTTTTGAATATTTATATCATCTAGATTTAATTACTTTAAAAATTTAAGAATATAATATATGGAAATATTATAAATATTGAACATTATTTCCCCATGAAACAATCGGATTAAAGTTATAGATTTTTATTTTACTATATTACTGATATACTATATTTGTGGTAGCATCATTCAATTTTTTTACACTATCATCATCATCATTTTTATTACATACATCATGAATGGTTGTATTGAAGTTTTCATGGGTTTTTATCATTTATTTCTCATGATGATAAATAAATGGAAATTATTCATCTAATAAATTCTACAATCCGTTCCTCTCATTTCGATAATTAAATTTTTAGATTTTCTTTTCTCCTCATTATGATATTAAATGTAGTATTTTGTTTGAAAAATACATTTGGGTATATGGTATCTAAATTATCCTCAACTTAACCATTGTATTCCAAAACAATTATAACATGGGAAGTGTATAATTCCTCTATCTAAATAATTCTTAAATGAAAAAAATATAAAAAACTATCAAACTTGTTTTGAAAACCACTTCAGATCTGATTCTTTTCATACATCCAATATTTATCCATTGTGTGAAAAAATGTTATATTCCATGTCATAAAATAAATTAAATAAGATTAAAGTTAAATAGAATATATATTTAATGAAACATGAAATGTTCACTTTATACAAAACCACAACAAACACACTACTCTATATAAGAATAATAATATAAAACAAAACAAAATATATATATATATATATAACCATGATATTTAATTCTATTATATCAATGGGTTTCTTGAAAAAATATTGGCTATAATTTTTTATTATAGTATAATCAATCCTCTTATGAATATTTAGTGATATCTATAAATATTCATCAAACAATCACTAACATTCCAAGATCATTTCCAAAAAATAATACCAATAACTAATAATAATTTAATTGATTTTAAAATTACAACCCAATTTTATATTGTCACATGAACAGTGTAGTTCAACTCACTAGTTCCTTGTTGGTAAACTTTTTATTTTATTTCACTAATTGAAAACATTAATATTTGTTTTGTAAGATTGATTTTCCCATACTTCACTTGTTATTGAAAAGCGAAAAATTGAAAATGATGAGTGAAAAAACTTCCCAAAGTAGTCAAATTTGGTTTCACGTACCAAAAACATATGATGGTAATTATAGTGAAAAACACATCATTATTGAATTCCACTATAGCTATTGAGATTAGAAAATTATCCCCTGATAAACTAAAATTAAATGGATGGAAGTATTGCATGTATAAAATAAGAGAAATAACGGAGGCGAGAAGTCATAGAATTAGAAAACCCACTTTTAATAGAATTATGGACAACCCATGTTTAAATATCCCACAGGTAGAAAAACTTCCCAAAAATTAGAGTAGATGTCACTAGAAATTACACCCCTCCCATAAACATATACCACCCCATAGAGTGACAGAGAATTTGAAATTAGAAAATCCACCCACCCCCACATCATTCAAACATTATCCAGGCCAAACCACTTCATCTTCAAAACAAACTTCATCATTCAAATTATAAAAAAATTTACATATATCCTAGAAATATCTAATAATAGTATGGATAAAAAACCAAAAACATATAAAAAACTAATTACTACAATCCAGGTATACTAGTACTAACCATTATTTAATGAATTTGGAAGAATAAATCCATAAAAATTTTATTTTATTGTATCCTACAAAGAAAAAATGAATATGATTCATTGAATAAGATATTATGGAATTGGACCTCATCAGTTTTATGTTAGAGAAAATTCAAATGAAAACAAAAAATAAAGGATAAATCACCATGGTTGGGAAAGAAAATGGAAGGTCCTCATTGGTTCCAATATAGAAAAGAGTTTGATCTGAGGATGGTCAAGTTTCACGGCTAGAATTTTATGGAATGTAATACTAATGTCTTTAAAAACAATTGGAATAGCTTATCCATATCAATGGGTAACTAAAAATATTGGTATATATTTTAGTTTTTTAGTATATACCAACTATTATATATAATCTTTGGTAAATATTTCTCTATTCTAGTGGTTTAATTAAACATTTGGTAAATCTTCATACAAACTTATCTATACCAATGGTTTATTAAAACAGTTGGTATATACATTATTAAATTGTGTTATACCAACATTTATTTAAAATGGTTTCTATAGAGGGACATATACCAATAATTTTACAATTAGTATACACCCATTAATATAGGTCCATTTTCCACTATTAAAAGGAAAAGATACCACATTAAGAAGTAGAATCTCTAGGTGTGATGTGCAACATGGTTGGACACACTCTATGATATTGTTCAACTATAATTACATCAAAAGATGAATTATTTATGATAATGAAAGTTGCACTAGCTTATACAAGTTCATTAAAATCTCTTAAAGAATGTTTTTTCACACATAAATAAATTGAATAATTGATTATATCCAACCATCCTCGATAATAATTTAAGATCTCATTTGTATGTGTAAAAATTAAAGTAAATGGAGAATCTATATTGAGAAAACCATATCAACTTTCTTGTTCACATTAATGAAGCATAGAGGATCCTCTTTATTACCTTAATAATTGTTTATTCTATTTGTGCTTATAAAATGTGGAATCTAAGTTGAATGAATTCAATTGGGGAAGAACATAAGAAGTAGTGAGTGCAATCAATTCTAAACATCAAAGCATAATATGTCACCATCCTTGAATGATTCCTATATTATTATTCAAAAATAAAATATAATAGAGATTTATATATGTCGAATATGACGAATTTTTTGAAATTCCTATACAACAAGGATAAATAAGATATCATCTTGGTTTGATGATACATTATTTATTTTTATGAGTGGGTTTTGAAGAAAATCATCCTCATAGAATTTGTGGATGTTTTAAAATATATAAATTCATAATTTGAATATCTATGTTACTGTAATCTCTAAACCAGACCATCATATATTCCATTATAGATGATATTAAAAAATTTGATTATGTTTATGATATTTTACATTTAACGGAGATAAATATAGAATGAAAAAGTTTCTCTGAGAGTCATTATTTCAATTAGCATCAAATATTATTATTCAAGAGTGTTTCTGAATTTCAGGTCATTGTAAAATTAATGTTTTTTAGTTTATCATCCTTGGTTATAAAAAATAATAAACATACTAAAAGGGGGTAATTTAACTAATTTATGACAAAATAGAAGTGAAATAATTGAATTTAATAAATTCCACTTATCATTTCAATTTCACTTGAATTTTTTAAAATGTTTGTTGAAGTGATTAAAGTATTTTTAGGTATGTTATTATTAAAAAGTTTCATATCACATTTACTATCTACATTATAAAATAAAATAGGATAACCCTTTAATAAAGGTATATTAGTTCCCATTTCATGAGGTATCAAGGTCATTTTAAAAATTAAATCATTTTTTCTCAATCAGATCCACTTTTTTTCTAAATTAGATCCTCTTTTTTCAAGACTATGAATAGCATAAGTAGACATAGAGTGAAATGATAAATGGCACATTTATTATGTATGTACTAATATTCATTTACCATGAACATATTATTTGTTTTTAATAATGGTGATAGAAGGTGAAATGAATGTTTGAAAAGTTAATGGAGAGAGATTTACATATTAGAAAATTCATTTTAAAATAACATTAAAGGTATTAACAACAAATAAAAATCGGGAGATTTTTTATCCCACTTTATTTTATAAGTTGTATTTTTTGTCATTAATTATTACGGGTTTTCAAAAGCCTTTAATGAAATTTCAAAATCATCTTGATTTATATGAACTAAATATGTAATAAATAAATAAGTTACTAGAAATATCCATTTTTTCCATGTTTGAAAAGATTTTTTCTTGGATAAATTGATAAATAAGAATGTACTCCACTATTATTATCTTAAGGAAGTTATTTTGAAGAATTTGAGTTTACAAATATAATTATTCTTGAGATGATCTTCATGTCAATGACTTTTTTCAATGGTGAAACACTACTTAAAATAGTGAAGAATAGGATTGTAAAATAAAGATATCTTGGGAATTGATATTCCAAAAGGGAAAAAAGAAGGGTAATTGATGAAGAAGTTACATTGAATAAGATCATGAAAAAATTAATTATTACATGAGAAAAACGAAAGATATTATTTAAAGGCCATGAAAATATTTGTTTTCATGAACAATTTTATTTATCTTGATAATTTAAAATATAATTTTTCATGATTGAGAAGAAGACCATGTATATAAATTCATGAAATATTATATTTTTGGAAATGGGTTTTTTAGATTATGGTTAGGTATATTTCACATATATTTATTTTATGTGTTAATAAAAAAATAATTTCAACAATCTATCATACTATTGGGGACCACCCTGACCACACATGTGGGACACTTGTGTTGACCATGTGGGAGGCATTCAACCTCTCTATCCTTCTATGGAATCAGATGAAGGGAGAATATATCTCATATAGAGAAACTAGGTGGGTGTATAAGGGATGTGCATTGTGTGCATGGTGTGTTGGTGGGCAAGAATAAGTAGCATGAAACTCATCAGGTGGTGTTATGATATGTTTTCCTAGGTGTCTACCCTAGTGCCATAGCTTGAACAAGCAGCAAAAATTAAATAACTTATAAAGTATAACTCAATTGGTTTGAAGCTTGATGTAGGATGAAAACTGTGTGTGTATTGTTGCTCCATATTAAAATATTCAAACATAACAAGGCTCATCATATGGAATTAATCTTATCTTCTTTATCACTACAGTGAATCATCTTCAACCTTTAAACACTTTTGTTGTACTCCCCCCCCCCCCCCATCTCTATCATTTGAAGATCATCACTCTTAATATATTTGGTGATCATTCTATGTTTATGATCAGTGCCAACATGGATGCTATATATTATATGATACACGATCAGTCACCCCCAAATCAATACATGCTTCTGTTTGAAAAGAATGTCATTGTCGAATGATAATGACAATGTGAAGACTGCATGAGGAAATGTTGATTCATGAAATTATGAGCATGTTAGAATGCACGTGATGAATTAAATAGGAGAAAAAACATAAACTTTTAAAAAATTAATTTCAGGTTTTTTGAAATAGTTTCTTTGGAAAAATCCATAAGAATATGATGAATTAAAAAGGCCATGACATGGAATGGTTTGTATAGATTTAATGCAGCCAAAAAATGCAGGATTTGAGTTAGTAATCTAAAGAAGTAATTTCGTGCATTATCACCTACAAAAGAAGAATTATCTAAGGTAAAATATATTGATTCCACTTTAATTACATATGGATTTCTAATTTATCATAAAAATATAGACTCTCTAATCATTATTTTTTGTGAGAAGATAAGAAGTATTGGGATCCACTTGACTATGTGAAGAGGGGAGTATATGTAACATCCTTGGTAATTGTAGAATAAATTTTTTTGTATCTATTAATATTTATGAATTAAATATTAATTTTACTTTAAATGAGACACTATGTCCAATAGCGTACTAGACATGAAACAACGGGTTTCTCTAAAATCTTATGTTACACACAAGACTGTTATATACCGAAAAATAATACATTATTAATATTATTAATTTAAATGATAGTTATCGCATATCTATTGTATTGGAAGAATGAACATAAATAAATATATTATGTATAAAAACAATTGTTAAATGTTTTTACTTTCTCCTTTTAAATGTTAATGGCTTAAAATGAGAATAAGCTCAATTTTAAGCATTAATACTATAATATTTTTAAAAGGGAGTTTTACGGCCTTTTGATGGGGAACCATTTTTAAATATATTTTTGTCACTTTCATATGTTTTATTTGAAAAAATTAACTTATTATTTGTAAAAGGATAGAAAAATTAAATTTGGTTGAATTTTTGGTATTCTTCAAATAATATTTTTTTTAATTAATGGTGAAAAATAATGCATTTTAATTAAAAACTTCCTTTTTGTCTAATTTATTTATATTGTTAGATTATCTTTTTACATGGTTTTAAGGTATAATTAGATGATTTTTTTATTACTAAATCCAATTTAATTCATTGGATTCATTTTCAAATTAATATTAAATATAAAAAAATGTGATCTTTTGAACGTTTTACATAAAAACCTAGTTTTCTTATTTTTTCAACAAGATTAATTTTTTAATTAAATTATATCAAATCTATGTTTTAAATTTGGAAAAATGGATTTCATTTTTGGTATCATACAGTAAATATTTTGTACATAATTCCCTTTTATTTTTTGGTATTATGAATAGTAACTTTAGTAATTATTTTTATTTATCATGGTTAAGGGTAAATAGGGTAATTAAGTGTCAAATATATTATAATAATATAAAACTTCCCTAAAACATGTAATAATATTATTGGATGAGCTATGGCTAATCAAGACAATTGTTGGGTCAAAATGGTGTCATTTGGAAGCCACATGGGTTTGATTATAACATTTGTAACATTTACTTTTAAATAATTGAAAAAATAACATAATCATGTATCTTCTAACTAAAATAGTTTTAATATGGTGTTATATAAGTGATATTTATATGTTTATTTCATGTTTATATTTTATGATGTTTTGATAAATGAATTTTTATACATAATTGAATAATTTTCCCATTTTTTGGAATGATGTTAGTTTTTTTGTGTTTTGTGGAAGGAAATGACTAATGATTGAAAAAGGAATGGAAAGAGGAGAAAATATGAGTCATCTCATCGTGACGGCAGAATTTTGAGAGAGATGAAAGCTGAAAGTTAAAGAAAAATAAATAACAAGTCGTGTACTACAAGTACACGTTGTGACCATTTCATGCGAAATAGATCTACGCTAGACAAGTCGTGACGGTAGAACATGCTATGAACTTCAACTACATGTCATGTACTATCAGTACACAACATGACTATAGTCAAACCAACATAAAAATTTTCAACAGATTCAACATGGTGGAAGAAAAAACTGAATCAAAGGTACATGTCATGTACCCCAGGTATATGTTGTGTACCCAAGGTACACGGCATGACGATGGTGACGCACAGAGAAAATACAAGATATGCAAGACATGGGTTTTAATGTCAAAATGCCTATATAAATGGATCCCTAAACACCCATTTAAAGCATTTTGGATGGAGAAAGACATTAGAAAGCATGTGGTCGAAGGTATACCACCTTCTTGGCCACTTTCTGTAGGATTTTCCATATATTATTTTTCTACGCTGACTCATGGTTAGAATGCATGGGTAATTTCTTTGTTTCAGTGTGTGTGTGATGAAGGGGAATTTAATGTACAAGGTACTTTATATTTTAATACAATTGATGATGGGATTTCATATTTTTTCTTTAAATCTATAATATTCCTAATTTCTTTTTGTATGACCCTTGTGAGTGTGTTTAAGAATTAGGTTTAATTTTATTCCTTCTTTGAGCATGACCATTTCCTGAGTAGAATAAATACAATTTTGAAATTTGATTTCTAGGTTCTGGACATCCACCATGACCATTGGTTTTGTACTCTTCCTATGTGTAAATGATGTTTTCGGTTACCCGTTATTTGTAATTCGAAGTACCGGATCATGATAAAAGGAGAACATATTATGGAGAGTTTTTTGCATGACCATTGCATTAGCTTTGACCTGATTCATAAAACTACATAATTTTCAAAAATTATCTTATACCTTATCATATCATGAACCTAGAATCATTACTTTCTGGAACTCTTTTTATATTTTCTTCCCCCACCTTCTCCACAAATCCAATGCTCGATAGTTTAGATATAATTTCTTCAATTTGAAATTAGTTTAGTTCTCTATTATTTAATGAATATTTTCCCCAACCCTATCTCTGTGGGTTTGACCTTGGAATTTCATATCCTATAATACCCTATAGTTTTGTGGTCGGTTTGTTTCGTTTTAACAAATTTCTAAATTTAGTAACCCAAAATGAATTTATGGTGCTCACAGTACTGTCAGATTTCTTATAATATAAAGTCATTATAAATATAAAAAAATTACCTACATCATGGTAATTTGTATATAATTTTTAGGAATTAATTAATTATTCTTAATTATGACACAATTATGATGAAATCATAGATTGTTTAATTAATGAATCAAATAAATCACATTGTAAAAATTAAATTAAATTTTATTTGACATAATTTATGTCATGCGTGAATTTTATAGATTCCCATGAAATTTTATAAGCCTATGAAATGGTTTTTATTTTTTGAATTATCTCTTATTTTGGATTTAATTTAAATTTGATTAAATGAATAGTGTAAAAATTGACATAATTGATATTTTATAAAAATAATAATTTATAAAATTATTTAAAAATCATAAAAAATTTAAAATCAAAAAGTGACTCTCATAACGTCAAAATGTTCATTAAGTGTCCAATTATAGTAAATTAACCACATATAAGTAAAATTTATAGCCTCTTAATATATAAAATGTTTTTACTTGAATTAAAAATAAAGGATAATAATTAAGGCTAAACTAAAAAGATAATGATTAAAATAAAATCATCACATGTGTAAAAATTAATGTATTAGAGTTATTATAAATATCATCATCTTATATTCTTAATATCTCAAATTGAAGTATTTATATTAAAAAATTAATTTATATTAATTTAATATTTTAAGAGTTTACACAGGTTCCCCTCCCCTCTCCTATAAAAAGGTACCCACTCTTCTCTAATAATCACACATCAAGAACCATTTGGTTTAGCCAATCTCTTCCCAAACCCCTTCCTAGAATCCCTACCCAGCTTCTTCAGGCCTTATATTAGGCATGAATCTCTTCTTAGAGGTGTTAAGGTGTTCTTTAATGGCGATCGACTAAATAATATGTATCCTTTTTAAGTGTTTCTATTTTATTTCTTCTTCCACTTCCTTTAAATCTGATTATTATAAGAAAAAATAATAAATTAAGAATACTAAATATAATTATATTTGGTTATGTTAATATCATTACCTAAGTCCATTTCTGGTTTCATCAAATTGGAGATGAACATTTCATTCGTGTGTACAGAGGACTACCGCCACACAAACAGATATAGTTTATTTGTCATTATAATCTATAAAGACAAGTTATAATGATAAAATCGATGTTTATATATGATATTAATGAAATATTTTTAATTTAAATAAAATATTTCAATTATTTTCTTAGAATTCATGCACATAAAAATGATAATGTTGTTCGTGCGTACATGTGAACTATCACATCCACGAAGTGATGTGAACCATTTTACTTTGCCACATCAATTCTATAAAATATTTAAGTATATTTAAATGATTATTATTATGTTAATCATATTATTATAATTCATCAATGAAAAAATAATAATTACCTTATTCCCATAATGATCAATGAAAAATGTTAACGTTACTCATGCACACGTACAACCTGCTATCTCTATGATTATAAATTTATTCATTATTCATACAATAAAAGAATGGTTTGATTTAAAAATTATAATTGAAGTATAAAATTTATTATAATATTATGAATTATATTCTATATATGATTGAATTATGAACACATAGATAATTTACATCATAACAAGTTCATTTTTGACACAAGTATCGAATATCGACTAAATGTCCGATATTAAATTATATAATTATGTGGTTCTTATAACCACAAAATTAGATATATGAAAGGAATAATAAAATTGAAAAATGTTCTGAGACAATTATTAATTAACCAATGTTTATTATTCAGGAATATAATGATTATACGTGACGAGATGGACTTAGGGTAAGGGACTTCGTCACAATCTCCATTCATGGAAGCATATTTTGATAATATGAACCACCATATTTTATACTGTGTATAATAAAAAAAATTGACATTTAATTTAATTCAAAGGTTTTTAAAATGAATATTTTTCTATGAAATGTTTTAATATAAAAGAAAATGAATGTTTTTTAATCTATGTGGCGATAATGAAAATTCATCCACCTTGATCATTTTTTGATATTTGGATTCCTCTACAAGCTGTAATGTTTTTAAAATAAGAAAATACCATATTTCCTTTTCAGGTTTTTTGGTATTCAAAAGGTTTTTGATATGGTATTGGATAGGAAATATCTTGAACTGATATCTTTTTATTTTAATGTGGAAATGTTATTTTTTTTACTTTACGATTTTTTTTATGTTTTTTGATTATGTTACAATTCTTGATCATTGGTAATGTATAAAAGTAGTTTCATGATAAATTGAGGGTGGGAGAACCCTAGATAGCTCTCCAATTCATTGGGAAATGAGATGGAGTTAAATGATAATGATTCTCCTTATATATTTATAGAATATACTGTGATGGGTATTCCAAACATATCCATGAAGGTTTTCCCCTATGTAGATGTGAAAACTATAATATAAGTAATATATGGATTCCACAAGATACATTCATGATTTCCTTGAGTTTATCCGGAATCATATTTTTTCATGAGTCATGGTAAAGATCTTATGTTTTATGGGGGAAAAGTATGATTTCATGGGATTATAATTATTCATGGAATAACGTTTAAATTCATTATTTTATATTCCCTTACACAAATTTTTTACCATCCCTAGTTATTGAATTTATTTCCATAGGGTATAATGATGGGTAAGAGGAAGGAAGAAATCATGATGAATGTTATGAAAATTTTTATCTGGAAAAAGAAATCATGTTTTATTATAAGGAGTTTTATTTTATGAAAAAATGGATAGTCAGTAGAAGTGTCTACTTTGTAATATTTGAGATGTCATGTAATAGTTATGGACTAATTATATAAAACTATAAACCTAAAAAGATCCTCAATGTTAAATAATTTAAATTCTCGATTAAAACTCAAGATTATGTAATTTATAAGAATGGGGCATTATGGTTGGTATCAATGTATTTTTAGATAAATTTTGGCATTTGGATATTGTTAATATAATATCCATAAATGATTTTTTTCTTTATGTTCAAATTGAAATGATGTAGAATTTGAAGATTACCATGTTGCCTCATCTAAGATATGTTTGTTTAGAATGGTTTTCCACATATGAGATCTATAATATGTGCTAAGATGACATCCAAAGGATAACATCCTTATAAATCAGTAACCTGAGACAGTCAAAATTCGAATGGAACATTTTGTTACTGTTAGGGTGTAGTTGACTCATTCTATACATGGAGTTAGTAGCAATACACAAGATCATTTAGATTAACCAAAGTGGAACATGGTGTTAGTGGAGCATTTCATGGGGCAACATCCCCTATAATTCAAAGGATCATCTGACCCCATTCTATATGAAGGGTGGATTAAATCTCCAAAAATTATTTTTGATGTCATGGTTTGTTCAAACAATCAAAAGGATGGTGTTTGTGTATAAATTATAGAAGTTTAAGTCGATTAGTAGTGGTCAGTGGTTATGAATATCTGAGATAGTGAGTATATTGATTCTCTTGATTATGATGAATTCAAATGTATGTTTCCTATGAAATATTTTTACTAAGGAGATTCGACATAGGATAGAAAAAAAAATTATTGGAATTAAGTTAGGAAGATAACTTTGTAGATGCTTATGAAGTAGATTTAACTCAATTGGAAAGAAATTCTCCAAATTTCATATGGTGTCTTGATAGTAAAATGAATCATTTTTACTCTGTATTAAAGAAAATGTATCGATGTACATTGGCTTCTCATGAGTTCAAAAGTTACAAAAAACATGTTAGATGTTCGGAGAAGACAGAAATTATGTTTTTTGATAATAATGTGTTCTTTAAAAAAGACTAGAATAAGAGGTCAAGGTGTCATGAAAAAGGGAAGATTTCTTCAAAAAAAATTAAGCTAAGAAAATTAAGTTTAATATTTTTAAACATTGTGGTAAAAGTCACACTGTGTAATGCCTTTTGAATTGGGGTAAGTGCTTCAGATGTGGTAAAATTGTACATAAGGATCATAATTTCAGTAAAACAATCATGGTATTTCTAAGAAAAATCTTATTTACAGTGAGTAAAATGTTTTAAGTGTAATTAGATGGGTCATTATGTGGACGAGTGGCTGATGAGAAACTCAAATGATGGTAATCATACAGATTATAAGTATAAATGTTTGCTGAAATCCTTTAAAAATACTTCAGTAGATGGTGGGCCATCAAATGAATTTCTATCAGGTACATTGTTTGTTTATTTAGATTATGCCTATGTGTTTTTTGATTCAGGGTCTATAAATTCATTCATTTCAAATAATTTTTTTGGTAAATTGGGAATTACACCTCATGAAATGAATCTATAACTTATGGTAAAAACACCTGGGGGAAAATGTTGAGGTAAAATTAAATTATAAGAATATTTTTCTCCTAATATGTGGAAATAATTTACCTGAAAACCATGTGGTTTTTTCTTTAGTAGAGTTTGATATTATTTTTGGGAATTTATTGGTTTTCTATTTACCATGATAAGGTTTATTGTAGAACTAAAGAGGATTTTTTTCAGAAATAGTTTTAGTTTGTGTACAGGAATGAACACTAACATATGATAACATGTTATGAAGCTAAGAAAATATTGAAATATGAAAATGAATGTTATCTTCCACATATTTTGGAAAAAAGGAATTGTTCATATTAACAATGTTCCAGTGGTAAGTGAGTATCTTGATGTTTTTCTTGAAGAGTTTTCTATTATTATACTTGATCAGGAAGTTGGATTTATTATTGACTTACTTTCTGATGCTAATCCAATTTTAAAACCCCTTATCAAATATATCCAATTGAACTTTTAGAGTTAAAGAATCCATTCCAGGAATTATTAGATAAAGTTTTCATTCAACGAATCACATAACCATGGGGTTCTCTTGTCTTTTTTGTTAAAAATAAATATTTTTCAATTAGGCTTTTCATATATTATAGAGATATGAATAACATCACTATTAATAACAAGTATCATTTCCTCATATCGATGATTTGTTTGACAAGATCTAGGGAGCACAATATTTTTCAGGGTTAACATTAGTTGAATGTAAAATAATTATACATTCTAAAGACCACATTTCATAATAGATATGTCCATTATGAATTTGTAGATATGCCTTTTGGGTTATCTAATGATCTTGTTATATTCATGGATCTGATGAATTGAATTTTCCATGAGTTCTTGGATATTTTTTTCATTGTTTTTATTAATTAATTTTATGTATATTCTAAAAGTAAATAGAATCATTAAAGTCATCTAAGAGTTTTCTTTCAAACCATAAAAGAAAATAAATTGTATGGGAAATTCAGAAAGTGTGAGTTTTTGCTACAAAAATTTTCATTCATTTCATGAATTTTTCAAAATATGGCATAATATTTTATCCTACTAAAACAAAAGTTTTTTAAGAATGTCCAAGATCCAAAAATATAACCAAGATTTATAGTTTTCTTGGTTTAGTAGGTTGTTATTTGAGGTTTGTTAAATATTTTGTGTGGTTATCTAGTCCACTGACTATGTTAACTCGAAAAGAAGTTATGTTCATATGGAAAAAAATTGTCATCATTTTTTTGGAAATTGAAAAGAAGATTGGTGAATTTTTTAGTATTGTAATTACCATCAAGAAATGGTGAATTTTTAATCTACAGTGATTATTCATTAAAATTACTTGGTTGTGTTCTAATCTATAATGATCGTGTAATTTCTTATGCTTTATGTCAGTTGAAATCTAATGAGGTAAATAAACCTATACCTGATTTGGAATTATCTACTTTTGTTTTTTATTTGAAAATTTAGAAGCATCATCTTTATGGAGTAAAATGTGAAATATATACTAACTACTAACGTTTTAAGTATATATTCACTCATAAATAATTGAAAATGAGACAGAGACGATGGTTGGAACTAACCAAGGATTTTGATTGCACGATTCATTACCATCCTAGAAAATCTAACATAGTGTATGATGCTTTATGTTGGAAAAGTAATGTTACATTAACCATGTTACATTTGGAACATGACCCTTTAATTAATTATTTGATGTACTTTATCATGGAAGTTTTTGTTGAAGTAAATTCCTCTATTTTTTTAGGTTTCAATAAAATCATCTCTATCTGAAAGAATTAAGCGATCGTAGGGGGAAGATAGTGAATTGCCGAAAAAGGTAAAATTGGTTTAGAAAGGAAAGCTTCCTGAATCCATCATTGATAAATATTGTGTTTTGAGATTTGGTAAGTGGTTATGTGTGCCCTGTGATTCAAGGTCAAAAAAAGAGTTCTTATGTGAAGCTTATAGTTCTCAGTTTTCAGTTAATCCTGGTAGTATTAAGATGTATCGAGACCTTCAAGACTATTATTGGTAGACAGGAATGAAAAGAGATATTGATGACTTTACTGTGAATATTCTGACTTGTCATTAGGTTAAAGCAAAGTTCCAGTTACCAAAGGGAATGCTTCAGCCTTTTCTAGTGCCAGAGTGTAAATGGGAAAATATATACTTGGATTTTGTGGTGTAATTACCAAATACTTCATCAGGTAACAATCTGATCTAGGTTATTATAAGTTTATTGACTAAATATTCTCATTTTCTTCCCATTTGAGATAATTTGTCTCTAGATCTACATTCACAGTTGTATCTCTCATAGATAGTAAGGTTACCTGAGTCACTCTCTCCATTTTAATAGATCGTGATCTCAGTTTCACTTATAACATTTTAAAATTCCATCCTAATCCATTGGGTATGGAATTAAATTTTAGTACATCATTTCACCTTAATCAAATGGGCAGACATAACGAAAAATTCAAACATTGGAGGATATTCTATGTGATTTTTCAATATATTACCACAGAAGTTAGTACCAACATCTTTATTTGGTTGAGTTTTCCTATAATAATAGTTTTCATTCGAGTATATAGATGGAACCATTTGAGGCATTATATGAAAAGGTAGTGTTGAACTCTATCTTTTTGGGATGATGTAGGTGAAAGGAAGTTGATATGACTAGAATTAGTATTAGAGTTGTCAAAAAAAGTTTATTTGATTTAGAAGAACATGGGGACGGCTTAGAGTTGGCCAAAAAGTTATGAAAATAACCGAAGCAAGGATCTTTCTTTCAAGGTTGGTGATCATGTATTTCCCAAAGTTTTACCATTGAAATGTTTTATGTGTTTTGGTAAGAAGGGGATGTTGAGTTCACGGTTCATTGAAAACTATGAAATCTTATATATTGTTTGATGAATTGCTTAACAAGTTTATTTACCTCTAATTTTATCCCAGGTACACAATTTTTTTCATGTTTCTATATTGAGAAAGTATATGCCAGATCCATATCGTGTTTTGAGTCTAAAAAATAGTTCATTTGTAAGAGAATATTTCTTATGAGGAACAAACAGTCCAGATTCATGACCGTATAGAGAATGTGTTGTGGAATAAGTTCATTCATCTGGTTAATGTTATGTGAAAAAACAATATGGTTTAAGATGAAACATGGGTATTTAAAAATTCTATAAAGGGGAAACACCCCCATTTATTTTATAAGTGAATAAAATTATGAGGACGCAATTTCCAAATGGGGAAATCATAACATCCTAGGTAGTTATAGAATAATAATTTTTCATATCTATTAATATTTATGAATTAGATATTAATTTTTATTTAATGGGGATTCAACATCCAATAGTTTTCCTGGCATGTAATAATGGGTTTCTCCAAAATCTTATGTTGCACACAAGACTAAGATATACCTAAAAATAATATAATATTTTTATTATTAATTTAAATGGTAGTTATCGCCCAGCCATTGTATTGGTGGGAATTAATAGAACTAACTGTATTTTGTTTACACATGTTTATTAATTTTTTTTACCTTATTCTATTAAATTTTTTTGTCTTAACATTAGAATAAATCCATTTTTATGCATAAGTACTGTAATATTTTTAAAAGGTAGTTTTATCGCCTTCTAATGGTGAACCCTCTTAAAATCTAGTTTTTTTAACTTTTATATGTTCTATTTGAAAAAATAAACTTCAGATTTGAAATTGAGACATAAAAATCTACTTTGGTTTAATTTTAAATATTTTTTTGATAATATTTATTTTTTAAATTAATGGTGAATAATACTGCAATTTAATTCTAGACTGCCTTTTTGTCTAATTTATTTATATGGCTAGATTATGCTTTTATAAGGTTTTAAGATATAAATAGTTGAATTTTTTTTTATTTAATCCCATGTAAGTCATTTTATATATTTTAAAATTAATATTAAGTAGAAAAAAAGTGAAATTTTGAACATTTTACTTAAAAAACATGTTTTCAAATTCCTCCAACATGATTAATTTTTTAATTAAATTCTGCCAATTCTATGTTTTGGAATTATAAAAATGGATTACATTTTTTGAATTAGAAGTTTAAAATTATTTAAATATGTCCTTTAATTTTTGGACATTATAAATAATAACATTAGTAATTATTTTTATTTACTATGGTTATAGATACATCGGGTAATTGATTGTAAAAATAATATTATAATAATATAAAACTACCTATACACTTGTCTTAATATTATTGAATGAGTTAAAATCGACCAAGATAATATTTGTGTCGAAATGGCAGCCTTTGGAAGCATCTTTGGTGTGATTATGAAATTTATAGCATTTAATTTAAAGTAATAGAAAACAGTAATATTCATGTCCCTTCTTAATAAAAAAATTAATATAGTTTTATATAAGTTATATCTTCAAATATAAATAGTAATTAGAAATCTAAAAATATTACATATACCCTTATAATTTATTTCTTATTTTTAGGAAATAAATAATAAAATTTAATTATGAAAAAATGATGATGCAATAATAGATTTATTAATTAAAGAATCAAATAAATGATATTATAAATATTGAAATAAATATTATCTGACATAATATATGCCATACTTCAATTTTATAAGTTAAAATGGCCTGTTATAAGTCCATTAAATGGTATTTTAATTTATCTCTCTATTTCAATTTTAATTAAACTCAATTAAATGAATAGTGTAAAATTTAAATAATTGATGTTTTATAAAAATAATAAATTCTAAAATTCTAAAAAAATTCTAAAAAAAATTAAAATCAAAAAAATATTATGATATGGTGTAAAATATCATTAAGTGTCCAATTATGGGAAATTTACCACATATAATTAAAATTTATTGCTTCTTAATATTTACAATGTAACCCTAATTAAAATTAAAAGAGAACAATTAAGGTTAAACTGAAAAGATAAGGCTTAAAATAAAATCAATAAATGTATAAAAATTACTAGATGAGAGTATTTGGAACTATAATCAAATTATCTTTGACATATCTCATGTTGGAGTCATTTGGATTAAAATTTAATTAATATTAATTTAATATTTTAAGGGTTTCCAAGGGTGACCCTCCCCTATCCTATAAAACGGTACACAGTCTTCTCTAATTATGACACTTAAAGAACTATTTGGTTCGGCCAAGATCTTCCAAAAACCCCTTCCTATAATCCCTCCCCACTTTCTTGAAGCCTTAGTTTAGGTATAACACCCTTCTTTGAGGTGTTAATGTGTTCTTCAAAGATGATCAACTGAAGAAGAGGTATCTTTTTTGAAGTGTTTTTGTTTTATTTCTTCTTCACATTCTTTAAATATTCTTATAATAAGAAGAAATTATCTGCCCCAAATCCTAATGATACTGATATGATATAATGTTAATATCATTTTCTAAATCTTCTCCAATTTCATCAAATGGTAAATGGACATTTCTTTCATCTGTACGAAGGACTACTACCTTGCGAACCAGTATAATTAGTTTTTCATTACCATCTATCAAGACTGGTTATAATGATAGAATAAATTTTTATATTTTATATTCATGAAATATTTATTATTCTAAAAAATTATGTTTTATTAATGTTCTTACATTCCATGCACATATAAATGATAACGTTGTTCGTGTGTACATGTGAACTATCACCTCCATGAAGCGATGTGAATAATTTTGATTCACCACATCACTTGTATGATATATATATAAGTATATATCATTTATTATTATGATTTTAATTATATTATGATAATTTTGGAAATTTAAAATAATAATTACCTTTTCTGTAGTAATGAATGAAAAATAGAAATGCTACTCATGTGTACATACAGCCTACAAGCGCCCTGATTATAATGATGTTCATTTTTCATTCCATAAATGAATGGTTTTATTTAAAAAGTATAATTTATATATAAAAGTGATTATTATTTCATGAATTTTATTCTATAGATTATGTGCTTCTGAACACATGGAAAATTTATATCATAACGTGTTCATTTTTGACTCATGTACCAAATATCGACTGAATATCTGATATAAACAAAAATAATTATGTAATTCTTATAACATGGTAATAATTTATATAAAAATAATAATAAAATGATAAAAGGTACTCAAGAATGTATAAATTAAACAAATTTTATTATTCTTGAATATAAGGATTGTACACGATGAGTCAGACTCTGTGTAAGGGACTTCATCTTGATCTCCTTTTATTAAGGCATATTTTGATAATATACACCTCATTATTTTATATGGTGTATAACAAACCCCTTTGAAATTTAATTTCCTTCATGGTTTTTAAAAAGGAATCTTTTTCTATGAATGTTTTTACTAAACAATAAAAGGAATGTTTTTTTAACGTACGGGGTGACAATGCCATTTCTGCCACCATGACCATTATTTGATATTTGGCTTCAACTACAATTTTTATTGTTATTAAAATAAAAATAAATAACATATTACCTTTTCATTTATTTTGGTATTGAAATTGGTTTTGATAAGGGATTTATTATTTCAATATCTTTAAATTATATATTGTGATTTCAAGGTGGAAATATTACTTTTCCTTTATGCTTGTTTTATATGTTATGATTATGTTATGGTTCTTGGGAATATTTTATGTATACATGTGGTTCCATGATAAACTTTGGTTAAGTGATCCCGTGACAGCTCTCCAAGGCATTTGGGTAATGAGACGGAGTTAGACGATAAGGTTTCT
Organism: Viscum album; assembly: GCA_963277665.1. Classification (NCBI taxonomy): domain Eukaryota; kingdom Viridiplantae; phylum Streptophyta; class Magnoliopsida; order Santalales; family Viscaceae; genus Viscum; species Viscum album. Next base: position 482,492,349 of record OY728141.1, read on the forward strand.
CCTTAGATATTTAGTGAATATACTATGATGGGTATCCCAAACATATCTTTGAAGATTACCCCTTATTTAGTTATGAAATCTACGACGTAAGTATCATATGAATTCCATAGTTTACCTTAATTATTTCTATGAGCTTTTTTATGGAATCTTATGATTTCTTGAGGTATGTTAAAGAGCTTATTTTTTATGGGTGAAATGTATGATTTCATGGGTTTATAACTATTCGGGGAATAATGTTTTATTTCCTTGTTTAATATTTTCTTACTGGGATTTTTGTGCTCAACCCTAGTGTTTTTAATTTTTACCAAAGGGTACAAGGATTGGTTAGTGCAATGAATAAATTAAATTGAATGTTATCAATATTTTTATTATGAAAAAGAAATCATGTTTTATTTTAATATGTTTTATTTTTTGAAAAAATTTATAGTGAGTAGAAATTTCTACATTATAATATTTGAGATGTCATATAATATTTTTGGCCAAAATAATTAAAAATATAAACCTAAAAATATCCTCAATTTGAAATAATGTAAATTTTTATTAAAGATCAAGATTTTATAATGTATAAGGCTAGGGCCTTATAGTGCCAAAAAATTTTGGTTGCGCAAAGAAGTTACCTTAAGCATCCTTCGTCCATAAAGAAGTTATGTGAATTATGGATATGAGACTCATGAACTCAAGTTCTTCGTAATGATACTAAGATATTTCACACATCATTTTATAATATACTCATAATTTTTTGGAGATAACTTATTATGGGATCGAGTGATTGAGTTAACTACTCTAACTTTTTTATATGAATGTGTTCTACATATACAACTTTATGCAAATAAATTATAAACTGTGATATCAATCAATAATGTGGTGTGTGAAGGAGGAGATAGTAATGTGATATAATAATCACAAAAGTCATGTGCATGGGGATTGGGGTGTTCTATAACTAGAAAATGTGCAAATAATTTATTTTCTCAAATAATGAATAATACATAAGTAATTATGCATAAAATAACAGTTGTGTTAATACAGATTTGGGTTTTTTATAGGAAGTAACTTTTGTGAGGAAGGAAGTGCATTCATGCAATCAGTAATATCTTGCACATACATTGATAACAAATTCAAAAACACCAAAAATAAGAAGAATAATTTATATATATAATATGGATTATTCATTATAGATGCATCATTATTTATGCATAAATTTATTTTAAATAATCTAACATGAAAACGAAGCATTCTATAATATCATAAGACTTCATATTGGAGTTTATAGGGGATTTATTTTGTGAAAGATCATTCTTTAATGAATTATTATTAAATGTGTGGTGATAAAAACATTCTTAAATATATATTTCACCAAGAAGAACAAAGTTGAGCTAGTAAAAGAATTAATTTCTATATTGTATCGAAGAATAATAGAATTAATTATGATGATTCTTTTGAGAATAACTTTTAGTGTTTAAATAATCCTTGAGAATAGTTTTTTTATTCTAGTACTAATAAGAGAAGAAGATTTTGTGAGCTAATATAAATCTATTAATTATCATTTGGGTCAAATAATAATTTTGAGATTATCATTCTGAAATATATTCATATTCATGTGATTGAAGATAAAATAATATAGAATATAAGCTTGTTGTTTTTTGTTGTCAACTAGAAGAAGAGTTTCCAACCTTTTATTGTGCAAGTAATAAGTTGAGAAGTTATTGGAAGAACAAAACTAGCACGGTGGCATCCACCAGATGTCTCAGCAAGTGTAATACTTTATTGTTGTTACAAAGAACGATAATAGGTGAATACTTGTTTATATTCAGTATAAAGAATCATCAAGTATATATAATACAAGAACTCTCATTTGACAATAGTAAAAAATGAGGGAAAGTATATTCCCATTTTATTGTAACCATGATTAAAAGATTGTTTTCTAGTGTTTGTGTGGTTAGAATATTTACATATCATTATAAGGAATACATACTATTATTAATTAATGAACCTTGAAAAAATATCTTATGTCATATTTTTCTTCTTTCATATACTTGCATGAAATAAGGAAAATAGAATAATAGAATCAACATCTTAACAGGTCTAAGATGTAAAAAATAAAAAAGGTAAAATTCGTGAAGAAGTTCCCAAAAAAAATTCTCGCACCACTCCCTCCTAGTGTTGATTATTAACCTATATGGTCCTCTTTATTTTTATATATGTTAGGAATTAATATAAAATCAAAACTCAAAGCATAATGAAAACTAATTTATCAAAAAATGACTTTTATGTACACAAATGTTTTTTTACGAAATCACAAAATAAAAATGATTGGAATAAAAAAATTTGGACTATTAGATATATTATAGAACTAATTGTAACATCCCAGGTAAATAATGAATAAAAAAATTTCATATTTATTAATATATACAAATTAAATATTAATTTTAATTAAAAGGGGTTTCTACGTTCGATAGCGTACTCGATACACAACGATGAGTTTCGTTGAAATGTTACGTTGCACACTAGTAATATAACAATATTATTTTAAATGGTAGTTAAAATGTAGCCATTGTATTGGTGGGAATGGATAGAAATAACTAGAATATGATTATATATGTTTTTAAATGTTTTTACATTTATCCAATAAAAGATAAATACTTAAAATACGTAAAGAATTCAATTTTAGGCATTTATACACTAATTTTCACTAAAGGTTCACTTATCACCTTTGGATGGTGAACCGTCATTAAATATAGTTTTGATAACTCTTATAAATCCTATTGGAACAAATATAACTCTTCTTTAGAATCGGGACATCAAAATTTACTTTGTGTACATTTTTGGTATTTTTCCGATAAAGTTCATTTTTAATGAATTGTGTAAAATGTTGTATTTTTAAATCAAAACCACTTTTTAATCTAATTTATTTATATGATTAGATTTTCTTTTGAATTGGTTTTAAAGTGAAATTAGAATATATTTTTACCATTTAATCCAATGGTGGTCATTGGAATCAATTTCACTTTGAAATTGGACATAACCTAGTGTCAATCTTTTGATACTTATTATTTCATAAAAACACGCTATTTGCTCTGACAGCGGGAATTAATTATTAAATTAATTAATGAAACTTATATGTTCTGAATTTTTTAAAATTGACTTAATTTTTGAATTCGGAATATCAAATATAGCTTAGGGTGAAGTTTTGGTATTTTTCTGAAAAACTTCAATTTTTGATGAATAGTGAAACCACTAAGTGGTACTTATAAAAACTGATTTTCGTTTAAATGAAATTTTACCACTTCTGTGTTTTGAATTTCAAAAATATGACATACATGGTTGTCATTAAGAAGTAAAATGTGGTTCAATGAGATTAAAATAATTTTTTGGTGAATAGTAACTCTTAATTTCTTAATCGCGATTAGAGGTAATTAGTGCAATTTAAGGAAAGAATGATATTATAATAAAATTAAAATACCTTGACACATGTCCTACCCTTATTAGATGTGTCATGGCCGACCAAGACAAGCCATGAGTCAACTCGGGGACCCCATGGAGACACTTTGGTTGGGAAATGACATAAATAACCTTTTATTTAATGTTAAAGTAAAAAATGACACACACATGAGATGTTTTACTAAAAGAATTTTTACATGGGGTTATACAACTCATATTTTTGACTATAAATATTCATTAGAAATATAAAACTATTTCCTACATCATAGTATTTTTTTTATAATTTTTAGACCTTAAATAAATTAAATTCTATATGACATAATGATGATGCAGCGATGGCCTCATTATTTAACGATTCAAATAAAATGGAAAGATAATGTAAAATCTAAGACCTAAACATGTTCAAAACCTATTTTATGGGTGGATTTAGAACCCTTATCACCTTATCCTAGAAATAAATCAATGTGGGACTTTTAAATTTCGAAACTCTTTTGAAAATAAAGTAACATTTTGTAACTTTACAAGAGTGGCCCTCCACTCCTCTTATAAAAGGCCCCCACCTCTACCTCCTTACCCACACTCCCAAAGCCTTTGGCTCGGCCAAACACTTCCCATTTTGTCTCTCCACTTCCTTATCTTACTCCTTGAAGCCTAACTTTGGGATTAAGTCTTCCCAAGGAAGCTTTTGAGCTCAAACCAAAGGGAGTTACCCGGTTTTAAGGTAATGTCTTCACTTGAGTCCTTCTGTATTATTTTGCTTCTCCAACCCCCTAAACTCTTTTTATTCATTTCTTTTGTAACAACTCCAGTATCATAAATATACTAGGATGTTTTTATAAGAATTATTCGATCTACACTTACACACACCTACATCTAATGGTTAAAGAACATACTATTTCCGTGGATGGCGAATGTCGGTCTCCCGAAACGATGATTGTTCAACATTCTTTTAACACCTTCAAAGGTGTCCATTAAGATGAAACTATATTTATATATGATATATAATATGTTTTTGTTTTCCTTACTCTTCTGTATTTTTTATTTTGGGTATACCTTTATGGTTTCCATTATGGGTAAACACGATATCTTTATTTAAGGAAGTGAGGACTACCGCCCCCTCAAAGTGATTTGATTCGTTAATGCCATATGTGGGATGTATAAAGGATGGATTTAAAGTTATTATATATGATGTCATACTGGAATTATAATATACCTCTAAATAATTATTATTTCTTTCCATTAAAGTATGAGATAGAAATGAATGTAGCGTTCATGCGTATGTACGGCTTACCGTCTCCATGAACGGTGCATTTCATTTCTTATCCCCAAATGTAATGTAGTATTATAAGTACATATATATAATGGATATATATGATGAATTATACATCTAAATGATGAATATAATTCTGGAATTAAAATATACATACCTCTCATTTAGTTCTAATTCCATTAATATGACAAAGAAATGAAAGTAATGTTCATGCATACGTACGGCTTACCGTCTCCATGAATAGTGAATTTCATTTCTTACCTCTAAATGATTATGTAAAATTATCAATACATGTATATGCTGGATATTTAGGATATATATGATATCCAAATCAGGAATGTCATTCTGGATATAAATAACCTTTGACCACATGAACAACATGTAATTGTAAGAAGTTCACTTTCGACTTAAGAACCAAATATCGACAAAACAAACATTATTAACTTAAATGGTTACATAATGTTTATAACATGGAAATAAGTGATATAAAAGTAATAATGAACTTGAAAAAGGTTCTTAAGAAAATAGAAATTAACTCAAGTTTATTATTCCGGACGTTAAAGAACGATCGAGTCAAGTCGGACCCGAGGTAAGGGACTTCGTCTCAATCTCCTTTCATTGAGGCATATTTAGTTTCATACACCACTATATTTTATACGGTGTATAAACCCCTTTTAATTTTACTATTATACAAAAAGAATCTTTTTCTACGAATCATTTTACAAAATGACAAAAAGGAATGTTTCGTTTAACGTACGCGGTGTCAACGACCTTTTCCGCCGCCGCGAGTATTATTTGGTCTTTGGCTTCCTCAACAAGCCGTAATGTTTTTAAAAAAAATAAATACCATATACTCTTTTATGTATTTTGGTATAGAAAATGGTTTCGATAAAGGATTATATTATGTCAATATATTTAAATGATATATCGTAATTGAAATGTGGAAATGTTATCATTCCTTTATATTGGTTTTATGTTTTATGATTTTATATTGGTACTTAGACATTTGACGGGTGGTTACATGATAACCCATATGATGGGTGGTGCCGTGAATACAAGGATGGGTGGTTACGTTATAACCTCCAATGCATTGGGTATGGAAGTCAGCCGTATGGCTATTCCATTAAGTATGTATGGAAGTTGGCCGTATGGTTATTCCATTAAGTGATATGTGTGGAAGTCGACCGTATGGTTATTCCACTTAAGTATGTTTATGTCCCAAGTTACCTTTATATGTTATGTGTTCTTTATATGGGTTTTATGGTAATCAATTGGTTACAAAAAGGTAAGTAATGATATTTTATTCAGTGAAGAGTTTTTACTACTTCATGATGGTGAAGGTATTACTTTGATAAAGTTATACATGGTTTACTTGATGTTTGAAAAACTAATAGTTTTCATTCTTTGTGTATCCCTTACTGAGTTTTTTATTCTCACCCCAACTTTTTTGAAATGTTTTTCACAGGACTTAATGTGGAATAGGGTCAAGGATGGGATCAAGGGAAAGTCATGATATATAAAACTTGGAACTAGACATGTTTCTTTTAAAGAGTTGTTATTTTATGGAATATTTGTAGAAGTGTCTACTTTGTAATCTTTTGAGATGTAATAGTTATGTCCTAATTCTCTAAAACTAAAAACCTGAAAAGATCCTCAATGTGAATTATTCATTTAATTCAATATTAAGTAATGTTTAAGACCGGGGCCTTATAGTTGGTATCAGAGGTCGGTTTAGACAACTTTTGGAGTTAGAAAAGTGTTAAATTATGATATGATTGAAATGATATAGAATTTAAAGATTACCATGTTGCTTTGCCTAAGATATTTCTATGTTCAGAATGGTTTTCCGTAGAGGAAACAATGAAGCTATGTTGGGACGACATCAAGAGGAAGACAACCTTCCAAATCAGCAACCTGAGATAGTCGGAATTGGAACTGAACAGTTTGTTGCAGTGACGGCACAATTGACTCAGGCTATAAATGGTGGTGGTATCTATGCACGAGATCTGCCAGATCAACCGCAGAGGAACATGTCATTGGTGAAACGTTTCATGAGGCAACATCCCCCATCATTCAGAGGATCATCTGACCCCGTGAAAGCTGAAGGGTGGATAAAAGCACTAGAGAAGATTTTTGATGTCATGGGGTGTTCAGAACATCAAAAGGTTAGTCTTGTTGTTTACTGTTTTGAAGGTGAAGCTGATCAGTGGTGGTCGATGGTGAAAAATATCAGGGATAGTGATGAGATTGATGATCTTCACTGGGACGAATTCAAAGGTATGTTTCTTGAGAAATAATTTCCTAAGGTGGTTCGTCTTAGGATGGAAAAACAGTTCTTAGAATTGAGGCAGGAGGATGACTCAATGGCTACTTATGAAGCAAAGTTCACTAGATTGGCAAGGTATGCTCCAAACATAATATGAGATCTTGATAGTAAAATAAACCGTTTTTACTCAGGGTTAAATCCAAAGTATCGAAGGGCTTTAGCTTCTCGTGAGTTCAAAAGTTATGAAAAACTTGTTCGATGTGCGGAGAAGGTGGAAATGGAGTTTGCCGATGATCAGGTGATCTATGACAAACAACAGAATAAGAGGTCTAGTTGGAAGGAAAAGGGGACGAATTCATCAAAGAAGCAAGGAGGTAAGAAAACCAAATATCCATCCTGTGAGAAGTGTGGTAAAATGCATCCTGGATAATGTTTATCCAAGTCTGGTAAGTGTTTTCGGTGTGGTAAGTCTGGTCATATTGCTCGTAACTGTAAGGAAGATGACCAAACAAGAAATGAAAAGCTAATGGTAAGATGTTTTAAGTGTAATGAAATGGGTCATTATGCAAACGAGTGTCCAACGAAGAACTCAATTGGGGGAAAGCAGCCAGACTATAAGCAGAAAGGGGTGGTGAAATCATTTTCAACAACCTTGGCAGATGTTGGGCCATCGAATGAAGTAGTATCAGGTACACTATTTGTTTGTTCAGATTATTCCAATGTGTTGTTTGATTCAGGGTCTACACACTCTTTCATTTCTGAGAAGTTTTCTAGTAAATTGGAAATTCCATCTCAATATATGAATCCTGAACTTATGGTAAAAACACCCGAAGGGAACATTGAGAAAAAAAGGAATTATAAGAACCTTCATATCCTTCTTTGTGGAAAGAATCTACCAGAAGACCTTATTGTTTTGCCTCTAGTAGAGTTTGATGTTATTTTGGTCATGGATTGGCTTTCTTTTTATCATGCTAAGATTGACTGCAGAGCTAAAATGGTTTCTTTTCAAAAAGATTTTCAGTTTGTGTACAAGAATGAACCCTTGATTTTGATAACATATCAGGAAGTTGAGAAACTACTAAAAGATGGAAATGAATGTTACCTTGCACATAATGTTGAAATTAAAGGAACTGTTCAGATTAATGATGTGCCATTGGTAAATGAGTATCTCGATGTTTTTCCTGATGAGTTGCCTTGTATTATTCATGATCGGTAAGTTGAATTTACTATTGACTTAGTTCCTGATTCTATGCCAATTTCAAAACCCCCTTATCTAATGGTTCAAGTTGAACTTTTAGAGTTAAAGAAACAATTGTAGGAGTTATTAGATAAAGGTTTCATTCAACCTAGCACACCACCATGGGGTGCTCCTGTCTTGTTTGTTAAAAAGAAATATGGCTCAATGAGACTTTGCATTGATTATAGAGCCTTGAATAATATTACTGTTAAGAACAAGTGTTCTTTGCCTCATATTGATGATTTGTTTGATCAGCTCCAGGGAGCTTAGTATTTTTCGAAGATTGACTTGAGGTCAGGGTACCATCAGTTGAAAGTAAAAGAAGCAGACGTTCCGAAGACTCCGTTCCGTACTAGATATGGCCATTATGAATTTGTAGTTATACCTTTTGGTTTAACCAATGCACCTGTTGTATTAATGGATCTTATGAATATAATTTTCCATGAGTTCTTGGATAAGTTTGTGGTTGCTTTCATCGATGATATTTTGGTGTTTTCTAAAATTAAAGAGGAGAATGAAAGTCATTTAAGGGTTATCTTTCAAACCTTAAAAGAAAAGAAACTATATGGAAAATTAAACAAGTGTGAGTTTTGGTTACAACAAATTTCTTTCCTGGGTCACATTGTTTCAAAAGATGGCATAACTGTTGATCCTGCTAAAACAAAAGTTGTTGAAGAATGGCCAAGACCCACAAATGTAACCGAGGTCCGTAGTTTTCTTGGTTTTGCAGGTTACTACCGAAGGTTTATTGAAAAATTTTCACGGTTATCTAGTCCAATGACTAAGCTAACTCGGAAGGGTGTTATGTTTATCTGGACAAAAGAATGTGATGATTGTTTTCAGGAGTTGAAAAGAAGATTGGTGAATGCTCCAGTTTTGGCACTTCCTTCCAGGAATGGTGAGTTTGTTATATACAGTGATGCTTCGTTGAAGGGACTTGGATGTGTCCTTATGAAAAATGATCAGGTAATTGCTTATGCTTCGCGGTAGTTGAAAACTCATGAGGTAAATTACCCTACACATGATTTGAAATTAGCTGCTGTTGTTTTTTCTTTAAAAATTTGGAGGCATCATTTGTATGGAGTAAAGTGTGAAATATATACTGATCACAAATGTTTAAAGTATATATTCACTTAGAAAGAATTGAACATGAGACAGAGGAGAGGCTGGAATTAATCAAGGATTATGGTTGTACAATTCACTACCATTAGGGAAAAGCAAATAAAGTGGCTGATGCTTTGAGTCAAAAAAGTAATGCTTCATTAACCATGCTACGTTTGGAACGAGATCCTTTGGTTTTTGATTTGATGAACTTTGGCATAGAAGCTGTTGGTGTAGAAAGTTCTTCTGTTTTGTTTCAGGTATCAGTGAGATCATCCCAATCAAACAGAATCAAGCAAGCACAGAAGCAAGACAGTGAGTTTCAGAAAAAGATAGAGCTGGTTTAGAAGGGTAAGTTGCCTGAATTCAACATAGATAGTGATTGTGTTTTGAGATTTGGGAAGAGATTGTGTGTGCCTTGTGATTCATAGTTGAACAGAGAGTTGTTATGTGAAGCTCATAGTTCTCTGTTTTCAGTTCATCCTAGCAGTACTAAGATGTACAGAGATCTGCGGGAGTATTACTGGTGGGATGGAATGAAAAGAGATATTGCTAATTTTACTGTGAAGTGTTTGACTTGTCAGTAGGTTAAAGCAGAGTGGCAGTTACAAAAAGGGGTGCTTCAGCCTCAACCAGTGCCGGAGTGGAAATGGAAAAATATATCCATGGATTTTGTCGTGGGATTACCGAAGACATCTAGAGGTAATAATGCAATCTGGGTTATTGTTGATCGCTTGACTAAATCTGCTCATTTCCTTGCTATATGAGATACTTTTTCCCTAGATCAACATTCCCATTTGTATCTTAAAGAGATAGTCAGGTTACATGGAGTTCCTCTCTCCATTGTGTCCGATCGTGATCCCAGGTTCACTTCTATCTTTTGGAAAGGCCTTCATAAGTCGTTGGGTACTGAATTAAATTTTAGTACAGCTTTTCATCCGCAATCAGATGGGTAGTCAGAACGAACAATTCAGACCTTGGAGGATATACTACGAGTTTGTTCGATGGATTATCGGGGAAGTTGGGACCAACATCTTTCTTTGTTTGAGTTTTATTATAATAACAGTTTTCATTCCAGTATACAGATGGCACCATTTGAGGCATTATATGGGAAGCAGTGTCGAACTCCTGCATTTTGGGATGAAGTGGGTGAAAGGAAGCTGATGGGACCAGAATTGGTAGAAGTGATGGCAGAAAAATTGTAGTTGATTCAGAAACACATGATAACAGCTCAAAGCAGGTAGAAGAGTTATGCGGATAACTGGAGGAAGAATCTATCTTTTGAGGTAGGTGATCTTGTTTTTCTCAAGGTTTCTCCATGGAAAAGTGTGATGAGATTTGGTAAGAAAGGAAAGCTAAGTCCAAGGTTCTTTGGACCATATGAAATTCTAGATAGAGTTTGATCAGTTTCTTACCGAGTGGCTTTACCTCCGAGTTTATCTCAGGTACACAATGTTTTCCATGTTTCGATGTTGAGGAAGTATATGCCGATCCATCTCATGTTTTGAGTCCAGAGGTAGTTCTACTAGAAGAAAACCTATCTTATGAAGAACAACCAGTCCAAATTCTTGGCTGAAGAGAGCAAGTATTCTGAAATAAGGTAATTCACTAGGTAAAGGTTTTGTGGAAAAACCATATGGTTGAAGAGGCAATGTGGGATTCTGAAAATGCTATGAGGGATAAATACCCCCACTTATTTTGATAAGTGAATAAGATTGCGAGGACGCAATTCCCAAAAGGGGGGAAGGATGTAACATCCCAGCTAAATAATGAATAAAACATTTTCATATTTATTAATATTTACGAATTAAATATTAATTTTAATTAAAAGGGGTTTCTACGTTCGATAGCGTACTCGATACGCAACGATGAGTTTCTTTGAAATCTTACGTTGCACACTAGTAATATAATAATATTATTTTAAATGGTAGTTAAAATATAGTCGTTGTATTGGCGGGAATGGATAGAAATAACTAAAATATGATTATATATGTTTTTTAAATGTTTTTACATTTATCCAATAAAAGATAAAGACTTAAAATACGGAAAGAATTCAATTTTAGGCATTTATACCCTAATTTTCACTAAAGGTTCACTTATCACCTTTGGATGGAGAACCGTCATTAAATATAGTTTTGATCACTCTTATAAATTCTATTTGACCAAATATAACTCTTCTTTAAAATCGTGACATCAAAATTTACTTTGTGTAAATTTTTGTTATTTTTCCGATAAAGTTCATTTTTTAATGAATAGTGTAAAATGTTGTATTTTTAATTCAAAACATCTTTTTAATATAATTTATTTATATTATTAGATTATATTTTTAATTGGGTTTAAAGTGAAATTATAATATATTTTTACCATTTAATCCAATGGTGGTCATTGGAATCAATTTCACTTTGAAATTGGACTTAAACTAGTGTCAATCTTTGGATACTTATTGTTTCATAAAAACACGTTATTTGCTCTGACATCGGGAATTAATTATTAAATTAATTAATGCATCTTATATGTTCTGAATTTTTTAAAATTGACTTCATTTTTGAATTCGGAATATCAAATATAGCTTATGGTGAAGTTTTGGTATTTTTCTGAAAAACTTCAATTTTTGATGAATAGTTAAACCACTAAGTGGTACTTATAAACACTGATTTTTCGTTTAAATGAAATTTTACCACTTCTGTGTTTTGAATTTCAAAAATCCGACATACATGGTTGTCATTTAGAAGTAAAATTTGGTTCAATGAGATTAAAATAATTTTTTGGTGAATAGTAACTCTTAAGTTCTTAATCGCGATTAGAGGTAATTAGTGAAATTTAAGGCAAAAATGATATTATAATAAAATGAAAATACCTTGAAAAATGTCCTACCCTTATTGGATGTGTCATGGCCGACGAAAACAATCCATGGGTCAACTTTGGGACCCCATGGAGACACTTTGGTTGGGAAATGACATAAATAACTTTTTATTTAATGTTAAAGTAAAAATGACACACACATGAGATGTTTTACTAAAACAATTTATACATGGGGTTATACAAGTCTGAATTTTGACTATAAATATTAATTAGAAATATAAAAAGATTTCCTACATCATAGTATTTTTTTTATAATATTTATACATTAAATAAATTAAATTATATATGACATAATGATGATGTAGGAATGACCTCATTATTTAACGATTAAAATAAAATGGAATGATAATGTAAAATATAAGACCTACACATGTCCAAAACCTATTGGATGGGTGGATTTAGAACCCTTATCACCCTATCCTATAAATACATCAATTTGGTACCTTTAAAATTCGAAACTCTTTTGAAAATAAAGTAACATTTTGTAACTTTACAAGAGTGCCCCTCCTCTCCTCTTATAAAAGGCCCCCACCTCTACCTCCTTACCCACACTCCCAAAGCCTTTGGCTCGGCCAACCCCTGCCCATTTTGTCTCTCCACTTCCCTATATTACTCTTTGAAGACTCACTTTGGGCAGAAGTCTTCCCAAGGAAGCCTTTGAGCTCAAACCAAAGGGAGTTACCCGATTTTAAGGTAATGTCTTCACTTGAGTCCTTTTGTTTTATTTTGCTTCTCCAACCCACTAAAATCTTTTTATTCATTTATTTTGTAAAAAATCCAGTATCATAAATATACTAGTATGTTTTTATAAGAAGTATTCTATCTACACTTACACACACCTACATATAATGGTTAAAGAACATACTGTTTCCATGGATGGCGAATTTCGGCCTCCCGAAACGATGATTGTTCAACATTCTTTTAACACCTTCAAAGGTGGCCATTAAGATGAAAATATATTTATATATGATATATAATATGTTTATGTTTTCCTTAAGCTTCTTTATTTTTCATTTTGGGCATACCTTTATGGTTTCCATTATGGGTAAACACGATATCTTCATTTAAGGAAGTGCGGACTACCGCCCCCTCAAAGTGATTTGATTCATTAATGCCATATGTGGGACGTATAAAGGATGGATTTAAAGTTATAATATATGATGTTATACTGGAATTATAATATACTTCTATACCATTATTATTTCTTTCCATTAAAGTATGAGATAGAAATGAAAGTAGTGTTCATGCGTACGTACGGCTTACCGTCTCCATGAACGGTGCATTTCATTTCTTATCCCCAAATATAATGTACTATTATAAGTACATATATATAATGGATATATATGATGAATGATACATCTAAATGATGAATATAATTATGGAATTAAAATATACATACCTCTCATTTAGTTTTAATTCCATTAATATGACAAAGAAATGAAAGTAGCGTTCATGCGTACGTACGGCTTACCGTCTCCATGAACGGTGCATTTCATTTCTTACCTCTAAATGATTATGTAAAATTATAAATACATGTATATGATGGATATATATGATATATATTATATCCAAATCAGGAATTTCATTCTGGATATAAAGAACCTTTGACCACACGAAACACATGTAATTGTAAGAAGTCCACTTTCGACTAAAGAACCAAATATCGACAAAACAAACATTATTAACTTAAATGGTTACATAATGTTTATAACATGGAAATAAGTTATATAAAAAGAATAATTAACTTGAAAAAGGTTCTTAATAAAATAGAAATTAACTCAAGTTTATTATTCCGGACGTTAAAGAATGATTGAGTCAAGTCGGACCCGAGGTAAGGGACTTCATCTCAATATCCTTTCATTGAGGCATATTTCATTTTATACACCACTATATTTTATAAGATGTATAAACCACTTTTAATTTTACTTTTATTCAAAAGGAATCTTTTTCTACGAATCATTTTACAAAATGACAAAAAGGGATGTTTCGTTTAACGTACGCGGTGACAACGACCTTTTCTGCCGCCGCAAGTATTATTTGGTCTTTGGCTTCCTCATCAAGCTGTAATGTTTTTAAAATAAAATAAATACCATATACTCTTTTATGTATTTTGGTATTGAAAATGGTTTTCATAAAGGATTATATTATGTCAATATATTTAAATGATATATTGTGATTGAAATGTGGAAATGTTATCATTCCTTTATATTGGTTTTATGTTTTATGATTTTATATTGGTACTTGGACATTTGATGGGTGGTTACGTGATAAACCATATAACGGGTGGTGCCGTGAATACCAGGACGGGTGGTTACGTTATACCCTCCAATGCATTGGGTATGGAAGTCGGCCGTATGGCTATTCCATTAAGTTTGTATGGAAGTTGTCTGTATGGCTATTCCATTAAGTGATATGTGTGGAAGTCGACCGTATGGTTATTCCACTTAAGTATGTTTATGTCCCAAGTTATCTTTATATGTTATGTGTTCTTTATATGGGTTTTATGGTAATCCATTGGTTACAAAAAGGTAAGTAATGATATTTTATTCAGTGAAGAGTTTTTACTACTTCATGATGGTGAAGGTATTACTTTGATAAAGTTATACATGGTTTACTTGATGTTTGAAAAACTAACAGTTTTCATTCTTTGTGTATCCCTTACTAAGTTGTTTATGCTCACCCCAAGTTTTTTGAAATTTTTTTCACAGGACTTAATGTGGAATAGGGTCACGGATGGGATCAATTGAAATTCATGCTATATAAAACATGGAACTAGACATGTTTCTTTTAAAGAGTTTTTATTTTATGGAATCTTAGTAGAAGTGTCTACTTTGTAATCTTTTGAGATGTAATAGTTATGTCCTAATTCTATAAAACTCTAAACCTGAAAAGATCCTCAATGTGAATTATTCATTTAATTCAATATTATGTAATGTTTAAGGTCGGGGCCTTATACTAATTTTATTATGAAAATTTATTAAAACAAAATGAAACATTTTAAATATGTAAATATATTATATTTGCAATGAAATTCGTTATTTTACTATTCACTAAGAAGAAAATCCTTTCATAAAAATTGAACAATTCCACCCTAACATAATTTTAATATGATAGTTTAAAAAATAATATTATTCTTATAAAATATAATTTATATAATTTCTAGAAATTAATTATAGTATTTTCTCACAAAAAGTAATAAAAATCATTCATGAATAAATTTATTTCTGAAGAATTAAATAATGTTACAAATTATTGAGTGTTTATTTACTAATAATTAATAATTGAATCTATATTGAGTATGTTATTTATATATATTAAATAGTTTGGTTAATACCATCAGATTCAATGGATAGGTTATGAGGGTTATATTTAAATAATATTATTTTGTGGTTTGTTTTGTTATGGTGTTTCGTGTTGTATATGATATCAAACATAATGTTATTTTAAAATCTTGGGTTATTACACCTTTCTAGGAGCCATACCCCAGATGAAAAAATTCATCAAAATAGATTAACTATTTTGTTACAGTGGTAGTATTAATTCTTATACCCATCCATGAGCCACTCCTAAGAGAAAATTTTTCATCCAAATGGACCAACTCTAGTGTTGCATGATTGTAGTTATGATTATACCCATCCAAGATCCACACCCTAGGAAAAATAAATCATTAATATGGATAAAATATTATGTTATGGTCACACTAGTTATGCATATACCAATTTGTGAGCCTCTCCGATGATGAAAAGGCTGATTAATGTGGACCATCTCTAGTGTTATAGTGATTATAGTTATTCTTATACCCATCCATGATCCACACCCTAGAGGAAATAAATCAAAAAATGTATAAAATATTGTGTTCTGGTGACACTAGTTATTCTTATACCTATTTTTGAGCCTCTCTTATGAGAAAATAATTCATATAATTGGACCAACTCTTGTTTTATATTAATGGATGTCATTTTTATACCCATATATGAGCCATTACAATGATAAAGGAATTCATCTGAAATAGACTAAATATAGTGTTATGGTGATAGTAGTTATTCTTATACACTCTTATGATCCACTCCTCAGAAGAAACCATTATTTTCAACCAAGTTCTCAATAACCCTGATTGAATTAGAAAATTCCGAAATGATTTTTTAAATGGTTTTGAATTATCCATATTATTTTGTTTTCTATAGTTTCATAGTTTTTCATAATGTGATAATATAATTGAGATTGAGTAAAGGATAGATATTCAAGGACGAAATAATTTTTCATTAATTGATCAAAAAAATGACTTTAACGACCATAATATGGTGTCTCTCCCATAGAGATAACAGATTTATTATCACAATACTTTATAAAAAGACACTATAAGGTGAATCTTTATTCACTTATGGTCATTCAAAACTTTTCATGGTTTATAAAATTTCACAATATCTATATTTATATCATATTTCAATGCATCATCAACTGCAGTATCATTTAGTCCCATCTTCTGGACTTTCTCAACAAATCATTGTTCCTCATCATCCACTCTCTCAATATCCATCAATTCTTATTGAAACTGATTGAACTCGTAATGAAATCAATATAACTCTTAGCAAAGAAGTTCCCCTTGAGAAATATTTTCTAAAACAAGACTTTTCTATATTTTTTTCTCCCCAAAAATTCTAAAAGGAATCATTGAGAATGATGTTCCTAGTCATAATGAAATGGTATAAGGATTATAAATTTGTGAGTATTGAATGTAGTATACTTGTTTAATATCATGATGTAAACACTTGCTTCAACATGGTATATATTTCATAGTAACTTAACCTACCATACTCGAGCAATAAGAACATACGACGAGGATTCAAAAAAATTACTATAAAACATTAAAGGAGATTTTGAGATATCAATATCCATATCTCTCTCCATAATATTTTTACAATGGTGCATAATCCATCCATAGTTTCCGAATTCTCCTCAGAGTCTAATTTATAATGTAATACATATTCAGGTAATAAATAACTAAAATATAGCCCAGCCTCAACACCTATTATATTATAAGACCCTATATTGTTGATATACCGATATTTTTTCATTTCAGATTTCAAAATAATACCATCTAAAATGTTATAATTTTGTGTCTACATTCTTGAAATATAAACATAGTATATTTTAGTGGTAAATGAGATAATAAGAACTTTTACTAGGAATATCGGTACTTTCATTTATTTTTTCATGTTTTGACCTTAGAAAGAATCATTTCCCCAGTGGAACACACTGTTTTCAGGTCCCTTAGTGAAGAATCTTGAAGTGGTTCTTATGGATCTACATCTAGTAGCTTTGGAATTATATCTATTTACACTAATAAGGTAATGAAATATTTTATTGATATATAATGATTATAAGTAATATCTGACCTAGAACTACCATCATGATATGGACATGAAATTTGACATGATTTAGGTCAGTTATAGAGGGAGTATAAGATCTGTGATTCACTAAAATTCTATTATGGATTCTATAATGGTATCAAGGTTAATGACAGAGTAGTTTTATAGGGTTTTGGCCAATGTAAGATCATCCACCGACCCATGATGGTAAGGATATATGACCAAGACATATTTATTGGATCCCAGTTCTAAACCTATTTAATCTTTGACTATCAACACATCTTTAGTAGTTTCACATTCAATGGGTTCTCCAACTAAAATGAAAGGAGAAACATGATCTTGGAAACATGATGATTACAGATCTCTAACCATATAGAACTCATATACTATAATTATTTAAATAAAAAAGTGAGTACTATCTCAATAGTATATAAATTCTCATATTATTTATCCATCAACTCCTATAAAGAATCCATTTCTTGAAGTTTATAGTTTTTTTGATACTAGTGAAATGTTCCCCTACATCTGAGTCCACTATCATGTAATCCATCAGTATTTCTTCTATATGAGTTGGGAATGAATCATAAAATCCATCCACTTCTACAATCAATCAATTATTACCTCCATAGATTTCCCTTTTTCATTCACAAATGACTAATTGTTCTTAGGGAACTAATACCCTTAGGTATATAGCTCATGTGACGTCATTTTTCAACCTATGGTCTACAGGTGGGATTACTATTATAGTTTAAATCTTATTTTGACTCAATGTTATATTTACTTTAAAAATTATTCCTTTATATGTTTCTTGTTAAGGAATATGATATTTATGTACTCTAGTGATTTTGGCCTAGAATGTGTAGATATCAAGCCATAATTGGCAGTGTAAGTTCATTAATGAAGTTCTATGATTGATTCAAATATAGGTAAGAAAAAATAAATCCTATCAGTAGATCTGAAAAAATAAACATTACTATATTTCTTATTGGTCCTCATCTAGAAACCTCCAATGATAGAATTTCTAATGAGGTAACAGTTTTTGGTGGCCCTTCATGCATATATTAAATAGTTGAATGGGAAAATGTAACTTTAACAATTTATTCATGATGAGTTATTGGACTGATTGGTGTCCCTCCAATAACACACACTAGAGAGTATAGGATAAGTTTCACTCTCTCAACTTCTAGAAATGATAAAAATAGTATTATTTTACCACTCCCAATTACAACATCTAACTGTGAATAGAAGAGTTATTTTACCCCATCCTGAATAGTTTTATCTACCTCAATAGTTTTAGATATTTTAGTGATCATTATATCTTGGAATCGATCAACATAAAAGGTACAATCCATGAGAGAATGGATTAAATATTCAATATGTTCAAGATAATCCTTCACCTCCTTGGGATGATCTATAAATGAGATGTGTACATGGGAAATCACATGCAAAAATTTTGTTAATAAAGTCTCCTCTTTTTGTGGAATTGCCTATATATCTTCCATAAACCATGTGCTCCTCCAAATATCTCATTATTTTTATGATATAGGGAATGATACATCATGAGAAATGGATAAAGGTGGAGGTTTACCATTGTTGGAGGAAGTCCCCATTTTTATTAAAGGTGAAAATACAATCATCTTATTTTCTTCCTCAATATCTAAGATGTTTATGGTTTCCTTGGGGAAGGTTAGTTATAAGGCATAATTGTACTTGGTGCTAATGGAGGTGGAAGAAACCCTTAATGGCCAGTGACTACCTTAACTCCAATTTGATCCATTAGAGGAGAGCCTTGATAGATCATCATTTCCCTAGATAAATGTACTAGAGATACAACAACAAAACTTTCATCACTATCCTCCTAAAAAGAAAGGGATTAGTCAAATTGTAATCAATAGAAGAATAATGATGTAAAGAGGGGAATTATCACACCCCTTAGGAGGAACAAACGTTAATTTTCTATCATTCTTTGCTATCATAAACACCAAGATTCTAAATTTTGTTAAACCAATCCAAGTATAAGATTTGGAATATGAGAAAATGGATCGATGTTCACGGATCATGGGTGTATGATTCCACCATATTTGGATGATTCACATAATAATTATTTTTGGGATTGACATACATCCATATCATATTTGGACAATATCATTCCTCTAAGAAAATACTATATAACCATAGTGGACATATAGTTCTTTAGGGATTCTCTCTCCCTACCTTCCTCTACGAATGTAGGCTCACAAGGTATAATATATTGAGAGGATGTCTCAGTAGCCTATGGAAAAGTGTCATAAGTCCTTATCTATTCCCTCAGTATCTTTGAGATTAATGGATTCATCGATGAAACCCCTTTACCATGATAGACTACCTATATTGGTTGATCTCCCTCTTCCTATTACTAGACAAATGGTGGACTATAATCTAAGAGAACATATTGAGCTAGTTACCCACCTTTGTATGAATTAATCAAGTCCTCAACATAAATATTTACAAGACCTATCATAAATTCAATTGGTAAAATTTCTACCTAAATTCATATATCCTCTCACAAGATCATGATAAATAATTTGTTGGAAACATTAGGATATTCTCTATCCATGAACTATTCATATAAGAGACACCTTTTCTCGACCTAGAAGAACTACCACCCAAATCTACAAGGTGATTTTCCATCATAGATATGTACACCTTTGATTCAGTCATCTGAAATAGACTTCCTCAAGGAAATGATACATCATTATGTTTCATTGGAACGAGATGTTTCATTCACCAAAATACTAGATTTAAGTGTATAGGGGGAATTGAAGAAATGGTCGTAGTGATTCAACATACTAATCATACACTTTAGATCCAATGATTATAGATTTTCCCTTCTCACACACTGAAGGCATGGCATGACTCCTAAAAAAATTAGATGCTCATTGAGGAATTTGAATTTCCCCATGTGATAATCCATCCAACCCCACACAACTTGATGTGGTCCATAAATTTAAGAAGGGGTATTCAACTGGTTGATGCTTCCTAACTGGTGATACAACTTTAGTAGAATCAAAACCATTAAATTTAAACACTCATAATTTTCAACTAGGTCTCCATGAGAAAGGTTGCCACCCTATCTCTATTGTGCAATTCAATCAATGGTACAAGATATCCACATAAAAAGTATCCATGAAATATTCTGGTCATAGTAGATATTCAAATATAGGAGAAACATTCCAACCACACTGGGTAAAATTACCCTCCTCTAGCATTGTCCAATATAAACCTATGATCCACTATGTCTTATGGGTTGGTGATGTTCTTAGTCTCCTCATGTGTGGTTCATGAATATTTGTAATAAAAAATTATTGAGCCCATTTGTGTAAGTTAACATTTTTCTTTGGATGAGGATCTACCTCCAATAGTATTTTCTCTATAATAAGAAACCCATTAACATGAGTAGGTATCATCTCTACATCATCCATCATGGAGGAAAGGGAAGGAATTAATTTCTTATATCCCAAATAATCATCACCCACATGATCATTCAAATGTTCTAGAAGCACATGTCAACATCTCCATACACCAGGTGAAGCATATTCATTATTTCACTACACCTATTAAGAATGTATAGAAAAACAATATTATCATGGTGAGAAGAGGTTTGTGACACATAGGAGGCTTCACAATGACATACAACTCTCAAATACTTCTATAATTCATAGAATCATTAAATATCCTAAAATGGTCACCCATAATCTAGGCTAAACAGGACCCCATGATGAAGGCCCCATAATGATGAGCACACAAATTTATCTTCATCAATATCCTTATTTAATATGGATTTATATTAACGAATTTATAATTATGGTGCCTATATATCTTACTCCAATAAGAAAGAAGTGTAGCCTTAGATGAATCCTTCATAATGATCCTTCCTAATATATGTCCCCTTTATTAATATTTTTTCTTGAGGTGTGTATTGATTATTATTTATGTAGGGAAGGAGATAATTTCAAAGATATAGTGAAGAAATTAGAACATCATTATGAAACATTAATCCCTAAATCAATATCCTATTTATACATTTTAGACATTGAAACATTCACCATTGATATTTAAAAATAAATGATTATTCAGATGTACATGTTTACTAAGATCATCCTTAATACTCTCGATCATAGAATTACTTCTCTCATATAAATAGTGGATTAATTTTGTGGGGGTTATTTTCTGTAAAAATTTGAATTTTAGTAGTATTTCCAGATTTTTTAGACAAAAAATTAACCGTATCTAAAATTCCACAAAGTACACTTTGTTCTATAAGAACCTTGTGGAACCTAAATTTCTAGGTAAACCTCATAGTTTCTATATGGGGATAGAATTATTATTAATGGAGTTCTCAAAAAGAAAAATAATGAAATATGGGAAGTACCAGTATATGAAACCATATTGGTATGTGAAAAAGGTCACCCACAAAGGGTCGTAACTATGCTAATGAAATATTATGTAGTGAGATCTAAACTGATCAGAAAGGTATCCAAGAACTACATACAAAATTAACTCCCATGAATCCATTTATATGTAGGTGTCCCATCCTTCCAAAACACTAATATACCATAATGAACCTTCACAGGTCAATTTTATTTCTTGGAATGGACTCCTCTTCATACTGATAGGACCCCATTCCAAGGAGGGAAGTTATTAAGGTCATTAAGGTTGTAAATATGTGAAAACGAATTAGGATGAAGTCTTTTAACCAATAATGAGATCAATAAAATGAAATGGTTAGTGTAATTTTTATAACAGAATTAATCTATATAGAACTTGGGTCATTCCATAATGAAACCATATAATTATGTGAGGAACTCCTTTTACGTAACTATTTCATCAACAAAGAATCATCACCATTTTCTAAAACCCTTATCCTATATAGAATTGTTTTGTGTAGTCTGATTGTGTCTTTTTTTTGTTTCATCATGTGCGAGTTTCAGTTCCAGTATTTGGAAAAGGCAAGGTTGAAACATGGAAGTTGGATCCTTTCACAACATAGCTATAACACTCTGTAGTGAATTTTTTTGATAGAGGCACTGATTTGTTTTCCTCTTATAAACTATTTTCTCCATTTTCATCTTAGAGGCATGTATTTTGCACTTTTCAAATAGTTCCATGTGGATCACCCACTTCCCCTACAAATTCCTTCACAAGGTGATATATAAAACTCCTCTACAAATCCATGTTCATTTATGAACATGTACATGGCCCTGCATTTCAAGAAAAATGTGAATGGGTAAGTCATATAAAAATACCACTCCATCCATAGTTAAAAAAAGAAAATATAGAGTGGGGAGAGAGAGATATTGAGACAGAAAGAAAAGAATAAGATACTGGGGAAAGAGAGAGAAATAATGATAACCAAATACTTCCCATTTCCAAAAACATGAGACTTAGGTCTCACCATTGAACACCTATAGGAAATTACATTATCATAATGGAGAAAATTTCTTTCACAAGCACATATTGAAGGAAGACTTGGGAAATATTTCTATAAATTAGGCCCTTCATGAAGGAAACTTTGTGCAGTCCCTTTGTGAATGAACCTTTGTATGTGATCTTTGTGAAAAACTCTTTGTGTACACCATCCATGAAGGAATACTCACACAATATCTTCACAAATTAAGGAATTCACAAAGGATATCCTCTTATTAATGGAACATTCTTTCACAATCCCATTCATTGTAATAATTCTCCAATGCAAAGTGGGGTTTCCTAAGGTTATTTATTACTCCTTTCTCAATATTCCTATCCTAAATAGAATTTATCCTTACCATATACCCTTCCTGAATGTCTAAATGATCCCCATGGATATCTTGACTTTTTTGAAATCCCAATAATATAAATATAAGACCTATACCAAGACCATTAGATGTATACAATCATAGAATGTGTGTTAGCATATTCCATTAATTATTGTGGAATCTCTTGATAAAGGGAGGATTGAAAATTATCCTACCATATAGGTATAACCCCCAAGAGAATCAAAATAATGGAATCCCTTGATAACATGGATACTTATCTGGAGGGTCCTGGAGTGGTATCTCTTAGATCGATGAATAATTTATTCTTTATCCAGGGATTCGTGATAGTAAGGGAATCCTCCATGCAATAATTACCAAGACTTTATTTTAGGGGTAATACTCTTTTTTATTTCATAACATACCCTATTAATTGTCCCATTGGAAGAAAGCACATTGGGCCTCTACCTAGGTATATGGACCAAGACGATACTTATTGGTGATTTCTCTATGTTGCCAATAACATTTTCCTCAGGAATCCTCAGTGTGTAAGAATAATTCAAACATAATTGTGTAATCTCTTATTGTTTACTCAATATTTAATTTTCTCTAGTTTCTCACACTTGGAAGGACTCATTTTTCATTAGATATCTAAATTAATCATTCAATTGAAACAATTAAAATTTACCCAACCTGATTCCCCTACTAGGTGTAAGCCCTAATTATCTATGATTTCACTTTAGTTTCTAATTAAGATAGGAATATATGGGAATAACCAATTTGTAATCCCCAATAAATATCTTATATTCTCTCATTTTATTATTTATTAATTCATCTATGTAATATCAGGAATAATTATCAATAAAACCCATTTTGTATTCCGTAATGTAATATGATTGATCTTTTAACTCTTGTTTATCGCACCAAGAATGAATCACATGGGATTATAGGTTTGATTTATCATTCCATTAGAATAATTCAGATTCATCACAATAATAACCTTCCAATTTCCTTGAAGCATGATTTTTATTTACACAGCCAACATCTTATTCGCCTGAAATGAAACTAAACAATAACATCCTTACCACATGACATTAAACTACATGGTATGGTCCTATCACATTACCATAAATTATGCATCTTGAACTATGTGGGATTTTATTCCTATTAATAAGGATATGTAAGACACCAACCTGAGGTTTAATACCGACATAAAAAACCAAACATGTATCTCTCTATAGGTACATATTCCTTTAATCTTGGATATCCACACTCATTTGTCCATATTCCCTTTGATATTCCATTCACCCCCACTATGGACAAATTTCGTATGGATTATCCCTACATTAGTCCATATTCCTTTTAAAATCATACCCCACATAGGGGGTCCATATTCCCTTCACGCCCTATCATATTACACTCCCTACGATCTATTACATTTGAGGCCAATCCTCAAAAGGATACATTCATTTTGATTACAACATAATCTTATTAGCATATATTTCATTTTAAGTTAACCAGAGAAGTCCACTCATGCATAATTACGTAACTAACCATTTCTAGGAACACTTCACTTAGACATATTTATTAGATGATGTTAAACTGAATGGATCAGTTCTTATCACATGACCTTAAAATGCATGGAATATATCACTGTGCGCCATTGAACAATGTGAGTTTTGATTCCTTTTATAAGGATATGTATGAATACCCTTTCATGGTTCTTATCCAAGCACCATGAACATTTACAAATTTCTGGGGAGGAAACAAACTCAAGAGTGACTAACTATGTAATTTAAACCCATAACCCACTTAAAATTAATCATCATGAAGAAATAAAAAAAAGTTGGATAACCTTGGATACATATAAATGATTTCATTGATTAAGAACCTCTAATATATATAGATTTTATATTGATGTAGAACCATTTATGCATTTAAATGTTCATATATATACATGAGAAAGGCCAACTACTAGCACAGGGGTAAGCTATGACACATTGGGATATTGGAATCATTTGTGATACATCTCTTTAATATATAAATGATCCCCAGATTAGAAATTAATGACCTAAAAATTTATGACTATCCTGACATACACCCTCTCAACCAACTGGTATTCTAATGTATCACTGAAAAAATACCCTAGTTGTCATCTATCATTAGAAATTATGCCTCTAATGAGGTTTATTCCAAATAGTCTTGGATTTATAGATTCATTGGATTTTTTTGGTTCCAAAAAAACATTTGCATTAGAAACATATTGAATTAATATTTGATGAATATGGTATCTTTCCCTTTTCTTATATCATAAAAATGGTACCTACTTACAGACTAAAATGTGTAAGAAGAGGTGTGTGACATAGTACTCGGTCGGATTCCTAAAACAACTTAGATGGTTTCTCCTATACGATCTACAAAGAACATTCTACCAATTCCATTTATAAAATAATTAAATTATTTATAGACACTATAGGTCAAAAAATAGATCATGTATACTAAATCATCATATGGAAAATTTTCGTACAAAAAATTTACATAAAATGGTATTCTTATTTAGTTATCCTAAAAATCAATGATGTTTTTTAGTGATACAATTTTTCATTAATCATAGAAAATATGAATCAATAATACAGTACCATACCTTTTTATTATCATAGAACCACCTACAAAGATTTTTAATCGATTTGATTATTTATCATTAATTGGACACCCTCACCCATTTTACACACCACATCACTTCTCATCCGTGTAATTTTTTTACACTCCCAACCATTAACCCACCCTTACATTCATTTCATTCCACATCTAGTTTTTGAACAAATCCATGATCCATTTATATTTTTGAAAACATTTTATTAGAAAATAGTTTTCCATGTCAAATTCATAAAATATAATATCTTAAAATAGAAAATAATTTGATATAGAAAGAAGTATTTTTCTATAAAAGTTATATTTAACCAAATCCAACGGTTTCCAAAACAAAAAAGTTTCAAAAAATAAATATTATGAATTTTCAAATCCTAAAACATTTTTTTCATCAAGATACACATCCACATCTCAAAAATATGTAATCCATAATTTTTTCAAAAAAATTTCAGATGAAAAATAATTTAATTAAATTAAAATCATAAGAAATAAGTTGAAAAACACAAAAGTGGATCATAATTGATGAAGTAATAAATAATAATTACTTTCCTCAGAAAAAAAATTCGATAATTGTAATACATATAGATTTGATTATGATGATTATATTGATTTAATGTATCAAAAATTAGAATAAATAAACCATTACCATGATTTGTTTCATTAAGAATTCATTATCTATGATTCCCTCATTCGTTATCTAATCTAACAAGAAAAAATAGTCCCATTTTAGTCTAATATAGATACATAAGGGTGAAAATAATTAGATCATATAAATAAATAGATATATAAACACTTACATTTGATTAGATTTTTATTCACACAATCATTCATTAAGATCCATCAAATATTTCCCCCCCTAAAATCACCAATGAGAAGCCTTGGGTTTGTTAAAATATGGATAAAGTGTTATTGAAGATAAATAGAGTAAATTCATGGTTTTAAAAGATAAATTATTTACTTTATACAAAAATTCATGGTTAGATATGTGGCTTCCCCAAAAAATCACCTAACTATGGGTTCTCCACTATCAACTTTTTCATTTCATGCAACATAAACATGAATAGTTTGAATTGTTATAAACCTAACCATGTTTTTATCTTTAACCTAAAAATAAAAATTTATAGATTCATTTCTTGGTTTTTTTACTAGGAACAAATCCATGATTCACTCAAAAAACTCCCAAAAATTTAAATTTTTTGTAAAAAGGTCACCAAAATATATTGTAAAACATACATACCATATCTCGAGTTTCATCGTATATCATCATTTGGTAATATAAGAATAGGTGTACTGGTTAATTTATCATTTAAATATTCAGATGTTTCCTAGAATTTATTGATCCATTATAAAAACATCCCCCTTCATGGTCAAGTCTATATTTTGAGTTTATACTACTGAAAAAGTCTAATAAAAATTGTGTATAGTAACCTATCAAAAGAAAAAATATATGCACCTAAAATTCATTCTTATGAGCATTCCAATATAATACTTCCATGATATTGGATAGATTAATAACAATACCACAATCAATGATAATATGTCTGAGGAAATAAAATTTATAAATATAGGAATGGAACTTCAATATATTTTCTTATAACAAATGTTTCCTATGTAATTTCAAAACAACCATTAATTTCATTAAATCATTGAATAAAAAAATCATCGATGAAATCTATAAAAAACTAATGAATCTATATATAAAATTACCAATTAATATATTATGTGAATATAAAATATGTAAACATAACTACAAATAGTATTACTATATATTTATTATGTTTATAAAAAATTAATTTTTTTTATAATTTGTTATTATTTTACTCTCATATAGTGATGATACAATTTTAAATTAATTATTGAAAACTATATTAATCATCTTAACTAGTCAAAAATATCTAAAATAAATGGTAAATGATATCACTTATTACCTATCACTTGATTTAATCACAAAAATCTATATTTTATTTACAAACCACAATATTATTTCTTAAGAACAATACTGGTGTATCCCTTAGTGAACTACTAGGTTAGATAAAAAATCCAACTTAACATATCTTCAAGGTAAATTATTTACTCTTTAATACTTGATGAACTCATATGATAAGATTACATAGAGAAATAAAATATACATGGTTATAATTCTATATTGATTTCAATGTCTATTTGAGGAAGTAAACACATATATAATTCAAGAAAAAAATATAAATTTTCCTTATAAATCTATTAATATATTATCCCATAACATCTGAAGCACAAAACACCAAACTCTCCAATTGGGAAATGTTACTCCAAGGATTAATGAATCAATTTCCCAACATTATATATTTGAAACCAATGAAAATTAACATATACCCTTCCTATTTAAAAAATAACATTACATTAACAAAATAATACCAATAAAATATATAATATAAATAATCCATGCTAACAATGGAATTTTATAGTTTTTTATAAAAGAAATCCCATGATAACTTATATTTCCCCATAACTATCTTAAAATTATGAGAATCATATGTTAAACTTGATCAACCCCTCCCCATAATGGATAATTATAATGGTATTTTATTGTTTCAATAAAAATATACAACACTTTTACTAAGGTATATTCAATGAATTAATAAATAAACATGTATCAAGAAAATGGAATAAATATTATAGAATATAAAAAATCTATCTTGAAGGACCTCTATTCTCTTCAACTCATAAACATTCACTGTATGAAATTTTTTACATATAACTCCCCTTACATAATGTCCATAATACCCTCTAAATATCTTATTTGGTTAGATCGAGGCCCTTAAGGAAAAGGAACATTCCTTAGGGTTATATAACCTTCCTAAAAAGGTTATATAATTCTTCCTATCTTTAGTCATAGAATCTAATGCATCACCCTTAACTAAATAATTTCCCTATCATTTTATCTCTTTATTTCTATGTTAAGAAACTACCATCAATTATTTCAATGAAAAAAACCTCTTCATATGATAAAGATTTTTACTCTGTCAATCTCATTAAGATAAACATATAAGACATAAAAATTTTCCATAGTCCATCATTCTTCACTTTCATAATGGGAAATATCATTTTAAGACTTCTAACATAATTCTTTGATTAAAATATTCCCCATTCCTTGGATATATGTGATTTCAAAATCGAAATACTAAATAAACCCTACTCATCTTATCTATCATAGATTAAATTCCGTCTAAGAGGAAATATTCTTCGAAATCATATGAACCCCAAAAACTATAAATATTTCTTTAAAAAAATATTGCCTCTATAAATTCAAAAAATTCAAACTCTTTATGGTCAATATAATGGGTAGTATAGTTATGTGTATTATTACAAAACTATTTAGATCCAAAAAGGTTGATAACATTATCATATGATAACATGTATTTGAGTACTTTATGTAAATCATCCCAATAATCCAAAAATGGTGTATGTAATGCTTTGTTACAAATAAATATATTTCTTACTGATATGAGATGTGTCACATGGACTCATGCACATGCTTTGATAATTATAGTATAGGAAGTAGTTCGAATGGATGAAACATAATAATTATGGAATAATATTCTTGCAAAGTAAAAAATATTTTTATGATGTAAAAATTTATATTTTTGTAAAAAAAAAATCAAAATATATTACAAGTAAATATTACAACCAAAATTTAATAGAAGAAAAACTAATATGTTTTTGAACACGACATTATCGATTAAAAGTATAAAACCAAAAATTATCCATCAAGAATGGTATAACTCATTCAATATAATATGATATAACACTAAAATACTTCTCTATCAATATATTTCTTCTAATCTATCACCGTCAAAGAAGAACATTCCCCTTTTATTGCATCATGAAAAACAAATCTATGTACACATTGAAATGTGAAAGTATGAGTGAGAAATAGAATAGCCAATAGGATTTCTTGAAATCACTATTATTGTAACATAACAAGTAAGTAAAGAATAATATATTTTCATATATATGTCTATTTATGAATTAGAGAGTGTTTTAGAGGCTTAAAATGAGAATAAATTCAATCATAAGCATTAAATACTCTAATGTTTTCAAAAGATTGTTTTACCGCCTTTTGATGGAAAACCATTTTAAAATATTACTTTTGGAAATTTTATAAGATCTATTTTTTAAAATAAACTTATTATTTAGAATTATGATATTGAAATTTAATTTTGTATAAATTTTTGGTATTTTTCTGACAATGTTCATTTTTTAATGAATAGTGAAAAATATTGCATTTTACATCAAAACAACTTTTTCATATAATTTAATTATATGGTTAGATTATATTTTTAATTGGTTTTAAATTGTAATTATAATATATTTTTACCATTTAATATAATGTTGGTAATAATAATTAATTTCACTTTGAAATTGGACATAAACAATTGTCAATCTTTTGATAGATACTGTTTTTTTAAAAACACGCTATTTGTTTTGACAACGGGAATTATTTTTAAATTAATTAATGTAATTTATGTGTTTGGAATTGGGTAAAATGGATTACATATTTTAAATCATAAGGTACAAATTAGGTAATTAAGATGCTTTTGTTTTTTGACATTATGAATAGTAACGACGGTAATTATCATTAATTATCGTGATTAATTAGTAATCGGGTAGTTAAGGGTAGTAAAATTATATCATAATAATATAAAATTACCCCAAAATGTATCCAAATCCTTTTGGTTGTGTCATGTCCGACCATATTATGCCTTGTGCCAACATAGGTACCTCATGGAATCACTTTTGTGTGATAGTGACCTTTTATCATATTATTTTTATAGAAACAAAAATATAACCAAACTATGTAACACCTAAGTAAATAAATTTTAATTTTGTTTACATAAATTATATCTTAGACTAAAAATAGTAATTTGAAAGAGAAAAATATTTACAACATCATGGTATTTTGTTCATAATTTTTAGACATCAAATAAATAATTTATTTATGACACCATGACTGTGCATCGATTACCTCATTAATGACCGATTTAAATGAAATGAAAAGATAATATAAAATATAAGAATTAAACTTGTCAAAAACATATTTTATGGGTTTATTTAGAACCTTTGTCCCCTTATCCTATAAATATATCATTTTGGGACCTTTAAAATCCGAAAAACATTTTATAATAAAGTAACATTTCAAGACTTTCAAAAAGTGACCCTCCTCCCTCTAATAAAAGGCCCCCAACTCTACCCCATTACCCACACCTCTAAAGCCCTTGGCTCATCCAACATCTGCTCATATTATCTCTCCACATCCCTATCTTACTCTTAGAAGCCTCACATTGGGCAGAAGTCTTTCCAAGGAAGCCTTTGGCTCAAATCAAAAAAGACTTACCCGATTTAGAGGTAATGTCTTCTCTTATGTTCTTTTGTTCTATTTTGCTTATACAACACCTTAAAATCTTTTTATACATTTATTTTGTAACAAAACCTGTATCTTAAATATACTAGGATGTTTTTATGAGATTTATTAGAGCTAAACTTACACACAACTCCGTCTAATGGTTAAATAATATACTATTTATGGGGGTGGTGAATTAATGACTCACGAAATGATGATTGTTTAATCTTCTTTTAACACCTTTCATGGTGGAAATTATGATGTCACTGTATTT
Organism: Viscum album; assembly: GCA_963277665.1. Lineage (NCBI taxonomy): Eukaryota > Viridiplantae > Streptophyta > Magnoliopsida > Santalales > Viscaceae > Viscum > Viscum album. Next base: position 482,523,966 of record OY728141.1, read on the forward strand.
ATATGTGATATATATTATATTTATGTACTCTCTATGATTCTGTATTTTATATTTAAAACATACCATTACACTTTTCATGTTGTGCAAATGCGATAATTTGACCTCAGGAAGTGTGAACTACCGCCACCTCAAGTGATGTGACTCGTTCATTCCAAACATGGAATTTATAAAAAATGTGATTAATGAACTTATGTTACCTATATAACATATATATTATATAGGAATTATAAAATATATATGTCAGATTTAGTTTTAATTTTGTAAAATATGACAAGGAAATGAAAGTAGTGTTCATGCGTACGTACGGCCTACCGTCTCCATGAATGGTGCATTTCATTTTTTACCTCCAAATTTTATGGAATAGTATAAAATGAATATATACTGGAAATATATGATATTTAAATCATTAATACTATTCTGTAGATGATGTACTTATAACTACATGGGAATTCTTTTCAAATAAGTTCATTTTTGACTCATGTACCGAACATCAACAAAACATATTATATGAACTCAAATAATTAACTAATTATTATAACATGAAAATATGTGATATGAATTGAATAATAAACTTTAAAGTAATTCCTTAAGAAATTATAAATTGACCAAAGTTTATTATTCAAGAATATAAAGAAGCGAACAATACAAGTCAGACTTGAGGTAAGGGACTTCGTCCCAATCTCCTTTCGTTGAGGCATACTTCAATTTATATACGACCTTCTTTTATTAGTTGTATAATAAAACCTTTTTACTTTTAATTTCATTAAAAATGAATCTTTTTACACGAATCATTTTACTAAATGACAAAAGGAAATTTATTTGTCTTACGTATGCGGTGACAACGACTTCTCTGCCGACATGACCATTATTTGAGTTTTGGCTTCCTCTACAAGCCATAACATTTTTAAAGGAAAAATAAATACCATGTTTTAATTTTCTTTTATTTTGGTATTGAAAAATGTTTTGATAATGTTTTGATTATATAAATGTGTTGTATTGATATCTTTTGATTGAAAATTGGAAAAAAAAAATTCCCTTATACAAGTTTTATGTGATACGATTATGTTATGGTTCTTGGGCATTGTTTATGAAGACGGGTAGGTCCATGATAAAATAAGGGAGGGTGATCCTGAGATAGCTCTCCAATTCATTAGGTAACATTAAGGAGTTAAACGCTAATGTTTCTCTGAAGAGATTTAGGTAATATACTACGATGGGTATTCCAAACGTAACCATGAGGGTTACTCCATACGTAAGAATGTTATGAATGAATCAAGTAACCTTTATTTCTTATGATTTCTTTGAGTTATTCATAAAACATATGATTTCATGAGGTATGTTAAAGTGCTTATGTTTTATGAGTAAAGTATGATTTCATTGATTCTTATGTATACATGGACTAATGTTTTATTTTCGTATTTTTATATCCCTTACTGAGCTTTTTATGCTCATCCCAAGTTTTTGAAATGTTTTTCATAGGTCAAGGGAAAGTTACATGATGTGATGATAGTGTCGAGGAAGTGTCCAGAAAGAATCCATGTATTATTTTTAATATGTTTCCTTTGATGGAAAAAAATGAATATTGTCTTGATGTAACCACCTTGTTTAAATGTGGAATATAAGGGATGATTTATGATCTAATTATATAAAACTCTAAATCTGAAAGATCCTCAATGTGTATTCTTTAAATAACTCAAGATTAAGTAATGTTTATGACTGGGGCCTTATAGTTGGTATCAAAGGTTGGTTTAGATAACCTTAGGAGTTATAATTCTATTAAATGGTTATCCAAAGATAATTTTTTATATTGCGGTCAAATTGAAATGATATAGCATTTGAAGATTTCCATGTTTCTTTATCGAAGACATGTTTTTTGAGAATGGTTTTCTGCAGAGGAAACCGGGAAACAGTTTTGGGAAAGCATACAGAAGGAAATGACCTTCCAAATCAGCATCCTGTAATGGTCGGGATTGGAACGGAACAGTTTGTTGAAGTAATGGCACATTTGACTCAAGCGATAAATTGTAGTGGTATGCATGCACGAGATCAGCCCGATAAACTACAGAGGAACATGTTAGTGGTGGAACATTTCATGAGGCAACATCCCCCATCATTCAGAGGATCATCTGACCCTGTTCTGGCTGAAGGGTGGATTAAAACACTGGAGAAGATTTTCGATGCCATGGGGTGTTCAGATAATCAAAAGGTTAGTCTTGTTGTTTACCATTTGGAGGGTGAAGCAGATTTGTGGTGGTCAATGGTTAAAAATATCTGGGATGCTGATGAGATTGATTCTCTTGACTAGGATGAATTCAAAGGTATGTCTCTCGAGAAATATTTTCCTAAGGCTGTTCAACTTAGGATGGAAAAACAATTCTTGGAATTGAGGCAATAGGACGACTCAGTGGCTTCTTATGAAGAAACTTTCACTCGATTTGCGAGGTGTGCTTCAAATTTTTTCCAAGACCTGGATAGTAAAATCAATCATTTTTACTCAGGATTAAAGCCAAAATATCGAAGGGCATTTGCTTCTCGTGAGTTCAAAAGTTATAAAAAGCTTTTTCGATGTGCTTAGAAGGTGGAAATGGTGTTTTTCGATGATCAAGTGTTCTATAAAAACCAACAGAAGAAGAGACCGAGGTAGAGGAAAAAGGGAAAAATCCTTCAAAAATATTTGATAGTAAAAAAAATATGTTTTTAGTTTGTTATAAATGTGGTAAAAAGCATGCTGGGGAATGTATTTTGAATTCTGTAAAGTGCTTCTGATGTGGTAAGATGGGACATAAGGATCGTTATTGCACTAGAAAATATCAGGGTAATGGTAAGACTAAATTTGATTTAAAGTTAGTGAAATGTTTCAAGTGCAATGATATGGGTCATTATGAAAACGAGTGTTTGACCAAGAGCTCGAATGATGGGAAGCAGTCAGACTACAAGTAGAAAGGTGTGGTGAAATCTTTTGCAACAACTTCAGCAGATGTTGGGCCATCAAATGATGTGGTATCAGGTACTTTGTTTGTTTTTTCAGATTATGACAATGTGTTGTCTGATTCAAGAGCTACACTTTCTTTCATCTATGAAAAATTTTCTAGTAAATTGTGAATTCCATTTAAAGAAATGACTCCTGAACTTGTGTTAAAAACACCAGGGAGAAATGTTGACGCAAAAATAATTTATAAGAATCTTCTTATCCTTATCTGTGGAATTAATCTACTTGCAAACCTTATTTTTTTACCTCTACTATAGTTTGATGTTATTCAGGGTAAGGATTGGCTCTCTCTTTACCATGCTAAGATTGACTATAAAGCTAAAAAGTTTCTTTTTAGAAAGACTTTCAGTTTGTGTACAAGAATGAACCCTTACTATTGATAACATATCAAGAGGCTGAGAAACTTGTAAAGATGGAAATGAATGTTACCTTGCACATATTGTTGAAAACAAAGTAACCATTCAGATTAATGATGTGCCAGTGGTAAATGAGGATCCGAATTTATTTCAGGATGAGTTTCCTAGAATAATATCAGATCAGAAAGTTGAATTTACTATTGACTTAGTTCTTGATGTTAAGCCAATTTCAAAACCCCCTTATCGAATGGCTCAAATTGAAATTTTAGATTTGAAGGAGAAATTGCAAGATTTATTAGACAAAGGTTTCATTTGACCTATCACATTACCATGGGGTACTCCTATCTTATTTTTTAAAAAAGAAATATAGTTCAATGAGACTTTTCATTGATTATAGAGCCTTCAATAACATCACAATTAAGAATAAATATACTTTGCCTCATATCGATTATTTGTTTGATCAGCTCTAGGGAGCTCAATATTTCTCAAAGATTGACGTGAGATTGGGGTACCATCAGTTGAAGGTAAAGGAAGAAGATATTCCAAATACTGCATTTAGTACAAGATATGGCAATTATGAATTTGTTGTTATGCCTTTTGGGTTAACCAATCCACCTACAGTATTTATGGACCTTATGAATAGAAATTTCCATTAGTTCTTGGATAATTTTTTGGTTGTTTTCATTGATGATATTTTGGTGTTTTCTAAACGTAAAGAGGAGCATGAAAGTCATTTAAGGGTTATTTTGAAAACCATAAAAGAAAAACAATTGTATGTGAAATTCAGTAAGTTTGAGTTTTGGTTGCAACAAATTTATTTCCTTGGTCACATTATTTCTAAAGATGGTGTTAGGTCCACTAGGTTAGATACCCTGAGGGGGGTGAATCAGGGTATGACAGATTAAAACAACTTCCCCTATTGATCTTGTCTCACTGTTAAGAAAAACTCTCTTCTCTATCTTTCATGTACCAAAATATAAATAGAAACTAAAGCACACACATGACACAACAATTTTTACTTGGTTCACCCTGACTGGGCTATATCCAAGGAGCATACATCGACGATGTGCCGATGTACCAAATCCACTAAAATTGCACTGCTGTTTACAATGTTCAGGATAGATCACTTCTATTTCCAGGCAAACTACCTTTACAATGTTTTGGGTCAGCTCACTACTTTCCCAATGGTCGCTCACTGTCTCTCTCTCTAGATCACTACTGGTGGGGAGAATCACCTTATTCCTCTTCCTTTGATCACTGCTATAAAAAGGATCCACACAAATTTTATAGACCTGTAGGTCTCTTCATTATCACAAATGAATACATCCTCTATTGTACGCGGATGCTCTGTTGAAGTCCAACTTTCACCTGTAGATGAATCTCACTTTGCACCGAAGGTATCAGGCAATCTTCCAGCTTTCACGCAGCCCTAAATCAATGCCAGTCTTCAACCATACCTAGAGCCCTTCTTTGAGCCGGCACGCAAGTATCGGCATGCAAGTCCAAACTGGTGCAAACATTCACCTCAAACACTTGTGTGATACAAGCTTCTATAACTCCAAACTTGCATGACTCACACACTTTTATGCCCAAACTGATATTGGCGTGCAACCATCAACTATCGCGCTTCTTCAAAACATGGTGCACAAGTGTCACCAAACCACTTGCACGACACCCCCTTCTTCAACTCAAAACTTGTAAAATGACCTTCCTTTCTCACCCAAACCACTCTGGTCGTGCATCAATCAACTGGCGAGCAACTTCTACTTGTGCGACCACACACCACTTGCATGACCACCACACCTGCGTGATAGGAGCTCCGATTTACTCTATGTGTTGAACTCATACTGAATGAGGAGGGGTCGACCTCTATTTATAGGAATTTTTACTCCCTACGCAATGGCGTGAATGTCTCCCCTCAGCGTGCAAGTTTTGGCATGCAAGTCTCTTCCGTGCAAGTCACTTGCATGACCTACCCTAGAACTTGGGCACCCCTTATCCCTTTGCCATATTTTTATGTTTTGATATTGAAAAACATATGGGGCACTTATTTCCACTCCTTCAATACCACGATGCACAAGTCCATTTTCCAAAACTACTTTTCTCCATTTATCGATTTTCGGGCCCAGAAATTTGGCAAACACTGGAAAACGGTGTCACCTTGTATCTTCTCTTTTTGTACTGCCTCCAGATCATCCATTCCTTTGTCCACATTCTTGAATCCAACATGGATCGTTAACCACATCCCTTGAACTCGACATGCCACCATGAAATCCCCTTTATCAACAAATTTATATGTCATGGATTGCTTTGTCAACAGTCACAACATAGATGTCCATTTTTTCAACAAACACCATCACCTCAAATTTGTTTCAATGATACCTTGAGGTATTTTTTCCATACAGATGGAATAACTGTTGATCCTGCAAAAACAAAGGTTGTTGAATAATGGCCAAGACCCACAAATGTAACCAAGATTCATAGTTTTCTTGGTTTGGCAGGCTATTATCGTAGGTTTGTTAAACATTTTGCATGGTTGTCTATCCCATTGACTAAGCTAACTCAGAAGGGTGGTAAGTTTATCTGGACAAAAGAATGTGATGATTTTTTTCAGGAATTTAAATGAATATTATTGAATTCTCCATTATTGGAACTACCTTCCAGAAATGGTGAGTTTGTTATCAATAGTGATGCTTCATTGAAAAGACTTTGTTGCATCCTAATGCAGAATGATCTGGTAATTGCTTATGCTTCATGTCAGTTGAAAATTCATGAGATAAATTACCCTACACATGATTTGGAATTAGCTTCTGTTGTTTTAGCTTTAAAAATTTGGAGGCATCATTTGTATGGTGTAAAGTGTGAAATATATAATAATCAAAAAAGTTTAAAGTATATATTCACTCAGAAGGAATTGAACATGAGACATAGGATATGGATAGAATTAATCAAGTATTATGATTGCACGATTCACTACCACCCAAGAAAATCAAATAAAGTGGTAGATTCTTTGAGTTGAAAAAGTAATGCTTCATTAACCATGTTACATTTGGAACGTGATCCTTTGGTTAAGGATATGATGAATTTTGGTTTGGTAGTTGTTGGTAAAGTAAATTATTCTTTTTTGTTTTAGGTATCAGTGAAATCTTCTCTATCATATAGAATTAAGCAAGCACATAAGCAAGATAGTGAGGTGCAGAAAAAGGTAGAGCTGGTTTAGAAGGGTATGTTACCTGAATTCAAAATTTATAATGATTGTGTTTTGAGATTTTGGAAAAGATTGTGTGTGTCTTGTGATTCACAGTTGAAGAGAGAGTTGTTATGTGAAGCTCGTAGTTCTCCATTTTCGGTTCATCCTGGCAGTACTAAGACGTATAGAGATCTTCGGGAGTATTACTAGTGGGATGGAATGAAAAGAGATATTGACGATTTTACTGTGAAGTGTTTGACTTGTAGATAGGTTAAATCAGAGTGGTAGTTATCGAATGGGATGCTTCTGCCTTTACAAGTGCTAGAGTGGAAATGGGATAATACATCCATGGACTTCTTTGTGGGATTATCGAAGACACCTCTAGGTAATAATGCAATCTAGGTTATTGTTGATCACTTGACTAAATCTGCTCATTTCCTTGCTATACGAGATACTTTTTCCCTAGATCAACTTTCTAGATTGTATCTTAAAGAGATAGTCAGGTTACATGGATTTCCCCTCTCTATTGTATCTAATCGTGATCCCAGGTTAACTTCTAACTTTTGGAAAGGCCTTCAGAAGTTGTTGGGTACTGAATTAAATTTTAGTACATCTTTTCATCCTTAATGAGATGGGTAGTCAAAATTTAGCAATTCAAAATTTGGAGGATATTCTATGTTCTTGTTTGATGGATTATCTATGAAGTTGGGACCAACATCTTTCATTGGTTGAGTTTTCTTATAATAACAGTTTTCATTCCAGTATACAGATGGCGCCATTTGTGGCATTATATGGGAAGCAGTGTTTAACTCCAACTTTATGGGATGAAGTTGGTGAAAGGAAGTTGATGGGACTAGAATTGGTAGAATAGTTGGAAGACAAAGTTCAGCTGATACAAAAACACATGAGAACATCTCAGAGCAGGCAGAAAATTTATGCGGACAACAGGAGGAAGGATCTCTCTTTTGAGGTAGGTGATCATGTCTTCCTCAAAGTTTCACCATGGAAATGTGTGATGCGATTTGGTAATAAAGGAAAGATGCATAAAAGGTTCATTGGACCCTATAAAATTCTTGATAGAGTTGGATCAGTTGCATACTAAGTGTCTTTACCTCTGATTTTATCTCAGGTACATAATGTTTTTCATTTTTCAATGTTGGGGAAGTACATGTCAGATCTATCTCATGTTTTGAGTCCAGAAGTAGTTCAGCTGGAAGAGAATTTATCTTACGAGGAACAACCGGTCTAGATTCTTGACCACAAGGATTATGTTTTGCGAAATAAGGTGATTTATCTAGTAAATTTTCTATGGATAAACCATATAGTTTAAGAGGAAACATGGGAATCTGAAAATGCAATAAGGGATAAATACCCCCACAAATTCGATAAGTAAGTAAATTGTGGTAAAACAATATCCTAAAGGGGGAAGGATGTAGCATCCCAATTAAGTAAAGAATAATACATTTTCATATCTATGTCTATTTATGAATTAGATAGTGTTTTAGAGGCTTAAAATGAGAATAAATCCAATCTTAAGCATAGAATACTCTAATATTTTTAAAAGATTGTTTTACCGCCTTTTGATGGCAAACCATTTTTAAATATAACTTTTGAAAATTTTATAAGATCTATTTGTCAAAATAAACCTATCCATTATAATTGGGACATTTAAATTTACTTTGGATAAATTGTTTGTATTTTTCTTACAATGTTCATTTTCTAATGAACAGTGAAAAATACTGCATTTTACATCAAAACTATTTTTTCATCTAATTTAATTATATGGTTAGAATATAATTTTAATTGGTTTTAAATTTTAATTAGAATATATTTTTACCATTTAATCCAATGGTGGTAATTCTATTTAATTTCACTTTGAAATTGGACATAAACAATTGTCAATCTTTTGATAGATATTTTTTTTAAAAACAAGCTATTTGTTTTGACAATGGGAATTATTTTAAAATTAATTACTGCAATTTATGTGTTTGGGATTTGGTAAAATGGATTCCATATTTGGAATCAGAAGGTCCAAATTATGTAATTAATACTATTTTGTTTTTGGACATTATGAATAATAAAGACGGTAATTATCTTTAATTATCGTGATTAATTAGTAATCAGGTAGTTAAGGGTAATAATATAATATCATAATAATATAAAATGACCCCAAAATGTGTCCAAATTCTCTTGGTTGTGACATGGACGGCCATGGTATTCCTTGTGAAATCTTAGGGACCCCATGGAATTACTTTCGTGTGATAGTGACCTTTTATCATAATGTTTTTAATGAAAGGAAAATATAACCTGACTATGTAACACCTAAGTAAACAATTTTAATTTTATTAACATAAATGACATATTAGATTATAAATAGTCATTAATAATATAAAAATATTTCATACATCATGTTATTTTTTTTATAATTTTTAGTCATTAAATAAATAAATTTATTTCTGACACCATGATGATGCAGCGATTACCTCATTAATGACCGATTTAAATAAAATGAAAAGATAATGTAAAATATAAAACATAAACTTGTATAAAACCTATTTTATGGTTGTATTTTGACCCCTTGTCACCTTATACTTGAAATATATCATTTTGTGTCCTTTAAAATCCGAAAACCATTTTATAATAAAGTAACATTTCAAGACATTTCAAAAGTGCCCGTCCTCTCTCTTATAAAAGCCCCCCACCTCTACCCCCTTACACACACCTCTCAATCCCTTGAATAGTCCAAAATATGCTCATATTATCTCTCCACATCCCTATATTACTCCTAGAATCCTCACTTTGGACATTAGTCTTTCCAAGGATGCCTTTAGCTCAAATCAAAAAAGAGTTACCCGATTTAGAGGCAATGTTTTCTCTTATGTTCTATTGTTTTATTTTGCTTATCCAACAACTTATACTATTTTTATTCATTTATTTTGTAACAAAAACAGTATATTAAATATACTAGGATGTTTTTATGAGATGTATTAGATCTACACTTACATACACCCTCTTATAATGGTTAATGAACATATTATTTCTGTGGGTGGCCAATTACTACCTCACGAAACGAGAATTGTTCAATCTTATTTTAACACCTTTCATGGTGGCCATTATGATGTCACTGTATTTATATATGATATATATTATATTTATGTCCTATCTATGCTTATTTATTTTACATTTAAAACACACCTTTATTCTTTTCATGTTGTGAAAATGCGATAATTTCACCTGAGGAAGTGTGGACAACCGCCCCCTCAAGGGATGTGACTCGTTCATGCCCAACAGGGAATTTATAAAGAATGTGATTAATGAACTTATGTTACCTATATAAAATATATATTATAATGGAGTTATAATATATATATGTCTCATTTATTTTTAATTCCTTTAATATGACAAAGAAATGAATGTAGTGTTCATGTGTACGTACGACCTACCGTCTCCATGAACGGTGCATTTCATTTTCTATCTCAAAATTTTATGGAATAGTATAAAATGAATATATACTGGATATATATGTTATTTAAATTATTAATACAATTTTGGAGATGATGTACATATAACTACATGGTAAATTCTTTTCAAACAAGTTCATTTTTGACTCATGTACCGAACATCAAAAAAACGTATGATATGAATTCACATAATTAACTAATTATTATAACATGATAATATATTATATGAATTGAATAATAAACATTAAATTACTTCCTTAAGCAATTATAAATTTACCAAAGTGTATTATTCATGAATATAAATAAACGAACAAGAAAAGTAAGACTTGAGGTAAGGGACTTCCTCTCAATCTCCTTTCATTGAGGCATACTTCAATTTATATATAACCTTGTTTTATTAGTTGTATAAAAAAACATTTTGAATTTTAATTTCATTCAAAAGGAATATTTTTACATGAAGCATTTTTCTAAACGAAAAAAGGGAATTTTTTTGTCTTACGTATGCGACGAAAACGACTTCTCTGCCCACCGTGACCATTATTTGAGTTTCGGCTTCCTCTACAAGCCACAACTTTTTTAAATGAAAAAAATACCATGTTTTAATTTTATTTTATTTTGGTATTGAAAATGGTTTTGATAATGTTGTGATTATATCAATGTGTTTTATTGATATCTTGTGATAAAAATATAGAAATTTTATGTTTCCTTTATGCATGTTTTATGTGATACGATTATGTTATGGTTCTTGGTCATTGTTTATGAAGACGGGAGGTTCCGTGATAAACTAAGGGTAGGTGAGCCCGAGATAGATCTCCAATGCATTGGGTAATGCGAAGGAGTTAAACACTAAGGTTTCATCGAAGAGGTTTAGGGAATATACTATGATGGGTGTTCCAAACGTAACTATGAGGGTTACTCCCTATGTAATAATGTTATGAATGCCTCAAGTTACCTTTATATCTTATGATTTCATTGAGTTATTCATAAATATTATGATTTCATGAGGTATGTTAAAGTTCTTATGTTTAATGAGTAAATTTTGATTTCATTGATTCTTATGTATACGTGGACTAATGTTTTCTTTCCGTATTTTTATATCCCTTAATGTGATTTTTATGCTCATCTCATGTTTGTGAAATGTTTTTCACAGGTCAAGGGAAAAGTACATGATGTGATGATAGTGTCTAGAAAGTGTTAAGAAAGAATCCATGTTTTTTTTAAATTTTTTTGCTTTGATGGAAGAAAATGAATACTATCTTGATGTTACCACCTTGTTTAAATGTGGAATATAATGCATGACTTATGATCTAATTCTATAAAAGTCTAAACCTGAAAAGAACCTCAATGTGTATCCTTGAAATAACTCAAGATTAAGTAATGTTTAAGGATGGGGCCTTATACTTATACATTCCATTTCATTTTATATCCAAAAATACATAATAATTTAATTAAGAGAAGAATTAAATACTTTATAGAGACAATAGTTTAGAAATTAGATCATGTAGGAAAAATAATCATATCTAATCAAAGAGAATATTTTTTTAAAAAAACAATGTAATCCTACATGGTTATTCAATTAATACAATTATTTTGTTATCCATGATAATTTCAATGAATCTTGAGAAATATGTATCAATTATTTAATAAAATATATGGTAATGATGATAAAATTACTCATGATTGATCATTACCCACTTAGTTATTTTCCTTTAATGACACTCCCCTAAATCATATAATACACTATAAATATTATAATCCATTATAATTAATAACACTCTTAGTCATTACACATCCAATATATGTTTTTTTCAAAACATAAAAACATTTCTCATTGCCAATATTCATTAAATTGTTTAAAAATTTTCTTTTATAAATAGATTTCTAAGTAAAATCCCCAAAATCCATTTTCTTAAATTTAAACAATAATTAAGATAAAGAAATAATTTTGAAAAACAAAATTAAACCAAATATCATGTTTTTAAAAATAATAATTTTCTAAAATAAAATATCAGGATCTGTTAAATCCAAAAATTAAATAATTTTTATTAAAATCTAAATCTGTTTTTCCCCAATGAAAAAAAATATCAAATCAATTTCACATTAATAAATATTTGATCAAATTTATGTTGAAATAAAAAATTCCAAATTAAAATTAAGTCAAGTATTAAACAGTCATAATTTATTAATTAAGTATCCTTGGCCACCAACCATATATAATAGACTCATTAATTCCTATAGATATAGATCCAAAAATTATGATATTTGTTTGATCCATCAAAAACTAGTAATAAAAACCAAGATTATAACTCTTTCATGCATGATTGGAGATATATGATCTCACTATTCAATATCAAAACCATCGATATATAATCTACAAATTTTAATTCAACATAGAAATAAATAAAATATATATATAAGTAATAGAAAGATAAATATATTTAGGATTACTCTAATTTTATATTGATATGATTCTCATGAATCGTTATTAAGATCCATCAAATTATGGAGGAGATCCCCTAAAATCTCCATGTGATGTTATATGGTCATTTAAACAAGGAATATACAATTAATTAGGGTCAATATAGGTAAATTATGGTTTTAAAATATATATCACAAAATTATTTCCGAAATGGATATTTTTTTTAACCATACACCTAAATATTTATTACTTACTGTTTACTTTTTCACAATTTTAGTCTTTAACATGCGTATCTTGGATAACTATTCACTAAAAAATGAAATTCTATTTTTTCTTAAAATATAATTCGTTATAGGACAATAGGGTTTGGGAAACCATGAAAATAACTTATCATCAGACAAATAACTCCCAAAAAATTAAATTTTGACCCAAACATCATGAAAACAAAGAGGAAAGAATATATACCAAATCTATGGTTCCTTAATTCTCCCCACTATTGGATTTTCATCCTGAAATTCATTTAGAATTGTCTTCACTGAATGTTTTTGGTCAATTTTGTTGAATAATGTTCTATAGATCTCTCCAAATTCTTCACTTAACTTTGAGAATGATTCAATAACAATCTCACCAATAGAATGCACTATCTCCATAAGATCTTCTCATGTATATTAAAAATCATCATAGGCTTTTCCAATAAGCTATCATATAGAAACAAATTAACTATTTAATAAAGAATAATATGACAAGGTTCTAATTGATTATTTCTAAATTGACAGAGAAGAAAACATCATGTATTATAACACACTTTAATAGTATTTACATGTATTATTATCATTACCTACCACCGAAGTGAACCCCATCTAGTTATATAGTGAAGATGAGAGTGACCCCTAAGTCCCACATAACAAAATATTTGGATTTGGGAATATAACTTAGGATATTAAACATGATAATGGGAGGAATTAACCTCATATAAGCTAGGAATACATAAATAAAACAATAATAAACATAATAAAGAAAATATAATAAGATCCATAATAATCTCACAATGCTTGAATATTCCAAAAAACACAATACTCCAAATAAATTACCAAGTAAAAGTCTGAAGCATCAACTCCTCATAAAATCCAAAGATCCAAGCTAATAAAATCCAAGAATATCACCAAACACGCCCTAGAAATATTAATGTAGTTTATAAATATATATATTTGTGTGTGTGTGTGTGTGTGTTTGAGAATAACATGTATAGTTAGTCTGATCAAACATGAGACCACTCAAAAAATGTTGAATAAGTACATAAAATCCTTTGTGAACAAAATGGTGAAAATAATAATATAATAAGTCAAATACCACCCAACCTCGCCAAGGATCATGCACCAAGTATCTAATACAATAATACTGACATAATGTCAATGAATATGTATAAAGGTTACTATAAAACCACATTCCCATTATTTTTTTACTCTCCCACCCCAATATTAAACATTCGGTGCTCAATTCCTTTTATACCGATATGGTTCAAGTCACAACCCCACATAAAAAAACTCACATATGTTCTAGCATCTCATATTGGAATTAGAATATACATGGTATAAATAATAAATTCTACTGATATACCTCTATAGTGTATCTTGAAAGATCCAGGCCATAATGCCCAGTCTCCATGGAATTGTACAACCCACCATGCCACCAAATTCCCCACATCAAAAATTTTATCATAAAATTAACCCATTCTTAATAGAACCTCCTCTAAAATGTTATAACACCCAAATAATATAAAGAATCAAAATGGGATGGCATCGATTTTTTTATTAGAAACCTCTAAAAATATTCTCATCCTTTGGAATCAAAACCAAACCCCAAAGGAAAAACCATATATACAACCAATAAAGCACTACTTGAGATATATTTCTCAAATGAGATAATTCCATCAAACAATCATAACAGTAAGGAAATAAGAAATTCAATTAAATTTGTATCTGTTAAAACATTACACTACAAAATAAATTTAAAATTTAAACACATCAGAAATCTAAGCATGAATATATGTTTCTTTTTACTGCATAGTCTCTTCCAAGCCATCATGCCTCCAAATTACTAAACATAATTGGATAACACACCCATATAGAACTTTTTATCATCGATATTTAGTCTCAACTAGTCACTCCATTAGTGTTTCATCATCTATGACATATAAATCTCTCCAATCAATGAGACGGTAGTCATCATGAAGATTTAGATAAATTTGGGTCAAATGAAAGACGGTGTGGATCTGATTCATCTATGGGTGATGTTCTCACCAATATTCTATATTTCTGGTATGTTAAAATGCCTTAAAAGGACCCATGAACTGGGGATAATATATACTCCTCCTGTCAAACCACTACTTCCCTAATTAGGATAAATCCATAATAATTCATTATCACCAACCTAAAACACCAAAACCTTCTCCTATGATCATATTAATATTTATAATTGTCTTATGTGGCTTTCATCCTCCCCTAGATATTTTAAATATTATCTATTGTTATTTTCACAACATCTAGAATAATATATTCCAAATCCACGACCTCAGTCCAACACACTAGAGAATGAAAATTTCACCTATCAAATACCATGAATGAATCCATACTAGTGGGAGAGTGGAAGCTATTGTTATTTGAAAACTCTACCAAGGGTGAGTGCCGCATCCCTAACCCATTGAAATATGTAACATAATCCAGCAATATTTCTTCTTGTGTCTAGATCATATAATTAGTCTGAATATCAATCTATGGGTGGTTAGAATATCTACCATAAAATTGGGATCTAATGATGAAATACTATGTAGTCACACAAGTTAAAATAAGGTTCAAGATTAGAAATTGTGATCTTATGTACCCTATTAAGTCACACCACCTCATCCAAGTATCACCTAAAAAAATTTCATCACCCAACTCCATGATCACTAATTAGTGAGATTAATTTATCAACTTATCCTTGATCCCCAAAATTGCATCACATCCTCCCTAGGATCGAGGAAAACTGGTGAAAAAAATCAATCTTGATGTCCTCCCACTTCCACTCGAGGACATCTAATGTATAAAAAATACACCTCACACATGATTATTTCCATTAACATACTAGAATAATAGATATTTTGCGATAAACTCTACTACTAAACGCTTCCTCCCATTCCATAAAAAATGTCTCATAAAAGCATGATACAAGTTGGATACACCCAGATGCATTTCCAATACATGGGAATAGAACTCATAGAGAACCTCCCCATGAATAATTGACGGGAAAAACCACCCTTTAAACAACATTTAATGTTATTTATCATCCATCCATACCTCCATATAAAGAACATTGTCCAATATCATCCTACCTATTAGTCACAAAACGAAGAATCCTTCTCCTTGTGCACTAAGGAAAAATATTCTAAAATAAGTAACCTCAACCACCAGCCTCCTTTTCATCAATATGTACCATTGAAATCTCATTTATGATACTCCAAGAATCTCTAGACTCTCAAAATAGATATCAATATGACTTCCCACTCAACATATTAGTAACTACATTCCTCTTCTGTGGGGTGCAAGAGATCTCAATTTATAGTCCTGGAGAAACATCATCTAATGATGTTGTAAAATATTTAAATATTTATAATATAAAATATAACTTAAGATCTTTTGATATATAAATAAAACAACTCCTTAATTGATTAGGTAATTTATCCACAAATTTAGATAAAACCCCACCACTAATCATGGGTGTCACTGTTAATCTTGGGGGAACATAATATCCCAGATCCATATGATGTCACCACTCTATATTTTATTATTATCTAAACTAAACTGAGATAGAAAGCATCATATAACACCTAAAACACCACACCCTTATCTAGAAAAATAATATTGGGAGAAAAAATCAATCTCTCCTTAAGTTATTAAAATTGTTCCAAACTTGTATTAATCAAATAGAAATCATATCCCTTTCTAGTTTGGGTTCTCAAAAGAGATACTATATAAAAGAAATTCAAATTGAACCTCTACTAATATTTTGTGACACCAACGAATCCATTAACCTAAAATCATTATTTTTTCATTCCTAAGAAATAACTTCATTAATATTTTAAAGATTCAATTTCACTCTTAACTAAGACACCACATTTCGAGGGAAGTGCACCTCTTTCATCCAAAACATTCACTTAGACATATTATTATAAACATAATCTTGTTGAAGGACTTGTAAAACATCCACATGGTGCTCAACATGATCCTCCTCTTAACTCAAGTATAAAATACTATCATTGATGAACATTGTCAAAAACTGGGCGTCACATTGAGGGGATAAATCATAAAATTACTCATATAAAACATCATAGTGAACCTTTATGACTCTAGGAAACTCCACTATATGCACCAATACCAATTACAATAATAAGGATACTAGAGGAAACAATAATATATCCATGCATTTATAACACATCTGATGTTATCCATTACTAATGAATACCACACACTAGACCTCCTCATTATTGGAAAAAACAATACTCCAAAAGAATTTAATATTCACGTATTCCTGGTACAAAAAGTTGATATTGATAATGACATGGTATGGATATATATAAATTATAAAAAATCATTATATGATCGATAATTCCACATTATCATCACGCAACCCCAACACATAACATGTTGGGCCATCTAGTCTCCAACTTGTGCTAAAAACACCAGGGGAACTATAAAACACACCGCCTTGAGTCCTGATGCATGAAACAAGGCAAGTGAAAAAAAGGAATGTGGTTCTCTATAATAAATTAAAGAATAAATCAGGATAAATGATAATTATATAATACCTTGAACAATATCTCATCTCATTGGCATTGTCTTATCTATAGAATTAATTTTTCTAAATCAGGTTCCGCTACCCCACAACTAAAAACCACCTCCAACACCATGCCCAACTCTATGTTCTTGATGAAAGATTACATAATGATGTTAGACTCTACCAAGACCATTACCTCTCTGTAGAAAATAATCCTACTGTTTATACCACTAATATGACCTTTGAGGAAACTACTCATGCTAGGGATGATAAAAAACTGAACAACATGTTCTATAATGTTCCCCAAGAATGGTCGTGCACTAATATTAAAAATGGGAAATGCCTCCATAATCAAAGAACACTAATTTATATATCTTAGTGATTACAAAATCATAGAAATAATTAAATGTGTGAATGAAAACAATCAAGGTTGACTCCCAGTAGGTTGCAACCTTGGTTTCCCAAATATCTATGATCCACCTCCAACATCCTTTCTTCTTGGGGGGCTCTAATGCCTCTCTTCTCAAGATGATTCCAACATAAAATGAATATTTTCAATGACCACATCATTATTATAAAACCCTATGTATATAGGTAACGTAAAGGGTGTGACTATATAACAGAAAATGGGATGCAGTGCCTCCCCTAAGAATTAATCCCTGGACTCCTCATCTCAAAAAAATATTAAGTGGAAAGTGAAGGAGGTTATTAAACCTAATCCATATCTCCCATACAATCAGGATCCCCTATTGATGAGAGAGTAACTTCTTCCTCTCCACCCCCTTTTTAATTAATGATAGGAACCTTACATTTATTCTCTACAGAAAATATCCTAGGATACGGTTCCTCTTTCCGGTCTATGAGATACATGATCCACCACTATTGTGATTTTCTATGTATATGGTTGTTGGAATGTATAACCAGATACACCATCCTATAATGAATCAAGCATAAAAAACTAAATCTTCTCTCGCAATTTTTCTATATCTAGATAACATGCACTCCATTTATACTTTTCCA
Source organism: Viscum album (assembly GCA_963277665.1). Classification (NCBI taxonomy): domain Eukaryota; kingdom Viridiplantae; phylum Streptophyta; class Magnoliopsida; order Santalales; family Viscaceae; genus Viscum; species Viscum album. Next base: position 482,542,213 of record OY728141.1, read on the forward strand.
ACCCCTGATGTTTAAACATATGCAAAAACTTCCTCTAAGCCTTAACCTCCTCAATAAGATCAATCCTCTAGATTTTAATCTTTTCAGTTTTTTTAACCTCAAAATGTTGGACCACTCATTTATGACAATCCAAAAATATCTTTAAAAAAATTTGAAACATTATAATATTTATAGAATGAAATTTAATAAATTTATCATTATTTCACTATTTAATTTTCAAAAATCATATAACATTGAAAAAAAAATCCAATGATAATGATGTGTATACCGTTCCTAGTTCTCTATCATGAATTAAGTAATACTTCACTTAATCATTCTATAAGATTAGTTTCCTTGTGTCAAATTAAGGGGGGTGCTAAAATACATTGTCCTAGCCAGACTTATGGGCCTACGTCATGAACCAGGATCAATTAGAATAATTTCCCTACAATTATATGCAATCATCACTAGTTTCTAACTTTAGTCTCCACCCTAAACCTGTAACACCTCGAGCTTCCACGATACTCTTCTCTTTCAATAATGCAATAGCTTGCATTGTACGCAAGTTCGAGATTCTGATGCACTACAACCAATAAAAATAGAAATTATGAATAGTAATACCCACTTTTTGAAATTATATATATTAAATAGTTTAAAATGAACTTCATTTTTGGATTCGGAATATAGAAATTAACCTATGTTTAATATTTGGTATATTTCTCAAAACTTCCAATTTTTTATGAATAGTGAAAATTTCTTAAAAACAACTTTTTTAATCAGAATAATTTATAGTCATAAATTATACTATTGAGTGGTTTTAGAGTATAATTAGAATATATTTTTACCATTTCATCCAATGGTGATCATTAGAATAAATTTCACTTTGAAATTGGATATAAACAATTGTCAATCTTTTGATATATATTATTTCTTAAAAACATGCTATTTGTTGTGACAGCAAGAATTAATTATAACATTAATTAATGCAACATATATGTTTGGAATTTTGTAAAATAGAAATAATTTTGGAATTTGGAATATCAATTATAGGTTAGGGTGAAATTTTGGAATTGTTCTGAAAAACTTCAATTTTTGATGAATAGTGAAACCACTAAGTGGTAATTAAAAAACTGATTTTTCGTTTAAATGAAACATTACCACTTCTGTGATTTGATTTTCAAAAATCCAACATACATGGTTTTCATTTGGAAGTAAAATGTTGTTCAATGGGATTAAAATAAGTTTTTTATGAATAGTAACTTTTAAGTTTAATTAATCATGATTAAAGGTAATTAGTGAAATTTAAGGTAAAAATGATATTATAAAAATATTAAAATACCTTAAAACTTATCCTACCCCTATTGGATGAGTCATGGCCGACCGGGAAAATCCATGGGTCAACTTGGGGACCCCATGGAGCCACTTTGGTAGGAAAATGACTTTAAAAACGTTTTATTTAATGTTAAAATAAAAATGTCACAAACATGAGTTGTTTTACTAAAACAATTTTTAAATGGTGTTATACAAGTCATTTTATTGACTATAAATATTCATGAGAAATATAAAAAGATTTCCTAAATCATGATAATTTTTTTATAATTTTTATACATTAAATAAATTAAATTATTTATGACACCATGATGATGCAGCGATTGCCTCATTAATTAACGATTTAAATAAAATAAAAAGATAATGTAAAATCTAAAATTTACACTCGTCAAAAATTGATTGGATGAGTATATTTCGAACCCTTATCACATTACCCTAAAAATATATAAGTGTGGGACTTTTAAAATCCGAAACTCATTATATAATAAAGTAACATTTCATGACTTTCCAAGAGTACCCCTCCTCTCCTCTTATAAAAGGCCCCCACCTCTACCAACTTATTCACACTTTCAAACCATTTGGCTCGGCCAAACTCTACCCAAATACTCTCCCAACTTACCTATCTTACTCTTATAAACCTCACTTTGGGCAGAAGTCTTCCCAAGGAAGCCTTTGGCTCAAATCAAAAAGAGTTACCTGATTTTAAGGTAATGTCTTCTCTTATGTTATTTTGTTTTATTTTGCTTCTCCAAACCCCTAAACTCTTTTTATTAATAAATTTTGTAACAAAACAAGTATAATAAATATTCTAGGATTTTTTTATAATAAGGATTCGAGCTAAACTTACACACACCTACAACTAATGGTTAAAAAACATATTGTTTCTACGGATGGTGAATTTCTGCCTCACGAAACGATGATTGGTCCACACTCATATAACACCTTCAAAGGTGGCCATTAAGATGTCACTATATTTATATATGATATATAATATGTTTATATTTTACTTAATCTTCTGTATTTTTCATTTATGGTATACCTTTACGATATCCATTATGGGTAAACACGATAATTTCATTTTAGGAAGTGCGGACTACCGCCCCCTCAAAATGATTTGAATCGTTAATGCCATATGTGGGATGTATAAAGGATGGAGTAAATGTTATTATACATTATATTATAATGGAATTATATTATACCTTTATATAATTATAGCTTCATTCCACTAAATATGAAATTTAAATGAAAGTATCGTTCATGCGTACGTACGGCTTACCGTCTCCGTGAACGGTGCATTTCATTTCTCACTTCTAAATGTTATGTAATATTATAAATGAATGTATATAATGGATATATATTATTTATATTATATCTAAATCATGAATATAATTATGTATATAATTTCTATTTTACCACATGAACAACTTGTAATTTTAAGAAGTTTGACAAAATGACCGTTATGAACATAAATAATTACATAATGTTCATAACATGGTAATAAGGGATATAAAAGGAATAATAAACTTGAAAAAGGTTCTTAAACAATTATAAATTAACTCTAGTTTATTATTTAGGAGGTTAAAGAATGGTCGAGTCAAGTCGGACACGAGGTAAGGGAACTTCTTAACCGAATTTCCGTTCTTTGGGTTAATCTCCTACTTTCAAATTATGTCATGATATTATTATGTCATGTCTTGTATTTTTACTTTCTTTATGTGTAATTATAGTGAATACACATAATATATCTATTTTATTTAAAAAAATGATCTCTATAAGGGACTTCGTCTTATTCTCCTTTCATTGAGGCATATTTTGTTTTATACACAACATTCTTTTATACGGTGTATAAACCCCTTTGAATTTTACTTTTATTCAAAATGAATCTTTTTATACGAAGCCTTTTTACTAAATGACAAAAGGAATGTTTTTTCTTACACATGCAGAGACAATGACTTCTTCACCGCCATGACCAATATTTGAGTTTCGGCTTCCTCTACAAGCCATAACTTTTTTTAAATGATTTAAAAAAAGAGACAGATATTTCCCTCAAATGTATGAAAATCCAGTCAAAATGTATACATATTTAACGCAAGCCTAAAAATGTTTTCAGAAAACCCGACTCTCGAGTGTGGTAGCCAGGAAGGGATTGGGCGTTGACCCATCATGTCCTGTAATTAGTCGAGCAGTCTCAGAATTAGTTATTTTGTTTTCAGAAGCTTGCATAATGTTTTCAGAAAAACACTGGAGTATATTTGACCAATTTTAAACGTAATTATATTCTAAAAAAATCATCGGTAGGTCTCATGAGACAAACTAGGGTCTTGGCATGAGGCCTTGACAAAATCTTATTTGTAGTCTTGGCACGAGGCTTGGGATACGTGGTTATGATAGTCTGGAATTATGCATTCCATCGTTATGAAAGTGGTTATTGATATTGCATATGATTATTCGACCAGTAGAATATCCATGTGAATAAGTAAATGGAATTATCTAATTTTACTTTTTCCATATTATGTTGAATTTCAAGTTTAAAAGTCTTTTGTTTTAGTTACACATTGCCCTAAATGTTTATGTTTATTTATGAAAGCTTCCGCTATTTTGTTATCTGTACTGAGCATCTGAGCTCACCCCTTTCAATGTTTTATTTTTCCCAGGGTGTGAAGAAATATTTTATGACTGACCTACAGGGATAGTCTGAAGGGGATAGAAGTGATGACTATGGAGACTATGTTATTGTGATTTTTCACATTATGATGCAATGTAACATTTATGAATGTATCTAGTGTTTCCAAGGTGACTAAACTAATCGGCCTTTCGAGACTTTATCTTTTGTGATCATTCCAATGTTACGCAATAATTCACCGACTCTGGGTAACTGGGGTCAGGGCGTTACAATTGGTATCAGAGGCAGTTTAGTACTAACCTTGGAAGCTAGATTTAGATAAACTCTGATTAGAGCACATAGCCCTAAGATAGACTTTGAGGTTTAGTATAGGAGAACTCCCTAGAATTTTGGTATTATATAGATTTTGTGAGTTTTCCGAGCAATACATCCCTGTCTGGATACGAGGAGGTAGAGGCGGCTCTAGAACAGATGTACCTAGGGTTAAAACCCGAAAACACCACTTTGAGCTAGACTCGAACAGGAACTGGTCCACAACAACGGGCCTTACTGCACTCTTGGTTACGACACTCCTGTGGGATATGCTTAGGATAATTCTCATTTTCTTTAAAAAACATTATGAAGGGTTTATGAGTATATACTTCCACAAAGAAAACTTTTCTTTTTATGATTACTGATTATATATATAAATTTTTCAATTTATGTTAAGTGTTTTACAAGTATGGAATTATGTATTTTGATTCATAAACTAACCTAGTTTATGCCATTGTATAAAAATGGGGCCCAGTAGAAGGAATGTGGACTCCATCAATACGTATGATCCAAAGAGTAAGAAGGATCATATCTTTCATGGTATTAAGCCAACATTTAGAAGGGAAATAGTCTCCCATGTGTTCTCAACATATGAAGAAATAGAATATTATGTTAATAAGATAAGTAAATAATTCTCAGAGTCTTATAGCTTTGAAGGGAAGAAAGAGAAGAAAAGGATGGAAGAGATAATGATAGATAAAGGGATGAGGGAAAAGAATAATTTTTCAATATGTGATAACTGTGGGAAGAAACACCTTGGAACTTGCCTAAAGGGAATGAGAGTTTGTTATAAGTGTGGAGAAAAAGGACACCAAGTGTGTGACTGCAAGGGTAAAAAAAGGTTTCAAATATAAAATTCTTCATTTACAAGGAGTGGGGAAACTACGCAAACCAATGTCCAAATCAACAGAGTATGCCTCAAATGATGTTATTGGACAATAATCAAGTTATGATATTACCACAGATGAGGAGGAATGATTAGAGTTCTTATGTTGTTATTAAATAATTTTGGCATTTGAGTTTTGTGTCAATGATGTACTAGTTATAATAATTATGGAGTATATAAGGATTGTACTATAGTACTATTTCATCAAGGACTTGAGATTCTGTGGAGCCAAGAAAAGTGACTCCACAATAGGTTAAATATTTGGATAATATATGGTTGAGAGAAAGATAAATCATAATATGGTTCTGATACCGAGATAGTGATTTTGGAATAATACATGATTGATTTGGATAAATTATATTGGATATTCTTAACATCCTTGAAACTGATTAATGATTTGTATACATTTTTGGATAGAAGGATTATATCTAGTATTCTATAACGAATAAGGGATCATGAATGTAATCAATAAGAATTTATGGTAATTCAGGATGTTGCAGTGATTTAAAAGAATACATGATGAAGGTGTTCACATGTTGTTACGCGAAAAAAAATGATCTTCATTATATTTACCTTCCTTATAAAATTTGGACTGTGAGTTGGACAGAAGTATTTTGGATAACTATAAAGTTTGGAATAGATTAAGTTGAACCTTGGATAGTATTGTTTAAGGTTAAAACATTTCTGAATATGATTTTTGGAAAATTATAATACTATAGTTTTAGGTAAAGGACAACCTTTAGGTTGGGGGATAACCCATTGCTTCGGAAAAAGCTGCAGGAATCGAACCCACAACCATAGTGTGATGGGCCTTTATTACCTACCACTAGCCTACAGGAAGTCCTTGGTTGTTACAAAATAGTTTTCCTAATCTAAATGGTGTGTGTCAATATTTTAAACCTTGTACGATTAGGATAAATATAATATTTTTGAGTTCTATTATCTTTTTGAGTAAAAGATGAGTTTGTGGTAGAAATTAGTTGAAGGTTGAAACTTTACTTATCAAGAATAAATATATATATATATATACCTATCTCTTATTCTATGAATAAATTATTTCTAAAACTTTAGTAAAGGGATATTAACACAAAAAATGCGATATACTAATACCGTATGTCTTGTTGAACTGATAATATTTTAAATCAACATAGATTGAAGGCTTTGAGGCCCTCAATTTTACACTTGTTTGTGATTGATGACCTCAATCACTCCCTACAAATATTTTTGTTTTCCTCCAATTATATGTCTCTAATTGCCACCAATGTTCTCCTTATCGAGATCATAACATTGTGGTGACTTTTTCATTTCCCTTTTCCTCTTATTAAGGCTAAATTTTATTAACCTTATTTCCGATGTGGGGTTTCCACAAAGGTATTTTCTATTTTCAACCTTTTTCAAAGGAAAATTTTCAAATTGCGAGGACTCAATTTATTGAAGGAGGGGATAATGTAACACCCCGAGCTTCCACGATATGCTTCTCTTTCAATAATGCAATAGCTTGCATTGTATGCAAGTTCGAGATTCTGACGCACCGCGACCAGTCAAAATAGCCATTATGAATAGTAATATCCACTTTTTGAAATTATATATATTTTATATTTCAAAATGAACTTCATTTTTTGATTCATAATATAGAAATTATCCTATGTTGAATTTTTGGTTTTTTCTGAAAACATCCAATTTTTTATGAATAGTGAAAAATACTTAAAAACAAACTTTTTAATAAAAATAATTTATAGTGATAAATTATACTATTGAGTGGTTTCAGAGTATAATTAGAATATATTTTTACCATTTCATCCAATGGTGTTCATTAGAATTAATTTCACTTTGAAATTGCATACAAACCATTGTTAATCTTTTGATATATATTGTTTCTTAAAAATACGTTATTTGTTGTGACAGCGGAAATTAATTATAATATTAATTAATGCAACTTATATGTTTGTAATTTTTTTAAAATATACATCATTTTTGAATTCGGAATATCAATTATATCTTAGGGTGAAATTTTGGCATTGTTCTGAAAAACATCAATTTTTGATGAATAGTGAAACCACTAAGTGGTAGTTAAAAAATTGATTTTTCATTTAAATGAAACATTACCACTTCTGTGATTTTATTTTCAAAAATATGATATACATGGTTGTCATTTGGAAGTAAAATTTGGTTCAATGGGATTAAAATAATTTTTTGGTGAATAGTAACTTTTAAGTTTAATTAATCGTGATTAAATGTAATTAGTGAAATTTAAGGTAAAAATTATATTATAAAAATATTAAAATACCTTTACACTTGTCCTACCCCTATTGGATGAGTAATGGCCGACCAATAAAATCCATGGGTCAACTTGGGGACCCCATGGAGCCACTTTGGTAGGAAAATGACATTAAAAACATTTTATTTAATGTTAAAATAAATTTGTCACAAACTTGAGTTGTTTTACTAAAACAATTTTTAAATATGGTTATACAAGTAATATTTTTGACTATAAATATTCATTAGAAATATAAAAATATTTTCTAAATCATGATAATTTTTTTATAATTTTTAGACATTAAATAAATTAAATTATTTATAACACCATGATGATGCAGCGATTGCCTCATTAATTAACGATTTAAATAAAATAAAAAGATAATGTAAACTATAAGACTTAAACTTGTGAAAAACCTATTTTATAAATATATTTCGAACCCTTATCACCTTAACCTCGAAATATATAAGTTTTGGACCTTTAAAATCCGAAACACATTATATAATAAAGTAACATTTCATGACTTTCCAAGATTGCCCCTCCTCTCCTCTTATAAAAGGCCTCCACCTCTACCACCTTATTCACACATTCAAACCATTTTTCTCGGCCAACCTCTGCCCAAATACTCTCCCAAATTCCCTATCTTACTCCTAGAAGCCTCACATTGGGCAGAAATCTTCCAAGGAAGCCTTTGGCTCAAATCAAAAAGAGTTACCCGATTTTAAGGTAATGTCTTCTCTTATGTTATTTTGTATTATTTTGCTTCTCCAACCCCTTAAACTCTTTTTATTAATTTATTTTGTAACAAAACCATTATCCTCAATATAATAGGATGTTTTTATAAGAAGTATTCGATCTACACTTACACACACCAACATTTAATGGTTAAAGAACATATTGTTTCTATGGATGGAGAATTTCTGCCTCACGAAACGATGATTGTTCAATACTCATATAACACCTTAAAATGTGGCCATTAAGATGTCACTATATTTATATATGATATATAATATTTTTATATTTTACTTAAGCTTCTGTATTTTTCATTTATGGAATACCTTTACGATTTCCATTATGGGTAAACACGATAATTTCATTTTAGGAAGTGCGGACTACCGCCCCCTCAAAGTGATTTGAATCGTTAATGCCATATGTGGGATGTATAAAGGATGAAGTAAATAGTATTATACATTATATTATACTGGAATTATATTATACCTTTATATAATTATAAATTCATTCCATTAAATATGAAATAGAAATGAAAGTAGCGTTCATGCGTACGTACGACTTACCGTCTCCATGAACGGTGCATTTCATTTCTCACATCTAAATGTTATGTAATATTATAAATGAATGTATATACTGGATATATATGATGTATATGATATATACGTCAAGAATACAATTATTGATATAATGGCTATTTTACCACATGAACAACTTGTAATTTTAAGAAGTTCGACAAAACGACCGTTATTAACATAAATAATTACAAAATGTTCATAGCATGGTAATAAGTGATATAAAAGGAATAATAAACTTGAAAAATGTTCTTAACCAAAAAATAAATTAGCTATAGTTTATTATTCAGGAGGTTAAAGAACGGTCGAGTCAAGTCAGACACGAGGTAAGGGAACTTCTTAACCCAATTTCCATTCTTTGGGTTAATCTCCTACTTTCAAATTATGTCATGATATTATTATGTCTTGTCTTGTATTTTTACTTTCTTTATGTGTACTTATAGTGAATACACATAATATATCTATTTTATTTAAAAAAATGATCTCTATAAGGGACTTCATCTAATTCTCCTTTCATTGAGGCATATTTTTTTTATACACAACTTTCTTTTATACGGTGTATAAACCCCTTTGACTTTTACTTTTATTCAAAAGGAATCTTTTTATACGAAGCGTTTTTACTAAATGACAAAAGGAATATTTTTTCTTACATATGTGGTGACAATGAATTCTTCACTACCATGAACATTATTTGAGTTTGGGCTTCCTCTGCAAGCCATAACTTTTTTTAAATGATTTAAAAAAAAGAGACAGATATTTCTCTCAAAAGTATGAAAATCCAGTGAAAATGTGTACATATTTAACGCAAACTTAAAAATGTTTTCAGAAAACCCAACTCTCGAGTGTGGTAGACAGGAAGGGATTGGGCGTGGACCCATCATGGCCTGTAATTAGTCGAGAAATCTTAGAATTAGTTATTTTTTTTCAGAAGATTGCATAATGTTTTCAGAAAAGCACTGGAGTATATTTGAGAAATTTTAAACGTAATTATATTCTAAAAAAATTCATCGGTAGGTCTCATGAGACAAACTAATGTCTTGGCACGAGGCCTTGACAAAATCTTATTTGTAGTCATGGAACGAGGCCTTGGATATGTGGTTATGATAGTCTGACAATATGAATTCCATCATTATGAAAGTGGTTATTGATATTTAATGTGATTATTCGACCAGTAGAATATCAATGTGAATAAGTAAATGGCATTATCTCATTTTAATTTTGCCATATTAAGTTGAAGTTAAAGTATAAAAGGCTTTTGTTTTAGTTACACATTTCCCTAAATGTTTATGTTTATTTAGGAAATATTTCTCTATATTGTTATCCTCACTGAGCATCTGAGCTCACCCCTTTCAATGTTTTATTTTTCCCAGGATGTGAAGAAATATTTTATGAATGACCTACAGGGATAGTCTGAAGGGGATAGAAGTGAAGACTATGGAGACTATGTTATTGTGATTTTTCACTTTATGATGTAATGTAACATTTATGAATGTATCTAGTGTTTCCAAGGCGACTAAACTAATCGGTCTTTCGAGACTTGATCTTTTGTGATCATGACAATGTTACGCAATAATGCACTGACTCTGGGTAACTGAGGTCGGGGCGTTACAAAACCATAACCAAAATCTTTGATACCCTGATATCATACCTAAGGTCAATATAAACCCCTTTAAGTCCAAAATTGAATATCAGACTAACCCCTGAATCTCACTTTCAATAATCCTTGTGTTGGAAACTAGCACTGAGGGTATAAAACATTAAAAATAGTGTCAATACCCTCTTTTGAAGAAGTAATTCATAAATAAACCACTACTAAAAACCAGGATAAAAATAGTCCAATATCCATAATACTCTCACAATGTATGAATGTGTGAAAAAATATAAGTCTCTAAATAATATACCTTGTAAAATTCCTAGGCTAAAACTCCTCATCCAATCCCAAAAACTGGGCATGTATAGCCCAATTAATCACCAAACTCAACATGGAAACCTAAAAATATTTTTTATGTATATGGGTGAGATAACAAGTTTTATTAGTTTGATGATATTAGATACATATCATGAGAATGTGGAAGATAAAAACTAAATCCTAATTGAACTAATAGAAAAATTAAAAAGATATTAACATGTCAACTACCATCCAATCTTTCTAAGTATTACTCACTAAGTATTGTATCAGAAAATAATAACATAAAGTCAAAGAACATGACAAAATGGTACAATGTAACCATTTCCTATATAGTTTTTCACTATCATTCCCCAATTTTAAATGTCTACTATCCAATCCCTCCTACACTGATATGGGTTAGGTCAAAAACCTACCTACCCAAACCTTCAATAAGATATAACATCTCATATAAGAATTGGTCCTTCTATACCAAAACACCATTTTTCACACATGTCACATATTTGAATATACACTACACATCCCAACCTCATCACATATCCATCTTAGTAGGGTATAATAAAAATTAAGGATATCAACCTCATGACCTCCTCCTACCATATTTGAAAACCACTGAATATCATCCCTGCATCCACATAACTAGTTCTGTATACCAAACCTGAAAAGGAGTGTGGGGAAGAGGTATAAATAATTAATGTTTTCCCTCATCAGACTAGATGTCATGGAAAAAACATGAAATGAAAAAAAATAGAATAAGTAAGGTTATCCTACTCAGGTGGGGTGTGAATAGAGGTCATAATAAATAATATATATATATATATATATCCATATAAGAGCCTCACTTGGAGGGTTCTCAATAATTCATTATCATTATTTCCCACAAAAATCACCACACTATCATCATAACACACTACAACCACTTCCAAATATAATACCATGAACCATGACACTTTCCCCACACAAAAAAAATATAGAAATAACTTGCAATACCAAAGTTAATCATACCATTATTTCACGTCTAGATTTACCTTTATCGTGCATGTTATGTTATTTATGTAATTAAATTATATATTTAATGAAAACCAAATTCCATCAGACACACACATTAATTCCAATAACTACACATTTTATTCCATCAATTATTATCTCATTTATTGATATGATTTAATTCAATTCAACTACTCTAATTTATTATTTTATCATTTCTAGTTATCATATTTTCTCTTCAACTGGGAACCTATAAAATAAATCTAAAAAAAACTAGCTATGAAATCTTCCCACAAAAACCTACACATTCCCACTTTCCACATGAAGAATGAAAATTGTAAACATTTTTTCCAACTCACATTAAGAGCCTATCTAAAATCTACTAACCACCAAAAACCAACCCACAACACATCCCGTTCTAACCAATGATGGCCTTGTTGCCCTAATCTAAACAAATAGGCCCACAATATCACACCATATACCATCACTACTCATGCCAACCAAACCCAACCCCACTATTAAACACATCCCATCTTAAATCATCTACGAAAATGACGAAAAAGTTTATAGAACTTCAACAAGAACATAATAGAAAATTTCAACAGCAAACCTGACCATATCCCCTTTCTTTTCCAAGAAACATCATTTTGATATTATATTTCTAGGAAACCAGTTCTATTTCCATATTTAAGAGATTTATTTTTATAAGAGGAGATCCTAATAGATTAATCATAGTTTCAACACTCAAGTTTCAACAAAAACAATGATTTTTAGTAACAAAATCACACAATTATTATCTCATAAGTAATAACATGAAAAATAAGTAATCACATGTGACTCTCCTAATTATATTAATTTTATTTAGTATGGTTAATCATATTAATTAAACAGTTCAATACCATTCACATAATGAAATAGAAAATATGATACATCCTCATTATACAATTAAATAAAGAGAGATATTAAATTACCTACAACAAAGCTTTACTCTTGCTATGCAAGATTAATATGAGGAAGTAATGATTAAAAGATAAGTCCCACATAATGGAAAACCAAATCAACAAAGTTAATATAAATTATTTATCAACCTCACATTCCCAGTATACCCTAATTCGAATCAGCTCTATTTCTAATGATCCAAATGGAAATAATGGATTAAATCTATTTATAAGAGGGAAATAACTGGACTTATATCATTGATGATCAATTAATGAGTCCCATGATAAAATCCACACGAATAGGGGCTAAATGATCTCCCAAAATTTCTCCTGAATTACCATATATTTGAGAAAAAAATGGGAATTGAATGAAAATTAAAGGGGAACTAAATTTTATTCTCATGATGGAAAAATATAAGACGGTAGCATGAAATTCATGTAAAAACCTAAATGGATTTGAGTTATATGGATTTTAAAATTATTTTTATGGTCAAATATGAGATATAATAATGAGAGAGAAAACCATGGTGTAATGACCATCACTATGACACAACCACCATGATATCTCATGAACATGGGTAGATTTTTAATATTTAATTTTCATCAAATTATTATCTGGTTGATTTTTAAAAAAATTATGTTTTTTTTATTTATTTTATATCTAAACACCATTTTTTAAATGGTTAGTTCCAATAATGTTTGAGTTGTAATTCTATTATCTTTAGTTTAATTTTTAAATTACATGTACACAGAATTAAGTATACATGTTACCATTACATAATATTTTTTGTACCTTTACAAAACCATTAGAAAAATATAATTAGTGTAATGTGATTCTTGTTTTATTTTTTGTGGATATCAATTTTACAAGTTACCTTTCTATAGAATGAAACATACCCATAGGAAACATGTGATTTTTTGTGTTACCAACATGAAATTTTTTTAATATACCTTTATATATAGTTTATTATTTTCATGATACATATATGAAATATAAAATATCTTTTTTCATACCTTTACATAGAACATATATTTTGATCGACCTTGATGAAGTGTTTCATATTACCTTTAAAATCTGAAAGAAATGTGTTTATTAATTTTATTAATATTATTCAATTACCTTTATAAGAATTAAAATAATTTTTTTGGGTAACCTTCAGACAATATGAAAAACTTGTGAATGAAATTTATGTAACTTACACATATTAATTAAAAACATTATATAGCGTAAGGTGGGAAATATGCCTCATAAATATTATATGATTGACTCAACTTACCGTACACTATGACATGGTTCTTATCAACTTATCATAGACATTAAAAATCAAGTATTTCATATATTTCTTGAATGTGGTTATTTATCTTTACACTATCGAAGATAAGAATTTGAGAATACATTTATTTTTATGCTACACATAATATTTGGCCAATTTTCTTTATATATTTTATATTTTGATATGTTTCAAAATCAAATGATCAATATAAAATGATGTTTTGATGTATTATAATTTAAAATACATATAAATTTTCCTAAAGTCATACAATATTTACTTTATAATTTTTATATATTGTTTGGTACACTTTTTTATATATATTATAACATCAAAATTTAAAACATGTTTATTCTAATTTTTTAAATTGTTTTACTATTTTTTAAAATAAATATAATTACTACTTAATCTACTAGAAGTGTTTTTGATTTACTTAGAAAATTATTATGTATGGAAATATTGTTTAAATTAATATTTATATATGAAATAATAATATTCTTATTATTATTGTTTCTAACTCATGTTTTCTAGTGTTTTATTATCCTAAAACACCCATATCATCAAGAATTTATAAATAGAAACTTACCATTGATACGATCATGAGAATGTGTTTAAGAATCTATAAATATCTCATTCAAATAGAATAACAAGTTTACATGATTCAATTCCAGATTATTTGAGAGAAAGAACATCATAAAAAGATAAAAGTTTTGACTGATCCATATGAATATTATTTTTTGTTATGAAATAATAATGGAACTACAAAATTTATCCTTTTATTGAATTGGAAAATTAGTTGCATCAACATTCTTGTCTTTTTTCTCTTATATTGTTATTTATAGTTTCATACTTATCTTAATAACTATATTTTCTAATTATTCCCATTTGTGTAGTAATAGTGAGAGTAATATTTTCTATTAAAAATATCATCGATTATTCCCCCTAATAAAAAGTTGTTCATTTTGGTTTATACCAATCAACCAAAAATTAGGTCTTATAGGTTATGTCTCCCAAATAAATGTTGGGTGCTCTAGTTTTTTTTCATCTGATTAGTTAAAAGGAAGGGCCTATGAATTTTTATCACACCTTTCAAACTTTATGTTTGTAATATATATCATTATTATATATGAGTATATAATTTTAAAGGGTAGATATTGTACCTTTTTATCAAAATTATAAAAAAAATCTACTGTTCATATCTTTTATTTGAAGAACAGTTTATTTTCGACACCACAATACTGCACCTGCTCTGTTTCTATTGTGTATTTTTTACTGGGTTTCTAATGAAATATTAATACACTCTAATTATAATTTGTTTAAGTATTGGTTTAAAATTTTAAAATGTATATTCACACACCCTCTAGACTATATTTTTATCTTAACAAGCTCAATAATTTGTATCATAACCTATTAATTTTGGATAATGTTTTTTTATCATTAATTTTGTGATTACCAAAATATACTAGTCCTAATTGTTAACATAAGATAAATTATATAAGATTCAATTAAATCACATAAATTATTATTTAATTCCATAAAATATTTCATATTTTGATGCAAATTACTAAGGTAACTAACAAACAATAATGAAAGCATACCTGAATCAACTAATTGTTGATCATTGTATGATAATGGTAAAACCATATAAATTAAAATAAACTGAGCCAGATTAACTAGTAGGTAATAATATGTTAAATTAATTTTTTAATTATAAATGAATAAATATTTTATATTATGATATAACTTGATATATTTCTAACCATGTTTGAACATTTCATACGGCTCAAGACATCTGGAGAGTTATAAAGGTAACTCATTATACCTCTAACAATCATTAAAAAACAAAACAATGAATACTATGTGAAGAGAAATAAAACATGAAAATATGACAAGATGAATATATTAACTATATTTTTTATCTATTAATAATTAAAATTAATGTTATGAATGCTTTTACAGTGTCTCTGGATAACACCTCCATTGTTTAAAGGGTGTTGAGATCCCTACTAATGATGTTTAATATTAAGAAATGGTAACTGTATGTGAGTATAAATGTTATTAAGAATAATTTAGATGAACTAACTTATTTTTTATAGTATTATTAACTGGAATTAATGATTATAAGGGATTAATATGTTTAAAATCATTATGTTTTTATTTTAAATCGAAAATGAGTGATTATTTTAACACTTCTAAATAATGGATTTCAAGAACTCATAATGAGTTTTCTCACTTGAGAAAAAAATTATAAATTTATGATGGCCAACTGATAAAATAGATAAATTAGGAATAAAAATTTATATTAAATAAATAAAGGTATGTTTACTAAAAATAATGATTTTTTATATTTAACATATTATGAGTTCATATATAAAGGTAAAATTATGCCAAAAAAATAAAATCAATAACTAAAATAAAGACAATGACAACATGAAAAAAAAAATATTTTTTGGATGTTTTTCAAACACTAATAATTCTTATTTAATCAATCAATCATAAAATGAATAAGAGACTGGGAACCTTTCATTAATGCTGGATTGTTTTAAAGTAACTGAATCAACTTTTCCTCAGATATTAAAACCTTTTGATTTTATTTATAATTATATTACTAGATATGAAAAATAAAATGATTCTAATTCAAGTTATAGTTATAATTATAACCCTGAAAATATTTATGTTAAGAAACTTTATGAAAAAAATAATAAATTACAAAAAGATGGTTTGAGAATTATTGAGAAATTTAAATAAATATAAAATTAAAAAAAATGGTTTTATAAAACAATAAACCTAATGAATAAAATAAAATTTTGAATGTTTTTATTTAAAAAATTAAAGAAGTGAAAAAAAATACTAATTCTAAAATATTAAAAATAGAAATTGAAAATGAAATAATTAAATATTTATTACCTAAAACCGATGAACATCAAACAAATATTTTCCACAGTATTAGATGATTTAACTGTTTTAGATAATAATTATAATAATCTCAATCAAGGATATAAAAGGTTATGAAATATAGCTTTATTTTCTATTGTTAAAGTATAATATGAATTTGAATTCATTTGATAAGAAAATGAAAAGATTGAACACAATGTTGTAAAGTTTAAGGATGATATATCTTGTGTTGTTTAAGGTGTGTAAAAATATGATAAAATTATTTTTGTGATGAAACTTAATAAAAAAATGGTTTTTTTCAATAATGAACTAAAAACAATTAATACAACTTTATATATGAGAATTTAAATTATAAAATTTTCTAGTGAAACAAGTTTTTAATGTATAATTCTTGTATATTTTGCTAATCAAAGTTCCTAATGATTATTTTATCATTATTTCATAATAAAAAATTTATCTCTAAAAATTTAATTTCCAAAAATCCAAAAAATAAATTTTTTAAATTATTTTGGGTGGCTAAATTCTATACTCCTAATATGATTGAACCCATGGTGGAATGGGTACCAAAATAATATTTTTCTTGATTTATTATAGTAAATATAACATAAAAGTATCAAACATTAATGGTATTTGGAAATCAGGTGCTAAAAAATAATGAAAAATGTTGTTTAATAATTTTTTATCTTTTAATTCATTTAATAGGGACTTGGTTACTTTTTGAGATGATTATAAAGGCCAGATTAAAGAGTGTGAATAATTTGGATTTTTAAAAACTATTATTATTTTAAAAGTATTGTATGTATAGGATTTCAAATATAATCTCATATATATATATCTCAACATTATGATGATGGAATGAATTTTAAATTTTAAAATTATAAAGGTTTAGTTTTTATGAATGAACCATGTTTTCATTGAATAGATAAGAAAACATATACTATTTTAATTTATTTGAAAAAACTAAAAAAATTAAGTATTTAAGTATATATAATCTAACGAATTTTTGTGGCATAAAATACTAGTAAATGATAATATTTTTTCTATATAAACAATAAATGAATAGATAAGTATAAGATTTACTAGAACTGAAAGTAACTGAATATGATTTTTATTCTTATTTTAAAGGTAATCAACATAGAGAATGTTTCAAAAAAAATTAATGATATTAGATCTTATAGAAATCTTAAATTGTTTCATAATTATTTATTTGGTCATATTAGACTAGATAGTTTGTGAGGAAATAATTATATGTTTTTAATTATTTATCATTATAGTAGAATCACGTGGAATTTTTCCTTAATTCATAAAAGTGAAACTTTACAATATATTGTTACTTTTTCAAAACTTATTCAGAATAATAAAAGATATTTGACAATCTCTATCATGATTCATAGAGTTGGTGAATTTTTTAATCTATAACATGAAAACTTGTGTGATAATAATTGATATCAACATTGTTTTTTGACTCCTAAAAAACTATAAAAAATGGTGTCGTGGAAAAATAATATATTAATTAATGAAATGGTTAAGACAATTTTAATTGAATTTAATTTTCCTAAATATTTTTTTATTTGAGGCTAATAATATAGCTTTTCATTTTTTAAACTGATTTCTAATTAGGATAATTTTTTTATAAAATACCTTATTAAATATTTATAAGGGTAAACCCATAAATTAGATAGTTTAGTTTGTTTAATTATACATTTTTCTTATCAAACAAAACAAATAATCTCTACATGTTTTATACGAAATGTTATAATGCTATATTTTATAGAATATTCTAATTTTATTAAGTCATATATAGTTTTAATTATTATAACATTGGTTTTTGAATAATATTCTCATTTTATGTATCTTGAAATTAATTTTGAAAAGAGTAATACAAACTTATATAATAATAAAAAATTCAGAGTATTTCACTTTGGGGACTATGACCCTCAAGATAATGTTGATAATTAATTATTTTTGGGTTATTAAACCTATTCCCAATATGATCTTAAAAATGAGAATGATATTAAATATTATCCCATTTAAAAAGTAATTGGAAATGTTGTATCTTTATTAGAATAATAAAATATGTTTCATATTTTTATTCTAATGCTTATTTTTTTATTGATTTAGAGCATATTGTGGTTCATAAATCATTTAATGATTAAGTTGGATAAATTCTATGCATAATGAGATTAATGAATTTGAAACAAGTAAATTTGAGAATTTAGTTTTACTAATTAATAAAAAATAGAATATAGGAACAAGGTGGAGTTTTAAAAATATATTAGATGAAATTATTAACATAGATAAAAATAAATATAGGATAGTTAACAAATAATATTCATAAGAATAAGGTATTAATTTAGGAGAATTATTTTCACCAGTCTCTAGAATAGAATCCATTTGGATTCTATTATCTTTTTCTTCTTTTCAATATTTTAAATTATTTTAGACATATATAAAAAAATTTATTTTTAAATTTTGTGGTTTCCAAATAAATTTATTTTAATCATCCACATGGTTTTGAAAATGAAAAATTCCCAAATAATATTTGTAAACTTTCAAAATAATTATATGGTACCTAGAAATAGCCCTACCGTTGGTGGTGGGGTGGTAAAGTCTTGGGGGTGAGGGGTAGGTCATGGGGTCAAGTCCCCAGGATTTCAATTTACATGTAATTTTCTTCTTTGTGTGTGTGCCACATTCGTGGTTGTACCCAAATTTTATATGGTACTCAGAAATATCCTAGATATTTTAATGAGAATCTATCATTGTTTTTATTGTAAAATGATTTAATAAAATAATTGTTGATCGAAATTATTTTATTAAAATGGTTTCAAATAATATTTTAATTTTGAAATTATATTTTGATAAAATTGTGTTTGGTTCTAAACACTAAAAAGAATTTTTTTATATTTAAAAAATAAACCACTTAAAAAGGATATGTGGGAACCTCTACAAATAAAATTATATTAACTAAACAAATAATAAATTGATTAAAGAGATTCAAATTTCAAAAATAAAAATGAAGTAAGGATGAGATAGAAGACATGTGTCAATGCCTCAATCCTAAATCCCACACTATAACTGACTGAATTCATCACATTCATCCCTTTAACATCTTCTTTTTCACAGAAACTATCACCTAAAACCTTTAATTTTAATATTCCTACCCAAAAAAAGATGATCTTTGTCATCATACTGAATAACATTGGTCACCAAGTCCAAGTAAGAAACTATGATTCCTTTAAAACCATTAATACGCAAAAAAATAATTAGAATATAATCACCACTGGAAACACCTTGTCACCTTGGAGTTTAAAAACTTTAGACACCAAGAATATAACATATTAATCTAAACACTATGGTCATTGAGATGAAACACCAACAATGATTCATATATATGACACGTCATCAATGAACACTATCATTCATGTTGAGGATAAAATGCCAAAAACCATTGAACCAAACCATTAAGAAAATAATTATAACCAATTCAACTATAATCTAGACCATTAACATATCTAAAAAACATGGGTACAAATTCCAATCAATATTAATCCTCAGCACGTCAATTATAGAGACTCCAAAAAAAGAGAAGTCCCAAAGCACCATAATTGAAGGTACATTGAAATACAAAGGACAAACTAGATCCAACATAGTTTTTGAATCATGAAACTCCAACAAAATCTCCACCAACACATCCAAAAATACCTATGAAAACAACTTAATTTTATTGAAATAGATACCATCGTAATAGATCTAGTAACCAAAATATAGGTTGAGCCAATTAAGGCTTTAATAATTAGCATCGAATACGTAGAGGAAAACTAATAACATATTGATAAAAAATAACTCTGCATACTAAAAAATATGACACTAACCACAACAACTAGAACATTCCAAGCCACCGTGAAGAACACCAAATAGGACCTAAAGTTGTTCAAGCATATATTTCCAATTAGGTAGGGAATTCATAGTTTGGGATTAAACATCTTAAATTATGAGACATAAACCCAAATGGGGGAGGGGATAAATAAGGGGGAAATCCCAAAGATATATGAGTAAGAATGGTGAGAAAGGAAGAAGGGTGTTGGAGAAGAAGGAATTCTCAATTTTCATGAGTGAAAGATTTTAATAAAATCGTCTAGATTGTTACATAAAAGATATTAAAATAAAAAATTTTATATTTTTAAATAAGTTTAAATGATATTTTTTTACTATAATCATATGTTTTTATTCCCTTACAAATTCTAATTATGATTTGAAAGGATGGAAACTTGATAGAAAAATATCATCATTTATGTGTCACATACATAATAAAATATTAATCTCATGGAGTTATAAATGAAATTATCAGTTTCATTATCGACATCTAAGACTTATTATATTGATACTATTATTTTTTGTTCCTAAAATCTTTTTATAAAATAAAAACTAACTATTTTAATTTATTATGTTGATAAACTACCCAATTACTATGATAATAAAACATCAATTTTAATTTCGATAAATCCTATAATACATTCTATGTTATAGACATATATATGTTAGAATTAATTTTTAAGAAATCATAATAACATTTGATATATAATTCAATAAATTGGTTCAAACAAAATTCAACATGATTTTATTTTCACTAAACTATTAGAGTCTGTGAAGTTTTCTAAAATAAATTTGAACATGGAATGATAGATATGTAACTTGAATTGTTTTATTTTTTAAAAAAATTACCTTTTTTTAGTTCTAAAAGATCTAGTCACCACTATTTTAAATTTCAATCACAATTTTAAGGAACCAATGGATAGTAATATGTTCCATATAATAAATTATTTTTTGAATTTTCATTACTGAACATTAAGATCTTATATTAATTACATTAGGGTGATCGTAAATATTTTCTTTATAAACGTTTAAGAATTAAAATAGTTCCTAAATATTCTTAAATGTTTCTAGAATGTAAATTAGTTTTCATTACACTCGTAGAGATATTATAAATAAATTATATAGATTTATATTACAAATTTTCTAAATTGAAAAAAGGGGGATATAATTATAGAAAAATGATTCAGTAAAAATTTCAAAAAAAAATCCAATTTCTAAATATCTCTAAATGTTAAAATTTTTAGTTTATAAAAGGTGGTGACTATTGGTTCTTAAACATTGAGATATTTTAGATGTTTGATTTTTTGTAAATAATTATTTGGTAGATTATGTTTTTTTAATTACTATTCCTGACATTTATTTTATATTTAATCATTTTTCTTAAAAAGTTAATGCTTATAATGTTTGGGTTTTAATTTTGTTATCTTTAGTTTAAATTTTAAATTAATTTTTTATATATTGAATTATCCTACATGTTACTCTTTTTAAACTTGGTTTATACCTTTACACAACCTTTAGAAATAAATAATTTCTTTTACATTAGTTATTCTTTATCGGTATGTATATATGAAATTTATATATTTACTTTACATTAAATGAAACATACCCTTATATATCTTGTGAATTTTTTTCCTTCATTTATGAAAGAAGGAAATATACATTTACATGATGTTTATAATTTTCATGTTACCTTTATATACCATAAAATATTTATACCTTACCATTATCTAGCATATATATTGTAATCGAAATTGATGAAACATTACATCCTACTTTGAAATAATGAATAAAATGTTCTCATTACCTTTACTTGTCTTATTATATTAACTTTACTCTAATTATGTTTTATAGTATTATATTTATAGAATATGAAATACCAATTAATGATATTTATATATATTATGTGTAATTAAAGATATATTTACAAATCTAATTTTTGATTAATACCTTTACAAGGAGTTAATAAGACAGCATGACCCATACAAATTTTATTCTTAATTTAACTTTCAAAACAGTGTGACATTGTATTTATCTATATATTCAAGACACTAAAAAACATATTCTATCTATTATTATGATGTGGCTATTTATTTCTGCACCATTAAACAAAGTGAATTTAAGAATCAATTTATTTATAGGTTCTTTTATATACAACACACCATGGTCGGCCTATTTTCCCTATATATTTAAAATATGGATAATTTTTAAAGTCATACAACCAAATACATATGATGTTTTTGAGTCTTAATATTAAAAATAATTATGTGGTTTCCTAAAGTCATATGATATTTACTTCGTTACTTTTACTTGCATTTCACTAATATTTTTTTCTATATGTTTTAATATATTGATTTAATGAATGATTTTTAATTTGATTGAACTAATTTATTATTATTTAAAATAAATGTAATTGAAAAATAAAATTCTAGAACTGTTTTTGAATTACCTAGAAATGTATTAATTATGATAGTAGTTTTTGAACTAAGATCGATGTGGATAATGATAATATTTTTCTAATTACTTATTTATATCACATGAATTCATGTGATTTTAAATCAAGACACACCCATATGATCAAGATTTAATGAATAATAACTCCCAATTAATTTCAACATGTCAACTTATTTATGAATCTAGTCACAGTTCATTCTAATTGAATAAAGAGATTACATGATACTATTATAGATTATTTGAGAGTGATAATACTAGAGAGAGATAAAACTTTGTTTTCATCCCTATGAATACTATTCAATTTTTATCAAACCATAAAAAAATTAAATATTAATCCTTTATTTTAGGTGATAAAGATATGCATCAACATTCTGATATTTTTCACTTCAACTATTCTTCATAGTTTCATATTTGTTTAAATCATTTTATCTTTTCATTATTTATATTTTTATTTTAATATCCAATTTAATATTTTCTACTAAAAATATCATTAGTTATACCACCTAAAAAATATATGTCTTATTAGTTATACCGCTCAAAAAAAGGTACTTATTTTGTGATGTGGATCTTAAAAATAAGTTAATTAGTCTTCTTGTTAAGGTTTTCCCTCTATATAGGTAAATTACAGGGTCTTTAAAAAGTTATCACTCTTTTAAAAAGTTTTGTTCTTAGTGGATAACATTCTTATTATTGGTTTTAGTAGAGTGAAAAATATATGTAGGATCTTAGTAATTTTAACTACTATGAAAATATTATGTTCATATCTTATATTAATACTGTATTTTCATTTAAACAACACTATATAGAACAAGAAATGTTTCTTTTACCATATATTATTCATTTTATAATGAATTAATAATTCAATATGATTATAATGATTTTTATGTAAAGTATTATTCAAAAATATTAAAAGTTATATTCACCCCCCCCCCCTATAGACTATATTTTCTTCTTAATTGGTCCAACACTCTAAACTTTGAAACCAATAAATGACTTGGAATAATCACCATTCCAAAGAGGTATCCAAAATAATAGTACCCTAAATATAAATCCCCATAAGCTCTAGGAAACAGCATCAAGGGACCCATAATTGCTAGATGTAACATCCCCAAATGATAAAGGGTTAAATGACTAAATGATATGACTCATGTCAACAAGGTGTACCTTCCTTTTCGGGAGCCTGTCTGATTAGAACTTCACAGTTAAGCGTGCTTGGCCTGGAGTAGTGATCAGGATGGGTGACCTCCTGGGAAGTCTCCCAGGGTGTGTGTGAGTGAGGACAAAGCACACTGGAAAGGACATGTGTTGGCCTGTGGGGACTATCATATTAGTCAGATGACCCGTTCAGGCATGTGGGTGGACCCTAGGGTGGGCCCCACGTGTCTGTGGGGCAACTGGTGGTACCTGGTGGGCCAGGACCCGACGGCCATGTTAAGGCGGGGTGGCTGTGCTGTCACCGGGGCCCGGTTGTCACATTTGGTATCAGAGGAGGAACCCAGCCTTAAGTGCGCGGTGCACTGCCTGGGTTGAGATGTAAGGCCCACAACGAGGGCGTTGTGCCCTAAAGGGGGGGGTGATTGTAACATCCCCAAATGATAAAGGGTTAAATGACTAAATGATATGACTCATGTCAACAAGGTGCACCTTCCTTTTCGGGAGCCTGTCTGATTAGAACTTCACAGTTAAGCGTGCTTGGCCTGGAGTAGTGATCAGGATGGGTGACCTCCTGGGAAGTCTCCCAGGGTGTGTGTGAGTGAGGACAAAGCACACTGGAAAGGACATGTGTTGGCCTGTGGGGACTATCATATTAGTCAGATGACCCGTTCAGGCATGTGGGTGGACCCTAGGGTGGGCCCCACGTGTCTGTGGGGCAACTGGTGGTACCTGGTGGGCCAGGACCCGACGGCCATGTTAAGGCGGGGTGGCTGTGCTGTCACCGGGGCCCGGTTGTCACACTAGACCTTAAAATGTTCTCCCATGGGGTAGTAAAAGAACCACACCACATAGATCCTCAAAATCGGAGAAAGAAGGAATTCCAGCTATAGACCTCTATGGTATAGGTTAGATTCTCCTCACCACAACCCCTAATATATACAACAAAACATAACCCACCACACCACAAAACTATCTTCCAAGTGAAATTTCAAATTAAAATCTACCCTTCATTATTCAAACAACCATCTAGTTACTTCAACACCCATAAAACACAACATAGAAGACTGGAAAATACCATTCCAATAAAGATATGATATACATCCAATCTGTTCAATGATATCAAATTTACCCACATACTAAGGTTTCAAGTTCATTTTCTTCTCAATTAATTTATTTTACACCCATGGAAATATTTACAAAAATAATCGATCTCCAAAAAAATTATAAACTCCATTGTGGAAAATCAGCACAAGACTTCTATAATGTATGAGTTTTCAACATTATCTTCCTAGAGTAATTAAAATTATTTTCATCTATTTCACCATAATGGGTCCCAAGAGAGTCTTATCTCCAATTCTTCCAACAAAATCGTGATTTACATAGTCTTTTATACATCACTTTAAGAGGATCTTTATGAATCAATGCTCGATAATTTTTTTGTAATAAAATTCTTGTAATAAAAAATGATTCTCCCGTCAACTCCCATATTATAGAACACATACTCATATAATTTCTTCTAAATTTTTTATATACCATTATGACTGAGGGTGATAAGATATATTCATCCTTAATTGAGTACCCATAAGATCAGGATTTCTTATTTAAAACCTTGAATTAGACTAATGTTCTCTATCTGACATGATTTATGAATAAAATCTAAGAATTCTAACCACATACATCATGTATATCTATCCTCAGTATTATTATAATAATTTCACCTTATTGTTTAATAATTTATATAATTTTATAACTTAATCCATGATTAACTAAATAGTGGTGTGCTTCCATGGTGACCTAGTAACGACTCAATGTTTTATCAATTAAATTCCCTTTTTATTATTATTTCATATAGTATAATTACATAATATTATATATATAAAAATAAAAACCATATAAATGAAGAGTGAGTTAAATAAAAGTTATCTCTAGATGTTAAGGAACATTTATCGATGAAATAGTAACTTGACGTTTGGAATAGTAATGTGATCCTTATGAATAGAAAACCAACCAATGAAATAGTAACCTCACCAATGAAAGTATAAATAAAATCTATCCATCTTATATGTTCCAATATGATATAATTATATCATAGTAAAAGTAAATAAATATTTTAAAAATTATTAATTAAATGTTGGTATTTTTGTAAGTCATAAATATTTAATTTTATTTTTACAAATAGATTAATAATATAAAAAAATGTATCTTCATAAATAATATTCATAAAATATTGTTTTTATGTCTTATGATTATAAGATAAATTTACGATGCCTTAATAAAATTTTCAAAGTCATAGAAAAGCGGTTTTAATTTAAAAATTTGTATTCTCCAAGTAAATAATTATTTCAATTAAAAATTAAAGTTATCGTATTTATACAATTATTTTTCTAAAAAATTTATCATTTTTTAATTCTAAAAATCAAAAATTGGTACGGGTGTTTTTTTATGATTTTCATAAAATACATGAATTTTTTTATGAATAGTGAAATACAGTAATTTATTGTATATATACATTATATATTAAATACACTATTTATTGGGTCATGGATAAAGTAAAAACCATTGGTTAAAAATCACATAATATAATTACTATTATAGTCTCAATAATCAGCATTATTTCTTATCTAGAGAAAAATAATAATTTAATGAATTAAAAATTGAGAAAACAATCATCTCCTCCATTATAAATACCACCCCTCACCAACTCTTCTCCTCAGACCTCTCAGAACATGTGTCGTGTCCAAATTCTGATTAAATATCTCCCTAATAACATATCCCATGTCTAAGAGATATTTGTCTCATAAAAATACCAAAACCACTACCCTATGGAGATTCTCAAGAGGGAGGAATCAAGAGGAAAATCTCTTCCATTTTCATTCAATTTCTTTTCAAAGTTCCTTTGTATTCTTTTTAATCCCCACCTATCTTATTTAAAATGATATGAAAACTCTATAACCTTAAATGTACTATAATTTTTTATCATAATGGTATAATTCATCATCTTCTCTCTTTTCCCATAATTTTATACTAGAAATGGAAACATCATCTAAGATATGTTAAATTATTACACTCAATGACAACATCTTTTCAATTTCCATTGTCATCCACCGTTATGGTAGTGAAATAATTGTTATTGTTGAAAGATATTATTGTGTATTTTCTATATCCTATTGAATTTTAAAGAATCATTTTGTACAAATGTTATTAATTTATAAAACAAAATGTTTTAATTGTGATAAAAAACTACCAATTAACCCAAATAGTTATCACTAAAGTTTTATATAATGAGTCATCCTCACTCCAAATAACCAAATGAATTGGTTACCATTTAATATCCACAATTTTCTATAATAACATATAACTTCTATTATATACTGTCATCCACATCTTTCATGATTATCCATACATTTATATAAGTAAAGCGATCATGAAAACCAAGGAAATAAATGCTCCCAATCAATGAAATTGAACCTCTTACCCCATCAAAAAGTCCATGAATGAACATAATAAGGTTATAATATATCAATTTAATGTATAATAGGTTTTCCAATTATTAATTAATGAATATAATTTTATTATCTATGACATTAAGATCATTTCAAGAACACCTTCAGACTTAAGGTAAGGGATTCTACAAGAACCTCTATTATTCTTTCGGGTTTCCCTATCATTCATTTTAACCAAATGAATTTATATTTTATTTTTCTATGAATCTTATAAATTCTGTTTATATGTTTTAAAATCATGTATCAATATCCATCAATAATTATATTTTTGGAAAACACATATTTTTATGAGGTTCCCCTCTCAATTCTTCCCAATAAGAAAGCCCGTCTTAAGGGAACATCCCAAATTCCTACCCTATTTCGAGTGAAATCTATCATCTATTTTAATCCCCCATTTTATTTATAAAATAATTATTTTTATAAAGTAAAAATTCTTGGTTCAATTATGGTTTTATAAAACATATTATGACCTTTTAAATTTTAAATTCTCTTTAATATATTCCTTAAAACGCACTAAAATGTTTTAATGCAAAAATTTCATAAATACTATTCTTACATGTTATCAATTTTGTTTGAAATAAATTACCATGATATATTTGTATTTTACATTATTAATGTCCATTTATGTTTTAATTTCTTTATTTCATTGACACTTGTATAATATGACCATTTATTATGTTTTATGACATAATTATGATACCCTTTTTGTTTCATGGGGTCCCTTATATTTATATATGATTGATTATGTGTTATTATTTATGTGGAAACCATATTATAAACACCATTTTCATTATTTTACAATTAAAAATAAAATCTTCACTTGATAAAACATAGATGATTGAGATTTATAGTGTCTTTGAGGCTTATAAACCTTACATAACAACTTAAAATATTAAATACACATCTTTATTGAAAATATCTTTTACATTACCACACACTTTCCTTTGTACCTAGCATTGTATGGGATAACCTGAGGAAATTAATAAGAAAAGGGTGAGTTCTATATCCCATTAAGGAAGTAAAAAATGCATAAAGTGAATAATATAGTACATTTTAGGCAATATGATTATCAGTGGAGTGCAAGAGAAACATGAACATAAAGGCATGATATAGCATGACTATCATAACATGAAAATGTAGAGACAACATTTAACATGATGTTATCATGATCCAAGGATCATTGCACATTTAGGTTGAGTAAAACCTAGTTTCACTTAAATAATAATGAGTAAACCCTAATTTCACTTGACGTGTCATGATACTAGTCTTTACCCAATGCATTAGAGCGCTATCAGGGCGCACACTTTCATTCATGCATAAATGTGCAACATGGATCATATAACATGGATTCATTAAAAATAATCATTCATAATATGATAAAATAATGTGTAATTAATACATGATACTCTATAATAAATATGTAAATGTTCATAAAGGTGAATACCCTTGATATAGAAATGGTCATGGTATTCACTACCTAATGACTTTTACTTGGAAAATCGCAATGCAATTTCGGTAGCAAAACGGCGTGACATAAGGATTCATAAAAATGTTTGATGATAGATAAAGTGGTGTCTCATAATATTTACATGAAATTTAAAGTAAGTGGGTAATATAGAAACATGTCCCAAAATATGTAATGTAATTTATATTCATAACACAAAATAATTTCTTGAATGAAAATGCAAAAAGACCTTACAAAAATGTGGCATAGTAATAGGTGTACATGGGAGACATTAATGAAAAATAAATATGTCATTAATCATTAAAACGTAATGAGTTCATTATGGTAAAGGTTCTATAACATACCCCAACATTTTTAATTGAAAATACAATGGTATAGAAACATAAAGAAACTTGGACAAAATGAGAGAGGAAGAAATCTCTTACTTGGAAGTGTGATCCAAAAGGATTGGGAGGGTCTGTAGAGTGGCTTCTTGAGAGATTAGGGTGCCTAAGAGAAATTTTAGAGAGATTATGGAATGGTAGGTATGTGATACAAGGGTGTTTAGTGAATACAGGGGGATCTTGGTGGGTTTATATTGGAAAAGAGAGGGAATTCATTATTATTTAGGTATTGGACACCACACATTAAACTCATCAAAACCACAAACCAAACCATGGTTTCTCCCCAAGTTTTTTGCAAAAGGGGAGTGGGAAACGTTATTTTATAATTAAGATGTCATAATTTCTAAAAATATTAGGCTTTCTTAAGTGGAGGTGAGTCACACTCTCAAGGAAATCATTTTGAATGGTTAAAATGTCTTATAAGTCTTGGAGGGTCCACTAAAGCTTTGTAAAATAAATCAAAATAACATAAAATAACATTATTTTAAAGGTAAATTATATATTGGTGGGAAATTTAATTTATAGTATTTTATAACATCATTATTGGGTCATTATGATGTCATAAAACACATTATATATTTAAATGGTATTTAATTTTTACCCAAAAAATCAACTGTCTCAGAAAATTATGAAAATTTACCGTTGGAAAATTTCGATGTCATGATTCCAAAAAATAATATTAATTTTTTCTAAATAACTTTCTAAATATGTGAGTTTTTACTTTTAAAATATAAACCAACATTTATTGAAAATTCACGGGTTTTGACAAAAACAGCTTTCAAAACTTAATAAAAATTACAATTGTATTCATAAAAATGATACAATCATCTATATTTAATAACAATTAATTTAGTAATAATATATACTTAAAATTTTATTTAATTCAAAAATATATTAACTCATCAAAATAGATTTATTAATTTATTATCAACTAAAAATACTGTTTTTCTTTAAAAACTATTTACAAAGTAACAATAAATAATTAATGTATATTCTCTATAAAAAAAATAATTTACTTAATAATAGTGTTAGGGTATTGTTACATAACCACTTACAACACCCACATAAGACCGAAGGTTAGGGTGTGCGATGGTGAGAGACTCTTGGGGAGGATCAGATAACATTGCTCGGGTGCTAATATTTATTAAATTCCACTTCTCCCATAGGTGGTTCCATTCAAGATTATCGTGTTGAAGCTCAGCTTGGGATTGGTCAAGAGTGAAGCCCAGTGATGCCACCTCCTTTCTGAGCTCTGATAAATGGGTTTTGTATGTGGAAACTCTACTAGATGAGGCCGTCACTTTCTTTATCTGAGTTAATTTGATTTGTTAAAGCACTATATTTATACTAATCATGTTATCACTGTTCAACAGCTATATTAGAAATGGTAAAAAATATTAATAGTATTATGTAATCTATAAAACCAAGGAAGTGCATATTTTATTTACCATTTTATATAAAAATAAATTTAATTTTATTAAGAGTGATTTTCATTAATAAAAGTTCGGGCCATTAGAATCTTCCCACCTTAAGAAATTTATCCCAAGAAATTTATTTTTCCCGCACTAAAATAGATGTAGGTAACTGTACTTCATCACTTCATTTGATTCCCACATTTCTTCTTCAAACTTGTGGTTTCTCCACAACACCTTCACAAGGATCATTGTCTAATTTCGTAGAATATTTTCCCTGTGATCTAACATCTTCACCGGATTATCTTCATAGGATAGGTCATTCTCCAATGGTACCCCCTGTTTACAGAGTACATGTGATGGTTCAGGTATGTACATCCCCAAGAGTTATACATGGAATACATCATGTACTTAAGATAGGTTTGGTGGGAGTGTTAGTCGGCATGCCACTGCTCCAATGTGATCAAGGATCTATAAAGGGCCGATTTACTATGAGATAAGCTTTCCATTTTTTCCAAATCTCATAAATATCATCTATGGTGATATGTAGAGGAATACCATGTTTCTGAAATCAAACTATAGGTCTCATCAATGATTATCATCATAGCACTTTTGTAAACTCTGAGAAGAATTAATGTGTTGCTGGATGGTCTTAACCTTTTCCACCATTTATTCCACCATTTCTAGAGCTAGGAATTTTCAATCACCAACTTCATCCCAACATGCCATTGTTCTTAACCTCTTCCCATAAAGGGCTTCATAAGGATCCATTTATATGCTTGAGTGGAAACTTTTATTGTAAGATAACTCAACCATATGAAGATGTTGATCCCATAATCCTTGTAATTCCAATGAGTGTGGTCTAAAGATTTCTTAAAGTGTTTCGATTGTCCGCTCATATTTTCCATTAGTTAGATGATGATAAGTCATACAGAAGATCATCCTAGTATTCATAGAATGTTTATCACTCTTTTAGAACATAGAGGTGATCTTGTATCTCGATCAGATACAATAGATAGTGGTACTCCATCCATCCTTACTACTTCTTTGATATATATATGTGCCAGTTGATCCAATGAGAAATACTCAAAAATTGAAATAAATTGTGTTGTCTTTATAAGATGATCCACAATAACCTTGATAGAAATGTTTCCTTTGGATGTCTTTAGAAGCCTGGTAACAAATTCTATGGTTATGTTCTCCCATTTCAATTCTGCTATGGGTTATGGTTGCATCATCCCCTTATACTTCTACTTATTATCCTTCACATTCTCACACACCAGACACTTGGATGTATAATCAGTGATCTCATTCTTCATGTGATCCCACGAATAATGATCTCGTAGATCTCGACACATCTTTGGGTTTCCTGGGTGAATGGATACATTCGAACTATGTGAATCAACCAAATGTTAATTCTTTATCTCTAGAATTGATGGAACACATAGTCTTGACACAAATATCACAATTCCTTCTTCATTAACATCGAACTTCAAGGATTTCCCCTTTCTGATAGCTTCCACTTTCTTCTGAATTACTATATCATCCATCTGAGCATACTTTAACCTTTGAAAAGAGATGGTTGAGAAATCATTTTTGAAAGGATTGATGATGTTCCCTTCTTTAGGATTCACATGTCCATGTTCATCAAATCTAAAAAGATTGGATCCTCTTCAATTATCATCATTGATAGAATCATTGGATCCTTTATACTTAGAGCATTTTCCACCTTGTTCGATTTCATTGGGTAGTAATGGATTGAGCAATCGTAGAATTTGATCAGCTCTAACCATATTCCTTGGTGCATGTTCAACTCTTTCTGTGTGAATATATACTTGAGGATTTTTTGATCCGTATATATTTCCCACTTCTCCCCAAAGAGGTAGTGTCTCAAAATTTTGAAAGCGGAGATTAATACAGCCAACTCCAGATCAAGTGTTGGATTGTTTTGCTCATGAACTTCCAATTACCTTGAAGCATATGCAATGAATTTTTCATTTTTCAACAATTCACAACCCAGGCCCTTCTTTGAAGCATTGATAAATAAAACAAAAAGTTATCCACTTGTGGGTACTGGGAGTATGGGCGCAGTGATAAGCCTCTTTTCCAATGCCTTAAAGCTCTTTTTTCATTCATCACTCAATGAAAAATTTACTCCCTTCTGAGTTAGATTAGTAAGAGGGTTGGAAAATCATGATAAATGTCTCAAAAATCAATGATAATATCAAGTTAACCCCAGGAACCTATGGATATTTGTTACCAATGATGGCCTTGTCCATCCCTCAATTGAATTTATCTTGGAGGGATCCAGAGGTATTCCATTTCTTGTGATGATATGACCCAATAATGATACATCCTTTAACTAGAACTCACACTTGTTGTACTTTTCAAAGATCTTCTCCTTTCACAAGGTCTCTACTACAATTCTTAAATGCTCCTCATTATCCTCCTTGGTTTTGGAGTGTATTAGAATATTGTCTATAAATATTACCACAAATTTATTTAGGTAATATCTAATGACTCTATTAATCAATTCCATAATTATTTCTTGAGAATTAGTGAGTCTGAAAGGCATTACTATGGATTCATAGTGCTTGTACCTTGTACGAAAAGCTATCTTGGGGATATCCTTCTTATTTACCCTTAATTGGTAATATCCTAACCGCAAATCCACCTTGTAAAAGTATTGTTCTCTATGTAACTAATCGAACAAGTCATAAATTCATGACAGAGGATACTTGTTCTTAATCAGGATTTTTTTTGAGTTCATGAAAATCAATTCCAAGGTGCATTGACCCATACTTCTTATTGAGGAAGAGGATAGTTGCACCCCATAGTGAAGCACTCGGGCGTATAAACGCTTTATCCAGATTCTCTGGTAGTTGTTTCTTTAGCTCCTCGAGCTCCATAATATCCATTATATATGCAGTCATGGATATTATAAATTCCCCATGTATAAGATCAATTAATAATTCATCATCTCTTCTTGGAGGAAGACCAGAAAAATACTCAGGAAACACTTTAGCGAATTCCATCACAATAGGAATTCCATCAAGGATGGTTTCTTCCTTAGACTCAATCAACTAAGAATGATATGCATTCCCATAGGGTAGTAATATCCATGTTTAAGATGATGGCGCTAAAGAAGATTCATCCTCCTCCTTTCACTTGTACAAAATTGAGGGTCGACTCACTATATGGAGAGTGATTTACCAATCATGGTAATTTATGTTGGCTCTATATAACGAAATCCAATCCATGCCAATAATTTCATAAAATTCCAGCAAAGGAAGTATAAAGAGGTTCACTGGGAAGTTAAATCCTCAAATTATGATAGGGGATGAGTTATATTCATGGGATGCAATGATTTTCCAATTTTCCATTCTCACCAACATCTTTACATCCATTATTTGTGGTGGGGTTGGGATTGTTCTACTAAAATATTGGGATATAAAAGAATGTGTTGAACAAGAATCCAAAAATATGTTCTCTATTCTTGAATGAATAACTATCATACCTATCATTACTTCATTGTTGGGGTTCACTTTGGTAGTAGTGACGGAAAAAGTTCTGCATTGATACCATGGAGATTGTTGGTTGCCTTTGAAAACCATTTTCTTAGTGGACTAGTTTGCAAAGTTCCCTGGTTCTCTGTAGTTGGAGTAATGAACAACGCGTTGAGAATCAAACAGATCATTCCTCTCATCTTTCGCAGCCACATATTTTTCTTGTCAGTAGTTATTTTCCAAGTGACCTTCTCTTCCACACATAAAGTATTTACTCATCCCCTTCATGCAATTTCTAGGGTACATCATTCCTCACCTTTGGAAAGTGGGGTGCTATATTTTCTTATAACCATTTCATTTATCCATCAGACCACCAGAATAAAATTACACCTTACTTTTCTTATCCCCATGATACCCCTAAGATTTTCTGATCACTATTTCAAATTTGATGGAACATTAGACAATTTCCTCATATATCTCAATGTCACAAATCACTAGGGCTTCTTATAGGCTAGGTTTTAGCCCACCAAAGAAGAGGTCAACCTTTCATTCTGGGGTAACGACATTGCTAGAGGCGTATCATGAAATCCTTGTGATGTTTTCCTTGTACGCACTGATGGATTATTCATCTTTTTTATTGAGGGGAAGGAATTTCCTTTCCATCTTTTGTCAGAGGGTAAGAGGACAATATTTAGTGAAAAACATTTTATATAAATCCTTCCATTCCAGTGCCTCAATCTCCTCCTCAGTCTTCATATTTAATATTAATATCCACCATTGATCAGCTTCACCCTCTATATGATAAGAATCCTTAAGAACCTTTTATTGTTCGTAATATTTATGGATATAGAAGATATTTTCAATGGAGTTGATCTATTTTTAGGAAATTGAGTGATTAGATGTTCCATTAAAAGTAGGGGGCCTTTGTCTCATGAAGCTCTCGATTATGACTTGTTCTTTCTTGTGGGAGGTTGAATGTTCCTCTTGACCCATGTTTCTAATCAAAACATGAGTTAACTGATTGAGTATCGTGAAAAAGTTTGTGATTCCCACCCCCATCAGATTGGGCATATCATTAGAACAGTAGTCACATTGATCTTCGTATCAGTAGTTATCCTGAGACCTCCTATTACATGCCATTTTCTGGGATAAAAGGAAAGTTAGTTGTAACACATAAAGTTTAATCCAAAGACAAAAACTGATAACTTATAAATTACTTTTATTTCCTTGACTTATGAATTTATGGCTTCAATCTATGTTATCCATGATTTACTTACCAATATATATTCTTAGGGGGAGTTTTTTATTCCTTCAACAATGGTTCGTACTAGGATTATGAATTTACCAAATCATATCTCCTAGGAGTGTCATAACCAAGAGTGCAGAATGGCCCGTTGTTGTGCACTAGTTTTCTTTCGAGTCTAACTCAAAACAGTGTTTCTGGGTTTTACCACTAGATATATTTGTTTCAGAGTCGCCTCTAACTTATTATATTTAAATAGGGATTTATTTTCTTGATAAACCACTTAATAATTTCTCACCAAAATTTAAGGATGTTATTATTATACTTAGTATTATCCCTAAGGAATTCTCTAGGGATTTATAATCCTAATCCCAAATATAATTAACATAACCTACGATACCAACTATAACAACCCTACTCTTTATTTAACACTTAAACATAAAATCTTCACTTGATACAACATAGAATATTGAGAGGTCTAATGTCTTTGGGGCTTACAAACATTACATAACAACTTAAAACATGAAATACACATCATTATTGAAAACTTCTTTTACATGACCGCACACATTCCTTTATTCTTAGCATTGCATTGGAAAACCTGAGGGCATGCCTAAGAAAAGGGTGAGCTATAAATACCCTTAAGGTAGTAAACAAGAAAAAACATGAATAATATAGTACATGTTAGGAAATAGGCATATCAATGGAGATGAAGAGAAAAAATGACATAAAGGCATGATATAACATGATTATCATAACATGGAAATGTGGAAACAACATTTAACATGATATTAGCATGATACAAGTCTCGTTGCACCTAGAGATTGATTAAACCCTCATTTCACTTGACGTATCATGATACTAATCTTTACCCAATGTATTTGAGAGCTATTTGGGCACACCCTTCTTAATCATTTCATTAATGCATAAGTGTCCCACATGGATCATATAACATAGATTCATTGAACATTGTCATTTATTACTAGAAAAGGGAATGTGGAATTAATACATGAATCTCTATAACAAATAAGTAAATGTGCATAAAATAGAATAACCATGATAGAGAAATTCACATGGTACTCACCACATAATTACTTTGGGTTGGAAAATTGCGGTGCAATTTCTACAGCATAACGACGTCACATAAGGATTCATAAAAATGTTTGATGAGAGATAAAGGGGTGTCTCATCACATGTACATGAAATGGACAGTTATGGGTAATATAGATTCATGTCCCAACATATTTAATGGAGTTTATATTTATAATACAAAAGAATTTCATGAATGTAAATGAGAAGAGAGAAATTCTTTACGGAATTTCGGCATGACAACGGGTGTACATGGGAGGAATTGTTGAGAGATAAACATATGTCTAATAATTAAAAGATAAGTAGGGAATTATTTGGGAGGTAAAGAAACATACCCTAATATTTTTAATTTAAAATAAATGGGTATAGAAACATAAAAAAAACTTGGAAACAAATGATATAGGAAGAAATCCATTACTTGGAAGTGTGATCCCAAAGGCTTGAGAGGGGATTTAGAGAGGTTTCATGGGATCTTAGGGAGGCTTATGAGGATTTTAGAGAGATAAGGGAAGGTTAGGGACGTTCTCCAAGGGTTTTTTGTGAAGAGAAGTGGGATCTTGGTTGTGTTTATATAGGAAAAAAGAGGGAATTATTTATTATTTAGGTTTTGGACACCATACATTAAACTAATCAAAACCACAAACAAATCCATAGTTGTTTCCCATGGTTTTTTCCAAAGGGGAGTAGAAATAATATTTTATTATTACAATTACCAAATGTCTTAAAATATTAGGCTTTCTTAAGTGGAGGTGAGTCACACACTCAAGGAAATCATTTTAAAAGGCTAAAATGTTCTATAAGTCATGGAGGGAGAACTAAAGCATTATAAAATAAATCTAACAGACCTAAAATCACATTATTTTAAAGGTAAAAAATATATTGGCATAAAATTCCATTTATAGTATTTTATTACATCACTATGAGTTCATTGTGGTGTCATAAAACACAATATATATTTAAATGGTATTTAATTTTTTCCCAAAAAAATTGATTGTCTCAGAAAATTATGAAACATTCACCATTTGATAATTTCAACTTCCTGATTCGAAAAATAATATTCATTTTATCTAAAAAAATTTCTAAATTTTTCAATTTTTACTTTTAAAATAAAAACTGATATTTATCAGAAATTCATAGGTTCTAACAAAAACAACTTTCAAACCTTAATAAAAATTACAATTATTTTCATAAAAATTATATGCTCATTTATATTTATGAAAAATTAATTTAAAAATAATATTTAATTAAAATATTATTCTATTAAAAAATCCATTAATTCATCGAAATAGATTTCTTAATTGAATATTAACTAAAAATATTATTTTTGCTCTAAATACTATTTACAGAGTAACAATAATTAAATTAATGTATATTCTCTATAAAAAAATAATGTGCATAATCATAATTCTAGTGTCATCTTACATAAACCCTTATAAAACTCACATAGGACCAAAGGGTAAGGTGTGCGATGGTGACAGACTCTTGGGGAGGCACAGATAACATCGCTCAGGTGTTAATATCTATTAATATCCACTTCTCCCATAGGTAGTTCCATTTGAGCATAACGTATTGAAGCTCATCTTGGGCTTGGTTTAGAGTGAAGCCTAGTGATGCCACCTCCTTTCCGAGATCCGATAAATGGGTTTTGTTCGTAGAAGTTCTAATTGTTGAGGCCACTGCTTCCTTTGTCTAAGTAAATTCGATTTTTTTGAAGCCTTATATTTATACTAATCATGTGATCATTATTAAACATATATATTATAAATATTAACAATTATTAATAGTATTTTGAAATCCATAGAACTAAGAAAGTTCATATTTTATCTAACCATTTTACATAATAAGACATTAATTAGATCAAGAGTAATTTTCATTAATAAAAATTGGGGTCGTAACACATATTCATGAACATGATAAGATGGGTGTGACCAAATAGAGCTCCAATTCATTGGGTAATGTTTAGTCTCATGAGATGTTATGTGAAACGGTCTTTCCAGTTAGCCTTGACTTGTGCTCTATGTGAAATAGTCTTGGTGTATAGCATTGACTCGTGCTACTCTATTTGCAACGAGCCTTAGCTCATGCTAAAGTCACGCTTTATGTTGTTGACACATTACTATTATTCCATGGTTATATTTTTCTAAGTTCTATGATTCCTTATGTTTAATCATGAATTGTGCCACTTTATATCATTATGTTATGCCTTCTAATCCATGTGCTAAGATTTATTATTATGTTTCTTCCCTTACTTGGATTGTAAATCATACCATTTTTCATGTTATCCCCAAGTTATCCTATATCAGTGTAAGGGTTCAAAGAAATTTAGGAGCTCTTTATTAATATTAAATAATGAAATTTTTTATTTAGTCACAGGTTTTCATTTTTATGTACCTAGTATTCCAACACACTAGACTCTATGATCTTTAGCATGTAATTTGATATTTAAATATGTTTAAAACCATGTAATGATATGTGTAAAATTCTAGGTCATTAGAGTTGGTATTAGATGAAAAGTTAAGTTATTTTTTGATACTAGGAATAAAGAACTTTGGTAAGCACCCTAGGGATAAGACAAAGTATAATAAAACCTCCATAAATTTTGGTAAGTATATATTGAGTTTTTTATAAAGAAAATACATCCCTGTCTAGTTACTACAAGTGGCTGTGATTCTAGCACAGATGTACCTAAGAGTGAAAAGTCAAATAAGGTGTTCTAGTCCTGACTCGGGGTTACTTGGTACACGCCAATGGGCCTTACTACGCACCTGATTTTACACTCCTGGAATATATTCTTTGGTAAATTCATAATATCATTACAATCCATTATTGAGGGAACAAAAAAATATCCCATAAGAATATATGCTAAGAAAAATATCTAGTATAACCAAGATTTAAACCTAAGGAATCAAAGGTTGGGATATAATTTTCTATTATATGTTTATCCATTTATGTTCAAAGTTTATTTTTATACTTATTTGCTAAGTATTCAAGCCCCCTAATTTCACTTTATTTTTTAGTTAATGGCGGGAAATAAAAGAGAACATGAGAAAAATCAATGTTATAGGGAACGTGAATATTTCCTTAATGATATGCCAAATATGATGGGAATGGGTTCTCAAAACATCAAATCAGTACATTATCAACTAGAAAAGTAATGAATAAAAACTTAATTTTTATGGAATACCCTCCTTCTCCAAGGAAAGAGAAATTTTTTATCAAATCCTTCATACAGAAAAGGCCTCCCATTTTTAGTGGATCTTCTAATCCCTTCCTCCTGAAACAGTGGATTAACTCCATTTAAGAGATATTCTCTGTCTTCCGTTGCATAGAAGAAGAAAAATTTGTGCTGGAGGTATATCGTTTTGATGGGGAATCTGATCAGTTGTTGGAATTAATTGAGGATATGAATTCTAAGGAGGAGATTGATTCCACATATTAAGAAGAATTTAAGAAAATGTTTTTCAACAAATATTTTCCCCAAACACTCAATCTCAAGATGTAAAGAGTGTTCATAGGACTTATGCAAAAGGAAGATGAGTCTATCGGGGTGTATGAATCAAACATTACAAGGATTCTAAGGTTCATCTTCAACTTTTTCATGAACATCAAAGGCAAGGTGGAAGTCTTCTTTAGAAGACTAAAGTTGAGTCTACAAAAATAATTTGTGATTCGTGACTCCAAAATTTATGAGGATATTGTTCATAGTTCTCCTAAGGATGAAATGGAGATCAGAGACTCTCAGTGGTCACATGGGCTAGGTGAAAAAATTAGAAAATGGAATCTAAAATGGGGGATCATAAAAAAAATCCCATGATGAAAAGAAGACCGAACATCCCAGATATCAAAATTGTGGGAAGAAGCATCCTAGGAACTTTCTACAGGGAACCAGGAACTGATTCAAATTTGGAATAATGGGATATATAGAAATGAACTATATATGAGATATGAATAATTCCACTAGCATGGAAGAATAAATGAAGGTTCAAATTAAAACTCAGTCTATATTGTATTGTTACAACTATAATAAACATGGGAATTATGTGAACAATTTCCCTAATCCAAGGGATTTTGGAGTAAATCAACAACAACCTATAAGGAAACAAGGAAGGTCTTATGCTATCACTACTACCGAGGTGATTTCGATAGTGACGTGG
Source organism: Viscum album (assembly GCA_963277665.1). Taxonomy (NCBI): domain Eukaryota; kingdom Viridiplantae; phylum Streptophyta; class Magnoliopsida; order Santalales; family Viscaceae; genus Viscum; species Viscum album. Next base: position 482,583,137 of record OY728141.1, read on the forward strand.
TGACAGGTATGCTAGTTAATCATTCAATAATAGAAATCGTACTATTTGATTCTTGTTCTACGTATTCCTTCATATTTTGAAAGCTTGGTAGAACTATTCAATCACCACATCTAAATTTTGATATTGATTTATCTATGAGGATATTAAATGGGGAAATTAATGAATCCAATGTATATAACTCCTCCATTATTAATTTTTCTGGACTGATCATCCAATGAAATCACTTCTTACATCATTTGGTAGAGTTTGATGCTATCTTGGGAATAGGTTGACTATCTTTATATAAATAAAATTTCAACTGTCGGAAAAGGGAGATTATTCTTCATATCCCAAAGCATCCTCTAATATTTTAAAAGTGTAAGGAGGAAGATGAATCTCCTTTAGAAAATTTTTCTCAAGTGTGGATATTGATTCCTTATGAGAAAACATATCTTACTCAAATAATTGAGACAAAATGAGAGAATCATGCTCAAAGACATGCCCATCATGAGGGATTACACTTATGTATTCCCTAAAGAGATGTTTTGTCTTAAAATAGACTAAGAGGTTGAATTCTCAATTGAACATATTCTTGTATCACTTCCAATATCAAAGACACTATATAGAATTTCTATTACTGAGCTGGAAGAGCTGAATAAGTAGTTACAGCAGAATCTGAAGAAGGATTTTATATACCATAGTGATTCACCATGGGGTTCACTAGTACTCTTCATTATAAAGAAGTATAGATCAATGCACATCTGTATTGATTTTCATGAGCTCAGTAAAATCATGATAAAGAACAAGTATCCCCTACCTCAGATAGATGACTAGTTTTATTAGCTATGTGGGGCCAGTTATTTCCCTAAGGTAGACCTTCATTTCTGATCTCACTAATTAAAGGTGATGAAGAAATATATTCTCAATAATATCATCTAAATGAGGTATGGGCTCTATCAGTTCATATTGATGGCCTTCAGACTCACTAATACTCCGGAAAGTTTCATGGATGTAATAAATAGATTCTTTATAGATTATCTCAAAAAAAAATGGTAGTATTTATCAATGATATTTTGATATAATTCAAGAGGAATGAGGAATATGAGGATTATTTGAATATTGTGATGAATAATTTTCTAAGGGAGAATCGTTATGAAAATTATAGTAAATGTGAGTTCTAGTTGGAGGAATTATCATTCTTGGGGAAAATTATCACTAGAAAAGTGATATATGTGGACCCTTCTATGACAAAGGAAATCAAAGAGTGTCCCAGAACATCATATGTAATGGAGATCCATAGCTTTCTTGGAATAGCTGGGTATTACCAATGATTCATGAAGAACATATCATGACTTTAGATCCTAATAAATAAGATGAGTTGGAAGAGAGTGAAGCTTTTCTAGACCAAGGAATGAGTGTAAAGCTTTAATGATCTCAAAAAGAGTCTAATCACTATGCTGGTACTCACACTCCACACAAGTGGTAAACTATTTGTTGGGTACCGAGATGCTCCAAATACGGTATTAGGTTGTGTAATGATGAAAAATGATAAATCGATAGATGAAAATTTATGATCAAAAATATCTCACGCATGATCGGGAGTTAGGAGTTGTGACCTTTGTGTTGAAAATATGGCAGTATTATCTCTATGGGGAGAAGTGTGTGATATATACTGACCACAACAGTCTAAAATATATATTAACATAGAAGGGTCATAATATATGATAAAAATATGTTTAGAGATAATCAAGGATTGTGAATTCTCAATCAACTACCATCCCTCTATTACAAATAAGGTAGCATATTCTCTTAGTAGAAAGGATCCTACATCTTTATCAATGGTGAGAATTGAGAAGGATCAAATATTCTTATATTTGGAGAGGATGGACATGGAAATCATTAATGTAGTAAAATCATCAATCCTTTCTCAAATTATTCCTCAACCATCCCTCAAGAAGAAAACAAAGGATGGTCAAAGAAAATATGTGGAAATTTAGAAATGGGTGGAAGTTTTAGAAGTGGTAAATCCTCTGAGTTCAAGACTGATGAGGAAGGAGTTGTAAGATATTTTTCATGACTATGTGTACCATCTGATCCATAGATAAATAAGTTTCTTCTGAATGATGCACATAGATCAACTGTATTTATTCACCGAGGGAGCATAAAGATGTATTGGGATATCCAACAGAAATATTGGTGGGAAAATATAAAGAATGAGATTGTCGAATATACCTAAAAGTTACTGGTATGTCAACAAGTAAAGGATAAAAGAAAAAAGTCTAAGGGGATGATGCAACCACTACCCATACCAACCTAGAAGTGGTAGAAATTTACCAGGGACTTTTTCAATGGGCTTCCAATGACATCTAGGGGAAACAATGCTATATGGGTCATTGTGGATCATCTTACAAAGACTGCTCATTTTATCATAATTAGAGAGGACATCTCGTCGGATCAACTTTCTTGGATATATATAAAAAAAAGGTATATGGTTTCATGGAGTACCTCTATCAATTGTATCTGGTCAAGATCTGAGATTCACCTTTATTTTCTATAAAGATATCCAAAACGATCTAAGAACTATGCTGAACTTCAATATAGCCTATCATCCTCAAACTGATGGCCAATATAAGAACACTATTTAGACACTGGAAGACATGTTGAGAGCAGGTTATATAGACGTCAAATGAGGATGGGTAAAACATCTTCCACTGGTCAATTTCTCCTACAACAACATTTTTCACTCTATCATCCAAATGAATCCATATGAATTCCTTTCTGGGAAAAGGTGTAGAACAATAGCATCTTGGGATGAAGTTGGTGAATGTAAGCTACTAGGAACTAAAATTATTGAATAAATGGTGGAGAAGGTGAAAACAATTTAATAGAACATCAAGGTAGCCCAAAGTCGACAAAAGAGTTATGAATACAATTTCCAATGAGACCTTGAGTTCAAATTTGGAGACATGTTATTCCTATGAATATCTCCATGGAAGATGAACACGAGATTCGATAAGAAAGGGAAGGTAAGTCTCAGGTACATCGACCCCTTCAAGATTCTTGATCATGTCAGAGCGGTGGCCTATCTAGGAACTTCCACCTAAAATGTCTAAAGTACACGATGTATTCCATGTTCCCCTCTTAAGGATGTATATACCAAATCCTTCACATGTACTATCTTTAGAGGTGGTATAGTTTGATAGTGATCTTTCTTATTAGGATCATCCAGTGAAAATCGTGGATCTTAGAGAAAATGTTCAACATAACAAGACTAATCACCTGTTTAAATAAATATGGTGGAACCATAAGTATGAAGAGGCAACATGGGAACTCGAGTTAACGATGAGGGAAAAGTAACCATACTTATTTTCAACTTTAAATGTAAAATGAAATATTGAGTGTGAAATTTCATAAGGTAGGAAGAATATAATGAACCAATTTTTTATCAATGGAATTACCTTCTAATAATTAGTTCATGTATTATAATCACATAATATTACATAAAAAATGCAATACATATCTTATAAATGAATAATGAGTGAAATAAAAGGTATCTAAAGAAGTTAAGGAACATTTACTGACTAAATAGTAACTTGACCTTTGGAATAGTAATTTGACCCTTATGAAAAGTAAATTAGTTAATGAAATATTAACCTCACCAGAGAAAGTGTAAATAGAATTTACCCATATTATATGTTTTAATATGAAATAATTATACCATATTAAAAGTATATAAATATTTCAAAAATTATTTATTAAGTGTTGGTATTTTTGTAAGTCGTAAATATTTAATTTCATTTTTATGACTAATTTAATAAGTTAAAACAATATTTATTTTCATAAATATCATTCATAATTTATTTTTTATGTCTTATGATTAAATGATAGTTTTATGAGACATTAATAATTTTCTCAAAGTGTTAGAAAAGCAATTTTAATTTTAAAACATGTATTTTCCAAGAAAATAACGAATTTAATTAAAAAAATATTTATCATATTTAGAAAAAAATCATAAAAAGTAGTTTATTTTTTAATTCTACACATCAAAAAATAGTATGGTTGATTTTTTGGGATTTTTCTAAAATAGTTGATTTTGTGGTGAATAGTGAAATGTAGTAATTTACAGTATATATACATTATATGTTAAATACAATATTTATTTTCATTGCTGGTATAATCACCATTGGTTCGAACTCAAATGATATTGTTACTATTTTTTGTCTTGATAATTAGAAATATTTCTTTTCATGAGAAAATAAAAAACTAATGAATTAAAAATAGAGAAAACACTCCTCTCTTCCACTATAAATACCCCCTAACCACCTCTTCTCCTCACACATCTCAAGCCTTATTCCCTATCCGAATCCTACTCAAATATCTCCTGAATCTCCTATCCCACATCTTAGAGCTCTTGATCTCAAAAAAGGCCAAAATCTCTTCTCTAAGGAGGTTCTGAAGAGGAATGAATCAAGAGGTAAAACCCTCTTCTATTTTATTTCAATTTATTTCAAGTTCCTTTGAATTATTTTCTATCCTCACCTATCCTAATCCAAATGGTCTGATTATATATAGTACCTTAAATGCATTAGAATTTTTTTGATAATATAGCAATTCATTATTATCTCTCATTTCCCCTCTTTTTATACTAGATATAGATACACCTTCTGAGATGTGTTAATTTATCACATTCAAGGATGATAGGTTTTCAATTTCTAATATCATCTTCAATTATGGAAATGAAACGATTTTTATGGTATAATAATATTATTAATTATGTAATAAATCCTATTTAATGTTCTGTAATCATTTTTTTCAAATGGTATTAATTTATAAAACAAAATGAGTTCATTGTGATCCAAAAACTGCTAATTAACCCAAATGGTTATCACTAAAGTTTTATATAATGATTCATCCTCACTATAAATAAACAAATACATTTTATAACCATTTAATATTTTATATGTTATTCAATAACATGTAAATTAAATTTTTTACAAAAATCCCCAACATACATGATTATCCGTACATGTATATAAGTTAACCGATCATCAAATCCAAAGAAACAAATGATCCCAAACAATGAAATTGAACCTCTTAGCCAATCAAAAAAGACCACGAATAAAAATAATAAGTTTATAATAAATAATTTAAATATATAATAAGATCTGAACCTATTAATTAATATATTTTATTTTATTATCCAGAACCTTATGATCATGTGAAGAACACCTTCATACTTAAGATAAGGGATTCTACCTAAACCTCCATTATTCCTATGAGTTTCTCTATCTTTATTTTTACCCAAATAAAGTTATCTTTTATTTTTATGTAAAACTTTTAAATTATGTTAATATGTTTCAAACTAATATATCAATATCTATTCATCATTCTCTTTTTGGGATAGTCATATTTTTAAGTGGTTCCCTTCACAATTCTTTCCGATTAGCAACCCATTTTAAGGGAACTTCCAGAATTCTTACCCAATTTCAAGTGCACTAAATCAACTATTTTTAGACACCATTGTATTTATAAAAATATTATTTTTAATATTAAAACCTTCTTGGTTCAATTATAGTTCTATTTAATATATTATTCCATTTTCTATTTTTAATTCTCCTTATTATTTTCCTTAAAACTGTACAAATATTTTTTAATTCTAAAATTTATTAAATACTATTCTTACATATTATCACATATATTTGAAATAACTTACCATGATATATTTCTATTTCCCATTATGAATTTTGGTGTATGTTTAAATTTCATTCTTTCATGGAAACATGTATCATACGCCTATTTATTTTTCTTTATCACATGATTACGATACCCATTTCTTTCCATGGCTACCCTTATGTTTATGTATGATTGAATATGTATAATTATTTATGTGGAATACATATTCATGAACATGTTAATATGGTTGTTCCAAGATATTTCTATAATTTATTGGGTAACATTTAGTCTCATGATATGTTATGTGCAACGGTCTAGGCAGTTAGCCTTGACTCATGCTCCATATGCAACGGTCTTGGGGGTTAGCCTTGAATCAAGCTAATCTATGTGAAGAGAGACTTGAATAGTGATAAATTCATGTTTTATGTTCCTTCCACATTACTATTATTTCATGATTATATTATCCCATGTTCTAAATTTTAGGACTTCTTGTGTTTAATCATGTGTCGTGCCTCTTAATATCATTATGTTATGCCTTCAAACCCATGTGTTAAGCATTCTTCATATGTTTATTCCCCTACTGGGATTTTAGCTCATCCATTTGTTCATGTTATCCCCATGTTATCCTATTCTTATTTAAGGTATCCAAGGAATATTTGAGATCTTTATGAATATTAAATAAAGAAATGTTTTATTTAGTCGCATGTTTTCAGTTTCATGTACCTAGTCATCCAAGACACTGGAATCTGCGATCCTTGGAATGTAATTTGATGTTTAGATGAATTTAAAATCATGTAATGATATGTGTAAAAGGATAGGGTCATTACAGAACCTAGTATACTAACAATGAAATTTATTTTGATATCCACCCATTTCTAATATTTTAGAGATGGTTTCACAAACCCCAAAGGATATTGGTTCCCACCATTTATAGGTCGATAAATCATACATCATTATAGAAAGTGAACAATTTATTTCTTTATTCCTATTTACCAAAACTGATGTCTAATGTAATGATACATATTTATTAATTTTCAATTTATTTACCAACTATAATTAAATAAATTATTCATAACTTATTTCAAAAAAACCAGAATGAACTACCAATACCATAAAACGTCTCCCACTATATAAGGTGATACAAAATGTATTATATTAAACTTTGGTTTATTATAATTCCATAACTTCATCAATGTTTGATGGATAAATTATAATATAATGTAATAATATAAGTTCCCTCTCCTCCTATATATCTAAATAATAATGTACCCTCATGATCACCAATTATCAAAAAAATAGCTCTCCTAAACACTTTTTTCCAACTCGAGGATTCCACTATAGTATTACCTTTTTTTTAATATATAAGAAAAATAAAAACTAAAAATGAAGTGATAATCATCACATCTCATTTTCCTAAAATTCATAACTCATTTATATAAAATATACTATATACACTTATAATTAGAATAAAAATTCAATTTCATACCACAAAAATATTGCCTCTAAATTTCAATGTATGAAAAAACACTACCAATTCCAATTCACTTGTTCAAATATTATTCTCAGATAATCATTATTATCTTTATATATATAATAAAATTATCCCCTTTCATAATAAATCATCCTAAACCCACTCAAAATGCATCGGAGTATACTGAATACCCATTAAAAATTCATGTAAGAATAATATAGGATCTATAGTATAAAGTTTCAAAAATTTATCAAATTATTCATTCCACATAACATAAAAATCAAAATGCACACCCTTAAATTTTCAATGTTTTCAATAGTGAAGATAACATGGTGAAAACCTATATAAATAATTGGAATTATCCAACTAATTCTTTAAATATCTGAATCTTAAAAACATTTTTTATATTTCTCCCATGATATCACTACATAAAGTTTATTAGGGGAAACCAAAAATCCCTAAACATAGAATATATATCCCATGAAATTACCCTCTTTAATCCAAAACTGGAATATGTAACAATTTTTATATAATTTTTTTTCTCTCATGATATTTGTAAAATAATCCCCAAATTCCTTCCATTATCATCTTATACCCACAAATAAACAATGATATCATCCATAAGGACCATAATAAATGATTAAATTCATTTTCTGAAAGATAAGATTCATCAAATACCTAAAAACAATATGATAATAAGTATCCCCGAATATATCTACCAACAACTCATAATAACTATACTGACTCTTATAGATTGCATGTGGAATTTATCATTTCTTTACTTTCAACATGTTATATCTCAATCTCAAGTTGATTATTGAAAAAACATCACTCATTTCAAATGATCAAATAGATTTTTTATATAAAACATTTGCTATTTATTCTTTATTATCATATGTTTTAGATTTTAGTAATAAATAAATACCCACAAGATAACATTATCCTTCTTATAAAATGAAAAATTCCACCTATATCAACCCACCTTTTTAATAAATTAATTTTCCTCCAAATTCTCCATTCTAATTTCAACTCCTTTAAATTTTTTTGTTCTATTTTATATAAAGAAAATATATCCAAATTGATTTAGGTAAAAAGATTATATAGTGACTTGAATCCCTCTCTAGTGGCATTCTATACAAATCTTCATGAAACAGTTCAAAAAATTATTCTACTACTAATGAATACAAATGTTTATGTCATATTTATAGTGATCCAATAACTATTTCAGAATACTAGAATGTGATAATTATGAGGTCTCAAACAATATATCTATCCAAATATGCATGAATGTTTCACACTCCTTATAATTTTTGGATAATTTATTTTAGTAAAATAAATGAAACACTATAACCATTATATATAATATCATCCTTAAAATTCACTATAAAATATATTGAAATTATTTGATCATATAAGTTCTTCTCATGTATTTCGTTGTATAAGGAAATTTCTTTGTAACTAACCATCATTAAAAAATATGGTAATTTAAAACCATATTCTATCCATTTTCTAGATGTCATATCAATCAATAGCTCCTAATTAAAATTACATTGGTAAATTTTGTATGGAAAAAATATTCCCAAGGTAATTAAATTTTTGAATTCCCTAAGGATTATAACCCATTTTTACTTATGATTCATTTATATACTTCTCTGATTTTTTAGTTAGTATCCTTGATCCCTCATCTGGTTAGAAGCTCAAATATTATGCACTTAAGCAAAGTGCACAAAAAACTTCTACCTTACCAAATATATATTTTTATTAAGAAAAATGTGAATCCTTCAAAAAGTGAATCAAGGGATCATGTAATAGTACAGGTTAAGAATATTAATAATGAAATTTTTTAATCTTCTTGAGGGATCCTACACTAGAGAACACGTCATAGGTTCATACATGGTGTCTATTGGTGTCCATTTAGTTCACGACAATGTATACTTCTCACATTTTTTATTGGATCTCAATATCACATTGAATAGACATTGTGTATTATATTAGAATACAGATAATTGTTTATTGGGATGTGTATTGGCTAGTTATTAATCAGTTTACAAGCATAGAATCTATTATTCTGGAGAAAGATTCAGGTGAATCTGTAATAATATTATTCATTATCTAGAACTCCCATAGCCTAGAAGCCTAGGTGAAGACTTATTTTCTCTCCAAAGAGGTGTTCAATCACAAGGTTTATGTTATAGTGATTTTGGACCCTAATCAAATATCCTCCAAGATTTTTTATTTTTCTTGGATAATTGTATTGAAGAATTATCTGAACGGAATTCTGGAGAGTCATCATATATGGGTCTTATATAATCAATATATTGATATTGAGGAGTTTTCCTCCTCGGATAAACATGTATTGGGTAGGATAGATTCAAGTAATGAGGTATGATTATTCTTGTTCATTTATGTGAAGTTTGATGCTAGGATCCAAGATAATATTTGGTGGGATCTTAAATCCTTTAACCCATGGTAAAACCCCTAGATAGTGGAGGATAATTTAACACAGTAATGGATTTATCTGAGAAACAATTTTCGGGCCTCGACTCGAATAGAATAAAATTATACTTTTAATCCTTCACCTAATAAGAGGGGCTCATTTATCATGGATTACCGGGTAGTATATATACCTAGTGTAACAATAAGAAGGGATGATGATGGACCTGATGAAAGTTAGATTGTTGATTTGGTAACCTTCAATATATATCCTCCTATACCAACTATGGGGTTATTCATATGATTCATACACTATTAAGTCACACCCATCTTCTTATTAATTTGAAGTCATTGATTATTGAAGATAGGTACTTCATCTGCCCTAATTACTGGTCCAACCATATAAATTCTCACCCAGCTGTTAGTTCCTCTTGGGAGAATCCAATTCAAGGAAGAAAATGGATGAAGCTTCAAAACAAAATTTTCCTTTTGAATAGGGACTAGGTAGTCTGGGTGGGTGAATTTCCCTCACCACACTCAAATATGGAGGCTTTGGAATTGGAAATCAGAAGAATGGATACAAATATAGAAGAATCTTAGGGAAGAAGAATTTCTAATCTCCCTCAATAAAAAATCTAGTTTTATAATGAGAGGCTTCTTTAACTAGAAATAATCCTCTAAGAAAGAACCCAAAATAGTTGACTCAGATAGGGTGAATGGAATTATTAATTATTTAATGCATTCCAAAAAGAAAAAAAAGAAACCAGGTCAAAAATATCTAGCTGGATAATGGATCATATAAGAGGGACCCATAGGTTATTAAGGAGAAGGTGATCTCCAAATCCAACTATATTTTTTGTTCTCACAAAATGTGTATACAGTATGACTACCCAGGGAGATAGATCGACCTCTTCATATCTATACCTTAGATCATCTCTCCTTAGGTAAAATTTCATATTCAATGTTTACATGGTGAAGAGAAATATGGGACACGATTACATACCTCAACAATGAATGTTCCTCAGGCCTAGATGATTTTCCATCATCCTTCTATGATATTTCTTTGATGATCATCAAAAAGGACTTGGTGGAGACTATTCTGGACTTCTTCCGAGGTGGTCCTCTCTCTAGGGTGGCATGTGCAACCTCTATGCTTATTATCCATGAGGTGAATGTCCGCTACTTCATAGGTTAATACTGTACCATCAACATGTGTAATGTTTTATATAAGATCATGTCTTATATCATCAATATAAGGGTTGATAAACATATTCATTCATGAGTGACCGAGGAACAAAAAGATCTTATTTAGGGAATATCTATTCAATGCACAATGGGACTTGGCCATAAAATGGATGGGGAATTAAGAGTAAGGTTCCCTTCTTGATTAATATAATCTAACTAGATATTTACAAGTCTTATGACCACCTAAAATGGATTTAAATTAATAAGGCTATGAGATAAATGGGATTATTTGAGTGGGTCATTGATATTTTCTTTCAGTGTTACAGATACACTTGGCTCAATATTCTTTTTATGGGGAGGTAGAGTGGTTTTTCCAAACCAGTAAAGGGGATATGGAAAGGTGACCCCCTATCCCCCAGAATTTTCATCATTCCTCAGGATAATATTATAAAATTTGATCACTCTAGTATGTATGGAGGTATCATCAAACCCAAGAACAATGGAGCTCAGTGTAATGGGATATCTCGTCTTATCTTAATGGGTGACATGGTCTTTTTCATTAATAGATGGTTTAATTCTATCATGGTATTTATTATAATCATGGATGATTACTCAAGGGTGAGTGGAAATATCCTTAACTGGGGGAAAATGTAGGTATAGATATCCAAAGCCTGCACTAATAGACATAAGATGAGCATAGAATCCAAGAATAGAATTGGGAAAAAGGGTTTTCCCATGGAATTTCTAGGATCTTCTACATACCCTAGTAGAGTATGAATTTGAAATTTTTAGTGCATGTTTAACAAAATGGTCAACTAGATTATGAACTGGAAGAATAATTTTCTCTCTTTAGGGGGAAGGATAACTTCTCAAATAGTTTTTTTACTTCTATTCCTAAGCATATCATTTTTGTTAAAGTTCAATAAAAAAATTGAGGAGTATTGATCAGGATCTTTATACATTTATTTGCGATGCTTAGGGAGAAGGAAGAGGCCACTCGGATGCATGGAACAAAATGTGCATGCATTTGGAGGAGAGGATAATTAATTTGAGGAATGTGGGGGGTCAATGAATTATATCCATGGTTATATGTCCTAGAAAGTTATTGAAGGGACATACTTGTGGGGAAAATCATCAATAATAGATATGGTAATGCCCTTAGAGACAAGAGCTGAAAATCCTCAGCCTTGTGCAGGTATCTATAAGATCACATCCCTATTCTAACGTACAATTATGTATGGGTTATGGGGTGTCGGGATCTAAGATTCTATGACTAAAATTGGGTGGGAGAAGTCTGAGGTTTTCCTAGTTTCCTGGCCACTAATATTTCTTTCAAGAAGGACATATGTTATCCCAAATTCATCCATGTTGTTCTAAACCCAACATGGAGGAATATATTCAATGGGATTAAAATGTTGGACTCCCCTAACATTTTATTCTTTATGGGATCCACTATAGTAAAATTTATGGCTAAAGGCTATAGGAGACAGATAAATTCCTATCAGAACACTAATAGATAGGGTAATACTCTCTATTGAAGATTGGTCCCCGGAAAGGTTAACTTCTTGGTTTGGAAAACTCAAAACAAGTCTATTCCTACAGAGATAACTATCAAATGAAAAACGGTTCACCTTGCCTCCAGATACTATTATTGCACCTCACATAAGGAAGACACCATGAACCACATTTTCCTCCAATGGGACTAAAAAACACATCTAGAAAATGTTAGGTGAGTTTATAGGATTCATCCACAGTTTTGAGAGCATAGAATCATTTCTTCAACACTAGTTTCATGGATTAAATGTAAACAAACAATAAGATAAGGGTTGATATATTTTTTTAGTGGTCTAATGGTGTATTTGGGAAGCCTAAAAATAGACCTATCATTAAATGTCTCCATCCAATTGATCGATCAAGGTGAGAACAAAATTACTGGCGGTTGGGTTTTTAGTTCTTTACAACAAATCCAATAAAGGTCCCTCCCTTAGATGATTCAATTATAGATGAATTTTTTTGTCCCAAGATCTCAACTGAGCAGTCGATGGGTTAGATGGAACTGTCCTACCATGGGGCTAAAATTCAACTTTGATGGATCACTCATTCAAGGGTGTATACATAGTGGAGGGGTGTTTTTGGACTCCTCAGGTTTAGTTATTATTACTTTTAGTTCATTTTTTGGGGTTGGTTTTTCCCTTCATACAGAAGCTGAGGTGATGATCAGTAGGCTCAAATTATGCCATAAACATCATATCCTCTTTTATATCAGGGAAACAAACTCCAAAATTTTCTAGAAATCTGCTAAAGGTACTTCCTCTACACCTTGGGACATATCCTACCTTATTCATAGATTCAAGTTACTCCCCTATAATCAAATTGAGTTTCTTCACACTTGGAGATAAGGGAACCAGGTTAATGATTTTGTGTCTTCTTAAGGTATTCCAGCAAACACATAACATGGTGTTATCTGGTGGTGTTGATATTGTTATCAGCAATTCTCTCATCATTTATTTTTTTATACCCCCTTAACCTTTTATTCTATCTTTCATTTTGAATAAGATAACTTAATTTATTGTATTATACTCATTGAAAAATATATGTGGTGGTACTTACACATTTAATGCTTGATTAGGAATCCCTTAGCCTATTCTATTAGAGGAATAACAATTGTGTAGAATGAGAAGAAGTCTAATATGAGAGATCCCCTAGAGCTAGAGACTAAATCCCCACCCCACATGGATCCACTAGTGCATGAAACATCCATTTTGGTTTTGTGTCTATGTATAAGAGTACTCTATCTATCCATTGAATTTGACCGGGATTATCTTTGCTACTATGGGAGGTGTGAGAATTTGGGGTATTTTTTAATATATTGCTAAGGTTTCTAGAATTTAATTTAAGGGATGACATCATTAATCAATCCACTAGACTTCAATCTCAATTGAGTCACATAGAAAAATATATTATGGTTTCTTTCATAGTTATTGTATCCCATCTAATATCCTTTTGAAAATATAGAAATGTTATTCCATCATTCAATGGAATACTGATCAATACATTGAATCCAATCTGAGAGAGAAAAAGTTAAAAGAAATAAGGTTGGGGAAAACACCTTGGTACCCACCAATAATATTCAATATAAAAATATCCCAATACTAATAATGGATTAGGTGAAATTAATTTTTCATTAGTGGGTTAAGAAATACTAAAATCTAGATTTTAGAGAAATTATATTAAATTTAATTGAATTGTATGTTGGTTACAAACATCTATATGGACACCAAACTAGGATGTTATACATTAATGAAACAGAAATATTCAAAAAGTCTTTATGCTACTAATCCAAACATGACTAGTGTATTTGAGATTATATGATTAATCCCCATTAAACTACCCAAACCATACTCCCTTAAAGACACAGTGATTTTCCTCCTCAGATATTGAAACTTTGTTGGATAAATTAAGATATTTCTCATTGAGGAAACACTTGAGGATAATAGGGAGATCTATCACGTTCTTATAAATTCCACATTTATGATATACTGGAACCTCATTAAATAATTACCACTTCATGTTCACCATGTTTCCAAACTAGTAACACCCAAGATGCCTCCTCCCTTGTTATTAATTTGAGCTCTCAAACCTATTTTTTCTACCTTCATTCCTATATTATTATTTTATAAATTTTATATTTTATAGAAAATTTTTTACCTTCATCTATTAAATGAAGAAAATCACTACGATTTTGATAATCTATCATTTCGTCTTCTAATAAAGATTATTTATTCAGAACCTCATTAAAGGTTGGTGGGTTAAATTGAATCACCATAAATTAAATCATAGGTTAAATCCTTATCTCAATTCTTAACTCATAGAGATTATCACTCGTAATGAGTTTTCGGGATAAGAAATCCATCTTTCATAATGAGTTGGTAACTCCAACACAATAATTTTCCACTATTCCTATTATAGAAACTTTAGATCCTTCCTTAACTTCAAATTCTAAGGATATAATAAAAATATTAATACCTTTTGGAATATAACCATTTCCAAATCATTGTATACCTTCACTTTTTTTCATACCCCAGCACTATGAGCTCACCCCCGAATCATGTAAGTCAATAAATCTACCATTGAATTTTATAGACCATAAAGTAACTGAAGGATATGATTGATGCTCTTTATATTTTCTTCAACTTTATGTACCCCACCTTTACCTCTAAACATGAGAAGTTATACATAGAAATATATAAATCTTGATCCACCTATTTTGGTTACTCTTTCTTTTTCCATTTCCAAACTCTTCAATAACTTAGACTAGAAAAACTAATATTTCAATAATACTTCCCATGTTCTAAACATCGATTTCAAGATGGTTTCTCTTTGTTAATACATTTCTATAATTTTAAAAAACCAATATTCCAACAGAAAAATATATGGAAATGTTATCATCAAGATTATAAGAGTTATAAAACTCAAAAAAATAATATAAATCAAAGTGTCTTTATTTTCATTATAATTATTCATTTTTATCACAATTAATTGTTCATGCCAATAATTTAAAAATAATTTGAACCAAATTAATTTCAAAAAATATATAAACCACATAAAACCATTTCTAAAACCAATTATTGACAAAGATATCATTTGTAAGGCTATTAAATGTATGTCATCAATATCTCTATCAACCATTATATGTGAAAACATTTCCCATCTCAACCAATAGAGGATATAAACACCTACATGTTACAATATAAGGACATTATAAAAGAGATCATTTGATCCCATGTTATAATTAGGCTCCCTAGAGACTCAATAATAACTATAAACAGGTTTTCTACATCTTGTTTATGAATAAAACATGAATCCTGGTAATTAGGTTCACTACACAAAATAAACCTCCCATAATATGACATAATTTCCATTTCAATAATACTATTTTGTATTTCCCTAACACAAGTATCATTATTGATACCCATGATAGTTTGTGTTAAAGGCCCCAAGTGTACTCTATAATCATCGATGGCTAAATGTCAATGTTGACAGGTGATTTTCCATTATAGTAACAAAAATTTATATAAAGTAAAAAATAATGATTTGTTTAAACCAAAACCTCTTTCAAAGAAAATCAAGAATAAAAAAAGTAACAAAAATTTAGAAAAAACAAAACAACCATATATCCATACAAGACATAGCACACTAAAAGTGGGGAAATGAAACCTATTATAATGTCCCAGGTAATGGTCCACTCGGATGGTTCCACACACTAGTCCACAAAAGGACATCAGGGGTTCCTCCTCATATAATAGAGTCTACCAACTAGAAGTTTGGGTTTAGGGTAGTATTGTGGGTACATTTTAACCCTCATTACAATGCACAATAATGGATAAAAATACCAAGTATCATATATCAACAATTAACAGTAGAGTATTCAAGTTAAATAAAACAAACCTATTAGTAATAATATACAATTCAAAAGTAATACAATCAAGCAATGATGATCACCCATCATGGTGATCACATAAACAAATAGAGACTGAGTAAAATAATAAAAAAATTACTTAAGTCAAAAATAAATCCTTAATCCCCACCTTATCACTATCTATAATCCTACTCTCACTACTCATCTCAATCATCAATATCATACTAAGTCTCCACCTGACATATTCCCATGATAAGTGAGAGTTTTTCTCAGGTACCAAAGTTATACACTCAAGTAGGGTGTGAGCACATAACTTAGTAGGGAACCACCAATGCGGTCCAATATATAATAACTATAAGTAGTGTATGTGTGTCTTGAATTCCCATCTAAAATAAATAAATAAATTTGGAAAATAAATAACCACCAAACTACCTACATTCTCTTATAATTGGGTGTCGCTGATAATTTCATGATTACCATACCAACTATAACTTCTTTGGGGTAGAAAGTCCTACACTAGTACTACTAACCAGGTTCGATCCTTAGGCTTGTGACCATTTTAATTACTACTTACATTGTCTAGTGTTAGGTTTCTCTGAGAACATCATGATGATCATGAAAACCATATAAATACTAGATCCTAGGGTGTAACCCAGTAACCCAAGAAGATCAGGATTCAATAGCCAAAAAACTCATCATAAATGGCTCAACATATATATCCCTTGTATCCGGGAAATCTCTCAAATCTCCATGTGTAAATATTGTCTTGAAGCTAATTCCCAATCATCCAAGACATTCACTGAGTCAGAATCATCACCAAGTCAACAGGTAAAATGATCAGATCCTAGGTTTAATGGGAATCCTAATCAAGAACACAAAATATCACTGGTCCCAACTTGTATAATTATATGGATGACCAAGAAAACATATCATAATAATTCTTATTATAATAAAATTCCCAAGAATTAAAGGTTAAGTCCTACACATACTAGGAATTATAGAGATATGTGGCATCTAGAGATTTCATTATAGACTTGAGTTCAAATCTTAACATCCTAGAAATCTTACATGGATCGATGGCTAAATCCCTATAAATACATCATGTAATTCATGATTACATCATCACATCCAATTCATATCATAGCATCATCACATAAGGATCAAATTATGGATCTCAAGAAGTGCTTATAAGCATCCCTAAAAACATCATCGCAACTAGTTATGTCTGCCAGCTAGGTCCCATGAATAACCTATGGGAATATATAGCTACATAAAGAATAAATAATTGAAGTCATAAGAAAAAAGGTAGGTTTTGAACAAATGTATAAACCCATCACCTATTTCCATATCCGCTTTGACACACATCATCAACTCAGGTTCTAAACTAAAACCCATCATCATATCAACTTAATCAAAATTACATCATATTTCTAGGGTCAACATATATAAGTAAACCAACTAAATTCCCATTTGTGTATCATCTAGGACTCATTTTCCTCCTCGGAAACTCATAATATATAGGTGTACTTAAGCCAATTCCCTTTCCCGGGAATTGTTGGTCAGACCTAAGTGAACCAGTATCATAAGTTCTAACAACCGAAGTGAACATATTCTTGTGGGGGGAGGAACACTATCCCCTTGATGATATCAATGAGCCTAACGACTCTATGACATATCTCATGGAAAATAAATTGGTCATGCATCCTATGTCATTAAATATCTCCACCTAAGGATCACTACATCACTTATCATTGGGCCACTACCCCCTATTTTTTCAAATTAGTTTATTCACATCCCTCATGGGGTTACTATATTCCATGTTTTTCAATTAAATTTATATTATCATCCATAGGTGGCTAAGATGTTCATCTAGTACCTGAGGGGGGTCTATTGAAGTCCTAGGTTCCTTTTTTAAATCAATCATAGGCTTTAATTATTATGAAACATAAAAAAAATTAAAGAGGCACATTGCCTAAAGTTGTGTTTCCATACATACCACATTAAAATAATAATTACATAACAACAAATAGAATATTCATGATGTCCACCTACCTTAGTAAAAAGAGAAACCCATTTTCAAAACATCTTAACATCTCTCATCAAATATCACCAAGAATATCCAATAATATTTTAAACTAACTGATCCTTATTCTTCATCTAAACCATAAAAATAAATAATAATAGTAAAATTATAATTAATTAATTCACTATAAAAAAGTAAATAGATATAAAATTTATTTTAAAAAGGATAAACTTCAAGAATCTCATTGATCGACCTCATCACACTATAACCACAACTAAACTCTCTTCAATAGACTACAATATACCCCTGACCATATTTTTGATTAACCACCATGAAATCCATTGAATCAGTTCCCCAGGATTGTTCAAAACAAGAACTCAAGTGTGCCTCCCCATATTCCCAAGCCTGCCGACTAGCGGTGAGGGCCTATGAGGTTACCTTATGGAGACAATTCCCTCATGTTAGAAAATATATAGTAGTATAATTAATGAAAAACATATTAAAATGCCAGATAAATATCAAAGATAACATAGTGAAACTTCTAAAATATCTACAGTAACAAAATACCATAAAAATGGAATTGAAAATATCCTAAGGGTACCCCATGGGAGGATCATATAATTGAAATGAAATACCCAAAATAAAAATTAACTAATAAGTTCCCCAATCTTTCTCAATTCCTAACCAGTCCCACCATCCATATCCACAATAGTATATAGAGCTAACTATCACCAATGTTTGTCATTTATATATAATTTTGACCTATTACCAATAAGTGATATTTTCTTAGGTACCCAAGTGCCATGGAGACCCAAGCATGGTTTGTGTACAACTCAATAGGATACCACCAATGATGTCTCTAAATAACTAGATTGAAATAAATATTAATGAAGAAGTTCTCAAGGTAAAAAGTTTAGTAATTATAGAAATGTTTTCAAAAGAGCAATGAATAAATAAATCCTTGATTCCATTGGTTTTTTGTGACAACCAAGGTTGGTTTTACATTATCAATCCTTAATTTTATTACCAAGATTGACCATACTATGTTTCGATGGTGTCGGGGTGTATCTTTGCATGACTCAATGATCATGCCAAAAATAAATTCCCACACTGAATCTAGAGTTTTTCTAGGAATTCCCAATAAGAAAAAGTAACATGTGGAATTTGATCACTCATCCTGAAATTACATTGGAATATGAGTTTTCATCCTGAAATTCCCTATAGATCAGTCATCACATAAAATATAGATGCTAATCTTAAAATTTCAGTCAAATATGAGTTCCTAGTCTATCATTCCTAATTATTGAGCATCATATGGGTATTGGTACTACTTCTGGACTTCCCATGTCACTATCAATCATATTGAATCCAAGAACTCATCTTTGAACTCTCCATACATCAAGTATCATACAGAATCTAGGCACTCATACCAATATTCCCAAGTACTATGTAATCCAAGGATATCATCCCATTATTCCCAATCATTACCCATCACAATCCCAGTTTATTATTTTAATAATATAATTTGAACCATCAAATCTCTTTATAAGGAATCACTTTAAATCAAGTGTCATAATTTATTAACTTATATTCACCGAAGAAATACATCCAAATCATCTCATTTCATAAAATATTTAACACCTTACCCTTTTAAAACAATTAAAAAACTCTTTACCATAGGTTTATTAATTTTAAAACCCACAAAAATATTCTAAAAAAATGTTCGTACCATTTTTTAACTCATTTAGAAAATTAAAACTCCAACTCCATTTACAATATTGATGGTTGTGAAATCCCATTTCATAACCATTAATTTAACTCACAAAAACCCTTTTCATAATCCACTTACATTATTAAAATAAAAATTAAACATTTATAATAAAATTCAAGGGTTTAACCCACTTCTTTTGTAAATTCCTTATAAATCCCAGTGTAACTATCTATGAATGAAAAAAGAGAATTAAAAAAGGGTGAACCAAATATTAAAAAGGTATAATTAAAATAATTTCATTACCTATATGATATAAATAACCACACATCCAATCCACATAAATAAATTAAATATTATATTTTTTTTTAAGGGACAACCTACCATTTGCTTAGTGAATCCCACTCATCGAATATCAACCGTTTGAACAAAGAGAAAACACAAAACAAGACAATAACTTTGAAAATATGGCATATAATATATAAAAATTAAGGGGGAACTAGGAACTAAAATAAATGAAGGGTTCATGAGGAATCACATACTCAATGTGGTATTTTTGTTAGAAGTTAAGGCATCTTTAATAGAAAATAATAATGGGAAAACTCTCTTAGAGGAAGAGAGGGATAAGAGGTGTGCGTAAGAGGGATACTAATTGAGGGAGAGGGGAAATCGGGTTAGAACATAATAGAGTGGAGGTTAATTTTTTGTAATTTACCCATTTTTAAATAGGAACATAATTTAGTCACATATTTGTCCATTTCTTCACCAACCGTGCAGACCTCATTGTCCATTATATGCCATTTCGCAGAGTTAGTGTGTGCGGTATGAAAGATTGACTACAAACTATGTGAAATGGTTTGCAAAATTATCACATAGTCTTCCAGGATTATTTATTCCCTTTTCATGTTTGAAAAAAAACTTTATTCCTATATAAAACAATTATCATGATTTGGGTGAATGGTTATCTCAAATTTTGTGATAACCATGCACCATGGGTTTTTCCCCTAAAATATAAATTCAAAACATTGAGGATCCCAAGACATATATAAGAAAAAGAGGCACCCCTTGGTCCTCAAACCACATCAACAAACTTCAACTTGATATTTTCCAACTCTTGAAACATCATTCTTATGATCAACTCTCAAAATGACCCATCCACCAATCTCAAAACAAGAATTTATGATAAAAGTTAATGCCCATACTAATAAGTCCTTAAAAATAGTCACTAAAAAACTTATCATCACCAAGAATTTCATGTGGTCATCATACAAAATAAAACAATATCTATAGGTTTTCCATATTTTTCCAAGTGGCCATGTTCTATTCCTGATACCCAACACCTTCCAAAACACATCCCCCAAAAGAATACATAATGTCACTCAATTTTTATCCAACAATCATAAACAATAAATAAATATGGAGATGGTACTTACTCAGGACCAACCATCTTAACAAAAGGTCATTTCATTATTCATTTGATCACATGATCAAAGGAACTATCCACCATAGGACTTAACTCGTGAAATCTAATTTTAATCCATAGTTCCTCCCACCAATGAATTTAATTACAAAACATAATTATTAGATTTTATTAATTCACCTTGTTATACTTCTGAAAAAATTCACCCAATAGTTCATGAGATCATTTTTCTACTACTGGTTCTCATCTTCAAATAAAAAATAAAACCTAAATAGATAAGCCTCCATCATCCAATCATCACCTGTATATGTGACATCTTCCTAAAAAGGTTCCAAACCACATTTGAAAAAAATAATAATATCAACCTGGATGTGATTGGTGTATCTATTAACCCACTACATCAAATCCCATTTAAAATAGATGGTCAAACCTCCTCCATTAAACCTGCCATAAGAAGGATCAATTTTAACTTTCGATGAAACTTTAGAATCTAGATATTGATTCTTTCTTCACCAGTGTCATCCCATGATCATCCTGAAACATCGAGGTCCAACACAAACTCTAATTTGATTCCATAGTACCATGATTGACTACACATATTATTCACTATGCTCTCAGATGAATCAATATGTGCCACCATTCCAAACCATGATTGGATCAGACCATTCATCCTGAGTTTAAAATAACTGCTCTAGTTTCCACTAGCATCATATGAGAAGACACCATCAATCCTTAACAAATGAATCTATATTTTATGAGAGTAAACACACATCATCATCTATTACAGTCATGGATATTTTAAGACTGTTCTGACACACTGACACCCTTCCTACCTAAGGTCCATACACCCAAAACTAACATGATTATCCATTCCATTGAAATTTATTTTTCATTATTTTATTTTTTAAACACTCCTATCTCAATTTCCATTATTATTTCCACCACCTAATAAAATTTTTTGATGTGAAAAAATTTAATCACACCCAATCATCATACCAATAATTAAAAGCTAACCAATTTCATTTCACAAATCTCTATCCTCAGTTTTTACTAAACCTCAATCCAAGCTAGTATCTTACACCCTAATAACTTATTATCGGATCACCACCATATTTATTTAATTATATTGTTCCTTAAGAACTAACCCCAATATTTCTTATCTTCACCACATTGGCATCCCTTCACCTAAACAACACCATCAATCCTTCTAAGACCTAAATAGGATTGGTATCTTGGACCAACCATGTTACAACTCTATAATCAAAACTAAAACCACCCTCCATAATAAAATTTATTCTCAAACACCAACCAAAACCTAGAATCCATTCCAAAAATGTCTCTTCTACATCACCAACCCTCTTCTAGCACAAAACTACTCACTAACCCAAGTCATGAAAATCCCCATACTTACTAGTGTGAATTGCCTTCATCCACTAAAAAAAATATGTTCACACCACCACACCATTAGATAACATATCCCAACACTCACTCCCAAGACCCACAAAATAACCAAATTGGGATCAATATCCTAACCTATTACTATACATATGTGTAGGTTAGTTTCACTTAACTATGAGTAACCTCAATACTCTACATCAAAATGGAACATTAGTTATTCCAAATTCAAATGCATGATAACCTACCAACTGGAATCATTAAAAAAATGAAATCATCCTTTCCTGATTTCAATAAACTAATGGAAGAATACTCTAAACATGATATGGCTATGCACTTGATCGATCCTACTGTAAACCCCCAACTTTAATACCAAGCACCAACAGCCCAGAGGTTCCACCAACCAAGGCATCACCAAAGGTCATAATTATAATCTTAAAATTTACTATGACCTCCCATCTATTTAATAAACCAATGATAAACACATATTGTTCCTATCCCATGTAGAACACCCCAATATTTGCATCTCAAAGTTATTTAACAACTAGCCTATCAAATACCCAACATGGGGTTCTTAGAAAATAGTATCTCTCTCTAGCCCAAATAACCCTCACCTAGGTCAATCTAAATGAATGAGGCCCCTATATAAACTCAACCAATAAGAACATTAATCAATTTAAATATATATTACATTATTATTTAAGACATAAAGTCCACACATAAATAGGACTCACTTTCATTTATTTTCTTCCAAGAATTTTGATGTCTCTCTTATTCAAAGGTTTCCATTTATTTTTTCCCATTGTTTGTCAAATTCCCCATGTTTATAAGGCATGTTTAAATAGGGTTGTATTCACATTATATGATGGGAAAACATTATACAATGCTTAATAAAACCTTTTATAATCAATACCATATTCAATCAATTTATATCTTTGAATATGTCAAAGATTGCAAGAATTTTTCGAGTAAGATTCCACTATAATAATTTATGGAATTAACTATATATGATGCTACGAAAACTTAAAATACCAACCCCCTAAATAACAATTACATATATACAATATGTAGGTATAAATAAAACTGCTAGAATCAGGAAATTATAAACAAAAGCTGGTATAAACCTTGAGAAACTTGCAATCCAGATCGAACATATATACCCAGTATGATGCATTCTATTTGAATACTAACATGAAAGAAATGAAGGATTCATACTACCACATCATCCTTCTATAATGGTATAATAGTATAAATTGGATAAATAATCACATCATAAATCATGTGCATCACTCAAATTGAAAAACAAAATACAATTTTAATGAGAAAAATACAAGAATGAAACATCCCATCCCTAGAAACTTTGGTTTCCCCCATGCATGGGTTTATCACTCCCAATAATGATCCCATTACCAAGTCCCAACAGATTTCTATTCTCTTGTTTACCATAACCAAGTAGTAAGAAAAAAATAGATCTGAATCATCTTTGTAACAACCTTCCCCAGAAGCCATTGATCTGGTTCCCTAGGTTGGCATTCCCCAACACCTCATGTGCACCTCCCCATACATCTGAGGCTGCTAAAAAGAGGCCAGGGGCTATAAGGTTATTCGGATGAGACTCTGACTTTATGTCAACGTACATAAAGTCATGGAAGTAAAAAAACATAAAAACATTCTAGAAAAACATCACATATAAATAATGAAAATTTCAAAAACAAATAAAATAGTAAATGATATAATAATGGGTGTATTATACATTACAGGATCTCCCAAAATAAAATGAACCTAATAACTCTTACCAACCAGTCTCGCATCTATTCAGGTCCCATCTTCCATACCTACACTAGCATGTTGATGAAAATTTCATTAATATTGAGCTTTCCAAAAATCTATAACCTATGAACAATTATTCAAATATTCATGGGTACTTAAGTTTCATGTTGTCCCAAAGAGGGTGTGATTACAACTTTGTAGGCCATAACCTATGAAATCCCTTAATAACTTGTCTGATATAAAAGTGCATGTATAATTTACCAAGGTAAACACTATAAAATTTCAAACAAAATAAAAAATATTATTAAATAAATAAATAAAACATAGATTCCCTATGTTCGTTATGAAACATGATGTTAGCTCTACATTGTTGATCGTTTGGTTCATGACCAAGATCAGTCATACCTTCTTAATCCAATGTTAGGGTGTCTATGAGAATATATTGATAATCTTTACAAGTATAATTAACTACATGAAATTCAAGGTTTATCCGAGAATTCCTTGTATTAAAAAGTATCACATGGAATCTGAGTGCTCATCTTAGCATTCCAATTAAATAATAGAACTTTTCAAGGTGTTCACCAACCATTACTCATCATAAGAAATTTATATGCACATCCCTGAATTATAGTTTAAGCTAAGAACTAATCACAATATTACTAATCAAAGAGTGACATATAGGTCTAGGCACTCCTCTTACCCTTCCCAAATAACTAGCAGTCAGATGGAATCCATGTTTTCACCCATGATTTCATCATCCATCTAGTATCATATAAAATTGAGTCGCCCATCTCAGAATTATCATGTAGCATGTATCCATGGAATCCAAAGATCTCATCCTGACATTCTCAATCATCACCCATAATAACCCTATTATAGTGTTTTCATAAAATAATTTGAATCATCAACTCACTTTAAAAGGAATTGGCTTAAATCATTATCACAAATCATTAATTTAGATTTACCTAAGAAATTCATTAAAAATATCCCATTTTAAAAAATAATTATTACTTTACCCTTTTAAAACAATTTCAGGTAAATTAATTTTAAAACCCACATCATATATCATAAAAAATTCCTTACTATTTACCAGTTTGTTTATCAAATTAAAACTCCAATTCCATTTATAATATCAATGGTTGAATAATCTCATTACACAACCATAAATTTAATTCATGAAAAAACCCTTTTATATTCCATTTATATTTTTAAAATAAAATATATCTAGTTTTAATATAATTAAATATTCGAACCCACCTCTTATGTTCATTCCTAGGGAGTCGCATTATAAGTCTCTAAGAATGGAAAAGGGGAATTTAATAATGTAAAACAACATTTTAAAAAGGTCCAATTAAAATAAAATCATTTACTAGAAGACTATCATGATTGAAAAAACCAATAACTCAACTAAATTAATGATGATTTAGGTTTTTTTAATGGGCCACCTTATCATTCTTAGATAATCCCGTTCATCATGTATCAGCCACCGATTTATCCTAAATTAAGAGAAATTGAAAAACTAGCTAAACAGCCTAAAAATAATTCATAATAGGCATAAAATGAGAGAGAAATAAGTGTTGAAATAAATGATTAAAGGAAATAAGAGGACCTATAGACTCACATTGGACTCTTGATCACAATTAACAACACCTCCAGTGACCAATAATCAAGGGATGACTCCCATAGAGTAATTGTGGGATGATAGTCACACACGAGGGGGTATACTTACTGAAGGTGAGGGGTATCTAGTTATAAATTAAGAGGGTGGAGTGAAAATTGTTTTGATTTTACCATTTTAAAATAGGTGAACAATTTGGTCTCATAGTTTTCTAAATTTTTCACTAATCATGTGGACCTCACTATCCAAGACATTTCATTTCGTATGGTTAGTGTGTATCATTTAAAAACACATTCACTGACTATTTGAAATTCCTATGAAACTAATTGTAGGGATTTAAAAAATTTATGAATCCCCTCACATGGTTTAAAAACATTTCACCTGTATTAAATAATCCTCACTATTGGGGTTTATGGTTAGCACTAATTGTGTGCTAAACATGCGCCCCGGGTTGTTTCTCCTGAAATTGCAATTCCAACCCTAAAGGATCCTAAGTCTTATCCAAGAACTAGAGGCAACCATTATTCCTTAAACCACATCCAAAAACATCCCATTAATTTCTTCAAACTCTCAAAAAATTATTTCAAATCTCAACTATAAATACATCCCATCCACTAATATCAAAACTCAAATTCTCTCTAAAATTCAAATTTTCATACAGATTGTGAATTACAACATTCTAAGACAAATCCCTAACCAACGATTCTAAGAAAAATACTTATTTAATTTAATAAAATAAAACCCCTTAAAAATTCAAAATGGTTATGTACCTATTTGAACAAATATGCATCTATAAGAAAATTTTGACTTGGGTTGTCCCCAACACAATTAGAGGAAAAGATGATATAAGTGATTCCAATTAAATAGAAATTTTAATTTGAATTTGAAATAAAATATAACAAAAATTCAATATATAGGATTACCTCAATCAAAATGAAAAGTGAGTATAGGAAAAAATCATCATAAAATCTCCTCAATATAAACCACATGAAATCCCTAATGAAATGACCAATTATAACATGTTCTAGTGGAATTGGTATAAAATCCCCAAACTAGGAAACAAAAATTATAGATGAAGATTGTATGAGATCCAAGGAAGTTACCAAAGTTGAAGATGAACCTTAAATCATTGAATAATGGACTCAAAAATTCCCCCTTGATCAAGGAAGTAGATGTAATAAAGGGTTTCCAAAATCTGGTCTATATTACCTAAAATGGGGAGATAGGTGGGTCTTCGCCTTTTTTATTTCAAGAAGAAAATTTTTTATTTTGGTATTATTTTAATACAATTTGATGGTTGATGGTTCCAACTAGCTAGTTAGTGGGTCTATTGATTTTTTGGTTGTATTAGCAACTTGGCCACTCTTGGGCCTCTTCTTAAGCCCTAGGATTCCTCATGAGCCTCAAATCATACCCAAAATGCCTTTTTCAGGTGTTCGGTTCCCCAAAAGCCCCTTGTGAAAATAAAAAAATTTAACCCAATCCCTAAACTCAAAAAATTAAATTCCCTTGCGAATTTTCCCACTTGTATACCCATAGAGTCTTAAAATCTCCCCACCATATTTCTTCTCATCATTAATAAGTATTTATTAACATCAAAATATAAAAATAACCTATTTCTATTACCAACTATAGTTTAAAATTCCTTTTTCTATATTTAAATTCTAAATGATCTCTTATAGTGCGACCTTACACATAATACATTAAATTACAATATTCTTGATTAAATACTCACATCATCTGAAATCATCCTGACAACACTCCATGTAACCCTTCAAACCTGAGAAACCTAAATGCCACCTTTTAAAAGTTAATTAAGCCTAAGGTTCTCAACACTGTGGAACTTTTCTTATATCATCAAAATCCGAGCCATGACACTTCCCAACATTTAAACCACTTACCAAAACACTCGTCCCATTTTCTACCAATGTGTCTAAGGTACTTTTGAAGTGTTTTATCCAAAATTATAAAACAATACTCCTCAGACCTCCTCTAGTCAACCCATTTAAAAATGATCAACTATACCCACTTTCATGAAATCAAGACACTCGATAATGATACCGTAAAAACTAGGTCAATCCCATTATTATACAAACAAGATCTTGGAATTTTGAATCAACTCTTTGTGTAATTCCTCAGTTCGGTCCTCATCCGACCAAAACAACAATCTTCCACTCTCTCCCAGAGCATCGATGAACCATTAATATGGCACACACTTGAATCCCATTAAAGCCATATCAATATCTATTTTTATTCACTGTCTTCATATGATTTAATAAATGAATTATACATATCATTCATCAAGGAATCTAGTCAAAACCATACCAATTAACTCACTAACATCCAAATTCTAAAATGGTCATCAAATGACCAATCCTACCATGAAAATGACCCTTAAATAGTAAGTATTTCACTTCTATGGTGTGATTATAATTCATTACCTCATGTAATAAATTAACATAGCATCTTTTCCGTACCCAATCATCGACCCACAACACCAATTCATCACCCATTATTAGCTCATAGAATGTTACCTCAACACCCGATGAAATTCATCTGAAATGAGGTTCACATCCCCAAAGCCTATATTGGGATATCCATCATATTTCTAACCTCATACCAACCCTAGATTAAAACCTCAATGGTTTCATTAGCATATGTTTGATGCTTCTTCCAATCCACTCTCATTTATCCTAGGAAACACTTTTATGTGATTAACTCCCAGATCGACCATGCCACCACACTTGATACAATTTTGATACCTCCTATACCATAGAGGTTAATTAAATAATTTATAAAAATAAAAATCAGTTAATCCCATAAACTTTTCATCAACCCCATTGGTCCTCGTCTCACTCCCGACCACTAAGAAATTCAAAACTTTAAAGGGTACTATGTGAAACTGGAACGTACCATTTTTTATCATCCATCAAAGTGTGTATATAGTCCAATAGAACCAGATAAAATTACCCAACTCAAACTACCATGAGTTTTACCCCAATTAAATATGGTGATTCATCATATAAATTAGTCATTCTTTATGACATGTTAGTTCATTAATCAAACCACATGCTTACCTTCCACCTGATGTTGTTCTAGTCAAGAGCATCCACCCATTCACTAACCATGATACCCCCAAACCAATAAATTTTGGAACATTAATGGTTCTTCCTTATAAACCAAACTCCAATAAAAATCATTATCACTCAATGTTTTCTACCTCAAGAAATATCAAGGTAAAATCCATGCCTTTTCGTAACATGGTAGAACCTATTGTGCATCAATCTCCAACCAAAGTCATCTACCCAAGACTTTATATTTATATTGAAATAACAATATTGATATAATCCCTCACCCAAGTAACCTTTGGATAAAATAGAATCCAAATATAAAAACATTATGTTGTATCCAAGGATCTTCAAGTCCACTGAACAAGCCTAAATTCAAGTTTGAAAAGGTTAGGACTCCTGGGAACCCTCTTGATCCCATTTCAAAACCCATTGAAACATATGTGTTGATACACACTCAAGGGTCTCAACTAGATATATTTTGGGAATATAATTCATAAATAATATCCTACTAAGTCACTGATTCTAAATGAGAATTTATCAATAGTATAACCCCCCATGAGAATCATTACCACATCAGTCAACATTTTTATATATACAAAATCATCATGGAAAGTCCCTTCCAAGCAAGCATCATCACAATATTTTCTTATGTAGTGTTTAGTTATATGTTTTATGGGAAAATTCCATATAGGTTGTTACTAGAAATCTAAATATCCAAATATAAATAAAAACAACCCCAAGGTGTCCAACGTTAAGTCATATTATTGATTCCAACCCTCTAATGTCACTTCACCTCTAGTTCAAATCGGTTGTGTCATCATAATCATGATTGAGAATGTCAATATATATTCACATGATCTTCCATGGAAAAAATATATATAAAATTCAGCCTCACTAATTAGAATTCTATTAATTAATTTTTCAATAAAAAATCATATGAAAATTTTCCAACATTTTAATTAACTGAGCCTCATTCATTAGTGAACTAATCACACAAGATGACCTATATATCATGAACCTTATGTGGAAAATGTTATGCATGAACATTAGGATCTTTTCAATGGAAAAATATCCATAAACATTAATATTTCAAGAACCCCAAACATCCATGTGATTCACTCAAGGTGAAACTCATATACAACCATAACGTCATAAACCAAAATTGCAATTCTATATTCCTGGTAACTCGGGCATCCTATCAGGATAGGTGTTCTTGATTCACCACCTCCATATGCATCAATAGTTCCAAAACATTCTTATTTCCCCATTATAAAATGTCCTAAAACTATAAAATTAAATTAAAACAAATATCATACCACTTTGTAACATCCAAGGTCGTGGTCTAGTCAATTGGTTCCCTATAACTTTTCTATAAAATACTATAGGTTCAACTCCTCTGATTCCATAGGCTACTGACTAACAGCGGGGGTCTATGGTGTTACCATTAGAAGGATATACCCTTAACCAGAGTGTATAATAATGGATAAAATAATGAAGTATCATATATCAATAATAATAATTAATGTATAAAAAAGTAACGCAATCTATAATAATATTCCATAAGAATGAAATACAGTCACAAAAAAAGATCTACCCACATAACGATCACATATACAAATAAATAAAGTGTAAAAGAATAAAAAAAGTTTTGGAGACTCAACTACATTCCCAAGACTCACCTCATCACAATCTCTAATCCAACATGAACTTATCGTATCAATCATCAACATCATTCCAGGTCTCCAACCAACCTATGTTCGCAACTAGTGATACTTTAACTTAGGTACCCAAGTTCTTGGGACAGACATGCAGGGTGTGAGTACATGACTTATTAGGTCACCACCATTGTATTCTTGTACATAACCAATATATTTATTGCATGTGTATGTGACATTATCATGTGAAATAAATAAATAACTATAGATAATAAATAACAATATTACTGTATTATTCAAATAGTTATGGGGTGTATCTAAGAACATCATGATAACCATGCCAACAATAATATCTTACGGGGACTAATTCTTACCCTGGAATGAGTAACAGGTGTCGATCATTGATATTGTGACCCTAATAGTACATACCTACTTCATCTAGTGTCATGGTGTCTCTAAGAATTTTATGGTAACCATGACGACCATATAAATACCTGGTCCTAGGCTTTATCCCAGGAACCCTGGAATCTAAGTCTCAAAAAGACAAAATCACATCATAAATATTTTAATAGCTAGATCACATATATATTAGGAATCTTTATAAGAACCAAGTATAAATAATAGATCAAACCCAATTCTTAGGCATCCCCTCAAATCACAAAATACAAATCATCTCTATGACACAATGATAAATAGATGAATCCTAACCATCATGGGAATAACAATCATGATCATATAATATCATCAAGTTTGATTGAATAAATCCTTGTTATGACCTAGGAATCTCATCATAATAATATTTATCATAAGAAAATCAGTAATTCAGAATGGCTGGATCCTAGACATTGTAGGAATACTAGGGGCATGTGGCATCTAAGGAATCTCATTTTTTCTTGAGATAAAATCTCAAAATCTCAATAATTTTTAAATGGATCCATATCCAGATCTTATACAACACGTTTAGGACTCTTTGATGAAATCATCACATTAAATTTGTATCACCCCAACATCATATAACGTTCAAAAGTTGGGTCCTTGGAGGTACCTCTGAGCATCCCAAATAACACAGTCACATCTCTTTAGTCCAAAGGGTCTTTTCCCAAGAAGAATATCTGGGAATATATATATAAATAAATAAAAAATAAGTGTAAGAATAAGCACAATTTTGGGTTATTCAAAATTAATAAACCCATCACCTCCATCTATAGACCCTAGATTACACATCATCTATATAGGTTATACGGTGAAACTCTATATCATCTATACATTTTCCTAATTTCACCCTCTATCTAGGATCAAAATCTAGAGGGGAACATACTAGGATCCCCTTGGGTCTAATTGAGGCCTCCTTGGCCACCTAAAAAATTCACACTAAGGATATGTATTTTAGAGAATTCCCTTTCCCAGATATACTAGGTTGAATCAAGATCCCGACCCCACCACCATTCTTGTAGGGTCTAAAAATCCAAGTGATCTTATCCTAGTGGGGGAGGAACACTCGCCTCACATCTTTCTCAAAAATAACTAAAACTATAAAATAACTATCATGGACAATATTCCTAATGATATGTTCTAATTCAGAGGCATTTCAATTAAAATTTAATCAAAACCTAATAAATACCAAAATGGTAGCTTAACTTCCTCAAAAAAGTCTACGACAGTGGGGAGACATAATCATGGGATCTCCTCTACACAAATCACATGAAATCCTTATGAGAAAAAACCAATTTAACCATGTTCCAATGGAATTGGTCTCAAATCCCTATATTTGGAATTTAAAATTCTATAACAACAGATAAGGATATACATGTATCTTATTAGAGTTGAAAAAAACCATTAAATCAATAAATAATAGACTCAAAACACCCCCTTGATCAAGGGATTAGAGGGGATCAAGGGGTTCTGGCTGATGGAATATACAATCCAATGAAGATAATGAGGAGTGGTTTCCCTCTAATTATGTTCAAGTATGGAAATGTATTTTGGAACCATATTAGGCTTAGTTTCTGGCAAGTGGATCTTCTACAGCTTAGGTTACAGCAACCACCTAGCCTCTTTTGAGGTTCCTTCTAGCCCTCAAGATGCCTCTTATGCCATAAGAAATTTACAAAATACCAACTTTTCATTTTTTTTCTATACCCCGAAACCCCCTTCAAATTCTTAAAATATTACATTACTACTGAACTCAAGGTTTCAAATTTCCTTCGGAACTTACACACCCATAGAGACATTGGGTATTATACCTATTCATCATGGATAGTCAAACTCCTCCAACAACTTGTCTTCATAAAATGACACACATCTCTAAAAAAACTCCAATAATACATCATTTTTATGAACAATATGTATAAAGGATTCAAAAAATAATCAAGAGTATGTTCTTCAACAAAGACCAATATCAATGGAATGAAAAGAGAAGTAGAATTTAGAAAAGGAAATTAATCTACATATAATATCGGAAATTATAAAAATTGAACCTAGTTATATAATATAAACTTCTTATTTAAAACAATTTCATCCATATACCATTATCACTAGTCCAAAAAGTTATTTCCCTCACATAACATCACCAATTTTTCTCTAAAGGAATTTTTTTGTGCTATCATATATTTGTTTTTGTTGAAAAAATTAGAAAAAATAGATATCCACATGGGTGTTTGGTCCTTTCATGATGTAGTTAGGGTTCTCCATGAAGCATTGTTTTGTGATAGGTGGAGATTTTTGGCCTCTCGTAATAAATTTTACTCATTTATCACTTGTATTCCTAGATTTTATTCCCTTAACATATCTCTATGTGGAGCACTAACTTCCACCAAAAATGTCCCTCAGGGGGACACTTTGTGAAACTCTAATATGGGCCCTTACTCCATTAAAAACCACTGTATAACCCTCCATTATTGGGAAATGGTTAACCTTGAAATTTCTAAAAATACCTCACTCGATATTTAATTAAAAAAAAGATAGAGGGTGGAAGAAAATATCACCGAAGAACTTCAAAAAGTATGGACTTTGTGAAAAAGATCTTTTCATAAATGGAGACTCTTTTGAGTATTCCGTTATATCTATTAAGTCACCTAAACAAAATGGGATTAATTTAGTGAATTTATTAATCATTTATCAATTGTATCATCTCATGTAGCATTTGGATTTACCAGACACTCTTTATTATGAATCTATATAAACCCTATAAATATACTACTAGATTGAAAAACATGAAAAGACCAAGCTGAAACATCTCCCAAAACCAATGGATGTATATTATTATAGCATTCACATTAGAACAAAACCTTTAGGGAAATTGATTCCTATGATAAAATTAATCTCAGGATTAGTCCTCTATGAAGGTAGAAACCATGGGTGAATCACACTCATGGATTTTCTTGATAACATGGATTCTTATTAAGAAGGTCCTGATGCAGTCTCTCCTTGGTCGATGAAAAATTTATTCTCTGGCCATCGACCCATGCTAATATAGTAATCCCCCCCTGAGAGTAATCCCATAGCCTTTCTTGTAGGGGAATACTACATCTACCTCCATACCATACCCTTCCTATTAGCAGAAAGTAAGATCGTGTTTTTGGCCTACTCTATGGTATAAGACCCAAGATGTATCCTATTGGTGATGTAACAAACATGATAAGGATATTTTACTGAGGTATCCTTGTTGTGTAATCCCCATTCAAACATAGTTCTAAACTATCTTATAATTTACTCAATATGTCATTATCTATGGTTTCTCACACAAAGAATGACCCATGTGTTATTAGATATGAGAGTTGATCATTCTAGGTTCACAATTAAAAGGTCCCCAACCTAGGTCTCTAACTATGTGTATTCCCCAATTCTCCAAGATTTCCCCAAATTAATTTATTAGGTTTGGAATCTCTTTATATAACTAATATATAAGACACACTCAATCTCCATATGTATCCCCTTTCCTAGCATAGTAATCCCACCAAGGTAGCTCATGTGTCATCCCTAGTTTATCCCCATGTTGTGTGTTATTGAGTAATTTGAATGGCCTCTTGTATTTATTTCCCACACCGAGCATGACTCACATGGTCTCAGAGGTTATTGGATCATTTTGTAAAATTAATTGAGTTACACCACAATAATCACCTTCCAATATCCTTGGAGCACGATGTTAAACTGTGTGGTCAATGTCCTAGTTTCATGATGTGATACTACATGAAAATATCATTACTGAATGATGTTAAGTTTCATGGTATGATATTATCAAAAAAAATTCAAATTTTTATCTTGAACTATGTGATATTTGATTCCTTTTATAAAGGATACATAGGATTCCTCCCTAAAATTCAATCCCAATTTAAAAACCATATACATCTCTCCCCACAGGGACATATTCCAATGATTCAAGACATCCTCACAAGTTGGTCCATATTTCCTTCTATATTTGATTCACATCCACTCCATACATATTCCCTATAGATCATCCCCTTATCATTCCATATCCTTGATAGAATCATACCCCTACCTAGAGGTCCATATTTCCATCGGGTCCTATTCTATTAACCGTGTTAGGGAATATTCCCCATGAGGCCCATCCTCACAAGGAAACATTCCTTATGATACCAAAAAAATATTATTATGCCATATTTCATACAAGTTTAACCAAATAGTGCCTCTCATTTGTAAGTTACAGACCAACCATTTCAAGGCACCTTTTTCTTAAACATCATTGTCTCATGATGTTAAACTACAAGTATTGGTCATTATCACATGACCTTAAAAGTTATTCCATGTCTCACTAAGTGGCACTAAATAATGTTGGTTTTAATTCCAATTATAAATATATGCAGGAAGATGCTCTCTAGAGATTGATCCCAACACTATGAAAATTTACCACATTCCCATATGGGAATAAACTATAAAGTGTCAAGCTATGAAGCTTTTTTAGATGATTAATGTAGATAATTTAAAGTAATAAAATTAAATTAGTAGAACCCCTACCCTGAGACCACACACTGAAGTAAAAAAACTACAGACGGAGAAGTATAGAAGGTGAACAACAGACAGAGAAAATCAAATCAACTGCCGAAGTTGTAGAGGGTCCTACTCTGCCTCTTCAAAGCATAGAGTACATCCATTGGTGTCATAGTCTTCCACATAGCATGCTCCATGTCGGTCATGGAATCGTGAATCATGTTCTCCAAGAAAATTTTCAACACCCAGCGAGTCACCTTATATATCTGTCCACTTATCCTCTTCACTCCACCCCTCCTCACAAGATGTTAGATAGAAGTCTTGTTAATTCCTTGGATATTGTCACATATGACCTTTTTGTGATGCTTTGTTTCACCCTTTCCCAACTTTAAACTATAGCTACCTTAAAATTTAGAGTCACCATGTTATAATAAAAACAATATGGAGAACCTCTAAAAATATAGATGGTTTCATTAATGGAGAACCTATGACACATAAAAATGATCATTTTAATAAATAATCAATAATACATACATATTCCCACATTAATACATGATAACAATCTACTGCTAGAATAAGGGTAACCATTTCCACACTAGGTTGTGGAAAATACATATGACACATTTCTTAATCAATAATATAGTCTATGAGTAGGAAATAATCCCTTAAAAAGGTGTCATGCACCCGACCTCTTAGCCTCTTGTACAATTTTCATTGTAAAAAAACTAGAAAAACACCCCCAGTGAATGTATAACTTTATAAAGAATTCCTATAGTGATGTCCACACTGAACCTTAATAGATGTAGATAGTTTTGGATGTTTTTTGTTCCACAAAAAAATAACCAGTGAAAAATACTAAAAAATAGTGAACCTTCAATGAATCTTTTAGTTATACCCACCTTTCACAACTAGAAATTTGTTCATTCACATGAAAATAAAAAAAATTCTGATGTGAGGCCATTAACTATGAAATTAATTGTTCAAACATACCTTTATAATTATTATTTTTTGATCATTTTTATTATTTTTGTTTTTTTAGAACTTAATTAGAACTACCTTCAATCACAACTCATTGAATCTTCACAATGATAGACATATTCCTTGACAAATAAATGAGCTAGGGAGCAATTGAATTAGAATGATATTTCTCCCACTAGTCACCATTAAAAATAGGTGATGAATGCATTATTTTAAGAATACCATATCAATGGTTCAATCCCAATATTGGAGGTTTTATGAGAATTCTTTCTCAATATAAATCCCCAATGTTCGTCCACCCAAAGATAGGTGGTGGAAAGAAAGAAAGTTACACATGTCATTGTCTCAAACCACATTGAGATTCTCTCCCTATGGTGTAGAAAAAACACCTCCCTAAACATAGGGTTGTAGATCAGGAAATCAACTATAACTAAATCATGGAAAAGGAGCTTCTTAATAGGGATATAGTATATCATCGCTATTAGTGTTTTTTAGAATTAGTCCCTCATAAACCTATTGAGCATGCCACCCTAGAGGGTTTTCACGTAGTAACTAATACCGAAGTATCAAGGATATCTTTCAAGGGGTGGTGATCTACCAAATATTGGGACTGGGCCTATATCCCTACATCCCCTAAAATTACCATTAGTTTTTTGAGATGAAAACTGATGAGAGGGCCCATATTCTAACTCACACACACCATGACTCCTACCATACTATAGAAATATCAGAGGAAATACTCTAGAATATCCCTTTGAGAACATGGGAGATGGAACACAATCCTACCCTAGTACAGGAATCTCATTGGAATATCTCAGTAGTAACTAGAGGAAAGGACGGATCCCATATCCTCACTCCGCCATCGAATTGGCACACATTCTCATTCCTAATAGATAATCCCATTACCATAATTTTTGTTCAATGGATTGGAGATAATATATCTATACCCATGTCATACCGAACAACTATCATCTCTATGTAGTGGTAGTAA
Source organism: Viscum album (assembly GCA_963277665.1). Classification (NCBI taxonomy): domain Eukaryota; kingdom Viridiplantae; phylum Streptophyta; class Magnoliopsida; order Santalales; family Viscaceae; genus Viscum; species Viscum album. Next base: position 482,620,873 of record OY728141.1, read on the forward strand.
AAGATGGTCATCAGTATATTCCAGTAACTAACTAGGGAGAAGGCACATATCCCCTACCCCACCACCAAAATATATCTTCAATATATATCAATAGATACTCAGGATTAGGTACAGATTCTTTCTCCCATTCATAGGTATCATTAGAATATCCTAGAAAATAATGAGAAGTAGGATTGAGCGCACATTCAAATTCATATTAGAGATCAACAACCCATTTTAAAAACCACTTGAAGGAAGAAATATATGAACACCAAAACTTACAATACATTATATAATATTATAGAAATCACTAAGGAGAAAGAAAAAATTATTTACCTCCTTCAATGTGTATAATATCATCAGCATATCTCAGTGGAAACCATAAAGGAGGAACGCATTCCTTCATGATCTCAATAATTCCATTCGCATTGTCTGATGGAAACATGGGAGTTGCCTATGAATAATCTTTCATTTGAAGTTCATTTAGTACAAAACATGAACTTGACTTCCCAATAGAGGACATAAAGGAATATGTCTCACTGGGTTATCCCAAAACACATGAGTTGAACCAAATCCATACCCTACTCAACGATGGAGTTCTTAAGGCCCTAAATATCATTTCAATTATGAACCATGATTCTATTGATTCATCATATGAAATAGGAATTAGTTGTATTTGTGAAGTTTATCCCCATAATATTACAACTAATATCTTTAGAGGTCCTATTTAGAGTTGTTTTTCCAAATTTCTTCCCTTTGGTTGTATCAAGATTGATCGTGGGACTTTCTCTCATGATATGAGCCATAAATAACCTCCTCGTTCCTAGAAGATCCAATGGAAAGAAGGTCATCCCCTATCCTATGTACTATATAAAGATACTCTCAAGGGAATAAGTAGTTTGGATCCTCCCTATGGTTGAAAATTTTTCCATGACAGTAGTCCTCCCCATAACAGGATTCGCTGCAAAGATCCCCCCTTTTATGATATTTTTATTCAATCATAAGGTCATCCCTTTACCAAAGAAACATTGATAAAGCCTAAATATCATGAGAAACTCAATATATTAAGGCCAATTACACTAAAAACCATATCTCTAATAAGAAATATCATTTCCATGTTGGAAGACAGACCATGGTTGTGGTCATTTTCTATACTTCCTTTAGATTGCTTAATATATAATATAATAGAAAACATTCAAACTATACCCACCTCCCATAATAAAGAAACTGGGAAGCATCCACTCTGGTTATATCAGGTAGAGGGATATCTCACTAAAGATGAATATAAGTTTTTGATTATGAGGAAAACTATCCAAATAAAATAAACTGGACATGTTTTTTTCCAAAACCACCTCTTAGTATAAAAGTCTGGAAATAATGGGTGAATAATATATACCCCATCTTAATATGAATTAAAAGATGAATCATCAACATATAAAGTAAATAATTCTACCTTATGTGTATTATTAATACCAAATAAATTAAATACCATAACACCACCTTAAAATAAATATTTTCACCCTTTTAGTTATTTGAATATAGAAATTTGTAAATTAGTCTGGTGATATTAAATGCACGTTCCTTTTTATGTTTAGGACATTGTGTTATTTATTTTCTAATGATATATCTGATGTGAACATAATATAATGGGTCAATCTTGGAGAACTACATTTCACACTTCTCCCCAGTCAGTAGATCCCTCTTCTAAATATGTCATATAATGTCATTAATTCATGGTATTTTTCTTATTTGGGATCTACATCGTCCATATTGTTCTTTTAGTAAGGTAAAATCTTCTCAAAATATTTTAAATGGAAAACCACATTGGAATGAGATATTAATATTCTCTTACATTATGCCACTAAAAAGTTGAATAGTATTATCATTTGAGAAAATCCAAATCATTAGCTAAAACATGGACTGTAATAATGAGAAAATATGATTTAGTACACACACTGTATCCAAATCATTTATGAATTAATTCCTAAAAATATTAGAAAGGTATAAACTATGGATAAAATATTATTAATAATGGAGTCACCCCAACACACATGGCATGGGTTTTTTATCACCACAGCCCGAAAGATCATCAAATCCTTGGTGTTTCCATTATTTCAAGGTGGAAAAAACTATATCAACCCCATCTAGTAGTGATGGGGGAATTTTTATCATGAAATTCTCTTAATCACTAAAATTATGTCTTCTTCCAACTAGGAGTCACATAAAATGAGAGACATTAATTCTTCCTCCCATAATGTGACATATCTCTCTCCATGGGATGTTCGCAGAATATGTTTTTGGACACTCTTTTAGAATTACACTCTAAACCCCGATTATTGGTGAGAATTAGAACGATAATTAAAACCCCCACTTGGATTTCAAGTCAAGAAATTTTGAAAAGAAAGGGAAACCTGAGAAATATTTTTTTCCCTCATGATATATATATATATATAATTCAATCAATCATATTATACTTATCATGAATACATGCTTATAGATGTTTGTTATGCATCAATGAATGTCATAAACCTTGGTCTTACCAATGATCTATAACATAGTTTTGATACATAAGTTCAAAATGAATACATATCTATCTAAAACCTGACTTACACGAAAACACTATAAAGATGTGTGTATTCCCATAAACAATGGAAACCCCAAAATTCGGGGGCTCCGCTAAATTCTAAGCTTCTACTTCTCTAGTAGGATTACACTAATTTAAATGGAAATGGTGTGGTTATATCCCATTCAGTACACAAATATATTGAACCTAATATCATATTAGAGAGAATTTATTTTTTAAATGAAATGATAAATGAGTTAAATAGAATCAATGTCTAGATATTATGGGCAATATTCCAGATAATTATATTCTCGAAATAGAAATTTACATTTCTCCATACAATATAAATCAGCATAGAGAGGTTTCTCTACCAATGATATTAGATTACACTCATCTGATCAAATAAGTATCTAATATATTGGTCTACTTGGACCTTATGGATTGAGAATATCAATATTTCTCTTTACTGGGTAGGCATCCAAAACAATGTTAGTAGAGATACACCAGGTTGAACAACACTAGTTATCTGTAATAGACATAGAAAATTTGTCCATATTAGGATATACTCCCTAAATCTGCTAAAACATTATTCAAAATAGTTATCTAATTAGAGATCATTAACTCCATTAAACATCTACTGCAACAATTGGAATCTATAGTAGGTAAGTATAAACCAGTGCAACCAGAAAGGAAACCATACCTTGAATGGCAAAATGTAACCCCTCCTCCCCATCTTTAATCATCTCAATTTCATGGTCTTTAATGGAATTATGGACTTGAGGAAATATCTAATTCATTTCATATCTTAATGTTGTACCACAACGTAAACCCTCAAGAAACAATATGTCTCTAAGTCTAGATGCTTCCTGTTGAATTTATACAATCTAAAATTTGTCTGGTATAACAATATACTAGACAAATCAATATCAAGGTTGGATTACCACCTCTGTTAATTTCTCAACCTATCTTGTTCAATACTGATAAATTAAATAGTCATTAACCTCTCAAATTAAAAATAGTGAAATAATAATAGATACATTGACCTTATTATAAATTTAAAAGGTCTAACCTTTACCTTGAACCAATAATTCTCCTAAGAAGAGCTGTTGGGAATCCACATTGAGAGTTTATGTTATGAGATTCAAACACCACTCATTATAGTAAAATATATAGTAATATTTTGTGATCTTTTCATAGTTTCACAAAGGTTGAAATATTTCATTTGGAAAACCAATCCTAAACACCTATCAACATCAAAATCTTCGGTGAAATGGAATGGAAAAGAAGAAGTAGTTACTATTAATCATAAGATTTCTCTTTTTCATAATCGTGCACCCAAACTCATGTAGTATTATGAGGTTTCCCTAATAAATAATTGATACAAAAATAATATCATAGTCAGTAAGGGAAAAGGTATATTGTCATACATCATATGTGGATTGAAGTAATAAAGATTATTCTTTTTTAGATGATAAATTTCTTAGGTATTTTCTCATAATAACTGAAAAAAATTTACTAACGCAATCAGATCTTATTTTTCCAAACCAGAAGAACCTATGTGGCTATCTAAGATATATTCCCTTCAACTAAATATTGGGTAATAACATCCATGATTGCTTCCTCATTAAGTACATCATTTAAATGATAGTGGATTCTAGGAGTCCATGTTTTGAAAGCCGCTGGTACAAGTTTCTTTCAACTCTGCCATTCCATATGAAGAATAAGGTGAGTGATGAGAATTTATAAATAAGGGAACTCTAATGTCTAATGATTAAAAGACTAGAAAAATATTTAACCATGAAAATATCATCCTTAGGGCCCAGCTGAGTTAGATACTTATAACCCTAGCTCCATTTATGGAAAATAAGTCATCCCCTACTACATAATAGACTTCTAATTTTCGGCCTTTGAAAAACTAACTCAATCATTTCAATAAGAATGATACACAAGATTATGAATCCATGTTGAGGCCTAAACTAGTTCAAACCATCTTAGATTTTATTCCTTATTCACAATGATGATAGTCATAACCCCCACTAAATGGTTTAATGGGAATTGCCACACTAAATGGTTCAATGGGAACTATCCCCCTCAAATAGAATCCATGTCCGATGATGAATCTCAATATAGTTCTATAAATGTGATTCACTTATAAGATCCTTTCTTTGATGAAGAAGTTTCTTATGATCTTTAGTTCCCCTCTCAAAATCAGGGAGTAGGAGGAAGAGGCCACCGAGGTTGATGGGGTCAAGGTAGATGAGGTTGATATGGACCTCAACATCCAGATCATGTCTCTACTAAGACCATGTAGACTACAGAGACCTATAAATAGAAACTATAGTGGGATTATTGGTAATACCAATACACTCCCAAAAAATCCACAGATTTTTTAATACCAATTACACTTGAACATCGAATGGTGAATCAATATTTTTCTGGTCAACAACAAAAGGTGGAATGTTCAAATCATCCCAATACAAAAAATGAATAATATTTCATTAGGATTTATCTATGGAAGGAAACCATCAGTACAGGAAACCTTATCAGCTGGGTATTAAAATAAGGAGAATACACAGGCAGAAAGTGTAGACCTTTGGGCCAAAATATCACATCTTGAAGTATCTCATTATCGTTATGGTCATGTTCTTGATCATGGATACCCTTTATTTATAAAAGGAACAATGAGAAGCAATTGATAAGTCTATCTTAATCCATAAATATTTTAAATTTTAGTTTCATATCACTAAGGAATATAAATTATAGAATTACCCCCCCCCCCCACCCCCACTGGGTTTTGCATGATCATATCATTCATAGAGCGTGAAAGGTACCCCATCGTACAAGTTTATATCAGGCCTGTATATATATATACATAAAGGTGGACTCTGTTGACATTATCCAATATTTCCATGAAAATGGCTCCATTATTAATCTCAAACTGATCTAGACCCTTAATTTCTATGGCTATAACGAAGATAATTAACATTCTTCCACTCAAAAAAATGAAAGGTATGAAAAAACTGAGAAAAATCCCCTTGGATTAATAAAAATTAGAGCCCGGTTTAAAGAAATAATTTTGAATTATGTGCTTTTGATTGTTATTTAAGATATATCCTAAAATATCAAGCTAGTAGAACCACAAAATAATTTGTATTTGGAAGTTCAATCATCATATCATCAATACCTAAAATACTCCATCAATGGAGAACCCAAGGTGCTACATTGTGATTATTCCCATTTTGATTCTAATGAATCTCTTGAAATAGATACAAGATTATATTTAATATATGGGAAACAACCTATTATAATTGATTTCATATGAATCACTACACCTACAAATTTTCAGATGTCCTCTATTGACCTGATTCATGAGCTCTATGAAGATTATATATTTCCAATCAACTAAATTGAGGCAACAAATATGGGATAAAATACATATAAACCCATATTCATGATATAATTAGTATCATTTGAGTCCAGTTTCATAGAAAAAATATACACTCATAGATACAATGATATTATCCCAGAGAAGAATGCTCTAACTTCATCTACATAATTTTATGAGATCCTTATATCATTATCTGGATTGAAATTTTTACCTACATTACCAGAATAAATGAAATTTCCCTTATGTCATCTACTTAATATTAATATTTTAATACTTTACCTCCTCTAGGTTATAGAGGATAAATTAAAGATCATATAAAAAATACTCATCATGATAATTCAAACACTTTGAAAATTTCAGTGTCTGAAGATACCTCCTCATCATTCATAGGAGAAAAAAATTATATCACATTCTATTTTGGCCCTCAAAAGGTCCCATCATCACCTTATTATTCTAAAAGTAATGTAGGGAAAGAATAATAATAATATATAATATATTCCACTCTATAATTTTAGGAAGGTGTCTCTTCCACCAATTATGTACTTAGAAAAGTGAATCTAGGTATAAATGAAGACATGAGACCTACCTTAATTAATTTTCCTATATCCTCTAAAGAAAAATAGTCAAAAATATATTTATTAAATAAGAATCAGGATTTTTTCCGTGGATTTACAATGAAATCCAGGGAACTAATCTTCATGTGTCCAACGTTAATTTGGGTCTTCCTGATGATCATCAGGGCAACAAATAAGAAGCTAGGAGAATGGATCTGGCTCATGTTTATAAGGTTGAAGTAAAAATTTACATTCTCATAAAATCCAACATCATTTTGGAGGTTTAATACCCAAAATGTCTCACAAAATTTATCCCTATTAAGAATAAGAATGTGAAATCAGATTTTGTATCAACATTTGGGATCTCAACCATCATTTCCTAAAGGATGGATTCCCAGTCCTGATCATGAAACTTTTCATCGATGAAACCATTAGTTTTCATGACCTCTCATTCATGGATGAGAATCCAAGATAAAACCACATTTAAATGTACCCTAATGATTATAATTCTACTTCTTTTAGGTATCCTCAATAAGTACATTACTACAATGAAATTCCCCTTGGATTAATGAATTATATATCCACAGAGTAGTGTTCTAAGAACAATATGATTATTTCCTTTCTTATAAAGACTATGGAATATTATGGGGATGACATCGTTATCAAATCTTAGAAGTTAAATAGTTATCCTTCCAACAATGAAACAATTTTTAACAAACTATGGAAGCACATCCTAATGATGAACCCCATTAAGTGTCCTTTTTTTGTGACATTAGGGATGTTTCTTAACTTTTTGGTATGCCAATGTGGCATCAAAGTTGACCCTAAAAACCTATATTGATCCTTATCATTACACCTCATTGAAACATCAATTATTTGAGAGGTATTAAGAGATGTCTTTCCTACACTGGAATATTTATAAGTAACCTTGCATGTATATACCTTCCCTTTACTAAGCTCATGAATATGATATTCTCAAATTGGTGGGATGTAGATTTCAAGTAATCATTCAAAAAGTTCAAGTAGTATCTCCCAAGACCACCAGTATTAAAGCCTTTGGCTGAAGGAAATCCACTTAAACTATATGGGTTGGCATTTGAATGATCACTTCGTTACATTATTACATCAAGAAATGATGGAGGAAAAAGAATTATCTACCGTATAAGTAGAACCATTCTAGATATTGAGACGTGGAATTTTGAATTCAATAAGATTTTTCTTGCATTGATCAGAGTGGTTTGATAATTAAGGTACTTTCTACAACATCAAGAGGCCCAAATGGTCTATCATAGTGATATACTTAGTTATATCATCAATCATCTAATGTTTATTGGATATACGACATGATGGGTGTTCATCCTGCAATATTTCAATATCCAATTCATAAATCCAAAGGAAGACGAATGGAATGGACTATCATACTTTATTATGGGACATCCAACTTTTAAAATCTTTCTATTGGATACTGAATTGAATGATTAATAGGTTTTCTTTTTTTCATGTCACTTCCCAAATATGGGAGATATTTTTTGATAGTGCTTCCAGAATCCTAACAGAAATAAGGATTGAAAACCTAAAAATCAATAGAGGTGTCTTTGGAATTATTATTATATTGCATTCAAAGTAAAACCTACCCTAATCCTTTTTGTTATCATAAGTTTGTAAAAATAGTGAATAATAATACCAATATCTCATTTCAGGTTTTAAATTTTATCTATATGTCTCATTTGTATAACTAAATTTCAAGGGGAATTTAGAGCTACTAATCAAGAAAGTTAATGGAAAATATTCCATTAATAAAGAGGAATTAATCCTCATAATCAATTATTTATTAATTTTTATGGAATAATTCCCCTTGGAACAAATACTGTATCTTATAACGCATTAATAAAATACCTGTACAGATGCATTGGATAATGTAGCTACAACCCTACAAAATTCATATCGAGATGAGACAGTCATCAGCATTACACATCATAAGGTGGTATCTTCATTTGTTGATATATATTGGAAAGAGATTGATGAGATTGTATCCACTCCTAAATAAGATGAGTCAATATCCTCATTAAATTTTTCCTCTATTAGATGGATATCCCCTATATTGGACTGCCTCCAATGTAAATTTATTCCATTATATAGATCCAAACGTGGAAAGATCTGATTATGGGCCATCAATGTTTTTACACGGTCCCTAATACTATGGAAAATCATCCAAAGATCGAACCAAAGGGGTAGGGACCATATGTTATACACAAGGTTTTCTCTAGTGGAGCCTATTTCTTGGTCCCAATGGATGGAAAATGCATCATAATGGTTACCAATGTAAGGTTTCACAAGAATTAATTTTCATAGATATCACATTAGGACACATAAAGGTCCTTATTGTATGACCTTGAACTATATAGCACCAATGTATCTACAACACAATGATAATTTGTATTGAAAATTTTTTAATCACATGAAGAAAAATAGCATTGCAATGTCCACTCTGTATGATATTAAACTACATTATTATCATTATCATTGTAGGAAATTAAATTTCATTATAAATTTTCATCTCATGTGACACTGAACTATATGAAAAATTCCATATCATAAATATAAAATCCCATGGTATGTGATTCAAAATACCCATGTATTGTGCCTAAATATGATGTATATTATACTCCAATTTCTTCTTATTTTTCAAATTGAACATGATTCAGGTGAGATTTGAGGTCTTAGTAGATAAATATATTAGGAATGACTAAGATCACCATGAATAATTAAAGTAAGTGAAATGGTCTATCCTTTATGAAATTAAAATACTTAAAGAATTTTATTTTGTGTGGAATAATTTCCCTATATAATATCTAGATATATGTATGAATCTAATGCACACAATTTTTTGTGACCTAGGAATATCAATTCCCACATTCTTTTCATATTACCATGATATATGTAAGGATATTCTTTCTAATACATAAGTGTGAATTAATTCGAGATTACCTTAGGATAGATTGTGATAATTGGATCCTTTAACCATGGCACAATCTTGATTCAAAATATTCCCATATTCCTCTATATAAGATAGATATATGATAGTTAATTTTTACCAAGAACTACGGGTCACTTGATTCTTGTTACTTTAGGATGCATAAAACTTTTAGATCCATTATCCTAGGCTCGGTCACAAACAAAAATTTCTCATTCCCCATATATGATCTAGATCTGTGTGGGGAAATTTATCATCAAGGACTATGTGTGTGTTGATTCCTACTGTTATAGGATATGTAGTGACATTTAGATCATGTTTCCATAGCCTAGCTATAAATCCCGCTAAAACCACATCTTTTCTTAGCTTTTGGATCAAGGATCATATCCCTCACTTAGTGATCATGTAATTTTTTTTGAAAATCATCAAATAAAAGACATTCCTCATGTGGTTTTATATCTAAAGACATAGCTACAATAAAAATGACCACATTTTAATCTGACAATAATAGATTCCTTATCACTTGACATTAAACTGCATGAAACATGGCCCACATTTCATGAACTTAAACATATCAATGTGGCCTCCGATAAATGGTAAATTCTCTAGCATTATATCCATATCCATGTAAGGGTACCCGACATAGGTTGACTCTCTAAACAAAAATCCTAATAAAATTCCACATTCATAGAATTATATCTTAATATTTGGGCCCTCTACTAAGATATAAGAACTATTAATAGCTTGAGTCCTTCTATATTAGAATACATTTTTGAACCATATGTCCAGAATCCATCCAAAAGACCTCATTCACTTCCACCCCTTCTAAGGGAACTATAACAACCTATTCATAGAAATATTAAGTCAAAAATTCCTACATCATTAATTCTGGACATCCTTTATATCATAAAGAATACTTAATTATTCAATTATCCTGGATCACCATAAAACCTTCCTTGTATATCATTAATTATTACATTATACTATAAAGGATACATTTCAATGACTATGAATACTATTCCCTTGATATTATTGCACATATACCCCCACACAATCGAATGTTAACCAGGCGTATCTTCATTACAAAAGGGAAGATCCTCTAATTTATATATTCCATCATAGTATCGCAATAGAACCCATATATCAAATATCATATGTTTTCATCCCATGAATACCTACTCTACATAACTGCTCCGAATCCAACAATCATACTATTTAATTTACAATATCCCTACTCCATGTCCATAAGGTGTTGATACATACTATGTATTTGAGCCATATATAGGTTTTCATCTCTATATCTAGGTCTATGAATCACAATATTTAACTCTATGTATCCACCTTGAGATGTTCAGCAGTGGAATTTGGATTTCCATTCATGATGGGTTTTACCTCATTCATACCATATAGAGTTTCCCAACATTCAGTAGTCAATGTGGTAAAACCTTAAACTCTATCCCCTCAATAGCCCAATCTATAATACCTTAAACTATAAGTGAAAATTGAATAAAACATTTCAGGTTAAAAATACGTATTGGTTAGCCTAATAAAAATTCAATTCTCTACTTATTAAGCCTCCCATTTTCAAGGATTTGGAAAAAATTTAGCTCAAATTGAAAAATGAAAAATATTATAGGCCCCATAATATAGCCCTACAAAAAGTTGAGACATGGTATTTGGTCTTACTAGTTAAGGTAAAATATTGATTTCTCACATATCATATCTCTTTTCCCCAATTTGGTTTTTCATACATGGTGGAATATCCTTTAGGCATTCAGTATCCTTCTTGAATATTCCTTCCTTTCATGAACCTACACGGTTTCATAATTGGGTAGATCCCGCAAACCCTTAATTTATTATTAATAATGAGTTTATTACACCATAAAGGACACATCCACTTGACTATATATACTATTCCCTGGATATGGATTTTTATATTCACCCTTTATATATCTTATCATCTGGGTGAATCATCATATAAAGGGGGGGATATTCTAATACTCATATGCCCTGTTACAATTGTGGTTGAACATATCTTTTTTATATGGTCTATGGTCAACCCATTCATAAATGTCTCATCTCATCACTCATGACTCAAACTCCTTTAGTTTTGATTCTCATAGTCCATAATTTAATTATTCAAGTGGATTTAATACACTTAATGTTATACACTTCTATATCAAACTCATTTCTGAGGTCAAAGTATGATATCTTATAATTATGGTTTTTATTTTTCCTCATAACATGACTTTAAATTATATAACATAGTTGTCCAAGCTTCATGACCCTAAACATAATGAACTCATTTTTAATGTATCCTATTTTAGCAAAGGGGTATCCATTCACTTCATGGTTAACTGAGACCATGCTATATAGAATATCTTACATATTTGGTCAAATTTACTTGACCTAAAATACCATAGTTTTTTTCTGTATTTATTGACTTAAAAATTTCTAAATAAATATACAAAAAACTCACTATGTTAGAAAACCACAAGCACAAGTCTGGGTAAAATTGAAGTCCTCAATTTCAAGACATGCACCTCGTACGATCCAAGTAAATTCAAACATTCAAAAAGTAAATACAAAAAAAAATTAACCCTATAAAGAGAAATAAAACTAAAACTATAGTCATTTCCTACTAAGATTCCCCATGATAAGAATTGTGAAAAAAAATCAGGATCAGAAAAAAATACTCAATGCTTGTGAGGTCCATATTATGACCTTAGTAGAAGTCAGGTTGTTCTAACTAGGCCCCTTTTCCAAGGAAATGACATGATTATTCATAATTTCTTTTATCCCTAACATATCATCACAAGGAATTGACATGAAACATGTAAAGACATAATTTCTTTGTACACAATACCTTTTGAACATATGAATCCTCATTCAAAATTTCCCATTCATGATCCTCATCACATTGAGTCGAATCATTCATCCAAATGGACTAACTCTAGTGCTACGATGATGGTAGTTATGTCTATAACCTTCTATAATCCATTCATATGAGATATTCATTCATCAAAATAGACCAATTATAGTGTTTTGGTGATTAAAATTATTTCCATACAAGTTATGATCAAATTCTAAGAGGAAATAATTCATCCAAATGGAAGAAATCTAGTGTTATAGTGATAGTAGTTATCCCTACACCCATATATTATTCATAGTTGAGAGTAAATAATTCATCTAAATGGACTATATCTAGGTTATGGTGGTGGTAGTTATGCCTATAAAAGTTTATAAACCACTCCCATAAGGAAATAATTCATCAAACTTGAATAACTATAGTGTTATAGTAATGGTAGTTATGCCTATACCCATCTATGGGACATTACTTGGTGGAAATAATTAATCCAAAATAGAATAACTCTATTGTCACAATGATGGTAGTTATGACTCTACTCTTCTATGAGCGGCTTCCAAGAGAACCCTTCTATTTTTTACCAATGTTCTTGGGAACCAAGATAGATTTGGAACATTCCCAATTCTATTTTTAACTAGACTTGAATTATATATATTATGTTTTTTACATAGTATCATAGGTTTTTATAAAGTGATGATTGAATTGAGATGGAGTAAGGGATGAATAATTCGGGAAAAACTTGTTCCCACTAATTAATCACAGAAAATGAAAGGAGAATCCAAAATCTTGAGTCTCTCCATGGAAGATAAAGGAGGTACCATTACAAGAAATAATTAGAAAACTCTCAATGTTGAATCACACCTCTCTCAAATTCATTCTCAACTTGGAATACTCTATCTGATGTTACAAAATATACCTATAAAACTTATTTTATTACATCAGACCTTGTAGAAGAATTTATCTCTTTCTTCTCAACTTCATCAACCGGTCATTATTTCTAAGAAACTTCTCTCTCATGATCGGATAATTCTTGATGAATCTATTCATACTGAAGATGAAATCAATATGAATCTTGGTTAATATGTTACATTAGTTCTAGATTTTTCGTAACACTACTATTTGATCCTGTGACTACCCTATCATTCTTTAAGGCTACATTAATCATGATAATTTTTTAACAATGAAATAGGGCACGAATTATGTAGTTATAAGAATTAACTGGATTATAATAGATTTTTATTAATGTATAAACTATTCTCTTACCTTGTTATAGATAAAATGGTAATAAAACCAACCATATCCATGAAATGGGAACATATAATAGAGGTTCATCAATTTCACTGGAAAATATTACACGGGGGTTTCTAATATCAATTTCTATATATCTCTTCATATGGTTTGTTGAGTGATACATAAGACACCAATAGTTTCTCGGTTATCCTTAGAGTCTCTTTAATAGGGTAATACATATTTAAGGACTAGATAAATCATAGAGGCCCAGTCTCAACACCTCATAGAGAGCAAGACCAAACACCAGTTGATGTCCTTGAAAATTTTTTCTATCCTATATGTCATGATAATAATATCTAAAACATCCAAATTTTGTGAAACCATTATCGAAATATGAATATAATCTATCAATGATAAAAAAAATATCTATAGAAATATGGGAACTTAATTTTATCTATTCACATGTTAACCTTATAAACTATTTTCGCCCCATGGGAAGGAACTGTAGGTAGGTCCCTTTATGAAAACTCATGAACTGGGTCTCATGTCGCTACATTTTAATGTATAGGCACTATATCCATTTCTAATACTTTGGGAATAAATTATTATTTTATAACAGTAATCTCGGAAGTCATATACAACCTAGAATAATTTTCAAGATCTTCAAATAAAATTTGATTGGAGAAAGCTTAGTTAAAAATGGACTATACATGTTCCAAGAGTAATTAAACATATTGCTTGGATAATATGATGGTATTAAGGTCAATTACATAGTAGTTGGTTAGGTTTTCATCCCCTGTAAGATCATCCATAGAACCTTGAATAGAAAGATAGATGACCAAGACCACTATATTAGAGTACAACTATGATTCTCTATGGGATTCAACTATCACTAGATTGTTAGTTATTTCTATTTCCCTGGGATTCCCATCTAACATGACAGGAGATAATTTATCTTGGAAAGTGTGTTTTGCTAAAATAGAACCCAAGAAGTGTTATTTACTAGAATAGATTCAAAAATAGTGAGGATTGTTGCAATAAGATCCAACTTCACATGTTCTTTATCCATCACCACCTCTATAAAACCCCTTTCCAGAAGTGTAAAGTATGTTTGATACTAGGTAAGTGCACCCTTTCCTTTTAATCCCATTTTGGAATAATACTTTAGTATGGGGTCAATATGAGTAGGAATTGACACTATAGAGTCCATACAATCACACACTCAATCCATTAAAACCTCGACATATTCCACTTTTATAGTTATAATGAAAAATTATACTCAAGAAACAAATATCCTCAGGAAATAATCTCATGTGACATCATTTTTCAGCCTAGTATCTATAGGAGTGATAACTAGTATAGCTAGACTCTCATTTGTGCTCAAATATCTCTAAGATTTTTTTATTATTCCTATATATTTTCCTTATGAAGTAAAATGAGCTTTACATCCTTCAGTGACTCATAGACACATATATATATATATCAAGCCAACATTAAAAATAAATCAGTGCATTAATGGAGTTTTATAAATGATTCAAATATGGGTAAGAAAGTGTAACACTTAATTTTTTACATCAAAGAGATATGCATCATTGGAGTTCTCGCCCACCTTCATTTAGAAACTTCCCAATAATTTAGTGTCAAGGAGTTAATAGTTAGAAGTAGTGGTGAGAAGAACACTCTTTTGGGGTTACTGGTCACTTTATGTATATGTTAAATAGTTTAAGGGATGCCTTTTATGTTATCTATTTTTTCTAGAGGATTATATGGATCAACTTATGTTCCTCCAATAAAAAACTATGGATAGGATACAAGAAATTTCACTATAAGGACCCAAATAGTTATAAATAAAATCTCCCTTTTGAATTTATTACAATTCTTATTATTTATTATGGTTATATAAAACACATGAAATTATTTTGTTTTATTATGTCATGTTAGTTTTAAAAGGTCATTAAGAATCATTAATATTGGTAATATATCCATTTAATAGAGATCGTGTGACAAGAATAACTATAGGTTTTTGACAAATCTAATCCACACAAACAAAT
The DNA here is from genome assembly GCA_963277665.1 of Viscum album. Taxonomy (NCBI): domain Eukaryota; kingdom Viridiplantae; phylum Streptophyta; class Magnoliopsida; order Santalales; family Viscaceae; genus Viscum; species Viscum album. The sequence continues at coordinate 482,636,478 of OY728141.1, forward strand.
GAATTATTGGCCTCAACCAGTAGGATCACACCCTATGAAGCTAATTTATCATATATTTTGAGAGAGATAGCATCATGGTTATTTTTTGTTTACCAATCCCAAGATGAGATCCAATAACATTAGCATGACAAATACCATTTATGGGATAATTTCAAGCTCATTAAAATCATAGCCCAAACCATGTACACAAAACCAGCCCATGATAGTCTCACTATCGCACACCATACACTTTGGGAATTTTTTGGTGTATTAAAGGGATGTGTATCAAGACCCTAACGATATTAGTATGTACATTAATTTCTAATGGATATATTTTTATTCTATTCTTGTTACTTTATAAATGTTTTTTATTTTGAAACCATAAAACACAAATAGTATCTTTGGGTAATATTCAAATTCAATAAAGGAATTTATTTTGATGAATTTTTTGGATTTATTAAATAAATAATATTTTCCTAAAATATTATTATTTCATAATTTTTTATTTAATATAAATGATTATATTATATTTAAGAAGTCAAATGTAATTTTTTATAAGGGTTAGAAAATAATTATTGTCAAAAAAACCAACCATTTATTTATTAATATAAACTTTATATAAAATGTGGAAATTATTATATTTATAAAATTATTTAAATAAAATGAATATTATATTGTGAATTATAACATCAAAATTATCCAACAATGAATTTTTCATAATGTTCTTATATAGTCGAATTTTCATGTAAAAAATAAATATGGTATAAATATAATTTGTGTATTATGAAGTCATAATATATCAAAGATGATGTAATAAATACTAAAAAAGGTTTCCAAGACCAAATATATGTTTTAACTTTAGATTACTATGATTTAAAGTTTAATTGTTTATTTTTATAAAGACATTATTAATCCTCCAAAACCATTAACATAATTTAATGTTTTAAAATCATTTCTTTAAGAGTGTGACTCACCCACATAATAAAGGGCTTTATTTTATTAATTGGGGTACCTGGAGTTTTAAAATAATGAAAATAACTTCAATTTTTCTGAAACCATGGTCAAAAATGTGGTAAGGTGTGTGGTTTTAGTTATTTTATTATATAGATTCCAAAACATGTATTTGAGAAATAATAAAGAAATACCAACTCTTTTCTTATATAAATCCTTGAGAGATCCCATTTATATTCACTAAATATCCTTAGAGAACATAATTACAATTCCCTCCCCTATCTATAGTCCCCCCAAGGATCCCTTAAGCACTCAAGAAGCTCCTCCACATCATTTGGTGTCACATACTCAAGTATGGGATCCTCACATTCTATTCTTTATGTGAGTTTCCTTATTATCTTATGTCTTCTATTTCTAATTAATTTTTTTGTGATATGTATTTCCATGTCCTAATTACTAAATATTTTATGTAAAAATTATTAGATACAACTTTTGACTCTTATCGTCCCATTTTATGAATTGTTTTGTTACCCCATTATGCTGCCAAAATTTCACATTGATTTTTCATGCCAAAACAATTGTGTAGTGAATAGAATACTCTTTTTTATTTTATTATAGATAATCCCCCTTTTAAGGGTTGAAGGGGAACTCGTACATGACCCGTATGCCCAAGGCACAAGGCCCGGCATGACTCGCAATACATGACCCAAAGGCCCAGAGGCATACCATGCCCATTGTGAACTGAATACCATACTCATTTACTACCAAGTGTGTTCAACATTATACACTTATAATTATTTTAGTTGAGAATTAAATTTATGTATTCCACACTCCTTGATATTGGAATAAATTATTATGAGGAATGAATCCATGTTGTATGATCTATGTGGCACACTTACGCATGGGATTGAAATAAAATTGATGTGTGTACCTGGAATTATATAGAGATCTAATGAATTGGGTAAGGTTTAACCTCATGATACATCATGTTGGGAATGGAATTGAACCTAATTTTTTAGGGTTATTTTTTCATCTTTATTCCTTGGAATTTAGCCTTTACCTATGTTTATGATATCGTTTTTTTATTTGTTTCCAAATTTTCCATGTTAGGATTATCATTCTTTATCAAGCCTTATTATTCATGTTTATGATTATCGCACCTTCTCTCCATTGATATGCCGATTTTATAAAAAAAATCACCTTATTTCATGTTTATTCCCTTACTAGGATCTATATCTCTCCCCTTTATTACGTATGTCCCTAGGTTGTCCCGGTAGTTTTAAAATCCATGGAATTTTAGAAGCATGTTAGGGATGTTTTGAATAATGTTGTTGTATCCCATGTTTAATATGTTATTTTTCATACATATTCCCCTAATACATTAGAAAATTTTATTTTTTTAGTTTTATTAAGAGTAATCTTATGTAACATATCATGAATTAATATGTAATAAATAGTAGTGTTGTCATAGTTGGTGTCAAAGGAAAATTTTAGTTATATTTGGGATTAAGATTAGAATACTCTAGTGAAAGCCATAGGGATAAGAATAGGTATAATAAAGCATCCTTAAATTTTGGTAAGTAGAGATTAATCTATTTATTAAGAAAATAAATTCATGTTTATATAATACAATTGGATTTGGTTCTGGTATAGATGTACCTAGGGGTAACAACTCTGGCAAGGTTTGTCGGGCTAGAATCGGCATAACCTTGTCCATGAAAATAGTCCTTATTGTAGAAATATTTTTACACTCCCAGGGGATATACTTTGGTATAATCTCATTCTCATTATGAACCATTATTACTAGAAAATAAAAAAATTACAATAAGAATATATGTTAATAAATATATTATGGGTAACCTAGATTGAATCCTTGAAATTCATAAGTTAAGGAAATGAGTGTAAGTTATAACTTATCCATTTAATGTCATTAAATTGTTTTTTTTGTGTTTAAAATTTTAAAAATAACCATCCCTAATATTCCCTTTATTCTATATAATTTCTAAAAATAGGAAGAATCAGGTAAACAATCAATCTAATGACTTCCCCCAACATGATTCCCAACTCGATGGGAGAGAGAATTGAAAACATTGTGACAATATTCTCACAACTGAATTGAGTTCTAAATAGAATCCTAGATCAAGTGAAGCACCCAAATCTTACTAATAAAGAATAATATCTAATTTATATATGTATGCAACAAAGTCCTCTGACATTTAATGGATCATATGATCCCTTCATCATGGAACAATGGAAGAACTACATTGAGAAGATCTTTTATATCCTTCAATGTTATGATTAAGAGAAGGTTATAATAGATGCTTATCATATAAAGGTAGAATTTTTTCAGTAGTGGACATTGGTCAAGAATATATATCTTGTGGAATATATCAATGTGATGGGGTGGAAGGAATTCTAAAAAAATCAATAAATATTTTCCTCACACTGTCCATCTTAAAATGGAAAGGGATTTCCATTAATTCCAAAAAAAAGGATGATCAATCTATTGTGGGTTACAAAGAAAAGTTCACAATACATTCATAATAATCTTTTGGTTTTTTCATTACCCCCGAATACAAGTTTAACTACTTCTTTTGTTGGATAAAACCTAGCCTATGAAAATCCATGGTGATATGAGACATTAATAGCTATGAAGAAATTGCCTGATATACCCTCACAGTCAAAATGGAGGTTGAAGAATCTCAAAGGTATCATAGGGTTAAAAAATCAAAATGTGAATTTTAATTCTAGTGTTCTGATGGAGAAATATGTTGATGCTAAGAAAAATCAACATCCCACTTGCAAAGGTGTCGAAAGAAGCACCCCTGAAATTGTCTAAGGGGTGGGGAAATGCTTTAGCTGTGGGAAGGAAGGACACCAAGCTAGTGATTTTCAATAGGAGAAACCCACTAATGCGTTGGAGAAGAGAAATCATCTGGTCAACCATCATCGAATTGTTCATTTATTTAGCTTTAAGTAACCATAACACCTTTTGAATAAATACACTAATCCAAGGGTTTTTTGAGACAACTAGAAAACTCCAAGGTATCAAGGGAGAGATTCTGCAGTCACAACTACTAAAGTGGATCCCAAAAATGAAGTAATGAGAGGTACTCTAGTTATTCATTTCATAAAATAATTTTTTCTTTTTTATTCTAGTTCTAAAAATTCTTTCATATCAAAAAATTTTAGAAGAACTATTCAAACACCACTACAATGCATGGAACTAGAGGTGTCAGTGAACATAGAAAAATGGGTCAATTATTGAATATCAATTATATGACTCTTCCCCTATCGAAATTTGTGGGATTAAAATACCAGAGAACCTTTTCATACACCCTTTGGTATAATTTGATGCAATTCTGTGCATGTATTGTCATTCCCTATATAGAACCATCATAGATTTCCATGAGAATAAAATCACACTCCATTTTTTTAATCATCCTTTTATTCTATACAAGTGAAAGGATAAAGATGAATATTATTTAGTTCCAACATATCAAAAATGGATATTATTACCCTGTGATTAAGAATATCTATATCAAATGATTTATTCTAAGGAAAGAACCATTCTTTAATACATTCCTATTGTGGTAGACTACATGAATGTGTTTCCTAAGTAATTCTCTAGTCTTCCTCCTAGACAAGAGGTTGAATTTTCAATCAAACTTATACCTTTGGTATTTCAATTATCCAAGACTCTATATATAATGGATGTTGTGGAACTTGATGAGCTGAATAAAAAACTATAGGAGAATGGGGATAAATGGTTCATACTCCCAAGTGTTTCATCATGGGGTGCATCGGTCCTCTTCATTAAGAAGTATGGTGGATCAATGCACTTTTACATTAATTATCGTGAGCTCAACAAGATCATGATAAAGAAAAAGTATCCTATTCCACGGATTTATGACTTGTTTGATCAGCTACATAAAGCACAATACTTCTCTAAGTTGGATCTTCGTTCAGGATATTATGAAGTTGGTCTAGAGAAGGGGTATATCCCCAATACTTCTTTTTTTACAAGTTATGGGCAATATAAGTTCATAGTAATTCATTTAAGACTCACTAATTCTCTAGAAATATTTATGGAATTCATGAATTATGACTTTATATATTACATAGAAAAATTTGTGTTAGTCATTATAGAAGATATTCTAATATTCTCTAAAACCAAGGAGGATAATGAGCAGAATCTGAGCATTATGCCAAAGACCATTCAATAGGAGAAGATTTATTAAAATTATAGAGAAATTGATTTCTGGTTGAAGTAAGTATCATTCTTAGCTAATATATTCTCAAGCAATGGAATATCAGTGGGCCCTTCAAAAAAGGTGCAATTGAAGGATGGATTATGCCAACATATGTGACTTATATTCATAGTTTCCTTGGTTTATCTAGTTACTGACATCGATTTTTTATAAATTTCTCATTATTTTCAAACCCTATAACTAATATAAAATATATGGGAGTCAATTTTTCATTTAATGATAAGTGTTAAGAGTATTTATATCATGACCCATCCCATGGGGCCCATGTCGTGACTACCCTAAGCCCGCCTCCCGAAGGGCAAGGGCTAGCGACTAGTGATAAAGGCATAAAACTACAAGTGAGAGGCATTTTTCTGAGTACCTATATGAAAACACATTCCAAATAAATTCCCATGCACCAAACAAGGGAAATACAGTATACTAAAACAATACTGATTACAAAGTGCAGCAGAAATAAATTTGGCCTGAACACAAACCCAACGAAAGGACTGAAAACAGCAAAGTACACAAAGGAATCTTTTATGGACATACATGAAACACCCCACTTAGTCATGAGAGAAGTGTATCTACCAGAAGACGAAGTATAATGTCATTTCTAATCTATCCTACTAGGCTCCACCTAGTCATAGGCCACCAGGTCCATTGTCGTAGCATCCATCGGTCTCATCCCCCTCAGGACCTCTAGGATCTGGTCCACCAAAGTCTCTATCAAAACGCTGATCATCTACACTAGACACAACACATGTGGGTGAAGACCATGTAGAGATGAGTAAATAATTACCCAGTAGGGACCCCAAAACAAAAATTAAATACCACACAACAATCCTCAAATTTAAGTAGGAAACACAAGACATCTCACACCATGTATATGTTTAGGGTAGTGCTAGTGGAAACATCAGTCGCATCGTCAAACACCTCAGATGCTGGATAAATCCTCTGGTAATGAGTAAATTGGTCCTACCATGTCATGAAGAAGTTCTTCCCACTAACCTCATACTTCTTAGGTACACCTTCCCACCGCATACTTTGGGCCTTTTAAGTCACATGGTAATGCTTCCCACTATGGGCCTGCAAATTCACAGAGAAGGGATTCCTGCTAATCAAGGACAAATCAGGTACTCCTCATCATTCTGTACTGGGGGCCTTTAAAGTCAGAGAGAATTTCTTCCCACTTTGATTATGTAAATTCACAAAGAAGTGCTTCCCCCTAGGCCATGGTTGATTCATACATAGTCAAAAGTCAACAGTTCTCATGTCTCAGTCAACCACAGGGTTCTGTACGTAGCACGTCTGGTAGAACCACTTCTCAAGAAATTAGTCACTTCTAAAATTCCTTTAAAGTATTCATAGATCATTCCAAAAGATCCTTTTTGTCTATAGGGTCCCAATGCCGCAAACAGATCATCAATCGGACGCATGGTTTGAAAAATACGATTATTTTAGTAAAAATGGCCATGTTGGATTCGACTCTGATCCAACATGGCCATATTATAACCCCATATAGAACTATCATAGAGTATCTCACAAGGCCCACCACATCTTTAGGGTTCTCATGCCACAGACGGTACGTCAATCTTACACCCATTCTGTGAGTTATTACCGTTTTAGTAACCAGGGGTTGGTTGCGTCTGGGCACAGTCTGACTCGGTCGGGCCGACCCGACCAACCCATCCTGGGGGTCCCACATACCCCAGTTTAAAAAAATCGACTGACTCTACCTAACAAGGTTTGGGTCTGGGTCAGTCTGGTCTGGTCCGGTCTGGCTAATGGGGCTCGCTGGACCTGACCCGATTTGGCTGAGGGTCCAGCCCGCCGGGTCGCCTGGTGACCTGGTCTAGTCTGGCCTGGGCCAAAGGGCGTGGTTTTGGGTTTTCGATATGGGCCTAGCACACTGGGTGTGGGTACGACCTTCTGGTGCAGGTCCAGCCCGTTGGGTCGTGGGTCCAATCCACCGGGCTGGTCTGGCCCACCAGCTGGGGCGCAACTCACTGGCCCGAGGCCCAGCCGCATGAGGTGGTCAAGGTGCGCTGCCTGATCAGGACACAGCAGCTACACCATGTCTCGCCTTCTCTGCTAGCCCCATGGACTTGGGCCCCTCTTTTCTTGGTCGATTGATCATGGTATGTTGCTGCCCAGGTGGCCCGAATGTGGGCCACCCCAACCGCCTGGCGCCCGCGGCCGCATCATCCAGCCGCTCCACCCGACCGCCAATGTGGCTGACAGCCCTTCGTCCCAATGACTAGCATGTGGCTGGCGTGTTCCATCGCCGCCTATTCCAGTGTGGTGGTCGAGCCTTTAGTGGACCACTGGATGTGCTCTGGTGGTTCGTTCTTCACATCGCCTATGTATATGGCCCCCTGAGGTCTCCCTCTTCACCACGATGACCTCGATTCAGTCTAGCCATCACTTTGAGAGTATGGCCACCAAGAACTCACAAGAGTATGTGGCGGGCCTTGTTCATGTCGGTCCAAGACCTTCACGTTAGAGTTTTAAAACAAGGGTAGGTTCGGGGATTGAGTTCAATCGTTCCATGAAAAGTTGAATCCCGGATAAATAAATCCCCAACAAAAGTCACCCTCCCACATAATGCATGAATCAAAGATCACCTTGTTCATGGGTTGATCTGTGTTCATCGTTTTTAGAAAAGAACAAGGAAAAACATCAAAATAAAACAACCCCTACCTCATTTACATTCAATGTCGATGCATTCATCCTCGAGGTTTCAAGACATCGATGTCGTCACTTCTGGCATCAATCTTCGAGGTACGTCGAATATGATGAAGATCCTCCAGCATTTGACATTCTTCGTTGGAGTGAATATTCATCAGAGTTTCTTTGGAGAATCCTCTAAGTTTTAATTCTCCTTCCACCAATGCGTTAGAGAATAAAAAGGAAACAAAAGTGCAGCGGCGTTGCATCAATTAATGATGCTTTTGAAATGAGCCACATTTAATGATTCTTTATAAAAATAGCATCATGGTTTCAAAACAGCCATTATTGGTCCTCCATTAATGTGCCTCATCACTGAATCGTAGCATCGTTGTTCACCACCCTACAGTGAGAAGGAAATAACATAATTACTTTAAATTATTATATTATTCCTCTCGAAAATTATGAAAAATAACTTTTCTAATCAGCCCTTTCCGGATAAAGTTAAGTCGTTTATAGGAAAATCCCATCCTTTTGAGTTCAACGGTGTCCTTGGTGTTTTGATCTGAGCACCATTTCAAAAGATAGAAAATCTCACTCACATGTTTATTTAAATGAAACTTAAGAAAAGTTCAAAAATTAACATCCACCCACAAACCCCAAAGGCCGAGGTTAGGCTCCGACTAAAGGGAATGAGCCCCCATGAGTTCAATGGTGTTCTTCAATTTTCAATTAGAGTTACCATTTAGGAGTTATAAGGATTTGAAAAAAATAATTGTTACTTAATTATTTCATTTACGGCCAAAAGATAACATCCACTGTTGGCCCACGCCAGCCAATGTTAGGATCTTCCAAAAGAAATAATACCTTCACAAGTTCAGCGGTGGTCTTAAATTTTTAATCCAAGTCACCATTCGTGATTTATAAGCATTTTAAAAATAAAATAATTTTATTTAATTATTTTATTTATGGTTATGCAATTTTTGGGTTTTCTCATTGTAAGCATGTGACAACTAAACTTATGTTTAAGATAGGGTAAGCCTTCCATCTTGAATGCATCATTGGCCTCAGATTTTTGATCTGGTCACCCATTTAGGAGTTATTACACTTTTTCATGAAAACCAATCACTCATGCAATTTAAAGTTTATCATTTTTTCAATGGTTAATTCTAGGCACTCTAGGCCCCAGAATCATGTTCCGTCAGAGCATGAAGTCTCAAGATAATTCCATGTATATATAAGAATTATGCAGAAATTATAATTCTTGACATTCTCCCCAACTTGGGGATTTACTTCCTCGAAATCCAAAAAAACAAAACAAATAAATGGGGGAACTCAGCACGAATCTAAGCCTCCCACTCCCATGTGATCTCATGGAGACTCCCATGCTGCCATCAAATACGCACTAGAGGAATCGAATTTCTTTATAGGACCCTATTCTATTGTTCCTCTATCTCCATTCGGAACTCTGCAAACATCACCCCATCATCAATGTCTATCTCGCCCCTGTCGATGAAGTGTGATGGGTCATGCACGTACCTCCTCAGTTATGACACATGGAAAACCTCAAGAACCTTGTACATCTTTGGGGGAAGGGATAGGTGGTACGCCACCTCTCCAACTCTACTCATAAATGGAATAGGTCTGATAAACCTCATAGATATCTTTCCTCCTCAGCAAAATCTCCTTAACCCTTGTTGTGGTGAGACTCGATGAAACACATGGTCTCCCCCCTCAAACTCCAAGGGTCTCTGTCTCATGGCTACAAGTACTAATGTTAGAGGACTTGGTACATATTCACCAAACTAGGATGTACAACCAAAGAGGATGTATGGAACTACCTCAATAGATCCTCTCGTAATGTCTCTAGTACTAAGGTTTGTCCTCTAAAAATGAGGACATTCTCCCCTCCTATTGAAAATATATTATGAGTTTATCCTAAGGATAACTGAGAATATCGTGCCTTACCATCCACATCCATGAACTTTGCCTCCCTGATTCATTGTAAGAGTGGGGGGGGTGACAGTCATTGATTGAAGGTAAACTAATCCATCATCATCCATGAAGGATATCAAGATCACGCCTAGATCCTCAGTTGCCTCCCTCAGCAATTGTAAACCATAACTCATGTTGAGCATGTCTTCTACCACATTCCCCTTACTGAGAGTATAGACTGTCTCAAATTCATAATCATGAAGGAACTCTATCCATTGTAACTATCTCAACTACTAAAAAGTATATAGAAACCTTTCCATTCATGTGAAAGTCTACCCCATTTAACTTATTTATGATCCCATCGACCCTTTGGTGGTGGGTACTTGTTCTCTACGGCCACTTTGTTTAAGATACAGTAATACTCAAAAAACCTCAAACATTGGATCTTGCTAAACCCTTCCTCTAGAAGTCCCCCATGTACGCCCCCTGCTTGTGAAGCTCTACAAAATCCCTTTGATATACTGATTCTGATATCAGTTCCATCTCAGGGTGTAGAATGATATAAAAGTACCTCCCCGTATGGGGAGGTAACCCTAGAAACATCTTTTGAAGGTACGTTCTCGCACTCTACCTCTATTATTGGGAACTGAAAACTCAAAACATCTACTACCACGAGGCTAAGGTCGGCTGACTCAATAGTGATTAGCTCCACCCTCCTATGCATGAGTTTATCGCATGCTTCCTGGGTTTCCCTTTTTTTCACTGACCAAGGAAAACCCCATTCCATTGTTACAGATATAACTCATTTGTTTTTCCTAAAATAGTCAATCTGCGCATGAATTTTTGATGACCAGCCCATACCCAAACTAATGTCATAAGGCCTCGATGCTTCCCCCAAGAGGTTTCAACTGAAACTCTCGCCTCAAGGGTCAGATCACACTATCGATAAAAGTTTGATTATCAAGTCTCCTCCTATAGGTATCTCCATATGTAAGGATCAAGTCAACGGTTTAACCAGAAACTCTAGGTCTAGAAAGAGATTCATCACAAGAAGGAATGATTAGAACCAATGTCTATTAATAAAGAGGCCATTAGTAGACAGAGATCGTACATCGAGTCATTCATGGAGCCCTCATGTCATACTCCTTTATCACAGGCAGCTACTACCCTCCCTTTTCCTCGAGTTGTACCCTCAATTCATAAATCTCCACAGGAGTCATCTGATATGCGGGTGTGGATATCAGCGTCATCCCAGCGTAAGGATCGAAGCAGATGTTTAACACTCAATGGAGAGGTAAACATGGAATATATTTAAGTGAAACGTCTTCATACTCTACTACCACTAAGGAACATTATAATTCATTACATTCACTACACTTGGGGTTGAACTAGCCAACGGAATAGGATTTGGCTACACCCTCCTTTTCATGAGTTCATAAAGAGCTGCATGGATTTCCCCTCTACCGTTAAAGGGAAATCTAGTTCTATCTCCATTGATAAACTACGTAATTTTCCTAATACAGTCAATACTGGCATGAACAGTACTAGTTCATATCAAGAATGATGTCATAACGCCTCGACACTACTACCAAGAGATCCAAACTGATACTCTCACCTCAAAGAGTCGGGTCACAATATCAGCACTAGTTTGTTCTCATTGGGTGTCCTCTAGTATGAGTCTCTAAAAATGAGGGTCAAATCAATGGTCTTAACAAGAACCTCTATGTATCAAACAAGAATAAGTGGTAGGAAAGGGAAATCACTAGTACAAGTGTATATCAATACTAAAGATAAAGTGGAAAGACATGAAATGTACCTTGATTCATCCCAGGAGTCTTGGGGTCATAAGCCTCGATAGTCTACAATTGTCTCGTCTCTTTACCTTCAACATGAATGGTAAAAAAATCGTTCATGATAGGTCCCTTTACACAATAAGCATATAAAAGAATGCCCTTCTAAAAACTGGCATGTTCCCTCCTATGAACCATCTTGTTTGATAGCTTACTTTGAGGACCTGCAATCTATAGGTCCTATTAACCCTGCATCTTGGGTGATCATTTCCTCGGATGCCTGTGACACGCATTAAAACCATGTGCCTCATTGATATTTTCCAAAAGAGTTATCCATGACTCAGTCTGGTAAGATGCATCCACCTGAATCACTGGAGGTGGGCCTACTGGCTGATTAATGGGTGGTGGTAACATTGGTATACCACCTAATGGAGCCATCTCTAGCACCAGTCCCTGAACAGACACCCCATCTCTAGGCATAATGTCCTAACAACTGTGTATTGGGATCCTGGATGGTCATCCATGTGGAGGCATCCTGAGACACATCAAGATGTACCAAATTTAGAAGGTTATACCTAGTGAGCTAACTATTATTCAAAATAACATAAGGAGATACTTATGAAACTTGTGTTTTCATGCATAGAGCCAAAAAACAGAATGCAAGGTCCTGGTGTATGGATACGATGGCCTCTGCACTAACACTAGACTCCCAGAATCTAAAAGTTGAACTCATAACACTTAACATTGTTTCCCCAAAACAAAACAATAGACTCCCAGTCTTTATGGTAGGACGGACCTCCTTCTGATGTCGTTTTTTCATGAACCATCCCCTGGGGTCCGTGCTATGACTACCCCAATCCTACCTCATGAAGCCCGGGGGCTGACCACTAGCGCCGAAGGCATCAACCTACAAGTGGGAGGAATTTTCATGAATACTGTTATGCACACACATGCACAAAAAATTCCCACACATAGGCCATGGAAAACCAATATACTAAAAACAATATTGCGTACAAAGTATATCTGAAAAAAAGTGGGCAAGAAAACAATCCCCATGAAAGGACTGAAAATAGTAAAGTACACAAAGAAAACTCTGATGGCCATCTGCAGAAAACCCCATCTGGTCATGAGAGTTGTGTAGCTACTGAAAGCTGAAGTATAATGTCCTGTCCACCTAGCCCTGTTGGTCCCTTCTTGGTCCTAGGCCACTTGGTCCACTATTGTATCATCTGTCAGTCTCAACCCCATGAGCACCTCTAGGTCCTTGTCCACCAAATTCTCTGTAGAAACATCGATATTCTGCACTAGACAAAACACGTGAGGGAGAATCCCGTGCAATGGTGAGAAAAAGAATACTCATTAGGGACTCCAAAAACACAAAACCACCAAAAAACAGTACTCAAATTAAATCATGAAACACAAGACAACTCACACTAGGTATTATTTTAGGGTATTGATAGTGGAAACAATAGTCACATCATCGAACACCTCGGCTACTAGAGAGATACTCCTCTAATGAGTACCGTGGGCCTAAAAAGACATGAAGAAGTGCATCCCAGTAACCTTGGAATTGTTAGATATATCTCCTCACCTCATACCATGGGCCTGCTAAGTCATAGAGAAGTACTTCCCATCATGGGCCAACAAAGTTACAACGAAGTGCTTCCCACTAATCTTGGCCAACTGAGGTACTCCTCCTCGTCGCAAACCATGGGCCCGCAAAGTCAGAGAGAATTTCGGCCCACTGTAGGCTTGAAAAGTCACAGATAATTGCTTCCCACTACTGTATAGTTGAGTAATATAGAGTCGAATGTTTTTAGTCCTCATGTCTCAGCCAACTACAGGGTTTCGTACGTAGCACGTCTGGGATAACCGATCTTAAATCCATTCATCACATCTCAAAAACCATGAAAGTAACCATAGAGCATGCCAAAATATTTTCCTCTTTGAGAGGTTCCCAAGGGTCCTCGTTCTATAGAATATGTGTCAATAGGACACCTAGTCTTTTTTTATTAACTTTTTAGTAACTAGGGGCTGGTTGCATTTGGGCCCAGTTAGACTTGGTCGGACCGACCCGACCAACCCATCAAGGGGGTACCACATACCCCGGTTAAAAAAATCGACTGACTCGACCTGATCTGGTTCAGGTCTGGGTCAGTCTGGTCTTGTCTACCCAACGGGCTAGGAACAATGGGCCTCACTAGACCAGGCCCGGTTGTGCCGAGGGTCCAGCCTGTCAAGTCGCTTGGCGACTCGATCTAGTCCGGCCCAGCCGAAAGGGTGCGGGTTTGGCCTGAAGGCGCAGGACTAGTCCATAGGGTGCAGGTCCGGCCCACCGACGTGGGTCTAACATGCCGGTGCGGGTCCGGCCTGCTGGGTTGTGGGACCGGCCTGCTAGGCTGTGGTTCCTACCCACTGGGCAGGTCCGACCCACTGGCTAGGGCGCAGCCCACCGGGCGGGTCCCACCCACACGCTAGGGTGCGGCCCGTCGGACCAACACCTGGCTGCATGAGGCAGCTGGGGTGTGTTGTCTGACCGTGATAGGGTAGCTGCACTGCGTCCCACCTACTCTGATGGCCCCGCGAATGCGAGGCCCCTCCTACTATGGTTGAATAACTGCGACACCTCATCGTCCCAGTGGCCCGGACGCAGGCCACCCCCACCACGCGGTGCTTGGTGCCGCATCATCCAGCTGTCGTGGCGCACCACTCCACCTAGATTCCACCATGGCCAGCATCCCTCCATCTCGATGACTAGCACACAGTTGGCGCGTGTCGCCGCCGCATGCTGCCGGTGCAGCGGACGATCCTTTGGAAGACCACCAGATGCGCTCCGGTGGTCCGTTCTTCACACAGCCTACGTCTGTGGCCCCTGGAGGTTGCCCTATTCTCCACAAAGTCCTCGACTCTGTCTTGTAATCACTTTGAGAGTATGTCCACCAAGAACGCACGTGCATAGGTTCTCGGGCCTTGTTCGTGCCGGCCTAGGCCCTTTTGTTAAAGGTTTAAAATAAGGGGGTAGTTTGTGGATTTAGTTCAAGAGTTCCATTCCTAGTTGAATCATAGATAAATAAATCCCCAAAAACGTCACCTTCTCACATAATGCACGAATCAGGGATCAACTTGTTCGTGGGTTGATCCTTGTTCATCATTTTTCAGAAACTAACGGTGAACAACATCAAAATAAAACCACCCCTACCTCGTTGATGTTCGATGCCAATACGTTCATCCTTGAGTTTTCATAATGTTGATGTCATCACTTTCGACTCCATTCTTTGAGGTGCGTCGAAGATGATAAAGATCTGCCAGGGTTCTTCATTGGTCGTTGGAGAGAAGATTCGTCAGAGTTTCATCCGAGAATCTTTCAAGTTGTAATTCTCCATCCACCAAAGCATTAGACAATAATAAGGAAATAAAAGTGCAGTGTCATTTCGTTTATTAATGTTTCTCATTAAATGGGTCACATTTAATTAGCCACATTTAATAATTAATTATAAAAACATAACCATGGATTCAAAAGATACATTATTAGTCATCCATTAATGTGCCTCATCATTGTAGCATAGCATCACAGTCCGTCACCCAATGGTGAGAAGGAAATAAAATAATTCCTTTAAATTATTTTATTATATTTCTCAAAAAGTTCAAAAAATAACTTTTCATCTCGACCCTTTATAGATGAGGCAATGTGTTTATTAGGTTAATTGTGGCATTCAGAGCTCAATTGTGTCCTCATAATTTTGATCTAAGCATCCATTCAAAAGATAGAAAATCCCGCTCACATGTTTATTTAAATGAACCTTAAAAAAAGTTCAATAATTAACTTTCACCCATGACCCGCGCCAATCGAGGATAGGCTTCTCCTAAAGGTAACATGACCCTATGAGTTCAATGATACTCATGGATTTTCAATCTGATTTACCATTTAGGAGTGATAAGGATTTTAATATAAAATAATTGTGACTTAATTATTTTATTTACAGCCAAAAACTAAATTTCACTATTGGCATGTGCCAACCAATGTTAGGATCTTCCAAAGGAAAGAGAACCCTAAAAAGTTCAATGGTTGTCTCGTATTTTTAATCTGATTCACTGTTCAAGAGTTATAAGCATTTGAAAAATAAAATAATTTTATTTAGTTATTTTTTTTATGGTTATTCCATTTTCGGGTTTTATCACTAGAGGCCTACGCCAACTAAACTTAGGTTGCGGCTAGGGTAAACTTGTCATACTGAATGCAATGTTACCCTCAGATTTCTAATTTGTAAAATTGTTTAAGAGTTATTCTACATTTTCAATAAAATTGCTCATGCATTCTATTTAAAGCATAACATTTTTTCGACAGATCATTTCAGGCACTCCAGGCCTCAGAATCATGTGTTGTCAGAGCATGCAGTCTCAAAATAATTCAATATATATATAAACATTATATTAAAATTCCATGTCTTTATAGATTCAAGGAGTTAAAAATGAGGCTTATCACTACACTAGTTCTCACACTAACCACAGGTGGAGAACTTTTCATGGTGTTCAGTTATGCTTTGAAGAAGGTACTGGACTGTGTTTTAATGAAAAATGAAAAAAATATTATATCATATTCTTAAATTTAGTTGAAATTTCTTGAACAAGACTACCTAACACATGATCTGGAGTTGGTTGTAGTGACTTTCACTTTGAAAATATGGTTGCATTATCTCTTTTGGGTGAAGTGTAAAATTTATACAAATCAAGAAATCTTCAAGTATATATTTACATAAAAAGTTGTAAATATGAACCAATAAAGATGGTTAAAGTAGATCAAAGACTATGAAAACTCAATCCACTATAATCTAGGTAAAGTAAATAAAGTGTTGGATGATCTAAGTATAAACAATTCATTAATTCTATTCTTGATGAGATTTGATATGGATCTGATCATCTTAGATTTGGTAAGGATGGGCGTGGGAATCATAAAGGAAGGAAATACATCAATCCTTTAAAAGATAATTGATCAAACATCTCTTCTAAAGAAGATAAAGGATGGTTAACGAAATGGTTTGGGAATTTACAAGAAAGTGGAATCTATAAAAAGGAAAATCCTCAAAGTTTAATGTTTATGAAGAAGGAGTTGTGAGATTTGGGTCAAGACTATGTGTACCATAAAATCTTGAGTTAATGAAGGAGATGATGGATTATACGCATAGCTCTACCTCCATCCTCCTAGGAAGCACAAAGATGTATTGAGACGTCTGATAACACTATTGGTGGGACAATATGAAGAAGGATATCATGGAAAATACATCAAGATATCTTTTTTTTCAAAAAGTGAAATCATAATGGAAAAAATAAAAGTGGGAGATGCAAACATTACCCTTACCTATATTGAAATTGTAAAACATCACCATGTACTTTTTCAATATTATTTCAAATACATCAAGAGGGAATAATATTATATGGGTTTTGGTGGATTGTGTTACAAATACTATGAAATTTATTCCAAATAGATAGGATTTCTCACTGGATCAACTTGTACTGATATACATCATAGAAGTGGTGAGGTTTCATGGAGTATCAATATTAATTATATCTGATTGAGATCTGTGATTTATCTTCAAATACAAGAAAATTATACAACATGATCTAAACACTGATTTAAACTTAATCAAGTATTACCACCCCCAATGTGATGTCCAATATGAGTGGACAATCCAGAAACTTGAGGACATGTTGATATAATGCTCAATTGACCTCAAAGGATCATGGGATCAACATCTATATCTCTTCTAGTTCTCTTACAGTAATATTTTCCACTCAAGAATCCATATTACCTCCCTATAAATCACTATATGGGAAGAGGTAAAAAACACCTACATGTAGGGATGAAGTTGGGGAATAAAAATTGATATGTCCTGAAGTTTTCGAGGAAATTATAGAAAAGGTTAAGACCATTCAATGGCACATCAAGGTAACTCAATTCCAATAGAAGAGTTATGCTAACAATCATCAATAAGGCCTTGAGTTCTGTGTTGGATATAGGGTACTCCTTTAAATATCTTCATGGAAGAAAGTGATGAGATTTGGGATTAAGTTAAATCTTACCACATGATACATCATCCCCTTTGAGATCCTTGATCGCATCAGATCAGTGGCCAACAAAATTTCACTCCCACCAAACCTATCTCAATTACATGATGTATTACATGTATCCCTCTTAATAAAGTATATACCAGATCCATCACATGTACTCAATCTAAAGGTGGTTCCATTATAGAATAACCTTTCATATGAAGAGCAGCTGGTGAGGATCTTAGATTTTAGGGACAAAGTTCTAAAAAATAAGAAAATACACTTGGTCAAAGTGTTGTGCAGAAACCAAAAGTTTGAACAATTAATGTGGGAACCAGAGAAAGTGATGAAATAGAGTTTCCCTCATCTATTTTTTTGTGGGAAATGAAAATTTCAATGGTGGTATTTCTTAAGGGGGAATATTTTAACAACCCAAATAGTTATAAATAAAATTTCCCATATGATTTAATTAAATGTCATAATATTATGTATTATGGTTATATAAAACACATGAAATTCTTTGGCTTCATTATATCCTATTAGTTTTAAAAGACCATTAACCATCATTATTATTGGTAATATGTCCATTGAATAATGATCACATGATTAGTATAAATATAGGGTTTTGAAAAATCTTATTAACACAGACAATGGATGTGATGGCCTCAACCAGTAGGATCATATCCTATGAATCCAATTTATATGAGAATTTGAGGGATATAGAATCACTAGGATTTTCCCTTTACTAATACCAAGCTGATATCCAACAACATAAGATGAGAAAATCCATTTCTAGGGGATGTTCAAGGTCATCGAGAGCATGACCCAAACCATGTATGTTGAACCAACCCATGAAAGTCTCACAGTTGTGCACCTTACATTTAGGGTATTTGTAGGTATATTAAATGGATATGTATCAAGACTCTAATTATATGATTATGTACAATATTTCATAATGTATATATTTTCATCCCATTATTTTTACTTTATGAATTATATTTATTTTGATACAATAAAACACAAATATTATTTTTGGGTAATATTCAAATTCAATCAAGGAATTTATTTTGATGAATTAATGGATTTTTGAAATAAATAATATTTTAATAAAATATTATTATGAAAAAAATTATTAAATATAAATTAAAATATAATTTTTATAATGTCAAATGTAATTTTTTATAGGGTTCCAAAAATAGTTATTATCAAAAAACCCCAATATTTCTTAATAAATAATAATTTTATTTTAAAAGTGAAAGTTAAAATATTAGAAAATTATTTAGATAAAATTAATATTATTTTCGGAATCATAATTTCAAATTTATTCGGTAGGTAATTTTTCATAATTTTCTGAGACATTCAACTTTTTGGGTAAAAATTAAATACCATATAAAAATATTTTTTTATTATGACATCATAATGACCTAAAAGTGATGTAATAAATAATAAAAAGTTATATATGACCAAACCTATGTTTTAACTTTTAACTAATGTGAATTTAATTTTATTTTATTAATTATATAAATCCATTTTGAATATTTCAAAATCATTAATATATTTTATGGTTTTAAAATCATTTATTTACGAGTATGACTCACCTCCATATAATAAAGGGAATTATTTTATTATGTTCGGATAGTGAGAATATAAAATAATTACAACCACTCCCATTTTTCATAAACCATGGGATGGTTCGTGGATTTTTATTTGATTATATAGATTCTTAAACCTAAGTTTGAGAAATAATAAATAAATCATCACTATTTCTAATATAAACCCATACAATATCACATTTTTCTTCACTCAAGATCCTTGGAGCATGTCCTTACTCATACATACCCTCTCTAGAGTCCTCCCAAGGTGCCCCCAAGCCCTCAAGAAACACTTCCCAAGAATTTTATTCACACACTCAAATAAGGGATCCCTACCTTCACTTCTTTATTCAAGTTTTCTTTTCATATTATGTCTTCAGTTTCCAATTCCATATGTTGGGTTATATATTTCCATGTCCCTATTTATTGTTTTTTTATTTCCAAATAATGAGAGACTCATTTTCTCTCTCATCAACCCATTTTATAAATTTTATGTGATGTCTTCGTGCTATTGAAATTTCACCATTATTTTTTATACCAAAACAATTGTGTGGTTAATATCATACCAATTTCATATAAAGGGTTTTTAACTTTATACACTTGTACTTATTTTACTTGGGACTTAAATGTATTTATTCTTTACACCTTCATTTTGTAATAGAATATGATGATTAATTAATTTAGGTTTTGTGGTCTATGTGGCACACTTAAGTTTGAGAATGAAATGAAAGTGACGGGTGCACTCAGAATTATGTACCACTATAATGAATTGGGTAATGTTTAGTCTCATGAGATTTCATGTTTGGATAGGGAGTGAACCTAATTCCTTTATGTTACTTTTTCCATCATGATGTCTTGTAGTTAGAATTAACCTATGTTTATAATGAAATGTTTTCAGTTTTTACATGCTTCCCTTGTTATGATTATCATGATATATCATTCCTTATTATTCATGCCTTATTCACACACCTTTTTCCCCATTAATATGCATATTCTCTAAAAAATCACCTTATTCCATTTTTATTCCTTTACTAAGATTTATAGATCACCCATTTATTATGTATGTCCTCAGGTTATCACATGTAGTTTTAAAATCCATGGGATTTTAGAATCATGTTAAGGATGTCTTCAATACTATTGTTTTATCACATTTTCAAGATATTATGATATGTACCTATTTACAAAAGATACTAGAATTATAAATCTTATGGGTTATATTAAGTGTAATCTTATGTATTAAATCCTGAATTAATATGTAAAAAATGGTTGGATTTTCATATTATCTCTCTCATCATACTTCTATGATAAAAAGGGTATTTTTTAGTGACTCCCAATTATAATAGGTAAGTATGAATAAATGATTTTTATTACCTCCTCTATAATGTTTCTTCTTTCCTCATAGGTTTTATATCATTTAGTGATCAACATCTCTTGGACCCAATATGTATAAAATTTTATACCCATGAGAGAATGGATTTTGGCTTTAATATCTTAAATAAAATATTTCACCTCCTCAGGATGATATATACAAGGGATTTTTATAGGGGTAGTCACACACAAAAATTTTGTTAAAAAAATATCATCTTTCTTCTTAATTACCAAGCTATTTTCTATAATTTACATTATCTTCCAAGCATATAAAAATTTCTATGAAATATGAAATGATTCATCAATAGAAATGGATGGAGGGGGAGGTACCACACTAATGTAAAAAGCTCACATTATTACTGAACGAGAAAACTCTAATATTATTTTCTTCCACTATATCTTAGAATTTTAAGGTTTCTTTAGGATAGTTCATTTATGAGGCCCAGTTGTACTTGGTTTTAATGAAGGTAGAAGCGACCCTTCACAATTAGAGACTATCATCACTTGTGTTTAATCCTCTATAGTAATTCCTTGATTAAAAATATTTTCCATAGTTAAATTTACTGGAGAAACAAAAAATTAATTTTTCTCGCAATTCTCCTAGGGAAAAAGAAAGGATTCGGTAAAATAGAGTCAAATGGAATCATAAAGATGTAAAGATATTAATTATCTTAACACTATTGAGGAAGAATCATCACTTTTATCTCCTTTTTTTCTCTCAATAACATATGTCGTTGAAATTTTGAGTACTTGATCTATGTATAAGATACATCCATTAAGGTAATGGATTGAGGTTTAAAAATCATGGATGTAGGATTTCATTATCTTGTACTGATCAATATAGGAAATAAATTTTGGGAAGATATAAACCCATATCCTATAATGAAAATTTCCTTCCTATAAATAAAATTCCATAAACCTATGGTGTAAATGGAGATCTTCTAGGATTCTAACTCCATACAGGCCTTTTGAATGAGACCTCTATAGGTATAAAAGATTAAGAGGATGTATCTGTAGCCTGGGGAATAGTACCATAAAGACTTAATTATTTCCTTGACATATCTATAATTAAAGGATTCCTCAATTAAACACATTTACTAGTATAAAACACCTCTATGGGTTGATATATATCTTCCACTTCATCAACTACTACTGTACCATCAAATACCAGATTAGATAAAACCCCTGTGTAAAAAATCAACAAGTTGAATTCTTTACTCGTAATTAATTGATAAAGTCCTATGATAATATTTTATTGAGATATAATATATACATGGGTATAATTATATATTGAATTCAATATATTATTGATGAATTGAACTGGTATCTTATTCAATAAAAAACATAAAATTACCATATAAATCTAATAAAATATTTCTCCTTTACCTCATAAGTGAAAGCATCAAACTCTTCAACTAGGGAATGATACTACAATACTAAATGCATAAATTATCCAAATATTTATATATTTAACCAATGAAAATTAATATATATCCATACTAGTTCAAAAAATAACCTTTCATTGTAAATAAATAACATGTTCATATACAATATAAACAATCCATACTAAGACTGAAATTGTATAGTTACATTTTTAATAAAACTAGATCCCATGAAAATTTCTCTTTCCCCTAAAATATCTCACAATTATCCCATTACTATATTAAAATTTAATGACCTCCCACAAATTAGATAATTATAAAGGTGTTTTATTCCTTTTATCAAAATATATTACACTTATACTAAGGTAGATTTAAATAATTAATTAGAAAAATATACGTCCAAAAAATATAATAAAGAGTGTAGAATATAAAAAGAATACCTTGAATGACAAATAGCCCCTACACCTCATCAAATTATACGATATGAAATTTTACACATTAAACAGCCATTCCATAATGTTTGTACTACAAAATAATTCTCTTATTTTGTTAGCTCATGGTACTTGAGAAAAAAGAACATTCCTTGGTTGATCTCTGTCAAGAACACCCTTATTTTGTGTCTTAAATGGTTAATGGTCATACTAATATGGGGGTCCATAGAACTAACAAGTTGACATATCTATTATCTTCTTACACTCTCTTATTCATTAACTAACATGAAAATAATTGAAAAATACATTAATGGTCTAAACAACCAGAATGATAATATATAATTTTCTAAATCCCACTAGATGGTTGGGAACTAACAACTCTAGAAAAATAATAATGATATAGAAACTAGTGTCTATTATATAAACTAAATTATCCAAATAAAGGGGAAATACTTATACTAATTGTACTCTTTGAAAAAAAAAATTGATCCTTTTATAAATAGAACTCATATAAAAAAATCTCAAAAATTTAAATATTCTTTATCACTTGTTTATTACTCTATATTGTAAAGGAAAAAAAAGTTAATGAATCTATATGTATAACATAATTTCTAAATTATAATCTTCTCACTCTTAGTTTTATGGAAAATATATAGAATATGATGAAAATATTATAAGTATCCTCCCAAATTTATGAACATTGGAACTACCAAATGAATAGTGAGAAGCTCATACTATCATTTTTCATAATGAGTTACTTATAATAATTATTTACTAAACTAATATTGAAACAATTTTCATAAAATTATGATAACATAAAAATATCTATTAAAAATATTCCACCATTGATTACCCCTACAAAAACTCACTTCCCATGTTATCCATTTATCTATTTCTAGAATTAGCTAAAAATTTATTTCCACCTCCTATAACCAATGATTAGATTTTTGATCAGATAATAACCCCTATAGTTCTAAAAAATCACTTAAATGGGTTTAATAACACTCTAAATGACTTATTATCTAATTATTCTATCTTCTTATGATTACCGTCTAGCACATTATATACCTCCTCAAATGCTTCTCCAAAATTATGACAAACAAGTAACAAAACTAAAAATAAATAAACTGACTTCAACCAAAGGATATTTGAAGAATTTTATAAATATTAACAATATTATTCACCTATATGAATCATCAAATTATAATTTTTATATATAATCTTCATCAATTTTAAACATTATGAGACATGAATTTATTCAAATCTGAATACATTTCATATTGATTAATTCAATTTTCTAATGACTATAAATAAATCAATGTCCTTTCATAGAATCACATGACCCTCTTCATCCATAGTCTCCATCCCTAGTATACTACACATATTATAAATCAAAATAAATAAAATATTTCAAACACAATAAATCCTCACCCATTAAAACTATATACTATATCCAAAACCAAAATCTAATACCACTTTATAAAGACCCAACCATTCCAAGAATTCATTGGGTAGATAGTATCATTGAAAATGATACTTAAAACCATCTTCAATAGGGTGATTTTTGATGAATTATATATTTTTTATACATATTTATATAGAAGAAATTTTCTTTTTAAATCATTCCCCAAACAATAATATATTGAAATCTCATAATAAAAAAATTATGAGAAATTATTGGACAATAGTAATCAAATTTATAAAAAATCAGAAAAGTTAACACAGCACCAAACAATACTAATATAATTGTGGAACATTAAACACGTTTATATCCTTTAATATATCTCAAAAATAATAAATGAAATTACACAACATAATGATAATCTTCTCATATTCAATCTTATTTGACAAAACACCACCTCTAACTCTATGATGTAGATCTATATAAATATAAATCTTAGGGGCTAGTATAAAGGTACTCAATATATTCCTCATATGAACCCTCAGGTGTAGTAAATTATACTAATACATCCACGAATTAAATATATAAAATAATAAAACCATTAATCCATATAATGTTGGGAATAAAAAACTAAGTCTATCAAATAGATCACATAAAGAACACTCACAAAAACATGTGATAAAATAGAATAACTTATGAAAAAATTATAATACTAAATTACATGTGGACTAATTACTACTTATATCCAATAACCCACTCACTACATAACCACAACATATGTTTTTTGAAACAAAAAAAAAGACATTAATACCTCAACCAAAATGAATACACATCATCAAATTTTATATAACTGCATCCCTAATGGCTTACCATACACCACAACAATGTTCATATGACTACAAAAAAAATTACCACCTATAATTTCCACATAAATAACACCGTATTGATCATATTTATAATATCAAAGAAGATTTTATTATGAATGAAAAAATAAAACCCTAAAATTAATTATTAAACTATCCTATACCTTGATCACTCAAAATAATGGTATTGTGGTGAAATATAAAACTATCAACATAAATATTAATCACACCTTAGATATGAACTCATAGTAAATTCGGCACCCATCAATAGTTGCATCAAATGACTACTTGATTTAGTTATCTAAAAATAAATTTTTTCTAAACTAATCCATGTACAACCATAATTATAATTTTAATTTCATTAATAAATATTTGTAATAGTTTTGAAAGTTCTTATAATGTTGATACAGATATTTTTAAATTTCAATTCTAGAAAAATACACACTTGTAATCATTGAAGAGGAAAAGGGAAAAGGAAAAACTGGTGGGGAGATACTAATAATATTTGGCATGTCCCAATAAAGATTTAACATAAAACTTATATAAATATTTATTTTTTTTATACAGAATTATACTCAATAGGGGTTAATTGAAATTAAAAAATTTAAAAATTATGAGGAAATAAAAACCATTAAAAATAACTTTTTCTAAATTAAAAAGAAATTTTCTAATAAAAATAGTGAGAGAGAAATATTTTTATATTTGGAAGTGTTTTCTAAAAATCATTGACTAATACTCATTTATATATAGTTGTATATATGTTAAATTTTAAAATTGATTTACTCACATAAAAACTCCCACAAAAACTTATATTTACTTATAGTGTACCAATATTTCAACAAAAAAACATATTATAAGAGAATCCTTGAATAAATACTTGTTATATTGAAATGGTAATAACTAATGAATTTGTATATGAGAAAATCACATAAATTCATTAAAGACTCAAACCAATATATAAAAAATTGATCATTTTGGATACTAACCAAGAGGTTTATATATATGGAAGACACTAATATTTTCCACTTGGGTGAAACCATAACTAAAAAAACTCTTTTCATATGATAAATTTTTACTTCCAATAGATTATTCCATAGTCTAGACTAGGTTTAATATGACAGAAAATGTTTTAACACTATAGAAAAATTTACCCATGTACAATAATGGGACCTATTCTATAGTATTTTTTGTGAATTAATATAAGGAGTGAGAGATAACATAGAATTCATAAATTCATTATTATAGTGTAGATAGTATATAAAAGAGATATAAGAAATTATAAATAATAATCCCTTTATAAATAAACACATGAAAATAATGTTTGAGGTAAAATGGTTCTAGATACATTCTTTGAGATCGTATGATAGATTCTTTAATGGATAGATATAGTAGTTTTATCCCTAGAGTACTCAAAATTTTCAATCATTTTTCTTTAGTAAGTGACCATAGATCACCCTCATTTCCTTTTAGGAATAAATAAAGTGATTTCAAAAAAATACTTTTTTGGCTTTTTTATCATATTGAAACTTTTTCCTATAAGAATGTTTCTATTAAAAGATAATATTGATTTTCCTTTGACTAAACTAAAATGTAGACATAATTATCTTTCCATATTACATCATTAAATTCCATATAAATAGATTTTAATAATCATGGGACCTAATAAATACTTTTCATCATAATTATTAGACACAATCACATTGACTTGACTTCATAGTCACATAAAATGTTCTTAATAATGACTTCCTCCAACATCCATAGTAGCTTTCTTCTAACGAAAATCCAATATAAAAAACGTTTTTAGTGTTGGTATATTTAAAAAGATATCAAAATATATATTATAGTATTATATTAAATATACTAGAAATAATATTTTTCTATGGAGCATATACATAAATTATAATCATGGGAAGAATAAAAAAATTATACCTTGATCATTATATGGTGATCTAGTCTTGTTTCTCTCATCACTGGTATATCATAGGTTGGAGGATGTAAATAAAATTTATTTTAGATGCATATACATATTTTTACATGATATTTGTCATTAATATATAATTTCCATGTGAAAAAAATGAAAAATGAATGTGCTTTATGATGCTCATTGTATCGCTGAAATGCCCCAAAATCAATCTGATAGGTAGAAATCAAATTATATATGTTATTGATTTTTATTATCTCTCTAAAGCATGATATAATGGGAAGAGGGGATGAAAAATAATACAATTTAGTAGTTCTATGATTTTTTGGAAAAAAAATTTATACTTATGTTAGATCTGTTTTAATTCATCTTTTGTCCCTGTAGAAACATAAACACTAAAATAAACCCAAAATTCCACTTAAAATTATTTTAACTTTTCTGAAGTGTCTCCAAAATTCCATCATAATTTATAAATCTTCAATATTTCATGTTATGAAATTCATTCAATTAACATGGCACATGTCCTATGAATAAAATAAACCTTTAATATGTAAAGTTTGTTTGATAAAAAACTTATTTTATTCCCTTATTTAAACATTGATAACTTTATAGTACTTTGAGAAATAAATTTTATTCAACTTATTATGAACATTAATAATATATAATTATTTTATTTATTTGTTTTACTTTTTATCATTAAAATAGAATGAACATAAGTCCATAGTGGTGGGATCTACTATGTCATGAACTCTAGCTAGTGTGAATCAGTGACACTTATGGATAATATTTGTTACTAAACCTATAATACCCTATCTTGATAGTATTTATTCCAACTCACTCATAAATAAAATCATCAAGAAATAGTATTTGGCTCCTTAAGGAATTTGGATAAAACAAATAATGAAAATTTTACTACAAACACAAATATATAATACAATCCCTTTGTTAACTAATATGTCATCATATTGGATGTATACTTGTTTCATTAACCTTCCATGCTTGATATATCCTAATTTTTGTTATGAACCTACCCATGATGGGGCATGAGCCATAACTACCCCAAGCCCGTCTCTATAGGCCAGCAGGTACCAACAAGTGTCGAAGGCACAAGAAACATGAGGAACCCTTTTCCTAAGAACATGTAAACACACATATCTCACTTAGTGGAAAAGTGCATAGGGAAAGGGAAACAATATAAAAAACTTCTATAAAAAGAAAAAAAATATGCATTAACCTCTATAAATCACATGTATATAAAATTAAACTGAAATGAGAGAGACTTGCTTCTGGATCACAAGCTACGACCACTGCATGCAGTCCAAGCACCCCATATCTTTAAGCTCCTCTGATGTCACGATCAACCTATCTATCGCCTTCAAGGGCACACCAAGTGCTGAAAAAACCCATGCATGGGTGAGTATAAAAATACTCGATAGGATTACCTAAAGGTTCAAGGGAGTAGAAAAAGATGTAATGAAGATTTGAGTAGTAGATAAGACAAGGTACACTAAAAGGATCACAGATCAACCCAAAAAGAGAGTGATGTAAACTCATCCAATCACAATGATCTAGAAATAGTGATAAGATGAAATTATCATTGAGTCTTTGATACCTAGGTTAGGAGATTATACTCATCCAACAATGAGAATATAGACATGTAAACCACATGGCATACACAATGAGTCTTCGCCTTTCCTGGAAGCAGAGTAGCCAAAAGATAAGGATTGGGTAATGGAAGTATAATATAAATATGCGTAGTCAAAGAAACCCAAATGAGTGAGTTAGGTGATCTCTATCTCACAATATCATCCCAAGAAAATAGAGTATCTAACAGTCCCAGAAGCAACCACCATTGATGTGAGCATCCCACACATCTGACCTGAACTGCAAATCAAAGGGAATCAATCACTGCACCATGATATTATCTACTTTAGGAGGAAATATCTTGCCCTCACAGTTTTAGGTCATGTAACAAGGACATGTCTCAGTGGGGAAATCATCCCTCTTTCTCATGAGTTAAAAGGTGTGTCTACCATATCTCATCACTACACTACACAATTGAGGGATTTTAACCTCATAGTAGAGGACCCCCTCCCTAATTAGTTAGGTGTATTCCACTCTAATAGTCGTCAGAGAGGACCCACACCCAGATGTGTTGGGGGTGCGGGTGGGGGGGTTACACTCTGATAGTCATCATAGAGGACCCATAACCTCGTGAGTCAAGAGTATTACACTTTATTAGTCTTCTTAGAGGACCAACACCTTGATGTGTCAAAGGGATTCCACTCCATCTTATAGAGGACCCACTCCCTAGCACGTTAGGGGGATTCCACTCAAAATTTTCATTGGGGACTACTTCCCTTCCTAGTTGGAGGTAAGCCCAAAACTACTCTAGCTATCCCTGTTAGATGGTAACTCTCAAAAAACATCGAGGAACACTGGTCACCCCTGGTGGATTGTACCTCTTAGGAAGCACAGAGGAAAACCGGTCATCCTTACAGGATGGTACCTCTAGGGAAGCACCGAGGAACACTGGCCATCCATGCTGGATGGTACCTCTTGGGAATAACTAATGAACACTGTTCATCCCTAATGGATGGTACCTCTCGGGAATCTCCAAGGATCACTGTCCATCTCTAGTGGATGGTAACTCTGAAGAAGAACTCGGTTGCAGTCATCGGGTATCACCCCAGATAGGCATCATTCCTGGAACATCTTGCATCGTATATCAAAAGCCACTACAGAGGGAACCATCATGTTCTACGTGTAAAATAACTTGGGATAAGCTAATCTCACTCCAATATATGAGTCCAAAATAATGAGATATGATAGATAGAATAATTCGTCAAGTATTACACAGCGCATATGTGTCCCACGCGTTATGTGGCCTGCATTGTCGATTAAATGTGTACCTGTCCATTATCGGGTACTACATTGTGAAAAAGTACCCATAGGAATGCAAGTGTACTCCAATATTAAATGTCATGTCTAGTCAAAAGTCTAAATAGAACACAATGCTCATTGTTATTCCAAAGGATCAAAAACAAAACTTCTCTTACACGCTTCCTCAATGGCCCAGAACATTTGACCACATAACTTCATAAATCTTCCCCACTCTCACAAAATTTGAGGTTGTCCCAAGTCATGGGTTATCTTCAAAAATTTCATAAGGATCATCCATCGATATTCATTCAATGTATCCACATTTAATGAGATTGTGAATAAGGCTCTTCATGTCCAAACGGATTTCACCATGGTGGTCCTTGCGGGAAAACATGCATGATCAACTATTTATTCACCCCAATTGTACTACCAATAGAAAAGATAGACAATTCTATGTTACACTTGAAAGGTGTCCCATGGGGATCATTCCTTGGTCCCAAAATGAAATATTCAGATCGCTCCATTTTAATCTTTATGGAAAAACACACGAGATGGACTACACACTCATCTAGAATGGATACCCAGTGAAAAAGTTTCATTTCATCGCAAAACGTGAGAAATGTCCCTCATGGGTCCC
This sequence comes from Viscum album, assembly GCA_963277665.1. Lineage (NCBI taxonomy): Eukaryota > Viridiplantae > Streptophyta > Magnoliopsida > Santalales > Viscaceae > Viscum > Viscum album. The sequence goes on from OY728141.1 coordinate 482,666,577, forward strand.
ACACCTTTAATTTATTTTAAACACTCTAAATAATTCTTAAAAAAATTTCACATGGACCAGGGCCTCGCTACCACTGACGGCATTTCATACTGATGTTCCGTTTAGAAGATAGGTCCTTTATAATATTTCTTTTTGATAAAAAATTATTATTATTATTATTTAAACACAAGAGTTTTATTTAACTGAGTCCTGATACCAGACCCTAAAAGTAAAAAACTAGTCTAAAAATGTCCTTCACATTGATAGGGATGTGTGGTCACAAAGGTCGTGTCAATCGGACACATAGTTTAAGAGATACAACCATTTAATGGGGCTTGGCCTAATTTGGGTCGGTTCAGCCCAAAACTGGCAGGAGCCCCTTCACCTGGGTCATCCGGCCTAGTTCATTGTAGTCGGACCATGGCCCAAATATGTGGCCAATCCTGTGCGGTCCTCGACCTAGAAAATTTGTTGGTCACCTAGTCACTGTGGTAACCCATGTTGTGCGGGTCGTTGCCACCTGGGGTCACGCTTTAGGACCCTGTTCTCCCCCAATCTCCCATGTGAATCGCATCTGTCTACGGATCTACTTTGTCAACTCCCTATTCATCATCTCGTCATCCTGTCTATTCCCCATTCTAGCCCACTCTTGGCCTCCCCATCCTGGCCTCCTCTATCTAGAATTCCACCACGCTCCACACCACCACCAGTCGGCCATGCTGCCCCACGGATCCCTTGCAACAGCCACCTCGCAAACCTATCACACCGCCGTTGTGCACTGTTGTTGGCCACCAGACTGTCAGTGCTCTGGTTGTCCCTTATGCAGACCATCAGGACTCCTTTGATTCTTGATTCAACGTCCACGGAAATATCAGTTCACCCTACGACGTGAGCTTCGCAACACCTGCCTCCAATATACGATCTGACGGTCGATTGATACATCTGAAAGTTTACAGCGCATACCCGTGGAGAACAAATGATGGATGGGGGGTTTAAATATAGATTTATGTCCTTGTTTTTGAATACATCAATGATTTATCAAAGTATCAATGAAAATAAATATATTTTCCAAATGTAAACTGAATTATAATTAAAAAATGAGATAAATCCTACCTCGATTCAATCATTCAGCATTGGTAACGCATCCACGATGCTCCCGCTTCAATCCACTAAAGTTCTAGTGAAGATTTATCCTTGATTTTATGAATAATAGATCAAGATGAGATAGATATAGATATATATAAAGAGATGGGAAGAGATAGAAAGAGAAATAAGGGCTAACCCTAATCAATTCCATCAATCTCTATTTATAGACATCCTCCTCAGCGCTGAATCCAAAATCCCCACACCCCCTCTTTTTATGTTATGCTTAGGAAAATCACCCCATTCCAAACTCAACAGCGGTCTCATATTTCCAATTGTTTTCTCTATTCGAAAGTAATTTTATTTGGCGTCAGGGGTAAAATAATTAAGTTTAATTATTTTATTTATGATTTTCCGTTGGGTTACTTTTCTCACAAAATTCCTATGCCGAAAAAAGGTTTGTCCCACCTAGGGTAAAATCCATTTTATTAAATCAATGGTGGACTCATATTGCTGATCCTATCTACCCTTTAAGAGATATCAGGTTTCTTTAACGTGCATTGTATAAAATATACTCTGTATTTTTTGTATAATTTATTTTGGGAACATCAAGCCTTGCTGTTGCATGTCGTCTCAGTGACAACCTCTAGAAATATTCCTAGAAATATTTCGAATTATTTCAAGGAAAAAACTGGGTATATACATCATTCCCTCCTTCAAGCTTTTAATCCTTGAAAAGAAAAAATAGGTAAAACAACTTGGGATACTGAGCTCACACCTGGTTCTCCCACTCCCAGGAAGACCTTCACATTTCAGTACTACCACAAAACACAAACCAAAAAGACATTTTTTCCTTGTAAGGGTTTATTCTGTTGAATATGTGAATTGGAACACACATGTATCTCCTCATCTACGACACGTGGGAGACATCATGCACCCACTCTAACTATCGGGGGTAGGGAAATGTTGTAGTAAACTTCACCATCTCTTTGCACGGTCTTGAGAAGCCTTGAGAAACTTGAGGAAAAGTTTTCTTTCTCGACCAAACCTCTACATCCCACAATGAAATCAAAAAAAATCAATTGTATCTAGAAAATGGTCGTGTGATTCCCTCCTTCATAATATCTAGCTGGTACACCTAAGGATATCTATTCATACATGATTTCAAAGTCGATGCATCTCAACTGAGACTCTCTTACATGCTTAGAAAGTGAATGAGTTGTGACTATCAACTGAAAGAAAAAAATTGTACCCTTCTTATCCACCAAGTTTTGTTATAGGGAAGTTAACTGCTCCAAAACATCCTTCACTTGGAGAGCCTGGGACTTTCTGCTAAGGGAATATGCTACAACATTACCCATTTCCTGGAGTATAGACTATCTCCAAGTCATAGTCCTATAAGAATTTTAACTAGAATCAATGCCTTAGGATCAAGTCTTTCTGGTTGAAGACATCCCCGAGACTCTAGTGGTCTGAATGAACCACAAATCACACTCCTTGAAGGAAGTTCATCCAAATTCTCATGGCAAAGACTATCGCTACTAGCACCAAATAGTGAGATGCATCATTTTGCTCATGGGGACTCTATCACCTCAACATGTATTTGATAACTATAGTATCAAGACTTAACATTGAGCATGCAAGGTACCAATGAACATGGAAGGTGAGTAAACTCATCCAATCGTAAGAGGCTAGACAAGGAAAGAAAGTGAAAAATCCTGCATATCATTTCCACTCTTGTAAGGATAGTAATTCCTAAAATAGGTAGCCTACCGATCCAACTAATGTAATCTATAAAAAAAGGTGGTCAAGTAGAAAAACTACACTAGTAATGAAAGGAATTTCTCTAACACTCCACTTCAAAAACTCCCTCTAAACACACCAGTTAAAGGGACTCTTCCACCACACCTTGATGTTATCTTCTCTGGGTGACACTGACTCGCCTCATAGTTTTTTATGAATCATAAAAATTCATCTCGGTGGGGGAAGGACCAATATTCCTTGTGTATTTAATGCTACATTGAACAACACCAACACAGTGTTACACTGACACCCTGCTTCACCCTGATAAAAATGCATGAAAGGAGTAGAGATGAAAGAGTACTTTACACAGTTTCGAATAAGTTCTACTGAAAAAATTAGAAAAATGCACAGGGTGTACCTCTACTCATCTCATTCTTTGTAAGATCGTAGAAATTTAAAACTTGTGGTTGTCCATGGAACCATATGGAAGATTACTAAGCCCTAAATTGGTTTCCTGGAGGGGTTTTAAATTCCTCATAACATCATCCCCCACCTCGATCTTTTCATGCTCCTCTTTCACTACCACCTCCCTGGGGAAAACCCAAATCACGAAGTTGTCTCTACTGAGGTGGTCCACCTACTTCTTTCTTGGTGTTATAATCATATCTAGTCAGTAAGTATAATTCCATGTGACCTTTCCCATCACAATAAAAACACTAGAACTCCCTAGGTTTTCCCCATGTTCTGTGATACCTCAACCCCATACAAATACATTCTTGAGGCCGATTATGGGGTGTAATCCTGTATCAATATCTTGTCATCTAATGTCTGCTAGCTACTAAGGACGTCTCATCTCTATTACACCCACTACCACAATCAGTTGTATGGTGTCCCTCTGACAAAAATTTCTTTGCTAGTAGCACCTACTCTATTACCCCAACATAGGTGGGAATGCACAAGGGTACAATAATAGCACAGATCTCTCTATGGAGTCCCTGCTCAAATATTCATTCTCAGAATTTTCCATCATGGATAATGTCTAGAGAGTAGCATAAATGGTATGTAAACCTATTTTTGTACTCGTTCATCATCATCCCTCCCAATTTAAACTAAAGGTTCTCCAGAAGTTTAATGGGGTGTAAGTTGGATGAGTAGTACTCCTCAAGACATAGTTGTTGAAGTCATCTGATGAGAGTGAAGATTCGCCATCTATCTGAGTAACCAAGATCCACCAATGCAGAGATGCTCCATGAAAAATGTTGGATACCAAATACACCATATGATCTTCTAGTGTCCGTAAATTCTTGAGGAGGTGTACCACCGACTCTAGGAAAACCTCTGCTGCATGAGGGTCTGGTTCGTCATGGAACCTTAGCAGTCTTTAGAACTAGAACTCGCAGAGTGCGATAAACATATGCACGTATTCATCCTGATTTTATTGGGTTGTATACTTCTCAATTGGTGGATATTATTCAACCTACCCACCTCGATGAATGGGATCACATGATCGGTCCTGAACTAAGGCCTCTTTTCTCACAGGGTCGGCATCACGAACCAGAGCTAGTATCCTAGCTAGCAGTCGTCATAGAGACATCCTAAATGTTATCAAGGAGTATCGTGCTCAGATTAGTATGTATATATATATATATATATCAACAAGGATGGGGATCTGACTTAAAAATGATAGTTGATGATTTGATCCTATATGATGCATGTAACATTATTCCCTGTAGAAAGTGTCTTAGGGTTCCCAGTCATCAAGCGGGTAACCAGGGTCCTCGTTAATGGATATTTTGGCTGGCTATACCATCACCGGACTCCCTAGCCTAAGAGAAACTCATGATTCACATTGATATTTTTTCACTAAACACAACCAAGTCCATTTTATGGAAATGTCTAAACAACATCCCTAGGGTTAAACCACCTCTGATACCACTTTGTCACGACCCAACCCATTTTGGGGCTCGAGCCGCAACAACCCTAAGACCACCTCTATATGCTAGTGGGTGGAGACAAGTTTCAAAGTCACAAAAAACTCATGGAGGCCTTTTCCTATAAACATGTACATACAAAAATGTAGCACACTCAATGTAAAAGTGAAGAGGGAAAGGGAAAAAATATACAAAACTACTATAAAAAGGAAACCAAACTTGCATCAACCTCTAAACAGTACAAGTATAGAAATTTAAACTGAAAGTGGAAGGGGAAAAATAAACGACCCACCAGAAAAGTGACACAACCTGGAAAAATGTGGAAAAGTAAAGTAGTTTAGAGATCCCTTCTCATGGATCCCAAGATATGACCATCGCAAGCATTCTAAGAAACTCATACCCCTAAGCTCCTCTTATGTCACGATGAACCTGTTTGTCTCCAATAAGGGCACACCAAGTGCAGAAAAATCCCAAGAAGGGGTGAGTATAAAAATACTCAATAAGATTAATTATAGATAAAGGGGGAATAAAAAGATGTACTGAAGAGGGAAGCAGTTGATAGAATAAGGTATAGTAAAAGGAGCACAACTCAACGCAATAAGATAGTAAAGTAAACTCGTCCAAAAAGAAGGAGCTAGAAATAGTGAGAGTAAGAACTTCTCATTGAGTCTTCAGTACCTATAGTTGGAGAGTATAATCATCTAACCATTATAATCTAGACATTGAAATCACATGGCATACCCCACACATCTTTTCCTATCCTGGAAAGATAGTAACCAAAATGCAAGGAGTGGGTACTGAAAGTAGAATATGTGTGTGTGTGTGTGTGTGTGTGTGTTTGTGTGTGTGTGTGTGTGTATGTGCTCATTCAAGGAAACCCAAATGAGAGAGTAAGGGGAACTCTATATCACAAGCTCAGGCTAAGAAAAGAGAGTTTCCAATATTCCCAGAAGTAACCACCACTATTTCCCAACATCTCACGCGTCTTCCCTGAACTGCAAGTCAAAGAGACTCAATCACTGCTCCTTCATACTATCCACTTTGGGCAGCATTGTCTCACCCTCACAGTTTTAGGTCACATAACAAGGACACGTATGGGTTGAGAAATAATCCCTCTTTCTCATGAGTCCAAAGGTATGTCCACCATATCTCATATCTATACCATAGACCAGAGGGATTTCAATCTCATAGTACAATTACAATGCCATAGTGTCTCATAGGTATTCCACTTTGATAGTCTTCCTAGAGGACCCACACCATGATTGGTTAGGTGGATTCCACTCTGATAGTAATCATAGAGGACCCACACCCTAATGCATTAGTGGTATTCTAATCTAGTTCATCGAGGACCCATTCCATAGCATGTTAGGGGGATTCCACTCGGAACTTCCATTGGGGATCACTTCCCCGCCAAACTGGAGGTAAGCCTAGAACTAATCTAGTCATCCCTACTGGATAGTACCTCTTGAAAAACACTGAGGAACACTAGTCATCCATACTATATGGTACCTCTTGGGAAGAACCAAGGAATACTATCCATCCCTACTCGATGGTTCCTCTCGGGAAGCACTGGGGAACACTGGTTATCCCTACTGGATGGTACCTCTCTGGAATCGCTGAGGAACACTAGTCATCCATCCTAGATGTTTCCTCTTAGGAAGTTCCAAGGAATACTGGCCATCCCTTCTGAATGGTACCTCCTTGGAAGAACGTTGTTGTAGTCATTAGGTGTTGCCTCAGATAGGCATCATTCATGGAATATCTCTCATCACATCATGGAAGCCACTACAGAGGGAACCATCACATTCTACAAGGAAAAGAACTCAAGATAAGCTACTCACATTCCAAAATCTTAGTCCAGAATAAGTAAATATGAGAGATATAAGAATTATTAAATTAGTACATGGTGTGAGTGGGGCCCACACATCATGTAGCCCTTCCTTATTGCTTGGTCATGTGTCTATCCATTCTCAGGCACTACATTCTGAACAAGTATCCCTAGGCATGCCAGTATGAACCTAGAGTACATGGCATGTCTATTAAAAAGGATAATGAGTTCACAAGACTCGTTATTAGTTCAGAGGGTCAAAAATGTAACATTGAATACATGCCTCTATAGGAGCCTATAACATTTGACTGTATCTCTTCATAAATATTCCCTACATTCACAAGAGTCAAGGTTGTACCAAGTCGTGGGTTCTCTTCAAACACTTCATAAGGATCTTTCAAAGATATTCCTTTCACGTTTCACATTTAATTACATTGTGAATAAGGCTTCTCATATCCAAATGGATATCACCATTGTGATCCGTGTTGAAAAACACACAAGATAAAATATTTATTCACCCTAATCGGACTATCGATGGAAACGTTGAACAACATTGTGTTATGATCGAAAGGAATCCAATGGGTCCCATTCCTCTATCCCAAAACAAATTATAAGGATCACTTCATTACAATACTCAAGTAAAAAAATGCACATGAGATAGACTACTCACTCATCTAGAACGGATACCCAGCAAAAAAGTTTCATTTCACAACAACACATTCTAAATGGCCCTCCAGGGGCCCGCCCCTCGGCTTTAGTTTAAAACCTCAAATGAATTCTTGAAAATTATTTACAAGGACTAGGTCTGCATATCCCTTAATGGCGCATCAAATGGATGTACTATTTAGAAGATTGGTCTATTATAAGATTTCATAATAATAAAAAATATCTTATTATTATTAATTAAACTCGGACATTTCGTTTAACTGAGTCTTGATACCAAACCGTAAAAGTCATTAACTAGCCTAAAAGGTTCGTTTTATTGACAGGGATGTGTGATTGTAGATGGTGTGTCAATCAGATGTGTCATTTAGGATATCTTTCTATTTAAAGGGATATGGCCAAACCTGGGCCCCTTCAGCACAAAACTAGACATACCGCCTTCAACTTGGTTGTTCCACCCCAGTTGGACCGGTCAATTGTAGCTATCCCACTGCCCAGCTGCATAGCCTGCCTCATGCAACCCTTGACCTGGATAGCAGGTCGGTCACCTAGCCACCATGGTGACCCGTGTCATGTAGGTCACTAGCACCTGGGGCCATGCTCCAAGACCTTGTTATCCCCCTATCATCCTCGTGACCTATAGCCACCGGCAGCTCCACTCCGTGAATGCCCCACTCAACGACTTTCCATCCTGTCGACACTACATTCAGCCCATTCTCGGACTCCCCATCCCAGCCAGCTCTGTCCAACATGATGTCGAGCTTCGTACCACTACAACCATCCATGCCACACCATGACTGCATTTCAACGGCCACCTCAGATAGTTGTCTTGTCGTCGATGTTCGATGATACCAGCTAACGTGCTGGCGTCACTCCGATGGTCCCTTCCATAGACCACCAGGACACCTCCGATTTCCCTATTCTCGATCCGAGGATAAATCCATGCTCCCTATGATGTGAGGTTCGTGGTGCTTGCCTCTAATCGATGATCTGATGGTCAATTGATGCGTTCAAAATTTGACGGTGGATACCCACGAATAACAGATGAAGAGTGAGGGTTTAAACAGTGGTATATGATTTTGTTCATGTGGCCATTGATGATTTTGAAAATTAAATATAAACCACAAGGAAAAGAAATGTATTTTAAAAATGGAAACTAAATCAGAATTAAAAAATGAGATAAATCCTACCTTGACTCGATCATTCGACATTGGTGACGCATCCACGACGCTACCGCTTCAATATTCCAAGGTTCCTATGGAGATTGATCCTCAATTCGATGAAGAACAGCTAAATAGGAGAGACATTGAGAGATATATAGAGCTTGGTAGAGATATAAAGTGAAATAAGGGCTAACCCTAATTAGTTCTCTCAATCCCATTTATAGACGTCTGGCTCGGTGCGGAAAACAAAATTCACGTGCCCCCTCTGTCAATGTCATACCTAGAAAAAACACCAAGTTCCAAACTCAATGGAGATCTTGGATTTAAAATCTGAATTCCTATTCCAAAGTTTTTTAATTCGGCATCAGGGGTAAAATAATAATGTTTAATTATTTTATTTACGATTTTTTCCATGTGTGACCTTTCTCACAAAAGTCCTACATCGACAAAAGTTATGCCCCGCCTAGGGTAAACGCCATGTTCCAGACTCAACTGTGGCCTCATATTTATGATCCAAGCTACCAATTAAGAGATATCCTATTTATGTCATGTGTATAGTGTAAAATATACTGATTATTTTTTATTATTTATTATGGGTACACCAGGCCTCAGAATTGAACGTCATCTGATCACCAAGAACTGTAAATATTCTTAGAAATATTTAAAAGTCTTACAAGAAAAAAATCGGTTATCTACACTATGAATACATTTTAAATAAATGTTCATGATTACCATATACATGTATTTATGTAAGGCACTACCATTAAGGTCAAAGGTCCAAATATATCTTCTTTTAAAATATTTAAGGGACAAATAATTTATTTATTTTTTTCAACCAATTCCATTCAACATATAAATAACCTGATGTTAGATTTCATTCAAAAAATAAATAAAATAATAAGGTTTTAATCACACATAAAAGTAAATAAATCATGGAATACATTCATAAAGATCTAAATTATAGAGACCAATAGAAATAATCTCATTGATAGTAAAATATAGTGAACAATAAAACATATGGGATTCTTATTGGTGGTTCATCCTTCATGATCTCTTATACATGAGATCAACAAGTGAGAACTTCAGGAGAAATCGTCTTAGTTCTTATGATCCTGTAGTACTAGATTGTAATGCATCATTATTGTTTCTTCATATTTATTTATTTAAACCACATGACATATATTTACGATTCCCTTAATAGTATCTTAATGTTTTCATTATAGTAGAAAAAGTTTCGTATCCTTTTAATAAGATAAATAATCAAATTATATTATCATACAATGTATAAAAAAGTAAAAAACACTAAATGGTAAGAATAAGACAATTATATATCAAATTGTACACATGATATGGTACTAAAACGTAAAAAACATGATTTTGGTTTATGGAACTAACACCAAATCCTTAAACAATCACATGTTAATCCTTCTTCATGATTTTTGTCTATGTATTGAAAACACTCATGTTCACGTGATATTATATTCACAATCACATTATTTAATATCCATGATCTCTTAAATTATCCATGAAACATTTTTTATAATAATGACATAATGTCACAATCACCCCTAAAAATAATTACAATCACTTCTAATAATTTTCTTGGTTAAAAAACTTTGATGTGAAAAAAAGTAAATTCTAATATATTTTCTTCACTATCATTACATTTATTTCAAATATTATAGACACACTACAGGAAAACTAGCGTTTCGCGGCGATATTTTCGCGGTGGTTTTAAAAGCCGCTGTGAAATAGCTTTCGGGCCGGTATTTTGTGGCGGTTTTAAAAATCGCTGCGAAATGTGTAAAATATTTTTTTTCGACGATTAGTGGCAGTTTTTTGAAAAATTTCCACGAAATAGCGGCGGTTTGGGTAAAACCGTCTTGAAATGAAAAGAAAAAAAATAAAAAAAAATATAAGGAACCCAGAAATCACTTAAACGACCATAACTTTTGATCCGGGCGTCCGTTGGAGCACCACGACCAGTCAAATCGAAGCTCATGAAGAGATCTAGAGGCACGTATAATCAAAACCGTGAGACAGTCTAAGGTGCGGAAGATATGAGAGTTATAATAAAGTTGAAAAAAGTTCTCCAACTTCAAAAGGCCATAACTTTCGCTCTGGGTGTCCGTTTGGGCTATACCACATATCAAATCGAAGCCAGCGAAGAGAACTACGCACAAATTTGACACAAGAAACCTTTTGTCAGGTTTTTCGACCCCAGAAACCACTCTGAAGGGCTAAAAAACCCCATTTTCTTCACCGGTGTCCCATCAAACTTGTCTTTAAACGGACCTAACATTCGATCCATGTGTCAGTTCGGAATCCTCCGCCTACTAGGTCGTAGTTCGTTCCATGAGCTTCAGTTTGACTGGTCGCGGTGCCCACATGGACTCTTGGATCATAAGTTATGGACTTTTAAGTGGGTGTCAGGATTGTTATGTTTTTCGATGCCTTGTTTCTAGCACCCATTCCCTGTCAGTTTTTTAAATGGTCGTAACTTACGATCCGCTGGTCCATTCGGCCTCTTTCACCTATCAGCTCAAAGATCGTTTTAAGATATTTTATTTGACTGGTTGCGGATCTGAAATGGACTCTTGGATCATAAGTTATCTTCGTTATTGTGAGTCCAATGTTTTTGTCACTTTTTGACCGTTTTGACGAGTTTTAACGGTTGCTCCATTTATTACTGTTTATTTGGGTTTCCATGACTTGATATCTTTATCAATGGTTTTTTGTGGGTTATTATGATGATTATGTTGAATTCTTAAGATGTTTTCTAGAGTTTTCATGAGTTTCCACGCGTTCTCATGCTTTCTAATGCTTCCTTCTTCATGCTTCTTCATCTGTTTTCATGCGTTTTCATAATTTTTCATCCCTTATCATGCATTTCTGTACTTTTTCATGTGTTTCATTTATTATTTATTATTTATTATTTATTATTTATTATTTATTATTTATAATATACTTTAATTTATTTATTATCTATTATTTGTTACTAGTTATTTATTATTTATTATTTATATTTAATTATTATTTATTTATTATTTATTATTTATTATTCATTATTGGTTATTTATTATTTGTTATTTATTATTTATTATTTATTATTTATTATTTATTATTTATTAATTATTATTTATCATTTATTATTTATCATTTATTATTTATTATTATTAATAATAATATTTGTTACTCCTTATTTATTATTTATTATTTATTATTTATTATTTATTATTTATTATTTATTATTTATTATTTATTATTATTATTTATATTTTATTTATTATATATTATTTATTATATATTATATATTATATATTATATATTATATATTATATATTATATATTATATATTATATATTATATATTATTTATTATTATTTATTATTTATTTATTATTATTTATTGTTTATTATTTATTATTTGTTTTTTATTATTTATTATTTATTATTTATTATTTATTTATATATAATTATTAATTATCTCTTATTTATTATTATTATTTAATATTTAATATTTATTGTTTATTATTATTATTTGTTATTATTATTTATTATTATTATTTGTTATTATTTGTTATTATTATTTATTATTTATTAGTTATAGTTTCTTCTTTATTATTTATTATTTTATATTTTATATTTATTATTTACTATTTATTATATATGTATTATTACCTATTAATAATTGTTGTTTGTTATTTATTATTTATTATTTATTATTTATTATTTATTATTTATTATTTTTTAATTGATTATTATTATTTATTATTTACTATTTACTATTATTTATTATTTATTATTTATTATTTATTATTTGTTATTTGTTATTTGTTATTTGTTATTTGTTATTTATTATTTATTATTATTTATTATTATTATTTATTTATTATTATTTATTATTATTTATTATTTATTGATTATTATTTATTATTTATTATTTATTATTTATTGTTTATTATTTATTATTATTTATTACTTGTTATTTATTATTTCTTATTTATTATTTCTTATTTATTATTTATTATTTCTTATTTCTTATTTCTTATTTCTTATTTCTTATTTCTTATTTCTTATTTATTATTTATTATTTATTATTATTTATTACTTGTTATTTATTATTTGTTATTTATTATTTGTTATTAATTATTTCTTATTTCTTATTTCTTATTTATTATTTCTTATTTATTATTTCTTATTTATTATTAATCATTTTTTATTATTTTTTATTTTTTATTTTTTATTATTATTTATTATTATTTATTATTATTTATTATTATTTATTATTATTTATTGTTTCTTATTTATTATTATTTCTTATTTCTTATTTCTTATTTCTTATTTCTTATTTCTTATTTCTTATTTCTTATTTCTTATTTCTTATTTCTTATTTATTATTTATTATTTATTATTTATTATTTATTATTTATTATTTATTATTTATTATTTATTATTTATTATTTATTATTTATTATTTATTATTTATTCTTTCAATTTCGTAATTTTATTAATTTATTATTTTATATTTATTAGTTATGTATTATTTGTTTTCCCAATTATTATATATAAGTATATTAAATTCTGTTTATTAACCACATGATGAGCTTGCTGGAGTGGAATGTCTTTGGAAAATATGCAAGAGGTTAGGTGTTCAAATCTCACCTAACACAGTATTTCAATATATTGCATGAGCATGTGCATGGGCATTTACATAGGCATGTGCATAGGGATGAGCATGCATGCATGGATAAAGTAAATAAAGTAATGCGAATTAAATGAAATAAATAAATAAAATACAAAATAAATAAATAAAATACGAAATAAATAAATAAAATACGAAATAACTAAATAAAATATGAAATAAATAAATAAAATATGAAATAAATAAATAACATATGAATTAAATAAATAAATAAAATAGGGATAAATAAATAAAATACGAAAGAAATAAATAAAATCAATACGAAAATAAATATAATAAATATAATAAATATAATAAATAAATAAATATATAAATCAATCAAAAAAATAAAAATAAAATAAAAATAAAATAAAAAAACTGCCACTAAATCATTTAGCGGCGGTTTAAACTGCTGCAAAAAAATCGATGCGGAACGTTCTACGGGGGTTTTCAAAACCACCGTGAATAGTTTCACAATGCACGATTTAGTGGTGGTTTTCCAAAACAGCCTCCAATCGATTTAGCGGCGGTTTAAACCGCCGCGAAAAGAAAAAAAACCGCCTCTAAGTCGTGATTTTGTCGTAGTGACATATCAATTACATAAAAGAAATTATTAAACTCAAAATAATCATGATTTATGCATTATTAAAAATAGGCATTGTGGGGCTTATCCCAAAAATATACCACTTTTATATAGTAAAAATCATGGAAATAAAAGTTTAAGTAATATAAAAAAGCATAAAAATGTGATTGTATATTTGAACATTTATTTTTGACCTTTATTCAAGATCTCCCCCTTTTGGATTCATCAAAAACAATATTCATCAAGAAAGATAAAAAATCATCATAGAATGTTGATTTATGATGAAGAAGTGATATAATTAATTTGATTTATACCAACAGAATAGATTTTATATGAATAAGTGTTAAATAACAATAAATAATATCATGATAATTTTAAAGATTGAATAAAAAACTAAAGATGACTAAAAAGAAACTCATTAATGTTTAAACGGGTTCTATAAACATGTATATAAATAGAATAAAATGACGTTATCAAACCAATAAAATAAATAAATGAAATACCTGAGGGTAATCAGTATGAGACCCATAATAAGAATTATAGGAATTTATTCTACTACTTCCCAATAAAAAATATTATTCTATTTAGTAAAAGGAGTATGTAGGGGTAGTGTAACACCCAGAGATTTTAAAAGAAGAACATTAGGTTTAATAGTGTAAATGACACACAACGCCAAGATTAAAAAGACCATAAAATAATGTTATTTTAATATGACAATTATGAATTAGCCATTGAATTTGTGGGTATAAATTATATTAATAGAATTATGAAATATATATATATATATGTTACCATTTCAATACAAATACATTTATTAAATATTATGAAATAAATACTCAATTTTTAGTAAATTTATTTTAGGCCTCATTAATATGTTTTTAGCAAAAATGACTTTATTGATTTTTCTGAGAAAATATTAAACTTAAATTTTGTATTTTTTTTGAAATTTCATTTACTAAAAACAATATCTTTTTATAAACCATCATATCAAACTTATCATAGGGTTAATTTTTGGGTTTTTTCTAAAAATGTTTTTTTTATTTCTAGAATGCAAACTTTCCCAAAAGGGAGAGTCTAGTTTTTTAAATAAAAGAAAATTTACTGAAGTCATCAATAAGGCCTTTTACAATAATACCTCTAAATGAAAGAGATAATCCCATCAAGAACCTCATTGATCCAAGTCAACTCATAAGTATTTACCCCTATATTTGAAAGTCCATGATCTAAATGATTTTCTTCACGATGTGCATGTGTGGCGATGTGATTCATAGAAAAAAGGAAATCTATGAAATTAATCAATCTGTCAGGCAGCTTCCATGATAAGAGAATATTGAAACTCCAAGTATCATGTACAATATTATTAGAATCGCATCTATTCCACTAGTTCCAAAAAATAGTGTTACTTTTCCTTTTCAACCGCATTGCTTACCCCAATCATTTCTGTATCAAGAGAAGTAATTATTCCATAATGGATATAGAGACATCTTAGTGAATCACAATTGTGGTTTCTAACGATTGAACCATACACATAGGGACCAAGGTTTCCTCTTGAAGCTCCTTCTATAATTCATTTGGTACAACCTACAAATGGAAAGATCTACAATAATTAAAAGGTTCCAGAGAACGGATAAAGTTACCTGAAATTCCAAAATGCCTAAGAATATAAAGTTCATGAATAGAATTTTCACAATACCTATCATAAAGTGTATTTGAGTTTTAGACAACAAGTATGATATGAGTAATGTGCTTATATAAACAAATATATGAATTCTCATGTAGTAAGTTGTTTTGGCTTGTCCATGTTACATGAAGAACTTCAGTGCAATCCGCCAAGAATAAGATCATTAATTACTAAGAGAGAGGTAAATTGGTGCAAGAAAATAAGTGATCTTTAATATAAACTATATAGAGAAATATAACCTTAAAAAGATCAGTAAAAAATATTTAAAGTGTTATTTTAGTCAAATAGGTAATAAATATTTGTTTTATATCACCCCTATATTGATTAAATAGGGAACATCGTGAGAAATAATTAATAACAATGGATTGAAGAAAGTAATTAGTATGAATCTTGGAATATATCAATGTCCATTAAATTTTAAATCCAAATTGAAGAATATATTTTCTACTTAAACTTATATCCCAAATTTAAACATTCCCTTGTATAGAATCTTGATAGAATAATTTGGGGAAAATCTTCTCATTATTGGTAGGCTCCTAAACCAAAATATCCTCACCATTGATGAATTTGTAATTCAAAATAATTTCCTTAACTTTAGCGTGGAGTATATCCAAGGATTTATCCACTTTATCTTTGATTGATATATTTGTTTCAAGTGTTGGAACAAATGAATTAACAATATGGATAAAAGTGATAACTATCCAATTATCTGACCAAACTTTTATATAAGATTTTGTGTTGGATAGATCAATAAAATGTTGAAGTAAGATGCCTTGAGGGTAGCCCAGATAGAGGAAGCCACATAATTAAAGTTCCTTTCTTTCATAATGCTCAAGAACCTATATATCTAAAAAGAAATTGCCTCCTGACTTCTCATTTATGAGTCTTCACATGAAATAAGAAAATAATTATTGATTTAATTTTAACAGATTTTAGATTCCAATCCCTCTATAATCAGTAGGTTCACAACATTGTTTCTAAGGAATCGTAGCGATTTTTTACTGAATAATGATTCCAATCTCGAAAATTATTGATTTAAATTTTGATATTATTAATGAGACAATCCAGTATTTATATACCATAAATGAGTAAACAAATGTTGACATAGTGACAGCATTCAAAAGACTAACCCTGCCCACCATCAAGAGAGTTTTCCCTTCCAATAATCTAATTGATCTCTAATTTGGCTCAAAATGTGAGAAAACAATATGACACATGGTTTTCCCCAAAACGTAGGGACACAAAGATAGGTGAACTTTATAACACATTCTCTAATTCCAAAATCATTGATGGTGATCACTTTTCTAACTATAGCAATATTTTTTTGAAAGTGTAGGTATGATTTTCCCTAACTCATCTATTTCCCAGAGGATTTTTCATAATGAATGAGATAATTATTGATGTTTATAATATTTCTTTTATCACCACAAGGGAAGAGATTAATTTCATCATTATATAGAAGGTGATTAGGGGTAAGAAGGAATCTGTAAGTTCTAATGGATTTTATTCTATTGAAAATGACCATGTGGAAAAGTAGAATGCTTAAATAAAATTCGAAAATAGATAAAATAATGTTTGAGAGAGTATCACATTTTCATAAATGTCTAGAACATGTGAAATGTCCTTCAATGGATCCATTTAGAAGAACTAAGATGTGTTATGAGCTCAAAATAATTTTAACACATTTATTGAAAACCTCATCAAAATTGAAACTCATTAAAACCTTCTAAATGAATCCCCAATCTAACATGTCAAATGGTTTTTTAGCATAAAAAGTAATAAAAATATTACCTCCTCTATTGGTTTTTCTGATAATTTAACACATTTAGAAGTAGTGATAAAATAATATTGAATTATTCTACCATTAATGAAACCAGATTGGTTTGAGTACACTATCTTATTGGAAATGTTGGAATTCCTATTGGTTAGGATATCCCTGATAATTTTGTAAATGGTATTAACAATATCCATAGGTATAAAGAGTTGAACCAAATTTTAATTTTTCCACTTTAGGAGTGAGTGCAAGAAATTGAGAATTTATGACTTCAATCAGTTAAACACCTTTGAAAACAAGAGTGACAAGTATAAAAATGTCAGAATGGATAATATACCAAATGGTTTTAAAGAAGAGTTTGTGAACCCATATGGACTAAGAGAGATTCCAGAAATCAGACCAATGATATCTTATTTTATTTCAAACTAAAATGAGAATAGGGGTAAGACGTGAATTTTTTTCATGATCAACAATTCATGGGATGATTTCTTAAATCAGATAAATACTAATGTTAGGGCCATCAAATAAAATTATTATAATAATAGACAACATGATCATCCAATTCTTCTATTTTTTCAAAGAACTCCCTATTGTCACTTAAAATAGTCAAGGTTCTGTTAAGTTTCCTAACTCTTTAGAGATATTTAAAAAAATTGGTATTTATTTTACCCTCCTTTATCCATTAATATTTAAAATATTCTCTCCATATTTCCTCTTTGAGATTAAGAAGAGTGTTGAGTTCATGTGTGACCATATTTTCCTACTAGCTATCTGTAGAAAAATCACATCTGATTCTATTTTCTTGGATGGGGTGAAATAAAGATTCCAAATGAGAAATATTTTCATCCATGTGACTGAAGCACTCTTGACTCAAAACATTTATCTTTTTCAATGAACATTGATCTTTAAAATTTTATAAAAGGTATCATCTTTATTGTTAACAGGGTTTTATATGTCTTGAACCAAATTTTTACTATCACTATATAAGGCCCAAGTATTTTTTTCATCTAATTGGAAAGGAAGGTTTAATCTGTCTAGAGACAATATTTTCTAATATAGTATAATCTTTTGAGTTAAATTTTTTATGATTAGTGGAATATATAGGTTCCAAACATTGAGGTAATCTTCATTGACAAAAACACAATACAATTTATTGGAAACCATGTTACTGAGTTGCCTTCTATACCAAATATACTTGGTACCCACCAAGTTAACTTCATGATTTCTTATATTCCCAATTCATGCTTTTAAATATCCAATATAGGTAGAGTATTTCATTAGGAAAATCCTCTCATCTGGATTAATAATGAAACTAATGTCTCTAATAAGATTCCAAGTACCATTTATTGATCTTATAAAAATATGAATTTTCTTCCATAAATACCTTCTTTCCTGGTATCCATTGTAATAATAGATGAAAGGGAAAAATTGGTGCATCCCCATAAAATTATATATGAGAGTAACCGTATGCTCAGTGTGATTGATGGATTATATTACATCTAGTCTCATGTAAGCTACGACCTAATTTTTTTCCCCATCATTATTGGACAAGTTTTTATTTATAATTTCATTGACCAAATTTTATAAAGAAGAAATCCTATTATATGCAGAGGTCAATAGAAATAAAAGAGGAAAAACCATTATTGTGGAAAATGGTGAGCCTATTAAAATCATGATTTAGGTGATGGGGGAAAAATACAAATTCCTTAAACATAAAGAAAATTAAAGGAATGAATTGGTATAACCTTGTTTATAATGAAGAAATGGAATGTTATTTACCTAAGCCTTTTAAAAATATAAAAATTTTGTTAAATATCCTTATTGAAAATTTGAATCATAATTGAAGTATGGAAATTGGGGATAAATTTATTTACCTTGAAATTTTCTATAATATTAAGATGTTTTTTAAAACCATGAATGATGAAAAATTCAATTGAGTCTCTAATTTTAACGAAGGTTCCTCAATACATAAACATAAAATAAATAAATATATTATTACTAACCATGAAGGGAAAACTTATGATAATAATTATGTCAATATTCTTGTGGAATTTGATGATCGTATGGTAATTAAACCATCAGATCACCATGATGAAGTTCTCATGTTCATTACAATTTGGAGATAGATAAGGAAGGAAACCCATTAATACCTCTTCCCGGCTTGAAAATTTTTAGGGGAATTTATTTTTATATAGTGTTAAGACAATATATGATAGTGTATAAAAATCCTATGTGTATTTTAGGGAATAAAACATCAAAGACATCTCAAAATATGGTGGGTATACCCTTTAAGATAACATCACACCTGATATTTCTCATGTTCACAGTGATTTAGAAGAATATGGAAATTCTAGAAAAAACATATTCTCCTATTAAAAATTACTTCACTATTGAAATAAAAAATACATATGAACATATTATAAAATATAATGATACTTCATTGGAGGATACAGGTGATGATGGAATCTTGAAATATAAGGGTAGTCCTAATACTAATTCAATGGAATTTCATTCAACTATGGTCGATTCTGTAACAGCCCGAGATTTTATAAAAAATATTATTTTTAATTTCATTAATGTCTTGTGTTGTACGCTACACCAAAAGGATCTTTCACAACACGCATCCTTGACTTTCCTTTCATTACATGCAATCATGACCTTCCTCGATAGCATGTGTAGTACGCAATAACGAGTTTCACTAAACAACGATATGGTATTAAAACTAGCCGTTATGAATAGTAATAACCACTTTTTGAAATTTTGTAAATTTTATTTTTCAAAATGGACTTCATTTCTGGATTCGTAATATTGAAATTAGCTTAGGGTGAAATTTTGGTACTTTTCGGATAACGTTCATTTTCTGATGAATAGTGAAAATTACTAAATTTTAATTAAAAACAACCTTTTTAATAGAAATAATTAATAGTGATAAATTATTAATTTGATTGGTTTTAAAGTATATTTAGAATATATTTTTACAATTTAATACAATGTTGGTTATTGGATGTGATTTCACATTTAAACCAGACATAAACAACTGTCAATCTTTTGATAGTTATTATCTCTTAAGAACACGCTATTTGTTTTGACGACGGTAATTAATTTTTAAATTAATTAATGAAACTGATATGTTTTTAATTTGGTAAAATATATATCATTTTTGAATTCATAATATCAAATATAGATTAGGCATAATTTTTGGTATTTTTCTGGAAACTTTCATTTTTTGATGAATAGTGAAACCAATAAGTAGTAGTTAAAAAAATAATTTTTCATAAAAATTAATTTTACTGCTTCTGTGAGTAGAATTTCAAAAATCCGAGAGACACGGTTGATGTAAGTAAGTAAAATGTGGTTCAATGAGATGAAAATAATTTTTGGTGAATAGTAACTTTTTACTTTTTTTACCACGGTTAAAAGTAAATAGGGTAATTAAGGTTAAAAATGATATTACTATTACCATAACACATGTCCTAATTCTATTGGACAAGTTTAATTCGACCAAAAACAACCTTAAGAATAAAATATGACCATTTAGGCCCACTTGGATTAGATTAGGACATTTATTATTAATTTATTTAAAGAAGGGTTAAAATAGTTAAAATCAAAGTTTAATAAGTAAATCATTTTTAATATGGGGTTATACATAAGATAAAGTAGAATATAAATATTAATTAGAAAGATAAAACGATTTCATACATAATGGTATTTTATTTGTAATTTTTAGACATTAAATAAATTAATTTATTTATGACACAACAATGATGCAGTAATTATCTTATTAATGAAATATTGACATAATTGATGTTATAAATACCCAAATAAATGTAATTTGAGAGTTTTTATGAATCACACTAATTTTCTAGGTTAATATGACATGTTAGTATTGATTTAATTAACTTGGATCGAACTAATCCTTCTGTTATAATTTTTAAAAAAATCAATTACTAAATAGTGTCAAAATTGACATAAAATAGTTTTTAAAAAAATATTATATTATTAATTGTTATTTTATTCCTAAAAATCTAAGGTTCGGCCAAATGACTTAGATACGGTTATATATATTAAAAATAAACAATTTGGGGTTTGTTTGGCATGATATAGTATGTTTATTAACCATATAGTGTAAGAAAACAAGAAGACACGGTGAAAGTTAAATTATCTAACTTAAAGTTAAATCTAAATGATATGGTTAAAATTGATACCTAAACTTGTCTAAATTCTATTGGATGAGAGTATTTATACCAATACCCACCTTATCTTCTAAATTAATCAATTTTGATCTATTTAAAACCGAATTTGACTTTATAATAAAATAATTGTTTTAGTTATTCCAAAGGTGCCCCTCTCCTCCCTTATAAAAGGGAACCTTCTCCCTCTCTTCCACACACCACTTTGAGCCTTCAAGCTCGGCCAACCTCTGCCAAATTCCCTTATCCACCTCCCTAGAAACATTCTAGAGGTTCTGGTCTTCCTCAAAGACCAATTTTAGTGCCCTAAAATGAGATCTCAAAGAAGCACTTCAAAGAAGAGGTAATGTTTGTTACCGATTCTTTCATCTTTATTTCTTCTTCCACTTATTCTTCTTTGGTTTTTTCATTATGAAGTAATAACATCAGTATAACTCATATACTTATATGTTATTATAAATATGAAACAACCCTATTTCACCATCTATCCATCCTATTGAAAAGGAAATCACCGCGTGTGCGTACGTACGGAATACCGTCTCCACGCCGTGGTGTAATCTATTTTCCACCACCACCTTACTTTGATGGGTATAATGGTGTACATAATAACTATATATGATTATTGTAAAGTGATATGTGTTCTTAAATAGTATACATACACTCTAATACAATTCTATGATCATGAGAACGATATCATCGCTTGTGCGTACATACGGACTACCGTCTCCACGACACGATGAGATTCATTCTCCACGTTAACTATTATAAAGTATATATAATAAGTAATCATGAAATATATGACATAATAATGATACTGGATTTATTTGTATATATATGTGTGTCATCTACTTAATTCCATTCAACTCAATAAGGAAACGAAAACAGCGTTCATACGTACGTATGACCTACCGTCTCAATGGACGGTGTATTTCTTTCCATTTACTGATCTATTATATATGTGTATATTATGAATATATATTATATATAAATCATTTTTTATATTCTGGAATTAAGTAATCATGATCTAAGTAATCATATGAATAATTACAAGTCAAAACACGGATGAAAAATGAAATGATTTTACCCAAAACACTCTTTAACATGGAATTTACAAAATAACGGGTAATATAAAGTCATAAGTGAACAATATATGATATCATAATAATGAGTATGATTCTAGAATAAGTCAATGACGTTATTTAAATCATTATATAGGAGGTTCGGACACTTACGAAGCAAATCGGACCTAAGGTAAGGGAAATATCACAATCTCATTTTTATCCGAGATTGTTTATACTTTGGTATTTACTGGGGTGTATTTTATCATCCACATCCATGTTTCCTCAATATGTAATATTATTTCCATTCACCTACAATTTTTTAAATCCAATTTTACCCTTCGGTGAGTTTTTAGTAAAAGATATGAAAGGAATATTTTGTTGTTTTTCGTATGAGGTACTTTTTGACTTTTCCGACAAAAGTACGAGAAGAATGTTTTTTTAACTTATACGGCATGAATGGATTTTTAAAACATTATTTCCAAGAAGCTTCGTTTACATGTTTTCAAGTTTATTTTTAATCAACTTCTTTTAGTTTAAAATTGAATGACATGTTAAGAAAGGAAAAATGTTTTTGAATTTAAAAGGATGTTTTCCTCAACAATGGAGTTCAAGTGTTTTATCAAAAGTATTTTCCATCTAAGATAATATAGGGTTCTGATTCTATCCCTATCATTACATTGATTTGATTATGTTGTGATGGAATTATTTTTATGAATTCATTTGTCTTACATGAATTGTTTTATGATGTCACGATGTTTAAGAATTCCATTTTTACTACATGGGTTATTCAATGATGTATGATTTATGATTTTGTGGCACACATAAGAATAGTATCATTATGAGATGGGTGGGACCTATATCTCCCTCCAATGCATTGGGTAAAGATTTTATATCTCATGAGATAGACATGGCTGCAATGGTAGGTTATACCGGTTCAGTGAAACAGAACCGAAACGAGGGTGACTCGGTTCAGAAATGGACTTTGTCCACTAAGATAGTCTTGGAAATGATTCTTGACTAATAAGATATGATTCTCTATGATTATGTGTGTATTCCATAATGTTTCATGTTTTAAGTTATGATTATTGGGATTTCATTTCACTACTATGATTTATCACATGTTATGAAATTATGCTCTCTTTTGTAGGTTAAGATTTCCAAAATGTTATGTTCTTATGAAAATGATGTGATTGATATTTCTTTTGTTTACCCTTACATAGCATTTGAGCTCACCCTTTTATGTTTTATTTTCCCCAGGATATAAAGAAAGGTTTTAGGTAAGAAAAAGGGGGATCTTTATGGGAGATGTTGAAGATCTTTCACCACGATTTGAAGATTATATTCCGAGTTTCCAAAGACACTAAACTATTATGGTCCTTGTGTGTGTGTTTTTGTAATGTACTAAGTATTCTGAAAAAGTAATGTAATGTCCATGTACATCGAGCTTCGGGTCTCTACAGTTGGTATCAGACGAAAGTTTTAGTCAGCCTTTGGAAACTAGGATGCGAAAACGTTAGTGAGATCCCTGGAGATATTTCTAAGGTATGTCTAGGGATGTCCCTAAGGAAAAGTATACGTATAGGATACAGTCCTAGAACTATGGTAACAATCATATAATTTAACCTAAGATGTTAGATATTGAGGATACTCCCCCTTCATTATGTTGTTTTCCCTAGCATGATTTTTTCCTCTCAGACTATTCTTTTTGGGTTTTAGAAGATGGTTGGAACATGAAGGAACCATGTTGATCAATGCAATGGACAATGGAATGATTGTCCTCCTGAACAAACAAATGTTATGGGAGATGGAGTGAAAAATCTTATTGCTATACTTACTCAAGCTATGAATCATTCTAAACTTCCAAATGAGCAGAGAAGGGAACAATATTCTATTGGGTCCTTCATGAGGCAACGTCCACCTTCTTTCAGTGGGTCTTCTGATCCACTTGTTACTGAACAATGGATCAGTACTACTGAAAAGATATTTTTAGTTCTTCAATGTTCTGAACATGATAAATTCATCTTAGCAGTATATCGTCTGGAAGGTGAAGCTTATCAATGGTGGGATCTTATCAAGAATACGAGGCAAAGAGATGAAATTGAGTCCATAGAATGGGACGAGTTCAAGAACTTATTTTTCAATAAGTATTTTCCTCGTATTCTTCTAACAACGATGGAGAAGGAGTTTCTTGAACTAAAGAAAAAGAATGATGAATCTGTTGGTATATACGAAGTGAATTTTACAAGGCTTGAAAAGTATGCATCTAGATTTATCATCCAACCTGAAAGTAAAGTTGAT
This sequence comes from Viscum album, assembly GCA_963277665.1. Classification (NCBI taxonomy): domain Eukaryota; kingdom Viridiplantae; phylum Streptophyta; class Magnoliopsida; order Santalales; family Viscaceae; genus Viscum; species Viscum album. The sequence goes on from OY728141.1 coordinate 482,691,237, forward strand.
CGATTCTTCAGTGTCTTAAAACCAAATCTTCGAAGGGCATTAACTATAAGAGACTTCATTAGCTATGAAGAAATTGTGCATTGTGCTGTCAAGGTAGAAATGGAAGTTGGTGTTACTTATCCATCTCATAGTTTTGACAAGAAACGAAATATGGAGTTCAAGGAGAAATCTCAGAATAATGGTCAAAAGAAGATGAATGTTTCCTTATGCTCAAAGTGTGGAAAGAAGCATGGTGGAGATTGTCTTAAAGGGACAAGTAAATGTTTCAAATGTGGAAAGGAAGGTCATCGGGCATTTGAATTCTGCAATAATGGGAAGAAGATTCCTAATGATGCAAACAAAGGAAGGGATACACAAAATGAACCTACTGCACTTCAATGCTTCAAGTGTAAGGAAATGGGGCATTATGCTAATAAATGCCCTAATCCAAGGGTTAGTGATGATCGACGTGAGCAAACACTTAAGGTAAAGGACAAAGGGAAGTCACATGTGATCACCATTGGTGATGTTGAATATGACAACGATGTGGTGGAATGATTAAGTGTTTATGTAATTGGATTCCAGAATAATGTTGTATATAGTATCATGGAATATTGGAATATTTATGTTTTGGTCTATTGTGGTTTTCAGTAATTTTATGGCATCGGTAACCATGAAAAGTGATTGAAATATTTTTGGAAAGCAGATGATATGCACATAATGAAGGGATAAAGAGAATATAATATGTTTGATAGTATTCATGAGCTCATGATTGATATAAGGACTAAGTGATATCATGGTTTGAGTATATAGAATTTTGAGGATTTTGGTATGTGGAAAGTGTTAACTTTTAACTACATTCATGTTTTCACTAAGGTTAAATGGATATTCATTCTTCAATAGAATACATGATTAAGGTATTCACATGTTTGTAATTGGACCAACAAGATATATCTTATGATATATGGGGGATAAATGATGGCATTCACGTGATTGTTATGTGACATTTCAAGTAATAATTTTCTTTTTACTATGATCTTGGACTGAAGTATTTTAGATAAGCCTAAAGATTGGAATGGATTTTGTTGGACATAAGTTAGGATAGAACTTTTTTCGATATTATTGATGGGATGTTATGGTAATATAGCTTTAGAAAAAGGACAACCAGCAGGACGGGCGACAGCCCATCGCGTCGAACAAGGCTGTGGGAATCGAACCCACAACCGAAGTGAGACTGGCCTTTATTGCCTACCACTGGCCTACAGGAAGTCCCTATTTAGTGGAAACTAGTTTTATTGTATTAAGCAGTATGATATATGAAGTATAAGTCCATTTTAGGAACCATATATGATTAATCTCACTATAGATGGACTTATGTATTTTTTGATAACTTTTCTAACCTTTTGTTTGAGATAGATGGAATGAACCATCATTCTATCCCATGATATGCTAACACATCACAAATGACAAATTCAAATTCATTTCTTTAAGAGATGAAGTGGAAATTGTCCAAAGAACGACAAACGGTGAGACTATACCAAAATCACGAAAGTATTTCTTCTAATTCCAATTTCATCAACTTTAGGGAAATGATCTTGAAAACCAAAAAATGTTGTCCCAGTGCTCTTATATCTGATGAATCAGATGATACCTTAGATCGTCACAAATTTATGGCTTTGTGATTGCTGGCTTTTCCATAGCCATGTTCTCTACCACTCTCCATCAGAACATGAGGGTTGGATTTCTCTTCCATATCCATATTTTCACCTATATGGAAACCCAATGATTAGTTTATTTGGGTAACCGTTACGTTTCATAATTTTGTTTTTAAAGATTGGTTTTGGTATTCCTTTTTACGATGTGGGTTTCTATTAAAGAAACTTTCAAGCAGTAAACCATTTATAACCCCGACGAATTTTTAGGGCGAAATTCATTTTAAGGTGGGTAGAATGTAACAGCCCAAGATTTTATAAAAAAATATTCTTTTTAATTTCATTAATGTCTTGTGTTGTACGCTACACCAAAAGGAGCTTGCACAATATGCATCCTTGAATTTCTTTGCATTACACGCAATCACGACCTTCCTCGATAGCGTGTGTAGTACGCAATACCGAGTTTAACTAAACAACGATATGCTATTAAAACTAGCTGTTATGAATTGTAATAACCACTTTTTAAAATTTTTTAAATTTTATTTTTCAAAATGGACTTCATTTCTGGATTCAGAATATCGAAATTAGCTTAGGGTGAAATTTTGGTACTTTTCGGATAACTTTAATTTTCTGATGAATAGTGAAAATTACTAAATTTTAATTAAAAACAACCTTTTTAATAGAAATAATTAATAGTGATAAATTATTAATTTCATTGGTTTTAAAGTATATTTAGAATATATTTTTACAATTTAATACAATTTTGGTTATTGGATTTAATTTCACATTTAAACCAGACATAAACAACTGTCAATCTTTTGATAGTTATTATCTCTTAAGAACACGCTATTTGTTTTGAAGATGGGAATTAATTTTTAAATTAATTAATGAAACTGATATGTTTTTAATTTGGTAAAATAGACATCATTTTTGAATTCATAATATCAAATATATCTTAGGCCTAATTTTTGGTATTTTTCTGGAAACTTTCATTTTTTGATGAATAGTGAAACCACTAAGTGGTAGTTAAAAAAAATGAATTTTTCATAAAACTTAATTTTACCACTTATGTTAGTGGAATTTCAAAAATCCGAGAGACACGGTTGATGTCAGTAAGTAAAATGTGGTTCAATGAGATGAAAATAATTTTTGGTGAATAGTAACTTTTTACTTTTTTTACCACGGTTAAAAGTAAATAGGGTAATTAAGGGTAAAAATTATATTACTATTGCCCTAACACATGTCCTAATTATATTAAACAAGTTTAATTCGACCAAAAACAACCTTAGGAATAAAATATGACCATTTAGGCCCACTTGGATTATATTAGGACATTTATTATTAATTTATTTAAAGAAGGGTTAAAATAGTTAAAATCAAAGTTTAATAAGTAACTCATTTTTAATATGGGGTTATACATAAGATAAATTAGACTATAAATATTCATTAGAAATATAAAAAGATTTCCTACATAATGGTATTTTATTTGTAATTTTTAGACATTAAATAATTTAATTTATTTATGACACAACGATGATGCAGTAATTATCTTATTAATGAAAAATTGACATAATTGATGTTATAAATACCCAAATAAATGTAATTTGAGACTTTTTATGAATTAAACTAATTTTATAGGTTACTATGACATGTTAGTATTGATTTAATTAACTTGGTTCGAACTAATAATTCTGTTATGATTTTAAAACAAATCAATTACTAAATAGTGTCAAAATTGACATAAAATAGTTTTTAAAACAAATATTATATTATTAATTGTTATTTTATTCCTAAAAATCTAAGGTTCGCCCAAATTACTTATATAAGGTTATATATATTAATAATAAACAACTTGGGGTTTGTTTGTCTTGATATAGTAAGTTTATTAACCTTATAGTGTAAGAAAACAAGAAGACACGGTGAAAGTTAAATTATCAATCTTAAAGTTAAATCTAAATGATATGGTTACAATTGATACCTAAACTTGTCTAAATTATATTGGATGAGAGGATTTCGACCCATACCCACCTTATCTTAGAAATTAATCAATTTGGAGCTATTTAAAACCGAATTTGACTTTATAATAAAATAATAGTTTTAGTTATTCCAAAGGTGCCCTTCTCCTCCCTTATAAAAGGGAACCTCCTCCCTCTCTTCCACACACCACTTTGAGCCTTCAATCTCAGCCAACCCTGAAAAATTCCCATATCCACTTCCCTAGAAACATCCTAGAGGTTATGGTCTTCCTCAAAGACCAATTTTAGCACCCCAAAAGGAGATCTCAAAGAAGCACTTCAAAGAAGAGGTAATGTCTGTTACCGATTCTTTTATCTTTATTTCTTCTTCCACTTCTTCTTCTTTAGTTGTTTCATTATTAAGTAATAACATCAGTATCACTCATATATTGATATGTTATTATAAAGATTAAACAACCCTATTTCAACATCTATCCATCCTATGGAAAAAAGAAATCACCGCGCGTGCGTACGTACGGAATACCGTCTCCATGTCGTGGTGTAATTTATTTTCCACCACCACCTTACTTGGATGGGTATAATGGTGTACATAATAACTATATATGATTATTGCAAAGTGATATTGATTCTGAAATAGTATACATACACTCCAATACAATTTCATGATCATGATAATGATATCATCGCTCGTGCGTACGTACGGACTACCGTCTCCACGACGCGATGAGATTCATTCTCCACGTTAACCATTATAAAGTATATATAATAAGTAATCATGAAATATATGAAATAATAATGATAGTGGATTTATGTGCATATTTATGTCTGTCATCTACTTAATTCCATTCAACTCAATAAGGAAACGAAAACAGCGTTCATGCGTACGTACGACCTACCGTCTCCATGAACGGTGTATTTCCTTCCATTTAATGATCTATTATATATATGTATATTCTGAATATATATTATATATTAATCATGTTTTATATTCTGGAATTAAGTAACCATGATCTAAGTAATCGTATGAATAATTACAAGTCAAAACACGGACGATAAATGAAACGATTTTACCCAAAACACTCTTTAACATGGAATTTACAAAAGAACGGGTAATATAAAGTCATAAGTGAACCATATATGATATCATAATAATGAGTATGATTTGGAATAAGTCAATTACGTTATTTAAATCATTATACAGGAGGTTCGGACACTTACGAAGCAAATCGGACCTAAGGTAAGGGAAATATCACAATCTCATTTTTATCCGAGATTGTTTATACTTTGGTATTTACTGGGGTTTATTTTATCATCCACATCCATGTTTCCTCAATATGTAATATTATTTCCATTCACCTACAATTTTTTAAATCCAATTTTACCCTTTTGTGAGTTTTTAGTAAAAGATATGAAAGGAATATTTTGTCGTTTTTCATACGAGGTACTTTTTAACTTTTCCGACAAAAGTACGAGAAGAATGTTTTTTTAACTTATACGGAATGAATATATTTTTAAAACATTATTTCCAAGAAGCATCCTTTACATGTTTTCAAGTTTATTTTTAATCAACTTATTTTAGTTTAAAATTGAATGACATGTTAATAAAGGAAAAATGTTTTTGATGTTGAAAGGATATTTTCCTCAAGAATGGAGTTCAAGTGTTTTATCAAAAGTATTTTCCATCTAAGATAATATAGGGTTCTGATTCTATCCATATCATTACGTTGATTTGATTATGTTGTGATGGAATTATTTTTATGAATTCATTTATCTTATATGAATTGTTTTATGATGTCATGATGTTTAAGAATTCCATTTTTACTACATGGGTTATGCAATGATGTATGATTTATGATTTTGTGGCACACATAAGAATGGTATCATTATGAGATGGGTGGGACCTATATCTCCCTCCAATGCATTGGGTAAAGATTTTATATCTCATGAGATAGACATGGCTGGAATGGTAGGTTATACCGGTTCAGTGAAATAGGACTGAAACAAGGGTGACTCGGTTCAGAAATGGACTTTGTCCACTAAGATAGTCTTGGAAATGAGTCTTGACTAATAAGATATGATTCTCTATGATTATGTGTGTATGCCACAAAGTTTCATGTTTTAAGTTATGATTATTGTTATTTCATTTCACTACTATGATTTATCCCATGTTATGAAATTATGCTCTCTTTTACAGGTTAAGATTTCCAAAATATTATGTTCTTATGAAAATGATGTGATTGATATTTCTTTTGTTTACCCTTACTGAAAATTTGAGCTCACCCTTTTATGTTTTCTTTTCCCCAGGATATAAAGAAAGGTTTTAGGTAAAAAAAGGGAGATATTTATGGGAGATTTTGAAGATATTTCACCACAATTAGAAGATTATATTCCGAGTTTCCAAAGACACTAAACTATTATAGTCCTTGTGTGTGTGTTTTTGTAATGTACTAAGTATTCCACAAAAGTAATGTAATGTCCATGTACATCAAGCTTCGGGTCTCTACAGATTCCCCAGATAAGGATGAAATGGGATTCTATATTTTGGATCAAATAATTATAAAATAATACAACCATGAATATTATGGGAAGAAATTTATAATTATTGATAAATCATCCAGAAATAAAAATTCTGGTGGAAAGAAAAAAGGGGGGTCTTTCTCCAATAATAAGTGAAAATGAAAATTTTATTATGGAACAATTATGGTCTTTCCAACCCTAAAACAACCAGATCCCTTCTTATTTTTATAATTAAACATAATCCTAATATTCTAGGTCTTTTTATCTGAATATAATTTTTCTGATAGGATTTATTCTTCGTATAATTTGATCTAAAAGCTTATAAACACAAACCAATCCAATAATGATGTGAAAAGACTTTGGGTCATATCTCACTTGAGACTAGATAGAATCTCATATATCAATCACACTAAGTACATGGTTACTCTCAGATATAATTTTATATAGATGTAACATTTTTTCTCTTTTTTCTATGCTCACAATGGTTTCTAGAAAATAAGACATTTGTGGAAGAACATATTCATACTCAGCCTTTATTTCATATTTAAAATCATGGTAGTGAAATTAATATAAAAATTTATGAAAAATAGAGAATGAATCAGGTATGATAAAATACTAAATATATCATACACATTTAAATCAAAATAAATTAAAATTTATACAATGATAAATATGAAAATAATTTTCAGTGCCGACGTAGATCTTATACACAGTTTGAAACGTCAAATTTTCTACCCTAAATATAATATTTGATATAGAATAAGTCATTTATAAACATTTTTATTAAATATTAAGTATTATATATTATTTTTATGATTAGAAACTAATTATGGAGATATATAACAATTGGATTATCCAAATTCTTGTGCAATGCTGGGAAAGGCTTACAAAGTCAAAATAACATATTAAATAATTTTTCATGACATAGATATGAGTTAAAATACATATTGAATTAATATAAATGAAAATTTTAAGAAAAATAAAATTATTTTAATGATGTAAATTTATTTATATTTTTTAGGAATTAAACAAATACCATAAATACTTTCAAAATTCCAAAAAAAACATCTATTTGATTAATAGAAAAACAAAATAAATTATTTTAACAATACTAGAACTAATATAATGTGAAATAATTAATGTGACCCAAAAATATTATAGATATATATGACATGTCATGGAATTTTTAAAGTGTTATATTTTAATTCCCTATTTGTATTTACGTATTTAAAGTCAAATTATATTAATTGTTTCAAAATTTAAATTAATGATATTTTATCAAAAAAAATTATTTTATTAAATAATTTAAAAGTTATAAAAATACTGAAAGTGTATAATTAGGATAATATATGGTCTAAAATTTAATAAATTTTCCATTTATGAGCCAATTTTCATCTTATATGTGAAATTATAACCCTTTATGATTGAAAATGATGTTACTGTTGTTAATGTTGAAATCGGTTAATTAAGGGGTTAAACCAAAATTTAAGGTTTAAAATAGCACATATATATTTCCAAATTATATTGGTATATTTTATTTTAAACATATCCTCACATAGGTTCAAATACCTATCCATTTGGATTCATTTGATCTAGATAATGATTTTTTTATAATTTAATCTTTTAAAAAATTCCAAAAGTGTCCCTCACCTCAATTATAAAGACACATCCTCCCTCACTTCTTTACAGCACATTAAACCTTATAGATCACACAAACCCTCCCATAATTCCTCAAAATATTTCTTTGTCACATCATAGACCTTTCTTTCTAAAAGACCATCCCCTCAAGGATTAAGGCTTAATCAAAAAGGATTTTCTCAAATAAGAGGTAATAGTCATACCTAACCTCTTTCAATTTATTTTTTCTTGAACCATTTCTAAATATATAGTATTATCATAAAATAATAACTTCATAATTATAAATATACAAAAAATTTATTATTATTATGAAATCCACATTATCCACTCTATTTCCTATAAAATGTTAAGTGAATGTATTTCTCATTCATATACATGTCTTACCATCTCCATGTAGCGATAGAATTCATTTTCAACCACAATATTCCATGGGTGGTTATTATAATGGGTTTAATGTTTATATATGATAAAAATAAAATAATCATAATACTATAATTATAATATCACATCCACCTTATTATCTCTCAATATTTTGGAATGTGATAACGTCGCTTATACGTATGTGTGGACTACCACCTCCATGAAGCGATGTGATTTTTTTCATTTTTGTATTACATCATGGGTAATAAGGATATAATTAATTAATACATATGAAATATATATTATATAATTATGATTCTATAAAGGTTAATTATTATTTATCTTTATTTCTTTCCATCCATAAAAAAGTGAAAACATTGTTCATGCATACGTATAAAGGAGGTTTGGACGTGTTTGAAGAAAATCTGATATGGGGTAAGGGTTTATCTTCTCACTTTTTTTCATAATATTTATTTCATATTCACCACATATTTATTTTTTTTGGTGTATATAATACACATTTGATATTTTATAGCAGTAATATCTTCATAGTCTTGGTATTTAAAGATTCATTTGATGTTATTTAATTCATGGGGGTTATGATTAAAAAGTTTCAAAAGTGGTAAGGGTTTATTTCACAATCTCATCGTTATTTGGTATTGTTTATGTTTAAGTATCCCTTGGGGGAATTTTTTAGTATTTATATATGAAACCCAATTTATTTTCTTCTTCTATGTTTACTCATGAACCTTTCAATTAAAAACACCATATTCCTCTATTTAGTACTTAAAATTATTAAAAAAATTATAAAATTGGATTATATTTCCCTCTTTGGTCGAATATCTTTTATCATCCATTCAAATGTTTTCTAAAAATCAATATTTTTTTACTATTATTCAATTAATTTTTAATTTTATTTTTACACATGTTTTAATATTTACAAAATGGTTTAAAATTTATCTTCTTGTTGTTTTTTGAATGAGTAGTTTTTTTAAAAAAGTGTAAAAAGGAATATTTTTTTAACTTAAATGACATGAAAAGAATTTTTAGATGTCATGACCACTAATTACTTTGAATATTACTATATAATTCTATAAATTTATTTTCAAATAAAATATTTTCCTTAATATTTGGTAAATTTTTATAGTTTAAATAAGTGTTTTCAAAGTGAAAAGGGTATTTTACTCAAGAAAGATTCTCATGAACTTTTGAATGTATTTTTATCTATGTCACCATACTTTGTTGAATCGTTTGATTTAATGATTTTATAATATTATGATGTCATCCAGCATATTTCATTGGTTGTTTTATGATCTGTTTGACTGGGGATGTAATATTTTGATATCATTCTCTACATGAATCTATATGTTTTATGATTATGGAAAAATATTATCATTTCATTTTTTTCAACATGAATGTTTACATTGATTAGGTTTTACCCCATTCATATAATTAATTCATTATAATTAGTAATAGTGGGGCCTGCTATATCCACTCAATGAATTTTTAGGTATCATGAGAGAAATAAATTTGAATTTTGGCTGAGGCCTTTCCCATTTATAAATATTTCATGGAACAAGTCCGTGAAATTATTTTTTTATGCCTTGAATGAGGCCTATATGGTAATTTTAAAATGTTTTAAATTTTGAATTCCATCATTATGAAATCAATTATTGATTTCTATTCGATTATTTGATTTTTTATGATATCCATGGAAAAGGTTATATATTATTTGATTATTTTTATAGAATTATTTGATTATAATTTATTCCATTCTTATTATTCATTATTATTAAGCTATTGATTAAATAGAATGTGTTTTTATTTATTTACCTTTTCATATTTATCATTAATTATTTAGCTCTATGGTATGCATACCCTTACTAATCATCTGAGATCACTCCTTTATTTTTTTTCCTTTCCCTATGATATCAGCATGTTTTTTATGAAAATATAGAATATTATAAAGGGGACTATATTTGATCAACTAAAATACTATGTTGTATTTTATGTTTTCAAATATAACTTGAAACTCATGTCTGTATCTATTTTTCCAATACCACTAAACTATTCAGTCATTTAGGATTCTATCACTTGTATATTTTTCCATTGTAAAAAGTAACCACTATATCTAGGCTTCTATATTTGGGGTTTTTATATGTTAGAAATATATAAAGAATATGTTTTCTAAGGTTTAGGTCTAGTTTTTAAGGTTATTAATGGAGTTTAAAATTGTACCATTGAAGATTCATCACTATACTTTGTCTTCTTCTTATCATATATGGTTTACTGTATAACATACCATAAAAGACTAAAATATCTCATAATTGTGTATAATAATTCTTTCAAATACCTCATTAGATACTATAGGATTTTTTAATGTATTAACTTGATGAATCAATTATAGAGACTTGATATTTCAAAGATTTCCACTTTTGGTAGAATAATGTCCTCTGATAATAAAATACATTAATTTTTCATACTAGTTGTTGTATAAAAATTATTTCTCCTATCTTTTACTAATCTAATGACCTGAGCTAGGTACTATGAATAAATATTAATTTGGCTTCTAATCCTATACAGTAATGTAGACACCATTACATGTAAGTGAATGTGATTATTATTGATCATCAAATAAAATTTATTGGCCATATTTTAGACAAAATATTATAAATTAGCTATAAACACACAATTAATACTCATTGAAAACCGAGCTTAGCTTACTTGAGATGTCACTACATCAAGAATACGCACCATTAAATAAATTTTATCCTGATTATGTAGTGATAAATAAGTATTTTAAGGAGATATAATAATTTTTTTGGATATTTTCTCAAGAATTACAATTAATAAATCTTTTATAATAAATGGAGTTATATGTGAATGATTTCATATTTCCTCAATTTCTCTCCTCATGTGAATCAATTCATCATATATATTCATCAAAAATATCCTCATATAATCCATATATTATTATATATCATCCATTATTTTATTAAGATGATAAATTATCTTGAAATAACTGGTTGAATAGTTAAAAAATTGAGGATTTATTACTGAAATAATTTATTCTATTATATTAATAGAAGTGTTATCTAAAAAATTCACTTATACTTTTATATTATGACTAAGTTGGTATCCAAAAGTTATTAATTCCCATCATTTATCTAATTAAATATCATATTTTTAAATTTTCTTTAAAGTATGGATATTTATACATACATTAATTCTTTCTCAAATAATGAATGTGTATTTTACAACAAAAAATAATAAAAGTCTATTCATGGATAATGGGACCAGTCAATGATTTAAGACTCCCTAGTTTAAAATTTTACCCCCAACCATAAGTACATGGTTAGTAGTTGCATAAATGGTAGTATAATTTGGTCTAACAGTTGATATAATTTATAGATAAAGAACTTTACCTATCAAATAAATATTGGTAAAAGGATTTAAATCCTCTATAAAAACTAAAACATACTTCACTTTTCATTTTCCTCTACACCAATATTGTAATTTGAAAATAAAATATACCTTTAAATATAACTTCTTTATCATATAGATGTAAATTAGATTTATTAGTGATCAGCTAATACTCAGGTTGAGGATCATTCAGATCACTATGTATATAAGTATAATCAATCTTTCCTTACTAGTAAGTATGATCCATAATATTTACTTTTGGAATTATTTCAATAGATTTTTATAATTTTGTTAGTAATTTGGTTAAATACAGTAGGTTCACTATGAGGATGTCATCCATCTGAGTTTCAAGGGAAAGAAGGGTAGTGATTTGAATAATTATATCATCATAATGTGTATCATCAATTCCATTTCCATCAGTCTCATTTAATGAAGATCTATAAGATTTTATGTTGGATGACATAAAAAATCATGTATCCCATAGGAAATCCTAAATCAATATGATGGTTATCATCAAGTTTATCCTTTTTATTCTTAGTACTCTTCTTTTTAATTTTTCTTATTTTTTATAATATATATTTTTATTATTCCACTTTAAGAGATATACACTTTTAAATATAAAAAATTAACTTATCCAGTTCCAATCAAAAATCCTTTATACATAAAATTGGATCAGGATTACAGATTGTTCTATAAAACATATAATATTTTTCATTTCCCATTACCATATAATTTCTCTATAGTTCTAGATCAATCTATTTTTTCTAAAAATATTCTATTAAATAATGGTTTATTTGAATTCATTTATGATAGTTTCACCATTTTTAGGAATTAATATTACCTCTATGTCTATAAAAATGTGTCTTGGATATAATAGTCTCTAAAACATTGAATATTTCTTAGTTTACTCTTCTATATTTAATTTTTTTAGAATAAATTATTTTCTAGCTATTTATAACAAATAAAGAAAGAAAATATCATTTTATCTTAAAATAAAGAATTACCCTTTCCTAGTGAAAATATTATATCAAATTATTTTAAAAAAATATTATTTTTAAAAATTCATTTGTTGCTATTTTTCCTCTTGGGAGTAAAATAATTAGTTAATATCTATAGAGTCATTGTTACTTCAAAAATCGACACTATTTTGGATATGCATTAGTACAATGATCAAATAATCATTTATGCTGAGATATTGGGGAATAAAAACATTCTATAATGGTATGTTTGATGACTTCACTATTAATATTATATTTAATAACATCATTATTCTCAAGAAATAAAAAAATGACAAAAAAATTCCATATGAAGATAGTCAATGTATATCCTAAATACCTTCTTCCATCCTTTATCATGGAATATAGTCTATATTATTTAATGGGTCATATTATTATTTTAAGATCTCAATTTTTTCTATTATTATTATAATTTATCAATCATGGTAATTCATAACACCATTTAATATCAATGAAGTTAATTTTTATTTCTTTGAGGGTAAAGGTTTATCATTATATGAAGATAAAGAAGTGGTGTGTTCCATGAGAGGCATCAGGTTGAGTAGATCAAGGGTATAAGAAATGATTATTAAAGGATATAGGTTTAAAATGGAAAAAAGTATATAAAAGTTGGTTTTAAATTATTACATAGTAGTTTAAAATTATCAATGGTCAAAAATATCATAGGGTTCTAAAATAAAATATTTTATTTTATCATTTCGTTTTGAAAATACATAAATAAAAATATATTAAATAAATTGGATAATAAATTCACTAAAAAACAAATATATATCTTTATTTATCATGACTATATCATCTAGCCATAGATAATTATTCTATAAGAATCAAGGGAAAATGATTTAAATTCATGGTAAGACCATTATGTTATCATGGTATCTTCAATTTAATATCCCTTTAGACTAAACTAACTATGACATATTCTATTAAATACTATATACATTCATATTAATAAAAAATTAATGTCAAAAATAATAAAAATCATCAAATTATATCATAAAATTAAACTAATAATTAAGTCAAGAACATAATAACATATATCAAGAAGAATGATAGTAGAGATTCTATGAATTCAAAAGTGATATCGCATTTTTTATATGTATGTATCAGTGGATTATGTAAAATATAAATGTATTTAGTCTATTAGTGTGATACCTCATTTTTAAATATGTTAATAAAACATGAATTATCAAAATTTATGTGTAAATGTATGAATTGAAATTAAAAATATAGAATAGTGTGCTTCATCCAAAAAGTTTTTTCATAGAACTGTATGTAACTATATATTCAACTTCAATAATAAATAATGTAAGATAATTTTTCATATTTATAAAACATGATACTACATATATGATAAAAAATTAACATGTTATAGATATTATCTTCATATCTAACTCATAACCACAATAATCAGTATATGAATATCTAACTAATTAAAAAATAATTTTTTGATTAAAATAATATAAAATTTAACGTACTCTTTAGGTATTTAAAATAATTTTAATTACACCAAATTTATATTACTTAGGATTTACCACATATCTAACACATATGAAAACATAAAAAAGGATAATATTCATGAAAAAAATTATTGGGGATGGACTGTTCTAGGGGTTTTGTGTCTTTAGGACCTTCAGGATCATGTACTAAGTCCATGTTCCTACTTGGTTGGCTAGTCATATAGGGTTCCCCTCAAACTAATTAAAAAGTTGATTATCCAAAAAATAAATAAAATTATATGGCCTACAGAATTATTTTAATTACCTTAATCGTGACTATAACCTTGTATTTCCAATAATTTAATTCATAACAAATAGCCATGTTGCATCCAATTTGTTTTTAAATGTCCATTTTTTACCAATAGTCAGGTAGTATTTGGGTCTCTCAAAAAGTTCCCAGACATAATTTATATTAAACTAACACAATTACCCTTTCATTTTTGATATCTAATTTTCATTAATAAATTATTCTGAAATATTTTTGGGTTCTATCTATCACAAGTAAGATTGATAAAAAAACTAGATTTCCAAAAGAATCTTGGATTTCATGTCCTTTTTCAAAATCACATATAACAAAATCCAATGGTTTAATTTTTATAGTACTATATGTTTTTGGAAAAGATAAAATTGTTTTTTTTCAAGTTATAATCATGGTTTATATAGTTTATATGATAACCACATTCATGTTTTCTAAATAATTTAGTGGTGTTTTCATTACTCTAAGTGGATTTAATGATATTAAATTTTGTTATATAATCATCTAAGTTGTCAATAGATTTTTTCCTCAGGTGTGAATATGTAATATGAAATTAAATTTGAGAATAATCTTCTATAAACTTGGTTAAATTATTATAACCACTATATGATTTATTATAGTTCAAATTAACGAGGGAAATATCTTTATATAAATTACCTTCTATGAACTAAGATTCTAGGTTTGACTATTCCTATCAACATTTCCTATAAGGGTATGTTTATTTAACTTGGATGTTCACATCCTTTTTTTTGACAATTTTGTGGTTGATAACTTTTCTATCATTTCACATTAGAACTATGGAGTGTACCCTCTAAAAAATATACAAGGAATTAGTAATAAAGGATTTTATTGAGGAATTTTTCGTGATAGAAATATTCTTTGTTCATTAGTTTTTTCATCTCTAGTTTTGTTGTCTATTTATTTCATTATATTATTCATGGGTTTTCTAATGAATTTGGATAATATTCTCATAAAAACTATATAAAGAACCATTATATCAATGTTTTGGTATATGAACTCTAGTGTATTTTTGGATGAGATTCATTATAGTCAGATTCATTTCCCTCTAAATAATCTAGAGTTAATTTTTCTCATTGAAGATAAGATATTGAATTATGATTCTTATTTTTCAATGGATTTTTTATTTTTTCACATGTTTTCTTGGTAGTTTTCATAGGATCCTTATGATTCGATTGATACACTCAAAACATGGTATTGGTAAGATAGATTTCTTAAATGTGAATTAATTTTATAAGGTCCCCATACCCATATAAAATAGATAATTCATGTTGAGGGATCGGTGAAACTTTGTCGAGATCTGGTCCCATGGTGGGGGAATAAATAGTGTGGATTTTATTTTTCCATATATAGGTATATATTTATTTTCTAGTTTATTGTATTTGTTTATTGTTAAATTTCTTGAGGATTCTATGATGTTGGGATCATACAAATTTAATTATATCATGTTTTTCATTTATATTTATTTCATTATTACTATTTTATTTTTCTTGATTTAAGAATTGGTGTACTTGCCCCGTAGGGACTCTAGACAGACTAAGAGATAAAAATGATAGGGTGTTTTTATTTATTCTACATGGTAATGAAAAAATATATTTAAGTGACCCAATTGATATTTAATTGGGTAGTGTTTGAGGCAGACCGTGTTTCTTTTGATGATCAGTACACTACATATTGGATTCAAGGTTAGTCCATCTTAGTTTGAACTATGTATTATTCTCTTAAAGTCATTTATTTTTAGACTATGTCATGGGAATATTTTTATATATTTATTTTAATACAATTATATGTTTTTCAACCATGGTACTAGTGTCTTAAAGTTCAATCTTTTGGGGATGGTATTTCAATATTATGAGACCATTTTCTTAGATAATCACGCCTTTTTGACATTGGTAGTAAATTGGTACTAAAATGTATGTTTTAATTTTTTTCATTGGTATTATTATTTCTTTTCCCATATGTAATAAATGTTTTGAATTTATTTAAAAAAATAAAATTAATAATAAACTAAGTTTTATTAAAAACATTAGTTCACAACTAAATAGGAATCTCTAAATCATTGAGAAAGGTATAGGATTTTCTTAGAGAATTTTCTTCTCCTTTTAATAAAACCATTTTATTAAGGTGATCTAGTGAAATAGAAATTGTGATTATAGTCATATTATAGGAAAACTGTAGTAAATTATTTTTTTAACACTCATGTTCATGGTCACTTCTCGAAGTATTTTTTTAATTCAATTAAGTTTATTCAATATCTTTTTATTTTATCAAGATATATACATGATGCATTTTTTTAGAAATAAATTAAATTAAATTGGACCCTAAATAGTTATTTAAAATATATACTAAAACTCCAAAAGTTATAAAATAATCCATGTGAACTAGTTCTAGTGTTTTATTATAGAAACTTCTTTATTTGGTTTGAAATAAATGTTTTGATGCTTTCTGATTTGGCATGGGTTACCGACTCTAATGTTTGGGAACTCTAATTCTAGAATATCCCTAAATAAATCTTTTTAGTAAAATTTCATTGTTATTTCACATTATAATGTCTATATATCTTTTTATAGATCTAAGATTATTTATGGAAAGCACTTTAGGGGTAAACAAGCTAAGAAGTAAAAGAATTTAATTTAATGGTATAAATATTCTAATTTATCATTTAAATAAAAAAATAACGTTTGGAAATAAATATATTTCATGAATCATTCTTAAACTTCACATAATAACCATCATCACACAATTTTCTAAAATTTAGAAAATTTTACTTCAATAAATTGTTATACAAAATGTTATAAATAAGGATTGTTTCAAAATTACCTACTTGATAGAGAATAATGATTTTTCCTTTAACACATATCAACAATAAAACATTATTAACCTCATAAAGAATAAATAATCACTAATAATATTATTTATAAATCCAAAATACAAGTAACATAATTTATTATGGGTTCCCTTGAAATAGGTGAATTGCAGAAATTCTGATCGTTGATGTGATTATTACTGAGATCTATTTTGATCTATAAAAAACAATAATAAGTTCCTTAGAAACCCAGGTTTGTTTAATAAATATATCATAAAAATAATAAACTTTTATATAAAATTAATATCACTTAGATTTATAAATTATTTGTTTCTTTTTTTATATTAATTAAATCAATGTATTTGTGTCCCACATGTATTAAAAATTACAGATATACATCTAGAACTAATTTTAGAAATCTGTATGGAATTATTTAAATACAATTTTATTTGCATCGTATTATGAGGTCCTTTATATGGGATCATGAAATATTATTCACAGTATCTCTACCTATAGTGAACTTTTATTGGTCCTTTCTATGTTTCCAATTCTTTTCTACATGAATATTTTTTAGAGAGTAATTTTTTATTATAAGCATGAGATAAAGGCTAATAAATAAATAGGGAAACAAATAATGGAAAATTTACTACTCTAAAATAAAATAATAAATATACAAAATAAAAACCTAAAGTCATATAGATGGAAGGGAAAATTTCAGCCTAAATGATAGTATAAAAACACCGACATAGAAATGGATTGTTTTTTATATATGGATCTCACCAATAGAGATAGGATAGTAGCATATTTCATTGAAGGAACACCAAAAAAATAAAAAAAACCACTCCATAGGGATGACTTATAAAATTTAATGGATGAGAAAATGTTATAGAAAATATTAAACCCTTTATAAATGGTTAAATTTGTAATCAGAACTGATATAGGTGATGTCACCATTGAATAGAGGATAGAACAATGAAAACCATCATCAAAGGGATGATTTGGGTGGGAATCATCCCCACTAAAGTAAAAAAATAAACATCATTATATAAGAATTTGGATGAAACACTATAGGGTAATGTGATTGGATGTTAACGATGGATAAATGGATGATGTGAAGGATGAATAGATTGAATGATCAAGAACATCCATAGGAGAACAAAATTGAGGCATCAAATCACTTGATTATTGATGGATTCCTATAATAAGAAAATTTACCAATGTATGTAAACCATTTAAAATTACAAGTATTGAAATAAATTTTTACATGGAGATTTGATGTACATGAAATAGAGTTCTAAAAATCATAAAAAATAATTTTCGGACTTATAAAATAAAAATGTGGCCACAAATAGAAGAAGAGGTAGAAGCAAAATATCAATGGTTGGGACCAAAGATAATTGGAGAATTATTAGAGACAAAAAACTAAAAAATACATAGTGAGGTGATTCTCTTAATTATAATTGAGATCCCCCATTTATCAATGATGATAAGAAGAAGTGGTCATAGGGATAACAAAGAGGAATCAAAATTCAAATGGAGGGGAGAAAAGTGAGGCTGAAAACCTAAAACACATTGGGTGAATAAAATCTCTAAAATAAATTAGATGTATCCTCTATTCTAATTTAATGACATTGAGAACATTATTATCCTTTCTAATTATATTTTACTATAATATTAATATGTAAGTGAATCTTTCTGTATATTATTCTATACATCATTCGTCTTAATAAATTTTTACTTATTTTTACCTCATTGGTATATTTCTTAATCATGACATGATATTACTCTAATAATTCATTAAAAATGAAAAAAAAATCATTATAAAGATCATATTTGTATGAAATAAGGGTAAAAAGTATCTAAATGGAAGAATACATAAAGGAAATATTTTCCTATTAATTTAGTTCCTCAAATTTTCAATGTCACGTGATTCATGAATTGCAATAATAGTGAATATCTATTTATAAGTTAATATTTTTAATATTTTAATGATTTTTTCTTATGTGTCATGGTATTTCTAAGATAAATCATTTTGTTAGTAATTTAATTTAACCTATAGAACATTTTAGAAATAAAATCAATGGGTTTCATCATTAAAGTATGATAATAAGTAGTTTAAGTATTTAAATGAATATCTTTAACATCACTAGATTCCTCATGGGAAACAAAAAGAGTGTCCCACATCCCATAAGAGATTCCACTTGTTGAAACAATATTAAATTAATTTTATCCTACGTACAAGGAATATAATTAATGATATTCTAATTATTGTCATAGTTATCTACTGTGACATCACTCTTATAGAAACCCAATCCTTAAGTACATTTTTTCTCAAGATAGTACATTATTTTACCCAAAAAATCATTAAGGAATACAAAACAAGGATCAAGTGGTCTAGTGTATTTTAAAATAATTAGGTAAAAAAGAACCTCTAACGAAAAAACCCATGTATTTTTTATCCCATGGCAACTTATCATTGTTATAATAACTAATTAAATCATATTCAATCTTCATCAACTCCCATAAATTTTCTACACAAGATAATATTCTTGACAAACCGCATGTATTACTTTCCTTCATTACCTGGGGAAATGGAAACAAAATAAGGGGTGATCTCGAATTCTCAACATGCGTAAGAATAAGAGATTATTATAAAATATAATAAGTGAACATAATATAAATATATGTTATAAGAATGTAAACATGAATATGATATAGATAATTAATACCTAATAAAATAGGGTTGATAATACAAGAATTATAACATGATTCTTTAGTATAAATAAACTGATATCAAAGGATCTCATCATCAAGAGATTTTGAAAACAACATAATGTATGAAATTATAGGATAGTTCAAGGTCTACAGCCAATAAAATCATCACATAGTGGACAATTTCCCATAGTGGTTTGGGTTTACTTCCCATTACCATAATCATATTGGACAAAGTCCCATAGTAGATTAGGTTCAATCCATAATCCCATAAAAACATCTCATCATATATAAGGCTTTACCCAGTGTATTAGAGGGATATATAATTTTTGGCCCACCCGTCACATAATATAGTGTGCTTAGGCTAACCGCACAGGCACCATACATGTTATTTATAGAATTTAGGCAGAGTGGAATCACAATAGTAGGAAATAAACAAAGAAGGTTTTTTCAATTCGGTGGATCACTAAAAAATTTTTACATGAATTGAATGTCATATCCAATGAAAATTTTCCATTGAATGTTCAGATAGAGAAACCCATAACCAGGGATGGGGGATTTTCATGTTAAATTTAAAATTACTTTATTTTATATTGGGATTTATGGTTACCTCATCTTAGTAAATTTTAAAAATAAAGATATTGATCTTATGAAAAACCCTTCTCAAATTAACTTTTTTTCACTAGATGGATCCAAGTGTTTAATCCCTCTAGTAGTGTTCCACACATTCTCCTTTGATCTACGAGTGATACGAATTTATTTTTATGTGCAATAATAATGAATCAATTGTCTTTCACTGTTTGTGCTGATCACTTTTATTATCTTATATCTTTAAGGAATCTAACTAATTATTCTCATTCTTCAGAGGAGGAGAGTTAGACGAATGGAGAGAGAATTCAGTTGTCTGCAAAAATTCTCAAATCTCAATTTACCCTAAACAATAAACAAACACATCTATTAATTGAGCTATGTTTTAGGTTAAAACATTATTTAACTGTGTATTGGACCTTAAATAATACAATAATAATTATTAAAACCCAATACATATAATAATAATATTATTATCATTATATTATGGAATGTGCTAACTCGTACAATGATAAAAATTATTTACTAGCTAGAAAATAAATATTTTTTACCAAACACAATCATAATTCACTCTAAATCCTCGTTATTTTTTGAATACTCAATTTAAAATTTTACTAAATAATTCATTCATCAATAAATAAAAAAAATATTTTATTCATAGTACATAGAATAGATATCTATTAAATATTCACATAATCAAATAAATTATTTATTAATGAATGAATAATTATTATTTTCCTTATGAATATCTTTAATTAATAAAACATTTGTAAACTAATTCCTCATCCTTAAGAATAATATTTATTCAAATATTTAAATTCAAATAGAATTTAATCAAGATCCACACAAACAGTTAGTGTGTCACCATCTAGGATTATGTTTCATTGTAATTAGGTGGGATTGAATAATGTCCGTGATTTCTATCTAGAAATATTTTGAGTCACCCAAGAGAAAAAACTTAATTTCACAACATCAAAAACTACATACAGATACTTTTTTTAATATAGTCCCTTTGTCACAATATCTCATCAAGAAGGATGCACTTATATGTCATAAAAATATATTCTTGATACAAATTTCCTTTGTAAGAACACAGACCTTATTTTCATGTATTTTTTTCTTTTTGTGGTGGTTTTTTAGGAAAAGAGGAAAATCTGGAAATTTTCAAAGTACACACCATGTACTTTATAAGTACACGCCCTATACTTCGATGCCGCGAAAGGTTGTGTGATGGTCATGTCCGGGCAACACACATGGTGTGTAGGGTCGATGTGGAGGCCACATAATGTAGTGTATGGAAAAGCCTAGTACACGCCGTGTACTCTAAAATTACACACCCTGTACTTTCTTTTTTTCATTAAACAGACCGGGGTCACGCCTAATTGACAGAATCGTCTTCTTCTCCAGATTCTTCGACTGAGAGCATCACGTACGGCCACAAACTTCCTCCGAGCCCCTGATCCTTCGTCTGTTTGTCAAATTGATCGTTGTCAATTGCATTGGAACCACAGCGGTGAGATCTTCCTTCTTCTTGAGTTTCATTCCATGATTTCCCCTCTTTCTCAAGATATCATGGGTTAGAATATTTGTGTGTTTTTTTAGATCTACAATATTCTAAGGAGAATCAATCCTCGTGGTTCAAGTATATCGATCTCCTAGGATCGAGGTAGGTGGTTTGTTTCCCTACGTTGAATGTCCTTGAGTATTTGTGCAAAAGTATCAGATTCCCATGTTTCTGGTATCTTGGGTTAGGGTTTTGATCTTGTTTTATTATCTGACATAGATTTCTAGTGTTCTTGAGGTTATTATATGAATAATTATTGCTTTTTATCATGTTTGAGGATCACCCCATGGGTGTTTCCCTTTTTTTGGCTGTTTACCACCGTTTGGCTTAGGTTGCCTGTTAGGCATACACTATTGCATTGATTTCCTGCCTTAATAGAATTGATTTCATGTATTGTATATAGTTTATATTCTTTTGATGAATTGTAGCTATTAGAAAAGTAGTTTTTGCACTTACTTAGGGCAGCTGATAGTCGATTACACACGACTAGACTGCTCAGGGTTGTGTGAACCTGGTTCAGTAGACTAAAGAGGGAATTGATGATTAAGGGCTCCCCTAGAGAGTCTGTTATAAATTAGTATCATTCATAGGACCTATAGGAATTGTACTTTGGGCTTCCTCAGAGCGTCCTCAGTTATGTATCGAGACTATAGGGGGAATTAGACGTAAGTTCTTCCTCAGAGATTCTATACCTATCGTTGCAGGACCACAAGGGAATTGACGGTGAGTGCTTCCAAGAGTGTCTGTTCCTTTATATGATTACTTGAATATAGGGGTATGCCAGTATGAGACACCTAGAGAGTCAGTATGAATATTGTTTGGTTGGTTGTGACGAGTCCACCAAGCCAAAGAACAAGATTGTGTTTTGTACTGCTTATAGTTTAGGTAGTCTTCTGAGATACCTGTTGTGTTACTAGATATGTTTGGGAATATAGAGATGTTTCTAGATTCCTTGGTTGATAATTAAATGAGTGAATTAAATTACTAAATAAATGTGAATGTAGATTCATAGGATTGTTTAATTTACTATACTCCAGTTTCTCTGCTGCATTTATTTCATTTAATTTTTCTACATTGCTTACTGATAGTAGGGCAAAGATCTTGTGGTGGTTTCCAATTTGGATTAGTCTCACACCCTGCTTGGGTCCTGCTTTTTGGTCCAAACAGGTTATATGGTTTCAGGTGTGGATAGGGATTGTGGCCCTTCTACTTCAGGTACATGATTACTGGTTGGAGGTGGAGAGCATAGGATTGAGCCTAGGCTTGCCATGCTACTGGAGTTGCTGTTTACTTTTAGTACTTTGTTCTCAGTTGTATTTCTACACGTTGTTGTGCTTTCTGCTTTACTTAGATACATGTGCCTGTTGTATCATTATCATCATTATTATATTATACATTGTTTCCGCTGTTTATTTTCAGTTGTTGTATGTTTTTTAATGATTCCACTATTGTTTATGTTTATCCTTTCATTGTATACCTTACCCAATGAGGGCATAGTTTCTCCACTGACTCACCAAGGTCCTCGCTGTTTGTTGAAATCCTCTAGAGTTTGGGGAAATGTGCTTGAGGTCATGTGGTGAACCGGGTACGGGGCACCAGTTGAGTGGCTCTGGATTCGGGTTGTTATATCCTTAACTATCGAAAATAAATGGGTCGTTACACAATGTCAGGGAAGTTAATGTGATGGTTCTATTCCACTAAAAGTGATGAGATATCAACTTAAATATAGATGTAAGGGGACAAATCCTTCCATAATTTATTCATTAATAACATGTCACTCATGACACACCCAACTTATCCAACTTATCCATGAACTGCATCATTAAGGGTTATAAAATAAAACTAATTGAATTAATTGTAACATGTATTAATAATAATCTTAAATTCTATGTTTCATTACATAGGACCAGGTATTGGAATATCCAATGACACCAAAACTAGAAAAATTCCTACTAGTAGGTTTATTCACACAATCTTCCATCTTAGAGATCACTAAGTGGAAACATCATGAGAAGAAGTCTCATCCCCTCATGAATAATTTTACTTGTTATTATTATTCTATATGTCTCATCATATAGTTTTTTTAACCATAGAACTATAATTATTAATATCCTCATGGAATTTCAAGGTTCTTATCTTTTCACGGAACTGTTATTAATTTATGACTGTGATAGATACACTAGTAAGTTATTAGATTAAAGTATTATAGAACAATGAACATTAAGTAATAAGATTTTTTATTAGTATTAAAATTTTCAAATATACATCTAATCAGAGTACAATCAGTTGTTTCAAGAACACCAACTCTAACAAACACCCACTTGGACTATCTCCAACTTCTTATGAAATTCAGTGAACTAGAACTCACATTATAATCATGTTTCTTAGGACTCACAAAGGCCCTCACTGCTATTCAACAGCCTCCTATGTTTGGGGAAATGCGCTTGAGGTCATGTGGGGAACCGTGTACGGGGTACCAGATGAGTGGATCTAGATTCGGGTCATTACAAATTGGTATCAGAGGGATTTATTTTCTTTTCTATTGACTTACTATTCTGCAACATTAGAAAGGGATATGATAGAATAGATAAATGGTAAATAGTTGTACCTAGGATTTCTAGAACCCATGTACAAGGAAAAATCTAGGTTACCTCGAATATTTCAATTTTTGAGTTTTGAAATGTTACGGTTTAATTGATTTCACCATTGGGTGGATCACTTGTTTTGTGTTGTTACTATTTATTTTATTGTGGTTCTATTTTGTTCCAACCCGATGAGATGATGGTATTCCATCTCATGCATCATATAGGCACTTGTTAAAAAATCACATGTCATGAATTTTGTCTTTCAATCTAGATTGCATTAGAAATTTCATGATGTTGTGATAGAATTTGTGATAGTCGATGCATGTTGTTGTGATAGCTACTATGATAGAATACCTGCTATGTTGATAGGGAATCATTTTTTTAGAGCGTCTTTATCGAAGACACCAAACTTTGGTCTTAGAGATGTTATGGGCCCTCAAGGATCTGAATTTTGTGGATCGTGAGTTTGTTATACTGTTTACTTGTTATATGCATTGTTATATGCATTGTTATAATGTTTGGCTTTGATTCGCGGGGATTATGGGCCCCCACAGATCGGAATTTGGCACCTTGACCCTTGTCTTTCTGTGTTTTCTAGGATCCGGTGCAGTTCTAAGGATACTATCTAGAAAAACCCAGAATATATGGTGTTTACTTCATGAATACAGGTCGTGTAGTTTTTAGCCATATCACGTACTGTGTGGGCAGGGACACGGGGTTATGAACGATCTTATAAGAACACACCGTGTACTAGTTTACATGTCATGTAGTTTTGTCTTAGAGGATCCATGTGACCTAGCTGTGTAGCTGAATACATGGGTTGGGAAAGCCATAGGGAAACATTTCCTATACCATGTTTACATGTCGTGTAGTAGTGGTCCGTGTACCAGTCCGTGTGACTAATGAAACGGACAAGGGAAAAATCTTAAGCAAATGCCGTGTAGTATACAAATACGCTGTGTTGTTTCCTACTAGGACAGTCGGTGTTCCTAGCCATGTGGGATTAATCAGGCAAGAAGAAAAAGGGTTAGAACACGCCATGTAGTTTGAGAACACACCGTGTAGCTGGGTGTTTTACATAGCCATGTATGTCCAAGGTACACGCTAGGGAAAAATTTCATGAAACAGACCATGTAGTGGTACTACATGTCGTGTAGACATGTTTTTCCAAAATTTTAGAGTTTTACTCTCCTGTCCCATTTTACTCTCTTAAGTTGAAACTGTGTTCATCTTTAATAAAAGTGTGCTTGTGACCTTGAAGACTAATAGAACCAAGACATCCTCCCATTGCACGTCAGAAACCAGGTAGTGACCGTACGCCTGTTATGGCAGATCAGGGACTACCAGTAGTTCTGCCTATCGTTCCAGATATGGCACCAGTAGTAATTCCAGAAACTGGTGTCGATGCTCAGTTCAAAGAGGGTTTCATGAGATTCATGCTGACCTTTCATGGAGCTCAGTATCATGCCCCATCTATGGAAGAGCTGACATAGGTTTTTCAATAGCAGTATCCTCCCACGTTCACTGGGGATGGAGGACCGCAGGCTACGGAGTCATGGCTAGAAGCCATGATATCCATCTTCGAGCACCTGTAGAATCCTCTATAGAGGAGAGTAAAGCTTGCGACTTATATGATGTGAGTCTCTGCCAATATATGGTGGGATGTGGTTTCACAGACGGTGCGCCAACATGCTATGACTTGGTATGAGTTTCAGCGTACGTTCTACGACTACTTCTACCCGGTGATGCTGAGGGCTGACAGAGCCAGAGAGTTCATGAACCTGTAGCAGGGTACTCTCACGGTTCTGGAGTATTCCTATCTCTTCAAAGAGTTACAGCATTTCAGTCCCATTCTAGGAAATGACGTGCTATTTTTAGCGAGAAAGTTTGAGGAAGGCCTTATATCAGACATCAGATCACAGGTGAACATCTTCTAGTTGACTTTCACTACTCTGATTGTCAACCATGTGCTTATCACGGAGATAAATCTGAGGGATACTGGAGTTGTGGACCAGGTCGGTTCAGCTTCCAGGGCTGATTCGTTTCAGGTAGACAACAGGAAGTGCCACTGAGAGTCTACACGATCTGACTTGAAAAAGTGAGGTATTCCTTCTAGTAGACAAGATATTCCTTCTAGCAACCAAGTGGTGTGCTATCAGTGTGGGAAAAATGGGAATAAGAAGAATCATTTTCTGAGAGACCCAGTGGAGTGCCAATCATGCGTCAAGATGGGTCATCTATAGCATTTCTGAAAGGTTCTTCTTCTAGCGGCTAGTGAGGGAGGATCAGTTTTGACTCCGTGAATAGGAGAAGGATTACCAGTTCTGTAGCAGATTGGTGGCTGGAGTTCTTCAGGTTGTTTAGGCCAGGGTAGAGGCCGTAGACGCCGTGGTCAGGCTCAGGGAGGGTCAGCTCAAGGATCATAGGCTGCTACACAGGGCCGCAGTGCTTTCCAGACCTTTTCGGTAGAGTATATCCATCAAGAGCAGGATCCTGGACCTTCTATAGTTTGAGGTACGATTTTAGTAGCCTCAGTTGTAACCTCTGTAATTTTCTATATTGGATCTTCTCATAGCATTATTTCTTTGCATACTGTGGAAAGCCTTAGACTTAATATTTATAATTATGAGGATATGATGACGCTAGACACTCACTTGGGAACTAGAACTACTAGCATGCTATAGTGCTTAGACTACCCCCTTGAGGATGGTGGGTGTCATTTTTCGTGGAGTCTCTATTTTTTGGAGATGACAGGATATGATTTCATTCTCAGAATGAACTGGTTAGTTCCCTTCCAGGCCTTTGTCGATTTCTATCACCGGAGGGTGACTTTCACATCACCAGAGGGTAGATATTTTCTTCACAAGGGTGAATGGAATGTCCAGGCGAGCATAACTGGAGCAAAGAATCATGGGTTGAGATGTCTTACGGCCCAATTTTCCAGTTTATATCTGGATGACCAAGCGACTTCTCAGAGGGGTTTTCTACCAGTGGTCAATCTCTTTCCAGAAGACTTTTCAGGTTTTCCTCTGGAGCATGAGATAGAATTTTCTATCAAGCTTGTGCCAGGAGTGTCACTGGTGTCCATTCCTCCTAATAGGATGGCTACACCTGAGTTTCAAGAGCTCAAGAAGCAGTTAGAGGAGTTTCAGGCAAGGGGTTTCATCTGACCCAGTACTTCTCCTTAGGGTTCGCCTGTCCTATTTGAGAAAGGCGCAGACGGAACCCTTAGGATTTGTGTGGATTATCAGAAGCTAAACCAGTTGAAGGTCAATAACCGATATCCATTTCCATGGATAGATGATTTCTTTGACCATCTTCGAGGAGCCATAGTTTTCTCGAAGATTGACTTGAGATCTGGATATCATCAGTTTCATGTCATACCATCTGATATACCTCTTACAACCTTCCAGAGCAGGTATGGTCTGTATGAGTATTTGGATATATTTTTCGGTCTCATGAACGCGCCATCAGTTTTCATGGAACTGATTAATAGATTTTTCCAACCTTACTTGTATTCTTTCATGGTGGTTTTTGTGGACGATATCTTGGTGTACTCTCACACTCGACACGACCATGCTACCCATCTTGAGATCATTTTGAGTACACTGAGGGAGCATCAGTTATATGCTAAGCTCTCAATGTGACACTTTTGGATGGATGAGATTCACTTCCTGGGCCATGTCATCTTAGAGACAGGAGTATCAGTAGACCCAAAGAAGGTGAAATCAGTAGTTACCTGGGAGCAGCTGAAGAATGTCTTCAAGGTACGAAGTTTCTTAGGGCTGGCTGGTTACAATAGGCATTTTATACAGTACTTCTCATGCTTAGTAGAACAATTAATGGTCTTGACTAATAAGGGGATGTAGTATTTTTGGTTAGAAGCCTGAGATTCATCATTTCAAGAGCTGAATGGGAGATTGACTTCATCATCGATTCTAGTTTTTTCAGACTTGGAAAAGAGTTAAATATGTTTTTGTGATGCATCTGGAATCTTTCATGGAGCAGTGCTTATGCAGGAGAATCGTGTTGTTGCATATAGATCTCGGCATTTTAGGCCACATGAGAGGAACTATCCTACGCACGACCTGGAGTTGGATGTTGTTGTTCATTCTTTGTTTTTTTGGAGACATTATCTTCTGGGAGAGAATTTTGTGGTATATACTAACCACAAGAACCTCAAGTATATCTTCATGTAGCATGACTTGAATCTAAGACAACGGACGTGGGTTGAGTACC
Organism: Viscum album; assembly: GCA_963277665.1. Lineage (NCBI taxonomy): Eukaryota > Viridiplantae > Streptophyta > Magnoliopsida > Santalales > Viscaceae > Viscum > Viscum album. The sequence continues at coordinate 482,720,062 of OY728141.1, forward strand.
TACAGTCTTTCAATTTCGAACATACTTATACGCCTGGGAAAGACAAGGTTGTGGCAGACTCACTGAGCAGGAGGACACAGATACAGGCAGTTCAGGAGGCCAGTAGTGAGTGGCAGCTTATGGCTCTGTTCTCTAAAATGCATTTGGAGGTGCACGACAGACAGGGTCAAACATTTCCTTATTCTGTAGCTATTACCTCTATCCTTCTTGATCGAGTTATAAAAAGGCAATTATCAGATTCTGAAGGCCTATTCCTATGGTAAAGCATGTCATGAGAGGACCCTCTTCCCGGATAGACCATAGGCAATGATGAGATCTTTCACTTCCAGGTACGCGTATGGGTGCCAGCAGATATACGCGAGGAGCTAATGCGAGACTTCCATTCCTCAGTTTGGGTAGTTCATCTTGGCGTCACCAAGATGTATCTTGATGTACACCGCCAGAATTGGTGGCTATGTATGAAGAGAGATGTTGCTGGTTTTGTCATGAGATGTTCCACCTGTCAGCAGGTGAAGGCGGAGCACCAGTGACCAGTAGGGCTTTTACAGAAGCTACCCATTCCCGAGTGGAAGTGGAACGATGTCGCGATGGACTTCGTGACAAGGTTATTGAGATCACCTCAATGGAATGACATGGTGTGGGTTGTCATCAACCAGCCCATGAAGGTTGCTCACTTATTTACGATTAAGGAGACCTTCGGTGTTGATGGTCTTGGATGGTTGTACATCTGTGATATTGTACGCTTGCATGGGGTTCCAGGTACTATAATTTTAGATAGTGAAACCTACTTTACGTCACATTTCTGGTAATGGTTACATAAGGATTTTGGTACACAGGTACTTCTGAGTACAGGTTATCATCCCCAAACAGATAGCTAGTCAGAGCGCACAATTCAGGTGCTAGATTACATGCTGTGAGCATGAGTCCTCGATTATGGAGGTTCTTGGGAGAAAAATAAACCACTAGTATAGTTTTCCTATAATAATAGTTTTCAAGTAACTATTCAGATAGTAGCTTATGAGGATTTATACGGTAGGTTGTTCTGATCACCCTTATGTTGGCTGGAGGTAGGAGAGGCAGCTATGTTGGGACCTTGTCTTGTTCAAGAGACCACAGAATAGGTGGAGTTGATTCAGAAGAGGGTGGCTACATCACAGTCTCGGTATAAATCTTATGCTGATCAACGGAGAAGACCATTGGAGTTGAAGGTCAGAGATCAGGTTTTCCTACATGATACCCCGAGGTTGGGACACAAGAGGATCAGGAGGCAGGGTAAGCTTTCACCGAGATACGTCAGGGCCATTTGAGATTCTAGAAAGAGTCGGACTGATTTCTTTTAGGTTACAGTTACCTCAGAGGTACTAGGCTGTGCAAGGCGTCTTCCATGTTTCTCAGCTTCGACACTATTTCTCAGACCCATCTCAAGATTTTCAACCCGAGGAGGTTGAGCTAGAGCAGGATTCATCTTTCAAGGAGCATCCTATCAGGATTTTTGATCGAAGTACGAAGGTTCTCTATGGCCGGTCTGTTCCTCGGGTACAGGTGTTATGGCAGGATGGGTGAGTAAAGGACGAGACATAGGAGAGGGAGACCGATATGCGACCACTGTGGCCAAAGTTGTTCGAGGTTTCCTTATCTCCACCTTTCTAGGGAAATTCAGGGATGAATTTCATTAAGGGGGAAGTTTGTAAGAACCCAGACCTTCTTTTCAGGTATGTTTTTCTATTTTTGGTCGTTTTTGAGGAAAAGAGGAAAATCTGGAAATTTTCAAAGTACACACCGTGTACTTTATAATTACATGTGGTGTACTTCAATGTCGTGCAAGGCCGTGTGCTGGTCATGACCAGTATACACACACGGTCGATAGGGTTGATGAGGAGGCCGCTTAATGCAGTGTACGGAAAAGCCTAGTACACGCTGTGTACTCTAAAAGTACACACCGTGTACTTTCTTTTTTTCATTAAACGGACCGGGGTCACACCTAATCGACAGAATTGTCTACTTCTCCAGGTTCTTTAACCGAGAGCGTCTTGTATAGCCGTGAACAACCTCCGATCCCTCGAGGCTCCGTCTTTTTTCCAAATCAACCTTTGTCGATTGCGTTGGAACCGCTGCGGTGAGCTCTTCCTTCTTCTTGAGTTTCATTCCATGATTTCCCCTCTTTCTCAATATATTGTGGGTTGAAAGTTCTGTGCATTTTTGTAGATCAATGGTGTTCTAAGTAGAATCAAGCCTCGTGGTTCACTTATATTGATCTCCTAGTATCAAGGTAGGTGGTTTGTTTACCTACATTGAATGTCCTTGTGTTTTTGTGCAAAAGTACCGGATTCCCATGTTTCAGGTATCTCGGGTTAGGGTTTTGATCCTGTTTTATTACCTGTCTTATATTTCTTGTATGATTGAGGTTATTAGATAAATAATGATTGCTTGTTATCATGTTTGAGGATCATCCCCTGGGTGTTTCCCTTGTTTTGGTTTTTTACCGCCATTTTCCTTAGGTTCCCTGTTAGGCATACCCTGTTGCATTGATTGCCTGCCTTAATATAATTGATTGCAGGTATTGTCTGCAGTTTATATTCTTTTGATTCATTTTAGCTATTATCCAAGTAGTTTTTGAACTTACTTAGGGATGCTGACAGTCGATTACACACGACTAGACTGCTCAGGGTTGTGTGGACCTGGTGCGGTAGTCTAAAGAGGGAATTGATGATTAAGGGATTCCCTAAAGATTCTGTTATAAATTAGTATCATTCGTAGGACCTATAGGAATTTTACTTTGGGCTTCCTCAGAGCGTCCTTAGTTACGTATCGAGACTATAGGGGGAATTAGATGTAAGTTCTTACTCAGATATTTTATACCTAACATTGCAAGACCACAGTAGAATTGACGGTGAGTGCTTCCAAGAGTGTCTATGCCTTTCTATGATTACTTGACTATATGGGTATGCCAGTATGAGATACCTAGAGAGTCAATGTGAATATTGTTTGGTTGGTTGCGACGAGTCCTCCAAGCCAAAGAACAAGCTTGTGTTTTGTACTTCTTATAGTTTAGGTAGTCTGTTGAGATACCTGTTTTGTTACTTGCTATGTTTGGGAATATAGAGATGTTTCTATATTCCTTGGGTGATAATTAAATGAATAAATTAAATTACTAAATAAATGTTAATGGATATTCGTAGGATTGTTTAATTTACTATACTCCAGTTTCTCTGCTGCATTTATTTCATTTACTTTTTCTACATTGCTTACTGATAGTAGGGAACATATCTTGTGGTGGTTTCAAACTTGGATTAGTCTCACACCACGTTTGGGTCCTGCTTTTCGGCCCAAAAAGGTTATATGGTTGCAGGTGTGGATAGGGATTGTGGCCCTTCTACTTCAGGTACATGATTACTGGTTGGAGCTGGAGAGCATAGGATCGAGCCTAGGCTTGCGATGCTACTGGAGTTACTATTTACTTTTATTACTTTGTTCTCATTTTTATTTCAGCACATTGTTGTGTTTTTTTCTTTCCTTAGATACGTGTGCCTGTTGTATCATTATCGTCATTATTATATTATACATTGTTTCCGCTGTTTATTTTCAGTTGTTGTATGTTGTTTAATGATTCCGCTATTGTTTATGTTTATCCTTCCATTTTATACCTTACCCAATGAGGGTATAGTTTCTCCACGGACTCACCAAGGCCCTCGCTATTAGTTGGAAGCCTCTAGCGTTTAGGAAAATGCGCTTGAGTTCATGTGGCGAACCGGGTACGGGGCACCAGTTGAGCGACTCTGGATTCAGGTCGTTATATCCTTAACTATCAAAAATAAATAGGTCATTACACAATGTCATGGAATTTAATGTGATGGTTCTATTCCAATAAAAGTGATGAGATATCAACTTCCATATAGATGTAAGGGACAAATCCTTCCATAATTTATTCATTAATAACATGTCACCCATGACACACCCAACTTATCCAACTTATCCATGAACTGCATCATTAAGGTTTATGAAATAAAACTAATTGAATTAATTGTAAAATGTATTAATAATAATCTTAAATTCTAGATTTCATTACATAGGACCAGATATTGGAATATCCGATGACAGAAAAACAACAAAAAATCCTACTAGTAGGTTTATTCACACAATCTTCCATCTTAGAGATCACCAAGTGAAAACATCATGAGAAGAAGTATCATCCACTCATGAATAATTTTACTTGATATTCTTATTCTATATGTCTCATCATATAGTGTTTTCTAACCATGGAACTATAATTATTAATATCTTCATGGAATTTCATGGTTCTTATCTTTTCCCGGAATTGTTATTAATTTATGAATGTGATGGATACTCTAGTAAGTTATTAGATTAAAGTATTATATAACAATGAACATTAAGTAATAAGATGTTTTATTAATATTAAAATTTTCAAATATCTATCTAATCAAAGTACAATCAGTTGGTTCTAGAACACCAACTCTAACCAACACCCACTTGGACTATATCCAACTTCTTATGACATTCAGTGAACTAGAACTCGCATTATAATCATGTTTCTTATGACTCACCAAGGACCTTACTGCTAGTCAACAGCCTCCGGTGTTTGGGGAAATGCGCTTGAGGTCATGTGGAGAACCATGTACGGGGAAACAGATGAGTGGATCTGGATTCGGGTCGTTACAAATTGGTACCAGAGGGATTTCTTTTCTTTTCTATTGACTTACTATTCAGCAACATTTGGAAGGGATAGGATAGAATAGGTAAATGGTAAATAGTTGTGCCTAGGAGTTCTAGATCCCGTGTACAAGGAAAAATCTAGGTTACCTCAAATATTTCAATTTTTGAGTTTTGAAATGTTACGGTTTAATTGATTTCACCATTGGGTGGTGCACTTGTTTTCTGTTGTTACTGTTTATATGATTGTGGTTCTATTTTGTTGCAACCCGATGAGATGATGGTATGCCATCTCATGCATCATATAGGCACTTGTTAAAAAATCACATGTAATGCATTTTGTCTTTCCATCTAGATTTCATTAGAAATTGCATGTTGTTGTGATAGAATTTGTGATAGTCGATGCATATTGTTGTGATAGCTGTTGTGATAGAATACCTTCTATGTTGATAGGGTATCATTTTTTTAGAGCTTCTTTATTGTAGACACCAAAATTTGGTCTTAAAGATGTTATGGGACCTCAAGGATCAGAATTTGGTGGATCGTGAGTTTTTTATACTGTTTACTTGTTATATGCATTATTATGATTTCAAGCTTTGATTCGCGGGGAGTATGGGCCCCCACAGATCGGAATTTGGCACCTTCACACTTGTCTTTTCTGTGTTTTCTGGGCTCTGGTGCAGTTCTAAGGATACTATCCAGAAAAACACAGAATACATGGTGTTTACTTCATGAATACAGGTCGTGTAGTTTTTAGCTATATCATTGACTTTTTGGGCAGGGACACGGGGTTAAGAAACTTCTTATAAGAACACATCGTGTACTAGTTTACATGTCGTGTAGTTTTTTCTTAGAGGATCCGTGTGACCTAGATGTGTAGCTGAATACATGGGTTTGGAAAGCAACAGGGAAACACGCCCTCTACCATGTTGACACGCCGTGTATTAGTGGTCCATGTACCAGTTCGTGTGACTAATGAAACGGACAAGGGAAAAATCTTAAGCACACGCCTTGTAGTAGACAAATACGCTATGTTGTTTCCTACTAGGATAGTCTGTCTTCCTAGCCATGTGGGATTAATCAGTCAAGAAGAAAAAGGGTTAGTACACGCCGTGTAGTTTGAGAAAATGCCATGTAGTTGGGTGGTTTACACAACCATGTATGTCCAAGGTACGCACTAGGGAAAAATTTCAGGAAACAAACCATGTAGTGGTACTACATGTTGTGTAGACATGTTTTTCCAAAATTTTAGAGTTTTACTCTCCTGTCCCATTTTACTCTCTTATGTTGAAACTGTGTTCATATTTAATAAAAGTGTTCTTGTGACCTTGAAGACTAATGGCACCAAGACGTCCTCCCGTTGCACATCAGGAACCAGGTAGAGATCGTACGCCTGATACGACAGATTAGGGACTACCAGTAGTTCTGCCTATCATTCCAGATATGGCACCTGTAGTAATTTCAGAAACTGGTGTCGATGCTCAGTTCAAAGAGGGTTTCATGAGATTCATGCAGACCTTCTAGGGAGCTCAGCATCATGCCCCATCTATGGAAGAGCTGACACAGGTTTTTCAACAGCAGTATCCTCCCATGTTCACTGGGGATAGAGGACCGCAGGCTGCGAAGTCATGGCTAGAAGCCATGCTATCCATCTTCGAGCACCTGGAGAAGCCTCTATAGAGGAGATTAAATCTCGTGACTTATATGATGTGAGTCTCTTCCAAGATATGATGGGATGTGGTTTCGCAGATAGTGCGCCAACAGGATATGACTTGGGATGAGTTTTAGCGTACGTTCTACGACTACTTCTACCTGGTGAAGCTGAGGGCTGACTGAGCCAGAGAGTTCATGAACCTACAAGAGGGTACTCTAACAGTTCTGGAGTATTCCATCTCTTCAAAGAGTTATAGAATTTCACTCCCATTCTAGGAATTAACGCGCTATTTATAGCAAGAAAGTTTGAGGAAGGCCTTATACCGGACATCATATCACTGGTGAAAATCTTCCAGTTGACTTTCATTACTCTGATATTCAACCAGGTGCTTATCACGGAGATAAATTTGAGGGATACTGGAGCTGTGGACTGGGGCGGTTCAGCTTCCCAGGCTGATTCATTTCAGGTAGACAACAGGAAGCGCCACCAAGAGTCTACACGAGGTGACTCGAAGAAGCGAGGTATTCCTTCTAGTAGACAATATCTTCCATCTGGAAACAAAGTGGTTTGCTATCAGTGTGGGAAAATGGGCATAAGAAGACTCATTTCCCAAGAGAACCAGTAGAGTGCCAATCATGCGTCAAGATGGTTCATCTATAGCATTTCTGAAAGGTTATTCTTCCAGCGGCTAGTGAGCGAGGATCAGTTTAGACTCTGTTCGTAGGAGAAGGATTACCAGTTCCGCAGCAGATTGGGGTCTGGAGTTCTTCAGGTCATTCAAGCCAGGGTAGAGGCCGTAGATGTCGTGGTCAGGCTCAAGGAGGGTCAGCTCAAGGATCATAGGCTATTATACAGGGCCGCGGTGCTGGCCAGACTTTTGTGGTAGAGCATATCCATCAGGAGCAGGATCCTGGAACTTCTATAGTTCGAGGTACAATTTTAGTAGCCTCAGTTTTATCCTCTGTAATTTTTGATACAGGATCTTCTCATAGCTTCATTTCTTTGCATACTGTGGGAACCCTTAAACTAACAGTTTATACTTATGAGGATATGATGACGCTAGACACTCCCTTGGGTACTATAACTGCTAGCATGCGTTAGTGCTTAGACTGCCCCCTTGAGGATGGTGGGTGTTGTTTTTCGTGGAGTCTCTATGTTTTAGAGATTACAGGCTATGATTTCATTCTCAAAATGGACTGGTTAGTTCCCTTCCAGGCCTTTTTCAATTTCTATCACCGGAGGGTGAGTATCACATCACTGGAGGGCAGATATTTTCTTCACAAGGGTGAATGGAATGTCTAGGTGTGCAGAACTGGACCAGAGCATCATGGGTTGTGAGGTGTTACATCCCAGTTTTCTAGATTATATCTAGATGACCAGGGGACTTCTCGGAGGGGTTTTCTACCAGTGGTCAATCTCTTTCTAGAATACATTTCAGGTTTTCCTCTAGAGAGTGAGATAAAATTTTCTATCGAGCTTGTGCCAGAAGTGGCACTGGTGTCCATTCCTCCTTATAGGATGGCTACACCTGAGTGGCAAGAGCTCAAGAAGTAGTTGGAGGAGTTTCAGGCAAGGGGTTTCATCTGACCTAGTACTTCTCCTTAGGGTTCGCCTATCCTGTTTGTGAAGAAGGCAGACAGAACCCTTAGGCTTTGTGTGGATTATCAGAAGCTAAACCAGTTGATGGTCAAGAACCGATATCCATTTCCATGCATAGATTATCTCTTCGACCAGCTTCGAGGAGCCATAGTGTTCTCGAAGATTGACTTGAGATTCGGATATCATCAGTTTCATGTCATACCATCTGATATACCTCTTACAACCTTTCAGAGCAGGTATAGTCTGTATGAGTATTTTAATATTTCATTCGGTCACACAAACGTGCCATCAGTTTTCATGGAACTGATTAATAGAGTTTTCCATCCTTACTTGGATTCTTTCATGGTGGTTTTCGTGGAAGATATCTTGGTGTACTCTCACACTTGACACGACCATGCTACCCATCTTGAGATCATTTTGAGTACACTGAGGGAGCATCAGTTATATGCTAAGTTCTCAAAGTGCCACTTTTGGATGGACGAGATTCACTTCCTGGGTCATGTCATCTCAGAGACAAAAGTATCAGTAGACCCAAAGAAGGTGAAAGAAGTAGTTACCTGGGACCAGCTGAATAATTTCTTAGAGGTATGAAGTTTCTTAGGGTAGGCTGGTTACTATAGGCAGTTTATATAGGACTTCTCACACTTAGTTTCACCGTTGACGGTCTTGACTAATAAGGGGGTGTAGTATTATTTGTTAGAAGCCTGCGATTCAGTATTTTAAGAGCTAAAGGGGAGATTGACTTTAGCATCGATTCTAGTTTTGTCAGACTTGGAAAAGAGTTAAATATTTTTCTGTGATGCATCTGGCATCTTGCTTGGAGAAGTGCTTATGCCGGATAATCATGTTTTTACGTACGGATCTCAGCATTTGAGGCCACATGAGAGGAACTATCCTACGCATGACCTGGAGTTGGTTGCAGTTGTTCATGCTTTGTGTTTTTGGACACATTGTCTTCTGGGAGAAAATTTTGTGGTATATACTAACCACTATAACCTGAAGTATATATTCATATAGCGTGACTTGAATATGAGACAATGGAGGTGGGTTGAGTACCTATAGTCTTTCGATTTTGAACTTACTTATACGACTAGGAAAGGCAATGTTGTGGCAGACTCACTGAGCAAGAGGAAACAGATACAGGCAGTTCTGGAGGCCAGTTGCGAGTGGTAGCTTATGGCTCTGTTCTCTAAAATGTATTTGGAGGTGCACGACAGAAAGGGTAAAACTTTTCTTTCTTCTGTAGATATTACCTATACCCTTCTTGACTGAGTTTGAATGAGGCAACTATCATATTTTGAAGTCCTATTCCTACGGGAAAGAATGTCAGGAGAGGACCCTCTTCCTGAATGGACCGTAGGCAAGGATGAGATCTTGCGCTTCTAGGGACGTGTATGGGTGCCAGCAGATATACGTGAGGAGCTAATGCAAGACTCCATTCCTTAGTTTGGGAAGTTCATCTTGGCATCACCAAGATGTATCTTGATGTACACCGCCAGTATTGGTGGCCAGGTATGAAGAGAGATGTTGCTGGTTTTTTCATGAGATGTTCCACCTGTCAGCAGGTGAATGCGGAGCACCAGTGACCAGTAGGACTTTTACAGAAGCTACCCATTCTTGAGTGGAAGTGGAACGATGTCACGATGGACTTCGTGATAGGGTTACCGAGATCACCTCAAGGTAATGACTCGGTGTGGGTTGTCATCAACCAGCACACGAAGGTTTCTCACTTCTTTCCGATTAAGGAGACCTTCGGTGTTGATGATCTTAGACAGTTGTACATCTGTGAGATTTTATGCTTGCATGGGGTTCCAAGTACTATAATTTTAAATAGGGACACCTGCTTTATGTCACATTTTTGGTAATGGTTACCGAGGTCTTTTGATACACAGGTACTTCTGAGTACAGGTTATCATCCCCAAACAGATGGACAGTCAGAGTGCACGATTTAGGTACTAGATGACATTCTGTGAGCATGGATCATCGATTATGGAGGTTCTTGGGAGAAAAATAAACCTCTAGTAGTGTTTTCCTATAATAATAGTTTTCAAGTAACTATTCAGATGAAAGCTTATGAGGCTTTGTACGGTAGGTCGTTTCGATCACCCTTGTGATGGATGGAGGTAGGAGAGGCAGCTATACAGGGACCCTGTCTTGTTCAAGAGACCACAGAATAGGTGGAGTTGATTTGGAATATGGTGGCTACTGCACAGTCTCGGTAGAAATCTTATGCTGATCAATGGAGATGACCTTTGGAGTTGAAGGTCGGAGATCAGGTTTTCCTACATGTTACCCTGAGGTTGGGACACAAGAGGATCAGGAGGTAGGGTAAGCTTTCACCGAGATACGTCAGGGCCATTTGAGGTTTTGGAAAGTTTCGGGATGATTTCTTATAGGTTACAGTTACCTCAGAGGTACCAGGCTATGCACGACATCTTCCATGTTTCTCACCTTTGATGCTATTTCTCAGACCCATATCAAGATTTTCAACCCGAGGAGGTTGAGCTGGAGCAGGATGCATCTTTCAAGGAGAATCCTATCAGGATTGTTGATCGAAGTACGAAGGTTCTCTGTGGCCGGTCTGTTCTGTCATGACCCGTCCATGGGGCCCGTGTCGTGACTACCCCAAGCCCGCCTTCCATAGGCCAGGGGCTGTCGACTAGCACCAAGGCGTAAATCCCAACAAAAAGGGAAGGCATTTCCTTTGAAAAGTAAACAAGAACCACAGAGTAAGAAAGCGGAAAAGTAAACACTAAGTAAAACTGTAACAAGCTGTGCTGAAAGTAAAAGGGGCCGGAAATACAAGCCCAACTGTAAAGTACAACTGAAAGGGGAAAAACAGCAACTGAAAAGAAAAGTCGCAGCGTCGAGCCTTCCTCTGGATGTCCCACCTGAAGGGTGGGTACGGATAGCCTCCACTGCTCCTTGGGTCCACCTAACCACTCCGATTACGTCCCGCCCAGTGGTCCACCTCCAGGAACCATCCTGCTCCGCACGCCTCCACCACGATCAGCGCTGTCCGTCGTCTGCAACCAACACAACGTAGTGCGGGCAAAGCCCGTGCAGGGGTGAGAATAAGCTACTCAGTAGGGACCCCGAGACCCCCAAAGGTCTCCCGAAATCCACAAAGGGTAACCCACAAAGGAAAGATACAATCACAATGTAACAACCGACACTGCTTAGGTATATGCCCATACATATACCTAAGTCATCAATTCTCGTTCGGCTCCAACGTCCGAGCCCAAGCACAACCTAGTCCACACAGGAAAGCAAAAATATATACCCACACAGGATAGGACAACACAATCCACAAAGCTGAGTATACAGTAAGTCCACACAGGATAGCTCAACACAATCCACAAAGGAAAGTAAATAGTAAGTCCACACAGGATAGCTCAACACAATCCATAAAGGAGAGTAACATAGGATTCATCTCACACAGGTATACTTCTTGTATGACGATAAATATGATCATTGATCCATCTAATTCTTCGGACCCACAAAGGATCGATAGGTAACTAACCCCCGCAATGACCCACACAGGATCGGGCTTGCACAGGACCTGTAGTCGCTGGCTCACACAGAACTGCTGAGCGCTGACCCACACAGGATCGGACCCACACAGGATCGGGCCCACACAGGACCTGTAGCGCTGATCCACGTAGGATCGCTGAGTGCAGTAGTCGTCACAGTCCACTGAGGATCTCTGCACAGTCATCATCGCAGTCCACTAAGGATCTCTGCACGGTCGTCGCTGCAGTCCACTGAGGATCTCTGCACGGTCATCGCCGCAGTCCACTGAGGGTCTCTGCACGGTCGTCGCTGTCGAAGTAGCAGTCGCAGCCAGCACTAGGGTTCCCGCACATAGCAAGTTCGTTCGGGAGGGTCTGCTCCATGAGCCGAGAGGCTGATACATCAACTGTCACAAAGTCTGAAGTTGATGTATCCAAAAGTTACGTATCGTCAACAGGAACTCAACCTCGCAGACGGCGCGTCAATCGGACGCCCGGTCTGAGAGTTATTGGATTTTTCGTCCCAGGGGCCCGGTTGGTTTTTAAGGCAAAACCAACCCGACCGTACTCCACCTGCATCCAAACCTCGGGCAGAGTATGCCAAAAGATCCGTCTCACATAGAGGAATTCAACGAAGTCGACGGCACGTCGTTCGGACGTCCGTATCTCAAGATATGAGTGTTTCCGCTCCGAGGGCCTGGTTGGTTTCGTGTACGAACCAACCCGGCCAAACTCAAAGTATTCTGAAACCTTGAGTGCAATATACCGAAATGACTGTCTCGATCCAAGTATCGTGTTTCCGCTGACGGCGCATCGTTTGGAGGCACATAGCTCAAGTTACGGGCATTTGACCGAAAATGGTCCGAAGACGGGGGGTCCGGGCCCGGGCCGACCTGGCCCGACCCCCCCCCCCCCCCCCTGGGTCGGCCAAACCGGGTCGACCTGAACCGGTACGACCTGGTCGGACCGGCCTGGCTCGGCCGAGCAGCCGAGCGACGCGGGGGGGAGCCGCCGCCCCCGCGTGACACCCCCGCGGCACCCACAGGGTGTCGCCCTGGACGACCCAAGCGACGCGGGGGGGAGCCGCCGCCCCCGTGTGACAACCCTGCGACACCCGCGGGGTGTCGCCCAGGACAGCCCGAGCGACGCGGGGGGGAGCCGCCGCCCCCGCGTGACACCCCCGCGGCACCCGCGGGGTGTCGCCCTGGACAACCGGGCGACGCGGGGGGGGGGGGGAGCCGCCACCCCCGCGTGACACCCCGCGGCACCCGCGGGGTGTCGCCCTGGACAACCGGGCGACGCGGGGGGGGGGGGGGGAGCCGCCGCCCCCGCGTGACACCCCCGCAGCACCCGCGGGGTGTTGCCCTGGACAACCGGCTTCCGCGGGCCACCGGAGTCGCTCCGGTGGTCCGTTTTCCTTCCCGTCTGCGCCATTGTTCCTCCCGGGTTCCGTTCATCACTGCGGGATCATAAAACTGCCCTTGCGTCACGTTCCATCATCGCCCGTCAAATCCGCACAATCACGAAGAACGGCGGAGGGTTGTCGGGCCATGTTCGTTTGTCTCGCACCCTCCGCATTAGATATAAACAACGGGAGAAATTTTATTCCACACAGGAAACAAAAATTTTAATAAATTAAAATTGTTCATACGAATCTGGTTCTTTAACTTTTTAAAGAAACATTTACAGAAATATAAAAAAAGGGGGTAATTCCAAAATAATTCCCTACCTCGTAGTCGTCGTCGTAAGCACGTTCTTCGCGGATTTGCTCGTCGCGGAAGGAGGGGATCGTCGCGTCATCGCGGAAAGGCGTCTCGTCGTCGCGGAATCCAGCGTTGCGTCGACGAACTCAACGGACCAAGAAACAACAGATTTAATTATAAATAATTAAATCTGTGTTTCGTTAAAAACCGCAAAGGAGATTTAAAGAAAAACCCGAGATCTCTTACCTCAAGAGTTGGAGATCGGAGATCGGGGCGGGGAAGAATGTCTCAGATGAAGCGTCATCAAACTCCGAGGGTGACAGCGTTCTTCGCATTCTTCGCGTTCTTCGTGTTCTTCGCGAAGGAGGATGAAGGCACAAGAATCCTGTTAGAGCCTCTCAACGAGTAATCCTCCAAAAAGACTTGTTGGTCTTATTTTATTGTTACACCAACAAACGAGAAAGGTAAGTAACGACCCATCAATTCGTTGAATTAATTCAACGAAAGAAACCGGCCATTTAATTCACAAAATAAACCGCCCAATTAAATGGTGCGTTAAGAAAACAAGAAAACACGTCAGTTTACTTTCATAATGATGGGTTTTCGCGGGGGCGTTACTTAGCGGAAAGAAACGGCGGGGCTCGTGCGGTCCCCACCTCACAAATATCCTACCAAGGGGGTAGGATATTTCTGGATAGAATCCTATCCGTTTTAACTCAGTTTAAGTGGCTTTCAAGTGGCTTAAGTGAAATAAAATAAAGTTTGTCGAACAAATTATTTTATTTCTAAACTTTAAGCCCAAAAATTAAAAACCACACTCGAGCAAATGCAACTCCAGAAGAGGCGTTTCTAAGAAAATATCGGCGCTGCGATTCCATCAGTGCCCTCAGAATTCGATTCTGGGCACCGGTTAAAAAGTTAGAAAAACCCGCTCGTCCGTTCACTGAACGTACCCGAGCCAAAATTCGGAAAATGATTCCGAGCACACCAGGCCTCGGAATCAGGTGCCGTCAGAAACTGCGTTCTTGTAAAATTCCAAAGAAAATTAAGAAAAGCATTTCCTTGAAATTTACGGGTCTTTAAATTACTCCCACCTCAGGGATTTACGTCCCCGTAAAGATACATCATAAACTAGGGAAACAAATGTGGGTACTGAGCACGCATCTAAGCCTCCCTCTCCCATGTGCTCTCCTAGAGGTTCTCGTGCTGCCATCTGATGCGCACAAGAGAAATCGATCTCCCACGTAGGACCCACTCCTGTAGATCTTCTATCTCCACTGGGACCTCCGCAAAAGTTTCCCCATCATCCACGTCTAGCTCCCCATAGTCAGTGATGTGCGTCGGGTCGTGCACGTATCTCCTCAGCTGAGATACGTGGAAGACGTCGTGCACCCGGTGCAACTGAGGTGGTAGAGCCAGGAGATAAGCCACCTCGCCAATCGTGTTGATGACCTGGAAAGGTCCGATGAAGCGTGGAGACAACTTGCTGCCTCATCCAAATCTCTGTAATCCACGTCGAGGTGAGACACGCAAGAACACGTGGTCGCCATCCTCTAACTCTAGTGGCCTCCACCTCCTGTCAGCATATGACTTCTGCCGGCTCTGAGCTGTCCTCATCCTCTCCTGGATGACCTGGACCTTCTCTGTCATAGCCCGGACCATCTCTGGTCCCACAAGTGCTGACTCCCCAGGGTCTGTCCAGCACAAAGGAGATCTGCAAGGTCTGCCGTACAACGCCTCGTATGGTGCCATCCTGATGGTGGAGTGGTAGCTGTTGTTGTACACAAACTCCACCAAGGGTAGGTGGTCCTCCTAGCTACGACCAAAGTCGAGGACACATGCGCGGAGCATTTCCTCGAGAGTCTGAATGGTTCTCTCCGTCTGACCATCTGTCTGAGGGTGAAAGGCGGTGCTCAGACGTAGTCGCGTCCCGAACGCCTCCTGCAACCCCTTCCAATGCCCAGAAGTAAAACGAGCGTCCCGATCGGAGACGATAGTCGATGGCACACCGTGAAGCCGTACAATCTCCTCAACGTAGAGACGCCCCGAGCTCTCCACTGAGCCCTTCTCTCGGATGGGTAAGAAGTGTGCCGACTTGGTGAGTCGGTCAACAATCACCCAAATGGAGTCGTGACCTCTAGAAGTGCGCGGATGTCCAGTCACGAAGTCCATAGATATCCTGTCCCACTTCCACTCCGGGACCTCCAAGGGTTGTACCAAGCCTGCTGGTACCTGATGCTCTGCCTTCACCTACTGGCAGGTGAGGCACCGTGAAACGAACTCTGCCACAGCCTTCTTCATGCCCGACCACCAGTGTTGTCGTCTGAGATCCTTGTACATCTTCGCCACTCCAGGATGTACCGCCAAAGGAGAAGTGCAAAACTCTCTCAGCACCTCCTCTCTTAAAGCGACTGGTACCAAGGTACGTCCTCTGAAAAGGACGTCATGATCTGCTCCAATGGAGAAACAGTCAGGTGCCTATCCAGAGGATACCTGCGCACGCCATATCTCACAGTCAGCGTCCCCATGATGTGCCTCTATGACCCGTTGTAGAAGTGGAGGAGAGACAGTGAGAGACTGAAGGAAGGTTTCTCTGTCTCTATCCACGAAGGATATCTGCAAAGCGGCTAGCTGCTCTGTCGCCTCCTCAAGTAGCTGGATGTCCGTCCTCCTGCTGAGGGAATCGGTCACCACGTTCCCCTTCCCAGGAGTATAGACTATCTCAAAGTCATAGTCTTGGAGGAACTCAAGCCATCGCTGCTGTCTCAGGTTCAGGTCCTTCTGAGATAAGATGTACCTGAGACTCTGGTGGTCAGAAATGACTGTAAAGCGCTCACCCATCAGATAGTGCCACCATGTCTTCAGAGCGAAGACCACTGCTACTAACTTCAGGTCATGGGTAGCGTAGTTCTACTCATGCGGACTCAACTGACGTGATCCATAGGAAATCACGGCCCGCTCCTGCATCAGGACACACCCGAGTCCGGTCCCTGATGCATCGCAGTAGACTACGTAACCAACTCCCTCCTCAGGCAACCTCAAGATAGGTGCGCTGGTCAATATCTGCCTCATCTCCTGAAAGCTCTGCTGACATCTGTCTGACCACACAAAGGTTTTCCCCTTCTTCGTCAAATCTGAGAGTGGCGCCGCAACTCTAGAGAATTCTGGCACAAATCTCTGATAGTATCCGGCTAGACCCAAGAAACTTCGCACCTCCGTCACGCTCTTGGGTGGCTCCCAAGGTAGCGCTGCCTCGATCTTCGCAGGATCCACTGCAACTCCCACCTCAGAAATGACGTCCCCCAAGAAGTGGACCTCATGTAACCAGAACTGTCACTTCAAGAGTTTTCCATAAAGCTGGTGCTCTCGGAGTGTGTCCAGTACAACCCGCAAGTGGTAGGCGTGCTCCTCCTCCGTGGTCGAGTACACCAAAATGTCGTCGATGAAGACCACGACAAATCGATGGAGGTATGGCTGGAAGATCCTATTCATGAGGCTCATGAACACTGCTGGAGTGTTGGTTACGCCGAAAGGCATAACCAAGAACTCATAGTGGCCATACCGACACTTGAAGGCCGTCTTCTGCACATCCTCGTCTCGAACTCTGAGCTGATGATAGCCTGATCTGAGGTCTATCTTCGAGAACCACCGTGCTCCCTTGAGATGATCGAATAGGTCATCAATCCTCAGTAGCAGATACCTGTTCCTCACTGTCACCTGGTTCAGGTGATGATAGTCGACACACAGTCGCAAGCTTCCGTCCGCCTTCTTGGCAAACAAAATCGGCGAAGCCTAGGGTGAAACACTGGGTCGGATGAACCCCTTGCCCTGTAAGTCCTCCAATTATACCCGCAGCTCTCGAAGCTCAGCGGGGGCCATCCGATATGCTGGAGTGGATATCGGGGCTGTCCCGGGGTACAGATCAATATAAAAGTCTACCTCTCTGCGAGGAGGTAGCCCTAGAATGTCGTCGGGAAAGACGTCTGCATACTGATCCACCACTACAGGAGAACTAGGACTCTGCACGTCAACTGATCCAAGGATGAGGCTAGCCAACTGATGAGTGATGGGCTGCCCCCTCCTCTGCGTGAGTCCATCTTGTGCTACAAAGGCTCCCTTCTCGCCGGTGAAGGTGAACCTGCTCCCGTCGGTGCACACACATCACACCTTGTGCCTAAAACAGTCAATCTGAGCATGGACTGTAGATAACCAATCCATGCCAAGATGACGTCGTAAGGCCTCGACGCCGCAACAAGAAGATCCCAGCTGAATCTCTCGCCTCCTAGAGTAATCTCACACTACCGGCACCAGTGTGTAATCGTCGAGTCTACTCCCGTAGGTGTCTCTAGCCGTAAGGATCGAGCCAACGGCTCTGTCGGAATCTCCGAGATCCGAACAAGGGCAGCGGCTATGAAAGAGTGACACGCTCCTGTGTCTATAAGAACAGCAGCAGGGGTGGAATAGACACAGATCATACCTCGAATCATCTCTGGCGCGCCGTGGTCATAGGCCTCCGCTGCCTGGAGCTATGCCTGTCTCTGCCCGCCAGCTCCCTGTGGTTGGGGCGGGCCTCCTGGTGGTGGTGGTGGCAGAGCCTCAAAGCGTCACCCACCACCTGCTGCTCGGCCAGCTCCTCTTCCTCGTCTGCCTCCTCCCTGTGGACTGCCACGGTCGACCCTCTGACTCTGCCTGGGTGGCCCCTCCACCGTTTTCTGCTCCTCGGTATGGCGATTCGGGCAGTCACGAGCCATGTGGCCCTGCCCGCCGCACGCGTAGCACTGCCTGCCTCTCGGAAGACTGGCTCCGCGCTGTGTGTCCCGCACTGCTAAGCTAGTGTCCTGAGGTCGTCTACGAGAGGGTCTGGTCTGCCTAGAACCCTGAGTCATCCGTCGGCTACCTGCTGCCGAAGACTCCGCTATCTGCCGCCCTGTGGTGGGTCTCACTGTGGACACGGCCAGAAAGCTCTCGATCAAAAGGGATCGCTCTAGCACTCCTACCTGGGTCGGGATGCTGAGGGAGATCATCGATTCCCTGATCTAATGTCTCAATCCCTGCTCGAAGGTCCGGGCCCGGAAGAAGGGGTCCCGTACCATGTCGGTCGAGTAGCGAGAAAGATCGGTGAACCTCGCTGCGTACTGGGCGACCATCAAGCTGTCCTGCTGCAGCTGAAGAAGCTCCTGAATGCGCACCGCACGGAGGGTGGCCAGGATGAACTCTGAGTAGAAGAGGCTCTCGAAGTCCATCCAGATTAGAGAGGCCTCATCATGCACCTGGAGCATCAATCTCCACCATCGTCCCGCTGCTGCGTGCAGTAGGCTCGCCGTGAGGATCACCATGAGGTCTGCTAGTGTCCTCACTAGCCTGAAAACTCGAACGACCGCCTCTAACCAATCCTCGGCTGCCTGGGGGTCTGTCTCCCCACGAAACCTGGGTGGTCGCTGGCGCTGGAACTCGTGCAGAGCTCCGAGGAATCGTGCATCGTCAGCGATCGGCGCTGGAAGCATCAGGGGCTCAGCGGGTAAAGGTACCGCCAGTGCCTCTGCTGTCAAAAGGCCCTGTATCGAGGCCTCGTCGCTCGTCGGGCTGTCGTCGTGCTCTACTCTCGGAACCCTAGCGGGCTACTGTCGTCGGGCCATCCTGAAAGGAAACAAGTGTTCCATGGTCAGAACAGTATACCTGGTGAGCTGACACAAGTAATCACAAAGAAAACTTGAAACACACATGCAATCAATGTTTTCGTGCATTAAGTCGGAAATCAGAAGTCAGGGTCCTGGTGTACGGATACGTCGGCCGCCGCACCAACACTGGACTCCCTGGACTGATAACCACACTCAATACGCTAAACACTATTGATTCACATTGAAGAAGATCAGAGTATGTGGTAGAACCGACCACCTCTGATACCAATTTGTCACGACCCGTCCTCGGGGCCCGTATCGTGACTACCCCAAGCCCGCCTTCCATAGGCCAGGGGCTGGCGACTAGCACCAAGGCGTAAATCCCAACAAAAAGGGAAGGCATTTCCTTTGAAAAGTAAACAATCACCACAGAGTAAGCAAGCGGAAAATTAAACACTAAGTAAAACTGTAACAAGCTGTGCTAAAAGTAAAAGGGGCCGGAAATACAAGCCCAACTGTAAAGTACAACTGAAAGGGGAAAACAGCAACTGAAAAGAAAAGCCGCAGCGTCGAGCTGTCCTCTGGAAGTCCCACCTGAAGGGTGGGTACAGATAGCCTCCACTTCTCCTCGGGTCTACCTAACCGCTCCGAGTACGTCCCGCCCAGTGGTCCACCTCTAGGTACCGTCCTGCTCCGCACGCCTCCACCAAGATCAGCGTTGTCTGTCGTCTGCAACCAACACAACATAGTGCGGGCAAAGCCCGTGCAGGGGTGAGTATAAGCTACTCAGTAGGGACCCCGAAACCCCTGAAGGTCTCCCGAAATCCACAAAGGGTAATCCATAAAGGAAAGATACAATCACGAAGTAACAACCGACACTGCTTAGGTATATGCCCATACATATACCTAAGTCATCAATTCTCGTTCGGCTCCAATGTCCGAGCCCAAGCACAACCTAGTCCACACAGGAAAGCAAAAACGTATACCCACACAGGATAGGACAAAACAATCCACAAAGGAGAGTAAATAGTAAGTCCACATAGGATAGCTCAACACAATCCACAAAGGAGAGTAAACAGTAAGTCCACACAGGATAGCTCAACACAATCCACGAAGGAGAGTAACACAGGATTCAGCTCACACAGGTATACTTCTTGTATGACGATAAAGATGATCACTGGTCCATCTAAGTCGTCGGACCCACAAAGGATCGATAGGTAACTAACCCCCGCAATGACCCACATAGGATCGGGCCCACACAGGACCTGTAGGCGCTGGCTCACACAGAACCGCTGAGCGCTGACCCATATAGGATCGGACCCACACAGGATCGGGCCCACACAGGACCTGTAGCGCTGATCCACGTAGGATCGCTGAGTGCAGTAGTCGTCGCAGTCCACTGGGGATCTCTGCACAGTCGTCGTCGCAGTCCACTGAAGATCTCTGCATGGTCTTCGTCGTAGTCCACTGAGGATCTATGCACGGTCGTCGCTGTCGAAGTAGCAGTCGCAGCCAGCACTAGGGTTCCCGCACACAGCAAGCTCGTTCGGGAGGGTCCGCTCCACGAGCCGATAGTCTGATACATCAACTGTCACAAAGTCTGAAGTTGATGTATCCAAAAGTTCCGTATTGTCAACAGGAACTCAACGTCGCAGACGGCGCGTCAATCGGACGCCCGGTCTGAGAGTTATTGGCTTTTCGTCCTAGGGGCCCGGTTGGTTTTTAAGGCAAAACCAACCCGACCGTACACCACCTGCATCCAAACCTCAGGCGGAGTATGCCAAAATATCCGTCTCACTTAGAGGAATTCAACGAAGTTGACGACACATCGATCGGACGTCCGTAGCATATGATATGAGTGTTTCCGCTCCGAGGGCCGGGTTGGTTTCGGGTACGAACCAACCTGGCCGAACTCAAAGTATTCCGAAACCTTGAGTGCAATATACCGAAACGACCGTCTCGATCCAAGGATCGTGTTGCCGCTAACGGCGCGTTATTTGGAAGTACGTAGCTCAAGTTACGGTCATTTGACCGAAAATGGTCCGAAGACGGGGGGTCCGGGCCCAGCCCGACCCCCCCCCTGGGTCGGCCGAACCGGTCCGACCCGGTCTGGCCCGGCCAGGGCGCGGCCCGGCCGGTCGGACCGGCCTGGCTCGGCCGAGCGGCCGAGCGACGCGGGGCGGAGCCGCCGCCCCCGCGTGACACCCCCGCGGCACCCACGGGGTGTCGCCTTGGAGGACCCGAGCGACGCGGGGGGGGAGCCGCCGCCCCCGCGTGACAACCCCGCGGCACCCGTGGGGTGTCACCCAGGACAACCCGAGCGACGCGGGGGGGAGCCGCCGCCCCCGCGGGACACCCCCGCGGCACCCGCGGGGTGTCGCCCTGGACAACCGAGCGACGCGGGGGGGAGCCGCCGCCCCCGCGTGAAACCCCCGCGGCACCCGCGGGGTGTCGCCCTGGACAATCGGTGGCGCGCCGGGGCGCCGCCGCCTCCGGCCGTCGGCGCCGCCGCCGGCTTCCGCGGGCCACCGGAGTCGCTCTGGTGGTCCGTTTTCCTTCCCGTCTGCGCCGTTGTTCCTCCCGGGTTCCGTTCTTCACTGCGGGATCATCAAACTACCCTTGCGTCACGTTCCGTTGTCACCCGTCAAATCCGCACAATCACGAAGAACGGAGGAGGGTTGTCGGGCCGTGTTCGTTTGGCCCGCACCCTCCGCGTTAGATATAAACAACAGGAGAAGTTTTTTTCCACACAGAAAACACAATTTTAATAAATTAAAATTGTTCATATGAATCCGGTTCTTTAACTTTTTAAAGAAATATTTACAGGAATATAAAAAAAGGGGGTAACTCCAAAATAATTCCCTACCTCATAGTCATCGTCGTACGCACGTTCTTCGCGGATTTTCTCGTCGCGGAATGAGGGGATCGTCGCATCGTCACGGAAAGGTGTCGCATTGTCGCGGAATCCGGCGTTGCGTCGACGAACTCAACGGGCCAAGAAACAACAGATTTAATTATAAATAATTAAATCTGTGTTTCGTTAAAAACCACAAAGGAGATTTAAAGAAAAACCCGAGATCTCTTACCTCAAGAGTTGGAGATCGGAGATCGGGGTGGGGAAGAATGTCTCGGATGAAGCGTCATCAAAATCTGAGGGTGACTGCATTCTTCGCGTTCTTCGTGTTCTTCGCGTTCTTCACGTTCTTCGCGAATTAGGATGAAGGCACAAGAATTCTTTCGGAGCCTCTCAATGAGTAATCCTCCAAAAAGACTTGTTGGTCTTATTTTATTATTACGCCAAAAAACGAAAAAGGTAAGTAACGACCCATCAATTAGTTGAATTAATTAAATGAAAGAAACTTCCCATTTAATTCATGAAATAAACCGCCCAATTAAATGGTGCATTAAGAAAATAAGAAAACACGTCAGTTGACTTTCATAATGACGGGTTTTCGCGGGGGCGTTACTTAGCGGAAAGAAACGGTGGGGCTCGTATGGGCCCCACATCACAAATATTGTACCAAGGGGGTAGGATATTTATGGATAGCATCCTATCCATTTTAACTCAGTTTAAGTGGCTTTCAAGTGGCTTAAGTGAAATAAAATAAAGTTTGTCGAACAAATTATTTTATTTCTAAACTTTAAGCCCAAAAATTAAAAACCACACCTGAGCAAACGCAGCTCCGGAAGAGGCGTTTCTAAGAAAATACCAGCGCTGCGATTCCATCGGTGCCCTCAGAATTCGATTCCGGGCACCGGTTCAAAAGTTAGAAAAACCCGCTCGTCCGTTCACTGAACGTACCCGAGCCAAACTTCTGAAAATGATTCCGGGCACACCGGGCCTTGGAATCAGGTGTCGTCAGAAACTTCATTCTTGTAAAATTCCAAAAAAAATTAAGAAAAAAATTTCCTTGAAATTTACGGGTCTTTACATGTTCCTCTGGTTTAGGTGCTATGGCAGCACGGGTGAGTAAAGGTTGAGACTTGGGAGAGGGAGACGGATATGCGACAACTGTGGCCAAAGTTGTTCGATGTTTCCTTATTGACACCTTGCTAGGGAAATTCGGGGACGAATTTCTTTAAGGGGGAAGTTTGTAAGAACCCAGACCTTCTATTCATGTATGTTTTTCTTTTTTTGGTCATTTTTGAGGAAAAGAGGAAAATATGGAAATTTTCAAAGTACACGCTGTGTACTTTATAAGTACACGTCGTGTACTTCAATGTCGCGCAAGGCCATGTGCTGGTCATGTAGAGGATACACACACAGTGTGTAGGGGTGATGTGGAGGACTCTTAATGCACTATATGGAAGAGCCTAGTACACGTTGTGTACTCTAAAAATACACACCATGTACTTTCTTTTCTTCATTAAACGGACCAGGGTCGCACCTAATCGACAAAATTGTCTTCTTTTCTAGGTTCTTCGACCGAGAGCATCTCGTACAGCCGTGAACAACCTCCAAGCCCTCAAGCCTCCATATTTTTTCCAAATCGACCTTCGTCGATTTCGTTGGAACCGCAGCGGTGAGATCTTCATTCTTCTTGAGTTTCATTCCATGATTTCCCCTCTTTCTCAATATATTGTGGGTTGAAAGTTCTATGCGTTTTTGTAGATCTATGATGTTCTAAGTAGAATCAAGCCTCACGGTTCAATTATATCGATCTCCTAGTATCGAGGTAGGTGGTTTGTTTACCAACATTGAATGTCCTTGTGTTTTTGTGCAAAAGTACTGGATTCCCATGTTTCGGGTATCTCGGGTTAGGGTTTTGATCCTGTTTTATTATCTGCCTTAGATTTCTTATATGCTTGAAGTTATTAGATAAATAATGATTGCTTGTTAGCATGTTTGAGGATCATCCTATGGGTGTTTCCCTTGTTTTGTTGTTTACCACCGTTTGCCTTCGGTTTCCTGTTAGGCATACCTTGTTGCATTGATTTCCTGCCTTAATATAATTGATTTCATGTATTGCATGATGTTTATATGTTTTTGATGCATTGTAGCTATTATAAAATTAGTTTTTGAACTTTCATAGGGCTGCTGACAATCGATTACACACGACTAGACTGCTCAGGGCTATATGAACCTGGTGCGGTAGACTAAAGAGGGAATTTATGATTAAAGGCTTCCTTAAAAAGTCTGTTATAAATTAGTATCTTTCACAAGACCTATAAGAATTGGAATTTTTTCTTCCTCAGAGCATCCTTACTTACGTATCGAGACTATAGGGGGAATTAGACGTAAGTGCTTCCTCAGAGAGTCTATACCTATCATTGCAAGACCATAGGGTAATTGACGGTGAGTGATTCCAAGAGTGTTTGTGCCTTTCTATGATTACTTGACTATAGGGGTATGCCAGTATGAGACACCTAGAGAGTCAGTGTGAATATTTTTTGGTTGGTTGTGATGAGTCCACCAAGCTAATGAACAAGATTGTGTTTTGTACTACTTGTAGTTTAGGTAGTCTATTGACATACATGTTGTGTTACTTGATTTGTTTGGGAATATAGAGATGTTTCCAGATTCCTTGGCTGATAATTAAATGACTAAATTAAATTACTAAATAAATGTGAATGGAGATTCGTAGGATTGTTTAATTTACTATACTCTAGTTTCTTTGCTTCATTTATTTCATTTACTTTTGCTACATTGCTTACGGACAGTAGGGCACAGATCTTGTGGTGGTTTGCAACTTGTATTAGTCTCACACCCTGTTTGGGTCCTGCTTTTCGGCCCAAACAGGTTATATGGTTGCAGGTACGGATAGGGATTGTGGACCTTCTACTTTAGGTACATGATTACAAGTTGGAGCTGGAGAGCATAGGATCGAGCCTAGGCTTGCGATGCTACTGGAGTTGTTGTTTACTTTTAGTACTTTGTTCACAGTTGTATTTCATCACATTTTTTGTGTTTTCTGCTTTCCTTAGATACGTGTACATGTTGTATCATTATCATCATTATTATATTATACATTTTTTCCGCTATTTGTTTTCAGTTGTTGTATGTTGTTTAATGATTCTGCTATAGTTTATGTTTATCCTTCCATTGTATACCTTACCCAATGAGGGCATAGTTTCTCCACGAACTCACCAAGGCCCTCACTATTAGTTGGAAGCCTCTAGCATTTGGGGAAACGTGCTCGAGGTCATGTGGCGAACTGGGTACGGGGCACCAGTTGAGTGGATCTGGATTCGGGTCGTTATATCCTTAACTATCTAAAATAAATAGGTCGTTACAAAATGTCATAGAAGTTAATGTGATGGTTCTATTCCCCTAAAAGTGATGAGAAATCATCTTCCATATAGATATAAGGGACAAATCCTTCCATAATTTATTCATTAATAACATGTCACTCATGACACACCCAACTTATCTAACTTATCCATGAAATTCATCATTAAGGTTTATAAAATAAAACTAATTGAATTAATTGTAACATGTATTAATAATAATCTTAAATTCTATGTTTCATTACATAGGACCAGATATTGGAATATCTGATGACACCAAAACAATAAAAATTCCTACTAGTTGGTTTATTCACACAATCTTCCATCTTAGAGATCACCAAGTGAAAACATCATGAGAAGAAGTCTCATCCACTCATGAATAATTTTACTTGATATTCTTAATCTATATGTCTCATCATATAGTTTTTTATAACCGTAGAACTATAATTATTTATATCTTCATGTAATTTCATGGTTCTTATCTTTTCACGAAACTGTTATTAATTTATGAATGTGATTGATACTCTAGTAAGTTATTAGATTAAATTATTATAGAACAATGAAAATTAAGTAATAAGATGTTTTATTAATATTAAAATTTTCAAATATACGTCTAATCAAAGTACAATCAGTTGGTTCTAGAACAGCAACTCTAAAAAACACCCACATGGACTATATCCAACTTCTTATGACATTCAGTGAACTAGAACTCGCATTATAATCATGTTTCTGATGAGTCCAAGATTTTTTCAACAGATCCACTACGTTATATTCTTTATAAACACTACCCACTACAACATCATATATATGAAAAAATCCCTCAAGAGATGAAACTTATGAATTATGTTCCTCATTCACTGATGTGACCTTTTCTATTTTAATAGATTCACTACTGTAGTATTATCCTAATACAGTGTGATAGGATCTTTACTAATAGGTACCATGTTAAGATCTTGGTAGTAGTTTTCTATCTATAATAATTCTTTATCTACCTTGGAAGATTCAATATGCCTCAGACTGTACTTTAGAATCTGTGAACAGGACCATATTTGATCTCTTCTAGTTAGCATCACCTCCATTGAAAGTTAATATATATCTGTTTTCTGATTTCATTTCATCTTTATCTATTTGGAAATTAAAATCTATATATCCTATTATTACCAGCTATTTATCTCTTCTATATACTAGGAACATATCGTAAGTACATATTGGAAAATTAAGGATAGTCTTGACTATCATCTAATGGCGGTCACCTAGGTCAGCATGATATCTAGTAATCACACTCAATGAGTATGAAACATCTTGATTTATATAGAGAATATCATATATAACTGAACCAATCATGTATGTGTATGGAATCCTTTTATCCTTTTTCTTTCATCATGTGTCTGGGGACACTTTTTCCTATAAAGATGAATTCCACGTGACACTAGTAATAATACCCTCTTAGATTGTTCCATACTAAATTAATTTGTTATTTTGACAATATATGTTCCTTGAATTAGGCTAAGTATCCTCTAAAATCTATCAGGATGTATCTTGATCCCAAAAATATTTTTTTCATCACCTAAGTCCTTCATAAAGAATATTTTTTCAACCAATTTTTAATATATTGTAAGACTATTATTCCATTTCAAATAAGAAAAATGTCATCAACATATACTATCCAGAAAACGACTGCACTCTCACTAAACTATTTATATCCATAAGTCTTGCATTTCTTATTTATGAAATTAAATTATATTTTGGCCTCATCAAACAAAATTTTCTATGACTTGGAAGATTTATTTAGTCCACAAATGAATTTCCTCAATTTGAAAAACATGTTATCATCATTTGGAGCCAAAAAACCATCAGTTTGTGTTATATAAACATCTTCCAAAAGTTCACATTTAGGAAGGTTGTTTTGAAATCCATTTTCCATATATCATTTTCATGGATGTCTGTAATGGAAGGTAAAATTATGATGGATTTCAGTATTTCAACTAGTGAAAATGTTTCAATATATTCAATTCCTTAGAAATTTCTAACCGATTTTATAACCAAATGTGCCTTATATTTAATGAATTTCTATCACATGTCATGTTTATTCTTCAATGCCCAATTAAAAAATATGGGCATTGCATCCACTATAGGATCTACCAAAATCTAGACTTGTTTTCAATATATGGAGTCTATTTCAGAATTCATGGATCCTTTCCACATGGAAACATTTGTGCAACTTACTTCTTCTTTAAAGGTTATAGGAACATTATTATCAACAAATAATGAGTCATTATCCTTAGTGACTAGAAAACCATACTATTATTTTTTTCTAACATCTATTATACACCAATTTATTTTATCTATCTATAAGACAACTTCTTACATAGGGATTGATGGAATTTGTTCTTTTTCTCACTATTTTGTATCTTAATCTTGGACTTCATCAAATTATATCTCACTCCCTCTATCTCTTTGAAAAATATGATCCTTCATAAGGAATATGGGTTGCCTCTAAACCATGTCCTTTTTATCAAAGGATTGTATTGGTATGATCCTATTGTTTCCCTAGGATATCCTATAAAGATACACTTTGTGCCTCGGTGTGCTTGTTTGTTACTTGAATATGACTTAACAAATGATTCACATCCCCATACATGTAAGAACAACAACATAGGTTTCTTTACATTCCACAATTTTTATAAAATACCATCGGGTACTTTAGTTGTCACTCAATTTAGTATATATGTTTTTTTATAATTCTTATCCCCAAAAGGATAATAGAAGACTCAAATGACTCATTATTGATTATCACTACCTACCTTCTTCAAGATGAGGGAAGGGACAAAAAAGTGCCATGCCCTTCCTTCCTCAAGATGATGGGGAGATAATGACCCCTTAGTCCTTCCTTCAATAGGCCCCAGAGCAATGACTTGAACCAATTGCATAGAATCTCACATAATATGGAAGGCATTACCCTTTTTATAGAACAAGATTGGGAGATAATATGGTAAATCCTAAGAAACTCCAAATACTAAAAGTAAAAGTAAATCCAAAATTCATTACCATATTCATGTTCAAAAGTAATGGTTATACAAGGTACAACAAAACTAAAATGTAAATTACCAAAAGAAAAGAGACTAAGTAGAAACAACAACTAATCCCGACACTCGAGCTAGTAAAGTCCAGTAGGGTCCTCAAAGTCCCCCTAGAGACCTGAAAAAAAATAGATGTAGGGTGAGTATACAAGTATACCAAGTAATAAAACTATTGTCACTCATGAAAAAGTGGGGGAACATACTAATTCCCTTGTGAGAAAATAGTAGAACCTCCATGCTCCTACCAAGTAGTACTAACCAACCCAACCTCACCAAGGCACACTCACTAAATAATGCAAGTCAAGTAAAGTAGTAGTATAAGTACGTCGACATTTGGGCACCCCGCACCACTTTCCCACCGGTTAACTAATCATTCCTAATGTCTAACATCTTGATGCTACCACTCTTCCCAAAAAATTCCTACTACCACAGCTTTCCCGCAGAAACCTAGGCCTCAAACCACACACAATCCCACCCACAGACACTTGGGTCACAAAAACCATGCCCCTCACCCAAAGACACATGGGCCTCATCCCAAAGGCACTTTGAAAAACAATACTATCCCATAAACACCTAAACCTATCATCCAAAAAAAACCTTCCTAAAGGATTTGGGACTATAATAAGCCTCAATCCAATATAGCCTACCCAAATACACTTGAGCTGTAAGAATTCGGAAGAGGGTATGAGGAAGAAAGTCAGTAACCATCCATCGATCCTCCCATCGGGATGTTGGGAAAGACACCCTCCCCCATGAATGGGGGTGTTCGGAACATGATTCTCAACAAGGATGGGTGTGTATATAAATAACATGGAACTAAAATTTGTAAATATTTGTAATCAAGCACTTATCCCAACCTACCAGTTTCAAACAACCAAAAAAACGAGCCTACCAGTACCAATTTTATTTTTACCACTATACGCACAACCACACAACACCCACTACTAAGCCTAAACTCAACCACTTTTTATTTAACAACTTTCCATTTATTTATTTAAGGGGAATCACCTTAGTTTATTACAACACTACTAGGAAACTACAAACCATAACCATACAAAAACAACGAAAAAACCAAATTTGTAGTCCCACTACTCACCCCCATTCAACCACTTCCAACTATATTTCTTCAAAGTTATACCGCACAATCCTTCTCTCATAACCCAACCCTATAGCCTCAATACCAAAAAAAATCCCAGATATATTCCCACTACATAACAAGTTTGTAATCACACTACAGTCACACTGCCCAACATTTCTCGATGGCCACGACTCAAGAAAGGCATTTTTACTACTTACAAGTCCATCTATTCCAAAATAAATTAGTCTCTCAAATTGGGATACCAAATAACCCATGTACTGCCCCACAAAAAAATCACATAGTAATTGCCATTTTCACCACAACACCGCTGCACACCCATACCACTCCCTTCTCACAAAACCCACTCCCTTTCCGACCCATGTACCCATAACCATTCCCCCAACAGCAGCACCACACAACTCACAAAAAACCCAACAGAACCCAGCACTCAGCCACACCTATCAACAGGATGTATATATATATTTAGATTTGGTAAACACTATTCTTTAATCCACTTGTTAAACATGGGTGATCATACAAAGGTTTTCATCCTAGGTCACCTATCTCAATTAACCAAGTTTATGTGTTTAAGTAGATTTCATGTTACAACCAATTATCAAACATCATAAAAAAATAGGACACCACCAGTGCACAAGAAAATGCCACCAAAGACCATGATTTTCATAAGTTATATATTCACAACAACAATAAAAGAATCAAATATAACAAATAAAATAAGTGATCAAACATTAAACCACTCCCATTCTGTTATTTCATTAACTCTGTTATCTTTTGATCATATTCCCTTTCTATTTATTTCTTATTTTAAGGAAAATATTCACCTGTTATTCACAAGTAAACATTAGTACACCCACCCCACATGATGCAAAATTAAAGAGAGACAAAAGAAATCCCTACCTAGATGATCAAAGGATCAATGTTACCCTTTGTGCCAAGAACAAAGGATCACGTGACTAGTAAGAAACTCAAAGAAAACTGAGCAGGAGGGTATCTAGCGTAGGAACATGAATTTTCTAAAGAGTATGGATCTAGTCACACCAAAGGGAAATGGAAAACACACTAGGAAGGGAAGTTCTTGGCTTTGAATATCCAGATCCTATATTAAAGGAAGAATGATTTCTAAAAGTCATTAACATGGGATCGTGGTCAAGATTACATGGTTTGGATATCTCAAATCCCTTAGGACATTTGTATATTAAAGATATGCTTAATATCCTTTTAAACTCCCATAGAAATTTCCGAAGAAGGGTTTAAACTTAGTTTACATCAAATAAAATGTAATAGGGGCAAAACTGGAAAATTGGGAGATACTGGGAAAATAGCAAATGAGTCCCCAATAGGTGAGTCACTGATGCTTATCCATCGATGGGTTATCTACTGATGCAAAGAACTACTGATGTAGTGACTTACTGATTCAATGACCTACTGATGCCTCAACCTACCAACGCCTCGACTTGTCTGCGCCTCAACCTACCGACACCTTGACCTACCGACACCTCGACCTACAAACGCCTCGATCTACTAATGCCCTGACCTACAGAAGCCTCAACCTATCGATGCCTCATCCTACTAAAGAAAATTCCCTTGACTCACCAATTATGACCCCCTAACTCAGAGCTACACTAAAATTCCAACACGCTGACATGTTGACGCACTTACATGTTGATGCACAGACATGCTGACATTGAAGTCCTGAGTTACTAATGGAAAATCTAGAAATCTCTTGAAACGAGCCACTATTGCCTCCAAGAACACCTAAAACACTAGATTTTCACAAAGTATGGGTCTAGTGAAATTCGGGTCATTACATTTATCTCACCATATCCAACAAGGTACAGTTCCTCATTTTACTTACATTATTCCATTGAGGTATATAAAGAGTAATAAGTTGGTATAGGATCCCAAACTCCCAAAAATAATCAATGAATAATTTATTTAGATATTATCCACCACAGTTTGAGTAGAGTTTATTAATCTTCTTACCAATAGAGTTCACAAATTCATTATTGTATTTCTTTATTTTTTCAAAGGAATCTGACTTATACCTCATTAAGTACAAATTTTCATATTTACTTAAATAATTAGTAAAAGTTATGAAGTATTGTACCCACCACTTGCTTCAAAATGAAATGGAACACACACATATGTAAGAACTAATTCTATAAGGTCTTTTTCCCTTTTACCTTTTACACCAAATAGGTCTCTGGCCATTTTTCCTTGTAAATATGTGTGACATACACCATGTGGTATTAGTTCAAAATAATCTAAATATCCATCATTTTTGTAATTTGGTCAAAAAAATCATTTACATGACCTATATGTTAATTCCATATTTGGGTGTGGTATGATTCATTTGAATAAGTTTTGTTATCAATTTCCACTATTTGGTTTGTAAAATATAACACATAAATATCATTATTTAAATTTTTATTACCATAAAACTGTAAAATTTATAAAATAAGTAAATTTTATTCCCAAAATTTAAAATAAATCCATATTTATAAAGTATAGAAACATATATAAATTTTTTGGAAATTGTTGGAACATAATAACAACCTTTAAAAACCAATCTAATTTATGTTGGAAATGTGAGGTGTCAGTTGTTAATAGTTATAGTAGTAAGTTTAGCTCCATTAGATGCTCATAGATCTTCCTCCCCTAGGCCAATATTTCTATATCTACTTGGTTTTTCTATTTGAATACATATTTGAGCTTCACAGGAAGTATTAATGACTATTTTTTATAAATAGATAAATTAAACTCAATAACAAATACACATGAATCTTCCACTTACATCTTTGGTAGGGTGAATTCTTTCTTCCAGTGGCCCTTATTTTCACATGTGAAATAGATGACATCTTACTACCTTTGTTTAACTTTGACCTTTCTCTTATTAGAAGGGAATTTCAATGAAACTTTTGGATTAGAGCTCTTCTATTTCCCTTTTAGTTTATTCACTAAAAGAACGGAAGTATTTTTTCACTTTTTCTTTTTATC
Organism: Viscum album; assembly: GCA_963277665.1. Lineage (NCBI taxonomy): Eukaryota > Viridiplantae > Streptophyta > Magnoliopsida > Santalales > Viscaceae > Viscum > Viscum album. The sequence continues at coordinate 482,752,220 of OY728141.1, forward strand.
TACTTGGTGAAGAAGATTAATAAGATCTAGGAGAGAATTATCAATGTTTTTCATATTAAAATTAACAAAAAAACGAGATAATATCTTTGGGATTGACGCAATCATGATATCGGTGCACATTTATTCAGAAAGTTTAAACCCTATGACATCTAGTGACTCAATGATTCCAATTATATTGATTACATGAGACCAATCTATAAATAACTCCCCAATTTTTCTTTGAAATAGTGCATTGGATATATCAAATCATTCATTTTTAGGTCTCTCTAGGTAAAGAACATAGAGATTCTCAAGCATGTCGAAATCATCCATGTTTTAATGATACTTCACGAGTTCACTATACATAGATTATAACATCAAAAATTGATCATTGAATGCATCTTTAAAATTTTATGAATTGACAAGGAAATACTCATCAATCACCTCCTTCCTAGGTTGATTAGGTAATGAGGATTCTAGTACCTAATATTTTTGTACATGGTGCAGCACAACCTGAAGGCTCCTGAACCAATCCTATAAGTTACAACTAGTGAGAAGATAGTATTTATTCAATATTTATCCCAAGGATAATGTGGATGATAAAATTTATATTATTAAAAAAATTAATATATAATATTATTATAAATTTTCTTGATTAAAAATTTAGTGATAAATAGTAATAATTAATTTCTTTATTAAATATCCCAATATTTTTTAAAGTCTCAATATCCCTCACAATTTGACATAGAATATCTAGTTTAACTAACATTCTAGTGTCAAAGATCCATATTTTATTTCATATATTCTATATGGAGATAATCAAAATTATTAGATTGTATTTAGGTAGGCAGTTTTCCAAATGGTGGGCCCAAAGCAACTTGATTCATTGAGTGGACTCCCCAATATAAAAACCCTAACTCTAATTTTCTCATCACATTCCTCAAAATTTATATCGGACAAACATAGGCCATTAAACCAAATAAATATTTGGTTAAGTCAATGTAACATTTTAATTAATAATTTTTAATAATTAAAATTTCCCTTGATGGAGGCTGATCCAACACTTAAACTATGATTTTATCTTAATTCAAATGGTGAAAGGCTTAATGAATTCATTTTACATCATAGATATTATTTTATTATGAAAAAAATTTATTTATTTTATCTTTTACTTGTATTTTTAATATTAAGTGGATTTTTATTAATTGATTAACCATGTTTCAATAAAACATTTACACATAATCCATTTATTTATATTCTATCTTGGCACATTATGTCATTTATTTATGTGATCACAGTCTTTCATCAATTAAATTAATAATGCATGACATAAATAAATAAATAATTAAATGACCCAATAATGATCTTATCTAAAAACTGATCTGTTTAGGGGATAATAAATAAACCTATTACCTAGGGTAGAACTCATTATGTCATTATTCGCATGAGTTTTAGCATTCCACCTGACCAGCTATGTATTGCTTGGGTTATAAACATCTGAGTTCCATCTTGAACCACCTCCACAAACCTTTGAAAACTCTATTAATTAAATATATTTATAACTCACATGTAGATGATAGGAACTAAAGGATTAGTTAATAGAAATTACATAAATAACTTTATACATGCATATCCTATATAAAAAATGAGAGACATATGACTCAAAAGACATTATATTTAATTTAATAAATATTAATTGAAAAACAATGAAGTGAATTTAAATTTTATAAAACTGATAGGTACGAAGGTCTTGGTCAAGCTCATGATTAGTCATAAATATGAAATGAGTACACATTTAAAATAACTAGGAATCATTAATTTCAATTCATTCTTTGATAAGACAAAATATGGATGAGTTAATCTGATTAATTATCTTATTAATCAATTCATTAATTTTATCCTATTTAATAAAATAATCCTTAAATTCCTATATACTATGACTTCAAATAAAATAAATAATTTTATTTTATTTTTAAATCAATAAAATAGTTGTAGATTTATACTATGAATAAACCTAGAAATTACCTTTATGAACTACTCAGTATGGTATAAATTGTAAATAATTCACTCATACAACATGTTGTATACACAAAATTTATCAAAATTTTCCTAGAGTGAATGGACAATTTAATTCCACATAGAATATAAGAGAATTATATAGCCTATAAAATTTAATTTTTTGATTCTTTAGTGTACAATAAAAATACATTATTTATATGATCAAATCTTATGTAGAATTAATTAATTATATAATATAATATCGAACATAATGACTAACATGTACTATCAACTTAATGACCAAAATGAAACATCGGTCAATTATTTTTAATGGATTAATAATTGAAATTTAATATTTTTGTGTAAATAGGTAAATTACATAGTGTGTGAAATCTAGCCACACAGTGTGCACTTCTCTCCACCGAATATATGTAGTACGGACCTAGGGACTCAGTGTGTACTTATCCTAAAACAATTTTCATTAACCAATATTTTTTAAATGACTTTATTTGACTATATAAAATAATCACATCGTCACCCCATGGAAATGGAATTTAATGTAACATTTTTATTCCAATAAAAGGGTCAAGATATAAACATACATAAATATGTAAGGGACAAATGCTTTCTCAACTTACTCAATAATAACATGTCAATCATGATGCACCTAATGTATCCATCTTCATCATGTAATTTACATCAAGGTTTATAAATGACATCTTAGTATGTGAGTTGTAACATGTATTAATAATGATTTTAAAGTCTATAGACCATTACACATACTCACATATATGAATATCCAATGACACCAAAACATGTAGAATTATTACTGGCGTGTATGTTCTCATAATATCCCTCTATGGAGATTACCAAGTGAGAACTTAATTAGAAGAAATATCATCTGGTTATCAGTGATCAAACCTAAAATTCACATTCTATGTGTCCTGTTATATAATGTTATCTGACTATAAAACTATATTTAAGAATAACATCCTAGAATTTCATATTTCATAGCATTGAGGGAAACTTCTATGACCTTATCAATGTGACAGATACTCTAGGTAATTATTACATTAAATTCATATATAGCAATTAATAATAAGTGATAAAATGTTTTATTAATATTAAAATGGTAAAATATACATGTAATCAAAGTAAAATCTTATGATTTGAAACAATTACCCAATGTATTATAGGGATATATAATTAGGATGCCACCAATCACATAACACAGTGTGTTTAGGTTAACCGTTCATGCACCATAAATGGTATCGCATGAGATGAAAACCTTAATCAATACATTTGAGGGATATATGATTTTAGGCTCACACATTACATCATATTATGTACATTTATAAGTATGATACATATAAAAACATACATAATTTCATTAAATAAATATTAACCTAAGAAAGAAATGGGTTTATACATTTTCTACAAAACATGACAATAAACCATCCAAAGAAAAAAATTGATGGTTATAAAAGAATTTATCTCCATTTAAAAAAATAAAAATATAAGTTCATTGTAATATATAGAAAAACACCCTTCTAAAAATAATTCTTCAGGTGGTGTAATCTAAGAGGATACGAATTGGGGGTGTTTGAAACCATGAGTTTAACTCCTTAAAAAAATAAAATATCATCATATAAATAAGATGGTAAATCATGAAGTTTAAATCCCATGAGGATAGATTTTTTTTTGGAAAATTAAAAGGGGAAATGGATTGAAAAATGTAAAATAGTTTTTAAAAGCAATTTTAAAATTGTTTTAAAACAAAATATTAAGGGTCATTTTCAAAAACCATTTTTGAAAAGGTAGAGTGAAATATTTTTAAAACAGTTATTTTAAAAATAAATATCAAAAATGGATATTTTGAAGGGATAAAATGATTTATCTTGGGTAAGTGTAAAGTAAAAGAAAAAACTTTTATTATGAAATGGAATAAAACTTTTTTTAAGGCCTTTATTGAAAACATGCATTGTGAAAAAAACAATGCATTATTTTATAAATTGGATAAGTAAAAGTATGACTATAATAGTAAATGACACATTATATGTACTCTAAATATTAAGAAAAAAATGTCATGAAGTGGAAGACAAGGACATGTATGATAAACCTTCATTTAAGAGAATGAGAATTACAGTTAACATTGTTTCTTATTCAATGAGGAACCTAATTTATAAATAAGTATGATTTGAATCAAATTTTTTTTACAAATATATAAATAGGGTAAACCATATGAAATAAAATATGAATCTCAAGGACAAACATTATAATTCAAATTGAGTTCTGAGAAACCCAATTTATTTTGGGGAAGATATCAATCATTATCCAAAGCAAGGAATAAAATGAATGGAAATGAATTTTATAGGTTAAAAATTAATTAATTATTTTATAATTATTTTAATCACTAGTTACACAATGAAAATTAATATTTGTGCCTAATATAAAAGCATGCCACAATAAAGAGTGATTGAGATGGAAACTATTACATTTAATCTTGAATGCTACAAATATGCTCTAAACTCATGTATAAAAAAAATTAATATATTATTTTCTTATATCATAAACATATTAAAAACCATTAAATTTATATTTCCAATTTATATATATTCTATACATGTATATTAGTTATTTTTTACATATTTTTAATATCTGTTGTGAGTAAGCTTGATCATTTTTAACTAGCATTATAATAGCAGTATCAATATTTATTATTATCGCAAATCTAATCATTCTTATACAATTTAAGGTTCTATAATTTATTATTTATAAATATTTATAAAGTTATAATTTCCTTCTATAAGAGCTTTCTTTATGATCCTTGAAGGTGAAATCAGCGACAAGCTTGTTTCAGTGATTTTCAACAAATGAATGCTATTATCTTAATTAATGAGTATTATATCAATTGTACCCTTCAAAAAATATTAAATCATTATTTAATTATTTTAATCATATATTATCATTATTAAAGTTATCATATTCTTCCATGATATTATTATATGGTATTGTTAAGTGGGTGGTCAAATTGACCGAAAACATTTATCATAATTTAATTTAAGGTTATGAAGTGGTTAAGTTAAAATATAACTATAAAAGAATCATAATGATCCTAATTTGTGTTTATTAGTGATATATATCATGATTTTAAATAATTATAAGAAAATTTATTATAAATGAAACCATTACATATTATGAATAAATTAAATTTCTCTTAGAAAGTTCATTTTTGACAGTTGGATTTACAATAGTTTATTTCTAAAATTATTAAAAGGTTTTCTAGTCATCCTTATTATAAACATAATAATTTCATAAAAATTATATTTTCTTTTTAAATACATTCTAATAACCATCCATGAAAATAGGTAATAAATATGAAAAATGTTGTTTTATGGGGGGCGGTAGTCCGCGTATATGCACGATTGGTGTTATTATTTTCCTTGAAGGAAAAAGTAGAAAGATGGTTAATCAAAATTACTATAGAATAATAAAATTAAGAATACATTAAATAATTATTTATTTATATATAATAAGGTAAATTATAATGAAAAAATAAAGATATAAATGAACAAACTTTATAAAAAAAGTACTCAAGTTGAGAACTTTTTGTTTTCCTTGAAGGATTCCACATAAATTAAAGGCATATGATAATTACTTGTCAAAACAATATTCTAAAATTTTTGGATAATTATAGTATAATATAATATTTCGTGGTTTTAAGAGTAAATTAAAACATTGTTGTGTCTCTAAATGGTGGTGGAAGTTCCCTTTTATAAGTTGTTAGAATGGAATTTTTGAAAATATCATTTACATAATAATAATTTCATCACATTATTCAAGGGTAAAAGATAAAAATATAAGAAATAATAGATTGGTAGAGGTAATAATGTAGATAATCACTCATACAATAAATTATAATCATTTTTTTAATGTTTTCCAAGCCCTTTACCCCTATATTTATTACTTTTATATTTTTAGATATTATTGTTGTAACTAGTTTTTACCCATGTATTTTATCCTTTAGGCCAAAAAAAATAAATATCCATTATTAAATAATTCTTAAACCTTGATTTAAAATTTAAAATAAATTTTATAAAATCAAATTTATATGTTTAATAAAAATTAATTTTAACATTAGTGCATATACTGTGTAAAACCTCATTTTTAAATAAAATGTATTTTTGTTCTTAAAATTTATGTGTAGAATAAAATTATTAATGAATTTTATTTTCATGATAAAAATTGGTTTATTAAATTATAAATAATTTCTATGTGGATTTAAAATGTATCTAAAACCAAATTTAACCAAAATAATTTTTAAATAAAATAAAAAACCAAAGATACTTTTTATAAAAAAATAATACTTAAGTTGTTAAATATATGTTTTTTAAATTTATAATATTATTTTAAAATGTATAATTTTAATTTATAAATTATATTTGATCATTAAAAAAATTGTAAGTTTTTTACATATATTTACATCAGGATTTATTCATAAACGGTATGATTTTAGTAAGAACTATAATTTTCACTATTCAGATAAAAATCAATCATTTCAAAAAATTCCCAAAAATTCATACTAAGATGATTTTAAAATTATAAATCCAAATATGAAAAAAATTATATAATTTAGATAAAAACATTAATAATTTATTTTTCAAATATAAAATATAAGGAAAAACAATTGTCATTGGAACATAAAATTTCTTATTCTTTAAAAGTGGAAATGTAAAATATATAAAATAAATGTGATAAAAGACTCATTAAATTAATAATTATAAGTTTATATAATCATAATTCCTAGTAAAATATCCCCTAAGGGTATCCAAGTAATATGTAAGGGTAAATTATGCTCTGGTGGTAGTCAACAATGGTTATTTTAGTACCATAGATCTAATGGAAATTTCGACGAGACTAATTTTAAGTAGTATACAACTTCTATAATACTGTAATTTTTATATATCATATTATAATTAGTGTAGATTAAGTACTAGTGAGGATACCTCATTCTAAATCTTGGATAAATGAGTTTAATTTGGGAGCCTTACACTACATGATTTCATTTTTTAACTATGTAGATTTCGTAATATAGTTACTCTATTTTATACCTACTAATTTAATAGTTATATTTTAATAGTAAAATTTTATTTTAACATATCATGGTTTATTTTTAGTTCAATTTTTCATATGAAACAATATATTAGTATAATATTTATTTAACGTAAAATATATTATCAAATCTCAAGGTATTAAGATCCCATTCCCTTATAAGAACTTTGAACTTATCATATTTGACTTCAATGTTACCCAAAAAATCAAAGTCTAGGTTTTCTAAGTAGATTTAAAATTTTTATTTTCCTAAATAATTTGTTTTTTCCATTTAAATGATAAGATTCATTGGTTACATGGACATCATGATTTACTTATTCAATTTTTTAAAGTAAAATATTTCCATGGAAAAAAATATTTCCCTTTTGGGGATTGATCAATGTATAAAAATAAAAAATGATCAAAGAGCCTAAAATATTTGATACAAAATGATATCTCAGGGTATGATCAAGAGGAATTGAATTAATCTTAACAAATTTAATAAATTTTTTATATTTAAAAATTTAAACACGTTTTGATATTACCTTCATTAAAATTATATTTAGCAATAATACTGAGAGAGAAATATTTGTAATTTTATGAATATTTCTTATAATCATATATAAATGACTTGTTAAATATAGTGGAATATATATCAACCCTTAAAATAAATTTAATCAATCTAAAACAAATTCCATGCAAAATTTTACAAATAATTAGTGAATAAATAATTTTTTTAAATAAAATAATGTAAGAAAAAAGAAATTGATTAAATGCTATTTATTTAAAAATAGTAAAAATAAGTGAATTTGTATTAGTGAAAATCATAAACATTCATATTAATTAGAATATATATATAAGTATTAAAAATGTATTAAAAAATTATTAATAGGTTAGTTCTTAATCCTAAATTATTATTTGAAACCAAAATCAAGTAATTCAAATCCCAAGGGACATTTTTACACTGAAGAAGTATGTATGAAACATAGACCAAGTGTCACATAGTAGAAGAATCTACTAAAATACAATAACAAAAACATATTTCATAGTCATTTGTGAAAAAAATCCATGATAGAAAGATAATAAATATTTAAGAATCTTTTATTCATAAAACAAACAGATAAGAAAAGAGATGCATGAATTTATAATTAGCTTCTACTTCAAAAATAAAGATAAGAAAATAGAGTATTAGATAAAAGGAATTCAAAATATTATCTATTTGATATTATGGTAGATATTGGGATATATAAATTTTATAGGGGCCTTCAAATACTCCTTATCCCTTTTACACAATTATTTTTAGTAATCTTGGAAATAAATTTTCTTTTTATATAAAACATAGAGTTTTAGTGTTAATATTCTCAAGTTGTAATAATAAAAGAGGCCTCAATAACAATATTTTATAATGATAATACTCAAATAAATACTTTTATTTTTAAAAAAACATTATGAATGTTAATTATGATTTCCCTAAGGAAACATTTATTGTAACATCCCAAGTAAGTAATGAATAATAGATATTTTTATCTATGTCTATTAATGAATTAGATAGTGTTTTAGAGGCTTAAAATGAAAATAAATCCAATCTCAAGCATGGAATACACTAATATTTTTAAAAGATTGTTTTACTGCCTTTTGATGGAAAACCATTTTTAAATCTATCTTTTGACAATTTTATAAGCTATGTTTTTTAAAATAAAATTATTCTTTATGATTGAGACATCAAAATTTACTTTGTGTGAATTTTTGGTATTTTTCTGACAATGTTCATTTTTTAATGAATAGTGAAAAATACTACATTTTACATCAAAACTACTTTTTAATCTAATTTATTTATATGATTAGATTATATTTTGAATTGGTTTTAATGTTAAATTAGAATATATTTTTACCATTTAATCCAATAGTGGTCATTGGAATTGATTTCACTTTGAAATTGGACTTAAACTAGTGTCAATCTTTTGATACTTATTGTTTCAAAAAAAACCCGCTATTTGTTTTGACAACGGGAATTAATTTTAAATAAATTATTTCAATTTATGTGTTTTGAATTTGGTAAAATGGATTAAATATTTTTAATCAGAAGTTCCAAATTATGTAATCAAGAATCTTTTGTTTTTGGACATTATGAATAGTAACGACAGTTATTATCTTTAATTATCTTGATTAATGAGTAATCCGGTAGTTAAAGATAATAAAATAATATCATAATAATAAAAAATAACCACAACATGTGTATTAGGGCTACTGGTTGTCTCATGGCCGACCATGGGATGCCTTGTGCCAAACTTGGGGGCCCCATGGAATCACTTTTGTGAGGAAGTGACTTTTTATCTTTTTATTTTTAAAGAATGTTAAATGTAACAAAGAATGTATCACCTAAGTAAAATATTTTTAATTTTTTATACATAAATGATATTTTGGACTATAAATATTAATTAGAAATATAAAAATATTTCCTACATCATAGTATTTTTTTATAATTTTTATACATTAAATAAATTAAATTATTTATGACATCATGATGATGCAGCGATGACCTCATTATTTAACGATTTAAATAAAATGGAAATATAATGTAATATCTAAGACCTACACATTTCCAAAACCTATTGGATGGGTTTATTTATAACCCTTATCACCTTATCCTAGAAACATATCAATATGGGACCATTAAAATCTGAAACTCATTGTAAAATAAAGTAACATTTATTTACTTTCAAAGAGTGCCCCTCCTCTCCTCTTATAAAAGGCCACCACCTCTACCTCCTTACCCACACTTCAAAAGCCTTTGGCTCGGCCAACCCCTGACCATTTTTGTCTCTCCACTTCCCTCTCTTACTCCTTGAAGCCTCACTTTGGGAATATGTCTTCCCAAGGAAGTCTTTGAGCTCAAACCAAAGGGAGTTACCCGATTTTAAGGTAACGTCTTCACTTGAGTCCTTTTGTTTTATTTTGCTTCTCCAACCCCCTAAAATATTTTTATTAATTTATTTTGTAACAACTACAGTATCTTCAATATACTAGTATGTTGTTATAATAATGATTCTAGCTACACTTACACACACCTACATCTAATGGTTAAAGAACATACTGTTTCCGTGAATGGCAAATTTCTGCCTCCCGAAACGATGATTGTTAAACATTATTTTAACACCTTCAAAGGTGTCCATTAATATGACATTATATTTATATATGATATATAATATGTTTATTTTTTCCTTAAGCTTCTGTATTTTTCATTTTGGGCATACCTTTATTGTTTTCATTATGGGTAAACGCGATATCTTCATTTAAGGAAGTGCGGACTACCGCCCCCTCAAAGTGACTTGATTCGTTAATACCATATGTGGGATGTATAAAGGATAGAGTTATGATATTATATATGATATTACACTGGAATTATAATATACCTTTATATCATTATGATTCCATTCTATAAAAATACGAAATAGAAATGAATGTAGCATTCATGCTTACGTACGGCTTACCGTCTCCATGAACGGTGCATTCCATTTATTACCTCTAAATGATTATGTAATATTATAAATGCATGAATGTACTGGATATTTATGAAATATATTATATCTACATCATGAAAACCATTCTGGATATAATGGATACATGAAAAACTTGTAATTATAAAGGGTTTATTTTTTACTCAAGTACGAATGATTGTTAAAACGACCGTTATTAACTTAAATAATGACATAGTGTTCATGACATGGAAATAAGTGATATAAAAGGAATAATGAACTTGATAAAGGTTCTTAAGAAAATATAAATTAACTCAAGTTTATTATTCAGGACGTTAAATAACGATCGAGTCAAGTCGGACCCGAGGTAAGGGACTTCGTCTCAATCTCCTTTCAGTGAGGCATATTTTGTTTTATACACAACTATCTTTTATACGGTGTATAAACCCCTTTGAATTTTACTTTTATACAAAAGGAATCTTTTTCTACGAAGCATTTTACTAAACGACAAAAAAGGAATGTTTCTTTTAACGTACGCGGTGACAACGACCTTTTCCGCCGCCGCGAGTATTATTTAGTCTTTGGCTTCCTCAACAAGCCGTAATGTTTTTAAAATAAAATAAATACCATATACTCTTTTATGTATTTTGGTATTGAAAATGGTTTTGATAAAGGATTCTATTATGTCAATATATTTAAATGATATATTGTGATTGAAATGTGGAAATGTTATCATTCCATTATATTGGTTTTATGTTTTATTATTTTATATTGGTACTTGGACATTTGATGGGTGGTTACGTGATAAACCATATGACGGGTGGTGCCGTGAATACCAGGACGGGTGGTTATGTTATAACCTCCAATGCATTGGGTATGGAATTCAGCCATATGGATATTCCATTATGTATGTATGGAATTTGTCCGTATGGCTATTCCATTAAGTGATATGTGTGGAAGTCGACCGTATGGTTATTCCAATTAAGTATTTTTATGTCCCAAGATACCTTTATATGTTATGTGATCTTTTTATGGGTTTTATAGTAATGTTTTTGTTACAAAAGGGTAAGTAATGATCTTTTATTTAGTGAAGATTGTTTACTACTTCATAAAGGTGAAAAGTATTACTTTGATAAATTATACATGGTTTACTTGTTGTTTTGATAAACTAACAGTTTTCATTCTTTGTGTATCCCTTACTAAGCTCTTTATGCTCACCCCAAGTTTTTTTGAAATGTTTTTCACAGGACCTAATGTGGAATAGGGTCAAGGATGGGATCAAGGGAAAGTCATGCTATATAAAACTTGGAACTAGACATGTTTATTTTTAAGAGTTTTTTTTATTCTATGGAAACTTAGTATAAGTGTCTACTTTGTAATCTTTTGAGATGTAGTAATTATGTTCTAATTCTATAAAACTCTAAACCTGAAAGGATCCTCAATGTGAATTATTCATTTAATTCAATATTAAGAGATGTTTAAGTCCGGGGCCTTATAGTTGGTATCAGAGGTCGGTTCATACAACTTTAGGAGTTAGAAAATTGTTAAATTATAAGTTAATTTATGGTATGACTGAAATGATATAGCATTTAAAGATTACCATGTTGCTTCGCCTAAGATATTTCTGTGTTCAGAATGGTTTTCCGCAGAGGAAACAAAGAAGCTATGTTGGGACGACATCAGGAGGAAGACAACCTTCCAAATTAGCAACCTGAGATGGTCGGAATTGGAACTAAACAGTTTTTTGCAGTGATGGCACAGTTGACTCAGGCTATAAATGGTGGTGGTATCCATGCACGAGATCAGCCAGATCAACTGCAGAGGAACATGTTAGTGGTGGAACATTTAATTAGGCAACATCCCCCATCATTTAGAGGATCATCTGACCCCGTGAAAGCTGAGGGGTGGATTAAAGAACAGGAGAAGATTTTTGATGTCATGGGGTGTTCAGAACATCAAAGGGTTAGTCTTGCTATTTACCGTTTTGAAGGTGAAGCTGATCAGTGGTGGTCGATGGTGAAAAATATCAGGGATAGTGATGAGATTGAGGATCTTCACTAGGACTAATTCAAAGGTATGTTTCTTGAGAAATATTCTCCTAAGGTGGTTCGTCTTAGGATGGAAAAACAGTTCCTAGAGTTGAGGCAGGAGGATGATTCAGTGGCTTCTTATGAAGAAAAGTTCACTCGATTGTCAAGGTATGCTCCAAATTTCATACGAGATCTTGATAGTAAAATAAACTGTTTTTACTCAGGGTTAAAGCCAAAGTATCGAAGGGATTTAGCTTCTCGTGAGTTCAAAAGTTATGAAAAACTTGTTCGATGTGCGGAGAAGGTGGAAATGGAGTTTGCCGATGATCAGGTGTTCTATGACAAACAACAGAATAAGAGGTGCAGTTGGCAGGCAAAGTGGAAGAATTCATCAAAGAATCAAGGAGGTAATAAAACCAAATATCCATCCTGTGAGAAGTGTGGTAAAATGCATCCTGGAGAATGTTTATCCAAGTCTGGTAAGTGCTTTCGGTGTGGTAAGTCTGGTCATATTGCTCGTAACTGTAAGGAAGATGATCAAGCAGGCAATGAAAAGCCAGTGGTAAGATGTTTTAAGGGTAATGAAATGGGACATTATGAAAATGAGTGTCTAACAAAGAACTCGACTGGGGGAAAGCAGCCAGACTACAAGCAGAAAGGGGTGGTGAAATCCTTTGCAACAAATTCAGCAGATGTTGGGCCGTCAAATGAAGTGGTATCAGGTACACTGTTTGTTTGTTCAGATTATGCCAATGTGTTGTTTGATTCAGGGTCTACACACTCTTTCATTTCTGAGAAGTTTTCTAGTAAATTGGAAATTCAATCTCAATATATAAATCCTGAACTTATGGTAAAAACACCCAGAGGGACGTTGAGACAAAAAGGAATTATAAGAACCTTTCTATCCTTATGTGTGGAAAGAATCTACCTAAAAACCTTATTGATTTTCCTCTAGTAGAGTTTGATGTCATTTTGGGCATGGATTGGCTTTCTGTTTATCATGCTAAGATTGACTGCAGAGCTAAAATGGTTTATTTTCAGAAAGATTTTCAGTTTGTGTACAAGAATGAACCCTTGATTTTGATAACATATCAGGAAGTTGAGAAACTAGTAAAAGATGGAAATGAATGTTACCTTGAACATATTTTTGAAAATAAAGGAATTGTTCAGATTAATGATGTGGTAGTGGTAAATGAGTATCTTGATGTTTTTCCTGATGAGTTGCCTGGTATTATTCATGATCGGGAAGTTGAATTTACTGTTGACTTAGTTCCTGATTCTAAGCCAATTTCAAAACCCCCTTATCGAATGGATCAAGTTGAACTTTTAGAGTTAAAGAAGCAATTGCATGAGTTATTAGATAAAGGTTTCATTCGACCTAGCACATCACCCTGGGGTGCTCCTGTCTTGTTTGTTAAATAGAAAGATGGCTCAATGAGAATTTTCATTGATTATAGAGCCTTGAATAATATTACTATTAAGAACAAGTATCATTTTCCTCATATCGATGATTTGTTTGATTAGCTCTAGGGAGCTCAGTATTTTTCAAAGATTGACTTGAGGTCGGGGTACCATCAGTTTAAAGTAAAAGAAGCAGATGTTCCAAAGACTGCATTCCGTACTAGATATGGCCATTATGAATTTGTAGTTATGCCTTTTGGGTTAACCAATGCACCTGTTGTATTCATGGACCTTATGAATAGAATTTTCCATGAGTTCTTGGATAAGTTTGTGGTTGTTTCATTGATGATATTTTGGTGTTTTCTAAAAGTAAAGAGGATCATGAAAGTCATTTAAGGGTTATATTGAAAACCTTAAAAGAAAAGAAACTATATGGAAAATTCAGCAAGTGTGAGTTTTGGTTACAACAAATTTCTTTCCTGGGTCACATTGTTTCAAAAGATGGCATAACTGTTGATCCTGCTAAAACAAAAGTTGTTGAGGAATGGACAATACCCACAAATGTAACTGAGATCTATAGTTTTCTTGGTTTGGCAGGTTACTACAAAAGGTTTGTTGAAAATTTTTCATGTTTATCTAGTCCAATGACTAAGCTAACTCGTAAGGGTGTTAAGTTCATCTGGACAAAAGAATGTGATGAATCTTTTCAGGAGTTGAAAAGAAGATTGGTGAATGCTCCAATTTTGGAACTTCCTTCCAGTAATGGTGAGTTTGTTATATACAGTGATGCTTCATTGAAAGGACTTGGTTGCGTCCTAATGCAGAATGATCAGGTAATTGCTTATGCTTCACGACAGTTGAAAACTCATGAGGTAAATTACCCTACACATGATTTGGAATTAGCTGCTGTTGTTTTTGCTTTAAAAATTTGGAGGCATCATTTGTATGGATTAAAGTGTGAAATATATACTGATCACAAAAGTTTAAAGTATATATTCACTCAGAAAGAATTGAACATGAGACAGAGGAGATGGCTGGAATTAATCAAGGATTATGATTGTACAATTCACTACCATCCGGGAAAAGCAAATAAAGTGGCTGATGCTTTGAGTAGAAAAAGTAATGCTTCATTAACCATGCTATGTTTGGAACGAGATCCTTTGGTTTTTTATTTGATGAACTTTGGCATAGAAGTTGTTGGTGCAGGAAGTTCTTCTGTTTTTTTTAGGTATCAGTGAGATCATCCCTATCAGACAGAATTAAGCAAGCACAGAGGGAACACAGTGAGTTGCAGAAAAAGGTAGAGCTGGTTTAGAAGGGTAAATTGCCTGAATTCAACATTGATAATGATTGTGTTTTGAGGTTTGGAAAGAGATTATGTGTACCTTGTGATTCACAGTTGAAAAATGAGTTGTTATGTGAGGCTCATAGTTCCCCGTTTTCAGTTCATCCTAGCAGTAATAAGATGTACAGAGATCTGCGGGAGTATTACTGGTGGGATGGAATGAAAAGGGATATTGCTGATTTTACTGTGAAGTGTTTGACTTGTCAGCAGGTTAAAGCAGAGCAGCAGTTACCGAAAGGGATGCTTCAGCCTTTACCAGTGCCAGAGTGGAAATGGGAAAACATATCCATGGACTTTGTTGTGGGATTACTGAGGACATCTTGAGGTAATAATGCAATCTGGGTTATTGTTGATCGCTTGACTAAATCTGCTCATTTCCTTGCTATACGAGATACTTTTTCACTAGATCAACTTTCCCGTTTGTATCTTAAAGAGATAGTCAGGTTACATGGATTTCCTCTCTCCATTGTGTCCGATTGTGATCCCAGGTTTACTTCTAACTTTTGGAAAGGCCTTCAGAAGTTGTTGGGTACTGAATTAAATTTTAGTACAACTTTTCATCCTCAATCAGATGGGCAGTCAGAACGAACAATTCAGACCTTGGAGGATATGATACGAGCTTGTTCGATGGATTATCAGGGAAGTTGGGACCAATATCTTTCTTTGGTTGAGTTTTCTTATAATAACAGTTTTCATTCTAGTATACAGATGGCACCATTTGAGGCATTATATGGGAAGAGGTGTCGAACTTCGGCATTTTGGGATGAAGTGGGTGAAAGGAAGATAATGGGACCAGGATTGGTAGAAGAGATGGTAGAAAAAGTTCATTTGATTCAGAAACACATGAGAACAGCTCAGAGCAGGCAGAAGAGTTATGCGGACAACAGGAGGAAGGATCTATCTTTTAAGGTAGGTGATCATGTTTTTCTCAAGGTTTCTCCATGGAAAAGTGTGATGAGATTTGGTAATAAAGGAAATATGAGTCCAAGGTTCATTGAACCATATGAAATTATGGAGAGAGTTTGATCATTTGCATACAGAGTGGCATTACCTCCGAGTTTATCTCAGGTACACAATTTTTTTCATGTTTCGATTCTGAGAAAGTATATGCCAGATCCATCTCATGTTTTGAGTCCAGAGGTAGTTCAGCTGGAAGAGAACCTATCTTATAAGGAACAACCGGTCCAATTTCTTGACCACAGGGAGAAAGTGTTACGAAATATGGTGATTAATCAGGTAAAGGTTTTGTGGAAAAACCACATGATGGAGAGGCAACATGGGGATCTAAAAATGAAATGAGGGATAAGTAGCCCCATTTATTCAATAAGTAAATAAATTGCGGGGATACAATTTCCTAAAGGGGGGAAGGATGTAACATCCCAATTAAGTAATGAATAATAGATATTTTTATCTATGTCTATTAATTAATTAGATAGTGTTTTAGAGGCTTAAAATGAAAATAAATCCAATCTCAAGCATGGAATACACTAATATTTTTAAAAGATTGTTTTACTGCCTTTTGATGGCAAACCATTATTAAATATATCTTTTGACAATTTTATAAGCTATGTTTGTCAAAATAAACTTATTATTTATGATTGGGGAATCAAAATTTACTTTGTGTGAATTTTTGGTATTTTTCTGACAATGTTCATTTTTTAATGAATAGTGAAAAATACTGCATTTTACATCCAAACGGCTTTTTAATCTAATTTATTTGTATTATTAGATTATCTTTTGAATTAGTTATAAAGTTATATTAGAATATATTTTTACCATTTAATCCAATAGTGGTCATTGGAATTTATTTCACTTTGAAATTGGACTTAAACTAGTGTCAATCTCTTGATACTTATTATTTCAAAAAAACTAGGTATTTGTTTTGACAACGGGAATTATTTTTAAATCAATTATTGCAATTTATTTGTTTGGAATTTGGTAAAATGGATTACATATTTGGAATCAGAAGGTCAAAATTATGTAATCAAGACTCTTTTGTTTTTGGACATTATGAATAGTAACGACGGTTATTATCTTTATTTATCTTGATTAATGAGTAATTGGGTAGTTAAAGATAATAAAATAATATCATAATAAAAAAAATGACTACAACATGTGTCCTAAGGCTACTGGTTGTCTCATGGCCGACCATGGGATTCCTTGTTCCAAACTTGGGGGCCCCATGGAATCACTTTTGTGAGAAAGTGACTTTTTATCTTTTTATTTTTAAAGAATGTTAAATGTAACAAAGAATGTATCACCTAAGTAAAATATTTTTAATTTTGTATACATAAATTATATTTTAGACTATAAATATTAATTATTAAGATAAAAATATTTCTTACATCATAGTATTTGTTTTATAATTTTTAGACATTAAATAAATTAAATTATTTATGACATCATGATGATGCACTGATGACCTCATTATTTAAAGATTTAAATAAAATGGAAAGATAATATAATATCTAAGACCTACACATGTCCAAAACCTATTGGATGGGTGTATTTCAAACCCTTATCAACTTATCCTCGAAACACATCAATGTGGGACCATTAAAATCTGAAACTCACTCTAAAATAAAGTAACATTTATTTACTTTCCAAGAGTGCCCCTCCTCTCCTCTTATAAAAGGCCCCCACCTCTACCTCCTTACCCACTCATCCAAAGCCTTTATCTCGGCCAAACCCTGCCCATTTTGTCTCTCCACTTCCCTCTCTTACTCCTTTAAGCCTCACTTTGGGCATAAGTCTTCCCAAGGAAGCCTTTGAGCTCAAACCAAAGGGAGTTACCCGATTTTAAGGTAATGTCTTCACTTGATTCCTTTTGTTTTATTTTTCTTCTCCAACCCCCTAAACTCTTTTTATTCATTTCTTTTGTAACAACTCCAGTATATTCAATATACTAGGATGTTTTTATAAGAATGATTCGAGCTACACTTACACACACCTACATCTAATGGTTAAAGAACATACTGTTTCTGTGGATGGCGAATTTCTGCCTCCTGAAACGATGATTGTTCAACATTCTTTTAACAACTTCAAAGGTGGCCATTTATATGACACTATATTTATATATGATATATAATATGTTTATGTGTTCCTTAAGCTTCGGTATTTTTCATTTTTGGCATACCTTTATGGTTTCCATTCTGGGTAAACACGATATCTTCATTTAAGAAAGTGTGGACTACCGCCCCCTCAAAGTGATTTGATTCGTTAATACCATATGTGGGACGTATAAATGATGGAGTTATGATATTATATATGATATTAAACTGTAATTATAATATACTTTTATATAATTATGATTCCATTCTATAAAAATGTGAAATAGAAATGAAAGTAGCATTCATCCGTACGTACGGCTTACCGTCTCCATGAACGGTGCATTTCATTTCTTACCTCTAAATGATTATGTAATATTATAAATTCCTACATGTACTATATATTTATGACATATATTATATCTACATCATGAATACCATTCTGGATATAGTGGATACATGAACAACTTGTAATTATAAATGGTTTATTTTTGACTCAAGTACCAATGATCATTAAAACGACCGTTATTAACTTAAATAATTACATAGTGTTCATGACATGGAAATAAGTGATATAAAAGGAATAATGAACTTGAAAAAGGTTCTTAAGAAAATATAAATTAACTCAAGTTTATTATTCAGGACGTTAAAGAACGATCGAGTCAAGTCAGACCCGAGGTAAGGGACTTCCTCTCAATCTCCTTTCATTGAGGCATATTTCGTTTTATACACAACTATCTTTTATATGGTGTATAAACTCCTTTGACTTTTACTTTTATACATAAGGAATATTTTTCTACGAAGCGTTTTACTAAACGAAAAAAAGGAATGTTTCTTTTAACGTACACTGTGACAACGACCTTTTCCGCCGCCGCGAGTATTATTTGGTCTTTGGCTTCCTCAACAAGCCGTAATGTTTTTAAAATAAAATAATCACCATATACTATTTTATGTATTTTGGTATTGAAAATGGTTTTGATAAATGATTCTATTATGTCAATATATTTAAATGATATATTGTGATTGAAATTTGGAAATGTTATCATTCCATTATATTGGTTTTATGTTTTATGATTTTATATTGGTACTTGGACATTTGACGGGTGGTTACGTGATAAACCATATGACGGGTGGTGCCGTGAATACCAGGACGGGTGGTTACGTTATAACCTCTAATGCATTGGGTATGGAAGTCGGCCGTATGGCTATTCCATTAAGTATTTATGGAAGTTGGTCGTATGGCTATTCCATTAAGTGATATGTGTGGAATTCGACCGTATGGTTATTCCACTTAAGTATGTTTATGTCCCAAGTTAACTTTATATGTTATGTGATATTTTTATGGGTTTTGTGGTAATCTTTTGGTTATAAAAGGGTAAGTAATGATCTTTTATTCAGTGAAGATCATTTACTACTTCATAAAGGTGAAAAGTATTACTTTGATAAAGTATACATGGTTTACTTGTTGTTTTGATAAACCAAAAGTTTTCATTCTTTGTGTATCCCTTACTGAGCTCTTTACGCTCACCCCAAGTTTTTTTAAAATGTTTTTCATAGGACCTAATGAGGAATAGGGTCAAGGATGGGATCAAGGGAAAGTGATGCTATATAAAACATGGAACTAGACATGTTTCTTTTTAAGAGTTTTTTTATTCTATGGAAACTTATTAGAAGTGTCTACTTTGTAATCTTTTGAGATGTAGTAATTATGTTCTAATTCTCTAAAACTCTAAACCTAAAAAGATCCTCAATGTGAATTATTCATTTAACTCAATATTAAGAGATGTTTAAGGCCTCGTCCTTATATTTATACCAAAAATGTAGTTGAAGAAAACACAAAACCCAAACACAATATTGTCTTGATGATATAATGGTAAAATAAAATAAAAATTAAACAAATCATTCCTAACAGTCAATCATTATTTATACATGATTGGTGAGGTTAATTGACACCTATGAGTGACTAGAATGATGCACTCACCTTTAAATGTATTAGTAGAATAAATAGAATAATTGAATGATTCATTATAGTAGTAGAAAAATGATTTTTAATGTTGTCAATTTGACATCGGATTCTTATAAATCGACATAAAAAAACTTGTGTAGAATTTTTGGAATCCATTTTTTAAAAAACAGACGCCAAAAACAAAAAATATGTATTGTTTTGGTGTTAGTTTTTTTAAAAAAATATATTTGAAAAACTAAAAATATGGTGTCAGGTATTATGAAAACCGACATCAAAAAATTAAAAAAATGTACAATGTTTTATATAATTTTCTAAGATTTGATTTTACTGGTGATGAAGCAAAAACAAGGTTATGGATTAAAAGTTATGGATGTCGGAAGTTGAACTTCTCTAAGTGAAGTCTTAAAGAAGTCCAACTTTCAAAGACTATAACTATTAATTTGTAACTCTGTTTTAGCTCTACGACTAGTCAAATCAAAGCATAAGATATTCTATAAAACATTGTATTTTTTTTAAATTTTTTGTCACTTGTTTCATAAAAACCAACCCCAAATTGTTTTTTAGTTTTTCATGTTGATTATTTTAAAAAATGATCAAAAAATATTTTTTTTGGTGTTGGTTTTTAAAAAATCTGATGCAAAAAATATTTCCTTTTAAAAATTTTAGCATAATTTTGTTAAAAACGGACACCAAAAATATTTTTTACTTTTTGGTGTCAGTTTTTTAAAAAACCAACGTGAAAAAATATTTTTCTACTTTTTATTTTCAGTTTATTTAAAAACCAACGGCAAAAAGAATATCGATTGGCATTTTTGGTGTCAGTTTTCTAAAAAACTGATGCCAAAAGACAAATGTAAATCCTCTTTTGTGTCGGTTTCAAAAAAAATTGATGCCAAAGAGTAACGTGGGATCAAAATTTAAATTTTTTTCACAATGTGAATTTATCTTTTTAAAATCCATCCAACATTTTCATACAATTAAATCAAAAATATTTTCATTTACTATATATATCCATATTCTAATTCATTCATCATTTTCAACCTCTTTGAATTAATCATGTTTTCAAAGTGTATTCAATCGTTAATTTGAACCCGATACATATTCTATTCATTTTTTTTATTATTATTATTCTTTATTTCTAAACAAAATGATTAGCTTTCTTATAATGATGATTAATTCTTATTTCTAAATATAAGTTATATGATGATAAACAAAATATCATATTTATTGAAGCTCATAAAAAATTGAAATATTGTTAAAGTATTATGTTAATTTTATTTCATGTGGTGTATATTATTTAAATTGATGTTTATCATGTATTCTTTGAGACGAGTTGTATCAATCGAAAATTTGACTGGTTCAACTTCTGAAGACCACAACTATTGATTTGTAACTCTGTTTTAGCTCCAAAACTAGTAAAATAAAATCCTAGAAAATATTCTAAAACATAGAAGAAAAAAATTACTTTTTGGAGTCTGTTTTCTTTAAAACCACCACCAAAAATATTTTTTTTTCATTTATGGCATCGGTTTTATTCATGAACTGACATCAAAACTATTTTTTTAACTTTTTGGTGTCATTTTTTAAGGAAAACAATGTCAAAAATGATACAAATGAGTTTTTTTGGCATTGGTTTTTTACAAAACTAATGCTAAAAAACAAATGTAATTCAATTTTGGCATCATTTTACAAAAAACTGATGTAAAAAAGTCCTAGTTTTTACATCTGCGACTTCAACGTCGGTTAAAAACTGACATCAAAAATAAAAAAATGACGTTAAATACCTTTTTTACAAGTGTTAGGATATTTTCTCATCCAAATAGAATTAGAGAATCATCTCTACAGTTAGTCATGAAAATAGAATGAGATAGATATTCATCTTCTTTGAGAATAAACCAATGTATTGGAATGTGGAATTTTGAATCCCTTAAAATAAAACTTCTTTATTAAATAAGTAAGGACACATAATAACATACTATTCATTTCATATATTTTAAAATTTCCAACTTTTTTCTTTTTATATTGTGTTGTTCATAATAGACTACTCATTTA
This sequence comes from Viscum album, assembly GCA_963277665.1. Lineage (NCBI taxonomy): Eukaryota > Viridiplantae > Streptophyta > Magnoliopsida > Santalales > Viscaceae > Viscum > Viscum album. The sequence goes on from OY728141.1 coordinate 482,774,605, forward strand.
TTAATTTATTGTTAAAATATTTTAACATTAATTTAATATTCAACACATTATCACATGATTTTCTATACATATAAAATTATATGCTAATAGTCATAGTAGAAGTGATTTAATAAAATCTAATATCATTCGTGATGATGGACACTATTTCATAGAACAATAGACATATCATAAAACTAACCATGACATAGTTACTCTCACCATGTCATGGATTATGCTTATGTACATATATCAAATATTAATTTACTTTCACTAAATTTTATATAAATCAATGTGAAATTTTATAACCCTTTATGAATTCATATAAGTAATTTTGGATATTATTATCATATAAGCTCTCTCAAATTTTTGACAAATATTTTATACCAAAAATATTTCTTATATTACATCATACTGTGAGACTCTATGGGAATTATAGTATTGAAAACAAATATGAATCCCCTATTTCATTATTTTAAGAATAGAAAAACTTCAAGTAAAATTTAATTTCTACCCAATCTAAAAAAACTAGTGTAACCTCTATGAAACCTAGTCATATACCAATATGGTTATGTCTTTTTCTTGATATATCTCCATAAATTGTATGAATAATCATATAATCTATTTTTCAAAGATATCAATTTTATCTACTAGACAAGAAATATTTCTATATTTTATATGAAAAAACATCCATTCTTGATTCTTTTAAGTAGACTATATAAATTTAATGAATACACCACACATCATTCATATAAGTATGTGATCACATATCTTATCCCTCAACTATGTATGTTAAGGAATTTATATAATCTTATTCAATCAAGGACTATTATTTCATTCCTAAAATAAAGGAGTAAAAAATGCATCTTATTTTAAAAATTTATAAAACTTCGTCAACTACATATCCAACCACCCCTGATTAGCTTAGCCTCAAAACTAATAATGGTATCAAAGTATTAAATTTTACATGTGATATAACTTGATACCATAGTTAATTTGTATAAATAAAATCATGCACTACTAAGTACATCAATGACTACATATATGACATTACTTTTGATATAATTTAGTTTCATACATTCTATTTCATGAGTCTACATTGTATCATATATGAGATTCTACACAGGTTAATATTGAAATATCATTATAACCCATAATATTATAGGATGATAATTGGATACGGATAACTCAATGTGATATTTTGAAAACTTTTATAACTCCACAATCATTTAAAAAATATAGTACACATAAATGATGATAAATACAAATTTATGTTATTATAATACCTTGCAAATTTTACATTTATAATAATAATTACATAAAATATCTCATATATCTAATACCTAGGGACATTACACGGTTTTCATTCATCTACTGGGTTATTTTAATTCCAATAAATATATTACATTATCCTTTATAGATACATGATATAACTTTATAGCAACCCTTACAATGATTTGGTAAATAATATAGTATTTTTGAAGGATATGTTTGGTCACTTAGTGAGATTGGGGTTCTTTTCATAATAAATAGATCTAATTTTTGTTATATTAGAGATCTATTTATCCCTTTGGATTCTATAGTCCCAAAGCATGTCCTGAGGGGGGAATCAGGGTATAAAAAATTATATTTCTTCTGGATCTTGTTCCCTTGTTTGAAGGGAAAAAATGTTACATAATATTTAGAAAAAAATAAAATGGAAATGAAAAAAATACACCAGTTTTACTTGGATCTTCCAAATAGTCTATGTCCAATGGGTATATACACAGGATGGTATTGGTATGACGATAACTACTAATTGTTTTTATTGAAATTTTCAGAATAGGTATCTCTATGATTAATCTCCCTACCTTTATATAATATAATTTTTAAAAATGTTTTCCACGGATTCACTTACCCTTCATCTATTCGGGAATTATATAGAGAATATACTCGATGACTTGGCTTATATCTAAGTATTAAATCAACAGTAACTTTTGATTAACAGTAATATTTTTCTCTTAAGCATAGAAACTAAATTATCTTCTTATTCATTAATATCAACACTTATGAAAAACATATGTCAAATGAAAAATCCATTATTCTTATTTATTCTTTCCTACCATATATATCAATGTTAATCTTAATATCTCCTTAGTTATCAGAAGATTAATATATTCCATTGATATTTTAAAAAAAATAAAGGAACAATATTCTCTATATATTCTATCTGAACTTTCTATGTTAAAAATTCACATAAAATTCACATATTCAAACGTAAAACATGAAAATTAATCCCCCAATTCAATCTTCAATGATATCTAGGAAATGGTCATTTTAAATATTCATGAATTTATTTCATTTTAATATCCATGAAAATTATTCAAGAGTATTATAAAAAATTACTTTCATTTTATTAAGAACACAATTATACATATTCTGGATCCAGATTAATCATACATGAGTAATGAAACTTTTAAATATATTTTATATAAAAACATGTCAATATTCAAAAACATATAAATATCTAAACTCAATAACATGTAGCATGTTTATATCCTTAATTTTAATTACATGGACAGTTCAAATTATTATTCAATTTTGTTTGATTCGTTGAACATTTTTTTAATCATTCATAATATGTTGAATTAGTAGATCGGACTTACATTGATTGAGTAAACCTAAAATATCACCTATATATCTTCATATCATTCATACATGGAATTTTAAAATAAAGTTCAATATTATACAAAACCATGTTTTTTTATAATTATCTAAACAACTTCAATACCATCCAAAAAATCTTTTTACCAATATATTTAATAGCAAAATACTAGTTTCATTCAACTGAAAATATTTTCAAATAGGATTTCCTTGGTAAAAAACCTGGAGAAAAAAAATATAAAAATAATCAGAAAATGTTTTATAGATTTCAAGGAACAAAGACTCTTCAATTAACTCCAACATTACATAAGAATAAAAAACCCTCTTGAGCCTACACCTAGATTGGGCATGGTGTCTAAAGAATTGTTACCCACCCTGAAGATGAGTGAGAAAAAAAAATTAATCCCCCTGTAATACTCTATAAAATCCTCCCCATCTACAGAAATCCACCAAAAGGGAAATAAAATGTTATTATTAATGGATTTCACAATAGAGTTCGAGTCCACCTTAAGCAGGATATCAGTACAATTATTGTATCAGATGATCTGAATCAAAAATATGACCCCCTCTATTTTCACTTCATATTCCACTTTATTATAGAAATATTTGTAGAAAACACCCTGACATTGTTCATTATTCCCAAAATCTCCCCCATTATATTTTTTTATTAATATCTCTATCCAAATTTTTTTACAACACAACCCTTCCATTTTCAAAAAAAAATTAACACTTTTTTTACTAATTTATTTCATCCAAATAAAACCGTTGTTATTAAGTTCTCCCACCTCAAATTTGACTTGTATTTAAAGCATCCATTTGATATTTTATACAATGTAATGTGATTATTTCAGAATATTTTTTAATTAAACTATCATAAAACATCTATATACATTCAATATATCCATTTTTATTCTTCCAATATATAACTCCTCCAGATATGTTCTACCCCATTAACACACAAATTAAAAGGAAAACACATTAGTTATTTGTTCAAGAACTAATCCTATAAATACAAGGTACCCCCATAATTATTTCTAATACCACTTGATTTAAATAATGGTTTGATAAATAATAGAAAATGATCTTAAAACCTAAAGTTCCTAAGAATGGGTGTTACACCTAAAAGGGGGGATTGAATTAATAGTTCTTCAATTATTATTTATTATCTTGAAATAAACCCCTATTATTTAATAGAGTATGATCCACTCAATTTTTATTTTTCATCCCTACTAGAATACAGTATAAATAAAATAAACTTAGGGGGACCATAATTTTAACACATTTTGGTCCCAAGGTGGGTTCCAACTTTATAATGTGATAGGTTTTAGTTCATGACACATATTTTCCTCTAGAATGAATCAATAATTACTGGTGAATTGGGAGGTATTGTACCCTTCCTATAAGTGTTTCACAAAAAAATCCCCCCAAAAAAATTATATCGGTTCTCATATGTTGATAATAAAAAGGCCATTAGAATATTGGAAAATATCTTTAGTCAAGAACTAGAATTTCTATCATCACCTTATGAGATATTCTTCTTCCATATATAGGAATTCAACTACCATATTATATTAAAATATACTACATTCATGTTTTCCTCCCACTTATTTAATATATAGAAATTATTCATCCTCTTATACACTATATCATGTTCCCTTATCAATTTCTCAAAACTACTCTTATTTATATTCTCAACATATAGAACTAATATATTTTTAAATATCGAATTACCCCTTACTTTTTATTTTTTATTTGATATGAAAAAATTACATTGATATCATTCAATGTAATTTCATATATAATCAACATTTTCATTCTAATTATCTACACTAATAAATGATGGGTGTTTTCCTTAAAAAATCCTAAACAATTAATTCGACTTTGACCACCAAGTATAACTGAAAAACATATAGTAAATATGACATGGAATATATATTCATAGTTTATATTATTCATCAATAACCATATATTCAACCACAATATAGTAATATCCCAATGTATTTCTCTCCAAAATACTCAACTTGAACCATAACATAGACCATAGCTTGTGATTTTGAATTTAAGAGTAGCACAACATTGTCCCAATAATGTTTTGAATGGTTTATTTTAAAATTTATCTTCTTCTCAAAAAAATTTCTAAGTATCTAACCCTTATGAAACATCATTTATAAGTAGGTTGAATATTAAAAACCATTGAGAGAATTTAGTCATTTGATAATTTTTCAGATAGTAAATGATTTCGTGTCAGATTAAATGGCTCTTATGGTTTCCTCCAACTGACTCTTAAAAACTCTTTATAGATCCCCTTACTCTTCCAATTTTATATTTCAAATTAAATTTTGTAAGAGTAAATGATGCTTATGAATATAGTGGAATATCTTACCTTTTATGAATTTCAATTCCTTAATTCCACATTTAAAACTTGAAAATAAATCTTATGACAGTAATTCCTAAACCTTGTGAATTTTCATGTGAGAGTAAATTAATCTTATAATTTTTCAATTACATTTATGATTATCACGTAACATAATGAATTTTTCAAATTTTTCCAAAAATAAAGCTAAAAATTACTCTTATAGATTAGATCAATTTCCCATATAAATATTTATATTACTCTTACAAACTTCATGATTTTTTTATTTCATCAATATCTTGTTATGGATGACCCTTAGTAATTTATAAATGAACTGTATTAATTTAACTGATAACCCTTTTGAGATGTAGGGTTTCCTCTATTTACTCTTATTAAATTCTATAATGGCACTTATGAAATATTATGAAAATAAATAGTTGTCCATTTTTCACTTATCATAAAAAATTTCAGAATCCATTCAGGTCAATAGAGAATATTTTCAAATATTCTAAATGAATTCTCAAACCGCTTCAAAATATCTCAAAAACAATATCAAAAATATGACACAACTTTCAATGATTTAAAAAAATGTTTCCAGTAAATAAAAAATATTAATTAATTCCATCGGGCTCTTCAATATCCCCATTTAGATTTGTTCTCAATATTAACAACTCATATCCAGAGTCCTAAAATTAAATACTTTTTTAAAGGGAAGTTTCCTAACACCACATTAATGGATAAGGAATTTTTTTTGAGAGAATTCCATCTCTTGATGATAAGAATGATTTGGAAAATTTACTTTAATTATATCTCATTCAATCAATAAATAATTCTCTCCCATAATTATAAAAACAATGTATTTATATTAATTAAAAATAAATAGAATAGAGTACATATCTCTTATATAAGTTTTGTACTTATTCTCCCCATTGGAAAACAAATTCCAAAAAATAGTGGGGAAAATTATAAAATATCCTCAATTGATAAGGTAAGGATGAATATGATGTTTTGACCTTATCTCATCTAAATTATATCTTTTTATTAATTTTATGAATACATATTATGTCTAACTCTTTTGTAGAAACACATTATATATTTAAGTATTTATTTCCAAATTTTTTGATGAGATGATATTTAATTTCAATGTTCTTAGATATATAATAATAGATAGGATTTTTAGATATATTTAGAGTTCTTTGATTATAAAAAATAATCCTTAGTGTCTTTTAAACTTTTACTTCTATATATTCCATCTAAACTTTCAACCAAAATATTTAATTGTTGGAATTTGTTTCTACCTCTTATTCATCCTCTTTTATGCTCAAATTCATTGAATTGTTCTTATTATGATGAAAATCACACAATATTTACCTAAAAATAAATTTCCACTTGATAAAGAATTATTATAATCACAATCACTGGTACAATCTAAAATAGTAAAAACATAGAATATTTAATTCATCACTATTTATGTTGAGTAGAACCTAACTTAGTGTTCCTTTAAAATTTCTAATAATTATTTTTTTCATCATTTGAGACTTCTTCGGATCACTCTAATATCTTGTATATATATCCATTTCATATACAATTTTGTGTCTTGAGAAAATTATATAAATAATACTTCCAAGAATTCTCCTCAAGTATTTATGAATAACAATACTTCCTGCTTTATATTTTCATAGTTTCATTCCATATTCTATGGGTTTTGACACTTATTTAGAATATTCCATGCCAAATTTCATCAAAAATTATCAAGAATATTTTTCTTGTGATGGGAATATATAATAATCTTTTTGTAAAATCAATAATCCCAAAAAAACATCTCATATCACCTAGAATTGACATTTAAAAAAATCAACTACTTTAAAAATTACTTATATACATACTCTTAGTGACATGTAAAAATAATATTATCATGATAAACTATGATAGTCATAGTACATGTGGACATCTCTTTCACATTCAAATTTCTATAAAACATTCCTTTTGTAAACCCCATTTCTATAATATATAAATAATATATAATACTAGTCATTAAATTCTGTTTTATATAATATTGACCCTTCCTTATCATTAATAACTTTATTATAACACTTTCAAGAATGAAACCTTTGTGTTTTTTAAAAAAACTTCTTCTTCAAGGACTACTATCGAAAAAATTATACTTCACATCCATATGATAAAAATTGTATCATCTAGTAATTATAATTATAATAAACATTCTTATTGTTTATAGTATTCAAAATAGTTAAAAAATATCTAAAAATTATATCTATTTCACTTATTAATACCCTTTAAATTTATTTTATCATTTTTTCTTGAGCCCTTCGATTTTTCATTCAATTTATTTCTTAATTTAAATATGGTACTTATAACATTTTTTCCTTCTATTCTGGAAAAAAATTCCCAAGTTGAACTCTTATATCTCAGATAAAGGAATTAATTCTTTGAATTAACCCTTTCTTATGATCAAAAAAATCTGTAACTATTTTTGGCTAGGTATGTGAAATAGGAGTTGTTTAATTTTCTATTCTCAATATTCTTCTAATCTGCATAGAGGTATACTAGATACTAATAATATGATTTTATTCTATATTATTCTATAATATATATTATTTTAATTTATTTATTCAAGTAGCTTAATCCCCGTCATTGGTTTGATTTTAGTCAACATTAATAAAATTTGTCTCATTTTTAGCTTCTTCTTTAAAGATCTTTCCAGAAAACTATACATTTATTAATTATGAATTTCTAAAAACTATATAATTTTCTACACTAGATTTGACTTTATTTTCAATAACCTTGACCTAGAATCAATCGACCAATATTTGATTTTTTTTATTCCATAAACTATAACCATTTCAGTTAGATAAATAGCTTGTGAAGGTCACTTCTTCAGTTATCTCCTTGATTTTTCACAAATTTGATTTTTGATCATCATATACGTTGAACTTCCAAAAATAGAGAAGGAATTCATTATAAAATGTATATTGTACCAAATTTGATATTGAGTCATAATGGAATCATTATTTAGTAATCAGCAATTCTAAATATGTACATTTGTACACATTACTTCTCTCTAGAAAAATTTTGAGAGTTTGTGTTCAGCAATAATTGTTCTTCCCACACCCACCAAACTTTTCTTCTTTATTTTTGAAACTCCAAATTATTGGGTGAGTATACGGAGAACCATACTAATTTTTTATACTATTATTTTAATGATAATATTAAAATGATTTATAAGTAAACTATTTTCCATTAACTATCCTTGACCTTTTGATATATACTACAAGATCTTTCTTATCCCTTCTTCTGAAAATTTTGAGCATTTATACTATATCATATTTGTATTATAACATTTTTAATATAGGTTAAATAATTAAAAAATGTGATACATTAAATATCACCTTTGGGAGATAAATTTATCATAGTCCCACATAAGATATAATGTATTATTTCAAGTGACATAGTGGACTGAATCTCCACTATTTTATGAGTTACATGAACCATCTTCCCCTTTTGAAAATTTTCAAAATCAACATTGTTGTCTCTTTAGTTAGCATAGGTATCTTAACATATCATTATTTTGTATTCTTCTCATATTTATTTGTCCAATATGACAAAGCCTTTAATAAAAGATCTTTTTTTATCTTTAGAACTAAAATAATAAGAAATAGTACGATCATCAATTTGAAGAAAATTTCTATTAGTTCTTTTTTCTTTAGAGATAATCCTTTGATATGTTGTGTTTTTTGATTCAATAAGAGTATTTATTGAAAATAACCTCATTTCCATTATCAAAGATCTGTTTTATACATAAATTTTTTTTAATCCATTCAGCCAAAAGAATTTATTTGGATTTCATCTTTTTCGATTCAATTTTTAGTAGTACAAACTTTTCTGATTTTTATAGAATTGCCATTTCCAAAATTCAATGCCACTCTATCATCCTCTTTAATATTTTATTCAGAATTCATATAAGAGGAAAACCAATTTCCAATAATCCATGGTTTACATTTTTGGAAATTCTTTAAAGAATATTCAATAATGTATGACTTTTCTTCCTTATTCATTTTTTTAATTCTCTTTATTTTTTCACTATAAGAAATTTTTATAAGAAAATTATTCACACAATCCTACAAAAAATACATTATTGGTAAAATATTACATATATATATTCTAAATAATCAAATATATTTTAAGTGGATAGATTTTATGGGATATTATTCATAGATTTATCATTCCATAAACTTTTCTTCATCTTTCAAGAATCTATAATTTTATTTTGAATATAACTACCCATTTATTCATACATTAACTAAGGAAATAACATATTATAATAGTATAGAGAGGTATTTTCCCATAAATTTTACATCACAAATTTTATCCTCAAAATCATAATCTTTTGTTTTTCAAAAATTTATTCCTAAAAACTGTTTTTATTTTCCTAATAAATATTTCTCTTCCTTCTTTCTTGGGGAGGTAATTCATCTTAAATTACTATTTCCTTCACGTGATATAAGAAGTTTTTCTTCACTAAAATTATTAGCCTAAATGTTTCCAATATTTGTATAAGAACATGCACATTTATAACACACATATTTTCATTTAATTTTAATAGGTTCGGATTTAACTTATGCTTTTGGGAAATGTTTATCCACTTCTTATGAAGATTCAAATTTAATTTTCATATCCATGATGAAATATCTATTTATATTTTTCAAATATTTATCATCTTAAAGTCACTTTCAATGTGTTTATTTAAATATCCTTTATTTAGATCTACTTTTTCATTAAAATCCTTTACCATTTTCTCTTTCTCTATAGCCTTCTAGTAGATATTTTCAATTTTATCCTTGTAATGATATATCCTTTTCATAATATCTTTGTTTTTTTATTTTTAATTTCATTATCTATCGACAACATCCTTATTTAATTCTTCATTTGAATATTTTTCTTTAAAAAATATTCCAATTTAAACATCAACAAATTCACTATATAGGTTTTCTCACTTATTTCCTCTTCACTTATTTAGGATTCTATATGTATTTCAACATAACACACGAATTTTATGAAATTTTATGAATTTTCTTCTTCTTATTGGATTCTTTTATTGAATTAGACTTTATCTTCTCTAATCAGCAAATATATCTTCTTCCTTTTAGAAAACTTTTCATTATTTTTTAAAATTTCAAAATGTACTTTGAGATTTTACCCAAATTATTTTTCAAAACACTATATATTTATGCCTCAATCCCATACTCACAAAAATTATATTTTGGATAGTTGATTAAATAGTTTCTAATTCCTACACATTTAAAGAATTTAAAAGGTTTATTTATTTTCAATTTGTATTATATTTACTAAAGTTCCTTGAAATAAGATCCATAATACTCTTATACACTTCATCAATTTATTCTTAGTCATCAAAATTATATGGGTTCTCACATACTTCTTTCATGATTTTTAGTTTTCTCGTAACTTTAAAATCAATTTATTCCTTGACATTTTTCTTTAATTTGGTTTCTTTTCTAATCTCAAAAGAAACAAGAATATTATTTAATTCATCAAGGGATGTTCCATCTCTGAAATCTGATATAGAAATTTTAGGATCAAACTTGTTAGTGAAGTTCCAATTTAACATTTTGACAATAGTGGAGTATCCGTATTTTCCTCCATATCCTATGATGTTTCTGACTATTTCATTAACACTTACAAATTAGTTATCAATGGTTTCATCATCATGATTCCTCACACATTTAAACACACCTCTCTATATTTATTTTTTTCCTATTAGAACACTATATTCATTCAAAATGTTCTGTATAATTTATCCCAAGTCTATATTGATTTTTGAAGTCTCATTACTTTATTATACACTTTTTCTCATAAGGAGGTGAGAATATAATTTAACCTTTTTTCATCTACCTATAGGTTTCTATTTTCAACAAAATACATAGGAGTATTTATTCCAAGTATTGGAAAACCCACAATAGAAACATTTATTAATTATAGCCTAAGTGAGTGAATATTAGGAATCATTGTATTCTTCAATCCATGATAATTTTTATAATCAAATGTTATAAAAACTTTAATGTTAATAGAATTAAAATTCTCTATCACCAATACAATAGGGAATATAAAAAAGAAAAATTTATGATATAATACTAGTTGAATTTTATTATAATTGGTTGAAACAATGATAATGTGGGGTAGAATTAATGATTCTTATTTTAATATTTATTTTCATGAACTAAAACTATGTTACTTTTTAGAGTAGGACCCACTAAATTCTTATTTTTGAGACTTACCCAAATAGTGTAGAAATAAAAATAAAAAAAGGAATATAAAATTTTATAAGGATTAATCTCATGGTGGGAACCTACTCCTTGTTGTGTTTTGTTTTAGTTTATGTAATATATTTTTAACTATAATTAATCACTGATTATAATTTTATAGTGAGGTATCATCATATAATAAGAAGATTTTCCCATCGCTTCTTCTCCTGATAAAAATTATACTAGTTCCCACTAGTTAACAACAATAAAAACTCTTTATAGTGAAAAATATGTACAATTGAGCTACAGGTCTTCATTACATCACCATTAAGATCTTATTTATATACTTATATAAATACATAGTTCATGGTATATTCAAAAACACTATATACATTTCATCATTTATCTCCTTTGATATATAGAAATTATTCTTCCAATTAAACATTATATCAACTACTATTAGTAGTTTCTCAATTCTCCATTATTTAATATTCTTAATATTATAAACTTATTTATTTTTCTATATCAAATTTCATCTTCTTATTATTTTTTATTTGACAAAGAAAAATTTCACCATGATCAGTTAGTTAAATTTCCATGATACTCATAATTTCAATTCCCATGATCTATATTAATAAATCTTATAAAATTTCTATAAAATTTTCTAAATAACCACTTCCACTTTTTTCTCCGCATATTTGTAATAAATTATAGAAAATATGGTGTAGAATCTCTTGTAACATATTATCTTCTTGATCACTCACCATAAATTCAAACACATATTAGAAATCATCCCCTTTAATTCTGTTCAAATACTCTGCTTAAATTACATCTTAACCATCAGCTTGTGATTTTGAAGTTAAGATCAGCAAAAAATATTCCTTGTAATGTTCTAAAAGTTTTTTCCAAGAATCTATCTTCTTATAAATATTTATTCCAAGTAGGTAACCCTTAAAAACTTCTTATATCTATAGATTGACTCTTATATACCATATTTTGTTCTATTCCTTTTTCAATTTTTTAGATATAAAGTCATAAGTTTCCAATTTAACAATTAAAATACTACTTTGTAACAGTAAATGACTCTTATAAATAAATGTATATATTTTTATTTTATTGAAATTCAATTAATTCACAACCCTTGTGAATCTATAATATTTCTCCAATAAACTTGATCCATAATCTTTATAAAATTTCACATAAGAGTAAATAACTCTTATAATTTTTCAAATGGATCTTATGATTCTGAAGGATCTTCATGATTTTTCCAAATTATTCCATAACTCAATCTAAAAAAGACTCTTGAGAATTAGATTAATGACCCATATATATTTTTATATCAATCTTACAAACTTCATACATTCATTATTTCTTCAATATTTTTTTCTCGTTAAACCTGATGAATCTATAAAAACCCTTATGAATTTATTTGATGACCCTTGTGATATTAAAGGTGATATCCCTTAAATATTATGAAATTATTTGATGACCCTTAAAAATTCTATGATCCTCAGGACTTATCCATTTCTCACTTTCAATATAGAATTAAAGTATTCCTTCAAATCAATTAATAATCTTTTAAAATATTCTTATTTAAATCTAAAACCTCTTTGATGAATCTAAAGAACATTATTAACACTCTCCCATAATAATTAGTGATTTTTATAAAAATTTAATACCAAATATAACTTCTTCAATAAATTTATTAGGCTCTTCAAATATTTTTCCTACATTCCTTCTCATCAATTATATTATATTATTTTCCAACTTCTAGAAACCTCAATATGTTTCTTATCTTTGAAAAATATAAACCCCATGGATTTCATCTCCCTCGTAATATAAAAACTCATATAACAATATTTTAGATAATAAAAAAATAGGCAGATGGGGTTCCTTCTTTTTCACTTAAAGCTAAAGGATTTTTTTGAATAACAAAATTTAACATGTACTTATCATTTGATGTTCCAAACATTTGTCTTATAAATATATTAGCCACTTAATTTCTGGTTCCAATATGCACCATATTGGCTATAATTTGATAAACATTTTCCTTAATGAAATTTTATATAATTTAAATATTATTATTTATGTAGTACTAAATTTGATTTTAATAATATTAGAAGAATTATTATTATCAGATAAAATCATTATTATTGGCTCCATGTATTCACCAATATCATTCATTTGTTTCTTCATCCATAATAGGTGAGTGAAATCCTTTGTACTAAAATATATTCATCTTCTCTAATAAAAATTTTGGTATCTTCCTAGTTTATTTCCAAAAAAATCAAACAATTTTATATGATATAAATATATTATGCACTTGTGATTTTTTTACCGAGTATATCTCATGTGCAATTATTATCACTATAAGAAATTAAACAAATAGCCTATTAAATACCTTAAACATAGTTCACAATTAATTTAACATATATTATATGTTTCTTCCTAGACATGAGATATTATTCTCATGAATCACTATAAAATTGTGTCTCTAAACAACTTAAATACAATATATCATGCCTTATAGTGGTCAAATATAATAAAATTCCAAACATTTTCATTTAAAGTGATGAAAAAACCTTATTTAAATGTTTATTTATTTCAGTTTTTATACCCACAATTATGGGTGTTGGAACTTTATTTATCACTTGAATTATATATTTCTTTAAAATTTCATTACCATTGTTCATTTTTTAGGATAACACTGTACTCTTATTTTAAATTACTTAAATCCTAAGAAAATATGTGAGTTATAAAATCATATACATCTCATGTTATACTTTCATGATATCAGTAAACCATTTATAGAATAGAAATTTTTTTCCACTAAATAGAATAAAATCCAAATTCACTAAAATCATAAACTATTATTCACTTATAAATTTTACATTATGATTATGATTCTCAAACCCATTTTAAAATATAATCTTCTTCAAAATTATATCATTTTTGGAACAAAAAACCCAAGTTAATTCTTTAAAAATAAGTAAAACCTTTTATAAGTTAAAAACATTATTCATATCATCATATAGTCGGAATATATCAATTTTTTCAGTAAATACTTATTCTTTTGAAACATATTTAATAAAATATCTCTTCATATGCATTGGAAATATTTTATGTGCTTTTTAAATTTTGGTAACTAAAATTAACCTAATTTAAATAAGTCTATTAACTAGATATAATGTTTCCTCCCTAAATATTCCTTGAATCATTGTATATCCCTTGTATACATGGTTGTATTTATTTTTTACCACTCTTTCCTACCAATAAAACTGGTTTATGAAAAATTATTTGGTTCCAAAGACATCATTCCCAAACGGTCTTTCATTAATATCCCAAGTGTTTTTTTATCAACTTATATAATCATTAATTTCACCCATGGATCATATTTTTTTATGTAAATTAAAATGAACTAGAATTTAGGTGAGATAATTGAACTATTATCTCCATATTTTTAATTCTTCTGGTTTGAATGGGTATTGTTTTATCACCCAAAATATTTAATTCTTTGATTTATCATTTTTTTATATCCAAAATAATTTATTCATATTCCTTTTCATCTTCATTTTCCTAAACTTCATAATTATCCTCTTGATATGTATATTTGTTTCTTCAAAATATTATTTATTATAATATTCTTGAGTTGATTCTAACTAAGTTACAAAATATTGGTATTTTAGAAACCTAATCAATAATATTCACATAACTACTTTCAATAGTTTTCTTTAGCCTTTTTTCAATCAATTTGAAATCCTAAATTTTCATAGAATATCCAAGAAATATTCTTTCATCGGTAGAATTAATAAATTTTCCTTTATTTCTCTCTTAATTTCTAATGAAGCACCTATTTTTAAAATATCTTCAATTTTTTTGATTTTTCTTCTTACAGTGTCATATTTTATAAGAAAAAATTCCTTTCTAATATAGAGAAAAAATATATATTTAATATACAATTCAACCTACATAGCCTCTTTCTAATAGTGTTGATAGTATACTTCTAATAAAAAATTGTTTTCCTATGGTATTCAATGTCTTGTTACTTCTATAAATTATTTAATTTTTATAGATCCTATATTGGTGATAAATTATACTTTATTCCATGTTTATCATGATAATTTCTAACATCAATTGAAGTTAATTTAGTTTTATTATTAGACATTAAAGTCTTAATAGTTATTCCACACTAATTTTCATCCAACCTTCTATATTTATATTTATAACTGGACACTTTTTTATTGAAATATAAAATAAATATAAAAATAATAAAATGGTAATAATTAATAAAAAGAATAAAATATCTCTCTCATTTAGTCCCCTATTTATCCATAGCCCCACACACATCTATGTGATCAAAATTAATAAGACTTCCAATCCCTTATTTTATGGGTTTATAAGAGTTTCTAAAAATAATTTCCTTTATGAAAGTATCATAATTCATAACATTTTGACATCTCAAAACTAGTATATCAACTTCATATTTTAAATTTAAAAGTTTATTCACATTTTTCTAATGCATGTGACCTAATATTATATTCCATAACCTGTTTTATTTATCAATAGTTAACAAGAAATTATTTTGTTTGTAACGTTTATAAAGATTATCCTGAGTTATTATTATTTGTATAATAGATGTTTCATTATTTATTTTAATTTATTTTTCCTTCTTATTAGACACAACTCATAATTATGAGTCTCATGGTTAGCTCACACTTAAAATATTTCATATATTTCCATAAAAAATTAAATCTTTAACATTAACTTTATCTACGCTTATAATCTTTTTTCTTCCACTTATTTTGATTTTTAGAGCATCCTCACTTCCAAATCTTATAATTCCATTAAATATTTTCTTTATATTTTTTTAAAACTCCAAATTTTCTGTAATATGTGAAGATCACCCACTATCAAGGATCAAAGTTTTATTACTATTTCTTGATTTTGATATAACCACTACAAGTATCGCCTTGAAATTATTTTATCTTTTATCTCCATTAAACAAACTTATAATTTCATTCATTTCTAACACATTATACACTTTACAAAATATTTTCACAATCTATTTTACTTTCCTCTAAAAATTAAAAAAAAAATATTCTTCAACGTAACTATTTTTTGTTTTTCTTTTCACCTATTCTGAATATATTTTACACACCTTCATCATGATTTATTATCATATAATAAATTTTTTATTTAAATAATATGAGAAAATAAATAATTTTATACTAAATAGTCTTTTAATTTGATAATAATCATAATAAATCGTTCTCCTTTTTAAACTCCCAACAATTTTAACTTTCATATAACTTCTTTCCTCACAATAATATGCCATTTTGTAACTATTTTATCCCTAAAATTAAAATGTAATCATGGGAAAAAAATTTGGTCTTTTTATAAATAACTTTTAAAAAGGTTCTTGATTTTTTGTAATCTTATAATTTTATTTTAAGCATTCTATTCGGTTTTAATCTTGTTCCTTTTCTTTAATATTATTTATTTAGTGTTACTTATTGTAGATTTTGATGAATTTATTTAGTATCTGTACCCAAATGTTTTCATCAAAACAGTATTTTTCATTCTCAGATCATTAACCACCTATTTTTTATCATCTTTAGAATTTTAATTCACAAATTACATGTTATAATTTCTATATTTATGACTATTATTTCAAAAATTAATTTTGTCATAAATATTTCTTTTCATAGGAATAATTTATCCATAAATAGGTTTAATATTTTATCATTCCTCCCTAATACAAGCATTATGATCACCAATTATCTTTTCTTGTTCTTATATCCATAGTTTAAAATTAATAATTTCTTCTATATTTTCTTTATGAGACACTTTTTCTTTAATAACATGTTCCAACTTTGTAATTTTTCTCTAATTTTATCAATTTATTATTCTGACTATTTTAATAAATTATTTATTTTTTATTCTTCTTATTTTTAGAGTCAATTTATTCAAGTTCAACTTTGAGCTTACCCTTTAAATAAAAATCAACATATTTTTTAAATATTGTCTCCAATAAAAAACACAATAACATTCTCTTCATCTATACGAAATTTAGTTTCTTCTTCTTCATTGAGATATTCACCATCTTCCTCTTATTTTCTAATAATCATTCTCTATTGAAACTTCATTTTTCTAAACTAAAACCAAATTTTTTATTTCTAATATAATGAAATAGTCATGTTCTTTATCTTAAATTATCAGCATTCACTTATTCTTCTTCAAACCTTCTTGGAAACCTAGTAGAAAAATTTATAAATTTACCAATTTTAAAAAATGAAATTCAAATACTCATTTTTTTTATTTTCATAATACAATATATCTATGAAATTTTCTAATCATTGACATCTTCCTCATCCTTTATTTTACAAAAACAATTACATATCTTTAAAATACATCTTATTAGTGGTCTGTTAAAAATATCCATCAAAATTGACTCTCATATTATAAAAAATTGATACATTTTCAGTCAATCAAGAGAGAATTGTTTTATTTACCTTTATTAAATTGAATAAACATTTCCATATTAAAAAGGTGGAAATAAACGTAATGAATTCTTAATAAAATTAACAGCATTAATATTTTTTCTAATACCTCTCATAGTTTTAACCACATTAATTATTCTATTTAAAAATTCATCCATAATCTTATTTGGAATTATCTTGAAATATTAAAATTTATTTATTAATATCTAATTTTTTGATTCATTGATGGTGTTATATTATTTACATATGCTTTATAATTTTTCCCACATTACTATAGATGATTTAAAACCCACAACCATTATATAAATTTTATTTGAAAGATTTGCTACCAAATTATACTATACCTTAGAATATTTATTTAAAATGTTCTTGTAAAACTCATTCAAAACTATTTTAGTAGGATCATTGATTTAAATTCCATATATAGTATTTGTATACACATCAAACCGAATAGTCATCATATGGTATTTTGTCATATTTTTTCAAATTTTAGAGTTTATCCCATAAAAAATTAGTACACATTATATACTTGTAGAATTATATATATCATTACCACATAATATATAACAAATATAAAAATATTAAAAAATAGGGATTTGATACCACTTCCTAGTTCTATAGACTCATAGGATTCCCTGAGAGGGGGTGAATCAGGGTATCAAAAAACTTCAATTTCTTGTAGATCTTGTTACCTTGTTATAAGGAATAATTTTTACACAATATTGATCAGAAACATAAAACAAAAAACAAAAATAGTATACTGAATTTACATGGTTTATCCAAATGGGATACACATAAGTAGTATTCACAAAACAAGGTGTTATTAAACTAATAAAAACTAACATTTTATGATTAAAATTTTTAGTAAAGGACACCCCAAGCCTAGGATCACTACCTTTTCAAATTTTGGTTTTATAAAATACTTATAATGGATTCACTCTCCCTTTATCTATTCATACATTGTATTGAAATGATCCTCTAAGACTACACATACTACTTGTAATTCTCCTAACCCAGAATCCACTAAACCGTTGCACTAAGCCAAGTCTCCACATGTTCTCAAGTGTATCTCCCTATACAGTAGAGGTAGCTAACTAGCTACAAGGGTATAATAGAAAATATAGGGAGACTATACCCTCTTTTACAGAGTAATCCACAGAAGATAAAATATGAAATAAATTAAATGATAAGAAATCAACTAGAAACATGTGTTACCAACCATTCCCTAAATAAGGAAGAAAACATAACAAAACGTTAAATATGCCATGTCATTCTAATAGTGAAAAAAGTGAAGAAACCCTAAAATAAATATAAATAGCCAAATACCCAAAATGTTTCCTAAATCCATGTTTTGATCCCCAACCATTCACATCCCAAGCCATCTCCACTCCTTAGAATAGATCTTTTTCCCTTGGCC
Organism: Viscum album; assembly: GCA_963277665.1. Taxonomy (NCBI): domain Eukaryota; kingdom Viridiplantae; phylum Streptophyta; class Magnoliopsida; order Santalales; family Viscaceae; genus Viscum; species Viscum album. The sequence continues at coordinate 482,793,772 of OY728141.1, forward strand.
TAACCTGAAACCATGAAATATGCTCGATTACCCATTGGCAACCTAAGTAGGGTTTGAGTAGAACTCAATAGGCCACCACCAATGGAATCTGCAAAATATCCAATATAAATAGATAGTACATGAAAATATTAGATAAATGATAAGGTAAAAAATAATACCCAGTTTATAATAATTAAAAGTATTTACTTTAACCATTTTCATCATTTCTTCCATGGGTTGGGAATTTATATCATTTTCACTATAGCCAAAGTTGTTCAATTATTAAGAATAAGGGATTAAGTCAAGTCCCCTATATCACTAGTGAAAACCATTTCAGAATAAATTATATCACACTTACCATGGAGCCACATTACTAGTAGTTTCATCCTATGCAACCATTAGGGTCCTAGAGTCTCAGTCCAACTCCCTAACTCAGGAATTATAGGGGTAGGGTTTAGAGCCTCAATCTTACCCAACCCATGGGAGTAGCCTTGGTATATTATCCCACACACCACCAATCCATGTGCACACTCTTATTTATCAATTTACCGAGTATAGCATATCACATAACATACAAATATTAATACACATAACATTAACATATCATAATTATTCAATATGTAAATTAACATAAATCCTTAACCTGTTAGCACATTTACCAATTATATTGCATAACCCATCTATCCCATTTTCATTTCTCATTCCTTTGCTATTAGAATAATTAACAACTCCCATACCTTCGCCTATTTACCATATTCCTCAATTACCATATGTTAACCCATTTAACACATTCATAAATTAACAATTTTTTACCGATTTAACATTTTCATTATTTCACATACATCAACCCACCTATGAATTTCAAGTAAAATTCACAAGTCATTTAGCACAATTACTTCATTTCACCCAAAATATTTCATATCAATCCAAACAATCCCTTATGACATTAACAAGGTCTAGAAACGACCATCAATATTATCTTTTTAACTCAACTAACATATCAATATGTTCATCATGGGTACTACTTTATCACATTTCAATTCTATACGTAATATTATAATTTCCCATGTTTGGTAATGTTAGAACACACCATGGGTGGCCCTTAATAGGTCTAGTAAATATCAATTCATACCATGGGGATCGTGAGGGGTTAAATTAATCATTTTTACAATCATTTTACCAAATCTAACTAATGTAATAAATTTCACAACAAGATAGAAGAAATAACACAACCACATAAACAAATATAAATTTCAAGACTATGGGATATAACTTATAGACCACCTAATTCAATTTTAAAGATGAACACACTCTTAACCTCAACCTTTGACTCAGATTCAAACACACTTTGAAGTCCCAACCTAATATCCACTATAAAAAAGAGATCTTTAGGGATTTAGAATAATAATAATGAATCCACAAGCACTAATATAAAAAATATAATAAAGAAGATCATTTGACTAACCTGAAGTTTAAATCTGCAACCAACGGTGCTCCAAACATTCTACAATCAAAGAAGATCGATCCTTGGGAAGATTTAGTGGTTTACGTTTATCACTAAGGTTGGAGGATGAATAATGGGGAATAAAATTCAGTGAAACACTTAAAATCACAAGGGAAAAATGTAATTTTTAACTTTTTAATGGGGAAAATAGTTTGGATGCATAATTTTCCAAAATGTGTGCCAACCGTGTGCCAACTATGTGGAATGGATTCAAGACTACACAGTTTGGACTCCCTCATTGCACGATTTATTTAACTATTCACCCCTCCTCCTGGGTAGTGTGGTTTGGGCACACAGTTACCCATAACGAAGTGGGAATCATGAAACATGTACTAGTTGGACATTTTCCTTTTTTCTTTCATGTTCTAAACCACGAGACACCCCCCCCCAATCCTACTCATACATTCTATAAATAGTTTATTATCCCATTTTAAGAGATTTTAACCAAACATTAAACTGGGAAATACCTCCATGAATTCTAGGATCTTACAACATCCCCACCTTATAACAGATCATCCTTGAGATCCACTTTTAGGAATCACTATGCTTCTGAAGAAAATAGATTTATCCACTGATCCCACATATCTGAGTCCTTCTCCCACGTTTATTCCCAAACATTACCATGATACCAAAAAACTCGAACCAAGTTCATAGTATTTCTCAACAAGAATTTCTCTCGACGATCCACAATATGAATTGGATTCTCCTTAAAGGATGTATAAGCCTCAAGATGAACATCCTCAACATCAATCACATGAGATGGGACAGGGTGATTCTGTCGAAGATGTGACATATCAAAAACATCATGCATAACACTATAACATTTGGGAAGATCCAATCGGTATACCACCAATCTAATCCTCTCTACAATCTCAAACGGTCCCATATACTTGGGTGCCAACTTACCCTGATATTAAATCTAACAGTGACCCAACCTAAGTGACACCCAAATAAACACATGATTACCCAGTACAAACTCAATAGTTCTATAATACCAATATACATAAAAATTATTCCTACTTTGATCCATATTCATATGCTTCTAGATCAACTAAACCATCTTTGATGTCTCTTTCATGACACCCAGCCCTAAAAAATCTTATTCCCTAGCTTTCATCCAATATAATGATGACCTACACATCCTTTTGTAGAGTTCCTCATACATTTCCATATGAATCATTGCTTGGAAACTATTATTGTAGACAAACTCAGAAAGAGACAAGTGATTTTCCAACAATCCACCAAAATCTAGGGCACAAAAACTCAACATATCCTCTAGTACCTAAATAGTATGATCTAACTTCCCATCCTTCTATGGGTGGAAATTCGTACTCAAAATCACCTCAGTACCATTTTCTTTATATAATCACTACTAGAAGAACAGAGTAATATAAGGATCATGATCTAAAACTATCATTTACGTCACCCCATGAAACTTCACTACCTCCCAAACATACAACTTTTCCAAAAAATCAATGATGAAATTCTCTCTATTTGGTCAGAAATGGGCCACCATAGTCAACTAGTCCATGATTATCTAGATCAGATAATTATTTTGAGGTATCCTTGGAATACCCACAATGAAATATGTCATCACATCATCATATTTCCATTTATAGTGGGAAAAGGATACAATAGACCACCTTGTAGTTGATGTTCAGTATTCACTTTCTGAAAGGTACAACATTGTTCCATGAAACTCGCAACCTATTTCTTTACCCCTAGACACCAATACTGTCTATGAATATTATGATACATTTTGGTCAAAGCCTCATGAACTTCCCACTTAGATTCATGAAACTCACACATCATATCTTCCCTTATACATTGTAGGCATGGAAATACAACTATAAATATTAAAAATCTCACCATCACTAATAGTCCAACAAGAATGTGGATCCCCAACTTAAAGGATTTCCCTTAAATCGAATCACTCTGGATCATTATAGTGCCTTTAATTGATCATTCTTAAAAGTTTCTACTAAACTATTAGGTATGAAAGCCTCATCTATCCTTTACATCTTCCAACTCTAGATGCATCTCCCCAAAAAACACCATCATCCTCCACTTAGAGCTTGATTCCAGAACGAGCTAATTTTGATTATTTTGATGTAAATAATCTGTAAATCTATTTCCCTTTCTTGATGTTAATACCAAATAAAAGTCAAATGAATTAATATACTCAACCCATAATCACTTATAAATATTCAAATAATTCTGATAAAAGATATAATTAAGGATTTTATGATTAGTAAACTCCATAAATTGTTCTATTATATAGTAATTCTGCCAACACATTACAGCATAAATCACCATTAATAACTCAAGATCATGCATATGGTAATTTTGTTCATGAGGTCCCAACTACCAAGAAGTATATGCAACAACCCAATCCTTCTCTATCAACACTTCTTGAAAACCAACACTAGATGTATCATAAAACAAAGTATACTCTATACCCAGATCAAGCCGAATCAAAACTGGTGTGGTAGTCATCCGCTTCTTTAGCTCTTGAAAGACATTCTCACAAGCCTCAAATTATTTAAACATGAAACCCTTTTTGGTTAATCCAAAAATAAGATTATCCAAATGGTAGAATTCTTAGATGAACATTCAGTAATTACCTGCTAAGACTAGAAAACTTTGGATATCAGATATTTTATGGGGCTACTCCTAAGATACAACAGCTTTCACTTTCTCTAGATCTACTAACACACCTTGTTTATAGATAATATGACCCAAGAAATGCACCCTATAAATATAGAAATTTCATTTTGATAGCTTGGTATATAGATTATGCTCGCTTATTGTAATCAAGAAAATATCATGAAATTTGGCATGATCGTCATGATTCTTTGAGTACACCAAGATGTCATAAACAAATAAAACTATAAAAATATCCATGTAATGATTAAATATTCAGTTCATTAGAGCCATAAACACTATTAGTGCATTGGTTAACCTGAAAAGAATCATAAAAAACTCATAAAACCCATACCATATCCTGAAGGAAGTCTATGGTATATCATAAGGTCTCTCCCTTAAATGATCATAACTCGATCTCATATCAATCTTGGAGAACTCTAAAGAAACTATAATATAGTCAAAAAGATCATCGATTCAAGTAAGAGGGGATTAGTTCTTAACCTTCATCTGATTAAAATTCATATAATCAACACACAACCATAAGGACCCATCAACTTTATTAGAAAACAACATTGGAGATCCCCAATGTGATGTACTTGGTTGAATAAATCCCTTGTTCTCTAGTTTCACCAAAAGAGTTTTTAATTCTTGAAAAACTGTTGGTTCCATTTTGTATGGTGGAATAGAAAATGGTTTTCCCCTGGTAGTATTTATATTGCGAACTCCACATCCCTATCAGGTGGAAATATAATGAAATATTCCGGAAATACATCCTAGCACTGATCCACCATCAGAGGAAGGATAGACTACACTACTCCCAAATTATCAAGTATAAGAGATGCCACTTGGGTTGTGAGTTCACCCAACTTCTGAAAAACTATCCCTGCATGGCCTACTCAAATATCCCATTATCCTCACAAAACATAGGTATCTCTTTCAAGGAATGTGAACATCACCCATTGATGGTAACAGCCAATATGGTCCTAGTACAACACTATCCAATAAATTCCCAAAATCAGTTCAAAATCATACATCTCAAGAACAAATAAGTCCCATAGAAAAAGGTACCCACCAACCTCAAGAGAACACCCTTTACACTGTGGAATATTTTCTTCTCATACCCCTAATGGTTTATTGATCGACGTGAACCCACACATATGTTCAACTATTGGGACCAACACACTAAAAAATTGGGAAGATATAAAATAATTTGAACAAACTGTATCAAATAGATCAATAGAAAGGGTGGAAGATGCAGGAGTCATACCTAACACTACTAGAAATCTAGGCTATATCCATGGTTCTAAACCATGGATATAGGCCCAAAAACCATGGCTATAGGTTATAGCCATGGTTTCATGAATCATGGATAGTATTGGCATGGCTATAAGGCAGACCATATATCCATGGTTCTAAACTGTGGCTATATCCCTATAGCCATGGTTGGAATCATGGCTATAGGGTATTCCCTATATCCATGCCAATACCAGCCACAATTTATAAAATATTTCTATAGGCCTGTAGCCACCGTTCAAACCATGGATATAGGGATTTATCCATGGTTTAAAACTGTGGATATAGGTCTTTCCATTACATAAGAAAACCCGCACGGTTCACCATGCTAGTTGTTGACAGGACACTACCAGCACCCCCACACGGCACCAGCACCCCCCACCCCCTTCTCCTGTACACCTCCTCTGCCCTCCCCCTTACACCCCCCTTCCCCCTCCTCACTGCACACCCCCATCCCCTTAGACGGCCACCTCCCTCCCCTAGAAACCACTCACCACCTCTCCACCTGCATCCCCACCTCCTTCCCCCTAGACACCCCATCACTCCACCTGCATCCTCCCTCCTTCCCCTTGGGCACCCCTCCAACACCCCTACAACCCCCTCCCCCCTCGACAGCCCCCTCCCACCCCCTGGACAGCCCCCCCTCCAAACCCTTTGGACAACCCACCCCCCACCACCACCACCACCAACACTCCCCCTACAACCCCATCCCTTTCCAGGGAACCCCCCCCCCCCACCACCACCACTCCACAAGCAGCCCCCCCCCCCTTCCCCCCTTTCCTTGGAAAACCCCCCTCCCTCCCCCTAGACACACCCCACCAACCCACCACTCCCCCTGCATCCCCCCCCTACCTTCCTTTCCCTGGACCCCCCCCCCCCCCCCCCACTCCCCTATATCCCACCGCCCTCCCCTTGGACACCTCCTCCCCCCACCACCACTCCCCCTATAGCACCCCTTTCCCTAGAGAGCACCAATCCACACTCCTCCTACATCCCCCCTTCCTGGAAAACCCCCCATTTATGGACAGACCCCTCCCCCCACCCTAGACACCCCATCTTGGACATACCCCCCCCCCCCACACACACACCCACCCACCCACCACTCCCCCAGTATACCCCCTCCCTCCCTTTCCCTAGACACCCCCCCCCCCCCCACCCACTCCCCTACAACCCCACCCCTGGACACCCCCTCCCCCCACCCCACCACTCCCCCTACAACACCCCTTTCCTTAGACAGCACCACCCCCCACTCCCCCTGCAGCCCCCCTTCCCCCCTTTCTGGACAACCCCACCATTCCTGGATAGACCCCTCCCCCCACCCTACACACCCCATCCTGGACATACCCCCTGGATAGGCCCCCACCCTACACCCTCAAACCCTCCCTACACACCAGTCAATTGAATTCTGAAAACCAAAAACATGTTAATATGGAAATTATACAAAAAAATTAAGTCAAATGAACTAAACTAATCAAAAACATGATAATATGACTAAAACTAAATCAAACATAATCAAACCAAATGGAGTAGAGTAGAACCAAACCAAATGGTTTTGAAAAAGATAAAACTGAACCAAACTGAAAATAATATAACCAAACTGACTCAAACCAATCAAAACATACTTTAATAAAACGTAATTGAGCAATAAAAAAATAAAACTAATGAAACATACTTGATTGAATATAAAATTAATTTAATTGAACTCAATATACCAAAATCAAACAAAATGAACCTGTTAAATTTGACATAAACAAAAAAAAATGAACCCAATAAAAAATAACTTAGTAAACCTAACCTGAACCAAACTGAACCAAGGATTTGGGCCTTGTGATGAACTTTTAGAAGGCCTCATGCCGGCAGTTTGAGAGGATATCCCATAATGTGGTGTTTCACTGTTCTCAACGATATCCAAAATGCACTACAAACAGATAGGGAACCCAAAAATCACAAAAACCCTAATTAAAATTAAGCCATAGAATAAAAATGGAAGAAACCTTACCTGAATCCGATGTTTAACTCACTACCTTCTATGGTGGTGAGTAGAATCAACCTCATCATAAGTAACCACATGTAAGTAAATAATGGAAAAAAAGTGTGATATAACAACTTCTTATATATATGTGATCACTGTGTCAATTTTACATGATAAATGATACATAACTCCATAACAAAAAATGAACAAAGAATATTCAGATTGATATGTAAATCCCAATACTGAATAACATGATTGTTAATAAAGGATTTCTGTTCAAATAAAATCCAATTTCATTCAATACATAAAAAACAGAAGCGTTGGAGTAATATTATTCTATATCTGGTGAGTATTCCAAAATGGAGTAGGTTGCGCCACTATCGATGGGAAACATGAAAGATATGAGGGGATAGTGATGTAGTTTGACACCCCTTGGTTTGTGTTTTATTTTTTGACAAAATGTTTGGACTTTTCCTAAGATTATTTGTTGAACGGATGGGAAGATTAATGGACACCCCTAAAGTGAGTTTGAGTTAGACATGTTGACAAGGTTATTGAGGAGGAGTTTAAAGTTGTGATAAAATAGATCAGATGGATATATATATAAATATATATATATATATTATATTTGTTGAAAATGATATGTGGTGGACGAAGAGAGGTGATGGAGCTTGGCCATGTGAGGGACTTAGTATATTTAAAAGTATAAATGTAGGTGTTTTTGAGTATAACATGTAAGCTTACCCAATATCAGGATGCTTCATGTAAGAAATTCTCTAAGGTATAGAAATTTCCCAATACTGATTCAGAATTATTTCTTTCTCCTTAAGAAAAATTCGCATCCCATCAATAGAAGGGTAATTCTTCCATATTTCCCACTCCCTCTAAAATAGGGTATGTATGAAATCTATGGGGATGAAAAACTAGGAAGATAGCTCGGTAGCTTGTGTCATGGGGATATAACTGCTATTTTAATGGTTCATGCTCAGAATCATCAATATTTTCCTCTGTATTTCAGAAATGAGAGGATTCCTTGGTGAAATACCATTTACTGGCCTTATTACCTCATTTTCTGAATCTTTATCCCCTTGCATCCCCACTTCCACCCTGGATAGATTCCCCCTCCCCACACTCCTTCCGGACAGACCCCACCCCTCTACAGACCCCCCCCCCACACACACACACCCTAGACACCCCCCCCCCCAAACATGTGTCATGGACCGTGCATTTTCTTACCCTTGATATTTACTAGACAAAAAAAAAACTCTACCACCTAGAATTTACATTCCCAAAAACATGAACCCACTAATCATGATAGAACCGTATCCAACCAATAAACCAACAAATCAGTCATCATATGCTACAACTATTAATAAAGATAACAGACCTTAAAAATAAAGGATTAATCATTCTTGAAACTAATATTCCCAATAAAATAATTCAATAAAACAAGGAAACTTCCATTAAAGAACCCCGCCAGTTTGATGCACAGCTTTTCAAAAATTTGTGCCATAATACTGCATTCTGTTGAGCCAAAAAGAGGAGGGAATGGTTTATAAATACTATGACTATAACCATAAAAAGTTTAACCAAATTACCTTGAAATGTAATGAGGCTTTCGTGAATATCCAGTTGTCAATTGGGAGACAACATGTTTCCATTTTAATTTCTTATATATATGTCTCTAAATATATTTGTATGGAAGGGGACCCATACCTACTTCATTATAGCACAGAGATAGAAATTGGAACTTCCGGAAATAATAATCCCAATCTGTTCGGTTATAAAATCCACATTCTTATAATCCTCTTCAGGATAGACCCCCCCCCCCCCACCCTGCACCCCCAAGACAGCCCTCCCCCCTGGAAACACACACACCCCACTCCTTCCTGGGCAGCCCCCCCTACCCCACTGCAGACCCCCCCTACCCCACTGCAGACCCCCCCTACCCCACTACAGACCCCCCCCCCTTCTAGGACAAACCCACCTGGATAGACCCCCCCCCCCCCCAGACACCCCCCCCCCCGGACATCCCCCCTCCCCCTTAATAGGTCATGCCTAGAATCATCAATATTTTGCTATGTATTTCAGAAATGAGAGGATTCCTTAGTGAAATCCTAGTCCTTCCAAACAGGCCCCCACCCCCACTACAGACACCCACCCTCCCCACCCCCCACTACAGACCTCCCCCCCCCCACACACACACTCCTTCCTAGACAGACCCCCCACCCCACCCCCACATTTTCTGAATCTTTACCCCCCTATAGTCCCCCTTCCCTCCATCAAAGCCCCCCCCCCCATCCAATCCCCCCTGGACAGCACCCCCCCCCCCCCTCTCCCTAGATTTCCCCCCTCTCAGTTTGCAGAGATTTCCTCCGAAGTCTAAAGCCATTATATGGAACCCATATAGTGCTATATCTGAATCAAGAATTTGGTATTCATCATTGAACCAGATATTCATAGGTCTATTGAACATTAGTCTTATGGAATCTTCAAGATAATCCAAGGGTCATTCATATGCAAGACCATGACCCTTCCCACAAGAGAGATCATTAAACATGAAACTAGATTGATAATCCCCACTATAATAGTATCATTATTGTTACCTTATAGCACTCACATCATTCTACATAGACCTCGACTAGTCCTACGCTGAACGCAATGACTAAAATTGATTGTCAATTCACACATTATTTCTAAGATACTACCAAGTATTGTATAAATATAAATTAACCAGAACAAAACTTATTGCATTCAATGATTGACATGAGTTCTGTATTTTAGTAACCTAGGTGTTGGATATGAATTTTGACCTAGATAGTTTTTGTCCCCTCATGCATTTTTCAACTTCAAGCCCTAGTATTTCTAATAAATGACAAAATCTTGTCAATCACACAATGGTACATAGATCTATCATTGATGTTGTCTTACACCATAGAGACATATCCACACACACACTCCTTTGGGATACCAAGTGCTATCAAATTCACATTGAACATGTTGGTTTCCAACTATATGGGTGACCCTAAACTAAATTCCCCAATGAATTATTATCACCACCTCCTTGGAGATCATCCACCTAAATAGAAACATTCTTAATGGTCAGCTCACCACCTCACTCTATCATTTCAATAGACCCCGCATGTAACCACAACGTGAATTATCATTCACCAATTCATTCCCATAAAGTCATGATTACACTAATATTTACAATAACATAGTGATTCCCCCATGAGTCAAGGACCTCCAGGCCTGGACAGACATTCTATCACATTTTTTCCATTCTTACAGCCTTCAAAACACCATAAAATGTCTCAGATTCCTGTATCTAATGTTGATCTTTTTCTCTATCATATTGATCTTCCTCAACATCATCATAAGAAGATTTTTCTTGATCCTAATTATATTTAATCTTTAGATCTAAAATCACTTCTGGTACCAATATAAATGGCCTTACCTCTTCCACAGATTGCTTTGTTTTACCAGAAGATCTAGTAGCCAAGGGAATCGATAAATTTAAATAATACTTATGATGATTTATTCTATTCCCTTTACAAACTGGATAATTCCATAACTCACAAATGTATTTCTTCTAATTCCTTAACCCAAAAACAAATGGAATTATCACATGATGATCCTACTCATAGTCTAATGAAAATTCAGAATCTACTTATTTATCACTCGGATCTGGTTCTGCTTAGATATTTAAACTGACCTACTTCATTTTCACCTAGGAATGACTATATTCCACCCTTAAGAATCATTATCACTGTCGACATTTTCATTCAAATGTTTGAAATGGTTGTGAATATGGATTGATTTAGGGGGCTCACATCATAGAAGACAACTACATTTCAGAATCACTGGTATCTGGACCATAAAATGTCTGAGGATTTAGTTCTACCAAATTTTTTCCAAAAAAAGCTATAATAATACTATAAACACGAACCTAGAATGTAGAAATATGAACTAAATATAATGGAATCAGACTACAGTAAATCAAAATTCTAAAAGTAGTGATCAAAACAACACCATCATCAAGCTCCTTCCCTTTTCACCCATTTATAGAAGTCACGGATTTGGAATAGGTGGGTATAGCAGTGGAACAGCTTAGCTCTACCTCTACCATGACTTGCATATCCCACTTGGATCTTTCCAAGTGTTTCCTCAAACTAACAAAGATATATGTGACCCTTAGTTCTAGTTGAAGTGACCTTACCCCCTTCTATTGAGAATCATTTATTATGCTGCCTTTGATTTATGAGTTACCTATTGAGAGGCCTACATGATGTTAAACTTTCTCCCCATGCTGGAAATTGGATATATCATGACCCATGTGTCTACATGATGAACAGAAGTCATCCCAAGATTCATAGCAGACCTCCTACTTCCAAAAAATCTCCCCTTTAATATCAATGCAGATAAAATCCATCGGTACCTTTGATACATTGATCTCAACACATATTTTAGGAGAAACAAGGTATAAGAAAGTTATGGTGTGATTATTAGTACATAAAAAGTATCCAAACATATTACCAATCAATTTAATAATCACCAAATTCTGAAATGGGGGATGTAGGATAGGGACGGAAATCCAAATCACCATGGAGGGAAGATCCTATTTTAGACTGAACTTGAAAAAACCAATAGAAAATAGAGAATTTTAAGCTAGTGAAAGCATGTGGAGCATTAAATCAGGCAGAGATAAGGGAATCTTTAGTTGAAAAATGAATAAAAAATTTCGAAAAATCCATAATCTCTATAATCACTCATTCAAGAAAACCACATGAATTGAAAATAAACCTATCAAATGTTTCCATCAAGGGGATACTCTTACCGAAGTGAGACATTAATTTGAGATTCAATAGCGAAGAAGAATTTAAAAATTCTAGGGGGGAACTAAAAACCTTAATAATTTCATCATCTCATGAGATAATTTTAGGGCTAATTTCAATTTTGGGAAGATGGGAAAAAGGATAGGGTTGATGAAGGGGGATAATAGTCTGAACTATGAATTTGGAGTAGTCGGGATGAATCCTACCCCCCCCCCCACCCCAAGAGAGGGGGGACGAGAGGGGAATCCATGAAACCTACAACATTATCAATTCCTTGGAGGTAATTCTTGTAAATCTAATTTTATCAAGCACATGACTAATTCCAAGGAGTGTGTACTAGGAAATCTTGTATTATCGAGCATATAACAAATTCCTAGGGGGGTAGGCCTAGGAAATCCAGTAGTATCATCAATAGAATTGATTCATTGGGGGATGATCCTAGGTAAAAATATTGACCCAAATATAGAATCCAAATATCCTAGGAATTAAATATAAACCAAAATATTAAATATAATGGGATTTTCCAAGGAATTCATATTGTAATAGGATCAACATCAAGAGCCTAGGTGCACATCCCAGGCATCCTATTTTGACCATACAGCTGAATCCTATGTAACCACTTGGGTATTCCACTTAAATCCTTGAGGGTAGTGTGTCCCTCACATAATATCTCATATAACACATTATATACAAGTTTTCAATCTTCTGAAACTCATCTCAAAAAACAAGGGTTTCCCTCTCAAGTGTATGACCTATCATCATTGCTAATTCCATATCGGGCTCACACAAAATTAATTTGGGTTCCAAAGTGAAACCTACAATCATCTATAATCCTTATTGCATGCACCCTCACAAGGTTCAAAATCACTAAGGCACCCTCTTGGGTTCCCTAGGTTACATTATAACACGAACACCCTATGTGGATTCCTTTATCAAATTCACATCTATCATTTCAACATCCACCACTGGGAATCACATCCCTCAAAATAGTCATAAAAATCTCACGACCTAACTATACTCATAAGAAAAGCCTTACTTTTATAGGTCTAAAGAGATGGAAACCTTCACATATCACTTTCTAAGTCACACTATGTCAGTCCGCTCACTAAACCTATTATCAATTTCTCTAAATTATACCCACCAAGGTATCTAAACCTCATTAGGGGAGGAACACCTTCCCACACTCATTTCTACTAGCATGAAGGTTTTAAGGAATATTAAGGATCTTTCATGGACAACTAGGTATAATAACTATATCTCATCACATACCTCCATTTTAAGGACACCAAGGAACCTACAATAAGTCCCACTACGCTTATATAATTCACTTTATTTTATATACACCCCTTATGGGGTTCATGTTTCTCAAGGAATACAATTATACTTAAACTCTTAGACATCTAAAGTAGAGATATATATCCAATTCACAATGGTACATCATGGACCTTGGCACCTTCCACATTTAATTCAAATGAATTCCATTATAATTAAACTAATTAATTAATTTATAAAGGTTAATCTCTTGAGGTGGTGATACTATACACATCACATTTCACATAAATCCTGTATAAACCAAAGGGTTATTCCCAAGAAACCACTGACCTTAATTGAAGTTATTTCCTTTAAAGAAGCTTGACCACCTTCTAAACGTGAATAAGATCTAGCATCAACTAAGGCTCCTAACCTGGCCCCAAAATACAAATAATCAATTATAACATTTTATAATTAATTATATTATCCAATTAAATTAATTATATTTATTATAATTAATTTCATAATTTAAAACAAAAAGTCCTAAATGCTTAATCAATCACTAGGCTACATCAATGCACTGAAACCATGAACAAACACACATGGATGTTCCATGGAATACACCTGATACTATCATGGGAAAATCCAAAAAATGGTATATATTTAAAAGGTGATTTCAGTAAATTTATCTAAAACCCATAATAAAATCATTAGGTGATGTATCTTTGATGAAACAACATGAAATAACATAGAGACTTTCTCTCAAGATATCCTCTATCTACACTAAGAAAAATCCCCATCATGTGGGACAATTTTCACCATCCTTTGGTGGAAATTTCCAATAAACCCCCAACATAAATCATCTAAAATTATATAATATGGATGGAAACCAAAACAGAATTAAAGGTATGGAATAACTCACTCGAAATCATTGTCTAATAATACCATTAATAGATCCCCTCCCAAGGTGGATCAAAGGAGGGACAAAGTGAGGTAGAACCATCAAGAACTATCCTTATCCTAATATCAAACCCTCTTTAAATCCAAATAGCCCTGATTTCAAATAAATGTGACTACCCCCATGTAAAAAAGAAAATTTTGATCCATTCATGGCATGAACAGGGGGTTCATGGAATGATTTCCCTTTCACTTAAGTAGCTTTCGTGAAAGAGTAACTACATAAATCTTCGTAGAAAGTGTAGGGGATGGATCACGTGGATCCCACTCATGGAAGGTCTAGGTTCTGATAATTCCTTGATTGGAGGAGGAACGTACAACAAATGGGGAGGAGGAGGAGAGTAACGCATGATGAAGGGGATGGGAGGGGTCACATGAGGGAGGGGTGAACCGAGTGGAGAATCGGGCAAGGATCAGACAAAGGATAATTGACCAGTTGGTGATGAGGGAGAAAGGTTTCATGGTTGGGAGATGATGAGTCCCAATGAGGGAGAGCTGCGGGTGGGAGATGAGATGTGATATAGTTAAACTAATTGAGGAACTATTTATATGGGACTCGGTTTAGCCATAGGTTTAGCTATTCTAATTTCATGGTTTTTAAATAATTGTGGCTATATTTTAATCTATAGCCACAGACCAATTAAACTGTGGTTATAGGTCTGTGTCTATAGATCATTTCTCTAGTAGTGTAAAACTATTGATGACCCATCCTCATCACCTCCAGGCATAGGTTTAACTGCATGAAGCTATCCCATTTATCTTCCCTAAGCTCTATTCTGAGTTCCTAGTGCTTCAATACCCTACTTATATGATCACTCTTGTCATGGTGTACCTCATCCATTACCTCAAAAGGTTTGGTCGGAAGAGCTCCAACTGCCTTCCTAGTATGGGGTAACTAACCCTCAACATGTACTCTATATCATCCTTGATCTTCCACCCATACCAATCTGTCGAGGGTTCCTACAAAAACCTTTACACATTCCACAACCTTTATCATGCTTGGAACTCAACTGGTCATTGGGGAAACTGAATGCATAAGTGCCTCGGCTAGCTGTACTGATAGCAGAAAACTCAATCACTTCCCAGAGAGACTGGTTATCTTTTCTAGATACTTTTTCCACCACTTCCTGAGTGTAAACTATCAATGTGAGACTTCCTAATATTGGAAGTTACACAACCTAGTAACCCAACTGAAAATTCATGTCCAGCACCCAAATCCACTTTAGGATTCCCTTATGAAATAAGGGATTGGTCCACCACTTTAGAAACCCTTTTCAAATGGAATATACTCACCAGTTACTTGATCTTATGTCTAAGCCCATCCTGGATACATATTTTCATAGCTACCTCATCCTTTACAAACACTGGGACTAAGATTTGCACGTTAGTGAAGAGGCCAACAGAATCCATCACTAACATGGACCATTGGTTTATCCTTATAAACACTATAGTATTCTCCTGCCTCAAGGTTTCGGGATAAAAATGATCTAAAAATATTTCCTGGAAATCCTTCCATATCATACCATCAACCTATTGAGTCTGAACTAGAACATTCCTCCAGTGTTTTTCCTGACCTCGAAGTATGTAAACTGCTATCTTGACTCTCTTATCAAGAGGAGTCTCTAAGTGATACATAATTTTCTGAATATACTCTATCCAAAACTCATCTGGAACAGGTCCACCCTCTATAAAAAAATATGTAGGGTGTTGCAGCTGAAACTCCCTAGTCAACTCAATCATACTTGGAACAACCCGCCCTAGGTCTTGTTAAATCATCTTCATGCAATGAGAAAAGTTCTCACTATGTTTCCCCTCTCCCCTATTACCTAGGATCTCTGTGTTTTTTTGCTCCACTTCTGGAGGGGAATTCTCTACAACATCCTCTTGTTTCCTGAACATCACACGACATCATGGTGGAATTTCTCTATAATTCCAAACAGACATATTGGAATAATCAAAAAAATACATCTGCAATTTTCAAAAAAGAGGTCTCTTTATTATCCATAAAAATCCATTAGACATACATTGTCCCAAAGGATATCTTCACACAAATTTCACTACTTTTAACCATCCATATTGTGGTTCATGGTCAACATGGGTTAAAAAAACAAACATAGTCACAAGTATTTCATTATACAGTTTTTTAAAACCATTTCCACCCTCACAATGTAAACCTTTCCTCTCAGGCACATTTCCTATTTCAAAACATGTTACAAAAATATTTTAACTCATTTACATCCCATAATTTAGAAAAAGTACATAACCATTATTTAACATTCTTTCCATTACCTAATTTTTTCACCTTTATTAGAAATGACTTTATTTATAATTTTAATGAAAATGAATGCATTTTATTCCTCTAGTCTCACACATATTCCCTATGTGTGACTACCATGATTCTAGTCACCAATCTCCCTAGGTGTCTAATAAGATGTGTGAATGAAAAACCTCATTCCATTCCATCTATGAAAAAAATATCACAAAATAGTCACATCACACAACAATATCATCACCCAATGGTGAAATATCATTCAATCATAACAACACACACCATGAAGAACAATCCCACCCTAGAAACATGGGTTTTCCTCCATACATGGGTTATTTACTCACAAGAATGATCTCATTTCCAAGCCCTAACACATTATAATCTCTCATCTACCATTACCAAATAATAAGACCATAGAAAAGAATCCCTATGATACAAGTTTGTAATGTACCCGACCTGAAATCCACCAAACTAGTACCTCGAGTGGGGTCACCACTTGACCTCAAGTGTGCCTCTGCATATGCCAGAGGTAGCGGATTAGAAGTGGGGATCTAGTATACCACGTGGGGAGACCATACACTCTTTACCAGAGTATGACACAGTAGATAACATATGGAATAAATGAAATGATAAGAAATAAACTAGAAACATTTGTTACCAACCATTTCTCAAAAAGGGTACAAAACATAACCCAACGTTAAATATTACATATCATGATAACAGTGAAAAAAAAGTGAAGAAAATCCAAAATAAATATAAAAAACTAAATCCCCAAAATGGGTCCTAACTCCAAATCTAGATCCTCAACCATGTACATCCCAAGCCAACTAAACTCCTTATAATAGTTCATTTCTCTTTTCTTGACCTTAACCCATTAAATCCGCTCGGGTACCCAATGGTGGACCAAGTAGGGTGTGAGTACAACTAAGTATAACACCACCAATGGTGTCTACAAAATATCTAGTCTATTTATATGGTGAATGAAAATACTAGATAAATGAAAAGGTAAAAAAATACTTTGTATCCAATAGTTAACAATATTTACTTTAACTATTTCCATCATTTGTTCCATGGGTTAGGGATATACATCATTTACATTATGTCCTAAGCTGGTCAATTACTAAGCATAAGGGAGTAAGTCAAGTTCTTTATCTCACTAGAGAAAACCATTTCACAATCAATTACATCACGATTACCTTGGAGCCTTAGTCTTGGTAGTTTCATCTAATGCAACCATTAGGGGCCTAGATCCTCAGTCTAAATCCCTAACCTGTGCATTCTAGTGGTGGGGTTTAGAGCCTTAGTTCAACCTATCCCTTGGGAGGAGACTCATCCAAGTATCCCACACACTACTAAGCCATGTTCACAGGATTATTTATCTATTTAACATGTATACCATATCACATACCATAGACTAATAAATACATATAACATTCACATCTCATAATTATTTAACTTGTTAATTAACATTAATCCTTAACCCATTAGCACATTTATCAATTACATTGCATAACCCATCTAACCCATTTCCCTTTCTCATGCTTTACCAATTATCATCATTAATAATTCCCATATCGTGGTCTATTTAACATATTCACTAATTCCCATATGTTAACCAATTTATCACATTCATAAATTCAATAGAATTTTCACATTTAATATGTTCATCATTTCGCATGCATCATCCCAGTTATTCATTTAAATTACAATTCATAAGTCATTTAGCACAATAACTTTATTTCACCAAACCCATTTCATATCAAGAAAAATAATCCATTATAACATTAACAAGGACTATAAACCACCATCAACATTCCATTTTTAACTAAACTAACATATCAACATGTTCATCATGGGATCTACTTTATCACAAGTCAATTCTATACTTATTATTATAATTTTATGTATTTATAAATGTTGTCACACCCCATTAGTGGCCCTAAATTAGTATAGTCAATCTCAATGCATCCCACAAGGATTGTGAGGGGTTTATTTCATCATTTATCCAACCATTTTATGAAATCAAGGAGTCAATTAAAAAATAAGAGAGAAGAAATAACACAACCACACATGAACAAATCGACTTTAAGTCTATGGAATATAACTTGTAGACCACCTAACTTGATATTGAAGATGAAATCACTCTTAACCTCAGCCTTGGATTTGGATTCAAACACCCTTTTATGTCCTAACCATATTTACATTGGAAAAAGAGGGCTTTAGGGATTCGGAATAAGAAGAATGAAACCAAAACCCATAATCCCAAAAATAGAACAAAGAGGAGTGTTAGACATACTCAGATCTTCGATCCACAACCAGAGGAGTTTCAAACAGCCTAGTAATGAAGAAGATTGATCCTTGGGAAGATTTGGGGGTTTAGGTTCATCACTAGGGTTGTAGGAGGAAGAATGGGGAAGAAAATCTGGTGAAACACTTAAAATACATAGGGTGGAATGGTAATTTCTCTATTTTTAATGGGGTGTGTGATTTGGCTATACGGTTTTCCAAACTGTGTTCTAGTATCTATCCAAGAGGGGTTTAAGTAACATTATCACATGGGGATCCTGCATGGTTTGAAAAAACATGCACCAACCATGCATAATTTATCTTTCTAAGACCACATGTTTTGGCCTCTCCCTTTTCATATTTTTTTTACTTGTTCACCCCTCCTCCTAGCTACCATTATTTAGGTGCACATTTACCCGTAACCATTCACCAATTATGAAACATACACTTAAAT
The DNA here is from genome assembly GCA_963277665.1 of Viscum album. Lineage (NCBI taxonomy): Eukaryota > Viridiplantae > Streptophyta > Magnoliopsida > Santalales > Viscaceae > Viscum > Viscum album. The sequence continues at coordinate 482,813,218 of OY728141.1, forward strand.
TCTATTTCCCCCCTTGAATTTTTGTTATGAACCCCCAATACACCTCTGATCCTCATCGTACAGTTAGTAAACGATTCATTAGCCCATTTTTAGATATTTATACAAAAATTTAAATATTGGAATACCTCCATAATGTTCCGGATCTTACACTTCCAAACATGAAATTAGTATAAATTTCTAATTAACACAAATATTTTATTTTATTTTTCTCTTAAGTATAGTAACATGATGATATTCATGTTAATTGGTCTTTATTCTTCTAAAATCTCAATGTTCTAAAAAAAATTAATCCTTCTATTTCTTCTTATCTTCCCTGTATCATAATTATAATCTCTATCTCTCTATTTTCTAAAAATATAAATATAATCCGTTGGCATTTTTCTAAAATTATATTAATAAATTTCTTTATAAAATCTATCCTAATTCACTATTTCAAAACTCCCCACAAATTTCATAAGTTCATATATAAAATATGGAAAATAATCTCCCTTTTAAATCTTCTATAATGTTTAGTCAAAGGAATTTTTAAAATCTCCATTATTTTCCATCATTTAGATCTTCATAAAAAATATTAAAGAATATTTTGAATAATTATCACAATATTATTAAACTATAAATTTCACAAATTCTAGCTCCAAATCAATCATATATTATTAATGAAATATTTCTATCAACATTTTTTAGGTATAAGATCAATCAAATAAAAATTATTGAAATCTCAATTTGATTGTATGAAACGTATCCATATCTTTGATCAAACCTAAGTGGATATTTTTTTTCTTCTTGTTCAATCATACACAACCTGTTGAAAATTTTATTCAATCATCCCCAATTGGTTGAATCTAAAAATAAATTTTTTATCTCTAATGTAAATTTGAAATGTCGCATATAAATCATAGTTAATTCTTTCAAATCATTTGAAAAATCTACTTTAATATTAAATAAATCTGAATATTTCTAGATTTATCAAAATATATTCAGAAACTTACAAAGTTTCTTCAAATAAATATATTTATAATGAACCAACCCAAATAATCCATTAGTCCCAAGTCAGTTCATCTCAAAACATAATGTTCACCTCATAATCACCAGAGGCTTGGGTAAACACTGACGGATAGTTGTCATGCATCCAAGAGATGATTTAACCTATTTAGAATTACATTGACATTTTATAACATTCATACAAAAATCCAAGCATAAACTTTGGGTATGTTGAATAAATAAACACTTACACCAATTCATAACTGAGATATATATCCATTTGGGGAATCAGTATAGCCTATATTGAAGAATATATAATAAATGAAACTCCAAACAATAGAAATCAAAAACATCCATACATCCCAGAAAAGTGGTGTGACTAGACAAGAATCAAATACATATATAGTGTGTTCCATCCCAAAAACCCCTAAGAAACCAAAAATAAAATCCCCAGAGATGGGATCTCTTGTGTGAATAATGACGAACATCCCCTATGTCTTCACCTAGGTCATCCACTAAAAACTCTAAAAGTTTCAAACCCAACACCAAAACCATGAGTAATGACCACCCATGATCTGGTTACCTCTACCCTCATGAAATAGAAACATGAATTTACCTAGATCACATAAAATGTTCTATATTCATATTGAGGGAACACGTGTAGGTTTTAAGTATAATGTACCCCATAGAAGACACTTCCAAAACTCATTTAGTTTATAATAAATCCTACTATACAATATAGAAATACCAAGTACACAGGTAGTAAGAAATAAATAAGTATTCTATCCCGATAAAGAAAAAAATATAAAATTAAACATGCTTTTCTACAAACCAATTAGATATATATAATATTTTAATAGCATACTAATAATTCCATGTAGCCATCAAACAAACCTAATTTGAGATATTCATAGAGTCTGCGTAGTGTACCTAACCACAATAAGGGACCTTTCCATTGAGGATATATGTCATAACCATTTCTCTATCAGAATTAGTATACATATATATATATATATCAGTAACTATATAAATATATGTATCCGTAATCATACTCTAATAGAGGTTGGAATCTCATCATAGGGAGTGACAGTATATGTGCATATGCTCATCCTTAACTAGTATTCCACTTATCTTCCCATAGGAATAATATATAAATATACATAATCATAAATATATACATAACCCTCCTCTATATGAGGCCTTTTTTCTCATAGGTAGGAACATATCACATATATATATATATATATATAATCCACCTAAGTTTCTGGTATACATGTCTCAAGATAGGACTTCAAAACGTGGTTCAAGCACATGAATACGCAATCCATAGTAAAAATTGTCATACATATGAAACACTATAAAAATAAAACCTCTAGACATGGTAATAATTCCATTAAAAATTTATAAAAGCATAGAATATGATCTCTAAATAAATATTTAATTTAAAATGCATCAAAGATTCATGTTCAAGCATTAAGTATATTAAACACATTCTTGATCATCATAAAGTAACATTATATATATGATCCCAGATTTCCAAATCCCTCCCACTACATTTTCAAGGGATTAGACGCTCTGAGAGTGTGTTCATATCCTTTTATTGATTAATTATAAGTTAATTTAAATAGAAAAACTAATATTTTGAAATTTTAATTTTAACATTATTCATTACCCCCTCAATATATGTAATCAAACCTTGAAACTTTTATATAGATTTGTTTTAATCTATTATGTATGGATAAGCCTATGTTTTGAACTAATTCATAAAATTAATCTGGTATTTTTGTATGGGTAAGACTTCTTTTTCATTCACTTCATAATGGTAGTCTAAGTCTCTCATAAGTGTAATCCTAATTTTCCTTCATTGTGTAAAAGTAAATATGAGGTAAACTAACTATGTCAAGGTATCCTACCTCATATAAAACTAGTTTCCTTGACTCATGTCAAGGTATTCTAGTTTTAATAAATTTGGAAAAGGCCATCCCAACCTTCTGTAAAGGTAACCCACTCTCATAATGGTAGAGTTGCATAAGGGTGTTCCCATGAAGGTAAAATTATAACATTGGTAAAGATGATACCTTGGAATAATTTCTTATAGAATAATGTGAAATTTTATTTTATGATTAAAAATATAAATTTAAATTGAATATAAAGGTAATTAAGACCATTTATAATTAAGATGGATATTATATTTAACTCTATTAAATCTTACATAAATTTACAACATCAAAATTGGTCATGGCAGAGGAAATAAATAAAAATTAAATTCAATATGTGTTAAATTAAAAATATATGGCTGAATTTTTTGGAGTTTTATATAAATTATTATCTAAAATTCTAAAATTAGACATTCTTTCCCTATTTAAGTTTCTTTATTTCCCTCAATCCATGGTGGTCCAACATTTTTTTGAGTCCAATGAGTCTTTTTCAATTAACAGGAGCACTTCCTATGATTCTAGACTTACGATTTTCATTTCTCACACTTTTTCTTAGTGAAGTGCATCATGAAGTATCTCATGACATATAGGATCTATTTTTTATTGTTTATTTTATATGTAGTTCTGAATTTATCATTATTTATATATTTGGGTAAAATTGGAATCAGCCATAAAGAAGATAATAATATGGAATGATTAAACATAAAAATGAGAAATGGAAAATTTCATGTGCTGATAATAATTATTTCTTAATATAAAAAATAAATAAATGAAATGGTAGATTTATTTCATGCTGTAGTTGTGTTAATTTCTTGATGTTTTAAAGATAGTGTGTTATTTATTATTGTGATGGTTTTTATTATTCATTTATGGTAGATATTCTTGAAATTAAATAAACAATGTAAAGTTGAGATAATGTAATGATCATCAAAAGATGCATGAAACATTAATTACTTATCTCCTTAAAACTACTATAATTATAAGTGTAGCTTTTTTCAAGACTGTAGATTTATTTATTTGTTATTTAGATATTGTAATTATGAAGTATTATTGATGGAAATTACTAAATAATAAATATAATAATTCAATTTTGTAATTAACTGGTTCATTGCGGAAAATAAATTCCTTGGGGCTGATAAAGACCGTACTTATTTGATAAATGTTTTAATTTCCTATTGTGATGACCTTAGTTACCCAATGAGTTTTTTGTGTTGAAAATACTTTTTGATTGCTTGCATGCTTTCTCTATGATGTTAGATAATCTATGTTATATGTTGATAACATGGAATGGTAGGTAAAATTTCCAAACAATGGTATGTTCAACCTAGGGTTCTAGTAATAATTGATATTAGTGATGCAAAAATGGAATGGGATGTGTGTAATGGTGTCTAGAATAACACTTGGGTGGTTGTAATTAGTTATGAACTGATCATAATAGTTGATTCTTTCTTGGTGCTACTTTTGATGGTTGGATTGTCAAGTGATTTACTGTTGTGACTCTCAACTACTTAGTGTAGTTGGTTTTATGTGCGGTAAGTGATTATTTTCATGTGGTAGCTTAGGATTACTCCTATAATACGTGGAATTATAGAATTATAAGTGAAATAATAATGAAATATTGTGTTTTTGTGTTGTTTATGGAAGTTATGATAAATTTTTACCTGATTAATGAAATTATATAATGGTTTCAATAAATGATCATAGAGTATATGTATTAAAAACTAGGGATTGATATAAAATAATACGCATGATAGATTATAATTTAATGTATTTTTTAAACTAGGATTGATTTTGGTTTAATTAAATGTTCTCAATTATTAAATTACTAGTAGGATTGGTTAATGGTAATTAAACCTTGATGCTTGTGTTCTTGTATGATATTTAGTCTCCTAGGCCGTAGTGGTGGAATCCATTTCTCTTGAAATATGATAGTTGTAGTTTAATTTAAGGTTGGGTAATTTTTCATAGTGTGGGTGTGTTTAATATATTCTTTATATTTTCTGGTTTCGTATACTTCACCACCAGAGCTGGTAGTTAAACCAACACCCAAATGTTTTAGGGAGTGTTTTCACCAACATCCAATTTGGTGAGGGAATGAATTATTGACTAATGCCACTACCCCACTCTCCCATTACATAAAATATATTATACAGACATATCTCTTAAGTTAAGGATTAAGGTAAAGGTTACAGTCCCACTTAGGCTATAATGGATCACAATATTACAATATATTTATGTGTGGGTTGTAGTGTCTCGAGGTCATGGCACAAACTTTTATCCATTCATAGTGGGTATAGCTTCCCATGGGTGTACATGCATGGGATGTGATGGATTGATATATAATGAATGATACGAAAGCTGTAGTGGATTCTATAATTCCACACAGATATGATGTGAGATGATGATGATGATGAGGTTAAGTCTGGATGCACAAGATAAAAAATGGATAAGATACAATTACTCGGGATTTGGGAAGGATGGTTCATGGAAGGGATGAGCATGGGAAATCATTTGTTGGGGTGGAGAGAAAGAAACTAGTGATAAATTTGAAGTGGGGTATCTTCATTTATATATATATGTGTGTGTGTGTGTGTGTTTTGATATGGATATTCTTACTTGTATGTGTTACTTGGTGAGAAATCCTTGTGAGGATACAAAATAAATTGGCTAATTTAGTTGATGAGTTGGTTTCATTTAATTAGTCACTAGGATTTAGTACATTTCTTCCACATTTTTCATGATAGGTTTTGGGGATGATCATACTGAGTATACATTCTATTCTCACTCAATATATTTATAAACAATTTTCCATGTCTGCAAGAGCAGATTAGTGAGGTAGTTGGGAATTTCTTGGCCATAGTGATTTTTTAGAAGCTATTGGAGTTTGGAGTTTCATACTATGATTTTTTTATTACTTTTTATTTATTTTTTGTTATTTGTAATAATAAATTCATGTATTGGGATACTTATTTATTTATTTATGGAGTTTTTTATGGACCTCACCATATCTCTTATTCCTTAAATTTACATATATAGGGTAATACATCCCATTTTTTTATAATATATCATTGCTTTTAGTCACTAACACATGGCCTATTGGAGTCAATCTTGAGGTTTGATGTATTTTTCTACAATTCTGGCCTAGGAGGGGTTCTATTGGAGGGGTTCATAGAAGAGTGGTATCAAAGAAGATAGGTGAGAGATAGGATGGAGTTTGGAGATAGGAACTAGTTATTATGCATGGGTTAGTAGGAAAATAGTATCAACTGGACTTAGTATCTAATGTAAACAAGGGAGACCAAATAAGACACAAATATTTAGAGAATATTGTGAAAAGTACCTTCAAATTTTCTAAACATTATAAGTTAAGTGAGGCTGATTTTAGGGTAGAAACCTAGCTAAGGATAACACGTTATTATTTTCCTCACCTATGTATAAATTGGTAAGACAATAAAAATTCGGTTAAATTGAATTAATTAATTAATCTTAAATATTCTATATTCCATGCATAAAAGTCCCTAAAGAATATTCTTTTAAATATATTACTCTATGTTAATATCCTTATCATGTTCATGTTGAAGATGTTTAGTTGGATTTTTTAATGTATCTTCACAAAGTGGAGGTCAACGACAATGAATCATAGAGGAATTAATGAAATTTTTAGTACCAGCATCTATAGAAGTAAAAGGGATCCATTTTAAATTAGGAGACTTAGTATTGGTTAGACGAACTAGAGATTCACTTCAGTTCTATTCATGACTAGAAGTATAAATAGGTTTAGTTAGCTATGATTATAATTCATGGGGTATCCCATAAGTAGTTTTTGTTGTTCCTTGAGGATCAAGAGTAGTCATATGCTTTGTGGGAGAATTGTTTAGATCAGTTTCAGGTCTATTTTATTTTTTTTCCAAAAAGGTGACTTATTGATAGGATATAATTAACCTTTATTAGGGTAGTTCTATTGTGTAGGAATTTATTATCTATTATAATAACCTATTATTTTATACTTTATACCTTCTTCCAGATGATGAGGCTAGGATTAGGCATTTCAATGAGGCTGTGTTCCCAAATATCCTACTCTAGGTCACCCAATGTATTTTGAATACATACCTTAAGGTTGTATATAAGGAATTATCATTAAGATGGCATTGGATAAGATCAAATAATCATATAACTATATTCTTCAGTATTCTCTATGAATCATAGTTCTGAATAAAATTTCTCAGTTTCTTAATAAAAATAGTAAGTTTCAATTAGTATAGATAAGGTTTCACCTTATTCAACCCATTTCATCATATATATAAGTTATTGGACTCATACCAATTGATCAGGTATGGTGTTTTATGCATGTGTAGGGAATGTCCATTAGAATCAAGAGTCTATGACCATCCTCAGAAGTCAGTATGGAGATGGTGGCCATATTCAGACTCAATGGTTTTAGAAATATCCTCTAAGGAAGTATTAGAAGAAGAGAGCTCTAATTTATGATCATTACATAGGGGATAGGGTGAGTAGAGGGTATTTCCATCATCCTCATGGATAGAGAGTAGATCATGGCCATGAAGGTGGTTTCCATCAAAGCTAGAGAGTTCATAGAGCCATACATTTTCAGATGCATTAATTAGATTTACCAACACCATGAAATCCTGACATCATGTGAGGTACTATCTACCTTTTCCTACTTGGTTGTATACCTTTTTGATTTATAAATCATGAACTCCTTTTTTTCACCCACCCTAGTCTATTCTTTGGGACTTGAGGTAGACAAAATTTTAGTTCCCTTAGAATTAACTATTACAATTTGAGGTCAATATCACTTGTATGATGTGTGAAAAATTTGTGAGATAGTTCTTGGGAGACACCACTATTGGAGAGATTTCTTATGTTTTTTGATACATTCATATGAAATCATAAATGGATAATGTTTATTTCTTTATGAGTTGAATCCTATTCTATGATTTTTAGGGAGAGAAGAATGTGTTTTTTAGAAAGTGTGACCCTCATATGGTCTAGTGGTGTGTTGAGTCTCTATCTTCCTTATTGGTTGGGATGATTCCGAACTCCATATAGGATAATCTGGTGATGTTTTAAAGAGTTTTCAAGGATTAGCCATATCTATTTTTGAAAGTGGTTGTTACACTACACCCCTGATAAGACATCGATTTCTAGATAGAATTGTAGTTGAGCGTCGATCATATATTGATGTCTCTCTATAGTATGGATGCTTATGAATTGTGAGGGTTGTGGATTCAGATTGATGATCTTATTCAAAGAGTATTTATTTGAATTAGTGTTTCCCTTTTGGGTGCTCCAATTATATTTCAAAATAAGGCATATAAAGTTCAATGGTTGTGTATTGATTACCATTGCCTGAATCAAGTGATAGTGAAGAACTATTGTCCTCTCTTTGGGATTGGTGATTTATATAATCAGTTGAAGGGAATAAGATAGTTCATAAAGATAAATTTTTATTCAGGATATCATTATATGTTAGTGATGTATGAGGATATCCTAAAGACTACTTTATGATGTTGTTATGGTTATTATGAATTCATTTTGATGTCATTACGAGTTATGAATACTCCAACAATGTTCATGGGACTAATGAATGTAGTTTTTATTGATTTTTTTGATCAATTAATTGTGATTTTTATAAATTAAATCCTTGTATTACTTTAGTCTAAGGAGTAGTATGCAAAGTTTCTATGATCTATTTTAGGAGTTCTTCATCATTAGTATAAATTTTAAAAAAATTATAAGTGATAGTTATGGTCCCTTGGGCCTCATTTATTTGTAAATTTCAGGCCTCGGTGAGGATTATTCATATATGTAATTTCCTGGATTTTTAATGTATTAATTATGAATGTTAAATGGGATTATTATGAGGATAGGTGTTGAGATTTCGTGTGTTTGCGAGTCCTAGTGTTCCAAGAACAATTGCTTAAATAATATTAAAATATTAAATAGAACTTGCACATGGTTTTCTTGGAAAAGTAGAATAACTCCTAAATGGGTGATGAAATTATAAATTCATGGGTTTGTTGCATTCCGATCAGAAAATTCACCTTATAAGGGGCCTAACATTGATCGATGCAGGTCGATTGTGGAAAGTAGTTCTCGAAAATTTAAAGAAATAAAATAAATTAAGTTTATTTTAATTTAACATTACATGATGATGCAACGGCGTTTCCATTTTTAATATTTCATGTCAAAGTATTCTGGGTTATCATCATAACCCTATAATTCCTACAAGGTAAGGAAATGGAACCTCTGGAGAATGCATTTGAAAATGATAAAGAACGTTGACGGATTGAGAATCGAAGATGAAACAGACCTTCATTATTCATCAATGACTGATCCAAACATCGAGGTAGTATATTGATCTCTTTGTGATTTCCTCTTTCCCTGTTCTTGATTTCTATGGTGAAAACAGACCAATCCATGAATAGATTACCTTGCGGATCGATTGTATGTTGTGGGGGGAATTTTTTGGGTTATCAAGATTAGATCTAATCTCTTTTCTAACCAAAATTCTCCAAATTTAGATCCTGGGGAATGAATGTTTGGCCAATGATGTTAAACCTTTTCGGTGTATATCTCTCCCTCCATTCTACATGTTAATCACTGTTGAAACCCTACAGCTCTAGGTTCAACATTTTTGGGTGGTTCCGAACATGATGAGACCCACAGATCGATGGAAAGCCAAATAAAATCCCAAAGTAGTGAAGTTCACGGATGTGGCTCTGTTTTGAAAAATGGAGCACCAGAGAAATAGGGATGGGATGTGAAATTAGAGTCACCTTTAGCGTCATTTGATGGCGGCGCATGATGGAACTGCAAGTCGGAGGGGTGGTCGGTGGTAGAAGAATGTTCATGGAGCAAGCGGAGTTGGAACTACAGTGGTCGTTCGAACCGCGACAGGTGGTTGAGGTGTTGATGTGGGATATGGTGAGGGTTGGTGTGTAAGCAGCTGGTAGTTCGTGTGGAACTCCTGGCAATGAGAAACTATGGGGGAGCTAGTACACGGTGACTGACCACATTTACCATGGAAGCATCAGGTTGAATAGGTGTAGGAAAGCGGTCCAGTAGACTATGTGTGGTGCGGAAAAACTGGCCCCCATGCATGGTCCAGGATAGAGGGGCCCAACCACTAGACCAGCCTAATGGGCTAGGTTCAATGGTCCGGTGGATAGCGGCCTAATAGTTCAGATCGAGTGGCCCAGCAGACTAGAGGGTAGGGCCAGTTTGGGCTGGGCTAGGTCAGCTAGACCGGATCGGGTTGGGTTAGCCGGCGAGCCGGGTCAGACCCAGACTGGACCCGAGCCAGACCTTTTTATAAAAACAACCATATATTTCAAACCATGTATCCTTTTCACGATATGTTTGCAGTGTTGGGAAACTTGCGATGAGAATTTTCTTTTGATATACTATAAGGTATTTTTTGTTGAATTTTGAATACAACTTAATGTCTTGAGGAGTAGGTGATCTCGGAATGAGTGTGCTAAGAGCAAAATCATGTAGCTGGTTGTGACTTGGTGACTATGTGACTTGGGGGATGCATGACTTACTAATACTCCTTTTTTTACTAACACTATGTGTGTTACTAACACTTCATATGTTACCAAAACTCCTTTTTTACTGACACTTTGTGTGTTACCAACACTCCATGTGTTACAAACACTCTATGTGTTACCAAAACGTCATGTGTTACTAACACTCCATGTGTTACTGACACTCCGTTTGTTACTAAAACTTCATGTATTATAGACACTCCATGTGTTACCAACACTCTATATGTTATCGACACTCTATGTGTTATCGAAACTCTACGTATTGACATAATATTCTTTTCTACATGACCAGACAGGATGAGTGAGATTTTAGTAGTTTTCAGGGGTTGATCATTGGTTGTGATATCGAGACTTGGGGCCTTGACAAGACTAGATATCTTAGGGAAAATTTGTGTATTATTGAGACCATGCATTCTCTTGGATACTTTTTCTAAACCTATTCTATGTGATTACTATCAGATAACTCTAGGAGTGAGATCTCCCTAACAAGCATGCTACGAGTGGAACAGTGTAGCAAGAAGTGGATGAGACCTTGAGTCATGGAATCCTTTACAATTATACCTAGATGTTCTTGTTATATGTGTTATACACATATACCTTTGCTGAGCAGATAGTGTCATCTTAGTGATGTTTCCTCTATGGTATTTTACTTTTTGTTTCGGGGTGTGCTACTGAGTATTGTTTTACTCACCCCTGCATAGGCTTTTTCCACACATGTCATGTCTTGTGTAGACCATTGATGCTTTGATGGAGTCCTTGTTGGACCAAGAACGGGTGGTACTTAGAGAGATACTAGACAGTTTAGGTGTTCTCATGCATCTTTGGATTTTTTTTCTTGTACCTACCCTTCTGATAGGGTTTTCTTCAGGCGAGTTTCGGGACCTTGTTCGACATACTTTTTATTTTTGGTGAGCTTTTATTCTAGCCCAATTGTACTTTACTTCACTTTACAATCCTTTCATACTCTGTTGGTTGGGTTATAGTGGTACACATGCATTTGTTTTACATAGGGTTTTTACTTTCTATCATTCATGGATTGGAGTTGTGTGCGTGTGTACATGTACTTTGTAAAATACCACCCATTTGTGGGATATTTCTACTTGGTGCTATTCTTCAGCCCCTGGTCTATTAGAGGCAGGCTTGGGGTAGTCACAGCATGGTCCCCTCTAAGACGGTCCATGAAAAAGTGATATCAGAGTGATTTTCTACTTGAGGACTAGTATTCTGTGAGGTTGGTTTAGGGAAATAGGATTAAGTATTTCGATTTTGGGTTTTAGGCCAGGGAAGCCAGTGTTGGTGTGGTAGCCAACATATCCATACACCGGGACAATAAATTCTTCTTTTCGACTCTGTACTTCAAAACATTGGTTTTAAAAAAATGGTTACATGCATCATATAGGAATGGGTTTTGTTTTCTATGTCCTTGTTGATTCATCTCACCAGGTATACTCTTTTTGCTGTGATACATCTTATTTTCCTTAGGATGTATTCACAATGCCAGCCATAGTGGTTTCATTACCATGATCGAGAGTTTAACCCGATGTATGATGAGGCCTCCCTGATGATATCCAGTCACAATGTGGTCTTACTTCAGGATGGTCAGTAGGTGGTGCTTTCTTCATTTTATTAGTTTGAAGACCCAATTTCAGCGGTTCATGTGAATTTTGCTTATAAGACTGAGCCATGGATAGATTTTCTGGAAATAGATGATGATACATAGGGTTTGAGCACGTATCATAGGATTCTGAGGAAACAATCTCCTAGGATTCAGGGTTAATATGACCTACTAATAGCAGTTTTTTGATGCAAGATGTGGAATATGAAGTTCCATTAGAAGTTCTATGGGAACATTAGTTCCCTCAGGGATAGTATTTTCTATTCTTGTCATAAGAGGGAACATCTTTTGCTATATTTCCCAATAGTTCACGGTGTAGTTAGAGAAATGGTTGATGAACTACCAAGGAATAGGCCGTAGTGGGAGCAGATAGATCCATCTGGTGGCATACATGGTAAAGGAGATGGGGAAGCATAAGGAGGTGGCTAGTGTTTTAACATGTTACCACTACCATCCCCAAGGGGTCCATACTAGACTTAGGGAGTTGTAGGATAGGGGAGGAGACAATTTTAAGTTGTCGGGGATTATAAACCTAGGACTTCATAAATGTTTCAAGGTACAATCCATGTCTTTCTACTTTAGTTTCAGTATTGATAGACACATGTGCTAGTAATTTCTTTTCTGGTCACATTTCTTGTTTTATACTTAGGGATTCTAGTTAAACCATTTAATTGACCCTTAATTTTAGAGAAACCTACTAAATGAGACTTGATAACTGCACACTAGTTCCAACAATGCGACATTACACTTAAAGGAAATATTTTTAGTTGGGATCTCTTTATAGTAGCGTTGAGGCCTTACGATGTCATTCTCGGTATGGACTAGTATCCACAGTTCATGATTAGATTGTTTATTTTAGGAAAAAGGGTGTGTTTTATTTGTGGTGGTGGAACTAGATTCCATTTATTGGTAAAGAAGAAATGCTTGAAACTCATGATGGACTCACACATAGGAGGGTGCAGCCAATTTATTTCCTGTTGGATAGCCTGACCCTCAGTGCAGTGGATTTTATGAGTCCTTAGTTACCTATAACAGTGGTATAGTATAAGGATTTATTACTTTGAAGATGTTCCAAGTTTACCTCCCCACTGAGAGTTAGACTTCTACATTGATTTACACCCTAGGATGGAACCAATATTTACACCAGTATATCAGATGTCTCTCATAGATCTTAGTGAGCTAGGGGTGAAATTGGGGGACATGTAGCAGAAGGGCTTCGTGAGACCCAGTATTTCACCTGGGCATCCCCAGGTGATCTTTTTTTATGACATCCTAGTGTACATGGTGATCGAGGGGGAGCATGAGAGACACTTAAGAATGGTCCTGGACACACTCTGAGATCGCCATCTTCACAAGAATCTCTTGAAGTGTACGTTATGGATTCATAAGGTCCCTTTTTGGGACATGCCATCTCATAGGCTGGAGTTACAGTGGATCCAGCAAAGGTTGAGACGGTTTTTAACAAGTGCTCAAAACTTGATGTTACTAGAGGAGGGTTTCGAGTATGTAGTTCTTTGTGATGTATCATGAACTGAGCTTGGTTGTGTCCTAATGAAGAGGAATGAGGTGATTGTCTATGGTTAATGTCAGATGATACCACTTGAATAGAACTACGTGACCCATGATCTTGATTTATCAGTGGTAGTCCTCACATGAATAGGTGGCGATACTACTTCATGCGCGGGTGGTTCATCATCTACTCTAACCAAAAGAAGACTCACGAATGAGGCATCAGATCAATTGGCCTCATTTTAGATATCCTTTGTGAATATATATGGAACAACTTACCTCCAGTTAATAGTTTTTACCCCTCCACTATAATCGGGATTCAAGGAGGCATAGCTCGGAGACACCAACTTTGAGACTCTACGTGCTTAGATGTTTGCATGGCTTGACCCGAATGGATATTTTAAAGGTGGGGATTATGTAATTATTTTCATAGGATGAATGATAATACCAGGACAGTTACGGGATTAGTTTTAAGGGAGTTCTATAAATTCCTCATTTTGAAGTACATCCCCTTTTGAGCCATGGAGGCCCAGTTTTTATGGTGGCAGTTGAAGCCTAGAAGGGAAAGGTGAATCGAGATATGCATGTGGGTGTTGGGTAGAACATCAAATATGATGGAACAGGTTGAATATGGGCTTACCTATAGGTACTAAAGCTGAGTGTTTGTTTGAATATTTTTCCTTGGTTGTTTATCTTGGATGAGTTCACTCTCCTGCTATGGATGGAAAACACTCAACGTGTAGTTTACCTAATCACCATATTTAGTCCCCTATTCTTGGGAGTAATTGCTCCTTTTCTTTATTAAAGTGCCATAATGGAAGTGGGATAGAACTTCAGTGGAATTAATGATGATTTTTCCATGTACGTCCCGAGGACACGATACCATCTTGTGGATCATTGACTGACTCACTAAGTCAGCCCACTTCCTAGTTGTATGGGAGCAGTGTTCAGTGGAGATATTGGGATTCCAATATATGTTTAAGATAGTTTGACTATATGGAATTCCATCTACTATAGTTTTAGGATGTGGTTCTTTCTTTACATCCTGGTTGGGGAAGGGATTGCAGGAGGCATTTGGGGCTTAGTTAAGCTTGAGCACAGTGTTTCACCCCCAGACGGACGACCAGACTGAGCGGACCTTTTAGGTTCTAGAGGACATGTTACAGGTTTTTATGTTTTTTTGGGCCAAATTTGGGGGGAACACATATATTTGGTGGATTTTATATACAAACAACATCTACCACTCCACCCTCAGTGTAGCACTATTCGAGGATTTCATAGGAGACCCTGTAAGTCACAACTTTTCTGAACTAACCCAGGTGAGTCAGCACTCATGGTCTCAGAGCTGGTGCAGGAGATTACAAAGAATGTAAAAATCATCCAATAGTGGATGAAGACTACATAGAGCCATCATAAGTCTTATGTTGATGGGTAAAAGAGGCCTTTGGAGTTCATCGATAGAGACCATGTGTTCCTTCAAGTCTCTCTTCAACGTGGGTTATGGAGATTTGTCTAGGGTGACAAGCTATATCTGAGGCTCATTGGCCCTTTCATATACTACGTAGAGTTGGGGAGGTGGCATACCACTTCAATCTACCCCTGCAGTTCAACCTAGTACATGATGTCTTCCATGTGTCACTGGTGAGGAGCTATATGCATGACCCATCGAACATCATCGACTTGAGCGAGCTAGACATCAACGTTGGGACAAATTTTTCTTAGTACCAAGTAGAGATAAAAGATCCTTCATGGGAAATAAATTCCTCTAGTTTATATTTGGTGGTAGTAGGAAAATCTCTATGAGAGAACATGAGAGTGGGAGGCTCAGATTCGTGCTCAGTACCCCCCACCCCCCCTTTTTTGTTTGTGTAGCCTTTATTTTTAGCTTTTAGGGACGTAAAGTCCTAAGGTGGGGAAAATGTAATGTACCAAATTTTCCATGTATTAATTTTCAGTATTAAATGGGATTATTACATGGGTAAGTTCTAAAACAGAGTGTGATTCTGAGGATCAGTGTTACCAGAACAATTTATTAAAGAATATTAAAATATTAAAAATCACGTGTGCGTTGTTTTCCTGAAAAAGTGGAAGAACTCTTAAATGGGTGCCTAAATAAAAAAACTGAGGGCATCATTGTATTCAAATCATCAACATTAATTATGTGGGGTCTAACATAGACAGTTTTGGGTCGACTATAGTAATTATTTTTTGAATTTTAAAAAAAATAACACAAATTAAGTTTATTTTATTTTAATATTACATGACGACACATTTAAATTTCCATTTTTAATATTCTTTATCATAGAATTTAGGGTTATCTTCAAAAATCTAGAGTTACTTTGAGTAAAGGAGATGGAACCTCTGTAGTATTCATTGGAGAATGATGATAAACATCGGTGGATCGAGCACCGACAGTGACATAAACCTCCATTCTTTTTTAATGGTTCATCCAAACCTTTAGGTATGATGTTGATATCTCTGTGATTTCTATTTCCTCATTATTTATTTCTATGATGAAAGCAGACTAATACAAAAACATATTAGCTTTCAGATTGATCGTATGTTGTGGGAGGGAATTGTAGCAGGTTAACGGGATTATATATAATCTGTTTTCTAACCCAAATTCCCTAGATTTGGATTATTTCCCAAGAATGATTGGACAATGATTTTAAAACATTTCTATGTGTATATCTCACTCTATTATACACGATCTTCTCTATTTTAAACCTACAGTTCCCAGCTTAATTTTTTCGGGTGGTTTTGATCTTGATCAGACCCTTAGAGAGATGGAAAGATGGATTAAAGCCAAAGGAAGTGAAGATCGTGACCCGAGGATTCTGTATGTGGATTTGTTTCAAAAAACAGAGCACCGGAGTAATGAGGACAGCATGCAGAACTAGGGATGCCAGCACAGGCGGTGGTGTGTCGTGGCACATGGTAGCATGGAAAGACTGAGTGGTATCTAGTAGTGGTGGAATGCTATTGGAAATGGCTGTGTTGAAGCGGCGGTGGTGGTACGAGCCACGGTAGGTAGCCACATTGCTAAAGGGGGACACAGAGTGGGCTTTCACGTACACAGTTGGCAGTCCATGTGGTAACCATGGTGATGAGAAGCTTCGAGGGATCTGGGATATGATGACTGACCATGTGGACCATGACGGCACTACATTGACCATGGGAAGCCATGCAGTCTAACGGACTACATGTGGTGCAGTAAAATAGGCATGTGCATGCAGGATGGGACATAGGGGATGGGCCACTGGTGCTGCCCAACAGGCTTGGTCTAGCGGTCCAGTGTCCCAATTGTCTGGGCCAGTTTGATCCTGGCCAAACTGGCCCGGGCCGGGTCGGGTCAACCAGGCTGGGTCGGGTTGGGTCGGCTGGCGGCTCAGGTCGGACCTAGGCTGGACCTTTTTACAAAAACAGGCATATATTTAAAACCATGTGTCCATTTGATAAGTCTTTTGTAGTGTTTTGGCCCTTTATAAGAGATGGTCCATTTGAGGTAATTTAAGTGAGTTTTTGTGTAATTTAGAATATGACTTAATGGCTTGAGGTGTGGGTTCTCCTGAAACAAGCTTGTTAAGAGAGGAATCGTGTGGATGGTTATGACTTGGTTACTATGTGACTTGGGGGGTTTCATAACTTACCGACACTCTATGTGTTACTAACACTCTATTTTTTACCAACACTCTATGTGTTAATGCAACTCTGTGTGTTACCGACTCTCTGTGTGTTATCGAAACTCCATGTGTGATCGGCACTCAGTGTGTTACCGACACTCTATGTGTTACTGAGACTCCATGTGTTATTGACACTCTTTATATTACCCACACTCCATGTGTTACCAAAACTCCATGTTTTACCGACAATATATGTGTTACAAACACTCCATGTGTTACCAAAACTCTGCGTGTTACCGACACTCCGTGTCTTATCAAAACTCTATGTATTGAGATTAGATTCTTTCATACATGACTAGAACTAATGAGCGAGATTTGGTTAGTTTTTAGTAGTTAATGGTTGTTTGTGATATCAAGACTATGTTCCTTAGAGACACTGGATTTATTAGGGAAACTTCATGACTTATCGATACCAAGCGTCCTCTTGAATACATTTGGTATACCCATTATACATGCTTATTATCAGATAGCTTGAGGATTGAGATCTCTTGGAACTAGTATAATATGAGCAGAACTGTGTAGATGGTAGTGGATGAGACCTTGAGCCATGGAATCCTTTAAAAGTATACCTATATGTTATTATTATATGTGTTGTAGACATATACCTATGTTGAGCTGGTTGTGTCTTCTTAGTGATGTTTCTTCTTTGGTATTTTAATTATTGTTTCAGGGTGTCCTACTGAGTATTGTTTTACTCACCCCTACATGGGATTTTCCCACATGTTTCATGTCTTGTGTAGACCATTGATGCTCTAATGGAGTCCTAGGTGGACCAGGACAAGGTGGTTATTAGAGAGAGACCAGACAGTTGAGGGTGCTCCTACGACTTTAGACAATTTTTCCTATTCCTACCCTTCAGGTAGGGTTTTCTACAGATGAGCTTCAGGACCTTGTGCTACAGACTCTTTCTTTTTGGATGGCTTTTATTCTGAACCGGTTTTCCTTTACTTAACATTACATTCCTATCAAACCTGGTTGGATAGGATATAGTGGTATTCATTCATTTTTTTACTTATTTTTTTTTACTTTTCAGCATCTGTGGCTTGGAGTTGTGTTCATATGTATATGTACATAAGAAAATACCTCCCATTGGTGGGATATCCTTTCTAAATTCTAGATTCCATTCCCTAGCCTATTGGATCCAGGCATAGGGTAGTCACATCTTGGGCCCCTCTGGGATGCGTTGTGGAAATGGATCCTTTGAAGATCAAGTCAATTATTACTTTGGAATCTCCTAAAAACATTATAGAGGTGTGATGTTTCATTATGCTTACTAATTATTAAAAAAGGTGTATTCCAAACTTCTCTTATATTGTGACTCCTACAATATACTTGACTATAGAGGATTGGTTGTTCATGTTGACTAAAAAATTCCAAGCCACCTTTGATTATTTGGAATAGAAAATAGTCATTGTACGGGTTCTTTAATTTACAGATTAAATAATTGTGTTCACGGTTTATTGTGATGCTTTACTTCTTGGATTAGGTTCTATTCTGATATATAATAGGGTGATTATCCCTTATGGGTCTAAATAGTTATGCACTCTGGAATGTAACTATTTTACCCATGATATTGATATAGTTGCGATCAAGTTTTCTTTGGGGTTTTGTTGAAATTTTTACATTGGTGAGCACTTTTTGTCTTTATAGATCACAATAGTTTAAGATATGTATTTTCCTAACATAATTTAAATTTGTAGAAGAAATTATGGATATAATTATTATAGGATTATGAATTATATATTTTCTATACAACTGTAAAAGGGATTATTGTGTGTGATACTTTGAGTAGGAATTCATATAGTGATTTCGGGCCTATGTTTGCTGATGTTTGGTGGGTGTTGGAGGATCTTTCTCTAATGCACCATGATATGGTAGTAGTCTATGGATGGCATTGTATTTATTAGATGATTGTGTAGTCATATTTGGTACATAATGTGTATTATTACTAGATACGGGATTAAAAATCATGGGTATAGTGAAATAGACTTGTTTGTAGTGATATTCTATAATTTTTAACTTAGGATGGTCAAAATTAGGTTTTATTTCAAGGGAGGATATTC
This sequence comes from Viscum album, assembly GCA_963277665.1. Classification (NCBI taxonomy): domain Eukaryota; kingdom Viridiplantae; phylum Streptophyta; class Magnoliopsida; order Santalales; family Viscaceae; genus Viscum; species Viscum album. Next base: position 482,832,577 of record OY728141.1, read on the forward strand.
ATTCCTTCATTCATTCATGATGTGGTTCCTTATGAGTTCCATAGTTTTCTCTAAAAAATAAATCCTTTTGTGGAAAATATTTATATCATATTATTTTTTATATTTGGTGGTATATAATGATGACTTCTATGAAGTGTTTCTCTGTCATTGTCTGGTTTTCTAGAGGGTGAAGCCTGAGCATCATGTTTCCAATGGTTTACTTTTCCCACTTTATTTTCCCTATTTTAAGTGGGAGGATGATTCTATGGACTTCATCACTTAGTTACCTTGAGATCAAGGATTTTTTGATGATATATAGTAAATCATAGACTGCTTGATAAAGTCATATCACTTATTAGTGATTAAGGAGTCACGATCAATATAGGTTCTATCGAAGAAGTATCTATAGTAGGTGGTGAGGTTTAATTGGGTTTTGAAGATGATCATTTATGATCATGATCCTCGGTTCTCCACTAGGGTTCAGATAAGAATCTGGAATACTTTTGGCTTATATTTTCACCACAACACTACTATTTATCTATAGATATAAGATTAAATAAAGTGAACTATCTAGACTCTATAGGGAAGGTTTTGTGTGGGAATTATGTATTTTATGGTTTGTGGGTGAGGTACCTTTACTTGGTATAGTTTTTTTCAATAATATTTATCATGCGGCTATTCATATGGACTTGTTCAAAGAATTATATGGATGCCATTTTCAATATTTTTTGTATTGGATTGAGGTAGGAGAGTCCATTTCCCCTGGACCATAATTGTTGTAGAGCACAAAAGAGAGGGTATATGTGATCCAAGATAAAATGAAAGTAGTAAAGGATCGTCAGAATTCCTATGATGATCACAATATGAGGCCTCCAGTGTTCAATTTTAGATATCACATATTCTTGAAGGTGTCTCCTCATCTTGGGTAGTGATGGTTAAATCATGGGTCTAATCATTTTACCTAGTTTCAAGGTGTCATCATGTGTTATAGATATAGAGTATCGATTAGAAATTCCCCCATAGATGAGTCGGATACATTAAATATTCACTGTTTTCAAACTTCATCGGTATCTTCATGATGATTCTAACAATATTTAATGGGGTGAGCTGGGAGTTCTGGATGATACGAAATTTGAGGAGAGGCATGTGAATATCTAGGACTATTGGGAGAAGGTTTTGTACAGAATTATATTTCCTTTTGGTTCATGTCATGTGGTGCCACAGTGACATGGAGGTGAGCACTTGTGAGTGGGAGTAACATATGAAAGTTGAATTCCCCAAGTTATTTTTTTCTTGATCTAATACTTGGTTTGATATTTTTTATATTATTTGATTGACCCCTTATTTATTATGATATGTTTAATGGTATTTTACCTTATTCCATTGATGTGTAGCTATTCTATCATCGTAAAAAGATTTATGAGAGGTATCTCATGGGGAGGTTGTTCATACCACTTTTTTCCTTCACTCATTTCCAAAGATTTGTATTAAATTCTTGAGGATGAATTTTTTTAGAGGTATTAGATACAGGGGGCTCAATTTCTAACTCCCAAATATTTGTTTTCCAAGGATTGGAGATACTTAGAGGGATTTATTATCCTTTTATTTATTATTTATAAGTTTATTTATATTGTAAATTAATTATTTTCAAAATATGATTTCACCCTTATGCAATAACCCCTCCCCACATGTATGAATCCCAGTTACCTTTACATATCTTAGTTTTAGTATGTTTTTTAAGGGTAAGCCATAGTTTTGAACTACTGCATAAAGGTACTCCAATATTTATGTAAGGGTAAGGACCCTTTTGTATCCCCTGTGTAAAGGTAGTCATATTATTGAGTAAGGGTAAGCCTTGTTTTTCTTTTCTAGGTAAAGGTAAAGTGATTTCAGTTCATTGTGTCAACGTAACCTTCCTTGAATCAAGTTAGTTTCCTTGTCATGTGTCAATTTAACCTTGTTTTTATGGATTGTGTAGTGGTTTTCTCAACCTCTCATAATGTTAACCCACTCATATAAGGGTAGATTCATGTATCTGTATTTACATGATGGTAAAATACCAACTTGAATAAAGGTATTCCCTTATTATAATTTGTTCGATAATAACATGAAATTGTATTTTTTTTAATAGAAAATATGATTTTAAATTGAATATAAATGGAATTATAACTAGTTGTGAGAAATATGGATATAATATTTAACTCTCTTAAATATTATTTAAATTTATAATATCTTATTGGTTTTTTTAAAGGGAAATAAATTGAAACTAAATTTAATGTTAATTAAATAAAAAATATCTATCTGAGTTTTTGGGGTCTACTCATAAATTTATATCTGTAATTATAAAATCAATGATTATATTCCCATTAAATTTTATACATTTACCTTGATCTAAGTGATACAGGATTAATTTTTCAATTTCAGTGAGTCTTATGTGATCAACATGAGCCCTCCCTTTGATTTCCTTACCTGTTATTATCTTTTCTCTCTCTAGTGCAGTGCATCACGAAGCATCTTATGAGGTAGGTGATCTATTAATTCTTTATTATTTTATGCAAAAGTATAAAAATTCCATGTTTTATCTATTTTGGTAATAGTTTAATCAACCTTTAAGGAGAATATTATCTATAAATGTTAAAAATAATAAATATGAAAATATTATCACATGAAATGATAATTATTATTTCATAAAATATACATTAAAGAAATGAAATATGAGATTTATCACAAGTTTTAGTTGTGTAATTTTCATTATATTTTCTAGATAATGTGATATTTAATATTCATATTGTTTTTTTATGAAATAATGGTATATATTATTGAAATTTTATAAAGATAATATTCGGATAATGTAATGATTAATGAAAGAGGCCTAAGAATTTAATTATTCCATTCATTAAAACTACTATAATTAGAATTTTATCATGAATCATGTCTTCATATTTATTTATATTTTATTTAGACACTATAAATATGAATAATGTTTTTCTATAAATTTGTGAATAATAAATTGGATAATTCATGATAGTAATTAAATTCTTGTTTTATGAAGATAAACGGTTTGGGGATGATAAAGATTGTTCTTGTATGATAAAGGATTAAATGGCATTGTGTTATAGCCTTAGTTTACCTATGATTGTTCCAATATAAAAATACTTTTTGGTGTCCTTATATGATTACTCTAGGATATTAGAGACTTGATATCATGTTTTGATAACCTGGTATGGTTGGTAAAATTGGTGAACAAATGGTCAGTTTTCCTTGGGTTATAGAAATATATAGTTGATAACAGTGATGGAAAATAGGATATATGAAATGGTGGTAGGGATGGAACTAGTTTGGTTGCAATGATTTAAGATATAATATTTCTCATTGATTCTTTCTTGATGCATATTTTGATGGATGAATTTCCATATGATTGGTTGTCATGATTCTCAACAACTTATTATGGTTAGTTCTATACAAAGAGAGTGATTCTTTTCATGTGGTATCTTAGGATGGGATCTAGATTTCTTAGAACTATAGAATAATAAGTGTATTAATAATTGATTCATGGGTTTCAGGTTTGTTTATGGAAGTTAAAATATATGTTTATATGATTAATAAAAACCATATAATGGCTATATTAAATGTTCTAATAACATAGTTATTGAGTATAAGAATTGATATGGATTAATAAGTAGGATGTATTGTAATGAAATGAAATTATTAAACTAGGATTGATAATTGTATAATTAAATATTGGTAATTTTTAAATTACTAGTGTAATTGGTTGATGATAATAAAACCATGATACTTCTTTGTTTTTTTTATATTTAGTCTCATAAGCCTTAGTGGTGGCGGTCAAGTATCTTGAGAGATGATTGTTATAGTTCAGTATAAGGTTAATTAGTTTACCTTAGTGTGGTTTTTTGTGATATATTATTTTTATTTTTAGGTTTCATACACTTCACCACCTAAGTCAACATGGACACAAACACCTAAATCTTTTAATTGGTGTTTTCACTCACATTTAGTTTGGAAAGGGAATAGATGGATGACCTCTCCATATCCTCCGATCTACCTTTGTATGTAGTATATTATGTGGTATAATTGAGGATTTTATGACTTTAGGTATAGGGTATAGTCTCACTTTGTATGTGGTGTGTTAAAATAAATTTATGTGTGGGTTGTAAGAACTTGATGTTATTGAACATACTTGTATCTAGGCATAGTGAATACGACTTATCATGGATGTACATCCATGTTTTGTGATGGATTGAGGTATAATGTATGATACATGGGTTTTAGTGACTTCTAAAATTCTACATGGTTATAATATTAGATTATGATGTTGATGATGAGGTTATGTGGGGCTGCACGGGATGCATAATGGCTTAGAAACAATTCCTAGGATTTGGAGAAATATGATTCATGGAAGGGATAAGCATTGGATGTGAGCCATTGGGGTATGAGAGAAACAAAACAGTGGGGAATTGGAAGTATGTTACCTCTATTTATATATATTTTTTGATATGGATATGTTTAATTGTGCGCATTAGATGGTAAGAAATCCTTGTGAGGATGGGAAATAGATTTCTCAGTTTATGTGATGATTTAGTTTCATTTTATTATTCAATGGGTTTTAATATTATACCTTCACATTTTTCATGATAATTTTTTGGTAGAATTATTCTAACTATACATTTTATGTTCACCAAATATAATTATAAATAATCTTTCAGGTCCTCAAAAGTTGGTTGGTGATTAAGCTATGAATTACTAACTCATAGTGGTAGTTTAAGTGTTGTGGGAGTTCCTAGTCACTACCTAGGATTTATTTTGATACATTTAATTTTTTTAGTTATGTAAAACATTACATAAATGTATTGGAATGATTATTTATTTATTCATGTAACTGATTAGTGTATCTCATCTTATCATTTATTCCCTAAATTTATATAAATATGGTAATTCATCTAATTTGTGATTATATACCCTCAATGATTGTTTCCAACCTATATTATTTTGGAGGATACTATGAAGTTCCATCTTATTCTCTTATTTATTGTACTATGATGGGTAGTAGTGGTGATTGGTAATGACATTATAACTTTAGTTTAGTTAAAGGTAACAATAACATGGTATATTAGAAATAAGTTTTATATAGAACCATATAATAAAATTATTATTCTATAAAATCCATAAGGTTTCTCTTATCCGTGTAAAAAACATTAAAAATTAAGGAATAATATATTCTTTAATAAATAACATTTCTAGTCATGGAAAAATAAGGAAACATAATAAAGGTATTATACTTCTGAAGTTAAGAGAGAATAACTAGCTTTAGTTTGGTTTTAAGAGAAACCAATTTTTTATCAATGGTGTCTATGATGAAAATTTTTATTAGGCATTCCCTCTCTTAAACACATACACTTTATATTAAAACACTACACTAATATGAGAGAAATATAATAGTTCTCCCACTTTATCCAATGCATAAAAAAATATAAGCCTAAGAAAGCTGGATATTCCACCCCCAACAGAATAAAAAATCCTAGATTAGATGGACGATTTGTTTAGACCATTTTCTTTAAAAAAATTAAATTCAAACACTATATAAGTATCCTCACCTCAATAACATATATTAAAACTTTTTATTACCACGTGGAAGATGAATGATTAAAAGATCACCTTGAATTTGAACCCTTGTAGAGGATATAGGTTGAGGGATATATATAAATGTTTAAAAAATAGTATAAAATAAATGAATGATGAAAAACCTATATTATATTAAATAAAAATAGAATCAGGTATCCTATAGACATTTAATATGAATGAATAATAATTGTTATGGTGAAAATTATTAAAATAATTAGAGAGAGATCTCTTATATGGATCTGGAAACTAAATGAGGAGATGAATAGTGAATTATGGGATTGATAGGTTTAATAAAGAGGTGAAAAGATGAATTTTTTCATATATTTAAAAAAATATCGGCTATTAGTTGCCCAATATAATATTATAGGTACTTGGTGAGGCTATAAGAACACATGGATCCCACCAGCCACCATTGGGTACCTAGTACAAGTCCACTAAGTACCAGGTTCTATTGTAGTATATTGGTTCCATTCCTCTTCATTTAAATTCCCTCTAATTTTTCTCTTAACATAAACATATACTTGAAATGGGATTAAAAAATAATTGTAAATAAAAATTATAACCTATAAAAGTTAGGTTCTTAACAACCTCCCCACCATTAGTCTTCTCAAACCTAAGAATCTTTATTGATCTTCCTAAGTGAACAAGATTAAAAATTTGATATGTTGGGTTTCTAAGGATAAAATTAGACTCATTAAATGTGGAGGAATAAATTAGAAACCCGAAATATCAAGATCAACAATGAATGAAAAGAAACATATATATAAATAAAATGAATAAATTGTGTCCCTTAAATTAATGATGGATACTACTAATATTGTCATTAATCATATTCTGGATGAAGATATCTTAGAAGTATCCATCAGAATCATTCCTCCGTAGTGTATCCATGGGCTGATATTAATCCATTCATTCTTGTATATGATCCTCTTTCACCATGATATTATAGTATCACAGTGGTTATGGATGAATAAGAAAAAGATATATAGGTTTTATAGAATTAGTGAGAATCAAATATTCACTATAATCATGCCATATTGATGGAACAATCACATTTTATAATCCTTGGTAATACTACCTAATCCTCCATGTATTTACTTGAATTTTTGTTAACATTTGAGTAATTAATGCAGTTAAAATTATTGTAAACCTTGTATATATAACTCTTTGACATTTAATTATATGAAACACCTTATAAATGAAAACATAGCCTTTAAAGAAGACTACTCAAACATTAACACTTAACATTCATCCACATCATAAAACACAAAAGGTAGAAAATGATGTGGTATCATTATATCAAACATTATGATATTATGTTACAAATGTATATCATATTCTTTAGTTCAATCTATATCATACCATATAACATGTATATATATCGAAAATTATGATATCATCCCAAACCTATCATATATGTGTTGGATTTTGGGTATTTTTTCATGAGTCATCCACTTATACTAAATCCTTGTAAATTTTGTGCAATTTCACTTTATATTTTATCATATACAATAGCATATGAAATCATATCCGAAAATACGTTTAGATATGTTCCAAAACACTTTTGGAAATATATCATCAAATTCAACTTGTATCACATCATATACAATACTTTATGAATACCCATCCAATTCTCAATTTGGATGAATTCTAAACTCTCTTAGATAATCACCTTGAGTTTTATAAAAAATAATCCTTATTTAGTCAACCATAAAGTATGAACCCTTAGGACTTAATATCATTGATAATAATTATGATTTATCAAATTCATAAATATAAGAAAAGACTAACCTCTAGAAAACATCATTGTTACTAAATCTATAAATCGATATTTTAAGATCTCAATCAAACATGAGTATCTATATACCAATTGTAAATCCCTAGAAATTCCATTTAATTTTTTTTAAATTATATGGGATTATTTCAAAACCATTCGCTAAGATGGCACGTGATTCGGAGACCCAGTGATCCTAGAATAAACATTTTAACGTTTTTAATGTTATTTAAAATACCACATGTATGTGGTTTTGGAAGCTTCTAAACAGGCTCTCAGATTTAAAATATGAGGGCACTATTGTGTCCGGAATTAAGACATTACATAAGAAATGACCTAACCTCGACCGAAATAGATTGAGGGTAAAAGTTAATTTTTGAGTGTTTTAAATGAAAATAAACTAAACTTATGAAATTTTATTTTATTCAAATTTGATTCATTGTGATGAAATGTCAATCAATTTGTTTCATTTAATAAATGAAACAGCGTAGTGGCACTGAAACTGAAGCATAACAGAAATGAGGTTTCATTTCATAAATGAAACAACACAACGACATAGTGATTCAATGTAACTAAAAACACTAAAATGTGTTTCCCCCATTTAATTGTTTAAAAAAGATATAAAATCATTGGCACGATCCTTGAACTAATTTAAACCATTTAATTATTTGTGTTGGGGAGTGACGAATGATGAATCTCCACCAACAACGAATTGATGATTGAGGAACGAAAGACGATGACACTACGAATCTGATATTTTCCACCGAACGATCCAACCTTGTGTTAAATAGTTTATTTCTAGGTGAATTGTTTCCTTCCTTCTCTGTTATTTGGTTTGAGCGATGAATATGGATCAACCCACAAATGGGTTGATTGGTGGATTGATTGTGTGTTTTTTGGGATGGTATTTGACTTGTGAGAATTTGAGGGAGTTGGATTCACGTAATGTTTTATTTTCTTCGTCAAAACTCCTAACATGGATGAACCATGCCAACACAAAAAAAAGGTCATGGTTCATCTTTCATGTGTGCTTTGTGCATTTTTCTTCACTACATTATTCTCGTTCTTTATGGGGATGGAAATTAATGGTCTAGGAGGGACCACGGTGGTGGGATAGCCTGCGTTAAGAAATTGCAGGAGATGTGGCACCAGGAGGACTTCAGATCGGTATTCGATTCCAGGGGAGGCTACAGCCAGGCGGGCCGCAGTGGCAACAGAGGACCTCGACCAGGAGGGTCATGGCAGTGGTGGAACATGTGGCAACTACCATAGGTGTTGGATTGGGGTCACCAGCATTGGATCAGTCAGATGCAGCTAAAAGCTACATCTCGCAGTAGAGGAGTGCGACAGTGACCCCCACAACAAATCTACGGGGTAGTTATGAGGTGTTCTATAGGGTTCAAATGGACGCGGTGAGTGTCGCATCCCAAGCTGGATAACTTTGGCCCACCAGCATGAGCAGGGCCAAAGGGAACCGGGCCGCTGGGTGGCCCAGCTATATGAAAACTGGCCCACCAGTGCAGGTTGGGCCAGAGAGGACTGGGTCACTGGACAGCCCATTGGCTTGGACCCACAGTCCAACGAGCTGGACCGAGTCAACTCAAATCCGATCAAGTCAGTTCGGTCGAACCGGGTCAGGTTTGTCCAACTAGGCACGGGCCTAACTAGCCCCTTTTCACTAAAATTCCCATAACATCCAAACTATACATCTGATTGACATGCCATTTGTGGTGTTACGACCCTCACGATGAGGCAGTCTTTTTGGTATACACTAAGTGGAATTTAGTGGAAGTTGAGATATGACTCATGGATTGAGGTTTAGATTCTCCTATAATCAAGCACGCTATGAGAAGGAATCCTATGGATGGCTATAACGAGTAGACTGAGACATGTGGGTCTAGGTGACCCATTAGGCCAAGAAGAAGATCGGGTCTTGGTGACTCATCAGGAAAAGAAGACAAGCAGATCTAGGTGTCCCAGCTAGCCTAGGTGATGATCGGGTCTATGTGACCCAGAAAACCTAATAATTCATCATGTATGAGTGCTTCAGTGGTACAAGTTGTTAAGTGTTATGACTATTAGTCTTGATTTCCTTTCTTTAGATTTATACCTGTGTGAGATGAACCGGGTGACTCTCTCTTGACTGTACTTTTTAGAGGCTAAACTTTATGTACCTATTTTGTATTCTACATTATTCATACATCCCTTTGTGGTATTACCTTTGTGTTTTGGGGTTCTTACTGAGTATTTTGTTACTCACCCTTTCACGGGCTCCGCCCGTATGTGTCATTTATTATGCAGAAGACAGACGCTTCGACATAGACCTTGGCAGTCCAGGACCAAGTAGTTCCTAGTGAGATCCAACAAATGAGGTATACTTCTACGAATTCAGATGTCACCACTTTCACCTAGCCTTCAGGTAGGGTTTACCATATACTGACCTCAGGTCATTTTACTTGTCTTTTGTTGGGCTTGTATTTTGACCCATTTACTTTCAATTTTGTACTATTGCTCTCAATGGTTGTCATTGTGGAATGCATGTTTACTTTTTAGCACTATGGGTTGGGTATGTGTGTGTGCGTTTATATAGGTACTTAGGAAAATTCTTTCCACTTACGGGATAACACCTTTGGTTCTATTCAGTAGCCCCTGGCCTTTGGGAGGTGGGCTTGTGGTAGTCACAACATGGGCCCCAGGGGACAGGTCGTGATATAGTGATACCAAAGGAGGTTGGTTTTACCTTAAATACTGGGATTCTATGGTTTTTTGGGGGGAAACAGTGTTAAATGTTTTGAGTTCAACTTTCAGACTTGGAGATTCTAGTGTTGCTGTGATAGTCAACATATCCATACACATGGACCCTAAATTCTGCTATTTGACTCGGTACATGAAAACACTAGTTTCATGAAACATATAGGAACTGATATTGTTTTCGTGTCCTTCTTGAGTCAGATTCATCTCACCAAGTATAATCGATTGAATGTGGTTCATCTTGATCTATTTCAGGATGCCTCCACACAGATAGTCATCCAGGACTCGGATGCATGACCACGAGGATGTTATGCCTAGAGATGAGGCATTAGTGCAAGGACCAATACTGGAGATGGACCCACCAGGTGGTGCACCATTTCTACAACCCCTCCATCAATCAGTGGTTCCTACCAACATTACCAGTAGATGACGCGTGCAGGCTTAGTACCATACATGAGTTCCAAAGGTAAAGACCTCCCAGGTTTAGGGGTGAGACTAACCCCAGGTGGTCTAGGATTATCTTGATGTGGTTACATGATTCTTCCATATAGTGAGGAAGCCTATCAATCAGATGGTGATCTTAGTCGCGATCCTTCTTCAAGGCTCGATGAGGAGATGGTGGATCTTGATAATCTAGATGTATGATGAGGCGGCCCTCACCTGGACAGACTTCGATCACCTCATTATGGAGTAACTCTTTCATGCGATGTTATGATCTGTACATATACAAGAGATACTATACCTACAATTGGGTATTATGATAGTAGCAGGGTACTCAACGAGATTCATCAAGCTTTCTCGCTACTCTATAAACATAGTGAGAGTCCCTTTCTTCTAGGATCAGTATTTTGAACAGGGACTAAGCTGATAAATCAGGTTTTCCATGGTATCAATTATCATCCCTACTCAAGATGGTGTGCCAGATCGATCTCTAGTCATTGAGAGCTTCTTGGTAGAGCTAGCACCAGTAGCAGGAGCTACCAGTAGACACCAGGCGGAGGAGCCTTTGGCAGTGGGTAACAGGTAGCTGACGTGGAGACCTAATTGGGGAAAGCCTTTCAGGGGATGACCCCAGGATACAGGATTAGTGTTATGATGCCCCCATGGTATAGGGGGTCAGAAGATGAGTAGGGTGTGTTACTCATGTGGAGGTCAGGGACACATTGCTCGTGACTGCTCAACTTGCCTTACAGAGAATTAGTAGATAGTCGAGAGACCATCAAGGATGAGGCATAGGGTTGATTAGGGTGGTCCATAGGGGGGCATACATGGCAGGGGAGTAGTCATAGTAGCAGGTGGTGGATGGAGGTTTGAGGTACTACCACCACCACCCCTTGGTGGTCCCCCAAGGGCTTCGGGAGCTGGTGTACAGGGAAAGTCTAGCTTCAGGTGATGGATTCTTAAGACCTCGGTGCTCCAAAGATAATTAGAGGTACTATCTTTGTCTTATCCACCTTATCTTCATTTCTTATAGACACAAGTTTCAGTCACTCTTTCCTTACCACGAACCCTGTTCAGATATTAGAAATTTAGGTGGAGTCGTTGGCTCGATCCTTACGATTAGAGACTCATATGAGAGGGGATTTTATGATCACACACTAGTGTCAGTAGTGTGAGATTACTCTTGGATTTGAGAGCTTCATTTGTGATCTCCAAGTAGTAGCGTTTAGGCCTTATGACTTCATTCTGGGTAGGGATTGGTTATCTAGAGTCCATGCTTAGATTGAATATTTTAGGCGCAGTGTATGGTGTGTCCGTAGAGATGTAACTAGGTTCTCCTTTACCAGTGAAAAGTGAATGCATACAGTGTAGGATAGAATTACTTAGAGGAGGTTGTATCCAACAACTCATGAGTTATCTATCCTTACCCTCGGTGTGGTGGATGAGAGGAGTCCTCAATTCCCATCAGTGGTGGATGAGTACGAGGACATCTTCCCTGAGGAAGTTTTGGGATTTACTCCTCGTAGGGAGGTCAAATTATGAATCTATCTATACCCTAGAATGAAATTGTTATCCACATCATCATATTGGATGGATCTCGTGGAGATTTTTTAGTTTAGGGTATAGCTAGAGGACCTACAGAGGAAGGGAATTGTGAGGCCCAGTTTTTCAACATGGTAGGCCCCAATTCTTTTTTCCAAGAATTCATATGGAAGTTTGAGGTTGTGTGTGGACTATCAGTGCCTAAATCAGTTGACCATGAAGAAAAAATATACACTACTGAGAATAAATGACATATTTGATCTGTTGAATAGAGCGAGGTTGTTCTCAAAGATAAACCTAAGGTCTGGATGTCATCAGCGTCATATACGGGATGAGGATGTATCGAAGAAAACCTTTATATTTTGGTATGGACACAATGAGTTCTTGGTGATTCCATTCAACGTGAATAATTCCCCACAAGTGTTCATGGGACTCACAAACAGGATTTTCCAGCCTTACCTTGACCATTTCATCATGATCTTCATTGATGACATCTTGGTGTACTCGGCATCTGAGTAGAAGCACACAACACACCTGAGGAAGGTCCTAGTTATTCTCTAAGAGAACTAGCTTTATGAGAAGCTCTCAAATTGTTTATTCTTGATTATTAATGTCTACTTTCTGGGACACGTCATTTCTGAGGCTAGGGTTGCAGTGGACCAAGGGAAGATAGAGGCAATTCTTGCTTGAGAACCACCTAGGAGAATGACTAAGGTGTGGAGTTACTTGGGTTTGACTGGATAATACTGGAGGTTTAGGCTTGACTTTTCTAGTATAGCAAAAACCTTATTAGCTTTGACATGGAAGGGAAAACCCTTTGTGTGGAAGGAGAAGTTCTAGCAGAGCTTCCAAGAGTTGAGGGGGAGGTTGATGGGTGCCCCTATCTTACGTATACCAAAGAAGGGTGTGGGATATGTAGTGTTATGTGATGCATCAAGGACCGGACTGGGTTGGGTCATGATTCAGGGGAAAGTGGTGATTTCCTATGATTCATAGAATTTGAGGCAGTGCAACCCATAATCTTGAACTAGTAGCAGTGTTCTTCGCTTTGAATATGTGGTGGAACTACTTGATGAGTGAGTGGTTTATTTTTTACTCCAACCACAAAAGTCTCAGGTATATCTTCACCCAAAAGGACCTGGACTTGAGGCAGTGGCGGTGGATAGAGCTCCTCTAGGAATATAACTTTGGGAGAGTCTATACTCTTGGGAAGGGGAATGTGGTGACAGACACTCCCAACTTGAGAATCGAGTTGTAGTTGCTGATTGAGGCATTAGATCATTTATCAATGATGAAGATTTCCTTCATGGATAGATATGGGGAATCCCATTCAATGGTTGTTACTCCCCCACTCTTACTGTTAGTTAGGGATACACAACTTGGGGATGTCAACTATGAGACCTGACATGCTTAGTTATCCATAAGGAAAGTCTTTGATGGGTATTCAATAGGTGGGGAGAACATATTCCTTTTCAAAGGGCACACCATTGTACCAGTGGAATTGCGAGAGGATATTCTGAGGGAGTTCCACACCTACCCCTTGGAAGTTCATCCATGAGTGGTGAAGATGTACCAAGATATTCGACATCAGTACTAATGGTTGGGGATGAAGATGGCAGTATTAGAGTTCATTTCTTGGTTCCTCACTTGTTAGCAAGTGAAGGAAGAGAATCAGGTTTCAGCAGGCTTACATCATCCACTTAAGATTCTGGAGAGGAAGTGGGGTGGTATCTCGATGGACTTCATGATGGGTTTGCCACGCACATCCAGGGGGAATGATACAAGCTGGGTGATCTTTGACCGGCTCACCATGTTGTCCCACTTCCTAACCTTATGGTAGTAGGGTTACATAGAGATATTAAGATGCCTCTATGTTCAAGAGATAGTTCGGATTCATGGGGTGCCTTCGACGATTGTTTCAGACCATGATACTTGCTTCACATCCCGTCTGTGGAAGGGACTGTAGGAGGCATTTGGGACTCAACTTCATTTAATCATGGCTTTTCACCACCAAACAGATATCCATATGGAGAGGACTATCTAGGTTTTGGAGGACATGCATTGTTCTTACATCCTGGACTATGGTCGCGTTTGGGAGGACAATCTACCACTGGTTGAGTTTGCGTACAAAAAAACTATCACTCCACCATTGGTATGGAATCATTCAATGCACTGTATGGGAGACCATGAAAATCACCATTATGCTGGACAGACCCATTGAGTCAGCAATCATGGGTCTCGAGTTAGTACGGGCTACCACCGAGAAGGTGCGGATCATTCAGGAGCAGATGAGGACTATAGAGAGTTAGCATAAATCTTATGCTGACAAGATACAAATGCATTTGGAGTTCAAGGAAGGAGACCATGTGTTCCTTTGTGTTTCACCTCGATAGGGATTCTAGATATTTGGACAAGGTGGAAAGTTGTATCCAAGATTCATTGGCCATTTCTAGATTCTGAGTAGAGTTGGCGAGTTATGATACCACCTAGCTCTCCCCCCATAGATGCATCAGGTGCATAATGTCTTTCATGTATTGTAGTTGAGGAGGTATGTGCATGACCCATCACAAGTCATCGACTGGGGTGAGCTAGAAATTGACGATGAGATGATATTTATGGAGTTCTCAGTGGAGATTGAGGATCGAGAGGAGCGGATCCTCCATGGGTGGTTGATTCCTCTGGTGCACATTTTATGGTAGTATAGGAATCTCTTGGAGAGAACATGGTAGTGGGAGGATGAAATTCAAGCTCAGTACCTCCATTTCTCTATTTATCTCTTGTTTTGGATTTCAAGGACATAGATCCTTAAGGTGAAAAGAATGTAATATCCCACAAATTAAATATAATTTTTTAAAAAATTATATGGTATTATTTCAAGACCATATGCTATGACGGCACATGATTCTAAGGCATGGTTATCCTGGAATAAACATTTAAACCTTTTTAAGGTAATTTAAAATAGCATGTGAGTGCGGTTTTGGAAGATTCTAAATGGGTGCCTGGATTAAAATTTTGAGGGCATCATTGCATCTGAAATGAAGAAATTACCGAAAAATTGACCTAACTTTGATCGTCACGGTTTGAGTTTAAAATTTACTTTTTGATCATTTTAAAGAAAAATAAAATAATCTTATGAAATTTTATCTTATTAGAATTTGTTTCACTACTACACAATGTCGAGCTGACTATTTAATTTAATAAATGAAACAACATAGCGACATTGAAACTGAGGCATAATATAAACATTGTTTTATTTCATAAATGAAACAGCGTAACAACATAGTGACTCATCATAACTGAAACCGCTGAAACGGTTTTCCCCCATTTAATTTTTTAACAAAGATACAGGATCATTGGCATGATCTTTGAATAACTATGAACCATTGGAGGATTTGCATTGGTGATAAACGAATGAATAATAATCACCAATGATGGATTGAGGATCAAGTATTTATGGGTGATGATGGTGCGACTCCAATCTTCATCATCGAACAATCCAATCTCAAGGTAAGGGGTTTAATTATAATTGAATTCCTACCTTCCTTCCCCATTCTTTGGATTGAGCGACGAACGCAGATCAACCCAGGAATAGGCTGACCCATGGATCGATCATGTATTCTGTAGGATGGGATTTGACTTTGCAGGAATTTAAGGTATTTAGATTCACGTAATGTTTTATTTTCTTCATCAAACCTCCTAACAAGAAAGAACCATGCCAACATGAACAAAGGTCATGGTCCGTCCTTCATGTGTGCTTTGTTAGTTTTTCTTAGATACCTTATTCCCATTCTTTATGGTGACATAAATACATGGTACAGGTCATGATGTGGCAGTGGGATCACCCATAGCAGGAAGTGGTGGGAGATGGAGACGCCAGGTGGTTGTCGGCTCGGCAGCGGGTGGCAGGGGAGGACGTGACCATACAGGTCGTGGCAGCGACAGAGGGTCGTGGCCAGGAGGTATGCGGTGATGGAAAGAGCCACTGGCTCAAAGGTCAGTGGCAGTGGAACATACAGAATCCACCAAGGGTGGTGAATCAGGGCTGCCTCCAAGTAGCCTGTGGTGGCTCGTCCAGACGTAGATGGGAGCCGCATCCCTTGGTGGGGGAATGCGGTCCAACTGGACCGTGGAAGGTACCTCGTGACAAAGCTACAGGGTGGTTACACAGTGATATGAGGTATTTGAATGGACACAGCGAGCACCAAATACTATGCTGGAGAGATCTGGCCCCCCAGTGTAGGTCGGGCCAAAGAGAATTGGGCCACTATGGCCCAGCTAGACAAAAACAGGCCTGCTAGTGCAGGTCGGGTCAGAGGAGGACTGGGCTGCTAGTTGGCCAAGCGGTCTATACCCACAACCCAATGGGTTGGGTCTAGTAGGCTGGACCGGGTCGGGTCGGGTCAGCCAAATCGGTTTGGCTGAACCAGGTCGAGTCGAACCGAGCCCGAACCCAACCAGCCCCTTTTCACTGAAATGCCCATAACTTCCAAACCATATGTCTGATTGATGAGCAAATTGTGGTGTTGGTACCCTCATGACGAAGAAGTTATTTTGGTATACATTAAGTGTAATTATGTAGAACTCGATATATGACAATTGGCTTGAGGATTATATTCTTTTAAAATCAGACTTGTTATGAGCAGGAATCCTGTGGCTAGCTGTGACAAAAAGACTGAGATGAGTGCTTTTAGGTGACCCAACAGTCCAAAGAGACGAGTGGGTCTAGGTTACCTAGCAGGCCAAGGACCCAAGCGGGTCTAGGTGACCCAAAAGGACAAGAAGATTATTGGGTCTAGGTGACACAGTTAGCCTAAGTGATGAGCAGGTCTAGGTTACCCAGCAGACCTAAGCACTCAGCAAGGATGAGTTCTTCAGTGGTACAAGTTGTTAAGTGTTATGAATGTTATACTTTTTTTCTTTATTTAGATTTATAACTATGTGAGATGACTCTGGTGAATCTATCTTGATTGTACTTCTTATAGGATACACTTCATATACCAATTTGGTAGTATACTTTTTGCATACTTTCCTTTGTGGTATTACCTTTGTGTTTTGGGGTTCTTACAGATTATTTTGTTACTCACCCCTACATGGGCTCCACTCGGACATTTTTTGTCTTAGGCAGATGATAGATGCTTCGACAGAGACCTTGGTGGTCTGGGACCAGGTGGTATCTAGTGAGATCTGATAGATGAGGCGTACTTCTACGACTTCAAGCGACACCCCCTTCACCTAACCTTATGGTATGGTTTACTGCAGATGGACTTCAGAGAGCTTGTACTTGTATTGTTTTGGGCTTGAATTCTGGACCCTTTACTTTTAGTTTTGTACTATTACTCTCAGTGGTTGTCTTAGAGGAATGCATGTTTACTTTTCAGTATTCTGGGCTGGGGATGTGTGTGTGTTCATACAGATACTCAAGAAAATTCATCCAACTTATAGGATAATTCTTTTGGAACTAGTCACTAGCCCCTGGCCATTGGGAGTCGGGCTTGGGGTAGTCACGGCATGGGCCCCAGGGGATGGGTCGTGACACCTATATCCACCATATATATTATATACAAGCATGAATTTTCATATAATTCCTTTTTTCAAGACACCAAGTAACCATGGGACACTAAGTATGTCAATCTCCAATATCTACTCATAAATTCTAGATCCTCTGAGTATAATCTTACTAGGTTGATGAATACATCACATTCCATTCACTCTTATGGAAGATCATATCACAAAACCCCTATCATATTGATAAGAACAACACACTTATTATATAGGTATGACTTTTCACAACCCCATTCTACCTCAATTGAGGGCTCAGATTCCATACTCATTAACAAGATGAAAAATCCCGTCTTGGTTAAGCTCCGACTTATGACATGATTGGCAACATGCAAAACCTCCACCAGATTATATAAGACTCATTACTTGTAAAATTAATGTGCAAAATCTTAATGGTTCTCATAAAAGGCATCTCTATGGCCTTAGGTATTTTGTAAATCCACATTTAAATCATGCACCCCTGGTATAACAAAGACATAGTGTATAACACTCTATGCGGTATACTTTATAGTTCATCCAAAATAAAAAACAACTCTTTTTGTGAATTTGGGGAATATTTTATATCTCTATAAAAATTCGTATTCATGATAACCTTAACATTTCACCACAATATATGTTACTCAATTATGAACATCAATTAGGGAAAAATCAAATTAATACATTGAGAGGTAAATTATCATTTCATATTAGGAGTATATGTAGCCAACGTGAAAGAATGATAGTGTTGGATTGTATTTTGAATAACAAGATACATTTTATATTATTAAACCCCTTTAATAAATTTAACATAACCATACCTAAGAACCAATCCCATCATATAAAATTTTATATACTTCTAGATAATCTTTATGTGTGTTGAACTTTTAAGGTTTTGTTAAACTCATTACATCTCTATGTAATACTTACAACATCTCTATGTGAATGATCAAATTATATATTATTGAAATTTTTTTCTACAAATCACTTATTAAACTCCCTCATAAAATGTGGAAAAGGTGGGTTTGTTACCATTTTTACATATTCATATTAATTTTGTAAATAAATAATATTTTGGATTAAACATTGAATTCTATGTGTGTTAAACATCTTTAAAAAAATTAATAAGAAAATAAATTTTCAAGAAATTTATTTTTTTTATTAGATTATTTATTTAATTAAATACTTATTTTAGTCCATTTTCAAGATTCCATAATACTTCCCCATCCTAATTACACCATTCCTTTTCACAGGTGACCACAAGAAATCACCAAGTTTGATAGACTATTTTCCTTCACCAACCAATTATGCACCCACCATGGTTAGTGTGCCTACTACATGAAGACCCTCATGTAGCCACGGTAAAACCTCTCGATATGGTTTTATGATATACCGCAATGGACTGCACCAACCAACTACAAATAGGAGGCCACGTTTGATCATACACATCCTTACAAATCAACCGTTCTTCCAACATATACATATGTGTCATCAAAAATGATGCAGATCACAATTCCCATATCCCCAATGTAGCTAGAGATTATGATTCTAGATCTTTGAAATAGTATCAAAAATTATTCATAAAATAGATACAACTGATCAATACCATGGAAAAGGGTTTACTATTCTACTATGATTTTTTCCTGTGTAGGTCTTAAAATAGTGGGGAATCCATTCCTTCCCAATGTAGAAACTATGAGAATGAAGTTGGGTGCACACCAAGTGCTCAATTAAATACCTGAATGACTAAATATGCCACTTTTATAGTGTATATCTAGTTCCATTCTTTAAAATTCACATCCCAACTCTCCCAAATATCATGAGTTCATAATCTACCATTATAAGTGCAATGTGATCTCATTGCTTCAAATGTGTACATGTTGTTTGATCAAGGATTAAAGGTACCCAAGTCTAACTCAACTTAAATCTAGTACCATAATTCCACTGCATCGTTCCTATATCACCCTAATACCCACCATCCTCCATGTGTGATATAGTGCGAAAGCTAGTACCATCCATGACCCAAGTGTATCACCACACCATAGTCCTAATAGAACCTTTTTCTATACTCTAGATGATCACTAGAATGATTGGACAATACACACATGCTACACACACTATACTATCAGTCACTACTCATAATATTTCATGATATTTATAACAAACAACACCCTCCTTTGGATCAGTCCTGTAAGAACCAAAACTAACCTATATTCTCACTAAAAGAAACCCATACCCAAGTCTAATATCCCAAAAAAGAATTACCAGTATTTTTTCATTAAGGATTATATATCTCTCTATCAACTAAGATGTATTATAGTGAAGTTTTTTGGATCTGATTGTTCCAAAAAACAGTATAGATCTTGATCATGAGAATAATTTCCAAACTAGGAAGATGAAAAATTATCCCACCCAATGAAATCTTAACCCTCATCCTGGATTCATGGATATCATACAAGAAAGTTGAAAACTCTTTAATTATGTGACACTAAAATCAATGGAGGATGAGGAAGAATATGATGCCTTTAAATTATCCCCTATATTCCATTTGTATAAGATTTGAGCCTTGGCCTTTGTAATAGTCTCCATTATAATATGTTTTACTATGATTTCTTAATTTTATTTAATTCTAATTCATGCTTTATTAAACTATTTGTGTTGTGTTATCTTTTCCAAAATTTTACTATGTTAGTCTTATCCTATATAAAGTCATAGTGATCTATAACTCCATAATTATAGATCATCAACCCACTGTAAGTAATTCAACGAGAGTTGTAGTGGGGTTTCTTAAATTTCTACATCCCATTTATCAATCTATTTCTCTCTTATTCAATGAAAAACTAAATGTGAAGAGTGGGAATGTGATTGAAAGTCCATTATTTATAAACTCTTATATATACCACTAATTATTTTTAATCAATGTCTCCCACTAATTAGGTCACACTTTATAACAATGGAGTTGTGTGTTTTGAAATGAAGAATGGTATATTATTGCTACCTAGTAAGGGACTAGGAGAATTAACTCCATTCAAGAGTGTTATTAACCATTCTCCATGGAGAATAAATGGGATTTTTGATCTAATCAAGTATTCCTTGACTATATTAGGGGTTCCCTTCAATGAAATAGTGGAGGGTGTGTGGATGAATGATATTGTGTCTTTTCACTAATGTAGGTGATTAAGAACAATTGTACACGATGATAAAACCCACTGGAATTCACCCATGGGATGCCTAAATTTCTCAATAACCTATGGTTTATTTATTTTATTTCATTTAACTAATTTAATAAAAACCAAAAAAACAATCAATATTATTTTCTTTTCAATTTTCAAAACATGAAAAACAAAACAAATATTAGTAAGTGATTAAGATAGTAAGGAGCTTACCCCATGACTCCTTGTGAGAGATATGATTGGTCCCCTAGATTTTAGTATAGGTAAATAATTTTTTTTACCATGGACCGTGATAACCATATGATCAACATATCACCATCTAGGGGAGTTAGGATAGAAAATTATTGTTTTTATTTAACTTTGTATATAATTTGTTTAAAAAAAATTAAATTTAAAATCTAAAAAAAATAATCGATTATACTTTCAACTTTTTTTCTATATGTATTAGATATATGTAGAGATATATAAACAAAAATGGTAGAGATACATTCAGTGAGGTCTTAGAGGACCTCAAATGGGACATGGAATCATCAATGTTAAAAGCCTTTTCCAAGAATCTTAACAAGATTATTGAATAATTCTCATAGTTTTATCAACATTTGTTCGAGGAACACAAAGATCCCATTCCTCTAACATTTGAATATGAAATATAGGATGTTGGGTTAAACTTATTTATCACACACTACCCATGATGATGAATTTACTATAGGTTTTTAAAGAATATATAGATTTAGAAACACCTAATTTGGAATTATATGAGGTCTTTTAGGGAATAAAAATAGCCTTAAATGAATATTAGGTAGGACATACATAGGAAGAAATAGAATTTGGGACCCCTAAAGTCAACATAGAAGACTCATTACACATATATCATGTCATATATTACAAATACAATTTCACTTTGGACATGTTTGTATTTTCAAAAAATAAAAAATTCACATTCTTTTCCCCATCTACACTATATGTTTTCAAAGAGGAATTGTACCTAGAGGAAAAAATAAATACTTAACCTAAAGAGGGATTTGATGTTATACTTGATTCGTATTTTCCACATTTTATCCATACTACCTTACAATCTAACACACATTGTATTGTGGTAGAATATTCTTCCCAATTTATTTCTACCTTAGAGGATAAATAGAACAAGTTAGATGGATTTCTTTATTAGGATATACTTGAAAAACCTCATCTTTCATGCACTTTTCATGACTTCCCAGGATCCTTGTGCAATAAAAAGGAGCTTAAGGTTGATGCAATATAGGGAGTTAAATATACTTTTAGTTAATTTATTATTTTACCAAATATAAATCACAAAAGAATCCTTATTTTCACTATAAAGAAACAGCCCCTTTTTCATAGGACCTGGAGGATCTATAAGAGGTTTATATATAATTTAAGGTATCCTGATTTTAAGAAAAATATATATTAGAAGTTGGAGAAATATTCCCATCAAAGGTATCAAAAGTATCATCAAAAGGGAGGAAGAATCAACCAATATGAGGCCTCATATTTTATACTCTTGGCCCCACATTTCATGTTCTTTTACATTGATAAGGGGATATACATACAAAAAAAATTTGAAAATGGAGACCTGAAAAAGAAAAATAAAGCTAGGAATAGTTGTAAGAAAAAAAAGAATGTGGTGGTTCTTACCACACAAATCCAAACCACTAAAATTATAAGGATAATCCCAATGTTTTTTAAAAGTAGAATAGAAAAACTACATACCCTCTTGAGGGTTACCCAAGATTCTTCTTCCTTTCCAGCACTTTTTATTTAGTTTTTGTTCTATGTTTTAATTTTTAAATAATCTTTTTTTATTTTATATTTAGGATATAGGTATACATAGGCTCCAAAATATAGATGAATTCCATTATAATGTAAGCATAAAACATGAATATAATTATTCCATTGCATATTAATATCCTTGGTGGGATATGGTTCATTTAGATCATGGGGAATTCATAGAGGCTGATAAAAACATAGGGAACTATTAGAGATGATATAAAATCAAGAATAGTTGAAAAAAACATGAATTATAATTAAAAATATAGAAATTATAATAAAAACTAATATAATAGAGACCAAGATTAAGTCTATCGATTCAAACATTTAAAAATGGGAGAGAGGGGATAATTTATAGGCATCATTTTCTTACTCCCCTATAAATTTTAGTTTTGAGAGCTCTAAGATTATTTAACTTTATTGGATGAAATATGCAAGTCAAGGATCAATATTTTATTATGTGGGATCATCTCAAATCCTTCCAGCATATAAATATTTTCCATGATCAACCTTCACACTCTTTTTGTAAGAATCAGAGAGAAAAAAAATGATTTTAATTAATTATATTGCAAATAAAATATGAAATCTTCATTAGATAAAGAACGATAATTGTTTTCTCAGTCAGCTCAAACTACATGGAAACTAGAATTGGTCATATGTTTTTTTAAGTGTGAATAGGGGATAGTATAGTTTATTATGGGACCAATCAAGAGGAGGTATGTTTTGTATCAGTCTCATGAAATCTGGTGATATGGAACTTGATAGTCTATTGTGAAAATCATGTTTGTATTAGCCTATAATTTTAGATAAAATATAGATTTTAGAAAAGGGGTGTAATAGGAAAATAGTGAGGTGCTTCACTTGGTTCATGGTTAGATCTTTATTTTTCACTGTTATGCACATGAAGGTCGATGGGAATTGGCACAATCTTGTAAATATTTAGTGGAAGGTTAGTACTTGCTCAAAGTGGACTTAGACTAATGAAAATAAAATCCTTGATCCAATATCTTGTACATGTGGGTAGCGATGAGCTCAAACTACACTTGGAAAGGTGGATTATGAATGCCCGTAACATGGGGGTTCTGGGATGCACATATTCCAGCATGGAACTAGAAATTCACTAAAAAGGGGATGGACTCAGTCATTTTGGAATTTCATTGAGTACATGGATTTTTCTTTCCTACATTCTCATAGACACGACATTGTGATGGCATAATGTCCATACCATTTTCAGACCTATATAAGAAACAATCATAGTTGAATGTTCATCCTTTTTCCTTGTTTTCAATTGGTTGTCCCTAGTTTATGTGGATAGTTTTATAGTGGTGGTGTGATCTATAATCATAATCTATAACTACATGAGAGATCCAGAAATCATGATATACATTTTTCTCGACTATATATAAATAGGTGTTGTATGTTTGGTTGAATGGAATGGATTTTCACAGTCAATTGTGGCCTCCTCTTTGTGGTTGGTTGGTGAGATCCATTGTGTTAGGTTATTATACCATATGAAGAGGGTTGGATATGAATAGTTGATAGAATTTATGTTATATTTTCACTAACCATGGAAGGTGCAAGGTATTTTTGTGAAGGAGTATAATCAATCTACCTTGGCGATGCCTCACGATCACATATGCAAAAGAATGGCGATATTGGGCTTGGGAAGTCTTATGGAAAATGGAAAATGGATGAAAAGTGTTGTTAAACTAAATAATAAATCTAATAAAAAGAAATGAGGAAAACTATTTCAACCAAATTCATTTTCACATTAAATTTAGAACATGTTTATCACACTTAGAATTCATAGTTTATAAAAAAATTATTTATGAAATTCAAAAGAAGATATAATAAATGTTAACAAACCCATGTTTTTTATAAGTTATGAGGTAGTTTAATAAATTATTTGTAGATAAAGTTTTAGATAATATTTAATTTCATCACTCCCCCACACATAGATTACTTCACTCATGGTTAATATTATTATTGAATTTACAAGTTGAATCAAGTAAGCTCTCCCAAATTAGATTTTGAGCATTACAAACACAAAATAAAATAAGATATAAATTTTTCACTATAAAGCATGTCATAAAGCTTGAATATTAATAAAAAAAGTGAAAAAAAATATTTCAACACATATTTATCTATTCTTTAATGCAATTCCATTCCATTATTCAACACCAATTTGTACTTTCCAAAATAAAAACGTAATGAGTATAAAGTTATGGTCTTGGTATCATAGAATTCTAAATGAATCAATTTTTTTATATGAAACAAATGTAAATTTTCTCATATTTTAGAAAATAGAAACATAATTAATGTATTTAAAATATACTCAACTTAACTATTTTAATATTAAATTCAATTAATGAATAACAAAATACATTCCCAAAGAAAATTTTAACATCACTAAAAAAGTGAGGGAGAATTTTTTTTGTTCTATCCATTAAAAATTCCATCATGCTTAATATATGAATTTAATACACCTTTATAACATTATTTCAAGAGAAATTTAAAATTAATAGTGTGAAATTGATGGATTTGAGTGGAATTTTAATTTTAAAAAGTATCACTTTTTTTATCCCTATTTCCAAACCCGTTAGAACAAAAGTATAATATAAACTTCATTGATATGAATGAAATGAAATTGTTATAAGTAAATTTTACCCTTTTTCATCTGGGATCAATATTCCCCTCACCTAAATGAATTAAATTTTTAAAAATAGTTACTTATTAATTTCTTCCCAACCATGATTGTGCAAAGCGCTATGAAAATCACTTATTGAATTTAAACAAATGGAATTTATTTACTCACACACATATTCCATAATGTCTCATAGATTCATTATGGGGTCTCAATTTCCCATTTTAATCCATATTCAAATGAATTATATCAATTTCATTGGATTTTTATCTTTTATTTATTCTTCTTAATAAAGACTATGTTTCCTCGAATTAATTTAATAAAAATAGTGTCCTTAGTGAACACCTGATAAATCCTTCTCACTAATTTATTTAGTGAGTAACATCAATGGATTAAATCATTTTTAATAAGGGTGGTACATATGAATTATATTTCTAATGTTAAACTCTTTGAACTAAGTATTAAAACTGCTTAACGTCACAACATCAAGTTTAATGATGTTAATAACCACTATTTTCAACTTAAAAATTTTCTATTCTCATCATCATCATCATTATTGGAACCTTTTCTATCAAAATTTTTCCATGATATCTTCTATATAACCTTTTACTAACATATTCTGAACCTTTTAAGATATAAAGTGATATTCACATTCAATTTTCAACTAGAATAATATTTTACTTGTTACCATTGAACTTCAAAAAGTCCAAACATACCCCTACTAGACTCTTATATATTTTATTCTCTTTTTAATATCTTACTAAGACATACAAACTCTTTTTTTCTATAGGAATAAAACATATTTTCATTAATGGGATTATTTAAAAAATTAGCTATTATATCCATATCATATGCTGTATTTTATTTCATTTGTGGAATATTCAAAAAATGATAATCCATTATTTAAAATATTTCATAGATAGTGGGGGGTCAAATCCCTCATACGTTAAAAAAAATTGGGTAAACTCTTTTACCCTGCATAAAAAAATTATATCCTCATGTTCTTCTCAAAACATATTATAGAATCTGAATAATCATGAACCATGTGAATTAAATCCATCATCACATGATCTTATAAAAAAATTATAAATAATTAACTTCTATTATCACATAAGATATTTGAGTTACTTATACAAATCCTCTTATTAGATCCATTTGTGCATTATAAATTATTTTTCATCCAATCTATGATTGAACAACTCTTCCTACATTATTTGAATACAAACTATAAGATATTTTAATTATTACCATAATTATGAACTTCTATATACTTATAAAATTTTTAATGAATGTGTTCAGTATTATATAAACTACAAAATTAAATTATTAATTCTATAACAATAATACATGAGTTAAAAATTTTATATATTCTGAAATTAATTTATATATCCTGTAAAATCCCGTAATATATAAATATTTATATTCCTTATTTATACCTCTATAAGGTTTTAATTACCAAGAAAAACTATTATATAAATCTATTCTTCTTCCTCTATCTAAAACCTTTACACTTTATTACTATTATCATAGAACCTAAGACTAGAAATCACATGTCATTCTCATTTATCCTCAACACTTTGAGAAAACTAGGTAAACTTTTATTAAACTCATTCACATTGTTAGGTGATTTTAAATGGTGGTTCTATAATTAATTACACAATAAAAAAATACTTAAAGGAATCCTTGATTTTCTAGAATACTTAATTTAATTTTATATATGAGTGGAGACTAAATTTCCTTCAGAAATTACTCATATAGTGTTTTTAAAACCTTTATTGAATCATTTTGTTCTTCAAATAAGCAACTATATTAAATTCTTATACATCTTCAATGGTTGGTTACTTAATAAGAGGTTTCTCTAACACATAGAATTTTTTTTAATTGAGAAAAATTATTATTCTTTATACCAATCTAGAGATAGGTTCCACTAAGCTTCTCATTTAAATAGTTGATCTTATATTCAATTAAGATGATGATTTTTTAGGCTATCTACTATAGAAGAATTTAATATACGATTATAATGTTTTACATTAATTTTATAATGTTCCCACACTAAAATTATAAACCCTTTAAAATTATACATCATATACATTGGTGGGATAAGATCTATATTTCACAAATAAATTACCATATTTTGGCATGAACATCATCACATTTACAATTTAGGTAGGACATTATGAAAATAATATTATATATGACTCTTGGATGGTTGAGTTGGATGCTTTTCACCCAATCCATCATATGGAAAAATTTATCAATATTCTTTTGGTATCCTAACACTTAGGGTTTCTCAACTAAGTGTAACCCAAATAAAACAAGTCAGATAACTCTTAGGGTCACCCCATTACTTTTTTCATTTTACAAGAAAATCCAATGGCACACATTTTTGGCATGAACTACCCATTTAGATGATTTATATCTTGAAAAGTGTCTAATTTGGAAGTAATATAACACTAAAATTTTTTGAAGGGTCTTTAAACTCAGCATATTCTCTCATGTCATTCCCTTTACATAGATACATGATTCTGATGATTTATTTTGAAATCTTATTCCTACCACCAAATAAATATTCCCAAACCATATTGATATATATATCTCTTTACAAAACTCATAACTTATGTCATTAACCTAAATTAAAGTCAGTTGTACTTATACATATATGTATAACATATATGAAACCCTTTTATGTAAAGTATGATAATTATATGAAGCCAAAAAAACCTAATCTTGGTGAAACAGATAGCTAATACCTTCTATTCTATACAAGTCATAATCCTATAGGCTAGTTAGAAGCCTAAAAAATCCATCTTCCAATTATACTTTACTCGTGGGAGGCCACAATTTCATCAAAACTCTAACACCTATTACGTATAAACTATAATCATACTTTAAATTAATGTTCATAACTTAATAAAATCCATATTCAGGGTATAAGAAAATTAAATCAGTTAACATTCCTAGCATGTTACACATTAGATGCATATATGATAGTTTATATAAGTATTTTATCAATTTAAACTAAAGAAAACATACATTCATAATATAAAAATTGTATTCATGAATAAAATAGGGAGTAAAATAAATAAATGAAAAATTCATATATTTAAACATGAGATAAACAATTTAAGGACAATCCATAAATATTGTAATTATAAACAATTTATATTTTAGCTATGTATTATATAAATACCATAATTCATTGAATATATAATTTTTATTTATATCTAGTATGAAATCCTTCATATTAACCTTCATATGGAATTTACATTAAATATTTAATAACAAAAATATAGACATTATATATAACAACTATTTAAATATTTTGTAAATATATAACTACTATTTTTAATATTATTTAAACCTTGATCATATCAATTATCAAAAACCATTTTTATATTGTTAAAATAATTTCTCAAATATGGCCTTCAATTTGAACAAATTAAATTAATAATTAAAAAATTTTCATAATTGTTAATATAATCACTTTTATATTTTGTGTTACACTTTTAATTTATAAGTATTTTATATATTACACTAAAAATTTCATTCTAAACATTTTATATATAAATTATAAGTTATATGATATAATTTTAAATTCTATTTTTAGTTAAAAAAAATTAATATTATAGAACATTTATTTAATAAATGTTACATTAATATTTGATAATTAATTATAAAAAAACTATAATTAATTATTATATAAAAAGTTTTTAAATGTTATATATATTCTGAAATACATTTTTATAATTTATAATCAATTTATAAATTTTTTAATTCAATTCCTAATTGAAAATTATAAAAATAATTTTTTTCTACTATGTCGTTTTGAACAATACAGTATATATTATAATAATTAACTAATATGTTGTGGTACTCAAACCCCACTTTAGAATAATCAACTATATTTTACAAATGATAATCCTCATTTAGATTATCACCACTTAAAATATGCAACTATGTAATATAGACACAATGGTTCCTGGAAATTGTAGCATACAATAAGCCTATGTGTAATATTAATTCATCGGAAGTCAGGATGTTGTATTATATGATGGGTATTCAAATAAAAAGTTGATATGATTCTCTATTTATTTTCATATGTGGGTCAATTCTATTTCACATTATTATTATCCATTATTTACATCAAATAATGTATAAAACTGAAGAGGATGGTAAGAATCCACAACCTTCTAGACCTAGGTATTAAGGAAGAACCAATGCAATGACTATCAGTGAAGTGGATAATGGAAACTTGGTTTCACTTACCCTCCACCACGAATTAGTGGATTTATTCTAGTAATATCAACCCTATTGTATATAGTGTTTCTTATAAGAACACCAAATCACCACCAATAGTGTTTTTTATTTTATGGAAAACATTTAGTGTTGTGATTATTATGTTTGTGGAAAAAAAATTTCAAAACATAATATCCTCCTCTAAAAAAGAAATTTTGATTTGATTTTGAAAATATAATGGTTATATTCACTTTTAATACAAATTAATTTCTAAAATATGGAAAAACATTCTAAATAAATTATGTTTATCTTTTAGAGCTAGTCCAACTATGAATTATCTAAGAAGAAAATAAAATCCTTACCATGGGCCTCGATACCTAGTTATGATATATGTTTCCATGAAATGGTTAGGGAGAATAAGTTTTTTCTAGTATTTCATTTGATATTGTGGATCATATCACCTTAGATATAATATCTTGAGTAATTTCAGTCCTTTTACCACCTTTAACCATTCCTTCAAGTTAACGACCTAAGATTTTGAATCATTTAAAATCTATATTATGTTCTATAACTTGTGTTTCATGATAAAACCAACATAAAAAACCTCAATATATTAATAAATAATTATTAATAACTATATAATAAACACTAAAATGGAAACTCATTAATATTTATCACCTTTAGAAGGTAAATAATTAATACGAGTTAATATTGAAGAGGATATTTTCAATAAATGATATTTTCTTTATATTATATAATTTATTTTAAAAATATATATTTATAAGTTTTATAATTTAAATTATATAAATTAACTTTAAATTTTAAATTACTTGAAAAAAATAGCTTACGATTTATTTTTTATTTTTTTCTAAAAAATCAATTTTTAGGTGAATAGTAAAAAATACCGATTTTTTTAATGTTGTCACTTTTATGAAATAATATCATTATATTAATAAATTTAATGTTTTGAAAAATTTTCCTATAATATTATATATTCTAAATTATAATAAATAATTTTATAAAACTATTTCTAATTTATAAACCCGTGCCCAACATTTTAAAAAAATTATGTTGCATTTTAGTGAAACAAAATTGGCTATTGTATTGAAATAATTATAACATGAAGAAATAAAGTATATGATTTATTTTATTTTTAAATAAATACTATTTAAATGATAGTAATTATTTGAAATTAATTGGGATCAATGGCGTTGATAACTTTATCCAAATCAAAAATATATTTCCTTAAAAATAATGTTTTTCAAAAAAAGAGTTTTTACACTTTACATGCACTAATGTTAAGATTAATTTTAATACACATAAAAAGTTTATTTGATAAAATTATTCTCATATTTTATATAATAATTTTTATATTATTTAATATGGAAGGTTTTACTTTTAGTTTTAAAATTTAGATTATTATGATTAAAGTTAATATTAAGATAATGATGAGATAATTATTATAAATTTATTATATTATTAATATCAAGGAATTTATATCAAATAAGTTAAAATTAAAACATTAAAATAATTTATATAATATATTTTATAAAAATATAAAAAAATATATTAACACTCATTTAATTTTTAATCAATACAAAATAATATTAATAGTCTCTAATTATCAAAATGTCATTTTTCTACTAAAATAGATTTTTCTAAAAATTATTTGTTTTAATTTAAAAGATAATTTTATAGAATTTAAAATTTTAATTTTATTAAATCAAGGGTAAATTTATTTCTATAACACCCAAATTTTGTTATATGGGTTATGTTATATGTTTAATAAAACAAAAAATGACTGTTAAAAACTAGTTACATAGTTTAAAACTAAAATATTAAAATGTAACAACTTAATAATAAAAACCATATAACATGTTTAAAATGTGGGGAACATGTTGAAGAAATGATTTTAGTAATTTATCATTGAATGTTATGCTCATAAACACCCACATATATGTTACTAATGAAGTTTCTTTAGTAGGATTTCAGGAAAATATTTATTGAAATGATTATTTTATTCTAGAAGCAACTTAGTTTTAATTCAGCTAGAGTTTAATTTTATTAAGTATTCTTATCATTTTGAATAATTATGGAATAATTTTTCCCAACCCCAAGTTTGATAAATGATAGGTTCATGAACCCAACTTTTATAAAGAAATTTTACTTTTGGGAAACTTATGTTTAGCCTAATGGTAGGTTTGGGAACCCAATGTTTGGAATCAACCCAAATTTTTCATAATTAACATTTGGTTTATCAACACAATGTTTAGAGTCAACTATATGTTTTATACCATACATAGTGAACCTCAATGTTTGACTCAGTCATCCACGATATTTATATTATGTATTATTTCCTCAATTTTTGTAATCATTTCTTTAGAGTACTCTTATCTTTAAAAGTCGTTCAATAGAATATTCAAAGGCCCATATACAATGTGTTAAACCATTACTATTTCTAAGGTATGTCATGATTTTCATGTGAATTTAAATTAAAATTTAAAACATGATATGTGTTTTAAATGATTATGTTTTATCAGAATATATTTCTTGATCTGTTTTGGAACACCATGAGTTTTTTTGAACCTTTTTTTGAATAAATTTTAATTTTAATTTATGTCTTGCAATTCACTAAGTCAAACATTCCTTTCACACTAAACCAACTTATCATATGTTACACACAACATTGAGTTTGCGTACAATACACGCAACACTGAGTATAGATTTTTTTAATGTAGAAAAAAACTATGTTTCATTATGTTATACACAACAACAAAGGAAGCATGAACTACACACAACACTAACTTGACTTGCGTTACACGCAAGATCGACCTTCCTAAATAGCTTGTGTTTTACGCAATACCGAGTTTCACTAAATAATGATATATTATTAAAATATTATTATTTAATGGGATATAAACTAGATGTTATGAATAGTATTAAAACAATTTTTAATTTTATATAACATTAAAAAAATTCTTAAGTATTTTCTATAAAATATATAATAATAAATTCAATTTTCAGATAAAAGATGTATTTTTTTAAAAAAATGTAGTTTTCTACCTTTTGATGGCACACCCATTTATAATCTAGTTTTTAACAATTTTAAATATTATATTTGACATAATAACCTTGTTATTTCAAATTGGGACTTTAAAATTTACTTTGGTTGAATTTTTCATATTTTTCTGATAAAATTCATATTTTAATGAATAGTAAAAAATACTGCATTTTAATTTAAAATTGTATTTTCATCTAATTTATTTATATAGTTTTATTATCTTTCTAATTGGTTTTAAATTGTAATTTAATTATGGTTTTATCATTTAATCCAATTTTGTTCATTGGATTTAATTACACATTTAAACTGGATATAAACACATGTCAATCTTTCGATAGTTTTTACTTCTTAAAAACCTACTTTTTCTAGTTTTGACAACGGTAATTAATTTTAAATTAATTGACAAAAATTTTGTAGTTTAAATTTTAAAAAATTGATTCCATATTTGGAATTAGTAGTTCTAAATTAGTTTAATAGTTTACTTTTATTTTTTTAAGATAATATGATCAGTAACTACGGTAATTTTTATTCACCACAGTTAAAGGTAAATCGGGCATATTTAGGTAAGAAACAATATTAAAAAGATAAGAAAATTATCCTAAAATATTCCAAAATCATATTTAATGAATTTAATTCGACCAATATCACCGAAGAGTTAGAATGGATTCATTTAATTGACTTTTTAGAGAAAGTGGTGTAATTATAATTAAAATAAAGGAAATTGACAAAATGTCACTCTCATATATCTTATAAATATAATAATTTTAATGTAGTGATAAATTTGATAAAACATAAAACATAAATAGTCTTCCAAATGATAATGAAATTATATACATTAGGTAAATTTATTTAGAATTTTTAGAGACTAAATAATTACCATTAAGGATGACACAACAGTGATGTAGAAATTATTTTATTGATAGAAATATAAAATAAATGGTATTAAGAATATTAAAATAAATATAATATTAACTAATTAATGTGATAAAAAAATTTATTAGTTAATATTACATATTATTATTGTATTAAATATTTTTTTTTGAATATATCTTCTGTGTGGATTTTTTTTAAAGTCAAATAAATAAATTGTGTCAAAATTGACACTATAGATATTTTATAAAAAAAAAATATTATTAAATTATTTAAAAATCAAAAAACAATTTAAAAATTACAAAGTGAAAATTATATGGTCTAAAGTGTCATAAAGTATACAATTATGGATATTTTACAACACATAAGTAAATATTTATAAGGATTTAATATTTAGAATATTATTACTACAAATAAAATAAAATATATTTAATAAGGATAAATCAAAATGATATGGTTTACAATAAAATAAAAACATGTATAAATTTTATTGGTTGAGATTATTTCAACCTAATAACATCTTATCTTATAAATAAATGATTTTGGGGCCATTATAAATCAAAAATAAATTTATATTAAATTAATATTTCAAGACATTCCTAAAGTAGCCCTCCTCCCTCTTATAAAAGTCCACCACCTTTACCCACTTACTCACACCTTTCAAGACTTTTGGATCATCAAAAATCTACCCAAATAAGCTCCCAAAGTCCCTCAATTTCTCTTATATTCCAAACTTTGTGAATAAATCCATCCTAGGGAGACCTTTTGTGAAAATCAAAAGAAGATACTTGAAGAAGAGGTAATTGTTTTATCTCCTCTTTCAAAATTATTTTCTTCTTATACTTCAACTTATTTTTTTGTCCTCATAATAAAGTAATAAATCCAGTATTTACTATGTGATTAGATGTTATTATAATTATGGTACAACCTTATACATCCTTTTATCTATCCTATGAATAACAATATCCCCATGCGTGCATGCGTACGGCTTACCGTCTCCACGCCATGATATAATTTGTTATTCAACAATACTTAATTTGGATGGGTATAATGATGATTATAAAGGATTTAAATATTGAATAAACCATGATAATTAATCTATATAATTAATATACCATCCAATTCCATACCATTTAACCATTAAGTGAATGACATTGTCGTTCGTGTGTACATACCACTACAGGAAAACGGAATATTTGCGACGGGATCCCGTCGCAAAAGGTCTTTTGCAACGGGGCTCTGTCGCAAATCGCCTATTGCTGAAAACAGAATCGCAAATAGGTGTTGTTGCAGCAGTCCCATCGCAAAAAGAGTATTTGCGACGGTATTTATCCCCCATCGCAAATGGGTTTTCGTTTATATATAAATAAGGTATTTGCGACGGGTCGTCGTAGATATATTATTTGTGACAGGTTTCTGACCTGTCGCAAATGAGAAATTTAAAAAATATTTGCGACGAAGGTATTTGCAATGGGTCATCGCAGAAATGTTTTTACGACGGGTATTCTTCCCGTCACAAATGTTACAGTAAAAAAATGTTTACGACAGGAAATCTCGTCGCAAATATTCTCGTCGCAAATACTAAAAAAATTTAAAAAAAATAAAATAATTAATACAAATCGTATAACATTATTTAAAAATAATAATAATATAAATAAAAATATATATAAAATATAATTATGAAATATTAATATAAAATAATAATAATATGAATATAAATAATATAATATAATATAATAATACTAATATTAATAATATAAAAAATTAATATAATATTATTATTATTAAATTATGTATATAATAATAATATTAATATTAATAATATAAAGAAATTATATTATTATAATATTAATAATAAAAAATATATATAATATAATTATGAAATATTAATATCAAAAAATAATAATAATATGAATATAAATAATATAATATTATATATTATGAAATATTAACATCAAAAAATAATAATAATAGTACTAATATTAATAATATAAAAAATTAATATAATAATATTATTATTAAAATAAACATACATGCCTATGAAAAAATAATATTAATATTATTAATATTAATAAAATTATAAAATTATAAACTTCTCAATAATAACAATAAATATAAAATATTAAAAATAATATTACTAAAATAAGCAGACATTAAAAATAATACTAATAAGTAATAAAATATTAAAAAAATAAAAAAAAATTAAATCATGCAATATTTGTACCAATATGAAAGAGGAATTGTAAATAGTTAATATGACAATAAACTATGAACTCAAATGTTTATTACATCTAAAAAAATCACTGGGGGTGGATAATCTGGAGGACCTGGAGGAGGTGGTGGAGGGAAATCCATCCCTAAACTATGAGTCAAACGACGCATATACTCCATATACTCCTGATGTTTCTCCTCATATCGACGTCTCTCCTCATCCTGCTGCTGACGCATCTGCTCCTGTCATTGACGCATCTCCTCATCGTGCTCCTGACGCATCTGCTCCGGACCCTAACGCAAATCCTCTATAAGCTGACTCTGAGCACACAGCTGCTCCTGATACTGTGAGGCAGAAGATGATGTCTCTCCATGATCTCCTCTCGAGCTGGACACCGACATCCCAACAGTACCATAATAAGCTGCATGAGTCAAATGAGAGATGATACTAACTACTCGGCCCTTTTCGAAGCCATACTAGGTCACCAGCATCCATGTCGTCTCATCAAAATGGTGGGCACGAGTCTGATCACCCATTTCGTCATGACTCTCAGCCTGTGTCTGAGAGGTCGCAGCCTCATATGACTCCTTAAGTTTCAATTAGAAATTAATATAATGAAAAGATTATGTGCATTTAATTTTCAAACTGAAAAAAAATAATACTGACCACAATCTGATGCTAGTGGTCACCTCTAATCTCTCCAGTAGCCGGATCAGTGTACATCCTCCAATAAACGTCGTACGCCATAATACCGGGCTACTCGGATTCCTATATGAATATAAAATAAACTGTTTATATTTAAAGTTGTATAAAATATTAAAAAAATT
Source organism: Viscum album (assembly GCA_963277665.1). NCBI lineage: Eukaryota > Viridiplantae > Streptophyta > Magnoliopsida > Santalales > Viscaceae > Viscum > Viscum album. Next base: position 482,869,047 of record OY728141.1, read on the forward strand.
ACTTACCAGATGCCCTCTATACGCACTGAATGTATGACTACCGGCTCGATGCATCACCTCTTGTCTCCCCCAATTCTGTCGACCCAATGCAGATCTCCTCTGAAACCCACCACCCAACCAGTGTGTACATAATCCATCCCAAACGTGAGATGAAATGTACTCTGGTTGGTGGGCTCTACAGGACTCATCAAATTCTGTCACTCCGGCTTTCTTCACAGCCGTCTTTCTCAAATTATGCAAAAACTAACGGAAACGGTCGCGCATGGACACCACCCATACCGTGTGGATAGTGGCACACATGTTCTCGTCTATGGGATACCATAAACCCTAATATATGTTATTAATGAATTAAATTTCAAAATAAATAATATTTAATTATGTACCAGCCAATGATTGAACATAGCAGCCTGCACATCAGTGGGAATCTGATCCCATGTGAGCCAGGGCTGAGAAAAATAATTGCGCAAGATAGCGCTCCCCTTTCTAATAGCTATATGCGTAAAACTGTGGAAAAATAATAAATAATCAAACAATTAGAATATAAATAAATTATAATGAAAGATAACTAAAATACATAGGTTACCATACCACCGCATGTTCACATCAAATCCAAGAGGTGGACGTCGCTCCAGGATGGGATCTAGAATCATCAGTCTAGCAAGACCACACCCCCTCCGAGTTCTCCCTATAGTACCAATAGTCTGAGGGTCAGATGACTCAATAAACTCATCATCAATAGGTAGATCAGCCTCCATCAACTGACAAAACATTTCCGAGTCCATCTGAAACATGAAATGATTGTTATTAGCAAACAGTTGAAAATACCTATTATGTATAGATATATATTTGTTATGATTCTAACCAGAATTTTACTGTGTCAATGCTCATCTTCATCATTATATTCATAGTTGTCGATGTTAATTTCTTCCTCTTCCTCATCAACATCATCAATTTCCATATTATTTTCACTTTCATCATCTCTTGTCATTTCAAATTCAGTTGTAACATCATGGACAACATTGTCACCATTGACCCTTAACTGTGGGGTGTCATCCTTGATATTCATGCCTCTTTGTGAAAAGATTTGTTTTGAGGAGTTTCCTAAAAAAAATTCATTTCTTTTCACTTCAGTGGAACTACATTCAGTTTGAGTAAACTGATTTTCTTGAGATTTAACTTTTATTGTACTACACCAATTATCCAACTCTTTTGCAGTAGCACAGTATTTTGCATAATAAATTTGATGTGCCTGATAAGCCAATAAAAATGGTTCATTTAATGCAAGAAGACTTTTATGTTTAATATCAACAATTCCATGAGTCGGATGAATACGCAATCCTCTCTCAGTATCCATCCATCAACATTTAAACATTGTTACATAATTCTGTCCCAAATAACACAGTTCAATGATTTCTTCAAGCATGCCGTAAAAGTCAACTTCAATATCTCTATGATGTGATCCCTTCAAACAAACACCACTATTAATTGTTTTCCCTGATTCCCCATATGCATGTGTATGAAAGCAATAACCATTCACCACATATGCATTATAAGATTTAACCATTTTGGATGGTGGGCTACACAATATACACAATCGACTATCAATCTTATCATCACGTACAAATACCTTAAAATTTGTAAAATATTTATCACCATTACAAGCAATAAATTGATTTTATATGTAAAACCAAAAAAGAAGGTATTTTACCAGTTTTTGAAACCACTAGGAAAAAAAAATTTGCCGACGTTCTTCTAAGCCAGCTGCTGTAATTTGTGGAAATTGTTTCTTGATATGATTATCATATAACCTACAAATATAATATTATTAATTTACTGTAACAGAATCTATAGAATAAGGGATAGAAGCACGCACTGTAAAATTGGTGACATTTCTTCACAATTGAGTAGAACATATGTATTATCTCTATGATGTTCATCATCTGAAAGCCATCTATAATGAACTCCACCAAATCCAAGTTCGGGCTGATTGACAACTGATAATTGATTTTTCATGTCATCATCAACATTCCCCTCGTTCCGGCCCATGCGGTTAAATTTTGAAGGATATTCAAATTCAAAATAATAAGAGCAGAATAAAGCAATTTCCTCTTGAAAATAAGCTTCAGGAATTGAGCCTTCAACTGATGCTTTGTTACAGACTTTTTTCTTCAATTTCTGCATGCATATCTCAAATGGGTACATTCATCGAAACTGAACCGGACCTCCACATTTTGCTTCATGTGGAAAATGTAATATCAAATGTTCTATTGAGTCAAAGAAATCAGGTGGAAATTTTTTTCCAGTTTGCATATAATCACCCCAACAACTTCTTCCAGTTTTCTTAGTGTATCGTAGTCTTTTATCTCCGCACACATGTCTCGGAAAAAATATGATATATCTATTATCGAATCACAAATCATAGAATTCAAAAAACCTCTTAATCTAATAGGCATAAGTCTTTCCATTATAACATGACAGTCATGACTTTTTAATCTGGTAATATTACCATTTTTAACACATCTGCCCAAGTTGGAAGCATAGCCATCTGGAAGTCTCAAATCTGCAATCCACTAAAAAAATAATAAGAGACTCTATTTGGTCAGTGTATAAGCTACTTTTGGCTTCATTAATCTATGTGATCTAACATTTTCAAACAATTCAAGTTTTGGTTACCTGTAAATTTGGTCAAGATCTAATTGTGCCTTTACATTATCTTTGGTTTTACCCGGTGTATCAAAAACCGTATGAAATAAATTATCAAAACAGTTATTCTCAATATGCATGACATCCAACCTGTGTCGGACCAAAAAATTACACCAATATGGAATATTCCAAAAAATGCTTCATTTTGTCCAATTGTGTTCTTTCCCAAAGCCATGTATTTTCTGTTGGTTTATTGTCTGTCCAAAAGTGGTGGAAGGTAATAAAAATACAACTGATTGTAACTCTGCACCTGAGATCATTTTTGGAGGTTCATCTCTTTCAATTCTGCCTTTTCTGAAATGAGATTTATTCCTCTGAAAAGGATGATCGATTGGAAGAAATCTGCGATGACAGTCAAAATAGCAAGGTTTTTTTCCATTCATGAGCATAAATGCTTTGTTTTCTCCCATATAGTAAGGACATGATTTTGGACCATGTGTACTTCAGCCAGATAACATTCCATATGTTGGGAAGTCACTAATTATCCACATCAAAGTAGATTTCATTTCTAAATTCTGTTTCGCAGCAGCATCATATGTACCAACACCATGACTCCACAATAAATTTAACTCATCAATCAATGGTTTCAAATAAACATCAATATTCTTTTTCGGATGTCCTGGGATTAATAATGTCAAAAATATATAAGGCTCTTTCATCAACACCCATGGAGGCAAATTGTACAGAGTTATAAAGACAGGCCAACAGAAATACTGACTACTAAAAGATCCAAATGGACAAAAACCGTTAGAAGAAATACTCAATCGCACGTTCCGGGATTCTAAAGCAAAAGATGGATGCACTTGATCAAAATTTTTCCATGAATCACCATCAGATGGATGAATCAAGCTTTTACCATTTGAAATATTGCTTTTGTGCCATAATATCATTAGCGCAGTGTTCTGAGACATAAATAAACGCTTCAACCTGGGTGTAAGCAGAAAATATCTCAACTGTTTTATAGGAATCAATCCAGACTTTCCTGATTGAGCTTCTTTATACCTCGATTGTCCACATGTGGGACAACAATCCAACGACTCATTTTCACCAGAATATAAGATGTAATCGTTTGAACATGCATTGATATTCTGATAACAAAGGCCCAGATTATGAACCAGTCTCTTGCTCTCATAATAATTAGCAGGCAGCACATTTCCTTCAGGTAACAGTGCTTTAACCAAAGAAAATATCTGATCAAAACAGTTATTTGACATTACATTATCTGATTTAATATCCATAAATTTTTCAACTGCTTCTAATTTTCTTATCTTGCAACCAGGATATAATGCATCCTCAGCAGACCTAAACAACTCAGAAAATTCAGATGGTGCCAACTCGGGAGGTAAACCAACATCATCCTCGGTTTCAGTTTGTTTAACGGATGACCCTACAACATCATGTACTAAATTCTGAAACTGTGATGGATCTGGAATCAAATTATTAGTATCTTCTCTGGAACTGTGTTCATCGTGTTGATACCAAAAAATATAATCTGATTGAAAACCATAACGCAGGAGATGTTTCTCAATGATGTCAAATGTCTCAAACGTTCTTAGAGAACATTTTTTACAAGGACACTTAATTGTCCCTTCTGAAACAAATTATGGGTTTGATGATGCAAATGATAAGAAATCTTCAACACCATCAACATATACAGGATTTAAACTAGAACCGTTTGGATTTCTGCGCTGATTTATCCAATCACTATCATATAATAATGATTGATGTCGATTTCCTTGTTCTATATTCATATATATGTTTCTAAAAACTTTAAAACCATTACTGTTGATAAATAATTTGATATAAGAAAAAAAATATCCTAAAAAGAGAAGATATATAATTACAGTTATTTCTTAGTAATTACAAATAATTATAGGTGACACAGTTAGTTTGTAATCATCCCCACTAATTATTATTAATTGAGAAATACTTAGAAATACATGGAAAAATAAAATATGCTTGAATAATGAAATAAAATTTTGTAATCATCGTTGTGGAGATTATATTACTAATTATTCTTATTTGTTTCTAGTGGATTGGCAGCAGCTCTTTTGCCTGACGACTCATCTCCTTGCAATGAGATGAGTCGTCAGGGAAAAGAGCATCTTTTTTCTATCAGCCAATCTCTTTTTAACTTTATCCTAACTGAAATCATTATGAAAAACTTACTCTGACATACGTGAGAGCACATTTTTCATACTGATTTCAATGGGAGAAAGTAGCAAAGATATGAGACGTTGAACAAAAGGTAGCCGCCAATCCGATGTAAATTGTTCCAATTTATAACCATGTACTTCAATTTATTTGATTTTTGATTAATTATTACTAATTATTACTAATTATTACTAATTATTACAAATCTCAATATTTCCAACAGATTATTCTCTATTCTTAACATGTTCAAATCTTAAAGAGTCGTCAATTTTCAGGTCATGCCCAATAAAATGTTTGCATCAACCATGTCCAATTTAAACTCTATAATTGTCCTTACATGGTTGATCACCTCGCAAGTATTGTTGTAATAGGATGACACAAGTAATGTCATTCTCGTCTTTAAGAATCATTTCACATGACCCTTTACATAGATCATTCTTCCTTGAAAAATTAAGAGCACTTCAGTATCTTTCCCTTAATTTTTCAAGAAAGAATAGTCTATGTAAAAATTCATGTGATATGATTCTTATATATTAGAAAGACATGACTTGGGTTGTCCTATTGCAACGCTACTTGCGAGGTGATCAACCAAGAAAGAACAATTATAGAGTTTAAATTGGACACGGTTGACGCAAACTTTTTATTGGGCATAACCTGAAAATTGGCGACCCTTTAAGATTTGAACATGTTAAGAATAAATAAAAACTTGTTGAAAATATTGATAATTTTAATATTTTACAAATTTTTTATAATTTTAATAATATTAATATTTTTTTATAAATATTAAACATATAATAATAAAATAATTATATTATTAGTATTATTTAATTATTAATATTAGAGTAATATAATATTTTATATTATGTTACTATTTATGTTACTAATTATATTACTAATTAGTAATAAATGTGATTGACTGCTCATCTACCTCACTTTTCTTTTCATTTGTGCGTTGAGGTTGACAGGAAACTTCTACCTCCATATGTAGTATTTACTTTTACTGTCAAAATTATAAACCTCCTCACCTCTATACTGGTGAGGAGGTTGATAATTTTGACAATAAAAGCAAATAGCACATGTGGAGGCAGGAGATTCCTCTCAAGCCTCTACACACAAATGAAAAGAAAATTGAGGTAGATGAGTGGTCAATCACACTTTATAATTGTTTCCTAATTATTTTTAATTGTTTCCTAATTATTTTTAATTGTTTCCTAATTATTTTTAATTGTTTCCAAATTATTTTTAATTATTTCCTAATTATTTTTAATTTTTTCCTAATTATTTTAATTATTTTTAGTTGTTTCCTAATTATCCTAATTATTTTTAATTGTTTCCTAATTATCCTAATTATATTATTTGTTTTCTAATTATCCTAATTATTTTATTTGTTTCCTAATTATTTTATTTGTTTCCTAATTATTTTATTTGTTTCCTAATTATTTTATTTGTTTCCAAATTATTTTATTTGTTTCCTAATTATTTTATTTATTTCCTAATTATTTTATTTGTTTCCTAATTATTTTATTTCTAATTGTTTCCTAATTATTTAATTTCTAATTATTTCCTAATTATTTAATTTCTAATTGTTTCCTAATTATTTTATTTCTAATATTTTCCTAATTAATTATTTATTAATTATTTAATAATTATATAAGTATTCCGAATTAAATATAACTTTTTCTAATTATTTCTAATTTAATATATTTATTTCTAATTATTACCAAAACATCCGCTGGGAGTGTCGAACCAAGAGTGCAGCAAGGCCCAGTGTCATGTACCAGGTTACCCCGAGTCAAGATTGAAACACCTTGTCAAAGTTTTCACTCCTAGGTACATATGTGCCAGAGCCGCCTCTACTTGTTTGTATCCAGACAAGGACTATTTGGTACAACCACTTAATCTAATTATACTATATATCTATATAAACATTCTATTAAAAAAATTAAAATTAACAATTAAAAAAAATTAATAATTAAAAAAAACTATAAATACCTTTAATATGCATTTTGCACCTCCTAACTCTTTCTCTGCTCTTCCCGTAAGAAAAAAATAAAAGAAATCTACTTAGAATAGAAATTTAAAGAGATAAAGGGAAGAAAAAGAAGGGAGATTTGAATGATTTGAAAAAAAAAGATGAAGATATATATAGGTTAGAATATTTGTGACGGGTTCTTGTCTCAAATACGAGTATTTGTGACGGTACACCGTCGCAAATACCTTCACCCACATTAATTACGGGCGGCGGTTTAAAGGGTTTTTGCGACGGGCTCGTCACAAATAGCTTCATGCCGACATACCTTTAGCGACGGGGGATATCCCCATCGCAAAGTGCTATTTACCACCACCGGTATTTGCGACAGGCCTCGTCACAAATACCTTCACCCGCATTATATACGGGCGATGGTTAAAAGGGTTTTTGTGATGGGCCTGTCGCAAATACTCGTAGGCCGACATACCATTAGCGACGAGTGGATATCCCGTCGCAAAATCCTATTTACCTTCGTCGGTATTGGTGACGAGACCCATCGTAAATAACACCTGCTTAATAGTGTTTTGTGATGGGTAATTGTCCCGTTGAAAATAGTATTTACCACCTCTGAGTACTTGCGACGGGACAAAGGCCACCGTCGCAAATAGGCTTCCCGCGTTTTGGCACGCAAACCGCGCCATACCTATTGCGACGGGTCATGTATTCCCGTCGCAACTAACTGACCATTTTTTACGGGTATATATTCCCGTCACAAATATGATTTTTTTTTTGATTTATTACAATGGGATTTATTCCTGTCACAAATAACCCGTCGCAATAATCGATTTTTCCCGTTGTGTACGGCCTATCGTCTCCACAACATGATGAGATTAATTCTCAATGTTAACCATAAAATAATGATTATAAAGTATATATAATAAATAATAATGAAATATATGATATAATAATGCTACTTGATTATATATATATGTATATCATTTACTTTCTTCCATTCAATTCAATAAGGAAACCGCAACAACGTTCATTCGTACATATGGCTTACCATCTCCATGAACGGTGTATTCCATTTCATTTATCTATCTATTATATATATTTATATACTGAATATTTATGATACATAAATCATTTTTTATGTTCTAGAAGTATGTAAATAATGATATAAGTAATAAAATAAACAATAAAAAGTCAAAACACCTACGATAAATAAAATGATTATTACCCAAAAAAGTTGCGTTAACATGGAATTGGTAAATAAACAGGTAATATAAAGTCATAAGTGAATCATATAAGATATCATAAATATTATTATGGTTCTGTTACAAGTTAATAATTTTTTTAAACCCACTATACTAGAGTTTCGAAGACATACAGAAGAAATCAGACCTAAGGTAAGGGATAATTTCACAATCACAATATTTTTCGAGATTGTTTATACATAAGTATTTGTTGGGGTATATTTATCATCCATGTCCATGTTTCCTAAAAAATCACTAAATTTTTAATATTATTTTATTTTTAATGTCATTTTAACCCATTTTTACTTTTACTACGTGGTATGGAAGGAATCTTTCTTCCTTTTTCCGTACAAAGTACTTTTTGACTTTTCCAACAAGAGTACAAGAAGAATATATTTTTAACTTATACGACATGAATGGATTTTAATGTCTTCTTAATTCATTATTTCCATGAAGATTCCTCTACATGATTTCAATATTATTTTCATAAAAAATATTTTCTTTTAAAATTTCATGTTATTTTTAGAAAATAAAATGTTTTTGAAAAAGAATGAATATTTTCCTCAAGAATTAAGTTCAAGTGTTTTATCAAAAATATTTTCCATCTAAGATAACACTCTTTAAATAGGATTGTTTTTTTATCCATATTATTACTATGATTTAATTGTGTTAATGATGTAATTATATTTTATATCAATTATTTTATGAAGGAATGGTGTTTAAGAAACCCATTTTATTTCTTAGGTTATGCTATGATGAATGATTTATGTTTTTGTGGCACATGTAAGAATGATTTCATTATGATATGGGTGAGACCTATATCTATCTCCAATTAATTTGGTAAAGATTTATATATCATGAGATAGACATTACTGGAAGGAAAAGTAAATCCAGATCAATAATATAGGTCCATAACAGCAAGTTAATATGGTTCAGTAATACGTGGTTTTAATGGAAATTAAACCATGTTCAGTAATGGAATTTTTTCCACAATGATGGTCTTGGAAGCAATGCCTTGGATAATATGGAAATCATATTATGTTCTTATTTTTTTCAAAATTACATGTTTTATTTCCATGCTATTTTATTATGTTTAATTTTCCATTATGATCTATGCCTTATGTACTGCCAAGATTAATTTCATAACTCAAGATTTTGTTATTCAAAAGTTATGATCATTTTTTACATTCTTATGTTTATATTTTGTATGATGTTTTACATGATTACTCTTACTGAGCATTTGACCTCACCCTTTTCATATGTTTTATTTTTCCTATGATATAAATAAATGTTTTAGGTAGGAAAACTAATGGGTAATATCTTTATAGGAGATGTTGATGATCTTTCTCTAAGCTAGAAGAATGTGTTCTGAGCTCCCAAAGACACTAAACTAATACAGTCTTTGGGCATAGATTTTTGTAATGTATTAAGTATTCTACAAAATAAATATAATATCCATATATGTCAAGCTTAGGTCTTTACAGTTGGTATCAGAGTGAAGGTTTAGTCAACCTTTGAAAACTAGGATGTGAAAAATTTAGTGAGATCCCTAGAGATATTTCTAAGGATGTGTCCAGGGATGTCCTAAGGATAAGTCAAGTATAGGTTACAATCCTATAGTTTTTTTGATAATCATGAATAACCTAGTATTAAACCTAAGATTTCATAGATTGAAATATTATAAGTAATTTACCTTACTTGTGTGTTTTTAATCTCTGATATGTATTTATCACACTTTTCTTTCTGGTCTTAGTCAATAGCCAGAAATACATAGAACATGGTTAACCATTGAATGTTTTAGATTTGAAAAGTATGGGAAATATAAAGATTCATTTCCTAAGTAGAAATATCATGAAGTGAATCATGATGATGGTACGCGTATTTTTCATACTATTGAGGATAAAGAGATTGTAAATGACTTTTGAAAGGTATGTGATGTTATTCTAGTATTTGTTTACATTAAACCTAAGAAGACTAAGTTTGAGAAACCTTAAGACATGATTTATATTTTAGGAAAAACGAAGATGTTAGATCCTAATTAATGGTTTAATAATAATGTTAGATGATTAAGGTGTATGTATTTTTTAATTCAAAGATTATGTTATATGAATCATGAAATATATAAGTTTTTTTTATATATGTTTTTCATTAAGGATCATAAAGGATATGTTGAATAGTTCTAAGTAGAAAAAAATGTGATTTAAGGGTAAGGTGATATAATTGGAGAACACATGATTAAGGGAAAGATAACCTTTAATATGTCCCTTATGTTCATATAATGATGTTTTGATAATGATATATTGTATTTGAATAAGTAAATTGGATGATTCTATTTTTTGGGAGCTAATTATAAAGTTATTGACAAGTGGGTTATGATCTCATGGATGAGGTATAAAACTTTTTGGTACTTAAGTAATATATCCAATAAATTTTGGAATAAGGAAACATGCATGTTTTCAATAAGGATATATGGTAATTTAGGTATTACCATGAATAAAGAGAATACATGATGAAGGTGTTCACATTTTTTAAATATGACCAACTAGAGATATATTATGATATATGGGGAATAAATGAAGGTATTCAAATGCTTGTTATATGACCTTTCTTATAATGTTTTTGTACTGTGAGTTCGGAAAAAAGTGTTTTGGATAAGCCTAAAAGTTGGAATAGATTAAGTTGGACATCAGACGGTATTGTTTAAGGGTAAATCATTTTTTAAGATTATTTCAGGAATGTTATAATAGTATAGTTTTAGAAAAATGATGACCTGCAGGATGGGAAACAACATGTTGGGTCGAACTAGGCTGTGGGAAATGAACCCACAACTGAAGTGAAATAGTCCTTTATCACCTGCCACTGGCCTATGGGAAGTCTTTTTTTATTATAAATTAGTTTTATTTTATTTAAGTGGTATAATAGATGAAGTATAAGTCCATTTTTTGAACCATATATGATTAATATCACCATATATAGACTTATGTATATTTGATAACTTGTGCTAACCTTTTTGTGATAAAGACAGATGGAATGACCTATCATTCTATTTATGGATCGCATGATCTGCTAGCACTTCAGGAATAAAAAATTCAACATCATTTATTTAAATAAGAGATGAAGTGGAAATTGTTCAAGTCATGACCAATGATTAGATTTTACTGAAATCAAGTAATTATTTATTTTCATGTTCTTTAACCTTAGGAAAGTGATCTTGAAAACCAAAAATATTATCCTAGTACCTTCTTATCTGATGAATCAGATGGTCCTTTAAATTGGATGGTACGCGAATTATTCTCTATCACTGTCCATCAGAACTTGATGGTTAGATTTTTTTCCATATCCATGTTTTCACTTCCCACCTATGTTCTCCCATGTGGAAACCTAGTGATGAGTTACATTGGGTAACCATTATGTTTCTAACTTTCCATTTTATAATCATGTTTTAGTATTCTTTTTTACAATGTGGGTTTCCATGAATGAAACTTTCAAGTAGTAAACCTTTTATAACACCAACAAATTTTGAGGGATAAATTCATTTTAAGGGGGTATAATATAATACCCCAAGTTTTTATGGACCTTTTTTTCAATAAATTTAAAATTTTCATTTATGTCTTGCAATGCACTAAGTCAAACATTCTTGTCACACTAAACCGACTTGTCGTATGTTAAATGCAACACTGAGTATAGATTCTATTCAGTTTATAAAGGAACCATGTTTGTTTTATGTTATATGCATCACCAAAGTAAGAATGAACTACACTCAATACTGACTTGGCTTTCATTACATGCAAGAGAAACCTTCCTCGATAGGTTTTGTTGTACACAATATCGAGTTTCACTGAACAACCATATATTATTAAAATATTATTATTTAATGGGATATAAACTAGTCATTATGAATAGTATTAACCACATTTTTAATTTTATATAACATTAACATTTATCTTATGTATTTTCTAGACATGATATAAAAACAAATTCAATTTTCAGATAAAAGAAGTATTTTTTTTAAATGCAGTTTTTTCACCTTTTGATGGTTCACCAATTTTAAATCTTGTTTTTAACACTTTTACATATTCTATTTGAAAAAAAATCCTTATTTAGAATTTGGAAATCAAAATTTACATTGGTTTTATTTTGGGTATTTTTCTAATAAAATTTATATTTTAATGAATAGTGAAAATCAGCATTTTGATTCAAAACAGACTTTTTATCTAATTTATTTATACAGTTAGATTATCTTTTTAATTGGTTTTAATGTTTAATTGGATTATGTTTTTATAATTTATTCCAATTTTGATCATTAGATGTAATTTAATATTTAAATTGGACATAAACACATGTCAATATTTTGATAGTTTTTACTTCTTAAAAACTGGCTTTCTGGTTTTGTCAACAGGAATTAATTTTAAATTAATTACTGAAAATTTTATGTTTTTAATTTTGAAAAATTGATTTCATATTTGGAATCTGTGAGTCCAAATTTTGTTAATAGTTTACTTTTATTTTTTGGATATTATGAACAGTAACTACTATAATTTTTATTCACCACGGTTAAAGGTTAATCAGATAAATTAGGGTATGAAAAAATATTATAAAGATAATAAAATTACCCTAACACCTTCCAAAATCACATTGAATGAATTTTATTCAATAAATATCACCTAAGGGTATTAATGGATTCATTTAGTTTACTTTTTTTGTGAAAGTGATGTAATTAAAATTAAAACAAAAGAAATTGACAACATGTCACTCTCATATATCTTATAAGTATAATTTTAATGTAGTGATAAATTTGATAAAACTTAGAAAATAAATAGTATCAAGAAATATAATGAAATTATCAACATAATTTGAATTTATTCAGAAATTTTAGAGACTAAATTCTTACCATTAATGATGACACAATATTGATGTATAAATTAATTTATTAATAGAAATGTCAAATAAATGGTAATAAATATAATAAAATAAATATCATATGAACTAATTAATGTTCTCCATGAATTTTCTAGGTTAATATGACATGTTATAATTGTATTAAATATTTTTTTTCAAATTTATCTTCTGTGTGGAGTTTTTTTAAATTCAAATAAATGAACAGTGTCAAAATTGACACTATTGATATTTTATAAAAATAACATATTATTAAATTATTTAAAAATCACAAAAATATTTAAAAATTACAAAGTGAATTTATATGGAATAAAATTTCATAAATTATCCAATTATGGATTATTGAAAACAAATAGGTAAATATTTATAACAATTTAATATTTAAAATATCATTACCACAAATTAAATTAAATAGATTAAATAAGTATAAATCAAAATGATAAGGTTTAAAATAAAATAAAAACATGTATAAATTTTATTGGTTGAGGGGATTTAGACCCATATATATATTATATTCTAAAAAAATGATTTTGGGACCATTATAAATTAAAAATCAATTTATAATAAATTAATATTTCAAGACTTTTCGAAAGTGCCTCTCCTCCCTCTTATAAAATATCACCAACTCTACCCACTTACTCACACCTTTAAAGACATTTGGATCATCAAAAATCTACCCAAATAAGCTCCCAAAATCCCTCCATTCAACCTAGATGTCACAGTTTGGGCATAAATCCATCCTAGGGAGACCTTTTGTGAAAATCAAAAGAAGATACTCGAAGAAGTGGAAATTGTTTTATCTCCTCTTTCAAAAAATTTTTCTTCTTATACATACACTTATTTTTCTGTTCCCAGAAAAAAGTAATAAATATAGTATATTATACATTATGATATTTTATTATAATTATGTTACAACCTTATACCTACTTTTATCCATCCTACTAATAACAATATCACCATGTGTGCGTACGTACCCCTTACTGTCTCCACACCGAGGTGAAATTTGTTATTCAAAAATAATTAATTTGTTTGAGTATAATTATGAGTATAATGGATTTAAATAATAAATATAACATGATAAATATTCTATATAATTAATATACCATTAAACTCTATACCATTATCCATTAAGTGAATGATATCGTTGCTCGTGCGTACGTACGGCCTACCGTGTCCATGACGCGATGAGATTCATTCTCCACGTTAACCATTAAAGAATGATTATAAATTATATATAATAAATAATCATAAAATATATTAAATAATAATTCTACTAGACTTACGTATATATATATGTGTGTCTTTTACATTCTTACATTCAATTCAATAAAGAAACGGAAACAACGTTCATGCGTATGTACAGCCTACCGTCTCCATGAATGGTGTCTTCTATTTAAATTATCTATCTATTATATATATTTATATACTGAATATTTATGATATATAAATCATGTTTTAAATTATTGAAGTCATTAAATCATGATCTAAGTAATAATATCAAGAAACAAAAGTCAAAACATCTACGATAAATAGAACAATTATTACCCAAAACGTTGCTTTAACATGGAATTGATAAATAAATAGGTAATATAAAGTCATAAGTGAATCATATACGATATCATAAATATTATAATGGTTTTATTACAAGTTAATAATGTGTTTAAACCCACTATAATATAGTTTCAGATATATATGGAAGAAATCAGACCTAAGTTAAGGGATAAATTTTCAATCTCATTATTTTCTAAGATTATTGATATATAAGTATTTACTAGGGTATATTTATCATCCATGTCCATGTTTTCTAAAAAAATCATAAAATTTTTAATATTATTCTACGTTTAAATTAAATTTTACACATTTTTTTACTTTTACTATGTCACGACCCGTCCCCCGGGGCCCGTGTCGTAACTACCCCAAGCCCGCCTTCCATAGGCCAGGGGCTGGAGACTAGCACCAAAGGCGTAAATCCCAATAACTGGGAAGGCATTGCATTTATAAAAGTAAAAAAACACCACAAATTATAAGAAGAAGTATTATACTAAGTACGAAAGAAAGTGATGAAAATTAAATGGGCCAGAATACAAACCCAACTGAAAAGTACAGCTACAACTGAATTGAAGTACAACAGAAAAGAAAAGCAGCTGGAAGAAAAGAAGCAGCTCCTGGGTCGTCCACCTCAGATCCTACCAGAAGGCTAGGTACAGATAGCACAGCTCCTGGATCATCCACCACGGATCCTACCTGAAGGGAAGGTACAGATAGCCACCACAATGCTCTCACCCGTCAACCTCCTCCGAGTATCGTCTCTTCGTGAATCCCACCTCCGGATACTGACTCGTCGTGAGGTCCACCTCCGGATACCATCCATTCCTCGAACACTCGGCCTCTGTCAGTACTACCCATCGTCTGCAACCAACACAACGAGGTGCGGGCATAGCCCGTGCAGGGGTGAGTATACGATACTCAGTAGGGACCCCGAGACCCTCAAGGTCTCACTAAATCCATCAAGGATAACCTCAAAGAAAGATCTCAATAGATAACCTCTACTTAGGAATATGCCCTTACATATACCTAAGTTATCAAGTAACCCATCTCAATCATGAGGGAAACACAATGGTTATTGACACGGCTCAAACCAGGATTTTATTCATGATGTCAAAAACACGGTTGCTGGAGAACTCCACCTTTGTCGAGTACAGTGGGCCTACCACTACAACCAAGCACGCCCCACTAAACCTGGACTGCTGAAGTACTCCACCTGTCGAGTACTGTGGGCATGCCGCTGCAACCAAGCGCATCCCACCATGGGTCTGCCGCTACAACCAAGCGCACCCCCTCATAGCCTACAAAGGTACTCCTTCTGTCGAGTATCGTGTGTCTGCTGCTACAACCAAGCACACCTCCGCCATGGGTCTACTACTACAACCAATCACACCCCACTGGGCTATCCGAATCACTCCAAGATAATCGATCAGCAGTCATCAAGTCTCATCCAGCTACTAGGTCTCTTCACTCTGCCAGCTCGTCACCGGGAGGGTCTGCTCCACGAGCTACTGTTTGATACTCCAAGTATCACAAAGTTCTACGAATAAGTATCCCAATGGTCAGCCACATCAAAGGAAATTCAACACAACATATGGTGCGTCAATCGGACACCCGGTCTTTGTGTTATCAGCCTTTTCATCCCAGGGGCCCAGTTGGTTTCATGTACGAACCAACCCGACCGTATCTCAATTGTACCCTGAACTCTCATAGGGTATACTCATAGGGACAGTTTCTCAACGTGATCACCAACACCACTAACGGTTCATCAAACAGACGTCCGGTCTGAAAGTTATCAGCTTTTCCATTCTAGGGGCTCGGTTGGATTTTGGGTTCAATCCAACCTGAACACTATCCAACTACGTCCAAACCTCAGGCGAAGTATGCTGAAAGTTATGTCTCATCAAGAGGAATCCAAAAAAGTCAACGGCACGTCTATCGGACGTCCGGAGATCATATTATAAGTGTTTCCTCTCCGAGGGCCTGGTTGGTTTTGTGCTCGAACCAACCCGGCCATACCCCAAGTTCTCCGAAACATTGAGTGTAATATACCAAAACGACCGTATCGATCCAAGGATCGCTACGCAAATAATGGTGCATAGATCGGAGTTCTGTATCCCAAGATATAGACAAAAGACCGGAAGTGATTCGAAAATGGGGGGTCTGGGCCCGGTCCGACCCGGCCCAACCCCCCCTGGGTCAGCCCGAACTGGGTCGACCCGAACCGGAAGGGCGAGGCCCAGCCCGGTCCGCGCAACCAGGCCCGGCCCGACTAGGTGGCAGACTGGCTCGGCCAGCGAGCCGAGCAAGCGACGCGGTCCCCCGCGACCTTTGTGCTCCACGGACGCGGCAAGCACCACGTCCTACTTCCCCAGATCCCGCACAACCACAGGATCCAGCTGCCTACCGACGCGGCTTCAGCCGGGGCGGCTCCTCCTGGCAGCGCGCCGGGGCGCCGCCGCCTCCGGTGACCCGCACCGCCGGTGATGTCTGCGGGCCACCGTAGTTTCTCCAAAGGTCCATTTTCATTTCCTTCTGTGTCGGTGTTCATCTTGAGTCCCATACTTTACTATAAAGGCCTGAAATCACTGTTACGGTCCCGTTCCATCACTGTCGTCAATTTGCACACCAACAACAATCTACGGAGGTTTATCGGGCCATGTTTGTTCAGTCCACGCCCTCCGCGTTAGGTGTTATCAAATGGAAAGCATTTAAACACATGATTTTAATCATTGATGAGGGTATAATTCACATAAACACAAAATACGAAAACCCCCTACTTGGATATTTGACATCGCACATTGGGCGTCGTAGAGAACGGCGTCGCGGGGGTCTGACGTAGATTCTGTGGACGTTGGGGTGCGTCCGAGGAGAAAACGACGTCTCCTCACTTGTTGCGGAGATGAATAAGGAAGGTACGTTGTCATTGGTGATGATCACCGCGGTCGGTGACTTCTCCCTTGTCGTGGAGGAAGAAGAAGACGGAAGAATCCGGGTGGCCGAGTCGACGTTCCTTGACGAAGAAGAAGAAGAAGTACTTTAAAACTCCAAAGCTCTCTTCCCTTACCCTCAACACCACAAATGCCAACCCTTAACAGAAAAAGGGTCCACATTATTTTATTAACTCAAGCTAAGCTTTTCAAATTTACAAAATTTGAATTCCCTTAATTAATATTGAGTTGTCAAAATTAATGGTGAGTTAATTTGGAAACATTAATAATGTGGAAGTGGAGTAGCCACATCATTTAAAGCAACAAAGGAGGTTTAAAAGGAGCTTAAGGGGAATTTGAAGGGGTGGGGCTCATGTGGGCCCCACCTCTCATTTATTCTCCCCAAGGGAAGTTAGCAACCCAATGGGTCCCACTCCAACTCCCACACCTAAGAGTTAAACCACATAAGAGAGGGAAAAAGTGTTGTGACACAACACTTAAACCACTTAGCAAGAAATAAAAATAAAATTGTAAAACAATTATATTTTTTTATTCCTTACATTTTTTAACAACTCCTCCCAAGAAAACGCAACTCCAAAAAGGGTCTTCTTAAGCAATTACCGGCGCTGCAGTTTCATCAATGCCCTCAGATTTTGATTCCGAGCACCGGATTAAAAGTTAGAAAAACCCGCTCATTCCTTCACTGAACGTACCCGAGCTAAAATTCTAAAATTGATTCCGGGCACACCGGGACTTGGAATCAGGTGCCGTCAGAAACTCGGTACTCATAAAATTCCAAATAAATTAAGAAAAAAAATCCTTGAAATTTCCAGGTCTTTACATTACTCTCACCTCAGGGCTTTACGTCCCCGTAAATCTTTGACACAAACAAGGGATACAAAAGTGGTATAGAGCACGCATCTGAGCCTTCCACTCCCATGTGCTCTCCTGGAGGTTCACGTGCGGCCAACGAAAGCGCACAAGAGGAATCGATCATCCTCGTAGGATCCGCTTCTGTCAATCCTCAGCCTCTACTGGAACCCCTGCAAAATTCACCCCATCTCCAAAGTCCAGCTCTCCATGGTCGATGATATGCGTCGGGTCAAGCACATATCTCCTCAGTTGAGATACGTGGAAGTCGCCGTGCACCTGGTGCAACTGAGGTGGATGGGTCAAGTGGTAACCCACCTCGCCTACCCTGTTGAGGACCTTGAAGGGTCCAATGAAGCGCAGAGATAACTTGTTGCCTCAGCCAAATTTCCGTAATTCCACGTCGAGGTGAGACCCGTAAGAAAACATGGTCGCCATCCTCAAACTCTAGTGGTCTATGCCTCCTATCAACATAAGAATTTTTTCAGCTCTGAGTTGTCCTCATCCACTTCTGGATGACCTAGACCTTCTCTATCGTGGCTTGGACCATCTCTGGTCCCACAAGAGCTGCTATGATTTATTCTTTTCCAATAAGATAAATCCGGTCTCATCCCCTGGATGAACCATGTTCTTTGCCTAATATAGTCAATCCGGACATGAATGATGCATTAATACCATGGATGACGTCGTTAGGCCTCGACGTTACTACTAAGATATCTAACCGTCACTCTCGCCTCTAAGGGTCGAGTCACACTGTCGGCATCAGCGTGAGGTAACTGGGTCTCCTCCACTAGGAATCTCAAAAGTGAGGGTCAAGTCAACAGTTTTAATCGGGACCTCTCAGTACACAAAAAGGAAGGAAGAAAATTTTACAAGGACAGGTGTCTTTTATTACTGCAGCTCGAAGTACAAAGACACACAACAATATCAACAAGGAAGCTAGAAGCACCAAGATCAAAGGTCCCTTGCCTGGAACTAGTCCTGCTCTTGTTCTCCAACTTCCGGAGCTCTGTAGTCGTATGCTTCTGCTTCTTGA
This sequence comes from Viscum album, assembly GCA_963277665.1. Taxonomy (NCBI): domain Eukaryota; kingdom Viridiplantae; phylum Streptophyta; class Magnoliopsida; order Santalales; family Viscaceae; genus Viscum; species Viscum album. Next base: position 482,888,406 of record OY728141.1, read on the forward strand.
AGCTGAGCTCTCCCATGTCCACCGGTTCCCTGCGGTCGGGGTGGACCTCCTGGTGGTGGTGGTGGCAACACCTCCAAGCGTAGTCCACCTCCAGTTGCATGGCCAGCTCCCCTGTCTTGGTCTCCTATTCCTTACGGTCCACCTTGATCGAACCTCTGCCACTGCTTGGGAGGTCCTTAGTTTATCTTCTGGTCATCTGTATGGCAGTTCAGACAATCATGTGCCATGTGACCAACCCTGCCGCAGGAGTAACACTATCCGCTCATGGTAAGTCGCTCTCTACCCCGAGTGCCTCCCACACATGATCATGTGTCATGCAGTCGACCACCTATAGGTTTGGTCTTCTTGGACCTCTACGTCATCTGTCTATTGCCCACTGCAGAAGACTCTGCTGCATGCCGGCTAGTGGTGGGTCCTACTGCTGGAGACTGCTCAGCAAGGAAACTCTCCACTAAGAGGGCTCACTCCAACACCCATGTCTGTATCGGGATGCTGTGAGAAACAACAGAAGCTCTAATATCTCGCATGATCCCTTGCTCGAAGGTTCAGGCCCTGAAGAACGGGTCTCGTACCATATCTGTGGAGTAGCGTGAGAGGTCTGTGAACCTCGCTGAGTACAGCACCACTATCATGATACCCTTCTGTAGATGCAGTAGCACTTGTATACGCACCGCTCGAAGGGTGGCTGGTACAAACTCTACCCAGAATAGGGTCTCGAAGTCTTCCGAAAGAAGTGTCACCTCATCATGTATCTGGAGCATCAGGATCCACCATCTACCTGCTGCTTTTTGAAGGAGGCTGGCAGTAAGGATCACTATGAAGTCTACTGGCGTCCCTACTAGCCTGAAGACTCTCACCACAGCCTCCATCCAATCCTCAGCCGCCTACGGGTCCATCTCTCCCCTGAACCTGGGTGGCCTCTGGCACTGGAACTCGTGTAGTGCGCTCAAGCGACGTGCACTCTCTACTGCTGGGGCTGGTGGCATCGGTGGCCCAATGGGTGGTAGTACCGCTGGTGCCTCTGCTGGTGCCTCAACTGGAAGTGGGCCCTGTACTGAGGCATAATCACTTGGTGGGCTGTCAGTACGTACAACTCTTGGGGCTCTAGCTATCGTTTGCGGGGAGGCATCCTGAAAGAAACAAATTTGACATGGTCAAAAGATTTATACCTGGTGAGATGACCTGGTTTGAGCTAAATTTTAAATACTTTTGAAAACACACACGAAATCAGTGTTTTCGTGCACAAATTCGGAAATCAGTTGTCACGGACCTGGTGTTTGGATACATCGGCCGCCGCACCAACATTGGACTCCATGAACTGAAAAACACACTCGGTACCCTTAACATTATTGCTTCACAGAAAGAAAATATCATAGTTATAAGTTCTGCGGTAGAACTGACTCCTCTGATACCAATTTGTCACGACCTGTCCTCTGGGGCCCGTGTCGTAACTACCCCAAGCCCGCCTTCCTTAGGCCAAGGGATGGTAACTAGCACCAAAGGCGTAAATCCCAATAACTGGGAAGGAATTTCCTTTATAAAAGTAAACAAAACACCACAGAGTACAAGAGGAAGTAATATACTAAGTACAAAAGAAAGTGCTGAAAAGTAAATGGGCCAGAATACAAACCCAACTGAAAAGTACAACTACAACTAAATGGAAGTACAACAGAAAAGACAAGCAGCAGGAAGAAAATAAGTAGCTCCTAGGTCGTCCACCTCAGATCCTACCTAAAGGTTAGGTATAGATAGAGCAGCTCTTGGATCGTCCGCCACAGAACCTACATGAATGGTAGGTACAGATAGCCTCCACAACTCTCTCGCCCGTCAACCTCCCCCGAGTATCATCTCATCATGAAGTCCACCTCCGGATACTGACTCGTCGTGAGGTCCACCTCTGGGTACAGTCCAGTCCCCGAACACTCAGCCTCTGTCAGCGCTACCCGTTGTCTACAACCAACACAACAAGGTGCGGGCATAGCCCGTGTAGGGGTGAGTATACGATACTCAGTAGGGACCCCGAGACCCTCAAGGTCTCACTAAATCCAACAAGGATAACCACAAAGAAAGATCTCAACAGATAACCTCTACTTAGGTATATGCCCATACATATACCTAAGTTATCAAGTAACTCATCTCAATCATGAGGAAAATACAATGGTTATTGACTCATCTCAAACCAGGATTTTATTCATGATGTCGAAACCATGACTGCTGGAGAACTCCTCCTCTGTCGAGTACAGTGGGCCTGCCGCTACAACCAAGCGCACCCCACTAACCTTGGACTGTTGAAGTACTCCACTTGTCGAGTACTGTGGGCCTGCCACTACAACCAAGTGAATCCCACCATGGTTCTGCCTCTACAACCAAGCGCACGCCCTCAGAGCCTATAGAGGTACTCCTTCTGTCGAGTACCATGTGTTTTCTGCAACCACAAAGTGCACCTCTATCGTGGGTTTGCTTCTACAACCAAGCGCACCCCACTGGGCTATCTGAATCAGTCCGAGATGATCGATTAGAAGTCGTCAAGTCTCAGCTAGCTACTAGGTCTCTACACTTTGTTATCTTGTCACTAGGAGGGTTCGCTCCATGAGCTACTGGTCGATACACCAAGTATCACAAATTTCTGCGAATAAGTATCCCAAGGGTCAGCCACATCAAAGGAAACTCAACACAACAGACACCACCTCAATCGGACGCCCGGTCTGTGTGTTATCAGCCTTTTCATCCCGAGGGCTCGATTGGTTTTGTGTACGAACCAACCCGACCATACCTCCACTGTACCCCGAACTCTCATAGGGTATACTCATAGGGACTGTTTCTCAACATGATCACCAACGCCGCTAACGGTTCATCAAACGGATGTCCGGTATGAAAGTTATCATCTTTTCCGTTCTAGGGGCTCGGTTGGATTTCAGGTTCAATCCAACCCATCAACTATCCAACTACATCCAAACCTCAGGCGAAGTATGCCAAAAGTTCCATCTCATCAAGTGGAATCCAAAAAAGTCGATGACACGTCTATCGGACATCTGGAGCTCATATTATAAGTGTTTCCACTCTGAGAGCTCGTTTGGTTTCGTGCTCGAACCAACCCGTTCATACCCAAGGTTCTCCAAAACCTTTAGCTTAATATACCAAAACGACTGAATCAATCCAAGGATCGCTACGCAACTGACGGTGCATCGATCGGAGGTCCGTAGCCCAAGATATGAGAAAAAGACCAGAAGTGATCCGAAAATGGGGGGTCTGGGCCCGGTCCGACCTGGCCCAACCCCCCATGGGTCGGCCCAAACAAGGTCAACCCGACCCGGGTCCGGGTCCAACCCGGCAGGGCGCGGCCCGGCCCGGCCGGGTGGCATGTTGGCCCAGCCAGTGAGTCGAGTGGGGGACATGGTCCCCCGAGGCCTTTGCGCTCCACGGACGCGGCGAGCGCTGCATCCTGCTTCCCTGGATCCCGTGTAGCCGCGGGATCCAGCCGCCTGCCACCGCGGATGAATCCGCGGCAGTTCCTCCTAGCAGCGCGCCGGGGCGCCGCTGCCTCCGGATGCTGGTGATGTCTGCGGGCCACCAGAGTTGCTCTGATGGTCCGTTTTTATTTCCATATGCGCTGGTGTTCATCTCAGGTCCTGTACTTTACTATAAAGGCCTCAAATCACTGTTGCGGTGGTTTGTTGGGCTGTGTTTGTTCGGCCTACGCCCTCCGCATTAGGTGCTATCAAATTGAAAACATTTAAACACATGCTTTTAATCATTGACGAGGGTATAATTCACATAAATACAAAATACGAAAACCCCCTACTTGGATATTTGACGTCGCACGTCGGGCGTTGCGAAGAATGGCGTCCTGGGGGTCAGATGTAGATTCGGTGGACGTCGGGGTGCATCTGAGGAGGAAACGACGTCTCCTCACTTGTTGCGGAGATGAAGAAGGAAGGTATGTTGTCGTTGGCGATGATCATCGTGGTCGGAGACTTCTCCCTTGTCATGGAGGAAGAAGAATATGAAAGAAACCAGGTCGCCGAGTTGACATTCCTTGACGAAGAAGAAGAAGAAGTTCTTTAAAACTCCAAAGCTCTCTTCCCTTACCCTCAACACCACAAATGCAAACCCTTAACAAAAAAAGGGTCCACATTATTTTATTAACTCAAGCCAAGATTTTCAAATTTACAAAAGTTGAATTCAATTAATTAATCTTGATTTTTCAAAATTAATGGTGAGTTAAGTTGGCAACATTAAAAACGTGGAAGAGGAGAAGCCACATCATTTAAAACAATAAAGGAGGTTTAAAAGGAGTTTAAGGGGAATTTGAAGGGGTGGGTCTCGTGTGGGCCACACCTCTCCTTATTCTCCCCAAGAGAAGTTAGAAACCCAATAGATCCCACCCCAACTCCCACACCTAGGAGTTAAACGACATAAGATATGGAAAAAGTGTTGTGACACAACACTTAAACCACTTAGCAAGAAATAAAAATAAAATTGTAAAACAATTATATTTTTTATTCCTCACTTTTTTTTAACAACTCCTCCTGAAAAAACACAACTCCAGAAAGGGTCTTCTTAAGAAATTACTGATGCTGCGGTTTCATCGGTGCCCTTGGATTTTGATTCCGAGCACCGGATTAAAAGTTAGAAAAACCCGCTCGTTTGTTCACAGTACGTAGCCGAACTAAACTTCGAAAATTGATTCTGGGCACACCGGGACTCAGAATCAGGTTCCGTCAGAAACTACGTACTCATAAAATTACAATGAAATTAAGAAAATATTTTCCTTGAAATATCCAAGTCTTTACATACTACACGGTATGGAAGGAATATTTCTTCCATTTTTCATACAAGGTACTTTTTGACTTTTTCAGCACAAGTACGAGAAGAATGTTTTTTTAAGTTATATGAAATGAATAGATTATTACGTCTTCTTAATGAATTATTTTAGTGAATCATCTTCTATAATATTTTAATATTATTTTCAACTAAATTATTTTCATTTAAAATTGTGTGTCATTTTTAGAAAAGAAAACATTTTTGAAAAAGAAAGGAAATTTTCCTCATGAATTAAGTTCAAGTGTTTTGGCAAAATTATTTTCCATCTAAGATGAAACTATTTAAATAGGATTCGGTTTATATCCCTATTATTAATATGATTTTATTATTTTAATGATGGAATGATATTTATATGGACTATGTTATGATGGAATGATGTTTTATAAACCCATTTTATTTCTTAGGTTATGTCGTGATTAATGATTTATGTTTTTATGTCACATGTAAGAATGTTTTCATTATAAGATAGGTGGGACCTATATCTCCCTCCAATTAATTGAGTAAAGATTTATATCTCATGAGATAGACATGTCTATAATGTAAATTAAATCTGGTTTAGTAATACAAGGCTAGAATGGAAAGTAAATCCGGTTCAGTAATACATGGAGGGAATAGCAAGTAAACCCGGTTCAGTAATAGAGTTTTGTCCACTATGATGGTCTTGGAAGCAATTCCTTTGCTACTATGGAAATCATCTTATGTGCTTAGTTTTTCCATAATTCCATATTTCATCCCCATACTATTTTATCATGGTTAATATTCCTTTATGATCTATACCTTACGCACTACCCAGATTTATTTCATAACTCAAGATATTGATATTCAAAAGTTATGTTCATGTTTTTACATTCTTATGTTTATATTTTGTATGATTCTTTCCATGATTACCCTTACTGAGCATTTGATCTCACCCTTTTCATATGTTTTCTTTTTCCTGTGATATAAATAAATGTTTTAGGTAGTAAAACTAATAGGGAAGATCTTTATGGGAGATTTTGATGATCTTTCTCCAAGCTAGAAGAATGTGTTCCGAGTTTCCAAAGACACTAAACTAATATACTGTTTGGGCATATATTTTTGTAATGTATTAAGTATTCTTCAAAAGAAATTTAATTTCCATGTACATCAAGCTTAGGTCATTACATGTTTGACCTGAAGAAAATCATGTTTCTTGTTAAATATCATGAGTTAGATCTACCGAAAATAAATTATGTTTCAAGTTATTTAAATAAATACACTCTAGAGACATACATGTTTGAATATGTTATTATTTTATATTTTTTATAATATTAGTATATCCACTATTAATATTTTTATACAGTTCATCAAAGAAATTTTCAGAGTTTCACATTGAAGACGTACATGTTTATTATCTACTGAGTGTTTTCCCTACTGCTCTAAAAGGTTATTATTAAAGCTACTATGTGTTTTATAATATCTTATCAATATTAAATATCAACTTTTATGCTAAATTAAATCATAATTGAAGATATTATATTTACATTTTAATAACTCTTCAATTGTTAATTTCTTCTCCAACTATATGCAGAATTTGTTTCAAAAATATATATCTCATCTATTTTCTTTGAAGTATTGATTAATTATATTCAATAATTTGTGGAGTGTTAGACTATAATACTATGTTTTTTATATTTAGGTTCCTTTTAAAAGAACCTATAGGCCCTATAAAATCCTTATTATAAGGTTTCAACTACATACTCTCAGTTGTAGAGGTCCCTAGGAAAAGGACCTACATAGTGAAAGTCACTAAGGACATGGAGAGGGTGTTGGCAGAGTGGAATAGTTGTTTTATATACCTAGAATCACTATACATATTTTCACCCTACTCTTTCTTTTATTAATTTATTTTTTCTTAATTTTCTTTAATATATTATGAAATAATCACTTTAATTAAAGAGAAAAGTTCTAGATTTTTCATGTTTTCTCAAAAAGCAACAATCCACCCCCCCCATCTTTTGTATTTTTTTTTTCTAGTAATTTTGAAAAAACAATAAATATAAAAGTTTGGTCTCTTGTAGATATATTTATTTTTTATCTATAAATTCTAAGTTAAGAATCATGATGAAGACAAATTTCGAAGGATGATTTTAGAGATGGTATTTCAATGATCTGTGCTCAATGTTTTAATGGTAACAATTATTGTTTCTGAAAATCTTGCATGATAATCTATTAAAGGAAACTGGGATTGAAAGTATTCATGAAATTTATCAAAACATATAATATTCCTAAATGTTAACCATAAAATCGGAGTGGAACTCAAGTAGCTCATTATGATCTTAATTCAAGATCTATGAAAGTTATTATTTTTATATTAAGAACTAATGAATTTAATCAATTTTATCAGTTTTTTATAGCTTATAAAATATGGGAAACAACTTTAGTTGCCTATGAATGAACTGATAATGTTTGAAAACTAAGGTATAGTACTGCTAAACTTAAATTTGATACATTCAGGATGAAGGAAGATGAAATCATCACTTAGATGAATGGGATATTTAGAGGATCTATAAATGATGTTTTTCTAATAGTAACTCCAATTTGAGAACCAGATTGTGTGTTAAAGGTACTTAGACTTTTACATTTCAAGTGGAATGAAATATTTTCTTCTCTTCAAAAATCAACACTGGTTAAAGAATTAAATATAAAATAACTGATTGTAACCATGATTATGAATGAAGATAAAATGAAATAAGAAACAAAAAATCATATTTCTATCAAACAAGAATTTTTTTCACTAAAAGTTTCAATATATGAATTTTCAGATTCATATTCTAGTCATTTGGGTTTAACTGATGAGCTATTTGATCTTGCTAAGAAATTTAGTAATCTATAAAAACAGAGAAAGGATAAATTAAATAATAATAAAGAGAAGGAATTTGAATGCTACAAGTTTAAAAAAAGGTCATTTGAAACCTGACTATCATTTTTGAAAATCTCAAAGTAAATATAATTATAAATAAAAATAATAAATTCATGCAGTATAATTATAGTTATTTTAAAGATTAAAGTAATGAATATTACAAAATCTGAATTAGTACATGAAAATAAAAAATTAAATCTATGTCTTATGGATCATGTTAATGAGGTAAAATCATTTTCCCTCAAAGTTATAATTTCAAAATTCTTTCTTATAGTGAACATAATAAATATTTTTTTATTCTTCAAGATAAATTCATATCCTTAAATAAATATCATATAAAACGCAAAAAATATTATGATTTTATTTTTATTTTAAAATAGATATTGTCTTACCAAATTTTATACTTAAGACCAAATTATTCAAAAAATAATTTTTCTTTGTATGAAAATAAAATTAATGAATTATTTGATGATTTTAATGATTTAAGAGAATATTATAGTATGTTTATCAAGGGATAGAATAATTTAAATCAAATTCTTGGTAAAAATTAAATTAATTAAGGTAGGTTAGGTATTATTAGTGATGGGGAAATGCAAAAAAACTAAAGGAATTATTTTTTTCCTTTTTCTAATATGAAAATGCATGTCCACTATTAAATATTCTCAATATGGTATTAACGGAAATTATTCTACTGACTGTTATTTTAGAAATCCTCAATTATTTGATATCATGTATGTTCATTATTCTAAAGAATTATCTAAATTTTATTATGTATTTTCTGCTCAAAATCATTAAATTTGGTTACCAAATTCTTTTATTCTAACATGGCTAGACCCAAAAGCATATGGATACCAAAATGAACTTTTATTTCATATTTTTAAATTTTTCACCATTGGATTTCAATTTTATATAATAAGGTGGATAGTTAAAATATATAGAGATGTATTATATTTATATTTCTTATTCTTTTAATTATTTTAGAAATATTGACCAACTCTAAAGTAATTTTTCATTTGAAAGGAAAATATCAATAGACTATGAACTACTAAAATATAGGAACTATTTAATTTATATTTCTTAAATTCACTAACTATTTTGTACAGGTGGATAAAATCATCTAGATTTTTTATCTTTATTCTATTAATTTGATCATTCTTATGCTTAATATATTAAATCTTTTGTCAATATATTATTTTATGCGATTAATTGGTTTGTTGAATTATTTTTTAAAACTAATGACTGTAAAGTATAATCTTAAAAATATTATGCTACTATGTATTAATACATGAAATTTTATTTCTCTTATAAGAATACGGTTTGATGTCTTACCATATAAATTACTTGAATATTATAAATTAATCTATTTTTTATAATATAAACTGTAATTTTAATAAATAAAACTATTTTTTTCATAAATGAGATGATCAAAAAATAACTTTATTTAAAATTCCATGATTAATGTTAAATATTTATACTTATTTTGAGGGGGTTTTATTTTTAAAAATTAGCATGTGCTTAAATGTTTTATTATTATTTCATAAATTAATTTAACTAATAAATATTTTAATTCCTTTAAAATCATTAAATATTTATTTAATAATATTTTAAATTTTTTCATGGTTTCTTGAAGATAATATTTTATCCTTTTGAAGGAATATTTAATTATAGGATATTTAATGATTCTATATGTGTTGAGAATGTATTTTACATACTTTAACTTGTCATATTTTCTTTATTTACATAATCTATTCGATAAATTTGTCTTTTAAATTTAAGAATCCCAAATGATTACACATCATTTCTGGATTGAGATCCCAAAACATAGTTTGAAAACTATTAGAGTAAAATCCTCACTTTATTCTACCCTCAAACTTTCACCCTTTGGATCTTCCAACCCTTTTATTCTTTTTTCAATATCAATTTCAATATCTACAAATGATGTTAGCCTGAGTTTAATGAAGAGGTGGAATCCCTCTAGTTCTAAAATAATTATCCTATAAGAAAAACACGTAAACATAGAAATCATTTTTAATTCAATTTTCATGTTAAAACTAGTGATGCATTTCCAAGTATAAAACATTTGTTTAATGATGGAATTTTGAATAATTTCTATAGGGATGAGCTAAAATAATTTTTTGATAATGTTAATTCATTTTCTTCTAATTTAACCGATCTGATCGAACATGAGTCATTTTATTTAGTTAAAGTTTCCTTATATAGTATTATTAGTAAATATTATGAAGATACATAAGTTCTTAATGGTGAAGAACTAGAATTTAAATCACTTCAAATGGTTAAAAATGGAGTTCCATTTGTAAGGTCCCAAAAGCATCACTAGATGATGATGAGTTAATTTTTATAGAAAATTCTAATTTTATTACAATAGTAATGGAATATAAGTTCAATATTTCAGAATTGGAAGTAGTAAGGTTTCATTATGAACAAAAAATTTCTCAAAAAACTTTATAATATCTCGAAAAAAATTCTATTTCCAAAATATAATTTGAATCCATTTAATCATAGAATCAAATTATATGGGAAATTTCAATCTCAAAAAGATATTTTCATGCATTTAAAATAGAAATAGTTGATCTAGTGGGAAGATCAAATGAGATGAAATTTCTAAATTAGATTTTGATGAGATGAAAGATTTTTTTAGTTAGATAGTATAATTCTACTTCAATAGGACAAAGGTATGAAAATATTCAAAGGAGGATAGTTCTTTGGTTTGATGTTTTAGCTTCAATTAGTGAAAGAGGTCATATTCTAGAGTGTGGAGATACACCCTTTATCCTATCAAAATAAAATGATCCTTTTTATCATTCTACACCTTAGCCTATCCAAACCTAGCTATCCAAAACCTTTGGCCAATATATTTATATAATATTAAATTATTAAATAGAAATTTTATTTTTTATATTCTATATCCTCTTATTATATTAACTACTTATCATAGTTTTATTTTTTATAACCATTTTATTTCATAGGATACATTGAATGTGTTTCAATATATTTCATACATTCTTTTTTATATCAAAAAAAGGGAGATAAATCAAGATAAACACTTCTCAGAGAAATTTAATAAACACAACATTTCTATATCAATGTTATCATGTACTATGTTGTTTTATAAACCATATAATCTATTTACTATTTAAATTTGAGAAAGAATAAATTTGAATAAAATATTTTTTTTCAAATCCTTTTACTAAGTGAAATATATATAGATACAATCTCTATTTTATTTCATCTCTATTTATTTGATAAAAAAGTTAATAAAAAATTGTTTACATTTTTATATTTTCTATGTGTTTTTTGAACAACAAAAGTGGGGTATTATTGGAAACATGGTGATCAAAAAAATGATAATTTCTCATTAATTTTGATGATCATAAACACCCACATTTTTCTTACTAATGAAATTTACTTAAGTGGATTTCCAGATAATATTTATTAGGATAATTATTTTATTCTGGAAGCACTTTTGTTTTAATTCATCTAAAGTTTAATTTTCTAAAGTATTATATAAATTTTGAAGAATATTGGAATCACTATTAACAACCCCAAATTTGATAAATGTTCGGTTTAGTAAACCAACTTGTGGAAGTAAATGTTACTTTTTTTGAACTATCTCTTTATCATAATGTTTGGTTTGGGAACACAAAATTTAGAATAAACCCAATGTTTTCACGATTAATTTTATGTTTATAAACCCATATTTTTTTATTCAAATTCAGGTTTTATACCATATGATGTGAAAAAAAACATTTGACTCAGCCATCTATGAGATTTAAATTATGGATTATTTCTATGATTTCTAAAATAGTTTCATTAGAGTATTCTTATCATTAAAAGTACTTTAGAGACTAATTAAAAGGCCAATATACATTAGATTAAATTCATTCTATTTCTATGGAAATTTATTATTTTAGTGGTCATTTAAATTTAAATTGAAAACATGATATGTGTTTTAAATGATCACATTTCATCAATTGATATTTCTAGATATGGTTAGCCTGACCAAAATTAATATTATTGTTAAATATCATGAGTTGGATCATCTAAAATTAGATAATTTCTCCAGTTCTCTAAATAACTACACTTTGGATACATACATGTTTTGATTTTTTGTTATTTGATCATCATGCTACTATTTCTATATCTAATTTTTAATCTTTTGAAGTAGTTTATCGAAGCAATTTCAAATGCTATACTTGGATCTATAGTTTCTTATTATCTACTAAGTGTTTTCTATTCTACTCTAAAAGAATATTCTTACTATAGATGTTTGTTTTCAGAGTATCTTATCAATAATAAATATCATAGTTTCTTCTTAAGGGAATCATAATTGAATATCTTATATTTACCAATGATGTACTCTTTGCTATAATTTTTTTCTGAAGTTGTTTCAATAATTTACATCTCATCTATTTTACTTAAAGTGTTAACTAATTATACTCAATTGTTATTAGATTTTCAGTTTCTTATAATAAGATTTAGATATTGTTTTTTTCTATAAAATAACCTGAAATCCCACTAAAATTCTTGTTATAAGGTTCTAGCTGCCTGCATTCAGCTGTTGAGGTACCCGGGAAAAGGACCTATATAGTGAGAATCACTAAACTCATAAGGAGACCATGTTAGGTCCCATGGTATGGAAGTAGTGACTAGAGGGGGGTTTAATAGTAATTTTTTATTAATTATTAAAAATATTATATTTATCATAGTTATAACACTATTAAAAGTGGAAACATAAATAAAATAGATAACACATGATGTTTTTATAGAGGTTCAGATCACCAAGATCCTAGTCCCTCATAAATCTTCTCTAATCCTTGAGGAGACTAGTATGCACTATATCCTTACTTTTTAATGGGATTGATAACCCAATAAAATTAAAATATTATAGTACCTTGTAACACCCTAAGATAGTAGGGGTGAATAAGGGTGTCAACATTATCTTTTAAAGTGATAGAACTTGTTCCCATGTTGGTAATAACTTGTTAAACCTATCTAATGGAAGCGTACAGAAAAGAAAACAATCATATCCATTGAGATAACATGAAAATTTTAATCAATTCACCACTAAGGTATAGTATAAGGAAAATACATTGACAATGTGTTGGTTGTTCCAAAATCTATTAATATTCACTAGTTGTGGATTACAAAAGCTCGAATATTTCTACTTTGTTCCAGGCACACTGCCTTTACAATATTTTAACAAAATAACACTACCATCCTCGGAATACTTCCATCAAATTTCACTATCTCACTACTTTGGGTGAATTTCTATTTAGTTTAACAACTTGAAGGTCACTTCATTAGATTGGAATTTTATACCTTGTCTCTAACTAGCACGAGACTCTCCTTGCATTTTATTCCTAAATTGATGTACTTTAAAATACTGATCAAGAAAATAAGATATTCAAAACCTGAAAGTAAAAAAAAAACTCATCACCTGCACACAACACATGTTCTTGCAAAAAAAAATTAGGATTGTCATGTAAGATTTATTTTGTGCAACCCCTATCTTTCTTTTAACCACGCCATAAGTTTCACATGGTCTTGACAAAAATAGAGAACATTCTACATGAAAGATTTACTATGTGTAAGTCTTCGATAAGAAAATCATTCACATGGAGGAGAAACCAAATATTCATTATAAAAAATTTTAAGCCTCTTATAGGGTAGCCTCTTATTTATAAACTTGGAATACCATGCCCGCAAGAGCCTTATGCACCTTCCTCCATGCAGGTAAGCCCGATTTTGATGTCAAATTTTGGTGTACAAGATACATTCACTCAAATTCATGTTTTTTATAGAGATCGTGACTTTCCCATATTTTTACAGGAATATATCTAAAATATATATGTGTGTAACTCAATTTTGACACTTTATTTAGCATGTAATATTTTTTTGTTCCTTCTGATTTATGTGTAAAACTTCCTATCACACAAATTATATTTTGTAAAAAAGTAAATATTTCACATAATTATTTCCTTTGACATATTTTGATGATACAATCTTGAAACTAAAATTTCAAAAAATATTCAAATTCACCTTTAACCATGCACAAAACTTCTTTTTCCAAAAATACTTCTCCAAATTTTGGACCAAAAATTTGGAAAACACAGGGAAATGATTCCACCTTCAACACTATAGTCAACTTTTACTATAATATCACTTTCCTTTCAAACTCATTGATCATCCTAATATGTATAGAAAATAAACAAAACTAGGTTTCATTTTTAGTATAGAGAATCCTTGGTTCCAACAAATCCAAATGTACCTTTTTCACATCTTGTGGTATAACCCCTTACTTTTGAAGTATTCGCAACCTACATTCCTTTTTTATGAGAGGAACAACCCAACATTACCATTATATGGTAGGAACAACCCAATGATATATTTTTAATGGTAAAATCATAAATTAAAACTCTAGAGGACAAACAGGTGGTAAGAAGTATTACAATGGAAAAATAATAAAAAACAAATGAAATGGTAAAAGAGAAGATGATGTAGAAATTAATTTAATATTGTGTTATTTGAGAACATCAGTGGAGAAAGACGAAGGAAATTCAGATCTTCAGTGATCACAATAGAATAGTGGATGTTGAAGAAGTCTCTTGATAAATTTGACTGGAGGTAGGAAAAAATATTATTGTATCCTTATCAAATGTATCATTTGTGCTTTTACAATTTTTTTATCCTTTAATCAATCTCATAGAAAATTAAAATAGAGATCTAAAGTATCATGGATCCATGAAATATTTTTTCAACACTTTCTAGAGTTTAATAATAAAATAATATGATTGTTGCCTGATTTTTTTGAAGCTGTGCTGAAAAAAACACAATCAGGATAATATTTATTTATGAAATATTAAAAAAAAAATTTAATTTATTAAGAATAATAATTATTAAACAAATCACAATTTAAAAATATTTAAATAATAATTTAAATTTTTCATATTAATCATTTAGCAGAATGGTGAAAAAAAGAGCATTGAATGAAAAATAATCTGCATGAACAAGTGTCACTAAAAATGTTAAAATTGTTTTTAAATAATTTTGTGATTATAGTCCATCATAAAATATTAAACATTTTAAAATTTATTTTATTTTAACAATATTAACTAATATTAAGAAATTAAAAAATTTAGAAAATAATTTTAATTAATGGTGGGTCATGAACTACCATTGAAAGCAGAGAACGACGAGTCATTACATAACATTGGAAATTTCCAACGATGGAAAAAAAGATTATTACCTATGGTTAATTTTTTTATCAAAAGTAAAATAATTTAAGAAAAAAATAAAAAACAATTTCATGAATTTTAACACCAAATAGATTCATGATAATAATAAAAAAACATATTGTTGGATATCCAACGATGAGTAAATTACCAATTGTTGGGTTCCATCGATAACTAAAAAAATATTTTCAAGCAATAGATTAATGTTGTGGATTAATAAAACAAAATCAATGTTTCATAATAAAACATAAAATAATAAGATCAAACAAAAAATATTAAAAAAATAAACTTCCATGTTTCTAAATAAATAAAATACCACTAAAAAACTATACAAAAACAAAATTAAGAACTTATGATAAAAATAAGAAAACAAAACTAATATGATTAAAAAAACACTAGTATTATCATATGAGAAGATATAGGATCTCATGAAATGGCTCTAAAAAGGATACTACTATACACAAAGTGTAGTAAATAAAAAAAATTATGTGAAAATAAAAACCCTCATTGATGTTTAATGGTGTGTAAATTTACCTACTATTGAGGTGAAAGAGTGGGTAAATTAACTCACCATTGATCTCCAGGTGGTGGATCAGTGACCCACCATTAAGTTCAAATGGTGGGTAAAAACACTCACCATTAGAAATTTTTTAATAGTAATAAGAATGTCCCATTGTTGTTAAAAATCAATGGTTACTTAAATCACCCACCATTGGGTTCTTCCAATGGTGATTCAATGTGAAACCAAAATAGAGGGTCTAATATTTGGACTAGATGAGAAGAAAAACTCGTGTTAACACAACATAAAAAATATAGAAGATCAGAAAAATCAGATTTAAGAATAAATATCCCTTCAAACTAATATTTTAACCCAACATAAAACCAAAAGAATAAAATCTTAAAGAAGAAAAAAAGATTGGTTGAAATAATAAACATGCTGAAGAATCTAGTTAAATGAAAGAGAATAAGTCACTCAAAATATAAAAAGAAAATACTACTGTAGAAACTAAAAAATAAAATTTATAAGAATAATTTGAGACTGAATGAGACATCCACAAGATCCAAGAAACTAGTGTGTGAGAATCCAAGAAGTTGTGATAATCACTAGAGTACAGGTGGTAGAGAGTAAACCTGTGGAATATCAACAGATGGATGCCTAAAATAGATAAAGTGCAGGAGAACCACATGATTTAAAAAATATGAGTAGGCGTTCAAATTAAATGTATGAGATAAGAGATAATATCAAACGGATGATAAAAATAGATAGGAGATCTAACATCTGATATTGAATCTTAGTTTAAGAAATGTTTCCCACATCAGATCCATGATGTAGAGCATGATCAGTATATAATACAAGATGTGTTGGTTATCAGCCATAAAACTAACACATCATACACACGGCCATCGGGCTTGTATGTGACATATTCCCAACCTATATAGGCACAACCCTTGGGCCTTATACATGGACATGTTCCGTGATATGCGTAAACTATACTCAACCAAGGTTTTGTGTAGGCCATGATGGTTATACCTCCCATGAGGGTAAACCTATGGGTATCCTTAATAGTGGTTGATGGTTCGACATAAGTGGCCTGAAAAGAAGTCTTATTTTTTACAACACTTAAACAAATCAATATGTATAATGATAAAAACAACCAAATATCATATAAAAGTATTAAAATAAATTATTAAGAAAAAATATTTTTGAAACAAAATTAGATTCAACTAAATTCTATGAAGTTTAATTTACCAAAAAAATAGATATAGAAAATTTAATATCCAATTTCAAACAATCTCCTCCTTTTTTTAAATTTCAAAACATAATATTTATTAAATTTTCATACAAATTAATAGAAAAAATATTCAAAAACCCTCTCCGCTTCTTCTAAATTTATAAAAAACTGCATTAAAAATAGTGAAAGAAAAAAAGTTAAAAAATTCATTTAGATACAATATTAAAAAAATAAATTTTTAGTGTTTAACTATGAAATTTTAAACATTAGGACATACATATAATTTAATAATAGAAGAAAATATCATTCAGATGTATAAAATAAAACAATAGTTGTAGTGTTCAAGTAGACAATGTTATTTAATGAAAAGTAATTTGAGTGTAAAAAATCAATTTCAATTACAGAATAAATAGATCAAACATTGAATTGATTTATCATAATAAAAATTATACAAAGAAAAAATTAAGCTTTTAGCATACCCATTTCAAACATCATTCTCTCAAATTTAATATAATCTAAGGGTTTAGTTAAAATAACATTTAATTGTTTCTCAGTTGGAATAAATTATAAAAATATAACACCTTTATTTACATTATCCCTGAGAAAATTAATCTAACATAAATGTGTTTAGTTATTGAGGGTTGAAGATGATTTTTATAAAATGAAATGGCACTATTTTTATCGTAGTAAATAATAATTTTATCCATATTAATATTGAAATCATACAAAGTTTCATTAATCCAAATAATTTGTGAACATCAACTTGAAGAAGCAATATACTTGGCCTCAGTTATTGATATTTCTAATCATAGTTTTTTCTTATAGCTTTATGAAATAAAACTCTTTTCTATAAAGTGACAAATACCTGAAGTACTTTTTTGGTCAAGTCTGTAACCACTAAGGTTAGAATCAGATTAAGTAGTAATTCCATGAAATTATCATTATAATAAAGCATTCTAGTGTTAAAATTACCTTCGATATACCTAATTACTCTTTTAACATCCTTAGGATGACTTTATTTGGGGTTTAAATGATATACATCACACATACAAACAAAAAATAATAATATCTAGCCTAGAAGCTATAAGGTAAAAAATACTTCATATCATAACTCTATACAAATTATCATAAGCAGGATTTCTAGATTCATCTGCATTTAGTTTAGATTTTGTTCTCATATGGGTTCTTATAGTTTTATAAGAATCAAGTCCAAAATTTTAACAAGTTCTTTGGCATACTTGGCTTAATTTAATAGAATACCATTTTCCCTTGGATTAATTTCTAAACCAAGAAAAAATTTCAATTACACCATTAAGCTCATATTCAATTAATGTTTCATTAAATTTTAAAGCTAATTACTTATTTTATCATTTTTAGAATCAAAAAATATTTCATCAACATAAATCTATATAATCAATAAAACATTTAGGACTCTTTTTAGGAATAAATTTGGATAAACCATGCCTTTAACAAAATAATTTTGAATTAAACATAGATTTAGTCTTTGATAAAAATGTTTAGGATCTTTCTTAAGACTATATAATCCTATAAATAGTTTGAAAACATGATTTGTAAATTCATTATTTTCGAAATGAGGTGGTTTTTTAATATTAACTCTTATGAAATTTACACCATTTAAAAAATAAATTTTTACATCCATTAGAAAAATATAATAAAATCTAAATGGATTCTAATCTAGAAACAGGTTAAAATGAATCATCAAAATCAATATGATATTTTGGAATATAACCTAGAAAACTAATCTTTTTTTATTTCAAACAATATTACTAGATTCAACCAATTTATTTCAAAAAAATCCATATGGTTCCAACAGACATTGTATCTTTAAGTAACTAAAATGATTCAATACTTGATTTCGGTCAAGCGTTTCATGTTTATAATTATTTTAATTAACCCAATTAGAATATTTCAAATCATCTATAATATTAATAGGAACAAAATCATCTACAAATGCTTACTTCTCACAGAAATGTAAAATAGAATTTTAAGTTATAATTACATATTCAACATTTCCTATAAAGTTTTCTAAAGTTTGATCTTTGTGATTTTTCCAAATTAAAGGATTATACTGAGAATAGATATTCTCTCCCTCAACTGATGCATCATTATTCTCATAATTATTTTAATTAAATTTGAATTCTTTAAAATATTCATCATTACAAACAGAATCATTAATCTGTTTATCATTATTTCCAATGAATTTAACATGCATAGATTATTCCATTTTCATAGTTATTTTATTGTATACCCTATAAGTATTACTATTATTAGAGTATCCCAAAATTATACCTTCTTCTCTTTTTGAATCAAACTTCTCTAGACTATATTTATTATTTAAAATATAGTTAGTTCATCCAAAAACATTAAAATAACTAATTTTGGGTTTCTTATTCTTAAATAGTGCATAGGTAGTTTTCTTTAATAATTTTCTGATGTAAATTTTATTTAAGATATAGCAATAATTGTTAAAAAATTTAGCCCAAAAATATTTTAGAATTTCAAATTCATTAAGCATTATTATTTCCATTTCTTGACTAATTTGATTTTTCCTCTCTATAACACCATTTGATTGTGGTTTTCTAGAGGTGGAAAATTTATGAAAATATCCATTAGTTTCACAGAATTTTTCAAATTAAAATTTTACAAACTCTACTCATTTATCAATTATAATAGAATAAATTATGTGACCCTTCTGATTTTGAATTTTCTTACAAAAAGTAAAAAATTTGTTTAATGTTTCATTTTTATGAGATAATAAAATAGTCCAAGTAAATATACTAAATTTTAAAAAATTACAGAAAGCTATCTTTTAGAACCTAAACTAACTATTCTCATGGGTCTAAAAAGATTAATATATATAATTTCTAAGAATCTATCAATATTAACCATATTTATATATCTAAAAGATTCTTTTTTTTGGTTACCTTTTAGACAAGAATCACATACATAATACTTACAAGTAACAAACTTTGGAAGTTCCAGAACAAATTCTTGTTTATCTAGCGTGTAAAACTATCGAAGTTGAACATGCCCTAACCTTCTTTCCCATATAATTTTATCTATATATATAAAATTTTAGCATTTTTTCATTCTCTTTGGTTATTTCTAAAAAATCAATAGAATATATATTTTCTTTTCTATTAGAATAAAATAAAACTTTATTATCTTTATAATCAAGAAATTTAATATCTTCAAATTTTACATCCATACCATCATTACAAAGTTTTTATATGTTGATTATGTTTTCTTTTAAACCTTTTATAAAAAGTACTTTACAAATTATAACATGAGTTAATATATCTACTTCTCCATAACCTTTAACCATACCTTTAGAGTTATCATTGAAAGTAAAAGTACCTCCATCACAAGAGTTAAAAGATAATAAGTTAAAAATTTCACTTTTCATGTGACTTGAGAACCCACTTTCCATGTTTCATATGACCCTATAACTCTTTAGTAAGGTTTCCCACAAAAAAATCAGGTATATAGTTTTTTTAGTACATATACTAGTTTGGTTCTAAATTGATTAGTAGAAAAATATTTAGGTATCCATACATATTTGATACATTTATTTTATGGTAATATATAAGAATTTTTTTAGAAATTATAGACTTATTATACAATAAATAATGAGTATACTTTAAAGAATATTAGTTTGTATAATGACCTTTAAAATTAAAATTAAATCGAGAAACATTTGAAGTATTACCATTTATTCCTTTAACAAAAAAATAGTTTTATACATCTTAGGATCTTGATTATTATATCCACAACACTTTTTATCATATTTGGGTTTGTTCATATCCATTATATTATCAAATTTCTCTCATCCTTGAAATAAATAGAAAAGTTTTGGTTTAGACCAGTAATTTACTTTTTAACATTTTTATTCTCTTTTTAAATAACTTCCAGGTCATCACAAGTTTTTATATTTGAGAATTATTTGTAATTTATTAGTTTATTATTTTCATGTTCAATGTTATTACATTATTTTTTAATTTTACCTAAATCATTACAAACTAATGTAAATATTATCTTTTGAAATTCATCAGTTTTTTACACATATTATTTTATTCTCATTTTCTCTTTATTAACTTTTAACAATTTAGAATCTATAGCCTTTTTGTAATCTATATTACTTAAATATAATCATACATTTTTTATTTTCTTCTTTAATATTTTTATTTTCTCTTTGTTTTTTCCAATAAAGTTCATCTATTATTAATATGTCACTTTGAATTTTTTTTATTTTGACCAGTTAATTCTTTAACTTCATTTTAATATTAGTTTCATATCCAGAACTGTAATTATATTCAATGTGTACCTCATTTACAGTAGTATCCATCAAACATAGATTTAAAGATTATTTTTCACTTTCAGAACCAACATCACTTGAGTCTGACTCTTCTATACAACTCCATCCAACATGATATGCCTTTCTTTGTTCCTTCTTGTATTACTTATTTTTTCGTCTTTTTTTAATTTGGGACAATCTAATTTTATGTGCCTCTTTTTATGAACTTATAACATATTAATTTTGAAATATCATGTTTACTACTTTTAACTATTTTACTACCCCTTCTAAAATCCTTTTGAAAATATCTATTATTATTCTTCTTAAAACCTCTCTTACCCTTCAAGTACATGTAACAATCATTGGTGAAATTTGAAATTTTATCCTTCTCACTTTTTTGTAACTCAGAATCAGATTAATTATCAAAATCATTTATATTTTATATAAATGACATGTATTTCCATTTATTATGGTCATTATCATTATCATTATTCATTTCCAACTCATATTGAAGAAGTTATCCTATCAACTCACCCTTAGAAGATTCAGTAAAATCCTTAATTTCTTAAATATAAACTTTATTTGAATTTAATTTTTTAGGTAGATCTCAAAATATTCTTTCAATTAGATCTTCATTCTCCATGGTCTCTGAAAAGAGAAATAATACTATTGAAAATTTTAGTGAATATATTGTACATCTCATTTACGCTTTCTGGATCAGCCATCCAAAATTCTTGATACTCAACTCTATGTATACCTAGATTCATTCTTTAAAACATTTTAGTTTCTTGATGGGTTACTTTTAAAATCCTCCCAATTTCAAAAGTATTTTTACATTATGAATTATGACTATACATATTTATACTTAGAGTGTAATATAAGTAAGTCATAACTTTGTAATTTAAGACACATTTTGAATCATCATTACCAGTAAGAGTTTCTAAATCAACTTTAGAAAATTTATAAGGTTTTTAAAATTATATTAAAATAATCAAGACATATATTTTTAAGAAATACCTCTATTATATATTTTCAATACACATAGTCACTTACATTTAATTTAGGTGGTATGATGGGATTCAACAACTCAAAATCATGATTATCCATAAAAATTTAGTGGATATTTTCATTAGAATTATAAGTCTAAGATAATGGTTAGTTGAGAAATAGATAATGAAATAATTAAAACCGAATCCTTAAAAATGATCCATGCTCTAATACCAATTGATAGGTCCCATGGTATGGTTGTAGTGAATAGAGGGGTTGAATAGTACTTTTGGATTTATTATTACAAATATTATATTTATCAGATTTATAACAGCGTTAAAAGTTACAGTGGAAATAAAATAGATAACACAAGATTTTTCTATAGATGTTCAGATCACAAAGATCCTAGTCTTCTCATAAATCTCCTCTACTTATTGAAGAGACTGGTATTCACTAAATCCTTTCTTTTTAATGGGATTTACAACCTAATTGCATACCAATAAAAACCTACCTTTTTCACACCTTGTGGTATAACCCCTAAATTTTGAAGGAGTGACAACCTTTTTTCATTTTTTCTGGGTGGAACAACCCAACCTTCTATTTAAATTGGAGGAATAACTCAATGAAAACTTTTGGATGGTAATAGCTTATACCAAAATTCTAGAGGACAAATAGATGGTATGAATTTTTACAATGGGTAAATAACCTGAAAAAAATAAATAGTAAAAGAGAAGATGATTTAGAAATATGTTGCATATTAGGTTATTTGATAACATCTGTGGAGGAAGATGAAGGTGATGAATATCATTAATAAACACATAATAATAGTAGAGGTTGAAGAATTTTCCTGATTAATTCGAGAATAGAAAGAAAAAATTATTATTATACCCTTTTCAAATGAATCTTTTACAATGGTACATGTGTTTTTTACTTGAGTGATTCTTCTGAAACATTAAAAAATATATCTACAAGAGAATTTATGTGTCCAATGTATGCACGACACTTGTTATATTTTAATAATAAAATAATATGATCATTACTTTATTTTTTTGAAGTAGTGATGAAAACAAAACACAATATGTCTAATATTTATTAATGTAATATTAAAAAAACATTTAATATATTAAGAAAACAAATCTTAAACAAACCCAAATTTAAAAATACTAAAATAATAAAATAAATCTACAGAATAATTGTACAGTAGAATTTTGGAAAAAACAATACATCATATGAAATAAAATCATGGACAAGAGTCTATAAAAAATTCTATAATTATTTTTAAAAAATGTTGAAATTATATTTCAACATAAAATATTAAACATTTTAAAATATAATTTATTTTAAAAAAATTAACAAAAATTAAGAAAATAAAAAAATTAGAAACAAATTTTAACTAATGGTGGGTCATGAACAACCGTTGAAAATTGAGAATGGTGAGTCATTACATACCACTAGAAATAACCAATGGTGGAAAAAATAGTATTACCTACTATTTCATTTTTTTAAAAAAATAAAATTATTTAACCAAAACTAAAAAAAATAATGCATCTTAACACCAAATTGATTCATGAGAACAATAAAAATTTATCTACTGTTAGATGTCCAACGGTGAGTAATTTACCAGTTATAGGGTTCTATCGATAGATAAAAAAAATTTCATGCAGTATAATGAAGTTTTAGATGAATAAAAAGATAAATATTTCTTATAGAATCATAAAATAATAATATCAAACAAAAAAATATTAAACAAATATACTTCCATGTTTCTTAGGGAAAAAATAAAAAAAAAAGTAAAAAAAATAGAATTAAAAATTATAATAAAAATAAGAAGTTAAAATAAAGATGATTAAAAAACACTAGTAACATCAAATGAAAATAGGTAGGTGATCATGAAATATCTTGATGAAGGATACTTCCAAACACAAATTATAACAAAGAAAGAAAAATTGTGCATGAAAAAAACCATTTGTTGATATTCGACAGTGGGTAAATTTACCTACTGTTGTGGTGAAATGGTGAGTAAATTTAATCATTTTTCATCTCATGGTGGTGGGTCAGTGACCGCCATTGGGTTTCAACATTGTATAAAAATACTCACTATTGGAAATTTTCCAATGGTGATAATAATTTCCCACCATTTTTAAAAACCAATGCTGGCTTAAATCACCCACCATTGGATTCTTCCAACAGTGAGTCCAAGTGAAACCAAAATAGAGGGTCTAATATTCAGACTAGATGAAAATAAAAACACATGTCGACACAATAGGAAAAACATAGAAGATCAGATAAATCATAGATTGAAGAAAAAAAGAACCTTTGAACTAATATTTCAACCTAAATTGAAATAGAAAGACCGAAATCTTGAAAAATAATACAAGAAGAAAGAAAGCTTATTTGAAAGAATAATTATTTTGATGAATATACTTAAATTAAATACAAACAATTTATCAAAAAAAGAAGAATAATATATTATAGTAGAAACTCAAAAATAAAATGTACAAAAAAAAGTTGAGACTGAACGATACATCCACAATATCTAAGAAATTGGTTTATTAGAATTTTAAAAGTATTGATGATCACTGGAGTATGGGAGGTAGAGAATACATCTAAATAAGTTTGAAATATGGACACCTGAAAGAGTTAAAGTGTAGAAGAATATCGAGATTTCAAAAAAAATGGGGGATTTCAAATTAAACCTACAGGATATGTGAGAATATTGGACAAAGGATAAAATAGAGAGTAGATCTAATAGCTGAGATTAAATATCAATTTAAAAAATGCATCTCACATATAATCTATGATGTGAAGAATGATCAGTATATAATACAAGATGTAATGGTCATCCGTCAGAAAACCAACATAGCACACACATGACCTACGGGCTTATGGGTACCTATTCCCAACCTATTTAGACACAAACCTTGGGACTTATACATGGTAACATTCAATACTATGTGAGCACTATGCTCGACCAAGGTTCTATGTGGACCATGATGGTTGGACATCCCATGAGGGTAGACCTTCAGGTTCCCTTATGAGTGGTTTATGGTTCAGCTTAAGTGGCCTAAATAGAAGTCTTTTTTATACAACACTTAAACAAAATAAAATTTATAAAGATAAAAACAACAAAATATCATAAACAATTATTAAACCAAGTTATTAAGAAATACTATTTTTGAAACAAAATTAGATAAATTAAATGTTATGAAGTGTAATTTATCAAAACAAAATGAGATATATATATATTAATAACCATATACAAATAGAGAATTAGTGGAGTATACTAGGGAATTTATGTTCCTTGAACCACTATACAGTGTTGTGTATTGTTATTTCCTTTATTTATTTTTAGTTGCATACTTTTCTTCAGGAGATAAGGGGAAAATATCTTTAATTCAAGAAGTAAATTTCATATTTTTCAACCTTTTTTAAAAGGACACAATTCACTCCCCCCCCCCTCTTGTGTATTCATCATAGTCATTTCGACACAATACAAAATAAGTGTGGAAATAATTTTTTAATCCATTATAGACCTAAACATACCCCACACACCAATTTATTCCAATTTTTTGACCCATGGACCTTGAAATAGTTCCATGAAATTATTAAAACATAGAGGGTGTTTCTGAAATTTTCCATTTCCTCTATTATAAAAGGTGGTCACTAACACCATTTCAAAAATACACCTCTCATTCGAATTCATCCTTGAAAATATTCCCTTTTAATCTCCTTAAAACCCTCTCTTGAAAGAAAAATACCATGTCCTATCATAATTAGCCTATAACCTTTAATTTAAAAGGAATTTACAAGAAAAAAATAAATTCACCAATGAATATGGAGTGACATAAACTAATCAAGGAAACAAGGTTATAAAGAATATTATATCATGTGAGATATCTAAAAAAGGTCAAGAGGAGTACAATTATGGAAGAATGTTTGCGAGTATAAAAAAATATGTTGTTTATATAAATAATATCCAAGACACTAAACATTTTGGTCCTTATATTTTTTCAATATTGGGAGATATATAATTTAAATCATGTGAATAATGTACTATTTATGTTATGTTAAACATGGTTCTCTATAGGAAGTATCATATGAGGGTTTTGTTATTTTAGTGATTTGTTTAGTTATTTTTAGATATTTTTTTTAGATACCTTTGGTGATATTATTAAAGAACCTTATTGAAAATACTAGAGTTGAGTCTAAGTATAGGATGATGTCATGAAATAATATTAAAGTATTAAGTAAGTATTTTCCCAATAAATAAATCCATTTATAGACATTGTAATGTGTATGTGAATGTGATATAGATATATCTAGGTGTATTCACCCCTAAAAGAATAGGTTGAGCATTGAATCTATCATCATCTTGATGAGAGATGATCATGTCTAGGACTGCACACCTCTATAGACACTCCTAGGTAATATTCTTTGATTGAACATATACCCTTTATAAACCACTAAAAAGTATTTATTTCCAAGTTACATTGAGTGATTGAGTTGAAAATCTTAAGATAACCGAATTTATAGTATTCTAAGTCAATTTAAGATTGTTATGGGCTGAACTGAAGGAACTATAGTCCAACATGATAATTCAAAATAATAATACATTTTAAGGTTAAAATTTATTTTATGATTATGATAATCTCCTCGTATTTTAAATTTTTCATCACTCAGGTCAACCCTTTTGGTTTTAGTAATGGATGGAACTAGAAGAAAACCATCTATGAGAAGGAAAATGTGGAGATTACCACAATAAAAATATATATAAATTGGTGTAGGAATGAGAAATATTGTGATTATACTAAAATAGATATTGTAAAATATGATTAAAATTGTAACCATATTAAAAGTCCCAAACACACTAAAGAAGGGAAACATGTATCCTCATGGAAGATCAAGTGATGAATATGATAAAGGAAAAAATGATTAATTTATTACATATCAAAAATGTTTTAATAAGAACTCATGTAATCAATTCAATATGACTAGAAGATGATTTATTTATTGTAAAATAGGTCATCAAGACGAAAAAAATCAAGGGAAAATGAAGAGTTCATTTGACACAAGGAAATAAGATAGAACTCATCTTAGCGTACCACTAAAAATTCAATGTCTTATGTGTGGTGAACTAAATAATTATCCAATTTAATTCCATAATTCAAATATTTTTTAGGATACTAGGAATCCTAAACCTCTTAGACCTAGGTATAAAGGAAGAACCTAATCAGTAACTATCCATTAAGAGGATAATGTTAAATAGGTTTTACTTACCCTGCACCCAAAATTAGTGGATGTATTCTAGTTATATCAACCTTATTGTATCTAGGGTGTTATCTAAGAATATCATGTCACCACCAATAGTGAATTATATTTTAAGTAAATTTATTAGTTTTATGATTATTATGTTTATGGAAATTAACTTTTAAAAAAACATCCAACTCTAAAAAATTAAATTTTGATTCGATTTTAGAAATACAATGGATATATTCACTTTGACCCCTAATAAATTTCTATAATATGGAAAATATAAATCAATTGTAATAATATATTAAATAAATCCCAACTCTTAAATATCTAAGAATAAAAATAAATCCTTCACATTGGCCTTAATACCAAGTTATTAGACACATTTCCTTGAAATGCTTAGGGAAAATAAGTGTTTTCTATTATTCCCTATAATATTGGGGATCATATCTCATTAAAGATAATACTTTAAGGCATTACAATATTTTAAACACCTTTATTTATTCCTACAAGTAAATGATAATTAAATTGTGAGGATTCAATTGATTTAAAGGGGCGGAATGTAACTAACCGAGATTTTTTATCATTTAAAATACATACTATGTTGTATAACTTGTGTCACATGCTACACCCAATATAAAAACCCACAATATATAATGAATAAATTATAAAAAAGGATATAATAAATACTAAAATGTTAAACCATTAATATTTGTTCCCTTTAAAAGAAAAATAATTAATACGAGTTAACATTAAAAAAGTTATTTTCAAAAAAAATGTTATATTATTGATTTTATTTTAAATATATATATTTAAAAAAATTAGAATTTATATTAGATAAATTAAAATTTATTTTTTAATTCCCCACAGCCAAACTATCTTAGTTTTTATTTTTTATATTTTCTAAAATAATCAATTTTTAGGTGAATAATAAAAACTACTGATTTTTTTTAAGTCATAGATTTTATGAAATTATATTATTATATGAATATATTGAAATTTTTTAAACCTTTTTCCTATAAAAATATATATTATAAAGTATAATAAGGTATTTTAAAATAATATGTTGAATTTATAAACTCATTCTCAATATTTTGAAAATTTTATGTATCATTTTAAGGAGAACTATTTTTCAACTATTTTCTTAAATGAATTAAAACCTGATTTTCATGACTCAACACACTAGGTCCCTTCTGTATAGTGATAAGGAAAGTTTTGATACACAAATAACACAAATAATAGTCTAGCGTCTAGTGACCAACACTGAGTGGTATAACCCACACATGGGAATCATTGACCTAACAACATATACCCATGCACACATCTCTAAGCCCATACAATACTGAAATGTGATAAAAAATGATACTAATGAATGTATAAATATATAAACCCATAATTAGAGTATGAAATAAGGTACTAAAAGAGATAAGTGAACAAATTAAATCCCAACCAAAACTGTAAAGGAGTCCAATCTGCTTATAAAGAAGGGGACTACTATCAAATGCACTACCCGATAAACACCTCGGTCTTTCTAACCCAAATTATTCTCTACATGCCCTTGGTCCTCTTAGGACACTACCAAAAATCATGTCATATACATAATACATGACATGTGTGGGAAGAATCCATACATGGGTGAGTATAATAATACCCATTAGGATACCCCGAAATCACTAAGCATAAACTATCAAGAGTAGTCATATCAACACAAGATATGTCAAACGGATAAGAGAAATAGCAATAATAAACACCCAAATATACTCATAATAGGCTCCAAGTATCAAAGGGGTATCAACCACCACTACCATCCATAGGTTACTCTTTGATACTTTAAGGTAATTTCCATTTCAGGTAAACCCACCCCACAACCCATGTTTCCACTAAAAACACTCGTCTGAGAGGTCATGCTCATCTGGACTCACTAATATTTACTCACTAAATCTATGTAGATCTCATAATCTAGGTAGGTTATCATACCTATGGCCACTAGGGGCACAAAAAACCTATTATATCATACTTTTGGATATGGGATCGACACCCAATGCATGGTGGTCACACATATCACACAATACCCACCTTGAAATGATAGAGGATTATTCCTTAGTCTCGTAGGTGGATACGCTAAAATCTTTATAATACTGAACCCATAGAGGATATCAAAATCATATTTTAAGGATTTAATTTCACATTATGTCTATAAATACCCATACCCTAGTATCCTAGAGTTAGTGGTTAATTTATTACATTGGCATATTATACCTGAAATCCAATCCCTAAGGACTAATTAGTTTAGTAGTTTAGGAAAACTAGAAACATACATAAACCTTACATTAAAATTGAAAATATAAAATTCAATATAGATAATTTTTTGAGAACAAAATTATTATCCTAGCTTAACCTTCCATATCAATCATAATAAACTTCTTGGAATCCTGGGGAAAAATAAATAATAAGAAAGAGGTGATATCCAGTGCTTAGTAAGGTTATGTATACTATGGAAGATATCATAAATAATTAATAACAATTATGGAGATTTAAATAACTAAAAAATATTCTATTTAATAAAAAACTTGAACATAATATGTCTAGGATAAAAGATGTTGAAATAATGCCATATAAATAATCGCATGATCTAGAAAAATCAACATTGATATTATACCAATCAAATAATCACATGGAAATAAATAACTAATATCATAATGAGTAAATTCATAATATTGGACATCATAAATATAACTTCAAGGATTTGTCCAAGACACCATATATAAATGGGTAAGACATCATCCAATACCTAAACTAGTTTGTCTCATGAAACCTACTGGTAAATCAAGGGGATATAAAGGGCCTTTTCTATCACATACTATGCCCAATTAATTATTAATATGAAAGGGGTGAAACATAATCAACATCTAAATTTTTATTGAAACTATCATATCAAATATAAATTACTTTCCCCAATAAGTAAACATAATCACAAACCATCCAAAGTAATATAGTGAATGGTATCTAAATATGACATTCTCAATCAAACTGATCATAAACCGTTAAAAAAATATGGTATATGATATCATAATAAATTAAAATCAATTATTTATAAGATTAAACCAATTATGTTGACATAGATGAAAATAATTTATTGAGATCATTGAAAAAAATATTGAGGAAAATATCTTTTTTTTTTACTTTGAAAATCACTTATATTTAAAAAAACTTTGCAATTATTAAAGGAAAAATGTTCTTTGAAAATAAATTCATAAACTTTTAAATTATGATTCAAATAATTAATTAATAATGAGTGTGGTAAAATCTTCTTTTTCCATATAAGTGAAAAAAATAGTCCTTTTGTACTTTTGTCGGAAAATTCACAAAGTACCTGGATTGGAAAATGAAAAAAATATTCCTTTAAACGGTTTTGTAATAAGTCAAAAATGTTTAAAAATGAATTTAAAAAATCAATGTATCATATTAAACACATTTTTTAGAATATTTTTAAGAATCATGTATATTTAAGAGAAAAATTTCCCATTAGAGACTTAAATATAAACAATACCTAATAATGATGATATTGTGAAATAAACCCTTACCACTTTATAATTAGTAGAATCTTATTCCCCATGAAATAATAACATTTAAAAAACATAAAATGTTATTATAATAAATAAATTCAAGATATAAAATGTAAAATGGCCATTATATATTCCTCATATAAGATTATAGGGGTCTAACATCAAAACATGCTTTAATAAAAGAAAAATGAGATGAAGTCCCTTACAAAGATCATATCATTGAAGTGAGTGTTGATAAAATTAATCAATTATGTGTATTCACTATAAATCCACATAAAACAACTATAGATGAAACATAAGATAATAAAAAGTAATTTCACACATAATATTAGCTTGAAATAGTAAATAATGTAGTGGATTAACCCAATCAATGGAAATTGTGTTAAGAAATACCTTACCTCACCCTTCCCTTTAGTTTGAATACATAAAAATCACGTATAATGGTTTAGATGATGTTATTAATTTATTAAAAAATCATATTCATATTTATAATACCTTATATTATACTTTAATAATATATTAACACTTATTCATTAATAATATTTCATTATTTTCATTGTTTTGGGGGTATTTGTTTTATGGTTTCATGGTCGATTCACTTCTGTACAATTTTGGATGTTCTTTTAAATTAAAAATAAAACTAAAAAAGTGAAATGGAATGGTATTCTTGCACTTAAATAAGTTTAAATGGCTCCAAACATCATTTTTCATTTTTAAATTAGGATAATCGATTTAAAAAAAATGTTAATGATAAACATTTAGTTGGTTATGGTGGTTTTTCAAACCATCATAAACTAGTTTTGTTTTATTTATATTATGTAGATATTTTAGTTACAAAACATGAAATTGGTTATAATATACCTATTAAAATCTTATTTAACATTAATAATAATTTTTTAAAAATCCTTCAAGTAATTAATGGAAAACAAACAAAATCATTATCTGTGGTGATTGTTAATCATTGTAATTTGGACAATGGTTTTGTTTCCTCAAATAAAATGAGATGAGAAAAGGGGTGGATATAAAAGACACCATTTGTAATATAAAATTATAGTATATACATGATAATATAAATATTATTATTTTATGGATTAATGAGGTGAATAGAATGTGGAATAAGGAAGAAAATTAAGGGAGGTAGTTTAATAAAATTACCTCTTGAATATCACCTCCTTAAAGGAACCCTTCAGGAACATGGAATTGGTATTTTGGTGATACTAGTATATATTTGAGGAGAATATAGTGTATAAGAGAGTTTTTTCAAATATTTTAATATCTACAAGGATTTTAGGAGAAAGGGAGTGGTAAGGAGTTGTATTTATACTTTAGTATGGGTGGTTTTAAGTGATTACATAATGATTATTTTATATTTAAATCCAAAAAAATAGGGTGTAATTAATTAAAATGAATTTGGTTACTAATATATATTTTAAAGGATTTATGAGTTTTATAAACATTTAAAACAACCATTTAATTTTTTTATTTTTAGTTATTTTAAGACTTTACCTTTTAACTTTAGCCTGCTACATTATTTTACTTATACTACGGTAAATATTTTTTTACCATGGTACGTTTTTAATGCATAAAAATGAAAATGATATTATAACCTAATTTGGACTTATTTATTCAAAATATTTAATCCAATTTACTTGATTAAATTTATGAAAGTGATAAAAATAAATTCTAAATATGTTACATGTATAACTCCTAAAAATAGTTTTTTAAGGTTAAAATCATGGTTTTCAAAACATGATAAGCATTTATTTATAAATGTAACACCTTATGTATTTTGAAATTAAATAAATACATTTTTATCAATAATAAGGGTTAATAAATTTGAAATCATGATCATATAATATTTATTTCATAAGAGTTATGGTATTTTCTAAAAATAGATTTTTCACTTTTTAACCCAAAAATAAACTTTTTAAAAAATTCACAAAAACATTACCCTAATATAATTTCGATGTGATGAGTCCAAAAATGAAGTTTATTTTTTGAAATAAATTTTATAAAAGTGTAAAAAATTAATTATATATTTTTTTTCCTATAGAAAGCAACAAAAAATATATATCTTAAAGAAAACATATATTTGAAGAATAAAATGAATTTACCAAAGAATTATGTGTTCATTTCCTAAGAATAATTAAATTTTTATTGAATATGAAAATAATATTTATTTCATAATATATTTAATCGTGTTCACACTATCCAATTTAATGTCTATTTTTTAACAATTGTGTTAATATAATAATATTTTGGAGTTTGTTTAAGCTCGGTGTTCTATTAAATGTAAGATAAAGAACACAATGTTCTTTTAAAATCCCAATATGTTATAGTGACCTCATAGTAAAGGACCAGGGTATTTAACTCAACTGAACCTAGTCTATACTAAAGAAACAAATGGCTCCAAACATCATCAAGTGGAGTACATGGCTTGTATAGGGGGTACATGATGTTTCTATTCAACCCCTTGTATGCTTGTGTCTCATTGTCTCACATGACATATAATTATTCAAATAAAAAACATGTCCTCTATAGGTAAATTTCATATAGAGATTAGTCACAAATTTTCCCATGTATTCTAACCATACTCGTGTACTCCATTCCATGCCCATGTATTGTGGTCGTGACCATGTATCAGGTTTTCTTCAAGTACCGGGATAGTCACATGTACTCTACTTATTCCCATGTGATTAGTTGTGTATGTTCCCATTTAATCCTAGAGTACGTACTGATCCACTTTCCATGGGATACATGGTGTGTGACATTTGTCACATAAAATGTAGTTTTTTATTTTCCATGGAAACAATAGTGTTGTAACCAAGGGTCCCACATGGTTTTTATCTCCAGATTACATGCCATGTAATGTGGGGTTTCTAGGAACCTATGGTTCCTTCAAATATACACCTAAGTCACCACAGGATCCACTACTCCTACCATATATTACATATATGATCCTAAAATTGGACCTCAACTAGGCTCCATCTTCACCACTCATTATATTCCATCTTTCAATCTACGCAGAATTTAACCATTGTCACGTCACACCATCTCTAAACATCAAACCAGGAAGAATATATACCATCAATTCATTCCAATCCACCTATGATCATCCTATTTAATCATCACACTATACTCTCATCCTCAATCATGAATTATACCCACAATATTTACTTGTTCACTGAAGAACAGTCAAGCAAGGATCTAATACTAGGTATTCATCAAATTGTGGGCCAAATAAATTTTCTAGGATAAACATGCAAATAAATGGGGGAGAAAATCATTAACCAGAGAATTAGGAATGATAATTTTCCATGTTTGGGCTAGATTTTATTTTTTTCCATTATAAAAAAAATGAATTAACTAACAAATAATAAAATAAATCAACTTTAAATGAATTGTTGATGCATGGATCAATTATTTTTATTATTATTGACCCCCGTTTGACATGGGATAATTATATGGGATGAATCCACAAAAATAAAATGTCCTACCTCATGTTCATATTGGTCAGTGATAAATAAAAATTATAAATCATAGTCGTTAGTGAGATCCACAAACTTTGTTGGCGTAGATGATCCATGTGGTATCAATCTGATCCTTCAATATATTTTCATACACTAGTGATATCCTCCAACACACTCTCTTAATTATCAGGGTTATGTGGTTAACCCTACAGATTGGTTATAATAGTGTATTTATAGAATATTTTTAGGACGTTGTGTTAACACATAATAAAATAAATTTATTTATTTATTTATTATTTGCATTTGAGACAACATTTTTACAAACTCAAGATGACAACATATGTTATGTCACACCTAGGATAAATATTATGTTTTAAAATGAACATAAGCCTCATATTTCTCATCCAATAATTCATTCTGGATTTATTCCACTATTTCAAGAAAATAGTTCATGTGTAATATTAATATATTTATTATTTTTAGAATATCAATTATGCTCTCATCGGGCCTTGAAATCATGCATAATCCTATATTATGAATCTAAAACATATTACTAGATATATTTCAAATATTTACATGCAAAAAAATGATTTTAAATTCTCCCCACCTTAGGTATTTCAATCCTAAAAAGAGAAAAATTCTACTAAAAATATATGAGTACTGAGCTCTCATCTGGCTCTCCCACTCCCAGGTGCTCTCCTAAATATTATTGTTCTGCCATTGGACACACACCAAGGGATTCACTAACCCATGTATAATCTTATCCTTTTGATCTTTGATATCTAAAAAATACTCTACAAAGGCAGATCCGTCCTTGATGTACAGCTTTCCCTGGTCGATAACATTTGATGGGTCATGCATATACATCATCATCTATGAAACATGGAAGAAATTGTTTACCCATTCTAACTATGGCAGTAGTTCCAAGATGTATCCACCTCATCAACCCTACTTAGTATCTATAAAGGGATAATTAACCTTAGAGAGAACATGCCACCCAAAAAAACTGTGTAGTCCATGTCAAGGTGAGACCTTCTAAAACACATGGTCTCCCTTCTTGAACTCCAAAGGCCTTCATCATTGGTATTTGTAGTAATTATGATGGATCTATACTATTATATTCTGATCCTAGATGATTTACACCTTCTCAGTCATAGCTCACACCAACTATAGGCCAATAAGTATAGACTCTTCTGGGTCATTCCAACATAATGGTAACCTGTAGGGTTGACCATAAAAATCCTCAAATTGTTCCATACAGATAGTGGAATGATATCTATTTTTGTACGAAAACACCATCGAGGGTAGGTTATCCACCCAACTATGTCCAAAGTCCAACATGAAAGCTCACAGCATGTCCTCCAGAACCTATATGGTCTACTCTATCTGGTCATTATTCTGGGGTAAAACTTCATGCTCAAACGCAACTGATTCCCAAAGGTTACCTTCAATTCTCTTCATAACCATGATATGAATCAAGAGTTATGGTATCAAGTTATTTTTTAGAGAACTCCTTGGATCCAAACTATCTCTTTAATATAAAGTAATCCAAATCTATAAACTAAACTCTACTCTCATATATCTAGAAAGTTAGTTGAATTCATTAGTTGGTCTATGATCACACAAATGGTATCATTTCCTATGGATATATATGGAATCCCCATAATGAAGTCCATAGATACACCATCCCACTTCACTATGGAACCTCAATGGGTTCAGTTAAAATCACTAGAAATTAGTTCTTAGCCTTCACCTACTGAAAAGTGAGGAATCAATAGACAAACTCTGCTATACACCTCTTCATACCTGGCCACCAAAACTAACATTGGAGGTCCCCATACATATTTTTCACACTTGTATATACTTACAAATGGGATGTATGAAACTCTCTCATCACTTTCTCCTGCAACATCACTAGTACCATTGTATTCCTCTAAAAATGATGACATGATCCCCACCTTCATAAAATCTGTCAAGAACACATCCAGTTGATATCTAAGTACACATGATCTTATTGTCGGAATCTCCTTATTGAGACTCCTTAATTCATTGTATAAGCATTGGGTTATAATCCATGAACTAAATATATGAAGCATTATAGTTTTCCAATAATGATAATTCCAAAGAGGCCAACTTCTCTGAATCCTCGGTCAACAACTATGAATAAGATCTCTTACTGAGATAATATTCTTCCACACTCCCCTTCCCAAGAGTATAAACTATCTCAAATTCATAATCCTAGAAGAAATATAGCCATTAACTATATCTCAAGTAAAAATACTTCTAAGATAATATATACTTTATAATCTTATGGTCATAGTAGATGATAACCCGCTCATTCATAATGTAGTGTCACCAAATCTTCAGAGAAAATACTAATGATTACAACTCAATATCATAGTTTATTTATTTATAATCATGTTGTCTCAAATATTGAGACCCATATACAATCACATCCTTTATATTTATTAGAACACAACCAAGTCATAGTCTAGAGGCATCGTAGATCACTACATACTTAATACCATCCTCTGGAAATATCAAGATATGGTGGATTTCCTCAACCCTAATTCAACTCCTAAAAAGTCTACTGGAAACTCTTCATCCACACTAAATGATTCCCCTTATGGGTAAAAGAAATCAAGGGTGATGATATACTATAGAAATTGGATATTAATCTCCTATAGTATCCTAGTAACCCAATTAATCTCTGCACATTTCTCACACAGTTGGGTGGGTCCCAAGATAACACTTCCTTGACCATCTCCAAGTCCAAAATTATACCACCAACTAAGATTAAATCCCCTAGAAAGTATACATTCTAAATACAAAACTAACACTTTGAGAGCTTCCTATAAATTTGGTTCTCTAGGAGTATCTAGTACCATTCTAAAGTGTCTTGCATGATCCCCCTCAGATGTCGAGTACACTAGGATGTCATCAATGTGAACCACCAAAAACCAGTCTAATAAAGGATGAAATATCTAGTTCATGAGTCCCATGACCACTATAGGGGAGTTTTTCACACCAAAATGCATCACCAAGTACTCATAATTATTTTATTGGAATCATAATTTCATATTAGGTATATCCTCATACTTTACTAATGGATGGTGATATCCTGGTTTGAGGTCAATCTTCAAGAACCATTGTGCCCCTATCAATTAATTGAAGAGGTCACCAATCCTCAATAATGGATACTTATTCTCCATGATCACCTGGTTTAGGTGCTTATAATCTACAAAAAAACCTCAATATCATGTCCTCTTTCTTAGGTAACAACAATAGATTTTCCCAATGGGAAACACTGGGTCATACAAATCCCTTCCTCTACAAGTCCTCCAAATACACCCTCATCTCTCAAAGCTCTGAGGAATCCATCCAATATACTAGAATATATGTCATGATCTTTCTGAGGTGTAAGTAAATGTAGAAGTCTATATCTCAGTGAGGAGGTAATCCTAGAACATCTCTATGAAAGATATACTCCTACTCTTCCACTATAGAAGGAAACATGTATCTCATAGCATTAACAACTCTAAGAGTCATGATAGCCAACTAGTGAGTGATAGGCTACACCATACTATGTATGGGAATGTCCTACTCTTCTTGGGTTTCCTTTTCACCCACAAAGTAAAACTATATCTCATTATTGTGTACACACCAAATAATCCACCTAAAACAGTCTATCTTGGCATGAACATTGGATAGATATTCCATGACTATGAAGATGTCATAAGGCCTCATTGTTGTTACAAAGGTATCCCACAATATTCTCTTCCCTCTGAGTGTCATTGAATACTTTCAACAAAATTGTGTGATCAATGAGTCACCTTCCATCAGAGCCTCGAATTACAAAGGTTGAGTCAGGGGATCAACCAAAATCTCCAATTATTGAACCAAAGAAGTGGAAATAAAATTATGGCTTGCATCCTTGTCTATTAATAAGGTAGATAAATTATAGAATTCATATATTGTACCTTGAATCATCCCAGAGACTTTGGTTCATAGGCCTTAAATGCTTGTATTTTTTCTCACCTCTTCCCACTAGCTCCCTAAAATTGGTGCAGACCATCTAGGGCTTATAGTGGCAATACGTCATATCTCATGTCATCTCTAGTAAATCTACCTACTCCTCTTCCACATCCTCCATTATGAAAACCTTTGTTATCCTACTATTGTCTCTATCTAGGTATTTTATCAACCTTCTCCCTATCAACTATATAGTGGGTTAGAAAATATCTAGTAATATTTCATCGACCATCACACGAGAAGCATTGCCTCTCCCTCATCTAAATCAATCCATCCTGAGATCTCTAGATTATAGATCATTTATCCTGGGATCATATCTTGATATATATAATATTCTCAAATCCTTATCACTATTTTATGCTACTAGCTATTGAGTTCTCTACTCCTGGAATCCCACTACCAGCACCCATTTTTGGGGTCTGCTCTTCCAGAAAGATATCCATAGCTAAATCCTGCTCAAGCACTCCAGCATAGATGGGAATATAAATAAATATCACTCTAGTCTTGATTAATGATTGTAATACCCACTAAAAGTTCCATTATTTTTGTAATGGATCTCAAAACATATCCAAAGTGTATCTCACGAGGTCATTGAACATCGTCGATACTCAACCATGATCGTGTAGCCTTACTATAGCTGCAAAAGCTCCTAGATACACACTTATCACAACATGGATGGATAAAAATTCTCTGTAAAAAGATGATCAAATTATGACTAAGATAGATTCATCACATCATGTGACTAAGTCATTAGACTCCACCATCTCCCAACGGATCCATGAAGAAGAATCACTGCAAGGGCCACTGTTTGATTTGTATGTGTCCTCACAAAGTGGAAAACTTTGGTGACTTCCTCTAGATAGTCCTCATCTACATGGGGGATATGGATCTCCCAAAATATTAGGAAGCCATTACCTATAAAAATCACGTTTATCACTCATACTTCCTACTTCCTTAGTAGATAATTTCATCTCTAACTACTACTCTATGGGTGGAGACACAGGAAGACCACCCGAAGGTACTATCTCTTGTAAAGGCCCCTATACTAAAGCCTTTTCACTTAGTGTACCATCCTTGTTATCTCGAAATGGTATCCTAAATGTCTATATTTACGGAGGAATCTTGAAATAAAAAATATGTATTATATTAAAAGAGTATATATGGGGATATGACCCAATAAGTAAATGGAAACCACAAACCATTATTATATAATTCATATACCAATGTTTTTTCCACAAAAATTCCCTATTTGTATCGAGTCAACAAGCAGCTTATCATAGTCTTGGTGAATAGATAAATCATGCATCGTACCAAAATTAGAGTCTATATCCTGAAATCTAAAGTTTAAAAACTTTAACATTGTTCCCATAATCCCAAACCAACCTCACAGATAGAAAAAAAATCTATTGTGGTTCTGAGGTATAAATAACCCCTCTGATACCACTCTGTCATGAATCAATACGCTGAGGCCTGCCTAGATAATGATAAGATTAGTGTGACTTCCCCAAGCCTACATACAAAAGGATAGGGGATGAGGACCAGTGTCAAGTAGGCATATCCCACACATGGGAGGCATTATCCTAAGTGTCTATACACATTC
The DNA here is from genome assembly GCA_963277665.1 of Viscum album. Taxonomy (NCBI): domain Eukaryota; kingdom Viridiplantae; phylum Streptophyta; class Magnoliopsida; order Santalales; family Viscaceae; genus Viscum; species Viscum album. The sequence continues at coordinate 482,928,317 of OY728141.1, forward strand.
ACACATCTCTAATCCCATACAATGCCTAAATTAAAAACAAATGATAGCAATTCATGCATACAAATATAATCCCACAATCATGGTATAACAACAAGTTACTAAATATGATAAGGGGAAAAATAAAATCCCAACCAAAACCACAATAGAGTCCAAATTGCTCAAATGTAGGGGACTATTATCAAATGAATCACCTAATAAACACCATGGTCTATCTAGCCCAAACTAAGCTCTTCCTACTCCTATTAAAATTAAGACATCATCAAAATACTTTTTTATACATAATACATTACTTTTATGGGAATAGCCTATGTAGGGGTGAGTATAAAGAAATTCAATAGGACACCCAAAAATTAATAATCATGAAACATAAAGTGTATTCATATTAACACAAGATATGTTAAAAGGATAAGATATATAGAAATAATAAACACCTGCATATACTCATAATGGACTCCAAGTATCAAAGGGGTCTCATCCACCACTTATAGAAATAAGATACAATAAAATGTTTCAAGTTAATGCTCATTATAGGTGAACCCACTCCATGAGCCATGCTTACATAGAAAATAATCATTTCAGAGGTCATGCTCATTTGACATTTCCAATATGTACTCACTGTATCTATAGAGATCTCATCATCTAGGTAGGGTATCACACTTTGGAATATTGGGGGGCACCGAAAACCAAACTACAATACACCTCTAGATAGGGGATCGATTCTAGATGCATGGTGCTCACACTGATACCACAAACCCCATCTAGGAATGATAGAGGATTGTGTTCTGGTCCCACATGGGGGATACACCAAACTCTATCTGATACTAAACCCATAGAGAGGATCAAAATCATATGTTGAGGATGTAATGTTGCATTGTAACCTCGTGATAAAGGAACATGGTAACTCACTCAACTAAACCTAGTATATACTGAAGAAACAAAGGGCTCTAAATACCCTCAGGTGGAGTACTCAGTGTGTACTGGGGGTACACTACTTGCCTTTCCAACCCCTAGTCTGTCTATGTCTCACCGTCTCCCACATAATGTAATTCTTCAAATACATGGTGTTTACTCTATAGGTACATGGCATACAAAGGTTGATTGTAACTCTTCCAATTCCAACTCCCTATTCCTGTTTACTTCGTTTCAAGATCATGTATTGTGTTTGTTCCCATGTACCAGGTTGTGTCCAAAAAACTGGTTCGTACCCATATACTCTACTCATGCCCATGATCCTGACCATGTATGTTCCTGTTTACTCTCATATTAAACATAAATCTACAATCCATGGGATATACATCATGTACCATGTATCACATGGCATGTAGTGTTTATTTTTCTATGGAAACCCTAGTGTCGCATCCCAAGGTCGCCCTCGACATGTATCTCTAGATTACATGTTGTGTAACGTGTTATTTATAAGAGACCATGATTACTTCACAAGTATGCCAATAACATTTTCAGATCCAATTCTCCCACCATCAGTCACACCCATGATCCTCAGATCGACCCTCGATCAATCTCTATTGTCATTGCTTGTTGAATTTTGGCCCTCGATCTTCTTCGAAAATTATCATCATCACCTTGCACCACCACCATGCATCAAACCAGAAATAATGGGAACCATTGGTTCATTATAATCCACCTATAATCATACTCTATATTTTTTCACCCTGATCTAATCCTAAATCATGAATCATACCTGCATCACTGATTCGTTTTGTCGAAGAATGGTTGTGTAGTGATCAAATGTTGGGTATTCAATGAGTCGTGGAACAAATAAATTGACTGTGATGAACGTGTGAAGAAAAAATTGATAAAATAAAAAACCATAGAATGAGGAATGAACCTATTCCATGTTCAATTTTTCCTTAATATATTTCCATTATAACAATGAATTAATTATCCAACAAATAAATCAACCATTGATGTGAGGATTAATTTTTGTTAGTGAAATTGACCCTCATTTGACATGGTATAAAAAAATAGGATGAATCCACAAAAATAGAACATCCTACCATGAGTTTGGATTGGTCATTGATGATGAATTATACTAATTCTTAGTCTTTGTAAAGATCTATGAACTCTATTGGTGTAGATTATCCATGTGATATTGATATAATCCTTCGATTAGTTTTTTTTCCACCAACGATATCCTTCAATGCTCTCTATCAATTCTAAGGTTCATGTGGAGAATAATTTTAGAATAATTTTAGTTTTATAAAACAAAATAAATTAAATTAAGTTATTAATTTATTTATTATTTTATTATTTTTACCTATAGTAAAAAAAATTCTAACACCCGATGCCAATATAGGTTATTTCATGTCTAGTGTAAAACTCATTCTCTAAACTCAACAGCAGCCTCATCTTTTTGATCCAAGCCTTAGTTCTAGATTTATTCTACTATTTAACAAAAACTTCATGCATATGATGTTAATATATTTATTTTTTTTTGAATATCAATTCTATTTTCATTGGGCCTTGAAATTACGTGTCATCTCAGTGCCTGGTTCTAAAAATATTACTAGATATATTTAAAAAATTTACATGTAAAAAATATTTATGTTTCAATGATGAAATAAATTTTTTTATTTATTTTCTTATAAAATAAATACTCTTTATTTGATAAGAAATATTTTAAATTCATCATAATCAATGTAATTTATAACTTTATCATAATCATAAATATCATTTCTTAAAAATAAAAATTTTCAAAAAAAATTATGTGTTGCATACACTAACATTAAGATTAATTTCCCTAAAAATAGAAAGTTAATTTGAAAAAAATTATATTTTTGATAGTAATGTTCAGGATATTTAATATGTCCAATTTTATTTGTATGTATAAAATTTTGATTATTGGGATTATTGATAATTACCTCAATAATGGTGATGTAATTATTTTAAAATTATTTTTTTATTAATATCAAGGTACTTATATAGAATAAATTAAATTAAAATAATTTCAATAATGAATCTAAAATTATTTATAAATATGTAAATAAATATATTAACACTTATTTAATTGGTAATTAATACTAAATAAGATTAAGAATATATAACTGTCAAAATGTCATTTTTCTGTTAAAAAGCATTTTTACACAATATATGTTTTAAATTAAGAGTTAATTTAATAATATTTATAAATTTAATAAGATAAAATATAGTTTAAATTTAGTTTTATAAGACCCAAAAAAATTATATGGGTTATGTTATATGTTTAATAAAACATAAAATTACTTAGTTAAAAACTAGTTATCCAGTTTAAAAGTAAAAGAGTAAAATGTAAACACTTAATAGTAAAAACCCTATAACATGTCTAAAAATGTTAGTAATGTAACTCCCTAATATTTTATGAAATATTTTTTTCAAATTAATTTTATTTCTTTGATAGCTTGTGTTACATGCAACGTCGAGTTTAAACAAATCGTGTTATACTATTAAAATATTATTATATAATGTAATAGTTATCACTTAGCCATTAGATTGGAGGGTATGAATAGGTCTAACTAAATTATAAAAAATGTGTGGTTTGAACATTTATAACATAAATTTATTGGTTATCAATTGATTTTAAATATAAAATAAAAAAATATTTGAAACAAAATAAAATATTTTTCTGAAAAACTATTATTATGTGTGCAATGTATTATTATCTTAACAAATTAAATTAATCACTATTACTGAATTATTTTAATGAAATATATATATTATATATTAAATAAAAATTAACATTTATATAATTTTTTTAAGTATGGGATAAGAATAAATCGAGTTTTATGCTTAAAATGTATTTTTCTAAAAAACAGTTTTCATCAAGTTTTGCATGCTTATTTTAAAATTAATTTCTACCACTTATAGATACTTAATTTGATAAAATATATTCCATATTTTTAATAAGGATTTTTAAATTTAGTAAATATTCCCCTTTTTTAATATGAATATTAATTGTGGTAAAATGTATCACCATGATAAAGGGTAAATCGGGTAAGTGTAATCTAAAACTAAGTGATGAGGCTGTAAATTTTAATATTAATTTTTATTGGATGAATAAAATTCAACCCTTACCACCTTATTCTCAAAATTGATATTTTTTAATTTATATTTGTCTATTAAAATGATCAATGTAATATCTGAATCAAAGAAAGTAACAAAATTTCACTCTCTTGGTTTAAAATAGTTCTTATATATCCACATAGTGAAAAAAGAAATTTATAAATAAATATAAATGTATATAATGAGATTAATGAAATTATTTTCATGATAAAAATTTATTTCTAATTTTTAGATATTAAATAATTACCTTAAGTTCCTATAAAACACTGACACAGTATTTATTCAATTATTAGAAAAATAAAATAAATTATTTTAAAAATGTAAAATTAATATTATTTGAGTTTTTTATATTGCTCCATGAATTTTATAGATTAATAATACAAATTTTTTTTGTTTTAAATTATTATATTTGAAATAAAAAATATTTATTTATAAATTTTATTTCAAATTAAATGAATAGTGTCAAAACTGATATTAATGATATTTTATCAAAATAATATATTATTAAATCATTTAATATTTATAAAAATATTAAAAGGGTAAAATAGGATAATATATGGTCATAAATTTCTTATTTTACATTTATAATTCAATGGTTACCTTATAAGTAATATTATAACACTTTAAGATTGAAAAATGCAGTATCATGGTTAATGTTAAAATGAGTTAACTAAGGGGTTAAAAAGATAATGGTTAAAACACCATTTAAACCTATAAAAATTTTATTTTTTGATACGATTTAAACCAAATCCTATCTTATCTTTTAACCCCTATCCTTTTAAGTTCATTTGGGAAATATAATAAATTTTTTATATTTCAAGATTTTAAGAAATTCCAAAAGCACCCATCACCTCAATTATAAAAGGGTGCCTCCTCCCGTCACTTATTCGCACATTTTGTGCCTTCTAGATCAACCATACCCTACCAAAATTCCTTCTCAAAAAGGTTCTATTATTCCCAAAATACTAATCCTAGTATCCTTAAGAGTATATCTAAAAGATTTTGTTCAAAGGAGAGGTGATTGCATTAACTGGTCACTTTCTATTTAATTATTATTTTACCTCTCTAAATATTTTATATTCTTAATAAAAAAAATTCAGTATCATTAATATAATAAAATGTTATTATTATTTTTAAAACTCATTTATTCACCATATTTTCATCAAATGGGAAGTAAAATTATCGCTTGTGCGCACGTTCAGCTTATTGTCTCCACGTAGCCATGCAATTTATTTCTCACCACCATTTTTTATAAATGGATATTTTTATGGGTTTCAGGTTAATATATGATAATTATTAAATAATTATACTTATATAATTATAATATCATTTCTACCTTCTTACCTTCCAATCTTTTGGAAAATGATAACGTCGATCGTGTGTACATGTGGACTACCACCTCCAAAAAGTGATTTGATTCATTTAAATTTTACTTGGATAGTAATACGGATGAAGTTAATGAATATATATGATACAATAATTATTATGTAAATTTGATTTATTATTTACCTTTATTGAATTTCATCCCTCTAAAAATTAAAACACCGTTCATTCGTACGTACGGCCTACCATCTCCATGAATGGTGTAATTCATTTTTTTATCTCTATATTTTTGGAATGACTAAAAAAGGTATATAGTTAATATATTTATTATATTTATATCCTGATTAAAATTTTGGATATGATGGAATATGATTAAAATACAATGACTAAAACTATGGGACCATAATATACATGAAAAACGAAGCAGATATCACCCAGAATAGTAATGTTAATAAAGAATTGTTAATAAGAGGGTGATAAAAGATTATAAGTAAATAATATATTGTATGATATATATAAGTGAAGTTATTTAATATATGTATAATAAATATATATTTACTATATAAGAGGTTCCAATGTATACAAATTAAGTTGTACCTAAAGTAATGTATTTTCATCTTACTTTTATTTCTGTGAGACACATGACATATTCACCACTTGTTTCTTTTATATGGTGTATATACTAAAAATTATTGTATTTTATGATGATTATTATTGAATTTATGGGGTTTTTTATATCCATATATCTTTCATTATTTTATGGGTATTATGATTCAAATTATACAGAAGTATTAAAGGTTCTTATGTTACAATCTCATTCTTTATCAGAATTATTTATGATTACGTTTTTCATAACGAAATATTGTGATTTACCTCTCGAAAACTCATTAATTTTCTTATCCGATGATTATTTCTTTAAAATACATGTTTTACATTTATTTTCATCAAATTAAGTTCATAAGAGATCGAAAAATATTTTTTAAAAAAATTGGATTTATTTCTCTCTTCGGTCGAAAAAACTTTTTCTTTCATACCCATGTTTTCTAAAAATGTTTAAAAGAATATTTTTGTAATCCTCATATGATTTTTTAATGTCATTTTTATTGAAATTTTCTTTTTTTAGAAATGTTTTAAAACTAATCTTCTTGTTGTTTTATAAATGTGTGACATTTTTACTTTTCAAAAAAGTATAATAGGAATGATTATTTTAACTTATACAACATGTACTGAGTTTCTTGCCGTCATGACCACTAAATTATTTGAATCTTCTTTAAAATTTTCCATGGTTATTTTAAAAGAATGTTTTTTCCATAATATATTAAAAATATATATTTTAAATAAGTTATTTTAAAATGGAAAGTATATTTTCCTTGTGAATGTTTTAATGATTCTTTAATGGTCTTTCTATTCATTAAAGACAACAACCCTTGATTTCACTTATGCTTTACTGGGAATTTGATCCAAGGATATTATCCTTATTCTTTATCTAAATGGTTTATATTGATGATGAAAATATTTTTATTAAACCCATTACTTTTCCACGAGTAATACTATGATTAAATGATGAGATGTTTATGAACCCCATTTCTTTTATATAGGTAATGTTATAATGAATTGTTTATAAAACCAATTAATTTTCATGGGTTCTAATATGGTTAATGTTTTATGATTTTATGGAATGCATATGTTTTATTTTTATTATTTTATGGATGGTACCTATATTTCCCTCCAAAAAATTGGGTAAAGATTGATAACTTATGAGATAAATAGGACTGGAATGGGGAGTGAACCCAGTTCAGTATGGGACTCTGTCCACTATGATATTCTTGGGAGTGAAACTTTTTTATTAGGATGGTTTGATCAGTGATACAAATACACTATGATAGTATTGGTAGTGAACCTTGACTATTATGATTGTTTTCATAGTGAACCCAATCCACTATGATAGTCCTGTAATTTGATGCTTTGACTACTGAGTAAATGATTTTCTATACTTATGTATATGCTACAATTCAATATTACACAATAATTTTATGATCTGATGGCTCATATTCTTTGATTCCTTTATGATTCGTGTCTTATGAGATTCCATTATTTATTCTATAACTCAATTTTAAGATCTATGATATATAGGGTATGGATTTAAAATGATTATATCATGTTCACATACTATTATTCTCATGTTATTGCTATGTGATCATTGATATCACTATTCTTTACCCTTACTGAGCATATATGCTCACTATTTATTATGTTTCATTTACCTATGTTATGAAGAATGATTTTTGGATTCATATGTATAAGTAGGGTTCTAGTTATGAAGTACTTAATGGGTGACTCTTATAAATCGGTCGTGTATGTGTCCAAGTTTCTAAAGGTGTTATGCCTATATGAATCTAGAATGGATCATTATAATATGTAATATATATAATAATAATATGTATATCTATGTATGAAAAAATGGATCATTATAGTTGGTATCATAGAAATTTTTAGTTAACTTTTGGAAACTATGATGAGAAAACTTTAGTGAGAACTGAGGGGATAATTCTACGTATAAGATAATATCAAAAATATTTGGTAATAATCCTGAATAAACTAGGTTTAAACTATGGTTTCATAGAAGAAGTTATCATGATTTATACATTATATAAATTATTGTTCATAAATATTTGTTTTACCAATATGATTATTGTTGCTCACACTATAATTTTTGGTTTTATTCAATGGATGGAACTTGAAGAAATCATGTTAATGTTAAATGTGATAGATGATGCAATGATTTTCCTCTTGAGAAACAAAATGTTATGGGAACTAGAATAAAAAATTTCATTTTTATTCTCACAAAATATTCTCAAGCTATAAATCATTTCAAGATTCAAATTAGAAAAGGAGGGAACAATGTTCTACTGAGTACTTCATGACATAATTTCAACCTTCTTTTAGTGGGTCAGATGATCCAATAGTTCACGTAAAGAGGATCAGTTCCACTAAAATGATATTTTTCATTCTCTAATACTACAAACATTATAAATTTATTTTGTTTTTTTATCATTTATAAGGTGAAGAGGATCAAAGGTATAATATTATCAAGAACATAAAGCAACAGGAAGAAATTGAATCTTTGGAGTGGTATGAGTTTAAGATCTTATTTCTCAATAATAACTTTCATTATATTCTTTATATGAAAACAGAGAAGGAATTAATTGAGATTAAATATAAGGATGATAAATTTTTTGGTACTTATAAGGAAAATTTTGCAAGACATGTGAGGTACGCTTTTGGTATTATTATCCAACCTGAAATTAAGGTTGGTTGATTCTTCAACAGCTTAAAACCAAGTATTTGAAGGGATTTATCCATAAGGAGCTTCAACAACTGTGAAGAAATAATTCAATGTGTTATCAATGTGGATATAGAGATGGGAATCACCCATTAATCTCGTTGATTTGAGAATAAAATAAAGATGGAATACAAATGAAATTCTAAAAACCATGGAGAGAAGAAGATGACCCTTACTTTATAATCAAATTGTAGAAGAAAACACAATGTAAATTATCTTACGGGGAATAGTAAATGTCTCATTTTTCTAAAGGAAGGTCATTGGTAAATTGAAGACTGAAGTGATAAAAATAATTTATCTAATAATGTGAATAGAGAGAAATCACCACAAAATAGACCACCCATACTCCAGTTTTTTAAATGAAATGAGTATGGTTATTATACTAACCAATTCCCAAATTTGAAGGTTAATGATAATAATATACATAAAAAAACCCTTAATCCTAGAGACAAATGGAAATCTCATGTGATCTCTATTTCTTATAAGGGTTATGATAATGACTTGGTGAAAGGTACACATACCATCCACTCTATAAATATTAATGTCTTACTTGATTATAGATCAACCCACTATTTTATATTAGAATAATTTATTAAGGGTATCACAGTACCACCTATAATATTAGATGTTGAGTTAATATTAAAAACCATTAATGTTATGATGATTTCATATCAATTCTATGATTATTATCTGATTGAAGTTTATGGGAATTTGATTCCATCAAAAAAAATTATTATCTCACTGGTTGAGTTAAATTTTATTTTAGGTATTGATTCAATTTATTTACATAAATCTCAAATCAATTACCAAGTAAATGAATTCAGGTTTTATATTCTAAATCAACCTATTATCGTCTATTAGTGCACTGATAAATATGAACTACCAATTGGAATTACATCCATTTTTGGGTCTTGATTCCTATTTAAAAGGGGTGTTTATCTCATATGGTTGGTGAAAAACTCAACATAAAAGATATGACTATTTTGTGGGAGTTTATTATATATTTATAGAATAATTATTTAGTCTTCTAATAAATCATGAATTTGATTTCTCAATAAAATTCATACTTGGTTCTACACCTATTTTAAAGAATATTCATAGAATGACCTTGATTGAGTTATAGGAATTGAAGAAGAAACTCTAGGATAATATTGAAAATAGATTCATTTTTTCAAGTACGTCACCATGAGGTGAAATAGTTATTTTTTTAAGAAGAAAGATGGATCAATTTGACTATGAAATGATTATCAAGAACTTAATAAGACCACTATCTAGAATAAGTATCCTTTACCCTGTATTGATGAATTTTATGATCAATTTCATGGATCTCAATACTTTTCTAAGATTGATTTTGCTCTGTATATTATCAATTGAGGGTCAAGAAGGAGGATATACCCAATAAAACATTCAAGATAAGGTATGTACACTATAAATTTATGATTATTCCATTTGGCATGGCCAATTCCCCTAATATATCTGTGGATTTAATGAATAGAGTCTTTAGATATTACCTTGACTAGTTTGCAATTGTATTTTGGGATGATGTTCTTAAATATTCAAAGATTAAGGAAGATTATGAAGATCATTTGATAATTGTTCTGAAGACCCTGAATAAGGATAATATTTATGAAAATTTTACCAAGTGTATATTTTGTCTTCGAAATGATTCATTATTGGGTGATATAATCCCAGGTGAGGGTATATCAGTAAATCCTTCAAATAAAAAAGTTATTGAACATTGGCCTAGAATAACATTTATGACTATGATCTATATTTTTCTTGGTTTAGTAGTATATTATTGACACTTTGTGTATAATTTTTTAAGAATATCTAATCCAATCACCAGTTTAACTCATAAGGTAGATAATTTATTTTAGATAGATGAATGTGGATAAAATTTCAAGTAATTGAAGAGAAGGTTATTTAGTGAACCTATACTTACCTTACCCTATAGTGGAGAAGGGTTTTTAATCTATAGTGATTCACCAAAAATTGGGTTGGGATTCATTATCATGTATAATTATATGGTTATGGATTATGCCTCACACCAATTTAAGGTTCCAGAGAAAAATTACCCAACACATGATTTGGAGATAGATACGGTAATTTTTTTATTAAATATATAGAGGAATTGTTTTTAAGGAGAATAGTGTGATATATATACTAATAATAAAATATTAATATATATTTTCACACATAAGAAGTTGAATATGAACAAGAGAATATAGTTAGAGATGATTAAATATTATGACCGCTCAATATATTACCACTATAGGAAAGTGAACAAGGTGGAAGATGCTTTGAGTTGAAAGGATCATGATAGCTTATCTATGATGAAGATAAAAAAAGATCCAATATTTCTGGACTTTTAAAGGTTGGATCTAGAAATGTCGATGGATGGGGAGAAATATTATCTTTATCAAATAAGTGTACCACCATCTATACAATTTAATATTAGAGAGGTGTAAAAAAATATATATAGATCTACAGAATAATGTGAGAACTGTACAATAATTTAACCTTAATTTTGATTGAATAATAAGACTAAGGAACTATGTATGTGTTCTATCCATACCAGATTTGAAGAATGATTTTTTGGATGAGGCTCAAAGTTAAAAATTCTCTATTTATCCTAGAAGTAAATAGATCTATAGAGATCTAAAAGAGTATTTCTAGTGGGACAGAATAAAGAGATAAATTAAAAAAGTATGTATCTTGGTGCTTGGTATTTCTGTAAGTAAAGGTTGTGAGATATAATTCTAAGGTAATGTTACAACCATTATCTATACTAGAATGGAAAGGGAAAACATCACCATGGATTTTTTCATTAGTATCCCCAAAACATCTAAATAGAATAATGCTATATAGGTTATAGTGAGTTGACTTACTAAGTTAGAAAACTTCATTCCAATTAAATAATTTTTTTCTCTATAGTACCTTTCCAAAAAAAATTAAGGGATTAGTTGTAACACCCCGAGATTTTATGAAAATATTGTTTTTAATTTCATTAATGACTTGTGTTGTACGCTACACCAAAAAAATCTTGCACAACACGGATCCTTGACTTTCCTGGCATTACACGCAATCACGACCTTCCTCAATAGCGTGTGTAGTATGCAATACTGAGTTTAACTAAACAACGATATGATATTAAAATATTATTAAAACTAGTTGTTATGAATAGTAATAACCACTTTTTGAAATTTTATAAATTTTATTTTTCAAAATGGACTTCATTTTTGGATTCGGAATATCGAAATTATCTTAGGGTGAAATTTTGGTACTTTTCGGATAACTTTCATATTCTGATGAATAGTGAAAATTACTAAATTTTAATTAAAAACAACTTTTTTTAATCGAAATAATTAACAGTGATAAATTATTAATTTGAGTGGTTTTAAAGTATATTTAGAATATATTTTTACAATTTAATACAATTTTGGTCAATGGATGTAATTTCACATTTAAACCAGTTATAAACAAGTGTCGATCTTTTGATAGTTATTATCTCTTAAAAACACGTTATTTGTTTTGACGACGGGAATTAATTTTTAAATTAGTTAATGTAGCTGAAATGTTTTGAATTTGATAAAATAGACATCATTTTTGAATTCATAATATCAAATATAGCTTAGGCCGAATTTTTGGTATTTTTCTGGAAACTTTCATTTTTTGATGAATAGTGAAACCACTAAGTGGTAGTTAAAAAAATTGAATTTTTCATAAAACTTAATTTTACCACTTCTGTGAGTGGAATTTCAAAAATCTGAGAGACACGATTGATGTCAGTAAGTAAAATTTGGTTCAATGAGATGAAAATAATTTTTGGTTAATAGTAACTTTTTACTTTTTTTACCACGGTTAAAAGTAAATAGGGTAATTAAGGGTAAAAAAGATATTATTATTACCCTAAAACATGTCCTAATTCTATTAGATAAGTTTAATTCGACCAAAAACAAACTTAGGAATAAAATATGACCATTTAGGCCCACTTGGATTAGATTAGGACATTTATTATTAATTTATTCAAAGAAGGGTTAAAATAGTTAAAATCAAAGTTTAATAAGTAAATCATTTTTAATATAGGGTTATATATAAGATAAATTAAACTATAAATATTCATTGGAAAGCTAAAAATATTTACTACATAATTATATTTAATTTTTAATTTTTAAAAATTAAATAATTTAATTTATTTATGACACAATGATGATGCAGTAACTATTTTATTAATGAAATATTGACATAATTGATGTTATAAATACCCAAATAAATGTAAATTGAGACTTTTTATGAATTAAACTAATTTTATAGGTTAATATGACATGTTATTATTGATTTAATTAATTTTTTTTGAAATAATCATTCTGTTATGATTTTCACAAAAATCAATTACTAAATAGTGTCAAAATTGACATAAAATAGTTTTTAAAACAAATATTATATTAGTAATTGTTATTTTATTCCTAAAAATCTAAGGTTCGGCCAAATGACTTAGATAAGGTTATATATATTAATAATAAAAAACTTGGGGATATTTTGGCTTGTTATAGTAATTTTATTAACCTTATAGTGTAAGAACACAAAAAGACACGGTAAAAGTAAAATTATCTAACTTAAAGTTAAATATAAATGATAAGGTTAAAATAGGAACCGAAACTGGTCTAAATTATATTGGATGAGAGGATTTCGACCCATACCCACCTTATATTCTAAATAAATCAATTTGGAGATATTTAAAACTGAATATGACTTTATAATAAAATAATATTTTTTGTTATTCCAAAGGTGCCCCTCTCCTCCCTTATAAAAGGGCACCTCCTCCCTCTCTTCCTCACACCACTTTGAGCCTTCAAGCTCGGTCAACCCCCACCAAATTCTCTTCTACAATTCCCTAGAAACATCCTAGAGGTCTTGGTCTTCTTCAAATACCAATTTCAGTGCCCTAAGAGGAGGACTCAAAGAGGCGCTTCAAAGAAGAGGAGGTTCGGACACTTACGAAGCAAATCGGACCTAAGGTAAGGGAAATATCACAATCTCATTTTTATCCGAGATTGTTTATACTTTAGTATTTAATGGGGTGTATTTTATCGTCCACATCCATGTTTCCTCAATATGTAATATTATTTCCATCCACCTAAAATTGTTTGAATCCAATTTTACCCTTCGGTGAGTTTTTAGTAAAGGATATAAAAGGAATCTTTTTTCCTTTTTCGTACGAGGTACTTTATGACTTTTCCGAAAAAAGTACGAAGAATGTTTTTTTTAACTTATATGTCATGAATGGATTTTTAAAACATTATTTCCAAGAAGCTTCCTTTACAAGTTTTCAAGTTTATTTTTAATCAACTTCTTTTAGTTTAGAATTGTACGACATGTTAAGAAAGGAAAAGTGTTTTTGAAGCAGAAAGGATATTTTCCTCAAGAATGGAGTTCAAGTGTTTTATCAAAATTATTTTCCATATAAGATAATAAAGGGTTCTATTTCAATCCCTATTATTACATTGATTTGATTATGTTTTGATGGAATTATATTTCTATAAATTCATTTATCTTATATGAATTGTTTTATGATGTCACGATGTTTAAGATTCCCATTTTTATTACATGGGTTATGCTATGATGTATGGTTTCTGATTTTGTGGAACACATAAGAATGGTATCATTATGATATGGGTGGGACCTATATCTCCCTATAATTCATTGGGTAAAGATTTTATATCTCATGAGATAGACATGGTTGTAACGGTAAGTTAATCCGGTTCAGTGTTACAGGACTGAAACGAGGAGTGAACTCGATTCAGAATGGGACTTTGTCCACTAAGATGGTCTTGGCAGCAATGCCTTGGATACTATGGAAATCATTACATGTGTTTAATGGATGCCACAATTATATGTTTTATTCCCATGCTATTTTATCATTCTTAATGTTTCTTTATGATCTATGCCTTACGTACTTCCATGTTTTATGTCATTTCTCAAGATTTTGATGTTTAAACATTATGTTCATGTTTTTAAGTTCAAATGTATATATTATGTTTTATTTTATCCATGATTACCCTTATTGAGCATTTCAGCTCACCCTTTTTATGTTTTCCCCAGTATATAAAGAAAGTTTTTAGGTAAGAAAAAAAAGGGGAAGATCTTTATGGGAGATGTTGAAGATCTTTCACCACGATTAGAAGATTTTATTCCGAGTTTCCAAAGACACTAAACTATGACGGTCCTTGTGTGTCTATTTTTTTTTATGTATTAAGTATTCTGCAAAATTAATGTAATGTCCATGTACGTCAAGCTTCGGGTCTCTACAGTTGGTATCAGAGGAAAGGTTTAGTCAACCTTTGGAAACTAGGATGTGAAAACGTTAGTGAGATCCCTAGAGATACTTCTAAGGTATGTCTAGGGATGTCCCTAAGGATAAGTATACGTATATGATATAGTCCTAGAACTACAGTAACGATCATAGAATTTAACCCCTAAGATGTTAGATATTGAGGGTTCTCCCCCTTTACTATGTTGTTTTCCCTAGCATGATTTTTTCCTCTCACACTATTCTTTTTGGGTTTTAGAAAATGGTTGGAAACAGGAAGATTCATGATAATGGAGGATATGATGGACAATGGAATGATATTCTTCATGAGAAACCAAATGAAACAGGATTTGGAAGTCCAAACATCGTTATTATGCCTAATCATAAATCTCATAATATGATCAATAATCTCAACTTTGGTAAGTTTCCCGACTCAGATAATAAGAGAAAGATGGAGTTTCATGATAATCATAGAGGAAAGAAAGTTCAATTTACCTCATGTAAATCATGTAGGAAGAGGCATCGGGGAGATTTTTTCAAGGGAACTGGAAGATGCTTTGGGTGTGGAAAAGAAGGACACAAATCCAGTAAGTGCAAAGTAAAAGGTTCAGTTAACACCATGGATGAGGATAATGGTATTTCTACGACATCAAAAATGGTTAAATGTTTTAAATGTGGAATGTACGGGCATTATGAAAACCAATTCCCTAAGGTAAAGTCTCATGAAGAGAATCAGTATGGCCGTATGGGTAGTATTTATGTTGATGATGATGAAGAGACTATAAATGATATGTGAGATGAAAGAATTGTTGAAGCTCGGTCAATGGTTTTAGAAGGTGGTGGAATGATTGTATGTTTATTGAGAGTTATGTTGTATAATTAATGGTACTATGGAATAAAGAATTATCTAAGGATTGTTACACTATTGTTTTTCCTAAAAGTATTTGAAAGTATATGTTGAATGGTACCAGTAACCAAGGAAGGTTATTCAGATATTTTTGTAAAGTAGATGATATGCGCATAATGAAGGAATAAGAAGATAATGAGATGTTTAATTGTATTCATGAGCTCGTGATTGATATAAGGGATATCATGGTTTCAGTATATAGAATGTTGAGGATTTTGGTATGTGGAAAGTGTCAACTTTTAACTGCATTCATGTTTTCACTAAGGTTCAATGGGTATTCATTTTTCAAGAGGATACATGATTAAGGCCTTTGAATGTTTGGAATGTGACCAACAAGACATATCTTATGATATATGGGGATCAACGATGGTATTAACATGCTTGTTATATGAAATCTCTGGTAATCGTTTCCACAATATTATGAGAGTGGACTGCAGTATTATGGATAAGCCTAAAGATTGTAATGGATTATGTTGTACATAAGTTAGTATTGTTTAAGGATAGAAGTTTTTTTGATATTATTGATGTGATGTTATGGTAATATAGTTTTATAAAAAGGACAACCTTCAGGACGGGCGACAACCAATCGCGTCGGACAAGGCTGTGGGAATCAAACCCACAACTGAAGTGTGATTGGCCTGTATCACCTACCACTGGCCTACAGGAAGTCCCTGTTTAGTAGAAATCAGTTTTATTATATTAAGTAGTATGATATATGAAGTATAAGTCCATTTTAGGAACCATATATGATTAATCTCACTATAGATCGACTTATGTATATTTAATAACTTTTGCTAACCTTTTCTTTGAGATAGATGGAATGACCCGTCATTCTATCACATGATCTTCTAACACTTCACGAATAACAAATTCAACTTCATTTCTTTAATAGATGAAGTGGAAATTGTTCAAAGCATGAAAAACAGTGAGATTTTACCAAAATAAAGTAAGTATTTATTCTAATTCAAATTCTTCAACTCTAGGGAAATGATCTTGAAAACCAAAAATGTTGTCCTGGTGACCTTATATCCGATGAATCAGATGGTACCTTAGATCATCACAAATTTATAGCTTTGTGATTGATGGCTTTTTCATAGCCATGTTCTCTACCACTCTCCATCAGAACATGACGGTTAGATTTCTCTTCCATACCCATATTTTCACCTATGTTCTCCTATATAGAAACCCAGTGATTAGTTAATTTGGGTAATCGTTATATTTCATAAATTTGTTTTTAAAGATTAATTTTGGTATTCCTTTTACGATGTGGGATTCTATTAAAGAAACTTTCGAGTATTAAACTATTTATAACCCCGATGAATTTCGAGGGTGAAATTCATTTTAAGGGGGGTAGAATGTAACACCCCAAGATTTTATGAAAAATATTCTTTTTAATTTCATTAATGACTTGTGTTGTACGCTACACAAAAAGGAGCTTGCACAACACGCATCCTTGACTTTCCTTACATTACACGCAATCGCGACCTTCCTTGATAACGTGTGTAGTACGCAATACCGAGTTTCACTAAACAACGATATGCTATTAAAATATTATTAAAACTAGCTATTATGAATAGTAATAACCACTTTTTGAAATTTTGTAAATTTTATTTTTCAAAATGGACTTCATTTTTGGATTCGGAATATCGAAATTATCTTAGGGTGAAATTTTCGTACTTTTCGGATAACTTTCATATTCTGATGAATAGTGAAAATTACTAAATTTTAATTAAAAACAACTTTTTTTAATCGAAATAATAAACAGTGATAAATTAT
The DNA here is from genome assembly GCA_963277665.1 of Viscum album. Lineage (NCBI taxonomy): Eukaryota > Viridiplantae > Streptophyta > Magnoliopsida > Santalales > Viscaceae > Viscum > Viscum album. The sequence continues at coordinate 482,946,032 of OY728141.1, forward strand.
TAATTTGAGTGGTTTTTAAGTATATTTAGAATATATTTTTACAATTTAATACAATGTTGGTCATTGGATGTAATTTCACATTTAAACCAGTTATAAACAAGTGTCAATCTTTTGATAGTTATTATCTCTTAAAAACACGCTATTTGTTTTGACAACGGAAATTAATTTTTAAATTAGTTAATGTAGCTGAAATTTTTTGAATTTGATAAAATAGACATCATTTTTGAATTCATAATATCAAATATAGCTTAGGCCTATTTTTTGGTATTTTTCTGGAAACTTTCATTTTTTGATGAATAGTGAAACCACTAAGTGGTAGTTAAAAAAACTGAATCTTTCATAAAACTTAATTTTACCACTTCTTTGAGTGGAATTTCAAAATTCCGAGAGACACGGTTGATGTTAGTAAGTAAAATGTGGTTCAATGAGATGAAAAGAATTTTTGGTGAATAGTAACTTTTTACTTTTTTTACCACGATTAAAAGTATATAGGGTAATTAAGGGTAAAAATGATATTATTATTACCCTAACACATGTTCTAATTCTATTGGATAAGTTTAATTCGACCAAAAACATCCTTAGGAATAAAATATGACCATTTAGACCCACTTGGATTAGATTAGGACACTTATTATTAATTTATTCAAAGAAGGGTTAAAATAGTTAAAATCAAAGTTTAATAAGTAAATCATTTTTAATATATGGTTATACATAAGATAAATTTAACTATAAATATTAATTAGAAATCTAAAAAGATTTCCTACATAATTATATTTAATTTGTAACTTTTAGACATTAAATAAGTAAATTTATTTATGACACAATGATGATGCATTAATTATTTTATTAATGAAATATTGACATAATTGATGTTATAAATACCCAAATAAATGTAATTTGAGAATTTTTATGAATTACACTAATTTTCTAGGTTAATATGACATGTTATTATTGATTTAATTAACTTTTTTCGAACTAATCATTCTGTTATGATTTTCACAAAAATCAATTACTAAATAGTGTCAAAATTGACATAAAATAGTTTTTAAAACAAATATTATATTATTAATTGTTATTTTATTCCTAAAAATCTAAGGTTCGGCCAAATGACTTAGATAAGGTTATATATATTAATAATAAAAAACTTGGGGTTCGTTTGGCTTGTTATAGTAAGTTTATTAACCTTATAGTGTAAGAACACAAAAAGACACGGTAAAAGTAAAATTATCTAACTTAAAGTTAAATATAAATGATAAGGTTAAAATAGGAACCTAAACTTGTCTAAATTATATTGGATGAGAGGATTTCTACCCATCCCCACCTTATCTTCCAAATAAATCAATTTGGAGCTATTTAAAACCGAATATGACTTTATAATAAAATAATATTTTTAGTTATTCCAAAGGTGCCCCTATCCTCCCTTATAAAAGGGCACCTCCTCCCTCTGTTCCTCACACCACTTTGAGCCTTCAAACTTGGTCAACCCCTACCAAATTCTCTTATCCACTTCCATAGAAACATCCTAGAGGTCCTGGTCTTCTTAAAAGACCAATTTTAGTGCCCTAAGAGGAGGACTCAAAGAGGCGCTTCAAAGAAGAGGAGGTTCGGACACTTACAAAGAAAATCGGACCTAAGGTAAGGGAAATATCACAATCTCATTTTTAACTGAGATTGTTTATACATTAGTATTTACTAGGGTGTATTTTATCATCCACATCCATGTTTCATCAATATGTAATATTATTTCTATCCACCTACAATTTTTTAAATCCAATTTTACCCTTCGGTGAGTTTTTAGTAAAGGATATGAAAGGAATCTTTTGTCGTTTTTCGTACGAGGTACTTTTTGACTTTTCCGACAAAAGTACGAAGAATGTTTTTTTAAATTATACGGCATGAATGGATTTTTAAAACATTATTTCCATGAATATTCCTTTACAAGTTTTCAAGTTTCTTTTTAATCAACTTCTTTTAGTTTAGAATTGTACGACATGTTAAGAAAGGAAAAGTGTTTTTGAAGCAGAAAGGATATTTTCCTCAAGAATGGAGTTCAAGTATTTTATCAAAATTATTTTCCATCTAAGATAATAAAGGGTTCTGTTTCTATCCCTATTATTACATTTATTTGATTATGTTGTGATGGAATTATATTTTTATGAATTCCTTTATCTTATATGAATTGTTTTATGATGTCATGATGTTTAAGATTCCCATTTTTATTACATGGGTTATGCTATGATGTATGGTTTCTGATTTTGTGGCACACGTAAGAATGGTATCATTATGAGATTGGTAGTACCTATATCTCCCTCCAATGCATTGGGTAAAGATTTTATATCTCATGAGATAGACATGGCTGGAATGGTAAGTTAATCTGGTTCAGTGTTACAGGACTGAAACGAGGAGTGAACTCGATTCAGAATGGGACTTTGTCCACTAAGATGGTCTTGGCAGCAATGCCTTGGCTACTATGGAAATAATTACATGTGTTTAATGGATTCCACAATTACATGTTTTATTCCCATGCTATTTTATCATTCTTAATGTTTCTTTATGATATATGCCTTACGTACTTCCATGTTTTATGTCATTGCTCAAGCTTTTGATGTTTAAACATTATGTTCATGTTTTTAAGTTCAAATTTATATATTATGTTTTATTTTATCCATGTTTACCCTTACTGAGAATTTGAGCTCACCTTTTTTATGTTTTCCCCAGGATATAAAGAAAGGCTTTAGGTAAGAAAAAAAAGGGGAAGATCGTTATGGGAGATGTTGAAGATCTTTCACCACGATTAGAAGATTTTATTCCGAGTTTCCAAAGACACTAAACTATTACGGTCCTTGTGTGTCTATTTTTTGTTATGTATTAAGTATTCCGCAAAATTAATGTAATGTCCATGTACGTCAAGCTTCGGGTCTATCAATTAGTAAGGTTTCATAGGATACTAAATTCTATTGTATATGATTGGTATTTGAGGTTTACATCAAAGTTTGGGAAAAGTATTTAGTAGGATATGGATACATAGTTGAGTTTTATTATTACTTATCATCCTAAGATAAATGGTCAATATAAGAGAAAAATTCAGGCCCTATAATATATGATAAGATATTTTTTCATGGATTTTAAAGGTGTTTGGGGTCAATGCCTTCTTCTAGTATAGTTTTATCATAACAATATCTTTCACTTAAGTATTTATATATATCCTTATAAAGACCTGCATTTAAATAAGTTTTTAACTCCAATATGCTTGGATGATATTGGAGAAATAAATATATTAGGACCTGAGATAACTAAGGAAATGGTAGATAAATTCAATTCCATTCAATAGCACCTCAAGGCTGGTCAGAGTTGATATAAAAGAAATTATGACAATCATCAGTGTGACTTGGAATTTGAAGTTGGTGAGAAGTTTTTTATAAGAATCTCTACATGGATGAAGGTTATGAGATTCAAAAATAAGGGAGATCTGATCCCTGGACCTTTCTAGATTCTTCATCAAGTAGGGATGGTAGCTTATCACTTGTCACTTCCACTGAACCTCTCTCAAGTTCATGATGTATTCTATGTCTCTCTCCTAAGGAAGTACATACCTGATTCATCACATATACTAAAAATTTAGTCCATACCACTAGAAAATAATCTTTATTATGAATAAAAACCTATATAAATGTTGGATCATAGAAATAAAGTGCTACAGAACAAGACTATCACCTGCTGAAAGTTCTCTAGAAAAATAACAAATTACAAGAAGCTATATAGGAACCTGAGGATGTAATGAAACAAAAATAACATCATCTGATTGTATTAGAGTGATGAATTTTTAGGTTGAAAATTATTTTATTAGGGGTAAAATATGACACCACAAGATTTTATGAAATATTTTTCTTTAAATGAATTTTATTTCTTCGATAGCTTTCATTACACATAACGCCGAGTTTAAATTACCATGATATACTATTAAAATATTATTAATTAATGTGATAGTGATCACCTAGCCATTGAATTGGTGGGTATGGATAGAAATAACTAAATTATGAAAAAATTATGGTTTAAAAGTGTATAACAAAAATTCATTAGTTATCAATATATTAGAAATAAAAATAAAAAAAACATTTTAATGAAAACTAAATGTTTTTTGAAAAACTTTTCATATCCATGCAATGTATTTTTATATTAATAAATAAAATTAATCACTATAGGTGAATTATTTTCATTAAATTTATATATTATATATTAAATAAAATTTTTAAAATTCACTTAATATTTTTCTAATCATGGGATAACAATAAACCAAGTTTTATGCTTAAAATCAATTTTTTCAAAAAATCAATTTTCATTGAGTTTTGTGAGGTTATTTTATAATTAATTACTCCAAATTATAGGTATTTAATTTGATAAAATTAATTCCATATTTGGAATCAATGGGTTCAAATTTGGTAAATATTCCCCTTTTATTTTTGTCAATGTGAATAGTAACCATGGTAAAATTTATCAAACTAGTAAAAGGTAAATCGGGTAAATCTAGGTTAAAACTAACTGATAAGGCCATAGATTTTCATATTAATTATTATTGGAAGAATTAAATTCAAATTTTATCACCTTAGTATCAAAATTTATTTGTTTAATGGACATTGTTTCAAAAAAATAACCTATATAATATTTAAATCAAAGAAAGTTACAAAATATCACTCTCTTAGTTTAAAATATATCTTATATGTCTACATAGGGACCAAAGAATGTTATAAATGAATATAAATGAATTTTTTTATCTTCATGAAATTATTTTAAATATATAAATTTATTTATAATATTTATAAATTATATAGTTTCCTTAAATTATTATACAACACCAATGTTGTATTTATTCAAGTATTAGAAAATATATATATATATATGGTTTAAAAAATAATAAAAGTATTATAATTTGAGTGATTTATAGTTTTACATGAATATGATAGATTAATATGACATATTATTATTGTTTTAAATTATTATATTATAATTTAAAAAATATTTATGTCTTTTAAGTCAAATTAAGTTAATATTGTCAAAATTGACATTAATGATTTATTATAAAAATAATATTTTTTAAAATTATTTAAAAATTATGAAATTACATTAAAATAGAAAAATTAGTATAATATATGTTCTAAAATATCATCATTTTTCATTTGTGATTCAATAGTTTCCTTATAATTAAAATTATAGCCCTTTGAGAGTGAAAAATATGTCACTACTGTTAATGTTAAAATGAGTTAACTAAGGGGTTAATCCAAGAGATAAGTTTTAAAAAAACTACTTAAAACTATCCAAATTTTATTATTTGATGACATTTCAACCCCATAATATATTATATTCAAATCCTTTTCCTTTTTATTCATGCGGTCTAGATAATGACTTTGTTATATTTAAATATTTTAAGAAATTTCTAGTGTCCCTCACCTCAATTATAAAATGGAACATCCTCCCCTCACTTATTTACACATTTTAAGCCTTATGGGTTGCCCATCCCCTAAAAAAATACCTTATAAACTTCATTATACATATTCTAGATGTTTTGGGCTTCCCAAAATGACAACCCTAGGAGCCTTAATAGGAGATCTAAAAGAGTTCTTTCAAAGGAGAGGTAATCACCATAACTGGTTAATTTAATTTAAATTTCTCTTTTACCTCCTAGAATATATTATATTATTCATAAAATAATCAATAACATATCCTAAATATAAATAGGTTTTATTATTATTATGAAACTATCTTTATTCACACTCTTTCCATCAAAGGGGAAGTGATAGTATCAATTGTGCATATGTATGGATTACCGTCTCAACATAGTGATACAATTAATTTCTCATATCCATATTTTATTTATTGGTATTTTAATGGGTTTAATTTTTATTTATAATACTTATGACATTATTATACTTTTTTAATGATAAAAACATATCTACCATCTAACCTTTCAATCTGTTGGGAAATGCTAACATTGCTCATGTGTACGTGTAGATTACCACCTCCACAAAGTGATGTAATTCATTTCTATTTTACTAGGATGGAAAAAAATTATTTAACAAATATATATTATATATATGATATAATAATTATTTTTCATAGGTTATTTATTGTTAACATTTCATTCTTTCAATCCTTTTGAAAATGAAAACAGCGTCCATGCGTACATATGGCCTACCGTCTCCATGAACGATGTAATTTATTTTTATAAATACATGTATATAATGAATATATATGATATTTATGTCATTATTAACATTATATATATGATTAAAAAATGATCAAAATAAAATTACCAAAACTAACAAACCAAAACATACATGAAAAATGAAGCGGTTATCACTCAAAATAGTGATTCTAATAAAGAATTTTCAATAAACTAGTAATAAAAGGTTATATATAAATAATATATGGTATGATACATATGACTATGGTTATTTAATAGATTTATAATAAATATATATTTATTATACATGAAGTTTCAATGTGTATGAATGAATTCATACCTAAGGTAAGGGATTTTCATCTCACTTTTATTTATATGAGACACATGACATATTCACCCCTTATTTCTTTTATGGGTGTTTTTACTACCCATGAATATATTTTATAACTATTATTATGAATTTTATGGGGTTTTAATATCCATATAATATTATTTATTTCATGGTTATTTTAATTCAAATGATACCAAAGTGGTAAGGGTTTTTATGTTATAATCTCATTGTTTATCAGGATTGTTTATGATTAACTTTATAAGGATGAAATATTATGATATACCTCTCTAGGAACTCATTAATATAATTCAACTATGTTTATTTCTTTAAAAACATGTTTTTATTAAATTTTTCAAACCTTAAGTACACAAGATACCAGAATTTTTTTTTTAAGGAAAATGACATTTTTTTCTCACTTCAATCGAAATACATTTTTCTTCCACATCTATGTTATTTAAAACAGATTAAAGAAATTTTTACTTTTATACTATAATTTTTTAAATCCATTTTTACCCATATTTTACTTTTTACAAAAAAAATTAAAATTAATCTTCTAATTATATTCTGAATGAGGTACATTTCGAAATTTTTAAAAAGTATGAAACGAATGTTTTTTTAACTTATGGGGAATAAATGGAATTTATTGTTTCCATAATATTTTTATAAATACTATATTTTAAATAAGTTGTTTCAAAATGGAAATAGTATTTCCTCAAGAATATTTTAATGATATTTTAATGGTATTTATATTCATTAAAGACAAAATCCCTTGATTTCACTTATTATTTACTAGGGAGATGATCTAAGGATACCAAACTTATTCTTTATATGTTTGGTTTATGTTTATGATGAAAAAAATTATGAAACCCATTATTTTTCCACTGGTTATAATATTATGAAATGACGAAATTTTTATAAAACCCATTTCTTTTCCATGGGATATGCTATGATGAAAAATTTATGAAACCCATTTCTTTCATGGATTTTGATGTGATTAAATTTTTTTGATATTGTGGAACACATATGTACAATTTTATTTATTTGATGGTTTGTACCTATATCTCACTCCAATAAATTGGTTAAATATTGATATCCCATTAGATGAAAAGAACTGGAATGGGGAGTAAACCAAATTCAATAAGGGTCTCTCTCCACTATGATAGTTTTGGGAGTGAACCTTGACTACTATGATGGTTTGGGGAGTGAACCTAATCCACTATTATAATCTTGGTATTAAATCTTGGATACTAATATGGCTTGGGTATTGAACCCAATCCACTATGATAGTCTTGGAAGTTGATCCTTGACTACTAAGGAAATGATTTTCTATGCATATGTGTATTCCACAATTCCATATCTTACACCAATTTTATACTATCATGGATCATGTTATTTGATTAATTTATGATTCATGTATTATTAACTTATAATAATTATTCCATAACTTAAGTTTAATATCTATGATATCTAGGGTATGGATTTCAAATGTTAAGAACATGTTATCATACCCTTATACTCATTTTAGGATTATGTTATCATTGATATCTCCCTTTATTACCCTTAATAATTATATTAGGTCACCCTTTATTATATTTTATTCCTCAGGTTATGAAGAATATTTTTAGAAGTGATATGTATAAAAAGGGTTCCAGTTATGAAAGATTTAATGGTAGACTCTTATGAACGAGTTGTGTATGTATCCAAGTTTCTAAAGGCACTAGAACTATATGATTCTGGTTTGGATTATTATGATATGTAATGAATATTTATATAATAATATGTAAAATATATGTGTGAAATTAATGGTTAATTATATGAAAACAAATGGTTGATCATTTATCAACCTACACATACACCACACTCCACTTTTGTCTATTTTTAGAACCATTAACATTGGAATAGTTTCATGGATTTATTAAAACATAAAGTGTGTTACCAAAATTTCCCATTTCATCTATTTTAAAATGGGGTCACTTACACCCGTTAAAAGAAAACATGACCATTAAAATTCATCCTTGAAACTATTCCCTATTAATCTCCCTAGAATACTCTCCCAAAAACATAAGCCCATGGTCACTCATAGTTACCCCATGGCCTTGAATTTCAAGGTAACTTCCAAAGAAATAATAAAGTCTCCAATGGGAATAAATTATCATCAACTATCCAAAGAAACAAGGTTATTGATAATACTATATCATGTGTTATATCTATGAAAAGATAAAGAAGATGAGGATTATTGAAGAATATTTTCAAGTGTAGTAAAATAATATTTTTATGTATCTAATATCTAAGACAATAAACCTTTTAGTCCTTAGATTGTTCAACTATTATAACATGTATATTATAGATCATGATGTTAATATAGTATTTTTGTTAAGTTTAGAATGGGTAACTATAGTTGTTATTAGAGGAGGGATTAGTTATTTTGGTGATTAGTTTAGGTATTTTTTTATATTAGTTTATCTACCTTTAGTGTTAGGTTTAGAGTACCTTATTAAAAACCCTAGAGTTGAGTATAAGTATAGTATGATATCCTAAAATAAATTTAATGTTTTGAGTAAGTGGTTTTACTAGAAATACATCCTTGTCAAGATACTACCAAGTGTATGTGGTTGTGTTACAGATTCACCTAGGGGTAATCACCACTAAAAAGATTGGTTGAGCATTGACTCAATCATTGCCCTAATGAATAATGAGTGAGCCTAAGATTGTACACATAGCTATACACACCTAGGGATATGTTTTTATTGAAGATATACTATGATAAAACCACTATAAAAGATTGATTTATTAGTTACTTTTATGGATTATGTTGATAAGTGTAAGATAACCCAACTTAAAGTATCCTAAGTGAATCTAAGATTGATATAGGTTTAACTGAAGGAACTATAGGCCAATAAGATAATTTAAAATAAAAATTCATTCTATGGTTGAAATTAATTTTATTATTATAATAATATCTATGTATTTTAAAATTTTCATCACTCATGTAAACACTTTTGGTTTTAGTAATGATTGGAACTAAAATGAATTATAGGTGTGAATGACAATTTAGAGATTACCTTGATGAACAACTCATCAGAATGGGAGCTAGAATCATAAATCTTATGATTAAACCAAACTAGCTGTTATAGAATATTATTAACAATATAATCATATCTGAAGTCCCAAACACAACAAAAAGAGAAAGATAGTGTCCCATAAAAGATCATGTGATGAAGATGATGAAGGATAAAATGTATAATTTCCAATATGTGAAAAACACTTAAAGAAGAACCAAGTAAATTTTCACCAAGGTAATAGAATATGATTTACTTGTGGTAAATGAGGATATAGAGAATCAAACTTTCAAGGGAAAATAAATATATCATTTAACATAAGTAAATAATATAGAACTCATCCTAGGGAATGATTAATAAATGAATGCCTTATGTGTAGATAACTCGGGAATTATCAAAGATAATTCCCTAATATAAGTATTATTGATGATAATAGGAATCCACAACCTCCTCGACCCAAGGAGAAAGGAAGAACCTATGTAATGACTATCAATGAAGAAGATAATGGTAACTAGGTTTCATTTACCCTCCAACCAGAATTAGTGTATGTATTCTAGTTCTATCAACCCTATTCTATCTAAGGTATTTTATAAGTGCATAAAGTCACAACCTAAAATTATTTATATATTAAGGAAAACATTTAGTGGTATGATTATTATGTTTATGGAAATAAACTTTTTATAAATCACAATATCCTCTCCAAAAAAAATAAATTTTGATTCAATTTTCAATATAGAATTGACATCTTCACTTTAACTCAACATTGATTTCTAGAAAAGGTAAATAAATTCTAAATCAATTATAACCATATATTATAGGAAGTACAACTATGAATCACCTAATAAGAGAATCGAATCCTTCACATGTGACTTAATACCAAGTAATGAGATACATTTCCTTGAAATGGTTAGGGAAAATAATTTTTTTCTATCCATGCCTATGATATTGGGAATCATGTATCATTATAAATAATATATTATAGAATTTCAATATTTTCTTCACCTTTATCTATTACTACAAGTAAATGATAATTAAATTGTAAGGTCGTAATTTATTTAAGGGGGTAGAATGTAACTACCTCAGATTTTGGATCCTTTAAAATACATACGATGTTCTATAACTTGTTTCACACACTACACCCAATGTAAAGAAACTTGGACATATTAATAATAAATTACTAATAATGTTTTAATTAAAACTAAAATGGTAAACCATTGATAGTTATTACATTTATAAGGAAAATAATTAATATGAATTAATATTGAAAAGGTTATTTAAAATAAAATCCATTTATTTATATTATATATTTTATTTTAGAAAGAATTATTTATTAAATTTAGAATTAAAATTTGATAAATTAAAATTAATTTTTTAATTATTCACAATAAAATTATCTTATGATTTATTTTTTATATTTTTCTACAATAATCGATTTTTTGATGAATAGTAAAAAACACCAATTTTTTTAAATCTCATCAGTTTTAGAAAATTATATTATTATATGGATAAATTAAAAAAATTTAAAACCTTTTAAAATAAAATAATATATTATAAATTATAATAAATAATTTTTAAATACCATTTCGAATTTATAAACTAGTGTTCAACTTTTTGAAGAATTTATGTAGTGTTTTAATGAAAATTGGTTTTGACTGTTTTGTTTAATTAAATATAACATGATGAAATGATGTTTTTGATTTATTTTGTTTTTATATAAATACTTATTTAATGATAATAATTACTTTTAATTCATTTAAATCAATATAACTGATAACTCTATCCTAATCATAAATATTTTTTCTTAAAAATAAACTTCCTCCAAAAATAAGTTTTTACGCATTACATATGCTAACATTAAGATTAATTTCCATAAATTTATTGAATAAAATCATTATTATATTTAAGATAGTAATTTAAAAATTATATAATATGGAAATTTTTATTTTTAGGTATAAAATTTAGATTATAATGATTAATTCTAATTACCATGATAATGGTAAAATGATTATTTTAAAATACTTTTTATTAATATCATGGGATTTATATTGAATAAATTAAATTTCAGTACATTAAATATTAAATATAATATTATTTATAAAAAATACATAAATATATTAACACTAATTTAATTGGTAATCAATACTAAATAATATTCAGAATCCTTAATGGAAAAATATCATTTTTCTACTAAAATGGTTTTTTCTACACATTATATGTTTCAATTTTAAAGATAATTTTATAATATTTAGAAATTTAATTGGATTAAATATAGGATAAATTTATTTCCATAACACCCATATTTGGTTATATGGTATACATTATATGTTTAATAAAACATAAAATTGTTTAGTTAAAAACTAGTTACCTAGTTTAAAAGTAAAAGTGTAAAATGTAAAAAATTAATATTAAAAACACTCTATAATGTTTAACGCATATGTGGAAACACTTATTTGTGACTTCATCTACCTAAAAAAACTTCACACACAACGTTTTTCCATTTTTTGATCCATTTACCTTTGAATAGTATCATGTAATTATTAAAACATAAAGGGTGATTCCAAAATTACTTATTTCTTATATTATAAAGGTGGGTCACTTAAACCCTTTAAAATTTTAAACTCTTATTAGAATCCATCCTTAAAAATATTCCATTTAACTATCCATATAACCCTCTCTCACAAAAATAATCTTTTAATCACTTGTAGTTATACTAAAGCCTTTTATTTCTTGGGAACTTCTAAGGGAAAAAATAAAGTCCTCAAAGAGGATAGAGTGTCATCAACTAAGCAAGGAAACAAGGTTATAAAGAAGATTATATAGTGTGATATATCTAGAAAATTGAATATTGGATCATGATTATGTAATAATGTTATCAATTGTAATAAAATAAGATATTTATGTAGCTAATATTCAAGGAACTAAACCTTACGGTCCATGGATTGTGATACTATGTGAGATGTATAATTTAAATCATTATATTAATGTACAATTTATGTTAAGTTTAGAATGGGACACTATATGATTTCTCAATTATAATATAGTATATGGTTTTTTTCATAGAAAATTTCTTGAAACCCCTTCAAGTCAAGTATCTTATTATTATTTCCTTCAGCCATCACATCCCACTGCCAATGACCTTTTCCTTCCAAAATAAATGTTTCAAGAAAAAGATGATATTTCTATTGATTATAATTACTCTTGAATATGTGATTAATATGATCATCATATCCCTCTTCTTCCTTATAATAAACTTCTCCTAAGAAATTATAAGGGTTATTCAACTGAAAATATCTTATAACGTTAGTAGTTTAGGGTTCTCTTCGCGGTTTTGTCCATCCTGATTCTTAAATAAGCTGAGTTAGACATTCAAGAACTTAAAGATAAATGGGAGGTATGGTAGGTAGATTATATTCCTCATATATTTCTAATAGACCATCATGGGGTCGACATGATATCATGATCTACATTAATAAATAGAATCGCATCAGATTACCTTGTAAAGAATAGTCTTTTTTCAATTAACTCTATACAATAATAATCATTTTATTACCCCCATCCCCACTCTCATATGTGTTTATTTATTATTTATTTCATACTTTAAGAAAAAAATTAAAAGAAAATTTGAAAACCAAACTTTTAAATTAAGAATTTAAAGTATATTAAAAGAGGTTTTAAAGTTAACTAAATTAAGGAGAAGATGGACAAAGTAGAGTCAGTGATCCCTGATTATCATTTCGACTATTGTCATATGAGGAGTGTGGATATCTATTCTTATGATCATATCTATCATGGAAGGCATCTAGGTATGAATATTCTGGATAATAAATCCAAGGCTTGCATCCTTATTCATACCGAGACTATGATTCAAGGCTGTAGGGATTCAGTGAATCAAAGGCTCTTCACGTCCCTTCAAGATGTGGGATCTGGTAGGGTTCTCAAAAAAGAATCCATTTACCAAGTATATATGAGACTAGATTAAATTTCCAAAAGACTATATGAATGTAATTTTTCCATTATTGGATATTTCATTCTTATGATAGGTGATAAACCATGGAGATTTGATGATCATTTTTGCAGGTTTTCCACAATATGTGGATTTTCTAATTGGATATGCATACAATCTAGCGATTTTCTAACTAGAGATGCATACCCATGGTCTTTTGTTTCTTCCACTTCTTTTTTCCTTCCAAGTAACTTAATAAAATATTATTGGGACATGTTTTTGTTTCTCTTATACTAGGTATGCTACGAATTCAATAGTGTAATTTTAATTTCAACCCATTTGAAATAAAAAAAATTATTTTACTAAAGTTTGGGTAAAAATATGTGGATTAAATTGGATCCTGTGGCATCCTAAAATATTATATGAAATTTCTTATTCAATTTATATCCTGATCAAAATGGATAGGTATACCAAACAAGATATATATGGGTATTCCACCCAAGTTTTGGTTGAGGTGTATTTGAATTCACTACTTTTTGAAAAAAGTGGTTTTGGCCACTCATATTGATGAATTAATTCTTAGGCTTGTTTATGAGAATATACTAAATTTTTTTAGTTTTTGATAATATTTTTTATTCTAATACTAACTATAGTAGAGAAATTAAATCATATTTATGTTCTTTCTTTGCGCATGATGACGCTCACTACAAGTCAAAGAATAAAAGAGGACTAGGTGATGGTATTCATGTCAGATAGTCTAGGAATCCTCAGTCAAATTTTGGATAGGATGATATAAATGTGATTTAGGATCTAATAGTGAATTCCCAAGGTGATGATGTTGGATCAAGAGTTATGGCCTCAATTCCACAGCAATCTCCCAATGTGGAATTTCATTCAACAGAAGATGAAACTACTGTTGGTTTTCTATCTCAATTTCAGCATGGTTTATCCTCCTTTTAGGAACATGTTAAAGTGTTGGATAGTGATAAAGCTAGGATTGGTAAATATCCAGTGGAAATAACTTTAGTTTCATTCTAGGCGGCCCCTACTTAGGAGGATCAGGCTTATAGTATGCTAAGAATATGGGGCCTCCTTTATAGAAAAAATCAATCTCTACTGAGGCTTCATACAATCCGGATGAAAGTAAAGTATTAGTGGTGGATTTTAGACCTTTTAAGCATGGATATTAAGTTATTGGATCTTTCCTGGGGAAGGTTTACTGGTGAATTTTATCCCTTTTAAGTAGGGATATTGTATTATTGGTTCTGGCCAAGGGTAGGTTTAGTATGAGGGGAATCAAAGGTTTAATCGAACCTTTATTTATAATTTTGATCAGGTGAAGTAATCTATTCTAGCTCTAGCTTCAGGTATCTCTTTAGGGCCTACTGGACAAGAGGGTATTAATGTACACCCTTTGTATGTGTACTTTAATGATTACTCCTCTGTAGTTTCTCAATGATTAGAAAATCTTAAAGGGAAATATAAATTTAACAAGATTGAGTGAAATGGAAGTATATAGAGGATGATGACCCATATCCAAATATATCCTTTAGAGACATTACTGTTAAAGTTAATACGGGGGATTATGAAGGATTTTCAGCAACTTCAATGAAGAAATCAATACCACAGAAAGATTATTCTGATCTCAAGACCACCATGAGAACCAGATAGTCATATTTTTCATATGGGTGGAAGCCTTAGACTAGATGCTTTAGTTGGTTGGAATATGATTCTGAATGGGATTTGGACTTTGGAGATGGTAGTCGTCTAGAATGTGATTGTTGATGATTTATTTTTTTCATTTGAATGATGTAATTATTTTCATGTGTGACATATCCTCATCTTCATTTTACAACTTTTCTTTATTAAAAAAGAGTCTTGACCTTGACCTTTCCTCGTAAAAAGTTACCTAAATCAATTAAATGATTTATATAAAACAACTCATCACTAATAAATAAATATAAAAACACCATCTATTTGTTATTGAGTTTGTGGTTATTACAAATATCAAAATGATTCCAATAATAATGAAAACAAACATAGGAAAGAATATGATATGTCATTTCATCTGACCTGTTTCTACTTAACATGTCTACTCATGACACATGAGACTTATAAAATAAAATAAAATCACAAGAGAAATCAAAATCAACCCCAGAATACCCCTCCTAGACCAAGTTTACAATATAATTATATTGTAAAACTATATTTATAGGTTTATTCCTAATCCCCTATGTTCTTTTTTCTAGAATACTCTCAATTTCCATATCTAAAAACCATAAGTACTCTCTGATGCAATTTTTATAATAACCTGACCTGGATAGTAGAATATTTATGGGTTAATTTGAAAAAATATTAGGTGCATATAATCATTTCTAGAGGATGGAATAAATTTCAAAGGATAAATTTCATAAGTCAGATATGAATTTACCTCTTTATATTTTCAATAATATTTTAAAAAATATATCATAATTCCAACATGACCTCTGTGTTTGTAAAACAATTGAACACTTAAAAATATTCACCGTTGAGATACTTGTCCACTAGGGGTACCTGGATAACCCATAATAAAAAATTGATATAAAATGAAACTATATAAAAAATTAGTCCAAAATATCCATGAATTCCATAAAAAGTGTGATTATACAATAGAAATATAAACATATAGTGTGTCAACCAAATATTCCCTTAGAATCTAAAACATAAATACACTTGGATGGGATCTCTCATGTGAAAAAATATAGATATCCCCTGTGTCCTTTCCTTTTTCATCCACTAAAAATTACAAACGTTTCTAATGTGACTCCACACACCACAAGTGTTGACCACCTATACTCAGTTTCCCTCAACCCTTGTGTAAGGATTCCATGACTTTACCTAGATCATATGTAAGATCTCGGACTTCATCGAGGTAGGTCCCTCTTTAAATTTTGGTTTCAATCTCTATTTTTTGGTTAATGAATGGTTTCGTGGAGTATATCAGGTCTTGTGGTGTTCTGAAGGTTTGGGGCATGAGAAAGGTGAGAACTGGGCCAATCTTTGAAAGGTGCACGGTTGGCACACGGTTAAGCAAACTATGCTGAATTGTCAGGTAACTGTACAGCCTTGGATAGAGACATAATGCACAGTCGATGCACAATCTATAAAACTTTGAATCCTACCTAGGTAACTATGTGACATTTCTTTCCTTGAATAGTGGTTAACACATGGTTTGAACACAATTTTTCAGACCGTGCAGGTAAACTATGTGCCCTATAAAGTTGGGAAAATTTACAAAAATATCGTTATAGGATTTGAGAACCTCACAAAGTTTTCCTACCATATCTCATCCTCTAAGACCTAGTTATGAAACCTAGATACCCAAGATTCCAAGAGGTAATTTCCCTTCAATCTTAATATTTTTGGATCATCATTGGGTACAGATCGAAGATCCAAGTAAGTATAATCCCTCTCTTTATTTTATTTTTGGTTGAGGGCTTGCATCCTTCTCTTATCTCCATCTGAATCTCTAAAACCCTTCTATTTAGGTGGGATATAGGTTGAGACAATAAATTGTGGCTGAATTGTGATATAAGGATTCAATTAGAAGTTCATTAATCAACATATTTGAGTTAGGTGTTCTACAAGTTTTATCCCTTGGTTTTTACATAGATTTGTGCATGTGAGGTTATGTTCTTGTTTTTTCATTGATGTGTTCTTGGTTTTGTTTGCAATATTTGGTATAATGAGTGTATAAATAACCATTTGAACCCACTCATGATCCCCTTGGGATGCATATAATATTACTTGTCCAATTTAGAGCCACCCATGGGGTGTTCTGACCCTCCCAAAGATGGTTAATGGAAATGTAAAGTGTGAAATTGACTTGTGATTCAGTAGAGCCATTTGAGAATGTGTAAATGGTTTTATGTAATGATTAAAAAGGATTATGGGTATATGTTTCTAGTTTTATACAATGTCTAAGGGATTTTTTGGTTTGTCATGTGATTAGGTTAAATGGGATTAATGGGAATGTGCCAATGAATCATGTTTTGTATTTGAAAATGCTTACTAAGTTGGGCATGGGTAATGGGAATTGGGTTAAAAGTTTATGTGATATAAATGATAAATGTGTAAATGGATTGTGACATAATATAGATTCCCATGTTTTTTATAATGACCCATACTTTACATACACAGATGTTACTTCAAAATTGAAGAATATTCATTAAAAATTATAACCAAGCCCCGGTAGGATCGTATGGGTATAGTGTCTTTAGAAACTAGGAAACATAAACAACTAGTTCATAGACATATTCATTTTCTCCCACTAATTTAATCATAACTATACCCCTTTTTGACATATCTTATTTAATACCCATCTTCAAGACCTGGGGAAAAGAGACGTATTAAATGGTGAGCTCAAATTATCTGTAAGGGTAAACAAGGGAGATATAGATTATATCATAATCATAAGATATAAGAACATAACATTTTAAAATCTTTTCCTGCATATGATAGATCGTGATATTATGGAATGGGATAAATCATAAAAGTTCATAAGAATCAATGAATGCAGTCCCAAAATTTATAACATAAGACATGAAATTTTTTAGGATACACATAATCATAGAAAATCATTTCATATTAGTTAAGACTCATTTCCAAGACCATCATAGTGTATAAAGTCCATTACTGAACCAAGTTTACTCCTCATTCCAGCCCTATACTTTTGAATCGAGATAATTTCCCATTCCAGCCATGTTTGTCCCATGAGATATAAATATTTACCCAATTTATTGGAGGGATATATAAGTCTCACCCATCTCATAATTAAATCATTCTTACGTGTGCCACAAAAACATAAATCATTCATCATAGCATAACCTAAGGAATAAAATGGATTTCTTAAACATCATTCCATCAAAACATAATCCATGTAAAACAAATGGATTTCATAAATATCATTCCATGAATACTATAATAAAACCATAATAATAATAGGGATACTATAATTTAAATATAACCCTATTAAATAATTGCATATTATATGGAAAATAATTTTGATTTAATACTTGAAATTAATTCTTGAGGAAAATATATTTTCTTCTTCAAAACATTTTCTTTTCTAAAAATGCCACGCAATTTTAAAATAAAAGAATTTATTTGAAAATAAACATGAAATCTTATAAATGAATATTTATAGAAATACAGTGTTATGAAAAAGTAAAAACACATCATCTCGTATAAGTTAAAATATAATATTTTTCTCATACTTTTGTCAGATAAGTCAAAAAGTACCTCATATCAAAAAATGAGAAAATATTACTTTCATACTATTTAATAAAAATTTACCAATTTCGTAAAATTGACTTTAAAAAAAATTATAAGGATAGAAATAATATTTTGGATTACATAATTAAGAAACATGTACATGGATGATAACTATACCTCAGTAAATACTAACGTATAAACAATCTAAAATAATAATGAGATTGCAGAATTATCCCTTACCTTAGGTCTGATTTCCTTAACATGTATACAAACATTTTATATAATAATTTAAATAATGTAATTAATTATTTCATAATCATATTAATTTTTATGATATCATATATGATCACATTATTATATGTTTGTTAGTAACATTATTACTCATCCATCAGGTGTTAACTTATTTACTTTCTTAAACATGTTTTGTCGGATAAGTTTTTATTTATCTTATTAGGTTATAGTTATATAATTTACATAATGATATTATTATACTATATATATTATATTTATTCATTACATTCATTTATAAAAACATGCTTTAATGAAGATTGTGTATAGTTAATCACATCGCATCGTGGAGACGGTGGGTCGTACGTATGTATGAGCAATGATATTATTCCCATAATTTTTGAATAGTATTGAAGTGGATGATTTATAATATTTGATAATCAATATAATTTTATAATAATAATATATATTTATTATTTAAATCATTATACTCATCCAATTAAGGTGGTAGTGAAAAACAAATTACACCACGGCGTGGAGAAGGTAAGTCATACGTACGCACGCGTGGTGATTTTGTTTTTTCGTAGGATGAATAGAAGATGGAATATGCTTGTTTAATAATAATAATAATAAAAACTATTTATATAATATATAATATATTTATTACTTTATAATGAAACAACTTATGATGAGGAAGTAGAAGAAGAAATAAGTTTGAAATAATCAGTATAGGAGATTACCTCTTCTTCGATGTGCCCCTCTAAACCTCCTATTAAGGGCACTAGAGTTGGGCTATGTAGAAGAAAAGAACCTATATAATGTAAATAGTTAAGTTGATAAGGGAAATATTTATGGTATGGCAGATATTAAAGGTTCAAAGTTAAGTGGAGAGGTGAGTGAGAAGGTTCCCTTTTATGATTGAGGTGAGGGTCACTTTTGGGATCTCTAAAAATATTAATTTACAATAAAATAAAACCTCATAAAAAAACCTCCCAAATGTCAAAATTTTAAATATTATATGATATAGGTTTTTAATATCATCAAAAAAAAATTATACATGTATTTATGACAATTTAAACCTTATCATTTTAATTAACACATAGTTATTCATTTAAATTTTTAACTAGGGAAATAAATATTTAAATATTAAAAGGGTATAATATTTACTTATTTGATGTAAATTAGACCATAAATAAATTAATTAAATAATTTTAGACAATATAATAATTATTATATATTTTTTAAAAATGTTTTATGAATTTTAAATAATTTTATAAAATATTATTTTGATAAACAAACAATAGTATCAATTTTGACACTATTCAATTCATTGATTTTTAAAAATATTAATATAACAAGTTAAATTCAAAAAAACTATTTTATTATATTCTAAAGATGTCAATATCATATATAAAATTCATTAGACATATTAATTATCTCAAATTATATATTTTTTAATATTTTTAATAACATTTATTTGATATTTCTCTTAATAAAATAACTACTGCAATAGTGTTGTGTACTTATTTAATAAGCTTATTTGTTGAATAAAAAATAAAAATATAATACTATGATAAGTATAAATCATCTATATTTCAGAATAATAATTATAATATAATATATCTTCTGTAAAATCTTACATTAAAAATGTTATATTAATTAAAACATGAATGTGAAAACTTTAACATCACTTTAAATAAAATATTATAAGTGTCATAATCTCTTCTATAAGGCTCCAAATGGTCAATCACTCGACCCATGGATGTTTATGGTCAATATATATTTGAAAAATAATATTTTATCAATTTTTTGTGTCTTTTAATGGTTATTATCATTTTAATAATTGTAATTTTATTAATCAACTAAATAATTTCTGCATCATTAAAGTATAAATATTTAAAGAAATTATTTTTTCCCTAAAAATTAAAAAAAATATCATGATAAATAAAAACATTTTAGCATTAAAATGATTATTTATAATCAAATTTATCTTCTGTATATCCTTATTTTAGAAATGATATAGTTATTGAAATTTGAGTAAGACATATTTAATTTTTCTTTAAAAAAAATAAATTAAATGTCATAATATAATTCAAGTGGCTTCCAAAGGAAACCATTTCAACCCAAGTATTATTTAGTTAGAAACACAATAATCTAGTTATATTAAGACAAGTGTTAGGTTAATTTCATAATATTATTTTTACCATTAATTAGCAGATTTACCCTTTTACCGTATTAATAAAAATTACTAAAGTTACTATTCATAATTCCCAAAAATAAAAGTAATTTATTTACATAATTTGGACTTACTAATTCTTAATATGGAATCCATTTTTCAAAATTCAAATCATAAAAGTTTAACTAATTAATTTAAAATTAATCCCATTGTTGGAAAGAGAGAACAAGTTTTAAAAGTTAAAACATTGCAAAATATTGAAATGTTTTTACATCTAAAATTAGTGTAAAATTAATTCTAATGACATAAATTAAATTTAATGATAAAAATATAATCTATTTATACTTTAAAACCATTCAATGTTATAATTTAACCATATAAATTATTTTTATGAAAAAATATTTTTTCAATCAAAATTTTGTGTATTTTTACATTTTATAAAAACATGAAAGTTATTAGAAAAATATCAAAAATCCATCCAAAGTAAATTTTTATATCCCTATTCCAAATAAGAGTTTTATTTTTCCATATAAAAATTATTAATATGTCAAAATTTTACTTTAAAAAGGGTTCTCCATTAAAAGGGGGTAAAATTACCATTTTGAAAAATATAGGTTTTTATACATCAAATAGGGTTTATTCAAACCCTATGGAAAAAATATCTATTATATAAATATAAAAAATATTTTATTAAGTAGATAATATATATATATTTCATTAATTTAATTTACTAATAGTAATTCACTCAATTTATTAATACAAAAGTAAAAATATAAAATTGATTTATATCTTTTAATAAATAATTGGTAGCCAATGAATTCACCTTAAATTTTCATAAGTTAGTTATATTTATTCCCACTAACCAAACGGCTAATTTAAAATGGTAATTTTATAATAAGGGAATCTTACAGTTCATTTAAACTCATGATTGCGTGCAATTCAAGATATTGAAGAATTGAAATTATTTAAAAAATAATATTTCATAAAAACATCTGAGTGTTACATTATACCCCACTTAAAAGGAATTTCTCCCTCAAAATTCATCATTTAGAAATTAACAGATGAGGATACTTATGCCTCATCACATCCTCAAGTTCCCATGTAGCTTCCTCAAATTGTTGGTCCCACCATAAAACTTTAACCAAGCAAGTGGTCTTGTTTCATAGAACTTTTTTGCTACGATCCGGAATCTCTGTCGATTGTTCTTAATAAGAAATATCTTACTGTAGTGATACAAATTCTGAGTTTAGTACATGTGAAGGATCAGGTATATACTTTCTCAGGAGAGATACAAGGAAAAGATCATGAACTTGAGAGAGATTCGGTGCAAGCACCAATCAGTAAGCTACCTTCCCAACACGATCTAAAATTTCAAAAGGATTGATATACCTAGGGATCATCTTTCCCTTATTTTCAAATCTCATTACTCTCTTCCAAGGAGATATTTGTAGACACACCTTTTCACCCACTTCAAACTCTAGGTCTTTTCTTGGGTTTTCATCATAACTTTTTTATCAACTTTGAGATTCTCTTATGTTTTGTTGAATAGATATGGCCTTTTCAACCATTTCATCAACAATATCAGGTCCTAATATCTTTCTTTCCCCAAATTCATCCCAAAAAGTTGGAGTTCTGCACTTTTTCCCATATAGGGCTTCATAAGGAGCTCTCTGAATACTATAGTGAAATCTAATTTTGTAATAAAATACCACCAAAGGTATGTGTTGATCCTAAACACCTTTGAAATCCATATATCAAGATCTCAAAATGTATTATAGAGTTTAAATTGTCCTCACAAATTGACCTTCTATCTGAGGATGATAAGCAGTGATGAAACTTAACTCTGTATCCAGATCTTGCTAAATACTTCACTAGAACTTCGAGGTAAACCTTATATCCTAATCCTATATAATGGAAATTAGTACTCCATGAAATCTTACCACTTCCTTTATATATATCCTAAAAATATGACCAAAAGATAAATCCTCACTAATAGAAATGAAGTGTGTCGACTTCATAATGTGATCAAATATAACCCATATAACATTATGGCCTTTGTATGTTTTGCGAAGTCTGATGAAAAAGTCCATAAATATGTTTTCCAATTTCAATTCTGGTATGTGTAAAGGTTGTAACATCCCCTTAGAATTTTATCTCCTAACCTTAACTTGTTGACAAACTAAGCACTGAGAGACATATTCAGCAACATATCTTTTTTATTCGATCACACTAAAAATACTCTTTTATGTATTTGTACATCATTGTGCTTCATGGGTGAATAGAGAATGAATAAATATGATCCTCATCCAATATATCCTTCTTTAATTATAGTATGGTAGGAATACAAACCATATTCCTGAACCTTATTATTACATCACAATCAAGATTGAATTCAGGAACATTTCTCACCTTCTTTTTTAGTTTTACATCTTCCTTCTGCACCTCCTTAATCTTCACTTGTATATATGGTTGAACATTCATTTGAGAAATATAATATTTCACCCCTTTTTTTAAAATTTTATGATATATCCTTCGAAAATCCATAAATATTGGATCTTGTGTGATCCTCATCATGGATAGGCTAGCATTTTCCTTTCGACTCAAAGCATCTTCCACCTTGTTCTATTTTCCAGTGTGGTAATGTATTGATCAATCATAATATTTAATCAACTCCAACCATATTCTTTGGCACATATTCATATCCTTTTGTGTGAAAATATACTTTAAAATTTTATGATCAGTATAAATATCACACCTTTCACCATAAATATAATGCCTCTATATCTTTAATGAATAGATTATTGCAGCTAACTCAAAATCATGAGTTGGGTAATTTTTCTCATGGATTTTCAATTTTCATGAGTCATAATCTATCACCATATCATTTTTCATGACAACACAACCCAACCTCTTCTTGGATACATCACTGTATATTACAATATTTTATCCATTACAAGGAACTGTGAGCTTAGGTGAACTGGATAACCTTATTTTTAGCTCCTTGAAATACTCTTCACATTCCTCCGTCCACAATAACCTTACTCATTTCTGGGTCAACTTGGTTAGTGAATTATATAATCGTGAAAAACACTTTCACAAAATGTCAATAATATCCATCAAAACCAAGAAAAAAATAGATCTCAGTTACTGTTGTTGGTCCTGACCAACTTTCAATAACTTCTGTTTTTTCTAGATCCACAAATATCCCCACTCTTGAGATTATGTGACCCAAAAATAAAACTTTATGAATCCAAAATTCACACTTGGTAAATTTTTCATAAATCTAATCCTTTCTCAGGGTCTTTAGTATAATTATCAAGTGATATTCATATTCTTACTTTATCTTTGGAATAGACAATAATATCATCTATAAAGACTTCCACAAACTGATTAAGATAGTCTCTAAAGACTCTATTCATTATATCCATGAATATATAGGGGCATTAGTAAGACCAAAATGAATTACTATAAATTCGTAGTGTCCATAACTTTTACAGAATGGCATATTTGGTATATCATCCTTATTAACCCTTAATTTAAGATATATTAAATGAAGATCAATCTTGGAAAAGTATTTATCTCTATATAGTTGGCCGAATAAGTCATTAATGCGGGGAAGAGGATATTTTTTCTTAATAGTGATCTTGTAAAGTTCTCGATAATCAATATAGAGTCTCATTGATCCATATTTCTTCTTAACAAACAGAACTAGTACACCCCAAGGTGATTCACTAGGGAGTATGAATACCTTTTCAAGATTCTCTTGGAGTTTCTTCTTAAATTCTTACAATTTAATTGGGGTCATTCTATAAGGTGTATTTTAAATAGGCATATCACCCGATATGAGTTCTATTAAAAACTCAACCTCACAAATTGGTAGAAGACCTGAATATTATTCTGGAAAGACTTCATAAAAATATCATACAATGGGTGTATTCTTAATTTTAATTTTCTTCCCAACCATTTGAGATAGATAACATTAATTAATAGGAATCAAGACCCATAAGATGGAATAAATTTTCACTGGAAGGTCATACTCATTCCTGCATCGATAGATTATCATAGATTGATCTTGAATTTGAAATGTGACTTCCCTTACTGGGAAATTGATATGATCTCCATATAGAGAAATCCAATCCATGCCATGAATCACATAAAGTTACACTATAGGAAGGATCATAAGATTTTCAGGAATCACTTTCCCAAAAACATCAACTGGAGAAGAATTATAAACTTTTTATATGACCTTTGTGCCATTATGAGTTGTCATAGCTAACTAAATATCAAATTTTTGAGGTAATATAGCAATATCCTTAGAAAATTATTCATAAATAAAAGAGTGGGTGGATCCAAAATCAAATAAAACATTTTCTACCTTATAGTGGATGGTAATTGTACCTTTTACCACTTAATTATCATACTCCATATCACCCATAGTAATTGCATGTGACTTTCATTTGTATTTTTCCTTTAGAGTTTTCTGACATCGACCATCATAAATAACCCTAAGGTTAGGGCATTAATTTTAATAATTCCCCATTTCCTTTAACTTTTAACATTGAAGTGTAGAAGGTTCATTATATGTATCCTTTTCTTTATTCAGATTGTTAGATATATTTATCTCATCACTTCAGTATTCAAATGTCTGATGGCCTTCTTTTCCACATTTAAAAAAAAATCTAGTCCAATTAAAAAAATCCATCCATGATTTTTTCCATAATTTGAGCATAAGGTAAAACTCATCTTCTTTTCATTGTGGTCTTTATATTTTCCTTTGAATTCAATTTTTCTATTCTTATCAAACCCATAGGACTGATGGGTTACTCCAATATCCATCTCAACCTTGATAACACATCGAATGATTTCCTCGTATCTATTAAAGTCCCTTTTGTCTAATTCCCTTTATAGACTAGGTTTAAGCCACTAAATAATTGATCAATTTTACACTTAGGTTGGATAATAATTCAAAAAGTGTACGTCGAAAGTCTTGTAAATTTTTCTTCGTAGGTATCAACAGATTAATAATAATTTTTCTTAAGTTCAAGGAACTCATTCTCTATGTTTGTTTAAAGAATATGAGGAAAGTACTTATTGATAAATAAGTTCGTTAACTCATCTCATTCCATGGATTAAATTTCATCTCTTTGCCTCATATTCTTGATAAGGTTCCACCATTGATCAGCTTCACCTTATAAATGATAGATTACTAAGATGAATTTATCATGTTTTAAACATTGAATTACTAAAAATATATTTTTAGTGGTACTGATCCACTATTCATCCACTAAAGGATTAGAATACCCACTGAAAGAAAGTGGATGTTGCATCATGAAGGACTCAATATAATATTACTCCCTCCTTTTTTTCATTTGTAATTCATGCATGATTCATAGATTTATAAAGTTGTGTGATAATAGAAACAATTTTTTTAATTCCATCTCCTATAACATTCAGTTTCTCATGAGGACAATCATTTCATTTCCCATCTCATTCAGCATTAATGTGATTCCTCCGAGTTTTATCCATTGACTAAAACCAAGAAGCATAGTATCAGCATCCCTAACCATAATGAGAAAACCACTTAATAAATAATATAATTTAAATTTAGGATATTTTAGGTTTTATCCTAGGTAATTAATGATCATTTATAAAACACTAGGATTGTGACCTATACTTCAGTATATCCATAGGGTTCTTCCTATGGTTTTCTCATCCTATTTTCCAAAGATTAATGATAACCTCCCTCTAATACCAACTATAATGACTCGTAATTTACATAAATAGATGTTAATTAAAATTAATGAATATTCATTAAAAAATATAACAAATCCATGATAGGGCTATATAGGTATAGTGTCTTTAGAAACTAGGAAACATAAACAACAGTTTTATAAGACTTCTTCATTATCTCCCACTTATTTTGTTATAACTAGACCCATTTTTCGACATATCTTATTTAATACCCTTATTCATGACCTAGGGAAAAAAATCATATGAAAGGGTGATCTCAAATTCACGGTAAGGTTAAACAAAAGAGATATTAATCATATCATAATCATAAGATATAAGAATATAACATTTTAAAATCTTATCATGCATATTAAATATCGTGATATTATTCCATGGGATAAATCATAAAAGTTTATAATAATCAATGAACATAATCCCAATAGTAATAAAATAAGACATGAAATTTTGTGACATATATATATGAAGAGAAAATAATTTCATATTATTCAAGGGTTACTATTAAGACCATCATATCATACAAAGTCCATTACTGAACTGAGTTCACTCCTCACTTCAGCCATGTACTACTGAACCGATATCATTTCTCATTCTAGCCATGTCTATCTAATGAAATATAAATATTTACCTAATGAATTATAGGGATATATAGGTCTCATCCATATCATAATGAAATAATTATTATTTGTTCCACAAAAACATAAATCATTCATCATAGCATAACCCAAGGAATAAAATGGGTTTCTTAAACAGCATTCCATCATAACATAATCCATGTAAAACAAATGGATTTCATAAATGGAATTCCATAAAAAATATAATAAAACTATAAGAATAATAGGGATATTATACTTGAAACATATCCCTATTAAATAATTCCATATTATATGGAAAATAATTTTGATTGAGCACTTGAAGTTAATTCTTGAGGAAAATATCCTTTCTACTTTAAAAACATTTTCTTTTCTCAAAATGACACACGATTTTAAAAGAAAAGAATTTATTTGAAAATAAATGTAAAATATTGTAAATTCATCTTCCTGGAAATATTATGTTATGAAAATTTAAAACCCTATCATTTCGTATAAGTTAAAATAAAACATTCTTCTCGTACTTTTTTTAGATAAGTCAAAAAGTACCTCGTATCGAAAAACGACAAAAGATAAATTTCATAGAGTTCATTAAAAATTAACCAACTGTGTAAAAATAAATTTAAACAATTATAGAAGTATAGAAATAATATTATTGAATACATAGTTAAGAAACATGTATATGGATGATAAATATACCCCAGTAAATACTTGCGTATAAACAATATCGAATAATAATGAGATTGTAAAATTATCCCTTACCTTAGGTCTAATTTCCTTTGTATGTATATTAACCTCCTTTATAATAATTTAAATAATTTCAATGACTTATTAAATAATCATTGAAATTTTTATTATATCATATATTATCATATTATCATCTGTTTGTTAGTAACATTATTACTCATACATCGGGTGTTAACTTCTTTATTTTATTACGCATGTTTTGTCAGAAAATTTTATGTTCCTACTATTTGGTTATAATTATATCATTTATATAATGATATTATTATAATATATATATCATATTTATTTATTTCATTCATTTATACATGCTTTAATGGAGATCATGTAGAATGAATCGCATCGATCGTGGAGATAGTAGGTCATACATACGCATCAGCGATGATATCATTCCCATAATTATTAAATGGTATTTAAGTGGATGGTGTATAATATTTCAGAATAAAAATAATGTTATAATAATCATATATAGTTATTATTTCCATCATTATACCCATCCAAGTAAGGTGGTGGTGAAAAACAGATTACACCATGGTGTAGAGACGATAAGTCGTACATACGCACCCGTGGTGATTTCGTTTTTTTATAAGATGAATAGAAGATAGAATATTGTTGTTTAATAATCATAATAACATCTCAGTATATAATTTATACTGTATTTATTACTTTATAATGAAACAACTCATGAATATTTTGTATAAGAAGAAATAATTTTGAAAGAACCGGTAAAGGAGATTACATATTCTTCAACATGCCCCCTCAAAATATCCTCTTAAGGGCACTAGAGTTGGTCTTTAGAGAAGAAATAAATATCTAAAATGTAACTAGGGAAGTTTAGTATGGAAATGGGTAGGGTATAGATAGGATTTAAGGCTCAAAGTGAAGTGTGGAGGTGAGGTAGGAAGAGAGATTTTATAATTGTGGTGAGGGGCACTTTTTGGATCTCTAAAAATATTAATTTATAACAAAATCAAACCCCATATAAAAACCTCCAACATTTCCACATTTCAAATTTGATATGATATAGGGTTGTAATTTCATCAACTGAGAATTTTTAGAAATGTATTTCTATCAATTTAATCCTTATCATTTTAATTAACACTTAGTTAATCATTTTAATTTTTAACTAGGGTAAAAAATATTTCAATATTAAAAGGGTAAAATATTTACTTATTTGATGTAAATTAGACCATAAATAAATAAATTAGATCATTTTAGACAACATAATTATTATTATATAATTTTTAAAAAATATATATAACTTTAAAATAATTTAATAAAACATTATTCTGATAAAGAAAAAATAGTGTCAATTTTAACATTATTAAATTCATTGGTTTTTAAAAAGATTAATATAACAAGTTGACTCTGAACCAACTATTTTTTTATATTTTTAAGAGTTTAAGTTCGTATATAAAATTTATTTTACATATTAATTACCCCAAATAATATTTATTTTAATATTTTTAATAAAATTTATTAGATATTTCCCTTAATAAAATAACTACTACAACAGTTTTTTGTAATTATTTAATATGATAATTTATTGAATAAAATAAAAAAAATAATCTTACAAAGATAAATCCTCTATATTTCAGAATAATAATTATAATATAATATTTCTTCTGTAAAATCCTACATTAATAATATAATATTAATTAAAACATGAATGTGACAACTTTAACATCACTTTAAATAAAATATTTTAAGTGTCATAATCTCTTCTATAAGGCTCCAAATGGTTAATAACTTGACACATGGATGGTTTTGGTCGATATATAATCTAAGAATAAGTCTCGTTCAAGTTTTTGGATATTTTAAAGTTTATTATAATTTTAATAATAAATATTTTATTGACCAATTAAATAATTTCAGAATCATTAAAGTATAAGTCTTTAAGGTAATTATTTATTTCATAAAAATTAAAAAAAAATTATCATGATAAATAAAAAATATGTGTATTTAAAATTAGTATTTATAATCTAATTTATCTTCTATATAACCTTACTTTAAAAATGATATACTTATTAAAATTTGAGAAAGACATATTTAATTTTTCATTAAATAAAATAAATTAAATTTCCTAATCTCATCCAAGTGGATCACAAAGAAAACTATTTAAACCCAAGTATTATTTAGGTTCAAAAAATCATCAAATTATACTAATAAAAGTGTTATAGTAATTTCATAATATTATTTTGACCCTTAATTACCTGATTTACCCTTTTATCGTATCAATAAAAATTACTGAAGTTGTTATTCATAATTCCCAAAAAAATTAAGCTATTTATATAATTTATAATTACTAATTCCAAATATAAAATCCATTTTTAAAATATAAAATCACATAACTTTTAGTAATTAATTTAAAATTAATCTTGTTGTTGGAAAGAGAGAATGAGTTTTAAAAGTTAAAACAATGTAAAAGATTGAAATGTTTTTACATCTGAATTAAATGTAAAATTAATACTAATGAAATAAATTAAATTGAATAATAAAAATATATTCTATTTATACTTTAAAACAATTCAATATTATAATTTAACCAAATAAATTATTTTGATGAAAAATGTTTTTTTTTCAATTAAAATTTAGCGTATTTTTATTATCCATCAAAACATGAAAGTTATTAGAAAATATCAAAAATTAATTCAAAGTAAATTTTTATATCCTGATTCTAAAGATAAGTTTTATTTTTTCATATAAAAATTATTAATGTGTTAAAATTTTACTTTAAAAAGGTTCTCCATTAAAAGGTTGTAAAATTACCCTTTTTAAAAATATAGGTTTTTATACATCAAATGGGGTTTATTCATACCCTATAAAAAAAATATCTATTGAATGAATATAAAAAATATTTTATTAAGAAGATAAGATATATATTTCATTAATTTCATTTACTAATATAAATTCACTCAATTTATTAATAAAATATAAAAATATAAAATTTATTTATATTCTTTTCATAAATAATTTGTTACCAATGAATTCACCATGAATTTTCATAAGTAGCTTATATTTATTCTCACTAACCTAATAGCTAGGTTAAAATTGTCATTTTAAAATAAGGGTGTCTCGCGGTTCGTTTAAACTCACGATTGTGTGCAATGAAAGCTATTGATAAATTTAAATTATTTAAAGAAAATATTTCATAAAAAACATATGGTTGTTACATTAGTCATTAATGTTGTGATTTTAAAAATTATATTGTATATGCTTGGTTGTAATGGGGTTATGTGTGGTAAAATAATAATTGAGAATGTGAACATGTCTTGGTAGAGTAGGTTATAGACATGTGATTCTATTCCCACGGGTCAAGTTGGACGAAGACTGTAAACTCCACCCCTTAATGCACAGGTTAGGGAAGGTGATAGAGTTCTATTCCCCTAATGGTTTCATTCCACCCGGAATGAGGCTTCAATATGAGGATAATTTGGTTGTTGTGATGTATTTCCCTAGTGAGATAGGACTTTATTTATTCCCATATAACTTGTGATTATTGAACATTCTTAATCAATTAAACACTTGAAAATGGTGAATTAATAACTGAGATGTTATAAGTATTGAATTTGAATTTAATGGTGGCTTATCCTAGGGGAAACCTTTTTAAAAATATCTAATTGAACTTTATTTTATATAATTATCAATATTTAGAAATTGAATGCACTATCTATTTAGACTGGATATTTTTTAGACATAGTTGGTGGTGTCTTAATGAGTTGTACTCACACCCTTCTCGGGCCACCGTTGGGTACCCAAGAAGATTTCATGGTTTCAAGTTAGGTGAAGGGATAAGATCTGGTGCTCAAGAGTTTATTATGATTTGTAATGTGTGTGTATGAGGTTTCAGACATAGAATCAAGACTATTTGGGGGATTCCATTTCTTATCTTTATTTTGGGTTTTGTCCACTTTGTATTGTAGCATGACATAACATGACATATTTATTATTGGTTGTGGTTTTTAACTAGTTTGGGTGATGGTTATTTATTCATTTTCCCTGGTTTTTTTATGTTTTTTCCATTATTGTATATGTTTTCTATTGTGTATTAATGTAACGTCCCGACCCGACTTACCATTCAACCCGGTAGCCGGACCGGTCACCACATGCCCTCAAGCGCATCTCCCCAAATTCTAGAGGCTTCCAACTAGCAGTGAGGGCCTAGGTGAGTCTATGGGGAGACTATTCCCTCATTACCAAAGTATCACAGCGAAAATTACAAACATACAACAGCGGAAGAAGGTAACCAGTTGACAACACATAGACAACAGAAATAGATAAAAAATAGAAAGATATGACATATATCTAATTGTTTAATGGTACAAGAGTCTAGAAAATAGACAAAGATGGTACAAGTCAATACAATATAGTACAAGTGTCCAAAAAACCCAAAAGGAACCAAAATGTATCCCCATTCGCATCGCAAGACGCATCTTGGTCCCGTGCACTCCTACTCTGAGCAGCAAGTCAAGTACCTATACTAGGGCCTTTCCCCTTATCCATACCTAAAATCATATAATCTGCTTGGGTCCAAAAAAATTACCCAAATAGGGTGTGAGATAAGATCCCAATAGGAAACCACTAAAGATCCGTGTTAACCTGTCAGTGAATATATAAGCAGGCAGTGTAATATGGAAAGCAGCAAACAAGGGAAACTAGCAGGACCGACCCAAGCTTGTGATTTGTCTTGGTGCCACTTCAATTATCCACTCTATTCATTAATCACTTCATTCAAGTGGTTAACCATTCCTTGAGCCCGTTCCTGGAATACTCAATCGGAAACCCGGCATCGCTCAGGGAGAAAATCCACCAACACCCTACAAGCCCGTTCCGACGAACCTCTAGGAACCCGGAATCACTCTACAAGCCCGTTTCGGTGAACCTCCTAGGTACCCAACCTCGCTCTAGGTGTGGTATAGTTCGTTATTTGATCCCATCCCCAGGATCCTATAAATAAGATCTGGGTATCGCCCATGACATATCATGCCCTGTTGAGTCCGCCCATGGCATCTCATACTAGATCCATGATTCACTCGGCATTTCGGTAACAAGTCTCATATGATTCCATCTATGGAAACTCACATTGGTTCCACGGTTCACCCATGACTTTGTTTCACATTTGAAACAGCTCAAAAGTATTTAACTCACGTGGGCTAGCAATTCAAGAATTAGCATACAAGGGTCAAGGGGCAAAACTCTATCCCATACCCGAAACCATTTCAATCACAATTTCATTCTATTTAAATTACATTCATATTCAATTCCATTTTTTTAACAACCCACAAGGGAAAGGAAAACATGCCTCATAGGCATCCTGGGTCAAAACCCATAAAATAGTCATTCAAGGAAACGTACCCAAGGGGTGGTTCCTATCCCAGGTATACAACCAAACTCAAGCACATACCACCCTATTAAAATTACCTAAAACATGCTAGGTAACAAAATGGTTAAATTCTAGGTTCAAGCAACACCCCAAAAGTGGGCGCGCGGCACTCCATCAAATATAAACAGCTTGACAATCAGCGAAAAGCACAATACCACCTACCTTAGGCTCGTACTAGATAGATCATCCAGTATCAGGCTCTGATTCATTCCGGTTTGGGAGAAATATGAAGAATAGACGAAGAATGAGAAATTGGGGCATATGATCCTTAATCCAATTTGTGTTCATTGTAACCAGAAGAATCGAGAAGGATTAAAAAGGAATTGAGGACTTACCGTTTCGGATCCAACGAGATGAACGGCGGTTGAAACAGATATTGGATGGAGGATTTGGATCAAATCTTCCCAATCCTCCTTGAGATCTTTCCCCCTGCTGTGCAGTTGAAGAGGGATGGATTTAGCTTAGGTTTTATAACATTTAATTAATTTAATTAAAAAAACACAGCAGGTTATACGGTTTACCCGCATGGCCTGGAAAACCGTGCGGAGACCGTACGGACCTTACAGGAAGGCAAGGGGCAACCGCACAGACACCTCGCACGGTTTCCTCAAACTGTGCGTAGGTCGTGCCCCTGCCTTTGGCAGGCCTTCACCAAGGCACATGGTTTACCCAGGCCGTGTGCAGGTCATGCGCAAACTGTGTGCCAGACCATTTCAGCCTAAAACTTGGTTTTGGGCTCCAAACAAGCCTCGGACACCTCCGTAACTCCCTCGTTCAAGTTAGGAATCTACATTAGGCCTCAACAGAATAGTTAAACTGAAAAAAAAGGATCCTTACCTCATAAAAAAACTCAGGTTCTTACAATCTTCCCCCCTTATAGCAATTTGTCCCTAAATTTCT
Organism: Viscum album; assembly: GCA_963277665.1. Lineage (NCBI taxonomy): Eukaryota > Viridiplantae > Streptophyta > Magnoliopsida > Santalales > Viscaceae > Viscum > Viscum album. The sequence continues at coordinate 482,980,565 of OY728141.1, forward strand.
CTCTAAAGGGTGGTCAAGATTCGTCTGCAAACAGCTCTGGCCACTGAGCACGTACATCGGCCTCCCGCTCCCAAGTTTCATCCTGTAAACGGACGTGCTTCCATAGCACCCGTACTAAAGGAACTGACCAGCCTCGGAGAACCTTCGTGCTCCTATCAACGATATGAAGCAGATGCTTCTCAAAGGATGCATCTACCTAAAGCTCGACCTCCTCAGGCTGGAAGGAATGTGACGGGTCTGAATAGTATCGTCATAACTGAGAAACATTGAACACATCATGCATGGCTCGGTACCTCTGAGGTAACTGCAACCGATAAGCTACCAACCCAACCCTCTCAAAAATCTCAAAGGTCCAACATATCTCGGCGATATCTTACCCTGTCTTCTGATCCACCTCTATCCCAGCCTCAGTGAAACACGCAAAAAAACCTGATCCCCAACCTCAAACTCTACGGGTCATCTGCGGCGATCAGCATATGACTTCTGACGAGACTGTGCGGTAGCCATCCACTTCTGTATCAACCTGACCTACTCATAAGTCTCCTGAACAAGACGCGGTCCCAGTAAAGCTGCCTCACCCACCTCTAACCAGCACAGGGGTGATCGAAATGGCCTACCATATAAATCCTCATACGGTTCCATCTATATAGTCGCCTGATAACTTTTGTTATAGGCAAACTCAACTAGGGGAATATGCCTCTCCCATGAGCCCCCAAAATCCAGGACGCATGCTCGCAGCATGTCCTCAAATACTTGTATCGTACGCTCTAATTGGCCATCAGTATGAGGGTGGTATGTTGTTCTCAGAAGCACCTGTGTACCCAGCGCCCTCTAAAAACTCTTCCAGAAGCATGACGTAAAACGATAATCCATGTCTGAACAATAGTGTGAGGGACCCCGTGGAGTCGTACTATCTCCCAGAAATACAACCTTCCCAGCTCATCCTCACTGAAGGTCTCCTTGATTGGAAAGAAAACATGTGTAAGCCTATCAACCACAACCCACGCATCATCATCACCTCGAGGTGAACTCAGAAAACCAGTCACGAAATCCATAGCAACATCATCCCATTTCCACTTCGGGATAGGTAACTGCTGTAAAAGCCCAGCTGGCCGCTGGTGTTCCACCTTCACCTGCTGACAGGTGAAACATCTCATGGTAAAACTAGCCACTTCCCTCTTCATACCCGGCCACCAGTACTGTCGGCACAAGTCACGATACATCTTAGTGACTCCGGGATGAACTGTCCAAACCAAAGCATGAAACTCCCGCATCAGTTCCTCTCTAATATCCAATGGAACCCATACACATCCATGGATATGAATAAATTCATCCTTGCCTATTTTCCAACCAGGAGAAGGGTCCTCACCTGACACACCTTCCCGTAGAACTAGGCCTCCCGAATCTAATAGTTGTATCATCCTTACTTTGTCCAGGAGGGTAGAAGTCATAGCTAAGGATGATAGAAAAGACTGCCCTTGGCTATTTTTCACATCAAGATGCATCTCAGAGAATAAGGACATAAGCTTCCATTTGTTTTTATCTTGTTTCATAGCTTGTATTTGAGTCCTCCTGCTCAATGCATCGGCCACTACATTTCCCTTACCAGGCATATAAGAAATCTCAAAATCAAAGGATTGTAGGTACTCCACCCACCGTTGCTGCCTAAGATTAAGATCTTACTGAGTAAAGATATATTTGAGGCTCTTGTGGTCTGTGTACCCCACAAAATTCTCTCCCAATAAATAGTGTCTCCAACAGCGCAATTCATGAACAACTGTTGCTAGCTCAAGGTCATGCGTCGGATAATTCCTCTCGTGTGGCCTCAACTGCCAAGATTCGTACGCCACGACTCTGTCTCCCTGCATCAACACTACACCCAGACCAATACCTGATGTGTCACAATAGACCGTGTAACTCTTTCCCTATTCTATAAGTATCGGAATTGGTGCTGATTTCAACCCTCCTTTCATCTCCTAAAAGGCTACTTCACAAGAATCTGTCCATACAAATTTCATGCCCTTCTTAGTCAGGCCTTTCAACAGTGCTGCTAAGCATGAGAAATACTATATGAAATGATGATAATAACCAGCAATCCCCAAGAAACTTCATATGTCAAAGACATTCTGGGGCTGTTCCCACAAAACCACAGCTCTGACCTTCTCTGGGTCTACAGACACTTCTGTCTCAGAGATAACATGGGCCAAGAAATAAATCTGATCCATCCAAAAGTGGAACTTAGTAATATTTTCATATAGTTGAGGCTCTCTTAGTGTATTCAGGATTATCTCAAGATGATTATCATGGTCGTTTTGATTTCAAGAATAGACCAAAATATCACCCATGAAAACCACGATGAACGAGTCCAAGTAAGGATGGAACACGTGATCCATCAAAGCCATGAAGACCACTGGCATGTTCGTGAGACCGAACGGCATAACCAGACACTCATACAAACCATACCTGCTATGAAAAGTTGTACGAGGTATGTCTGCAGTTCGAACATTCACCTGGTGATATCCTGACCTCAAATCAATTTTCGAGAACACCTTAGATCCTCGAAGCTGATCAAACGGGTCATCTATCCGCGGAAAGGGATATCAGTTCTTAACTGTCAGTTGGTTCAGCTTCTGATAGTCCACACACAGCCTAAGAGTCTCGTCCGCCTTTTTCGCAAAAAGGACTTTCGAACCCCACGGAGAAGTACTGGGTTGAATAAAACCCTTTTCCTCCAAATCTTTAAGTTGTTTCTTGATCTCTTGCAGCTCCATCATAGCCATCCTGTAAGGAGGAATAGATACTGGTGCAGCTCTTGGCACTAGCTCAATGGATAATTCCACCTCTCTCTCGGGAGGTAAACCTAAAAAGTCGTCAGGATAAACATCCCTAAAGCACTCAACTACTAGAGGAAGGTTCTTCTGACTCACTCCATGATCATCCAAAAACAAACTAGTGATCTGGGATATCATCTCGTCCAGCCCACACTGCTCTGGTCCAGCTCGGCTTGCCCGGAGATCCCACTCGCCCTTAAGAGTATACATTTCACCCTCTGGTGATGTGAAAATCACCCTCCGGCAGTAACAATTAACGTAGGCTCGGTAAGCTACTAGACAGTCCATACTGAGAGTGACATAAAAACCTATCATTTTGAGAACATAAAGATCTCAGATGAAGTGACACCCTCTAACCTCAAGGGGACACCCTCTGCACTTACGTACAACCTCTTCCCTAACTCCTAGTGGTGTTTCTAGCGTCAAGATGCCATCAGAAGACAACACAACTAGCCCAAGGATTTTCACTATAGGCGCAGATATAAAACTGTGTGATGCACCTGTATCAAAGAGGGCAGATGAAATAACATATTCTACTAAGATCGTACCTCTCACAGTAGATGGTCCCACTCCCTAATCCTCATAAGTAGGTTGCACTGAATACATCTAGCCTGAACCACAGCCCTGAGATACAACATCACTACCCGAAGCTGGCCCACTCTGACGTCTTGGTGTACCCTGTGTCTGGATACCTCTGCCACAACCACTACCTCTGCCTGATTGGCCAGTCACACCCCAACTCCCTATCTGATGAGAAGCTACCGACCTTACTCCTGCATATGGAGTCGGTGCAGACCCTCTATCATTGGTTTTTGGTGGAAACGTTCTACAAAAACATTGAAGATGACCCATCTTTCCACATGATCGGCACTCGACTGGGTCCCTCGAACACTGCAGCTTCATGTGTCCCAGCCTACCGTACTGGTAGCACCTCAGGTTGCTAGCCGAATATAGGTTCTGACTGCTAGAATCACCATGTGGAAGCTCCAGATGACGCTTCCTACTAACAGTCATTGCAGTACCTGATCTCGATGTCGAACCACTCTGGCTCGCACCTCCAGCCTCTCTCAGGTTACATTATATGATTAGTGCCTGGTTCACAATTCCAGAAATTTTATTCAACCTAAAGATATTTACCTGAGATCGGATTTCATATCTCAAACCATCCTCAAAACGTCTGGCCCTCGACAACTCATCGCCCATCAGGATAGGTTTGAAGCGTTGAAGCTCAGTAAAACGGGCCGATTATTCCATAACTGTTAACGCACCCTATTCTAGATGCAAAAACTCTCGGACACGATCATCCCTCAAAGTCTCAAGATAAAAGAAATCATAGAAGGCCATATGAAACTCTAACCAATCCATCTTTCGATGACGATCCGACTGGGTGATTATGTCCCACAACCTCTTGGAAGAATCACGCAACATGTACGTAGTGAGCTTGACCCTCCTATCTGGAGGCGTCTCCAAATGCTCAAAGATAGCTAGTATAGCTTATAACCACGACTCTACAGCCTATGGTCTGTCATCACCTGAAAATGTAGGTGGATGCTACTGCTGAAACTCACACATCAACTCTGCTATAGTCGGGGAAGATCGCAGTGCTCCCTAAACGGTCTGGATAAAATGCAACAAGCTCTCATGGAACTATGCCTCATCACCTATGTCCAGCAGAACTACTGGTACAGCAACTAGCACAATTGGAGTTTCCTCTAGTATCCCATGGCCTACCATCTCCGGAACGTGTTCGTCACTGCTCTCCCGATGTATGACTAGAGTTCTTCGTGGTGGCATGACTCTACAATGCCAAACACACACCTCAGTTTAGGATTCTTTTAACGAGATTCAAACTCACGAACACAAGAACCAGGACAGGATAGGTCAAGAACTTCCTAAAAACCGCGTAAACCCATAGCCTGCTTCTAAATCCAGGACTGCATAAGGTACAGTCACCAAAACTCACTAGAGTAACTACCTCTTTCCCACTCAGAAGTCGGGTCTAGGTCAGGCTCTATTTCCAACATTCATTCTTTTAACATACCTCTATTAAAAAGCTTTACCCAATGGTCCACCAAGTTCCGATCCCTGAGGTCCCATAACACCTCATGAATCACTGTTTGATGCCCATATAACCATGCAATTCAATTTAATTTAGCATTCACATCCCATTGGTGCATCATTTCCCAATCCATAAGGGCTCACACACCTTATGAATTGAAAGTTGACATCAATCTTCGTTCATTGCACCCAATCTAACACAACAGTAGGCACACCTATCAATCACTATCAAAACAGTATGAAATAGCTATCACAACACTTGTCACAATAGCATGCCATATCTAATGCATCCTAGATAGCATGGCATAATGAATGACCTGTGATTCCTAATAAGGTGGCTATATGATGCATGAGATGGAAAACCCTCATTTCATCGGGTTGCAATGAAATAGAACCTACAATAATATCAATAGTAACTGCAAAAACCATGTGCATCACCCAACGGTGAAATCAGAACAACTGTAATAATTAAACCCAGAAACACAATTCCATACGAGGAAACTTGGCTTTTCCCTGTACGCGGGTTTGCAACTCCCGGGCACAGTTTATTACCAAAGTCCCTTCCCTTCCTACTCATGTCTATAGTCGCCAAACAGTAAGTCAAATTAGAAAGGGAAAACTCTCTGATACAACTTTGTAACGTCCCGACCTGACTTACCATTCAACCTGGTAGCCGTACCGGTCGCCACATGGCCTCAAGCGCATCTCCCCAAACGATAGAGGCTGCCAACTAGCAGCGAGGGCCTAGGTGAGTCTGTGGGGAGAATATGAACTCATTACCAAAGTATCACAACATAAATTACAAACATACAACAGCGAAAGAAGGTAACCAGTAGACAACACATAGACAGTAGAAATAGATAACAAATAGAAAGATCTGACATATATCTAATGGTGCAATGGTACAAGAGTCTAGAAAATAGCCAAAGATGGTACAAGTCAATACAATATAGTACAAGTATCCAAAACACCCAAAAGGAACCAAAATGTATCCCCAGTTTCATCGCAAAGCCTCAGCTTGGTCATGTGCACTCCTACTCCGAGCAGCAATTCAAGTACCTGTACTAGGGCCTTTCCCCTTATCCATACCTGAAATCATATAATCTTTTTGGGTCCAAAAACATGACCCAAACAAGGTGTGAGACAATATCCCAGTAGGCAACCACCCAAGATTCATGCTAATCTGTCAGTGAATATATAAGAAGGCAGTGTAATATGGAAAGCAGCAAACAAGGGAAACTAGCAGGACCGACCCAAGCTTGTGCTTTGGCTTGGCGTCTCTTCAAGTATCCACTCCATTCATTAATCACTTAATTTAATTTTTCAACCATTCCTTGATCCCGTTCCTGGAATACTCAAACGGAAACCAGGCATCGCTCAGGGAGAAAATCCACCAACACCCTACAAGCTCGTTCCGGCGAACCTCTAGGAACTCGGCATCACTCTAAAATCCTGTTCTGGTGAACCTCATAGGTACCCAGCCTCTCTCTAGGTGCGGTATAGTCCGTCATCTGATCCCATCCCCGGGATACTATAAATAAGATTCGGGTATCTCCCATGACATATCATGCCCTATTGAGTCTGTCCATGGCATCTCATACTGGATCCATGATTCACTCGGCATTTCAGTAACAAGTCTCGTATGATTCTATCCATGGAAACTCACATTGGTCCCATGGTTCACCCATGACTTTGTTTCACATTTAAAATAGCTCAAAAACATTTAACTCATGTGGGCTAGCAATTCAAGAATTAGCATACAAGGGTCAAGGGGAAAAACTCTATCCCATACCTGAAACCATTTCTATCACAATTTCATTCTATTGCAATTACATTCATATTCAATTTCATTTTTTAACAACCCACAAGGGAAAGGAAAACATGCCTCGTAGGCATCCTGGGTCAAAACCCATAAAATAGTCATTCAAGGCAACGTACCCAAGGGGTGGTTCCTTTCCAAGGTATACAACCTAACTCAAGCACATACCACCCTATTCAAATTACCTACAACATGCTAGGTAACAACAGGGTTAAATTCTAGGTACAAGGGACACTCCAAAAGTGGGCATGTGGCACTCTGGCATATATAAACAGCTTGACAATCAGCGAAAAGCACGATACCACCTACCTTAGGCTCGTACTAGATAGATCATCCAGTATCAGGCTCTGATTCATCTCGGTTTGGGAGAAATCTGAAGAAAAGACGAAGAACGAGAAGTTAGGGCATATGATCCTTAATCCAATATATGTTCATTGTAACCAGAAGAATCTAGAAGGATTAAAAATGAATTGAGGACTTACCGTTGCGGATCCAACGAGACAAATGGTGGTTGAAACAGAGATCGGACGGAGGAGTTGGACCAAAATCTTCCCAAGCCTCCTTGAGAGCTTTCCCCCCTGTTGTATGGTTGAAGAGGTATGGGTTTAGATTAGGTTTTATAACATTTAATTAATTTAATTAAAAAATTAATTAAAAAAACAAAACACAGAAGGTCGCACAGTTTACCCGCACGGCCTTGAAAACCGTGAAGAGACCGTGCGGACCTTACTGGAAGGCAAGGGCCAACTGTACGGCCACCCCACACGATTTCCTCAAACCGTGTGCAGATCGTGCCCCTGCCTCTAGCAGGCCTGAACCAAGGTGCACAGTTTACCCAGGTCGTGCGCAAAACGTTTTCCAGGCCATTTCTAGCCTAAAACTTGGTTCCAGGCACCGAACAAGCCCCCAACATCTCCGTAACTCCCTCGGTTAAGTTAGGCATCCACATTAGGCCTCAACATAATAGTTAAACTGAAATGAAAAGGATCTATACCTAATACAAAAACTTGGTTTCTTATAATTAATATGATAAATAGGTTATAGTCTCCCCATGTGACTCTTAGACCCTTGCTACTAGTCGAAAACCTCTGGCGTATGGGGAGGTATGTTTGAGGTCATGTGATAACCCATCTCGGGGTACCAGTTTAGTGGCACCTGGGTTGGGAACATTACAAAGTGGTATCAAAGGAGGTCTTTTCTATGTCTTACTATTTTGTAATGGTATAAATGATGTTAGTAAGGTTTCATTCCTTGGCAATGAGCTTGTTATTAGGATTACCTAACCCAATTATGAGGGAAAACCCAAGTCACCAAAGGTGGGGAATTTTTGTTCTTATTATGCATTGTTACAGTTCACGATATTTCACCATTTAATGATGCATATGTGGTGTGATGTGACTATTTTATAATATTTTTCTCATGGACACAATGGTACAGGATTTTTCATTCATGCATCATTATAGGAACCTTGGTATATAGGATACATGCATCATGGTAGGCACACACGGGACAGGTGTGTAGAGCATAAAGGGTAGGGTGAATTTGATTTTATTGAAATTAATGAATATAGTGTCTAATGAGATGATGAAAATGGGCGAAAATGGGAAGTAAAATTTTAAATAATAATTAAAGAAGTGTTCTTAATAAGGGTAAGTAATTGAATCAAATTGTTTTCAGAGTTGGTTGTCAAATAGAAACTATTTTGAAATGAGTAGAAGGTAAGGCTTGAAATTGTGTGAGTTGTTTATCTTATGTTAGTTGTGACCTTGATGGGGATGGTCAAGGGTAGTGTTTTGGGTATGATCAGGCATGTTTGGGTATTATATGATAAATGGTTTGTTTATGGCTAGTGATAAACCTTTCTATATATATTTTGAAAGCTTTATGGTTTGTTTTATAAATCTTGTGTTTGGAATTATAGAGAAATACCACCATGAAGGTGTGTACTGGTTGGGCGACAAGAGGATGTTGCCGATAAAATCTCTCTTGTAGTGGATTAGAAGAACATGATCATCCAAGAAAATATAGAAGATTTATTCTGTGAGAACATTTCTCATTTCATGAAGATGATGGAATAAGACCCATGGCGGGTTGCACCAAGTTTGTTTGAGTTGACAAGGGAATTTCAGCTACAGCACCCTCTAACCTTTATTGAAGAGGGTGGGCCAAAATAAGTAGAGTTCTGGATAGATTATATCCATAATATTCTTGATCATCTAGATACTCCTCTTGATAATCAATTCAATTTAGAAGGCTATATGTTGCGAGGTTGGGAAAAGTGTTTGTGGGACATCATGGTTCAAGTAGAGAAAGATGAATGAATGATGTGGAAATATTTCCCGGATAATTTACTTGAACACTTCTATCCAGAAAATGTTATGTAGGGGAAGGAAATATATTTTATGAGTGTAACCCAATGGGAAATGTCGGTGATGGATTATTCCAGTCATTTCATTGATCTTCATCCCTTCATTCTGACGCTGGTAGGAGATGAGGCAAGTGTGGTGAAACGGTTTTAGGATTGGTTGATACACAAGATCAGGTCCCAAGTAAACATCATCCATTTGAAAATTATTTAAAAAGTAGTTGAGTGAGACCATATCTTAGAAGGTAACTTGAATGGAGCTTCAAGTGATGGAATTTTTGTGTGAGTTAGGCGGGCAAGTGGTGTAGTTTTTGAGAGAAGGAAGTTCTATTTTGGGAATATCCATTAGGGTGGAAGTGCAGAGAGAATTCAGAATAGGGGTCCATCTTATCAGGGTGGTGATGAGGATATTTGTTACCAGTTTGGTAGGATGAGAAACATGTGTGTCTAGTGTCCCAGACCATCAGTCAAGATTTGAGTGTGTGGCAGGCTGGGCCATGTGTAGAGGATCTGCAGGAACCTAAAGAATTTGGTAAATGATGGAGGCCAAAGGAAAATGCTAAGTATAGGAATAGGGTCAATGACTCCGTATTAAGAAATAATCTATAGATTCATGGGTCATACTGTTAAGGGTGGTGGATATAGAACTTCGAGGTGAGATCATTCATACCAATAAAGAAGTGTAGTGTAGGGAACTTAGGTTGAAGCCTAGGGTAGAGGGGTAGGTCATATTCATGCAGTTCAGTCTACACCAGAAGGTGTTAAGGAAGAACCGTCTACCATTCGAGGTATGATTCTTGCAGCTTCCTTGATTTCTAGTGATTTATTTGATATAGGTTCTATGAATTCTTTTATTTTTTCTCAGTTTATAGTTGTGTTTGGCTTAACTGTGGAAATTATATGTGGAGTTATGTAACTTGATACTCCATTATGGGTATTCTTTAAGGATATCATACGGTAAGGGTTTTTCCTTGGAGGTTGGTAGATATTTTTTTTTGTGGAACCTTCTTTTCCTAGAGATGCCTGGTTTTGACTTGATTTTGGATATGGATTGGATGTTTTTGTATCAAGACCATATTGAATATTACCGATATTGTGTGATGTTCACATTTCTCAATGATGACACTTATATCCTTCTTGGTTAGTTGGATATTCAAGTGGGTTATACAGGGTAATTTTTTAAGAAGTTGGGAGAACTCAAAGGTCAAGTGGATTTTCATGTGTTAGATGGAGGAGGAAGGGAACAACCAGTCTTTTCTCCTGTTTTTTATTGATTTCACAATGTGTTTCCTAAGTATTTCTCAAGGCTACCACTTGAGAGAGATGTTGAGTTTATAATTGAATTTCTACCAGGGGCAGAACCAGTTTCCATTCCACCATATCCAATGGCGCCGAAAAAACTTCATGAACATAAATTTCAGCTATAGGAGTTAGAGTGTAAAGGGTTTATCCATCCTAGAATGACACCTTGGAGATCTCTCATACTGTTTCCTAAGAAATTATATGGATCGTTGAGGCTATGTTTTTATTATAGGAAGTTAAATTAGATTTTGGTTAAGAACTAATACCCACTCACCAAAATTGATGACATATTTTATCAAATTAGGGGTGACTCAGTGTTCTCTAAGATCAATTTAAGTTCAGGATACCATCAGTTGAGGATGAGACCTTCTAATATATTTCGGATAGGTTTCTGGAGTAGGTGTGAGTTGTATGATTTTGTAGTGATTCTATTTGTATTGACTAATGCACTAACAGTGTTCATTTCCTTTATGAACTGGATATTACAACCATATCTGGATTAGTTCACATTCATCTTCACTGATGACATCTTGGTGTACTCAGGAACTCTTAATGGTCATGCCAAACATCATGACATAGTCCTAAGTACATTAATAGGGGATAGACTTTATGCCAAGCTATCAAAATGTTGGTTCTGGATTGATAGAGTGCATTTCTTAGGTCACATAATTTTTGAGTCAGGGGTGTCATTGGATCCAGAGAAAGTATAGGATGTGGTGTCTTTGGATTAGCCTAGGAACTTTTATTATGTTCATAGTTTTCTGGGATTGGTTGGTTATTATCGAAGGTTCATTAAGGATTTCTACCATTTGTTAGCATCATTGTCAGGCCTAACCAGGAAGGAAGTCAATTTTGAGTGGTTAGAGGCATGTGAGAAAGCTTTTCAAGAGTTGAAGAAGAAGATTTCTGCAACACTAATTATGATCTTACTCGAACCAAGTAAGAGGTACACCTTATTATATGATATGTCTAGTGTTGGACTTCGTGCAGTATTGATGTAGTATTATCAGGTAGTAGCTTATGGGTCAAGATAGTTGAGGCCTCATAAAATAAATTACCCTACTCATGAACTTGAGCTATTTTTTATGGTTTATGCCTTAAAGTGTTTGAGGAATTAATTATTGGGAGATCGGTTCATGGTGTTTAACGATCATAAAAGTCTTAAATATATTTTCTCACAACATTATTTAAATCTTCAGCGGTGAAGGTGGATTGAGTACTTACAATCCATTTATTTTTTTTAGTTTACACACCATGAAAAGGGAATAGTTTTATAAATGATTTGACCCATAAGAATAAAAATCAAGTGGTTCAGGAATCCAACTCTAAGTGGAAAATGATGGTCTTATTTTCTAAGATGCACCTGGAAGTGCAGGATGGGAATGGAAAAATAACTCTTGAATATATAGCAATTGAGTATGTGCTTTTGAGTCAGGTCAAAGAGAGTTAGTTGGTGGATCCAAAGTGTTTGGATATTAAGTAAAGTCTTAAAGGTGTGGATTCACCTTCTATTTTTGTCTATTGGTGATGATGGGATTTTCAATGTTCATGGTCATTTGGTTGTAACAATGTGTATGCAGGAAAAGTTGATGCATGATTTCTATGCATAAAAGTGGGAATTTAATCATGGTCTGACTAAGATGTATCATGATCTTTATAGGCAGTATTTGTAGATGGGAATGAAGAAGGTGGTTGCAGTTTTTGTGGCACAATGCCTTACCTATCAACAGGTGAAGGCCGAGCATCAGTTCCCAGGTGGTTTTTTACATTCATTTCTCATTCTATAGTGGAAGTGGAATGAAATAATGTTATAATTTTTAGTCATTCTTATGAGGATTCCTTAGAAGAGTTATGTAGTTTTGATAGTCATGGAATAATTGAATAAGGTAGACCATTTCTTACTGATCCAAGAGACCTACATAGTTGATCATTTGGGTGAGTTATATGTTCGAGAGATAGTGTGGTTGCATGGTGTGTTGAGAACCATAGTTTTGGATCATGATCTGCATTTTACATTTCACTTATAAAAAGGATTATAGAAGGCACTTAGTACCCAAGTGTTTTTTAGTATGGAGTATCACTCATAGATGGATGGGCGGTCAGATCATATGATTGAGGTATTAGAAGATATGTTGCGAGATTAGGTTTTGGATTTCTGTGGTTTGTGGGAAAAACACTTACCACTCGTTGAGTTTTCCTACAATAATAGTTTATAGGATGTGATTCAGATGGAACCTTTTGAGTAACTCTATGGTAGACCATTTAGATCTATATTGTGTTGGTTTTAATCTAGAGAATTTGAGATTTTGGGACCAAGTCTCATGCTGGAGATATCAAAGAAGATTTGATTGACTCATAAGCATATGAAAATGGATCAGAGTAAGAAGAATTCATATGTAGATTGGAATCATAGACTCCTTGATTTTTTAGTGGGTGATGGTGTTTTTCTTCAGTTGTCTCCAAGTTTTGGTCACCATTGAATTTGGAAATTGGGAAATTTGGAACCTAGGTATGTGGGACTATTCAAGATCATGGAGAGAATTGGACTAGTGGCTTAGCGATTGGATCTTCTACAGTGTTATAGTGGCATGCATGATGTCTTTCATATCTATCAATTTTGACAGTATCACCTTGATCCATATCACATGATAAACACTGAGGATATAGATTTGGAGGTTGATATATCCTTTGAGGAGCATCTGGTTTGTATTGTGGACCTTAGTGAGAAAGTTTTATGGGGAAATACTCTTCCCTTAGTTAGATTTTTATGGGAAATGGAAATGTTCAGGAAGAAACTTGGAAATGTGATTTAGACATATAGGACTAATGGACCCATCACTTTTCTTAAAAAACATAGTATTTCTAAAGAAGATCAGCTTGAGGACGAACCGTCATAAGGTGGGGAGGTTATAAGATCCCGAAATTCATGGAGGTATTTCCATGTTTAAATTTTGGTTTTAGTATATTTTTTTAATGAATGGTTCTAGGGAGTATGTTGGATCCTGGGGGTGTTTTAAAGGTTCAGTACATGATAAAGTGGAGAATTGGGCCAATCTATGAAAGGTTCACATTTGGTGCATGGTTAAGAAAGTTGTGTGGAATTCCTAGGTAACAATGCATCCTTGAATAGAGTCTTAACACACAGTCGGCACATGGTCTGTCAAAACATGTGGCCTTCCTAGGTAAGTATGCAACCCATCTTTCCTTTTATAGTGTCTAGTGCATGGTTTTTTCATGGTTTCTCAAACCAAGCAGGTTAACCGTGTCCCTATAAAGTTGGGAAAAATTACAAAAAATCCATTACCAAGTTTAAGAATCTAACCTGATTTTCCTCCCATTTTCTTCTCCTCTAATACCTAGTAATGAATCCTAGCAACCCAATCTACCAATAGGTGATTCTCCTTTAATCTTATGTCTTTTGTAGAATCATTGGGAGAAGATCGAAGATCTGGGTAAGTCTAATCCCTCCCTTACTTCTCTTTTTGGTTTAGGGTTTTCATCCTTCTCTTATCTCCATATGAATCTCTAAAACACTTCTTTTCCAGTGATATCTATTTTGAAGCTTTAAAGGGTGGTTGAATCAGGATCTAAGGCTTTGATTAAGAGTGTGTTAACAAATGGTTTTTAGGTAGGTGGTATACAAGTTATATCCATTTGTTTTTACATTGATGTGTGTATGTGGGGTTATGTTCTTGTTCTTTACTTGATGTTTTCTTGGTTTTGTTTAAAAGATTTAATATAATGTGTGTCTAAATAACTAATTGAACCACCTAATGATCCTCGTGGGATGCTTGGAGGATGAATTGACCAATTTAGGGTCTCCCATGGGGAGTATAAACCCTTCCAACTTAGTTAATAGAAATAAGTGTGAAACTGACTTGTGATTAAGTAGATCCCTTAGAGAATGTGTAAATGGGTTAATGTAATGATTAAGAAAGGATTTTGGGTAGATGTATCTAACTTTGGATAATGGCTAAGGGATTTTTTGGCTTGACATGTGAATGGGTTAAATGGGATTAATGGGAATGTCTATGAATCATGTTTCTTATTTGAATATTCTTAGTGATTTAGGCATGGGGAATGAGAATTGGGTTAAATAGTTATGTGATTAAATGATAAATGTGTTAATGGATTATGAAATAATATAGATTCCCTTGTTAGTTGTTAATGTTGTGATATTACAAATGATATTGGATATGTTTGGTTGTAATGTGGTTATGTGTGATGAACGAATAAATGATCATGTGCACATGGATTGGTGGAGTGGGGTATAGAAATAAAAATCTATCTCGATGGGTCGAGTTAGATAGAGGCTCTAAACTCCACCCCTCAACGCACAGATTAGGGAAGGGGATGGAGTTCTATTACCCTAATGATTTCATTCCACCTAGACTAAGGCTTCGAGGTGAGGATAATGTGGTTGTTATTATGTGTTTCCCAAGTGATATTCGACTAGATTTATTCTTATAATCCTTGATATTATTGAACATTCCTAATCCATTAAACACGTGAAAAGGGTGAATTAAGAACTGAGATGTTATAAGCATGGAATCTAAATTTAATGGTGGCTTATCCTAGGAGAAACCTTATTACTAATGGCTACATGAAATGTCTTTAATTTACTTATCATTATTTAGAAACTGAAATAACTCTCTGTTTAGACTTGATATTTTATAGACACCATTGGTGATGGCCTACTAAGTTTTACTCACACCCTTCTCGAGCCATTTTTAGGTACTCGAGCAGATTTCATAGTTGTATGTCAGGTAAAGGGTAAAGGTCTGGTTATTGGGAGTTGAGTCAAATTTGGGATTGTATTGATGAGGTTCCAGACATGGAGTTAGGACCATTTTGGGGATTCCATTTCTTATCTTTATATTGGGTTTTTTCCACTTAGTATTTTAGTATGACATGATATATATACAGTTGGTTTTGGTTTGTACCCAGTTTGGGTGATGGTTATTTATGCATGTTCAGTAGTTTTTTATGTTGTTTCTATTGTTATATATTTTTTCTATTGTGTCTTACTTTGATAGAGGGTATAGTGTCTCCACGTGACTCTTAGACCCTCACTGATAGACAAAAACCTCTAACATATGGGGAGGTGTGCTTGAGTTCATGTGATGACCCGGCTCAGGGTACCAGTTTAGTTATTCAAAGTAGAAAGGTAGTAAGGAGACAATAAGAAATCTACTAAACTAAAGAGTTGGATATGAAATTAAACATGATTTTCTATCAATCAAGTAATAAAAATTCATTTTCTAATAGTACACTAATAAATATTAGTTAACATTTTCCAAACCTAATCCAATCCATTATTAGAGTTCATACAGTGTAATTTTCCATCATAAGATACTTTTCCATTGTTAATGTATGACGAAACCTATCCACTCTAGGAATCAGTGTACATATATCTATATATCAGTATCTCTATACATATATGTATCCATAATCATCCTATCTAGGAGGAAACTCTCTCCTCATCAGGGAGTAATAGTATATGGAAATCAATATCATCCTCACCTAGGAGTTCATATATCTTCTCATAGGAAGGGATGTGTGTGTGTGTGTGATAATATACATACACAGAACCCACCTCAATATAAGTCTTATCTTATTATAAGGAGGAACATGTCATATATATATATATATGAAATCTTCATGTTTTACCAGTATATAATTCTTAAATTGGATCTTTCAAAACATGGTTTAAGTACCCATATATACAATACATAGAAAAACCAAGGTTATACAAATGTAACACTTGAAAATGAAAATCCATATTCATGGTAATCATGTCATTTAGAAATTATAGATACCTATTATATGGTATCCAAATAAATAATAATTTCAAAATTCATCAAAAAATCATGCTCAAGCATTAATTATATTAAAATCGATGTTTATCATCATAAATAAACATTATAACTTCACTTTAGTCAAATGAATCCCTAACATGACTTATTATGCATAATTTTCATGTTGAACAACATAAGAAAATTATTATCATATAAAACATATAGGGATCACCCTATCTATGGAAAAAACTACAATTAAATATGTAAGGAAGTGTATAAGTTATTATAAATTACACTTGTGATCATGAACAAAATTAAGGAAGCATAAACAAGGCATAATAATTATTATGTCAAGAGGGAACAAACAACTTTGGTTTTGGTTTTGGGAAAAGACATTTTTCATTAAAGGTATTTTTGATGAAATTTTTTATTAGGTTGTCCCTCACTCTACCACATACCCATAAAATTACAATATAATTATAGTGTGAGAGAAAGATAAGAGTTCACTCACCTTAGCTTATATAGAAAAATAGTTATAAGCATATGGAAGATAGATATGACACCCCCAACTGATTAAAAAATAATAGGTTATATAGAATATGGATTTAGATCATTTGACTAACTAAAAAATTAATAAATTTATACAATATAATTTGATTCACCTCAAGATCAACGATTACAACCTCCAATTACAACTCAAATGAAGAAAGGTAAAAATTGGAACATAGATTTGAACCCTGAAAGAAAATATTGGTTAAGGGATACATAAAACTACCAAATAAATAATGGAAAATCATATAATAATAACATAACAACCTTATATTAAAAAACTATTATGGAAACTCATCATTGAATTCAAATAAAGAACAAGTGTTTAGGTGAAGGTGATTGGAAAATTTTAAGAGAGAGATCTTATGTGGAGCTATAGACTAGAATGAGAATATGAATCCTGATTTAGGGGATTAAGGGGTTCTTTGTAAGTTGAAAAGACACATTTTCCCTCTAATTTTATTAAAAAACAATTTTGTAGGATACCGATTATCAAACATAGGATACCAGTATAATTACTTTCATCATTGTGGGTTGGTAAAAATCAAGGGAAATTTTAATTTTTTGGTCCCATGGTGGGGGTGTTTTAAGAATTGAGACTCAAAATGGATTTTAAGAGACATAACATATCTTAGTGGTGATTTTTAAAATGTAAAGATTCCTAGAAGGTTTATTGGATACATGGGTGAGTGTTGGAGCATGGTTGGGGTGGCCTTATTGTGATTTTCGACTACAGATGGAAGGTTATTCTGTAAATAGTAGGTTTTATGGAGTGGTGGGTTATGTGTGTGGAAATTTTTAAAGGATGGAATAGGACTTCACCATTATTTTGGGGGAACACTATAACCCTTCTTCATATTATTATAAAATGGATTTGGGTTATCAATCATTTTGTATCTAGTGGGCATTATGGTGTGGCATGAAAATAATAATGGTTAACTCCATGATACATAGAGGTTACCCTATGCTGTGTAAGGGTCACACTATGATGCATAAGGTTCATGATATGATTCATAAGGATCACCCTATGATATGTAGGTTTCAATCTATGATGTGCAGTGTTTACATTGGATATGTGAGGTTTAACACAGTGATATGTAGGGGTAATTCTAATAAGTATAGGTAAGTCCTGAACTTGATAAAAATTGAGTGTAATGGATGGGAAATATTATTATATCCTAGGTATTATTCCATGAATTGTGATACATAAGAGAAAATTCTGTGGTTACATAATGGTTAAATTCTAAGTTCATAGGAAGGATCTTGTTGTTGTTTGAAGGGATACAACATGATGGTTTTTCATGGGGTAAATGTCGTGTTGTAGGGGGGAGGTTGTTTCATGGAGGGTTCTTAAGGGGTAGTAACATCAAGATACTTTGAGTGGTTGGTCATACTATGGAATTAGGGGTCACACCATAATGGGAATCTTTTCTATTTTATTAATGAGGGTAGGATGTCCTATTAGGGATTCTAAATTAGATTCCCCCTTCATGATATTTTATTTTTTGGGGGCATGTGAATGTGGTGAAGCTAAGAACCTCTTCCCCTATATTTCTCTCCTAGAATCTCATGAATTTGAGGGGACCAGGTGAGGTTATTAATGTATTAAGGTGATTTTCTCTCCATTTCAAACCCTCTCATCTTTCTCCTTATTTTCCAATAATTTTAGCTATTGAGGTTTAGGTATTTAGTAGTGATCCCTTTTATTCATAGTAGAATTCTATTGATATGATGGGTATTTGGTGTGGTTTGGCTAGAAAATGTTAAATAAATTTCACCACACTATAATTTTTAAGGTATCATTTAAGTATGATGATTAAATTTATTTTTTTTTTATTAAATTGTAATTTGATTGAATGATGAAACTATATTGGGTGTCTGGGAATTTGTTTTAGCTATAGGCTTGGGGATGTATCAAGAGTGATATGTACCTCATTTCATATGACTTCGGGGTCATTACACCATCTACAAAGATATTTGTGGATTATTCCAAAATAATTTATTATGGGTTATGATGTTACCTTGGATGTGTGAAACAATAATTATATTATTTTTCAATATGAAGTAAGTCAATGTGTAAAATGGAATGCAGAGTTGGCTGCCATTGAAGAATATATCTCATGCTAGAAAATAATGTAAAGAAACCACCCATATATTTGGTTTTGTCAATGTAACTATACAAAGGAGAAGTATTGGGTGACATATAAATGAATCACCCAAATGAATTGAAGAAGTTTTCCTTGAATACCTTTCTAGATAAATTCAAAGGGAAACCCAAACATCAGATAACTAGAGAGATAATCCATATGTCAAATACAAGTACCAAGTTTGTGGTGTACGATCTATAATAATTAATAGTGATTTTAAAGAATATAGTTAGTGGGTAAATTAAAGTTTGATTATTCAGATATCCTATGATATTTTTTGAAGTTAAAGGAACCATACTTGAACTTCTAAGCACTCTAGATGTTGAAATCAGAAAACAAACATTCTTTAAAGATGGATGATATTGTTTTAGTTTGAAGGCTGAAGTAAAGCGGTAAGAGTACATTATTGAAATATTATACTTTGAGTATTTAGTATATTAAATCACCTTAGAAAGAAGATATAGGAGTTTGGAATTATTCAAATAATTAATATAATCATTTGAATCTAGTATAAGAATTGTTTGAAAAGTTTATGATGTCCTAAGATGGATTTAAAGTGACTTTCAATTAATATAAAGAATTATGTAATTTTAAATAGAATATCATAAAAATGGATAAGTCTAAAACAATATATGAGTCATTTACTTATATTGTGTATGAGTCATTTTTTACTATGAATATGTGTCATCTCAGAAGAAAATGATTGGAATAATTTTCATCTAGTATCATATGATGTTAAAGGCATTTGTATATGAGTTATATGTTTGTGTGTATCAGTTATTCTAAGAAGTGTATGATACATGTTATATAATGTACAAGTCAATCTATCTTTTGTATATGAATGAATCTAGTTCTAAATGTTATTAATTTCACTATTTTTTTAAGGAATCTATATACTTTTTATGATACATTACAAAACAAAATAAAAATTTAGAGAATATTTAGTTTGAAAAAGGAGTTTCCATATGTCATATCTAAAGAAGTTAATTTGGAAGATTATTTGAATGGTTTTTATGGATAAAAATATAAAAAAGATCTCAAAAGGTGTGTGATATAAGAAATATAATTATGATAACCCCATATTCAATACAAGGGGGAGAAGATAAAAGAAATAAGAATTTTATAGACTTTTTAATGTCGGAAAAATTAAGTCCCAGAATTATTCTAATTCTGATGAAAACAAATCAGACTACACTGGAGTTGTTCTCAAATATTAAAAATATCATGAATCATTGTACAATCTGTCATACTAGCCTAATATTGAATAATATTAAGTGAATGACCATCTTAATTAAGAAATTTTAGTGTTTATTAATAATGTAGATGGAGCTGCATTGAAGCTCGAGTTGTGCTTCAATGATTTAATGATTACATTTCAATCTTGAGAAGTTTAAATTAGGGATAATATTAAACTATATTAAATATATTAAAAATGGAATATATATTTTATCTCATGGATTCACTCATTACAAGTTCAATGAAGCTCCACGTGTTTTACTTGTAACGACCTAAAATTTCATTATGTATTTTCCTTAAATAAATATTATTTTAATAGATTTTTCTACACACAACATTGAAATTATTTTTGAAATATTATATAATAAAATTATAAAATGAATAAAATATATGGTGGATAAAAATACATTAATAAATTATAAATTTTTAAAAAAAATATATATTATTAATAACGTTATGAGTTTTAAAAAGGTATTTTTCAATAGATGTGGTTTTTCTTTATATATCATACTTTCATTTAAAATATAAATTTATAAATTTTGGAATTTTAATTTTTTAAAATTTAAAAAAATTGAATTCAAAATATCAAATTTACCTTAGAGTAAAATTTTGAGTTTTTTCTAAAATAATTAATTTTTAGGTGAATAATAAAAATACTAATTTTACTAAAAACTGTCACTTTTATGAAATTATATATTTTTTTATTTTATGACATTATATTAACACAAGAATGACTTAAAATTTCATGAAACCATTTTTATATATAATATATATTTTTTATAATTAATAAAAAAATTAAAAATACTATGTTAAAATTATAAAACACAAGTTTAACATTTTGGAAACTCAAGTAATATTTTACACTAAAAACTATTTTTATGAGCTTTAACTAAAAAATCGATTTTATCAATTTTAGGATTTAAATATAAAAAATTTGATTTTATATTTGAGATAAACATTTAAATTTTATTAATAAGTTAAATTTCATTTTTAACCCTAAAAATTAGAGTACTAAGATTAATGTTCATTACCTAAATAATAGTAACACTGTTATTTTTTAAAGATTTTTTTATGAACAGTAAGTAATTTTTATCTGATAAATTAAATTAATATATCTTAAATGATTACTGAATAATTATTTTTAAACACATATATAAATATATTAACACATAATTAATTGGTAATCAATTCTAAATAAGATTAAAAACACATAATAGTTAAAACATATTTTTTCAACAAAAATAGTTTTTTATGTATAAATTTTTTAATTTAAAAGTTATTTTTCTATTATTTAGAAATTTATAATTAAAATAGTTTAAATTAAGGTTTATCACAACAAAATTTTTAAATATGGGATATTTTATATTTTTGTAAAACATAATTTACCTGGGTAAAAACTAGTTATCCTGGTAAAAACAAAAATGTAAAAGTAAAAAATATAAGGTTAAATGACTTAAAATGTGTTTAAAACATATATGTAAATTCTTGGTTGAGGATTTTTGACCCAATATCACCCCCACACTCCATTTTTTATCACTTTTTTAACAATTTACTGCAACGGCATAAAAATTCCTTCTAATATTAATAAAAGATCTTTTTTAAAGGTTATTTTATTAATTTTCACAATGGAATTACAGGGAAAAAATATTACCAAAAGAATATTACATGGAAAGTAATAATACTTATTAATAGAGTTAAAACTAGTAAATAGATATAAAAACCAAAGAATAGTGATCATTTAATTATATAATCTATAGGATTGAACTCTTCTAAAAAGATAACACCTTCCATAAAAATTGTTATAAGAAAAATATTAGAAATATAATTTAAATTATTAAATTAATTGTAAAAAAATTGGGAATTAAGTAGTAAATTTTGATTTTTGGTGTTATATATAGGATTTAATTAGAAATGTGACCATTAGAATATGACTGTTACATTACTATACCATAACCATTGGTCAATATGACCTTTGGGTATTATAACCATTGGTAATGTAGCCTTTATAAAATAACTGTTAGGATTAGTTTATATTAAGGGTAATTATAAGAGTTAATTGAATTTTGAATAAAGAAACGATGGCCTCGACCAGCAGAGTCATACCTTTTGAAACTCATTTTTTATAACATGGGAGAGAGGAAGTATCAATTGGGTTCCCCCTTGACCAATCCCAAGCATATATACGACAAGTGAGGCTCAAATGAAATTGACTATGGGAGAATTTCAAGTTAGTAGAGATCACCAATGGGTCAATGTTAGTTGTACCACCCTATGAAACTATCATCATCATAAACCTTTACCTTAGATCATATTCTTGTGTAATAATGGGTTATGTATATAGACAATCATATCATAAAAGTGTAATTTTATTTTTATAAATGAAATAGTTATTTCTCCAATTCTATGTTCATTATTATTTTATTTTATAAAATACACATGAATATAAGATGGATTTGATAAATATATTTTTGAACACAGATAAAACACAATTGTATTTTTATAAAATATACACACTTTTATAATTTAATTATTTTTAATAAAATTTATTCTTATGGGATATTCTTGAAAAATAAATTTATTTAAATATAAATAATAATATAATTTTATAATTTCTTCGGAAATTTTAATATGTGTCAGAAAGTTGAATCTATCGTAAAAAAATTATTTATCAATAAATATGTAATTTTTATTTAAAATTTAAAATTATAATATTTAGAAAATTATTTTGATAAAATAAACGATATTTTTAAAATTAGAACAAAAAATCAGGTTAGGGTTAAATTTTGAAAAATTTATAAAATACTTTATTTTTTGTGAATAGTAAAAATATAGTTTTGTATTCTCAGTATGTTTTATGACTTTATATATGTGAAATAGTGAAGAAATAATTAATTTTACATAGTCCACAACCAAAAATATTTATTTTATAAATATTATTTATTTTAATGGATTTAAATAAATTTCCAAACATATAAATGACATTCCAAAGTCTAAAATTGAAATTTTGATTTTAAAAACTATATTTTGTAGAAATTTTACTTTTCTAATTCCAAAGTAATAATAAAAAATTTATTTCAGTTTTAATGGATTAAAATATTATACAATATGAATTAAAATTCTATAACCATGGGCCAAAAACATGGGTAATAAAATTATTTTTCATTTTCCACAACCTAGAATTCCGTAACCAATATTTAAAAATTATTAAAAAATTCCTCCTCTTTTACTATAAATACCCACCCAATCCCCCCATTACTCTCCACTCCAAATCCCTTAAGCACAAAATTCTGATCATTTTATCTCTTTAAACTCCCACCATGGTGACACCAGGGTCCTAAGGTTTCTCTCTCTAAGATTTATGAAGTCACTTCCCAAGGAAAGGGAACACTCGTCATCTTCTTTTCCAATCATGTACTTATTCTTTGGTATGTATTCTAAATATTTAATTGCATTATTTTAATTCATTTTTAGATATTCTATTACTGCTAAAATATTGTTTTATCAATGCGAGAATTTTTTTCCCTCCCATTTTTCCTTTAATTAACCCACATTGTATACCCTTCTTGTTGTCAAATTCATTTCATAAATTTCTCTCTTTTACAGAAAATATTTATATGTTGTGAATACTCAACCCATTTCATTATTCAGGGGCACTCAATAATATGTAACCAAGATTCATTTTTTGGTGACTTCCAAATATGAAACCCTCATTCCACTCTCATGGGTTAATATGATTCAATTATCATATCTTTAGGTATTTATTAATTTAATGAATTTCACATGAAACCCATTCATTGATTCCCACAAGTTATTAATGAAATTTTTTCTTATGATCTATATGGAATGCATTAATTTACACACATGAAGGGTTTTCCTTGATAGAACTATAATTCATTTTGTAAAGAATTAAACTCTATAGATTACATGTTTTACGATACCTTGGTGAATACCCATGGTAATTATGTTTTATGAAACCTTGGTGATAAACCATGGTGATATGCTTATGAATGTCTCATTTATATGTTGTATCCACATTTACATTCTATGAAACATGATCATTATATTATTAAATTCCTCATGTTATTGTGATCATTCACTATTGTTATGTCTCATGATCATAAGCTAAATATTTCCATTATTATTTACTTAGTAGGATTTATGCTCATCCAATTATTTTAACATATTACCCAATGATATGAAATGTAGTAAAAGTAACCTAGTATGAATACATGAATAATCCTTTCAAGTGTATTATAATAAAGTTTATTTTTATATGTATTATGTTCCTAATTTACAAGAAACTAAACCTAAAATATCCTATATGTTATTAAATGTTGTACCATGTAATGAGAGTTTTATGTGTTAAGAAATTTGGGATGAAATTGTTGGTATAAAAGGTAGGTTTAGTTATTTGTGAAAATTAGGACTATAAAAACATTAGTAAGAACCATAGGAATAATTCTAAATATAGGAAAACATCTTAGAATTTTGGTGAAATATAAAGTTATTGGTTTTCAAGAAATTAAATCCATTTAAGGATACTATAAGTGGATTTAGCTCTAGAATAGTTTTACCTGGTGGTAATAACCCTAAAAAGTGAACATTGGGTATTAACTAGATTTTCACCTAGTGCAATACAAAGAGGACTTGTTATAAACCTAGTTTTACACTCTTGGGGGATATGTTTGGTTAAAAAGGTGATTTTTAGGAACCATTATAAATGATATATAGAAATTGTAATTATTATTAGACGATATTAAATAATAAAATCTATAAAGTATATTGTTTTATGAGTTAATACCCCTTATGATTAAAAGATTCCTAAAAGTAAAAATTTTCTCACTAAGGATTTTTCCTTTAAAAAAAATTCAGAAAATATATGGCTTTATATAAATAATGGATGAAATGGATGGTAAAACTATGTTTATCCTAATGTAATGGAAGCTAGATTTTAAAACTTCATAATAATGATGAATCAGTTAACTTGGGTTATGAATAAAAACCTAAACTATGTGGAGTGTCAAACTTCACTAATAAAGGAACAACAGGAAGATGAATCCTTTACGTGCCAATGACAAAAAAAATTAGTGGGACCTATAATGCATTGATCATCAAACATTGGAACAGTACTATAGAAAATATATTTTATATACACTATTTTTCTGACCAAGATAAGTTTATGTTGGCAGTATATCACCTATATGGAGAAGCTTTTTAGTGGTGGAAACTAATAAAAAACATGAAGCCAAGGGATGAGGTAGAAACTATGGAATGGGAAGACTTCAAAAAATTATTTTTTTTATTAATTATTTTCTTTATAACCTACAAAAAAAAGATGAAGGGGGAATTCCTTGAGTTGAAAAAAAAAATATAAATTGAGTCATTGGGGAATTATGAGATGAAATTTACACGGCCTATGTGATGTGCTTCAATCATTTTCATTGATTCGGATGGGAAGATCAACTTATTCTTAGGAGGAATGCAACCCCATCTACAAAAAATCATTGGAAATTTGAGTATTTGGGAGTTATTAGAAAATAGTATGATTTGATATATATATGTTTAAATGGAGTTTATAAATTCCACATATACTCACAAATATAATTAAAATAATATAAGGATAGCAAAAATAGTATAAATAATTCAGAAGGGAAAAAATTAAAACATCATATGTACAATAAATGTGGGAAGAAAAATTTTGGTAATTGTCTTTAAGGAAATGTAAAGTGATAAAAATTTGGAATAGATGGCTATATAACTTGAAAATATCATGAAGATGTTAAGCATTAGCATCTAAACACCAATGAAAAAAAAGATGGTGAAAGCACAACCTATAGTGAAATGCTTCAAGTGTGAGGATCATAGACATTTTTCTAATAAATGTCCAAAATAAAATTTAATGGAGGGAAACTGACATCAACCCCAACATAAGCCATGGGAGTATGGTCATTTTTTAGAAATCAAAGAATATAATGTTGAGACTTCAAATTATGTTGTGGGAGGTACAATAACTAAACACTCAAAGCCAGAAAGTACTTTGTTCGATTCTAGTTTTACGCATTCTTTTATTTTGTTCAAGTTTGTAAAGAACATCAAGTTAATCTTTAAAGTACCAATAGTAGAGTTTTTAGTTAAAAATTTTAGAGGAATTATTCAATAATCAAATATATATAGGGATTCCCCTAATAACTTTGGTGATTGAAATCTCTCTACAAATCCAGTGTTCATTCAAATGGAAGAATTTGAAAAATAATTTGGATGGATTTATTATCAATGTATAATGATAAGATAAACTATAGAAGTAAGGATGTTTTTTTATATTAAAGGGAAAAAATATAGTTATATTCAAAGTATATATATCTCCTCTTGAATCTTAAAAATAACCACCACATATTTACTTCTTTATAGAAATGTGTGGTGAAGAAGGATAAGAAAGTGAATGTATAAATATTGAAGATATACCCATTGTTCAGGAATACATTCATCTAAAGAGTCACCTAGACATCCCCCAAAAAATGAGGTAGATTTATTAATTAAACTCGCACCCGTATCCTATAAAATATCAAAGACCCCATATATAATGGAAAATATGGAGTTATAGGAATTAAAGAAGCAACTACAACACCCCTTAGAAAAAGGTTTTATTTGACCTAGTATGTATCCTTGGGGAGCACATATTCTATTTGTGAAAAAAATATATAAATATATGTGGATATGAATTAAATATAGATATCTTAATGGAATCATAATAAAGAACAAATACCCTCTCCTGAGTATTGATGATTTTTTTGACCAACTTTGGGGGCTCAATTATTCTCAATGATTGACCTCTGATTAGGGTATCATCATTTGAGAGTGAAAAAAAAAAGATATCCCAAAGATCTCATTCTAAAAAATATATGGGTATTATGAGTTTTTTGTTATTCTATTTGGATTTATTAATTATCCTTTCATATTTACGGATTTAATGAATACAGTCTTTAAGGACAAACTTGATAAAGTTTATGTGGTCTTTATTAAAAAGATTATGATGTATTCCAAAATTTATAAGGATCGTGAGGATCATCTAAGGGTCACATTACAAACTCAATGAAAGGATAATAAATTTGGTATATTCATTAAATGTGAGTTATAGTTACAATAAGTTTCATTCTTGGGGAACATTGTAACTAGTAATGGAATCTCAGTTGATCCTACCAAGAAAAAAGATATAAAGGAGTCTCCTAATCCTATAATAGTAATTGGGATTTAGGGTTTACTTTATTTATATGGATATTATAAAAGTTGTGTGAAAAAACCCTCAATAATTTATAATATACTAACCAAGTTAATTCAAAAATAAGTTAATTTTATCTAGAAAAAGGAGTACAAATAAATTTTCTAAGAATTGAAGAAGAGGTTGGTAAGTGCACTTGTTCTAACATTACCCTCTTTCAGAGAAGGGTGTATTATCAATAGTGATTCATCTCTAAAATGGCTTGGATGCTTTCTCATGAAAAAACTAAAAGGTGATTTTTTATTCATCTCAACAATAAAATCCTCATGATAAAAATTATCCTACTCATTACTAGGAGTTAGTTGTAGTCATTTTTTCTATAATGATATGGATAAACTATCTTTATGGGGAAAAGTGTGATATATACATAGACCACTAAAGTTTTAAGTATATATTCTCA
Source organism: Viscum album (assembly GCA_963277665.1). NCBI lineage: Eukaryota > Viridiplantae > Streptophyta > Magnoliopsida > Santalales > Viscaceae > Viscum > Viscum album. Next base: position 483,008,346 of record OY728141.1, read on the forward strand.
CAAAAGGAACTAAAAATGATACAAATTAGATATTTTTATCTTCCTAAATACTATGATTTCTCAATTCATTGTCACCCCATAAGATAAAAAAGTCACAAATTCATTGAGTATTAAATATCTTGGTATTCTTGCTGTTATATGGATTGAAGGAAATCCATTGATCAAGAACCTATTAATGTTGTACATGGGAATAATAAGTCAATGGATATCATTAATCTTATCCCAAATTATTTTTCAACCATCATGACTAGAGAAGATTAAAAAATATCAAAGAGATGATCTTTTAATAAAAATGAAGATAATGGATATAAAAAATAGTGTGTTTCCTGAATTCAAAATTTCTCTAGAAGGTGTACTAAAATTTCTTACAAGGTTATTTATTCCATAAATTATAGATATAAAGAAGGGTATGATTTATGAATCTCATAGATCTACATTCTCTCTACATCCCAGAAGCACTAAAATGTATAGGGACTTTTGTGGTCATTATTAGTAGGAAAATATGAAAAGGGAGATTTTTTATTACACTTAATGGCACTTAGTGTGTAAAAAAGTGAAGGTAGAGTGAAAGGGGGTATTACAAACACTACCCATACTGGTATAAAAGTGGGATAACATCACTATAGAATTTGTCACTAGCCCTAAAAATTCATCCAATGGAAACAATTATATATGGGTATTTAGTGATAAATTATTAAATTATTCCCATTTAATTTCCATAAGATAGGATTTATCCATAGAGTTCCTAGATCACATATATATTCAATAAGTAGTGATACTCCATAGAGTACCATTTTCAATTATTTCAGACTAAAATTTAAGATTTATTTTTAAGTTCTAGAGGAGCCTTCAAAAATCTATGAATATAAAAGTAAACCTAAGCACATCCAATCAACCTCAAACTGATGGGTAGTCTGAGATAAAAATTAAAACATTAAAAAATATTCTAAGGGATATATCACATGATTTTCATGGGAGTTGGGATCAACATCTTCCACTTGTTGAATTATCCTATAACAACATCTTCTAGTTGAGTATTCAATTGGAACCTTTTGGAGATCTCTATAGAAAAAGGTCTAGAACTAAAATATGTTGTGATGGAGTTGGAGAAGGGAAACACTTTGGGCTATATATTATAAATGAGACTGTAGGAAAGACACAGGTGATTTAGAAACACATTAAGGATTCTTAGAGTCAAAATAAAGTTATGCTAACAACCGAAATGACATAGAATTTCTTATTGGGGATTATGTTTTTCTTAAGGTATCATTATAGAAAGGAGTTATAAGATTTCGAAAGAAGGGGAAACTGATTCTAAGGTATATTAGACCATTTGAGATTCTGGATCATTTTGGAGTGGTTTCTTATTGGTTATCACTACATCAAAATATTTCCTTTGTCCATGATGTCTTCCATGTGTCTCTGTTGAGAAATTATATGTCTTACCCAATACATATATTTGATATTAATGTTTTTTAATTGGAACATGAATTATCTTATAAAGATTATATGATATAAATTCTTTAAATAAGGTAATAAATATTAAGAAACAAGAAAATATGACTTGTGAATATCCATTGGAGAAATTACATGTTTGAAGAATCTATATGGAAAGCTAAAGGGTAGATTAAGGAAAAATTCCCCCATTTGTTTTTAGGATGAAATTTCTTAAAGGGTAGAATGTAATGGCCTAAAAATTCCTTATAAGATTAATAAAATAAATTTTTTAATGTTTATTTGGTTAATATTCATAATGTAAGTATATATAAATACTATTACAAAAATAATATTAAATGTTAAGTAATTATAAAAATTACTACAAAAAAAAGACTAGTACAAGGATATAAAAACCAAATAATAGAAACCACACTATGGTATACTCCATAGGATTGATCTCTTCTAGTAATATTACACTATCTAAAAAATGTTAAAAGAAAAAGAAACATTAGGAACATAATTGACATTATCAAATTAATTATAAAAAACTTTGGTAATAAAGTATTAAATATTGATTTTTGGTGTTATATATAGGATGTAATTAGAAATGTGACTATTAGGATATAACTATTAAATTACTATTACATGACCATTGGTCAATATGAGACTTTAGCATTATGGCCGTTTTTAATTTAGTCATTATAAATTGACTATTGGGATTAGTTTATATTAATGGTAATTATAAGGGTTAATTGAATGTAGAGGGAAGAAATGATGGCTGCAACTATTAGATTCATGCCTTTTGAAGCCCATTTTGTAATAAATTGGGAGGGAATCAATGTTCTTGGGGTCCACACTTGAACAATTCCAAGTATAGATTTTATAAGTAAGACTTTAATGAAATTGACTTTGGGAGAAGTTCAATTCAGTTGAGATCACCACTAGGTCAATGTTAGTTGAGCCACCCCATGAAACTACCACAATCACACACCTTACCCTTAGGGTTATTCCATTTTAATAAGGGTTTATGTACCTATACCTTAGTATCATAAAAGTTAATTTTATATTTTTTATATAAATTAAATATTTATTGCTTCAAAACTATGTTCATTATTATTTTATTTAATAAAATTCACATGAAAATAGGTTGAATTTGATAAATAGATTTTTTAACACAAATAAAACATAATTTTGTTTCTATAAAATATATATGACTTAATAATTCAGGTATTTTAAATAAAATTAATTTTCATGATATGGTCTTATAAAACAATATTTATTTGATAAGATAGTTTTATAATGTCATAGGAAATTTTTATAAGTGTTAAAAAGTTGACTATGTCATAAAAAATGTTATATTTCATAAATAATTATTTTTTATTTAAAAGTTAAATTTATCATATTTAGATATTTATTTTTGATAATACAAAAATTATATTTGAAATCATATCATTAAAATTAGGTCTGAGTGAAATTTAAAAATGGAATTTTACATTATTTGTATGTTTTGTGACTTCGTTTAGGTAATAATTAAGTAGTAATTAATTAAAAAAATCCTCGACCAAAAATATTTTATTTTTTAATATTATTTTTTAATTTATTTAAATCAATTTCCAAACCTATAAATTACTTTATAAACTCTAAAATGGAAATTATAATTTTAAAAACTATATTTTCTGGAAAATTTACTCATCCATGTCCAAATTAATATTTAAAAATGGATTTTATTTTTAATGTATTAAAATATTATACCACATGAATAAAATTTATAAAAACATGATCCAAAACCATGGTTAATCCAATGGTTTTGAATTTTCCACAACCGATAATTCTGAGACTTATATTTAGAAATTATTAAACAATTCCTCCTCTTTTAATATAAATATCCACCCATTTTCCTATTCCTCTCTACTCCAAATCTATTAAGAATTAAATCATTCCCATTTCCTATCTCTGAAATCCCTCCAAGGTGTATCCAAGGTATTAAGGTTTTCCTCTCAAAGTTTTATGAAGTTACTTCCCAAGGTAAAGGAACCCCCTCTTCTTCTTTTACATTCAAGTACTTATTTTGTGGTATGTGCTCTAAATATTGAATTTCATTATTTTCATGAACTTTTTTTATCTCATTACTTTCAAACTAATGTATTATCAATGGGATAACTTTTTTAACTCGTTTGTTTTCATTTATTTAACCCACATTATGTATCTATCATACTATCGAATTCATTTTATGAATTTCTCTATTTTACATTAAGTATTATTATAATATAAATACTTAACCCATTTATCTATTCATGGGTATTCACCTATATTTTACCATGATTCATTTATTTGGGACTTAAAAATATGAAACATGAATTCCTTTCTCAAAGGTTAAAAATTATGTGATGCTCTTGTCTTTAAGTATTTATGAATTTAATGGCTTTTACATGAAACTCGTTCAATGATTCCCACAGGTTATTAGGGAAATTTTTTATATGATTTATATGGTACAAAGTAATTTATACATATAAAGTATGCTCCATGATATTTATGTAATGAATTATATAAATAATTAATCTCTATATATTACATGGTTTATGATACCTTGGTGAATAACATTGGTAATTATGTTTTATGACACTATGGTGATAAAATTTTGTGATATTTCTATGAATGTATCATTTATATATTGTGTCCACATTTCCTTATTATGAATCAAGATCATTCTATTATGATATGCCTTATTTTATTATTATCATCCCATATTATTATGAATCCTGGTCATATACTAAATATTTCCATTATTATTCCCTTACTAGGATTTATTCTCACCCATTTCTTTTAATGTATGTCCCTATGATATGATATGCAATAAAAGTAAACTAGGATGAAATTATGAATAAGTATTTAAATAGTATTAGAATAAATTTTATGTTTTTCATGTATTACATTTCTAATTACTAAGAAACAAAACCTCAAAAGATCCTCTATGTTATTAAATGTTGTACCATGTAATAAGATTTTTATGTATTAAAAATGGTGGGATATAATAGTTGGTGTCAAAGATAGGTTTAGTTATTTTTGAAAATTATAACTAGAAAAATATTAGTAAGAACTATGGGTATAAGTTTAAATATATAAAAAATCCTAAATTTTTGGTGAATTATATAGTTAGTGGTTTCTAAGTAATGAAATATCTCTCTTGATACTGTAAGTGGCTCTAGAACAATTGTACCTAGGGGTAATACCCCTGAAAATGTCACATTGGGTACTAACTATATTATAACCTAGTGAATGAAAAATATTCCTTGTTTCACCCCTAGTTTGACACTCCCAAGGGATATTTTTGGTTAATCATGTGATTTTTATGAAATAATATGAAATATATATAAAAATTTTAATTACTATCAGAGGTGATTAAAGAATAACATCATTGAATTGTATTGTTTTAGGATTTAAATCCCTTTATAAATAAAGGGTTCCTAAATGAAATACATTTCTAATTAAGTTTTTTTCCTTTTTGAAAAATTTTAATAAATAGAATAAATCATGTAAATAATATATGCAATTGATAGTGAAATTATGGTCTTCCTAATGTAATGAAATCTAGAGTTCAAAACATAATGATGATGATGAATAGTTTAACTTAGTTTATAAATAAAAACCTAAACTATATGGGGTGTCCAACTTCACCAAGGAAGGAAAAACTGGAAGTTGAATCCTTCATGTTCCAATGGCCACCAATTTTTATTGGAACCTATGATCCATTTATTTCATAAATATTGATCAACACTATATAAAAGATATTGGTTTTACTCTATTGTTCTGACTAAGAGAAAGTTACATTCGTAGTATATTACCTCGATGGAGAAGCTGGTCAGTAGTAGACACTGATCAAGAACATGAAGAAAATGGATGAGGTGGAAGCCATGGAATGGGAATAATTAAAAATCATTTTTTATTTATTATTTCCCTTTTTCCATTTGAACCAAGATAGAGAGGTAATTCCTTGATTTGAAACATAGAGAAAATGAATTGGTGGGGAATTATGAGATGAAATTTACAAGGCTTATGCGATATGCTTCAAGCTTTATCATGGTTTGATTATTACTTAAAAAAAATATTTGACCAAAAATATATATAATAATTAAAAATGATTCATTGAAAAATACTATGTTTAATTGAGAAAAACCCTTGTTTAAAATTTTAAAACATAATCAATCTTTTATTTAGAAAAAAAATTTATAATATTTTAAATTTAATTAAATATTGATAAATTATAATTTGGTATTATATTGATTTTAAATACAGATAAACCTAATTTATTTAATAATAAACTAATTAAAGTAATTTAAAAACAAAAAATTCATAATTTTATCCCAAATATATATTTATGCTTAAGTATGTATTTTTCAAACAAAGTCTTTTAGTGTGTTACATATTTTTTATTTTAGAAATAATTTTTATCAATATTAAAAATTAAATTATATAAAATATATTATATGTATTTATTTATTGAGTCTGATTTATTTTTTAATAAAAAAAATAAATTAATTAGGTAGAAATATAGTTACTGTGATAAAAGAAAAAAATAGTAAAAGTGAAAAATATTAGAGTAAAAGACATAAAAATTTGTTATAAATGTATGTTTAAATGAATTTTTGAGGTATTGTTGACTTTAACCCTTCCCTAAATCCATTATTTTCTTTTATTGAATCCACTTTACCCTTTAATATTGACTTTCCCTTTTATATTATTATAAAAATGCAACTCCGCTAACTTATAAATACCATAATTCAACACCCAATTTATCCACTTGTTATAAAGATTTATCTTAACAAAAACTATACCTTATTCCATAATCAAATCTATTCCCATGTACTATAAGCCTTTTACTACCCAAAATACCAAGATTAGGAGCTTTAAGGTGTTAACCGGGGGAGAACATCCAAAAGGAGAGGTAATGTTCTCAACTTAGCTCACAGAATTTGTTTCTTCTTTTACCCCCTAAAATAAATTCTATCCATAAAATTATGATAATTTAAGTATTATTAATATTATAAAATGGTATTATGATAATGGAATATCCATTTTATACCTTACTCTAAAACCATTCAAAAAATGAATACATCATCATGTATACATGCGAACTACCTCTTCCTTGAATGACATGTTCTATTATTCATCACCGCTTAACATTGATGGATTTAAAAATATATTTATGTTAAAAAAAATTATATTTATAACAATATTAATATTATATAATTATAATATTATACATTCTATATGTCAAATTAATAATAATTGTTTTTAGTAAATTTAACCACCTTAAATGAAAATATCAAGGAACCTTTCTTAATTTGAGTCAGTTTTGGGAAAACATAGGAAACTATATAAATTTTTTTCATTTGGAATGATAAAATACATAAAAATATAAAATTAGGGATATTATTAATCCATTTTACAACATATTTTACCTTCGTTAATATACTAAGGTCATTTTAGAGAAATTGATCGCACCATCTCAAGTAACTGATATAAGATAAAACTATTTAACAAATGAATAACACATAATAATAAATAAACTTTATAAAATAAAATTTAGATGAAAAGGGTTAATGATAAAAAAAATATTAAGTTTTTTTTCCAAAAATTTAAGTGCACGCATAGAGAAAATAAAAACTCAAGGTAAGGGATCTTCTAAACCACCCTCGTTACTTTTGGGCTACACATACTCTTTCTTTTTCTCTATTTTTATCTATATTATTCTCGTGTTTTTCATATAAATTATATGTATATGTTATTTAAATATATACCAAGTTTGATTTTCCTTTGTTAATTGTGTATAATACATGTTTTAAGTTCCCTTTGAAATTGCTGTTTTTAAGTAAACTCGATTTAATAGAACTTCCCTATCATATTTCATCTCAAATACATCCCCAATAAAAAATTATAAGAATAAATAGTTTATAAAAACCTTGTTATATTATATAAAACCATCCCAGTTTTATTTAGGAGTAAATTAAAATATTAATATATTTCTATATTTAAAATATCCTTTGAATGTTTCATAAATCATCACCTAAGTGGCTCGTTTTTATTATTAATTATCTAGTTATTTTCATGAATTTTTATAAATTTGAACTCAAAGTTAAATAATTATGATTATTTATTCAAATATTAAATTCCAAAATGATTTAATCCCCTCTTTTCTTATTAATCCTTATGATATAACCTTCAGTTAAGCTTTAAGACTAGATTATAAAACCCAATTCTTTCTCATGTCTTTTATCATGATTATGATTTATGTATGGTTACTTTTTCTCATGTGGAACACATATTCATATACATATTATGATTTTATGGGAAGTCCTAAAATTATATATACCATTAATGTATTGAGTAATGTTTTCATATCATGATATACCATATATGGTGCATGGGCAGTTATCCTAGCACACTATGATATGTTTTCATGGAAGTGAGTCTTAAATTAATATTATCATGTCATGTTTTATATTATTTCTACATATTTATGATTCCTTGGTCATATGATATCATTTACTTATTTAAAGTTTTCATTCTTATGATCACTCTCTTTATGATGTCATGGTATGCATCTAAACTTATATATGTTGCCTCACAATCAGGATTTACTCTGATTATTCCCTTATTGGGATTTATATATCATGCTTTTAATTTATGTATTTCTCTAGTATATACTATTTAGTTTTAGAATTCCAATGGTATTTTGGAGCTCCATATGGATTTTTAAATAAATATGATTTAATTTATGTTTATATTGATTTATTTATGTGTCTAATCACCCAAATACACTTGAACACTAGATCCTTGGATTTTATTTATTGGTAAAATATAATTAAAATCATTAAATAGAATTTTATTTAAGGATTTGGTTGTTATAGAGATCAAAATCACACCCTGGGTATTTCAAGGACCAGCTCAAGTGCTTAGTTTATGGGAGACCCATATTGGTTTTTGATATATCTCATGAGATATAATAGTTTAAACAATTAATTATAGGGATATATAAGTCCCAACATTCACATAATTATATACCATAAATATTTTTACCACATTAAATCAATCATACAACATATCATAAAATCATATGGAAAGAAAAATGAGTTTTATATCATTTCTAAATGATATCTCATTTCAAGGTAAAAAAAGAATACATTGAAAAAAAAACCATAATTTTGGAATATTTATAAATATAGAAAATTTTAAAATAAATAACTTTAAAGATAATAAATGTGGAGTGGAAGATAAAAAAACTAACAAAAGTGAAATGAAATTTCATTTATGATTTTTAGTTATTTTTAAAGAAATAATAAAATTGATTAAAAAGTTATAAAACTTCCTTTTAAAAAGTAATAAAGATAAATATAAAGAGTAAATAAGATAATAAATACTTATATTTTAAAATAATAGAGAAAATAATTTTTTTATAGAAAGGATATGGACAAGGGAAAAATATCCATTAGAAGGGATTGATAATTATTCTTGATAAAATCATATAAATCCATCAAGGAAAAATACTTGATGTGAATATGTAAATTACTAATAAAAATAAGTATGAAATACAATATAATATCATCATATTATAGAATCAGTCAATATTTAAAGATCATGGTCAAAGAGAAATGATTATGACTCATGGAAATAAGTTGAGTGAAGAAAAATCCTTACCTTTATCCCATTTTATATTTCCACATTTACACCTCCTGTATAATAAACATATATTTGTTAAAAAATGAATATATAATTTATTTATATTTTTTCATTATTTATTAGTTATAGTCATTAAATTTTATTTAATATTATTTTTTTAAGAGAGAAAGGCTTAAATAAATGTTTTTTTAAAATTATCCAATTTTATTTCGATTTCATGATTTTGATTATTTTTAAATTATAATTTTTTGTAATTTTATTCACATAAACATAGAATAAATTAAAATAAATTTATATTTCATAATAGAAAATAATTATCCATGTAGGTGGTTACAAGTAGAGCATTGAAAATTTCCTCATATGCGGATAAAACTGGTTATTATCGAGACATGTCAAAACAGATGGAGTGAGATTATATACTATAAATAGATTCAAAATATTTATATCTATATAATAATATCCTTGAAATTTTATATACTTATATATTAAAAATTTTATAAAAGTCAAAAAAATAATTTTAATGGGATATTATAAATAAGAAGATAGAAAAATAATGAAAAAAAAAGAATCGAAGTTACCACTTCGTTGAATATTTTATCCTTTGTTAAAGCCTTGAAGACTTGGGGTTGAGTACCACAATAACATACCTAAGGGATATAAGAGACTTAATAGATTTTAAATGGGTATATATTGGTTTATTATAAGTTAATTGGAATTGGCTTTCCAAGGTAAAGGATAGGGGAATTTATACTTGAAAATATGGGTGTTTAGGGTTAAAATATTGACTATTTAATAATTTAGGCCTAATACTTTTGAGTGTAGATGATTCTTTGGAATTTTTTGGTTTATTATCAAAAAATTAAGTTTATTTTACATTATAATAATTCTAAAACTATATTTAATAATTTAGCCACTTTATTGAAGGTAAATAATGAAAAATAATCTTTTTATTTGAATAAAATAAAGCTTACACTTCAAAATTAAAAATATCGGTTTATAAATTCAAATTTATATTTTTTTAAAAAATTATCTTTCTCATTAAATACATATTTTGTCACAAAAAAAGTTTTTATAAATTTTTTAGTCATTCTTATATCATAACGATGTCAGACTCATTTTTGTATTTATAAAAGCTATATTTTTAAAAATTTACTAAAAAATAAGCTTCTTCAGAAAAATATAAAACATCATCCTGAGATAATTTAACAATGATGATTGTAAAAATTAATTCTTTTTAGTCAAATTAAAATTTAAAAATTTATGAATTTTAGTTTTAAATAACATCATATAATATGCCAAAAAATAGATTATTAGAATAAAAATTATTTTGTTGGTTATGAGTGATTATATTTATTTTTTATCCATTATTTATTATATAATTGATATTATTTATTTATATTCCAAGAAAATATAAATTTTATGAAATTATTCTTTTAATTTAGTATAATTTATTTTTTAAATACATGAATGATAAAATGGTTTTAGTGTAACAAACTTTATACACTATGATTAAAATTATAGATAAATGACTATTTTACTTTTCTAAAAACTAAAATATCAAAAATTTATAACCATTTTGTGATAATAAGACACTACATAATATTAATCTCATTATAAAATAGTAATTATTAAAATTCCATAATGTTAATTTATTATAAAACATTGAATATAAAATTTGAGAATTTTCTCCTAATTAAAACATGTTTTGTGCTATGTTAACAATTAGATTAAATAACAAAATTACTATGACAATGAAACTAAAATAATTGTGGTTAAAAAATAAAATTATATATGTAAAAATAATTGTGAATGTAGTAAAGGATATCTAATTATATTTAAAAAAATATGTAAAAATGGAAGTAGGAAAACATGTAGGCTTGTAGTGGGTGTTGTGACCCTGTCACCCTTCAATAATGGGTTCAAGCCTTGTAGCCTTTCCAGATGTGATGAGTTATCACCTTCCCGAGAGGATACCCTTTAAATAATGAAATATTTTAATAAATTAAATTCAATAATACTTGAAAAATATATAATCAAACAATATAGATGGTAAATGTGAGTATAAATGTTTAGGTTATATTATAATATAATTAAATTCATTTATAATATAAGAAGAAACATTTATAAAAAAAATTATTTGAAAATATTTGAGGTTATAAGATGTGTAGTGGGATACTGTACTTGATCACATATCTAATATATTGATCATACACTTGTATAATATTGTGTGCATGGGTTAAGATAAAAAAACCCACAACTACTTTATTCTTGATGATAAGATGTATAGTGGAAAATATGTGTACTAGGATGATAATCATATAAAGCAAGGAGTGGGATCACATTAAGACTGGACCTTATAAAAGAACTTGTGTCACTTCACTTTAAACATATGAATTTTATATAGGTTTAATCTATGTTAAATAAAAAATGATCCAATATTATTACTCATCATGAAAGGTTAAAGGAGAAAAATGGGAATATAATTTAAAATAATATTTGGTATTTAGTAACAATTGGACAACATGTGATTAACCCCCCCCCCCAAGTGTGTCTATAGGATCCTACAAGGAATCTTAGTTGGTATCACAAAAAGGTTCTCTCTAATTTGATCTAGAGCTCTATCCAAATATTATTAGAGTAAAGGATATTATCTTTGATTATTTATGAAATTTTTGTTTTCCAGTTGTTTTTTATTAGTTTATATGAAGTAAATATGTAAAATGTGAGAGGCTTGGTTTTAGAAATCAATATAATTCCCTATTGAGATAGATTTTTAATTCTCTAAAAATAATCTATAAATTATGAAAAGGAAATAAGACAAAAATATAATAAATGTATCAATTAAGAAATAGGAGTAACTAACATTTAAAGGTAATTATGGTGGTATTTTTCTTTAAAAATCTGTTGATCATGAGTCCTCCAGTTGTTAAAGCATAATATATGTAAAAGATAATTTTTATGCATCACTTAGTGAATTTTATTCAAAAGTTAAATTATACTTAATTAAATTATTAATTTTAATTTTTCACATAAATATATTATTATATCAAGGTACTAATTGATGAAAATTCATAACTAGAAAGAGAGACTGGTGCAATGGAAGTAAAATTGTTTAAAAAGGTGATTAGTTTAAAAATCCTCACAAGAATTTTAAAGGCCAATGAAAAATATGTTTCACTTTATTTTGAAAATTTCTATTTGATAGATAAATAATTTAAAAGATTTTCTTGTGAAAATTTTGTGTTTAAAAAATTTTGTCTATGAAGTCTTTTATATATTAAAGAAGTTTTCCAAAAGATCTATGAATGTCAAAGATGTTAAGATAGAAATGAAATCAAAATGGGTGAAAGATATAGATAGTGATATACCTAAGAAAAATGAGATACATGAGGAACATGTTAAAAAGTTGAAGAAGGAATGGTAATATAGGATAAGCTTAGCTATGGATAAAAATAAAACCCTTAATTTTAGTGCCTTTATCTAGAAGTAAATTTAAGAAATATGGTTCTACAAAAGATGAGTCTTCTTGAAAAGTTGAGAAAATAAATACTTACACATAAACTTAAAATAATATTGTAGCTACAAAAAAGACTCTAAATGGAAGAAAATATATCTTTTTATCATCTATATAATCATCCTTCTTGAGATCATTGAAAAAATTAACCCACTATCCCGATACACTTGTTTTAACTGAATCTGTTTTTTTAATTGTAAGACAAAAGTTCAAATATATAAAAATATGTAAGTGGAAAAATTATAACAAATTAACCATATAATCAAGGTTGACTGTGGTAATTTCAAAGAAAATCCCCCCCCCCAAAATGGATCCCAAATAAATTTTATTTCATCCCAAAAACACAAAGTTTGTAAATTTGGACAAGTTGCACCTAAAGTAAAAAAATAGATTAATTTGAAGATGTTAGTGTTGTTGGAGGTTTAAAAAAACATTATGGATTTATGTTACAACATTTTAGTGTTTACAAGTTCTATAAATCCTAAATATACAAAAGGAAAATATGAAATCATAATACAACTTGTTGTACACAAGTAGATTTCACAAAGAAAGAAAGAATTTCCCTTTGAAGAATAAATTTGAAACATTAAAGATATTTTGTTACTTTATCAATATATATGGCCACTATTATGAGGTTTTTTGGTGCACACCCACACAAAACAACCCTTATACTAATTTTAAGAAAATTATATAACATATAATAAAGTGGGTGAAGAAATAATGTGAGTCTGTTTTGGGAAATAATATGTGAAAAAGGTTGTTGAATCAAATCCTCCCAATAATCTATTGAAGAAAGATAATTATGATTTCTAAACTACAAGGTAAAATTTATTATAATATATAAATATAGTCCACATAATATACCATTACAATATGTCCATGAATAAAAATATAAATGGTATCAATATGGATTCCAAAAAGAAAGAGTCAATATAAGAAATAGATAGTATATTGGTATGGTGATAGACATCCATAATGAATAAGTTGATAATATTATAAATAAGTGTAAGTTAAAATTTGATTAAAGTTTTCTAAGAATGTTAGAGAACATTGGAAACATTTCTAACAAATTCATTACATGGTTTCCTAAACAATAATAAAGGATAGTGAATAAAATAAAATCACCAATGACCCCTTTTATTAAGAGGGATTCAATTAAAAGTGAGTCAACACAAAAAATAAATATAATAATGTGAAGAAATATTGTTATAAAATATATACATATTAGTTTCAAAAGGAATAGAAGATATAAAAATCTGATAATAATAAAAAAATATTTATTTTATAATGTGGATATCCTATTTTAACTAAATTGAAATAAAAAATAATGAAGAATTCCATATTTCCCAAAAGTGAGAGAACCTAGAAAATCAAAGAGGAAGCGAGCATAAAGAGGTTAAGTAAGATTATACCTTTAAAAGGGATTATTTTTCTTAAGAAAACTATGTCATTCCCTTTACTCACATTAAAGTGCTAATGGGAAATCCACCTTATTACCATATTAGAATGGTTGTGCTTATATGAATGGAATTTAAGGTGATGCTTAAAAAAGAGAATAAATGTTCAAAGTTTTAACTTCTAGAAATCATGGAAAGATTATCCACCAAGGAATATCTCAAATATAATTCATATATTTATTTTTATCAAATATCTCAATTGGTATCACATATACTTAGAATAAACCATGGTGAATAAAGTAAGGTATCCCTTTACATGGAGAAATCAAATAAGTCTAATATTCCATAAATTAATCATTTCACATGAATATGGAATTCTAGATAAATTTTATTAAATTGATATATGAGGTCTGATTTTCCTTCTCCCATCACTATTTCAACTCTTATTTGTTATGTTTAATAAGGGTAGTGATTATCTAACCAAATGGGGAATAAATTACTATACACTTAGATTTTTTTTATATGTGTGTTCAAGTGAGTGTATGTTTAAGAAATTTTTTATAAATATTTGTGTATAGGGCACAAAATAATTAAATTTAGATATTTTATCTAATTGAGGTTGGTTAATAGATATATTTGTTTCTCATTTAGTAATTTTTTTCTATAAAGTGGCATCCCATGTATAAGTAGATTTTATTAGCTGATGTCATATTACTGTGAGAACCATGTGGTTCTAACCTTATCTCAGGGAATGAATTTAGTATATCAAGAAGGATAAGAATAAAATTCCTAATTACTTATATTGGTCGGAGTGGACACTCAAGAGGGGGGTGAATTGAGTTCCAATTAAAATTTATATCAAAAATATTTCTATTAAAATCCCCCAAATTGAATAGTAAGCTAAAATGTAGTTAATTTATAAAGCTTGAAAGGTTTCAATTAGTTTCTCAAAGATTTATTATTTCTTAGTTAACTTAATATAAATATTAAGTAACTTTTGAAACTAACTTACTATCTAACAAAAGATATAAACCCTTGCTAGTTTAACTATCAGAGTTACTTTAAAATAGATTTATATTTAAAGTACATAGTAGCATAATATTCAATATAGTTTAAAACAAAATAAACAAACAAAACAGTTTTAACTAAGAGGTCCAGTCTCAAGATGAGACTTAGTCCTCTCAAACAGTTTATATAAACTTTGATCCACACCCTGGATCGGGGTTTACAACCGTACTCAAACTGTCCAGGTACTAAGACCTCTACCACAGTTCTTCATGGGAAAACAAAACAATAGCACACAGGATATCCAGGTCACACTTGACCTCTACCACTATCCATAGTGGGATATAATAGTATAGGGAAAATATTGTGTGAGGATTTAGATATCCTCCAGTTCAACACAGGAGACAGTGTGTGTCTAAAAATACAGAGCACACAAACTGCTCAAAATGTAAATAAATGAAACGCAATAGAGCTAAACAGATAGAGAAGAGTTTATAACGCTCTCTGTGTTTTGAGTGAAGCTCTAGACTCCTTGAATTGATGCAGATTAGGCTTTGAGTCATTCTCTGGTTTTTGTCAAGAAACAGAGTGTCGTTTTCGTATTTGGCTTCCAGGTCCAAGTTGATCAGTCTGATCAGCTTGAGTGCAAGTGAAATCATTGAATATATTTTCTCCTTGAATGTTCAGGTTCTATGGATTTAGTATTAATTCTATAGCATCCTGCCTTTTTATAACATAAACTTTCATTACATTACACAAAACTGAGGATCTTTAAGGTCTAGTGTCTTGGAAACCAGGAACATAATACATGAAAACAACATAAAAAATTCTTCTTAAACACTTCAAAGGTGTCTCCTTAAGTTCATTCTAGGTTCATTACTGCATCTCATAACCTGGGGACATACATTAAAAGAAAGGGTGAGAAGAAGGCCCAGTAAGGGAAACAAGAGGAACATTTTACATGTGAACTTGATATACTTCAATAAGGACATGAAAAGAACTTTAAGGCTTGAGAAAGAAATCATGAGGCATTTCATAATAAAAATAACATTTTTCATAACTTGAAGATGTGGCTACATCATTTAACAAAGACAATCATGAACATATCACCAAGGTCCATCCCCAAGGTGTCATTTGAAAATTACCAAGGTTATTCACCTAGGTATCGTGAAAATTGTAATCTCTAGTGGTTACATCATTACCCAATGCATTGGAGCGCTATCAGGGTGAACCCTTAAATTTGCCTTTATTATCATGTGAGCCACATATATCATCATCAAAAATTTCATAAATAACCCACATAGCATAAAATAAATGGGTTTCATTTCATAATCATAACATTTTAAAAACTGCTTTAAAGACATGATCTTTACGTCACTTTAAACCCACGAAAAGGGAAAGTGGGTCTCATGTATGTAAGTCCCAGAAATTAAAATGGAACATTTTTATATATATGTGAATACCCTTGTAGAAATAAGATCTTTGTGTATTCAATTTATAACATAAAATAATTTTTGAGAAAAGAGAGAGGCATTTTGAGACGAAAATTCTGCAGCATAACGGCTATGTTACAAGGTTTTAGAAAACATTGAAAAGAGAGGGGACATGGGTCACCCACTCATAAATGATCCATAAAACAGTAGGGGGAGAGAATAAGATGGATATATGGACATGGTAATGAAATTTTAAGGACATACCATTTGAAATGAAAAACATGGAAGGAAGACAAAAATTAGATTTCTCTTATGAAAATTCGGCAGCCTAACGGCGTCACTTAAACTTCAATAAAAATGAATTGAAAAGATCAAATAGGGTCTCTCATCATATGATCATAAGAGATCATTATGATAGATATAGAGATCATACCCCAACATAATAAAAAGGAACTTGAAATACTTGACATGAAAATCGAACTTGAAAAATGAGAAGGGTGAAAGAATCCCATAAAAATTCGGCAGCCTAACGGCATCACTTAAACATTCATAAAATGAAATGATGAGAGTAAGAGGGGATCTCTCATCATATAAGAATGAAAAGGGCAGTAAGAGGAATATAAAAGAACATCCTCTCACATAAGAACATGGAGCATAAAAGGAATGACATAAAAGAGATTACATGAAAAGAAAGAGAGGGGTCGGATCCCTTACCTTAAAACGTGACTCTTGAAACTCAAAGTTTTGGACCTTGAGGGCTTGGGGGCACCTTGGGAGGACTCCTTGGGAGGTAAGAAGACCAGAACTTCGTTGGGGGAGAGTTGGGAGTGAAAACTAAAGTAGGAAAGGGTGGGTATTTATAGGGAAAGTGAGGGGACAAGGCATTAATGGCCAAGGGACACCTCACAAGTGCTTTTCTCAAACCCATGTGCTCTCTCATGATATTTTTCATAAAGTTAGGCCACATGGGGCCCCCAAAACAATAATTCATCACCCTTGGCCGGCCAACCCTTGAAATATATCATGACATCATCATGACACAGTTAGGATGTCATTAAACATACCGAAACCCTAAAACTGTATTTGTACTATTCACTGAAAATTCAACTTTCTCAGAATAATCCCAAAATTTCTCCTTAACCAAATATCAATGCTCTGATTTCAAAAATGAAATCCATAAAAATAATTTTCTAAATATTTTTAATTTAATTTTTAAATAAAAACACTATTCATCGAAAATTCATTTTTTTCAGAAAAATCCCCAAAAATTACCTTAACATAATATCGATGCTTTGAGTTCAAAAATAAAGCCCTTTTTATAAAAATAATTTTCTAATTATTTTTAATTAGATTTTTAATTAAAAAACACTATTCATCCGAAAAAACTAATACTTGACTAATAATTTATCAAACCGTTATTTACCCATTTTATTGAATCACATTACTTAATCTAGGTGTCTAAATTATATTAAAACTTTCTTTGAGTAAAATTACTAATCCATTTGGTCACATTACTAATCCTAAGCGTAAAATCACTATTCATAATTTACTATTCATCAAAAATTAAGTTGATCTTATTAGACTCCAAATTCCTTACTGAACACTTTTGTACAAGACCATTTTCTGAAAATCATTACACATCATTAGTTATTTAGGGTTTACATAAATGTTTTAAAATATCCTTTTTTCGAAATTCATCAATAAAATACATTCTAAAATTATCCGGGCATTTGAAATTTCACAAACATCACTAAAGGAAGAAATCTCAATTCATTCGTCCCAAAGGATTACACAAGGAAGCTAGGGTCTCGTCACATAGGCCCTTATAACACCGGCATAAGACCTAAGTGTAAGGTGTGCTATGGTGAGAGAATCTGAGGGAGGCTCAGATAACATTGCCCTAGTAGTAATCTCTACTAACTTGAATTTCTCCTGTAGGCGTTTCCGTTCAAACTTAACACGCTGGAGTTCGGCTTGGGCTTGGTCCAAAGCAAAGCCCACAGATGCTACCTCCTTCCCAAGCTCTGATAAGTGGGCTTCATAAGGGTCGAGTCTACTGGATGAAGCCATCGACTCCTCTTTCTGCATTAACCAATAACATCTTATTAAATCATTAAGAGTAAGTTAATATACTACTCAAAAAGATTGGGTCGTTACATTCTTCCCCCCTTAAAAAATTCCGTCCCCGAAATTTACACTTGAGGCCTAGTCGAAAAGGTGAGGGTACTTTTGCTTCATTGTTTCCTCAGGCTCCCAAGTCGCTTCTTCATATTTGTGATTCCTCCACAACACTTTCACAAGGTGGGTAGTCTTGTTTCGTAGAACCTTGTCTCTACGGTCCAAGATCTCCACTGGCTGCTCCTCATAAGAGAGGTCATGTTCCAGTTGTACCACCTCTAGGTTCAGTACATGCAAAGGGTCGGGTATGTACTTCCTCCAGAGAGATACATGGAAGACATCATGAACTTGAGCTAGGTTTGGTGGAAGTGCTAGACGATAGGCCACTGCTCCTATGTGATCAAGGATTTCATAGGGGCCAATGTACCTAGGGCTGAGCTTCCCTTTCTTCCCAAACCGCATACTCTCTTCCATGGAGAAATTCGAAGGAAGACTTTGTCGCCAACACCAAAATCCAAGTCCCTTCGACGATTGTCAGCATAGCTCTTCTGCCGACTTTGAGCAGCTTTTATGTGTTGTTGGATGGCATGAACCTGTTCCGTCATCTCTTGCACGAGATCAGGCCCAAGAAGCTTCCTCTCACCAGTTTCATCCCAAAAAGTAGGAGTTCTACATCGCTTTCCATACAGAGCTTCATAGGGTGCCATATGAATACTCGAATGGTAGCTGTTGTTATAGGAGAACTCAACTAATGGGAGGTGTTGATCCCATCCACCTTTAAATTCCATTGAGCATAATCTCAGCATGTCTTCGAGTGTCTGAATAGTCCTTTCAGATTGGCCATCAGTTTGAGGATGATAGGCCGTACTAAAATTCAATTCAGTATTCAGAGCATGTTGAAGACTTCTCCAGAATTTTGATGTGAATCTTGGGTCACGATCAGATACGATGGATAGTGGTACCCCATGCAGCCTTACCACTTCCTTCATGTATATCTTGGCAAGCTGATCCAGAGATAAATCTTCCCGAATAGTGATAAAATGGGCTGTCTTGGTGAGACGGTCCACAATAACCCATATCGCATTGTTTCCTTTGGATGTTTTTGGGAGACCAGTTACAAAGTCCATGGTGATATTATCCCACTTCCATACTGGTATGGGTAGCGGTTGTAATACCCCCTTAGGAAGTTGTCTTTCTGCCTTTACTTTCTGACACACCAGGCACCTTGTAGTGTAATCAGCAATCTCCCTCTTCATGTTATCCCACCAATAATGATCACGAAGGTCTCTATACATCTTAGTTCTTCCCGGATGTATAGAGAAAGTAGAGCTATGAGCTTCATCCATCAGTTCTTTCTTTATCTCCGGAATAGATGGAACACATAGTCTTGTACGAAATTTCAATACACCTTCTTGATCAACATTGAAATCAGGGAACTTACCATCGTTTACAGCCTCGAACTTATCCTGCAGCAAAGGATCTTCTTTTTTAGCCTTCTTGATCTTCTCTAGTAATGAAGGTTGAGAAATCATTTGGGATAGGGTTGATGATGTCCCTTTCCTTATAATTACCATGTCCATTTTTACTAGATCTTTAATCAAGGGATCCCCTAGGATCCTCATTATTGCCAGAACAACAGGATCTTTCCTGCTTAACGCATCCGCGACTTTGTTTGCTCTTCCAGGGTGATAATGAATTGAACAATCATAGTCTTTAATAAGCTCCAACCATCTTCTTTGTCTCATGTTCAATTCTTTCTGTGTGAAAATATACTTTAGACATTGGTGGTCAGTGTATATATCACATTTCTCCCCATAAAGATAGTGCCTCCATATCTTTAGAGCAAAAACAACTTCCGCCAGCTCTAGATCATGCGTAGGATAATTATGCTCATGAATCTTCAACTGTCGAGATGCATAAGCAATTACCTTGTCATTTTGCATGAGGACGCACCCAAGCCCTTTCAGAGATGCATCTCTAAAAATAACGAATCCTTCTCCGATAGAGGGTAGTGTTAACACAGGTGCAGTAACTAATATCTTCTTCAGCTCTTGGAAACTTTCCTCGCATTCCTTTGTCCAGATGAACTTAACCCCTTTTCAAGTCAACTTGGTTAGTGGATTAGAAAGCCGTGAAAAGTTTTTCACAAACCTCCTATAATATCCCGCTAAACCAAGGAAACTACGAATCTCAGTTACTGTTGTGGGTTGAGGCCACTCCTCCACAACCATTGTCTTTGCAGGGTCAACCGAGATTCCTTCATTGGTTACGATGTGCCCCAAGAAAGCCACTTGTTGTAACCAAAACTCACACTTGCTGAACTTCCCAAAGAGCCTCTCCTTCTGTAGAGTTTTCAAAATAACCCTCAGATGATCTTCATGCTCCTCACGACTTTTTGAATATATCAAAATATCATCAATAAAAACTACCACCAAGTTATCAAGGTAGTCCTTAAAGACTCTATTCATCAAATTCATGAAAATAGTAGGAGCATTAGTCAAGCCGAAGGGCATAATAGTAAACTCATAATGCCCATATCTTGATCGGAAGGCAGTCTTTGGAATATCTTCCTTCTTCACCCTCAGTTGATGATAACCAGATCGAAGGTCAATCTTAGAGAAGAATTGAGCCCCACGAAGTTGGTCAAATAAATCATCAATTCTTGGAAGAGGATATCTGTTCTTCACTGTGATCCCATTCAGTTCTCTATAATCAATGCATAGCCGCATTGATCCATCCTTCTTCTTCACAAAGAGAACTGGTGCTCCCCAAGGAGACACACTCGTTCGGATAAACCCCTTCTCCAACAAGTCTTGGAGTTGTTTCTTTAGCTCTTCTAGCTCCACATTTGCCATTCTATACGGAGTCTTTGATATCGGTTGAGACCCAGGTACGAGTTCAATGGAGAACTCTACCTCTCTTTCTGGGGGAGGTCCAGGTAACTCCTCAGGAAATACATCCATGTATTCCTGAACAATCGGAACATCTTCAATTTGTATGCTCCCTTTCCCTTCTTCATCATCACCGATTAACTCCATAAAGAAATCTATGGGAGGTGCTTCTAGACGAGGATCAGTTCGGGATATCTCTCCTTGGAAGATAACTGTAGGTCGTTCATTCAAGACTACTGAGATTTCCTTACTTCTGCATTTGATCTTAGCATTATACTTTGAGAGCCAGTCCATCCCTAGTATAATGTCGAATTCCATCATGGGAATGACTACTATATTTTTGATAAGATTGTGTTCACCAAAGTAAACACTAGAGTCTCTAAATAATTTTGATGCAAGGATAATCCCACTTGGAATCTTGACTGACAACTCTACCTATAGCAGTTCGGGGATTGATTCTATATTCCTTGCAAACTTGGAGGAAATAAAGGAATGCGTAGAACCAGAATCAAATAAAGTACTTTCTATTTTTGAGAGGAAAACAAGAGTACCTGCTACCACATCGTTCGGAACTTCAACTTCAATTGTTGTGATAGCGAAATCACGACCTTGATCCCTTGGCCTCTGCTGAGGTTGATGGTGATTCCCCTCCACCGCCCTCGGATTTGGACATTGATTAGAAAAGTGCCCAAGATGTCCACACTTGAAGCATGTGACATCGGGTAGGGCCAGAACCATATTTCCTCTGTCGTTAGTGTTGGGAAGTTGAGGCTTCACATCACTACGACAATTCCTAGAAATATGGCCTTCTCTTCCACACCTGTAGCACTTACCACTTCCGATCAAGCAGTTCCCTGGATGCTTCTTCCCACATTTATTGCATGTGGCATGTTGCATATGCTTTCCACCTCTTTCCTGATCAAAACTTCTTCCCAGGCTTGGTTCTAGAGTTCTATTCTTCTCATTAGATTTGTGAGACCACTGTGTCTCCCCAAACTCTAGTTCAACTTTCATAGCACTTCGAACAATTTCTTCATAGCTATCATAGTCCCTGTTGGCTAGATTCTTCCGTAGATGAGGTCATAGTCCACCGAAGAATCTATCAACCTTCCCATTAGGGTCCATGACGAAGCTTGAGGTATAACGGGAAAGCTTTGTGAAGTTCATCTCATAGGTTCCAATAGATTCGTTCTCCTTCTGCTTCAGCTCGAGAAATTCTTTCTCCATTTTCGTCCTCATCGAACGAGGGAAATACTTATTAAAGAATATTCCCCGGAACTCTTCCCACTCCATAGCTTCCATCTCTCCTAGTGGCTTTGTGTTTTTGATCAGTGACCACCACTGATCAGCTTCTCCCTCTAGGCGGTAAACAGCAAGGGTGACTTTTTCTTGTTCCGAACAATGAAGTACAAAAAAGATCTTTTCAATGGAGCTTATCCATTGTTCCGCAACCAATGGGTCAGTAGATCCACTGAATGTTGGTGGTCGTTGACGCATGAAGGACTCAATAGAAAGTTGTTCCCTTCGTGGTGAGGTCGGCCTCTCAGCTTGATTCAAGTTATTACTCATAACTTGAGTCAGTTGGTTCATCATTCTCATGAATGTTTCCATTCCGGCTTCCATCGGAGGGCTGTCAGCACATGGTGCATTGCGGTCACCATCGGCACGATTCCTCCTATTTCCCGCCATTTTCTAAAAGAATAAAACCTTAGTAAGAAACTTATTTAATTTATGGAACTTTTAACTAAGACTTCATGCTTAGACAATTACACTTTTCTATAATTCCTTCATAATGATTCATAAAAATCTTGTGATTAACCAAACATATCCCCCGGGAGTGTCATAACCAAGAGTGCAGAAAGGCCCATTATCGTGCACCAGTTCCCGTTTGAGTCTAGCTCAAAGCGGTGTTTTCGGGTTTTACCCCTATCTACATCTGTGCCAGAGCCGCCTCTACCTGCTCGTATCCAGACAGGGATGTATTTGTTTGATAAACCACTTACTCAATACTTACCAAAATACCAGGAAGTCTTCCTATATTTAAACTTTTCTATAGGGTTCTTCCTAAAGTTTTTATATCCTAATTTCCACAAATAACTAAACCATCCTTTGATACCAACTATAGCATCCCGCCTTTTTATAACATAAACTTTCATTACATTACACAAAACTGAGGATCTTTAAGGTCTAGTGTCTTGGAAACCAGGAACATAATACATGAAAACAACATAAAACATTCTTCTTAAACACTTGAAAGGTGTATCCTTAAGTTCATTCTAGGTTCATTACTGCATCTCATAACCTGGGGACATACATCAAAAGAAAGGGTGAGCAGAAGGCCCAGTAAGGGAAACAAGAGGAACATTTTACATGTGAACTTGATATACTTCAATAAGGACATGAAAAGAACTTTAAGGCTTGAGAAAGAAATCATGAGGCATTTCATAATAAAAATAACATTTTTCATAACTTGAAGATTTGGCTACATCATTTAACATAGACAATCATGAACATATCACCAAGGTCCATCCCCAAGGTGTCATTTGAAAATTACCAAGGTTATTCACCAAGGTATCGTGAAAATTGTAATCTCTAGTGGTTACATCATTACCCAATGCATTGGAGCGCTATCAGGGAGCACCCTTAAATTTTCTTTTATTATCATGTGAGCCACATATATCATCATCAAACATTTCATAAATAACCCACATAGCATAAAATAAATGGGTTTCATTTCATAATCATAACATTTTAAAAACTGCTTTAAAGACATGATCTTTACGTCACTTTAAACCCATGAAAAGGGAAAGTGGGTCTCATGTATGTAAATCCCAGAATTTAAAATGGAACATTTTGATATATATGTGAATACCCTTGTAGAAATAAGAGCTTTGTGTATTCACTTTATAACATAAAATAATTTTTGAGAAAAGAGAGAGGCATTTTGAGACGAAAATTCTGCAGCATAACGGCTATGTTACAAGGTTTTAGAAAACATTGAAAAGAGAGGGGACATGGGTCACCCACTCATAAATGATCCATAAAACAGTAGGGGGAGAGAATAAGATGGATATATGGACATGGTAATGAAATTTTAAGGACATACCATTTGAAATGAAAAACATGGAAGGAAGACAAAAATTAGATTTCTCTTATGAAAATTCGGCAGCCTAACGGCGTCACTTAAACTTCAATAAAAATGAATTGACAAGATCAAATAGGGTCTCTCATAATATGATCATAAGAGATCATTATGATAGATATAGAGATCATACCCCAACATAATAAAAAGGAACTTGAAATACTTGACATGAAAATCGAACTTGAAAAATGAGAAGGGTGAAAGAATCCCATAAAAATTCGGCAGCCTAACGGCATCACTTAAACATTCATAAAATGAAATGATGAGAGTAAGAGGGGATCTCTCATCATATAAGAATGAAAAGGGCAGTAAGAGGAATATAAAAGAACATCCTCTCACATAAGAACATGGAGCATAAAAGGAATGACATAAAACAGATTACATTAAAAGAAAGAGAGGGGTCGGATCCCTTACCTTAAAATGTGACTCTTGAAACTCAAAGTTTTGGACCTTGAGGGCTTGGGGGGCACCTTGGGAGGACTCCTTGGGAGGTAAGAAGACCAGAACTTCGTTGGGGGAGAGTTGGGAGTGAAAACTAAAGGAGAAAAGGGTGGGTATTTATAGGGAAAGTGAGGGGACAAGGCATTAATGGCCAAGGGACACCTCACAAGTGCTTTTCTCAAACCCATGTGCTCTCTCATGATATTTTTCATAAAGTTAGGCCACATGGGGCCCCTAAAACAATAATTCATCACCCTTGTCCGGCCAACCCTTGAAATATCTCATGACATCATCATGACACAGTTAGGATGTCATTAAACATACCGAAACCCTAAAACTGTATTTTTACTATTCACTGAAAATTCAACTTTCTCAGAATAATCCCAAAATTTCTCCTTAACCAAATATCAATGCTCTGATTTCAAAAATGAAATCCATAAAAATAATTTTCTAAATATTTTTAATTTAATTTTTAAATAAAAACACTATTCATCGAAAATTCATTTTTTTCAGAAAAATCCCCAAAAATTACCTTAACATAATATCGATGCTTTGAGTTCAAAAATAAAGTCCTTTTTATAAAAATAATTTTCTAATTATTTTTAATTAGATTTTTAATTAAAAAACACTATTCATCCGAAAAAACTAATACTTGACTAATAATTTATGAAACCGTTATTTACCCATTTTATTGAATCACATTACTTAATCTAGGTGTCTAAATTATATTAAAACTTTCTTTGAGTGAAATTACTAATCCATTTGGTCACATTACTAATCCTAAGCGTAAAATCACTATTCATAATTTACTATTCATCAAAAATTAAGTTGATTTTATTAGACTCCAAATTCCTTACTTAACACTTTTGTAGAAGACCATTTTTTGAAAATCATTACACATCATTAGTTATTTAGGGTTTACATAAATGTTTTAAAATATCCTTTTTTCGAAATTCATCAATAAAATACATTCTAAAATTATCCGGGCATTTGAAATTTCACAAACATCACTAAAGGAAGAAATCTCAATTCATTCGTCCCAAAGGATTACACAAGGAAGATAGGGTCTCGTCACATAGCCCCTTATAACACCGGCATAAGACCTAAGTGTAAGGTGTGCTATGGTGAGAGAATCTGAGGGAGGCTCAGATAACATTGCCCTAGTAGTAATCTCTACTAACTTGAACTTCTCTCGTAGGCGTTTCCGTTCAAGCTTAACACGCTGGAATTCGGCTTGGGCTTGGTCCAAAGCAAATCCCACAGATGCTACCTCCTTCCCAAGCTCTGATAAGTGGGCTTCATAAGGGTCGAGTCTACTGGATGAAGCCATCGACTCATCTTTCTTCATTAACCAATAACATCTTATTAAATCATTAAGAGTAAGTTAATATACTACTCAAAAAGATTGGGTCGTTACAAATTCTTACTTCTTCTTTTATGTATGTAAGTCCTTGAATATCTCTAGAAGATTGTCTTGTATGTGCATGGAAAAACTGACTGGTCACCACTACGTCTTTAGTTGTTTGAGGTTCCCTTATATAGCTTTATCTCCGGCAATTGGAATGATTACCTTTTTGTAGGTATGAGGTATGGTTCCTGAAATTCCAACCACTATCATTAATTAATATAAGGTTCATTAAAAACATCAAATATGATCGTTTCTAAATAAATAAATATAAATAGAGTTTAGAGAACCAGTGACTGGTTTTCATTGGTAGCTCTTAGTATCAGTGATTTTGTATCGGTAGCTCTTCTATATCGGTAGTTTTTACTCTTTATAACATTGGCTCTATGTATCGGTAGCTCTTTCTATCGATAGATCCTTCTATCAGTATCTCCTCTTATCGGTAACTTCTTTGTAATGGTAGCTCTTTTGTAACGGTATTCGTCTGTATCGGTGTTGTGTAACTGTAGCCATCTGTCTGTATCAAAAGACTTGTATCGGTAAAATTTGTCTTTCTGTATTGGTGGACTTTGTATTTGTATCGGTGGACTTCCTATCGGTAGCTTTCTGTCTGTTTGTTTATATCGGTAGCTTGTATCGGTAACTACATATCAGTGACCTTTACTTATCGGTAGACTATGTACTGATAGGTCTATATCAGTCAACTTGTGCATACCGGTAGACTTATTCTATCAGTAGCTCTTCTTCTATCGGTAGCTGTTATGAATATCGGTGAACTTATCCATATCAGTAGACTTCTGTACCAGTGTACTTAGCCTTATCAGTAGTTGTGTATATGTTTGTCTGTATCAGTAGCTATGTGCATTCCTGTGGACTTATGCATACCAGTGGACTTAACACTTATCTGTTATGTGCAAAACATATCCAGATTGAGTAAGAATTATTTCAAAGTACGTATAAACATAAATAAACATTGATTAACATATTCCAATGATTATTTTGATATTTTATCAAATCAATAGTAGGATTTCATATATTGAAATAATTAATATATATATATATAAACATTATTTGGGATTATCAAATCATATTGAAACATAATTGAGATTATCAAAATAGGTGAGGTCAACAATCTCCCCCTTTTTGATAATCAGAAATTCCAAAATAATCAGTAATGTAGCAGTATAAAATACAATGGTTCTTATTTCTTAGTGTGAGTAATGTATCAGAGGATATAGTATTAAATGCAATTGTATTCGAGGTAATAATAAAAAAAATGTAATAGAGTTACAAAACAAATGTATCAGTGGTAAAATTATAATACAAATGTACCAGAGGTAAATGTATTATGCTTATAAATATTAAGCTCATATTTCTCATAATTCTCATTTTTCTACCCCTTAGTATTATTTCTCCACCTTTCCATTTATATTATTTATCCCCCTTTGTGATTAGCAAAAAGAATTAAACAAAGATGAAAAAAAAGGAACAGAAAGTAAGATAGAATGAAAGCAATGATATATTACTTGATGCAAAAATACTTAGGAATACAGAATTGAATCAAAAAGAATACAAGTGATTCCTATAAAAGGTCCTAGCCACTAATCAATCCACCTTCTGAATTTCCACTTTGGATTTGGCTTTGGTTTTGGAGGTAGACTCAGGTTGGGAAGTTTTAAAAGAAGGATTGTGAATTCCATAAAGTACTACTGGAGGTTGAGCAACAGAGATTGTTCCTTGCCTTTACTGTGTAGCTTTTTTGTGTGATCATAGGAGTGAGGCTCCAAATTTCTTGGACAAGAGTCATCTAAAGAATATAGGAAAATTGAGCAGAGTTAGGCAGAGCTGGAGGTACAATGATAAGAGTATTGTCTACATGCAAAAATGGCAGCAACAGATTCCTAAAGTCAATTATGATTCCTCCTCCTCTCTCCATGGTAGAGATAAAGTCATCCTTGTTCTATATAAACTTTTCTAGAGCAGGATTCAACTCCGTCAGATTGATTACTTGTTCTTTGAAAGCCTGAGTTACTGGGGGTAGCTTCATGTTTTCTAACCTAAGCTTGAAATGGTTGTTGAGTTGATGCTTGGTATAGACCCTTTGGAAATAGTAATCCACTTTGTCTTTTACCTCTTTCTGAGAAGTAGTGGCTTCTCTCATAAAATTATGAACAATTTTCCATATATCCCTAGTGGTAGTCACCACTTGGGTCAAGGAAGTAGAGTCTACAGAGCCACTGGTAGAAGACTGTTCAATCTCTTCTCTCATCACAGCTCGAATCTGATCAATATCCAAAGAAAGCTTGGTAGAACTCAGAGGTGCAACAGTAAAGGCTATTGTTTCCTTGAAAGATTTAGTTAGCCCACTTATGAGATTTTTCACAAGAGAGTCCTGGGTGCTGACATGCTACTCCATGGACTTCTTAAATCCCTTAAAAACATCCACAAATTTCCTTACTTGTCACGACCCGTCCTCGGGGCCCGTGTCGTGACTACCCCAAGCCTGCCTCCCATAGGCCAGGGGCTAGCGACTAGCACCAAAGGCATAAAACCCGACAAAAAGGGGAAGGCATTGCCTTTATAAAGTAAACAAACACCACAGAGTAAGCAAGCAGAAGTAAACACCAAGTAAACTGAGTACAACAATAAGTGTGGAAAAGTAAGTGGGCCAGATTACAAACCCAAACTAAAAGTAAAGTACAACTGAAAAGAAAGTACAGCATCTAAAAAGTAAAGCAGCAATGTCGTGCCATCCACTGGAAATCCCACCAGAAGGGTGGGTACAGAGAGCCACCACCTCAGCTCCTCAAGTCCAGTCGTCCGCTCCGTGTACGTCCCACCCAGTGGTCCGCCTCTAGGTACCGACTTGCTCCACAAGCCTCAACCACAATCAGCGTTGTCCGTCGTCTTCATCCAACACAACATAGTGTGAGAATATCCCATGCAGGGGTGAGTATACGCTACTCAGTAGGGACCCTGAGACCCCCGAAGGTCTCCCATAATCCACAAAGGATGATCCACAATGGAAAGATACAATCACGAAGTAACATCCAACACTACTTAGGTATATGCCCATACATATACCTAAGTCATCAATTCCAGTTTGGCTCCAACATCCAAGCCCAAGTTCGATCACGTCCACACAGGATAGTACAACCCAATCCACACAGGATAACACAACCCAATCCACACAGGATAACACTACCCAATCCACACAGGATAGAAAGTCAATCATATCGAAGATAATGATTGAATAGTCAAGACTCAGCTCACACAGGTATACTTCTTTGAAAGGTGATAGAGATGATCAGGTGTAGCCACTGATTCATCTAAGCTGGGACCCACATAGGATACTAGACCAGCTAAGTTGTCATACCCATAAAGGATACAAGACTAGCTACTCTTCCGGACCCACGTAGGATACAAGTATAGAGTGAAATACTGTCAGACCCACGTAGGATACAAGAACAGTAGTACGGCCAGACCCACATAGGATACAAGAACATTAGTCATCATCGTCGAACCCACGGAGGATTTCAGTACGGTCTTCATCGTTGTTGAACCCACGGAGGATTTCAGTGCAGTCGTCGTCGCTGTCGAACCCACGGAGGATTTCAGTGCAGTCATCATCGTCGTCACAGTCGTAGCCACCTCTAGGGTTCCCACACATATCATGCTTGATTCTGGTAGGGTCCGCTCCATGAGCCAAGTGGGTTAATACATCAACTAACACGTAGTCCGGAGTTGATGTACCCCAAAGTTCCGTCTCGACAAAAAGAACTCAACGTGACAGACGGAACATCAATCGGACGCTCGTTCTGAGAGTTATTGGCTTTTTCGTTCTAGGGGCCCGGTTGGAATTTAAGTCAAAACCAACCCTACCGTACTCCAACTATGTCCAAAACTCGATCATAGTAAGCCAAAAGGTCCGTCTCACTAAGAGGAATTCAACATATTTGACGGAACGTCAATCGGACGTCCGGAGCTCAAGTTATAAGCGTTTCCGCTCCGAGGGCCCGGTTGGTTTTGTGTTCGAACCATCCTGGACATACCCAAAGTTCTCCGAAACCTTGAGTGTAATATACCGAAACAACCATCTCGATCCAAGGATCGCATCGCAACTAACGGTGTGTCGATCGGAGGTCTGTATCCCATGTTAAGTGTATTTAAACAAACTTGTCCGGTATTAGGGGGTTTTGGGCCCGGACCGACCCGGCCCAAGACCCACTGGGTCGGCATGAACCGGGTCTGAGTCAGGCCCATCAGGGTGTAGCCTGGCCTGGCGCAGGCGGCCCGGCCCGGCGCGGCCGTTCAGCCCGGTGCGGGCGTCGCGCGCCGCGTGAGCGCGGAAGGGGGGAGCCGCCACCCCCTTCAAACGGATGGCGAAGCCACAGGGAGTCCGCCTGTTTCTTTGACTGGGGCTTTAATCCCCAGTTTTCAGATCTGGCTGGTCGTAACGGCCGTCCAGGGTGTCGCGTGGAACCAGTCGGTCCCCCCCCCCCCCCGGTGCACCGACGGTCGGCGGCTCCAGCCGCCCTCTCCTGCTCCGCCGCAGCCAAAGGTTGCAGCCTTGGTCCGACCGGTGTGGCGTGATGGCACCACGCCCCTCCGCCGCGGCCTCCTTGTGGTTCTCCGGTGCGGCGCGATGGCATCGCTCCCCTTCACCGCGGCCCGACTCCGGCTGCGGCTTCGTTCGGCCTCAATGGCGCCGCTCTTCTTCATCGTGTTCTTCCTTGATTCTGCGTGGTGCCGTTGCACCGCACTGCCTTCGTTCGAGCTGCAAAAATTTAACAACGAAGGGGGAGGAGGGTCGGCTGTGTTCGTGCAGTCCTACCTCCTCCCGTTATAACGATAACAGGCGGCCCAAAATAAAAGACGATGAACGGAAAATAATATTCACGAACAAAATTAACACCTACCTCAAAGAGTTTTCGAACGATGTTCGCATGGAGAAAAAGGTGTCACGGAAGACTGCGTCGCGGAAGACGGCATCACGGAAGATGGCGTCGCAGAAGACGGCGTCCCGGAAGACGGCGTTGCAGAACGAGGCTCCGTATACGTTGTCGGTGCATGCCCAGTGAAATATGCGGCACGTCGTCATTCTCCGAAGAAGGTGTCTCTCACCGGTTGTGGAGAGGTGAGGAGATGGCATGGCGATTACCTTGGGGTGATGGAGTTCTTCGTCGTAGACTCGGCGTTCTTCGCATTCTTCGACAAGGAATGAGATGTTCTTCAGAGCGCAAGAGTCCTCTCCTTCTTTCCGCACTACAAAACAACCCCCCAATAAAATAATTCATTGTCTTATTTTATTAACACACGCAAGCCATTAATTTGAAATTCAAAAAGATATCATTCAATTAATTTACTTAATTGAAGAGCATTTAAAATTCAAATTAATTTTGAGGGTTGACTTGCCAATAAATTGGGGGGTGGGTGAGTTACACAATTAAGTGCTCGTGGGTGGTTTAAGGGATTTGAAGGGGGTGGGGCTCGTGTGGGACCCACTTCACTAATATCCTACCTAGGGGAGTTAGGATGTAGTGGGTGCCACTCCAACCACCATGCATAGGTTTAAACTACTTAGAATAGAAAATAAAAATTGTTGCACAAATTTTTATTTCTTTCCTTAGTTAACCCATTTTTTAATAACCTCGCCCAAGAAAATGAAACTCCAGAAAAGGTGTTTATAAGCAATTACCAGCGCTGCAATTCCATTGGTGCCCTCGGATTTCGATTCCGAGCACCGGTTCAAAAGTTAGAAAAACCCGCTCGTTCGTTCACTAAACGTACCCGAGCTAAAATTCGGAAATTGATTCCGGGCACACCGGGCCTTGGAATTAGGTGCCGTCAGAAACTGTATACTCGTAAAATCCCAAATAAAATTAAGAAAAAAAATTCCCTTGAAATTTACGGGTCTTTACATTACTCCCACCACAGGGATTTATGTCCCTGTAAAGATACATCGCAAACTAGGGAAACAAATGAGGGTACTGAGCACGCATCTGAGCCTCCCGCTCCCAAGTGCTCTCCTGGAGGTTCTCGTGCTACCATCTGATGCGCACTAGAGGAATAGACCACCCACGTAGGACCCGCTCCTGTCGATCCTCGATCTCCACTGGGACCACCGCAAAAGTCATCCCATCATCAATGTCCAACTCCCCATGGTCGATGATATGTGTCGGGTCGTGCATGTATCTCCTCAGCTGAGATACGTGGAAGACGTCGTGCACCCGGTGCAACTGAGGTGGTAGAGCCAGGTGGTAAGCCACCTTGTCTATCTTGCTGAGAACCTGGAATGGTTCGATGAAGCGCGGAGATAACTTACTTCCCCGGCCAAATCTCCGTAATCCACGTCGAGATGAGACCCGCAAGAAGGCGTGGTCGTCATCCTCGAACTCTAGTGGTCTCCACCTCCTGTCAACATAGGACTTCTGCTGGCTCTGAGCTGTCCTTATCCGCTCCTAGATGACCTGGACCTTCTCTGTCATGGCCTGGACCATCTCTGGTCCCACAAGTGCTGACTCCCCAGGGTCTGTCCATCATAGAGGTGATCTTCAAGGTCAGTCGTACAATGCCCGGTATGGTGCCATCCCAATTGTGGAGTGGTAGATGTTGTTGTATGCGAACTCCACCAAGGGTAGGTGGTCCTACCAGTTGCAACCAAAGTCGAGGAAACATGCACGGAGCATGTCCTTGAGAGTCTGAATGGTCCTCTCCGTCTGACCATCCATCTGAGGGTGAAAGGCGGTGCTCAGACGTAGTTGCATCCCGAATGCCTCCTACAACCCCTTCCAAAGCTAGGAAGTAAAGTGAGAATCTCTATCGGAGATGATAGATGATGTAACACCATGAAGCCGTACAATCTCCTGAATGTAGAGACCTCCCAAGCTCTCTACTGAGCCCTACTCTCTGATGGGTAAGAAGTGATCTGACTTGGTGAGTCGTTCGACAATCACCCAAATGGAGTCGTGACCTCTGGAAGTACGTGGAAGTCCAGTCATAAAATCCATAGATATCTCGTCCCACTTCCACTCCGGGACCTCCAAGGGTTGTACGAAGCCTGCTGGTACCTGGTGCTCTGCCTTCACCTACCGGCAGGTGAGGCATCAAGAAACGAACTTTGCCACATCCTTCTTCATACCCAGCCACTAGTGCTATCGTCTAAGATCCTGGTACATCTTCGCCACTCCTAGATGTACCGCTAAAGGTGAAGTGTGAAACTCTCTCAAAACCTCCTCCTATAAAGCAGTTGGTACCATGGTACATCCTCTGAAAAGGACGATGTGCTCTCCTCCCACAGAGAATCTATCAGGTGCATGTCCTGAGGATATCTGTGCATGCCGCATCTCACAGTCAACATCCCCACGCTGTGCCTCTCTGACCTGCTAAAGAAGTGGAGGAGTGACTATGAGTGACTGAAAAAGGCTGCTCTATCTTTATCCACAAAGGATATCTGCAAAGCGGCTAGCTGCTCTGTCGCCTCCCCAAGTAGTTGAATGCCTGTCCTCCTACTGAGAGCATCGGCTACTACATTTCCCTTTACATGAGTATAGACTATCTCAAAGTCATAGTCCTGGAGGAACTTGAGCCATCACCGCTGTCTCAGATTCAGGTCCTTCTGCAAGAAGATGTACTTGAGACTCTGGTGGTCATATTAGACTGTAAAGCACTCACCCATCAGATAGTGTTACCACATCTTCAGAGCGAAGACCACTGCTGCTAACTCTAGGTCATGGGTAGTGTAGTTCTGCTCATGCTACCTCAACTGACATGATCTATAGGAAATCACTGCCCACTCCTGCATCAGGACACATCGGAGTCTGGTCCCTGATGCATCGTAGTAGACTACGTACCCTACTCCCTCCTCTGGTAGCCTCAAGATAGGTGCACTGGTCAACCTTTGTCTTAGCTCCTGGAAGCTCTGCTGACATCTGTCTGACCACACGATGGGTTTCCCCTTCTTTTTCAAAGCTGAGAGCGGTGCCACAACTATGGAGAAGTCCGACACGAATATCTGGTAGTACCCAGCAAGACCCAAGAAACTTCGCACCTCTGTCACGCTCCTGGGTGGCTCCCAAGCTAGCACTGCCTCGATCTTCGCAGGGTCCACCGAAACTCCCACCTCAGAGATGACGTTTCCCAAGAAGTTGACCTCACGTAACCAGAACTGACACTTCAAGAGCTTACCATAAAGATGGTGCTCTCGGAGTGTGTCCAGTACAACCCACAAGTGGTAGGCATGCTCCACCTCAGTGGTCGAGTATATCAATATGTCATCGATGAAGACCACGACAAATCGATCGAGGTAAGGCTGAAAAATCCTGTTCATGAGGCTCATGAACACTGATGGTGCATTGGTTATGCCAAAAGGCATAACCAAGAACTCATAGTGGCCATACCGACATATGAAGGTCGTCTTCTACACGTCCTCATCCCGAACTCTGAGCTGATGATAGCCTGACCTGAGGTCTATCTTCAAGAACCAATGTGCTCCCTTGAGCTGATCAAAGAGGTCATCAATCCTCGGTATCAGATACTTTTTCCTCACGGTCACCTGGTTCAGGCGTCGATAGTCGACACATAGTCGCAAGCTCCCGTCCGCCTTCTTGGTGAACAAAATTGGGGAAGCCTAGGGTGAAACACTATGTCGGATGAATCCCTTGCCTTTTAAGTCTTCCATCTGTACTCACAGCTCTTGAAGCTCAGCAGGAGCCATCCGATATGCTGGAGTGGATATCGGGGTTGTCTCGGGGTACAGGTCAATATAGAAGTCTACCTCTCTGTGAAGAGGTAGTCCTAGAACGTCATCAGGAAAAACGTCCGTATACTGATCCACCACTACAGGAAAACTCGGACTCTGCACGTCAACTGCTCCTAGGATGAGGCTATCCAACTGATGAGTGATGGGCTATCCTCTCCTCTGCATGAGTCCATCCTGCGCTGAAAAGTCTCCCTTTTCGCCGGTGAAGGTGAACCTGCTCCCGTCGGTGCGAACACACTGCACCTTGCACCTACTACAGTCGATCTGAGCATGGACTGTAGTTAACCAATCCATACCAAATATGACGTCGTAAGGCCTCGACACCGCTACAAGAAGATCCCAGCTGAAGCTCTCACCTCCTAGAGTAAGATCACACTTCCAGCACCAGTGTGTAATCGTCGAGTCTTATCCCGTAGGAGTCTCTAGCCATAGGGATCGAGCCAACAGATCCATCAGAATCTCCGAGCTCCGAACAAGGGCAGAGGCAATGAAATAATGACTCGCTCTTGTGTCTATAAGAACTGCAGAAAGGGTGGAGTAGACACAGATAGTACCTTGAATCATCTCTGGCGCGTCGTGGTCGTAGGCCTCCGCTGCCTGAAGCTGAGCCTATCTCTGCCCGCCAACTCCCTATGGTCGGGGTGGACCTCCTGGTGGTGGTGGTGGTAAATCCTAAAAGCATCGCCCACCACCTGCTGCTCGAACAGCTCCCCTGCCTCGTCCGCCTGCTCTCTTCGGACCGCCACGGTCTACTCTCTGCCTCTGTAACGACCCAATCTTTTTGAGTAGTATATTAACTTACTCTTAATGATTTAATAAGATGTTATTGGTTAATGCAGAAAGAGGAGTCAATGGCTTCATCCAGTAGACTCGACCCTTATGAATCCCACTTATCAGAGCTTGGGAAGGAGGTAGCATCTGTGGGCTTTGCTTTGGACCAAGCCCAAGCCGAACTCCAGCGTGTTAAGCTTGAACGGAAACGCCTACGGGAGAAGTTCAAGTTAGTAGAGATTACTACTAGGGCAATGTTATCTGAGCCTCCCTCAGATTCTCTCACCATAGCACACCTTACACTTAGGTCTTATGCCGGTGTTATAAGGGGCTATGTGACGAGACCCTAGCTTCCTTGTGTAATCCTTTGGGACGAATGAATTGAGATTTCTTCCTTTAGTGATGTTTGTGAAATTTCAAATGCCCGGATAATTTTAGAATGTATTTTATTGATGAATTTCGAAAAAAGGATATTTTAAAACATTTATGTAAACCCTAAATAACTAATGATGTGTAATGATTTTCAAAAAATGGTCTTCTACAAAAGTGTTCAGTAAGGAATTTGGAGTCTAATAAGATCAACTTAATTTTTGATGAATAGTAAATTATGAATAGTGATTTTACGCTTAGGATTAGTAATGTGACCAAATGGATTAGTAATTTCACTCAAAGAAAGTTTTAATATAATTTAGACACCAAGATTAAGTAATGTGATTCAATAAAATGGGTAAATAACGGTTTCATAAATTATTAGTCAAGTATTAGTTTTTTTGGATGAATAGTGTTTTTTAATTAAAAATCCAATTAAAAATAATTAGAAAATTATTTTTATAAAAAGGACTTTATTTTTGAACTCAGAGCATCGATATTATGTTAAGGTAATTTTTGGGGATTTTTCTGAAAAAAATGAATTTTCGATGAATAGTGTTTTTATTTAAAGTTTAAATTAAAAATATTTAGAAAATTATTTTTATGGATTTCATTTTTGAAATCAGAGCATTGATATTTGGTTAAGGAGAAATTTTGGGATTATTCTGAGAAAGTTGAATTTTCAGTGAATAGTAAAAATACAGTTTTAGGGTTTCGGTATGTTTAATGACATCCTAACTGTGTCATGATGATGTCATGAGATATTTCAAGGGTTGTCCGGCCAAGGGTGATGAATTATTGTTTTGGGGGCCCCATGTGGCCTAACTTTATGAAAAATATCATGAGAGAGCACATGGGTTTGAGAAAAGCACTTGTGAGGTGTCCCTTGGCCATTAATGCCTTGTCCCCTCACTTTCCCTATAAATACCCACCCTTTCCTCCTTTAGTTTTCACTCCCAACTCTCCCCCAACAAAGTTCTGGTCTTCTTACCTCTCAAGGAGTCCTCCCAAGG
Source organism: Viscum album (assembly GCA_963277665.1). Classification (NCBI taxonomy): domain Eukaryota; kingdom Viridiplantae; phylum Streptophyta; class Magnoliopsida; order Santalales; family Viscaceae; genus Viscum; species Viscum album. The sequence continues at coordinate 483,045,720 of OY728141.1, forward strand.
TGCCTCCAAGCCCTCAAGGTCCAAAACTTTGAGTTTCAAGAGTCACGTTTTAAGGTAAGGGATCCGACCCCTCTCTTTCTTTTCATGTAATCTCTTTTATGTCATTCCTTTTATGCTCCATGTTCTTATGTGAGAGGATGTTCTTTTATATTCCTCTTACTTCCCTTTTAATTCTTATATGATGAGAGATCCCATCTTACTCTCATCATTTCATTTTATGAATGTTTAAGTGATGTCGTTAGGCTGCCGAATTTTTAAGGGATTTTTTCACCCTTCTCATTTTTCAAGTTTGATTTTCATGTCAAGTATTTCAAGTTCCTTTTTATTATGTTGGGGTATGATCTCTATATCTATCATACTGATCTCTTATTATCATATGATGAGAGACCCTATTTGATCTTGTCAATTCATTTTTATTGAAGTTTAAGTGACGCCGTTAGGCTGCCGAATTTTCATAAGAGAAATCTAATTTTTGTCTTCCTTCCATGTTTTTAATTTAAAATGGTATGTCCTTAAAATTTCATTACCATGTCCATATATCCATCTTATTCTCTCCCCCTACTATTTTATGGATCATTTATGAGTGGGTGACCCATGTCCCATTTCTTTTCAATGTTTTCTAAAACCTTGTAACATAGCCGTTATGCTGCAAAATTTTCGTCTCAAAATGCCTCTCTCTTTTCTCAAAAATTTTTTTATGTTATAAAGTGAATACACAAAGCTCTTATTTCTACAAGGGTATTCACATATATATCAAAATTTTCCATTTTAAATTCTGGGATTTACATACATGAGACCCACTTTCCCTTTTCGTGGGTTTAAAGTGACGTAAAGATCATGTCTTTAAAGCAGTTTTTAAAATGTTATGATTATGAAATGAAACCCATTTATTTTATTCTATGTGGGTTATTTATGAAATTTTTGATGATGATATATGTGGCTCACATGATAATAAAGGCAAATTTAAGGGTGCGCCCTGATAGTGCTCTAATACATTGGGTAATGATGTAACCACTAGAGATTACAATTTTCACGATACCTTGGTGAATAACCTTGGTAATTTTCAAATGACACCTTGGGGATGGACCTTGGTGATATGTTCATGATTGTCTATGTTAAATGATGTAGCCACATCTTCAAGTTATGAAAAATGTGATTTTTATTATGAAATGCCTCATGATTTCTTTCTCAAGCCTTAAAGTTCTTTTCATGTCCTTATTGAAGTATATCAAGTTCACATGTAAAATGTTCCTCTTGTTTCCCTTACTAGGCCTTCTGCTCACCCTTTCTTTTGATGTATGTCCCCAGGTTATGAGATGCAGTAATGAACCTAGAATGAACTTAAGGAGACACCTTTCAAGTGTTTAAGAAGAATGTTTTATGTTGTTTTCATGTATTATGTTCCTGGTTTCCAAGACACTAGACCTTAAAGATCCTCAGTTTTGTGTAATGTAATGAAAGTTTATGTTATAAAAAGGCGGGATGCTATAGTTGGTATCAAAGGATGGTTTAGTTATTTGTGGAAATTAGGATATAAAAACTTTAGGAAGAACCCTATAGAAAAGTTTAAATATAGGAAGACTTCCTGGTATTTTGGTAAGTATTGAGTAAGTGGTTTATCAAACAAATACATCCCTGTCTGGATACGAGCAGTTAGAGGCAGCTCTGGCACAGATGTACATAGGGGTAAAACCCAAAAACACCGATTTGAGCTAGACTCAAACGGGAACTGGTGCACGATAACGGGCCTTGCTGCACTCTTGGTTATGACACTCCCGGGGGATATGTTTGGTTAATCACAAGATTTTTATGAATCATTATGAAGGAATTATAGAAAAGTGTAATTGTCTAAGCATGAAGTCTTAGTTAAAAGATCCATAAATGAAATAAGTTTCTTACTAAGGTTTTATTCTTTTAGAAAATGGCGGGAAATAGGAGGAATCGTGCCGATGGTGACTGCAATGCACCATGTGCTGACGGCCCTCCGATGGAATCCGGAATGGAAACATTCTTGCGAATGATGAACCAACTGACTCAAGTTATGAGTAATAACTTGAATCAAGCTGAGAGGCCGACCTCACCACGAAGGGAACAACTTTCTGTTGAGTCCTTCATGCGTCAACGACCACCAACATTCAGTGGATCTACTGACCCATTGGTTGCGGAACAATGGATAAGCTCCACTGAAAAGATCTTTTTTGTACTTCATTGTTCGGAACAAGAAAAAGTCACCCTTGCTGTTTACCGCCTAGAGGGAGAAGCTGATCAGTGGTGGTCACTGATCAAAAACACAAAGCCACAAGGAGAGATGGAAGCTATGGAGTGGGAAGAGTTCCGGGGAATATTCTTTAATAAGTATTTCCCTCGTTCGATGAGGACGAAAATGGAGAAAGAATTTCTCGAGCTGAAGCAGAAGGAGAACGAATCTGTTGGAACCTATGAGATGAACTTCACAAAGCTTTCCCGTTATACCCCAAGCTTCGTCATGGACCCTAATGGGAAGGTTGATAGATTCTTCGGTGGACTACGACCTCATCTACGGAAGAATCTAGCCAACAGGGACTATGATAGCTATGAAGAAATTGTTCGAAGTGCTATGAAAGTTGAACTAGAGTTTGGGGAGACACAGTGGTCTCACAAATCTAATGAGAAGAAGAGAACTCTAGAACCAAGCCTGGGAAGAAGTTTTGATCAGGAAAGAGGTGGAAAGCATATGCAACATGCCACATGCAATAAATGTGGGAAGAAGCATCCGGGGAACTACTTGATCGGAAGTGGTAAGTGCTACAGGTGTGGAAGAGAAGGCCATATTTCTAGGAATTGTCGTAGTGATGTGAAGCCTCAACTTCCCAACACTAACGACAGAGGAAAGATGGTTCTAGCCCTACCCGAAGTCACATGCTTCAAGTGTGGACAGCTTGGGCACTTTGCTAATCAATGTCCAATTCCGAGGGCGGTGGAGGGGAATCACCATCAACCTCAACAGAGGCCAAGGGATCAAGGTCGTGCTTTCTCTATCACAACAACTGAAGTTGAAGTTCCGAACGATGTGGTAGCAGGTACTCTTGTTGTCCTCTCAAAAATAGCAAGTACTTTATTTGATTCTGGTTCTACGCATGCCTTTATTTCCTCCAAGTTTGCAAGGAATATAGAATCAATCCCCGAACTGCTAGAGGTAGAGTTGTCAGTCAAGACTCCAAGTGGTATTATCCTTGCATCAAAATTATTTAGAGACTCTAGTGTTTACTTTGGTGAGCACAATCTTATCGCAAATCTAGTAGTAATTCCCATGATGGAATTCGACATTATACTAGGGATGGACTGGCTCTCAAAGTATAATTCTAAGATCAAATGCAGAAGTAAGGAAATATCAGTAGTCTTGAATGAACGACCTACAGTTATCTTCCAAGGAGAGATATCCCGAACTGATCCCTGTCTAGAAGCACCTCCCATAGCTTTCTTTATGGAGTTAATCGGTGATGATGAAGAAGGGAAAGGGAGAATACAAATTGAAGATGTTCCAATTGTTCAGGAATACATGGATGTATTTCCTGAGGAGTTACCTGGACCTCCCCCAGAAAGAGAGGTAGAGTTCTCCATTGAACTCGTACCTGGGTCTCAACCGATATCAAAGACTCCGTATAGAATGGCAAATGTGGAGCTAGAAGAGCTAAAAAACAACTCCAAGACTTGTTGGAGAAGGGGTTTATCCGAACGAGTGTGTATCCTTGTGGAGCACCAGTTCTCTTTGTGAAGAAGAAGGATGGATCAATGCGGCTATGCATTGATTATAGAGAACTGAACGGGATCACAGTGAAGAACAGATATCCTCTTCCAAGAATTGATGATTTATTTGACCAACTTCGTGGGGCTCAATTCTTCTCTAAGATTGACCTTCGATCTGGTTATCATCAACTGAGGGTGAAGAAGGAAGATATTCCAAAGACTGCCTTCCGATCAAGATATGGGAATTATGAGTTTATTGTTATTCCCTTCAGCTTGACTAATGCTCCTGCTATTTTCATGGATTTGATGAATAGAGTCTTTAAGGACTACCTTGATAACTTTGTGGTAGTTTTTATTGATGATATTTTGATATATTCAAAAAGTCGTGAGGAGCATGAAGATCATCTGAGGGTTATTTTGAAAACTCTACGGAAGGAGAGGCTCTTTGGGAAGTTCAGCAAGTGTGAGTTTTGGTTACAACAAGTGGCTTTCTTGGGGAACATCGTAACCAATGAAGGAATCTCGGTTGACCCTGCAAAGACAATGGTTGTGGAGGAGTGGCCTCAACCCACAACAGTAACTGAGATTCGTAGTTTCCTTGGTTTAGCGGGATATTATAGGAGGTTTGTGAAAAACTTTTCACGGCTTTCTAATCCACTAACCAAGTTGACTCGAAAAGGGGTTAAGTTCATCTGGACAAAGGAATGCGAGGAAAGTTTCCAAGAGCTGAAGAAGAGATTGGTTACTGCACCTATGTTAACACTACCCTCTATCAGAGAAGGATTCGTTATTTTTAGCGATGCATCTCTGAAAGGGATTGGGTGCGTCCTCATGCAAAATGACAAGGTAATTGCTTATGCATCTTGACAGTTGAAGATTCATGAGCAGAATTATCCTACGCATGATCTAGAGCTGGCGGCAGTTGTTTTTGCTCTAAAGATATGGAGGCACTATCTTTATGGGGAGAAATGTGATATATACACTGACCACCAAAGTCTAAAGTATATTTTCACACAGAAAGAATTGAACATGAGACAAAGAAGATGGTTGGAGCTTATTAAAGACTATGATTGTTCAATTCATTATCACCCTGGAAGAGCAAACAAAGTCGCGGATGCGTTAAGCAGGAAAGATCCTGTTGTTCTGGCAACAATGAGGATCCTAGGGGATCCCTTGATTAAAGATCTAGTAAAACTGGACATGGTAATTATAAGGAAAGGGACATCATCAACCCTATCCCAAATGATTTCTCAACCTTCATTACTAGAGAAGATCAAGAAGGCTCAAAAAGAAGATCCTTTGTTGTAGGAGAAGTTCGAGGCTGTAAAGGATGGTAAGTTCCCTTATTTCAATGTTGATCAATAAGGTGTATTGAAATTTCGTACAAGACTATGTGTTCCATCTATTCCGGAGATAAAGAAAGAACTGATAGATGAAGCTCATATCTCTACTTTCTCTATACATCCGGGAAGCACTAAGATGTATAGAGACCTTCGTGATCATTATTGGTGGGATAACATGAAGAGGGAGATTGCTGATTACACTACAAGGTGCCTGGTGTGTCAGAAAGTAAAGGCAGAAAGACAACTTCCTAAGGGGTTATTACAACCGCTACCCATACCAGTATGGAAGTGGGATAATATCACCATGGACTTTGTAACTGGTCTCCCAAAAACATCCAAAGTAAACAATGTGATATGGGTTATTGTGGACCATCTCACCAAGACAGCCCATTTTATCTCTATTCGGGAAGATTTCTCTCTGGATCAGCTTGCCAAGATATACGTGAAGGAAGTGGTAAGGCTGCATGGGGTACCACTATCCATCGTATCTGATCTTGACCCAAGATTCACATCAAAATTCTGGAGAAGTCTTCAACATCCTCTGAATACTGAATTGAATTTTAGTACGGCCTATCATCCTCAAACTGATGGCCAATCTGAAAGGACTATTCAGACACTCGAAGACATGCTGAGATTATGCTCAATGGAATTTAAAGGTGGATGGGATCAACACCTCCCATTAGTTGAGTTCTCCTATAACAACAGCTACCATTCGAGTATTCAGATGGCACCCTATGAAGCTCTGTATGGAAAGCGATGTAGAACTCCTACTTGTTGGGATGAAACTGGTGAGAGGAAGCTTCTTGGGCCTGATCTCGTGCAAGAGATGACAGAACAGGTTCATGCCATCCAACAACACATAAAAGCTGCTCAAAGTCGGCAGAAGAGCTATGCTGACAATCGTCGAAGGGACTTGGAGTTTGGTGTTGGCGACAAAGTCTTCCTTTGAATTTCTCCATGGAAGAGAGTCATGCGGTTTGGGAAGAAAGGGAAGCTCAGCCCTAGGTACATTGGCCCCTATGAAATCCTTGATCGCATAGGAGCAGTGGCCTATCGTCTAGCACTTCCACCAAACCTAGCTCAAGTTCATGATGTCTTCCATGTATCTCTCTTGAGGAAGTACATACCCGACCCTTCGCATGTACTGAACCCAGAGGTGGTACAACTGGAACATGACTTCTCTTATGAGGAGCAGCCAGTGGAGATCTTGGACCGTAGAGACAAGGTTCTACGAAACAAGACTACCCACCTTGTGAAAGTGTTGTGGAGTAATCAAAAATATGAAGAAGCGACTTGGGAGCCTGAGGAAACAATGAAGCAAAAGTACCCTCACCTTTTCGACTAGGCCTCAAGTGTAAATTTCGGGGACGAAATTTCTTAAGGGGGGAAGAATGTAACGACCCAATATTTTTGAGTAGTATATTAACTTACTCTTAATGATTTAATAAGATGTTATTGGTTAATGCAGAAAGAGGAGTCGATGGCTTCATCCAGTAGACTCGACCCTTATGAAGCCCACTTATCAGAGCTTGAGAAGGAGGTAGCATCTGTGGGATTTGCTTTGGACCAAGCCCAAGCCGAACTCCAGCGTGTTAAGCTTGAACCGAAAATCCTACGGGAGAAGTTCAAGTTAGTAGAGATTACTACTAGGGCAATGTTATCTGAGCCTCCCTCAGATTCTCTCACCATAGCACACCTTACACTTAGGTCTTATGCCGGTGTTATAAGGGGCTATGTGACGAGACCCTAGCTTCCTTGTGTAATCCTTTGGGACGAATGAATTGAGATTTCTTCCTTTAGTGATGTTTGTGAAATTTCAAATGCCCGGATAATTTTAGAATGTATTTTATTGATGAATTTCGAAAAAAGGATATTTTAAAACATTTATGTAAACCCTAAATAACTAATGATGTGTAATGATTTTCAAAAAATGGTCTTCTACAAAAGTGTTCAGTAAGTAATTTGGAGTCTAATAAGATCAACTTAATTTTTGATGAATAGTAAATTATGAATAGTGATTTTACGCTTAGGATTAGTAATGTGACCAAATGGATTAGTAATTTCACTCAAAGAAAGTTTTAATATAATTTAGACACCTAGATTAAGTAATGTGATTCAATAAAATGGGTAAATAACGGTTTCATAAATTATTAGTCAAGTATTAGTTTTTTCGGATGAATAGTGTTTTTTAATTAAAAATCTAATTAAAAATAATTAGAAATTTATTTTTATAAAAAAGACTTTATTTTTGAACTCAGAGCATCGATATTATGTTAAGGTAATTTTCGGGGATTTTTCTGAAAAAAATGAATTTTCGATGAATAGTGTTTTTATTTAAAAATTAAATTAAAAATATTTAGAAAATTATTTTTATGGATTTCATTTTTGAAATCAGAGCATTGATATTTGGTTAAGGAGAAATTTTGGGATTATTCTGAGAAAGTTGAATTTTCAGTGAATAGTAAAAATACAGTTTTAGGGTTTCGGTATGTTTAATGACATCCTAACTGTGTCATGATGATGTCATGAGATATTTCAAGGGTTGGCCGGACAAGGGTAATGAATTATTGTTTTGGGGGCCCCATGTGGCCTAACTTTATGAAAAATATCATGAGAGAGCACATGGGTTTGAGAAAAGCACTTGTGAGGTGTCCCTTGGCCATTAATGCCTTGTCCCCTCACTTTCCCTATAAATACCCACCCTTTCCTCATTTAGTTTTCACTCCCAACTCTCCCCCAACGAATTTCTGGTCTTCTTACCTCCCAAGGAGTCCTCCCAAGGTGCCCCCAAGCCCTCAAGGTCCAAAACTTTGAGTTTCAAGAGTCACGTTTTAAGGTAAGGGATCCGACCCCTCTCTTTCTTTTCATGTAATCTCTTTTACGTCATTCCTTTTATGCTCCATGTTCTTATGTGAGAGGATGTTCTTTTATATTCCTCTTACTGCCCTTTTCATTATTATATGATGAGAGATCCCCTCTTACTCTCATCATTTCATTTTATGAATGTTTAAGTTATTCCGTTAGGCTGCCGAATTTTTAAGGGATTCTTTCACCCTTCTCATTTTTCAAGTTCGATTTTCATGTCAAGTATTTCAAGTTCCTTTTTATTATGTTGGGGTATGATCTCTATATCTATCATACTGATCTCTTATGATCATATGATGAGAGACCCTATTTGATCTTGTCAATTCATTTTTATTGAATTTTAAGTGACGCCGTTAGGCTACCGAATTTTCATAAGAGAAATCTAATTTTTGTCTTCCTTCCATGTTTTTCATTTCAAATGGTATGTCCTTAAAATTTCATTACCATGTCCATATATCCATCTTATTCTCTCCCCCTACTGTTTTATGGATCATTTATGAGTGGGTGACCCATGTCCCCTCTCTTTTCAATGTTTTCTAAAACCTTGTAACATAGCCGTTATGCTGCAGAATTTTCGTCTCAAAATGCCCCTCTCTTTTCTCAAAAATTATTTTATGTTATATAGTGAATACACAAAGCTCTTATTTATAAAAGGGTATTCACATATATATCAAAATGTTCCATTTTAAATTCTGGTATTTACATACATGAGACCCACTTTCCCTTTTCGTGGGTTTAAAGTGACGTAAAGATCATGTCTTTAAAGCAGTTTTTAAAATGTTATGATTATGAAATGAAACCCATTTATTTTATGCTATGTGGGTTATTTATGAAATGTTTGATGATGATATATGTGTCTCACATGATAATAAAGGCAAATTTATGGGTGCGCCCTGATAGCGCTCCAATGCATTGGGTAATGATGTAACCACTAGAGATTACAATTTTCACGATACCTTGGTGAATAACCTTGGTAATTTTCAAATGACACCTTGGGGATGGACCTTGGTGATATGTTCATGATTGTCTATGTTAAATGATGTAGCCACATCTTCAAGTTATGAAAAATGTTATTTTTATTATGAAATGCCTCATGATTTCTTTCTCAAGCCTTAAAGTTCTTTTCATGACCTTATTGAAGTATATCAAGTTCACATGTAAAATGTTCCTCTTGTTTCCCTTACTAGGCCTTCTGCTCACCCTTTCTTTTGATGTATGTCCCCAGGTTATGAGATGCAGTAATGAACCTAGAATGAACTTAAGGAGACACCTTTCAAGTGTTTAAGAAGAATGTTTTATGTTGTTTTCATGTATTATGCTCCTGGTTTCCAAGACACTAGACCTTAAAGATCCTCAGTTTTGTGTAATGTAATGAAAGTTTATGTTATAAAAAGGAGGGATGCTATAGTTGGTATCAAAGGATGGTTTAGTTATTTGTGGAAATTAGGATATAAAAACTTTAGGAAGAACCCTATAGAAAAGTTTAAATATAGGAAGACTTCCTGGTATTTTGGTAAGTATTGAGTAAGTGGTTTATCAAACAAATACATCCCTGTCTGGATACGAGTAGGTAGAGGCGGCTCTGGCACAGATGTAGATAGGGGTAAAACCTGAAAACACCGCTTGGAGCTAGACTCAAACGGGAACTGGTGCACGATAACTGGCCTTGCTGCACTCTTGGTTACGACACTCCCGGGGGATATGTTTGGTTAATCACAAGATTTTTATGAATCATTATGAAGGAATTATAGAAAAGTGTAATTGTCTAAGCATGAAGTCTTAGTTAAAATATCCATAAATGAAATAAGTTTCTTACTAAGGTTTTATTCTTTTAGAAAATGGCGGGAAATAGGAGGAATCGTGCTGATGGTGACCGCAATGCACCATGTGTTGATGGCCCTCCGATGGAAGCTGGAATGGAAACATTCATGCGAATGATGAACCAAGTGACTCAAGTTATGAGTAATAACTTGAATCAAGCTGAGAGGCCGACCTCACCACGTAGGGAACAACTTTCTGTTGAGTCCTTCATGTGTCAACGACCACCAACATTCAGTGGATCTACTGACCCATTGGTTGCGGAATAATGGATAAGCTCCATTGAAAAGATCTTTTTTGTACTTCATTGTTCGGAACAAGAAAAAGTCACCCTTGCTGTTTACCGCCTAGAGGGAGAAGCTGATCAGTGGTGGTCACTGATCAAAAACACAAATCCACGAGGAGATATGGAAGATATGGAGTGGGAAGAGTTCCCGGGGAATATTCTTTAATAAGTATTTCCCTCGTTCGATGAGGACGAAAATGGAGAAAGAATTTCTCGAGCTGAAGCAGAAGGAGAAAGAATCTGTTGGAACCTATGAGATGAACTTCACAAAGCTTTCCCGTTATACCTCAAGCTTCGTCATGGACTCTAATGGGAAGGTTGATAGATTCTTCGGTGGACTACGACCTCATCTACGGAAGAATCTAGCCAACAGGGACTATGATAGCTATGAAGAAATTGTTCGAAGTGCTATGAAAGTTGAACTAGAGTTTGGGGAGACACAGTGGTCTCACAAATCTAATGAGAAGAAGAGAACTCTAGAACCAAGCCTGGGAAGAAGTTTTGATCAGGAAAGAGGTGGAAAGCATATGCAACATGCCACATGCAATAAATGTGGGAAGAAGCATCCGGGGAACTGCTTGATCAGAAGTGGTAAGTGCTACAGGTGTGGAAGAGAAGGCCATATTTCTAGGAATTGTCGTAGTGAAGTGAAGCCTCAACTTCCCAACACTAACGACAGAGGAAAGATGGTTCTGGCCCTACCCGAAGTCACATGCTTCAAGTGTGGACAGCTTGGGCACTTTGCTAATCAATGTCCAAATCTGAGGGCGGTGGAGGGGAATCACCATCAACCTCAGCAGAGGCCAAGGGATCAAGGTCATGCTTTCGCTATCACAACAACTGAAGTTGAAGTTCCGAACGATGTGGTAGCAGGTACTCTTGTTGTCCTCTCAAAAATAGCAAGTACTTTATTTGATTCTGGTTCTACGCATCCCTTTATTTCCTCCAAGTTTTCAAGGAATATAGAATCAATCCCCGAACTGCTAGAGGTAGAGTTTTCAGTCAAGACTCCAAGTGGGATTATCCTTGCATCAAAAGTATTTAGAGACTCTAGTGTTTACTTTGGTTAGCACAATATTATCGCAAATCTAGTAGTCATTCCCATGATGGAATTCAACATTATACTAGGGATGGACTGGCTCTCAAAGTATAATGCTAAGATCAAATGCAGAAGTAAGGAAATCTCAGTAGTCTTGAATGAACGACCTACAGTTATCTTCCAAGGAGAGATATCCCGAACTGATCCCTGTCTAGAAGCACCTCCCATAGCTTTCTTTATGGAGTTAATCGGTGATGATGAAGAAGGGAAAGGGAGCATACAAATTGAAGATGTTTCGATTGTTTAGGAATACATGGATGTATTTCCTGAGGAGTTACCTGGACCTCCCCCAGAAAGAGAGGTAGAGTTATCCATTGAACTCGTACCTGGGTCTCAACCGATATCAAAGACTCCGTATAGAATGGAAAATGTGGAGCTAGAAGAACTAAAGAAACAACTCCAAGACTTGTTGGAGAAGGGGTTTATCCGACCGAGTGTGTCTCCTTGGGGAGCACCAGTTCTCTTTGTGAAGAAGAAGGATGGATCAATGCGGCTATGCATTGATTATAGAGAACTGGACGGGATCACAGTGAAGAACAGATATCCTCTTCCAAGAATTGATGATTTATTTGACCAACTTTGTGGGGCTCAATTCTTCTCTAAGATTGACCTTCGATCTGGTTATCATCAACTGAGGGTGAAGAAGGAAGATATTCCAAAGACTGCCTTCCGATCAAGATATGGGCATTATGAGTTTACTGTTATGCCCTTCGACTTGACTAATGCTCCTGCTATTTTCATGGATTTGATGAATAGAGTCTTTAAGGACTACCTTGATAACTTTGTGGTAGTTTTTATTGATGATATTTTGATATATTCAAAAAGTCGTGAGGAGCATGAAGATCATCTGAGGGTTATTTTGAAAACTCTATGGAAGGAGAGGCTCTTTGGGAAGTTCAGCAAGTGTGAGTTTTGGTTACAACAAGTGGCTTTCTTGGGGCACATCGTAACCAATGAAGGAATCTCGGTTGACCCTGAAAAGACAATGGTTGTGGAGGAGTGGCCTCAACCCACAACAGTAACTGAGATTCGTAGTTTCCTTGGTTTAGCGGGATATTATAGGAGTTTTGTGAAAAACTTTTCACTGCTTTCTAATCCACTAACCAAGTTGACTCGAAAAGGGTTTAAGTTCATCTGGACAAAGGAATGCGAGGAAAGTTTCCAAGAGCTGAAGAAGAGATTGGTTACTGCACCTGTGTTAACACTACCCTCTATCGGAGAAGGATTCTTTATTTTTAGCGATGCATCTCTGAAAGGTCTTGGGTGCGTCCTCATGCAAAATGACAAGGTAATTGCTTATGCATCTCGACAGTTGAAGATTCATGAGCAGAATTATCCTACGCATGATCTAGAGCTGGCGGAAGTTGTTTTTGCTCTAAAGATATAGAGGCACTATCTTTATGGGGAGAAATGTGATATATACACTGACCACAAAAGTCTAAAGTATATTTTCACACAGAAAGAATTGAACATGAGACAAAGAAGATTGTTGGAGCTTATTAAAGACTATGATTGTTCAATTCATTATCACCCTGGAAGAGCAAACAAAGTCACGGATGCGTTAAGCAGGAAAGATCCTGTTGTTCTGGCAACAATGAGGATCCTAGGGGATCCCTTGATTAAAGATCTAGTAAAACTGGACATGGTAATTATAAGGAAAGGGACATCATCAACCCTATCACAAATGATTTCTCAACCTTCATTACTAGAGAAGATCAAGAAGGCTAAAAAAGAAGATCCTTTGCTGCAGGAGAAGTTCGAGGCTGTAAAGGATGGTAAGTTCCCTGATTTCAATGTTGATCAAGAAGGTGTATTGAAATTTCGTACAAGACTATGTGTTCCATCTATTCTGGAGATAAAGAAAGAACTGATGGATGGAGCTCATATCTCTACTTTCTCTATACATCCGGGAAGCACTAAGATGTATAGAGACCTTCGTGATCATTATTGGTGGGATAACATGAAGAGGGAGATTGCTGATTACACTACAAGGTGCCTGGTGTGTCAGAAAGTAAAGGCAGAAAGACAACTTCCTAAGGGGTTATTACAACCGCTACCCATACCAGTATGGAAGTGGGATAATATCACCATGGACTTTGTAACTGGTCTCCCAAAAACATCCAAAGGAAACAATGCGATATGGGTTATTGTGGACCGTCTCACCAAGACAGCCCATTTTATCTCTATTCGGGAAGATTTCTCTCTGGATCAGCTTGCCAAGATATACGTGAAGGAAGTGGTAAGGCTTCATGGGGTACCACTATCCATTGTATCTGATCGTGACCCAAGATTCACATCAAAATTCTGGAGAAGTCTTCAACATGCTCTGAATACTGAATTGAATTTTAGTATGGCCTATCATCCTCAAACTGATGGCCAATCTGAAAGGACTATTCAGACACTCGAAGACATGCTGAGATTATGCTCAATGGAATTTAAAGGTGGATGGGATCAACACCTCCCATTAGTTGAGTTCTCCTATAACAACAGCTACCATTCGAGTATTCAGATGGCACCCTATGAAGCTCTGTATGGAAAGCGATGTAGAACTCCTACTTGTTGGGATGAAACTGGTGAGAGGAAGCTTCTTGGGCCTGATCTCGTGCAAGAGATGACGGAACAGGTTCATGCCATCCAACAACACATAAAAGCTGCTCAAAGTCGGCAGAAGAGCTATGCTGACAATCGTCGAAGGGACTTGGAGTTTGGTGTTGGCGACAAAGTCTTCCTTCGAATTTCTCCATGGAAGAGAGTCATGCGGTTTGGGAAGAAAGGGAAGCTCAGCCCTAGGTACATTGGCCCCTATGAAATCCTTGATCGCATAGGAGCAGTGGCCTATTGTCTAGCACTTCCACCAAACCTAGCTCAAGTTCATGATGTCTTCCATGTATCTCTCTTGAGGAAGAACATACCCGACCCTTCGCATGTACTGAACCCAGAGGTGGTACAACTGGAACATGACCTCTCTTATGAGGAGCAGCCAGTTGAGATCTTGGACCGTAGAGACAATGTTCTACGAAACAAGACTACCCACCTTGTGAAAGTGTTGTGGAGGAATCACAAATATGAAGAAGCGACTTGGGAGCCTGAGGAAACAATGAAGCAAAAGTACCCTCACCTTTTCGACTAGGCCTCAAGTGTAAATTTCGGGGACGAAATTTCTTAAGGGGGAAGAATGTAACGACCCAATCTTTTTGAGTAGTATATTAACTTACTCTTAATGATTTAATAAGATGTTATTGGTTAATTCAGAAAGAGGAGTCGATGGATTCATCCAGTAGACTCGACCCTTATGAAGCCCACTTATCAGAGCTTGGGAAGGAGGTAGCATCTGTGGGCTTTGCTTTGGACCAAGCCCAAGCCGAACTCCAGCGTGTTAAGCTTGAACGGAAACGCCTACGGGAGAAGTTCAAGTTAGTAGAGATTACTACTAGGGAAATGTTATCTGAGCCTCCCTCAGATTCTCTCATCATAGCACACCTTACACTTAGGTCTTATGCCGGTGTTATAAGGGCCTATGTGACGAGACCCTAGCTTCCTTGTGTAATCCTTTGGGACGAATGAATTGAGATTTATTCCTTTAGTGATGTTTGTGAAATTTCAAATGCCCGGATAATTTTAGAATGTATTTTATTGATGAATTTCGAAAAAAGTATATTTTAAAACATTTATGTAAACCCTAAATAACTAATGATGTGTAATGATTTTCAAAAAATGGTCTTCTACAAAAGTGTTCAGTAAGGAATTTGGAGTCTAATAAGATCAACTTAATTTTTGATGAATAGTAAATTATGAATAGTGATTTTACGCTTAGGATTAGTAATGTGACCAAATGGATTAGTAATTTCACTCAAAGAAAGTTTTAATATAATTTAGACACCTAGATTAAGTAATGTGATTCAATAAAATGGGTAAATAACGGTTTCATAAATTATTAGTCAAGTATTAGTTTTTTCGGATGAATAGTGTTTTTTAATTAAAAATCTAATTAAAAATAATTAGAAAATTATTTTTATAAAAAGGACTTTATTTTTGAACTCAGAGCATCGATATTATGTTAAGGTAATTTTTTGGGATTTTTCTGAAAAAAATGAATTTTCGATGAATAGTGTTTTTATTTAAAAATTAAATTAAAAATATTTAGAAAATTATTTTTATGGATTTCATTTTTGAAATCAGAGCATTGATATTTGGTTAAGGAGAAATTTTGGGATTATTTTGAGAAAGTTGAATTTTCAGTGAATAGTACAAATACAGTTTTAGGGTTTCGGTATGTTTAATGACATCCTAACTGTGTCATGATGATGTCATGATATATTTCAAGGGTTGTCCGGCCAAGGGTGATGAATTATTGTTTTGGGGGCCCCATGTGGCCTAACGTTTTGAAAAATATCATGAGAGAGCACATGGGTTTGAGAAAAGCACTTGTGAGGTGTCCCTTGGCCATTAATGCCTTGTCCCCTCACTTTCCCTATAAATACCCACCCTTTCCTCCTTTAGTTTTCACTCCCAACTCTCCCCAAACGATGTTCTGGTCTTCTTACCTCCCAAGGAGTCCTCCCAAGGTGCCCCCAAGCCCTCAAGGTCCAAAACTTTGAGTTTCAAGAGTCACGTTTTAAGGTAAGGGATCCGACCCCTCTCTTTCTTTTCATGTAATCTCTTTTATGTCATTCCTTTTATGCTCCATGTTCTTATGTGAGAGGATGTTATTTTATATTCCTCTTACTGCCCTTTTAATTCTTATATGGTGAGAGATCCCCTATTACTCTCATCATTTCATTTTATGAATTTTTAAGTGATGCCGTTAGGCTGCCGAATTTTTAAGGGATTCTTTCACCCTTCTCATTTTTCAAGTTCGATTTTCATGTCAAGTATTTCAAGTTCCTTTTTATTATGTTGGGGTATGATATCTATATATATCATACTGATATCTTATGATCATATGATGAGAGACCCTATTTGATCTTGTCAATTCATTTTTATTGAAGTTTAAGTGACGCCGTTAGGCTGCCGAATTTTCATAAGAGAAATCTAATTTTTGTCTTCCTTCCATGTTTTTCATTTCAAATGGTATGTCCTTAAAATTTCATTACCATGTCCATATATCCATCTTATTCTCTCCCCCTACTATTTTATGGATCATTTATGAGTGGGTGACCCATGTCCCCTCTCTTTTCAATGTTTTCTAAAACCTTGTAACATAGCCGTTATGCTGCAGAATTTTCATCTCAAAATGCCTCTCTCTTTTCTCAAAAATTATTTTATGTTATAAAGTGAATACACAAAGCTCTTATTTATAAAAGGGTATTCACATATATATCAAAATTTTCCATTTTAAATTCTGGGATTTACATACATGAGACCCACTTTCCCTTTTCGTGGGTTTAAAGTGACGTAAAGATCATGTCTTTAAAGCAGTTTTTAAAATGTTATGATTATGAAATGAAACCCATTTATTTTATGCTATGTGGGTTATTTATGAAATTTTTGATGATGATATATGTGGCTCACATGATAATAAAGGCAAATTTAAGGGTGTGCCCTGATAGCGCTCCAATGCATTGGGTAATGATGTAACCACTAGAGATTACAATTTTCACGATACCTTGGTGAATAACCTTGGTAATTTTCAAATGACACCTTGGGGATGGACCTTGGTGATATGTTCATGATTGTCTATGTTAAATGATGTATCCACATCTTCAAGTTATGAAAAATGTTAGTTTTATTATGTAATGCCTCATGATTTCTTTCTCAAGCCTTAAAGTTCTTTTCATGTCCTTATTGAAGTATATCAAGTTCACATGTAAAATGTTCCTCTTGTTTCCCTTACTGGGCCTTCTGCTCACCCTTTCTTTTGATGTATGTCCCCAGGTTATGAGATGCAGTAATGAACCCAGAATGAACTTAAGGAGACACCTTTCAAGTGTTTAAGAAGAATGTTTTATGTTGTTTTCATGTATTATGTTCCTGGTTTCCAAGACACTAGACCTTAAAGATCCTCAGTTTTGTGTAATGTAATGAAAGTTTATGTTATAAAAAGGCGGGATGCTATAGCCTCTGCCTGGGTGGCCCCTCAACAGTCTGTTACTCCTCTACACAGCGGGTCAGGAAGTCACGATCCATGTGGCCCTACCCGCCGCATGCGTAGCACTGTCTGCTCCTCGAAAGGCTGGCTCTGCGTCGTGTGCCCCGCACCTCTGAGCTAGTGTCCTGAGGTCGTCCGCCTGATGGTCTGGTCTGCCTAGACCCCTGTGACATTCGTCGACTGCCAGCTGCATACGAATCTGCTACGTGCTGCCCTGCGGTACTGCTGGTGTAGGCTCAGCATGAATGCTCTCTATGAGAAGGTCTCGCTCTAGTACTCCTACCTGTGTCGGAATGCTGAGGGAGATCATCGATGCCCTGATCTCATGCCTCAGTCCCTGCTCGAAGGTCCGAGCCCGGAAGAATGGGTCTCATACCATGTCCGTAAAATAGCACGAGAGATCGGTAAATCTCACCGAGTACGGGGCTACCGTCATGCTGCCCTGCCGCAGCTATAGTAGCTCCTGAATGAGCACAGCACGTAGGGTGGCTGGGACGAACTCTGAGCAGAAGAGGCTCTCAAATTCTGTCCAGAGGAGAGATGCCTCTCCATGCACCTGGAGCATCAGGACCCACCATCTGCCTACTGCCGCGTGCAGCAGGCTCGCTACAAGGATCACCATGAGGTCAGCTGGTATCCCCACTAACCTGAAAACTCGATCTACAGCCTCCAGCCAATCCTCAGCTGCCTGAGGGTCTGTCTCCCCGCAGAACCTAGGCGGTCTCTGGCACTGAAACTCGTACAGTGCACTAAGGCGACGTGCACTCTCAGTGGTTGGGGTTGGTGGCATCGGTGGCTCGACGGGTAGAGGTACCGCCGGTGCCTCTACTGAAAAAGGCCCATGCACCGAGGCCTCGTCGTTCGGTGGGTTTTCATCTCGCACAAAGCTCGGAACCCTAGCTGGCTACCGTCATGGGTCCATCCTGAAAGGAAACAAGTGTGACACGGTCAAAACAGTATACCTGGTGAGCTGACACAAAGTAATCACAAAGAAAACCTTTGAAACACACATGAAATCAATGTTTTGATGCACTTAGTCAGAAATTAGAAGTCAGGGTCCTGGTGTATGGATATGTTGGCCGCCGCACCAACACTGGACTCTCTAGACTGATAACCACACTCAATACCCTTAAAACTATTGCTTCGCATAGAAGAAAAATCAGAGTCCTGGGTTCTGCGGTAGAACCTCCCTTTGATACCAATTTGTCACGACCCGTCCTCGGGGCCCGTGCCGTGACTACCCCAAGCCCGCCTCCCATAGGCCAGGAGATGGCGACTAGCACCAAAGGTGTAAAACTCGAAAAAAAAGGGGAAGGAATTGCCTTTATAAAGTAAACAAACACCACATAGTAAGAAAGCAGAAGTAAACACCAAGTAAACTGAGTACAACAGTAAGTGCGGAAAAGTAAGTGGGCTAGAATACAAACCCAAACTGAAAGTAAAGTACAACTAAAAAGAAAGTACAGCAACTGAAAATTAAAGAAGCAACGTCGTTCCATCCACTAGAAATCCCACCTGAAGGGTGGGTACAGATAGCCTCCACCTCAGCTCCTCGGGTCCAGCCGTCCGCTCTGTGTACGTCCCGCCCAGTGGTCCGCCTCTGGGTACCGACTTGCTCCACAAGCCTCAACCACGATCAGCTTTGTCTGTCGTCTGCATCCAACACAACTTAGTGCGGGCATAGCCCGTGTAGGGGTGAGTATACGTTACTCAGTAAGGACCCCGAGGCCCCTGAAGGTCTCCCAGAATCCACAAAGGATAATCCAGAAAGGAAAGATACAATCACGGAGTAACATCCAACACTACTTAGGTATATGCCCATACATATACCTAAGTCATCAATTCCAGTTTGGCTCCAACGTCCGAAACCAAGTTCGATCACGTCCACACAGGATAGTACAACTCAATTTACACAGGATAACACAACCCAATCCACACAAGATAACACTACCCAATCCACACAGGATAGCAAGTCAATCATATCGAAGATAATGATTGAATAGTCAAGACTCAGCTCACATAGGCATACTTTTTCGTAAGGTGATAGAGATTATCAGGTGTAGCCACTAATTCATCTAAGCTGGGACCCACGTAGGATACTAGACTAGCTAAGATGTCGGACCCACAAAGTATACAAGACCAACTACTCTGCCAGACCTACGTAGGATACAAGTATAGAGTCAAATACTGTCGGACCCATGTAGGATACAAGAATAGTAGTACTACTGGACCCACATAGAATACAAGAACAGTAGTCATCATCGTCGAAACCACAGAGTATTTCAGTACGGTCGTCGTCGCTGTCAAACCCACAGAGGATTTTAGTGCAGTTGTCGTCGCTGTCAAACCCACGGAGGATTTCAGTGCAGTCGTCATCGTTGTCACAGTCACAGCCAGCTCTAGGGTTCCCACACACAACATGCTCGATTCTGAGAGGGTCTGCTCCACAAGCCAAGGGGGTCGATACATCAACTGAAATTTAGTCCAGAGTTGATGTATCCCAAAGTTCCGTCTCGACAAAAGGAAATCAACATGATAGACGGTGCGTCAATCGGACGCCCGGTCTGAGAGTTATTGGTGTTTTCGTTCCAGGGGCCCGGATGGTTTTTAAGTCAAAACCAACCCGAACATACTCCAACTGTGTCCAAACCTTGAGCGGAGTAATCCAAAAGGTCTGTCTCACTAAGAGGAATTCAAAAAAGTTGATGGAACTTCAATTGGACGTCCGGAGCTCAAGTTATAAGCGTTTCTGCTCCGAGGGACTGGTTGGTTTCGTGTTCAAACCATCTCGAACGTACCCAAATTTCTCTGAAACCTTGATTGTAATATACTTAAACGAACTTCTTGATCCAAGGATTTCATCGCAACTGACGGTGCGTCGATCGGAGGTCTGTAGCCCAACTTACGTGCATTTAAACAAACCTGTTAGGTATTAGGGGGTTTTGGGCCCGGACTGACCCGTCCTAAGACCCCCTGGGTCAGCCCAAACCGGGTCGACCCAACCCGGGTTCGGGTCCGGCCCCTCAGGGCAGAGCCTGGCCTAGCTGGCGCGGCCCGGTGCGGGCGCCGCGTGCCACCTGAGCGTGGAAGGGGGGAGCCTCCACCCCCTTCAAACGGATGGCGGACCCACAGGGGGTCCGCCTGCTTCTTTGACTGGGGGTTTAATCCCCCAGTTTTTAGATCTGGCCAGCCGTAACAGCCGGCCAGGGTGTTACGCGGGACCAGCCGATCCCCCCCCCCCCCGGTGCACCAGCGGCCGGCGGCTCCGTCCGCCCTCTCATGATCTGCCGCAGCCAAAGGCCATGGCCCGCTCCGGCCGCAGCCTCCTCGTGGTTCTCCGGTGCGGCGTAACGGCGCCACACCCCTTTGTTGCGGCCCGACTTTGGTCGCGGCTTCATTCAGCCTCAACGGTGTGGCGCTACGGCACCGCGCTTCTTCTCTGTGTTCTTCCTTGATTCTGCGCGGTGTCGTTGCACCGCGCCGCCTTCGTTTGAGCCACAAAGAATTTAACAACGAAGGGAGAGGAGGGTCGGCCATGTTTGTGCGGTCCGACCTCCTCCCGTTATAATGATAACAGGTGGAAAAAAATAAAAGACGATGAACGGTAAAGAATATTCATGAAAAAAATTAACCCCTACCTCAACGAGTTGTCGAACGATGGTCGCGCGGAGAAAAAGGCGTCGCGGAAGACGGTGTCACGGAATACGGCGTCGCGGAAGACGGTATCACAAAACGAGGCTCTGTATATGTCGTCGGTGCACGTTTGATGAAAGATGCAGTGCGTTGTTGTTCTCCGAAGATGGTGTCTCTCACCGGCTACGGAGAGGTGAGGAGATGGCATGGCGATTCCCTTGCGGTGATGGAGTTCTTCGTCATAGACTAGGCGTTCCTCACGTTCTTAGACGAGGAAGGAGATATTCTTCAGAGTGCAAGAGTCCTCTCCTTCTTTCCGCACAACAAAACAACCCCCCAAATAAAATAAGTTGTTGTCTTTTTTTATTAACACATGTAAGCCATTAATTTGAAATTCAAAAAGATATCATTCAATTAATTTACTTAATTGAAGAGCGTTTAAAATTCAAATTAATTTTGAGGGTTGACTTGCCAATATATTAGGGGATGGGTGAGTTACACAATTAAGTGCCCGTGGGAAGTTTAAGGGATTTGAAGGGGGTGGGGCTCGTGTGGGACCCACTTCACTAATATCCTACCTAGGGGATTTAGGATGTAGTGGGTCCCACTCCAATCACCATGCATAGGTTTAAACTACTTAGAATAGAAAATAAAAATTGTTGCACAAATTTTTATTTCTTTCCTTAGTTAACCCATTTTTTTTAATAACCTCACCCAAGCAAACACAACTCTAGAAAAGGTGTTTTTAAGCAATTACCAGTGCTACGATTCCATCGGTGCCCTCAGATTTTGATTCCGAGCACCGGTTCAAAAGTTAGAAAAACTCACTCGTTTGTTCATTGAAAGTACCCGAGCTAAACTTTATAAATTGATTCCGGGCACACCGGGCCTTAGAATCAGGTGTCGTCAGAAACTGCGTACTCGTAAAATCCCAAAGAAAATTAATAAAAAAAATCCCTTGAAACTTATGGGTCTTTACATTACTCCCACCTCAGGGCTTTACGTCCTCGTAAAGATACATCACAAACTAGGGAAACAAATGAGGGTACTGAGCATGCATCTGAGCCTCCCACTCCCAAGTGCTCTCCAAGAGGTTCCCGTGCTACCATCTGATGCGCACTAGAGGAATCAACCACCCACGTAGTACCTGCTCTTTTCAATCCTCGATCTCCATCGGGACCTCCGCAAAAGTCTCCCCATCATCAATGTCCAACTCCCCATGGTCGATGATATGCGTCGGGTCGTGCACGTATCTCGTTAGCTGAGATACGTGGAAGACGTCGTGCACCTGGTGCAACTGAGGTGGTGGATCCAGGCGGTAAGCCACCTCTCCTATCCTACTGAGAACCTAGAATGGTCCAATGAAGCACGGATATAACTTGTTGCCCTTGCCAAATCTCTGTAATCCACGTTGAGGTGAGACCCGCAAGAAGACGTGGTCACCATCCTCGAACTCTAGTGGTCTCCGCCTCCTGTCATCATAGGACTTCTGCCAGCTCTGAGTTGTCTTCATCCGCTTCTGGATGACCTGGACCTTCTCTATCATGGGCTGGACCATCTCTGGTCCCACAAGTTCTGACTCCCCAGGGTCTGTCCAGCACAGAGGTGATCTGCAAGGTCGGCCGTACAATACCCTGTATGGTGCCATCTCGATGGTGGAGTAGTTGTTGTTGTTGTACGCAAACTCCACCAAGGGTAGGTGGTCCTCCCATCTGTGACCAAAGTTGAGGAAACATGCACGGATCATTTCCTCGAGAGTCTGAATGGTCCTCTCCGTCTGACCATCCTTCTGAGGGTGAAAGGCGGTGCTTAGACGTAACTGCATCCCGAATGCCTCCTGCAACCCCTTCCAAAGCTAGGAAGTAAAGCGAGAATCTCGATCGAAGACGATAGATGATGGAACACCATGAAGCCGTACAATCTCCTGAACGTATAGACAACCCAAGCTCTCTACTAAACCCTGCTCTCTGATGGGTAATAAGTGAGCCGACTTGGTGAGTCGGTCGACAATCACCCAAATGAAGTCGTGACCTCTGGAGCTCCATATGGATTTTTAAATAAATATGATTTAATTTATGTTTATATTGATTTATTTATGTGTCTAATCACCCAAATACACTTGAACACTAGATCCTTGGATTGTATTTATTGGTAAAATATAATGAAATTCATTAAATAGAATGTTATTTAAGGATTTGGTTGTTATAGAGATCAGGAGCACACCCTGGGTATTTCAAGAACCAGCTCAAGTTCTTGGTTCAAGGGAGACCCATATTGGTTTTTGATATATCTCATGAGATATAATAGTTTACACAATGAATTATAGGGATATATAAGGCCCAAAATTCACATAATTATATACCATAAATATTTTTACCACATTAAATCAATCATACAACATGTCAAAAAATCATATGGAAACAAAAATGGGTTTTATATCATTTCCAAATGATATCTCATTTCAAGGGGAAAAATAATACATTGAAAAAAATCATAATTTTGGAATATTTATAAATATAGAAAATTTTAAAATAAATAACTTTAAAGATAATAAATGTGGAGTGGAAGATAAAAAAACTAAAAAAAGTGATATGAAATTTCATTTATGATTTTTAGTTATTTTTAGAGAAATAATCAAATTGATTAAAAAGTTATAAAACTTCCTTTTAAAAAGTGATAAAGATAAATATGAAGAGTAAATAAGATAATAAATACTTATATTTTAAAATAATAGATAAAATA
This sequence comes from Viscum album, assembly GCA_963277665.1. Lineage (NCBI taxonomy): Eukaryota > Viridiplantae > Streptophyta > Magnoliopsida > Santalales > Viscaceae > Viscum > Viscum album. The sequence continues at coordinate 483,069,320 of OY728141.1, forward strand.
ATTTTTTTATAGAAAGGATATGGATAAGGGAAAAATATCCATTAGAAGGGATTGATAATTATTCTTGAAAAAATCATATAAATCCATCAAGGAAAAATACTTGATGTGAATATGTAAATTACCAAGAAAAATAAGTATGAAATATAATATAATATCATCATATTATAGAATCAGTCAATATTTAAAGATCATGGTCAAATAGAAATGATTATGACTCATGGAAATAAGTTGAGTGAAGAAAAATCCTTACCTTTATCCCATTTTATATTTCCACATTTACACCTCTGGTATAATAAACTTATATTTTTTTAAAAATAAATATATAATTTATTTATATTTTTTTCATTATATATTAGTTATATTCATTAAATTTTATTTAATATTATTTTTTTTAAGAGAGAAAGGCTTAAAGAAATGTTTTTTTTAAATTGTCCAGTTTTATTTCGATTTCATGATTTTGATTATTTTTTAATTATCATTTTTTGTAATTTAATTCACATAAACTTAGAATAAATTAAAATAAATTTATATTACATAATATAAACTAATCATCCATGTAGGTGGTTATAAGTAGAGCATTGAAAATTTCCTCATATGTAGATGAAACTGGTCATTATCAAGACATGTCAAAACAGATGGAGTGAGATTATATACTATAAATAGATTCAAAATATTTATATCTATATAATAATAGCATTGAAATTTTATATAATTATATATTAAACATTTTTTAAAAGTCAAAAAAAATAATTTTAATGGGATATTATAAATAAAAAGATATAAAAATAATGAAAAAAAGAATCAAAGTTACCACTTCGTTGAATATTTTATCCTTTGTTAAAGCCTTGAAGGCTTGGGGTTGAGTACCACAATAACATACCTAAGGGATATAAGAGACTTAATAGATTTTAAATGGGTATATATTGGTTTATTATAAGTTAATTGGAAGTGGCTATCCAAGGTAAAGGATAGGGGAATTTATACTTGAAAATATGGGTGTTTAGGGTTAAAATATTGACTATTTAATCATTTGGGCCTAATACTTTTGAGTGTAGATGATTCTTTGGAATTTTTTGGTTTATTATCAAAAAATTAAATTTATTTTACATTATAATAATTCTAAAACTATATTTAATAATTTAACCACTTTATTAAAGGTAAATAATGAAAAATAATTTTTTATTTGAATAAAATATACCTTACACTTCAAAATTTAAAATATCGGTTTATAAATTCAAATTTATATTTTTTAAAAAATTATTTTTCTCATTAAATACATATTTGGTTACAAAAAAAAGTTTTTATAAATTTTTTAGTCATTATTATATCATAATGATGTTAGAATAATTTTTGTATTTATAAAAGCTATATTTTTTAAAATTTACTAAAAAATAAACTTCTTCAGAAAAATATAAAAAATCAACCTCAGATAATTTAACAATGATGATTATAAAAATTAATTATTTTTAGTCAAATTAAAATTTAAAAAATTATGAATTTTCGTTTTAAATAACATCATATAATATGCCAAAAAATAAATTATTAGAATAAAAACTATTTTGTTTGTTATGAGTGATTATATTTATTTTTTATCCATTATTTATTATATAATTGATATTATTTATTTATAGTCCAAGAAAATATATATTTTATGAAATTATTCTTTTAATTAAGTATAATTTATTTTTTAAATACATAAATGGTAAAATGGTTTTAGTGTAACAAATTTTATACACTGATTAAAATTATAGATAATTGACTATTTTACTTTTCTAAAAACTAAAATATCAAAAATTTATAACCATTTGGTGATAATAAGACACTACATAATATTAATCTCATTCTAAAATAGTAATTATGAAAATTCCATAATGTAAATTTATTATAAAACATGGAATATAAAATTTGAGAATTTTCTCCTAATTAAAACATGTTTTGTGCTATGTTAACAATTAGATTAAATAACAAAATTACTATGACAATGAAACTAAAATTATTGTGGTCAAAAAATAAAACTATATATGTAAAAAAAATTGTGAATGTAGTAAAGGATATCTAATTATATTTAAAAAAATATGTAAAAATGGAATTAGGAAAACATGTAGGCTTGTAGTGGGTGTTGTGACCCTGTCACCCTTTGATCATGGGTTCAAGCCTTGTAGCCTTTACAGATGTGATGAGTTATCACCTTTCCTAGAGGATACCCTTTTTATAATGAAATATTTCAATAAATTAAATTCAATAATATTTGAAAAATAGATAATCAAACAACATAGATTATAAATGTGAGTATAAATGTTTAGTTTATATTAAAATATAATTAAATTCATTTATAATTTAAGAAGAAATATTTATAAAAAAATTATTTGTAAATATTGGAGGTTATAAGATGTGTGGTGGGATACTGTACTTGATCACCTATCTAATATATTGATCAAACACTCGTATAATATTGTGTGCATGGGTTAAGATAAAAAAAACCCACAACTACTTTATTCTTGATGATAAGATGTATAGTTGAAAATATGTGCACTAGGATGATAATCGTATAAAGAAAGGAGTGGGATCACATTAAGATTGAACCTTATAAAAGAACTTGTGTCACTTCACTTTAAACATATGCATTTTATATAGATTTTATCTATGTTAAATAAAAAATGATCCAATATTATTACTCATCATGCAAGGTTAAAGGAGAAAAATGGGAATATAATTTAAAAGAATATTTGGTATTTTGTAACAATTGGACAACATGTGATTAACCCCCCCCCCCCCAGTGTGTCTATAGGATCCTACTAGGAATCTTAGTTGGTATCACAGAAAGGTTCTCTCTAATTTGATCTAGAGTTCTATCTAAATATTATTAGATTAAAGGATATTATCTTTGATTATTTATGAAATTTTTATTTTGCAGTTGTTTTTTATTAGTTTATATGAATTAAATATGTAAAATGTAAGAGGCTTGGTTTTAGAAATCAATATCATTCCCTATTAAGATAGATTATTAATTCTCTAAAAATAATCTATAAATTATGAAAAGGAAATAAGACAAAAATATAATAAATGTATCAATTAAGAAATAGGAGCAACTAACATTTAAAGGTAATTATGGTGGTATTTTTCTTTCGAAATCTATTGATCATGAGTTCTCCAGTTGTTAAAGCATAATATATATAGAAGAAAATTTTTATGTGTCACTTAGTGAATTTTATTCAAAGGTTAAATTATACTTAATTAAATTATTAATTTGAATTTTTCACATATATATATTATTATATCAAGGTACTAATTGATGAAAATCCATAGCTAGAAAGAGAGACTGGTGCAATGGAAGTAAAATTGGTTAAAAAGGTGAGTAGTTTAAAAATCCTCACAAGAATTGTAAAGGCCAATGAAAACTATGTGTCACTTTCTTTTGAAAAATTCCATTTGATAGATAAATAATTTAAAATATTTTCTTGTGAAAAAATTGTGTTCAAAAAATGTTGTCTATGAAGTCTTTTATATATTAAAGAAGTTTTACAAAAGATCTATGAATGTCAAAGATGTTAAGATAGAAATGAAATCAAAAAGGGTGAAAGATATAGATAGTTCAATACCTAAGAAAAATGAGATACATGAGGAACATGTTAAAAAGTTGAAGAAGGAATGGTAATTTGGATAAGATTAGCTATGGATAAAAAGAAAACCCTCAATTTTAGTGCCTTTATCTAGAAGTAAATTTAAGAAAAATGGTTCTACAAAAGATGAGTCGTCTTGAAAAGTTGAGAAAATAAATACTTACACATAAACTTAATATAATATTGTAGCTACAAAAAAGACTCTAAATGGAAGAAAATATATCTTTACATCATCTATATAATCATCCTTCTTGGGATCATTTAAAAAATTAACCCACTATCCAGATACACTTGTTTTAACTGAATCTGTTTTTTTAAGTGTAGGAAAAAAGTTAAAAAATATAAAAATATGGAAGTGGAAAAATTATAACAAATTAACCATATAATCAAGGTTGAATTTATGAATTTCAAAGAAAATCCTCCCCCCCCCCCAAATGGATCCCAAATAAATTTTGTTTCATCCCAAAAACACAAAGTTTGTAAATTTGGATAGGTTGCACCTAAACTAAAAAAATAGATTAATTGGAATATGTTAGTGTTGTTGGAGGTTTAAAAAAACTATATGGATTTATGTTACAATATTTTAGTGTTTACAAGTTCTATAAATCCTAAATATACATAAGGAAAATATGAAATCACAATACAACTTGTTGTACACAAGTAGATTTCACAAAGAAAGAAAGAATTTGCCTTTAAAGAATAAATTTGAAACATTAAAGATATTTTGTTACTTTATCAATATATATGGCCACTATTATGAGGTTTTTTGGTGCACACCCACCCAAAACAACCCTTATACTAATTTTAAGAAAATTATATAACATATAATAAAGTGGGTGAAGAAATAATGTGAGTCTGTTTTGGGAAATAATATGTGAAGAAGGTTGTTGAATAAAATCCTCCCAATAATCTATTGAGGAAAGATAATTATGATTTCTAAACTACAAGGTAAAATTTATTATAATATAGAAATATAGTCCATATAATATACAATTAGAATATGTCCATGAATAAAAATATTACTGGTATCAATCTGGATTCCAAAAAGAAAGAGTCAATATAAGAAACAGATAGTATGTTGGTATGGTGATAGACATCCATAATGAATAAGTTGATAATATTCTAAATAAGTATAAGCTAAAATTTGATTAAAGTTTTCTAAGAATTTTAGAGAACATAGGAAACATTTCTAACAAATTCATTACATGGTTTCCAAAACAAGAATAAAGGATAGTGAATAAAATAAAATCACCAATGACCCCTTCTATTAAGAAGGATTCAATTAAAAGGGAGTCAACACAAAAAGTAAATATAATAATGTGAAGAAATATTGTCCTAAAATATATACATATTAGTTTCAAAAGGAATGTAAGATGTAAAAATCTGATAAGAAAAAAATATTTATTTTCTAATGTGTATAGTCCTATTTTAACTAAATTGAAATCAAAAATAATGAAGAATTCCATTTTTCTCATAAGTGAGAGAACCTAGAAAATCAAAGAGGAAGCGAGCATAAAGAGGTTAAGTAATATTAGACCTTTAAAAGGGATTATTTTTCTTGAGAAAACTATGTCATTACCTTTACTCACATTAAAGTGCTAATGGGAAATCCACCATATTACCATATCAGAATGGTTGTGCTTATATGAATGGAATTTAAGGTGATGCTTAAAAAAGAGAATAAATGATCAAAGTTTTAACTTCTAGAAATAATGGAAAGATTATCCACCATGGAATATCTCAAATATAATTCATATATTTATTGGTATCAAATATCTCAAGTGGTATCACATATACTTAGAATAAACCATGGTGAATAAAGAAAGGTACCCCTTTACATGGAGAAATCAAATAAGTCTAATATTCCATAAATTAATAATTTTACATAAATATGGATTTCCAGATAAATTTTATGAAATTGATATATGAGGTATGATTTTCTTTCTCCCATCGTTATTTCAACTTTTATTTGTTATGTTTAATAAGGGTAGTTATTATCTAACCAAATGGGGAATAAATTACCATGAACTTAAAATTTTTTGATATGTTTGTTCAAGTCAGTGTATATTTAAGAAATTTTTTATAAATATTTGTGTATAGTGCCCAAAAAATTTAAATTTAGATATTTTATCTAATTGAGGTTGGTTAATAGATATATTTTTTTCTCATTTAGTAATTTTTTTCTATAAAGTGGTGTCCCATGTATAAGTATATTTTATTAGATGATGTCCCATTACTGTGAGAACCATGTGGTTCTAACCTTATCTAATGGAATGAATTTAGTATATCAAGAAAGATAAGAATAAAATTCCTAATTATTTATATTGGTCGGAGTGGACACTCAAGAGGGGGGTGAATTGAGTTCCAATTAAAATTTCTGTCAAAAATATATCTATAAAAATCCCCCAAATTGAATAGTAAGCTAAGCTGTAGTTAATCTATAAAGCTTGAAAGGTTTCAATTAGTTTCTCAAAGATTGATTATTTCTCAGTTAACTTAATCAGAAGATTAAGTAACTTTTGAAACTAACTTAATATCTAACAAAAGTTATAAACACTTGCTAGTTTAACTATCAGAGTTACTTTAAAATAGATTTATATTTAAAGTACTTAGTAGCGTAATATTAAATATATTTTAAAACAAAATAAACAAACACAACAGTTTTAACCAAGAGGTTTAGTCTTAGTCCTCTCAAACAGTTTATATAAACTTTGATCCACACCTTGGATCGGGGATTACAACAGTACTCAAACTCTCCAGGTACTAAGACCTCTACCACAATTCTTCATGGGAAAACAAAACAATAGCACACAGTCTATCCAGGTCACACTTGACCTCTACCACTATCCACAGTGGGATATAATAGTATAGGGAAAAGATTGTGTGAGGATTTAGAAATCCTCCAGTTCAGCACAAGAGACAGTGTGTATCTAAAAATACAGAGCACACACACTGCTCAAAATGTAAATAAATGAAACAAAATAGAGCTAAACAGATAGAGAAGAGTTTATAATGCTCTATGTGTTTTGAGTGAAGCTCTGGACTCCTTGAATTGATGCAGATGAGGCTTTGAGTCCTTCTATGGTTTTTGTCAAGAAACAGAGTGTCATTTTCGTATTTAGATTCCAGGTCCAGGTTGATCAGTCTGATCATCTTGAGTGCAAGTGAAATCATTGAATCTCTTTTCTCCTTGAATGTTCAGGTTCTATGGATTTAGTATGAATTCCTACTTCTTCTTCTAGGTATGTAAGTCCTTGAATATCTCTAGTAGATTGTCTTGTATGTGCATGGAAAAACTGACTGGTCACCACCACGTCTTTAGTAGTTTGAGGTTCCCTTATATAGCTTTAGCTCTGGCAATGGGAATGATTACCTTTTATAGGTATGAGGTATAGTTCCTGAAATTCCAACCACCATAATTAATTAATATAAGGTGCATTAAAAACATAAAATATGACCATTTTTAAATAAGCAAATATAAATAGAGTTTAGAGAAACAGTGATTGGTTTCCATCGGTAGCTCTTATTATCAGTGAGCTTGTATCGATAGATCTTCTATATTGGTAGTTGTTACTCTTTATAAAAGTGGATCTATGTATTGGTAGCTCTTTCTATCGATAGATCCTTCTATCAGTATCTCCTCTTATCGGTAGCTTCTTTGTAACGGTAGCTCTTTTGTAACGGTATCCGTTTGTATCGGTGTTGTGTAACGGTAGCCATCTGTCTGTATCAGAAGACTTGTATCAGTAAACTTTGTCTTTTTGTATCGGTGGACTTTGTATTTGTATCGGTGTACATCCTATTGGTAGCAATATTTCTGTCTGTTTGTATTGGTAGCTTGTATCGGTAACTACATATCAGTGACCTTTACTTATCGGTAGACTATGTACCGATAGGTCTGTATCAGTCAACTTGTGCATATTGGTAGACTTATTCTATCAGTAGCTCTTCTTCTATCGGTAGATGTTATGCATATCGGTGACCTTATCCATATCAGTAGACTTCTGTACCGGTGTACTTACCCTTATCAGTAGTTGTGTATTTGTTTGTCTGTATCAGTAGCTATGTGCATACCTGTGGACTTATGCATACCAGTGGACTTAACACTTATCTGTTCTATGCAAAACATATCCAGATTGAGTAAGAATTATTTCAAAGTACGTATAAACATTGATTAACATATTTCAATGATTATTTTAATATTTTATCAACTCAATAGTATGATTTCATATATTGAAATAATTAATATATAGATAAACATTATTTTGGATTATCAAAACATATTGAAACATAATAGAGATTATCAAAATAGGTGAGGTCAGCAATCTCCCCCTTTTTGATAATCAGAAATTACGAAATAATCAGTAATGTAGCAGTATAAAATACAATGGTTCTTATTTCTCAGTGTGAGTAATGTATCAGAGGATATAGTATTAAATGCAATTATATTCGAGGTAATAATAAAAACAATGTACAAGATTTAAAAAACAAATGTATCAGAGGTAAAATTATAAAACAAATGTACCAGAGGTACATGTATTATGCTTATAAATATTAAGCTCAAATTTCTCATAATTATCATGTTTCTCCCCCTTAGTATTATTTCTCCCCCTTTCCATTTATATTATTTCTCCCCCTTTTTGATTAGAAAAAATAAGTAAACAAAATGAAAAAAAAAGGAACAGAAAGTAAGATATAATGAAAGCATTGATATATTACTTGATGCAAAAATACATAGGAATACAGAATTGAATAAAAAAGAATACAAGTGATTCCTATCAAAGGTCCTAGACACTAATCAATCCAACTTCTGAATGTCCACTTTCGATTTGGATTTGGGTTTAGAGGTAGACACAGGTTTGGAAGTTTCAAAAGAAGGCTTGGTAATTCCATAAAGTACTACTGGAGGTTGAGCAACAGAGATTGTTCCAAGCCTGTAGTGTATATATCTTTGTGTGATCATAGGAGTGAGGCTACAGATTGCTTGGACTAGAGTCATTTGAAGAATGGAGGCAAACTGAGAAGAGGTAGGCAGAGCTGGAGGTGCAATGATAAGAGTACTGTCTACATGCAAAAATGGCAGCAAAAATTCCTAAATTCCATTATGATTCCTTCTTATATCTCCATGGTAGAGATAAAGTCATCCTTGTTCTCTATAAACTTGTCTAGAGCAGGAGAAAACTCCATCATATTGCTTACTTGTTCTTTGAAAGCCTGAGTGACTAGGGGTAGCTTCTTGTTTTCTAACATAAGTTTGAAATGGTTGTTGAGATGATGCTTGGTATAGACCCTTTTGAAATAGTAATCCACTTTGTCTTTTACCTCTTTCTGAGAAGTAGTGGCTTCTCTCATAAAATTATGAACAATTTTCCTTATATCCCTAGTGAAAGTCACCACTTGAGTCAAGGAAGTATAGTCTACAGAGCCACTGGTAGAAGACTGTTCAATCTCTTCTCTCATCACAGCTCGAATCTGATCAATATCCAAAGAAGGCTTGGTAGAACTCAGAGGTGAAACAGTAAAGGTTATTGTTTCCTTGAAAGATTTAGTTACCCACTTATGAGATTTTTCACAAGAGAGTCCTGGGAGATGTCATGCTACCCCATGTAATTCTTAAATCCCTCAAAAACATCCACAAATTGCCTTACTTGTCACGACCCATCCTCAGGGTCCGTGTCGTGACTACCTCAAGCCCGCCTCCCATAGGCTAGGGGCTGGTGACTAGCACCAAAGGCGTAAAACCTGACAAAAAGGGGAATGCATTGCCTTTATAAAGTAAAAAAATACCACAGAGTAAGCAAGAAGAAGTAAACACCAAGTAAATTGAGTAAAATAGTAAGTGTCAAAAAGTAAGTTGTCCATAATACAAACCCAAACTGAAAGTAAAGTACAACTGAAAAGAAAGTACATCAACTGAAAAGTAAAGCAGCAACGTTATGTCATCCAATGGAAATCCCACCTGAAGGGTGTGTACAGATAGCCTCCACCTCAGCTCCTCGGGTCCAGCCGTCTGCTCCATGTACGTCCCGCCCAATGGTCCGCCTCTAGGTACCGACTTGCTCCACAAGCCTCAACCACGATCAACGTTGTATGTCGTCTGCATCCAACACAACGTAGTGTGGGCATAGCCCGTGTAGGGGTGAGTATACGCTACTCATTAGGGACCCCGAGACCCCCGAAGGTCTCCCAAAATCCAAAAAGGATAATCCACAAAGGATAATCCACAAAGTAAATATACAATCACGAAGTAACATCCAACACTACATAGGTATATGCCCATACATATACCTAAGTCATCAATTATAGTTTGGATCCAACGTTCGAGCCCAAGTTCGATCATGTCGACACAGGATAGTACAAACCAATCTACACAGGATAACACAACCCAATCCACATAGGATAACACTACCAAATCCACACAGGATAGAAAGTCAATCATATTGAAGATAATGATTGAATAGTCAAGTCTCAGCTCAAACAGGTATACTTCTTCGTAAGGTGATAGAGATGATTAGGTGTAGCCACTAATTCATCTAAGTTGTGACCCACATAGGATACTAGACCAGCTATGCTTTCAGACCCACAAAGAATACAAGACCAGCTACTCTTCCGGACCCACGTAGGATACAAGTACAGAGTCAAATACTTCCAGACCCACATAGGATACAAGAACAGTAGTACTGTCGGACCCACATAAGATACAAGAACAGTATTCATCACCGTCAAACCTACGGAGGATTTCATTACGGTCTTCATCGCTGCCGAACCCACGGAGGATTTCAGTGCATTCGTCGTCGCTGCCGAACTCACGGAGGATTTCAGTGCAGTCGTCATTGTCGTCACAGTCGCAGCCAGCTCTAGGGTTCCCACACACAGCATGCTCGATTCCGGGAGGGTCTGCTCCACAATCCAAGGGGGTTGATACATCAAATGACACGTAGTCCAGAGTTGATGTATCCCAAAGTTTTGTCTCGACAAAAGGAACTCAACATGATAGACGGCACGTCAATCGGACGCCCGGTCTGAGAGTTATTGGATTTTTCATTCTAGGGGCCCGGTTGGTTTTTAAGTCAAAACCAACCCTACCATACTCCAAATGCGTCCAAACCTTGAGTGGAGTAAGCCAAAAGTTCTATCTCACTAAGAGGAATTCAACAAAGTCGACGGCACGTCAATCGGACGTCCGGAGCTCAAGTTATAAGTGTTTCCGCTCCGAGGGCCCGGTTGGTTTCGTGTTCGAACAATCCCGGCCGTACCCAAAGTTCTCTGAAACCTTTAGTGTAATATATTGAAACGACCGTCTCGATCCAAGGATCACATCTCAACTGACGATGCGTTGATCGGAGGTCCGTAGCCTAGGTTACGGGCATTTAAACGAACATGTATGGTATTATGGGATTTTGGGCCCATACCGACCCGGCCCAAGACCCCCTGGGTCAGCCCGAACCGAGTCAACCCAACCCGAGTCCGGGTACGGCCCATAAGGGCACGGCCCGTCCCGACCCGGCATGGGCATCGTGCGTTGTGTGAACGCAGAAGGGGGGGAGCCGCCACCACCTTCAAACAGACGGCGAACCCACGGGGGGTCCGCCTGCTTCTTTGACTGAGGGTTTAATCCCCCAGTTTTCGGATCTGGCCGTCCGTAATGGCCGACCAGGGTGTCGCGCGGGACCAGCCGGTCCCCCCCCCCCAGTGCACCGGTGTTCGGAGCTCCGGCCTCCCTCTCCTGCTTCACCGCGGCCAAAGGCCGCGACCTTGGTCCGACCGGCGCGGCGCGATGGCGCCGCGACCTCCTCGTGGTTGTCCAGCGCCGCGCGACGGTGTCGCGCCCCTTCACCGCGGCCCACCTCTGGCCGCGGCTTCGTTCAGCCTCAATGTCACGGCGCGATGGCACCGCGCTTCTTCGACGTGTTCTTCCTTGATTCTGTGCGGTGTCGTTGCACAGCGCCGCCTTCGTTCGAGCTGCAAAGAATTTAACAACGAAGGGGGAGGAGGGTCATCCGTGTTCATGCGGTCCGACCTCCTCCCGTTATAACGATAACAGGCGGCCCAAAATAAAAGATGATGAACGGAAAAGAATATTCATGAACAAAATTAACCCCTACCTCAAAGAGTTGTTGAACAATGGTCGCACAGAGAAAAAGGCATCGCGGAAGATGGCGTCGTAGAAGACGGCATCGCGGAAGATGGCGTCGCGGAATGAGGCTCCATATACGTCTTCGGTGCACGCCCGATGAAAGATGTGGTGCATCGTCGTTCTCCGAAGAAGGTGTCTCTCACCGGCTGCGGAGGGGTGAGGAGATGGCACGGCCATTCCCTTGCGGTGATGGAGTTCTTCGTCGTAGACTCGGCGTTCTTCGCATTCTTCGATGAGGAAGGAGATGTTCTTTAGAGTGTAAGAGTCATCTCCTTCTTTCCGCACAACGAATCAACCCCCCCCCCCCACAATAAAATAAGTCATTGTATTATTTTATTAACACACGCAAGCCATTAATTTAAAATTCAAAAAGATCTCATTCAATTAATTTACTTAATTGAAGAGCGTTTAAAATTCAAATTAATTTTGAGGGTTGACTTGCCAATAAATTGGGGGTGGGTGAGTTACACAATTAAGTGCTCGTGGGAGGTTTAAGGGATTTGAAGGTGGTGGGGCTCGTGTGGGCCCCACTTCACTAATATCCTACCTAGAGGATTTAGGATGTAGTGGGTCCCACTCCAACCACCATGCATAGGTTTAAACTACTTAGAATAGAAAATAAAGATTGTTGCACAAATTTTTATTTCTCTCCTTAGTTAACCCATTTTTTCTAATAACCTCTCCCAAGAAAATGCAACTCTAGAAAAGGTGTTTCTAAGCAATTACCAGCATTGCGATTCCATCGATGCCCTTGGATTTAGATTCCAAGCACTGGTTCAAAAGTTAGAAAAACCCGCTTGTTCGTTCACTGAACGTACCCGAGCTAAACTTCGGAAATTGATTCCGGGCACACCGGACCTCGGAATCAGGTGCCGTCAGAAACTGCGTACTCGTAAAATACCAAAGAAAATTAAAAAAAATTCCCTTGAAATTTATGGGTCTTTAAATTACTAGACCTTTGATGTAATTGATATCACCACTCATTTGAGCTTGAGAACCATTCGAGGTAGTTAGAGAAGCAACAGACTGCTTCAAGGCAACAACAACTCCTGTCCAGCTCTCAATCTGAGAATGACACACTCTTATCTTATTCATCATCTCTGTCATAGGGCCTGACACCACACACCCAAGAGATATTTATAAAGATTTTTCCATATTGCTCATCTCTTCAACAAAAAAATTCTTTAAATCTGCAACAGATGCAGTCCAAGTCCCCTTCAACTCATCCTTTAAAGACTCAAGATCAGCCTTAGTAACTAAATTGTTAGGCACGACTACAGGTTCTCTTTCTGACACAATACTGGCCACTGATTCATTCATAACAGATTGAATGGATGATATTAAAGAGGTTTCCATTCTTCTTATCTCTTCCACAAACGAGGTCTTAAGATCAGACTTCAACTGGTCAAGATCAGATTTTCTTATCACATCCTTAGGTAAAAAGTTAGAAGAGATATTATAGTTAACTTGTGGTCTATTCATGGGTGTCTCATCATCAGAATCAGGATAGTCCAATCCACAAACTACAAAACTTGGGTATTCTACCCAGTCTTAAATTACATCAGCTAATGAAACATTGACAAGTCTAGTTGGATGCTCCCCCTCAACTGGTGCATTCTCCTGTATATGTATAGAAATATCACCCTCAGCAGCTCGGTCTTCCTCAGAAGAATCATCCACAACTATCTTCATTTCTCCAATAGAAGGAGGATCCTCAGGAATTGGTGCAGGTCTATATACTTCAACAACTTCCTCAGAAGGCATTGAGGACTGCCCAATCAGTGGACTAAGACTCAAGAAAGCAGAAGCAGATGCTTTAGTTTCATATTCTTCTTCTTCCTCATTCTCTGGATTAGGATGGTCTTCCTCATCAATAGGGGATTCTTCGTTGCTTACTCCCGGCACAGTTTCATTTCTAGATGAGACTATTTCAACAACTGGGCTTGGATGCAAGTCTGGATCCCTTCCATCAGCTACAGAGGTATCCTCTTCATCAGTATCATCATTATACTGAGTTTCCTCTTCATCAGGTCCTAGACCTGGATCCCTCACATCCTTAATCCTAGAAGAATGATCCACAGGATTAAACTTATCATACATCTTCTCATAATCACTGACCCATTCTCTTCTCCACGGATTCCAATTGATCTTTATGTATTTACAAACAGTTATTGTGATGAAAAAATTGTTCCTTACTACCATTGTCTCATCCTGAGACTCAGCTACTTCCTTCACTTTGATCATAACCAAAATTAACTTTTCAAAGAATAGAACATTATTTTTTGACTTTGTCCTGGTCATATCTTCAATTTTAATCATTAATAGTCTACACAGATTCACCTTGACACCATTTCTTAATAGATGTAGCAAATAAATATCTTGATATTTCATATTTGCAAAGTCCCCTCTTCTTGTAATTAGCACATGTTGAATGAACTTGAACAGTAACTGATTATCTCCATCCATTTCTATAGCAACTACCTTTCTTGGTGTACCATCTCCTATTAATTCTTCCAAAGCAGTTTCATACTCAAATATGTCACTGGTAGGAGGTACTGATTTCAAGAAATACCTAAAAATGCCTTCATGTGGAACTTTCAGGCACTCAACCCACTCAACAGAAGAAAAGGATATTGTCTTTCCATTCACCACTGATACTATCCTTTTCTCAACTTCTGATTTCTCAAAATGAAAAAACTCATATAATTATTTTACCAGCTTCAGATAATAAGTACCATTGTTATTCGAGAAGAATTCTACCCATTTCTGGTCCTCCAGTACTTCTAGAACTAAAGATTTACTGGACATCAACCATTCCGCACACATCTCTTTCTCAACTACTATTTCCCTTTGAATGAGACGTGTATTTGTAGGTTTATTCACTTCACTTCTACCACTATACTCTCCTTTGAGTCTCTTGGCATTCAGCTCATTATCCTTTCTGCTGACCGATGGTCTCTTCACTCTTTCCATTCTGCGAATCGCGAGGCTTTGGGTTCAAGAGAAACAAAGGTTTGGGAGCTAAGGCTTGAAGGTAAATGGTTTGAGTTGGATCGAGATGAGGTTAAGACTTATGTTTTATCATTTAGGAATCACAAAATAAATAAATAAAACATAATAAGTAAAATATAAATGATACAGATTCTGTCGGCTAAATATATAAAGTTTTAAACATAGCGCAATCCTAACGGTAATACATACTGGTAAGGATTCCTAACGGTAAGGTAATTCTATTAGTGAGGTCCACTAATAGTGACGTATATCGGTGATGTTAATACTGGTGAGTTATAACAGTGAGGTTCATACAGGTGAGGTATAACAGTGAGGTTCATACCGGTGAGGTATAACAGTGAGGTTTCTAACGGTGAGGTTTCTAACGGTGAGGTTTCTAACGGTGAGGTTTCTAAATTACAAAGTAAATCATTCCTATCTCATGTATAATGTAACTTAACCTATCTAAACTTAAAGTCTTGGTGAAAATTTCATGTAATTGATGTTCAGTACCTATAAATTCAAGTGTAATATCACCTTTTTGGTAATGATCTCTCAGAAACTGGTGCCTTACATCAATGTGTTTGGTCCTAGAGTGAGACACGGGATTCTTAGAGATATTAATTGCACTAGTGTTATCACAATTTATAGATACATGTCTAAACTGATATCCATAGTCCAATAATGTATCTTTCATCCACATAATTTGTGCACAGCAACTACCAGAAGTAATATATTCTACTTTAGTAGTAAACAATGTAACAGAATTCTACTTTTTATTACACCATGATACTAAGGACTTACCTAGAATATGACATGTTCTAGAAGTGCTCTTTCTATCTAAATTTCAACCAGAAAATTCCGCATCTGAATAACTTATTAAATCAAATGATTTTCATTTTGGATAAAATAATCCTAAGTTAGTAGTATGTTTAAGATATTTGAAAATTCTTTTAAAATCAAACAAGTGTGACTCTTTTGGATTAGCTTAAAATCTTACACACATACACATACTAATAATAATATCTGGTTGACTAGTAGTAAGATAAAGTAGACTCCAAATCATACCTCTGTAGTTGGTTTGATCCACTAGTTTTCTAGTTTCATCAGCATCCAACTTACAATTAGTACTCATAGGTGTATCACTTTCCTTAATACTATCTAAACAAAAATGTTTTAAAAGATCCTTTGTATATTTACTTTGATTTAAAATAATACCATTTTCATTTTGAAAAACTTGTAATCTAAGAAAATATTTGAGTTCTCCCATTAAACTCATTTCAAATTCATTTTTCATACTCTTTGAAAAATCAATACACAAATCATTTTTAGAAGATCCAAAAATAATATCATCAACATATATTTGTACTATCAAAACATCTTTATAAATTCTTTTAATAAAGAGAGTTGGATCAGCAATACCTTTAGAAAAAACATTTTGAAATAAGAAAATTACTAAGTCTATCATACCAAGCTTGTGGGGATTGTTTTAAACCATATAAAGCTTTAGAGAGCTTAAAAACTCGATTTGGAAAATGAGGATTAGTAAATTCAGGTGGTTCCTCAACAAAAACATCTTCAATTATAAAACCATTTAGAAAAGAACTTTTAACATCCATTTGATATAACTTGAAATTCAGATGAGCAACATAGTCAAGTAGAATCTTAATAGCTTCTAATATGTCTACAGGTGCAAAGTTTTCCTCATAGTCCATTCCTTCCTCTTAACTATATCCTTGTGCAACTATCCTTGCTTTGTTTCTAACTATGTTTCCTGATTCATCAACTTTATTTCTAAACACCCATTTAGTACCTATGGTCAAAGTGTCCTTAGTTCTGTCAAATAATTCCCAGACTTTGTTTCTTTCAAATTGATTTAATTCTTCTTACATAGCCATTACCCAAAATTCATCATTGATTGCATCTTTGATATTTTTAGGTTCTAACTGTGAAAGAAAGGCTTGATTTTCAACCTGATTTCTTAGAGAATCTCTAGTCTGTGTCTCTTTATCATGATTACCAACAACAGCATCTAAAGGATGATTCTTTAGAATCCTAGTTGATCTGGTAAAGGTAGGACTTGAAATTTCAGGTTCTTCTCTAGGTTCGGGTTCACCAAAAGCAGATTCTAGAATATTTCTAGAACTGGTTGTCTTTACAATAGGTTCACTATTTTTGTCATTAAGGTCCAGAATAGACATATCTTCTTCAATATTTTCAAGAGAAGACTTAGGTTCATACGGATCAGTTTCATCAAATTTGATGTGAACAGATTATTCCACACATTTGGTTCTTTTTTTAAAGACTCTATAAGATTTACTGGTTATAGAGTAACCTAGAAAGATTCCTTCATCACTTTTAGAAGCAAACTTGTCAATATTATACTTATTATTAAGAATAAATACTTTTCAACCAAAAACTCTGAAGTAACTAACATTAGGCTTCCTATTATTCCACAGTTCATAAGGGTTCTTCTTAAGAATAGGTCTAATCAATACTCTATTTATAATATAACAAGTTGTATTCATAGCTTTATACCAAAAATAAACAGGTATATCATACTCATTAAGCATAGTTCTTGCAATTTCTTGAAGGGTTCTATTTCTTCTTTCTACTACACCATTCTGTTGAGGTGTCCTAGGGGCAGAAAAGTTGTGACTATAGCCATTGTGTGAGTAGTAAGATTCAAACTCATGATTTTCAAACTCACGACCATGATCACTTCTTAGGGTATTAATTTTAAGTCCTCTAAGGTTCTCTATAGTCTTGTTGTATTTAATAAAGTAATAACAAGATTCACTTTTGTGAGCAAGAAAGTATACCCAAGTGTATCTAGAAAAGTTATCTACTAAGACATATATATAGTGCTTCTCATTTAAATTAGAAACACTAGAAGGTCCAAATAAATCCATGTGAACCTAATCAAGAGGTTGAGAAGTTGAAAATTATTTCTTTAATTTGAATGAAACTTTATGTTGCTTTCCCTTTTGACAGGGAGTACAAACTTTGTCTGATGGGAATTTTAGTTGAGGTAGGTATCTAACTAAATTTTTCTTATTCAGTTTCTTAAGTGAATGAACATTGTAGTGTCCTAATATTATGTTCCAAATCCAATATTCTTTATGAAAATCATTTAAACAAGTAATATTATTCTTAGCTAAAGAATTCAAATCTACAGCATAAACATTTTCATTTCTTAAGGCAGAAAATACTAAAACATTTTTAGAATTAAAAACATTACAAGAATAATTTTAAAATTTAACATTGAAACCATCATCACACAATTGAGAAATACTTAATAGTTTGTATTTTAATCTATCAAAAAATAATACTTTAAAAATTAAAACTGAATCAGTGTTACCAATCTGGCCTAAGCCGATGATTTTTCCTTTTGAATTATCACCAAAGGTGACATGCCCTCCATCAACCTTGATTAAACTCTTGAAACATGAGTAATCTCCATTCATATGCCTTGAACATCCAATTTCCAAGTACCATATCTTCTTATGGGAACTCTTCAAGCAAGTCTCCTACAAAACAATTTTAAATAGAAAATGATTTGGGTACCCAGATTTTCTTGGGTCCAGACAGGTTAGCGAGCAAAACTTTTGGTACCTAGATTTGTCTAATGGGTCTCATACAATCAATAGATTCAAAATATTTTGAAAGATAAACTTTTTTTGATCTATAACTATTTGAATAGATATGTGATGCATAGTAATTTCCAAAACTAGAACTAGTATCATACTGTCCAGGTTTAGGAATAAATCTATTCTTAACAAGTTTTCTCTGTCCAGGTTGATAGCCTAATCCAGTAGTATACTTTGGTGCAACTTGTTTTCCAAGAATTTGAGTTAGAGTATTCTTTCCATTTGTGAACTTCTCCAAATCTATTCTAAGTTTATCATTTGATAATTTAAGTTGAGTATTCTTCTTTAACAGTTGATCATTATTTTCCTTTTCTACTTCTAATGCAGATTGTGCAGTGCTAGTTAAAGCATGTTGTTTCTTTAATGTTTTATACTTATCCTTCAACTCATTGGGGGTATCTTCTAGCATATTACAATACTCAAATAACTCTTCACTAGACATGTTTTCAGAATCAAAATAATCTCTAGAATAATAGGAATTTAAAATAGAAGCATCTAATGTTACCTCAGATGTGTTTGTCATGAAACACATATTATCTTTTTGAGATTTTTCATCCTGAGTGGAGTCAGAATCGCTTGAACTGTCTTCTAAATCACTCTAGGTTTCTTTCATAGCTTTCTTATATTTTTTGTCCTTATAATCATATTTCTTCTTGAATTTTAATTTTGGACAGTCATCTTTCACATGTCCTTTCCTCTTTCATTCATAACACACTATCTCATCATCCTTATCATCCCTTTTCCAATCCTTCTTCCAATTACCTCATTGGTCATACTTACCCTTATAACTTGGTTTTCTGAAAAATTTCTTCTTCCTGTAGAATTTCTTGAATCTCCTAGATATTTGAGCCATCTCCTCATCACTATCAAAATTTGAACCTTCACTTGTTTAATTTTCAGTAGGTATGTGAACTTTCTCTTTGTCCTTGCTCTTTGAGGCAGTAGACGTAAATTCCACTGACTTCTTCTTTGGTTCATAATCTTCCTCTTTGTTTACCTTCATCTCTTCTTCATACATCATTAACATACCAATCAGATCTTTAATAGGTAGTGAACTTATATCACATGATTCTATTATTGAAAATGATGTGCCTCTCCATCTCTCTGGCAGACATCTTAGTAACCTCATGATTTTCTCCTTAGTTGGAACAGCCTTTCCAAGTGAGCTCATTGTATTTACAATTTCGTTGAACGTGAGATACATGTCAGAAAAAGGTTCATCAGGCTTCATTTTAAAATTATCATACTTAATAGGATAAGTGTTTAGTCTCATTTCCTTAACATTGGTTGTTCCCTCATGGGAAACACCCAAGTTATCCCAAATTTCATAATCATTTTTACAAGAAGATATTCGATTAAATTCTTCATCTCTTAAAGAACAATACAGGGCATTCAATGCTTTACAATTATTATTGTAAGTTGTTTTAGTAGGTTCATCCCAAGTAGTTCTTTCAGTTTCTGGAATTTTATACTCAGTCTCTATAGCAGTCCAGATGTCAAATCCCATACTTTCTAAATGAATTTTCATTTTCATTTTCCATTGGTCATAATTAACACCATTAAAGAAAGGTGGATTTTTGGTAGAAGCACCTTCTAGTATATTATCCATAATTAGATTTTAGCAAAGATATTTAAAGAGATAAAATTTAGAACTAACAAAAATTTAATATCTTTAAGATACAACTAAAATCGCAGTTAAAAAACAGAGTGTTTGGAAATCCTTTATAAATAAACAACCTCTGATACCAAATGTTGGTCGGAGTGGATACTCAAGAGGGGGGTGAATTGAGTTACAATTAAAATTTCTATCAAAAATATTTCTATTAAAATCCCCCAAATTGAATAGTGGGATAAACTATAGTGAATTTATATAGCTTGAAAGTTTTTAATTAGTTTCTCAAAGATCGATTATTTCTTAGTTAACTTAATTTGAATATTAAGTAACTTTTGAAACTAACTTATTGTCTAAAAAAAGTTATAAACACTTGCTAGTTTAACTATTAGATTTACTTTAAAATAGATTTATATTTAAAGTACTTAGAAGTGGAATATTCAATATAGTTTAAAACAAAATAAACAAACACAGCAGTTTTAACCAAGAGGTTCAGTCTCAAGCTGAGACTTAGTCCTCTCAAATTGTTTATATAAACTTTGATCCACACCCTAGATCGGGGTTTACAATAGTACTCAGACTGTCCAGGTAATAAGACCTCTACCACAGTTCTTCATGGTAAAACAAAACAATAGAACATAGGCTATCCAGGTCACACTTAACCTCTACCACTATCCAAAGTGGGATATAAGAGTATAGGGAAAAGATTGTGTGAGGATTTAGAAATCCTCCAGTTCAGCATAGGAGACAGTGTATTTCTAAAAATACAGAGCACACACACTGCTCAAAATGTAAATAAATGAAACACAATATAGCTAAACAGATAGACAAGAGTTTAGAATGATCTATGTGTTTTGAGTGAATCTCTAGAATCCTTGAATTGATGTAGATGAGGCTTTGAGTCCTCTGGTTTTTTCAAGAAATAGAGTGTCATTTTCGTATTTGGATTCCAGGTCCAGGTTGATTAGTCTGATCAGCTTGAGTGCAAGTGAAATCGTTGAAGCCTTTTCTCCTTGAATATTCAGGTTCTATGGATTTAGTGTGAATTTTTCCTTCTTCTTCTATATATGTAAGTCCTGGAATATCTCTAGAAGATTATCTTGTATGTGCATGGAAAAACTGACCGGTCACCACCTCGTCTTTAGTAGTTTGAGGTTCCCTTATATAGATTTAGCTCTGGCAATGGGAATGATTACCTTTTTACAGGTATGAGGTATGGTTCCTGAAATTCCAACCACTATCATTAATTAATAGCAGGTGCATTAAAAACATCAAATATGACTGTTTCTAAATAAACAAATAGAAATAGAGTTTAGAGAAACAGTAACTGGTTTCCATCGATATCTCTTAGTATCAATGAGCTTGTATCAGTAGCTCTTCTGTATTGGTAGTTAATCTTTATAACATTAGCTCTATGTATCAGTATCTCTTTCTATCGGTAGATCCTTCTATCAGTATCTCCTCTTATCGGTAGCTTCTTTGTAATGGTAGCTCTTTTGTAACGGTATCCGTCTGTATCGGTGTTGTGTAACAGTAGTCGTCTTTCTGTATCAGCAGACTTGTATCGGTAGACTTTTCCTTTTTGTATCAGTGGAATTTTTATTTGTATCGGTGGACTTCCTATCGATAGTTGTCTATTTTTCTTTTTGTATCGGTAGCTTGTATCGGTAACTATGTTTCAGTGACCTTTATTTATTGGTAGACTATGTACCAGTAGGTCTGTATTAGTCGACTTGTGCATACCGGTAGACTTATTCTATCGGTATCTTTTCTTCTATCGGTAACTGTTATGCATATCGGTGACCTTATCCATATCAGTAGACTTTTGTACCAGTGTACTTAGCCTTATCAGTAGCTCTATATTTGTTTGTCTGTATCAGTAGCTATGTGCATACCGGTGGACTTATGCATACCAGTGGACTTAACACTTATCTGTTCTATGTAAACCATATCCATATTGAGTTAGAATTATTTCAAAGTATGTATAAACATAGATAAACATTTATTAACATATTCCAAGGATTATTTTCATATTTTTATCAACTCAATAGTAGGATGTCATAGATTGAAGGAATTAATATATAGATAAACATTATTTGGGATTATCAAAACATATTGAAACATAATTGAGATTA
This sequence comes from Viscum album, assembly GCA_963277665.1. Classification (NCBI taxonomy): domain Eukaryota; kingdom Viridiplantae; phylum Streptophyta; class Magnoliopsida; order Santalales; family Viscaceae; genus Viscum; species Viscum album. The sequence continues at coordinate 483,091,465 of OY728141.1, forward strand.
TAAAAATATGTGAGGTCAACAATTTCTTTAAATTTCATTAAATATAAGAGTAATTTCCATTTCATTTATTTTTAATTGGGAGGAGAAAAGTTACATTAACTTTGGAATAAAATTTGGAATTGAAAACAAATAAAAAGGTGTAGATTGAAGTTCCCCTAGATATGTGAAGATTGAATTGTAATAGTTTTCAATATAATGTAAGTAAATTTATGCTAAATAATGAAGATTTAGAAACTATAGAATAATATGTATCACATTTTAAATGTAAGTGAATAAGTTTCCTAGGTATTTGGTTTGGTCAATGTAATTATGCAAAGGAAAAGTCTTGGATAGTGGAGAAAATAATCACCCAATGGAATTAAAGAAGCATACCTTAAATTCATAGCTAGATAAATTCAAAGGGAATCCCATACATTAGATTATTAAAGATTTTATACTTATATAAAATACAAGTACTAATTTTTTGTGTACTATATATAACATTATATAGTGATTTGGAATAATTCATCTAATGGGTAGATTAAAGTTTGATTATTTAGATATATTAAGATAACTTATGAAGTTATAAGAAACATCCATAGAATTATAATTATTTTGGATATTTATATTAGTGAGTAAAAAACCTTAGATAATTATTGATAGTGTTTGAGTTTTAAGTCTTGAGTAAAGAGGGTAGTGAACTTTATAAAAATACTATATTTTTAGTATTTAATATGTTACATCACCTTGGAAAAAAAGAGGAGTTTGATATATTCTAATAATTCATAGAATGATTTCAATCCGGTATAATATTCTTTTGAAATTTTTAATATTTCTTGAGATATATTCTTTTTTACTCTAATTTACCTTGATTGATTTTGTAATTTTAGAAAAAAAAAAAATCCCAAACAGCATAAGAGTCATTTTCATACACTGCATATGAATCATTTTGTACTCATTATAAGTGTAATATTAGGAGAAATTGATCTGCATAACTATCATCCAAATTATCATATGAGTCAAAATCATATTTGTATAATTCATAGGGTTTGGAAAAGCTTAGGTGATAGAGGTTGATCTTTTCTTGAAGGGAATAACTCTAAATGTGGTAGGTGTTCTCTAAACATCTCACTAAGGTTTATGCATTATGTTATGTAGAATGTGATATTAATTTGATCTAATTATGTAATGTCAACCATGAAATGAAAATGATTTTTTTTCTTTAACAACATGAGTATAATGAAAGTGTCTAGGGCCACAATAGACCCTTGAATACTATTTTGATGCCTCGGTCACCGATTGTCATGGGCATAACTATAAATATGTCCAATATGATATAGAAACCCTAGAGGGTATAAATTCAATGATTTTAATGTATTTCACCTTATAATAGGTTCTTTATCTATCTCTGGGTAAGGTTGTGTGATGGACTAGAAATGGTTGGCGGAGTGGTATACCATGAAAGGGTTTATATATGTTGGGTGTGTAGGGAATAAACTAACTTGATTATGGATATAAGATTGTTTTTTTATCTATATATTTATGTTTTTCTGGTATTTTATTTCCTTAGGGGATATTTATTCCATCATGTGACTAAGTTTAGGTTGAGGGATGTTGTGACCATTGAGAAATGGGCTTTGACCCTATAGTTGGAAATGAGATAATGGAATCCACATGGGATGTCCAGACCTCGACATGATATGGGAGACTATAGTGGGTGGCTAAGTATAGTGTTTAATCTTGAGAGGATAAAAACAAGAGGGATAACATATTTATTAAAATATTATATATTTAACATGAAATAATATCTTTAATGGTATAAGGATTCTTTAATTATGGTTCTTAAGATACAGTCATGATGCATCATATTATTTATCATGTTCTTATTTTTTATTAATCAAATTTCAATGGAAAACCATCATCAGGAATGGACCCAACTGTATTGCATAGTAATTGAACCCTTTACACTTATCCCCATAATGATTATGATATATTGTGTTATTAAAATGGTCTTCTTATCCCCACAACTATAAAATTGACCTAATAAAACTTTTTTATTACCATTATTGAAAAACATTTGCGAATATGGTACCTTAGTACTAAAATTAGAGTTAATTTATGGTTATAGGGCATCCTGTATCAGCCTATAGCCATGTTTTATAGAGATCATGGATCTATGATAGACTACATCCATGGTTTTCTGAAACCATAGTAGTAGGTGGTGGTGGGAAACACAAAATTTAGTTTGAAATTTGGCGGGAAAGTCCTATAGCCACAGTTTTCCAAAAACAATAGTGGTAGAGTATAAATATAGGGCTACGTCTATAAGTTTCTAAAAATCATGGTGTTAGAGTATATATATATCTATGGTTTTTCAAAAACATTTTCAGTAGAGTGGACATACAAGAATACGACCATGGTTTTTGTAAAATTGTGGTGATAGAGTGTACCTACAACAACTATTTTTCAAAAAATGTGGTGGTAGAGTGGACATACAAAGTTATATCCACAGTTTAAGGAAATTGTTGTGTTAGAGTGGACCTATTTCCTTGTTATTCCAAAACCTTATCCATATCTCTTACATTAAACACCTACACCCATAGTTTTGGAAAACATCGGTTGTAGGCCCACCCTACCACCATTTTTTTTCAAAAACTATGGTTGTAGCTCCTATATCAAACACTTACAACCATGGCTTCCCATAATTATGGATATAGGTCCTATGACATGTTTCCTCCCCCCCCCTTTAATTTTTAATAATAATATTTATAAATATTTTTATATAAATATAAAAATATATATACATACATACATATATATATATATATTTATGCATATATTAATATATATAACAATTCACATGTCAGTGGTAAAGTTGTATGTAGAATTTTGAATAGGATGTGGGATCAAAACATGTTTACTTTTTTATTTTTATTTTCAAAACTATTTCTAGAGTTTCAAACTATGGAATATATTTTTTCCAACCACCATGGTTTGAAACTATGTTAATAGTTTTTTCCCTACCACCACAGTTGATGGTAGGGAGACTACGACAATAGTTTAAAACTATGGTGGTAGGACAGGCACCTATCTCAATGACCTGTATAGCCACAGTGGCCAAAACCATAAAAATATACTAATTTTCTAGTCCCCCTCAATGATTATCATATATAGTGATATCCAAGTGGACCACTATCACCCCCATCCCTGATGATTTTTATATATGGTGATATCTGAGAGGGATACTCTTCCCCTATAACAATTATTATATATTTAAATATATAGGAATTTTTTTATTCCCCCAAATTACTATGATATATGGTTATATATGTATGGTCAACTATTTCCCCAATGACAATTATATATGGTGATATCTGAGTATGACACTTTTATCTCGAGGATTGGGATATATTAACAGTATTATGAGAAGGATTATATCCAAACTGTGGTTTTTACATGTGAAATTTTGAGATAAATTTATCAATAACCTAATTAGGGATGGTCACACATATGTGACTTGGATAGTATATATGTTTAGGAAAATTAATTTTTATAAATTTTTGTACTTGTTCTTTCTAAGAATATCACATTACATGTTCACTATTTTTACTAAATATGTTGGGAAAACCATTTTCCATGGCCTAATATTTTATAATAACACCCTTTTTGGGTTTCCCTTACATATTGGTACCCGTAAAAACCTCTTGATCATAGGTACAAGTAGGGTAGAGAATCTATATTGTTTGGTTGAGCTGGATAACTTAGAAGGAGTCAGGAGATGGGGCTGGGTTCAAACTCAAGACAAATTTTTCGTTCAGTTTATTTAATTTTGGTTTGGATTTTGTATTATTTACCTATGATGGATATTTTTTTCACTTTTCTAACTCATGTGTAATTTTGGATAGTTTATTCTATTATCACATTTAATGTTTTTTATTCTTTTGGTTGGCTTGGATGTATTGATTACTTTCATTCTATTGAGCATTGAGATGATTGATTGTATAATATTTCTATTTAATTTTTTAGTTTTATGTGAGGGTATATCCCCCATGATATCATTGTAGACCCTGACTTCTAGTAGATAGCCACTGGCATACAGGGAGGAAATCCTGAGGTTATATGGAACTCTAATCTTCTTATAATAGTTTGATTAGGGTCAAGATGCTACAAATAGGTATAAGAGTCTTGTTTTATTTTTTATACTATTTTGGATATTATATATAGGATATAGTACTAGTCATAATGTGTAATGGATGTTATGTTATGTGCCTTTCCAGAATGTTTATAAGCCAAAGTCCAAGTTACTGGAGAGTTTGGATTATTGTTCTGGGTTTTCAATATTATATTTTGTTTTATCATTATAAAATATTATTATTATTTAGATTTATTTATTTTCAGGTTTTTATCTTGGTTTGGTGTGGAGAGTGTGTGGATTCCTATGAATCATTTCAAGCAAATAGGTTCACATGAAATGTGAATACTTGTGTGTGATTGTGAAATTAGTTATAGAAAATAAAATAGGTTTTAGTTATTTAAATTTTTAATAATAATTTATTTAGTGTTTTCTTATATAAATTGTTGGTGTAACTATATTTATCTAAACTATATGGTTATGGTTTTCCTTGTATAAGTCATCATAGGGTAATGTCATTTATATACACATGTATGTTATTAGGATCTTTAAGGGGGTATTCTGGTATACAGATTCCTGGTGAGGATTATTACCATAGGGTGGGTAATTGACTTGATTATGTGATGATTTATATATATATATATAGGAACCAAATATTTGGGATGTTGACCTATGATTTTCTTTGTGGTATCACATAAGGGAGTGTGGGCGTTGCTTCATGAGTTGTGACTTATGTGGGATTTGACCTATGGGAAAGGTGGGATACCCTAGTAATTTTGATTTATTTCTTAATATATTTGTAATTCAGGTGTCATAATTAAATTTCAATATTCTTTAGTATTATTTTTTAGATGAATTATGGTGTATAAGGGTAACCTAGGAGAGGATTTTGACTAGGATTTTGAGAAAATTCATAAATGGGAAGCATGGGTAGATGCTTTATGTTTGAGATTGATGCATGGGAGGTGAAATAGATTTTGTGGTATAATAATGGATATTCCTTAGTTATTTTTAATATTAAATCATGGGTATTTCTTATGCTGAAATTCTCTTAACATGCATGGGAGATAGGGTTATCTAGTTAATTAGGAATGTGAACCTATAATTGATAAGATAAACATGCGTGTAATGCATTGTTAGTTGGTGGATTAAGTGCATAATCCTAGTACCAATGGGATATGAATCAATATGGTGTGATTCAAATGGTATGATAAGGTATGATTTGGGTGTATAGCTACTAGAGTGTGATTTTTCTTAGTAACGAGGGGTTTTAGCATCATTTTGAGGTTAGTTTTATGGGTACTCTCTTTCCATAGGTTAAGAGAGTGAAATATTATTTCACCTATATGGAAGGTGGATTGGTTTAACCTAATATTATCCTAATTTAAGTTCTATTGGTGTTTTATTAAGTTTTATTTTCCTTAGATTACATGTAGGACATGTTAATGGGTATATTTTTGAAGATCATCAAAATAGGGAGATTGAGATGTGTAGGTCATGGGACCCTTGGGGTGAGGTCACTCTAATGGACTATAATGATGGTGATTTATTTTAGTTCCTTTATAGTATGTTTATATTCTATTTTGTTATGTATGTGTCTGATCCCTTGAGACTAGTATCAATTATAGAACCTTGAGAGGTTTCAAGGTATTGTTATAGATTCTGAGACTCCTTAGTTACCTGGCTACATGGAGTTAGGTAACAAGTTGTTGATGGAATTGGTATACAATCACATGTGGATGGCGATTGAATATGAGATGATAATGGAAAGGTATGAGACACATTTTTGTGATAAATTAATAGAAAAATTTGGGTGTATAATCTTGATGTTATGTTGTGTGTTTATCAAAGTATGGGTTGCTCAAGGGAATGGTTAAGTGTGGTTTGAGTAGTGGGAACAAGTGTAATGTAATATGATTGGTGTGTGATACAAGATCTTTATAGTGAGAAAATGAAATGACTGAGGGGTTATAATATTAGTCGTTAATACCAAATAATCATCTCATGAGGGATGATTCGTGACCTTTTATAGAATGTGAAATATTGTATAAACATTGGTGTGTGTTTTGAAATTCTGAGGGGATAAGTATATTAGTGTGCTATAAAAATAATTAGGAGGGTGTCTTAATAATTATGAGTTTGGAACTATTTTTTTTTTTTTTGAGTTGATAATGGGATTGGGTAGGGCATGTAACAGTATGGAATGGGATTGTCATGTTATGGTGATAAAGGTTGTTGACCTTGAGGTATATCTATCAATACCGAGTGTACGGTGATAGATTTTAAATAGTATTATATAGTGGTTTCATAGGTAATTGTAGTATCATTGGACCCTAGATCAAGGCTTGAGCTGTGGAACTAGTTGAGAAATATGAGTGGGGATGCTAAGTGCCAGCATTCAGCTAAAAGTAGATGACTTGAAGGTTCGTACTCATGTATTAGTAATATAATAAGTCTTGTGGTTAGGATCACATCATACATGATATAATAGTATCACTATAATTTTGTGAAATTTATAATAAATTCTAGTAGTGATGTTTTAGTGGAACCAACTTGGAGGTGGGTTGATTTTTCTAATGCTTCTTGGGTACAAGTAATCAAGTTATTTATGATTAATAGAAAATAATATTATGTGGGTATTGATTTATGGGTATTGGGTAGAGTTAGTATGTTTAGAAACTAACATCCTCTTAATATAGGATGATGGTCAAGTAGTATGATCATGTGTGTATTTTGGAAAACAGGTTAGTAGAGTGATTGGGTTTGTGGAATTCCAGTGCTTGTGGATAGCACAATGGAAAGTAAAATGAGGTGGGGCATTATATTATGGATATAGTCTTAGAAGTGAGATTCTTGATTCTAATAAGAGTAGTTAGTTGATGCTCAAGTTTGATTCTGAGTGAGTGATGGTATAGTTCTTACTAATGATTTAAACCAATTTTGTATAATTTCTAGGGTTTTTTAATTCATGAATGTTATCATAAGTGGGGAATCATATTGGAGTTAGTGAAAATAATTGGCCTCATGATGCATTATTTGGTGGGATTTTGATTAGTGGAGTTGGTTGGGTGGACTGTCAGCTTAACCATAACTAGTGTGAGACATAGAATTTGGGTCATACATCAAGGATTAGTGACTAGTATGGTTTTTATTGCATTTACAAGGAGAATTTTTGAGATAAGAAATGTTATGGTGATGAGTTCATAAAAACTTGTGTCTTTATAGGTTAATGAAAATTAGGGGAAATTTAAAAAAATCTGAAATAACTAGATGTGTTGAGAATTGAGACTAAAAATAAGATTTATAGAGTTGTAAAATCTCTCAAAGGTGATTTTGGATGTGACAAGAGGCCCGAGTGGTGTCTTGGGTGCTTAGATGGCTATTAGAGTAGTATTGAGGTGGACTTACTATGATTTTATGCTATAGGTTTTGGGTTACGCAATAACTAGTGGTTTATATGGTGTCGTGGGTGATGTATGTGAACATTTTTAAAGGATAGAATAGGTTTACACAATGATGGGAGGGGATCATGCCATAATTTCATTGTGTAAGAGTGTTATTTGGGTGTAGGTCATTAGTCATGTTAAAACCAATGGATATTGATGCATAGCATGAAAAACATAAGGGTTAACTATACAGTATATAGGGGTTACCCTGTGATGCATAAGGATCACACCATGATGTGTAAGGGTCACATCATGATGCATAAGGGTAACTCTATGATATGTAAGGGTCACCAAGTGATATTTAAGGGTTACCATGGAATATGTAAGGGTTAAATCAATGATATGTAAGGGTAACTCTGATAAGTGAGGGTAAGTATTGACTTTGAAAAAAATTGATTGTGATGGATAGGAAATCATGACTCAACCAAGGTGTTGTGTCATGAGGTGTCATATATAAGAGTATCTTCGAGGTTTATATAATGGTAAATGATAATTCCAAAGGAAGGATCACATTATAGACTAAGGGGATATGTCATGAGGGTTTTTCAAGGGGTAAATCTCACATCATAGTGGTTAGGATGTGTTTTATAGGGTCCTCATGAAGTAGTAACATTGGGCTACTCCAGGTAGTTGGTTTCATGATAGAGATAGGGGTCACACTTTGATGGGTCCCTTTTCTAGTGTTTTTTAATAATGGAAGCATAGAATTTTAGGGATTCTAAATTATATTATCCCTTTGAGATGTTTTGTTTTTATGATCAACTGAATGGTGTAGGTCAATATCCCCTTTCCCTTTATTTTTATCATTTAACCCCATGGATTTCGGTGTCTTGAGTGAGGTTTCTCCTTATATTAAGGTAACTTCCTATCCATTATCAACCTTCTCATCATTTTCATTGATTTTAATCAAATGTTAGTTGGAGGAATTATTGTATTTGGTAATTATTTCAGTGAGGTTTGGTGGAATTGTCTTGATATGATGGCAAATAAATGTGGTTTGTCCAAATGAGGTTCGAGGAAGATTAATCCACTAGATTGTTTGTAGTTTATTTGAGGTATAATGATTCCAAATATTAATTTTGGTTTTTTATTAAATTAAAATTTGATGTACTTATGGGTTGGTGTTTGGTGTCAAGGATTTTTTTAGTTATGGGATAATGGGTTTTTCAATAGTGATATTCACCATGTTACTTATGGCTTCGACATTGTTACATCATCTAATGAAACATTTCTTTCTTATTCCTTAATAATTGATAAGGGATTAAATGTGTTAATTGATTTTTATTTTTTTGAAATTAATTAAATCATTTGTTTATGTATTTATGACACATATTAATTGGTGATGAATAATAAAACTTAGAAAAGTTTAGGAAATAGTGGTTGATCTTTACTCAAAGGGAATAACTCTTAATAATGTAGGTGGTCCCTAAACATATCCCTAAATTTTATGCATTATGTTAGGTATCATTTGATTTTTAGTCTCTTCACTTGTGTGTGGTTGACCGTGAAATTAAAAAGAATTGTTTTCCCCTTACCCCATGAGTATAATAGAAGTTTCTTGGTCCATGATGGACCCTTGAACACTAGTTTGATTCCTTGGTCATCGATGGCTTTGGGATTAACTATAAGTATATTCTATGTGATATAAAAAATATTAAGGGGTGTAAATTAAATTATCAAAACAAAGTGGACCTTTTAATAGGTTTCTTTATCTCCCTTCTAGTAAGGGTGTGTGGTGGACTATAAATGGTCAGTATAAGGGTATACCATAGAAGGGTTTATGTTAATTGATTGTGTGAGAATCGACCTAACTTTATTGTGGAAGTAAGATGGTCCTTATTCAATATATTTTTGTTTTTATCATATTTTATTTCTCATGTATCTAATTAGGTCATGATGTGATTTGTATTTATTTTTTGGGATTCTATTTCCATTGAGTGATGGCCTTTGACCCTAGAGTTGGTAAAGAGATAACTGAACATGCGTGGGGTTTTCGAACCTCTACATGACATGGGGGACCAAAGTGGGTGATCTAGTCTTCTGTTGAACCTATAGAGGATTATAATATGTGGGTTAATGTAGTTTTAGCCCAGTGTGGATATTGTGATGGAAATAGGTTGTGTACTTGAGAGTCCAACCAATGAGTTTTTGGGTTTTGAGAATTTCCAACCCATATGAAATTTATAATATATAATGTTATATGAGGATGATTTTATTCCCCTTAATGATATATGATGGTATGTAGGAAGATCACTATTCCCCTTAATGATATATGATGTTATATGAGGTGATCATTATTCCCCTAATTATATATGATTGTATATAGGAAATTATTTATTCCATTTAATTATATATGTTGATATCTAAGTGTGACACTTATCCCCCCCATGATGAAGATATATAGTGATATCTGAATGGATCACTTATCCCCTAATGTGTATGATAATGGTGATATCAAAACTGGTCACTTATACCCCTAATGAGTATAATATATCATGATATTCGAACAAACCATTTATACCCCTGATGAATATGATATATGGTGACATCCAATAGGGTGGATTATACCCTCGATGATTATGATATATGGTGATATATGGGTGGGTCACTAGTCCCCATAATGATTATGATATATGGTGATGTTTGGGTGGGTTATTATTCAACCTGATGGTTATATGGTTGGGTTAATCTCTCACTTATGATTATTATATATGGTTATATTTGGGTGGGATTTTTTCCCTGTAATGATTATTATATATGGAAATATCTGGGTGGGGTGTTCTTCCCAGTGATAAATATGATATATGGTGATATTTAGGCAATTTTTCCCCCTTGATAGTTATTATATATAGTGATATCTAAGAAGTCCACTCTTCCCCTGATGATTATTATATATTGCGATATTTGAGAAGAATAATTTTCCCAAATATGATTAGTATATATTGATGGTATTATAGATATACATTTATATAGCACTTGGTTTGTTCATGTGACATATTCAAAGACATATGGCACTAACCAAAGTAGGTATGGTCACACATGTGTGACATGGATAATACCCATGGTCATGGAAATTATTTTTTTTATAGTTTTATATTTAATTATTATCATCGTTTCACATTATAAATTCACTAATTTTACTAGTTATATTGGGTTGACCATTGATGGTGGCCAACAAAGTTATACTAACACCTTATTTGGGAGGCCTTGGCACATTTATACCCAAGAAGACCTCTTGATGGTATATACAAGTAGTGAAAAATCCCAATATTTTATAGATTATCAAGATATATTCGAAAATTTTGAGTGATGGGTCCAGGTTGGGAATTGAGAATATGTTATGGTTTAGTTTATTTAATTTTGGTTTGGGTTGTGTATTATCTACCTATAATATTTCTTGTTAGTGTTTGTATGAATCATTGGAAATTTTTGATAGTTTATTATATTATAGAATTTGGTGTGTTTTATTTATTTGTCTAGAATGGTTTTATTGAATCCTTTTATTCTATTGAGAATTGGTTTGTTACTCTTATGTGAGGGTATAGTCTCCCCACAACATCACCATAGACCCTATATGCTAGTCGAAAGCCTTTGACATATGAAGTGGAATGATTAAGGTAAAGTTTCACTTAAATCTAGTTTCTATAGAGTTATCAATGTGGTGACATTACAATTGGGTACCCGTTAAGGCTAAAAGATCACTTTCATTCTACTAAGAATCATCGGGTTCCTAATACCTATCTATCAGGTACTCAGTTTTATTGTAGTAACTTTGCCTCATTAATATTCCTTCCTCCTTTCTTCCAATTAAATTATATTATTCTCCCAAATCAAAAGTATACTTTAAAATTTGTTAAAAATTTTGAATTAGTGAAAAATTATAACCTTTAAAAGTCAGGGTCTTCACAATCTTCCTTAAAAAACACTTGTTTCCACCAAATAACAATGTTGATAAAATATATATATATATATATAAACCTTCCATTTTTCACTAGTTCAAAAAATATCAATATACTAGTAACCATGACGTGACCTAACTCACTAGTTCCCCACCTAGATCGGTAGTAGGCTAAGGGCACCACCCCAAGCCTACCTCCAATGGGCTATGGGATGGAAACAAGCTCCAAGAAGACATATCATGTATATATGATACCTTTTCCTATAACATTGTATATATCCACACATATCCATGACATGATATATAATAATTCAAACCTTTTTATAAAATAATCAACTACATTACATCATGCATGTGACCAAGACAACTCTCTTATAAATGCAATATAAACCAAAACTATAAACAAGATTAAGTAAAAATACCAATATCCCAAGATAAAGACCAATATATAGAAATGTAACATATATACTCCATGTCATATCAATAATAACACAATCACCAATATAAATGTTCTCTACCAAACTCTTCTATAGACTAACTCCACTAGAACCATATCCTTTGAGTCCAATAAAAAACTGGAATAATATGCAAAAAAACAAGTGTGGGAATGAAGCTCATGTATGGGTTAGTATAAAAAACCCAATAGGATTCAATAGAAACATAGGATAAAAATAAAATATAAATCCAACTATAAAGTTCCATTATAATTTTCATTTTTTTTGTATTCAATGTGCATGTTAATAGTTGTCAATAAGAATATGGGATATGGATTAAGTATCCACCCACTAAATAAGAAGATTTGATGCCCATACACTATGGGAAAAGAATAATGAAGAGTAATCTACCCTTGAATACCTAGCTGGATAGATTCAAGGGTAATCTCATACTAAATCAGATGATTACTGATCTTCATAGAAGAATATTACTACGGCTAGAGGATTTCTAGTAATATCTATAACTATTTGAACGAAATAGTTTTTAGCTATTAAACCTATGGTTGGAAGGACAATATGGTTGTGGGTAACCTTCATAAATCAAGTTCAATGCATGGGGAGATCTAACTAAAACTATAGGACCCATCCAAGGAGAAAAATGAATGTTAGATACTGTATTTGGTATTTATACACTCCTGTATGAAGGATGAATTGAATAAGAGAGGGATCATGATTAATTGAAGAGGATTTGAATATTTATATATTTTAATACCTTGGAACAGTTTAATAAGGAGATTGAAATTATTTTAATATTCCCAACAATCATTTTAATAAAATATGATATGCTTTGAAGTAGTTTGAAAAAGTATTGGAGTAAGACTAAGTATGTTTAAATCTACCTACATAAATCTTCATTTTAGAGATCATGATAATATAGATAAGTCCTATGCATATTTATTTTCCAAATTTTATCATAAGGATTCACTTCCAAACATAAGACTTCAGGAACTGAGCATAAATCTTTAAAGTTATTATAATACTTTGTGTTTCATTGTATAAATCCATTGATCATAAGTCTTTAATAGTCGTAAAGATTTATCATATAAATTCACTACCCATCATAATTCTTTGAAGTCTATTGAAAAAATAAAAAGAAAATATCATGATTATATTTAAAGATGACTATAATACTTATTTCACTAAACATGAGTCTTTGAAAGTGATCATTTCCTAACATAAAACTTTAAATTTCTTAGCGTATAGCTACAACACTTAATAAAATTTCAATGTTATATAATATAAAAAATTGACATTTCATATTTCTAATATGATAAAGACGGAATCATTTATGATGATGTAATAACTATTGATTAATGGTATAAATATTCTAAATACCTAGATTGGTTTGTGATCCAATAATGATAAGAATGAGAATCTAGTCTTCAAACTTATAAAGGTAGTATCAAATCAAACTAAAACAGAGTTTCTAGAATTATTTAATTATGTGGAAATAAAAATTAGTTGATGTTTAATATATGATTTTGAGTTAAGAAAATCATGATTCTTATTTAATACATGATTCAAGATTTCTTTGAGGAAGAATAAATGAGTAAAAAACTTCATGTATCTTTGATGAAGAAAATTAAATCATCAGGTTTTCTAGAATAATGTAGATGAGAAACCATCAAACCTCGAGCTGTTTTCTACCATTTTATAGATTAGTTTGATCTAAGGTTATTCAAGTGTTCATGAGTATTTAATATTAAATTATAGTAATTTAACCAATACTTGAGAAATGAGAAGAATTCTAGATTTCATGAATGTATTAAAGAATAATGAGTTCTACACCACATATATGTTTTTTGTATACTTTTGATATAGCTAGAAGATTTTAGGTTAGATTATATTGGAATATTTTGAGAAAAATAAACCATTACTATTGTAAATATATTTTTATGATATTTTTGTATGAGTTTCAATAATGAGAATAAGTAAATTATGTCATTTATATAATTTCCATTGATTTGAAAACTAAAGTGTATGAAAAAACATGAGAAAAGAAGTGGGTGTTTAATAATACCACTTTTTTACTGGCATTGAAAAAATTTAAAGGTATTATATTTATGTATATTGAAAATGAAATAGAACATTTAATACAACCACTCATCCACATCAGAAATTGATGAGATCAATAAGTAAGAGATACAAAAAAATTAAACAGTTATTTCTAGAGTGTTTTGAGATTGTGTTTTACTAAGATATGTGGTGTTGTGTTTTACGATATTTTGAAAATCACACTAGAATAACAAGTAAAAGAATATAAGAATGTTTTAAAGATAAATATATTATGAGTATAGAAATTATAAGAATAAGAATATATTCCAAAAATAATTTTGGTTGCATAATTTTTAGAAGAATAAAACAAATATCTCGATGAGTTAGTAATTCAAATGAGCATGTTCTGAATATTAGTGAAACTAATTTTTAAATAGTGACTGGGTTATAGAGTATTATTAAAGATAATCTAAAATTAAAATAAACACTTTTTGAGTTGAAATAGATATATTCTATTGATTCTAAATCATCCTTTGAAGATTTTTTGATCTACTTCCAAGAATAACTTCAAAGGAATGCTTGCATATATATGGAAAGACTTTATAAAACCTGTGGGACTTAGGGTATGTGGGTAGATCACCTTGTGACTCGATAAAAATAGTGTGAAGCTACATAGATAATTCCATTATGATTATAGTAGAAGAATTCATATAACATGTAGGCATTGTAAACATTTTGAGACTCAGTTTTAGTGTGGGAAACTCCGCCGATTGTAATCATAATCAAATTATAGTGTAGAATCCATGATTGATGTGGAAAACCAATCAAGTAAAAGAGTAGGTATTTGTACTGAAACATGTAAAAATATCATATTCCTTTTATGTTATATACTTTCATGCACACGCTTGATGATTTATTGGTTGAACTAAAATAGATTTAAATGCACTAACTAGAAATATAGGTTTGATTCCAAAGGGGTTAAAATAATTTGAAATTTGGTAAAAATTATTCAATACTTAATCCATCCCCCCAACCCCACTTCAATGTCTACACCGGTCCACTGGGTTTAAAAATTGGTATCATATACAAGGTTCCCTTTGATTGGATCTATTTTGTAGACCCTCTAAAATTCATTTAGATTAATAAAGTATATATTTTATATCATTTAAGTTGTAGAAAATATTGATTTAATTCATATTGTTATTCTCATTGAATTATCTCCTAAGACTCTGAAAAACATGATGAAGAAAAAGGATGAGTAAGTGAAAAATAACTCAAAGGGGATATTTTTCCATGAACTAGCTAAAAGTGACTATATTGGTCTATGTTATATCAAACTTGGTGAGAGATATTCATCAAATGAAGTTATTTCAAGCTTTTTATAACTTGAGAAGCTCCAAAATGATAAATCACTTAGTGATTTTTATTTTGAAATTAAGGAGTATCTTGAAATAATATCTATTGACGTTTTTATATGCATATTGATATATATAAAGGTAATAAAGAATGATAGTTTATATTTGAACCAAGATATTGATTCTATGTAAGATGCATTGGATAAAAAGGTTAGAAAATCCAATACTCTCTCAAGACCGGATAAAGAAAATGATGAATCGGTTGTATTTTGTAATGAAATAATTTCCCTAAAATATAAATAATTTCAAAGAGCTTCTTGTGAGAGAATTTTTATTATATAGGTATTCAATGAACTTGAGTGACTCTATAGAACTTATAGGGAAGTCAAATAATCCTATCTATATATGATATCCAATATAGTAAAATAGTTTGAGAGTTCATTGGTGGAATCAAGATACTTACATGAAGATAATACTTAGAAGATGAAGAGTGAATGGGGAGATAGATTGAAGTCATATGAGACTGAAAAATACTCTATCAACATGAATTTCTAGAGCTAGATACAAAACTAAAAATTCTGAAATCTATTCTAGTTGGATCTTCCCAAATAAGTGACAAAAAATATTTTACCACTTAAATTTTATATACAGGTTTTCCCTTATCGGTGGTAAAAAATTATTAAGATTATCTAGAGAAGCCTCTACCTCATACACATTGAAAAAGGCATCCCACAACCCATTTCATTTAGTTAGTTCTAAATCTAGAAGCTCTGAATATACAAAAAAACTATAATTATGTACAAATGTAGATGAATAAAAAATTTGGGCAACCCACCAATGTATTATGGGTGAAAGTGAGTACATACCAAAACATCACCCAACCCCCCCCCCCCCCCCCCCATAAACTGAGCTCAAATGGATGATTAAACTTATCCAAAACATAAAGTATGTAAATAAAGAAAAAACTAGACATCCAACTATAAAAAAGAAAAGAAATAGTTTTATAGGATATTGTTGGTTATAACAGAGTTTTGGGCCTCTAGATATAGATTATTGGCACAAAATGTTAGCATATTAAAGTAAGATGATTCTAATAGAAATGGAAAAATTTAATGTCAAAATTAAGTCTTACTTTAGGATTGATTAGGTGAAAAATGTTAATGAAACCACTTCTAAGAAGTCATTGATGAAATATGAGAAGTTTCCAAAGAAGGGTAAATCAAAGAAGAAATAAATCATGTGTGGAAGGTTTAAATTACCTAGACATAATCCCAATAAGTGTATTATGGGCATGCCTGTTCAAAATTATTTTGAAAGAAATAAAGGGAAATCACCACTAGTCCCTAGTGAAAAATATATTTATATAAATAAGTAGTCTACACTAAAGAAAAATGAGGTGCATAATCCCAATTACATGTTGATCTTAAGTTCAAATCATCTAGAAGAAACAAGGAGGCTGGAGAAATCATAAAAATATGAAACTATTATGATATCTCAAGAAAAGGATGCAACTCTAGGTAAGAAACTAGTTTATAATGAAAAACATCCATGATTCCTAATGTAGTATAGGACTAGAAACCTAAATAGGATGAAAGCATAAACAAACCACATCATTTCATAGTTGTAAAGATGATGTGTTCTTGGTTGTGAAAGAAGCCTCACCCCCAATTATATAACTAAATAAATTATATAAATCTACCTTATTCCCAAATCAATAGTTCTTATATTTCAATGATGGGGATTAAAGGTGAAGTCTGAAGGAGGTATGTGATACTCATACAACCATGAAGGATGAACATATTGGTTGACTAAAATTTCAATTGCTTTTACTTACAAACTTTTATCAGTCACAAACTGGTATTAATTACTTTGAGCTTATTTTAGGAAAAAAGTAAACATGGTGACGAAGTATGGATTTCACCCATTGAGGGGGGGCCATATAAAGAAGTCAAGTATTCCAGATATTTAATATATTCTTAAAAATTGGAAATATGGATAGGTATGAGATATTATATTCACTCTATATTTATAGTTATAGTGTACACTTATAATATTTATTAAGGGGGACTATTTGTCTAACAAAAATGGGAATTTTTTTTACTTTCACTTGAACATTCTAATGTGTTCTATGAAGACATAGTCATTTTTATAATTGATTTTAAAAATCTGATTTGTACAACCCCTAAAAATAGAAAATCCGAGTTGGCGCTACATTGAGAAATTTAATGGATAGGTTTTCTTTAGAGGTTATGAACTCTGTTTTTCTACATCAAGATTTCCCAAGTTGACTTATAGTGACTAACTAATGGGTCACTATAAATAATTCTATGGTCCCTTCCTTCTCTAATAATATTAGAAGTTCATTGGGAGAATAAGTGGTATTTCAATTGGATGAGATTACCCCCATATTAAGGGGGACAAAAACATCACACCCTTTATATTTATTTTAATTAATGGGGGGTAAAATAGAACTTATGTTTAATGTTGACATGAATATTTAGATTATTAAAGTTAAAATTACTAACAAAAAATCCAAAGGGGGATTGAAATCCCATTTTAGTTGTAACACCCTAAAATTTTATGAAATATTTTTTTAAAATTAATTTAATCGTTTTAATATTTTTAGTTAAACACAACACTAAGTTTAGCTTTAATTACATGAAACACTGATTTTGTCTTGCATTATATAAAACATTAATCTTAACATGCAATACACACAGCATTGAGTTTAAATAAAATGTGACATATTGTTATTTAATATGATAGTTGTCACCTAAATGTTGGAATGGTGGTTATAAATTAGATTAACTAAATTATAAAAATATGGTTTAAACATGTATATAAAATTAATTCTTTAGTTACCAATTAAATATAAATTAAAATAAAACCCTTTCAAAAATAAAAGGAAATCTTTCTCTGAAAAACTATTTTTATACGCACAAGTGTGTTTTATATTAATAAATTAACCAAATAAATTTTTTTTAATGATTTTAATAAAATTTTAATATTATATATTAAATAAAAATTTTAACTTTCATCTTATTTTTTTCTATAAAAGAAGTAATAATAAATAAAATTTTACACCTAAAATTTGTATTTTTCTAAAAAATGGTTTTGTCGCGTTTTGCGTAGTTATAAAAAAATTAATTTCTGGAACTTTTAGAAAATAAATTTTATAAAATAAAATTAATTTTTGAAATAATTATTTCAAAATTATATTAGGGTTAATTTTTAGGATTTTTCTAAAAAGATTAATTTTTTGATGAATAGTGAAAAATACTGGATATTAATTGAAAACTGCATTTTCATTTAAAATTATTTATAATGTTAAATTATATTTTCAGTTGAGTTTAAAGTAAAATTATATCAATTTTATATCAATTAATTAAACTTAGGTAATTTCAATCAATTTTATATTGAATTTTTATATAAAAACACTTCAAACTTTTGAACTTTTTCTCCTTAAAACCCTATTTCTCATCACGTCTTCTAGATTAATTTTAAAATATATTTTTCTATGTATTTGAATGGAATTTGTAAAATTTTATTTCAAAATTAGAATAATTATAATTTATAATTTATAATAAGTTCAAAATAATTTTTTACCAAAAAGAATTGTGAATGCAGTTTAATTAATTATTGTGAATAAGGTAAAAAATAGGTTTACTAGGGGTTAAACTAAAAAGATAAGGGTTAAAATAACCTATAAACTTTTATAAAAACTATTTTATGGAAAAATTTTGATTATTAACCCTATAATATTTTATAATGGCCTAATTTCTACCCTTTTACATATGTAATATGTTGAAACACTTATTTCTTTTCAAAAATATCAAGTGTGTCCTCTCCCCCGTTTAAAAGGCCACCCCCTCCCCTCTTATTAAAACCTTAAAAACTATTAGAATCAAAATATACATTCCCAAATAACTTCCAAATTTCCGTCCCCTAATCCTATAATCATTATCATGGACATAAAACCAACCAATTAAGGCTTTTAGAACAAACTTAAGGAGGGTACTCGAAGAAGAGGTGACGTTCATCAATGAGCATTTTTTCTTTATTTATTCCTACACCTCCTTCAATTATTATTATACCATTATTATATAATAACATAAGAATATTAAGTATACTAATATTTTTTTTCATTACTTATAACCATTTCCACTTTCATCAAATGGGTTACGAAATCATCATTCGTGTGTACAACAGACTACTACCTCGCAAACTGATGTTGTTGTTTTTTCATTACCACCTATCATAGTTGGAAATAATGATATATTTATAGTTTATATATGATATTTATTATTTTATTATGATTTATAAATTATTATATCACACATACATTCATACTCTCCATTTCTTGGGAATACAATAACGTCGTTTGTGTGTGCAGCAGACTGCCACCTCGCGAAGCGATCTGATTCATTAACACTTTACATGGAATGAATTAAGGATATATTTATGAAAATATGTGATATATTTTAATTATAAATTATTATGTAATTATAATATATTATTTAAATTTCTTTATTTTAATCTAATAAGAAAATGGAAACAGTGTTCATGCTTAAGTACGGCCCGCCATCTCCATGAACGGTATATTTCATTTCCTTTCACCAAATTTTATGGATTAATATAAATAAATATATACTAAATATGTATTATATTGATATCATGGCTTAAATTATATATATTATGGAACTATTATCAAATTAATATGACTAAAAATATAACAAATCAAAACATATACGAAAAATAAAGTGTTTATTACTCAAAACGTAACTTTAACATGGAATTGTAAATAAACGGGTAATAAAATGTCATAAAAAATAATATATTGTATGAAATGTATAAATATAATTATTTAATAGATCTATAACAAACATATATTTATTATAAATGAGGTTTTAACATGTACGATGGAAGTAAATATTTAAGGCAAGATATTTTCATCTCACTTTTTACTTCTGTGAGATACATGTCATGTTCACCACCTATTTATTTTATGTGGTGTCTATGATTCCCATGAATGTATTTTATGATTCTTATATTGATAAATATTTGGATTTACATACCCATTTTAGGATATATTTCTCATGGGGTTTATGGTTAAAAAGTTACCAAAGTGGTAATGGATTTTATTCTTGGTTTTCCTTCATTAAGAAATATATTATGTTATGCACCTATATTTTTTTTGAAATTTTTGTATACATAACCTATGACATGTAATATGATGAATTTATAAATCCTTTTTATATTTTAAAGTTTAATTTTATTTTATCTTTTCATGTGGCTTATGATTGAAGGTTACCAAAGCGGTAAGGGTTTTATGTTACAATCTCATCATTTTTCAGGATTATTTATGATTAAGTCTCCAATATTTAAATCTCATAATATAAATTTCAATGATTTTTATGAATTTTATTCTCCTCTGGTAATTTCATTAGAATGAATTTTTCCCTTCATTTTACTCTCTTTATATACTCAAGATTTCGAAAAGAATGTTTTTAAGAAAAAAATCTTTTTAGTTGAAAACACTTTTTATTACAAAACCATTTTTTGTAAAAATGTTTTCAAAAATATTTTTAAAATTTAATTAATTGATTTATTAAAGATATTTTTAACCATTTTTTAATTTAAAAAAATAAAAGGAATCTTCATGTCATTTTCAAAAACAATTCTCATTTGGATTATATCGAAAGTGTGAAGAGAATCTGTTTTTAACATAAACTACATGAACAGTATTATCCACTATCAAGACCACTCAATGATTTTAAACTTACCTTAAAATTTTTCAAATTTATTTTCGAAAAAAAAACCGTCCTTAATATTTGGGAAATTTTTAGATTTTTTAAATAAATGATTTCAAAAGGAAATGATTTTGAAAATGTTTTGTGTTTTTTAAACATTATTTTCAAATTATAATTTATATTTTCCAAAATAAATGTTTAAAATTATTTTTAAATATTCCTTATGTGTTTTCAATTTAATTTTCATAGAAAGGTCTTTTGAAAATGTTTTATTTTTTAAAAAGTGACTTTCAAAGAAAATATATTTTACTCGAGTAACGTTCAAAGTGATTTTTCTTTCAAAATCCTTCTTTATCTAATATAAAATCATTTTATATATTTTATTATTTAATGGGGTTATAAACCATGGATATCATTCTTATTATTTCTCTAAATTGTTTATTTTTATGTTGATAAGATATTTATGAAACTCGTTTCTCTTCCACAGTATATACCATGATAGAACTCTTATGAAACCTACTTCTTTTCATGGGTTATTATATGATGAAATGATTAAATGATTATGAAAATTGTCTCCTTTCTAAAATTTATGATATGAGAAAATGTTTATGAAACCCATTTCATTACATGGGTTATAAAATTATAAATGTTTTATGATCTTATGGTCCACATATTTATGATTTTAATTATTTAATAGTGGTTATGTTGGAACCAAGGATAGTGGTTATGTCATAACCAAGGAAGTTGGTTACACTATAACCAAAGATAAGTGGGACATATATATATCTCCAATGAATTGGGTAAATATTTATATCACATGAGATATATAGGACTAGAATGGGGAGTGAACTTGGTTAAGGGAATTTTTCCACTATGATGGTCTTGGGAGTGAACCTTGACTAACATGATGGTTTGGGGAGTGAACCCATTCCACTATGTGGAAAGGGATTTCACTAGGTATAGTGGTGTGTCCTATACAGGAGCTGTATCCACAAAAAAGTAGGGTACATGGGTGGTTAGCCCAATCCTAAAGCAGGTACATGGGTGGTTATCCCAAGCATAACATGTTTTTAATATCTTGGTGGGTATCCTTGACATAATATTTTTTATACTTATGTATATGCCACAAATGTATGTCTTATGAAAATGTTATGATCTCATGTATTATGTTATTTGATTCCCTTATGATTCATATCTTCTAAACTTCCAATATTTATACCATGACTCGTGTTTATGATCTATGACTAGTTGGGTATTAGCATCATAAGTTATTTTCATTATCATATACTTGTATTCTTATATTATACTTTTATATAATCATAGACTGATATATCTTATGTTTACCCTAACTGAACATATAATATCACCCTTTTTTATGTTTCTATTCCCTAGGTTTTGAATAATTGTTTTATATAGGATTCTTCTATGAAGATTAATAAATGGGATGATATTTTTGGGAAAAATTAAATATCATTCACATATTAGAATATTGTGTTCCAAGTTTACAACGGCACTAAACTATCATGGTCCTCAAGTGTGTGTTTATGTAATGTAATGAATATTAATCTAAAAATATGTAATACCCATTTATAAGAATCTAGGGCTTCTATAGTTGTTATCAAAGGAAAGTTTTAGCTAAAATTTGGAAAGTAGGATGAGAAAACATTAGTGAGACACCTAGGGATATTTCTATGGATATTTCTAGGGATGTCTCTAAGAATAATTATAAGTTCTAGTTAAAGTATAAGAAAATATCTGGAAATTTTGGTAAAGTATATAGTGATTAGTTTCTAGGAAATTAAATCCCAATCTAGATACTATGATTGTATGTGTATCTATAATAGATGTACCTAGTGGTAACAACCCCTAAAACACTATATTGAGTTTGACTTGATTGGGAACTAGTGCATGACAATAGGGCATTCTACATACCTAGTTTGACATTCCTAAGGGATATGCATTGTAAATTCACAAAATCTTTATGAAAAATCATGAAGGATTTAAATATATTATGACTATGAATGGACTAGGATAAACCAAAGGTTTCATAGATTAAAAAAATGTGTCTTGATTTAGACCTCCTAAATGATTTTTAAGACTGTGATTTTCCATTATGATTAGTGTTTCTCACACAATTATTTATGGGCTTATTCAATTGCAGGAACTAGAAGGAACTAGACTAAAATTGAATGTGATGGATTGTTTTCTGATCAGTAGCCAAATAGGATGATGACTAGAGTAAAGGATTTTGTGACTATGCCTAATAACTTTTCATGGAACATGATTAACAACGTGTACCTTAACCCACTCTCAAAATTTCCAAAGAAGATAAATAAATATTTCACTGAGAGTTATGATGATGCTAAACATAAAGGAAAGAAGATTTAATTTACTATATGTAGATAATGTGGAAAAAAGAACCCAAGTGGATGTATTAGAGGAATGTGTGGATTTTTTTATTATTAAAAAGAATGACACAAATAAAGTAACTAAAAAGTAAAAATAGAAAGTTCAGTTAACACAATAGATGAGAATATTGGTATCCATAAGATATCATTGACAGTTGAATGATTTAAATGTATAAAGTATGGTAATTATACAAATCTATGTCCTAAGAGTAAATCTCATGAATAAAATCAGAAAGTTTTCATAAGTAATGGTTATATTACTAATGATGAAGAGACTATAGATGACATGTTAAAGAAAATAGGTATTAAGGAATAAGATGATAAATCCAAGATAATGGTTTAAGAAGGAAGTGGGGTGAATGAAGTATTTATATATTGGAATTCAAATATTATGTTATCTGAATATTGTAATATATAATAATTATTTACTATAATTTTTTCATTAAGGAATTGAAAGAATATATTGAATGATGCTGATGCGCTAGAAGAGTGTCAAGGTGATATTTTGATTATGGGGAGGTAACACTTAATATGTTTTTGATATTGATAAAATGGTGTTTAGTTTAGATAAAGATATTATTGATATGGATAAATTAAATCAGATGGTATTGATAGCCTCAGAACTGGTAAATGATTTGTTGAAAAATTGGTTTATTTTATCATTGATGGAGTTTAAAACATTATTGGATCTATGGGATATATTTAATAATCTATAGTTTTGTTCAAGGAATGAGAAAGAATGAAATTTTTCATTGAGTTTATATAGTAATTACAGTTTCAATAGAATACATGATGAAATTATTCACATGTTTGGTATGTGAAAATTAAGAACTACTTCATGTTTTTTTAGGATTAATGATAAGTTCATTTTGAAAATTTAGCAACCATCTTTATAATGTTTCATATTTTAATCTTTCAGAAGGTTCATAAGGTTAATAATTTATGAAATGGTTTATGTTGGACTTTGAATGTAGTTTTAGAGATTAAATTATTATTTCTCTATATGAATATTTGTGAATGTTGGCTAACTTGTGCTAACCATTTTGTTTTGATGATAACTAAAGACATGCAGAAGGACTTATCATTATATATAAGGAAATTATGATCCATTAGTGCTTCAATCATAACAAATTCAACTTCATTTCTTAGAGTATGAGATGAATTGGAAATTGATCAAGGCACAACCAAAGGGTAATATTCTTCTTATGAAATGGAATGAGATCAAGTAAGTGTATCTTCTCATGAAAATTATTCAAAATTAGGAAATGATATTTAAATAAAATGGTGTCTTGTTATCACTATTTTTTATTATATAATTGACATTTTTCACGCCTCTTTATTTTATGGTTTTATGTTCACTAACCTTCTCTGGATCACCCACTTTATTTTGATAAGTTTTCATTATCACTCTCTATAATTATTTACACTTTTATTCCATGTTCAAATCTTCACTTCCCACATATGTTCTCTTATGTGGAAACCTAGTTATGAGTTACTCTAGGTAAAATTTATTTTTACAACTTCCATTTTTAAAGAAAGTTTTATTATTCATTTTTATGATGTGGTTTTATATGAATGAATTATCAAATGTTAAACCTTTTATGACCAAGATGAATTTCAAGAGTGAAATTCATTTTAAGTGGGGTAAAATGTAGCACCCAAAGGTTTTATGAAATATTTTTTCAAATTAATTTAATATTTTTAATATCTTATGTCATACACAACACTAATTTTATATTTATTTACATTCAAAACTAATTTTTTCTTTTGATACATTCAAACTCGATCTTAACTTTCATTATATGCAATAGTGAGTTTAAATGAAACATGATATATTATTAAAATATTATTATTTAATATGATAGTTGTCACCTGAACATTGGAATGGAAGTTATAAATAAGTTTAAATAAATTATAAAAATATGGTTTACACATGTATTTAAAATTAATTATTTGGTGACCAATTAATTATAAATTCAAAATAAAACCCTTTTGAAAATAAAAGAATATATTTCTCTAAAAAAAATTTTATGCACACAAGTGTGTTTTATATTAATAAATTTGCCAAATAAATTTTAATTAATTATTTTAATGAAATTTATATATTTTTTATTTAATCAAATACTCAACATTTATCTTATGTTTTTATAGATAATAAATAATAATAAATCCAATTTTACGATTAAAATTTGTATTCTTCTAAAAAGCAGTTTTGTCACCTTTTTGTGCACTTATAATAGAATTAATTTTTCAAAATTTTATAAAATTAATTTTATAAAATAATTTAATTTTAAAAATAAAATATTAAAAATTATCTTATGGTAAATTTTTTGGATGTTTTTGAAAAGTTTTGTTTTTTAATAAATAGTGAAAAATATTAGATTTTAATTGAAAACTGCCATTTTGTTTAAATTATTTATAATGTTAAATTATATTTTGAATTAGTTTTAAAGTAAAAAAATATTTCAATTTTATATAAATTAATCCAATTTAGTTCATTGGAATTAATTTAATAATTAACTTTTATATAAAAACATTTTGAACTTTTAAACTTTTTCTCTTTAAAAACCCACTTTCTCATCATGCCTCTATGATTAATTTTAAATTAAATTTTTTTCACTTCTATGAATTTAATATGGGAAAATGTATTCCATAATTTTAATAATAATAATTTCTAATTTATAATATGTTAAACTTAATTTTTTACCAAAATGAATAGTGAATACATTTAAAATTAATTACCGTGATTATGGTGAAAAATGGGTTTGCCAGGGGTTAAACTAAGCGTAAAAATGACCTATAAACTTGTATAAAATACATTTTATGGAAATATTTTGACCATTAAACATATAAGTTTTTATAATGGCCTAATTTATACCCTTGTGGCATGAAAAATGTGGGAGAACTTTTCTTTTTAGAAATACCAAGTGTGTGATCCTCTCCCCCACTTATAAAAGGCCACCCCCTCTCCTATATTCTTCAAACCTTAAAAACTATTTGGTTCATCAAATACCTACCCAAATAAATTTAAAACTTCCCTAAATTCATCATATAAGATTTATTTTGGACATAAATCCAACAAAGGAAGGATTTTAGTGAAAACCTAAGGAGGATACCTGAAGAAGAGGCAATATTCATCAATGAGAATTTTTGTTTTATTTATTCCTCCAACTCCTTCAATTATTATTATAGCATGAATATATAATAACCTTAGTATATTAAATGTAATTATATGTTTTTATGTTAAGTTCGTTACCTAAAACCATCCCCACTTCCATCAAATTATTTACAAAATCATCATTAATGTGTACGGAATACAACTGCCTCACTAACCGATGTCGTTCGTCTTTCCATTATCACTTCTCATGATTGAACATAATGATTTATTTATATTTTATAAATTATATTTCTTATATTTATTATTTTATTATTATTTAATTATTATATCACACATACCTTCATACTCTCCGTTTTTTGGGAATACGATAGCATCATTCATGTGTACGGTGGACTACTGTCTCGCGAATCAATGTGATTAATTCATGCTTTACATAAAATGTATTAAGAATGGGTATAATAAAAATATGTGATATATTTTACATAAAAATTTATTTAATGATAATATTTTATTTACTTTTATTTCTTTAAATATAATAAGAAAATGGAAATAACATTTGTGTGTAAGTATGGCATATTGTCTCCATGAACAGTGTATTTCATTTACTATCACTAAATTTTATGGATTAAAATAAATAAATATATATTAAATATATATAATATTTATATCATGGTTTAAATTATTAATATTATGGAAAAATTATCAATGTAATATGACCAAAAATATAATAAATCAAAACATATATAAAAAACAAAGCGGTTATTACCAAAAACGTAACTTTAACATGGAATTGTTAATAAACGGGTAGTAAAAGGTCATAAAAATCATATATGATATAAAATATATAAATATTTTTATTTAATATATGTATAATAAACTTTTATTTATTATAAATAAGGTTTTAATGTGTACAACTAAAGTCAAGACATAAGGTAATGGATTTCCGTCTCACTTTTTACTTCCATGAGACACATGCCACGTTAACAACATATTTATTTTATGTGGTGTGTATAATGACCATGAATGTATTTTATGATTCTTATAATAATATTTATTTGGATTTAAAAACCCATTTTATTATATCTCTTTCATGGGGTTTATGGTTAAAAGGTTTCCAAAGCGGTAAGGTATTTTTGTCTCAATTTTCCTTTTTTGAGATATATGTTATGTTATGCACCTTCATTCTCTTAAAATGTGTGTATACATCTATGTAACATAATTAATTTTTTTATACTCATGATATTTTAAAGTTTAATTTTAATTTATCTTTTCATGAGTATTATGATTCAAGGTTACTAAAGTGGTGAGGGTTTTATGTTAAAATCTCAAAGTTTATCGAGATTATTTATGATTAAATCTCCAATGTTGAAATAAAATGATATAACTCTCAATAATTCTCATGAATTTTATTATGTTATGGTTATGTCATGATAATACATCTTTTCCCTTCATTTTACTCTCTTTATGTACTTATGATTTCAAAAAGAATGTTTTTAAGAAAAAACATCTTTTTGGTTGAAACCCCTTTTTCTTCCAAAACCAGGTTTTCTAAAAAAAATCAAAAAAAAATTGAAATTTTTTTTGAATGATTTATTAAAGAAATTTTTAGCCATGTTTTAATTTTTAAAAAATATTTTAAAATGAATATTCATGTATTTTTCAAAAATAATACATGATTCTCTTTTACTGAAAATGTGAAAATAATATTTCTTTTTAACAAACACAACATGAATAGTTTTTCCAACTATCATGAATTCTCAATGATTTCAAGATGATATTAAAAAAATCAATTTTATTTCCAAATAAAATATTTTCCTTAATATTTGAGAAATTTTTATATTTTAAATAAATTATTTAAAATGAAATTATTTTGAAAATGTTTTATGTTTATTAAAAGATATTTTCAAAGTATAGATGATATTTTACTCAAGGAATGCTTTAAATGATTTTTAAATCTTCCTTATAAGTTTTCAATGTTATTTTCAAAGAATATGATTTTTAAAATGTTTAATGTTTTAAAAAGTGACTTTTAACGAAAGGATATTTTACTAAAGAAACATTCCAAGTGATTTTTATTTCAAAATAATTCTTAGTATATGATGAAATACTTTGATGTAATTTATTATATAATGGGGAAATGAACCAAGGATACCATTCTAATTATTTATCTAAATGGTTTATGTTTATGACAAAAATATGTTTATGAAACCCATTTCTATTCTAAGGGTTATAGCATGATAGGACTCTTATGAAACCCGCTTATTTTAATAGGTTATTCTAGGATGAAATAATGAAATGATTATAAAACTGGTCTCTTTTCCATGGGTTATGATATGAGGAAATGTTTATGAAACCCTTTTCATTTCATGGGTTATAATATGATTAATGTTTTATGATATTTTGAAACATGTGTATAAATTTCATTATGTGATGGGGGTTATATTACAACCAAGGATAGTGATTATGTTGTAACCAAAGATGAGCATGACCTATATCTCCCTCTAATGCATTTGGTAAATATTTATATCTCATGATATATATAGCACTATAATGGGGAGTGAAATTGTATAATTAATGGATTTTTTTCTAGTATGATGGTATTGAGAGTGAACCATGACTAACAAGATGGTTTGGGGAGTGAACTCATTCCACTATAAGGATAGGGCTGCCATTAGGGATGGTGGTGTGTCCCACCCAGGAGGTATAACCACCAAAAAGGAGGGTACATTTGTAGTTAACCCAATCTTGAAGAAGGTACATGGGTGGTTATATAAATATTAACATTGTATAAATGTATTGGTGGGTATACTTGAAATAAGATTTTATATTGTTGTGTTTAGGGAACAAATCTATGTATTATTCCAATTTTATGCTCCCATGGATCATGTTATTTGATTCCCTTATAATTCATGCCTTATGAACAACTAATCATTAAGACATAACTCGTGTTTATGATCTATGAAATGTTGGGTATGAACTTCATAAGTCATTTTCATTATCACATAACCTTATGATTATTTTATGCTTGAATATGATCATAGATTAATATTTCTTATGTTTACTTTTAATGAGAATCTGATCTCACCCTTTCCTATATTTCCTTTCCCAAGGTTATTCAAAAAAAATTATGTAGGGTGTGTCTATAAAGAGTACTAAAAAGGAAGATCTTTGGGTAAAACATTAAATATCATTCTCCAAATTAGAAGATTGTGTTCCAAGTTTCCAAAGGAACTAAACGATTACGATCCCCAGGTGTGTGTTTTTGTAATGTAATGAATATTTCTCTAAAAATATGTAATATCGATGTATGGTAATCCTAGGTATAAATATGAGTTGTGTTTTTTGTCACTGTACATGTAAATAGTTTTTAATAAGAAATTAGGTGATGGATTGAGTATCCACCCACCAAAGAAGAAGAGATAATACCCATAAACTATGGGTAAAGGAGAATAAAGAGTCGTCTACCCATGAATACCTGGCTGGACATATTCAAGGGGGTAACCCTTATTAAATTATATGATTGAAAGAAATGATCTTCATAGAAGAACATGACTATGGATAAGGGAGTTATAGTACTATATACAGTAGTTTTGAATATACTTTATAATTGTTTCTAAAAACATTTGAATTTTTTGTCAACATACTTTTGTTGTGAATGTTTTTGTAAAACCAAAAAATAAAAGTTGATGTAAGTTGAGAAAGTTATTATTATAAAGTTTCTAGAGATGAATGAAATTATGAATTTTGTTAAGAAACTTCTTAAATAAGTCATATGATGTTATATCAATCATTCAAGTTACCAACATCATGAAGAATTCTTGATACGAGATGAATTTTTTTGAAGGAAAGACAATTGAAGTTGTGTTCTAAACAAACCCCTTCAGACAGACAGGTTTGTGAAGTTTGAAGAATGAGTAATGAGGTGTAAAAAATAATGAATATTCCAAAGTGAAGATGTTTGGATGAATTTTTTTAAGAGAAATTATCATTTAAAATTCTCTGATCGGATAGAAAAAATCAAACAAACTTTCTTTAAGGAAATTTATACTTCGTAGACCAAATTAACTTTATCAAAAAAATCCATCAGTCAAAGTTTCTATGAGAAGAATCTGGGAAATGTATAACCTCATACATACCAACTATCAAAAAAACTTTAATTGATCAATGTACTTTTTTTGAGTTTGTGGAAGATAAGATAAGATCAATTATATTTTATAAAAACCTTCTAGGAAACATTCTTGAAAGAATAATTTATAAAAGTAAAAAGCTATTGATTTTTTATATGGGAAATTTTTCCACAAAGGACTTCGAATAAACCACATTAAACAAACCAAATAAGATTTATTTTATGTGATAAGATGTTGACAATGGATATTTCCAATGTTTTTACACTTTCTATTCAATAAAAAAGCATAGAGGTTTTCAAAAGCTATTTCATCAATTGAAATTTTCATAATAAGTTCAAAATTTTCCATATGATGTAAAAAATGTTGATCATCAGATAATGTATGTGTTGGAAAGTTGGAAGGGTTTTGTTTTCTAAGTTTTTGTGTCTTTTCAAAATGTGAAAGAAATAAAAAATTTCTATTCAATTGTAAATAAAAATATTTCAAAGTTTAAATCCATAATTTTATTTTGAAGAGGTTCCATTCAAATAAAGTCTTTAGAAGTTGTGAAAATGTATTCAAAAATATTTAGAATTTTTTTAGTTTTCCTTTAGGGGTAAAGAGAAATAAAAATACAACTTTTAATAAGTTTAAAAAGAATAATCTTTGTTACAGTATAAAGTTTAATGTTTTTGAAGTTAGAAATTGTGATGTTTAGGTTTTTCCATCATATGAGATTTCCTAAGGAAATAAATTAGATAAATTTTATTAAATAATTCCATCAGATAATATTTTCTAAGAAGATAAAACCATATGATGTATAAGGGTGAGTGGAGAAAATTTGACTATACATAGAAAAACATTAATCCATTGGATGAATTTTGCATATGAAGGTCATCGGTCAAAGGAAATTTTGAAGATAGGTTATCAGATTAACTTTCTATCAGATAGATAAATGATTTATAATTTCTAGATAATTCATGAATCTTAAAGAATATTTGATAAGATTCTATAATTCTTGAAAATAATTTAGAGAATTATTTTATACAGAAAAATCAAAAGTGTTTCCAGCCTTTTCTACTTCAATAAAACATATAAAGAAGAGTTCAAAGTATATCGTACTTAACACTATTCACATGTACACAAAATCTAAAATGATACATAAGTTTTCTAAGAATTTATTTTCTAACCAATATCATTTTTTGGTTGGATAATTATGAATAGTGGTTTTGATCAGAGTATCAGATGTACATTTTAGTTCAGAGCACTGAACAGAGTAAATCAGATAGATTTTCCATACAAATATTTGAGGCATAGTGGTTTTTGTTAATTATAAAGAACACATGTTAGAAAAAGTATAATTTTATATAAGGCATGCCAGGTATAATTTAAATAGATGGAAGAAGATGACATTATACATACATTACCAGTTGTAGGAATTTTATGGAAATTCTAGAACAATATTTATAGGGAATAATTCATAATGTTTCATACTTTTAATATGGATCAAATTTGTATGAAAAACTACAAAAATAATTGGATTCAATATAATCATACCTATTAGGAGATATAAGGAGTCAAACAGGAGTTGACCCAAAATTTTTAATCACTTATTTCTAATAGTGAATTTCCAAGGACCCATAGAAGTGTAAATAGAAAGTATGGTAGGTTCTCATAGAGAGGCCAAACCTTGTAAATCTAGCATGCCTTGTATACTTTTACATATTTTCATGCTTTTGAGTTTTTTATTATAGTTGATAAGAAAAGTATCTCTAACAAGTTTCAGGAGTTAAATTTTATTAAGTTGGAAATTTTTAAAAAGATAACCACTAATTGAACCAACCCCCCCCCCCACCCCCCTCTTAGTGTTCCTCTGGTCCTTAGTAACTTTAATTGGTATTAAAGGAAATATTCTCTTATTTAATCCTTTCCATGGAAAATCTCAATTCAGTCAACATTAGAGATATTCCTACCTTCAATGGAAAAAATTATCATGGTAAGAAAAATAGAATGATCCACTATCTTCTATCACTTTTACTGGAGGTTTTTTATATAGAAATTATTGGGTTTCCACTAATTGAGAAATAGTATCCCATTGCTTTTACTAACAAGAGAAATATTTATGTTGATAGTAAAGCTAGAAATGTCATCCTTATGTTTTTTCAGAATTTTTTTAAGATGATGGGATGAAAATTAGAAAGGGAAATTTTAGAAAATCTCAAAAGTATCTTCGAGGGTAATACCAAAGTGAAGGTAGAAATTATAAAAAACTGGCATAGAAAGTTTGAGGATATCATAAAGAGAGATGAGGAGAATATTTCTGAGTATTTTACTATAGTTAATGAAAATTTGTACAATACCATAGGGTTAAAAAATGTCTTGGAAGATTCAAAAATTATTAAGAAACTCATGAGATACTTCCCAAATAGGTTTGACTCTAAAATCTCAACTTTATAAGATAAATATGATTTATCACTTAATGAATTTTATAAAAAAATTATTTATTATAATATGATAAAATATATATCTTTAAAAAATAAGATCAAGGATAAAAGGTCATTTGTATCTATGAAAAAGTTAAAAAACCAAGATTCAAATACTTCTAATATTATTGATTCAAAAGAAAAATAATATTATGAAATGAATGAGAATACCATGTCTCTTATATCTAAAAAATATCAGAGAGGAAGAGGAAATTATGGAGGAAAATTTCCACTCAAATGTTTTTAGTTTGAAGGTATTGAGATTTTTTCTATGAATTTCCCCAAGAAGAAAGTTAGTGAATATGAGGATCACTCTGAAGAAAAACCTTGATGAAATAAGTTTTATAAATCTTATAAGTAAGATAATAAATCTGATGGTGAAAAAAAATTACTTTCACTAGATAAAATAAATAATTTTTAGTAAAAGAGTAAAATTTAACTCATATAAAAACAATTCTTCAGAATATGAAAGTTTATAATTATTTAGAACCATCTTTAAAAATTTTGAGAAAAAAGAAGATTCCCTAAATAATAAAGAGTAATAAAGAGGTAAATAAATTTATTAAAAATATCAGATGAGATTAAAACTAGTTTCATGTATTTATAAAAACACTAAATTCAATAAATAAATTAATTTAATTAAGAGAGAAAGTTGGAAAATAAAATGAAGTAATGAAATATGTCCTTAAACAGGAAGATGAGTACATCACGAAGATTATAAACCTCAAACTGAAATTTGCTGAATAAGGAAAGGTGGTGGAATATCTTAGTATGAAAATTATATATAAGAAAGGTGAGATTTTTAAAACCCAATACAAACTTCTTGAGGTTGAAATTACCTTAAGAAATATGAATTATAATTTCAAAAAATCCTTAGAGGTAAAAGCTGAAACTTCTCAATCTACTGAGAAGGTTCTCTTAAGGATCATGTGAATTCCTCATCCACTAAAATTAAAAGTCCATCTGGTTTTACTAAATTTTTTGGTGTTAAGAAATATTGTAGGAAATATTGGGTTGTGAAAAGATGTAAAAAATATACCATATCAATTAAATATAAAAACATCCTTCGTAATAAGGTTTCCCCATGTTAAGAGGAAACAAAATTAGAAAACTTTTATGAACCTCAATAAGCTAATTATAGGGAAATATCAAATTTCTAAATAAGACTAAGATTCAATATATTTTGTTGGTGTTTTGGTATATTTGGGAACAAAGCTTATAATTTTTGGAACAACATATCTCTACCTAGAATTAGGTATGAAATGAGGAGGGAAAATAATATAATAAAATAAAGTAACTTTACTAAGTTGTTGGAAGTTGGAAAAACAAAATCTCAAGATATAAGAAAAGTTCCAAAAAATAATCATTTTGACTGCCTAAAGGAATTTTGTGGAAGATGTGACCAATCAGGCCACTTTTCTAAAGAAATTATGATAACACTTTTAAGAAAAACTTCATTTTTTAGAAAATAAAAATAGGTTGGGAAGAATAAAGTGAAAAAAAGATCATTTATTATTGAGACATCACTAAAAGAAATAAAAAGAAACAAACCATGGATTCTTGATAGATTTTTTCCTCACATATGATAGGAGATAATAAAATATTGAAGGAGGAGTAGTTACTTTTGGAAATGATACTTCCTTAAAAATCATAGGGAAAGGAACTACTAAGATTGAAGATAAGAAATTAAAATCCAAGAAACTTTTATATGTTTATGGGCTCAAGAATAATTTATTGATCGTGATACAACTTTATGATTATGGAGAATAATTGATATTAAGGAAATATTCATGTATAATTAGAAGTGTAGAATATGGTAAAGTTGTTACCATTGGAGAAATAACCAGTGGAAATCTCTTCTAGGTGGAAGAACTTTTTAACTCCGGTTATTTGAGGTCTGAAGATGAAAATAGATTGTGAAATCACAAACTTGGGAACCTTGGATAGAATATTATGAACAAACTCTCCAAATTAGATGATTTAAGAAACTTTAAAACATTGAAAAAAAGGAAGGCGGTGTTTTTATAATATGACAAAAATAGAAGATGATTGGAATAATCCATAAGAAAGTTAAAATTTTGTCTATAAGACCTATTTATATTATTCACTCCAATTTTCATGGGTCGATGAGACATTATTCAATAAAAATAGATTTATATTTTATCACTTGTATTGATTATTTCATTGAAATGACCAACATTATGTTTATGAATCTTAAATCATAGGTAATAGAAATGTTCATATTTTTTAGAAGAGAATTTAACATAGAAATGGGTGCTTAAATAATGAAGTTGCGAACTAACAATAAAAAGGAATTAACATTATATTATTTTTAATTATACCTAAATAAATATTCAATTAAATATAAATATATTGATCTATACACCCCTAATAAAAATGAAGTACATAGAGTAAAAATAGAAGTTTGGTGGAAATGGGAAGAAGTATCTTGGCTGAGTATAAACTTTATAATTTTTTCTAGAGAGAATTTGTTAGTTCTGATGTACATGTATGAATAAGATGTTTATTAAGGATATAATCTAATACTACTCTATATGAGATGTTGTATAATAAAAAACCTTTAGTGAAATATTTCATCATTTTTGGAAGTCCCGATTTACAAAAGATCAAAAAAATAGATCTTAGAAAATTTGATGAAAAAGATGAGGATGGAATTTTCATGGTATATTCACCCAATAGAAGAATTCATAAACGTTGAAACAAATTTTAAAAAAAAATTGGTGGATTCTTTTGATGTGAAACTTATTAAAAATACAACTTCCTTAACAAAGGTTGTTGAGAATGTTATGGAAGATAAATTTAAGATTTCTAATGAGAAAAACAAAGGTGAAGACAAAAGTGATCCAAAATAGGTAATTAAATATTTATAAGAATCATATAGTGAGGAGAGTGAGACAAGAGTAAAATATTTGAAATGTTATAATCTATAAAAATAGGTTGAATCTGATAATATTATTGGAAATTAAATATCTCTAGTTTATACAATAAGAAAGTAAATATTGGAAAATAAAACATCACATATCTCACAGGCTAAACCAAAATCAATTTTATAAGTAGTTAAACATAAAGAATGGGTAAATGGTATTGATGAAGAGTTTTATCAGATTTAAAAAAATGAAACCTAAGAACTTGTTCCATGTCCAATAAGAAACAATATTATTAGGATAAAATGGTCGTACAAAAACAAGCTGAATAAACATGGGTAAGTTTCAAGAAAAAATAATGACTTTTTTGTAAAGGATATTCAGTATTAAAAGGTATTTATTTTGAAAAAAATCCATTATTTCAAGATTTAAAACCATCATAATGTTCTCAGTAGTTGATTCACATCATTTTTATAGATTTTATTAGGTGGATGTGAAGTTATACTTCTTAAATAAAGAGATTAAAGAAGTTTACAATGAGAAACCATGTGGTATTTTACTTTATAAAGATGAAACCAAGGTCTGTAGGTTGAAGAAATCCTTATATGGGTTAAAAAATCTCCATGATCTTGGTACTCAAAACTTGATAGTTTTTTTAAAAAGTTGAATTTCTATATAGGGAATGTTGACAGAAAATTGTATGTGAAGGAGTTGAACTCAAGAACTCTTATTATTATTGTGTATATTGATGAAATAATTTTTTGCAGGATATAGATAAAAAATTAAAAAAAATTAAATAAATAAATAAAAACTTTGAAATGTAAATTCTCAAATAATTAACTTTCTTTCTGGGTTTATAAGTTTAATAAAAAGATAAATTCATTTATCTATCACAATTAAAGGATTCCAAATAATTGTTACAAAATTTTGGCATGGAAGATTCTAAATAATTTTATACTCTAATTTTAGTTGGAATAAAGATGTGTAAAGATAAAGCTCTAAAAAGTGTGAATCAGAAAGATATTGGAAATTTGATCGGAAGTTTTCTCTATCTAATAGCTTTAAGGCTCGACATTGTATATTACATTACTTTGTGTGCCAAATATCCAAGTGATCCAAAGGAATATCATATATTTCCAAAAAAAAAAATTTGAGATATGTTAAAGGAACATCTTACTATGGGTTGTTTTATTAATGAAGTTGTGATATGAAAATTCTTATTTATAATGATGTTGATTGGGATAGAGATTGAAATGACTGAAAATCAACTTTGAGGAGGAACATTTTTCTTATGAGAATATTATATGAGCTGGGATATTAAGAAACAAAGTTCAGTAACTCTTATCATATAAGAATAAGAATATGTTACTACAACCAATTATTTTATACAAATGATTTGGGTGAAAGTACATCTAGAAGATCTTAAAGTGAGATTTTCTACACAATTGGAGATTCTTTTTTATAATCAAAGTGTAATCTATCTTTCCAAAAATCCTATACAATATTCTCGAACAATGAAAATTGATATTAAGTGTAATTTAATAAAATATAAAGTTGTTGGTGGAGAATTTATTCTATATAACATATCAAAAAAATATTAAATTTCTAATATTTTTATGAAAACAATGCCAAAAGATAGATTTGTGGAATCAAGGCTATAAATTCATGTTCAGCCTTCACTAAAGACTACCTAAAAAATATAAGGAAGTCCCCCATAGTTCTTTATATTATTTTGATAAAGGGGGATAGAAATTAACAACTTTGTAAGAATATTCTACCACTCTTTATATAATGAATCTAAAGATATAGTTATTATAAAATGGGGGAGAGACAAAAAAATAGGAGTCTAAAAAATTGAGAGTTGAAATTTTATAACAAAATTAAAAAGTGGGGGACATTTATCATTTCATGAATATAAATTTTATTATCACTGAGTGATTTAATTCCTTCATAAATATTACTTTATATAATAGTGTGGTGTCAGGACATTATATTTGACAAATGTTGTGATTTTATGAATAGTTTTGAAAAAGTGATTTCTTGAGAAAAATGATTTTTGAAAAACATGTGTGTTAAAAAAATAATGAGTTTCAAAAGATGTTAAAGAATGTTGTTAACAAATAAAAAGAGGGAAATTGAATATCCTTTTTTATTATTTCTAATAATTTTTTTTAATTGTTTCCAACATACATTTTTATGAATTTCTTTTTTAAAACAGAAAAAAAAAAGAGTTTATGGAAATTGAGAAAGTTTTTTTTATGAATTTTCTAGAGAAGACCTAAATTAGATTATTTGTTAAGAAACTTCCAAAATAATTATACGATTCTATGATTATCGTTCAATGTTACAACATCATAAATAATTAATGATATGAGCTGAAGTGTTTTTAAGTAAAGAAAAGTGAACTTGTGTTTCAAATGAAACCATATCAGATAGACACTTTTGGGAAGTTTGAATAATGATTAAGTAGGTGTATAAAATGAAAAATATTACAAATTTTAGATTTCTAAATGAAGTTATTATAAGATAAAATAGAATTTAAAAGTTTTTGATTGTACTAACAAAATTGGATAAACATTCTTTAAGGAATTTTTCACTTTGTACATTGGATGAACTTTACTAGAAAACCCTGCTAGTTGAGGTTTCTGTGAGAATAATCTAGGAAGTACAGAACTCATACGTACCAAATGAAGAAAATCAAACAAAATATAATCAGTCAAAGTACTTATTATTGAGTTTTTGGAAGGAAAGATAAGTATAGTTTCATTCTAGATAAACCTTATAAAAAATTGATGAAGGTAAAAAGTTTTTGAGTTTTTACACACACATAAATTTATAGAAAGGTCTCCAGAAAAAACCCATCATGAAAACCAAATTGTATGGAGTTTCTATGTGAGTATGTTGAAAATGGATCTTACTGAATTTTTTACATTATCCATTTAATGAACAAAGAACATAATTC
Organism: Viscum album; assembly: GCA_963277665.1. Lineage (NCBI taxonomy): Eukaryota > Viridiplantae > Streptophyta > Magnoliopsida > Santalales > Viscaceae > Viscum > Viscum album. Next base: position 483,130,476 of record OY728141.1, read on the forward strand.
TTAAAATGTTGTGTCATTGGTTGAACTTTTTTTAATTAGTTCATACATTTTTATCAAGCATAAAAAATGTTGATCATCGGACAAAGTATGTGTTGGAAAGCTATAAGTGTTCTTTGTTTTTAGTTTGTATGATTTTTCAAAATATCAAATAAATAAAAAATAGTGATTCAATTTCAAATGATGATATTTTATATTTTGAATCCAAATTTTTTATTTGAAGAAGTTTCATGTAACTAAAGTCTTTATAAGTTGAAATGATGTAGTCATCCATCTTTGGAGTGTTTTTTAGTTGTATTTTAGTTGGTCAAGAGAAACAGAATAAATGCTTGTAAAAAGTTTCAAGAGCATAATTTTTATTATAGGATAAGGTTATATGTTTTTGAAGTTAGGAAGTTTGATGATCAAGAAATTCCATCGGATTAACTTTTATAAGGAAATATATTAGAAAAAACTTCTTGATGAAGTTCATCAGAAGATATTTTTTTAAAATATAAAAACTTGTGAAGTATAAAGGTGAGATGAGGAAAATAAACCATATAGAGAAAAATGTTGATCCGTCGAATGAAATTTTCATATGTAGGTCACCAGTTAAAGGATAATTTTATTATAGTTCATTAAACTAACTTTATACTAGATTGAGAAATATATTGTAATTAATGGAGAATTCATAAAGATTCAAGAATACTCAAGAAGATTCCAGAATTGTCAATAAAAATTTAGTGAATTGTTTTGAGTAGGAAAATAAAAAAATCCAACCTTTTCTACTTCAGAAGAAACTATAAATAAGAGTTCAAAGTACACCATACTTAACACTATTCATATATACACAAAGTTAAAATGTTACAAAATTTTTGTTAAAAGTGAGTTTCCAACTAAGATCAATTTATATTTGAAGAATTATAGAGAGAGGTTTTGATCAGAGTATTAGATAGAAATTTCATTTCAGATTATCAAATAGAGTAAATTGGAAAAAAAATTCATACTGATATTTGAGGTGTGGTAGTTTTTTTTAATCAGATAGAACACAAGTTAGAAAAATTATAGTTTTATGTAAGGCACACCGGATAGAATTTTACTTAAATAATGAAGAGCACACTGGAAGGACACTACCTAAGAGGGGAATCAGATTGAAATTTGGAACAAAATTTTTTGGATATGAATTTATAAAGTTTCATACTTTTTTTGTGGATCGATTTTGTAAGAAAAATATATAAACTGATAAGATTTAGTATAATCATACCTTTTGAGAGATAGAGAGAGTTTAATGGGATTTGACTCAAAGTTTATATTCAATTCTTTCAAATATAAAAATTATATGGACCCATGGGAGTTGACATGGAAATGATATAGGTTCTCACACTAAGTTTTAACCTTATAAATATTATATGCATTGTTTACTTTATTATATTTACATGCTTTTGATTTTGTATTTATGGTTGATAAGTAAAGTAACTCTAATAAGTTAAAAGGGTAAAGTTTCATAAATTTGGAAATTTTTAAAAAGAAAACCACTAATTCAACCCCCCTCCACCCCCCCCCCCCCCATTAATAGAGGTTCAATGATCCTTAGGAACTTTGAGTTTAAATGAAATATTTGTTGGTTGTTGATCCTATGGCTAGAAGTCCAATATATTTTTAGATAACATGTATAAATTACATTAAAATTATGGATAAGAGCTTGATTAAACTGGAGGACACATCCAAGGAGAATAAATAATGTTAGTTATTGTATTTAGTGTTTATAAACTCTTTGATGAAGGTTAAAGTGAATAATATATGTCTTAATATTGATTAAATAATATTTAAACTTGATTTAGAAGATATAATCACTTAAATACTCTTATTTGAGTCTTCTATATACTGTAATAATTTATAAATGTGAAATAAAGAGATTTTAATTTTTTAATAGCTCTAACCGTCATTTTAAGAGGTTTTGAGATGATTTGAAGAAGTTTTAGAAAGTCCTAGACAAAGAATAAGTCCATTCAAAGCTACCTATAAAAGTATATATTTTAGATTTCATAAGAAAATAGATAATTCATGAATAGAAATAATTTTCTACTATTATTTTAATACTTTTATTCTAAATGTAATACTTTAGACACTAAGCATGAAGTTTTGAAGCAGTCGTAAGACTTTGTGTTTTATTATTTAACTCTATTGATCATAAGACTTTTATGATCATAAATATTTATTATATAACTTCACTAACCATCATAATTATTGTAAGTCTACCAAAAATTTATAAATTCAAGAGTGTAAGTATTTTTTTTATAAGAGTAAGACTTCTTTTATTGAGCATAAGTCTCTAAAAGTAAGAATTTATGAACATAAAACATTGAAGTTACCGGTGTAAGACTTCAACACTTAGGATAATTTCAAATTTCTAGTTTATAAAAAACCAAGCTTCCATATTTAAAATCTAATGAAAATTAAATAATTTAAGATGATGAAAAAATTATTCATTTATGGTATAAAAATCATAAACTCCTATATTAATGTCTAATACAATAATGAGAATAAACAGAATTGGGTATTTATTCCTAAAATGGAAGAACAAATAAAAATGAAAATATGAGTTTCCTCTATTATCTAATTATAAGGAAATAAAAATCAGTTGACACTCAAGTTATTATTTTGAGTTTATAACATTATTATGCTTATTCAATCTATGATCGGAGTTTGCTTTTAGGAATAATGAATGAGAAGAACCATTGTATGTATTATTTGATGAAGAAAATGAAATCATCAAATTTTCAAGAATAATGAAAATAAATAACCATTGAACCTCGAGCTACTATCTATTATATCCTACATCAGTTTGATGTGAGTCTTTTTGAGTGTTAATTGGTATATGATATAGAAGTCTACTAATTTACCCAATACTTGAGAAATGATAAGTGTAACGACCCAAACTTTCATTAATGTAAATCCCTCTTGATCTAATTAAATGTATCTTTATATAAAATTTTTATATAAAACTTCAACTTATTTGGTTTTATGTTAATAATTGTGATCGTTTCTAATATAGCCATTTAACAGTGATCACATGATTAGTATAAATATAAGGCTTTAACAAAACCAATTTACTCAGACAAAGGAAGTGATGGCCTAATCCAGTAGACGTGCCCCATACGAAGCCCATTTGCCAGAGCTCGTAAAGGAGGTGGCTTCATTGGGCTTCGCTCCTGACCAATCCCAATCTGAACTTTAATATGTTAAGCTCGAGCGGGACCACCTATGAGAGAAGTTGAAGTTGATAGAGACTACCACCTGAGCAATGTTATTTGAGCCACCCCAAGAGTTTGTCACTATCACACACCTTACTCTTCGGTCTTATGTGGGTGTTATAAGGGGTTATGTAACAAGACCTTAGCACTATGGTTATGTACATTATTTTTGTATATAATAATGAATATACTTTCATTTTATTATTGTTACCTTGTAAATAGTTTTTAAATCACTAATAGTATTTTTAGTTAACGTTCAACTAAGAAATCTATTTTGATGAATTAATGGGTTTTTGAATTAAAAAATATTTTAATAAAATATTATTATTATTATTAAATTAATTTTTATTAAATATAAATGATTGTATAATTTTATGAATGCAATTGTAATTTTAATTAAGGTTTGAAATCCATTTTTTGTCAAAACCCGTGAATTTTTTATAAATGTTAGTTTTTATTTTAAAATTTGAAATTAACATATTTATAAAATTATTTATATAAAATAAATATTATTTCTGGAATAAGGATGTCAAAATTATCCAATGGTGAATTTTTCATAATTTTCTGAGACAGTCAAATTTTTGGGTAAAAATTAAATACCGTTTAAATATATAATGTGTTTTATGACATCATAATGACCCAAACGTGATGTAATAAAATACTATAAGCTTTATGTTTGGATAATATATGTTTTACCATTAAAATAATGTTGTTTTGGTTTTGTTTGACTTATTTTTCAAAGAATTAATGGACCCTTCAAGACTTATTAAACATCTTGTCTTTTTAAATTGTTTTCCTTAGGAGTGTGACTCACCTCCACATAAGCAACCCCATTATTTTAAGAAGTTCGGAATTTGGACTTATAAAATATTTTTTTCCAATTCCCTTTTCCAAAATTCATGGGAAAAAACCATGGGTTGGTTTTTGGTTTGGATTAGTTTAATGTGAGGTGTCCCAAACCTAAATAATAAAGAAAATTCTCTCACCTTTCCTATATAAACCCACCCATGCTCTCACTTCCTCCTCACTAAAAGCCTTTGGAGTTCATCCAACCTCTTCCATACTCTCTCTATAATCCTCCCCCAAGGTTCCCCAAGCTCCCAAGAAGCCTCTCTCAAGCCTTTAGAAGCACACTTCCAAGTAAGGGTTTTTTCTTCCTTTCTCATTTTTGTCCAATATTCTTTAAATTGTTATGCCTTTTTAATTTCAATTATAAATGTTGGGGTATGGTTTCTCACCTCCCTCATACTTCCCTATTTATTTTTGAATGATGGTAGACCTTTTTATCTCTCATTAAATTCCACCCATGTACACCTGTTACTATGCTAAAATTCTGAAAGGAATTTCTCTCTCCTCATTTACATTCAAGCAATTCTTTTGTATCATGAATCTAAATTCCATTACATTTGTTGGTACATGTATCTATATTACTACCTTACTATCCATTTCATGCAAATATGATGAGACACCTCTTTATCTCTCATCAACCATTTTTATGAGTTCTTATGCCACGCCGTTATGCTGCCGAAATTACATCGCGCTTTTCCAAGCTAAAGTCATTGTGTAGTGAATACCATGCCCATTTCTCTATCAAGGGTATTCACCTTTATGCTCATTTACTTATTGTTTAAAGAGTTTCATATATGTATTACACATTTTTTTTATCGTGGAATAAATTATTATGTTGAATGATTCAATGTTTTATGATCCATGTGGCACACTTATGCATGAAATGAAATATTTAAGAAGGGTGCACCCTTATAGCGCTCCAATGCATTGGGTAAAGTATAGTATCATGATATGTCATGTGTAATAGGTTTTTACTCATGCCAATTCAAGTGAAACTAGGGTTTACTCGTTCTCTATGTGCAATGAGGGTTTACTCATGCTCCATGTGCAATGATACTTAGCTCATGCTAATTCCATGTTAAGTGTTGTTGCCACATTTCCATGTTATGATTATCATGATTTATCATTCCTTTATGTTTATACTTATATTGTGCTCTAATGATATTCCTATTGTCTAACATGTATTTTATTCCTCATGTTACTCCATGTTTATTCCCTTACTGGGCTTTATAGCTCATCCTTTTCTTATGCATGTCCTCAGGTTATCCCATGCAATGCTAAGTATGAGGAAATGTAGTGGTCATATAAAGAAAGTTTTCAATAATTATGTTGTTTTTTCATGTTTTAAGTTGTTATTTAATGATACTAAGCCCCAAAGACACTATACCTCTCAATATTCTATGTTTTATCAAATGAAGTTTATGTAATAAATTATTTTTTAATTATGTAATAAAGATCAGGGTTGTCATAATAAGACTTCTAGATTTCATGAATCTAGATAAGAAGAATGTGTTCCATGTTGTGTATATGTTTATTGTGTACTATTGATATAGCCAGAATATTTGAGTATGGATTTTTTTTGGAAGACTTTGAGAAGGAAAATTTTTGTCTATTTTAAATATCTTTTGAAGATCTTTTTGGATGAGTTTCAAGAATGGGAATCAATAAATGATGGAATTTATGAAATTTACTTTGAGTTGAAAACTGAAGTGCCTAAAAAATAATGTAAAAAAATTTGGCTATTTAATAATACCACAATTCAAAAATTATTGAAAAACATTCAATGTATTATATTTATGGATATTGAAAATTAAAGAAGAAATTTAATGTATCCACTCATGCACATGAGAAATTTAGAAGATCAATGAGAAATAAATACAAAACTAAAAAGAATTTTCTGGTGCTAGAGTATTCTATTATTGAAAATTATAGAGAGTTGTGGTGTGGTGTTGTGTGATATTTTTAAGGAAACCCTTGAAGAATAAGAAGAAGAATCTGATCATGTAAGGAAGTTGAGTATATTCTACATATCAAATATATAGGATTAAGAATATATTATTTCAACAGTTATGGCTGAAAAAAGATTGAGAAGAATAGAACATAGAGTTTGTTCAGTGAGGAATCCAGATGAGTGGGTTCTAAAGATCTTTGAATCTAGGTTTCAAGTGTTTACTGAGTTGTAGAGTTTTCTTGAAGATCATATAACATTTGAAGAATTTTTGTATAGTTAAAGGATACTTATCCTATTTATGTAAAAGAATTATTTGTAGAGTTATTAATCTATTTCACATAATAAATTTAAATTAAAACTTGTATATATATAGTGGGACTCCATAGAACCTATGTAACATAGGTTATATAGGGAGATAACTATGAAAATCAATTAAAACAATGTGAAGCTATAAAGATAAGTCTAGTTTGATTATAGAAAGATAATTCCTATGATACATAGGTATTGTAAACATTGTGAGACTAAGTGTTGGTGTGGGAACACCACCCATTGTAATCAATATCAAATTATAGTGAATAATCCTTAATTGGGATGAACAACCAATCAATTCAAGGAGTATGTATTTGTACCAAACCTTTTAAAAATATATTGTTCCTTTTTATTATTTACTTACATGAAAACATTTGATAATTTATTTTTTAAACTAAAATCGATCTATATGAACTAAAATTAAATAATGGTTGAATTTCTAAGGGGTAAAAGAATTTGGAATTGGTAAAAATTGGTCAGCACCTGATTCACCCTCCCCCCCCTAGGTGTCTACACTGGTATACTAGGTACAACAGACTCAAAATAAAATATCCAAATATGATTTAAGGTAAATATTCTACCAAATTCAAGTAGGTTTTCATTCCATACAACCCGACACCTTATAATAATAACACAAATGGGAACCTAAAATACACCAATCACTAACAAACATAAGGGAACAAGATCTCAAAACTTCAAAGCTTCCTCTGAATCTAAAGTTGTAGTTTGTGCCACATCAAGGAGTGTGAAAATATACTAAAGAAATACCAAACCCCTATAGAGGATTGTTCCCTGGCTTATGGGGGGTATTAACTCCATGGATAGAGGATAACGCCTCAACATATGGGGGAGTAATAACTATATATATCATATAAGGGAAAATTCCCTATTGTGATAATGTCACCAAGGGAGTACCTAATCCCCATACATAAAGGAATGTTCCCCAACTCATAATTTAGTACTTGAACTCCATGTCTACTCCAAATGTATCACTCAAACCCTCTTATCACCTTAGTAGAACTATGATCCTTGAACTATCCAATACACTCCAAAATAGTCTTTGATGAATAAGATCATCATATTGTTGTGACCTACAAGTAATAATACTTAAAATTTACTACTCACTCAACCAATACTTACACTTGAGTGATAAATAATGAAAAATATTATACATATCCTAGTATATGGAATTTTTAGTAGGGTACATGGCATAGAGGTCTCTCGAGCAAGGATAGTCATGTAATACTAGAACCTAAACCATGTGATATTGATATGAATAGTGTTTACATTAGAGTTCATCACATGTACCTCTAAGAGTTATATGATTTAATCTTACATTAACATATAGAACTCAGTGTTATTCTTACACGGGCTAAATGGTGTGTGATAGGGAACATGTCATGTGGGTTCGTTGACTTGGTGTGTATATGGTTACATTCCAAGATACTTCATCACATAATATTGATCATGTGACCCAAATTCATAAGGTGTGTGAAATTTATAATTCTATATAACCCTAGTGCCACAAACCATGGATTATATAGCATGTGTCAAAATAGGTTACACAATGTGTAATTGAAATTTTCAGATCTAAAACATATTCTCTTCCACATTCAACACTGCTTCCACCTATGATGATATTGGTACTGGTAATAACTCCATCATATATACTAGATTCCTTAAATTCCTATGTTATCCATTTTTAGTACATATCCAACAATCCATTTCCATCTTCGATGGATAACAATGTCCCTAATAATGGAACATGTTCTTACCCATTCACCATTCATCTTCTCATCTCTTACCCATTGTTAGATATTGCCTATAGCTCTTCCAAGCAGTTATTCATCCAATTCCATCTATCATTTCCTTAGAGTATCCAAACTATGAATTAATTCCTTTATAATCAAACTATAATAGTAAAGAAGTAGAAACAGATGAGAGATTTGATAAAGTAATAGTGGTTGGTGGAAGGTCCATCCACCCAATTTGGTTTTACATTTGGGATCATTGATGAGAATAGAGAATAAAGGGGAGATAAATTTGATAACTAAATAATAATAATCATGGGGGAAATCAAAAAAATAGTAAAAATAAATATCACATGTGAGAAACATTATAATATGATAATTTATCCTTATTACATTAAATTTCATTCCCAAAAATGATTCAATATAAAATATTTATTTTAAGAGTAATAATCAAAATTTGACATGGTAGAATTATTCTCACTTAAATAAAATCAAAAATAATATTTAATTACAAACATTTATTCTATGTTTTTAGGTTTTCACCATGATCAATTATCATTTTATTACTTAAAATTTAATACTCTATGAATTATTTTCCATTTTAGAATTATATTAAATTATAGATATTCTAAATTCTAGAAAAAATAATTGAAGAACCATGGGATAAGAGGAAAGAAACAACATAAAAGTCCTACCTAAAAGGTGTAAATGTTGAAACACCAATGATAATGTATCAATCCTCATTCATGATGAAATACCACAAATTAAACTAATAGAAGTCCTACCTAAAAGGTGTAAATGTGGATAACATGATGAACTCCCAAGAATGGATTTTATTGTATGAACAGAGGGATAGATGAATTTATTATCAAGGATATTTAACTAATTGAAAATTAAATGAGATTGATTCCCTCTTCCAATGGAGTGGAAATATTGAATTATAATGGGGGAAATATCTCTTTATAACTCCTCTATAAATTCCCACTTACTTTCCCTTCATAATAAAATAATTAAATCATTCATATTTGGTAAGTCAACTCTCTAAAAAATATCTAAACACAACTTGTCTAACTTTCCATTTCATCACCACCTAGAATATCATTTCCATGTCACCATCTTAAAAAAATTATTTATATTTTGATTAAATCCCACAAATTCTCATTTCCAGGGTTTAAATACTTACCATAAAAATTATACAACTCCTATGAAAATACCACCATTATGGACACAACTAAGGTGTCATAATTTTAATATGGTGATACTTTTAGGATTTATTAAATTTATTCATATTCACATATAAAAATAATATATTATATAAATTATATAATTTTTGAAGTACCTTAACACAAAAATAAGAAAACCGAGTTCATGATAACCATTAGAAATATTATTAAAAAAATAAAAGTCATTTCTATAGAAAAACAAGGTCATGATACCTCCATACCTTTAAAAATTTTCATCTTAAATGGAAAGACTCATGCAAAGAGTTTATGGTTCTAATATTTCATCTTTTTATTACATTCTAATGAGATCTCATGTAAATTCCCATGATTCCATAAAATACAAACCAAAGGAATCACTCACCCATAAAGGATATTCTCTTTTTTAGCCTTAATAGACATTAGATACTCTATGAAGATAATTTCATCCTCAACATCTAACACACCTTAGTCAAAAATGTATAATAGATCATGCACATGCAGTCTCAGCTACATCACTTTGAAAATTTTGTGCACTTGGTCCATTTATAAAGGTAGAACTATGAAATATTCCACCTCACCTACCATGTTCAAAATCTAGAAAGGTCTAATGAACTTCAGGGATGGCTTGTTGCCTCATCCAAACCTCATCAAACCATATTGAAGTTATACCTTGAGGAAAAAATGGTCTCCCTACTCAAACTCAAAGGGCCTATTCCTTATATACTGGTAAAACTATTTATAGATTTGGGATATCCTTAAACACTCCTGGATCACCTACGCCTTCTCTGTCGTCAATCATACTATCTCAGTCCACACAAGAGATGACTCTCTGATATTTATCCTATAAATAGGTAACCTTTAAGGTCTCTAAAAGAAGTCCTCAAAAGGTTTCATGTCAATAGTATAGTGGTGGATATTTTTATATACAAACACTACCAAGGGAAAGTGACTATACCACCTTCTACTATAATATAGCATGTAAGCTATCAGTATATCCTTAAGATGGTTTTCCCTATATGGCCATATATAGTGTCCCGGACCTCTCTGGTCCATTACTTTATTGAAATATGGTGTTTGAGGTGTTATGGGAGTTCAAGGTGACTTATTTCAACACTTTTCTAAAATATATAGTTTTGTGAACATTGTTTCCAGAATGGTGACTCATAATAGTGGCCCGTCGAACAGTAGCTCCCCAAATGGTGACTCACCAAACAAGTGACTCACCAAATAGTAGTTAACCAAATGGTGACTCTCTTAATGGTATCTCACCAAATGGTGACTCACCAAATGGTGACTCATCGAACAGTAGCTCACCAAATGGTGACTCATCAAACGGTAACTCGCTGAATGGTAGCTCACTGAACGGTGACTCATCAAACAGTAACTGGATGAATGGTAGCTCAACAAATGGTCACTAATGTAATGGTGAGTTGTCCAATGGTGAGTCATCCAATGGTGACTCATCTAATAGTGATTAATCCAATGGTTAATCATCCAAGTGAGAGTCATCCAACTGTGACTCATCCAACGGTGACTCATCCAACACTGAGTCATGAACAATGTTTCTAGTTTCCTAAAGTTTCACACCTTTTAAATTATCTTTGACATAAAACGCATTGAAAATAATTTTTTTAAGGTATTTAAGGCTTATTCAAATCCCATAAATCCTATCTAAATTTTCCTAAGGGTTGGGGTGCCTTTACTCGGTCAAAACACATAATCTTGACCTGATCCGCCTTTAATGGAAAATCTAAACTGTATCTAAACTGCTTATCCATTTATATTTTTAAAAGGGAAATATACCTTCCTCTATTATTATTCCGTCTTGTTTTTCCTTGGTATGTTATGTCCAGAGTTATTCCACCCATAGGATTCATGCGTTGTGTTGTAGCCTTGGATCATGTTCTCATTAGAGTTTTTCCAGCTACATGTGCACCCCATGTTTTGGTGCAACCAGGAAGTGTCGATCCATCTTCGATATAAGTTATGTTCTAACTTATTTCTTCTAGGTTCCTAAATATATTTTCTCCAATTCATCCTTTAGAAGTGATATAATTTTATCTCCATGTTTCTAATGGATCTTTCTCAGTTGTTGGTTAGCGCAGTGGTGTCGTGGCATCCTCGGGTGGATGCAGTAGTTGTGGGAGAGGTGATCATGATCCATTATATTGGTTGTTCTCATGCAAATAACGTTGGAAACCTTTTTGGGGTATGGTATTCATTTATTCTCTATTTATTTATGTAAAATTGTATAATTAGCATGATTTAGCCCATGGGATCATAACGAAATTGAAATAATAAATATTTAAACTGGATTAAAGAATTGGTATCAATTGCTTAGCGATGTTATTGCCTCTTGATTTCTAGATAGTGTGATATATATATATATATATATATCCTTTTCCTGTTTAATATTTCATTTTTTATGGAAATTGTTAAAGAACATAAATTCGGGATTAATTATAAATTAATTGGATAACTGTTTAAAGATTCATTTTAATGAATCTAGTTGTTGTTTTAATTTGATGATAATGAAATTGATAAAGATATGCATGTTTATCTGAATTTGTTTTTAAACTAGAAGAATTTTTATGCTTGTTTATAAAATTATTAAAGGCATGTTAAATTAATTTTTTAATTAAATTTTGATATCTTGATAAGCTTGTTTCTTAGGTTTCCCATAGTTGGAACCTAAAAAATGAATCAGTTAATTAAATATGGAATAAAGAACTAGTTGTGTGATAAAATATAATGCCTTTTTATGGATTGAGTTTCCCACTTGTTTTAAAGGCCAATTGACTTGTGCTTTGGAACTATGAGAGCTCGTTGTGTGTGAAGGATGAATGCCTTGTTTAGGGATAAGATCTCAGTTTCCATGTTTCTTTATTTCTTCATATGATGTGATGTGAGCCTAATATGGATGACCCTAGATTCCTATTGTGGTATGTAGGGGTAGGGAGGCCCAGTCATTGTGGAATTAGTTGATGTCCAAGGTGGCCAGATGCATTAGTTTATGCATGTGGGTGTCTGGGAGGACACCAGGGATGAGGGAATGAATTGAATTTGGAATTACACATTGATATGAAAGTTAGATACTTGTTAAATCTATTATTTTTTTATCTTCTTTACTTTCGACACTACTTGAGGAAGTTGGTTTTTCTTACTCTCCTTCCAAAAGAGGTGAAGACGTGTGGGGTATTCCATGTGCTTTTTGTGTTTATCTTCTTGAGTATGGATTGGTCTATGGTCTTGTTATAGGTGTAAAAGACTCAATAAGTAGCTCATGTACTCACCGTGTTGATCCCCTTGTGTTTCATATCATAGAATGATTTCCTAGAATACTTGAATATATGGAAATTGGTAATGTTTTTAATAAATGAATAATTTTTTAACCCATGGGGTTGGATCTTACTAGGATGCAATACTAAGGTTGTGATTATAAGATGTCGTGGACTCAGTTTGGTTATGCCAATAGGGCATATATCTTTGATAGAATGTTAATGTAATGTGATGTGGAATTGATAATGGATAATTAATAACCAAATAATTAATTAACATAAAGTGAAATTGATAAAATGGTATAAATTAACTTAATTAACCTCTTTAAAATGGTTGTGTGCTTATAGAATATTTAGTCTTAGCAATGGCAGCCAGGAGTCTGAGAGATGTGAGATGCAGTTGAGTCTAAAACTAGGTTATGTCCATAGTGTGATTGTGAGATATATTATATCCTATACTTTTTTGTGTTTCTATACGCTTCTCTACCCTATCAGTTAGGGAAACTAACACCCCAAGGATTCTGATCCATAGGGGGTGTTTTTTCCAACATCTCGGTGGAAGGAAAGATGGATGACTACCCCCTTTGACCCCACACTCTTCTATTGGTAGTTACTTGTACTAGTATGCACGATAGTTAGTTTTCACCATATATGTGTGTAGAGTTTTGTAATGTATTGTGGTTATTTCACACACATATATTTTAGAAATAGTTTCCTAGGACTACTATATGTGCAATGTGTATAGGCTATGATATCTTAAGGATCCTTACACAGTGTATGGGATGAGATGGATTGAGGTATAATACCCACTGTATGATAAACATTATGCGAGTTGTGTTGGATCTCAGAAACTACCTGATTACTTTTGGTTATGTGGATGTGGTGTTTGTGTTGCATGAGGTTCATGTTTTGGTGATTTTCCTAGGTGTCTTTAAGCTAGCCTTTTAGAGAGAAATGCTCAGGATGTGCGATGTGGGGGAAAAGTGGAAAACCACTAGGGAAGTGGTAATAGGGTACCCTTGACATTATTTATTATATTATATAATCTTGTATGCGATACTTTTTGAGAGTATCCATAGTGAGGATAGTAACATAGTATACATGTTTAGGTGATGAGTTAGTTTCACTTGTTGTTAACTGTGATTTGGCATGATTTCTTTACTTTTTAATGAGAGGATCCAAGGAGGATCCTACTAAGTATAATGTTATACTCACCCTAAGTTTATGTAAACTATTTTTCAGGTCAGTTGTAGTAGGTTGGAGATCAGGTTTTTTACTTCAATATTGTGGGTTTCAAGAGCTATTTGGGCTTCATGGTCGATGTCGTCTTTACCTTTCTTTTGGTACTTGCAATTTTTACTTTCAGTTGTAGTAGTTTTTTTATGAAATTATTTATGTGCACTTGGGTTTCTTTTATATTGTGGTATGATCAGGATTCGGTTGGTGTGTATCTTATTTCTTCCTTTCTCATGTGTTCTATTAGAGGATAATTCCTTCCATCTATGTGTTTATCATACCCTCGGTGCTAGTCGCCAACCCAGGTCCTAATGGAGGTGGTACTTGAGAGTCACTATCTCTCTTATCCCATTGATGTCCCAAGAGGGGTACACTTTGAGGGGAGGGGGTAATGACATAGTGGTATTAGATTTCTGGTTCAATGATAGGATAGAGTTGTAGTTAGGCATAGGTGATGTTTTAGGGGTTTTCAGGGAAACGGTGTCAATTAAGTTTAGAAAACACTGTAAACACAGGAGACTGGATGAGACATAGGTCCCCCTGTGATCCGATACATGGAACTGTAAGCTTACAGTGGATACTAAATGAAGTGATACTAGTTGTAGGGTAGAGACCTAGGAAAGGATCATGAATAATTATTCTTTGTGCTTGTGTTTGAATGGGTAGACCTTAGGATAGGTTAAACTAAAATAAATAATGTTAAATTCTTCTATATTTCAGGTTTATGAGCTATAATTGTTCTTTCTTTTGTAGGTATGGATACAGGTCGGCATCCTCATCTGGTTCGTGCAGAATATGTTTAGTAGGTTGCTCCATCAGATTGTTGCAGAGTAGTGTTCAATGATGATGACACTTGTAGGAGGACACTCTGAGAGTTTCAACACCAGATTCTACAGAAGTAAGAGGGATCCATTACAGATGCATTCATATAAGACTATTTGGAAGAGGTTGAGATGGCTTTATGTTCAATCTGTGCTCAGAAGGAGCATTGGGTATCTTTGGTTGTGATGATGTTTTGTTGGGAAGAAAGTTAGTGGTGGTTCTTATTCCTTAGGGATTGCAAGGAGTCAGTATTATCATGGGAGAAGTTCTAAGACCAGTTCAGGTCCAAGTTTCTTTATTTTACCATGAAGGTGGCCAGTCACCAAGAGATGCTTACCCTTTAGTAGGGAAGCTCTAGTGTGAGAGAGTTTGAGATCTATTTCATGAGCCTTTTTTGATATGCTTCGGACCTATTTCCAGATGAGGAGGTCAGGGCGAAGCATTTCGAGGAGTCTTTTAATCCAAAGATCCATCACCAGGTCACCCCATTTATGTTGATGAAATATCTCGAGGTGCTATAGAGGGAAGATTTAATTTATAGGACATTATCTAGAACCAGATCATCATGAGAGAGGAGTCGTTAGGATTCCTCACAAAGTAGATTTGTGGTTCGGGGTTCCCAGTTTTTAGGTCAGAAGAGTTTCTATTCATTCGAGGGTAGGTCCCATCCCTCAATGTCTCATTTATTCGGGGGTAGCATCTCTTATTCCTATGATAAGGTATTAGGTTCTTGTTTTTCTTATGGAGGTAGAGGTCATCAGTAGCATGACTGCCCAACATTTTTGAGTAGTTAACATATTCTAGGTGTTCTGCTCCAGGTTCCTCCATTGTGGTAGTTCCTACCGAGGTAGCAGTAGCAGGTTGCACCAAATTTAGATCAGCAGAGATAAAATGGGGTAGGCATAGGATAGCCCTGGGATTCTCTTCATCCTTGGAGAGCATAGCATGGTAATGGAGGTTGTCATCAGTAGGGTCAGAGATGTTTTGGAGAAGGTCATAGTCAACTTAATGTGTTATCATTACCAGTTCCAGGTGATCCAGATGTTGTTTGAGTTACCCTTTTCTTGTTTTTTATTTGGGTGAATTCCTTATTTGATTCAGGATTGATGCACTCCTTCATGTCACCTACCCTTTTCCATGCCTTGGGATTTGAGGTAGAGATTATTCCAATTACCTTGGTGTTAACTATGCCTGTTGGAGGTCGAGCTGACTTGTTTGAATTATTTAGAGACTATGAGCTAGTGTTGGGGAAGCACCACTTTTGTGGAGATTTCTTATGTTTAAAAATATAACCATATGATTTCATCCTCAACATGTATTGTTTGTATTTGTTACAGGATATCATGGATTCATTCTGAAGGTAGGTGGTGTTCTTCGATGATAATGGAGAGCCAGCAGTGTTTGTTGGCGAGCGAGATCCTCGAATGGGTCAGGGGCATGTTTATTCCTTGTCATCCTCAATGGATGAGTTGATGTTGAGTTTTTCATAGTTTCAATAGTCGTAATTTACAAGGTTTTTAGAATATTACCTTGATGTCTTTATATAAGAGGTTGTAGAATTACCCCCTCAATAGGAGATTGATTTTGGGATCAAATTATAGCCATGAGTGTCTCCTATATCAATGTCTCCTTATAGGATGGCACCTTCTGAGTTGCGAGAGATGCATATATATCTTGATGGTCTATTGTGGTGCGATTTAATTCATCCAAGAATGTCACCATGGGGTGTACCATTTTTTTCATGAAGAAGGTTGATGGAAGTTTGCGGTTATGTGATGACTATCATCACTTGAACTAAGTGACAGTGAAGAACCACTATCATCTTTCATAGATTGATTATTTATTTGATCAAATTAATGGTGTAAGTTGGTTCTCAAAGATCTAATTGCAGTTAGGATATCATCATATGCATGCGAAGGATGAGGATATCCTGAAGACTACTTTCTATTATCGTCATGGGCATTACGAGCTCATTGAGATTTCTTTTAGTGTGATGAATGCTCCAGTTTTTTTCATGGGTTTGATGTATGTTTTGTTCCATGAGTTTCTGGATAAGTGTATGGTGGTTTTCATCAATGAAATCCTTGTGTACTCCGCATTCGAGGAGGAGCATGCAGAGCATCTTCGTACTATTTTGGGAGTTCTTCGTCGACAGCAGCTATTTGGGAAGTTTTCAAAGTATGAGTTTTGGTCTCGAGAAGTCTATTTCTTGGGTCATGTTATATCCCAGTAAATATTATTTGTGGATCTGTAAAAGATATAAGTAGTTGTTTCTTGGTAATCCTCCAAGACAATGGAAGATGTATGAAGTTTTATTGGTCTTACAGGCTATTACAAGAGGTTCGTATCCAATTTCTCTCAGGTTGCAACTCCTATGATAGTGTTGACTAGAAAGGATCGGGAATTTTTGTGGAATGACTAGTGTTAGAAATATTTCAAGTATATTAACAAGAATTTTGTTAGTGCTTCAGTTCTTTGTCTTCCAGTATAAGGAGTTAAGGTTTAGTTTTTCTGTGATGCTTCGTGCCTAGGGTTAGGTTGTGTTCTGGTGCAGCAAAGATCGGTCATTTCTTATGGTTCTCAGTAGTTGTGTCCCCAATAATTTAGCTATTCCACCCATGATCTTGAATTGGTGTAAGTGGTGTTTTCCATGAAGTTGTAGAGACATTAACTCATTGGAAAGTTTTTTGTGGCCTTCACCAATCATAAGAGCCTGAGGTATGTTTTCTCCCATCCAAACTTGAACTTGTGATAGAGTTGGTGGATGGAGTTCTTATAGGACTACGACTTTGAAATTCCATATACACCTAGAAAGGGGAATGATTGGGACAATTCATTGAGTAAGAATTCACACAGTGATGTAGTACGTGAATCAGGTGATTCCTAGAGAGTTATGGAAGAACTTTTATCAATATATAGGGATCTGGGATAAGTTGGGGGAAGAGGTTGTCTTTTTAAGATGATGGTATATTCATATCTGGTGTAGTAAGTAGAAGAGTCCCAGTTGGGGGATCTTGAGGTGGAGGTCTGGAGAGATTGATTTTTTTTTGTGAGGCCCATGATGGTTGGTCTAAAGATGAATAACATTGAGAGTTGTTTCAAGGAGGGTTTTTTTCATTTGGATTCATGTGATATGGTTCTCATAAAGTTCCAAATTTCACTCGTGGCAGTACATCCTAGCATGAAAAAGATGTACCGAGCTTTGAGATGTCTTTTTTGGTGGTTTGGGTTGAAGCATGCAGTTGCAGAGTTTGTGTCTTGATGTTTGGTCTACCAGAAGGTGAAGGTTGGGCACCGTTTTCTTGGTGGTTTGCTCCAACCATTAGATGTTCCTCAATGTAAGTGGGAGGACATAACGATGGAATTTTTACCATTTTACCTTGAGTTCAGGGAGGCTATGACGCTATATGGGTAGTAGTGGGTCGTTTGACAAAATCATCCCACTTTATAGTGATCAAGGAGTTGAGCTTAGAGGAGGTTTTGTATAGGAAATATCTAAAGGAGGTGGTGATACTCCACAGAGTCCCATGGATGATCATTTTTTATCAAGATCCTTGTTTTACCTCCAGTTTTTGGTGAGGTATCCAGAATGCTTTTGGTTCTCAGCTATTCCTTAGCACTTCTTTTCATCTGTATATGGATAGTTATACTGAGCAGACCATCCAAGCTCATAAGGACATGTTCCGCTCTTGTGTCTTGGATTTTGGAGGTTCGTGGTTGAGACACCTTCCCTTAGTAGAGTTTTTTTACAACAATAGTTTCCAATCCACCATTGGTATGTCATCATTTGAAGCCTTGTATGGATGACCTTTCTGTTCTCCATTGTGTTGGATTAGGGTTGGAGAGTCAGCGATTATCAGGTTGGAACTAGTACAGAACACGATAGAGATATTTCAGGTGATTCATGAGTGGATGAAGGAAGTACAAGATCTCCAAAAGTCCTATTCCAGTTGTAGTAGGATACCTATGGTGTTTTAAATTGGTAATCATGTGTTTCTTAAGGTTACTCCTCATTTTGGGCAGTGGAGGTTTTGTCATGGGAGTAATATTTCTCTCCGATTTCTTGGGCCTTTCAAAGTGTTGGCTCATGTTGGAGTTGTGGCATATCAGGTAGAACTTCCCCCACATATGAGCTGAATACACGATGTATTCAATGTGTTTCATATCCTTAATTATCTTCATGATGACTCTAACATCATAAATTACAGCAATATCGATGTTGACGATGATGCAACCATCAAGGAGCGGCCTGTAGAGGTACAGGACCGCAAGGTGAAACTATTACATGGGCATGATATCCCCTTGGTTCATGTCTTGTGGTAGTACAGTGGTGTAGAGGAGAGTACCTGCGAATGGGAGTCATAGATATTCTCTCAGTACCCCAAGCTATTTGATGTTTATCTCTTCTCTTGTAATGTTGTTCCCTTTGTGGTTGTAGACCCTTTCTGGTTATGAGATGAATTTCTCTAGTTTCTTATTGTGGATTTCTCACTTTTGATAGGTATCTCCTCTAGTATAGTGTTTAGAATTTGGATTTGGTTGTCTCCTGGTTTCATGTTGTTCCTTGATAAAGCGATTGAGCTCCTATGGTGGCAAGATCTTTGAGAGGTATCTCTCAAGGTGGTTGTTTGAGCCCCTTTTTCCATTTCCTCTCTAGGTTGGTTTTGGGTTATCAAGGGAGAGAATAGTTTGAGAGGTATCTGATGTAATGGCTCGGACCTCTACGTTCCATTCCTTTATTGGAATCTAGTTTTTGAGGTGTTCTAGGAGGTCAAGATGACTTATTTCAACATTTTCCAAAATTTCCAGTTTTGTGAACAGTGTTTCCAGAACAATGACTTGTAATGGTGGCTCATCAAATGGTAGCTCACCGAACAGTGAATCACTAAATAGTGACTCACTGAATGGTGAAATGATAAATGGTATCTCACTAAATAGTGACTCGTCGAATAGTATCTCACCGTACGGTGACTCACTGAACAGTGACTCACTGAACGGTAACTCACTGAATGGTGACTCACCAAACGGTGACTTGCCGAATAGTAGCTCACCAAATGGTGACTCACCGAATGGTGAATCACCAAATGGTATCTCACTGAATGGTCACTCGTCTAATGGTGATTCAGCCAATATTGATTCATCCAATGGGGACTCATCCAATAGTGTGTCATCTAATAGTGACTCTTCCAATAGTGACTCATCCAACATTAATTCATGAACAGTGTTTCCAATTTTCTATAGTTTCATCCCTTTGGTGTTATCTTTTATGTAAAATGTATTTAAAGAATTATTTTAAGGGATTTAAGGCCTATTAAAATCCCATAACTCTTATCTAAATTTTCCTAAGGGTCGGGGTTCCTTTACTTGGTCAAAACACATAATCTTGACCAGATCTTCCTTTAATGGAAAATCTAAACTATATCTAAACCACTGATCCATTTATATTTTCAAAAGGAAGAGATACCTCCCTTCCTTATTCTTCCTTCTTATTTTTCCTTGGTATAGGATTCCCAGAGTTCTTCCTCCTGTAGGATTCATGCATTGTGTTGTAGCCTTGGATCGTGTTCCCCTTGTATTGTTTTCATGCTACATGTGTACCCCTTGTTTTGGTGCAACCAGAAAGTGTCAATCTATCTTCAATATAAGTTATGTTCTACCTCTATTCTTATGGTTTCCTTAATCTATTTCCTCTCATTCTTCATTTACATGTGATGGAATGTGATCTCTATGTTTCTAATGGATCTTTCTCGATTTTTGGTTGGTGTGGTTGTGCCATGGCGTCCTCAGGTGGATGCAGTCAGGAGAGGAGATTGTGATCCATTATATTGGTCATTCTCATAAAAAGAACATCGAAAACCTTTTGAGTTAGGTTATCCATTGTTTCCCTATTTATTTACGTACAATTGTACAATTAACATGATTTAGCCCATGGGATCATAATGAAATTGACATAATAAATATTTGAACCAGATTATAGAATTAATATCAATTTCTTAGAGATGTTATTTTCTATTGATTTCTAGATAGTGTGATATCTATGCTTTACTTTTTTAGAATTTCGTTTTTTGATGGAAATTGGTAAATAACATAAATTCAAGATTATTTTTAAATTAATTGGATAACTATTTAAAGAGGCGTGTTAATGAATCTAGTTTCTTTTGTAATTTGATGATAATAAAATTTATGGAGATATGTATGTTTAATTGAATTGGTTGATGAACCTGAAGCATATTTATGCTTGTTGATAAAAGTATTAAAGGCATGTTAAATTAATTGTTTAATTAATTTTTGATATCTTGAGAAGCTTGTTTCTTATGTTTCCTATAGTCGGAATCTGAATAATGAATCAGTTAATTCAAGATGGAATAACTAACTGGTTATGTGATAAAATATAATTCCTTTATAGGTCATGAGTTTATCACTTGTTGTAAATACCAAGTGTCTTGTTCTTTGGATCCATGAGATCTCATTGTGTGTGAAGGTTGAATTCCTTGTTTAAGGCCAAGATCATGATTTCCATGTTTTTTCCTACTACTTGTAATGTGATGTGAGCCTGGGATGGCTGAGCCTAGATGAATATTGTGGTATGTGGGGATAAGGAGGCCTAGTCATTGTGGAAGCAGTTGATTCCTAGGGTGGGAAGATGTGTTGTTTTATGCATGTGGGTGATGGGGAGGACACTAGAGATGAGGGAATGAGTTGAATCTAGGCTTACCCATTGATATTAAAGTTAGATACTTGTTGGATATGTTGTTTGTTTATATGATTTACTTTCCCCACTTCTTGAGGTAGCTGATTTTTTTTACTCTCCTTCCAAAAGAGGTGAAGACATGTGGGTTATGTCACATGCTTTACATGTTTAGCTTCTCAAGGATGGATAGGTCTACGCTCCTACTATAGGTGGCAAAGACTCGATGGGTAGCTCATCTACTCACCATGTTGAGACCCTTGTATTTGGTAGATTAGAATGTTTTCCTATAATACATAAAAATATGGAAATATAGAAAGTGGTATTGTTTTTAATAAATTAATAATTGTTTAACCCATGGGGTTGGAGCTTTCTAGGATGAAATGATGAGGTTGTGATTCTGAGAATCCATGGACTCTGTTTGGTTATGCCTAGAGGGCATAGATATTTGCTGGAATATTAATGTAATGTCATGTGGAATTGATAATGGATAATTAATTATCAAATAATTAATTAACTTAAAGTTCAATTGATGAAAAGGGATAAATTAAGTTAATGAAACTCTTTAAAATGGTTGTGTGATTATAAGATATCTAGTCTTAGTAGTGGCAGTCAGGATTCTGAGAGACGTGTGGTAAAATTGAGTCTAAGAATAGATTATGTCTATAGTGTGGTTTTGAGCTATATTATATCTTATACATTTTGTGTTTCTATATACTATTCCACCATATTGGTTAGTACAACTGACACCCCGGGGATTCTGAGCCCTTGGGGTGTTTTCCCCAATATCTCAGTGGGAGGATGGATGGTTGACTACACCCTTTGACCCTATACTCTTATCTTGATAGTTAATTTTTCTTGTATATATAGTGGTTATTTTTTCCCATATGTGTGTGTAGAAGGCTATAATGTATTGTTGTTATTTCACACACATATATTCTGGATATAGTTTCCCATGGACTACTATAGGTGTAACGTGTATAGGCTATGATGGCTTAAGGATCCTTACTCAGTGTATGGTTTGTGATTGATTGAGGTATAATACCCAACATATGATACACGTTATGTGAAATTTAGTGGCTCTTTTAAACTACTTGGTTACCTTTGTTTATGTGGATGTGGTGATTTTGTTGCACAAGGTGCATGTTGTGGTGCCTCACCCAGGTGTCTTCAGGACAGATTTTTGGAGAGAGATACTTGGAGGATGTGATGTTGGGGAAAATAATAAAACTAGTGGGGAAATGGTAGTAGGGTACCCTTAACATTATTTATTATATTATATACTCTTGTATGTGATACTTGATGAGAGTGTCCATGGTGAGGTTGGGAACATAGTATACCTATTTAGGTGATGAGTTAGTTTCACTTGTTGTTGACTATGATTTATCATTCTTTATTTACTTTTTCATGAGAGGCTCTAGGGAGGATCATACTAAGTATAATGTTATACTCACCCTATGTTTATATAAACTATTTTTTAGGTCAGTTGGAGCAGGTTGGAGATCAGGCTTGTTACTGCTATCTTGTGGGCTGCAGGAGATGTTTGGGATTTGTGTTCACTATTCTCTTTACATTTTTTTTGGTACATTAATTTTTTTACTTTCAGTTGTAGTAGTTCTTGCATGAAATTACATATGTGAACTTGGGTTTCTTTTATATTGTATTCTGGTCAGGATTTGGTTGGTGTATCTATTATCTCTCTCTTTCACATGTGTTCTCTTATAGGGTAATGTCTCCCATATGTGTGTTTTCCATTCCCTCGGTGCTAGTCACCAACCTGAGACCTACTGGAGGCAGGACTTGGGGGGTCACTATCTCTATTCTACCATTATTGTCCCATGAGGGGTACACTTTGAGGGGAGAGTCATGATACCATATATATAGGGGTAAAAAGTAATACTCAAACATATTTGGGTCCTATAAATCCCCTAAAAACATTTCCAAAACTAGGATGTGAAATGTGCATCATGGTTGAAAAATATAATCATGGTTACTCCATGAAATTTCACAATCTCCTCTATGTAAAAAATTTCCCAAGATCACTACTAAACAATTCTCCCAAATGTAAAAAAAAGTAATCCATCTTGGACAATAAATAAAAAATCACCCATACAGTTTCATAAACCTTTATCGATCATGTAATTCCCATCATTAAGTCCATCAATATACTATCCAAATTCAACTATAGAACCTCGATAATTTTTCTTACACCTATGGGGACTCAGTGCTCAACTTTCAATTTTAAAAAGGTGATTCAACATGAAACAAACTCTATAACACTCAACTTCATACCTAGAAACCAAAACTAATGCTTATGATCTTGGTATAAGTTCATTGTGCTAGGATGTACTGGAAAAGGGTGCGTAAGGAACTCCCTCAATTTCTCCTCATGCATCATCACAAGAACCATTGTATGACCCTAGAAGAGGATGAAATTCTCCTCACAATTATAAAATCCATTAGGTGCATCTCTAGAGAGAATATTATTTCATATAAATTCATAATATATATCTATAAGTTGGGCCTCCTTCACCTAGTGAAAAAGAGTGGGGGGAAACACGATCAACTGAAGGTAAGAAACATTTCATTCCTCTACATAATCCAATTAATATGATTTCAAATGCTCATACACTTCCTCTATCAGCTGAGCATGGATTTTCTTACTAAGGTAATCAGTTATAAAATTTCCATCCCTATATTATATACTGTCTCAAAATCATTTTCATTCAAGAACTATAACTCTCACCTATAACTCAAATTGATTCCCCTTTGTAAAAAGATATATATGAGAATATTATTATTTATAAATAACACAAATCACATGAAAAGTAGTTAATGTATTCATGTATTCAAGAAAAACATGATATCTATAAGATTCAAGTCATGGGTCATGTAATTATTCTCAAGAGGTATCAGATGTTTGGATACTTAAGCAATCACATATTACCTCTGCATCATCACACAAACTAGACTAGGCCTAGGAGAATCATAGTAAAACTCATAATTCAACCCTTACTTAGAAAACTATAACAACGAATCACTATTAAATATCTTCTTTATCTACTAAAATTTGACTTGAAATTCTATGATCAAATGAATGACTACACTGTTTGTGAATGGGAATGTTGTATTAGAATCACTATCTTCTAAACAACTCAACTTATGACCCTCAAGTGAAAAACAAGTTCATTGAAAGGTGTGAAAGATGCCAACACCAGTAGAAGATGTATCTATAATTCGGAAGCCACATAACAGAACCACACACCCTAATATCATATCTTCTAGTGACTTAAGGGACACTCGAAATGAATATAAAAAATTGGAACATGAAATGAATAAAAGTAATGAAAAAATATAACACATGGAATTAACATGGTTTGGATAAGGTTAAAATCCATGGGAAATACGGACTTCACTAGAAAGAAAAAATATATATTACAATAGAAGATCAAATCTAGAAAAAAAGATAATAGAATCCTAAGATTAACCAATCACTCTCAATTAAGTCACACACACAATACAATTGACCCTGACCCTAATAAATATAGCAGCTATCATCTGGTAATCATAGTTCTAACACCAAGTTATCATCATAAAATAAAAACACATGAATAAAATATTCATAGTCATAAAACCAAATGGTCGATGGAAATCACTACCTCAATAAGATCATACAATAAATATTATATCAATTCTAGCTTATATAACTCATCCTCTAGTTATGATTCCTGAATCTTATAGTTCCTATATCATTATTAATGGTGTAATGTTTTGGACTTTAAATTCTGAGAACTACTACCCCTGTATATAATATAAATACAAAGCATCAAAAATGACTCATTTTAGATCATTTCAATACTCACCTGTAAAATGGACTCTCACACCAAGCCTAACAATATCTCACTTAAGAATAAATTTAAGTATTTAACACAAAGTCTCCTGAGTTTCAAGTACAAAATCATGTAACTTTCTTCTTCAGTTTACTTATTCAAGTCTATTGGAGCTTACAAAATCCTAAGACCTCCAAGTTATCCAAGACCCACTAAATCACAATAGATATTTATAATTTCTTAGGATATAATTTTAGTTATCATATATTCCAAATTCAATTTTCCTTAAACTTTTTATAGTTCCAACACACTATCCTCCAAAATCTTCTAGATTAAGTAGTATTTTAATTAGATATACTTTGACTGGGAGTGAAATGATGGATTCTCAGATAAGTGTATTTCACTCTGATTATCACATTACAATACATTGATCTCCCACCTACTTATAATTTCCTCCATTGGACCCTTAAACTATACTAACTCCTTCAATTATTATGTATTTAAAATGAACTCAACTTTATTAATTTATAGTGAAACTATTGGTTCTAACTGTGATATATAACTCATCATCATTCCTATAAAGGTGAACATAAAACTAGTGGTGATCCTCTAAGAATTAGTATCCCCGTAAAATCAATCATCTAAAAACCCTTTTAAAGGATCATATATTTTTAATTAAAGATCAATACTTTTTGACCCTTGATGATGCGATAAGATCCAATTGACAGCCACCCAATTCTCTTTTCCCAAATTATCAATGAATGTATAACCAAACCCAAATATTGATAAATATCGGTCCTAGTGCACACCACGGCATATATCTAGATTCCCACAACAAATTCCTATAGAACTTTATCCATGTACTTTTTATACACATATTTTTTTTATTCTTTTAAAGTTTTAAATGTATAAATAAGGGATTACTCACATCCTTTAACTCATTCATCCAAAATATCTCTAGTACCTTTCATATATACTACGAATAAGAAAGGAAAAATGTTTTAGAACTCAAGTATCTTATGGTTCTCATCCCCAACATATGTTTAAAGGAATAAAAATCATTCATCAATTAATTTATATAAAATTCACACTTAAAAATATCCAACCATACTATCATAGATACAACCAAGATTAAGTCACTATCATAGAGAAGAAATGTGATGAAAATTGAATCTCCATATACATTTTGGTAACATAAATGATATTCATTTATATGGATGAACTTCTATTCCATAATGAAGTTATCAAAAATGTTATTCCACTATCATAGTTCTCTCTTAATATAATATAGACTTCACTTAATATTTCACATCAATCCCTTATTCCATTATAGTACAAAACCTTCCAGTTTCTCCTTATGGATTTATTCCTCCAAATATCCATAAAGGAACATTGAATTATCATAGAGTTATTCAAAATACAAACCTTCCATGGAAACTAGGATGGGGGCATCAGAATCATTTTGTATTTCACAATAAGAGATAAAATATCACCAAAATCCACTCCTTTCAATTTTTGGGACCCATTCATAGCTTTTCATGCCTTATACTAAAATCTACCATCCACTTCTTCCTCTATAATATAAACCCATTTGTTTTGTAGTGTCCTATTTATTTCCAAGAGATATGTTATATCTCATATATTGAAAACATAAAAGGAATCCAATTCTCCCTTCATTGATAAATCCCACTATGATGATTCACTCTGAATTATTTCCCCTCTTAGTCTTTTGGGTTCCCCACCATCTATGAGAATTTAAATTTTCATCTGGAAATAAAACCTCTACACTATAATTATAACCCTAGTATTCTACCTTAACTCCAAAGGCTCTTCTCTTTTTAAACACATATCTTTTTAAACTCTTCCTGGAGCTTCTGTTATCCTTGATCATTTTGATATAAAAGAACTTGGTAATTCTGTAAAATCACCAGTTGTCTTAATTCCAAAAATTGGTTACACCACCCAAACTCTATCTTCTATGCTTCGTGAGCTACTCACAACCACCTAGACTCTACACAAATCAACCTTGGTCTTCTCTATTGGTTCCTTGCTTCTTTGGGAATCTTCCACCATGATTCAATCCTTATACTATATCACCTAATTAAATAATATTTTATGGAATTTTATAAACTTATATTGACTATTATGCTAGATTATAAGAATAATATTTTTTGTTTTTGTATCCTATAGTGAAACATGTTCTTAACTTAGCTTACAACTTATTCTTATCCATAGAATCGATATGAGAATATGAGATACAATTGAAAACACTAAAGTAAATAAATTAAACCTTATGATCGGACCAAAGTTCCTCTAAAATTTATTATGTAATCAGTTTAAAATGACTTGGATTCATGAGATAAGTTTCACCATTAACTGCTTTATCCAAAAAAACTTTCAGAAACCAAAACATAACATATTTCTTCTATATACCTCATTTAGTGTCTGATTTATCTATTATACAATAAAATTCAAATTAGGTGTTCCAGACACCATATTATTTATACATATTCTATTTATACAATACAAAATTCATAACTCCATTCTTCTATACTCATATATATTATCAAACTAATGGAATTACAACTTCATTATGGTCATAGCTTTAACCATTCCTTTCTATATAATGAGAGTACATATGACCTCAAACTTTTTTTTGAGGAAATATACCTACATATTTTATCTAGAATCTTCAATGAAGGTGATGTAATAAAATACACCCCTATGATATCAAAAAAGTATTTATCTCTATAGATCAATGTGAACCAACTCAAGCTTATGCTTCTTAGGTGTCCTTCTATATGAATTGAATGAAACTTTATACTACTTCCCCTGGATAAATCCCTCGCATGTTCCATACTTCACATGATTGAGTGTTATAAATCCTTTAGAATTAAAGGTCCTTAAACCTTTATCACCAATGTGACCAGGAAATTTATTTTACAACTTTATTATTAATAATTTTTATCCTCCAACATGCATGATAACTTCTGAAACCTCGGTCATGTATAAAGTTTCATCTTTAACACCACAGGGCACCACCAATGATCCATGTTTTATTTTCCACACACCATCCATAAACATGTTATAAAACCACATTAAGTTAAGTTGACTAACAAAAATTAAGTTATTATATAATTATGGGATATTTTAAATTCTCTATAAATGAAACAGACATTCATTCTTCTTTTCAACACTCACTCCTTTTTAAAAAAACTAAAGAAACTCTCCATCTGAAACATCAAAATTGATTAAGTTTTTAATGTTGATTTATATCATAGAGAAGACCCTAATTCATGTCTTAAAGAGAATTAGAGGTTTAAAGTGTGTATATTTAATAAAAAGGAATAAAATATGGGGTGGTTTTTGAAATAGTTTTAAAAATAAAATGACTAAATTAAATATTTTATTAGTTCGCAAAAAATGTGGATTTTTTAGAATTATAGGATAATGATATCATTTTAGGTTCACTACACATCTTGGATAGTTCATTTCTCTGAAAATTTCACATTTTTTAATGAAATCCTTTGTTTGAGGGTAATTAAAATCTCAATTCCCCTCATGCCTTTTAAAATTATGCATAAAGAACCAATCATGGACACAACAATCATGTTATCAAGGCTTGGAACTTAACAATGGAATGAGAGCTTCCAAAGCATATTTAAATATCATATATGTGTGATAGAAAATGGATGTTTGTATTGACCTATCTAAATAACCCAACATTCCCACTTGAAATCTCAACCCAATCAGTATTGAAATGAAAATTGTTTCACTAGATTATACCAAAAAAATTAATTAAAAGGAGAATCATGTTATGATAAAACTTAAATTAAATGTTTCTCACAAAAATAAAACCAAAATAGTATAATAAAAATTTTATAACTCCCTCTCCAAGTGTTAGTATCTCTTTTAAAATGATCTCCCATCATTTAGCTCACCATCGAGAGGAGGATGAGGCTCGGGTGGAACTTCTCCTTCATCATTGATCTCCCTATGAGGATAGGGGCATCCATAAATTCTAGGATGAATATAATACTCCTTTGGGTATCAAAAATGTATATTATTTCCCCCTGGTTGAACTTCCAAATGGGGTTCCCAGGGTTCCCTCTTACAGGCAAAGGGGATGGTGGTTTTAGGCACCCATATTTCAAGATAACACTTTTCTCACATATTTGGAATATAATAAAGCCTTATCTCACTTAAATAAACACTAAAAAAATTTATAAAACTCTTTACTATATCTATAGATTTTGTTTCAACATTTGGAGGCCTAAATCCTGAAATCTATATGAATTACATAAGTGACATTGATATTGTGAAAAGTGAATATTCTCTCCAATGATGGCACATTTTGGGCCTCAAAATAGATAAATTGGGATCCCACATCTTATATAAAAATGTATCCCACATATTTTTTCATTCACACACTAAATTTTAACATAATTGGATACACAAATTATCTGAAGTTTTCATTTTAGTTCACATATATTCTTGGGATCTTGCATAGTTTGGCCTTTTTTCTTGAATCTCATCATAGAATCTACAAAACACATCCTCCTACAATATAATCAACAAAAAAAGTAAAATTTACATTTTAGAAGTGATAAAAAATAATTTATTAAACTAAATTGAAATTGAAATTAGTTATTATATTTTTACTTTACAATACAAAATCAGTTTAACGCAATGGTATAAGGGTGGAAATGGATAGTGAATCGCTATGCAATCACACCTCTGCACCTAAATATTTTCACTCCTGAGAAAAGTCACATTTCATAAAATGATTCATGAATATTTTCCCTTAATCATGATGATTTAACATTCAAAGTAGATTAATTTTTTGATATCATAGTGAGTAAAATAATAATCACATCAAAGAGTTAATCTCAGTAAGCACAGAAATGAGTGCCTCATAAATTATATCAGAATAAAAGTATAAGAGATATATGAAACTACTCATATCAAGGAATTAATAAGTAAAACATGTCACTAAATATAAATGTGTGTGTGTGTGATAACCATTTCATGTTATTATTTCCACTTTATATCAAGTAAATATAGGTTATTTTAAAAAAATTACATGATTATTTCCACCAAACCTACCTTATATCCTTTGCAATAAAATATCAATACCCTCTCACTTAATCATTCTTGAAAGTCAAAAATTAATCTCATAAACTAGATATCACCATATGTTATACATTTCATCTCTCCCCACATTATTTGTTTTTGTTTTTTTTTAAGTGTACAAAATTTAGATAAAAGGTACACACTCATGAGTCAATCTAGTATAGTAATGAAATAGATTGAATAAGGAAAAAACATATAGAAAAATAATTTTGGAAAGATAATAAACATTATATTAACTTATTTTTACCATCAATTAAGTAATAAGTATTCACACTTCATGGTTGAGTATAATGATGTGTAGAGATGTTAAATGACATAATTAACTCATAAAAAACTCATATAGAATGTAATAATATATTAAAGGATTTATAAATATATAATCATTTATATCATTGAAAAATAATAAATTTTACTTGAAATAACCCCATAAATGTTAATTCTATGATGAAACTCACATGACTTCAGTGAAAAAAAATATTTAAATGTTAAAAAACTTGAAATTGGGAAATTCATCCTGCATTTTCAACAATTTACATGATTAGGTGGGCATCAAAAATGATTATTCTAACACAAAATTGAAAAAATGGGGGAGAGTAAAAATACCATACAATAAGTAAAAAAGATAAAAAATAATAAAAATAATGAAAATATTAACTAACCAAGGAATTTACCCCACCCCCACCCCCACACCCCCCCCCCCCCCACACACACATACCTAGAGTGTTCAATGTCCTCAATGTAATAAAATAGAATGTGGGAAGGAATGATAAAACCCAGTGGGTGTCACTAGTGGGTTTATTTATAAAGGTAGAGTTCTTCCACTAGGGACTCCAAAATGGTTTCATGAAATTGCTTCAACCACTTCCCATTAATAGTGAATGTTTGTTTTATTTCTTCATCTTGAACTTACACAAAACCAAATGGATAGACGTTAGTAATAATATATGGACCAATCTAGTAAGAAGTAAGCTTACCTAGTTGAAAATTCGTCCTCGAATTTAAAATGAGGACCTTCTTCCTAATTCATAATAGATGATGAAGGATGAGGAGGTCATGGGAAACCTTTGTTCTCTCCTTATGAATCTGGGAGTTCTCATATGGATCTCTTTTTATTTCCTCTATCTTCTAAATTTGTAACTTTCTTTAATAACCTATGCTATAAATATTTTAATTTCATTATTTAATGTCCTATTGGGCTTAGTTATCTATCTCAATGGGGAGGTAACAAATATTTATTAATATTATTCGATAAGGTGACATGAAAATGGGAGTTTTTAACGAAATACAGTAATCCCACAATGAATCATCAAGTATAAGACTCCAATATTTTATATTGGGTTGAATTTTTTTTCAATAAATTGTTTGACCTTTCTATTTGACACATTTTATTGGCCATTGGTTTAGGGATGATATTCTGTAGAAACTCAATGAACATCCCCATACCAATGAAAAAGTTATTACATTGCTCTATTGTAGAAATTAGAACCCTAAACACTGATTATGAACCTAGGTAATCCAAACCTACAAAAAAATTAGGTTCTTAAAAATTACACAACTATATTTGAATCATTGGTCCTTTTGGATCATGGATCTACCAATTTTTTAAACATAATCTACTGTCAGAAGAATTTAAAAGTTTCCAAAAGAATTAGAAAATATCCCCATAAACTTAATTCCCCAAAAATCAAAAATGTCATGAAAGATTAAGGACTGTTGTGGAATTTAATATCTTTTGGATACATTCCCCATCCTTTGACAATGAGAACAAACTCTACAAAAATAATGGGTATCCTAAAATAGTTTTATCCCAAATAGACCAGAATTGATGACCTTACAAGTTTTATGTTGTAGACCAAAGTGGACCCCACATGCAAGAGTGTGGAATAACCTAAGGACAGACTAAAACTCACTATCAGGAACACAAAACTTTAGGAATTGATCACTTCATGTGCACCAATGGTAGGGGTTATCTCATATGTACCAATGAGACTCATGTTTTTGGTGACCAACTTTGTTTTTATTAAAATAGGTAGGAAGAAAATATGCTACCAAATAATTTACAATTTTGACATACCAGGGAATATCATCTATCACTTGATATAATTTCTCATCAAGAAACATGTAATTTATGAGAATATAGGGGAATGAGTCAATGTCCAAGGATGGAATGATATAACTAATATGGCCATCCACCACATTCTTTTCTCCTCTTTATATCTGATTTCTAGATAATATTTATAAAGGAAGAGCATCCACCATATAAGGCGGGGATTAGTTTTGGGTTTTTTAAGGAAAAACTGAATGAAATTTTGAATAGAAAACACAATTACTTTTGACCCAATAATATATGAACAATATTTTTCAAAGGAAAACACAATAGAAATAAGTTCTTTTTTCAGAGTTCATGCATTTTTCCTAGGAAGGCTCAAGGTTATGCATGGAAAACACAATTAAATAAAGATCCCTATCAACCCTTTGGGATAAAACTTCCCCAATTGTAAATTTATAGGCATTACACAAAATTTTTAAGGGGAGATCCCACCTTAGTGGTTGGATGATGGGAGGTGATGTGAGAATCCTTTTTAATAAATTAAATGCATCCTCAAATTTTTATCAAAAACAAACCTAGAATATTTTTGTAAAAATCAAGACTAGGGAAGTGTGATCTTACTAAATTCTTTAATGAATTGTCGATAAAAACTATCATGGACCAATAAATATCACACCTTATGAACACATTCTAGGAATATAAGGGAGGAAATTATTTTAATTTTTGATTTATCAAATTTAATTCTCTTACTCAAAGTAACATGAAAATTAATTATCCCTCACTCTACCATGAAAAAGTAATTTCTCATAATTTAATATGACATCATTTTTAATGAAACAAGAGACGAAAAAACTAAGTTTTTCCAAATAATCATCAAATAAAGAGTCATAAAATATGAAATTATCCATAAAAACTTCCATAATATTCTCAAGGTACTCAAAAAATATACTCAATATACAACACTAAAAAGTGAAAAGAGATTAAATAAAACAAATAGTATCCTCCTATATGAATTTTTTTGAATAAATAGGTAAATATTATCTTTTATTAATCCTAATGGTCTATATAGATTTTAAAATAACCCAAATATAAATCAATGAAACAATCATGGTACTTACCTTCTAATATTTATAACATAGTTTCAATGAAAGGTGGAGGAAAGTGGTCCTTTCATGTGGCTTGATTTAGTCAATGGTAACCAATACAAACTCGCTAACTACTTTTCATGCTTGTTAGAATAAATTCATTCATTTAATTTATCACTACCATTATTATAATTTTTTTAGGCTTAATTTATACCAGGATAGCCTATTTACTATCATATGTGGGATAGATGATCCTAAAATCTAGTAATTTACTAACTTTAAAAATTAACACTTGAAGGAGGGTGGGATTTAACTGACATTGATCTTTCCTTATGGGCTTATCCTCGTTGTCTAAAATTATATAGTTCAATAAAATAAATGGGATAATCCTAGAAATATCAAATAATGGTTATCTTGTCTCCTTTTTATACTCTCTCAAAAGGTCTAGTGGTTTTTATTTATTCTTTAGAGAGAGTTTTTTGGAAATAATGATTGGAAATTGGTCAATACCCTCAAGATAGGCATATTTTAAATTATATGGAAGTGGTTTTAATTAAAATACCAGTGGTTTTTGGATTTAGGTTAGGGATTTAGAAATAAATAAATCAATAATATCATCTAACTTCTCGATGGTAACATCCCCAAATGAGGAATAATATTTTATAAGTTTTTCATTATCATAAATGATCATAGGATCCTCAATGTACAAGAAATCTTAAATTAACAAACATGTAGGAATTTTTTCTATGAAATTAAAATATTCAACACAAGAATGAAATCTATTAATCATGAAAAGTTTAAAATTGTATTATGGGAAAGAAAATAATTTTATTTTGAGAAAGGGAGTACATTATTAGAATTAACTAAAAGAGTGTAATGCTTTTCTGAGGGGGACTTCATGGAATCAGGGATTTTGAAGTGGAAAAGGTCACCAACAAAATCCATAGATAATATACCATTGTGTAAATTAATTATCATTTTGGTATTTTTCAATAAATTTCTCCTCAATATAATTAGGTCATGTCTATTTATTATATCATATTCCTTTTTAATCATATAAAAATACATAAGAAAAATTAAATTTTTAACCCTCACAAGAACATCCACTAACACACTAGTGTAGTTTATAGTACTATAGATTTATAATTGAATGAAAAATATTTATGGGATTTAGTTATCTAACCTATAGTGAAGATAAAATATTGTGAGGCATCACATTTACAAAATTACCCAAATAAATAATAGCATCATAAAATAAATATTCCCCTTATGGTGCATGGAATTGATAATATTCTAGAATCATTGAATTTTATGGGAAGTTATGGATCTATGAATGTTGATACATTCTTCCCTATGATTACCCTTTCATCACCTTGAATTCATCATTTTTGTGTACATGCTCTTTTAGGAATTTATCATATCATGAAATTTTCTTCATGACATCAATGAAGGGTATGTAAAACTATAATTTTTTGAAAGTTTCCAATATTTTTTTACCAAGTTAGGATTCTTTAAATTTTCTAGTTTGGTTATCCATTTAGGGAAATGTAATAGTAATGGTTTGGATTAGTGGTTTCTTAAGAGATACTCTCTTCCCTTTTGGGGAGTTTCTATTAGGACAATGATTTTTCTCATTTGGATCATGTGAGATGGTTGGAATGGTATGAGTGGATAACTATAATGTAGGGTTAATTTATATTTTATGTTGTGTTAGACTCTGAAGGGTAAAGGAACTGACATTTCTATTATCACTAGGGTCCACTAGAGGTTGAGAAGGAATTTTACCAATACCTTGACTTTTGATTTCTCCCACCGAGTTGGTGAGTTGGCCAAATTGATTTTTTAGGTCATATACTGATTCTTGGGTGGTTTTTTATAAGTTTATATTATTTTCATCCATTTTTTTCATCATTTACTCAAGGATAGGTTGAGTTTTGAAGGGGGTTATCAGAAACACCTTTATGGTAATTGAGGATTTTTGGGTGGTGGTTAGGGTTGACTACACTACCCCTAGTGGTTTCAAGACTATTGAGGTTGGTTATAATCCCCACACTTCCTATAGACTTGGTTGTATTTCCACCTAGAGTTGGCAGTGTAGTATGGTTATTTCCTAATTGGTTGGTTGTGGGAGCAGCCTAAAAGTATTTCCTCACAACTCTAAAAAGGTTCTCTCAGTTAAGGTCTTTGGTCAGAATAGTGGGTGGCATCAGCAAAGATACCACAATGAATTAGATTAGTGGGCTGGGATTTACCTTGGGAAAGAGTAAGTTGTTTGAGTAGGGTACTTACCTCTTCAAATTTTTTATCCACCTTCTTCTCGAATTTCAAAAATTTCACCACATAGACACCTTTGATGGGTATACTAGACCTTGAAAAAAAATTGTTGTGTGTTTTGTGTCATGTTCTCAATGAGGTTACTTGCAATGATTGGGGTCTTATCAACTATTGAACCACCTATAGTAGCATCAATCATGTTATGATCAATTGGAATTAAAACTTTATAAAATAATTTCAATAATTTTTTATCACTTATTTGGTGGTGTGTACAGCTTAAACATAACCACTTAAAGAATTTCTAGTACTCATGAAGTGTTTCCCCTTGATATTGTCTTATTCCACAAATTTATTTCCTTATTATTATAGTTTGAGAGTATATGATGTATTTTTCAAGAAAAAGTTATTTCATGTTTTCTCAACCTCTAATTATGGAGTTAGCATAATGCAACCAATCTATTATAGTATCATCTAAATAGAATGGAAACACTCTAAGTTTTACTTATTATTTATCCAAATTTTTTGGTTTTAATGTTGAACACACGGTGTGAAATTATTTTAAATTCTTATTTGGGTTTTAGCCTAAAAGTCCATGAAACTTTTTTAATAAATAAATTAGATAGTATTTTTGTTAAAAGTTTGGTGCTTTTCCTTATGATTGAATATGTGATGTTTGTATATCATCATCAGGAGAAGTGATTTATTTTAGTGTTCAGTTATTTTTCTCCATATTTTACACATTATTTTAAATTTATATTTTAGTTCTAGAAGAATAGGGGTATAGAAGAGTCTCAAGGTGTGGTGTATCCTCCTTCAAAGAACTATCCTATGCGTCTTGGTGTCACTGATGTAGAATCCTCTTCGGTTAGAGTTTAAAAGGATGTATTTAAATAAAACTAGAATGAATCATGTATAGAAACTACAAAAAAAATGTTATAAAACCACTTATATACAAAATCTGAAGAGATAAATGAATAAATATTTACAAATACATGAATTTCATATCAAAAATGCATACTAAAAACCCAAGAGATCCCCAAAAATGATGTGAAAGATGACCACGTTGTCATCAAAGGTAAAATTAATTAAGTTTTTAATATTTATTTATAGAATAATTCATACCCTAAGTCATATCTCAATGAGTGTTGGATATTTAAAGTGTTCATATTTAATAAAAAGTACTAAAATAGGGGTGGTTTTAGAAACAGTTTTCAAATTAAAATGATGAAATTAAAGAGTTTAATAGTTGAAAAAAATGTGGAGTTTTTATAATTATGAGTGGAAGAGGTAATTTCAATTTGACTACACATCTTGGTTAGTTCATTATTATGAAAATTACACATGGTTTAATGGAATCATTTGGTTAATGGTAATCAAAATCTTCATTCCACTCATGTCATTTAAAATGATGTGAAAAGAAGTAATAATTCACAAAAAACGTGTTATCAAGTCTTGGACCTCAAGCATGTAATGATGGAATCCAAATCATACTAAAATCTCAAGTATTTGTGAGAAAAAAGGATGCTTGTGTTTTCTTTTCGGAACAACCCAAAATTACAACTTGAAATATCAACTCAATCAGTATTGAAATGAAAATTATTTCACTTGATTATACCAAAACAATGCATTAAAAGGATAATAATGTTAATATAAAACTAAAATTAAATGTTTTTCACATAAATCATACCGAATCAATAGAATAACAAGTTCCATAACTCCCTCTCCAAGTGTGTGTAGCTCCCTCAAAATGATTTCCCACTGTTTATCTCACCATCAAGAAGAGGATGAGTATTGGTTAGAACTTTGACTTCATTCTTGATCTATCTATAAGGATATGGGCCTCCAAAACATATAGGATTAATAATAATACTTTGGGTATCCAGAATGTTAGATCCTTTCCTCTAGTAAAACTTTCAAATAGGGTGCCTAAGGTGCCCTTTTATAGGCAAAGTAAAAGGTGGTTTTAGGCCCCCAGATTTCAATATACCACTTGGATGATGGATTTGGGACAAAAAACATTTTTAAAAAACTAAAAAAAAAATTACCCACCTACTAACTATCTCCACTAAAAATTTAGAATCATTTTGAGGCCTTCATCCCAAGATATGGCTGAATTATAAAAGTGACCTTGAGACTATGAAAAGTGAACATTCTCTCCAATGATGCCAATTTTTGGGCCTTAAATGGATAAATTAGGCTCCCTAGTCTTCTATATAAATGTATCCCATACTTTTTTTAATTCACCCACAGATTTTTAGCTTAATTGTATGTACGGATTATATTTTGTATTCATTTTAGTCCATATATGTGTTTGGGATCTTGTATAGTTTGTCCCATTTTCTTAAATTTCATCATGGGATCTCTAAATCACATACTATAACAATGTAATCAATAAAACAAGTAAAATTAACCTTTTTAATAGTGATAAAAAATTAACTAATTTAACCAAATTTGAAGTTCAATTTTTTATTATATTTGAAATTTACAATACAAAATCAGTTTAACACAATGTTATAAGGGTAGAAATGAATAGTGAATTACTACTCAATCACCATCCACAAATTGAACCTTTCCAAGGATTTAATATACATAATTATTCATGTATATACTTTTGAAAGTTTAATGTAATTAATCTATAAAATCAAGGATCCATGGATCCAATGTACACATGACACATAAAACCAAAGTGCCATCCTTCCCTTCAGCTACAAAGTTTACGGATGATCTGGAAAAATACTTTATAGATTTTACATGCCTTTATCACCAATACTTATATAGGTTTCCCATATTTATATAGTACCAACATGAAAATTCACTCAGACCATATGAATTTCAAAGGATCTTACCTATTCTATTTTCTCCTCTTTTCCTCTAAATTCCTTGGGTGGAGAACCCCATATATTTTGAGTAACTGAATGCGCGTTTAAAATTTAATGAGACATCATTCTTCAGGATATATTCATTAATCATTAGATCATATATTTACTCAAATAAAAAGTTAGTATTTCTATTTTAATTACTCATAGTTGTCACTATTTCATCTCATGATTCCATAAGTAATGAAAAAAGAACTAATGCCCACACGCCTTCAGCAAACTTCACTCTAACTAACTAAAACTGAATCTGGATCATGTTGAATTAATTTAGATGATCATCCACTGATCTTCCTTAAAATATATTCATTCTAAAAATTCACCACTAATAAACAATTTTTTCATCCTGAACAATTTCTCATACATGTTCATGGTCTTGGATATTAAATCTACATTTGTTACAAAATAATATATATTGAAGGTTATATTTCATGCTGACATCATCCAGTAAACTCCTAGTGTCTTCTAGTTATTCATTTCCCACTCTATTTTTTCATTTCTTTTGGAATCTTCCAAACCAATGGAATTTTTATGTCCTTATTGAATAGATAGTCCACTACTTTCATCTTCGAAAATCAAAAGTCCAAACCATCAAGATTAACTATCTTCAACATTCCATCCTTTAATACCATATTGAAAAGATATAATGATCTCAATAAATTCAAGGAGGTTAAAGGAAAATTAACTCATTCTTTCTTGAATTAATTAGTTGAGATAGACATAAAAACTTATAACCAAGATTGGATACCAATTTTTTCACTGGAAGCATTATCTTTTATGTAACCCAACCTTCAGTTCTCAAGAATAGATACTGTTAATGTCCTAGAGAAATCATATTTTTATTTTATTTCTAGATAATCCTCTATTTATCTTTTTTGAGAGGGAACCCTTATATGGCTTGAGACCCCAATGGAATAAGTCTATTACATAGCCTATAATCCTAATGACACAAGGTATTTATAAATCTTGATGGCCCAAGACCAAGACCCCACACTGAAGTTTTCCTTTTTCCTTATCTTCTATATTGGTTACTCCATCTTGTAGTCCTAAATATAAATATGAGGTTATCTATTTCTTCTTCCCCTATCAGTGTTCTTGAACTAGTGTGTGTTATCTTCTCTATGATATAACCTCCATGTTTAATAGATTATCAAGTCCCACCTTTTCCCTTTTGGTTCTCCACAGGTAAGGAATGCTCCGGTACAAAGTCCAATTTCACCATTTTTAGCCTATAGGCCCATATGGATTGAAATCCCTTAGCCCAAAGTCCTGTAGTGTCCTGAAGACTTATAGTGGTATGAATTCCCTATGACCCAAAACCCCAAATCTAAGACCCATAATCCCAATTTGGGTGAATAGTTTTGCTACTTTAGTAACTGCTCCAGTAACTCCATAAATACACCCCACCACCCCTATAGATTTGAACCTGGGTCTTTTGGATACCAAGAAGGATACTCTATCACTCGGATACAAGA
Source organism: Viscum album (assembly GCA_963277665.1). Classification (NCBI taxonomy): domain Eukaryota; kingdom Viridiplantae; phylum Streptophyta; class Magnoliopsida; order Santalales; family Viscaceae; genus Viscum; species Viscum album. The sequence goes on from OY728141.1 coordinate 483,170,512, forward strand.
TCATTGGATTTAGTCCTAAATCATAGGAAAAGGTTAATGGAAGTTCCATAATATGCCAACACTAGCCAAAGATATCTCTAGAATTAGGAATCCATTTAATATAGTTGCACACCCTAACCCCATACCTTATGATAACTCAATGGGGACTCACAATGGGAAAAACATGAAACATGAAATGAATGTTATAAAAATAAAAATAATGGAGAATATGGGATTAACATGGTTAAGATGAAGTCATAATCCATGGTAAATAATAACTTCACTTGAAAGAGAGAACAATATATTATAATGTAAGATCAACTCCAAAGCACAACCTGACTTAAGATTAAGCTTAATTGAACACTCTAAATAGTCACACAGACACGATATAAATAAACCCATTCATGAAATATATAGAAAATATCATCTAATAATCCTTGTTCCACTGTAAAATGATATTTATTAAATCAATGCCTTTTGGATCTGATTTTCATAGGAATTAAACCACATGGTCAAAGTTGATCACCTCATTAACTATATTAACTAGTGAATAGTGTATCAGTTCTAGCTTTTAGAACTCATACTCAAGATATGACACCTACATCTTCATGTGCTAACATAATTACTACTACTAATATGTTATATACTTTCAATTATCAGAACTATCTCCCCTTTATTGGGTAGAAGTATAAATCATTAGAAGTTACTCCTTTATAATGAATTCAATAATGAGATGAAAAATGGATTCTCACACCAAGCCTAACAGGGTGGTCATAGGATATGAAATATGGGATAATTCCACCAGTAATATCATGTAGTATCCCAATAGCTCCAAAAAACTTCACACCTCAAACACCATATTAGGTGGCACCCAATCCATCACTGCCTAATATTTTTAGTGATCAACTACAACACCACCCTATAAAATTATGTTCCCAAGGAAATTAACATTTTGAATCCAAAACTTACACTTAAAAAAATTAAAATATAGATAATTCTCAAAAAGTAATTCTAGGATAACCCTCAAATGATCGGCATGATCATTATCTATCTGAGAGTAAATGAGGATATAATTGATGAAACTCACCATGAATTGGTCCAAGTATGGCTGAAAAATATCGTTCATGAGTTCCCTGAACATTTTTGGGGAATTCATCATGCCAAATGACATCAATAAGAACTCATGGTAACCATAGTGTTACATTAACATAGTCTTCAAAATATCCTTCTCATGTAACCGAAGCTACAGATACCCAGACCAGAGATTTGTGATACCCCACAATTTATTACTTGAATACATTGAATAACGTGATTAACACACAAAACCTAACTAAAATCAATAAATGATATAATTTATTAAGATGAAATATTACAAAAACATTAATACATTGTGAGAAAAAATACGAAATCTCATTATGAAAGTTATAAAGGAATAAAACCGCAAGTAAATTAAAAAACTATGAACATGAAAATATTTATCTTCATGGTTTTCCATGATGATAATACCACCAATTATAACTATGAAATGAATGTAAGACATTATAAATATAATGAAATTTTTTTGAGAGAAATAAATGTATAGGATGAATGAATTTTAATAAAGTAAGTAATTTCATAAATAGAAGTGTAATATGACTGTTATATATATGGTCGTTGAATATATGGTCATTGGATATATGGTTGTTGGTCATATGGTCATCAGATATGTGGCCATTATTTATACATGTATCCAATAGGTATATTTATTATTTTATAGTTAAAATTAATAATGTGTTATATATAAAATATTTGAAATTTAATTAAAAAAACTAAAAAAATAGAATAAAATAAAAAAGATACTAATTCATTTTTTTAAATATTTATTATTTTAAAGAAATTATTTTCTAGTAAAAATGTATTTTAAATTAATTTTATTGATTTTAAATAATATTTTTAATAAATTAGATTATAAAAATTATAGGAATTGATGGTAAAATAAGAAAATAATTAAGAAGTTACATGGAATAAGAATTTAATGATTTGTGGTCATTAAAAAATATTTTATTTAAAAACATATCTTTTATTGTATACTATATGTTTTTATTTAAAATTAAATTTAAAATTATTTATTATATATATAGGTGTGTGTGTGTGAATATAAATTCATAAAATTATTATTAATTTTTGTAAATAAGATAAAAACATTTAATATTTAAAAGTATTCTTTTAAAAAAAATATTTTTAGTATGCATTAAGCATTTTAATTTTAATAAACTAAATATATCATGGTTTAAGGATGATTTTATTGAAATTGAATTCTTATAAGTATAAAAAATATACTACCACTAATTTTATTATTAATAATTTATATGAAATAAGAATAATAACACTTAATGTTTAAAAGTCAATTTTCTATAAAAACAGGTTTTTTCTATATATATATATATATATATATATGTTTTGATTTTAAAGTAAACATTATCATATTTATAAATTGAATTATATTAAACTAATTCCAAATTTTGGATCATCATTTAAAAATTAGATAGGGGTGTTCTATATTTTTAATAAAAAATAATTATCATGGTAATTAATTAAATAAGATAAAAAGAGATAAATTAAGGTAAACGGAAATTGCACAAATTTTCAGTGATAAAATTATTATAAAATAAATTTTTTTTTAAAAATAGTCAATATTAAAATTATCACCAAAATTTCCTTACCTAACTCAACTAATTCCATGTGATTCCATCTTTACCTTTCACATAACTTATGTTTATAGAGAAATGTCCCTTATTTTCACATATAAAGGGAGATCTCTTCAACCCACTCTGAACAAATTATATCCTTCATTTTTATCTTGAATAAATTCAAAAATTACCTCTAATAAAGTCTTATTACGTTTATTTTATCATTTTTTCCCAATAAGATGGCATGCATCCTTCATTTTAAAGGAACCCATTTCGAGAAGGTGAGAATTCATCAGTGAAAGTATCTTATTATTCAATATCTTTTTCAACTACCTTATCATATACACTATTTATAAATATAATTAACCACTATAATTATGTTATATTAACATAATTATTCTTCTATAAAAGTAATATTACTATAATATAACTTTATACTCTTACTCATTCACTAGTATAGCACATTCTTGTTTTGATCGGTTAAATCACTTACATGAAAGATGTTATACTATCTTCATTGTTTCCAATATGAATGAGTATAAATATATTAATAATGTTAATATATTGAATTAAATATTAATATATTTAATGAATATGGTTTGTTAATGGTGTCACAAAAATGAATGGTCATTTTAAAGTAACTCGTTATTATTGATAAATTACACAAAACATGCTCATCGTGAATTCCATTCTAAAGAACCATACTTATGACTTCCATAAAATGAAAATAATATCACCTAAATAGTTTAAAAATAATGATTGGAATAAATTTAATAATCTATTAATGAAGTATTTTTTTCAAATAATGAGTATTAGTATCTCCATTATGAATATTTTATAAAACAATCAAATTTACTAACATCAAATGATGAAAATAAATGGTAACTAACTAATGTGTGTGTAATAAATGATTATAAATGAATAGTATAAATGGTAATATATTTCAATAGGGTTATAAAATAATTTAATAATATAGTTATACTTATTATAAAATATGTTAAATCACTTTTATGGGTTTCATGAGTAAAGGTAAGGGTTATTTCTCTTAATTCCAATTATTTGAGATGTATTTCAAATTATCCACCTATCCTTATTTGACACATTATAATTAATACCACATTGAATTATTTTATCATAAGTAAATTTTTATTCATGTGATTTACAATTGCATTTTATAATCTCATTTTCATGTTCTTTTGATTCATATATTACTAAATTCATAAGGGTTTCTCATCTCAATTTTTAATCATTGAGATATGTTCCAAATTCACCACAAAATTTCTTTTATGTGGTGTATCTAATACCCCATGGATGTAATTTTACATAATTTTCATATAATTCATGATATCTACAAAACCATGTCATTTTATTTGTTTCAATGTCTCTGATTCATTCATTTTAAAATTTGTAAGGGTTTTTTTTCAATCTCACTTAGAAATCGATATTATCAATGTCTAAATTTACATTATGGAAAATTGTTTTTTCTTTCACTAAAATACTAATATATTTTATTATCCTATAGTTGTTTTTTGGTTTTACGTATCTTCTTATCATTTTACCTCTCATTTATTCATAATTCAATATAAATGACGCATGTAAGTGGAGTCGACCTTATGTATTATTTTTTGTTGGAATTATTTTTCTTCCATGTCCATTGTCATGACCCATCCTAGTGGGGGCCATTTCATGACTCCCCAAGCCCAACTCCAATAGTCCAGGGGATAGTGACTAGCATTTAGTATGCATATCACTAACATGGGAGGCATTTCCTAAGTACCTATACACACGCACACGTCTTCAATCCCACAAATGATTAAATGTAAAAACCACTAAGGAACAAAATGCATGCATACAACTAAACCCAACCAAAAGAGTACAATGAAAGTAAAGTGTGGAAAGTAAAACTAGGATAGAATACAAACCCACCAAAAACAAGAGTTTGAAAATTATAAAGTCCAACCTGTAAGAACAAGGAGGTACTAGGACTACTGATCAAAGTTGTGGGAACACCTCGGTCTATAGGGAACTCAGAAAGCTAGGTCTGGTCCTGGTCTACCCTTAACTCCATCAAAAGGTTTCTCATCTACTCAAGACATGACACATATGGGAAAAGTTTGTACATGGGTGAGTGTAACAATACTCAGAAGGGGACCCCAAAAACCAAAAAGAAATACACAAGTTAAAGGTACAGTCAGCTCTACATAGTATATGTCTACTGAACATATAGTAAGAGAAACACAATCCAAATATACTCAAAACCCAAACCTATAGTCTAGAGACAATTCACACAACCGCATACCCCCGCTAGGGATTCAGTTTGAAGGTTCCATGAAGCACTCATTTGGGAGCACTCACTCCACGAGTCCGATGACTCTAATGACGTCCTTATGAGAAGTATTTTTCATTGGAAAGATCCATGAGATATAGATACACTCATTCTAGGATAACACACTCCTGAGTAGGAAAAGATCACAATACACAGTTGAGGATCACTACCAGGGACTTGGCGGATACTGAAAATCCTCTGAATTCACCTACTATGTATATAATCGGCGTCCGTTAGGACTATTCACGTTGATACCTGACTCTAACTAGGGTCAAGAATGGATAGAGGATCTCGCTCTGGGCCTCTTAGAGGGATACTTGACTCTATCTCAGAAAGTCCTGCTAAAGGGATCACACTCTTGTGGATGGAAACGATACCTGACCTTCAAGGGAATGAGAAAGCAAGGAACTAACCCAAAGGAAAATTTTCTAAGGAACAGTGGACAAGGAGATCATTCCAAGTTTCTAGGATATACATGGCATGTAGAAGTGGTCACACGCCATGTCTCGTGACTCCAGGTACCGCCCATGTGAAATGGCCCGAGTTAGAGGGAACATATCGTGTAGAAAGGTAATTACACAGAGTGTAGGGAGGACCACATGTTGTGTCTTAGTAACTGGGGTAAGTTCTGTGTGTGCGGTCATGTGTCCGTACACAGCCTTAACCCGTGTATACCATCCCATCTAACCGGTACACAGGGTAACCTGTGCAGCTAGCCTGGTCTGGTCGTGTGGTGGAGTACACAGTCGTTTACTCCACCCTATGTTATTGTATCGTCTGAGATACACGGAGATTCCCGCTTAAGTACCCACACACCGTGTTCTTCGGAGAACACACTGTGTCATCTCTTCTTGCATCGCAGAACCCTAGCCACTGTTGAGCTAGTCCCACACAGCGTGTTCTTCAGGATACACGTCGTGTTCTTCAAAAATTTCCATAATCATTATTCTTCATGGGTGCGCCTCCTGTGATGCTTTGTTCTTTGATCTATCCATCTGATTGCCATGAAACTCAAGGTTTTAGGTCACCCAAAAATCACAAAGTCGATTTTGTCTATTTCGGGCCTCTGATAGGCCCCAAAAACACATTATAATTTACCCGCATAAAGAACGCTTGAAGAACGAGAACTCCCAAACCATGTCAATTCATCTACCACTATCATCGTCTCACCTATAATGGGTCATCACGATGTCGGATCTCAAATTTGGGATCATTGTGCCAATAAATTGGCACACAAAAATTCCTCTTTTGTATTCCCATGAAGAACGCGAAGAACATGGGGAAGAGGGAGGAAGAAAACAAAACAACAAAGGAGGAATGAACCTCCATCATCTTTCGTCTTGGTGTTAATCCACTCCTGTTAGAAAGTTTAAACAGTGAAAATTAAAAACATCCAATCATGAAAAAAGAATCCCCAGGAACAAACCTGATAAATAAAATCCCTCCCTCAAGAACGATGATGCACGGGTCAACCAGTTTGTGGGTTGATTTTCATTCATCGTTTAATTTAAAAAACAAGGACGAAACAATTTAAAACATAACCCCTACATTAAGAAGAGATCAATAGCTGAATAAGGGATCATGTTGTCATCGCCGCCAAGATCTTTTAAATTCATTGGCGCAGTGATTCTCACTTTTGATTCACCATCGTTCGTTGTCGATAGTTATTCCCAAATCTCCAATAATTATCCATAGTTTCTATCAATTTCTTGCCAACAACCAACATTCGATTAACCCATTAAAAGGAGGGAACGTGTTTTAGAATTCCGTTACATTATGAAATTAATGAGTCAGCATTGTTGTTTCAGAGTCATTATGTTGTGTCATTAATTTTTGAAACAGCTACCCCATCATTGCGCTACAGCGAATGTTCCCAAAAAAATAAACTTTTCAAATTATTTTATTTTATTTTATTTTACTAAAAATGTCCTAAAATTAACATTTTCCCTCAACCCGCACTAGTCAAGGTTAGGCCCGTTCTTAGGTAAATTTGTCCTCCCAAATGCAACGGTGCCCTCAAATTTTTTATCTGGGCGTCCATTTGGAAAATTCCACAACTGCACACACATGCCAACTCACTTAACTTAAAAAAAAACTTCAAACCACCATTACAGTATCACTGGGACTTGGAATGAAATGTCGTCTCTGCTCTTAGTCTCGAAATAATTCCATATAATATTTAAAAATAATACATGAAAAATTTGAGACATTACATCCATGTTTTTTATATTGTTTTATGGATATCCTTATCCAAACATCTATGATTTAATAATGTCTCTTTATATTTACTTTGGATTTATTTTAAAAAAGTGTAAAGGAAATATTTTAACCCTCTTACTTAAAATTTTCCATGTGGTTGATTTATCCTACCATTGTCTTCAATCTTTTTTATAAAGATTATTTTCCAAGTTTTCATGGTTCTTTAAAGTAATTTGTTTTTAATTTCTCCTTAATTTTATTAAATCATTGATTTATAAATTATTTTATTTTTTAAAATTTTTCTCAAAAATTTATAGGATATTTATTTTTATTTTTCTAAACAACATTATAATGTTCATATAAATTATTCATCTATATCAATATCCTTTTATTTTTATTATATTTCACTAAGGATATTTTTTAATAAAATAGTCCCCTTTATTTATAATGTTTTTTATATGATTTTTTGAAATTTTCATGATACCTTTTTTTCTCATGGGTTATTTATGCTATGGTTTATTTATGAATGTGATTATGTTCATATGGAACACATATGTATGTTTTAGCATAATGTAATAGGTAGGTCTGACATATACCTCCAATACATTGGGTAAATATTTATATCTTATGATGTAATATGTATGAGACTAGGTACTAAACCCAATCTATTATTTTTTTGGGACTATGGAGGGAAATAAGTCTAAAATGTTTATGGGAATATGGAGAGAACCTAGTCCATTATGTGATGTTGGTCTTGGCAGTGATCTTTAACCTGAGAAATGATTTTTATACTTATATTTGTGCCACATTCCTATGTTATGTTTCATGGATCATGATTTTTGTCTCAAGTTTCCACATTCATATGATTTATTCACAAGTTATTCTAAAAATGTTATATTATATTAAATTTTATGATTCATGTTTCATTGGATGTGATTTTTTATTTTTTATTCATATACCTTGATTATGTTCATATTCCCACATGTTCATCTTTTTCTCACTTATGATTCTTGATTGATATCTCGTATGTTTTACCCCTTATGAATAATCTGAGATCCCCTTATGTTTTAATTTTCTAGGCTATAAGAATATTATAACATTTAATATGTCTAAAACATGGTCTATTGAGCTAAAAATATGGATAAATGTTCACAGTATTGTAAAATAAGTCATTTATATATCTAATATATTAAGACACTAAACCTATAGGTTATAGGGTGTGATTTATTATGATATTTAATTGATATTAATCTATAATGTTGTAATATATATGTATTCAAATATTGGGTCATCTCAACTAGTATGAAATAAAGTTTTAGTTATTTTTGGGGATTATGTTGTAAATAATAATAGGATGAAACTTAAACCATACTAGGTTGAACTAAAAGAGATATATTTTTTACCAAAAGTGTTATAGGTTGAACCAATGGTGTTGTAGGTTAAACTAAAATAGTTATAAGTAAAACCATGAGCACCAAAATCTGAAATGAAGGTGTCATAATGTAATATATATTAGTTTTTATGAAAAAAGTGTTTTTAAAAATCAAAAAAAATGAATTTTCAGTCATATGATTATTTACTCTGATTTTCTTAAGATGTTATTATTTATTACTCATGTTAAACATTTTTTGTTTTTAAAATGATTATAACTAGAATAAAATGGATATAGATACACTTATTATCCATTCACAAAATTCAAATTCATTATTTGGTTATAATTCTCCACTTTCCTTCATATCCTATAATTTTTTTGTGAATATTGATCCCCCTCATCAAACATTGGATATTAAATTGACAATGATAATTCATGATGGTGTAAGTATTACATCAAAAAAAACATAACTCTTCACAATTTTAGGTTTGTATAAAAATTCTTCCGGTAAATATAGTTATTATTCTCTTAATATAATTCAGCATAATATTGGACATGGATTTACTCTCTAGAAAGATCTCATATCAATTTTTAGGATAATGAAATTTCATTTAATATACCAAATCATCCCATGATAAAATATATATGAAAGGATGTTGAAGAAATTTCTTTGGCATATAATTACTTAATATGGGACTTGATATCCAATAATGAAGGGTATTTGGATCAAATGTTTGGTAAGGAACTCAACATTGAAGATATTTTAATTGTGAGAGAATATGTTTATGTATTTCCTGGTGAGTTTTCTAGTCCTCCCTTGGAATATGAGGTTCATTTTCTAATTTAACTCATACATGATTTCATTTCTATATCAAAGAGTGCATATATAATGGACCTCATTAAGTTAATATAATTGAAGAAGAAAATTCAATAAAATTTTGATGATGGTTTTATTCACAAAAATGCTTCTCTATGGGGTTCTCTAGTCCTATTTCTTAAGAAGAAGGATGAGTCAATACTTATTTTCATTTATTATCATGCACTTAACAAGATCACGATCAAGAGAATGTGTCATCTACCACATACTAATGATTTATTCCATAAACTTAGATGGGATAAATACTTCTAAAGAGTATACCTTTGATATAGATATCATTAATTAAGTGTGAAAAGTGAGTTTATAAAAAAGATAGAATTACACAAAAAATATGGACTCTATCAATTCAGAGTGATGCCTTTTGGGTTCATAAATTCCCTCACTATCTTAAATTATTTGATGAATATGGTCTTTATAAATTACCTAGATCAATTTTTGGTAGTCTCTATAGATTATATTCTCATATATTCTAAGATAAAGGAAAAACATGAAGAGAATTTGAGGATTTTTTTAAGACCTTAATAAAGGATAACTTTATGATTAATTTATAAAATATAAATTATGGTTATATAAATTATCATTCATGGGTCATATAATCACAAAAAAAATTGTATATGAGTGGATCCTTTATATGCATATAGGATTGAGAAATGGTCTCGACCAATATTTGTAATATAGATGCATAATTTTAATGGATTGTATGGATATGATCTATAATTTGTGATAAATTTATCATGATTTTAAAATACACTAACCATTTTTACATGAAATGGATTAAGGTTTCTCTAAATAGAAGAATGTGAATATGTATTCAAGGATCTTAAGAGAATGTTGGTCACTACACCTATACTCATACTAACCTATAGTAGAGAAAGGTTTGTGATATATTTTGATAATTTAAAGAAGTTATTGAGATGTTTCCTTATAAAAAATGAAGATGTTTTAACTTATGTCTTTCATTAATTAAAGGCTCATGGGAAAATTACCTGAAACATAATTTGAAGATAGAAATGACAATATTTTAATTAAAGATATGAAAAAATTATCTCTATAAAAAAGTGTGATATATATATATATATTGATCATAATATATTAAATTATATATTCACATAGAATAACTTTAACATGTTCCATATGAGATGGTTGGATTTGATCAAGGACTGTGATTTCCTGATACATTACCACCCTGGTAAGGCAAACAAGGTGGTTGGTTCTCTGAATAGAAAGGTTCATGATACTTTATTCATGATAATACTTTAAAGAGACCCAATACTCATGTATTTTCAAATTATATACCTAAAAATCATAAGGTAAGGGGAGAAATTCTATCTTTCCCAAGTAACTACTCAACCATCCATCCGTGTAAAGATCAAGGAGGTGCATAAGAAATATATCAAGTTGCAGAAGAAGGAAATGAATATTCTAGAGTTCAAACTTAATAATGATGAAATTATAATATTTATTAAATGAATATGTATCCCATTAATATCATAATTTAATAAGGATTTATTTTAGGATGCACATAGATCACCATTCTCTATCCATCCAGGAATCACAAAGATAAATAGATATCTCAAGGTGCGCTTATATTGGGACAACATGGATAAGGGTATTATAGAGTATATATCTCGATTCTTGGTCTACCATAAAGTTAAGAATAAAAAAAATATTCCAAATGGGGTGAATCATTCATTACACATACTTTTATAGAAATGGGAGAACATCGCCATGGATTTCATTATAAGACTTACCAAGAATTCTAAAGGATATAATGATATTTGGGTTATAGTTGATCACCTTAATAATTCATAACATTTCATTTCTATTCAATAATATTTATAAATCAATTAATTTTTCAATATATATATATATATAATTTTTGTGGTAATGTTACATGGAGTACCACTTTAAATTATATCTTGTCAAGATAAAAGGTTTACCTCAAAATTCTAGAGGATTATTCAATAAGAATCAGATATATATTTAATCTTTATCACCCCTTATCATCCTAAAATGATGTTTAATTTGAAAGGATCATTCAAACTCTAGAATATATGATGGGATCCTAATTGATGGATTTTAAAAGAGGTTGGGATCAATAGATTCCTCTGGTAGAGTTATCATATAATAATAGTTTCTTCTCAATCATTCAAATGGAACCATATGAGTTGTTATATAGGAAAATATTTATAACTCTAACTTATTGGGATCATGTATGAAATTTGAAGTTATGGGGACCAAATATTTCTCAATAAATGTCAATTAAGATTCAAATCATTCAGCAACATATCAAAACAGTACAAATTCGATAGAAAAGATACGCTGATAAAAATCAATGAGATTTAGAGTTTGAATTTGGAGATAGGGTATTCCTTTTAATATCACCATAGAAGAGGGTTATGATATTTTTAAATAAGTTAAATTTGAGCCCTATATTCATTGGGCCCTTAAAAATTCATAATTTTGTGGAAATGGTATATTATCACCTTGATATTCCACTAAACCTTTCTCAAGAGCATGATGTATTCCATTATCACTTTTTAAGGAAGTACATACCAAATCCATCACACATACTAAAATAAAAAAGGGGTATAATTGGAACGTGATATCTCTTATTAAGAAAATCTAGTGAAGATATTAGATCATAGAGATAAAGTGTTGTGAAACAAGACCACTCACCTGGTCAAATTTTTCTAGTGAAATCATAAGTTTGAAGAAGAAATGTGGTAACTTGAAGATATAATGATCCAAAAGTAACCTAATCTATTTTTGTGTGATTAAATAATTTTTTAAGGTGAAATTTATTTTATGGGAGTTATAATGTAATGCCTCACATTTTATTCCTTAAATGCATTGAATAAATTTTTTAACATGAAAAATCAAACTAAAACAAACAAATGATATATTTTATTAAGATAAAATATTACAAAAAACATTAATACATTATGATAATTCAATATGAAACATCATTATAAAAATTACACAAGTAATAAAACCATAGGTAAATAAAAAGACAAAAAACATGAAATATTCATCCTCGTGGTTTTTCTTTTAGATCACACCATCGATTATAACTATATAAAGAAGGAAAAACATTATAATTATAATATACATTTTCATATAAAGACAAATTAGTAAGATGAATTAATTTTAGTGAACCATGTAAGTTCATATATAGAAATATAATATGACCATTATATATAAGGTTGTTGGATTATGGTTTTTAGATATGCAATCATTGGGTGTACTTGTATCCAATATTTATATTGATTATTTTTTAGTTAAAAGTAAATAATGAATTACACATAAAAAAATTTGACATATGATTAACATAAAATAAATAATTTTTGAATAAAATAAATATATACTAATTAATTTTTAAAAATATCAATTGTTTTAAAGAAATTATTTTTTGGTACATAATGTATTTTAAATTAAATATATTTCTTTAAAAAATAATTTTTCAAAACAATATTTACAATATTCAAGGAATTAATTTTAAAATAAGTAAACAATTAAGGAGTTATAAGAAATAATAATTTAATGATTAATGGTCAATATAAAAAATATTTTTAAAAAATATTTTTATTTTATATCATATGTTTTTATTTAAAAGTTTAATTTTACATTATTTATTGTTTGTACATATAATAAAATGAATAATAATTCATATATTTATTATTATTTGGTTATAAATAATATATAATCATTTAATGTTTAAAAAGATGCATCAAAAAAATTATTATTCATTATTCATTTTGACTTTAAAAATATATATATATCATAGTTCAAGGGTGATTTTGATAAAATTTAATTTTTATATTTATAAAAATATTTTATCACTTTTGTGATGATTATTAATTGATATAAAATGATAATAATAACATTTAATGTTTAAAAATTCATTTTTCTATAAAAAGAGTTTTTTTTATTTATTTTTTTATGTTTTTATTTAAAAGTAAAATTTAATATATTTATAAATTTAATTAGATTAAATATAATATAATTTTTTAATTATAGTTTCAAAATTATGTAATAGGGGTCATCTTATATTTTTAGTAAAAAAATAATTACCGTGGTAAATAACTAAACAAGGTAAAAAGAATTAAAAGCAATAAAATGAAATGGATTGAATTTTTAATGATAAAATTCATATTAAATCATTATACAAGAAATTTTTTGGGTTTGAAAGTAAATATTGTAAATTTATACAATAATTACTTACCTAAATACCCTAACTCCCATGTGATTTCTTCTTTACTATTTACCTAACTTAAGTTTCCAAGGAAATGTCCCTTATTTTCACCTATAAAAGAAGCTTTCTTAACCCACTAAAAAACACTTTTATCCTTATTTTTCTATGATTACCCACCCAAATTCCCTCTCCTAAATTCTTCTTAAATTTTTGGTATATTTTTTCTTATGAAGGAGGCCTACATCTATTATTTTTAAGGATCCCATTTTAAGAAGGATAGAATTCATCAAAGTATCTAGTTCACCCCCATATTTTCCAATTACCTTCTCATCTAAACTATTTATAAATAAAATTAACCGCTCTAATTATATTATATTATCATCATTATGATTATTTATAAATTATATTACTATAATATAACTCTATACTCTTACTCAATCACTAGTGTAACATGTTCTTGTTTGGTCAGTTTAACCACCTACTTGAACGATGTTATAATATCTTCACTATTTACAACATGAATGAGTATCAATATATTAATATAAGTAATATATTATACTAAATATTAATTTATTTTTTGAATATGTTTTTAAGGATGACAAAAAAATAATAATGATTATTATAATGCAACTCATTATTACTGGTAAATTACTCAAAATATGATTTTCATGAATTCCATTCTTATAAACTGTTTCCATACCTTACATCAAATGAACATTATGCTACCTAAATAATTTTTGAAAAAAATATTTCAATGCCTTTACTAATATTTTAATGATTAAATTCTTTTCAATGAATGGTGATCTATATTTTTATTGCGAAATAATCAAAATTACTAACATCCAATGATGAAAATAAATAATAACTAACTAATATATTCATAATAAATAACTATAATTAAATAGTATAAAAGGTAATATATGTTAATAAAGTTATAAAATAATTTATTTATATGGATATTTTTATTATACAGGAGGTTAATATGTTTCATGGGATTCAGGGATAAAAGTAATGGTTCTTTGTCTCAATTTCTATTCCTTGAAGCATATTTCAAATTATGAACTTATCCTTATTTGACATGGTTTACTTACTAACCTATTGAATTATTTTATAATAAATAACTTTTCATTCACATGATTTAAAATTTCATTTCATGGTCTATTTTTCATGTTTTTATATTTATACATTACCAAAGTCAAAAGGGTTTCTCATCTCAATTTCCATTCATTGAGATATGTTTCATATTCACCACTGATTTTCTTTTATTTGATGTATCTATTACCAAATTAATGTATGTTGTCATATTTTTCATGTAATTCATAGTCTTTAAAAATAAATCTTATTTTCTCTCTTTCAATGGACCTAATTCATGAATTAAAAAAGTTATAAGGGTTTCTTTTCCAATCTTACTTTGAAATTGAGATTGTCTATGTACAAATTTACATTGAAGGAAATTGTATATTATTTCAATCTAAATCCCAAAATATTTTCTTCTCCTACGGTTATTTTTTTGTATACATGTATTCTTACCATTTCTCCAATCATGTACTTAAAATTCACTTGAAATTATTATTGTAGGTGAAGTCAACCTTATGTCTTCTTTACAATAAGGATTATTTTTCTTCCTTGTCCATATTTGTCATACTATTTGTTGCATGTCATTATCCCTACATATGATATTTCTTAAGGTCACTTTCTATTAACTTTGACTTTATTTTACAAAATTTTCAAAGAAATATTTTAACTCTCTTCTTTAATTTTTTCATCATGGTTGTTTTCTCCCACTGTTTTCTTTGGTTTTCTCTATAAAGCTTCCATTCCATGTTTTCATAGTTTCTAAAAGTTATTTTTAGTTAATTTATCAATAATTTTATAAAATAATTGGTTTATAAATTAATACTTTTTTAAAAAATAGTCCTTAAAAATATAAAATATGTTTCTTATTATTTTTCAAAAAAAATTGTAACGGTCTTCTAAAGTGTTTTTAATCTATTTCAATATCCTTTAATGTTTATTATGTTTCACTAGGGATAATTTTTGATAAAATCATCCACTTTATTTCTTTGGATGATTTACTTATTCCTTGTGAAAATGTTTATGTTATCCATTTATTTCTCATAAGTTATTTATGTTATGATTGATTTATAAATGTGATCATGTTCATGTGGAACACATGTATATGGTTTTTTATTATGTGTTTGGTGAGACCAATAGAGCCCTCCAATACATTGGTTAAAGTTTTATATCTCATAAGATGATATGTATGGGGATAGGGATTAAACGTAATCCATTATGTTTTTGGGACTAGGGAGTGAACCTAATCCACAAAGTTTATGTGAAAGGGGAGTGATCCAAATCCACTATGTAATTATAATCATGGTATTGATACTTTATATAAGAAATTATATTCTATTCTTATGTTTATGCCACATTCCTAAGTGATTTTTCATGTATCCTAATAATTATCTCATTTTTCCTCATTCATATACTACATTCAAAAGTTATTTAAAAAGCCTTATGTTATATTCATGTTTATGATTCAAGTTACATTGGGTATTATTTCTTTATATTGTATTTATATACCTCGATTATATTATTATACTCACATGTTCACATTATGATTACTTATGATCCTTGATTGATATTTTCCATGTTTTTTCCCTTACTAAGTGTATGATCTTACCCTTTATTATTCTCTATTCCCCAATTTATAAAGAATATTATAACATATGATATGTATTTAAGGGGGTCAAGTGAGGTGAAAATATGGTGAAATGTTCACAGTGTTATAAAATAAGTCATTTATGTATCTAATCTCTAAATAAATTAAAACTGTAACTTATAGGGAGTAATTTTTTATTATATATAAGTGATATTCATGTAGAATATTGTAATATATATATATATATATATATATTAATCTCAATTTGTCTCAAAATAAATCTTTAAGAACCACCATGATTCTTTTAGAAGATCGAAGAGATATTTGATCCTAAAAATATGATATTTGTTCTTTATTGTCACATAATTTGGATGGTGATGGTCAATAAAAATGCTTGAGATCAAAACTAAATTTTTAGTAAAATGAACAGAAGTTTCCTTGGGGGATAAATTGGGTCTAATAAAGACTTTCTTTATAAGGTCCTCTAACTGCACCTTCATCTCCCTAAACTCTATTAGGGGCATTTGATAAGTCTCTAAAGAAATAAGTATGGACCATGGGTAAAAGTAAATACTAAAAACAACCTTGCAATGAGGTAAAAAACATGGAACTTCCTCTAAGAAAACATCCCAATACTTTCTAACCACTGAAGGAAACTACCCCTATCTATGGAATATAGTTCCAATGTCTCTAATAAATTGGTAATCAACTACAATATTCTAAGGGTTGGTTATGTTCATTCAGTTTTTGGTCCCATTCACCAACAAAGATGAACCTTAACCCATCTATATGGTGGTATATAACCCTACACTAATAGAAATATACACATATTTTGATTATAGATAATAAGTCCATGATGAGTGTGACATCATAAGGTTTTATCTTTGCTGTAATGATGTCCCATGAAAGCATATCTCTATTGAGAGTAATCTCACACTAACAGTAGATATGAGAGAGAGGATGATCACCACTAGTAAGAGTCTCTAGATAAAGTGATTGGTCTAAGTTCCCTACTTGGATTTATTTCTCATGAAAAATTGATGTAGAAATAAGTGAATGAATTGCACCGTTATCTATGAGTATGAGTGATAAGTTAGAGAAAATGAAAATCATACCTCAAAACATTTTAGGTGAAACCTTTTTAAAGCCCTTCATCACCAGAATTTGATCTCTTCCCTAACAATTTAAACCCTAATCCTACTACAATCCACCTGAATTTAGTGATGGAAGGAGTGGATCAAAACGTTTCCCACCCCTAGATACTCCTCTACCATGGATGCCTCTAGGTGGGACACCTTTTTATACCTCAAGGTGGACCCTAGTATGTGTGTTTCCTCTAATAGGGAGGTACATCCACTATTCCACACTAACTCCCATTTATTACTCATATAGTTAGGAAATATCTATCCATGTTTCTATATTCTTCAATAGCATACTAGATCCTACTTACCTATGGGTTGGGCCCCTTATGGGATCCATAGAATATAGATCCCCTCAAGATCAGAAATTTTGATGCCTCTGATGATGAAATATTGATGTCTATCATTGATTAGTCACTATTAATGACTCTACCTCTAGAAAAGTAGAACCTACCTTGGTCCTTTCCTGATTCAAATAGAAAAAATTATAGATCACTAGGGATCACTCTAATACCCATCATAGGTGGGAATACATAGGGGTATAGTACCATCTTATACCTCTCACTAAAGGCCATACTCAAACTTTCTAGCATGAAGATATATGTTATGAATCATATCTCAGGAATACCTCATGAAGTATAAAAACCTCACAGAACACTAAGTGACTATCATATATTACCCTTTTGGAGATTTAATGGCTCATGAAACCACACCATCCACATATTCATTGGGTATTACTTCTTTATGAATAAATGATCAAACTCTATCTTGGGTAAGGTTCCATTATTGTGAGTCTTCATGATCAACAACTGCCAAAAACTGACCACATCATATAAAATATGTGTATAAATAAATTATATTTGATACATGGGTGTGTGAAATAGATGGATCCAATCCCCTACTATATCAGGGTCCATTTATCCACAAAATCTATAAGGTATCTACCTATAGAACTCTGAGAGAAGTTTTATATAGATTCACAGGGGTTTCTACCTATATCATGGGTGGGTCTTCCATCTACTCAACTAGTGGGGGATCAATCCTCTATACCACAAGTGGGAGACACCTCACTATCAGGTCCTTGAACTAAATCCTTGTTACTCAACAAGTTGGCATGTGGAGGTTAAGTAGCTAGAATGGGATCAAAAAGTCCCTACCTCTAAAGTTGGTCTAGCTATCTATGGGAATGCACACTATATTTTTCAAGATAAACCCATGGTTATTAAATAATATCTAAAATATATGACTCAAAGAAATAATTAATTAGTACACGACTAGCACACTACATGATGCATGTAACGTACCATTAAAACCCATAACTAATGCTTCATAATTATAAGTCAACTAATATATTATCAAATTCTAGATGACAATTTATGTAGGCTACCCTCACCACTCATTGGGTTCCCGAGTTGATATCCCACAAAACGTCATTATTTTCCTATGGGGCAATAAAAAATTAATTAATTTAAAGTCAAAAACAACCTAATTATAAAAAAAATGTAGTAGTTGATAATTTTGAGTGTAGAGCCCACAAGGACAGTCATAAATTCTCTAGGTTAATTAATAAATAGATTTATTATTTTTGTTTTAAAGTGAAATAGAAATAAATAAATCAAGTTTTATTTTGGAAATGATTTTAAAAAGAATGTTGGGTTTAGTATTTTTTTTGTTTATAATGGATTTGGATAATTACATGATCATTCATATTTGTTGATGAAACTAGTTCTAGAAGTATCTTTGAGTTGGGTACCTTATCACAAATTAAATAATCTCACTTTTCATATGATCAATTAATTGGTTTGATTATAAAACTAGGTGACCCAAAACCTTATTTAAATATAGCTATATGGAATTTTGCAATGGTCATATAAAAACCAAGGTGATTGGTCAATGCATTAATAGATACTTCTTAAATCACAAAACAATGATCATGTAGTGAAATAGAAAGAGATTTAGAATTAATAACTAAAGATGCAACAATCTAAACATGAATTGAAAATAGAAAATAATACCTATGCAAAACTTCCCCCTATAATCACATCACCTAGAACTATGAAACTACCCCATTATGATAATCATGGGGAGGAATAGAGATATGGTTACTAAGCGGTGAATAATGTTAGTGGAATCGAGGATATCTATCATGTTCTTCCATAATTTTTATATCTCCATGTATCTAGTATTAGTTCTCTCCCTAGTTTCCAACAGAAGTTCTTCTTAATATAAATGATTTTCCATCAAAATCCCTCATATCTGGTATAATAAAATCCCATTTGACTATAGGCTCACATCCTAAATGGATTTTAGAGTGTTAATGGTGTGTCTGTGCCCCTTCTGGATATGATTCCTTCAACAAACTCATGTTATGGATAAATTTCAAAGAATTAATCCATTTTTTATATAGATCTAAACAAGGAATGAGTCCTTTCAACAATGTTAAGATATGTAAAAAATCTTAGAATAATTTTTTAATGAGATTCATTAAAATATGGAATTTTTGGGTATTTCCGCTATCACTCACGGAATGAACCATACATTCACACTATGATTTCTTTAATCTCTCCTTAATTTTTTTTAATGTTATTTCTTAATTATATATATCCCATTCACGTCTTAAATTATATTCACATCCTAAATTGGATATTTTTAGCAGTTAAGCCCCTGTTTCTATCCAATTATACAAGTCTGAGCCTCCAAACTAATCCTTCACTTGTTGGATGTCACGAAACATCTTTTTCATCAAGAATTCATTATCTTTTTTCTAATTTAAAAAAATATATAACATACCGTAAATCAAAAAACCAATAAAATAATTAAAATATTGGAAAAGATATAAATTAAATTATAGATATAAATGTATTTATATACCAAAATATATATGCATTAAATGTAAGTATCAAATCCCCCCACACTTGAATTCAGACTTGTCCTAAATAATTAAATATCAACATACTATAAAGGAAGCTCACCTTAACATGATGTAAATTAAATTTCAATACAATTAATTGATTAAATAGGGAATTTAAATTTTCAAGAATAATGTAGGGAAATTTCATTAACTCTTAAATTTTCAAATAAACTAGTTAACCATGTATTTTACTTTTATTCTTTGAATTAAACATGATTCTTCATTAACTTATTTTTATTTTTAAATTAATTATTAATATGCATGCTAGTTTCAATTTACCTCACTTTAAATTTTTTTTCTCGTCATCAAGGTAACAAATGTAAGTGAAATTTTTCTCATACCTTAAATACATGTCACTTATTATAGGCTTAAAAGGAATCAAGCATCTCCACCATATAAATAAGGAGATCACAGTTAATCATGAAAACTTTTCATTAAGTTTTAAATGTATCTAAAGCTTAAGGTGGGTGGGTAATGAATAAAATAAATCTCAAAAAATAGGTTTTACTCTAAATCATGATGCATGATATCAAAAGAAAATATCAATAAAATACTCCTGCAATAATAAATATGCCATATCCCCATCCTCCAAATCTTAAAGTGGTCTCATAATATAAGTAAGAATAATGAATGAATCACCCTATATTGATGTTTGTTCTTTTTTTCATTTTTTGAAAGTTGAGATTAATAAAAATCTCACACCCACAAACTAACCACATATGATCAAGGGATAATCGGTCTAGAAATAGTGATTTTTTATCCTCTCAAAACACAACCCTTTTTTTATGTTTTTATTTATTTATTTTTTCCACATGGAAAGAAATTTGAATAATAAAACACAATGAATAATATCATGGATTATCCCCAAATAATAATAAAAGTCTTAGTAAATTATCCCCATTAAAGTACATCCCCATACACCATGGAAATCCTCTCCCATATACTTATTCATTTGAATATCATACAACACATTGAGAGTAGGGTAGGAATAGATATAATATACTTGAATGTGTATATTTTCATATCAAGATAATTCCGAGATTATATGTAAAAAAGGAAGGATTAATGTAAGGTGGGTCCAAGGATAAAGGGATAAATAATAAAATGCATCAATCATATTAAAAGTGATTCTATTCTATTAAAGCTTTTATAAGATGGTAAGAAATTTCTAAAATAGAACATGCTCGAGTCTCTCATAAAATATACTATAGAAAGAATGGGAAATATTGGTTTAGAAAAAATTTATGAGAATGTGAAAAATAGTTTGGATGATCGCTCGTGGAAATGCATATGAATAATAAAATCAATTAGTGTAAATATAAAAAATTCAATGATGTTCAAATATTATAAAAATATAATTTACAAAAATCAACCAATCTTCCTAAATAATGATTTTTTATTTCTAAATCCCCATGTCATCCCTACTAATTATATCCCTATAGATACTTGAATTTTATATGTATTAATTTTGGATATTGTATGGATTACTTTCAAGACCAGGTGTTGATACAGCATGTGATTATAAGGCCTGATGTGCCTCAAATAAATGTTTGAAATATATTAAATATATATTAATATTATGCACGCATAGTTTTTTTGAAAAATTAGAATAACACCCAAATAGGGTGTTTGGATTATAAATCTGAGGGAACTATTGAGTTCAGAATGTGAGTTTTACCTTAGGCACAACATAACCTTTTTCGACGTGGGGCATTTGTGAAAAAAACATCACGGGCATAAAATGAATAAAATAATTAAATAAATTATTTTGTTTTTTTGTTGATACATCTGCCTAACTTATCATTTAAATACCCTATTATATCCAAATTTAAGGGTTGGCCACATAACCCTTAAATTTTGAGACACATCAGTTGGAGGAGGTTTTATTGATGAATGACAACTATATCAAAGATGGATAGTCAGTGTGAAATTAAATCAAAAGATCTCACCAATTACAACGATGTAGCTTCATTATTTATCAATGATTGATCCAAATCAATGTAAGATGTTGTTTTGTTTGGATTTATTACCTGTTATTAATTCCTATAAAGAACATGAATCAATCAACCAATGGATTGAATCGCGGATCGGTCATATTGCAGGATGGGTTTATTTGCGATGATTTATTGGGAGATTTATTTATTTATTATGGTTATTAGTTCTTTATTCTAACCACAATGGATCGATTCCAACTGAACACAACCAAGGTTTATTCCTCTTTTTCATGTTTCTTTTATTTTCTTCAATTTTTCTACATGTGTTCATCCCTAGGATTTCATTTTCCTGGTGGTTTCACCCAAATACCAAGGAATCGAATGTTACAAACCCATTTCTTGGCACAATGATTCAATATCATGTATCTGGACTCCGTATGGCATGGGGATTATGAGGTGATGATAACAATGACGGATTAGGACCAGATCAGAGGTTTTCATGCATGATTTTTGGATGAATTGTGGAGATGTGTCTTCATGTTGTGTTTTATAGGGAATTTGAGGTCAGAATCTATCCATCGATGGTGAAAAGTCCATTCAAACCCCATATATGAGTTCCATGGGTGTGATTGAAAGTGGAAGAGATAGATTTGAGAATCCATGTGAGTAACCTATAGGTTTATGGAAATATCAATATACACATAATTTCTTTCAGGAACACACGTCATGTGGGACCCTGGTGTGGTGGCTAGGGTTTCTATATGAAGTTAAGTATTACATGACGTGTGACCCATGTCACATGGTGTGTGAAACAACTTGGAATCTTTGTTTGTACCTTGGAGGGTACATGTACATGGCTAGGATTATATGGGCATGGACACACTATGTACTCTGACATGGAAATTTTCAGGCTAGGTGTACACATACATAGTAATGTACTTATAAATGGTCATAAGTACAAGAACTATGACATGGGCATTGTCACATGTCATGATACATAGGAAGGACCCTGTGTCAAAGGTACATGTTGTGTAATCCTATTTCACACTGCATATTCCTTCAAATAAGGTTTTGAGCCCTTATCCTTATCAGTTTGGACAAGTTTCATTAGGGTAAGTTACCTTGATCTATTCCATGAGGGTTAGTATGGAATCATATCCTACACATAGGATAGGGATCACTTTAGTGGTACTTCTTGGATAGAGTTGTGGAATCCATCCCTAAGGCCCAAAGTGAGATCCTCTATCATATTATTTCCCTAGGTGGAGTTCTTGGTATCTTCATGACTAGCACTATGCAGACATTGATCCTCTACTTAGCAGGTTATTCCAGATTGATTTGTTGGCATACCCCATGGACTTGGGTGTGATCTTTATATGTGTATCCTTCTCTTCATACTTCCAATGTGTCCTTATTATAGAGGGACCTAATTAGAAGTAAATCTCAGGAGGATTCAATCGGTTTTATCTAACTCATGGAGTGTGTTCTCCTAGACGAGTGTTGTGTATAACTTTCAAGTACGAATCCTAGGCTGGAATTATGATTGTGACTTTAAATTAAGACTGTGTTTCTTTGTGAAGTATATATAGATATTCTTGTTATATTTTCTGTATACATATACCTATTTAGTGCTAACTGTTATTCTTTTTATATTCTTAGTGATTTCAGGGTGTCCCACTGGGTATTGTTATACTCACCCCTACATGGAATTTTCTAGCATGCGTCATATCTTATGAAGATGATCTATCATTTTATAGAGTCCTAGAGGGACCATAACTAGATAGTGTTTAGTTAGCTAGACAGATCGAGGTGTATCCTAGCATTTATCTTGATAGCAGTCCCCGTCTTTACTTTCAGGTTGGACTTATTTTCATACTCTTTTTTGTGATCTTTTATTTGTCTATATTTACTTTACATTACTTATTATCATACTCTGGTATTGAGATTTAGATGTATTCATGCATGGTTTATGTAACATCCCAGTTCTGGGAGCTGCTCAAAGGTGACCTGTACCCGGTTGGTCATATGGCCTCAAGCACATTTCCCCAAAATCCAGAGGATGTTGACTAGTGGCGAGGTCCTTGGGTGTTATAGTGGGGAAACTATGCACTCATTGGCAGAGTAACATAGCATAAACAAATAGATAATAATAGCAGAAGCAGTAATACCATACAATAAGTAAACAGTAGAATATTGAAGTAAATAAACAACTGGAGCAGGTATATAATGATACATGTCACATATGTCTAGGAAAGCATCCAAACAAGTCACAATTCTTAAATACAATACTAATCCAAAGTACAAAGAAAATTAGTAAACTCCAGCAACATCTCAAGCCTCATCTTGGTCCCATGCTCTCATGCTCCATAGCAATCAAGTACCTGAATTAGAAGGGCTCTTGCCCTTATCTATACCTACAACAATATAATCTTTTTGGGCCCAAAAGCATGACCCAAATAGGGTGTGAGATGAATCCCAATAGGCAACCACCCAAAGATATATGCCTAACTATTAGTGAATATATATAGCATGAAAATATGGGGAAAAAAGTAATATACAAGGAAGTACTCAAGGTAAAAAATCCTATAGTTTCAACTACATTCAATTAAATTTACCAAATATTCAACCAAATCAATCTCAAGCAACCCTCTGGGAAGTTCTCACAGTCTAACCGCTCTGGTTCAGCTTAATCAAAGACTCTTTGAGGAAGCACTCACTATCAATTCCCCCTGTTGTCTTTTTAACGATAACTACAGGCTCTTTGAGGAAGCACTCAATGTCCAATTCCCCTTGTGGTCTCGTAATGGTATTCTATAAAAACTCAAAGGGGGCACTCAACATACATCCCTCTATGGTCTCACAACTTGAAAAGTAACAGACAGTTTGGGGAATACCTCAATGTCAATTCCTCCTATGGTCTAACTACACCAGGTTCCAACATCCCTATGTAATACAATCATGCACAAATGATATCTAGAATCCAAATTAAATCTCAAATACTACTTGTCTAAACAACTAAAATTAATATCACAAGCATGTCAAATAATATCAACTCCATCCTAACAAAACTAGGCATGGAAATCATAACATCCTAACAAGCAGTTCTAGACCCCAAACGGAAAATATTAACAAGCATGGGAAAACACATCCATAAGCAAGGTAATAAACCAAATTCAGAATCAACAACCCTTACTCTAGAAACCAAACAATAGTAGGCATCATCAAGTTTATATTTCAAAAATACATAATACCCTAAACTAGGGTATTCGGCACTTTTTTCACATACAATTCAAAGACAATTACGAAAAGGCACAAACCACCTACCTCGATGTTGTACGATCGATATAGTTGAATCTCAACCTTTGATTCGACCTAGAAAATCGTAGATCTACAAAAACATCAAAAAAAATCAACCTTGAATAACTCATGAAGGAGAAGAAAACAAGAGAAGAGGCTCTAGAAGAAGGAAGAACTCACTGTGGTGATTCCAACGTAATCGATGATGTTTGATTCAGAGAACAGATGAATGATCAGTGGCTCGGTGAAAGTTTAGCGATTCTCGTCACTCTTGGACGATATGGGTTCAGAAGAATTTGTTTCTATAAACGAGACACGGTGCTGGTATGATATAACAAATAAAAAAATACAAGGTGTGTTCTTTAAAGATACACAGCATGTATATGCCTTTGTCAGGCCCCACTTTAGGTGATTTTCCATGTCACCCCACATGGCCATGTCTCGGCCATTACATGCCCAAGATGTGTTCATACGTGGTAGCAGGGTACACGGCGTGTACTCCTAGGTACATGGTGTGTACTTCTAAAATTTTCAAAAACTCCACTTTTCCTCAAAAACACCAGAAAACAAGTTTCATACCTAAAAAGAAGATCCAGGTTCTTACAAACTTACCCCCTTAAAGAAATTTGTCCCTGAATTTCTCTAAGAAGGTTGTGAAGAAGAATCTTCGAATAGCTCCAGCCATTGTGATCACATATTTGTATCCCTCTCCTGAGTCTCGTCATGTACTCGCCCATGCGGCCATAGCCTGGTACCTCTGAGGTAACTGAAATTGATAGGCAACTGGCTCAACTCTCTCCAAAACCTCAAATGGCCCAATGTATCTCGGTGAAAGCTTACCCTGTCTCCTAACCCTCATGTGTCCCAACCTTAGTGTGACACATATAAAAACTTGATTCCCAACCTCAAACTCCAAAGGTCATCTTCGTCGATCAACATAAGAATTTTTTCGTGACTGTGCAGTCTCTATCCTCTTCTGAATCAACCCTTCCTGATCTATGGTATCCTGGACAATACGAGGTCCTAGCATAGCTATCTCACCTATTTCCATCAAACATAGGGGTGATCGGAATGGCCTACTGTACAAATCCTCATAAGGTTCCATATGAATAGTCACCTGAAAACTATTATTGTAGGAAAACTCCACCAAGGGTATGTGCTTCTCACAAGATCCTCCAAAATCTAAGACACATTCTCAAATCATGTCCTCCAACACTTGAATCATATGCTCGGACTGGCCATCTGTTTGGGGATGGTAGGTTGTACTTAGAAGTACCTATGTACCTAGAGCCCTCTGTAGTCCCTGCCAAACCTGAGAAGTAAAATGGGAATCCCTATCTGAAACAATGGAGTGTGAAACTCCATGTAAACATACAATCTCTCAGATGTACAAAATTCCCATCTCATCAACACTTAAGGTATCCTTGATTGGTAAGTAGTGTGCAACCTTCATGATTCTGTCAATGAAAACTCAAACAGCATCATTCCCTTGAGATGATCTTGGTAAACCTATCACTAAGTCCACTGCGACATCATTCCACTTCCACTCAGGAATGGGCAACTGCTGTAAAAGCCCTGCTAGTCGTTGATGCTC
The DNA here is from genome assembly GCA_963277665.1 of Viscum album. Taxonomy (NCBI): domain Eukaryota; kingdom Viridiplantae; phylum Streptophyta; class Magnoliopsida; order Santalales; family Viscaceae; genus Viscum; species Viscum album. Next base: position 483,197,666 of record OY728141.1, read on the forward strand.
TACCTTCACCTGCTGATAGGTGGAACATATCATGACAAAACCAGTGACATCTATCTTCATACCTAGCCACCAATACTGACGGTGTAGATCTCTATACATCTTGGTGACGCCAGGATGAACTTCCCAAACTGAAGAATAAAAATCTTGTATCAGATCCTCACGTATGTCTCCTAACACCCATACTCACCCATGAAAACTCAAGGTCTCATCCTCACCTACTTTCCATCCAAGAATAGGGTCCTCTCCTAACACACTCTCCTATATAACTTGGCCTTCAGAATCTGATAGCTGACTCATTCACACCTGATCAAGTAGAGTAGAGGTAACAACTATAGAAGAAAGAAATGTCTGCCCCTACCTGTTGTGCACCTCAAAATTTATCTTAGAGAACATATCTATAAGTTTTCACTTGCTTTTGGCCTCCTGAACTGCCTATATATGAGTCCTCCTGCTTAACTCATTAGTCACTATGTTTCCTTTAACAGGGGTGTAGGAAAGCTCAAAGTCAAAGGACTAAAGGTACTCAACCCACCTTGGTTATCTCAAATTAAGGTCACATTGAGTAAAGATATACTTGAGACTTTTTTGGTCAGTGAAAACCACAAAATGATCTCCCAAAAGATAATGTCTCCAACAGTGTAAAGTATGAACAACTACAGCCAACTCAAGATCGTGTGTCGGGTAATTCCTCTCATGTGGCCTAAACTATTGAGACTCGTACGCAATGAATCCTTCCCCCTAAATAAGCACTGCTCCCAACCCAATACATGATGCATCATAGTAAATAGTATAACTCTTTCCTATCTCTAGAAAAACTAGTATCGGTGCTGAAGTCAACCTGCCTTTCAGATCCTGAAAGGATGAATCATGAGAATCTGTCCACAGGTACTCTGCACCCTTCTTAGTCAGGCCTGTCAGAGGCGCTTCTAAGCGTGAAAAGTCCTATATAAAACATATATAGTAACCAATCATCCCTATAAAACTTCGTACCTCAAATAAATTATTCAACTTCTCCCAGGAAACTACTGCTCACACTTTCTCTGGGTCTATTGATACTCCTATCTGTAAGATAACATGACCCAAGAAGTTAATCTGCTTTATCCAAAAGTGGCATTTTGAGATCTTAGCATATAACTGATTCTCTCTCATTGTACTCATAATGATCTTAATATGGGTATCATAGTCATGTCGATCATGATATTACACCTAGATATCATCCATGAAAACCACTAAAAAGGAGTCCAAGTATGGATGAAACACTTGTTTCATCAGTTCCATGAAAACTGCAGGCGCGTTCGTGAGACCGAACGGCATAACCACATACTCGTATAGACCATACCTGCTCTGAAAGGCTGTGAGAGGTATATCTGATGGTCTAATGGACAACTGATGATAATTGGATCTCAAGTCAATCTTTGAGAACACCCGAGATCCTCGAAGTGGATCAAAGAGATCATCAATCCTTGGCAAGGGATATCAGTTCTTGACCATCAACTAGTTTAGATTCAGATAATTCACACAAATTCTGAGGGTACCATTCACCTTATTCATAATCAAGAAAAGTGAACCCCAAGGATAAGTACTTGGTCGGATGAAACCCTTTTCTTATAACTCCTCTAACTGCTTCTTGAGCTCCTGTAACTCTGCTTTAGCCATCCTATGAGGAGGAATGAACACTGGTGTCGCTCTTGGAACAAGCTCAATAGAGAAATCTACCTCTCTCTCCAGAGGCAAACCTGAAAAGTCCTCTAGAAATAAATATATGAAATGATCCAACACTGGAGGAAATTCCATCTGTGAAGTCCCCTGGTCATCTAGATACAGACTAGCAATCTGGGTTGTAACTCCTCTCAACCCATGATGCTTGGGTCCAGCTCTACTCGCATGGACATCCCATTCACACTTATGTAGAAACGACTCACCCTCTAGTGATGTGAAACTCACCCTATGGCGATAGTAATCGACAATAGCCTAGAAGGGAACCAACCAGTCCATTATGAGAATGAAATCATAACTCATCATTTCTAAGACATAAAGGTCCCATAAGAAGTGACACCCGTAAACCTCAAGAGGTTACCCCTTGCATTGATGCACACTAGTTGTTATAGTCCCCAACAGAGTGTCCATCATCAAGATATCGGCAGAAGTAAAGATACAGAGACCAAGTCTCTACACAATAGCAACAGATATGAAATTATGGGAAGCCTCTATATCAAAAAGTGCAGATGCTAAAACTGAGGCTAGAATCGTACCTATAACTATAGAGGGTCTGAGATATTGCTTCATATGGGTCTTCTCTATCACAAAATCCTGACCTACACCAAGGACCTACAAAGTTGTATGTGATACTTGAGATAATCCACCCTGTGGCCGTCAAAAACCCTATATCTGACCATTGCGGCCATGACCTCCACCTCGGCCTGAACGGCCTGAAGAACTCTAGTTCTCTGACTGATGTGGGACTGGTGTTTCTGCTTCAATATGAGGAGTCCAAAAATAACCCCTATCATCAGCTGTTGGTGAGAAAATCTGACAGAAACACTAAAGATGACCCATCTTTCCACAAGATCAGCACTCAACTAGGTCTCTTGGGAAATGTGGCCTCGTATGCCTGCTCTTTCTTCACTAGAAGAATACCACCTGGATACTTGAATGGGTATCTTGCATACTTGGATCTTCGTGCGTAGACTCCTTGAGGCATTTCCTGCTATCATTCGGATGGGTACCAATTCTAGATGTTGAACTGCCCTAGCCCACAGCTCGAGAATCCCTCAGGTTGTGCTCTAGATCAGTGCCTAGTTGACTATAGAAGTGATGGAAGTCAACCTGAAGGTGTTCACCTGAGATCAAATGTTGTGCCTAAGACCATCCTCAAACTTTCTCACCAGAAATAACTCATCACCCCCAGGAATGGGTGTGAAGCACTTCATCTCTATGAAGTGAGAAGAATACTCCATGACTGAAAGAGTACCATGTTCCAAACTCATGAACTCTCAAGCTCGATTGGCCCTCAAAGTCTTTGGGTGTAAGTAATCATATAAGGTACGCTGGAACTCATCCCAATCCATAACCTTCTAGAGTCCCACCTATGATATCACATCCCACCATCTTTTAGAGGAATCTCAAATCATGTAAGTAGTGAGCTATACCCTCCTCTCTGGAGGTGTCTTGAGATACTTGAAGATATACAACATGGATTCTAACCATGACGCTACAGCCTGAGGTCCTCTATCCCCTAATAAAGTGAGAAGATATTGCTACTAAAAAACCTACGTCAACTATGCCATAGATGAGGCAGGATGCAGTGTTCCCTGTAAGGTCTGCATAAACCTCATGAAGCCTTCTCGAAACTGTGCATCGGCACCTGTATCCAGAATGATGATTGGTACCAAGACAAGCATGATGGTAGGATCTGCTAGTATTCCCTTATATACCATGTCCAATGTCTGATTGTTTCCCTGTATCTGGCGTACAACTAGAGGATGTCTCAGTGGAATGACTTCTCAAGGTCAAGTGCACACCTAAGTTTAAAATTATCAAGGAATGAAACTTAGAAGTGTAGGAAAGGGATAAGAGAAGGAAAACATTCAAGTTTTTTTTCAAAACATGGATACACGGTGTGTATGACCTATACATGGCATGTTCCCTTAATCCTTTACAAGGGCGTGTACTTCTACCAACCTTGGTCGTGTAACACCCCATACACATGGTGTGTTCTCCCTTGACATGGCGTGTACTTGAATCATTCCCCCTACTCGAGTTCATCTACATAGCTATACACATGGCTCCTACCTGGGTAACTCTACACGGCATGTGTGCCCTGGACATGGCGTGTACCCATTAAGTTATAACCATCGGTGTCATTAGTCACATGGTTGGATACATGGTCACTCCACACTGCGTGTTCAAGCTGAACACACCATGTACTGCCAAAATTTCATCCATCTGTGTCATTGGTCACATGGCTAGACAGATGGTCTCTACAACATAGCGTGTACTCCAACTACACAGCGTGTTCCACCAAATATTTCCCAACCCCGTGTCTCTGGCCACATAGTTAGTCACATAGTTAACGACTACATGGCACGTACATACAGTACACGGCGTGTACTTAAGAAATGTTTTTCCTTCCTGAACGGAAGGATACATGATGTGTATTAATCATTACAAACTGTGTATTCTGGGTATATTCAGATAGTAATCCTCAAAAACTACTTTAGAACCCCATAAAACACTGAAATAAACATTAAAGTTCCAAAATCTGATTCGTGGGGGCCCATACTCCCCGTGAATCAAATCTTGGCATCATATTCACGTATATATAAGTATAATAGTGCAATCAAACGCGTGATCCACCAAATTCTAATCCATGAGGGTCCATAACACCTCTGGGACCAAATTTTGGCGTCCATTCAAACGAAACCTTACACAATTCAATACCCTATCATATAGTAAGTATTCTATCAAAGAATCTATCACAATAGCATGCATATCTAGCACAACATCTATCACAACAACATTCAATAGGTGATGCACCCTAAATGGAAAGACAATAATGCATGACATGTGATCTCTAATAGGTTTCTATATGATGCATGAGATGGAATACCCTCATATCATTAGGTTGAAATAGAAATAGAACCATGATAATATCAATGATAACAGCACAAAACATGTGAATTATCCAATGGCGAAAGAAAATTAACTGTAATAATTGAAAAACTAGAAAAATTGAAATATTCGAGGCATATTGGATTTTCCCTATACACGGGTTACCTACTACAAGGAATAGCTTATTACCAACTTCCTATTCCTTCTTATCCTTATCTATAGGCTCCAAATAATAAGTCAAAGAAGAAAATACTTCCTCTGATACCACTTTGTAACATCTCGGTTATGGGATCTGCCCAAAGGTGCCCCGTGCCCAGTTGGTCACATGAACTCAAGCATATTTCCCTGAATTCTAGAGGATGCCAACTAGCAGTGAGGTCCTTGGGTGTGATAGTGGGAAAATTATGCCCTCATTGGCAGAGTAACATGGTGGAAACAAACAGATAACAATAGAGGAAGCAGTAATACCATACAATAAGTAAACAGAGTAAGACTAAAGTAAATAAACAACTAGAGAACATATATAATTATGCATGTCACATATGTCTAGGAAAGCATCCAAACAAGTCACAATAGTGAAATACAATACTAAACCAAAGTACAAAGAAAATGATTCAACTCCAACAGCATCGCAAGCCTCAGCTTGGTCCCATGCTCTCATACTCTACAGCAATCAAGTACCTAAAGTATAAGGGCTCTTTCCCTTATTTATACCTACAAAAATATAATCTATTTGGGCCCAAAATAATGACCCAAATAGGGTGTGATACGAATCCCAGTAGGAAACCACCCAAATATCTGTACCTAACTGTCATTGAATATATATAGCAGGAAATTTGCAAAAAAAAGTAATAAATAAGGAAGTACTCAAGGTAAACAATCCTACAATTTCAACTACATTCATTTAAATTTACCAAATATTCAAAAAAAATCAATCTCAAGAAACCCTCTAGGAAGTTATCACAGTCTAACCCCTCTGGTTTATCTTAATCAAAGACTCTCTGAGGAATCAATCACCATTAATTCCCCCTATGGTCATTTTAACAATAACTACAGACTCTCTGAGAAATCACTCAACGTCCAATTCACCCTGTGGTCTCATAACAGTATTCTACAGACACTAAGGTAGAACTCAACATCCATCCCCTCTATGTTCTCACAATGTGAAAAGTAACAGACACTCTGGGGAAGCCCTCAACATCAATTCCCCTTATGGTCTAACTACATCAGGTTCCCACATCCATGTGTAATAAAATCATGCACAAACGATATCCAGAAGAAAAAGTAAATCTCAAATACTAATTGGATAAACAACTAAAATTCATATCACAGGCATGTCATATAATATCAACTCCATCCTAACAACACTAGGCATGGAAAGCATAATAGCCTAGAAAGCAGTTCTAGACCCCAAACAGCCAATATTAACAAGCATGGGAAAACACATCCATAAGCAAGGTAATAATCCAAATTCACAATAAAAAACCCTTACTCTATAAACCAAACAATAGCAAGAATCATCAGGGTTATATTTCCAAAACACGCAATACCCTAAACTAGGGTATTCAGAACTTTTTGCACATACAATTTAAAGACAACTGTGGAAAGGTACAAACCACCTACATTGACGTTTTATGATCAATATAGTTTAATATAAACCTTTTATTTGACCTAGAACATCATAGATCTAAATAAATCAAAAATGTTCAACCTTAAATAACTCAAGGATGAGGATAAAACAAAAGAAGAGGATTTATAAGAAGGAAGAAATCATTGTGGTGATTACAACGCAATAGATAGTGTTCGATTCGGAGAAAAGATGACCAATCAGTGACTCGGTGAAAGTTCAATGATTCTCGTCACTCCTAGATGAGACAGGTTCATAAGAAGTCATTTCTGTAAACAAGATGTGGTGCTGGTACAATATAACAAATAAAAAAAATACATGGCATGTTCTTTAAAGATACACAATGTGTATATGCCTTTGTTGGGCCTCGCTTTAGGCGGTCTTCCATGTCACCCCACACGGCCATGTCTCGGCCGTTACAGGCTCAAGACGCGGTAGTATGTGGTAATAGGGTACACGGTGTGTACTCCTAAGTACACGGCGTGTACTCCTAAAATTTTCAAAAACTCCACTTTTCCTCAAAAACACCAGAAAACAAGATCCATACCTAAAAAGAAGATCCATGTTCTAATAGTTTATCATTTGTTTTATATTTTATAATTGTATGGGTTTGGATATGTGTGTGTGTGTGTAGGTGCATTAGTCTAAGGCCTCCCATGTGAGTGATATACCTACTCGGTGCTAGTCGCTAGCCCCTGGCCTATTGAAGGTGAGCTTGGGGATTCATGGCATAGGCCCCATTGGGACGATTCATGAAAGAGTGGTATCATAGTAGTTAGTTTTACCTTAGGATTGAAGTGTGCAAGATTTTTTTGGGCAATAGTGTTAAATGTTTCTAGTTTGGATTTTAGGCCACAGACTCTAGTGTTGTTGTAGTGGTCGATGTATCCATACACCAAGACTTTGATCACCTTCCTTTAAACTCGGTGCATGAGGAAACTAGTTATATGGAAAAAAATGGTACATGCATCATATATGAATGGGTTATGGTTTCTATTTCCTTCTTGAGTCATCTCTACAGATATACTCATTCAAAGTGGTACATATTGTCTATTTTTAGATGCCTCCACAACATATTCCAGCTAAGATTCAGCATCAAGGTCATGAGGATAATCCCCTCAATGAAAAATCATCGATATAGGGGAATTTCATATATGTTACCTCGAAGTGGTGTACCAGTTATACCACCACTTTTTGAGTAGCAGATGGTACCTACAATAGTAGCATATGTGGTGTGAAAGATGAGCGCACTTCATGAGTTTCAGTAGTAGTGACCCCTTAGGTTTCAATGTGATCTTGACCCATAGGAATCTAAGGACTATCTTGAGGTGGTGATGTGAGTTTTCCATCTTTTTAGGACACCAGTATATTAGATGGTGGTGCTAGTAGTGAACCTTCTCCATGGATCTGCAGGACGATAGTGGGGTTTAGTAACCTAGTATTATGATGTGGAAACTCTAAGGTGGTTAGAGTTTTAACACCTTTTAAGAGATGATTTCTCTCTAGATACATTAAGGGTTTTATGCACTCAAGAGCTTTTACAACTTTAGTGGGGTAGTGTGACAGTAGCTGAGTATTCATCGAGGTTCACCAACCTCTCTAGGTACTCAATGGATTTGGTACGATATTAGTTCTTTCAGGATCAGACCTTCAAGTTAGGATTGTTTAGATACATAAATGATATAATTATACCTCTATTAATTCCTACCTATGTTCGGGTTCTAGGGTGAGATTTGGTGATTGAGAGTAGTTTTCGGTAGTGTGCATTCAAGATCAGAGACTTTGGAAGTAGGGATCCGACATCAGTCTTAGGGACCTGGACATGAGAGTTGATTTATGAGGAGGTCCTAGGATAGAGTTTATATAGTTAATGGATCACAAAATGGGTCTATTCAACCCAAGGAGAGGTTATTATACTCATGTGATGGTAAGGGACATCATATAAGAGATTTTCTAAACCGTCGTACAGTTGACAGGGAGACAGTGGATGGGTTGCCAAGGTAGAGGAAGTGGTAGGAACAAATAGGTATATAGGGAATGGGATATGGAATAGGATATGTGAGAGTAGTTATAGGTGGTATAAACTTTTACTTGTTACCGCCACCACCCTCATGTGGTCCATGTCAGGCTCAAGGAGCTGGATGACAGGGGTGAGCGAAGTTGTAGGAAGTTGAGGATTATGACCTAAAGGCTCCAGGGATGATTCGAGGCAATGGTTTTGTATTTTATAGCTTATATTTAGTACTAATGAGTATAAGTTATAATAATTCCTTTATTTACACTTATCTGGTTTTATAATTTGAGATTTTGGTTGAGCCCTTGTCTTGACCCTTATGTTTGGAGACTCCTATTGGAGATGACTTAGCGATCACACACTTATGCTGATGGTGTAACCTAACTCTTTGAGGTGAGAGTTTCTATTGGGATCTCTTTTTAGTAGTGATGAGGCCTTATGATTTCATCTTATGTATGGATTGGTTATCTATGGTTCATGCCCAGATAGACTATTTCGGGAGGAGGATATGGTGTGTATGTAGTGATGGGACTATGTATTACTTTTTGGGTGAAAAGAAAACTCAAGCATCATAGGATGGACTCATGCATAAGAGGGTGTATCCTATTACTCATCATATAGATATAATTACCCTTGGTGTAGTATATGTTATGAGTTTCTAGTTCCCTATAGTGGTGCTAGAGTATGAGGATATCTTTCTTGAGGATATTCTAGTCTTACCCCCCCCCCACCAAGATATGGACTTATGTATTTATATACACACTAAAATAAACCCAATATATTTTCCATAATATCATATAGATCCTATAGATCTTCATGAGTAGAGGGTGCGGTTGGGGGACTTATAGAGGAAGGGATTTGTTAGACCCAGTGTTTCACCCTGGGCAGATCCAATTTTGTTTTCCAAGAATTCAAATAGGAGCTTGAGGTTGTGTTTGGATTAACCTCACCTAAACAATGTGACAGTAAAGAAAAAGTACCCACTACCAATGATTGATGACCTATTTTATTAGTTCATAGGGGAATGATGGGTTTTTGAAATTTACCTCAAATCAGCCTATCACTAGTTCCAAGTACAGGATGAGGATATATTAAAGATGGTATTTAGATATCTCAATGGTCGCTATGAGTACCTATTGATTCCCTTTGGAATGATTAATTCCCTATAAGTTTTCATGTGACTCATTTACTAGATATTTCATCATTTCTTAGACCAATTCATGGTAGTCTTCATTGTTGATATCCTAGTGTACTCGAAGTTTGAGGAGGAGTGTGTGAGACACTTGAAGATGGTTCTAGACATATTCTGAGGTTACTAGATTTATGGGAATATCTCAAAGTTATAGTTCTAGATTCAATATATCCACTTTCTAGGACATGTTATTTTAGCAGATGGTGTAGAAGTGGACCCAGTGAAGGTCAAGGCAGAGTTGGCTTGGGAGCCACCCAAGAGTGTGATGGAGGTATGGAGCTTCCTTGGGTTGGAAGGATACTATCATAGATTCATACCTGAATTATCTAGGATATCATCTCCCTTGATAGCTTTGACCCAAAAGGGTCAACCTTTTGTGTGGACAGAGAGGTGTTAGTATGATTTCCCAGATTTGAGGCAGATATTAATGATCACTCTCATCTTGAGACTACTAGAGGAGGGTTTCAAGTATGTAGTGTTATGGGATGCATCAGGAACTAGGATTGGTTATGTTCTGATGTAGAGTAAGATTTTGATTGCCTATGGTTCACATCAGTTGATAACACATGAGAAGAACTATATATCCCACAATCTTGAGTTAGTAGTAGTAATCACTACACTAAAAATGTGGTGACACCACTAGATGGTCGATCAGTTTATCATCCATTTGAACCATAAGATTCTCAATTATATTTTCTCTCAGAAGGATATTAACTTGATACAGAGTAGATGGATAGAGTTCCTCCGGGATTATGAATTTGATATTTCATATACTCATGTTAAGGGAAACATAATAACAGATGCTCTTAGTAGGAGATCATGTTTTTAGTTGCTAAGTGAGGCCTTGGAGTAGTTGGCCTCATTGCAGTTATCCATTGTGGGTGGAGATGTAGAAACTTACCTCTAGTAGATGGGAATTAATCCTCTACTTTTACAACAATTCAAGGAGGTGTGGCCCGGGGATACCGACTGTGAGACCCTATATACTCAGATATCCATTATATATATACCTAGTGGATTTTATGAAGGTGGGAAGCATGTCATTATTTTTAGAGGAAACTCGATGGTACTAGTGACGTTATAGGAGGAGGCGCTAATATAGTTTCATACATCTCCTTTAGTTTTACATCCAAGTGTGTCAAAGATATACCATGACCTCCAAAGTTAGTTTTTGTAGCTAGGGATGAATAAATGATTTGCATATTTTTTCTCTATATGCCTTAATTTTCAGCAAGTGAAGACTGGTAACCAAGTTCCAGCAGGTTTATCTCAACTCGAGGTGCCATATTGGAAGTGGTATGGGATATCCTTTGACCTCTTGATAGGTTTATGATGTACGTCCAGGGGAAATGATTCTATATGGATGATCGTATACTGAATCACTAAGTAGGCCCACTTATTAGTTATCTAAGAGAAGAGTTTAGTATAGATCTTGGTATGCCTCTATATCCAGGAGATATCGTGAATCCATAGAGTTCTATTAACGATCATTTATGACCATGATTCTTGCTTCACATCTTGGTTGTGGAAGGGATTAAAGGAGGCTTTTGAGACTCAATTGCATTTGATCATAGCTTTTCACCCCCATATTGATAGCTATATTGAGTAGACCATTCAGGTTCTGGAGGATATGCTATGAGCTTTCATGTTAGACTTTGGCCATAGTTGGGAGGATCACATACCATTTTTAGAGTTTGTGTACAAAAAAATCTACCATTGTACCATTGGTATGGCACCATTTGAGGCCTTGTACAGGTGACCCTGTTGGTCACCACTTTGTTTGACTGACCCAGAAGATTTGCACTTATGGGACTATAGTTAGTGAGAACCACTAAAGATAAGGTGAAAATAATCTAGGAGTAGATTAGGACTGCACAAATCTATTAGAAGTTTTATTCTGACTGACGATGAAGGCCTTTGGAGTTTGAGGAGGGAGACCATGTGTTCCTATGGGTTTCACTATGATGAGGATTACAGAGATTTGGATGAGGCTTCTATCTATCTTTGAGGTTAATTGGTCCTTTATAGATACTATGTAGAGTTGGTGAGCTGGAGTACCACTTACCTCTACCATTGTAGTTAGACCGGGTACATGATGTCTCCTACGTGTCGCAGCTGAGGAAGTACGCACACGATCTGTAACACGTTATAGATTAGGGAGAGCTGTACATAGAGGATGGAGCAACCTTTTCTAAGTACCCATTAGATTTTGAGGATCGGTGGGAGAGGATCCTTCATGGGAAATCGATTCTTTTAGTGCATGCCTGGTGGTAGCATAGGAATATTCAAGAGAGCACCTAGAAGCGAGAGACCTAGATGTGTGCTCAGTACCCACATTTTTTTTAGTCACTTGTTTTGTATTTTCATAATGTAAATCCCCAAGATGGGGAGAATATAGTGACTCTGATTTTCCAGGTATTTTTTTTAGATTTCATGGATTATTTTTGAGACCATACATTGAGAAGGTGTGTGATTCCAAGACTCGATGTTCCCATAATAAATGTTTGAAATATATTAACTATATATTAACATCACGCATGCACAGTTTTCTTAAAAAAGTAAAATAACTCTCAAACGGGGGCCCAGATCAGAAATTTGAGGTCACCATTGAGTTCAAGACACGGGTTTTACCTTAGAAATGATATAATATTTTTCGGCATGGGGTGTTTGTAAAAAAATCATTGTGGGTGTAAAATGAATAAAATAATTAAATAAATTTTTTTATTTTGTTCATTGATGAAGCAACCTAACTTCTCCTTTAAATATTATATTATATCCAAATTAAAGTATTAGCTACATAAACCTGAAATTTTGAGATAGATTGTTGGAGATCCATTAGAGGAGGTTCCATTGATGAACGATAACCAGATCAAAGATTGAAAGTCAATGTGCAGTAGAATCAGAGGATCACACCAATGACAATGATGTAGCTTCATTATTAATCAGTGATCGGTTTTAATTGAGGTAGGATGTTGTTGTTTTTTTATTTATTACCCTTTATTAATTCCTATGACAAACAAGAATCAATCTTCCAACAGATTGATTTTCAAATTGGTCGTATTACAAGATGACTTTATTTATGGGAAATTTTTTGGGAGATTTGTTTATTTATTATGGTTCTTCATTCATAGTTCTAATGGAAAAAGATAGAGTCCAACCGAATATGGCTAATGTTTTTTCCTCTTTTTATTTTTTCTTGGTTTTATACCATTTTTCAATGTGCTTTCATCGCCAGGGTTTTGTTTTCCCGGTGGTTCGACCCAAATACTGACGAATCAAATGTTGTGCACCCATTTATTGGTGTAATGATTCGATATCACATATATGGACACAGTGCGTAATAGGAATCATGCGATGATGACAAAAATGATGGATTGAGACTAGATCAGAGGAATTCATGTGTAGGTTTTGGATGAACAATGGAGTCATGGATTTGAGTTGATTTTTCTAGTGAATCAAAGGTTAGAATCCAGCCATTAGTGCTAGAAAGGCCAATCAAACACCAAATCTAACTTCTATTGATGGAAACAGTGAAAAATTTGGGAATCTTTGTGATGAACCTATAGTTTTTTGTAAATCTTGATATACATGATGTGTATTTAGGGAACACACATTGTGTCATACCCTGGTGTAGTGGCTAGAGTTTCCATGCAAAGTTAAGTATCACACGGCATGTAACCCCTATCACATAGCATGTGAAACAACCTAGAAGCTCAGTTTGTACCTATAAGGGAACATGGAAATGGCTATGAGTACATGGGTACAAACATGCCATGTGCTCTGACATGGACACAGCCAGGCCAGGTGTACATGGACATATCCATGTACTTTGATACGGTCAGAAGTACACAGAAATAGACATGTCATGTACTATGACATTGACACTGGAATAGGTTGTGATACACAGGCAGGACCTAGTGTCTAAGGGACATGTCATGTACTCCCATTTCACATCTTGTATTTCTTTAAATAAGGATAGGATCCCTTTTCCTCATCATCTCAGAAAAGTTTCATTATGGTACGTTCCATTGATCTATTCCCTGAGGGTTAGTATGGAATCCTGACCTACATATAGGATAGTTATGTATTCAGTAGGAATTCTTGAATAGAGTTTTTGAATCCTTTCATAAGGCCCAGAGTGAGGTCCTCTATCATCTTCTTTCCCTAGGTGGAGTTCTTGGTATCATTCTGACCAACACTATGTGGGTGTTGATCCTGTACTTAGCAGGTTATTCCATATTGAGTTGTTGGCATATCCCATTCCCTTGGGTGTGATTCTCATTTGTGTATCATTATATTTATATTTCCAATGTTTACTTATTATGGTGGGACTTGATGAGTAGTGCATCTCATATATATAACATTAGTGTTATCTGACTAATGAAGTATGTTCTCCTAGATGAGTGTTGTGTGGAACTTTCGAGCATGAATCCTATGTTAGAATTACATTTGTGACTTTACCTTGATACTATGTGTCTTTTTGGAGTATATATGTATATTTTTGTTATATGTTATGTATACATATACATGTGTAGAGATGAATGTTATTATTTTTATATGCTTGGTGATTTTGTGGTTTCCTATTGGGTATTGTTATACTCACAACTACATGGGATTTTCCTATGCATGTCATGTCTTGTGAAGATGATTGACCCTTTGATGGAGTCCTAGAGGGTCCAATACAAGGTAGTGCTTAGTGAGTCAGATATAACAAGGTGTGTTCTTGTGGTTATCTTTTCAATAGTCTTTATCTTTACTTTTAGGTTGGAATTATTTTCATACACTTTGTGGTGGGCTTGTATTTGGCCTTGTTTACTTTCTATTATTTTTTTCATACTCTGGTTGTGGGATTTAGATGTATTCATGCATGGTTTGTCAGTTTTTTTACATTTAAACATTGTATGGTCTTGGTGATGTGCACGTGTGTATAGGTACATTAGGTTAAGGCCTCCTATGTGAGTGATATGCCTACTCGGCACTAGTCTTCGTCCCCTAGACTATTAGAGGCGGGCTTAGGGAGTCACGATACAATCCCCTTTGGGATGGGTTGTGACATTTCTTAAATTTGAGGGATGCCTTTATATTTAAAAAAACATAATTCTAAAGTAATGTGGAGAATACAAATGAAAAATATATAATTGAAATGCTTATTATTCTTTCAATGAATCGCTTAGGTGGTGGTGTTCAGGTTCTATTTTTTCAGTTTCATGATGTGAATCATCATCTCATGATGTTAAAAGATCTTATTTATTCTTTTCATGATGTCTTTTGGTGTCTTGATAGTCCTGAAAAATGAAAACACACAAGTGAAAGTACTGGTCCTTTTTCAATGAAATTTAAACAAAATTGGGGGAGAGTTCCAATTCCTAAAAACAGAAAATAAAAACCCTATAAACTTGGGTTGCCTCACAAAATATCTTTGGTTATGGTCATTAATATCAACCTTTCCTCTTGAAGTTAAGTGATTGAGGGTAGGAAGAAGGTTATTTATCCCAGATCTATAAAAATGTTAAAGTTGTGATTCTTCAATATAGATGGTTCCTCTTCCTTTTTCTGAAACTAAATTCACTTTACCTTTAGGTAGTACCTTGTAAACCTCCATAGAACCAATATAGTATTTTTTTCCCTTGTTGAAAAATAAAATGGTTGTTCATTGACTAACCAAACCTATTGTCCTTCCTTGAATTATTTAAGGAATCAATCCCTAAACTGTTTTATATTTTTTCATAAGACTCGTACCTTTATCCACCTCTTTTCAACTTATTACTTACTTTCTATAGTAGCTACATCACTTTATTTTCCATGGACATTAGTGTCCTTAACTCCTTGAAAACTATCCTCTATCAATTCATAACATTTTTCTTCTAGATTCTTCATCACCAAGTGTATATTGAACTTCAATTATTATCCACTAACTCTTAAATTTATCTCCTAAATTTTAAAATCAATTAGTTCCCTTAATATATATAGGAATAGTCTTCCCAATATTATTGAGTTATTCTCTTCATCCATTTCCATCATAAGAAAATTCTTCAAAAGGTAGAATTTTTCTACCTTGAATGTGACATATTCAAGTAGTCTTTGGGGATGTCTCCCTATTGTATCCACAAGTTAAAGTATAACTCGAGTTGGATTCATCTCTATCAATCTTGATATTTTGAATGTTGAGTATTAAATTATATTAAAACTTGAACCTATATCACATAAATAACTAACAAACTCATTAGAACCAATATTGATTAGAATATAAAAAATAATTGGATCACTTAGCTTCTTTGGTAGGATTTTTTATACCACTACTGAAAATTACCTCATTGGTGAGATGGGTCCTAATTCCTCGAGATTTATTTTTTTTACACCAACTAATTCATGAAATTTTTGTAGGTGGGAATGTTCATGATTGCCTCAGAAAATGGTAAGTTGATAAGTAGTTTTTTGAATATCTATAAAAACTTTTCTCTTTTTTCATCAAACTTTACCTACCTTACTCACTCTAAAAATGTAATTGGTGGTAAGTATGGTGCTGCTGATTCCTCTTGAATGAATTACTTAGCTTCTCTATTTTTTTATTTACTTTATTATACTGCTTATTCTTCATCCAATCATGTAACTTTTATAGCACCCTTTTGGGATGTCTTTCCACTTCCCAGGGTGATGCCTTTTAGATCTCCTCGTGGGTTTGGTTCGGTGTTTACTATTATTACTCCCCTTAGCCTATCTCAAAGTTTATTAGTGATTTGACCAACCTGAATCTTTATATTTCGCAATGAACTCTTTAATTAATTGATTCTTCCTTTATTTACTTGACTAAATCCTCGGTTGTGGAAATAAATGTGGATAAAATCCCCTCCAAGGTATTGATCTGGATCAAAAGTGAGGGAACCTAAGGTGTTTATTGCTGAAATTTCTATGGCCTTGGTTAGTACCCTTGAACTTGCTGTTGTTATGAATTTTACCCCTGAAATTGGTTTTTTATATTATAATCAATATAATTTTCATCTTTAGTATATGTTCCATGGGAATCATGGAGTTTCATCATCACATACATCTTCATAGTCATGGATTCCATTGGGGAAACCATACTGTTATTGTCCACCATGTTTACCCCTAATCTTAGGGTGGTTTCTATCTAACATTGAAATATATTACTGGCCATCTCATCCATAAGGTTTAAGATTTCCTTAGGTAAATTCCTCATCAATAATCCTCTTGATGATGCATCAATGATTGATCTGTTTTCCTACGATAGGCCTTTATATAATGTTTGAATTAGTATCTAGATTTCTATACCATGGTGATATCATTTATGATTTAAATATTTAAATCTCTCCTAAGAACTATAAAGGGTATCATCATCAAACTATTTAAAATTTAAAATTTCTACCTTAGTATTCATGGACTTTTATGGTGGGAAGAATCGAGTTATAAAGTTTCTCACCAACTCATCCCACATAGTAATGGAATGAGAAGGGAGAATTTGAATCCATTCCCTGACTTTATCTTTTAATTATAATCTAAATAAAAAAATACTTACCATATTATTTGAGACATTATTGAATTTAAATGTATTTCATGGATCAAGGAAACTACCTATATGATCATTTGGATCCTCATGTGACAACCTATAAAATTAGATGGAGTTTGATATCATCTGAATGATCACTGGCTTTATTTCGAATTGTGGATATATGACCGGTGGTACTAGAATACTTGGATGAATTCCAAATCCTAATGGTCTACCATAATACATGATAATTTCCATCTCTATTGGTTTATGTGTCACTTCTCTAGCCATGATTTTTTGTTCATGTTCTATCAAAACTTCTTTCATGTCTTTATTCTTATTTCACTACTACAAAACCCACCTATAACAGCACTAGAATTTATCAGTGCTTGAAAAATTCACTGATAAAGTTCATCTTTAACAGATCTGATAAAATTCACCCTTTATCAACACTTTTTATTTAGGGCTGATAAAATTTAACCTTTATCAGTGATTTATTTTAGCGTTGATAAAGGAAACATGTATTAGTGATTTATTTATAGCACTAATAAAATGTGTCCTTTATCAGCTTGTTTTTAGAACTGATAAAAATTTCTCTTCATCAACACTTTTTTAGCAATGATAAAGGTCCATAATAAAATGAAAAAATAAAAAAATAAAAATAAAATAAGTAAATTAAGAAAAATATCAAACATTTTATTAATTAAATAATTATTGATAAAAATGAATATATTTAATATACATATATATAGATTATAAATATTAATGAATAGTATATATTAAATATAGATATATTAAATGAAAAATTATAATATATATAAAATGGTAATTAAAAACAAATTAATTCCTTATTCATTTTTAATGTTGTTTGAATTTTCAATTTAACTTATATTAAATGTCATGCATTGCATTTATTTCATGTGTATGTATCTGTGTGTGTGTGTGTTAATGAATTTGTATACACAACGCACACACAAATATATCTACGCAATATATAGAAATACATACACCTAATATTTATGTAATTTATTCAAATTTTAGTATATTTTATAATTTCATTATAACATGATACATTTAATATATATTATGTTTTTAATCGGTCAATTTTATTTGTTTGTTTTTAATAATAGAGTTAGGGGACTCATTTTTAATGTTTTTTATTTTTTATTTTATTTTTGAATTTGATCATTTTTTATTATTTATTTATTATGTTTTAGTATTTTCAATATGTATTCATCCACTTCAACATATATATATATATATATCCATATTTCTTTAATAACTCATATTTAATTAATAAAACTTATCCATTTCTTCAATATTTTTGAAGTGTGCTCATTTTGAATTATTCAATTTCGCTAATTTTTAAAATTCTTGTATTTACGATTATATTTCCATTAATAATGTTAAAAATATATTTGTAAATAAATATTTAGAAATAAATAATAAATTTATATTTACTATATTAATAATTATTATAAATAAATCATTATTATTTTTTAAATAAGTATTTATATAATTATAAATAATTAATTATATATATTTAAATAAGTATAAAATTATAATAAAGTTATTTAAATAATTATAATTAAAAAAAATTTAACAGTTATTTTATAGTACTAATAAAGATCAATCATTATCAATGCTAATTAATCATTTTTAAAAGATATATTTATCGGCACTAAAATGTTAGCATTGATAAATATGTATTTTATCAGTGCTCTTTTAGTGCTGATAAAGATCAAGATTAATCATCAATAAAAAACACTGATAAAAGACATATTTATTAGTGCTTATAAATTTAGCATTGATAAAAGGGATATTTTTCAGTGATTTTTTAAAAGAACTTATAAAAGTGACACCAATCTATTTAAAAAAACTTGAACCATGACTCAATCACTTGTGATTCTCAAGATCTCGTAGAACTCCTCTTCTTTCGGCATAACTCCTCTACATTTCCTTGAATTAATCAAGGCTAGAATCCAATGTATTTTATTTTCTACTCTTCCTCTATCATTGTTTGATGTTTTGGGTTCCTATTTTTGTGTTTTTTCATTGTTCTTAATCTTGAATAACTCTACATCTCTTCTAATTGCTACTGAAATACAATGAGTGTGGTTCTATTTTGTCATTTTTCTCCTTTCATATGTATTTGACTATCAAACCCATTTTTCCCTAAAGACACACATATATGGTTTACTCTCCTCTCAACAGTAACAAGGAGACCTCTCATCCCCCCTTGGTTTTCTCTTCATCTGAATAATATAGGGTTCCAAAATCTAGTTAGTTTCTCAAATTTAATTCATATTATATACTATATTATAAATTCTAAAGGCTTAATTATGAGGTTTTTATGGATTAGGGGATTCCAAGTTGTGGCCCTCATTTATGGGTGATGAACATATAGGGACCAAGGTAGGTGTGAAAATCATTAAAACATGTTTTTTGGATTTTGGTTATTCATGTAAATTGTTAAACCATGAAATGGGTTATTTAGATTTATGATTTTTTTGAATAATTTTTTATTTAATTCAAAAAAATATGGAATTAATTAGTCACATTCCAAAAATTATTTTAGTGATGCATGTTGTGAGAGTTTTTATTTTTTTAATTAATTCAATATTATTATTAAACTTTAACCATGGGTTACAAATAATGATGGGGAATTTCTTTGGTGATAAAATTATTCTCAACAAATTTTTAAAAAAATTCCTATATTGGATAGATTTGAGAAATCATTGGGTAAATGGACTTAGAAAGACACAAAAACATATAAAGAGTGTATTCTACAAAAGTAAGTGAGTTATACATGGTTGGATAGTTGATCAAGAAAACTATGTGATGTGATTTATTAATAGATTTATTAATAAAAATAGAGAGATGATTAATTTATAGGATAAAAAAATAATTTAAAAATCCATCTAATATGGTGAATAACTATAGAGAGAAAAAAAATTATTAAAATATACTTGTGATGGTTGGGATCTTTATGTCCTATAAGTCATGATAATTTGTTATCAATGTACAAAATGAACAAAATAGAGATATGATCCCCCTATTGTAATTAACCCTTTGTTGTATTCCATATCCAAGCCTCTATTCTTCTTTGATCACTGTTTATCACTAGGTTAAGGCGTTAGCACTCCTTTGGTGATCAAGGGTCCTTAAGAGTATTTCTTTGATTGAAGGCTAGTGTAATCTCCTCAAAGTCTAGAATACTTTGTTTGCTGCTTCAATGTTATAAATCAAACATATTCCATTGAAGATTAAATATGGATTACACTAATATTATATTATAAGTATTCCATATGTGTTTTTTTATTTGTTTCCATTCAAATTTATCCTTGAGATAAATCGACCCTTTTTTAGGTTTTTTGTCCCTCTAATGATCATAGGATAATACCCTAAAACTCATAAGTGGTATTAGAGATTTGTTCTTCAAGGACACAATGTATTAATCTATTAGATTTTTGAATAAATAAATGTCATATTGTATTATTTTGATATCATATATTATGATATGAAGGATTTATTTGTTCATCCATAGCATATGGATATTATATATCGATTTAGGAGACTTTTTGAGTGATTCCATTAGTGTAGGTTCCTAGGACACTTTAATCCTTAGACACTTGGGTGTATTCCATTTCTTGATGACGTATTGTAATCTCTATTTCAAACTATCCTTCCTCTCATCATCAAGATATAGAAGTAAATCTAGCTTATGATGACAGATTAAATAAAGGTAGTGAAGGTTAGTTGTACTATAGTATTGAAGTATTATATCTATGTTCAAGATTTCATGAAATATGAATGCAATTGTTGACTTTTATGCATGAAGTGTATTTTATTGTTGTTATTCAAGAAAAATTAAATGTTTGACTAATCATACAGACAATGGATTCTGAACATGATGATGTTTCCAATCCCAAGCAAGAACAGACTGTTGATGATAAAACTATGGAATTATTAGGGGATCAAGAACATATTGATGAAAAAAATAAAAAATAAATAAAAACAATGTAGCATCACAATTTTGAATAAAATTATCAAGGAAAGAAGTTAGGGTATAAAATTTTAGGATGGTTGGAATCAACACATCCAACCTATTGACCCTAACAAGTTAACATTGATTAGTTATCTTTGG
This sequence comes from Viscum album, assembly GCA_963277665.1. NCBI lineage: Eukaryota > Viridiplantae > Streptophyta > Magnoliopsida > Santalales > Viscaceae > Viscum > Viscum album. The sequence goes on from OY728141.1 coordinate 483,218,761, forward strand.
GTCACAATGAGGATGAATGTGATGGTTGATATTGACTCATGGTGTCGTGTCCAACCTGTAATAAATAAAATCCTTTAGAAATATATAATGGTAATGATACAATATACTTTCTCTATTTTACTGAAAAAATATATAATGAAACATTGATTTAGTTTTCATTATTCCTTGAATACTTCATTTATTTTAAAATATTGTCGTAAGAAATTTTTCCAAATGGTCACTAGAAAAGACCATATAGGAATCTAGACTCTTATAAAAAAGTTACATCTTAGAGATGCTGAGGGGAAAATAAATCCTCACCCACCACTTTGTTATGAACACATTATAAAGCAGGAAACATAGACTAATTTTAGCAATATTCATAATGATAAATCATTTTAGGTGAATTGAGATCGATAATATATTATTTTACATTATTTATTTTATCCAACTTGATTAAAAAAATTAATTTATTAAACAACAAAAGAGTGTTTAAAATAAAGAATGTGCATCAAAACCAGTGTACCCCTATCATAAAGGAACGATGGGGTATGGTTCATTAGAGAATAAATTGGTATGTATTTTAAATCAAAAGTAAAATTTTAATTATGTGAAAAAAAAACATATGTTCCCTTGTTTATATTTAGATTGATGAATCAAAATATGAAACCACTTCCATCCCACATCATGTTCTATGGATGGAGGCTCGTGTAAATAAGGATGGTATATTAGTTGATGAAAACACAAAAGTAGTATAGGAAGCATGTGTAAGTATAAAATAATTTTAATTATTTATGATTTATAAAAATATTACATAAAATAAATATGTTCATATTGTTTATATGGTTTAGACACAAGAATCAGCAATAGCTATACCAGAAGAAAAGAGAATTTCAATAGCTTTGAAGTGGCCTGAACAATATGGTTGTGTTAGAGGATTAGGTTTTGGAGTCTCTCCTTGAACATATTTTGAGAAGACAAAACCACATGAAGATACATATAATATGATGTGATGAATGCATAAACAAATAGACTCACTGCAAGATATTATTTTTCAGTCTGGTTTGGAAGAACAATGTATAAGAAAAGATAAAATCGAACTGGTGGTGGAGAAAATATCCAAACATGATCCAAATGATCCCAATAGATTTAAGGTTGGTCATTCTCCCTAAACCGTACCTAGGGTAATCAATTTTTTTATTAATCTTTCTCTTAAATGTGAATCAAACAACTTCTGATAACTTTATATTACTAAAATTCTACAGGGTGTAATTATATGTGATTTTTTTCTATCAATACCCACGTACCTATGTGTTGTGAGGGGTATAGTGTATAATATCTTAGGAGACCATCTACACAATCAACCCCTCCTAAAAGATCAGATGATAGTGGGGATTGAGGTAAATTATGAGATGACTACTAAGTTACTCTTTCCACTTGATGATCCAGATATTACAATGGTCAAAGCATCTATTAAAGCTTTCATAGAATTGTTGTATAATATTATAAAGATACAAAAGGTATGTCTTTAACAAAAAAATCATATTAAATACATGTAAAAGTTGATGATAAATAGTCTGAAGTGAGGTATGATATTACAGATGGATAAAGTGATATATAAACAAAAGGTTGAATCAAGGAAATCTAGTGAATCGAATAAGAAAACAAAATGAACTTTTTAGAGTACCTTCTCTCCACCAGTTCCATAGAAACATTTATTAACATTAAAAATTTATGAAGAGACCACATTTAAATATAAAGCTATGTTTTACATTCACTATGAATAAGAAATATCTGGATCTTCCATTATAGATATAATTGGTCTCAAGTCTCTAAATAAGATTCTCAAGCATGAATGGATGGGAATCTCAATTGTGAATGCATACATAAGGTATATTTTCATAATACGTCTGTCCAAATAGTGAGCTAAATATGTTTATTAAAGTTAATAACTATTCATATTTTGTACAGAAATTTATATTAAAACTATATAAAGGGAATATCATGTGAAGAACAATTTTTATTCATTAATCCCAGTATCATTTCTATGATAAAAAATACTTTGGAAAACAAAGAAATGGAGAATAAAAAAGACGATTTACTAAAAAAAATTAATAAAAAAGTATCATATGGAAGAATATTTTTGATGCCTACAATGCAAGGGTAAAACTCTACGATCTAATCACATAAAATATACTTTTAATTTTTACATTACTTTATTGTGTTTTTTCTAGGAAGCACTAGATGTTGATAGCAGTCAACATAGACACCCTGAATATTTATTTTTTGGATTCAATGCATGGATTTCCAACCAAATGACCTCACATGATGTGTATTTTTAATCAGTAATACACTAAAATTAACATTTTATAGATAAACTTCGAATTATATGTTTAGTCTGTGTTTTAACAGGAATTTTTTATGATAGGGTGGTCGCTAAATACAGGCTAAATCATGGAATGAGGTCGGTGTTTGACAAGATAAAACCTATGGATTAATAAAAATGGAAAAAAATTAAGGTATATATCAAAATATATATCAAAACATTTCAAAACAATTTACTTATTTTGGTCAATGTTTCTATAGTGTCTGAAACAAGATAATGCAATTGATTGTGGATATTATGTTTGAAAATTTATGAGAGAAATAATACAACATGAAAAGACCATCATCACCAAAAATTTAATTTCTGAAGGTAATTGAAATTTCATTAAATATATTTCATAATCATTTTTTGATTATATTTTCTCAGTACAATCAAGATTTCCGACAAAAGAGTTATTCAAAAGAAGAAATCAATTTGTTTAGAGACGAATGGGTAGCATACTTTTTGTTATAATTTATTATGAAAACAAATTTAGGTGATTACATACTATTTTTGTGATCTAGTATGATTTATGACCTTGAAAATATATTTGGGGTGTGGATCATTAGTTTTATAACGCTTTTATATTATTTTTTATCTCTTTCTCAAGGAGAAGATTAATGGAGAAAATCAATTTGTTTAGAAGCACTGGCCTACAAACAATAAAATTTTTGGGAAAACATGAAGGTGGAGGCGGGGGAGTAGGAGTAGGTGAAGTAGAATTCAGAGGTAGAGGCAAAGGTAGAGTTGGATTCAAAGATCGATGTAGAGGAGGAGGCAGAGGCGAAGACTGAGGTGGAGACCGAGGCAAAGAAGGATAAGAAGTGCTGACATGAAAAAAAGAAAATTGTTGGGAAATGAAGTAGAATAAGGATCATACCATGATTTTGATTGAGAAATATTGTTTAAAAGTGCACACAACACTTGTCACTTAAGATAAGATCCATTGTGTGTCTTTCTAGTTTAAAATGTCATTTTAGTAAAAAACACACGTGGCATACTCAAAAGTGAGAAAATGAATTAGGATTATTTTGGTACTTTAGGAAAATTATTCATATGTCATTTTTGGTATGTAGGGATTATCTTCACCTCAATATAATGCATGGTGTGACCAGTATGACTCCAAGTGAATATTTTTTATTCAAAAGTGACATTAATTTTAATATAAAAAAAACTGACATACTTAAAACCAAGAAAATGAATTTGTATTGTTTTATTGCTTTAGGAAAATGAACCATACATAATTTTTGATGTTTAGGGATCATCCTCACCTTAATATGATGCACGGTGTGATTGGTATGACTCCAAGTGCATCTTTTTATTCAAAACTGACATTAATTTTAATCAAAAAAACAAATGAAGTACTCAAAACTGATAAAACACATTTTGATTATTTTGATACTTTATAAAAATGATCCATGAGTCATTTGGGATGTGTATCATTTAGTAACTCCTCAATCTAATGCACAGTGTGACTCTAAGTACATCTTTTTATTCAAAATTAACATTAATTTTAGTAAAAAAATAATTTACATACTCAAAACTGATCAAATGAATTTATATTGTTTTGGTAATTTAGTAAAATTATTCATACATTGTTTGTTATGTGTAGGTATTATCCAAATCTCAATATGATGCATAGTTTGACCGGTATGACTCCAAGTGCATCTTTTTATTCAAAATTGACATTAATTTTAATCAAAAAAACTAACATACTCAAAACTGAGAAAACATGTTGTGATTATTTTAATGATTTAGGAAAATGATCCATGAGTCATTTGGGACATGTATAATTTATTCATTCCTCAATCTGACACACAGTGTGACTCCAAATGTGTCTTTTTTATTCCAAATTGACATTAATTTTAGTAAAAAAATAAATAACATATTCAAAACTAAGAAAATGAATTCAGATTGTTTTTTTATTTTATAAAAATTATCCATATGTCATTTTTGATGTGCAGGGATCATCTGAACCTCTATCCAATGAACAGTGTGACCGGTATGACTCCAACTGTGTCTTTTTTATTCAAAAGTGACATTAATGTTAATCAAAAAAACAACTGACATACTCAAAACTAAGAAAATATATTATGATTGTTTTGATACTTTAGGAAAACAATTAATGAGTCATTTGGGAGATTTATTATTCAGTCGTGCCTTAATCCTACATATTATGTGACTGGTATGACTCCAAACGTGTCTTTTTTATTCAAAATTGACATTAATTTTAGTAAAAAAACAACTCACGTACTCAAAATTGATTAAAAACATTATAATTGTTTTGTAACTTTAGGAAAACAATCCATACGTCATTTTTGATGTGTAGGGATCAGTAACACCTCAATCCGGTGCACGATGTGACCGGTATGACTCTAAGTGCAACTTTTTATTCAAAACTATCATTAATTTTAATCAAAAAAACAACTGACATACTCAAAACTGATAAAACACATTATGATTGTTTTTATAATTTATTAAAATAATACATGAGTCATTTGGGATGTGTATCATTCAGTCTTGCCTCAATCTGATGCACATTGTGACTCCAAGTGCATCTTTTTTATTCAAAATTGACATTAATTTTAGTAAACAAATTGACATACTCAAAACTGATAGAACACATTCAGATTGTTTTAGTACTTTAGGAAAATGATATATAGGTCATTTGTGACATGTCGAGATAATCCTCACCTCTATCCAATGAAAATTGTGATTGTTATGACTCCAACTGCATCTTTTTTTATTCAAAAGTGACATTAATGTTAATCAAAAAAACAACTAACATACTCAAAACCAAGAAAAATCATTCCGATTGTTTTAATACTTTAGTAAAATTATCTATGAGTAATTTTGATGTGTATCATTCATTCGTTCCTCAATATGATGCAAAATTTGACCGGTATGACTCCAACTGCATCTTTTTTATTCAAAATTGACATTAATTTTAGTAAAAAAACAACTCAAGTACTCAAAGCTGAGAAAATGCATTCTGATTGTTTTGGTACTTTAGGAAAATGATCCATACATCATTTTCAGTCAAAACTCAATCTGACACATAGTATGACCGGTATGACTCCAAGTATGTCTTTTTATTCAAAACTGACATTAATTTTAATCAAAAAAACAAGTGACATACTCAAAAATAAGAAAATACATTCTGATCATTTTGATACTTTAATAAAATGACCCATGAATCATTTAGAATGTGTATCATTTATCCACGCCTCAATTCAATGCATGTTGTGACTGGTATGACTCCAAGTGTGTCTTTTTTATTAAAAATTGACATGAATTTTAATCAAAAAAATAATTGAGATACTCTATAATAGTTTTTTTTCTTATATTTGTGTTGGAAATTTTATTTCATTTAAATTTAGTATTTTTATCTTATTTTGTTAATTTTTGTTGTTATTTCTGCTGATACGGTGTGTTTGTAGTACGTTGCACCTGTTTTTGGTGATGTAGTGTGTTGTAGCATCACACTGTAGTTTTCACCTTTATCAGTGCTACTAAATGTGTTGATAAAGGACTCCTTTATTGGTACTTACACGGGTGTTGATAAAGTCTATCTATATCAACACATTAAAAAGCACTGAGAAATCATACTTTTATCAACATAAATAAAATCACTGATAAAAGACGTTATTTATCAGTACTAAATAAATGCACTGATAAATGGGGTCTTTTATCAATGCTTTTAAAAGTGATGATAAATATACCCTTTATCAACACGTTTTTAGCACTGATAAAAGTGGTGGGATTTTGATCGCGCTAAGGTTATTGGCACTTTTCTAACACTAATGAAGTCCAATTATAGCGCTGTTATAGACAAGTTTTGTGGTAGTGTTTCAAATCATGTTCTCCAACTCTGGGTCATATGTGAGATAGTCTATTTTTTCTCATGATTAGAGTATTTATGCAATGTATTATTCTTTGAAACCACAATATGGCATGACCAAGTGTAAAATAGTGAATTGAAATAAAAAATATGATTATTCCTAATTAACCTAAGAATATCGAAAACCATTATTGAAAATATCACCAAAAATTTGACAACTCATAGAGTGTCATTAATTTCCAATGAGGTTACAAAAATTTAATTAATTTAAAAACTCAGGCAACCTAACTACAAAAAAAACATAGTAATAGGTAATTCTAAGTGTTGAACCCATAAGGATGGTTATAAATTCTCTAGGTTAATTAAGAAAGAAATTGATTGATTTTTTTCTAAAAATAGAGACATAAAAAGTAATAAAGTTTTGTTTTGGAAGCAATTTTTAGCAGCATTCCAAGTTTAGTGATTTTTAGGTTTGTGTGCTAGGGATTCAGATAATTACATGATCATTTATATTTTTTGTCGAAACTAGGTCTGGAAGGATCCTTGGTTTGGGTTCCTTCCCACTAATTAAATCCTTTCATATGATCAATTACTTGTCTTGAATATAAAACTAGGTTACCCAAAACCTTATTTAAACATAACCATGCTGAATTTCATAATGTTCATATAAAAACCAGGTCTATCATTTGATGAATTAATAGATACTACTTAAATAAAAAAACCATTATCATGAAATACAATAAAAAGAGGTTTACAATTAATAAAAAAATATGAAATAACCCAAAAATGAATTGAAAATTGAAAATAATACCTAAAAAACACTTCCCAGTAAAATTACATCACCCATCACTATTTAACTACCCCCTCATGCTAATCCTGAGGAGGAATAGAGACATGGTTACTAGGCAGTGAAGAATGGAAATGTAAGAAGGGCTCTCAGTTGTACGCTTCTTTCATTTGGCCATCTCCATGTATCTAGTATATGGTCTCTCCCTCATTTTCAGTAGCATTTCTTTTTAATATAAATGTAGTTAGATCAAAATCCCTCATATCTGGGTCTGTCCACCATGATGCATGGCATTAACCATACATTCACACCATGAATTCCTCAATCTCTCCTCCTTTTTGTGTTTTTTCACATTATGTCTTTATTTCCTATATCCCATTCAAATCCTGAATTATATTCATGTCTTCAATTAGATATTTCCAACAAGTAAGCCTCTATTGAAGGATATTGAGACTTTACAAGACTCACACCATCTAATAGTAGAAGATACACATTCATGGAGTTCTCAATATTAAACCTCTTCAGTATTTTATCAACGTATGTGTCTTAACTCGTACCAAGTTATGTTTTCTATCTATATTTATAGACCTTCATACATAGTATACAGTTTTATTCACTCATATATTTCATTGAAAATAATTTCCTCATCCATACCTTTACAGAATTTAAATTTGGGATATCATTTCTAAGAAGTAGTATTCCATCCACATAAAATACCAAAAATACTATAACACTCTCACTAAACTTCTTGTATTCACACGTCTCATCCATTTTTTTTATGAAACCAAGCTCTTTGATTATAACATCAAATCATATATTCCAACTTGAGAAGCTTACTTCAGTCCAAAAATGGATCATTGCAACTTTCATATCTTATAATCGCTATTTGGATCCTTAAAACCTTTAGGTTGTATCATATAAACATCATTGGCTAAAATACTTTAAGAAATGTATTTTTAAAAATCTATTTAATATACCTCAAAATTATAATGATTTTTTATGGAAAGAAATATCCAAATGGAAATTATTATCACTATTAGTAAAACAATTTCCTCATGGTCAATACCATGAATTTATTTATACCCATTTTCTACTAAAATATATTTATAGAAATAAACTCTATAATACATGTCTATTTTATTTCAAAAATTACACTTATATCCTATGGGTATCACCCCTCATGTTCGTCCTCCAAGTTCTAAACTTGGTCAGTATATATGAATTCCATCTCAGATTTAGTGGTCTCTAACCATTTTCTGAAATTATAACTCTTAATGTAATCTTGGTATATAATATTGTTTAATTTTATAAATTTTACCTCATCGTCATTAGACATAATAAATTCATATCTCTTGGGATCTTAAAAAATATTACTAGGACTTTGAGGATCTTGCATAACCTGGGTCCATTTGTGTAACACCCCAAGCTTCTACGGTACGCTTCTCTTTGAATAATGTGATAGCGTGTGTTGTACGCAACACCGAGTTCTAACACACCATAACTAATCAAACTAGCCGTTATGAATAGTAATACCTACTTTTTGAAATTATATTTTATATTTGAAAATGGACTTCATTTTTGGATTCGGAATATCGAATTTAGCCTAAGGTGAAATTTTGGTACATTTCGGATAACTTTCATATTTTGATGAATAGTGAAAATTACTAAGTTTTAATTAAAAACAACTTTTTTAATCAAAATAATTAATAGTGATAAATTATGAATTTGAGTGGTTTTAAAGTATATTTATAATATATTTTTACCATTTAATATAATTTTGTTCATTGGACATAATTTTACAATTAAACCGAACATAAACGAGTGTCAATCTTTTGATAGTTATTATCTCTTAAAAACACGCTTTTTGTTTTGACAGCGGGAATTAATTTTAAATTAATTTCTGCCACTTCTGTGTTTTGAATTTAGGAAAATGGATTCCATATTTGGAATCAGGATGTTCAAATTGTGTAAATAGGTAACTTTTATTTTTAGACATTTTGAATAATTACTGCGGTAAATATTTTATTTACCATGGTTAAGGGTAAATCCGGTAAATAAGGGTTAAAAAATAATATTATAATAATACTAAACTACCCTAAAACGTGTCTTAACCCTATTGGTTGATACATGGTCGACCATGGGCATCTTTGTGTCAATTTTGGGACCCCATGGATCCACTTGTAAGTGATAATGACACTTTATTTTAATTAAGTTAAAATGAATACAAAAATGACACAAGCATATATCTTTTAGAAAAACAATTGTTACATAGGGTTATATAAGTTGGATTTTAGATTATAAATATTCATTAGAAATCTAAAAAGATTTCCTACATAATGATATTTTATTTATAATTTTTAGACATTCAATAATTTATTTTATTTATGACACAATGATGATGCAGTAATTACTATAATAGTGAAAAATTAAAATAATTGATATTATAAATACCAAAATAAATATAATATGAAACTTTTAATGAATTAAACTAATTTTCTATGATAATATGATATATTAGAATTTATTTAATTGACTTTTTTAGAAGTAATCAATCTGTTATGAGTTTCACAAAAATCAACTATTGAATAGTGTCAAAATTGACATAAAAGAGTTCTTAAAACAAATATTATATTATTAATTGATATTAAATTCCTAAAAATCCAAGGTTCGGCCAAGAGACTTATATCATGATAGGTTAATCATTAATGTACCACTTGGGGGTCTCTTGGATGTATATAGTAAGTTTATTAACCATATTATATAAAACTACAAAGAGACATTGTAAAAGTGAAACTAATTAACTTAGAGTTAATACTTAAAGATAAGGTTAATATAAGTACCCAAACCTGTCTAACTTATATTGGTTGAGTTTTTTTCGACCTATACCCACCTTAACATTTAAATAATCAACTTTGGAGCCATTAGAAACCGAATATGAATTTATTATAAATTAATATTTCTAGCTTTTCCAAAGGTGCCCCTCACCCCTCTTATAAAAGGGCACTCCTCCTTCTCATTTCTTCACACCTTCAAAGCATTTTGGTTCGGCCAAACTCTGACCAAATACTCTCCCAACATCCCTCACTACAACCTAGAGGCCTTATTTTGATCAGAAAGCCAACCTAAGGATCCCTTTTGATCAAATCAAAAGGAAGAACCCGAAGAAGAGGTAATGATTTCACCACCCTTTTCCAAGTTCCTTTCTTCTTCCACTTCCTCTTTCTTTGTTCTTACCATTCTAAAATAATAACTCCAGTATATTACATATACTGTGATGTTATTATAAATATGGTACAATCATATTCAGTATTCTATCCACCCTTTGAATAACATGTCACCATACGTGCGTACGTACGGCTTACCGTCTCCACGTCGTGGTGTAATTGTTATTCAATATAATATTATTTGGATGGGTATAATAATGATGTGTAACTCATGTAAATAATAAATATAACATGTTAATGATTCTGTATATATGATATACCATCCATTTATATATTATTTTAATATCAAAAGAATGATATTGTCGCTCGTGCGTACGTACGGACTACCGTCTCCACGAACGCGATGAGATTCATTCTCCATCGTAACCATTCAAGTATAATTATCATTTTATGATTTAAAAATGATTTTTAAGGACTAGATATCATTCTAGATATGAATAATATACAACAACCATGGCTTATGTAACAAAACATATAAATAAAATGAGTAAGTTAACACCCGAAACGACGATAATTCTAAGATATTATTAACAAATCAATGTTAAAAGATCATATATGATATCATATTAATATATATGATTCTTGTATAATTTAATAACAATTATTTAACCATTATACAGGAGGTTAACCTACCCCAACAAAGGAAAAGTACAAGGTAAGGGTTATTTCACAATCTCTTCATTATCCGAGGTTGTTTATACGTAATAATCTACTGGGATATCTTTATCATCCACATCCATGTTTCTTAAAAATGTATTTCAAAACATTTTTACTATTTACAAGAATATGGGTTAAAGTAATTTATACCCTTGTTTGACTTTTTATAAGAGGTTTATAAAGGAATCTTTCCGTTGTTTTCAAAACAAGGTCCTTTTTAACCTTTTCGACAGAATTGAGGTAAGAATGTTTTTTTTAACTTATACGGCGGGTGTGGTTATTTTACGCCGTTATAAAATCTTCAAAGCTTTCCTTACAAGCTTATAAGAATATTTTCAAAGAAAATGTTTTATTTTATATGGATCTTAAATGATTTCAAAATAAAAGGAGATATTTCTTTAAAAAAAAAATTGATTTCATCTACGTCAACATCCTTTGATGGATTTTAAGATTATTTGAAGTTGATTTATTATGATACAAAACTTCTATATTGTATTGAAGGTTTTGTGATATGTTTGACTATGGATGTGCTATTTTTATACCATTCATAGTTTATGGTGAAATTATTGACATTTCGTATGCTAGTTTTAATACGAATGTTTATGTTATGTTTAAACCTTTTCATATGGGAATGCATTGGACGTAATAAGTGACGGGTGGAGCCCGCTATAGCTCCTCGATGCATCGGTAGGTCTCATGAGTCAAACTAGTGTCTTGGCACAAGGCCTTGACAAAATCTTATTTGTAGTCTTGGCACGAGGCCTTGGCTATGTGGTTATGATAGTCTGGCATTATGCATTCCAACATTATGAAAGTGGTTATTGATTTTTGCATGTGATTATTCGATTAGTAGAATATCCATGTGAATAAGTAAATGGCATTATTTCATTTTACTTTTGCCATACTATGTCGAAGTTAAAGTTTAAAAGGCTTTTGTTTTAGTAATGCAATGCCTTAAATGTTTATTCTTATTTATGAAAGTTTCCGCTATATTGTTATCCTTACTGGGCATTTGAGCTCACCCCTTTTCTATGTTTTATTTTTCCCAGGATGTGAAGAAGTAAGTTATGAATGACCTGCAGGGATTTTATGAGGGGTTAATAGTGTGGATTGTGGAAACATTATGTTGTTGTAGTAGTTTTTCATTTTATGATGTAATGTAAAACTTATGAATATATCTAGTGTTTCCAAGGCTACTAAACCAATCGGTCTTTCGAGATTTGATCTTTCTTGTGATCATGCCAATGTTATGTAATAATGCACCGACTCTGGGTAACTGGGGTTGGGGCGTTACAATTTGGTTTCCATAGCCTCTTATGGAATTGACTCCCTTTCCATCTCAATAAATATTCTTGTTTTTTGTTCATGAATAACTATAAGTTTAATTTTTATCAAAATGGTTCCTCAAATAATTTTTTAGGGAAAACACCTTTTCAGTCCGTAACACTTTATGTTTAATAACTTATAAAATTAATATAATATTATTTATTTGGTATAATCAATAAAAATGATTAAATTTGTGGATAATTTTATTTAAATTTGATTTCATATGTATTATTTACATCTATACAGCCTTATAAAAATTGGAAAACCTCCCAATCCATATATCATGTGGTGTCTTTATTACTGCCTTTGATGGAATGTAGTTTAGTATAAAAATTTTTTCTTATAAATAATATCCATAGAATGGTATAGGATGGTTAAATTGACTCATCATTGATTGAACCATTTCCAAAAAGGTGTTATTCCTCCTCTTCAGCATACCATTACACTAAGGTGTTATAAAAGGAGTTAATTATGAAACTATTCCATAGTTTATTAGATGATCAGTAAATTCCCAGCTTATCTATTCACCACTCCAACTTATTTAAAGCATTGTAATACTTTTTCAAAGTTGATTTTTTACTTTATTTTTGAAATTTTCAAAGGTTTCAAACTTTCTTCTCATATGAAACACATAACCATGCCTATTAAATTCATCAATAAAAGTTATAAAGTACACATACCCACTAATTTATTATGTACTCATTGGTCTATATACATCACTATGTATTAGATATTCACCCTATCACATTTTCCACTAGAAGGTTCATTGGTCATTTTTTATAATAAACAACAATATAATTTATCAAATGATTAATAATTGAATTATTATAATAATCCATCTTTATGGAGTCTTTGAATTTGTATCTCATTTATATACCCAAAATGATGATGCCAAAGATAAGTGGTGCCAGAATCAACTACATTGACCTTATTATGTTGAATTTTATAGATTATATTATCTATATCCATAATATATAAACCATTATCCATCTTTTCAATGAAATAAAATATTTCATTCTTGTATATAAAAGAACTCTTATTCTTAATCATGAATAAAAATTATTTCCTGACAAAAAAAATGTAGAAATAAAATTTTTATTTATTCATTGGACATAATAAAAAAATTCTGATTCTATAATTAATCCTATATATAGATATATATCATAAGTGTAGGTTCTGGGGTGTGTAGCGGAAGCTAACGGGTCGGGGATTTAAAAATTTTCCCTGGCGATCGATGTAACTTTGTCATCACCGGTGAAGTGTAACCCTAGTAAAGGCCCAAGGAACTTTGCGTGATGAATTTTAAGCACTAAAATTAAATAAAATATTACCTATTTTTATCTGAATACACACTCAAAATCTACTCATTATTAGTGATTTTTTCTCAAAGGAGCTGAAGATTATTCCCTCTAGATCATCCACACATTCTTAGAAATTATTCTATAGAGTGTCAATAATCAAATTGTGGGTGCTAATGTGGAAATTAGATGATTACTTTGATGTCCCAATGATCATTGTTATTCCATTCCATTGATCTATGAAGAAGAGACATGATCAAGCACTTGGAATGAGATATACTCTCTCTAGGAAGTGGTAGTTAGGATAAAGAGACTCTCATAAACTCACAATGAATATTTTATCACATGGGATCATCTCCTCACTAATATAGTGAGTTAATAAAGTTACCCAGAAAAGGGTCCCTAACCCCCCAAATATTTATTACTTGCTACATAGGTCATAAACGACATCTTATAACCAACTAACTAGGTCATAAACATTATTTATAATTTATATTTCTTACATGTAATAGAATAAATATATTACATGATAAAACTGAGTCATTAACTCGACTCATCATTCCTATAAATATTAAAACAACCTTGAATATTAAAATAATATTCATTCAAATAATATTCTCCCATGTATTTACTTTAATGATTATAAATACATTTAATAAATAAATTTAATAATTATTATTATAAATACAAATAATATGAATTTAATTATTCCTTGGCGATCATATATTCTTGGACATATCTCAGACCCCATGGTGGGTCCCTCCATATCCTATACTCCTATTCATCAGAATAAGTCATACTTTTGAATATGCTTAGAGTGTGACCCTCTATACCCATATCTTAATAGTAGTAAATACTATTTGTAGACCATGAGTAGAGTCTAGCAACCCATCAAGACCCCTAAAGAGAAAAGGAGTGGTCATAGCAATGACCACCTTCTTATTAACACACATCATGATATATAATCTCTTTATCTCATGATATCTCATTAAACAGGATTAAAAACTTGTCTCATCATCCAAACTTGATTTATTATTCATTGACCTTACTGGACAGACTTAACTTCTTCTACCATGGCTATGGATTTAGTTAAGGTACTACCATCCTGATTTACTGGGATCGATATATCTCTTCCTATCAGAAATGAAAAATTCTATATTGATTATTCAATCAATGTTATACCATCGATGATGCACCCAATGAAAGCTACATCACTATGAATTCAATGCCATAGTTTTTCCCTTGTATCAAATTATGTGATCAAATTGTACACATTTATAATAATATCAAGTCAAGAGACCATTACACATGTTCGTAAATAAGAACTACCAATGAAACCTGAAACATGTGGTGTTCCTATGAGAGAGTTAGTCCTCATGATCTCATCTACTCGAGATCACTAAGTGAGAAATTCATGAGAAGAAGTATCAATGTTTATGATCCCCTAGCACCTAATAGTCATACATCATATATGTTGAGTCAAAATTATGTATCTAGACCATAGGACATATGTTTAAGATTAATTTCATGGTATCTAAATATTCTCATTATAGCCTAGGAACTGTTATAACATTTTGATATGAAAAATAATTTATGGACATTCCCATGTAAATAGTGGGCGCAGAAATATCAACACTATTATGGTAAGTGTACATCATTCATAACTCATTGTATACATGATATGTTAATTGAAAAATGTTGTTTAAGTTGGTTCTAGGGAATCCACTATTACAACACTCCCACTTGCACTAGAGTCAACTTGCTAATGAACCTTATTAGATCTCACATGTTAAGATAATGTTTCTACTGAGTTATGAATTTGATCATTGGGCCTACCATGTCTATGTTTCATGGATACTCTATTATCTATGACTTCCCCTCTTTGAGTAAGACTCCTTAAGAGATGATATCCCTGGGTATGTTATTTTTTACACTATCAAATTTTGGAATCTTGGATAGTACTAGTAATATAATTATCATAATTTATATTATGATAAATATTTACTTACTAGGTTCAATTCCAAAACGTGGAACAAATCATTGTTTATTTTTTACTACTTCTTTAGCTGCATAAAAAGCTATAATGTACTCTATATTTTGTAGATATGGATACCACTAGATTGAATGATTTTTTATCAATCATTACATTATCCTAACTATGATATTATATTATTTTTATCTAAAGGAATACTATTTTTTATCACCTTTAAACTAATCTCCCATCTTCTCTAAGTACTAGGAACATGCCTCTTGTACCCTCTTGAGTACATTTGGATAGTTTTGACTGCTTCTCATGCAGTTCTCCTAGACATAACTGATATTTACTTACCATAAAGAATATTTTAGAAATATAATTTCTTATAAATAGCATGAAATATGTGATTGATCCATCACTGAAGCATATGGAATTCAACTTACCATGTTAATCTTCTATTATACCCCATGCATGTATTCTTAGAGATATTTATGCCATGTAAAATTGGTAATAATTCTCTCTCAATTTTTTTATTCTTTTATTTTTCAATATTTTCAATATATGTACTATTGACTAGGTTTAAGAAATTGTTAGATCTACCTCATTAGATCCTATTACCTAAAAATTAGGTTGATACTTTAAGTCAATATTTGTAGAATTAATTTTAATACCAATAGAATCTTTCCATATGTTATCAAATATATTATGCTTGAAAAACTATAATGCTCCCATTAACCTCTTATAGACACGTGTAAAAAATTAATTCCAAATGAATATTATATGATCTTTTCTCTTAATTCAATCCAAAACTATATTTTAGTAACTTTTAACTCTTATTGACATTTTATGGAGTCTCCAACCCTTTATGGTTGTGTAATATAGACACCTTTTATAATTGGTGGTCTTGAACTCCAACTATCAATATAATTATCATATAAAGGTATTATGATAAGTAAAATTATAATGGATTTATGCATAACAAATTTTTATTACCAATATAGCCTTATCAGTACCACGCTTGTACTACCCATGTATAGTCTCAATTGAATACCCACTGCAATATTCAAAATAATAATCCCATGTACTTTGATACATGGAATAATTATTTAATTTTAATTTATCTTATCAATATTGGATTGCTTTCATTTACTTCTTACTTATAGGATTCATTACTCTCAATGAATAATGTATCACAGACCACAGTGAATATAAAACCATTACCATGGTTTATCCTTCCTATGTATTATGTGTATTTAGAATATTCCCTTTCTATAGGCTCTTGTGGAACTTGTTCCTATTCCAATTACTTGTTCATATAAAGCATTGACTAAATCTAAGTCAATCTTTCTCCCACTATCTCAAATAGAGATGTGCACACTCTTATATAAATATATTCTATTACATATCTATACCTTTTCTAGCATAGGTATTTTTTTAATGTCCTTTGGAACCTTTAGAATAATTACTTTATATGCATATAGTTTTTTATTGATGTAAGTTTAGTCATATCCATAATGAACTATTTACATCAAAACACATGTTTTTATGATATAATAGATTTATATCATACTATAACTCATATGATGTCCATTTTTTATTATATATGGAATATTTTTATGGTATAACATCACTATTTTTGAATCATGTATCTAGAAATAATAGAATTTTCTATAATGTAGATAATTGTCATCATTTATACTCCTTATACTTACATCATGACTATGATGTGTATAAGAAAATGTTCTTTTAAGAATTACTCCATGATACATTTTCCTTGATCAATGTTTACATGTAAGACTCATCATCGTTCATCCTTACTAACATCATATATTTGATGTGTATGTGGCAATGTGTGTTTACAAATTACTCCAAGCTACATTATAATAATCGATGAATGCTTGGTAAAGATATTATTCTATACACGGGCTTGAAGAAACCCATATCTTATGACCATGAATATTTTTTATTTCAATTATACATTTATTAAAACTCTTAAATGGATCTTATGAAGTGTATTTATCGCTATATTAACCTTGTAATGGTTCATGGACTCTAGAAAAACCAATTCTAAAATCTTTGTGGCATACCATTATTGTTAAAGGTTTCTTCTTCCAAAACTATATAAGTAAATATTTCAATAATGCCTAAGGTATTTAGATCCAAAGAGTCTAAATACCATTCTATGTATATTGTTGACAACTAATTTTATTTTTACTAGAAAAATAATTATCTTGACATAACTTGGTTTAATAGAGTTATACAATTTTATATTCATCAGGTGTTTCTAATAATTCAAAAAATATTAAACAATTAATTGAGTATAAGACACTATAAACAACATTCATTCCAAAACTGTAATAATGTATCCTTTTGTACAATGGAAATTTAAGATAAATTTTTTGGTAATACTCAAATAAAAGTTCAAATAGAATCATTAAACTTGTAAATTAGAAGTTGTGTGCTTCTCTCCAGTGACTTAGGAATCACTCTTTCTCAACTGCTTGGAAAAATCACCTTAATTATTGTAATGTTTCTATATTTACTTGGTTATTATATTTCAATACACATATGTGATAGTCATATTATATTTAATTCCCAATAAGTATAATAGAAACATTTTAAACAATGATGAATATACCTAAAGAAGAGTAAACTACTTACTTCATCAATTTAGTTCATTGTATTTAAACTTTCATAGACTAATTTCATGAAATGAAAAGTAAATAACCATGTTTATGATGATCAACCTCTTTTCTTTGAAGGGAATTGTGAAGGTGCATTTGGTGTCACACTTTTCATTGGCCTTTTCACCTTGTATTGCAACTTTTATCACCATAATAACTAAAGATTAATCTTTATTTTAGTTCTTATCTTCTTGGTGAACCTTACCCTAAAGGTAATGAATAATTTACTTCATATTGTTCATTTGTAATTTTAAATTATACTAGAGTAATAGGGTGATAAGGATATAATAAATTCATGCATTGAAATATCATTATCTATCTTTCAATTTACACATATCTAGAGTAAAATCATCTTATTAATATCTTTCTTGACTTTCTCCATGCATAATTCTTAGAGATGAGACAACATGTGGTTCCATTCATGTTCTAATGATTTATACTCAACTCATTGGAAATTAATGATGTCATTGTGATGTAAAAAAACAAATGCATCATGCATGAGTCTCCTATAAGCATTATTTCACCCTCACTTCCTGAGGTAACTCAACTGGTATTGTGGACTCCAATACTTTGAATTTTATATATAGTAGTACTTTGTGTAAGTGTGTGTACTACACTTGTATATTCATGCTCATTTAGACATATTACATGTCTAATATTAATTGCAATGTATCTATGGTGTTGCTTTCCATTTTCTAAAATAATAAACACCGGTAGATTAGAACTTTTATCTTGATTACCTATTAGACATTACTAATTAATTTAAATGCATCTCGCTATTTTATTGAACCTTGGTATCCCTCACTACTAGATTTGGAATACTCGGTTTCTTGATTATTTTAGTGGTAAGGATCCCTGAAAACTCTCCTCATAGTCCAATATATGGCTCCACCACTACTCAGAGATTTTCAATGTAAGAATTTGACTAGCCAGTCGTATTGACTCATGGATACTTGATCTTTTGAGTGAAGTACCAACTTATAGAAATCATAAACTTGATTTACTCAATGATTTTCCTCTAAATATGCAACAAGAAATCTATGGATACTTATTTTCATCCATATTTGTTTGATCCAACTCATCATTCTCACAATAACTCCCTCGTAGTAAGAGTCACCCTCAACTAGGGATGATGAGCACCCTATATACCTAGTTTTGTTAAAATTAAAATGATAGAAGGCGTTTGTGACTTAATATTTCTTTGAGGGTTTTTTAAATTTATCAAAGAAAGAATTCATTTTCTATATGATGTGCACGTATTATGTGATCACACTCACAACTGACTATGCACTAAATATAAAAACATTCATCTTGTCTTAAATTGATTTAATTTAAGCATTAAATTTTATTATTTTATGTGACTGTATAAACTTTTAGATTCATAAAAATAATAAACAATACCTAAATTAAATAAACTGTCTGACTGATCTTGATAATTTTTATTGGTTGATTCATTTAAACTCAATGGGTTAACCATGACCTATGTTTATAATACCTAAGTCGATCTTGAATCATATCACAATGCACACCCCAATCTAATGTGTTCATATCTCATATGGGATAACACCTCATCTTGGTGTAGTCTGCGCCTTATATTGTCGTCATCAAAGTACAAATATACTCATGCATAGGGAAGGGGGTATTGAGAAGAAAAAAATACAGATAAATAAATTTTATCTGAGCATAAAAGATCCTATACATATAATGATGAGTAAAGACGATGTGAAAACCATCTATTTAATTAAATAATTACAAACATTGCATGTATCACATGCAATTACATAAATAATTAAATAAATTATCTTCTAGAAAAATATTGGATGGTCATTGATCAAGATAAATCTAAGTGCAATAAAATACACAATAAAACTTAAATTTTCAATGAATTTATGTCAAGGACTTTATTGAATTAAAATAATTTATTTGAATTTTAATTCAAATTAAAATATTGGTTGATCTCGATTTATAATTTTCATTCCAAAAATTCTGAATTGATATATATATATATATATATATATATATATTAAACTATGCTCCTAGGACCCTGCACAACCTGTAAAATTCTTGATAAGATTACCAGGCTAGGATAGGGTCATGTGGGTTGGGAAAGACCCTCCCCGATCAATCATGGGCTAGGCATCACCTGCCCTCACCTATTTCGAATTGGGAATATCATGAAAGGGTTGATCAGGAGGACCACCAATCCCACTTCTCGAGCAGAAGATGTGTAGAGAGGACATCGTATGGCTAGTTCTGGACAGCAGGACATCACATGGTGGGGTATAGTCTGTTGGGAGGTTGTTTGATGGTGGTTCGGTGAAAGGGGTTTTGTCAGTGGGGAGGAGCGTGATCGGTCAATGAAGGGTTGTCGTGCTATGGAAGGCAAAATGGTAGTATTCGATTAGATATGACTGAAGGGTCATTCGACAGAGTGGGACACCAACTCAAGGAGTCTAGAGATGAATCATCACGTGAGGGAGGCCGCATCTGGACAGCGAGGGGAGACTAGATTGAGGTCGACATAGTTGACCAAGGAAGTGCTAGTGGGGATGGTGAAAACCATCAGTCAAGAGGATGGGAAAGGTGGATTGAAAAAATGGATATATGGGAAGTTCCACATGACTAGGGAAGCAGGACTAATCATTTGATAAGGGCTGACCTAGGAGAGAAATCCTGATGAGGTTAGGAAACCGACTGGTGGTGGGCTGGCAAGTGGCATGTAGTGCTCGTGGCAGCTGGCCAAGCTCGATGGCAGCAATGGATGGATTCTTCTAGTGGAAGGAAGAGTTTATATATATATATATATTAGTTCTATGGGTCCTTTTGGAATAATCAACCACTGACACCCATTTTGTGGGTTTTAAAAAAATTATTTTTTGATTTGTTTCTATCCAACACCACCCCAAAACCTGTCAGCTAGCACCACTTGAATTTTTTTTCTTTGTTAACCCAGCAGCACCCTAACCCCTAAAATTTTTGTTAATTTTTTGTTTTTTTTTTAATTAAAAAAATACTAGAGTGGGTTTTAGGTTGTTTTAAAATGAAAATTCCATAGACGTGTAAAAATTTCAATAGTCAGGAAATATATTCCTCACTGATATAAAAAAAACTATCTTGACCAAAATCTTATTTGGAACTCTAGGTTTTCCGTAATCTTTCACTATTGATCAGTTTTAGGAAAATAAAATAACATATATATATAATTATACTTATATTTTATTTAATTTATAAAACCTAAAAATTCCAAATTAAACCAATTTAAAACTTTAGACAATTTCTACTTCATTGTATGATGTCGGATTGATTCACTATCTATGGCATTGGGATTGGAACGAAACCCTCTTCAAAATTTAATTTTTCCTTAACTTAAAATTTGTATGGTCACTCTGATACTAATTGTAAGTATCAGTGCACCCATATAAAGATTATGGGTTGGGGATTTAAAATATTTCAATGGTTAATAACGTAACTTCATTATCATTGAAGAAGTAAAACCCTAGTAAAGGCCCAAAAAACTTCACATGATGAATTTTAAGCACAAAAATTAAATCAAAGATTGCATGTGTTGATCTGAAATCGTGTTTGGCATCTTCTCATCACCAGCTATCGTTGTATGAAGGAACTAAAGCTGATTTCCACTAAATAATTCACATGTGCTTCGAAAGTCTACAGGTATAGCAACCCATAATATTCACGCATAGATATTACATATTAATATATGAATATTCATTTCATAACATTTCAATCCACACCAGAATCATTTAGGTTTACTATCTTTGGAAAATTGGAAGCATAAACAACTAGTTCATATAATATCTACAACGTCTCCTGGATATTATTTATAACTATCAGCCTTCTTAGACATATCACACTTAATACCTTTTTTCATAACCTGTGGAAAAAAAACATAAGAAAAGGGTGAGCTCAAATTCTTGGTAAGGGTAAACAAGGTAGATATCAATGATCACATAAGAATAAAATGAGAATAAGGGTATAATAATATGATATTAACATTTGAAAACCATACCCTACATATCAAATATCATAATCTTAAGTTATGAAATAAATCTTAGCAGTTCATAAAACATGAATCATAAAGAATTCAAAGAACATGAACCATGAGATCATAATATAGGCATAAGACATGGAATTGTGGCATACACATAAGTATATAAAATAATTTACTTAGTATTCAAGGCTCATTTCCAAGGCTATCATAATGGAATGAGTTAAAACATCATAGTAGTCAAGGTTCACTCTTGAGACTATCATAGTGGGCAGATTCCCTTACTGAACTAGGTTCACTCCTCATTCTAGTCCTGTTTATCTCATGATATACCAATCTTTACCCAATTCATTTGAGGTAGATATTGGTACCACACATCACATAATGAAAATAATACATATTTTTTCCAAAATATCATAAATAATTTATCATATCACATCCCATGAAAAGAAATGGATTTTAAAAACATTTCATCATAATATAACCCATGGAAAATAAATAGGTTTCATAAACATTTCATCATAACATAACCCATGGAAAAGAAATGGTTTTCATAAATATTTCATCTTTTCAACATAAACATAAACCATCTAGAGAAAGAATAAAGATGGTATCCTTGGATCATATCCCCAGTAAAGTATAAGTAACATCAAATAATATCATCTTATATAGAAAATGATTTTGAATGATCACATGGAATAATTATTGAGGAAAGTAACCTTTCAATTTTGAAATCATTTCTTTTTAAAAAGTTTCACAATTATTAAGGAAGAAATTGTCTTTTAAAATAACCTTGTAAACTTGTAAAGGAATATTCAACCTGAATTTTAGTCATAATGGTGGGAAATTATATTCATTCCATATAAGTTAAAAAATCATTCATTCCATATATAGGTGTAATCAAGTCAAGCCAATTCGAGTATCTCAGTACTCAAGATCGAGATCAGTACTTGAACTCAGTACTAAAGCTAGGCTTAGTTCTTGATCAAGTATTGATTTCTTGGCTTGATCTCGATCTTGAGCTTGACTCAGGCTTGATCTCAAGCTCTATCTTGACTTGGGCTTGATTAAGCACTTGATTAGGCTCAACTTGGTTCAATTAGGATACTTTTTCAAAATTTTAATTACAAAATATAGCTTGAATTTGATTTCGAACTTGAATTTGTACTCGAGATTGAAATCTATAGCTTGAAATTAAACACATATATATTGAATAAAAATAATATATTAAAAAATTAGACACTTGATTAGGCTCGTGAGAAACTTGGTTATGTTGTTATAGTACTTGAACTCGACTCAAGTTAGTACTCGAGTATCTTGAGATCGAGTTTGAATCAAAAAAAACCAAGATGATTTTGAGTATATTTTGATCTGAGCTAGAGTATATCATGATCACTCGGGCTTGTTTATAGACCTACTTCCATATATTTTTTTGAAAAAAGTCACAAAGTGCCTCATTTGGAAAATGATAAAAAGATTCCTTTCAAAAAAATTGTAAAAAGTAAAACATGGGTCAAAATGAATTTAAAAAATTATAGAATAATGGTTAAAAATTAAAAAAAATTATAAAACATGGATATGGAATAGAAATATTCCTCAATGGAGAGTTAAATATAAATAATCTCTAATATTGATGAGATTATGAAATAAACCCTTACCTTGAGTTCGCCTTGCTTCGAAATCACTCTAACCTCATGTATAATAAATTTAGATTTATTATAATCCAATAACATATTCATGTTAATACTTATAATATCATATATTATACCTTTATAACATTTCAACACCCCCTTTTTAGATAATTCCTTATTAAAATTTTCATTTCCAAGTGTTAAATGTTTTGTTTTTCATGAGTATATCAGTACAGTAGTTCCAATCCTTATAAATTTATATTGATTCTATAATTTCTAGAATATTTATCATGATATAAATATAATATATATTCACTATATACATATTTATAGTCATCCGTAAAAGATAGTGATAGAAAAATTAATTACACCATTCATGGAGACGGTAGGTCGTATGTGCTCATGAACGTTGTTTTCATTTTTCAAAGGATAAAAAGAAAAAAAGGTAAATATTAATTAACCTTTAAAATATCATTATTATATCATGTATATCATATATATTTATAAAATTTATACTCATTAGAATCCAAGTAAAATATAAACGAAAAATTGATCTCATTACTTTGTGGAGGTGGTAGTCCACACATATGCACGAGCAACATTATCATTTCTCACAGGATTGGATGGTAAGAAGTTCGACATGATATTATTATTAAAGAAGTATAATTGTGTAATTTATATCATATATAAACATTAAACCCATCATAATACACATCCATAAAATATGGTGACAAAAAATTAATTGTATCGCAATGTGGAGACGGTAAGTTGTATGTACGCACGAGTGATACTTTTACTTCTCATTTGATAAAAAAGATGGTTTATAATGGTGTATTAATAATAAAAATAAAATTTAATCATATTTAGTATAATTAATTTATTATTTTATTCTAAATACCATATATTTATAGGAGTTAAATAATAGTATAAAATAAAGTGATCGATTAAGGCAATTACCTCTTCTTAGAAACGACTTCTTTAAATCTTCTCTAAAGGGCTCTAGGGTTGGTCTTTTGGGAAGCCTAGAACCTATATAATGCGACTAGGTAAGTTTATAAGGGAAATTTTTAGAGGTTTTTTGAGATATAAGGCTCAAATTTTTGTGAAGAAATGAGGGAGGAGGTGTCCTTTTATAATTGAGTTGAGCGGCACTTTTGGAATTTTGTGAAAGATTAAATTATAATAAATTAATTATCAATCCAAATGCCTCAAAATCGAAATTTATTTGAAGATAATATTGGATAGGGTTGTAATACCATCAAAAAATATAATTTAGACAAGTTTTGGTTTCATTTTAAACTTTATGTTTTTGATTAACCCTTATTTAACCAATTTTAATTTTAACTATAGTAACGCGTTTTTCAATATTAAAAGGGTATATTTTTTACTTATAAGGTAAAAATTGGCCCAAAAATGGCCAATTTATGAAATTTTAGACCATATAATATTCATATTTTATTATTTTAATATTTTTTATGGTTCTTAAATAATTTAATAAAATATTATTTGGATAAAATATCATTATTGTCAATTTTTACACTATTCATTTAATTTAACTTTAATTATGTCGAGATAAAGGGGTAATTCGAATATAATGATTTAAAACCTCCCTAATATGTCCTATAGATATATAAAATTCATTTTTTACATTAACTCATTCAAATTATATCACTTTTAATATTTTTAAAATCATTTATTATATTATTTTATTAAATGAATACATACTGCATCGATGTTGCATAAGAAATAAAGGTCATTATATAATTACTAAAAATTAAAAATAAAATTATATAAAAAACATAATTTTATTAATATAAAAATAAACACTTATATTAGTTCATAACTTACTTTTTCTCTATGTGGATGCATAAAGGTTATTAAGAACAGAGAGTGAAATTTTGTAACTTTATTTGATTTAAATAATATATAAGTCACTTTCATGAACAAGTGTCCATAAAAACTCAATTTTGAGACTAAGGTATTAAGGGTAGAATTAAATTCATATAATAATAATTTTTATGAATAACTATATCCTTTTAACTTATTATTAATCTTTATTAACCTGATTTACCCTTTATTGAGGTGATAAATTTTACCACGGTAACTATTCATATTGACCAAAAATAAAAAGGGTCTATTTACCAAATTTAAACCTAATAATTATAAATTTTTAATTAATTTTATCTAATTAAATACCTATAAATTCCATAAATTAATTTTAAAGTGAGTTCATAAAATGTGACAAAAACTTCTTTTTTATAAAAAATACATTTTTAATCATAAAAATAGATTTATTCTTATCCTATACCTAGAAAAATATTTATTAATTAATTAAAAAATTATCAAGTAAATAATATGTAAATTTAATTAAAATCATTCACCAATAGGTGTTAATTTAATTTACTATGATAAAAATACATTACGCGCATAAAAACTATTTTTCAAAAAAATATTTCTTTTTCTTTCAAATTATTTATATTTTCATTTATAATAAATTGATAACCAATGAATTAATTTTATAAATATATAATTTTTCAATTTTCCATAATTTAGTTAGTCTTATTCATACCTAAAAATCCAATGTATAAGCAATAACTGTCATTTTAACTAATAATATTTTAATAGTATATCATAGCTTGTTTAAAATTGATATTGCATGTAACACAAGATATCAAATAAATTAAATTATTTAAAGAGAAATGTTTCAGAAAAATTTTGTGGTGTTACATTCTACCCCCTTAAAATGAATTTATCCCTCAAAAATTTTCACTCTAAAATAAAGAGATGAGGATACCTTTACCTCATTGCATCCTCAAGTTCCCACATAGATTCCTCAAATTGGTGGTTTCACCACAAAACTTTGACTAGGTGAGTGGTCTTGTTTCATAGCACTTTATCTATATGATATAGAATCTATATTGGTTAGTCTTCATAAGAAAGATCTTTCTTCAATGGTACAACCTCTAAGTTTAGTACATGTGAAGTATCAGGTGTGTACTTTATCAGGAGAGATGCATGGAACACATCATGCACTTGAGAGAGATTTGGTGGAAGTTCCAATTAATAAGCTACCTTCCCAATAAGATCAATAATTTAAAAAAAACAGTATACCTAGGTCTTATATTTACCTTATTTTAAAATATCATGAACCCATTCTATATAGATATTCATAGGAATACTATGTCACCAAATTCAAACTCTAGATATTTTAAAATATTTTCAACATTAATTTTTTTTACTCTAAGCTGCTCATATGTTTTGTTGAATGGATATAACCTTCTCTGTCATTTCCATAGCTAGATCAGGTCCCAATCGCTTTCTTTCTCCAACTTTATTCCAACATGTTTGAGTTCTTCACTTCTAAACATAAAGGGCTTCATAAGGATCCATCTTAATTCTGGAGTGAAAACTATTATTGTAATAAAATTACACCAAAGGAATGTGTTGATCCCAACCACCTTTGAAATCCATAGAGAAATATCTCTACATGACTTTTATAGTTTTAATGGTCTTCTTAGACTATCTATATTTCTAAGGTTGATAAGAAATAATGAAACTTAACTCTGTATCCATATCCTACTAAAGACTTCTCCAAAACATCAATGTAATCCTCAAATCTCGATCATATACAATTGATAATGGTAATCCATGTAATATTACAACTTACTTAATGTATAAGAGAATAAGTTTATATAAAGATAAATATTATATAATGTAAATGAAGTGTGACGAATTCATAAGGTGATTGACTACATCCCATATAACATTATTCCCTTTATAATTTTTGGGGAGTCCGACGACAAAATACATGGTGATGTTTTCCAATTTCAATTCTGGTATGAGTAATGTTTGTAACATCCCCTAAGACTTCTAACTCTAAAACTTAACCTTTTGATATACCAATCACAAAGAAACATAATCTACAATATCTCTCTTCATTCCATTCCACTAGAAATACTATTTCAAATCTCTATACATCTCCGTACTTCCAGGATGAATAGAGAATGAATAACTATGAGCTTTATCCATTATCTCCTTCTTCAAATATAGTACTGAAGGTAAAAATGCATGGTTCATGAACCTTATTATTCCATCACAATGAAGGTTGAACTCAGAAACATTTCTCACCTTCTTTTGCATCTCTACATCTTCATTTTGTGCCTATTTAATATTCACATGGATAGATGGTTGAACACTCCTTTTAGAAAGATAAGATTTATTCCCTTCCTTTAAGATCTCAATATCCATACTTTGAAATCCCATAAATATTGGATCTTTCACAATACTAATTATAGATAAGAAAGCATTATCATTTTGAAGCAGAGAAATTTCCACCTTCTTCACTTTCCTAGGGTTTAATGTCTTGAGTAGTCATAATCTTTAATCAGCTCTAACCATCTTATCGGGTGCATGTTAATCTCTTTTTGAGTGGAAATATACTTTAAAATTTTTTGATCAGTATAAATGTCACACTTTTCTCCATAAATATAATACCTCAATATCTTTAATAGAAAAATTACCGCAGCTAACTCCAAATCATGAGTTGGGTAATTTTGTTCATGGACCTTCAATTGTCTTGTGGCATAAGCTATAACCATATCATTCTGCATGAGGATGCATCCCAGTCCCTTCTTTGATACATCACTATATATTACAAACTCTTTTCCACTTCAAGGTAGTGTAACCATAGGTGTGTTGACTAGACTTCTCTTAAGTTCCATAAAACATTCCTCACATTCATCTTTCTAAAGGAATTTGGGTCCCTTTCGAGTTAACTTGGTGATTGGATTAGATAGTCATGAAAAATTATCCACAAAGCACAGATAATATCCATCCAAACCAAGAAAACTACGGATCTCATTCATATTGGTTGGTTTGGGACAATGTTCAATAACTTATATCTTTGAAGGTTCTACTGATATACCCTCACTTGAGATTATATTACCCAAGAATGAAACTTTTCGAAGACAAAATTCACACTTGGTAAATTTTTCATAAAGTTTATCCTTCATTAGGGTTTTAGCATAATTCTAAAATGATCTTCATGCTCTTCCTTTATCTTTGAATAAATAAGAATATCGTCTATAATGACTACCACAAACAGGTCAAGGTAATCTCTAAATAATATATTCATTAAATATATGAAGATAACAGAGGCATTAGTAAGACCAAATTGCATCACTATAAATTCATAGTGTCCATACCTTGTATAGAATGATATCTTGGGTATATCCTAATTCTTGACCCTCAGTTAATGATATCCAAAATGAAGATCAATCTTCAAAAATTATTGATCTCTACACAGTTGATCAAAAAATTCATCAATAGAGGGTGAGGATACTTATTCTTGATAGTGATCTTGTTAAGTTCTTGATAATAAATACATAATCGTATTGATCCATATTTCTTCTTAAGAAAAATAGGTGCACCCTAAGGTGATTCACTTAGCTAAATGAATCCCTTTTCAAGATTCTTCTAGATTTTCTTCTTCAATTCCTTCAACTCAATCGGGGTCATTCTATAAGGAGTCTTTGAAATAGGCATATCACCATGTATGATTTATATTGAAAAATCAACTTCACAATTCGTTGGAAGACCAATAAATTATTATGTAAATACATCATCAAAATCCTATAAAATAGATGTATCCTTAATGTTGAGTTTCCCCCCAACTATCTGAGATAAATTCCCCTTTTGAATATGAATCATGACCCATATAATGGATGTAATTTCCATTATAAGTTCATTTTTTTCATCACATTGATAAGGGGTCATAGTTTGGTTCATAATATCAAGTTTAACTTACCTTACTAATTAATTGATATGGGATTTATGTAAATAAAGTAAATCCATGCCCAAAATAACATCGAATTCAACTAAATGGAGAATCACAAGATTTGTAGGAAGCACTTTCCCACAAACTTCAACTGGATAAGAGTCATAGAATTGGGATGCAATCATTGTACCATGTGGGGTTTTCACTAATAAGTCAACATATAATCATTGAAAATATGAATTAGCATTCCTTTAAAATTTTAATGATATAACTAAATTCATATAAATAAGATCAAATAAGTTACTTTAATAATTAAGCTTACCTATTACCATCTCAACGCCATCATTTTATCCTTAATCCTTAGTAAAATCAAAATGGTTAGCATGAACATTAGATATCTTTAAACAGAGTGACCAATCATGAAAAAAATGATAGGGTGTCTAAATAAAGACATATTTTTTAAATCTATGACACCTTAGGTTTAACCTAGGTCATCCATGTTCATTACCAAAACTTTAGGATCTTATCCTATACTTGGACTTATCCCTAGAGTTCTTACTAAATTTTTCTTATCCAAGTTTCTAAAGGTTAACTAAACCTTTCTCTAATACCAACTATAGTGACCCATACTTTTCATAAATTGATATTACATCTTAATAGATGAATATTCATTATATAACATTTTTATCCACAATAGAATCGTTTTGGTCAAGCATCTTTAGAAACTTGGAAACATAAAAAACGGGTTCATAAAATATCGACATCAAATCCAACTTATTTATTTATAACTAGAACCCTTCTTAGAAATATCATTCTTAATACCTTTATTCCTAACCTAGGGAAATGAAACATAAGAAAAGGGTGATCTCAGATGCTCAGTAATGGTAAACAAGGGAGATATCAATGATCACATAAGTATAACATGAGTATAAGTGTATATGAACATGATATCAACATTTGAAAACCATACCTTGATTATCAAAGATCATAATATTAAGTCATGGAATAAATCTTAGAAGTTCATAAGACATGAATCATAAAGAAATAAAATATCATGAACCATGAGATCATAATATAGGCATAAGACATGGAATTGTGTCATACACATAAGTATAGAAAATCATTTCCTCTGTATTCAAGGTTCATTTAAAAGGCTATCATAGTGGAATGGTTCACTAAATAAAACATCATAGTAGTCAAGGTTTACTCCAAATACTATCATAGTGGAAAGAATCCCTTACTGAACTGGGTTCACTCCCCATTCCAGTCTTGTTTATCACATGAGATATCAATCTTTACCCAATGCATTGGAGGGGGATATAGGTCCCACCCATCACATAATAAAAATCATATATGTGTGTACCATAAGATAATAAATCATTAATAATATCAAAACCCATGAAAATAAATGGGTTTCATAAAAATTTCATCATAACATAACCCAGGGAAAAGAAATGGGGTTTATAAGCATTTAATCATAACATAACCCATGGAAAAGAAATTGGTTTCATAAACATTTAATCTTTTACTCATAAACATAAACCATATAAAGAAAGAATAAAGATGGTATCCTTTGATCATATCCCTAATAAATCATAAGTAACATAAAATAATATCATATTATATGGAAAATGATTTTGAAAGATCACTTATAATATTTCTTGAGAAAAATAACCTTTCCATTTTGAAATCATTTATTTTTAAGAAGTTGTAAAATTATAAAAGAAATTTTTTTCTTTGAAAAAACCTTTTAAAATTGTAAAGGAATTTTTAGAATAAAAATTTATTCATTAAGGCATGAAAATTCTTTCATGAAGTATAAGTTAAAAACACATTCCTTCTATATTTTTGTTGAAAAAGTCACAAAGTGTCTTGTTTGGAAAATGAAAAAAAAGATTCCTTTCAACCCATTTTGTAAAAAATAAATCATGGGAAAAATGAATTTAAACATTCATAGGATAATGGTAAAAAAATTGAAAATATTTTTAGAAAACATGGATATGGAAGAGAAATACTCTCTGGAGGAGACTTAAACATAAACAATTCTGAATATTGATGAGATTGTGAAATAAACTCTTACCTCGAGTTCACCTTGCTTAAAAATCACTCTAACCTCTAGTATAATAAATTTATATTTATTATAATTATATACCAGATTCATTTTTATACTTATAATATCATATATTATCCCTTTATAACATTTAAACACCCCCTTTTTTCAAAAATTCCTTATTAAAATTTTTATTTATGGGTGTTAACTATTTAATTTATCATGAGTATATCAATTCAGTAGTTTTGGTACTTGTTTATTTATCTTGGTTCCATAATGTAAAAAATATTTATCATGATATAAATATTATATATATTCATTATATTGATATTTATATTCATCCATAAAATTTAGAGATAGAAAAATGAATTACACCATTCATAGAGACGGTAGGTCGTACGTACGCATAAACATTGTTTTTATTTTTAAAAAGATGGAAAAAAAGAAAGTTAAATATTAATTAATCTTTAAAAGATCATTATTATAACATATATATCATATATATTCATTAAATTCATCCTTATTACCATCCAAGTAAAATATAAAAAAAATGAATCACATCGCTTCATGGAGGTGGCAGTTCACACGTACGCACGAGCGACGTTATCATTTCTCAAAGGATTGGATAGTAAGAAGTTTTACATGATATTATTATTAAAGAAGTGTTAATATGTCATTAATATAATATATAAACATTAAAACCATCCATAAAATGTGTTGATTAAAATTGAATTTCATTGCTACACGGAGACGGTAATTCGTACATACGTACGAGCGATACTTTCACTTAGCATTTGATGGGAAAAATGGTTTATAATGGTGTTTTATTAATAATAATAAAATTTAATAATATTGAGGATATTTGATTTTTTATTTTATGATACATACCATATATTTATATGATATAAATAATAGTATAAAATAAAGTGATCAGTTAAAGAGAATACCTCTTCTTAGAAATGACTTCTTTAGATCTCCTTTAAAGGGCTCTAGGGTTGGACTTTTGTCAAAAACAGAACCTCTATAATGTGTATATGTAATTTGATAAGGTAACTTTTTATATTTTTTCAATATATAAGGCTAAAATTGGTGTGAATAAGTGAGGGATGATGTTCCCCTTTATAATTGAGGTGAGGGGGACTTTTGGAATTTCTCAAAAGATTAAATTATAATAAATTCATTCTCAATCTAAATGACTCAAAATGACTATGGATTAGAAGATAAGATAGTATAGTTTTTTACTCCCATGAAAAATATAATTTAGACAAGTTTTGGTTTCATTTTAAACCATATCATTTTTATAAACCCTTAGTTAACCAATTTTTATTTTAACTACAATAACACATTTTTTCAATATTAAAGGGGTTTAATTTTTACTTATAAGGTGAAAATTGGCCCATAAATGGAAAATTTATGAAATTTTAGACCATATAATATTCACATTGTCTTATTTAAAGATTTTTTATGTTTTTTAAATAATTTAATAAAATATTATTTTGATAAAATATCATTATTGTCAATTTTGATACTATTCATTTAATTTAACTTTAAACACATCAATACAAAGGGATAATTCAAATATAATTCTCTAAAACCAACCTTATATGTCCTATAAATATATAAAATTCATGGTTCACATTAATTAATTCAAATTATATCACTTTTAATATTTTTAAAATCATCTATTATATTTTTTTATTAAATGGAGATATATTGCATCGGTGTTTCATAAGCAATTAAGGTCAATATATAATTACTAAAAATTAAAAATAAATTTATATCATGAAAATTATTTTATTAATCTCAAAATAAACACATATATTCATACATAACTTACTTTTTTCTCTATGTGGACACATAAAGGATATTAAAAACAAAGAGATTGAAATTTTGTCTCTTTCTTTGATTTAAATAATATATAATTCATTTTTATGGATAGGTGTCCATTAAAAAAATAAATTTAGAGCCTAAGGTGTTAAGGGTTTAATTAATTTTATTAAAAAATAATTTTTATGAATTTTTATGGCTTTATCACTTATTTTTAATCTACATTAACTCGATTTACTCTTTACTGAGGTGATAAATTTTATTGTGATTACTATTCATATTGACCAAAAATAAAAAGGACCTATTTACCAAATTTTAAACTCATAATTATAATTTTTTAATTAATTTTATCTAATTAAATACCAAGAAATAGAAGAAATTAATTTTAAATTATGTAAAATGTGACAAAAACTGCTTTTTTAGAAGAAAAAAAATACATTTTTAAGCATAAAACTGGATTTGTTATTATTCTATGACTAGAAAAATATTTTTGATTATTTAAAAAATTTATAAATTAAATAATATATACATTTCATTAAAATCATTCACTAATAGGGATTTATTTAATTTATTAATATAAAAATACATTACGAGCATAAAAACTATTTTTCATAAAAATATTTCTTTTTCTTTCAAATGATTTTTGTTTTCATTTATAATAAATTGATAACCAATGAATTAATTTTATACATACATAACCATACATTTTTCATAATTTAGTTATTCCTAGTCATACATACCAATCCATAGGTGAGAACTATCACTTTAAATAATGATATTTTAATAATATATCGCGATTTTTTTAAACTCAGTGTTGCGTGTAATGAAAGTTATCAAATGAATAAAATTATTTAAAGATAAATATTTCATAAAAATACTGGGGTGTTATAGTGGGAGTATCGATTATTGAATTTCATGTGCTAGCATGTAAATTTGATGATGCCTTCGACGTCCCAACGATCATCGTTATGTTATTCCATCAATCTGTGAAGAATAACTCTGATCGAGCACTTGGAATGAGAGATCATATCTCTAATAAGTAGGAAGGAGTAGAGAGAGTTTCTCATAAACTTGCAGTAAATATTTTATTACATGGTATCCTCTCTTGACTTATATATTGAGTTAATAAATTTACCTAGAAAAGGCTCCTCGACCCCCGAATATTTATTACTCACTATATAAGTCATAAACGACATCTTATGACCAAGTAATTAGGTCATAAACATCATTTATAATTTTTATCACTTATTTGTAATATAATAAATATATTATATGATAAAACTGAGTCATTAACTTGACTCATCATTCCTGTAAATATTAAACCAACCTTGAATATTAAAATAATATTTGTTTAAAAAATATTCTCCCATGTATTTACTTTAATTATTGTAAATAAATTTAGTAAATAAATTTAATACTAATTATTCTAAAATAAAATAATATGAATTTATTTATTCCTTGGTGATCTTATATTCTTAGACATATCCTTGACCACATTGTGGGGTCCACCATTTTCTATACTCATATTCATCAAAATAGGCCATAATTTTGAATACGCTTAGTGTGTAACCCTCTAGGACCTTATCTCGATGTCGGTGAATAATATTCACAGACTAGGAACAGAGTCTAGCAACCCATCAATACCCCTAAAGAGATAAAGAGTAGTCATAGCAACGACAACCTTCCTACAAACACACATTGTATAATATAATATCTTTATCTCATGATATCTTATAAAGAGGGATGCACAACTTTTGACATCATCCAATCTTTATTTATTATTCATTGAAATTACTAGAAAATTTTATCTTTTTCTACCATGGCCATGGATTTAGTGAAGGTACCACCTTCCTGATCAACTATTCCCAATATATCTATTCCTATTAGAAGTGACAAATTCTATCTTGATTATTCAATCCATGTTATACCACCAATGATGCACCCAATGCAAGACACTTTTTATGAATTCAATGCCATAGTTTTTCCCTTGAATCAAGGCATGTGATAAAATGGTACACATCAATAATAATCTCAATTTAGGATACCATTACATGTGTTCACGGATAGGAACTACCAATGACACCTAAAATATGTGGTGTTCCTATTGGAAGGTTAGTCCTCATGATCTCATCTACTCAAGGTCACTAAGTGTGAATTTCATGAGAAGAAGTCTCATTGCTTATGATCTCCCAACACATGATAGTTAGACATCATCTATGTCCAATTAGAATGATGTATCTAGACTATAGGATATATGTTTAAGATTAATGTCATAGTATCTTGAGATTCTCATTATAGCCTAGGAACTTCTATAACCTTTTGATACGGTAAATAATCTATGTAAATTACCATATAAATAGTGGATGTAGAATTATCAACACTATTATGGTAAGCTTGCATCATGCATAACTAATTGTATACATGATATGGTAATTGAAAAGTATTGTTTAATTTGGGTCTAGGGAACCCACTATTACAACAATAAGTGCCTACCTCAAATGAAAAAAAACTCTTTCCTCATTTCCAACATGTATATACACTTATCCTTTTTCAATTCTCACATATTTAGAGTATGTTCACATCATAAAAAATGTGTGATACACACTCGGTATCCAATACCTCTAATTCAAGATTATAGAAATTGATTTATGTAACATTCACATCCTTATGCTCATAATATTTCTCCTTGAGAATAATTCTAAAACTTATATATTAATCTATTAAAATATAGATCTAACCTATAACATATCTTGAAATGATGATCATGATGCATGTCATAATGTAAAATAAGACATATTTACCGGTTGAGTATCGTTTTCTATGTTAATTCACTAAGGAGTTTTATTGAATGCCCTCTCACAACAATGATGAATCCATACATAATTTATATTAGTGAGAAAAGATTCATATTTCATTATGAATTAACTTAGCTAAATTCATATATTAATCTGTAACTATATCTAGTAAAAATCATGTCAATCATAGAATATATGATTCTAGAATAGTTAGGTGGAAAACCCCTTACCCAATTCATCATATGAATTATCCTAACTTCATTCCTCTAGGAACATAATAATTATGGTCACCTGGATAAATGTATCCCAAATATCACATCAGATATAGGCACTTAAATTTTAGGGTCACCTATAATATTCTTGTCTTACGCAAGATAATTCATAGGCACCTAACGGTCAGGGTCTTCCATATTGAATGATTAAGGTTTTAATATGTTTTCACTTTAAAATAAATCTAATTCTTAGTGTTTCAATAGATTTTCTCTGTTCACACCATTTTCATATGAATCTCTAACATATCTTCACATATCATGCAATCCCTATATATATTCATGCTTATAACGATTCAGTAAACTGACTTTAATCGTAACAAACATATGATTCACATAAAGTAAATTTTCTAAACCTACAACAATCATGATTTTTTATATTATCAAAATAAATAGTTGTCAAACTTTTCCCAATAACATGAAAACACACCAACACCAGTAAGTGGCAGGACACCCATGTTATATGGCATGGTCCTTGTGTTAATCATTGTATTATCACCCAAGAGAATAATATCATCAAGGGTGACTCTAAAAAAGTAGCCTGACTCCCATGACATATGGAATGACCCTATAATAGATGTTTAAAACATGGTTTTAATTCACTTTAATGATAAACATGTTTGTTCATATATTAAATCATCAGTACACCATTATGTGTGTTCATCACATTGTTGTGAAAACTCATCGAGGAAGAACAAGTTTTTAGAATATTCCAACAAAATAAAACTTCAACATGCATTTCATCATAATAAAATATTCCAATAATTTCCTTATTTATAATTTATGAAAAATATTAAGGATAAAGAGCATAGTTGTTTTCGATGAAAACTTTGACATATTTCATGCATGTACTCATTTTGAGTTAATACGGACCGACTTTCCAATGGTAGGCGATCACTAGGAATTTTCCAGTGACATCTTGGAAAATGTGTTGGTAGAGAGGATTGAAGGTCAGTCTCACCGCACCATTTTTATGGGGATTATTGCCTACTTTGGGACTATCTTATAGATTTAATACATGTTCATGAATCATTTCCAAATCCTAGTGTGGGACCGGTTACCCCAGTACCAATGATCTGATCGAGACCATGTGTTTGATGTAAACCTCTATACATATTAGAGGTTCTGCATCATTCTATTATTAATTTGGGATGCATCGGTTTTAAAGCCAACTAGTTGGTCTCTCTAAGTTTATTTTCATCTAGGGAGGAAGTTGGTGTTTTAGAGTTGGGATTTAACCTCGAAGAGGAGTCCTAGATATCCTATGAAAGTAGGAATCAAAACCCATGTAGTTCGATGGAATGATTGGAAGTTACACCTAAATAGGAGTCCAATAATGGAGGCACTTTCACCATGCTAATGGGATGATCATTGCATATCTATAATTCCATGTGAGTCATGCTTGGTGTGGGAAACAAGAAAGAGCAGAAGATCAATCACATTGAATGAGAGCGTACCATTATATTTGAAAGAATGATTTATGCACTGAGGATACCTAGAGAAGATTCTTATGTTGTGAAATGGTCAAAATAGTAAATAAGATGGGGATTATTCATGGGATACCCTAAGGTACCTATCCTAGTAGGTTGGTCATGTAAGGGTATTTTTGGGGCTTACACTTTAGGAGGAATCCCATATTTCTGGAACCATGAGAAGAATCTCAACTCATGGAGATTAGGTTTTGGTTGGGGAATACACCTAAGAGGAAGAACATATTTATGGAACCATGAGGAGAATCTCAACTCATGGAGATTAGAGTTTGTTTGGGGATTACACCATGGAGGATGACCATATTTATAGAACCATTAGGAGAATCTAAACTCATAGATATTATGGTTTGGTTGGGGCTTACACCTAGGAGGATGCCTATATTTTTGTAACCATGAAAATAATCTCAACTAGTGTATATTTGAATATTTAACTATGGGGAGTATCTCACCTCATGGTAAATTGAGATTTTGATGGGGCATATACCTAGGAGGATGTCTGTGTTTCTGGAACCATGAGGAGGATCTCAAATCATGGTAATTTAGAGGTTTGGTTGGGGCTTACACCAAGGAGGATGCCTATATTTCTATAACCATGAGGATTATCTCAACTCATGGTGATTTATAGGTTCGGTTGGGGATTACACCTAAAAGGATACCCATGTTTCTAGAACCATGAGGAGGATTTCGACTCATGGTGATTTGGAGGTTTGTTTAGGGCATACAACTAGGAGGATACCCATATTTATAGAACAATGAGGAGTATATCAACTCATGGTGATTTAGAGGTTTGGTTAGGTCTTACACCTAAGAAGATTCCCGTGTACTTGGAATTATGAGTAGGATCTAGACTCGTGGTGATTTTGGGGGTTTGGTTGGGGTTTACACCTAGGAGGATGACCATGTTTCTATAACCATGAGAAGTATGTCTATTCATGGGGATTTAGATGTTTGGTTAGGGATTACACCTAAGAGGATTCCCATGTTTCTAGAACCATGAGGAGGGTCTCAACTCATGGTGATTTGGAGGTTTGGTTGGGGATTACACCTAGGAGGATGTCCATATTTCTGGAACCATAAAGATAATCTCAACTCATGGATATTAAGGTTTGGTTTGGGCTTACACCTAGGAGGATGCACATATTTCTGGAATCATGAATAAAATATCAACTCGTGAAGATTTAAATATTCAACCATGAGGGGTATCTCGATTCATGGTGAATTGAGATTTTGAAGGGGAATATACCTAGGAGGATACCCATGTTTCTAGAACCATGTGGAGGATCTCGACTCATGGTGATTTAAAGGTTTGGTAGTGTCTTATACCTTAGAGGATTCCCATATTTTTGTAACCATGAAGTGTGTCTCAACTCATAGTGATTTAGATGTTTGGTTTGTCCTTACACCTAAGAGGATTCCCATGTTTCTAAAATTGTGAGGAGGATATCAACTCATGGTGATTTAGAGGTTTGGTTGGGGTATACACCTAGGAGGATTCCCATATTCCTGGAACTATAGAGTATTTCGACTCATGGTGATTTAGAGGTTTGGTTAGAGATTACACCTAGGAGGATACCCATGTTTCTGGAACCAGGAGGAGGATCTCGACTCAAGGTGATTTGGAGGTTTGGATGGGGCTTACACCTAGGAGGATGCCCGTATTTATGAAACCATTAAGAGAATGTATACTCATGGTGATTTAGAGGTTTGGTTGGGGATTACACCTAGGAGGATGCACATGTTTCTGGAACCATGAGGAGGATCATGTATCTTGGTGATTTAGAGGTTTGGTTGGGGCTTACACCTTGGAGGATGCCCATGTTTCTGGAACCATGGGGAGGATCTCGACTCATGGTGATTTGGAGGTTTGGTTGGGGATTACACCTAAGAGGATTCCCATATTTTTGGAACCATGAAGAGTATCTCAACTCATGGTGATTTATAGGTTTGGTTGGGGCTTACACTTAGGAGGATGTCCGTGTTTCTAGAACCATGAGGAGAATCTTGACTCACGGTAATTTTGGAGGATATATTGGGGCTTACACCTGGGAGGGTGCCCATATTTATGGAACCATGAGGAGGATCTTGACTCATGGTGATTTTGAGGTTTGGTTGGGGCTTACACCTAGGAGGATACACATGTTTCTAGAACCATGAGGATAATCTTAACTCACAGTAATTTGTATTGAGAGGTGGGGTTGTATGTGTCTCAACCTGAAAATTCATCAACCCGGTCTGAA
Source organism: Viscum album (assembly GCA_963277665.1). Taxonomy (NCBI): domain Eukaryota; kingdom Viridiplantae; phylum Streptophyta; class Magnoliopsida; order Santalales; family Viscaceae; genus Viscum; species Viscum album. Next base: position 483,258,978 of record OY728141.1, read on the forward strand.
AAGTTTGTGGTGCAACACTTCATTTTTTTCATGGGGTCAGTGATGGTAGTGAAGGGATCATGTCGGAGGCACGGGACCATAGCCCGACATAGATCTTGAGTGAGGATGCGGGGGTGCATCCCCCGCGGTATGGACAAATAGGCGTGAAGGGTTTTGTGAATGGGCGCATAGGGCTGGCTATATAGGGGTGTTCTCATAGGCAGTCCGTATAGGTTTGATCGCATAGGAATGGTCGTATAGGACTTCATGAAGTGATTATTTCGCTATGCAGGAGGACATAAAATGATGCCTCATGCCACAAACAACCAAGGGTTCTCATAGAATATAGAATCCTTTGCGAAGCCATTGCCTTGCAGAGGGATTTTATTACAAAGGGCCTTCACGAGATTACATCACAAAGGCCCTCCTCGGTGTGAAACTTGGGAATTTTACCTGAGTGGTTCTAGGAGAGTGAATCCAGTTTGAGCCCCAACGATTCCTACATTTATCTTTCTTTCTTCTCACTGCCCCATCCTTTTTAGTCTTATTGTGGGTGTCAGTATTTATAGGCATTGGTGAATAACTGCTTTCCTAAAATAGCCATCTACATGGAAACAGGCGACTGTATAGCGCTTCATGAAGGAGGGCGGTCGCATATGAGTTTCGTATAGCATTCTCACAAAGGGTTGGTTGTATAAGATATTTGGGGAGTAATTTATTTTCTATTTTGGGGTTATAAAATGATGCATTAGACCGCAAATGACTTTAGTTTGCAGGATTCTGAAATCCACTCCCTCATACAGCAAATGACAATGAAACGTCATCAGAACAAGGCCTGGATCCACGAACTAATTGGATCCACAAACTAATTGGATCCATGAACTGATGGAATTCATGAACTAATGGAATCCATGAACTTATGGAAGCGCTATGTGGTCAGAGCAAATCGTTATGCGGGATTTTAGACTTCATCAATTTTTATTCAGGCTAAAATGAAATCTAACTTCGAATGGTCATAACTTTTGATCTATAAGTCCGTTTGGACACTACGAGCTGTCAAATCGAATCTTGTAAAGAGAACTTCACCCCTGTGCTATGGTGTATACACCATAGTAGGGTGTTTTTTTATTCCAAATAAAAAGTTCCCAGAAGACCCTCAAAAATGGATTTTAAGGCGACAACACCTTTTATCAGCAATTTTTGAAATATGTGGCCTACTTCTAGAGGGAGGTTCTCACCACCTGACCATATTTTTGGGTAATGTTTCTGAAGAATCTTCATCTCTCAGTGTGTGGGCAGTTTTGCGGTACATGGAAATCCAATCTACTTCTTCTTTCGACATAGAGACACATTTCTACTCAAACTCAACATGTGTTGTCTAAGTGAGGATAGCATCGTGGGTCATGCAGAAAAGTGCATGGAATGAATTCTTTTGATGCAAACAATAGTCCATCAGATATTCCATCATTTATTTATTTAATATTTACCATATTCATTTAAATTTACAAATTATCACGAGTTATCTAATCGTTATAAAAATTAAAATCATGTTTTATTTACTCAAAGTAAAATAAATGAAAATCTAGAGTCACTTACCTCTACCACTCTGATGAATCTTTGACCTTCACTCATTCTTCATTCATTGCCTTTCATTTGTCTCATTATTCACCCAACAATTAACTCAAGAGGAATGCCAATAGAAAGTATGGGAAATAGATTGTGAGCTGTGAAAAACTAGGTTATTCAATACCCCTATTTACATGAAAATCATTCACCAACATCCTAAAGTCTTCATGGGTAATTTTCATTTAATAGAGTTAACATCTCTACCCCCTCTTAATATCGCTTGATCATAAAGTTATAATTACTGTAGACCATGGAACTTTCATCTACCCTCATTCCTATGATTTCACATTGTCAGCCAACATCATAATAGAAATTAATATTTATTTATTAAAATAATTCTAAAATAATTAATTGAAAATAAATAAATAAATTCATCAAATTTTAACAATATCAAAAATTATGATAGTCACTAATTCCCACCAAAATCACACCCTATTTTGAAATCAATTGAGAACTCATAATCCTATTTTAGAACTTTTTAATATATCAAAATGGGAATTTTACCTTTAGTTCCCATATATCTAAAATACCTTCAATAATTTTGCAAACTCCAAGAATAATAATTTTACAAGACTCTATAATAGTGGAGGTCGGCATCAAGTTTTTATTGTTGAGAAGATATCATTTAAGGATGGATGGAATTTCAACTTAAAAGAATATTAATATGGGGATACCAGTAATGTTATTATTTGATTTTTCTCTATGGGAAATATAAAGTTCATAGAGTATGATGATAGTTCTTTTCAATCGGGGTTCATCCCGTGAGGTTGTTATATGGTTTTTACTAAATGATGCTCGATGTTATGAATTAATTGTGTGAAATGGGAGTATATAACCAACCCATGGGTGCTCGGTGTGGGAAATTATTTATTTTAAAAAGTTAAAGTGGTGTGTGTGATGTCGTTAAAGATGCAAGGAAATGATTAAATGTTGGGGTGCATTGTAAGTGTCATTTCCAGTGAATGAACTCCTTATGTGCAAGGGGGGCCATGATAGTTCTTGTGAAAGATGTTCTAGAATGGGGATTAACATTGGAATTTAACAGTACAAGTGTGGATCATATGGCATGAATGAAGTTTGTTGAAGTGAAGGATGTCAATTAAAGTAGGATGATTATGAATTTACATGTGGTTATGATTAAGGCATGGGGCCATAATGGGTGGAAGGAACTCCAATTTTGACTATGAATTAGTTGCACATTTAGAAGTGTGCCAAAAATAATGTAATAAATGATCTTGTTGTGAAATGTAAAGTGATACATCATGTTTCTTGAACATTGGAAGAGTCATGTGAGTAAATATGACTGAGGGCTGACTAGGAAAATCTAAATTGGAAGACTAAGGTCATGATTATAATTGAGAAGTGTAGGAATATAATGGGATTAAAGAAATTGAAATAGTTTGGGTGAAATGTCTCTTACTCTTACTCTTTGAAGATGAAAAGACTAATGGTGGGGAGATTGTAACACCCCCAATTTTTTCAAGTAATTTTAAACTTCATTAGAGTTTCGTTTTGGGCTGGATTTTTATGGTGAATTTGAGTTTTTAATGGATGAATGAAGTTCAAGAGAATTTAATGGAAAATGATTATAAAATAGGTTGCATGAGTAATAGAAACTCCTGTTAGAGTTATGGTGTGGTCCCATTGGAGTTTTAGTGGGGTGGGTAGTAGCCCAACAAGTCATTGCTGCCACCAGATTTCCAATGGTGAAATAGAACTTCAGTGAGGGTCACCGGAGTTCCGGTGTGCTCCCCAAATGTACCTTTTAGAGGAGGGAAATGGTTATTTGTAGGGATCTTGTTTTTTTTAAAACTACTCAGTACTATCTCCTCTAGCATGTGCAGACCCCCCCCCCCCCCCCTTCACACACACACACACCCTTATCCCTCTTATTTTCTTCATTTTCCTCCTCGCTTCTTCTTGGTGGATCAACTTCATTCGATGATGGACTGCTATGTATTTTGCGATAGTGAGGTTGTATGAGTGATACAAAGGTAAGCTACTTGATTGTTCTCCCTTAAATGCTTTCTTGGTTTGGGCTTGGCTAATAAGGAATTTAGCATTTTTTTAAAGGGTTTGGCAAAATCAGTGGAATTGGTCAACATCCTCAAACGGTCTTCTGAGAGAGGTTTCGATTAATGTTAAGGTAGGTAACTCTAACTCACTGATAAGCTTTGTTTTGGTGAATCAAATGTGATATGACATTGGACATCCACGAAGGATGGTCATGATGGTCAGTGAACTACAAAATTTTATATAATTGTTATTTGAACTAAGAATTATGGGTTATGATTCAACAACACATTATATAAACCAAGGATGGTATGCATATATATGGTTGGTAAAGTGGGAATTTAAACAATAATCATTTATGGGTTGTTAGAGGAGTAAAATGAGAAATTATGGAATGATAAATTTAGTGAACTATTAGTTTGCATTTATATTAAAATAAATTTCAATCATTTTGAAAATAATTCTTTGGAAAACAATGAATGGTGAGATGAGGCGAGATGACAAGTTGTGAATTGAATGATGATATACCATTATGATATGATTGATAATGATAAAGGATTGAACATGTGAGAGTGAAATGATAGTGTGGAAAAATGAATTTGTTATGAAATAAAGAACGACATGTTGATTTTTTTTATGTGGTCGCACGATGAGAATGAATGCGATTAATTGCTATAGTGTGAATATGAATAGAATTATGTTCCGAAAGACTTGGCATGTTGTACAATTGAATATAATCTTCTAAATTATTCTAGCATGAATTCATTGATGATAGATTACAATTGTATTGATCAATTGTTATGTCATGTATGGTGTGATTATTATGGTGTCGATGTGTTGAGCTTATATATGTGTTATGAATCAAGATGGTCAAGTTTGTAAGACCGATAATAGAAGTCGAAAGATGAGGTCATTATTTATACCCCGAGTTGGACTCCAAAGGTAGGGTCAAACGTGAATTATTTTTAGACTTGGGCAGAATTCCCAAGAGGAACATGATTTACTTAACCTCTGCACAAGGATGGTGATACAGCATACTTAGATTTCAGGTCAACCTCTCGAGAAGAACATGACATGATACCCTAGAGAACATGACAGGTAGTATGGTAAACCCAATGGGGGTTTAGGTATTGCTTACAAGTATGATAGGTCATCCTAGTGATGAATGATTACCGATATTAATTTGGCATGAGCATTGGTATGAGTTTATTTGTTATTGTTACCTTAGTGATGTATCTTATATCTATTTGTTATATCTAATGCATTACATACATGGATACTTGCACATGCATACATACATGTATATGAAGATTTTGTTTATCATGATTCAAAAACAGGCAATGTTCAAAGAGACCCAGTCAAAAGTGATAAAACTCCCCCAACCAAACAAATGACCAATCACTTGAAAATAGGCCATCCTTATTTGACTCAAAGAGAAGGAACCTGAAACACCTCTGAATACTTTGTGAAACTCTGATGGAATACCAGAGCATCCTATCTCCTACCCTTTTACTACAAATCTCACAATTCTATCATCAAAAAAGAAGGGTGGGGGGGGGGGGGACCTAAAAACTTTGCAGCTGTACACATGTCCCTCTCATTCACAATCAGGCCTAACAAAACACAAGAACCAACCTAAAAACAGGCCAAACAGAGCCAAAACAAGAAAAAAAAAATGCCCAATTCCAATCATACATCTTCATGCTTGCTTAGTGCATCCACTTCCTGAAATTATGAAACTGAACTATAAAAACCTTATGTAAACAATTGACGAGGTGAGCAAAAACACTCACTCTATATGTTTGTTCCTCGCCTTCGCCGCCTTCAAAAAGAGACGAGTAATAAACTGGATCATATACAGCGCCTGCTAAAATTTCATCACTTCCGGATGGCTGTCTGGCTGCATCCGGACTAGCCGGATTCAAGAATGCGTTCCTAAGATAAAAATCCCCAGAACCTGCGTGGCCCACGCTTGAAGCCCCCAATCTGTACATCTGAATCCACAATATGGATGACAAACACCTCACCGAGAATCCAATGATTTGCATTGATAGAGCCAGCTTCACAGAAAATAAAACGAATGTGCTATGGTCTTTCGGCGACATTTCCCTGCTTTCACAAATAATTCTTCCTTTTAGATGAAACATTATATAAAAAACGTAACATAGCAAGATCGCATTCAAGATTACCAACAATTAAAAACGATGGTAAGTAATGAATAAAAATATTTACAGAAAAAAAGGAATAAAGCTCTTAATAAGTTTGTGCAACTAACTTTATTTTATTTTTTATTTTAGGTTCAATGGGGTCATCTAATTGGTGTGTTTGTGCATGTTAGTGTGCAGATGTGTGTGGGGGTGCGCACACACAAACTAAGCTTTAATGTCAATAGTTAGACGTAAACAATATGAAACCAGGAAGAGATTTTAAATCAAATGCTAATAAGAATATTTTTATTGCTTATAATAATGAAGAAGGGTTCGCTCCAATTCAATTCAAAAGGCCACAACTTCAAATGTGGCCAATTTTACATCACCTTCCACTAACCCACATAATTTGGGAAGATTTATGCAAAAAGTTTTTCCCACTAATCATTACTATATAAAGGGACATCTGCACTCCTATCGCTCCTAGTCAAGAGAATTTGTGTATGCTATGGATAACAAATCAAAATGAACAGACCTTCCACCATAGAAGAAACTGTAATTGATATGCCAGGATAACATTTTTCACAATGATATGCCAGTATAAGATATTCCACAATCCAGTCAACTTACAAGGATGGTTCATGTAATATAATCACAAAATACAAGGATCTTAGCTTTTCTTCAATAAACGTATTTTTAATCTTTCAAAACATTATTTTTAGCATCATGTAACTCAATTACCCACATGATTTGCTAGTGTTGTTTCTAAATTGCACGATACTTGATTCCAAAGCGCACCTTATAGAGCTTTCTAGATTTTCTTTTCAACTTCAACAGCACATTGCAATTATAAAAACCTCTGAAAACTGAACATTTAACATTCCCCGATATTCCAAAGTTACTCTAGTAGATGGACTCATGATAACAAAAATGTTTACTAGAAAAAAATACTTGACTATCTCAGACACAAACATGATGTGATACTCATTATTTCAGATGCTACTATAAAGAGTAGTTCACCATACGTGCAAGGAAAGAGTGCTATATAACATTGTTTTGAATCAAGGACTTGACACAGATGCTTCCACTAATAAAATATTTATTGGAACCTATTTTCCAATCAAAACAAGCATCCTTATCCATAAATCTTCACCATGACATAAGACCCCCACAAATAGAAAACTGTTTTTAAAATCAAATGTGAATGAGCCAGAAAGAGTTGAATAATAATCCTCCCTGATTTGTAGATGGATGATACAAATGCTAACTTAATGAATCCACGAGTTTTAAAATACGATGACATGAGACCTTTCATCACCCTGAAGACCAACTCCTCATTTAATAAGTAATGATTTTAACCAAAACTTAAACCAACTTTTATGTTTTTATGATATCCAGAGAGTTGTCATATTGCCAATAATCATGAAGGAGGGTGAACATAATTTCATAAACATTTGGGAAGCATCGTCCATATAGCTTGGCTAATGTTGATGAGATCAATTTCACATTTTTCCATGGCAAAATGGACAGAAACTAACTCGGTTCATACTAAATCTGGACAAATTTATTGCTGCATTTTCCAACATCCAAATCACACACACACAAAGATAATGTGAAAAAAAAAGGCAGGAAGTGTTGACCCATAGGCATATGAAATAGAAAAAACTCAACAAAGAAAAAGAAGAAATTAAAAAAAAAACTTGGATCACTAAATCAATAACCTTGTGAAAAGAAATAAAAGAATAACAAAGCATTATTGACATACCATATCTCGCTGGAGAACAGTACGAACCATGAAACATCAAGTAAAACTGAGCACGCGAGAAGAACAGCATACGTTCGGCCAAGGCCTTGACTGCTACTCTCAATTGCCACAAGAGCAAATAATGCGACTGCCAAATCAATCAGCAGCACCCCATTGAAATATGCTCCCAGAGAGCCAACCAACGCACAACCAATCTAACATCAATATAACAGCAACGTAAAATCCCCTGAAAGCCAACCCTTCAATCCAATATTTCTATGGAAAGATGCATGTCCATTTTCTTTGCCTTTTTCTTTCGTTCTTTAGTTCTTTCGTTTGTAGCAGAAGCAAAATTAAAAGACTCTAACCTACAGCTCCCAGATTACCGTAACAAAATATTAAAATAGTAAAATCGATTTCTCGTTTGGATTGTATAGAGATTGAAAAGGATGGAAAACGTAGCTCATTCCAACTATGAAAAGTGAAACGCCTCCGCGTCTACGCAACAAGCAAATGCAGCAGCTAAACTTGTGCGGTAGGCGTCAATTTAAAAAAAAAAACATTCAAAAAGGAAAGTCCGAGAACAGAAGTAAGAAAGCAAGAAATAAAACAGAAAATATTCGAACAAACTAGCAGCAAAGAAATGCAGTTCAAGCAAACAAGGAGATTAAATGTTGTAACATACCTGGACGTATATGAGAATCACCGCGAAATACTGAAGCCTGGTATAATCGTATAGCAACAGCTGTAGCCAACTTCGAAATGAACAACAACGCGTCATAAGCCCTAAATTCCAACGCCCCTCAGATCAATCCCCAGACAAACATACGCAAAGATGATGTGTACAGAGAAACGGAGGAGGAGGAGGAGGAGGAGGAAGAAATCCCAATCCCAGACCATCAACAGTAAATCCGCATTGAATCAAGAACATCTTCCGTCCACCACCATCTGACCTGTAACAGATTCCATTTCCCCACTTTCCAGTATTCAACCCGCGGATTCTGTTACGTATCCTCCCTGTGTTATGAGCGTCCGATGCCGAGAACCGTGACCAGCAACGTGGGTAATTTTTAAAAATAATGCAATATTATAAAAAAAAAAATACCGTAATATTCAAGGTATTTAAACATTTTGATTAAAATATTTAATTTCAATATTCAAATTATTTATTTAAAATGTTTGATTCCAGTTATTTTTAAAAAATAAATTGAATGGTGAAATTTAAAAAAAAATTGAATATTCTATTCATGTAATTTATTTTAAAAATTTTAAAATAATTTGTGTAGTTTAAAATAAATAATATGAATAAAAAATTAAATGATGTGGATGTTTAAAAAAAAAATAAGTAACTTGAATAAAAAAATTATATATTTTATATATTTTATTCAACTCTTTTATTTTAACAAAATTGAATGATTGGAAAATTTTTAAATAAATAAATAACTTGAATATTTTAAAATAAATAGATAGCTTGAATGTTTTAAAATAACTTCAATATTGCAAAATAAATATGTTGAATAAAAAAAATAAATAACATTAATATTTTTAAAAATTTATATTTTATAACTTTTTTGTTCCAATTAATATACCTATTTTATCTATCATGTTTATAATAGCAATTATAATATATCACATACTTTTTAGACTTGGAAATGATTTTATAATTCCATAGAATTGTATATTTAATTTGAAATAAATTCCATTTACTTTAATTTTACGACAATTATTTAAATATTTAAATATTTAACTGAATTTGAAAATAACCATCATGGAATGACCATTCATTCAACTAATATAAAAATAATTAACGTTGAATGTTATGGATTTTTAAAAAATATATTTCAACACACATAACATTTATTAGAACAAAAAACAAGACAAGTGATGAAGATAATTGCACAAACAAAATGAATACTTGAAATCAGAATTAATTATTTTGCTTATTTTTCTCATTTTGAGGAATTATCCACCAAATCTAAAGATCATTTCTTGATATTCAACTTTTCATTTAGTTGGTAATAAAAAAACTCTTGAGACATTTTAAACACGTGTTGATAAATCTCACGAGACATTTAGAAAATTTATCTATAATAATAATTACATAACTCATGAGGAAGCTTGATCATTTATGCTCTATATGAAGTCATATTCGTCACTCATTCCAACAATGTGAGAGAGTCAATAAAATGATCTCTAATGAGATAAACAAATCACAAGAAAATTATTAAAGAACTACAAATATCGTGGGAGAAGGAATAATTGAAACTAGGAAAACATTGGACAAGCGGCTCAACTATGTTGAAGCGGTGGAATGATGATAACTGTTTATATCACTAGAGAATGAACTTATTTAATTTTTTATGTTTGTGTTTGTACTTAGTTTATATCATAAAACATAAAATTTTACTTCCATTGAATTTTAAAAATAGTTGTGAAGTGATGTTTAATTCATCATTTATTTTTAAAGATACTGCATTACATTTTTAATTCATTTCAATTTCATATTACATGAAATATTTTGAAATATCATGAAAATTAATACAAGGAATACACATTTTGTTAACATTCCACATATAATAATTACTGGTAATGTCAATAAAGGCGACTTATAGTACTACTTCGATCAACTACAACTTTGCTCGCTTTGGTAACTCTCTATCCACGTCGAACAGGTTTTTATGGATGTTGTTCTTGAATTTTTTTGGGGGGGGGGGGGGTGATTTGGTGTACACTAGTAGAAATTTAAGTTTTCGAGGTGGGGTAGTTAGAGCGACCGCCATTTGACGGTCGTTATATTTTTACCCCCCCCTGCCGCCCTAATTTTCCCTCTCCCCATCGTTCACCCTCCCCGACCCCATGACCCTCTCTCCTGTTCAACCTCCTGCGACCCCAAAACACCCCTGTGACCCCGCGACCCCCCTGCCTCTGCACTGCGCCTTCAGATGGTCCCGCCGCCATCGTTCCCTCCCGGCCCCGCTGCACCCCGTCGTCGAGTCCTCCCGTCTCGCCTCCGTTGAACCCTCCTGGCCCACAGCGCCCCGTTGTAGAACCCTCCCACGCTTCGTCGAGCCGTCCCGTCCCCGTCAACACATTCCGCCCCTGTCCAACCCGGCCGTCGAACCCCTGCACCGTCATGGATCCGCAATCGAGTCGTCCCTCTTTACCTGTGGTCGAGTCTTCTGTAGGTAAGCCATTCTTTGACTTCCGCAATCTAGTAGCTCAATCATGAAAATCAGTATTGAGAGAGAGAATGAAATTAGGATTTCATAATCGGGGGTTCTTGTATCATTGAAGGTGAAGTAGAAATCTAGAAACGATAGACTAAACAATTTTTCACCTGAAGGTATACAAGAAGATAAAAATATATTAGTGATTATTCTTATGATATATTGATAGACCAAGGTTGAGAGCGCATCAATCCAGTACTGTCAAGAAGTTATTATGAAGTTCATCATGCTATATTCCATACACTTTTCTAAAATATCTTGAACCTACAATGCATTGTTCCCTAACTTAACTATCCATGTCAAGTTTGATGTGTGATATAGACTTTGTCAATGAACTATGTTATATTTCAAGAGTAAAATTTTATCCTTTTTTAATATGGAATCATTGAAAGCATGTCAGATTGTTCGCAATACTTGTCCCAACACAGTTTGGTATTAAATCGCCACTTATTACATATATTTCTTTTTCTGCAACACATTTCCTTTGAAAAATAAATATTGTCATGAATTCTTATCACTTTAAGCAATCTCTCATAGCACCCACCACCCATATTACAAGTCACATAATCATTTTTAGTGATGCAGTCAGCTACGAACATACTTTCTTCACAACATACCATCCAGACACCAACATTAGTGCACATAACAACATTAATCCAAGACATCTACCCACACCCCACCACACAAGTGATATGCAATCTTGAACTTGACAATAAAACACTAAAAAATACCACTATATTTTTACCATATAAGACATGGAAGAATAATAAATGAATATTTAATTTTCACATATCAAAGGGTTCTAGGGATTATCCTAGAACCATGTTCACCATATTACACGGGTGAAGGATTACAATATTACACAAGTGATCTAATCTTCTCTTGCGGGTTTTTTATAATAGAATCACACCCGTTTTAGCAATTCTTTCCTCCTTATTGAATCAGATCACAATATATTTAGAGATGTCACAATATCACCAAAATCAATCTACTTCATTTATTTTTACTTAAAAATAGCTTTGAACTCATTGGTTTTTAAGTTTTAATGATATGAGTTTTTTTAGAATTTAAATAAAACATTTCAATTATTTGCTTTCAATTAAATACAGATATGGATAAGAGCTGGATTGATATGCAAGATAGGTTTTTTGCTGAATATTATGAGGGGATTAAGCGATTTATGGATTTCACCAGTGAATTTTCAAGCGATTTGATTAGTTTTCCATGCAGAAAATATGCAAATAAATATCTCTTCAAACGAGATAGTGTTAGAGAACATTTGTTTTTTAATGGATTTTTGAAAAACTACAAGACATGTACACATCATGGAGAAGAGTCTGTTTCATTTCATCAATCAGAAAGTATTCATATGGATGTTGATTCGAGAATAGTTGATCTGATGAACATAATGCTCAATGATATGATGCATCAGTTTTAACCTGAAGACAGTAATGTCGTAAATGACGACGTTGGATGGATTAATCCCCATTCTTCTACAGATGGAGAAGCATTGAACTTCTTTGGAATTCTTGAAGACGCGCTTACTGAATTATATCATGGATACACTAAATTTAGTAAATTGTCATTCATCGTTGAATTGTTACACCTGAAGGCCTTGAATCAGTGGTCAGACACCTCATTCGACATATTGTAGGTATTGTTGAAGAAGATACTCCCAAATAGAGCAAAGATTCTAGAGTCATTCTATCAAGCTCGCAAGTTGACCAATGACCTTGGTTTTACATATGATACCATTGATGTGTGCTGCAATAATTGTATGTTGTTCAGAAAAGAGAATATGCAATTAAATACTTGTACTGTTTTGTATACATCCAGGTGGAAGGCCAACAAGATTAATCAAGGTAGTCAGATTCTTCCTAACATGGTCTTGAATCAAGGGAAACAAGTTGTTGCTAAGTAGATGCATTATTTCCCACTGAAACCGAGACTGAAGAGATTCTTCATGTCACCTAAAATTGCTAAATTGATGACCTGACATTTAGAGAGAAACATAGAGGTTGATAAATTAACTCACCCAGTAGATTCTTTGACATGAAAAGAGTTTGATCAAAGACACTTAGACTTTTCCCGGGATGATCGTAATGTTCAACTAGGTTTGGAAGCAGATGGTTTTAACCCATTTTGGTCCATGGTTTGTGCGACACATAGTATGCGACCGGTGGTGTTGGTTCCATACAATCTTCCCCCATGAGTATGTATGAAGCAACCATTTTTTGTTACTGTCGACTCTAATTGATGGACCGAGAGGACCTAGCGATAAAATCGATGTTTATATGCAACCTTTGATTGATGAGTTGCAAGAATTTTGGGCCGATGGTGTAATGACTTTTGACTTGGTAGCTAATGAAATTTTTATACTCCGAGCCACTTTGTTATGGACAATTAATGATTTTCCAGCGTATGCTAACTTATCAGGTTGAAGTACAAAAGAAGAATCTGCTTTCCCTTATTGTAATAAAAGTAAGAAATCTATATGGCTTAAGAACTATAGAAAGTGGGAATATCTTGGTCAAAAATGATTTCTTCCTCCATTGCATAGGTTCAGAAAAGATAGTGTGTCGTTTGATGGGAATAGAAAGCACAACCCATCACCAAAAATACTGTCTGGGGTTCAGATTCATGCACAACTTGATCAAGAAAACATCCGTACAATGTATAATTTTCAAGATTTATTAGGTCATGCATTTCCTTCTATTCCTGCAGCAAATAGACAGTGCAATCATAATTGGAAGAAACAAAGTTTTTTTTGAATTGCCTTATTAGAAATATGATATTTTAAGACATAATTTGGATGTGATGCAAATTGAAAAAAATGAATGTGATAATATATTGTGCACCATTTTAGGCATCAAGGTGAAATCAAAGGACAATGTTAATGATCAACATGATTTACAAGAAATGGGATTGAGAAAACCTTTACATTTACAGTTGGGTGAAGGTAATCAGGCATACATGCCTATTGCACATTACACAATGAGTAAAAAAGAGAAACAAACATTTCTATCAATTTTGAAGACCGTCAAGGTTCCAGATGGTTATTGCTCTAATATTTCCAAGCATGTCAATATGATGAGCATGAAATTACAGGGGTTTAAAAGTCATGATAATCATATTTGGCTTCAACAGTCAATTCCTATAGCAATTCATGATTGCTTACCTACCCAGGTTGTTGATCCATTTATTGAAGTTTCTAATTTTTTTAGACAGCTCTGTTCAAGGAATCATCGCATGAGTGATTTGAAAAATCAGCAAGATAAGATTTTACTTGCACTATGTCACCTAAAGAAACTATTTTCTCCATCTTTTTTTGATGTCATGGTTCACTTGACTGTGCATTTAACTGGTGAAGTCATTACTAGCGGTCCCATGCAATTCAGCTGGATGTATCCAATAGAGCGATACTTAAATACATTGAAACAGTACGTGTCAAACAAATCCAATCCTGAAGCTTCAATTTCCAAGGGATATTTAATAGACGAGTGTACTAATTTCTATGCTTCATATATTGATGAGGTTGAAACAAAGTTAGATAAACTCTCCCAGAATGACGAAGGTCCAATTGGAGAAGGGATAACATTTGATATGCACAACGATGAGTGGGTTCAAGCTCATTGATATGTGTTGTTCAACACTCCATCAGTTATGCCATTGATACAATAAGTTTTATAGTTGATGTGTCTTATGTTTCTATATTTATTTTATTACCTACCTTTTATTGTGTTGTGATTTAGGACGCATATCACTGATTTGAAACGTGAAAGGCCTCGTGAAAATAACTATTAAATCCAAAAACATCATTTCAACACATTTCATGAGTGGTTCAAGGATCATGTACATATAAATAATTGATTTAATATTTTATAGTGAAACTTAGTTGTATTTTCACAATCCTTTATCCATTGAACTATGTGAAATTTACAGATTCAAAAGATGCATGATTTAAGTACCCATACTATGAGCGAAGAGCTCAACCAACTAGCTGATGGCCCATTTATTACAGCTTATCGCTACAAGTATTTGGATGCTAACAAATTACGATTTTGTATTAGCGATGTTGACGTGAACCAAGCCACACAAAACAATGGTCTTGGTTGTTCTTTTGTTGATGCAGGTTATTATTATGGATTACTAAGGGATATTATTGAGGTTATTTATGGTCATGGCGTAAAACACATATTGTTAAGGTGTGATTGGGTCGATCCAATTCGTGGAACAAAAGTTGATAACTTCCAATTTACATCAGTATACTTTAACAATATGCTATATAAAGATGCCCGAGTAATCAACAGTCCCTTCATACTGACATTTCAGGCAAAGAAAGTTTACTTTGTCGGCATTGATTCTGATTGGAAAGTTGTGGTGAAAATGTCTAGAAGATGGGTTTTCCTGATTGACCAAGAGGAACCTGACGTTGTTGTATTTCCTGATAAAATACTTGACCAAACAACAGTAGTTGTACGAGATGAAGATATACAATGGGACAAATAGAAAATTGAAGGAGATACGATAGACTCACATGATTAGTGAAAGATTGTAATTATTTCTGAAGGAACCTAGACCACCCTGAGGGGGGGGTGAATCAGGGTGAAAAATTTTTCTCTTATATATTGGATCTTGTTCCCACGTTATTAAGAACTTGTTTAAACCTGTATGATGGATATGTACATAAATTAAAACATTCACATGCAGAAGTTCAACACAACAGTTTTACTTGGTTCATCACTAAGGGCTACGTCCAAGGAGCATACGCCGACTGGTTGCTAGTCATACCTAATTCCACTAATCTTCACTAGTTGTGGATTATAAAAATTTGTGCACAATCACTCTGTCCCAAGCACACTGCCTAAAGGTTCAAGGATAACTCACTGCTTCCCTTAGATCACTTTCGTAGACTCCCCTGGCTCACTGCCTTGGAGAGGTCTTCACTCAGTTTATCGACTTGAATATTGTTTCAACATATTGACATCAAAGTCTTGTTCTCTATTCAGCACGAGACAATGCTTACATCGAAGTCCAAAATTGATGCTCTTTTATATTCAGTTTTCTCCTTTAGTTCAATTATTTAATTCACTAAAACTTCTTTGTCTTCTCGCTAGAATCACATACTCCCTTTATGATGTTTCTGTTTCTACAAACTGTCCCTGATTCTACGGACTGTCTCTGATCTGTGTACCACGCCTGCTCTACATACCACGTCCGCTCCGTGTACTTCGCATGCTCCGCATAACATGCCTTCTCCGCGTACCGCGCCTTCTTCGCATACCATGCCTGCTCTGCGCACCGCTCCTGCTCCGCGCAAAGCACCTACTGCATGCACCACACCTACTCCGCACACCACCTCCACGTACTGCCTCTGCATACTGCCTTTGTGTACTACCTGTGCATAGCGTACCACCTTCGCATACCGCCTCTGCGTACTTCCTTAGTGTACTGCTTCTTCCTTCCGCATAATTCTTCAAATTTTGCGAATTATTTCATCTCCCACATACCACTTTTTCCTATGCAAAATCTCTTCCAAGGACTGCTCCTTCTAATTTTGTGAATCGTTTTGTCTTTCACGTACCACTTCCTCATACGCAGAATCTCTCCCGCATACCAATTTCGGACTTAGTCGAGTTCTTACACAATGATGATATTTTCTTATAGAACTCTCTCTCTCTCTCTTAATGAAGGTATTAACACTCCTTATATAGAAAAATAACTCCGCAAATTTTACTAATCCATTTTACCCAAATTTTCAATGTGGAATGATCTTCACCGCATACTGAACTCCATCAACGTACGATAAGCCTCCATCATGTACTGAAATACTTTGAACTGTGAACCATTATCACGTACCGTTAACCTTCTGCATACTGTAAGTATGCTGGTCTACGTACTGCATCTCTTCCGCCAATGACGAGCCATAATGCATACCACAACTCTTCACCACGAATCGTCACTACTAACCTTTTTCAGTTCTTCACACCACTCCACTACCGTTGCCGCTTCCGGGTACGCGACTGCAAACCATTCCTGGAACATGGTATGCGGTCCATGCTCTGAGGTACGTGGTTTTCTTCCTTTTCTGATTTCCTTCTCCATTCCGCATATCGTTCACTCATATGTAGAAATACTTCAATTTCCAAAAACAAAATCCCAATTTGGAGGTCTAAAAATTTGGCAAACACTAGGAAATGACACCACCTTAAATATCTGCTTCGGTAAGAACACCCATGATTCTTCATTATCATCTTTCTTTTTCAATAATCAGTTTCTTTCATCACGCACCTTAACTGTTATGATATATAGTCTTTGATCGATCACCTTTAGCATCAACATATTTTCAAAGTAAAGTATTGCAACTTCACTATCTTTCAGCAACATCAGTCTTTCTAGTCAACACTGAATATGAATGACATCATCTTATCATCTTTGTATGATCATTCTTAAATCTTCAAATCTCCACATGATTCTTCATGCAATAATTCATGTCTCTTCAAGTAGGATCTTGCATGGTCTCTTTAAATAGTGATATGTTGCATGACCACTTTATAACTTTAAGTACTCCAACACTCTCTGATATGGTTTCATTGTTGTAGACAATGTATCACCTTTGATACATGTACTTTGAACTTAAGATCAATTAAAAAATTGTCTGAATTACCAATCTCAATAACTTTGGAGTTATTCTTCATCCCCTTCTTCATTTTGATCTTCATTTACAACTGTTGACAATAAATACAACCTTATACACAAAGTGGTCCCAAAAATCTCCCCATTTGTATTTTGTTGTCAATACCTTAATGTTCTCCTCAAATGAATGTGTCAATATCAAAATGAGAATCTTATCTCTCCCCTTTTTCTTTTTCTTTATCTCTGCCTTTCAAAATTTCATTTCACTTTCTCCCCCCTTATTGACAAGAAATACAATATTCATGGGAAAAGAGTATCAATCATTTCTTAAGAAATGTCCCATCAATCATTTCACTCTAAGCCTACTTGAGCAATTCTCGGTGTATAAAACAAGAGGACTTGATTTAGACAACAAGGTTGTCTATTATTCACTGATCATGATACCACATGAGATGAGAACTCATGTACTTTGTTTTCAAGGGTTTTTAACTTTCATTCCAGGCTAAAGATATTGAATGCGATAGAAAATAATCAACCTGAAACTTCTGCACTCACTTCAACAAATAGATCAAAAACATTCAAGTGCAATTGGAAGGATAAGTGGACTTGGGGAACTTCCATTATTCTTATGTCACTGATTAATTTAGTTACTCCCCCTTTGTAAAATGATCTTCATTCCAAGTAACCAAGGAAAAGAGATTGAGAAATGACATAACTTTTCCAATGAAATATTCTTCAAGAAATTTCCAGAGTAATTGAATTTAATACCAAATGAAGTTGATTCTAATTGAAATAATAATTATGGAAGCTTATTCATTTGTCTCCCCCTCAAGGGAAACACTCCTCATCATCTTGATAAAGGTTGATACTTCATCACTTTAATCTTTGAATATCAATTTAATAATCTTCCAAGGATGGAAACTTCTTCAGCTTAGCTATTAAGAGTTGGAAACATTCACTACTTCTCAGGTTCTCTCCCTGAGAGCATGCTTCACCTTTAATTAACTATATTATTAGCACAAATACAATACACAAATGATTAAGGGAATAAGGTGGTTCTTCCTTGCTTCTTCAATGTGAGCAGGAAGGCTGAGATGGTTTTCTCAACCAAGATGATCCATTTTCTCCACTCTTCATGCTTGCACATCTGAACATCTTTTCTGATCCATACTGATGTGGAATGGATCTCTTCACATTCTTAATCCTTTTAAGAACTGATTCTTGCTCTGGTATTAAGGTTAGACAACCTTTTACAATGTGACCATATTTTATACATCTCTCACATGAAACTTCTTTAACACGCGTGTTTCCTTTGGTTTGAACTCTCTCATGCACTTTATCTTCATCATGTGAAAGTTTTCCTTTTCCTTTAGAACCAGCCTTGGCCTTTTCATCTTCAAGCTTCCTCATTCTTTCCAAATATTCTGGCCGGATGACCAACATGTCATTTGGAACAATTGCAGCGAGTTTAGATTTTCGACACAAGTTCATCTGAGTGTCATCCCTCTTAGTTTCTCTTTTGGATGAGTTTCCCTTCAATTTCATGGATCTAAAATCCAGGTTCTTCTTAGCTTCCCTACTTGATATCTTCTTGGGCAAATTTGTATTCACAATATTTTTCTATCTTATTCTTAAGGAAGCTGCTTCATACTTAGTCAGTGTTGGAGGTCTTCTTATCTTATCAATAATTAATTCATATTGAGATGGGAATATACCTACCTTGTGACCACTACCATTGCATACATCATAGATGTTATCAAGCATTCCAAATCTGTTTGCGGTAAACAAATGCTTCTAGACCTGCAGATGTTACTTCTTATTCTCTAGATTTCTTCCCCATGAGGTATGATTCCTTTGTGATTTTACATTATGAGGATTGTACCAACAATTTATTTCACAATACCCAAATATGTTGCAGCATCAACATTGACCCACAAATATTGATTTCTTTGTATTATGTTACTAGTCCATCTTCTTGACTTGTTTTTTTTGGAGAACCACCTTCTACATTATTCTTTCTATTCACCCCAAACATGGTGATAGGTAACTCCTCACCTTTCCTCATCCATACTTGTTTTGAATTTCTCCTCCACCCTGCACTCCTTATGGAAACATATTTAGAAACATGATTACAAGATGATTTGGATGGTACCTTATTCTTCTCAACTACTTTTGATAGATCTGTGAGTGAATCCATGATCTTATTATCACATGTTGGAGGTCTTTTGACAGTATAATCCTCCAGTGAGCATTGAGTAGCAACAAACACTGTTTCTTGAGATAGATAATCAAGAGTTGTCATTATCTTCTTATCAAATGTTGTAGGTATTTCAGCTTTAGAATCCTATAGTAGACACTGAGTACTAGTATAAACTATTTCCTTATTTTTTAAAGGTTCAATATATGTCTTCTCAAGATTGGTCAACTGAGCTTCCAATTTTAGACTTTCTATATTGAGGATGATCTTCTGATCTTCAATCATGGTCATCTTCTCTTCACAAGTATTCTTCAATATTTCAACCTTATCTTCATGCATCTTAACTTCGTTTTGTAATAAAGAGTCAAGTTCCCTAAATTTCTTGGAAGTTTATTCCAAATATAAACTATTAACTTCAGTGCTCTTCTTCAGCTCAACTTCAAGTGCATGGATCTTTTCTTCTAGATTCTTATTCACTCCCTCTTTTTATTCAAAGGATTTAATCTATTTGTTGAGCTTTAAACATTCATGAATTTTTTCTTCCAAAACCTTTTACACATTATAAGATTCTATTCCAAGTCAGGTGATCTCATCTTGCATACACTGAAAAATTATATAAACAATATCTACTCTTTCTTTAAGAATATCATGCAGATAAGTTCTTAATTTCTCCTGATCACTTGAGAATGAAATAGAAGTGTCTTCCTTTCTACTGGTAGAAACCTGAGCCACCTGATATTTAATTTCCAAGTTTGATATTTCTTTATTATTGGAAGGGCATGAAGAACTAGACACTACATATTCTTTGGACATGAGGGACTTCTTCAAATATCTCTTCTCTTTTATTTTTTTCTATTTGTTGTGGTCATTATAGATGTAGACTTCTGTTCTAAGATGACTAAATATTCATCAAGACTTAACTTCATTGTTGAATTAGGAAAGAAAAATAAAATCCTATTCTGAATATAATTACTGTAGATTATCCAACATA
The DNA here is from genome assembly GCA_963277665.1 of Viscum album. NCBI lineage: Eukaryota > Viridiplantae > Streptophyta > Magnoliopsida > Santalales > Viscaceae > Viscum > Viscum album. The sequence continues at coordinate 483,279,538 of OY728141.1, forward strand.
CATAAACCTTTTCACTCTAATACCAATTGAAGGACCCTAGACCACCCTGAGAGGGGGGGGGGGGGTGAATCAGGGTGAAAATTTTTCTCATCTACACTGGATCTTGTTCCCACATTGGTAGGAACTTGTTTAAACCTATACGATGGATATGTGTAGTAATTAAAACATTAACACGCATAAAGAAAACACAAAAATTTTACTTGGTTCACTACTAAGGGCTACGTCTAAGGAGCATACACCGAATGGTTGTCGGTCGTACCTAATTCCACTAATCTTCACTAGTTGTGGATTATAAAGATTCAGTCACAGTCACTTTGTCCCAGGAACACTACCTAAAGGTTCAGGGATAGCTCACTGCTTCCCTCGGATCACTTCCATAGACTCCCCCTGGCTCACTACCTTGGAGAGGTCTTCATCCAGTTTATCAACTTGAAGGTCGTTTCAACAGATTAGCATAAAAGTCTTGGTCTCTGTTCAACACGAGACACTTCTTGCATCGAAGTCCCAAATTGATGATATTTTATATACAGTTTTATCCTTTAGTGAAATTACTAAATTCAATAAAAATTCTTATTCTTTTCACTAGAATCACATACTCTCTTTATGATGTTTCTACTTCTACAAATTGTCCCTGACTCTACAGATTTTATCTGATCTATGTACTGCACCTGCTCTGCATACTGTGCCTGCTCCGCGTACCATGCATTCTCCGCGTACCGTTCCTCTCCGTATACCGTGCCTACTCCGCATACCACATCTCCTCCATGTACCATGCCTCCTTCATGTACCGTGCTTGCTTAGTATACCGTTCTTCTCTGTTTACCACGCCTGCTCTATGTACCGCGCCTCCTCCGTGTATCGTGCTGTCACGACCTGTCCCCCGGGGCCCGTTCTGTGACTATCCCAAGACCGTCTTCCATAGGCCAGGAGATGGTGACTAGAACCAAAAGGAGTATTCCCTAAAACTAGGAAGGTATTGCCTTTATAACCTGTAAACACACACAACCAAGCACACAACAAGATACGAACACAAGTCAACTGTATAGCAAAAAGAGTGTTGAAAGTAAAAGGGGCCAGGATACAAGCCCAACTGTAAAGGTAAAAGTACAACTGAAATACAATAAAACTGAAGAAAAAAGAAAGACAACTACTGGGTCATCCTCATGGATTCTTACCTGAAGGGTAGGTATAGATCGGCTCCTCAGCACTCCACATCTTCCCGTCTCCTCTGCATACTGACACGTCGTATGGTCCACCTCCGGGCACCGTCTAGTCCTGGTACCCTCAGCCTCGATCAGTGATATCCTTCGTCTGCACCAAATACAAAAAGGTGCGGGCATAACCCATGCAGGGGTGAGTACAACGATACTCAGTAGGGACCTCGAGACCCTCAAGGTCTCACAAAATACACAAAGGATAAAACACAAAGCATGAAATCAACTAATAACCCTACTTAGGTATATGCCCATACATATACCTAAGTTATCAAGTATACCCATCTCAATCATGAAGGAACACAGGTTCCAACTCAAAAGCTCCAAGCTCAACTGTTCCACAAGGAAGGATTACCACGAAGGTAGGTACCACAAGGTACAGACTCTGCTCACACCAGGTATAACTTAGGTACAGTAGTAGAGATGATTAGATGTAACTACTAATTCATCTTACTCTATTAAGAGACAGACCCATGAAGGATCCTAAATCATCATCAGACCTACAAAGGATTATAGTACATCGTCAGACCCACACATGATCCTAGTACATTGTCGGTACGTCTTCGGAACCACACAGGATCCTATTACATCTCCAGTATGTCGTCAGACCCACACAAGATCCTAGTACATCTCCATTACATCGTCAAACCCACACAATATCCTAGTAAATCTCTAGTACATCGTCATACCCACACAAGATCCTAGTACATCTCTAGTATATCTTCATACCCACACAGGATCCTAGTACATCTCCAGTATATCATCAGACCTACACAGGATCCTAGTACATCTTCAGTACGACGTCAGACCCACATAGGATCCTAGTATATCTTCAGTACATCGTCAGACCCACACAGGATCCCAATACATCTTCAGTACGTCGTCAGACCCACATAGGATCCTTGTACATCTCCAGTACATCATCAGACCCACACAGGATCCTAGTATATCTCCAATACGTCGTCATACCTACACAAGATCCTAGTACATCTCCACAGCCAGCTACAGGGTTCCCATACTAATCTCACTTGTCTCCGGGAGGATCCACTCCTCAAGACACTGGTCAATAAACCAGCTACCACAAAGTCCCACAAAGAAGTATCTCAAAGGTCCACCACGTTATAGGGGTCTCAACGCAATAGATGGTGCATCAAACAGATGCCCAGTCTGTGAGTTATTAGTCTTTTAGTCCTGAGTGCCAGGTTAGATTCATGCTCAATCCAACCCGACTGTTCCTCAACTTTATACAAATATCCATTGGGGTATACCAAAGGAACTGTCTCACTCCAAGGTTTCCAGTACCGTAGATGGTTCGTTAAACGGACGCCCGATGCCAAAGTTATGGCCAAAAGAGAGTATAGGGTTGAAACTGGTCTGGGTCCGGTCCGACCCGGCCTAGGTCAACCCGGTTCGGGTCGACCCGGACCGCGCTGGGCGGTTCAGCTTACTGGATCTGGCCCGGCCTGGGCAGCGGCCCGCGGGGTGGCGGGGGCCGTGGAGCGGCGGAGGCCGCGGGGGCCGCAGTGGTCGCGGGGGCCGTGGGGGCCGTGGGCGGTGCGGGGCTGCAGAGCGGTGGAGGCTGTGGGGAGGCGGAGGCCGCGGGGGCCGTTGTCCGGCGGGGCGGCTGTGGTGCGGTAGGGTGGTCGCGGTGCGGCGGTCCGCCGCGGTTGGCCAGATGTCCTTTCGTCCTCTCCGCACGGTGCGGTCACGTGTCGCGCCTTCACCGACGGCTGGTTTGGCCGACCACTCTTCATTCATCTCCGTGGCACAAAGCCGCCCTCTTACATTGCGAAGAACACACCATTCATGAAGAACGACGGAGGGGTCAGACCATGTTTTTTTGGCCCGCACCCTCCGCATTAGAGCGTTATCAAGCGGGTCAAGGGGGATGTTTCAATGTGAGGGGAAAAATTAACATTGATCAATTTAAAACACACCCCTACCTCGTTTGTTTGTTGACGTCGATGAGGAGGGAAGGACGGTCGTCGATTGAAGACGTCCACATTGGAGGATGTCCCAAGGAAGAAGTTGAAGACATTGGAGAACGTCATCGTTCTTCATTGGAGAAGCGTTCTTCGTTGGAGAATAAGAATTCCTCCAAGGTTCTCCTCTTCCAATAATTTCTCCCAATTTCACCCAAAAAGAAAAGTAGAAAATATGTTGTGTTTCATCAATTTAATTGTTGGCACAAATTTAAATTGACATCATTAATTACGATGTGGTTGGCACCATTAAAGTGGGAGGATACTAAAGGTTATCTCCCATTAAAGGAGAGTTCAAGAGTTATCTCCATATTAAAGGAGTTTAGGGGGTTCGGGTGGTCCCCACCCTTAAATTCAAATTGGGAGGTTTTGGGCTTGGTGGTCCCCACCTCCATAACCCATGTTGAGGGATTTCAAGAATAAAAATAAAATGTTAAAATAATTTTATTTTTATTTTCCCATGAAAAGTCAAAAACTAACTTTCACCCTCAACCTACTACGGTCGAGGTGAAGGTCTCCTTAAGAGAATAACGTCGCAGTGAGTTCAACGCTACCCTCAGATTTCAATTCCAAGGACCAGTTCAAAAGTTAGAAAAGATCGCTCGTAGGTTTATTGAACGTACCCAAAAAAAGTTCAGAAATTCATTCAGGGCACACCGGGCCTCAGAATCATGCACCGTCAATTTTCGTGGACTTGTAAAATTCCCATATATTTAAAAAAAAATTACATAGAATTTCTGAGTCTTTACACATGCCTCCTTCGCGTAACACGCCTCCTCTGCGTACCGTACCTACTCCGCGGACTACACCTGCTCCGCGTACTGTGCCTTCTCCGTGCACCGAGCCTGCTCTGCACACCACACCTGCTCCGCGCACCGCGCCTTCTCCCCACACTGTCTCCACATAAAGCCTCCACATACTGCCTCTGCATACCACCTCTGTGTACCGCCTCTAGGTACCACCTATGCATACCACCTCTGCATACCACCTTTACGCACCGCCTCTATGTACCACCTTAATGTACCATTTCTTCCTTTCGCAGAATTCTTCTTCAAATTATGCGAATTATTTCATCTCCCGCATAAAAATTTTTCATATGAAAAATCTCTTCCATAGATTTCTCCTTTTAATTTCATGAACCGCTTCTTCTTTCACATAGCACTTCCTCCTACACAGAATCTCTCACGCGTACCACTTTCAGACTTAGTTGAGTTCTTCCACATCGATGATATTTTATTATTGAATTCACTCTCTCTTAATTATGGGATTAACACTCCTTATATAGACAAATAACTCCACAAATTTCGCTAGTCCATTTTACCTAAATTTCCAATGTGGGATGATCTTCACTGCATACTGAACTCCATCCACGCACGGTAAGCCTCCACCGCATACTACAATCCTCTAAACTATGAACCTTTATCATGTATCGTTAACCTTCTACGTACCATAAGTTTGCTAGTCTGCATACTGCATCTCTTATGCCAATGACGAGCCATCCCGCGTACCACAACTCTTCCCCATGAACCGTCGCTACAAACCATTTTTGGTTCTGTACACCGATCTGCGTACTGTTCCTGCTTCTAGGAACGCAGCCACAAACCATTCCTAGAACATGGTACATGGTGCATTCTCTGAGGTACACAATTTTCTTACTTTGATAATTTCCTTCATCATTCCACATCTAGTTCACTCCTATGCATAAATCCTTCCATTGACAAAAAAAATCCCAATTTGGAGGTCCAAAAATTTGGCAAACACTGGGAAATGGAACCACCTTAAATATCTACTTAGGTAAGAACACCCATGCTTCTTCACTATTGTAGTACCCCCGGATTCTGGTATGTAACCCTTACTTGATGCTTTTCATGGTTTTAAAGTTAAGGGTGTTGAATGAGAGAGTCAGTAGAACTTGGAAGGATGTTTTGAGGCAAAGGGGAAGTCGCACGGGAGGCACACAGTTTGTCTAAACCGTGCGGCCAAACCGTGTGTAGTGGGTCTTGGGGACAATGTATTTCGCATGGTTGGTGCACAATTTGTCTAACCGTGTGACCAAACCATGCAAGAAGGGTGTCCGAGGCATTAGCTAACGCACGGTTAGCGCACGATTTGTCAAACCGTGCGAACTAACCGTGCGACCACTTAAACGAGATCCTATAAAGGTGGATCTCACTCTTTTCTCTCTCTAAGTGACTTGTTTAAGCTCCCAAGCAGCCCTAACTAGGGATTTTGGTTATCCTAAGGTCAAAGAGGGTTCTCCCATCATTCCAGAGGCGATCCTAAGGCTTATCTTGACAAATCGAAGCCGGATTCTTAAGGTATGTGATTGTTCTCGTTTGATTTCTCATATTTACTTAGATATACTTCTCCTCTTCTCTCAGTTTCTTAGATCTAAGCCCGTTATGGGTAGATCTAAGTGTATGGATGCCAAACATGATGAGTTTTAGTCTTGGTTGTGTTAGGAGAAGAGATCTAAGGAGGATCCTTGGTGAATCAACCGGGTTTTCTTGTGCGTTCTTCGTTTGTTAGGGTTTTCTTCAAAACCTTTAAGGTAGGTGGATTCACTCTCGATTCCTCTTTCTTAGAAATTGAAGTCTTAGTTCAAATTGATTAAATTTCTTGGTTTTAATTGTGAAATTGTGGTGCAAATCATGTTATAAATCTTCTTTAGTGATGATTTATGGGTTTTGGTGGAATTGTGGGAATTGAAAGAATGGTTTGTGAAAAGTGTTTTGTCTTCTTGATTTTAAAATGGTGATTTTAAAATATGGATTTGATGGATTTGGAAAATGGTTTGTGGGAAAAAGGTTTTCAATAAAATTGTTGTTTTATTGAAATGGTTTTGGCATGGTTGGAATGGCGTGGTTTTTGGGCATACTTGGCATGTGTGTTCATATTACATTTACGAGGCTTGGTTGAAATATGACCTTGTTCTCGGTTCCAAAAGTGTAATGGAACATGGGGAATAATTACCTTGTGACGACTTGGTAGATCAACGAGAAATCGCTCATGAGTATGGAACTTTCATAACGATGCATGCATAGTTGTTTTCTTGGGTTGTGAAATGGTGGGTTGTGTGGATTTGTGAAATAGAATGAATGTGCCAAAATGGAAATGTAAATTTGATTGGAAACTTTGCTTGGTTTCTTTTCTTGAGAAAGATGATTTTTGTTGGAAAATGGTGTTTGTTGGAAAATGGATTTGATATAGAATTTGTTATATTGTGAACTGTTTGGAATTGTTTTATATAAATTGTTTTATATAAATGTGCTAACATGTTTTATCCTAGAGGCATGGGTTGGGAAGTCATTGGGGAAAACCTACCGAGTTTCATTACTCACCCCCTGCTTTGGCATGTTGGTGCTTTTGTAGATGTCATATATCGGGATATTGGAAAAGGTAAATTGTCACATGTTTATAGCACCACTTTGTGATACTTGGGCTGGTTCGTGATGTTGGAGCTTGGAGATGGTGGAGCATGGAGTTGGGTTGTCATCTTGTAGTCTTTTAGTTTGTATTTCTGCTGTTTACTCTATTTTAGTGTTGGTTTCCGCTGTGGTACTCTTAGTTGATTTATGATAAAATAAATGGTTGAGTTGTATTAGTTTTTATCAAGCATCATTTAGTTGATTAGTTTGGTTATGGTTGTTGGTTCTGTGGTATGTTTTTAGAAGGGTAAATCATCCCCCACTTGTGTTAAAACCCTTTGGCATTTATTGCCAGCCTTTGGCGACTTGGGGATGTTGCTTAAGTCCTAGTAATGACTTGTTGTATTATTAAGCCAATAGGAATAAGCGGGTCATTACAATTGCCATCTTTCTTCTTCAACAATTAGTAGATTTCATCACACACCTTATCTATCGTGATATATAGTCTTTGATCGATCACCTTTAGCATTGATAGATTTACAAAGGAAATTATTGCAACTTCACTATCTTTCAGCAACATCAGTCTTTCCAGTCAACATTGAATATGATTGGCATCATCTTCTCAGTTTTGGATGATCATTATTAAATATTTAAATCTCCACATGACCCCTCATGCAATAATGCATGTCTCTTCAAGTAGGCTCTTTCATGGTCTCTTTGAATAGTGAGATATTGCACGACCACTTTATAACTTTAAGTCCTTCAACACTCTCTGAGATGGTTTCATTTTTGTAGAGAATGTATCACATTTGATACATGTACTTTGAACTTAAGATTAGTTTAACAATCATCTAAATTACCACTCTCAATAACTTTGGAGTTCTTCTTCATCTCTTTCTTCATTTTGATCTTAATTGACAACTATTGACAAAAAATACAACCGTATACACAAAGTGGTCCCAACAATTTCCCCAGTTAATGTTTGTAAAAATATTTATGAGTTATATATGTATAAAAATTTCTTGATTTAACTATAAATTTTTTTAATGTAGGTATGCCACAGGGTGGTCAGAGTGGTTCACCTGATGTTCTCGATATGTATGTTTTCATTTTTATAAATTAATTGGTTTTAATTTTATGTATATATTTCCCTAACTATTTCTAATTTTTAATTAAAAATTCTATTATATTATAATTGAATTATGAATTTCTGTTTATCAGGATCTGGTGCATATTCCAATAGATGCAGGGTTCTTGGTAGAGGGGTTTGATCCTAGAACTTTAGAGCCCGATTAAATGTGTTATTTGATGACACATTTCATCAAGTTGGAGAAGGTGGACTATATTTGTTCTTCAATTTGGGAATATGATAAGAGACCCGCACAGATTCCCTTTTACGACTCATGATTGGACTTCTTTCCCCCAGGATACGATTGAAAGATTATAGAGGGAGGTTTGGGTAAATTCAATATTTAATTTTTCATGATATTGTTTTTATTATTATTGTATCTAATGACTATTTTTCTAACAGGATAATTTGACATCCTTTACAGATGAGTTTTAGGTAGTATGTTTCACCAAATGCCAAAAATTATAAAAGGATTACAAGGGAAGGGTGAAGAGAGATCACTGGAGATCATTTGCGGGTGTACTAGACATTCTACAGTGAGTCCCTCTGGGCATTCTTTCCGTGCAGTGGTAGGATTTGGTTGTGTTTTGGTTGAGTGAGGTGACAATGGTAAAATTTAATGATTTTAATCTATAAATGAATAATTTTTCATATGTCTATTAACTGAATACATTGAATGTAGACTGAGTCTGCTCGTCATTCATGTAATCGGGCGATGCAGGGCACGCCTTATAGACTTGGTACTCGACATGCGTCACAACTCAGACATGATTTAAGTTTATAATTCACTATTCATTCATATATTAAAAATATTGTAGTATAACATGGTAAAACCCTTTATTATATTTACACCAACGAGGTGATCCAATCGATCAGATGTCAATATGGGTGAGGACTCATAGGGTGGGTGATCCCAATGTTGCTGGTGTTATAGTAAGCAAAATATTTAGTAACAAATGTATTTTTATTTCATATAAATTATTCATATTTGTTCATTAATTCATTATGTATATGCTATAGTATCAATTTCATGCTCAGTTAGCAGAGTTTATAGAGGATAAATGTCATAGTATTGTGCGTAGAGATGAGATATTTCAGCATGTCATGGGGTGTGACAGTCATGTTTATTCTTTGAATTATGGTGGTGGTGTCCCACGACGTGCAATTTTTAGAGAAGAGGCAATGGGTGCATGTAGAGATGCAATGATGCACACAAAATCTGAGATAGATGCTACCATGTAGGCTATACAACGCAATACGGATGATCAGTTTCAGTAGTTACGTGTGGATTATGAGGAGAGATTATCACAGATGTCAGCATGTATCAATAAAGTGACAATTCAACATCCTATTGATGGTACACAAGTGTCTCCATAGGTAAAAAATAAAACAAACCATACCCATATTGACTTTTATTGATATGTTTAAGATACATAATATTTATATATATTGTAGGCTCCGAATATAGCTGGTGGACATCGTAGTGATATTGGTGATCGAGATGAGGATGAACCTCATGCATGAGGTAGTTTACATTACCATTTTAATATTATACATGAATAAGGAATTAATAATTATTTTAAAACCTTTAGTTATATTTACACCTCTATGTTTTATTGTTTTAATTCATTCTTTTAAAGTTTACTTGATTGTTAATTATGATATATTATATAACACTTCAATTTATTAAGATTTATATTTCTTTTAAGTTTAATTTGATGGTTTTGGAGAATCCCATTATAGATGAGTAGTTGGATGATTCCTTGGTTATAACTATTATAAATTAGAGTATTATTCAGTCCATTCTAGATTTAGTATCTCACTTTTGATGAGTAACAAAATCATGTGGAAACACATCCATTTCTTGTTGGTATAATATGCCATTACCTAGAATAAATTAAGAATAAAGATATTTAGTGAAAAAATTAGAGCTATTTCATAGGAAAATGGTATAATTATTATTCGTGACATTTATGAGGAGCCGACATGTCAATCGGACGTGAGGTGTGCGCAATACGACTGAATATGTGTTTTTTAAGTGTTTGCATGCTTTAAAAAGGTGTATCTGGTGGTCAAAACCAGCCGAATGACCTTAAAATGTCATGAAATCAGATGACAACAACTAGTGAGTGAATTGTGAAATGATCAGGCAGACTATATGTTAATCAGAGGTGTCGTGTGACCGCGGTGATGGAAAACACAAATCTGGTGTCATAAAACACCAAAACGGACGTTTAATGATCATATCTATATAAAACATAATTTTAATGACTTTAAATCATAGTAAAATGGTCTAATAATTATTCCTGACGTCTAAGAGGTGACAACACATTAATTGGACGTGTGGTGTGCGCAGTACGATTGAATATGTGTTTTTAAGTGTTTGGCGCCATTTAAAAAGGTGCGCCGGGTGGTAAAAACTAGCTAAAAGACTTTAGAATGCCATGAAATCAGATAAAAATAACTGTGAAGTGAATTGTGAAATGGTCAATCATACGATACGTCTATTGGAGGTGTCGTGTGACCGCGGTGACGGAAAACCCAATTCCGGTGTCATAAAACACCAAAACGAACATTTAACAATCAAATGCATAGAAAATATCCTTGGAATGACTTGAAATCATAGAACAATAGTCTAATTATTATTTGTGATGTTTACGAGGAGACTAATTATCAATCAGACATGTGGTGTGTGCGGTACCATTGAATACATGTTTTTTAAGTATTTGACGTCGTTTAAAAAGGTGCGTTGGGTGGTCAAAACCAGATAAATGACCTCATAATGCCATAAAATCAAAGGAAAACAACTGTGGAGTGAATTGTGAATTGTTCGGGTATACAGTACGTTAATCAGAGGTGTTGTGTGACCGTAGTGACGGAAAATGCAATTTTGATGTCATAAAACACCAAAACGGACATTTAATAATAAAATTCATAGCAAACATCCTCAGAATGAATTGAAATCACATGTCAACAATATAATTATTATTTTTGATGTGTAAAAGGAGATGACACATTAATCAGACATGCGGTGTGCGCGGTATGACTAAATATGTGTTTTTTAAGTGTTTGACGCCTTTTAAAAAGGTGCATCGGGTGATCAAAATTAGCTGAATGATCTTGGAATGCCATGAAATAAGAAGAAAACAACCGATGAGTGAATTTTGAAATGGTCTGGTAGATGATATGTCAATTTGAGGTGTCGTGTGACCACATTGATAGAAAACACAATTTCGGTGTCATAAAATACCAAAATGGAAATTTAATAATCAAATGCATATAAAATGTCCTCATAATGACTTGAAATCATAGGAAAATGGTCTAATTATTATTTGTAATGTGTATGAGGAGACAATACATCAATCAGACATGCGGTGTGCACGGTACGACTGAATATGTGTTTTTAAGTGCTTGGTACCATTTAAAAAGGTGCGTCGGGTGGTCAAAACTAGCCAAAAGACCTTCAGATTCCATGAAATCAGACAACAAAAATCGGTGACTGAATTTTGAAATGTTTGAGTAGACTATTCGTCAATCAGAGGTGTTGTGTGACCGCGATGACAGAAAACGAAATTCTAATGCCATAAAACAACAAAACAGACTTTTAACGGTTTGATCCATAGAAAATGTCCTCAGAATGACTTGAAATCATAGGACAATGCTCCAATTATTATTCATGATATTTACAAGGAGACGACACATCAATCATATGTGAGGTGCGCATGGTACAACTTAATATATATTTTTTAAGTGTTTGACGTGCTTTAAAAAGGTGCGTCGGGTGGTCAAAGCCAACCAAATGATCTTGAAATGCCATGAAATTAGACAAAAAAACCAGTGAGTGAATTGTGAAATGGTCGGGCATATGATACATCAATTGAAGGTGTCATGTGACCACAGTGATAGAAAACGCAATTCCGGTGTTATAAAACACCAAAACGAACGTTTAATGGTTAGATCCACAACAAATGTCCTCAGAATGACTTGAAATCACAGGAAAATGGTATAATTATTATTTTGGATGTGTATGAAGAGATGTCACATCAATTGTATGTGTGGTGTGTGCAGTACAACTGAATATGTGTTTTTTAAGTGTTTGACACCGTTGAAAAAGGTGCGTCGGGTGGTCAAAACCATCCAAACACGCTCATAATTCCATAAAATCAGATAAAAACAACTAGTGAGTGAATATTGAAATGGTTGAGTATACAATACATTAATCAGAGGTGTCGTGTGACCACAGTGATGGAAAATGAAAATCTGGTGCCATAAAACAACAAAACAGACGTTTAATGGTCATATCCATAGAAAACTTCCTCAGAATGACTTGAAATCATAGTAAAACTATCTAATTATTATTCATGATGCGTATGAGGAGACAACACGTCAATCAGACGTGCGATGTGCATGGTACGACTAAATATGTGTTTTTAAGTGTTTGACATCCTTTAAAAAGGTGTCTTAGGTGGTCAAAACCAGTCGAATAATCTTAGAATGCCATGAAATCTGACGATAATAACCAGTGATCAAATTGTGAAATATTTTGGTAGATAGGATGTCAATCGAAGGTGTCGTGTGACCGTGGTGATAGAAAACACAATTCTAGTGTCATAAAACACCAAAATGGATGTTTAACCATCAGATCCATATCAAATTTCCTTGGAAAGACTTAAAATCACAGGAAAATGGTCTAATTATTATTTTTGATGTGTATGAGGGGACGGAACATCAATTGGACATGTGGTGTGCACGATGCGACTGAATATGTGTTTTTAAGTATTTGGAGCCGTTTAAAAAGGTACATCAGGTGGTCAAAACCAGCTGAACGACCTTGAAATGACATTAAATCAGAATACAACAATCAGTGAGTTAATTGTGAAATGGTCGAGCAGATAGTACGTCAATCAGAGGTGTCGTGTGACCACGGTGACATAAAATGCAAATCTGGTGCCATAAAACAACAAAACAAACATTTAATGGTCATATCCATAGAAAACGTCCTCATAATGACTTGAAATCATAGAACAATGGTCTAATTATTATTCATGATATTTATGAGATGACTACATGTCAATCAGATGTGCGGTGTGCGCGGTACGAATGAATATGCATTTTTAAGTGTTTGGCACACTTTAAAAAGGTGAGTCAGGTGGTCAAAACCATCCGAACGACCTCAGAATGACATGAAATCAGAAGACAACAATAGGTGAGTGAATTTTGAAATGGTCTGATAGAAAGTATGTTAATCGTAGGTGCCGTGTAACTATGGTGACATAAAACGCAATTCCGGTGTCATAAAACACCAAAATAGAAGTTTAATAATCAAATGCATTTCAAACATCCTCAGAATTACTTGAAATAATAGGAAAATAGTATAATTATTATTTGTGATGTGTATGAGGAGACAACACGTCAATCAGATATGCGGTGTGCGCGATACAATCGTATATGTGTTTTTTAAGTGTTTTGCGTCCTTTAAAAAGGTGCGTTGGGTGATCAAAACTAGCCGAATGACCTCATAATTCCATAAAATTAGAAGAAAAAATGGTGGGTGAATTGTGAAATGATTTGGTAGACGTTACGTCAATCAGAGGTGTCGTTTGACCACGGTGATGGAAAAAGAAATTCTGGTGTCATAAAACCCCAAAACGGATGTTTAACAATCGAATGCATAGAAAAAACATCGGAATGAATTTAAATCAAAGGATAACAATCTAATTATTATTTTTGATGTGTATAAGGAGACTACACATCAATCGAACATGCGATGTGCGCGGTACAGATGAATATGTATTTTTAAGTGTTTGACGCCCTTTAAAAAGGTGTATCGAGTGGTCAAAACCAGCCGAATGACCTCAGAATGCCATGAAATTAGACAAAACAACTGGTGAGTGAATTGTAAAATTATCAGGCAGACAATACGTCAATTAGAGGTGTCATTTGACTATGGTGATAGAAAACGCAATTTTGGTGTCATAAAACTTCAAAACAGACGTTTAACAGTCAAATCCATAGAGAATAATATCAGAATGAATTAATATCATAGGAAAACAATATAATTATTATTCATGATGTGTACAAAGATAAATCATTTCAATCAGATGTTCTGTGAGCGCAGTATGGCTAAATATGTGTTTTTTAAGTGTTTGACGCACTTTAAAAAGGTGCGTCGGGTGGTCAAAAGCAGCCAACCAACCTTAGAATGCCATGAAACCAGACGACAACAACCAGTGAGTGAATTATGAAATGATTGGGTAGACGGTATTTCAATCAGAGGTGTTGTGTGACTACGATTATGAAAAACACAAATATGATGTCATAAAACAAAAAAATGAACATTTAACGGTCAGATCCATAGCATATGTCCTCAAAATTAATTGAAATCACAAAATAACGGTCTAATTATTATTCGTGATGTTTAAGAGGAGACAACACGTCAATAAGATGTGCGGTGTGTGCGGTAAGACTGAATATATGGTTTTTAAGGGGTTGAAGCGCTTTAAAAAGGTGTGTCAGGTGGTCAAAACTAGCCGAACGACCTCAGAATGCTATGAAATTAGATGATGACAACTACTGAGTGAATTGTGAAATGGTCAGGTTGACAGTATGTCAATCAGAGGTATCGTGTGACAGCGGTGACAGAAAGCACACTTTTCGTGTTATAAAAGACCAAAACATTCGTTTAACAATCAAATGCATAACGAACAACATTAGAATGAAATGAAATCATAGGACAACCAAATTATTATTATTGGTGATGTGTGAGAGCATAGGACACATCAATCAGACATGTGGTCTTCCTAGAACGATAGAATTAGTGATTTTAAATTTTTTAAAAAGGTATTCAAAATTATTAATATATTTTCAAAATCAAATACTTTCGATCTGTTATACTAAGCTTGAATTGAAATATGTTATTGCATTTCAATTATTTTTTTGGATATTTTTTCTATACTAATTTTTTTATTAAATTTTGTCATGTAGTTATATTCGATGATGGATGTGGAGCTTGAAAGATGACGAGATGAAGATATTTAGGTGCACATGAGTTTATGTCACATACATAGATTATTTTAAATGTATTTTATTTTAATTTCCATTAATTCTTTGTTTTGGAGGTTTCCAAAGGTTTTATGGAGAATATGTGAGTTTTCATGAATTGGGTCAAACCGTGAACCCAATTCCAGATTTAAAAATAAATTTTATTTCTTTTATAACTTTTTCATTTTTTAATATTTTTCACTCATTCCAACTCCTAAATGTCCTCCCCTGATATATTAACACCAAAATTAAAATTTGGAGCCTTTGGAAATCCATAACCAAGGTTTATGTTGGTTTTTAGTTAAGGGATTGGGCCTGCCCGAAAGCCCAATTCCAGTTTTAAAAATAAAATTTGATTAATTAATAACTTATTCATTTTTAAGTATTTTTCGCTGATTCAAAGACTCAAATGCGCCCCTTGAACCCATACGCGCGACCAAACTCTCTCTACCCTCTTTGGAGCTCTTATTCATCACGATTTAGTACTGAACTTATTAGGGTTTCAAAAATCGGGAAGATTTGGAGAGGTAAATTGATCCTTTCATAACTCCTTCATTGTTCATCCTTTTTCCCCCATTTCAGTCCCCACATGACCTAATATGAATACTTCAAACCTCCATACCAGTTTTGGGTACTTGGTGATTCATTATTTGGTGGATTGGGGCCGATTCCTTCAAGATATTTCAAGTAAGGGAATTCCTTCTTGGTTCCTTCCATCCTCTTTTAGTTTTATTTCCTTTTTCTTGAAGTTCCTCATGTCCAGAAGTTGGGGTTCGATCCTAATGTCTGATTTGGTGTCTTTTGGGTAAATTATTGTGGTTTAGGTCTGGATTTATATTCCTTTTGGTGCAACGGTGGTGCGCTTAAGGTTTCGCACCAAGTTTTGAGGGTTTCGACTCAAAAGGGTAGGTGATTCCATGTGTAGCCATTTTATGATGAGTTAGCTTGCATGGATTATTAATTTATCATGTTTATTATCTGTTTTATGTGCTTTGAAAACAGTTTTTATGGATTTGGTTAAACATTTAATTTTTAGTTGCATTATAGCTTGAAATTGGGTACTTTTCATGTGTGACTCTTGGGGTAATGTTTGGGTTTAGTTTATAACATATGAAAGTGATTTATTAGTCTTGAAAGGGGGTGCCAATTCTAGTTTGTTAATTCCTTATTGTCATGTTGGCCTTGAAAGTAGTTTTTTTAATGAGTTTAAGGTGTAAAAACCTGTTGTACTTCTTGAAGGTGATTTATGAAAACTTGTGTTTTTCATGTGTATCTTTGTGGTATTATTTGATGTATTTTTATAACATTTGTGGGTGGTTTAATAATTTTTTAGTGCTGAAAAATTCTGTTTTGGATTGGTATTGGTATGATCTTGCTTTTAAATGAGGGTTTTGAAATGGGTTTAGTGTGCAAACAATGGTTATACCTCTTGGGTTTGTTTTATAAAAATTGAAAATGTTTTATTTGGTTAAACAAAGTTGGGAAAGGGTTTATATGTACTGTTTGGGTGAGTGTGTTCACCTAATGTGGGTTTTTAATGGTAAAGTGGTGATTTGAGATGTTAAACATTTTTAGAATTTTTTATAAATTGTTGAAATGTTTTACTAAATTGTGTTTTGTGTGCGAAACACGGGTGTGGGATATTTTATGTGAGTTTATTTATAAAATGAATTGTGAAGGTGAGAAGGGTATTGTGTGACATGTGTGTGGGCTGTTATGTGAGTTGAATATCTTGTAATGGTTTTATAAAATTGTTTAATGGATTTGTGGAAGTGTTAAAGAAATGTGAAAAGTGTTGTAGGCAATTTGGAGTGAGTTTGATTTCAAAATGCATTTGAATGAAAAGTGGAATTTTTGACTTGCGTGATGTACATGGGGCTGTTTGGTTAATTTGTGATGTGTAAGTGATATTTTCATGTGAGAACTATACTTCTTGGATTTCTGAACTTGTTTGAGCACAAAGGGAAAACCTGAGTATCTAGGTGGGTGGACGTGTACTAGTATGCTAGTGAATCCGTGGGGTTTGGCCTCAGTTTTACTTAGCAAGATTGACGCTTACAACTCTAACTAAACTATGATGATGATGATTGGGGACCACTATGTTATGGGTATGTTCCCTACTAGTGGCTCGTGCACGAGAATGGATATTTGTGATGGTTACTCTCACCGAGATACGAGGTACCTGAGACCCACAGCTAGCTAGTGCCTAGGGGTTATTTCCAATTGATTGTGCTCATTGGATACTTTGTTCTTACCGTCGGTATATGGTATGAGAGGATGGAAAATTAAGTAGCTATGGTATTTATTTTAAATGTTTTTATTCTTTAAATTAGCCCACCTGAAAACTGTTTTTATTTAATGTTGCATCCTTTAGAAATTTTAACTAGCATCTCATGTCTTTGAAAACTTGCATGCTTTTCACCATTAAATGTTTATCACATGGAATCTATTAATGGTGGTATCCTACTGGGCTTTCGCTCACACCCTACTTACACCTTTGGGTGTAAGTAGATTTGCTTATTTTATGTCACAGGTTTGGGTACAGGATTTATGCCATTGATTCAGGTTTTTAGTTGTCCATTGGGATGCAGTGTCGTGGAGATAGCGTGAGGGCGGTGCCTCTTTCCTTGTGGAGGTTCTTGGGCTGTCCTTATTTGGTTATGTACCATTGTAATGGTCTTTAAACATAGTTTTAACTTATGTATTTCAGTTCTGAAATTTTGTAAAAGACGGTTTTAGTTGAAAAATCCTGATTTGTTTTATTGGACTCTTTTGTCGTTTTAAGTTTATAAACTCGGGTAAATCGTTCCCAATTATCATTTTATGATACCCAGGCACTTGTTCCAGCCCATGGGGATTAGGAACGCCCTTCGGGTCTTTCCATGGACCAGGTCGGGTGCCGATTTTGAAGGCGACCAGATTCGGTTCGTGACAAAATGGTATCAAAGGAGGTTCGCTCCATTTGAGTCATATTATTTGGGAAATAGTCGGGATAGTATAGAGTTATGATTGTTGGGACATGTAATTCTGGTTATGGGTAGTGTGCTTGATCACCACACCTCATTTCAGGATTCAAGTCGCCAGGGGAAGTTGGGATTTGTCTATGTCTTTTGGTTTTCTTGGTTTGATGATGATTAGGGGAAATGAAAAGAGAGTTGGGTTAATGGTCTCAATGAGCTTGTAGGGTCTGGAAAGCCATGTGGAGCTGGGGATATTCCCTAGAACACTCTATGTGACAGTGAAGTGATTGGAATATGGCCGCCAACCATATGTCCAAGTCACCCACTGAAACTAGTTTCCTCTTGCATTGTCTTGTGTTCTTTAGTTTTGAAATCTTGGAACTTTGGTTTTAAAGTGACTTGGTTTTAAGAAGTGTAATGTTTTTGTGAAATGATTTTCAAATAAAGATGGAATGGTATGATTTATGAAATTTTTGAACTAAATATTCAGAATTATTTTGAAATAAAAAATGGTGTGATTACACCTCTTTTGAAGGTAGAAACTGTATTGAAGTTGGTTTTGAAAAGTGTTTCCAATAGAGTTTTCTAAAAAATCAGAGTGTGTTTTAATGGGATGAGATGTTTTGAAATTGATATGAATATCTTGAATGTGAGTTATTTTCTAAATGGTTGTGACTTTCTGAAAATTTTTGTAAGATGTGACTTGGGATTTTGATCTCATGGTTAGCAGTTATGAGAAAAAAAGGATGCGTTGGTTGACCGTTTTGGTTTTGAAAAGTGGAAAGAATTTTTGTTTTAACCTTTGGTATTTCCTTTAGTGACCACATGCATGGGGTTATATGGGATTATGGATGGTTGATGGCACGACTGGATGAGTTCCGGGACGGATATGAGGTGGGTGTCTGGTGTGGCACAAAAACATGCATGTGTGAGGCCCATGGGGTACCATTGGTCGATACTCTTACCGCTGAACCGCTTGTTTTCAAAGAAATGGTTTTAAAGAAAAACATGATGTCTTGATGAATAGTTTTGGGATGGTTTGTATTATGGGTATTTGAAGATGTTGTTTTTGTGGGATGTTTTTTTAGTCCAATAACCCCTCCTATTTGAACTGTGTTTTGGGATTATGTTTGGTCGGTAAGCTAGGTAGAAGGACCGGTTAGTAGTCTCCTCTGAGATATGTTTCGGGACACCTTTATGGTGGTTACCTTCATTTTTTTGGATCTGGTTTATGGTTTTTTTACCAATGGACCATCTTGGTTGGGTCCTTGGGTTCTCCCGTTGGATAAGGTACGCCCCCATTTAGGGTTAGTGCACAACTGAAGTGCAACCCGTATTGTTTCTCCATTGGAAAATCCTCCAGTTTATCAATATAAGGAATATTTTATAGATCATTGTTGATTGAGTCTACAGCCATTCATTTAGTTGATTTGTAGATCCTATTGTAGTGGGATAGTTCTTGTGGAAGGTTGAAAGAGGCCTTGGTTTCTTAAGTTTCATGATTCATCGAAGGTGGAAGTGTTCTTTGGTTGTTAGTGTGGATGAGTGTCATGATGGTGTCTAAGAGGGCCTCTGGGTTCTTCATAGTTTCCTTGAAGCAAGATTTATTATTAAACAACCAATTTTGAGATTTTGGTCCTGATAGGATATTGTGTCCACTTTTTGGACTTGTCTATTGTTTAGGGACTTGGAATATGGTCATGTTCCATGTATTTTTTTTATCAATCACAAGGGTCATGTTCGGTGACGCATTGTGATGTTGTGTGCTCTTTTGACTGTAAAGGTCAAGGTCACACAATACTCTTAGGTTCTATGTTATGTTGGGAGTATGTATCCCTTGGAAAAAACATCAAATACTCTATCTTAGAGGACAGTTTTTATACGTTTCCTACCCTTCTGTTGTTTCTCACCCAAAGAAACAAGGTGCGATGTGTGTGCTTATTCTGATCCCTTGTTTCAGTGAAATGTCTGGTTTTGGTAAAGTGAGTTATGGAGTGTGTTATGTCTTGATGAACCCATCAGGTTATGCGGTGTAGTTGTTTGTGGCACCGAAAGAAGAAGTTCCACATAGGGGTTTCAACAGCCAAACTGCGTGGCTGAAGATGCTTCAATATTTTGAGCTCCAGCCATAGGTCCCAGAGAGAAGCTGGCGCGTAGTCAGGGGAAACCCCAGTGTCGTTTAAACCCTTGTACAAAGTCCTATCCTCAATATGAAAGATAGGAAGAGTTTAAACCTATGGTTTCATCATATTTCTTCTGTTGTTCCCGTTCGGTGGAAATAGGTGGAGGGTTTTGTACCCATGTCATCACACAATGTTATTCCCTCCCCCTTTGGTTTCCATTGATTTTTTGGAGAATGGTTGGAAATTTGGCTAGACAAGTTGAGCACACGGTTTTCACATGGTTAGTTCTAACCATGAACAAAAAAAATAACCATGCAGATATAAGGATCCACATAGTTATCACACAGTTTCTCAAACTGTGCAGACTAACCGTGTGACCATCCCAACTCCTTAATTTTGGGGTCTTTCCGTGTCAGCCTACGCCGGTTGGTTAAGATGGTTGGTTCTTGTGGTGGGAAGACCCACCATGGGTATCGTGCATATTATTTTGTAAATTTATAATGGATGTATACCCCTTGTACCAGGGAGTATGTTTGGGCCTTCCCCTATTAGTGTCTTGATTCTGTCTCGGAAAAAAAAATTAAGTTGTCTCTTATGGTGGGGAGCCCATTTGTGTCTCTTCATACAAGTAACTAATGTTTTTCCTTGGTATTGTATGGGAAGTAGGTAATATCATTTGGAGATATATAACTACTTACATCTTCCTTGGGTAAAGTTTGGGACTGGAGAGTGCCCAATGTATTAGTTAAAGTAAGGTAAGTGTAACCTTGTTCAATGTTATTGTTCGTTTGGGTGAATTGCTTGAGTCTTGTTCAGATAGTGTTTGAGGAGTTTTATTTTGGGATCAATTATGAATGTGATTTATTATTTCAGGAAAGTGTTTTAAGTTTTTTTTGTGAGATTAATCCTTCATTAATTGATCACTGGAGGTGTTTTGGCCTTTGGGGGAGAAACCTGACAAGGGAGTACCTCTTGGTTTCTCAGTTGGGTTTGGTTGTTACTTTGGCCTTGCTGTGACTTTCCAGGGAGAAAAGTTTTCATGTTGGGGAGAATTTTCACATACATAGATTATTTTAAATTTATTTTTATTTTAATTTCCATTAATTCTTTGTTTTGGAGGTTTCCAAAGGTTTTATGGAGAATATGTGAGTTTTCATGAATTGGGTCAAACCGTGAACCCAATTCCTGATTTAAAAATAAATTTTATTTCTTTTATAACTTTTTCATTTTTTAATATTTTTCACTCATTCCAACTCATAAATGTTCTCCCCTGATATATTAACACCAAAATTAAAATTTGGAGCCTTTGGAAATCCATAACCAAGGTTTATGTTGGTTTTTAGTTAAGGGATTGGGCCTGCCCGAAATCCCAATTCCAGTTTTAAAAATAAAATTTGATTAATTAATAACTTATTCATTTTTAAGTATTTTTCGCTGATTCAAAGCCTCAAATGCGCCCCTTGAACCCAGCCGCGTGACCAAGCTCTCTCTACCCTCTTTGGAGCTATTCTTCATCGCGATTTAGTACTGAACTTATTAGGGTTTCAAAAATCGGGCAGATTTGGAGAGGTAAATTGATCCATTCATAACTCCTTCATTGTTCATCCTTTTTCCCCCATTTCAGTCCCAAAATGACCTAATATGAATACTTCTAACCTCCATACCAGGTTTGGGTACTTGGTGATTCATTATTTGGTGGATTGAGGCCGATTCCTTCAAGATATTTCAAGTAAGGGAATTCCTTCTTGGTTCCTTCCATCCTCTTTTAGTTTTATTTCCTTTCTCTTGAAGTTCCTCATGTCCAGAAGTTGGGGTTCGATCCTAATGTCTGATTTGGTGTCTTTTGGGTAAATTATTGTGGTTTAGGTCTGGATTTATATTCCTTTTGGTGCAATGGTGGTGCGCTTAAGGTTTCACACCAAGTTTTGAGGGTTTCGACTCAAAAGGGTAGGTGATTCCATGTGTAGACATTTTATGATGAGTTAGCTTGCATGGATTATTAATTTAGCATTTTTATAATCTGTTTTATGTGCTGTGAAAACAGTTTTTATGGATTTGGTTAAACATTTAATTTTTAGTTGCATTATAACTTGAAATTGGGTACTTTTCATGTGTGACTCTTGAGGTAATGTTTGGGTTTACTTTATAACATATGAAAGTGATTTATTAGTCTTGAAAAGGGGTGAAAATTCTGGTTTGTTAATTCCTTATTGTCATGTTGGCCTTGAAAGTAGGTTTTTTAATGAGTTTAAGGTGTAAAAACCTGTTGTACTTCTTGAAGGTGATTTATGAAAACTTGTGTTTTTCATGTGTATCTTTGTGGTATTATTTGATATATTTTTATAACATTTGGGGGTGGTTTAATAATTGTTTAGTGCTGAAAAGTTCTATTTTGGATTGGTATTGGTATGATTTTACTTTTAAATGAGGGTTTTGAAATGGGTTTAGTGTGCAAACAATGGTTATACCTCTTGGGTTTGTTTTATAAAAATTGAAAATGTTTTATTTGGTTAAACAAAGTTGGGAAAGGGTGTATATGTACTGTTTGGGTGAGTGTGTTCACCTAATGTGGGTTTTTAATGGTAAAGTGGTGATTTGAGATGTTAAACATTTTTAGAATTTTTTATAAATTGTCGAAATGTTTTACTAAATTGTGTTTTGTGTGCGAAACACGGGTGTGGGATATTTCATGTGAGTTTATTTATAAAATGAATTGTGAAGGTGAGAAGGGTATTGTGTGACATGTGTGTGGGATGTTATGTGAGTTGAATATCTTGTAATGGTTTTATAAAATTGTTTAATGGATTTTTGGAAGTGTTAAAGAAATGTGAAAAGTGTTGTAGGCAATTTGGAGTGAGTTTGATTTCAAAATGCATTTGAATGAAAAGTGGAATTTTTGACTTGCGTGATGTACATGGGGCTGTTTGGTTAATTTGTGATGTGTAAGTGATATTTTCATGTGAGAACTATACTTCTTGGATTGCTGAACTTGTTTGAGCACAAAGGGAAAACCCGGGTATCTAGGTGGGTGGACGTGTACTAGTATGCTAGTGAATCCGTGGGGTTTGGTCTCAGTTTCACTTAGCAAGATTGACACTTACAACTCTAAATAAACTATGATGATGATGATTGGGGACCACTAGGTTATGGGTATGTTCCCTACTAGTGGATCATGCACGAGAATGGATATTTGTGATGGTTACTCTCACCGAGATACGAGGTACCTGGGACCCACATCTAGCTAGTGCCTAGGGGTTATTTCCCATTGATTGTGCTCACTGGATACTTTGTTCTTACCGTCGGTATATGGTATGAGAGGCTGGAAAATTCAGTAGCTATGATATTTATTTTAAATGTTTTTATTCTTTAAATTAGCCCACCTGAAAACTGTTTTTATTTAATGTTGCATCCTTTAGAAATTTTAACTAGCATCTCATGTCTTTGAAAACTTGCATGATTTTCACCATTAAATGTTTATCACATGGAATCTATTAGTGGTGGTATCCTACTGGGATTTCGCTCACACCCTAATTACACCTTTGGGTGTAAGTAGATTTGCTTATTTTATGTCACAGGTTTGGGTACAGGATTTATGCCATTGATTCAGGTTTTTAGTTGTCCATTGGGATGCAGTGTCGTGGAGATAGCGTGAGGGCGGTGCCTCTTTCCTTGTGGAGGTTCTTGGGCTGTCCTTATTTGGTTATGTACCATTGTAATGGTCTTTAAACATAGTTTTAACTTATGTATTTCAGTTCTGAAATTTTGTAAAAGACGGTTTTAGTTGAAAAATCCTGATTTGTTTTATTGGACTCTTTTGTCGTTTTAAGTTTATAAACTCGGGTAAATCATTCCCAATTATCATTTTATGATACCCAGGCACTTGTGCCAGCCCGTGGGGATCGGGAACGCCCTTCGGGTCTTTCCATGGACCAGGTCAGGTGCCGATTTTGAAGGCGACCAGATTCGATTCGTGATAGTTTATGATGGATGCGGACGCTATAGGCCATGTCCATGTCCTCTATAGCATCTTCCAAATGGAACAACCTATAAGAAACACCAATGGGACTAAAGCATCCGCCGTTTGGCGGATGCTGGGTGGCCGCTATATCCCTTTATCGATGACTTTTGGTGTCTACTAAAATCCTTTATTCTACTAGTGGTAGTTTCTTGACAATGTCCAAAATCAACTTGTATAGGAAATACTTAAAAGGAATATTCATTGAAAAAGGACATATATGTAACAACTCTAACTCTAGTTGATGAAAGCTGATATTTACTTTATTAAATTGGTATAATATATAATAGATCACATCTCAAAGGATTGAATAGTTTAGCAGTCTTATGAAACTAGATACATATACGATTCCCATAATATGTGGAACATAAACCACAGCTTGCAAACTTCATAAAAATTATCTTATTCTTTTAGTACATCCTTGAACTCATTCAAAGATCCATTCTTGGTAACTTGGGGAAAAAATTTAACAAATGGTGAGCTCATATGTTCTGTAAGTGTTATGTACATTACTAAAAATATGACTTTTAACAGCACTAGAAAGAAGATTTATGTAACATCCCCCAATCTTTCACTCTCTCACGTGGTCGGAAAGGGTTTGTTATAGGACGTCAAGTGCACCTCCTAGTACGTTAGACCCTGCTGACTAGTAGTGGGGGTGTGTATAGTATATTGGGGAGAATATACCCTCTAAGTATGAAGTGTCATAGAAGTAGAACAAATCATAATAGAACGGAAATAATAATCAAAGTAAAGACAATAGCGGAATACAACAATAATAGAAAACTGAATAATCCAATAATAATAAAGGAATAATGTAATGACGTGCTGAAATGTAACTAAATGTAATGATAGAAAAATAAAAGAAAAGGATAACAGACTCAAATAAAACAATCAAGGTCCCGAGTCCTGATCCCCATGCTGTTCCCTTCTCCAAACTCCATCCCAACATCAAACAAGCAATTAACTGCAAAGTCCCTTGTCCTTGCCTAAACATTTATCCATGAAATCTGCTCGGGTTCCAAACGGCGGCCCGAATAGGGTGTGAGTATAACTCAGTAGGTCAACACCATAATATCTAAATAAAACTATCATGATAATAAGTGTATTAAATAAAGCGATAAACAAGTGTATTAAATTCATTCAACAATTAATAAAACACCACAATAACCTGCTTCGACGCCATTCCAAAATAACTCTAAGCATGTATTATGGCCATGTCAACAATATCCAAATAACCAAGGTAAACAAACTGCTTCAACACCATGCTATGATAACTCTAAGAATGTCATAAGACCATGGCAACCACAGCCAATCTGAGACAAATCCCTATAATCATTACAACATCTTCGGGTCAAATCCCTATAAGCATTAAAACATTTCCAGGTCAAATCCCTATAAGCATTACAACATGGGGACTATGTAACAACCCAAAGTTTTATCAATGAAATTAACTTTTTATAATTATGCCTTATAGAATTAGGAAGCATAATGACATATCATGATACTAAATACTATGTGATCATTAAACATATTTTTGCCACTTCTATGTTTTTAATTTCGAAAATCTAACATACACGGTTGCGATTAGTAAGATGTTTGGAGTCCGATAGGACAAACTTAATTTTTGGTGAATAGTAACCTACCCTTATGAATAGTACCCTACCATTATGAATAGTATTATGACCCTTATGAATAGTAAATAATCCAAAATAATAGTAACCTCACCCATGAATTATTAAATAAAATTTAGACATCTTATAAGTGACAATTTGACTATAGTAAAAGTATTAGTGTTTTTGTAAGTCCTAAATAATTAATTATAATTAATTAATTAATTTAAAAGAAAATGTATTTTCCTAAAATGTTTTCATAAATTAAAAATTATATGTATTTTGGGTTTTAATATAATTTTATAAGACCTTATATAATTTTTGAAAGTATTATGAATTCAGTTTTAATTTTAAAAACTGTATTTTTCAAGTAAATTATGATTTTAATTAAAAATTAAATTAATAATATTTAGAAAATTATTTTTGAAAAATTTACTTCATTTTTGGATTATATACATAAAAAAATGGTTAGGGTGAATTTTTGGGATTTTTCTGAAATACTTTAATTTTTGGGTGAATAGTAAAAATACAATTGTTCACATAACCAGTATATCCTAAATTGCATCATTCATGATATAATGATGACATAAAATTTCTATAACTTTAGATTATGCCATGTTATATTTAATTTCATAAATGGTTCCTTAAAATACAATAAACTCAATTTCCAAACCTAAAAAGAACTTTCCAAAGCCTAAAGTCAAAAAGTGATTCCTTAAAGTACCCCTTTTCTCTTTCTTTCACTTTCCTTTTAATAAATTAATGAATTAAAATTATAAATATGATTTAAATTCTAAAAAAAATTATATTATATTAATATATTATTTATGATTTCAAAAAACTAATATTACAAGTCTAACATTTGATATATTATTTTATTTAATATTTTATTCTAAAAACACCTCCTCCTCATGTATAAATAACCACTCTCCCTCCCCTTTCCAAACCACACCTCTCAAGATTCAAGAATTGTATAAAATCTATCCAAAAATCTTTTTTTATACCCTACCCCACTTCCAAGAGCTTTTGGTCTCATCAAAAGACCAATCCTAGGTTTCTTAAGGAGGATCTCAAGAGGAGGATTCAAGAGGTAATTCCCCCCTCTCTTTTCCTTTAATTTCCTTTCAATTTCAAGTTCTTTTCTTAATGTCTCCCCACCTATCCTCATAAAAATGTTATGTTAAATATAGTGTCTCAAATATAATTGAATTTTATGATACTAATGGGATAATATATCATCCATAAACCTTCTCCTCTTCTTTTTATTTTGGAAAAGAAAACATTGTTCGTGAGGTGTTAATTTATCACCTTAAAAATGACATGTTTTAATTTTTCTTTACAGCCTTCAGATCTGGTCATATAACCATTTTTATGGTTAAAAAATATTATTTTATATGTATTATATCCTATTTAGTGTTCTGGAACTAACTTATGTACATATTACTAAATGATTTGAGAGGATTCAAGAGGTAATTCCCCCCTCTCTTTTCCTTTAATTTCCTTTCAATTTCAAGTTCTTTTCTTAATGTCTCCCCACCTATCCTCATAAAAATGTTATGTTAAATATAGTGTCTCAAATATAATTGAATTTTATGATACTAATGGGATAATATATCATCCATAAACCTTCTCCTCTTCTTTTTATTTTGGAAAAGAAAACATTGTTCGTGAGGTGTTAATTTATCACCTTAAAAATGACATGTTTTAATTTTTCTTTACAGCCTTCAGATCTGGTCATATAACCATTTTTATGGTTAAAAAATATTATTTTATATGTATTATATCCTATTTAGTGTTCTGGAACTAACTTATGTACATATTACTAAATGATTAAACAAAACAAGTTCGTTGTGGTCGAAAAACTGCCCGAATTAACCCAAATGATCATCATTAAATTCTTATCTAATGATTAATCCACATGGTATATAACATAATTCATTATAAGATAATTTAAACTACTTTAATATCATTATTAACATGAAATATTAGTTCTGGATGTTTATCCATGTTCCACACAAACTTCCATTTATGAATACAAGTAAACCACTTAAGAAAACCATAAAAATGAACTTTCTAGAAAAATGTATTTAAACTCTATAACTCATCCAAAGGCCCATAAAATAATGTAATGAGACCATAATGAACAAAATTAATGTACACAAGGTTATGGAATTTTTAATTAATGAATATAATGTGGTTATACATGACATTAAAGTGAAGAAAGCATTCAGATACAAGGTAAGGGGAAATTCTCGAACCCAAATTTATTTCTTTGGGTTCTACCTCTTTCACTCCATTTTTGTTATAGTAACTCCTTAAAAATAATTTTTTCATCATTATATTACCTTTTATGGGATATAAATTTTTTCCACTGGAGTTTATGTCAAACAAATGTTTTCCAAAAGAACTCTTCTTTCAAAAGCACACCTTTTACTTCTCACTCAATGTTGATGGTTCTTGTATCAAGTATGTTATTTCCTATTTATTTTGGGAACAAAAAGTTTATGAATGTGTATTATGTGATGAAAACCATTCCTTTACATGGGTTATTTATATTCATTTTTGATATATGTTCTATGTGGCATGCATGATAATGATAATGATAATGTTATGATGTGATGGGTGCGCCCGAAATTATACAGCATTCCAATGCATTGGGTAGAGTGATGAATCTAATGAGTTAAAGTGAAATGATGTGTGAACATGATTCTATATTTTTTCACAACTATGTGTGTTAGTTAACCATTAAGACATGATGTTTCATTTTTATGCATTGCCACATTTCAAGTCTTTTATTAATGCTTCCTCTCATGTTCATGATACTTTTCCTATGTTGTGATTGTGATCACCCATTTATATATTATCCTTATACATCCTCTTATTAGGGTTTTAGATCACCCATTTTTGATGTATATCCTCAAGTGACTACATATACTATTGAGAGGTCAAGAACCAATACGAATATATAGAATAAGGAATTAAATAAATGTTTATGCTTGATGTTGTAAATGTCATGTTTGGTACTAGTTTTCCCAAGAAACTAAACCTATGGATCCTTATGGTGTAATACTATTATGTTGTTTATCTTTATAATGATGTAATAGTAATTTAAGAAAAGGCATGGTCACTATAGACTGGGCCAAAACCGCTCACTATAAACATTACAACATATTCGTGTACAAGTGTCTGGGCCTATCTTATTATATAAGAATCTCAGCATAGAACACAATCCCTATCATACAGCATGAATATCACAATATCACATCATCTATCTCAATGGTTAATTATGAAAATTACCATTATTCTTTCAAATGTCACATGCAATTCAATCCACAATTGATAAAAAATTATAACAATAAACAATATGCCACAAAATAGAAATTCAATAACAAGAAATCACCCTAGGTCTCATGTCATGCTAAACATTCTTTTAAGTCATTAACAAATTATAAATCCATTTGAAACCAAAATAATTCATGGGATAATATCATTCAGTTATTTAATGAATTTGGGTGCACACAACGAGGGAACAATCACGATATTGCATAATCTTGGAATTATCAAACCATAAGGTTTAAAGTTTAGACCCCCTACTTTATATTGATGATCCAACAATGATTCCTATGGCAAACGCCCATGAGGAAGAGAGTGCAGGTGATTGAGAAGGGGTTCCTAGATCAAATCTTGACCAAAATCAAAACCAACAACGCAATTGGGTAAAGTATTTCACCATGGAGGTTGTAGAACCAAAGGGAAGAAGGAATAAATGGGACCAAAAGGACTTACCAGGGATCGATCACGTGAAAAGGATGTCTGAAAAGGGGTTTGACACTCCAAAATCACCTGGAGAGTCACCCTAGGTCGAGATGATAAGAGATGCAGTGTTTTTCTAAAGAAAATCAACTACAAATCATGTTTAAAATAATAGGTTGAGCATTTACATGTCGTGTAAATGTTTTCAATGGTATTCACTGAAAAACCCATTACCTAAAATTTATTTTATTAAAACCCATGAAAAATTACACAACATGTAATCCCTTTACACGATGTGTAAATGTTCTATAGTTGAGTTTTCATCCCATTTTTCCTTTAACTCTCTGAACCTCGTTTAAAACTCATTAACTTACCAAGAACACATTTTAACACTTAGTCCCATTTATACCCAGACTCCATTAATTCAAACAAGCACACATCCCCAAACTTTAGGTAATTTTCCCCAATAAAGGCCCTCTATATCCAAACAAGACATAACCATAAGGATTAAATAAAAAACTCAAAGAGAAACATACCTGAAAGAAGATAGGGTCTTACAACATCCCCACCTTATAACAACTTGTCACCAAGCTGCCCCAAGCGTCACTATGAGGTATTAGAAAACAAGTCTATCCATAGTGTTTTCATATCAGACTCCATCTCCTAGGTCTCTTCCTGAACTCTCCCATGATTCCACTACACTTGAACTAACAGTATAGTTCGACCTGAAAGATATTTCTCATTATTATCCATAATCTGTACCAGATGCTCTTCAAAGGATGCATTAACACAAAGATCAACGTCTGCTACGTCTATCACATGGTAAGAGTCTGGATGATATCTTCATAGTTGAGACACATGGAACATGTCATGCATGGAACTATATCATTTTGGAAGGGCTAAATGGAAATCCACTAGACCGAACCTTGCCACTATTTCAAATGACCCGAAAAACCTGAGCGCTAGCTTTTTCTGTTTCCTGATTCAACACTATCCCAACCTAGGAGACACCCAAAGGAAAACATTACGACCAACCTCAAACTCCAGAGGTCATCTCCAATGGTCAATATATGATTTATGCCTACTATACATGGTCACCAACCATTTCCTGATCAACTGAACTGGTTCAGACATCACCTGCATGAGACTATGCCCAACAAGTGCTGACTCACCTACCTCTAGTCAACAAAGAGACGAACGACATGAACTTCCATAGAAATCCCCTAAAGGGTCCATTTGGATTGGTGATTGAAATATATTATTATATGAAAACTCTACGAGTGCCATATGTTTCTCTCATGAACCACCAAAATCCAAAACACAGGCTCGTAACATATCCTCTAGAACCTGAATAGTTTATCTAGATTGACCATCGATCTATGGATGATAGGTTGTGCTTAAAAGAACTCGTGATCCCAAATATTTATGAATACCCTTCCAGAAACACGATGTGAAACAAGGATTTATATCTGAAATGATACTCCTCAGAACACCGTGCAACCAAATCACCTCACACATGTAAAATTTTCCCAAATCTTCAACTGTAAAGGTTTCCCTAAAATGTAAGAAGTGGGATACCTTTGTCAGTCAGTCCACAATAACCCATACAACATCATTCTTATGAGTCATCCTAGGTAATCCTGTCACAAAATTCATTGCGACATCATCCCATTTCCACTCTGGGATGAATAAAGGTTTAAAAAGCCCAATTGGCCTATGATGCTCAGCTTTTACCTACTGACAAGTGAAGAATCTAGCCACAAAGATTTCCACCTCCTTCTTCATTCCTGAACACCAATAATTTCTACAGAGATCACAATACATCTTTGTTAAACCAGGATGTACCGCCCACCTAAAATAATGAAACTCCCTCAACAGATCCTCACACAAGCCTGTAGAAACCCATACCCAACCACAAAAAAGAATAGAATTTACACTACCGAGAGACCATACTAATGGCATCTCCCCACCATATAATTTTTCTCTCAAAACCGATCCCTCTGATCAGACAACTTATCAGTCTTAATTCGATCCAAAAGAATGGGTATAATAGATGTCGAAGCCAGAGATACTCTCCCCTGAAATTCTTGAACATCCAAATGCATGTATATAAAAGGGTCATTATCCACCGCTCATCACAAGACTCTCGCACTGCTTCTGTCTGTGTCTTTTGGGTCAAATAATTGGAAAATACATTTTCCTTGTCTGGTGTACAATCTAATTAAAAGTCAAAATACTAAATATACTCAACCCACCTCCCCTGTCGAAGGTTCAGGTCCCGATGATAAAAGACACACCTAAGGATTTTGTGATCCATGTATACCACAAAACTCTCATCCACAAGATAGTGTCTCCAACATCTCTGGGTATGTACCACTGCCACTAAATCTCGACCGTGAGTAGGGTAATTCCTCTCATGCGGTCTTAGATTCCTCGAGCCATAAGTAACCACACGACGCTCTTGAATTAGAACTACTATAAGTTCAACTCCATATGCATCACAATACACAGAATATTTTTTACCCAACACCGGTAAAGTGAGGATAGGTGTTGCAGTCAACCTATCTTTTAGCTCTCTGAATTCTCTTTCGCAAGCATAAAACCAAACAAACTTCACCCCTTTCTTAGTAAGACCAAACATTGGTGCTGCCAAACAGGAGAAATCTTGGATAAAATGCTAGCAATAACCTGCTAAACCCAGAAAACTATGAATTTAGAAGATGTTATTGGGTTTATCCCAAGATATCATGGATACAAATTTCTCTAGGTCCACCGACACTCCTGTCTATGAGATGACATGTCACAAGAAGTGCACTTTATTTATCCATAAATTGTATTTAGTTAGCTTGATGTAAAACCAATGCTATTTCAATGTACTCAGGTTGATGTCAAGAGGTGTGGAATGATAATCTTCTAATTGGGAGTACACTAAGATTTCATCGATGAAAACAACCAAAGACTAATCCATAAAAGGATTAAAGATCCTATTTATTAAGTCCATGAATACTGCATGCATATTAGTCAACCCAAACAACATCACTACGAATTAATAAAAGCTATACCTTATCCTAAAAGAATTTCTAAGTATGAACGATAGTATTAAACTTAATTGGTGATATCCCAATCTCAATTAAATCTTAGAGAAGATCTTAACACCTCTCAACTGATAGAAAATATCATCGATGCATGGAAGAGGATACCTATTCTTGACTATCATTTGGTTCAATCTCAAAAAATCCACATATAAATGCAAATATCCATCAAACTTTCTAGAAAAGAGAACTGGAGAACTCCAAGGAGTTATACTCATCCATATAAAGACTTTAGATTCCAGATATTCTAATTGAACCTTAAACTCTCGAAGCTCTGCTGGTTCCATTCAGTAAGGTGGGATATAAAATTTCTATTCTCCCATCACCAACTCAATCATGAAATCGACCTCTCGCTTGGGTAGTAAGAAATAAAACTCATTATAGAAAACATCCTAAAAATGTTCTAACACATGAATAAAATAATCCTGTTACATTTCACTATTATCTAGAGTAAGACCCGTTATTTGATCCGTGAGACAATCCAATCTGCACTTAATTGCTTCTACATGACCAACATAAATATTTAACTCACCCTGGTGATAATAACTACTTTATTCTAGAGACAGGAAAGTAATTATCCTCCTACAATAGTCGATATGATCCTAGTATAGGACTAACCAATCCATACTATGAATCAAGTTAAAGCCTATCATTTCCATCCCGAATGGTTCCCAAAAGAAATGGTAACCACCAAATTCTAGAGAACAAACCTTGTAATGTTTGATATTTTCTGACCACACTCCCAAAGGTGTGTCAATGTTTAAAAAATCATCTACACTTTCCATGTCCAAGCCCAAACCATTTTCAAAAAGATAAAATAGAAAATAATACAATGCTTCCGTATCAAACAAAACCCAAGCTAAGGTAGATGATGTAAGAATTGTACCTATGATGGTAGATGGTCTTGCATCCACGTTAGACAGAGTAGTTTTCATAACATGCAATCAAATTATCCCTCTACCCTAGGATCTAGTTTGAATACCCCAAGATATGTCTCTTGCTTGGTATTATTTCTCTTTTATTGGGTTACCACGTCCCCTGCCTCAGCCTGAATGACTTGTGGAACTTTAGCTACCATCCTGTTAAGGTGTAGCTAAGCCCCTTCCTAATTCTGGTGCTTGTCCCAATCTTTTTCCATTGGTCTGTTGCAGAAAGTTAGAACAAAACCTCTGAAGATGGACCAATCTACCACATATGTGACATTTGAATGTGGGGTAAGGAAATTGCGGGCACTTGTGACCAAAATTTCCACACTAATAGAACTAGAACGAAACACGGACTTGAGATTGTAGTCCAAAACCCTGAATGCTCTATCCAATACTACCTTAGTGGAAACTATCATAACAACGCTTCTTACCTTTAGAAGAAGAACTACCAGATCACCCTACTGAAATAGCCTGGCTACTACTCGTGGCATCTATTATATTCCCCTTCATGATGAGATATCGATTCATCATGCATTCAAAGCTACTTAAACAATTTTTTTTACCTATGACCTAATCTCATAACAAAGACTATCCTGGAAACATCTAAACTTGGATATCTCATTAGTTTCTAAAGATGACACAAAGCATTGTAGGTTAATAAAACTTCCAACATAGTCCAGTACTAACAAACCCTCCTACGTCAGATGTATGAAGTCACGATATTTTTCATCCCTCAAGGTTTCAGGATAGAAATATCTTAGGAGCTTTATATTGAATTCCTTATAAGATAGCTTATTCTATTAGCCAACTTCTTCCAGAATATCCCACCAACTCTTGGAAGGTCCACGAAGCATATATATATCAAGCTTTACCCTCCTATCCACAGGTGTCTCAAGATGCTTGAATATTGTTTGGACTGACTCAATACAGAACTCGGCTATTTGGGATCCCCCTTCCCTAGTAAACATAGGCAGATGATAAATATGGAACTCTCTTGTTAGCTTAGACATCAAAGGTACGATATGAACAATCTCCCTCTCCATGGATCACATGACCCTCAGGAAGCTGTCACGAAGCTAAACATCCATCTGATCCTCCAAAACTACAGGAAGTTATAGTTCAACTATGTTAAGAGTGTGCTGATTTCCACTCTCTTGATGCTTAAGTTGAAGATTATGAGGATTCATTTTCTCTACAAGACTAACACACACATGAGAGAACTAGATAGCAACAAGGTCAACCAAACAGGTGACTGAAATAGAGAACCAATAACTCTTGGTCTCTCTAGACATGGATTAAAAGTAATTTATCATGACATGACAACTCATTCTATTTATCTATTGGAACCTATATCTCTTATCATAGTTCAAAAGAAAAGTATATACTATATTAAAAAAATAGATATTTCCCTATCATGAACAATTCATGTCAATATATCCCTATGTGCCTATTATGATGAATGTATTATTACCTCATGCCATACCAGACCATGAGTATAATCTTAAGAATTAATAAAATCACAAAATAATGACTACACACAACATGTGAATCACCCAAGGTGAAATAACATCAACTATAACAAGCACACATCACAAACAATAATACCATCCATGAGTACTCATATTTTCCCTCATACATGGGTTAGTTACTCCCATTCACAAGCTCATTACCAAGTCTTGAAACATTCTAGTATCCTTTATACCTTTCCCAAATTGTAAATCAGAAGAAAAGAAGAACCTGATCCTTTGATACCACTTTGTAACATAACCCAATCCAACACTCTCTCCCATGACCAGAAAGGGTTTGTTACAGGACCTCAAGCATGCATCCCCATATGCCAGAGGCTTATGACTAGTAGTGGGGGTGTGGATAATATAGTGGGGAGACTATACTACCTATGTATGAAGTTTAATAATAGTAGAACAAATCATAATATAATGAAAATAATAATCAAATTATAGACAATAGTGGAAGACAACAATAATAACAAACTGAATAATAAAATAATAATAAAGGAATAATGTAATGATGTGATGGACTGTAACTAAATTTCATGATAGAATAATACAATAAAATAAAAGTCTAGAAGACTCAAATAAAGGACTCAAGGTCTTGGGTCCTAAGCCCCATGCCAACCCCATCTCTAAACTCCATCCCAACAAAAAACAAACAATCAACTGCAAGGTCACTTTTCCTTACCTAAACATGCATCCAAAAAATATTCATGGGTGCTAAATGGTGGAACAAATAGGGTGTGAGTATAACTCAATAGTTTGACACCACTGTGTCTAAATAAAACCATCATGATAAGAATTATATGCAATAAAGTGATAAATAGGTGTATTAAATTAATTCAAAAATTAATAAAATACTATAACAACCTACTTCAGTGCCATGCTATAATAACTAGGAGCATGTATTACGACCATGCAAACCATATCCAAATAACCAAGGTAAACAACCTGCTTTGGTACCATGCTAGAATAACTTCGATCATGTATTACGACCATGCCAACCATAACCAATCTAGGACAAAGCCTTATAATCATTACAACATCTCTAATTCAAATCCCTATAAGCATTATAACATTTTTGGGTCAAATCCCTATAATCATTACAACATGGAGACTGAGCTGAGTCCGCTCACTATAAGAATTATAGCATATTTGTGTGCAAGTTCCTAGACTACTATATAAGAATTTCAACATAGAACACAATCCTTATAATACAACATGGATATTACAATATCACATCATCTATATCAATGGTTAATTATGAGAATTACCATTATTATTTCAAATGACACATGAAATTCAATTCACAATTGATCAAAAATTATAACAATAACCAATATACCACAAAATATGGATTCTATAATAATAAATCACCCTAGGTCTCATGTCATGATAAACATACTTTAAGCTATTAACCAATTATAAATCCATTTGAAACCAAAGGATTTCATGGGATAATATCATTCAGTTATTTAATAAATTTGGGCACACACAACGAGTGTGCAATCATGATATTGCATAAACTTAGAATTATAAAACTATAGTATTTAAATTTTAGACCCCCTACCTTATACCAATGATCTAACAACGCTTTATATGGACAACATCCATGAGGAAGAGGGTGTGGATGAGTGTGAAGGGATTCCTAGATCAAATCTTGACCAAGATCAAAACCAACAATGTAATTGGGTAAAGGATTTCATCATGATGATTAGAGAACCAAAAGGAAGAAGTAAGAAATGGAACCAAAAGGACTTACCAGGGATTGATTTCATGAATGATATATCTAGAAAGGGGTTTGGCACCCCAAAATTTCTTGGAAAGTCTCCATAGGTCAAGAGGAGAAGAGCCGCAATGTTTTTTTAAAGAAAATCAGCTACAAAACATGTTTAAAATAGCAGGCCAGACATTTACACATTGTGTAATATAGTTAAAAATCATTTAAATGTTTTTAATGGTATTATACAAAAAAACCTATCACCTTAGATTTATTTTATTAAAACCCAAAAAAATTACACGACGTGTAAATGTTCTACAGTTGAGTTTTCATCTCATTTTTTTAACTCTCCAAACCTCCTTTAAAGTTTCTCATATTTACAAGATCATATTTTAACACTTAGTACCATTTATTTTGAGACTCCATTAATTCAAAAAAGCATACATCCCTGAACTTTAGGTCATTTTTCCTAACAAAGGTTCTTCTTCTCTGAATAAGACACGACCACCAAGGCTTAAATGAAAAACCAAGTGAGAAACATACCTAAAAAAATATGGGATCTTACACTTTATCTGTGATTTCAAAGCTATGATAATCTAGGAATTTTTAAAAGATGAC
This sequence comes from Viscum album, assembly GCA_963277665.1. Classification (NCBI taxonomy): domain Eukaryota; kingdom Viridiplantae; phylum Streptophyta; class Magnoliopsida; order Santalales; family Viscaceae; genus Viscum; species Viscum album. The sequence continues at coordinate 483,316,603 of OY728141.1, forward strand.
CTTTATCATCTTTTTTTTAGCACTGATAAAGGGGTCCTTTAACAGTGTTGATAAATATATCATTTATCCGTGTTTTTTGAAGCCCCCCATTTCTCAGTGCTAGAGCCCAAATTTGATCCCAGGACCTCCTCCTGTTAAGAGAACAACTTTACCACTACATTACTTCAATTTATTTGATATTTTAAGAGATTTTTATTTATAAATATATATATTTATGTACATTTTTTATTCATATACTTATATATATATATTTATATATATCTTTATTATTCATATATATATATATATAATTATTTTTAAATACATTTATAAAATATATGTTTGTGTGAGTGTACATGCGTGTATGATATATAGTTTTATTGTAAATTCATTCATATACTATATTTAATGATAATGATATATTTATATAAAAATACATTTATATATGATATATACACATAATATTGATACACACACAAATGTACACACATATTTACATACACAAGTACACATTTATATTTCTCTTTTACACACATATATATTTATATATATATATGTATTTATTTACATATATTGGAATATACACATAAATATATATTTGTTTTATTGACACACACATTTATATACAATCATATTTAATTTTATAGGTATATATATAAATATCAATGCATTTTTATAGGTAAATAAAATGGATAATTATTATTTTTAAATGAAATTAATAATAAATATTTATTTCCATATAGGTTTTATATTTAAAAATAAATTTTATGTAAATATGTATTTATACAATTGATTTATTATAATTAAATATAAGAAAACACACATATATTTAATTATGAATAAAACTACATTATTAAAAATGATAAAATTTCAAAACCATAATATCTATATGAATGTAAGTCCTAGGAATAAATTCATTCTCTACTAATAATAGACAATAAGACTCTCTTAAATGAAGCTGAAATACCATCGAATATTAAAAATATAGGGTATCCTAACTAAAAACATAGTTTTAAAGGTATCCTGAGACTTTTTTGGCCTTGAAAAAAAGTGACCAGGGTTCCCCCAATTTATTAAGGTGTATATATCTTCAAAATCTTTTATTTTATATGTGGTAGAGTCCAAAAAGACACTCGGATCAAAATTTATGGCCGTTTGAAGTTCAAGTCATGTTTTCAACTTATCTTTGAGCATTCATTAATTAATTTAATGTTTATGTCATCCAATTGTCATTAAATGACTATTAATAGATAATAATTAGAAAATTATTATTTAATAATATTTTTTAATTATTTTATAATCCACTTTCACTAAATATCTTATATATTAAGTGTAAATGTGTATTTAGCCGTATCTAAATGATATGTTTAAAAAATATATTATATTTATATAAATATAAATATAAATATATTTATATAAATATAAATATAAATATATTTATATATTAATAGATTATTCTTAATGAAAAATATATTTTTTATGATATATACCCTTTATCGAAGCTATAAAAAAAGCATCGATAAAGGGATCCTTTATCAGCGTTAGTAAAAAAGAGTTGATAAAGACCCCCCTTTATTAGTGTTTTTTACTAGAATTGATAAAGGTTACCCATTATCAACATTTTTTAATAGTATTAATAAAGAACCCATATTTATCATCACTGATAAAAGGTCCCCTTTATCTACACTTTTTTATTAGCACTGATAAAGAGGGCCTTTATCAATGATTTTAGCTAGTGATAGATAAACCCATATTTGTAGTAGTGGTATTGTGAAAATTATCATGAATACATAAAACATAAACAATATGGTAGGACATATAATCAATAAATTTGTTATATAATCAGAAACTTAAGCATGAAATATTTCCAAGGATAATGTAAATAATCACATGTACAACAATAATTTATTTCACGGTCCATAATATCAGACATCTTAATACTAATATCAATACCACTCAATCAAGACATCTTACATACTACCAATACCTCTAAACCAGAAGATCCTACATATATTCAAGGATTATCAACCAAGAATATTACATTTCTTTAATGTAACACCATGATATTTTTTTAAAGTAACACTGTGTTTTATAGTGTATACAACACACAACACCGAGATTAAATGAACCATGAAAAATTATTATATAAATATGACTCCTATAACCTAGCTGTTGAACTGAAGGGTATGGATAATATTAACCAAATTATGAAATATATATAATGGTCATACTCAATACAAATGTATTGATTAATTATTATGAAATAAGTACTCAATTTTTCAGTAAAGTCATTTTATGCTTTAAAAATATGTTTTCTTCAAAATTATTTTTATTGATTTTTGTGAGTGAATATTATAATTAATTTCTAAAAATTTTAGAAATTGTATTTTATAAAAAAATATTTTTTGAAATTATAATATAAAAATTAGCATAGGGTGGAATTTTGATATTTTCCTGAAAAGATTAATTTTTTAATGAATTGTGAAAAATATTGATTTTTATTGAAAATTGTATTTTCTTTTAAATTATTTACAAAGTAAAATTATATTTTGGATAATTTTAAAAATTAATTAATCCAATTTTATTAAAAATAATCAATTATGGTCTTTTTAATGAATTTTGTACTTGAATTTGGTATGCAAATTTTTTATATTTAAAAAGACAATTTTTCTAAAAAAACGTTTTTTCGTAACGTTTTGTGAGTTAAATTTTAAATTAAATATTTCAACTCCTATGAATTGATTCTTGAAAAATGGATTCCATATTTGGAATATAGAGGTACAAATTTATTCAATATTTCCCTTTTATTTTTGGTTATTATGAAGAGTAACCGTAATAAATATTTGTCACCCCAGTAAGGGTAAATTATGTAATTAAGGTTAAAAATAATATGATAAGGACTAAAAATAACCCTAAAAATTGAATTTATTTTATTTAATAATTGTTTTTAGACCTTTAATATCTAATATTTTAAAATTTGAAAATTTCTAGCAACTTTCCTTTGATTATAACATTTATATTTTTTTAAGTAAATACAAAGCCAAAAATGTCACTCTCTTTCTTTTAACATCTATAACATTTGTGAAAGAGATAAAAACAAATAATCTTTAGTTATAAATTATAATTTGAAAGAGAAATTATTTTTTATAATTTTAATTTATTTCTAATTTTAGTGATGAAATAATTACCTTAAATGCTTACGTAACACCGACACAATATTTATTCAGTTAATAGAAAAATAAAACAAATGATTTTAAAAATAATAAATAATTTGAATAAATTATTGTGTTTCATGAAATTTTTAGATAATTATAACATGTTAAGGATGTGTGAAAGTATTATATTCTAATTCATTTGTTGTTAAGTTATTTTCAAATTCAAATTATGCGAATAGTTCTTAAAATGACATTAATAGTATTTTATGTTAAATATATTTTAATAAATTATTTAAAAATCATAAAAAATAGAAATATTACAATTAGGATTTAAAATGGTTTAAAATGTTATCCCTTTTCCATTTATTGTGTAACTATAACCACATAAGTAAAATTATAACCCTTTAATATTGAAAAAGTAATTAGTGTGGTTAAGGTTAAAATTGGTCAACCAAGGGGTTAATCCAAAAGATAAGGTTTAAAATGATATAAAACCCAATAAATTTTTTATTTTATGATTATATTAATACCTAATACTCATTATATTTTAATACATGTAATTTTGGAACCATTTTATATGATTTATACACATATTATATTATAATATTTCACATATTTCCAAAAATGACATTAATGATATTTTATAATAAATAATATTTTATTAAATGATTTAAAATTTCTAAAAATCCAATATTTATCCAAGTGAATGTGATATGGTTTAAAATATAATATTATTCATTTATGAGTCATTTTTCCTTTTATAGTAACTTTCTTGACCCTTAAATATTAGAAAACATTGATATCATGGTAATTGTCATAATGGTTAATTGGAGGTTAATATCAAAAGATAAGGGTGAAAAAAATCACCTAAACTTGTAAAAATTTTATTTTATGAGAATATTTATACCCATAATCATACTATATTTTAATTATATCTGTTTTAATTCATTTTTCCATTAAAATTAATTTATATTAATTTAATACTTTATGTAATTCCAAAAGTACCCCTCCCCTCATTATGAAGGGAACCTCCTCTCCTCTATTGATCACAAATTTTGACCACTTAATTTTAGAAAAGAACTACCCAAATACCTTCCTAATATCTCTATTCATTTCCTATAGGCCCTTTTTTTATCATAAACCAACCTATAAATACTTTTGTACAAACTTAAAGTGGTTGTCTAAAGAAGACGTATAATCCTTAACCAATCATTTTCATTCTATTTCTTCTTCTACCTTCTTAAAATCTACTTAAACCAAGATAAAATAATAAAATAAATATCTTAAATATAAAAATATGTTATTATTATAATGTAATAACCTATATCTATATCTTATTTCATCAAATGGGAAATGAAATTGTCATTCGTGTGTATGGCGTACTATCACCTCACGAACTGATATAATTCATTTTCCATCACCACCACTTAAAACTAATTATGATGAGTGATTTAATGTATAAATATGATATTAATTAAATAATTATAATTATTTAAAGATAATATATATTCTATTCTCTTACCTTTCCATCCATTGAAAAATGATAACGTCGTTCATGCGTACGTGTGGATTACCATCTTCACAAAGCCAAATGATTTGTTTTTCATAACCACATCACATAAATGATATATATAAATAATTTAAATATATAATATGTTATTTATGATATAATTATAATTATGTAAATATAAAATAACACATAACTTCTTTTCATCATGATCATTGAAAAATAGAAATGTTAATCATGCATACATATGACTTACCATCTTCATGATTGTAACATACTTCATTTTTCATAATAATATTTAATGTTTGGTTTTAAAAGTATAATTTATGTATAAAAATTATAATTATTTCATGATTATTATTATGGGTATGATTTAATAATGAAAATTTTTATCATAGATAACCTTCCGAAGTCATTTTAGACATATGAGCCAAATATCATCAAAATGTCCATCATGAAGTTAAATGATTAAGTAATTGAATATAACATGGTAATAAATAAAATAAAAGGAATAATAAACTTGAAAAAGGTTATTAATCAATTAAATAATTAACATAAGTTTATTATTTTTGAAGATAAGGAATGTATGTGACGATTCGAACACAAGGTAATGGACACCTTAACTTAAAACCCTGTTTTAAATGTTTTAAATATTTATTTTCTAAATATTTTTATTCCATGTACATATTATTAAAATTAATTTATGGTTGTATTTATATGGACATAAAATAATTATAAATAATATTTTATGTTTCCTTTTTACTTTATTTCAAAGGTTTTTAAAAGAAATATTTTTTTATATATTTTATACGGAATGTTTTTACTTTCTTTACAAAAGGAAAAAGGAATGTTCTAATTTAACATATTCGTCATCAAAAGTCTTTCCTAATACCATAACCATTATTTATATTTAGATTAATTTACAAGATTTCATGCTTTTTTCAAAGAAAAACCCTCTTTCCCTTTGTTATGGGTATTTTAGTTTTGAAAATGGGCTTTTAAATGGAAAGGGTATTTCAAGATCAGAAAGTTTTTTTCATACAAGTTTAAAATAGTTTTTCAAGGATTTTATGATGAAAATTTCAAGAATAAAAATATTTTTTTATGGATATGGTATTTTTTCATTATATATGAAGATCAGGTGAGCCCGATACAACTTATACGAATGGGTGAGCCCAATACAACTTATACGAACAGGTGATCCTGATACAACTTATATGAATAGGAGAGCTTGATATATATTATATGATCGATGGGACCCATTATAGATATCAAATGTATTAGGCAATGTTACTTGTATTCATAGAAAATAAGGAGGGAGTTAATTGGGGAGGTTCCTCTTATGTATTTAACCGGGATCCAGTTATTTCTGACATGAGTTTAACACAGGTTATGAATATGTTTTCTATTTTCTTTCTATGGGTTTTAAATATTTTATTTGTGAAAAAATGTGTGTTTTTCATGTGGATATTATTTAATTCATAATATCATATAATATTGTAAATGTAAAAATTTAATGTGTTTTTATGTTTTTCACTAGACTAACAATCTTCTTTCTTTTATGTCCCTCACTAATAGTTTTGTTCACATTCCATATTTTTAAATATTTTTTATATAGTTTAAGGATGAGTAAGAAAAAAGAATAATATAAGTTTAAAGTTATTAAAATTTTTCATGAAAAGAAAACATGATTAATTTTAAAAGTTTTACATTGTGAAAAAAATGGATACTAAGAGGAAATTTCCAACTTGTTATGTAGGAGCCTATTATGTAAGAGTTATGACCTAATTTTATAAAACTCTAAACTGTAAAGATCCTAAAAATGAATGGAAGTGAATTATTTTCAAAAGATTAAATTTACAGATTGTTTAAGGTCAGGTTCTTACAATCAAAGACTCTCAAACAAGTCATTATCATTGTATGGTATGACATACACCGAGTAATACTCATTCTTGTTTGTCTCATGAGACCCACCGATGCATTGAAGGGATATAACATAACCCACCCAACACTTACACATATCCAATGAATTCATAACATATTTAATGAAAAATACAATACATAATAAATATACCTTAGTAATAAATATCAATATTGAATCAAATATATGGAACATTAATATTTACTCATTTAATGGAATAAAATTCTTTGTAAGCTTCCTTCAATTCACACCGTATATAATAATGGGTATATAGTTTTTTCAATATTGAAATGATGCTAAATACATCAATTATAATAAAGATAATAGACATGAATGAGACCATAAATTCATCATAAATTAAGGAGTTGTAGTAAAGACTAGTCCCTTGGAAAATAGATAGGAAAATGGAATCAAAACTTTTAAAATAAACTTTCTTAAAATTAGTGTAATTTTGTAGTAAGAATGAAGTCATAAATCACTTAAAAAACTCAAATTATAAGGTTTCAAGGATAATTTTAAAACTTTATTTATAAAATAATTTACAATAATTAATATTTTAAATAAAAAATTCTTATGTAAGTAGATGTGGAGTGAAAAATAAAAATTTACACACGTGAAATGAAATCCATTTTCAAAACTTTTAAGAAAATGATATCATTTTATAAAAATATTTTTTTTTCAAAATAATGAGAATAAATATTAATTTATAAAACCATTAAAACTTTTATAGGAAGATAAATAGTTAATAATGTTCATAACTATAGGAAAATCCATTTATATAAAAAATATTAAAAAAATTCAAACTTTTGTAAAGAAATTTGAAAATGCATTATATGGAAAAAATTAAGAAGATTTATTTTAAAATTTTGAAAAGAAAAAAAAGGTATAAAAAAATTAATTTGGAATAATTTAATTATATAAAATAACATACTTTTAAAAAAAAAAATAGACATGGAAAATAATGATTCATGACCAAAAAGAAGAAATAATATTTATTTTTTCTTATAAACATTATTTTGGTAATTTTGAGTATCAAAGAGAGAATAAATTGGAATAATACTTGAAAAAATATAAATAAATAGATTAGAAGAATATATATTATATTTAAGATATAAATATCATAAAATTATCCCAAATTATATTTAAAAATAAACAATCTCAATTAAAATTGAGATTGGAACATAAACCCTTACCTCAGACTTCTGCTTGGTCAAACCCGCTCTAATATCCTATATAATAAATTTAGATCTATTATATATATATATATATATATATATTTTATAACCATATTTATATTTATATTACTATATACTATTAGTTTATAATTTTATCTTTTCCATTTATTAATAATTCTTTATTAAAATCAATATTTGGGTTTTAGCCATTTCAATTTTCAGGCATATTTCAATACGGTGGGTTAGGTCCTTACACATTTTCCATGGTTTAATCACCTATATATTTTTAATAATGTCATATATATATTATTTATACATTAAATACACTTTTAAAACTATCCATGTAAGTCGGTTATAAAAAATGATATACGTCACTTCATGGAGGCAGTAGTCCGCATGTACATGCGAACAATATTTCTATTTTCCAATAGATGGGAGGGAAATAAGGTAGATAATATTTTATCTTTAAAAAATAATAATTATGTCATAAAAATAATATATATCCATTAAATCCATCTTTATTACTATCCATGTGATGCAGTGATGAAAAACAAATTTCGTTGCTTCATGGAGGCGGTAGTCTGCATGTACACACGAATGACATTTTCATTTTCCATAAGATGATAATAAAGTAAAAAATAGTTTCTCCATAAAAAAATAAAATAAAATTATATTAAATATAATAATATAATTATATTAGTATGGTTATATTATATTTAAAGAAGGTATAAGATGAAATAAATTTGAAAGAATTCGGTTAATCCTTATACATCCTCTTTGGATATCTTCCTTTGGATTACAACTTAATCCATCTAGGATCGGAATTTTGGTGAGAATAGGACATATAGGATGTATTTATAATATTTGGGGAGTTATTTTGGAAGATATTAGTCAATATAAAAAATATTTAGGTGTGTGAAGAAATGATGAGAAGAGGTTCACTTTTATAAGTGAGAGAATTGGTACCCTTATAAATATTAAGAAATTTAAAACATAATAAATATATTTCTCATGGAAAGTGGATACAATTTAGTCCAATTTATAATATAATATAATTTAAGTATAAATACACTCTTATAATCATATTTATACAAGTTTTATAGATATTTTAAGTCTCCTCTCCTAGTTTAACCTCCTCTTAAACCCATTTAACCTTTATCACGGTGAAAAACTATTACCATTGGTAATATTAATTATGAATAAAAATAAAATTAAACTTATAAAAAAGTTATAAAATTATTATTCCAAATATGGAAACCATTTTATAAAATTAAATTTATTTAGGTGGTAAAAATTAATTTTAAAACAAGTACATGTATCACAACAAAAAATAGTTTTTAGAAAAATTCCCCTTTAAAGCATAAAAATTATTTTATACTAAAATCATGTATAAAATTGATTAAAATAGAATTATTTGAATCATTTTTAATAAAACGTGACTTATTTTAATTAAAAAAACCAAAACTAAAAGGAACCTTGTTAATACATTATTAAAATAGAAGAACCAAAAATGGTTTTTTATTTGAATAAAAACATTACTTAGATTTCCAAAATTGACAAACATAGATTACTAAGTTCAACATTATATTTTTAAATAAATAAATATATATATATTTATAAAAATGTTCAATAAAAATTTAAATCATTATTATACCATGATAATGTTATAAAAGTGACAGGATTTACAAAATCAGTATTTTTCACTATTCACCCAAAAATCAACCTTTTAAGAAAAACCCAAAAAATTCATCCAAAGAAATTTTTTACATAAAGAATTAAAAAATTATGTTCATTTAATCTAATTAAAATTATGAATTTTTGGAATTTTTATTTAAAAAAAATCTTAAAAAAATCTATTTTTATAGTTTTATAATGGTGAGGTAATAAAATGTGCATTATGTTATAGTTTAGGAATGAAGTGTTTACTTGATATAGTAAAATCTTGGGTATTACATTCTCCCTCTTATATAATTTTATCCTAAAAATTTGATATATATTAATTCATAAAAAAATATGGTTAATTATTTATCATTTATTCTTTCAGATCCCATGTTACCTCTTCTAACATGTGATTTCTCTAAAGAACTTTCACCTGATGAGTTGTTCAATTTCACAAAACTTGCTATCTAGTGTCAAGAATTTGAATAGAAACTTCATTATAAGACAATTTAGGTTCAAAATATCTTTTTTAAAATGTTATTACATGCATTGGGTCTGAAATGTATTTCCTCAATAATGAAACATGGAAGAAATCATGCGTAGTCCCCTTCCATGGAAGACGTCATGCATAAACCCCTTCCATGGAGATACCTTTAACAAGACATTATCCACCACTTGAAATTACAAATACTTCCTTCAATTATCCATAGAGATATTTTTTATGTATTGAGATGTCTTTATGTGATTCTGAATAGCTCACACTTTCATAGTTTTTCCAAAGAAAGTTTTGGACCTACTAGATTGCTTTATCCAACTTTATCCCAATAATTTGGAGTATAATATCTCTTATAATAGAATGATTCATATAGTTCCATTTGAATGATTTAATGAAATATATTATTATAGGAAGAATCTACCAAAGGTAGATACTAATCCAACATACCTTTAAAGTCAAGTTAGCGTGACCTTAACATGTCTTATAATGTTTGAATAGTCTTTTTAGACTATCCATATATTTGAGGATGATAAGAGTTGCTGAAATGTATCTCAGTGTCGAGAGATTTCTAAAAACTCTTCCAAAATTCCTATGTAAACTATGGGTTATGATCTAATACAATTGAAATTGGTGCACCATTAATTCTCATAAATTCATTAACATAGATCCATTAAAGTCTCCAAAGGGGTATATCCTCCCTTATAATAAGAAAACAAGAAGACTTGGTAAGATGATACACAATCACCCATATAGTATCATTATTACTAAGAGCCTTTAACAACTCAATGATAAAGTATATGATAATATCATCCCACTTCCACATAGGTATATAGAGAGGTTTCATGACACCTTTATGATGCTTTCTCTCAACCTTTACTTACTAAAAAACAAAGCATCTTGATACATAATCAGAATTTCATCACTTTATATTTTCCCACCAAAAATGTTCTCTTAAATCCCTATACATTTTGGTACCACCAGATTGTATAGAGAAATTTTATATATGGGCTACATTAAGTAATTCCCTATTCAACTTAGGTATAAATGAAACAGAAAACCACTTTCCAAATTTCAATATACCATTTTTATATACAAAGTATTTCAACTTCCTATTTTTTATGACTTTCATTTTCTTTTATAAACTCTTATCATCAATATAATATATTTTTAACTTCTCCAGAAATGTGGGTTTGAAAATTATTTAGAAAATTAGTGATGTTTCCCCTTATCTAATATTTCCCATATATATATTTACTTAATAAATGAATATAGGACCCTTATCTATCCTCATCTTGGTTAGAACATCACTATCCTTCCTATTGAATGCATTCCCACATTGTTTTGTTTCCCAAGGTTGTAGTGTATAAAGAAATCATAGTCTTTGAGTAGTTCTATCCATCTAATTTTCCTCATGTTGATTTATTTCTGAAATAAGATGTATTTCAAACTCTTTTGATCCATATATATTTAACATCTCTCACCATAGAGATAGTGCCTCCAAATATTCATGGAAAAGACTAAGACTGATAACTCAAGATAATGGGTTGGATAATTTTATTCATGGATATTTAACTAACTTGATACATAAGAAAAAACTATTTCATTTTGTATAATGAAACATCCAAGTCCTTTCTTCAATGAACCACTATATATCACAAATCTATCCTTTCCCGATGATAATTTCAATTTCAATACATCAACCAATATCTTATTTAACTCCTCAAAACATTATTCATATTTCTTTTACCATATTAACTTAACCCATTTGTGTGTCAACCTGGTTAACAAGTTATACAATCAATAAATTTGTTGAATAAATCACCTATAACAACCTGATAATCCAAGGAAACAAAGCATCAGAGTTATTTTCTCCAGTTTGGGAAATTCTTTAACAAATTTTGTCTTATAAGGATCAATAAACACCCTATACATGGAGATAGTATGACCAAGAAAAGAAACTTCCCAAAACCAAAATTCACACATGCTAAACTTCCCATATAACTCATTTTATCTAAGAGTCTCAAGGATGATTAAAAAATTATTAATTTTTATCCTCATATATTTTAGAGTATATCATGATATCATCAATAAATACCAAAAAAAATTATCAAGATAATCTTTGAATACTCTATTCATCAGATTCATAAACACAGAGGATGCATTAGTCAATCTAAGGGGCATTATTGTGAGCTCATAACATTCATACCTCATAGAAAATTCTATATTTGATATATCATTCTTTTTCAATCACAATTTATGATTCATATAATGAAGATCAATCTTTGAAAAACATTGATCTTCTTGAAGTTAGATAAAAAAAGTCATAAATGAGATATAGGGGATATTTTTTCTTTATAGTAATGGCATTGATCTCTCTGTAATTGATGTAAAAACTCATATACCTATCCTTATTTTTAACAAAAAGAATAGGGGATCCCCAAGGTAAAACACTAGGGTGACTGAATCCATTATCACAAAAATCTTGTAGTTGTTTCTTTATTTTCTCCAATTTCACTTGATCCATTCTCTAGGGAGTTTTAGATACGAGTTTTTCATTAGGAATGAGTTTAGTATAAAACTAAACTTCATGACCAGGTGGATATATAGAAAATTATTCAGTAAATACACAAATATATTCTTGTACTATAGGTACATAATCCATTCTTAGGTTGCCTTCCCCATCCATAGATTGCGTATTCCATTCTTCTCAAAGAATTTCATTAAGGTGATCTATTGGAGGTGGATCCATACATGAATCAAATAATGAATTATCCTCTATAAAGATATAGATTTACCTAACTTATTCACGAAGTGTAAATTCTCTATCTTGGTAATAAATTTTTTCACTATAATTTGAAAGAAAATACATACCCAGGATTATGTCAAATTCAATCATAGGTATGTTAATAAAGTTTTCCAACAAGGCATGTCTATGCATCATAATAAGGATTTAATAACATATCCTTGTTACAATAATATTCCCATTAGGTTTATTGATTGAAAATTCATTTCTCAAGGAACTAGGTGATACTTTAATATTATCAGAAAATAAGCATGATATAAAAGAGTATAAATAACCAATATCAAATAAAGCATTAGCTAGATTTGAGTTTACAATAAATGTACCTACTATCACATCTTTAGGGACTTCAACTTCAGCTATAGTAATCACATAATCTTAACCTTTCTCCCTTATAATCTTCTAAGGTAAATTCTCTTGATTATTAGAGAATTGATTAAAATAGTTCCCCATCTATTTATAGTTTAATAACTGGATATCATTGGATTTTTTATTAAACTTGTAGTTATAATCCTTATATCCTTTATCTCTGCACTTAAAACAGACCCCCATTCACTTTAAGCAAGTAATATGGTGTTTCTTTCCCTAATTAACACATGTTAGAGGTCCCACCCTTACCTTCTTCTTCTTCACCGCATTTATTTTACCTTGTTACTCAACCATACTCTTATTTTACTCATTTAATTTGAAAATATAACACCTGAGAATTCTTTTTCTATCTCGATGGAACTTGATACTATATCATCATATGATGAAAAAATTTGAGAGGACAATTACCTTTATATTCTTAGACTAATTATATTAAAGAAATGATCAATCTTAATTTTTGAATTACATATGTAGTTTGTAGTATGCATAGATAATCTAGTAAATTTAGCCTCATATTTGGAAACACTTTATTCTTCCTTTTATTTTAGATTATGAAATTTCGTTTCTATATCAGTCCATTTTTTTCTAGGAAAACACTTCTCAAATAATATCACCTTAATTTTTTTTCATTATACACTCTCTATATCCTCTTCATCCTTATTATTTTTAATCAAAGACCACTATTGAACAATATCTACATTTAAACAATATAATACCATAATAAACTTCTCCCTCTCATTGCATCCAAAATCTAGGAATATCTTTTTGAGTGACTTGGTCCATTGCTCAAATACCGATGGATTGGTAGTTCCATAAAAGGATAGAGGTTTCCACCACATGAAGTAGTTCAATATTATTGCACTATGATTTGAGATAATATGTTGCTTCATACATGTGAGATTATTGATCACAACCTGAGACAATTGTCCCAATATAGTCATAATATACTCAGTTCCAACACCATACATGCTTAATTTCTTAGAAGGTTAATCCACACATTAGTTCCAAGTGTTGATATGATTTCCATTCCTTCCATTAGGATCCATCTCTAAAAAATGTAACATACTTAATTAGCTCATAGAATTATGAATACTGGGCCATAACATAAAAATTCCTATGTATGAAAAAGTTCTTGAGCTTTCTAAATGGTTTATGATAATTCTCATGCTAGCTATATTAATCTAAAATCTAGTTCATATGGATCCCACTAAACTTTTTATGACACCAACTGTAATAAACTTGACTCAATTCACTTGGAGCTAATGTTTAATTTATTACACTACTATAAGATACAAGAGATCACATCCCAAAGGATCAAACATTTTAGTAATATTGGGTGACTAGATATATACATGATACATTGTAAACATAAAGTATAACTTGTAATATTTATAAAAACTTTCTAATTTTCTTTAATAAATCCTTTAAATCATTCAATAGTCCCTTATTGAAAACCGTAGGGAAAGGAAAACATGATAAAGGTTGAGATCATATGCTCAGTAAGGGTTGTATACAATAGAAGATGTCATGAATATATAAGGTATAAACAATATAATAGGGTAGATAATCAATACATGTGACATATAATCCAAAAAATATGTATGAAATATATCCATGTATAATGTAAATAATCACATGGACAATAATAACTAATTTCATGTTATATAATGTCAGATATCATAATATTACCATTAATGCCTCTTAACCAAGACATTTTACATACTTTCATGGCCTCTTAATCAAGAAATCTTACATAACATCAAGGCCTCTAAACCAAGTCATCTTAAATTCCATAAAGACATTTCAAAAAATAAATTATCATTTTATGGGTTAGAATACACCAAACAATACCCATTCAAGTTTGTCTCAAGAGACTTACTAATGAATCAAAGGGCTATAAATGACCTCACCCATAATGTACAAATATATAATGAATTAATCATATATTAAATGAAAAATAAAATAAATAATCAATATAACTTAGTAATAATAATCTATATTGAATCAAGTATATAGAACATCAATATTTCCCTAGTCAATGTAATAACTTTCTTAGTACACTTATTATAATTCACATTATATGTTATAATGGGTATACAATTTAATAAAAATTAAAATGATGATAAATATATCCATGATATTAAATAATCTAGACATTAAGGATATAATAAATTAATTATAAATTAATGGGTTTTAGTAAATACAATCCCTTTGGAAAATAGAGAGGAAAATGGAAGAAAAAACTTTTAAAAGTACTTTCTTAAAACTTTTTTAACTTTATTATAAGAAAAAAGTTATCAATAACTTAAAAAAATAATTTCATAAGGTTTCAAGGAGATTGTTAAAATATTATTTTTAAAATAATTTACAATAATTGAATCTTTTAAGTAAACCATGCTTAAAAAATAAAATTTGGAGTGGAAGATAAAAACATGCATAAGTGAAATGAAATCTGTTTTCAGAACTTTTAAGAAAATAATATCCTTTTATAAAAATAAAAATTTTCTAGAATAATGGGAATAAATTTTACTTTTTAAAACAATTAAATCTTTTATATGAAGCTAAATAATGAATAATGGTCATGATAATGGGAAAATATGTTTATAATTTTTTTTAAAAAAACATTCTTTTCACACTTTTGAAAAGAAAGTAAAAAAAGACTTATATGGAAAAAATTAAGAAGATTTCTTTTAAAATCTTGAAATGAAAGTCAAAATTTATTTAAATTTAATATTTTAAATTATTAAATTATATAAAAAACATTATTGAAAAAATAAAGAACATAAATATGGAAGAGAATGATTCTCGACCAAAAGGAATAAATAAGGTTGGATTTTCTTATAAAAATTATTTCGATGGTTTTGAGAACCAAAAAGAGGATAAATTGAAAGAATAATTGAAAATAAATAAATAAACATAAGATAATAATATTTTTATATTTAAGAGAGAAATATCACACATTTCCCTCAAAGGATATTTAAACATAAAAAATCTCAATCAAAAGTGATTTTGAGACATAAACCCTTACCTCAGACTTTCTCTTGGTCAGACCCGCTCTAATATTCTGTATAATAAACTTTGAATTATTATACATATATTTTAGAAATATATTTTTATTTCTATTACTATATACCATTAACTTATAATTTATTTGTTACACCTTATTTTTTGTTTTCTTCCTTTGTACCAGGTTATCATTTGGATCTTAGTTTTTCTTTCGAGTTTCGGGTGTTCTAGATTTAAATTTTATGTTTTGGAGGTTTTGGGTGCTTTTTTTTAGACCTATTCTTGGTTAGTGTGAATGGTATTATGAGAGGTGGCTTGTAAAATGAGTTTTTAATGCTCCCAGTGGAACCTTTTTATGGGGTATGTTTGTTTGGTGGTTTACCCCTTGAGTAGATGATTTTTGGGGTGAAAAGGGTGATTTTTGGGGAATTTTTCCAGGTTTCACAGTTAAGGTGCACAGTTAGTTAAACCATGTAGTAAGTGTGTTGGGGATTGCATGGTTTGTGTATAGTTTTGCTAACTATGAAGCCAAATTTTGTCTCCCAACCTGTACTAGATAGTGGCAGATTGCACGGTTTGCGCACAGTTTGTCAAACCATGTAAGCTAATAGTGCAACCCATTCTAGAAAGGGTATTTTGGGTATTTTCCCTTATTTGTAATTGGATTTTCTCCCCTTGGACCCCCCATTAAAACTCTTCCACCCTATATTCCTTACATTGGGTTTTTGGAACCTCCAAGCCACTCCAAGTGGGATTCAAGGTGTTTTTTTGGTGATTCTTCACCCGATCAAAAGGTTAGGGCTTTATTATTCTCCTCTCTTGTTTGCCTTTCATTTTATTCTTCTTACATAACCCTAGTGGCCATTTTGGACTATTTTATTGTTTAGGGTTTCTCGGTTTTGGGTTTTTTTCCTTATTAGGGTTCCTTGAGGTTGTTCTTGCCTCCCAGAACCCTTGTGGAGTCTTCTCGGCCAGTCATTGTTGGAGTGGAAGCAGTTTGATGTAGGATCCCTTTGCACCTATCCTTTAATGTTAATATTTCATTTATTGCTTTATTTTAACCCCTATCTTAATTATTAAATAGCTATGTTTCATGATTATAATGATTTTTTCATGTGAAATATTTTTTTTTCTTAACCACTTTGTATGTGTGATATAGATTTGGTGGGTTTTGCACTCCAAATAATCGTTAAGTTTCCCAGTTGGATTTTATAAGTATTTTGTGATTATTAAAGGCACAATTTTCTTTTATAAATGATGTGGTGTTCTTAAAAATTGTGATTTGTGTTTCCAAAAGGGATTTATAAGTTATTTTGGTATGGAAAATTATTCGTGTAGAGTTTTTTGATAAAGGTTTGATGTGTGGAAATGACGTGAGGCACATTTTGAATTTTTATTAAATGGTTCTATTTGGAAAACCCTCATAGGGGTTAGTCACTTTCCTTGTTGGTTTACTATTATATGGGATCATCCTTCTTATGGGACCTCCCTTGTTTGATAATTATTTTAAGGCAAGGGATCACCCATGGGGTGGCCAGGATGGTGCCAGTTTGTGTGATAAGCATGATGACCTATGTATGTGTATTGTTTCGTCATTTAATGTGGAAAAAACCTTTAGAAACATATCATGGGAACCTATCATATTAAATAGTAGTTATGAGAATGATTTATATACTGGTAGTTCATGCACTAACCAGTGTCCCATAGTAGGTGGATATTCGGGTTTATTACTATAACGACTTGAAATTTTGAATAATATTTTGTTTCCTGAAAATTTATGTCTTACTATGTCATAATCAATAAAAAATATATAATTATAAATGAAATGAGGCCATTGGGTTTTGACCATCATAAGACCATTTTTCAATATGACCATTAGAAACAATAATAATTTTTAACTTTATAATTATTGTTTAAAATATAAATAATAATGGATAATTAATGTAGAAAGAAGAGTCGATGGCCTCATACAGTAGGCTCAGGCCCTACGAATCTCATATGTTAGAGATTGGGAAGGAGGTAGCATCACTGGGCTTTGCTCTAGACCAAGCCCAAGCTGAACTTTAATATATTAAGCTTGAACATAATCGCCTTCGGGAGAAGTTGAAGCTGATAGAAATCACCACTCTGACAATGTTGTCTAAGCCGCCTCAAGATTATATCAACATTTCACACCTTAATCTTTGGTACTATGTAGTTATTATAAGGGGATATTTTATGAGGCCTTAGTTACTTCATGTAATCCTTTTGTATCAATAAAATTGTTATTTATTATTATGGTAGAATTTTTGAATTTAAAATGTCAAAATAAATTTAGGATGAATTTTTAGAAGTTTCATATTATTGATCAATATTGAAAAAAGAGTATTTTAAAATATTTTTTATACTTTAAATTAATAATAATGTGAAATGATTTTTTAAAAACGGATATATAAGGTTGTGATCAGTAAAAAATTTAGAGCCTGATAAGATGAACTTAATTTTTAGTGAATAATAAATTATGAATAATAATATTACCCTTATGAATAATAATACAACCAATGGTATAGTAACATCACTTAAGTAAGTATAAATATAATTTAGTCATCTTGAATGGTAATATGATATAATAGAATAAGTAAATAACTTTTTAAGAAATTACTAGTTAAGTATTAGTATTTTTTCAGGTAATTAGTGATTTTAATTAAAAACTAAATATATAGTATTTAGAAAATTGTTTTCATAAAATTGGGTTCATTTTTGAATTCAGAACATTGATATTAGGTTAGGATGAATTTATGATATTTTTATAAAATGTTTTGTTTTTCAGTGAACAGTAAAAATATAGTTTTTGAGTTTTTGGTGTGTTTTATGACATCATAATGATGTAAAATGTAATTTAAAATTATGTTAGAATAATTTGGATTAAAATATTATATGATATGTCCCAAGTGGACAAAACCATGGGAAAATACCATGGTAAAGCCCATGGTTTTACAAATAGCACTAATGAGGCGTCCCTTGGAAATTAATAAAATATTCCCTCACTTTTGCTATAAATACCAACACTTTTCTTCATTAATTTCATTAAAAATTACCCCTTAATAAATATCTGATATTTTTACCTCACAAAGAGTCCTTCCAAGGCTCCCTAGATCCCACAATGTCCCAATCATTTAGTTTTAGAAGTTACTCTTCAAGGTAAGAGAACCTTTCACCCTCCTCTTTTAGTCAAGAATTATTTTATGTTATGTCTTTTGATTTCCATTTTATTATGTTGGGTTATGTTATTATGTATCATTATTTCTGTAAATTTTATTTCCAAATGATTATAGTCCCTTTAATCTATCATCAACTTATTTTATGAATTTTTAAGCGATGCCGTTAGGCTGTCGAATTTTCGTATGGAAATTCTCAACTTCCCTTTTTTTCCATTCAAGTTCTCTTTTATGTGATATGTCTTTAAAGTTTTCATACTATGTTATTATTTACAATTTATTATTTCCCTATAATATATTATGAGTATTTTATGAATGGTTTACCCATATCCTCTCTCTTTTTAATGTTTTTTAAAACCATGTTGCATAGCCATCATGCTGCGGATTTTTCGTCTCAAAATCTCTCTATTTTTTTCAAGAAATTCTCTTATTTTATTTATGTGAATATCCAAAAATATTTAATTTAAAGGGGTATTAATCAAGACATCAAAATTATATATTTTATTATTTATTTTACAAACATAAAACCCTAATTCCATTTCCACAGGTTATAAATGACATAATGATCATGGTTTTAAGCACTTTTTAAAACATCACGATTTTGATATGAAAACCATTTATTTTATTCTATTTGAGTTATTTATGAAATGTTTTGTTAGTATATATGTGGATAACATGAAAATAAATTCATATTAAGGGTAATAACTGGAATTTCTCTAATGCATTAAGTAAATAAGTTAATCTCTAGATATGACAAGTTTTATGATACCTTGGTGAATAACCTTGGTAATTTTTATGACACCTTGGGGATGGACCTTGGTGATACACTTATAAATGTCTAAATTAAATGTTGTAGAAACATTTTCAAGTCACTATTCAAGTTATTATTTCTATGATATTCCTATTTATCATTAATTTACAATACTTATCATGTTCTTATTGATACCGCTCAGGTTCACATGTAAACTGTTTCACTTGTTTTCCCTTACTGGGCCTTCTTATCAACCTTTAATTTGATGTATGTCCCCAGGTTATGAGATAAAATAAATTTACATAGGATGAACCTTTAATAATCCTTTCAATTGGAATAAAATAATGTTTTATGTTTTCAAGTATTATGTACCTTTTTCCAAGACACTAGACTTTAAAGATCCTCTGTTTGTAAAATGATATTAAAAGTTATGTAATAAAAAGGTGGGATGCCATAGTTAGTATCAAAATATAGTTTAGTTATTTGTGTAAATTAGGCTATAAAAAATTTAATAAGAACCCTATAGAAAAGTTTAAATATAGTAAAACTTCATGATATTTTGGTAAAATATTATTTAAGTGGTTTCCGAACAAATAAATCCCTATCTAGATACGAACAAGTGGATGTAGCTCTAGCACATATGTATCTAGGGGTAAAACCTGGAAACACTGGTTTAAGATATACTAGAACGAGAACTAGTGCAAAAAATAGGCCTTGCTACACTCATTATTTGACACTCCTGGGGGATATTTTTGGTTAATCACAAGATTTTTATGAATCATTATGAAGGATTTATAGAGAAATGTAATTATTTTTCAAGAATAATATTTATAGTTAAAAGATTCGTAAATGAAATAAGATTATCACTAAGGTTTTATTATTTTAGAAAATAGAGGTAAATAGGAGGAACCATGAAAACAGTGAATGCAATGGACCATGCACTGACGACCCTTTGATGGAAGATGTAATGTAAACTTTCATGAGAATGATGAACCAACTAACTCAAGTTATGGGAAATAACTTTAATCAAGTTGAGAGACCAATTTAACTATAAAGGGAACAAATTTTTGTTGAGTACTTTATGTATCAATGACCACTAATGTTTAGTGGATCTACCAATCCATTGATTTCTAAATAGTGGATCAGCTCTATCAAAAATATCTTTTCTATGCTCCGCTATTCAGAACAAGAGAAGGTCACCCTGGCTGTTTACCACTTAGGGGAAGAAACCGATCAGTGGTGGGAACTGATTAAAAACATGAGGCCAAGAGTGGAGGTTGAATATATGGAGTGGGAAGAGTTCAGAGGGATATTCTTCAATAAGTATTTCCCTCATTAGATGATAACAAAAATAGAGAAGTATTTTCTCGAGCTGAAGCAGAAGGAGAATGAATTTGTTAGAATATACAATATGAACATCACAAGACTTTTACATTACACCTCAAGATTTTTCATGGATCTTAATGGGAAGGTTGATAGATTATTTAATGAATTAAGACCTCATCTATTAAAGAATCTAGCAAACCAAGACTATGAGAGCTATGAGGAGATCACACAAAGTACTATGAAAGTCAAAATGGAGTTCGATGAGATGCAGTGGTCTCATAAATCCAGTGAAAAGAAGAGATAAATGGATCCAAGCTTAGGGAGGAGCTTTGATCAGGGAAGGAAAGGCAAGAAAGTGCAATGTACCACATGTAATAAATGTGGGAAGAAGATTTCAGGGAACTTCCTGCTCAGGATCGGGAAGTGCTACAAGTGTGGAAGAGATGGCCGTATCATGCAGAATTTTAATAGTGAGGTGAAGCCTCAATTTCCCAACACTAACGAAAAAGAGAAGATGGTGTAGGACCTACTTGAAGTCCAATGATTCAAGTGTGGATAGCTTGGGAACTTTTCCAATCACTGTCCAAATCTAAGGGCAGTGTAGGGGAATCCTCATTAGCCTCAACAAAGGACAAGGGAGAAAGGTCATGATTTTTCTATCACGATAGCTGATGTTGAAGCTCCAAATGATGTGGTGGCAGGTACTCTTGTTTTTCTCTCAAATCTAGAAAGTACTTTTTTTGATTATGTTTCTACGAATTCCTTTACTTCCTCTAAGTTTGAAAAGAGTTTATAATCAACCCCTAAATTTCTCAAAGTAGAGTTATCAGTCAAGACTCATGGTGGGATTATCCAATAATCATCAGTGTTTAAAAACTCTAGTATTTAATTTAGTGATCACAATATTATTGAAAATCTAGTAGTCATTCCCATAATGGAATTCGAAATTATACTAGGGATGGATTGGATCTCAAACTATAATGCTAAGATCAAATATAGAAGAAAGGAAACCTTATAAGTCTTGAATGGAGAACCTAAAGTTATTTTCCATGGCTCGACCAGATATTTTTTAGTAGTACCTCCTATAGCCTTCTTTATGGAGTTGATCGGTGAAGAATAATATTGAAATGAGGGTATAATGATAGAAAATGTCCCCATAGTCTAGGAATACATTGAATTATTTCCTAAGGAGTTACCATGACCTCCCCCATAAAGCGAGGTAGAGTTATCCATTGAACTCATACCTAGATCTCATCCGATATCAAAGAACCCATAAAGGATGGAAAATTTGGAGATGGAGGAATTAAAGAAACAACTCCAAGATCTTTTGGAGAAGAGGTTTATCCGACCAAGTGTGTCACCTTGGGGAGCACCTTTTCTCTTTGTGAAGAATAAGGATGAGTCAATGCAGTTATTCATTGATTATAGAGAACTGAATGGGATCACAGTAAAGAACATATACCATCTTCTAAGAATTGATGACTTATTTGACCAAATTCATGGGGATCAATTCTTCTATAAGATTAATCTTCGATATGGTTATCATGAATTGAGGGTGAAGAAATAAGATATTCTAAAAACCTCCTTCTGATAAATATATGTGCATTATGAGTTTGTTATTATTACTTTTAGACTGACTAATGCACCTGCTATTTTTAAGGATTTTATGAATAGATTCTTTAAGGACTACCTTGATAATTTTGTGGCAGTTTTTATTAAATATATTTTGATATATTATAAAATTCATGAGGATCATGAGGATCATTTAAGGGTTATTTTTCAAACTCTATGGAAGAAGAGCATTTTTGGAAAGTTCAGTAAATATAAATTTTTGTTACAACAAGTTGCTTTCTTAGGGAACATTTTAACCAATGAAGGAATCACAATTGACCCTATAAAGAAAAAGGTTTTATAGGAGTGACCTTAGCCTACAACAATAACTGATATCATATTTTACTTGGATAAGTAAGATATTATAAGAGGTTTTTGAATTTTTTTCATGAATCTCTAATCCACTTACCATGTTAACTAGAAAAGGGGTTAAGTCCCTATGAAAAAAAGAGTGTGTGGAAAGTTTCCAAGAGCTGAAGAAGATATTGGTTACTACACCTATGCTAACTTTTCTTTCAAGAAAATAAGGATTCTTTATTTTTAGCAATGCATCTATAAAAGGTCTTGGGTGCGTTCTTATTAAAAATGACAAGGTGATTGATTATACATCTAGATAGTTGAAGACTCATAAGAAGAACAATATTATGCATGATCTAAAGCTAGTTGTGACCATTTTTACTCTAAAGATATGGAGGCACTATCTTTATTGGAAGAAGTGTGATATAAACATAGACCATAAAAGTTTAAAGTATATTTTCACACAAAAGGAATTGAACATGAGATAGAGTAGATGATTGTAACTTCTTAAAGACTATTATTATTCAATTCATTATCATCCTGGAAGAGCAAACAAATTCACCGATGCATTAAGTAGGAAAGACCCAGTTGTTATGTCCATGACAAGGATTCAAAGAGATCCTTTGATCAATGACCTAGTAAAGTTGGAAATGATAATTGTAAGGGAAGATACATCATCAAACCTAACCCAAATGATTTCTCAATAGTCATTACTAGAAAAGATCAAGAAAGATCAGAAAGAATATCCTTTATTATAGAAGAAGTTTGAGGCTTTAAAGGATGGGAAGTTTCCTGAGTTCAATATTGATCAAGAAAGTGTACTAAAATTTCGTACAAGACTATGTGTTCCATCTGTTTCGGAAATAAATAAGGAGCTAGTGGATGAAGATCATAACTCTACTTTCTCTATACATCTTGGAAGCACAAAAATGTATAGGGACCTTCATGATCATTTTGGTGGGATAATACGAAAAGAGAGATTGCTGAATACACTTCAAGGTGCCTGGTATGTTAGCAAGTGAAGGAAGAGTGACAACTTCCTAAAGGGGTATTACTACCATTACCCATAACAGCATGGAAGTGAGACAATATCACTATGGATTTTGTTACTAGTCTCCTGAGATCTTCCAAAGGAAATAATGCGATATGGATTATAGTGGACTATCTCACCAAGACTGCCCATTTTATCTATATTCGGGAATATTTCTATCTTGATCAACTTTCTAGGATTTACCTAAAGAAAGTGGTAAGGCTGCATGGAGTTCCACTTTCTATCATATATGATCACGATCTAAGTTTCACATCAAAATTTTGGAGAAGTCTTCAACATGATCTGTGTATCAAATTGAATTTCAGTATAGAATATCACCCCCAAAATGATGTCCAATTTAAAGTACTATTCAAACATTTGAGGAAATGCTGAGAACATGTACAATGGAATTTAAAGGTGGATGGGATCAATATCTCCCATTAGTTGAGTTCTCTTACAAAAATAGTTTTCACTAAAGCATTCAAATGGAACCCTATAAAGATCTATATGGGAAGTGATGTAGAACTCTTACTTGTTGGGATGAAGCTGGTGAGAGAAATATTCTTGGGATTGATCTTGTGCAAGAGATAAAAAAAATGTTCATGCCACCCAAAAACACATTAAGGCTGCTCAGAGTCGGCAAAAGATCTATGGTGACAACCGTCGAAGGGACTTGAAGTTTGATGTTGGTGAAAAATTATTTCTTCAAATTTCACCTTGGAAGAGAGTCATGAGGTTTGGGAAGAAAAGGGAAGCTCATCCCTAGGTACATTAGCCCCTATGAAATCCTTGATCACATAAGAGAAATGGCCTATCGGCCTGCACTTCCTCCAAATCTATCACAAGTTCATGATTTCTTCTATGTATCTCTCTTGAGGAAGTACATACCTAACCCTTCACATGTACTAAATCTAGAGGTGGTACAAATGGAACATGACCTATCTTATGAGGAGCAGCCAATGGAGATCTTGGATCTTAGATAAAAGGTTCTACGCAACAAGACTACCCACCTTATTAAAGTGTTGTGGAGGAACTAAAAATATGAAGAAGCCATGTGGGAACCAGAGGAGTTTATGAGGCAGAAGTACCCACACCTTTTCTCTTCTGAGGGTACAAGTTGAAATTTCGAGGATGAAATTTCTTAAGGGGGAAGAATGTAACAACCTGAAATTTTGAATAATATTTTGTTTCCTAAAAATGTTTGTCTTACTATGTCATATTCAATAAAAAATATATAAGTATAAAAGAAATGTGACCATTGGTTTTTGAATGTTATAAGACCATTGGTCAAAATAATAATAAATTTTAACATTATAATTGTTGTTTAAAATATAAATAATAATGGATAATTAATGCATAAAGAAGATTCGATGACATCATCTAGTAGACTCGGGCCGTATGAATCCCATCTGTCAGATCTTGGTAAGTAGGTAGCATCACTGGGCTTTGATTTGGACTAATCCCAAACCTAGCTTCAACATATTAATATTGAATGAAATTGCCTTCGGGAGAAGTTCAAGATGATAGAAATCCCCACTCAGGTAATGTTGTCTGAGCCACCTCAAGATTCTATCACCATTGCATACCTTACACTTAGGTCCTATATAGGTGTTATAAGGGGCTATATAATGAGGCCTTAGTTAATTTTTGTAATCCTTTTGTATTAATAAAATTGTTATTTCTTATTGTAGTAGAATTTTTGAATTTCAAATGTCAAAATAAATATAGGATGGATTTTTAGAATTTTTATATTATCGATCAATATGGAAAAAAAGAGTATTTTAAAATATTTTTTTTACTTTAAATAAATAATAATGTGAAATTATTTTCAAAAAAATGGACATATATGACTATGATTAGTAAGAAATTTAGAGTTTAATAAGATCAACTTAATTTTTTGTGAATAGTAAATTATGAATAGTAATATTACCCTTATGAATAGTAATATGACCAATGGAATAGTAACCTTACTTAAGTAAGTATAAATATAATTTGGGATTCATGAATGATAATATGATATAATAGCATAAGTAAATAACTATTTCAGAAATTATTAGTTAAATATCAGTATTTTTTCAGGTAAATAGTGATTTTAATTAAAAAAATAAATTTCTCATATTTAGAAGATTATTTTCATAAAATATAGTTTATTTTTTAATTTAGAACATCGATATTAGGTTAGGGTGAATTTATGATATTTTTATAAAATGTTTTTTTTCAGTGAATAGTAAAAATATAGTTTTTGAGTTTTCGGTGTGTTTTATGATATCATAATGATGTAATATGTAATTTAAAATGATGGTAGACTAATTTGGATTAAAATATTATATGATGTGTCCCAATTGGCCAAAACCATGGGAAAATACCACGGGAAAGCCCATGGTTTTTCAAATACCACTAATGAGGTGTCCCTTGGAAATTAATAAAATATTCCATCACTTTTGCTATAAATACCAACCCTTTCCTTCATTAATTTCTTTAAAAATTACCCCTCAATGAATCTATAGTATTTTTACCTCCCAAAGAGTCTTCCCAAGCTTCCATCAATCCCCTAAGGTCCTGATCATCGAGTTTTAGAAGTTACTCTTCAAGGTAAGGGAACCTTTCACCCTCCTCTTTTAGTCAAAACTTATTTTATGTTATGTCTTTTAATTTACATTTTATTATATTGGGGTATGTTATTATGTATCCTTATTTCTGTCCATTTTATGTCCAAATTATGATATACACTTTCTACTCTTATCAACTAATTTTCTAAATTTTTAAGCAACACCATTAGGCTGTCAAAATTTCATAAAGAAATTCCCAACTTCTCTTTTTTCCATTCAAGTTCTCTTTTATGTGGTATGTATTTCAAGTTTTCATACCATGTTCTTATTTAAACTTTATTCTATACCTCTATTATATTATGATTCTTTTATGAATGGGTGAACCTTATCCCTTTTCTTTTTAATGTTTTCTAAAACCATGTTGCATAGACGTTATGCTGCAAAATTTTCATCTCAAAATCTCTCTTTTTCTCAAGAAATTATATTATTTTATTTATTTGAATACCCAAACCTATTTCATTTCTAGGGGTATTCATCAAGAAATAAAAATGACATATTTTATTCTTGAATTGAAATACATTAAACCCTCATTCCCTTTTTGTGGGTTATAAATGACATAATGATCATGTTTTTAAGCACTTTTTAAAATGTCACGATTTTGATATGAAATCCATTTATTTTATTCTCTTTGAGTTATTTATGACATGTTTTATTGTCACAAACTAAATCGGGTATACCCTGAACCGGTCACCTGATCCGGTCCTCGACAAGTCCCAAAGGGCATTCCTGATCCCCACGGGATGGAAACTAGTGTCGGGCATTAAAATTTAACCATTGGGAATGATTTGGACCATAAAAAGTTAAAAAGTAAATAAAAACTGATGATAAAAAATAAAACTAGCAGTGGAAAGAAAATAAGCTGCACATACCTCCATGTGACCTTCTAAGTCACCACACAACTTATAACCACGTTCGCTCTGAGAGCGATCTAGTACTAATGAAACCTGAAACTGAAAAGATAACATAGGGGTGAGCACCGAAATTCTCAATAGAAAAAACACCATAGAATCCATACCTTTCCTTCCACAAAACAGTCCATTAATGCTAGTTTAAAATATAGATATAAAAAAAAAGTTTTCCACATTTTAATAAACCAAAAATCATTTCCCCATTTTAAAATCCAACCTAAAGGAAAATCATTTTTCCAAAACCAACTGCCATTTGAAAATGAAAACCAAAACAGGTGATACCAAAGATGTGCTAAAATAAAATAGGTAAATAGTGCGACCTGTAAATAAACTAGTACAACAGAAATTAAGCAAGAAATATATATGATTAAGTAACCATGGGTGATCCTAAATATCCCTAGAAGACCCCTAGATGTACTTGGTTCAAAACCACCTACTGGTTCATGGTGAATCTCCTAAGTCTATAACCAACTGGCCACCCTAAAAATGACCAAATATAGTGGCAAAGCCTACTTGGCCTAACAACCAATCCAGGGGTACAAACCCATCTAATCGAGGTTGATAAGAAACCGTCACTCGATCATCTAAAAGATGCCTAGAAACCCGTGGTGGTAGTAATACTGTGTAAGTATGAGACCCTCGCATGTGTGACTCAACTCACAAGTCGTCACCACACTTGCCTACCCCAAACATGGATGCTTCTTATGTATTCTCCCATAAAGGGTTTCCCTATATAGGGGAACCCCATATAATTATATATATAAACGCATACATGTCAAACATACAAAGTACTAACCGGGCTATCACATCATGTCCATGTTGAAACCATTTTCTTAAAAAAAACTATTAAAACTCTGACCAGGTACACAAAATTTCCAAAAAAAAACCATTATAAAAGTTAACAAAACATCACCCATGAGTTGGAATACCCAAACATGCCTTTACGTCCAAATCCTCCATTGAATTTTTAGTAAAACCTTTCAAAATATTAAAGAAAAATGCATAATCTTATGAAATGTACAAATGAAACCTTGAGCATAACATTCATCGAAACACACACTAAAGGCCAAACATGCACACCCTTTGGGAGCACATTTCAAACCTTTCATAAAATCCACACAAAGGACCAAACCAAAATAAAATTTTCAAGAATATTCCAAATTTCCCTATTTATGAAAAACAATAAACTAGTAAAACTTACTAAAAAATTTATCAACAATTATAAAAATAGAACAAAAAATTTATAAAAAATTATATAAACAACCCAACCGGTTTACTAGCAATTTTACAAGCCAATAAAATAGTTTATAAACAATTCCACAAACAGCTCAAACAAATTGCACAAACCATAAAACACCATGATAGACTATTGAAGAGTATCACGAAGGTGCATGTAATGTTTAATAAATTACCAATTCAACTTTTGACATCTAAATAACACAATTTTCACAAACACATAAAAACATAATCAGGGAGTATACTTCAAAAATATTTTTAGCAAAACAAATTTGCTTGGAAACACTATAACAGATTAACTAAATATATTGTGAAGGTGCGAATCACATTAAAGATTTAATTAAAACACTCAAGCATTAAATGGGATTAATTGGAAAAGAATTTGTGGATTCTCCTACCTCAAGCAGGATAAGACAACGCTTAACACTTGATGCTTTCTAACTCAAGCAGTCACCTTCTCGTGCATACATACCTCCTTATATATCTATGTATACCCTTTATCCAGTTCCTGTATTCCCTGCACCATGAGGGAATATGCACATAAAGGATATACACATCTATATATATACATAACTTTGTATATGTGTACAGGTCTTCCAATGGCACTAGAAGCACTACACATAATTTAATAAATCCTTTAAGCAATTTATAAAGTACTTCTAAGTAGCACAACAAGGATTTCTAACAAAAACACACCTAAAAACCTATTTTGAAATCAAAATCACAAGAAGTACCTTCTAATAATAATAATAATAATAAGTTTCATATCACATGAACAATTTAATAAACCACTTACACAAATTACCCATACCCAACCATTGCAATAAAATCACCATTTTCCTCAAAACAACCCATTTCCATGTTACACACACCAAAGCCACTTGAAAACACTTTTCACACCACTTATGTAACTCATGAAACTCAATTGGCACATTATCAGAAAATCACATAACAAGTTCAACAATTTTTCATGGTCCAACCCCTTACAAATCAACACATAAGAAATTTCTCTTTTTAAAACACATTTCTCATCATTTACACACTTCACACGACACATTTAGAGGTGCAAAACCAAATCCAATATCTCAAAAAAATTCATTTACCATTGATAACCCATTATTTAACACATTATCACCTCAAGTGTCATTGAAAATAAAATTCCCACCCTTTACATAACCATAAAAACACCTTCAAAAAACACCTTAAAAAACCTCCACAACGAAACACATACAAATAATAACCATTTTCATTTGAAAAACTCATTTTCACCACATATGAATGTAAAAACACCACAAGATCTATTTTTAAAAAATTATAAAAATTTATAAACACCATCATGGATTAATTAGATATATTATAAAGTTTCAAATCAATTAAAAATTATAATTGAAGTAACACAAGCACCAATTAATTACTTCGGAATGAAATAGGATGGAAACGCCTACCCGAATGGTGTGAAAAAGTGATGACGCTTTTGTGGAAGGTAGAAACTATCCTCACAGTCTCTTTACACACTAGTTAGGGTAGAAGAGGCTGTCGGAGATGTCGGCCAGAGCGTCGGTGATGGAAGGCGAGGCCGGGAGGGGAGGGGAGGTCCGGTCAGAGCGCGAAAGGGCCGGATGGTTGGTGCTGCAGAAGGTGGGTGGGGGGGGGGGAGTTGCTACCTGAGTGAAGGGAGAACACAAAGGGAGAGATGAATGGAGGGGGGGGGGGTGCACCGTGGATGGTGAAAGAGTGCGACAAGGGGAAGGGGGAATAAGGGAGGGGGTAGCGATAGGTAGGTTAGGGTTTTTGTTTTTGTTTTTGTTTTCATTTTATTATACTAATAATAATAATAATACAAAGAATAATAATAATAATAACAATAATAATAATAATATAAATAATAATAATAACACAATAATGATAATAATAATAATAATAATGATAATAAAAGTAATAATGGAAATAAAAATAATAATAATGATAATAAAATTTTTACTTATTTCCTTTTAAATAATAAAATTAATTTAAATATTTCAAAAAATTTATTTACATAAAATTTTATTTATTTTAAATTTTATGAAATTGCATGACATTTGAGCCAACGGCGTGGCTACCGCCAACCACACGGTGACTGCGCATGGATCTGAAACCCAGTAAAATTATTAAACATCAAAAATTTTAAATCGGGACCCAGCTCGAGCCTTGATGCGAGATCCCAGAGCTAAGAAATAATAAAATAAAAATTTAATTAAAAAATTCAGGGTGTGGAAATTCTCCCCACCACATACACTTTCTTCCCCATAAAGTCACTCAACTGAACAATAGAAAAAACAAGAATCCATGCCCGATTGAAACTAAAAGAAACCACAACACAAGAGAATGAGAGAACATGAGAAGGTTCTCACCACCACAAGAACTCAACTAGTACCAAAATTTAACACCCAAACATACCACCCTGGGAAGGGGGGGAGAACTCCAAACCGATCCAAAGTAACTTCTATAGTACGAGCGAACCAACACCTCCGCTGAAACTTGGAACTCTCGACCCAGACCAAAAACCCCCAACACTAGAGAAAAGCCTCTAAGCAGAACTTAACCCAAGTAGTAAAGTTGAGCATACCTAAAACCATTGATTCTTCCACAGGCAGTTACACCCCCAAACGAGCATAGATAATCTGAGATCAACCCATATAAGGGACAAAAAAACTTTAAGAATGATACACAATTCAAAAAACCATAATCAGACAAATGGGACTGTTGGATTATAATATAATAAGTTCATCACTTTCCCCCATTGAAAGATGAATTCACAATATCAGTAAAAATTTAATAGCAGAGAAACAAGAACAAAAAGTCTTTAAATGTTCCATGGCCAATACGGAACATAAAACCCAAACTGAGGCTTCACACCCTCGATAACTCCTAACTACATGTGAGATTTACCCCAAGACCTGTGGTTGGGGATCTGATGGCTGAAGCGTCTCTTGACTCACAATCAGGCACTGGAGTCCTCTATTCATAGTGTCTTCTTCAGGCGATGCTTCCTACAAAACTTCTCTAGATGACCCAGACACCCGCACTGATGGCACGTCTTTGGAGGGGTGCGACATAATGGCTTCATGTGCCCTAAACGTCCACACTGATGGAACACCAATGAACGGTATGATGAACTGGAAGCCAAAACCACTATAGAGGACACTTTAGAAATAGGTCCCTCTGGCACACCCTACTCGCCAAATAGGGAACCTTCATGAGCAACTGGATATGCTGGATTTCCAACCATCTGTCCTCCAAAGACCAACTCAGCTAAGAACGCCTCATACACCAGCTTCTCAAAATGATGGTCCTTAAAATGGAGGACCCGATCCTTGATCTCTGGACGAAGACCCTCGATGAAGAGATAAGTATTCATCAAATCTAGCAACGATACCTCTGGATAAAATGAAACAAGTTCCTTGAAATGATCAACATATGCTTTCACAATCCATTGGCCTTATTGAATACGCATGAGATCTTCCATTTTCTTCATATTCACCTATTTAGGTATAAACCATCGGATGAATATGAATTTAAAGTCATCCCATGTCATCCCAACTTGCATTGATGGCAGGGCAAACAACTCCCATTCATCCAGTACTGGACCTTTAAACAAACCTAACACGACACACAATCTGATAGCTTCGGGAGTTCCCAATACCCTAAATACATGATCGAACTCTTAAAGCCACTCTACCACCTATAATGGACCTCGATCACTATGAAGGATATGAAATGTTTAAGAAGGACCAAAAACTTTTTGGTCGTCATTTTCTAAACAACATATAAAACACAAAGCTGAATCCGATATCAAATCAAAGTATAATTAAAAGTAACATCCCAAGACAAAATGACCAGCTCAAAAACCAAACAAATATAAACACAATCAAAAAACATCCCTTTCAAAAACCACCTTTAGAAAACAATTTCAAGCCTTTAATTTCAAATAAACACCCATGGAATCCCACGAACTGTCACATATGTGTCCATTCATTCCATTTCTTCACCAATTTCAAGAAATTACCAAATTTTCAAGACAATAAATTTTTCTTTAAAACCAATTTTACCAATCCCAAAACCATTTAAGAGGAAGCATCATCAATTCCAAAATCCTTTTCATTTTCAAAAACACACCTACACCAACCAGAGCCAAGAAAAAACACCACTTACACCAAACTACTAGAGAGAGGGACTAGTGTCTATGACCAACTCAGTGACATTGTAAAGAGCCATGCCCTAGGTAGGCAATAACACTAAGAGTAACTTGAACTAGACACTTGGATATCACATGGGTCACTACTCCATGCAAAATCACAACATGACACTAACTCGCCTCCATTGTCATCCCTCAATCCAAAACAAACCAGAATATGATAATGACTAAATTACTAGACTACCCCTTGTGACTCGAGGTTCAGAATGAGCGAGGGTTCATGAAACCCTTCCCATACCTACCTCACAAGTCTTGACAGTCCTAATCTATATCTACCGGAAACCCCAAATAACAAGGGCCTACTCTGATACCATTTTTTCACGAACCAACCCTGGTTGACCCTAAACCAGTCACTCGAGATTGTCTGTGACATGTATTAAAGGGTGTTCCTGATCCCTATAGGAAATAAACTAGTGTCGGGCATCAAAATTTTACCGTTGGGAATGATTTGGCCCATGAAAAAAGATAAAAGGATAAATAAAAATTGATGATAAAAAAAACTAGCAGCATAAAGAAAATAAGCTACACATACCCCATGTGAACTTTTAGGTCACCACCCAACTCAAAACCACATTTTCTCTGAGAGAGATCCAAAACTAATGAAACATGAAACTAAAAAGATAACGCAAGGGTGATCACCAAAATTCTTTGTAGAAAAAACACCACAAAATCCATACCTTTCCTTCCATGAAATAGTCCATTACTGCTAGTTTAAAATATATATATATAAATAGATTTTTCCAAATTTTAATAAAACCAAAAATCATTTCCCCATTTTAAAATCCAATAAAAAGGAAAATAATTTTTCCAAAACCAAATGCCATTTGAAAATGAAAACCAAAACAGGTGATACCAAAGCTGTGCTAAAATAAAATAGGCAAACAGTGTGAGTTGGAAATAAAATAGTACAACTAAAAGTAAACAAGAAATATAAATGATCAAGTAACCATGGGTGATCCTAAATATCCCTAGAAGACCCTTGGATGTACTTAGTTTGGAAACACATGACGGCTTATGGTGAAGCTCCTAAGTCTATAACCAATTGGATGCCCTAAAATTGACCAAATCCAATGGAAAAGCCTGCATGAACTAACAACCAATATAGGGGGTACCAACCTTTCTAATAGGGGTTGATCAGCAACCATCACTCAATTATCTAAAATATGCCCAGGAACCCATGGTGGTAGTAATAATGTGTAAGTAAGAGGCCCTCACATGTGTGACTCAACTCACAGGTCATCACCACACTTGCCTACCCCAAACACAAACTCTTCTTATGCATTCACCCATAAAGGGTTACCATAGATAGGGATTACCCATAGACTTATATATATATACACGCATACATGTGAAACATACAAAGTGCCTACCGGGCAGTCACATCATGTCCATGTTGAAACCATTTTCTTAAAAAAAAACATTTAAAACTCTGACTAGACACACACAATTTCCAAACAAAAACAAGTTAACACAACATCACCCATGAGTTGGAAGAGCCAAATGGGCCTTTAAGTCCAAATCCTCCATTTTATTTTTAGTAAAACCTTTAAAAATCTTAAAGAAAAATGAAAAATCTTAGGAAACATTATAATGAACCCTTGATCACAACATTCATCAAAACACACACTAAAGTCCAAATAGGAACACCCTTTGAGAGTACATTTAAAACCTTTCATAAAATCCACAAAAGGACCAATCCAAAATACATTTGTCAAGAATATTCCAAATTTACCCATTTATGAAAAACAATAAACTAGTAAAACTTACTAAACAATTTATCAAAAATTATAAAAATAGACCAAATAATTTATAAACAATTATATAAACAACTCAACCAGTTTACTATCAATTTTATAAGCTAATAAAAAAGTTTATAAACACTTCCATAAACAGCTCAAAAAAATTGCACAAACTAGAAATTACCATGATAGACTATTTAAGAGTATAAAAAAGGAGCATGTAATGTTTAATACACTACCAATATAACTTTTGACATCTAAAGAACACAATTTCTACAAACACATAAAAAAATAATTAGGGAGAATACTTTAAAACTATTTTTAACAAGACCAATTAGCTTTGAAACACTATAGAAGATTAACTAAATATATTGTGAAGGTGAGAATCAAATTAAATATTTAATTAAAACACTCAAGAATTAAATGGGATTAATCGGAAAAGAAAATATGGATTCATCTACCTCAAGTAGGACAAGACAATGCTTTACATTCATCGCTTTCTAACTCAATAAATCATCTGCTCACACACACATACCTCCATATATATCTATGTATAACCTTTACACAATTCCTGTATTCCCCATGATATGAGGGAATACACAAATCAAGTATATAAACATATATATATATTTATATACCTTTTTATATGCATACAGGTCTTCCAATGGAACTGGAATCACTACACATAATTTAATAAATTGTTTAATAAATTTATAAAGTACTTCTAAGTAGCACAACATGGATTTCCACAAAAAACAAACCTAAAATACTCTTTAAAATCAAAATCACACAAAGTACCTTCCAATAATAATAATAATAATAATGAGTTTTACATCACATGAACAATTTAATAAACCACTTGCACAAATTACCCATACCCAACCATTTCAATAAAACCACCATTTTCCACAAAACAACCTGTTTTCATGTTACACACACCAAAACCAATTGAAAACACTTTTCACACCACTTATGTAATGTATGAAACTCAATTGGAACATTATCATAAAATCACATAATAAGTTCAATAATTTTTCATGGTCTACCCACTTCCAAATCAATACACAAGAAAGTTGCCTTTTTAAAACATGTTTCTCATCATTTACACACTCCACATGACACATTTAGAGGTGCACAACAAAATCCAATATATCAAAACAATTCATTTACCATTAAAAACCCATTATTTAACACATTATCACCTCAAGTGTCATTGAAAACAAAATTACCACCCTTTTCATAACAATAAAAACACCTTTAAAAAACACCACAACGAAACACATACAAATAATAACCATTTTCATTTGAAAACCTCATTTTCACCACATATGCATGTCAAACCACCATAGGATATATTTTTAACAAATTCTAAAAATTTATAAACCCCATCATGGACCAATTAGATATATTATAAAGATTATAATCAAGTAAAAATTATAATTGAAGTAACACAAGCACTAATTAATTGCTTCAGAATGGAACGAGATGGAAACGCCTACCCCAATGGTGTGAAAATGCGATGCCGATTCCGTGGATAGTAGAACTGATCCTCTTAGTTCCTTCGCACACCGGTGAGGGGGAACAAAGCGCTAGTGATGGAAGGAGAGTCCAGGAGGGGAGGTCTAGCTGGACCATGGAAGGGCCAGCTGACCGGAGGTACAGAAGGAGGGCGAGGGGGGGGGGTGCGACTACTGCCAGAGTGAAGGGAGAGCGTTGAGGGGGAGATGTAGGGGGGGGGGGGGGTGCACTGTGGACAATGAGGGAATGTGGAAAGGGTAAGGGGGATGTAGGGAGGGGATAATACTAGGTAGGTTAGGTTTTTATTTTATTTTATTATAATAAAAATAATAATATAAAGAATAATAATAATAATAATAATAATATAAAGAATAATAATAATAATATAAAGAATAATAATAATAATAATGATAATAATAATAATAATATAAAGAATAATAATAAAATAATAATAATAATAATAATAATAAGAATAATTACAATAAAAATAATAGTGAAAATAAAAATAAAAATAATGAAAATAATAATTTTACTCATTTCCTTTTAAATATTAACATTAATTTAAACATTTTAGAAAATTTATTTACATAAAATTTTATTTTTATTAAATTTTAGGCAATTGTACAATACCAAATCCAAATGTACAGTTACTGCCAACCGCGTGGTGACCACGCACGTGTATGAAACCTAGTAAAATTATTAAACGTCAAAAATTTTAAACCAGGACCCAGACTGTACCTTGACGAGAGATCCTGGAGTTAAGAAATCATAAAATAAAAATTAAATTAAAAAAGTTGGGGTGTGACATTGATTATGATCTATGTGGATCACATGAAAATAAAGACATATTAAGGGTGTGCCCTGGTAGCACTCCAATGCATTGGGTAAAGAAATTAATCAATAGAGATGATAAGTTTTACGATACCCTGGTGAATAACCTTAGTAATTTTTATTACACCATAGGGATGAGCCTTAGTGGTACACTTATAAATGTCTAAATTAAATGTTTTAGCCACATTTTAAAGTCATGATTCAAGTTATTATTTCTATGATATGCCTATTTATCATTCCTTTATGATACCCCTCATGTTCTTATTGATATCACTCAAGTTCACATGTAAACTGTTTCACTTGTTTTCCCTTACTAGGCCTTATGCTCACCCTTTCCTTTAATGTATCTCCCCAGGTTATGAGAAGAAATAAATTTACATAGGATGAACCTTGAAGAAGCCTTTCAAGTGTAATAAAAGAATATTTTAAGTTTTCATATATTATGAACCTTTTTTCCAAGACACTAGACTTTAAAGATCCTCTATTTGTAAAATGAAATGAAAAGTTATACAATAAAATAACGGGATTCCATAATTACTATGGGATTGGGCCCCTTAGTTTGTCCTGAGTTAGGGTGGATGGGCATTTGGGCATTTTTATTTCATCATGTGTGGCATGATTCTGGGGATGGCGTCACATGTATTAGTTTGTTCTGGTTCTCCTATGAGTTTCTAGGTTTTCCCATGTTCCTCCATTGCTAGTATAGTTAGTGCCATTGCCCTCATTATGTGAAATCATGATAGTTTTTCTTGGTTTTGGTATTTTCTTGAAAAATATATAATGTGTGGTTTGTTAAAAAGGTTTCAAGTAAGACATTTTTAAAGAACTAGTATTTCCCCCCATTTTTCACTTTCATGAAAAATGAACACTTCTTATTTGGTTCTCTTGGCCCCCTTCTCCCCTTGATCCTTATTTTAAAGCACGAGGGTGACGATTTTGATTTGTTTAATTTAAAGGAAAAGGGTGGAAAAATTATCTATATATAGTTTATTTTAAACCTTTCAATCAACTTTTCTTTATTTAAAGGATGTGCATTGGGAATAGAATTATTCAGGCCTACCTAATGAGTTTTAATACTCATGCCTATAGTGTTTTTTTTTCTATTTTTAGTTTCTAATGAAGGTTCTAAATTTGGTTCAATTAACTAGGGAAATAGTTTATTTTGGATTGGAGAGTGATCCTCAAGGTCACACGGAGGTGTCTTGGGTTTCAGGTTCAGTTTGGTTATTCAGGTTTTGTGTGTAGTTCAGTTTGTTGTTTCCTTAATTATAAATGTAAATAATATAAAGTTTGGAAATAATATTGAGTTTGGTTAGATATTTCATTTATTCTACTACTTTAATTTGCTTTTATATTGGGTGAAATCATTCCCATTGTTTTCTCTTATGATTCCCTTGTCACTTATAACCATCTCAGGAGGATCGGGAACGCCTATCAGGCCTTGCCACAGATCGGCTCGGGTGACCAGTTCAGGGTCAACTCGGGTTAGTTTGTGACAAAATGGTATCAGATCATAGGTCAGATCTTTAGTGGACCTTGATTTTTATAGTGCCTATTGTTACTTGGGGATGTTGAGGCATAAGGAGTAATATTTTTGGGGCTCGTGATATAGGAATGGGAAAGACATCATGAACCATTACTTGTTTCAAACCTCAGGTTACCATGGGATGTCCGGGTTTGTTTGTGTCTTTTGTTATTGTAGATTATTTGGTTTTGGAAAATGAAAATGGAGTTGGAGAAGTGGTATCCATGAGCTCACAGGTCCTGGAAATCCATGTGGAGCTGAGGTAATAGTCCCAAATAACTCTTCATAATGGTAGTGTGATTATAAAATGGCCGCTAACCATATGGCCAAGTCACCCATAAACACTAGTTTCTCGTTGTGTGTTGTTTTGGATATTCTTCAATTATGAAAATTATTTTGAAAATTATTGTTTTAGAATTATGAAAATATGAGTTTAATGTGGTTAATAAATTGTTTTGTAAAGTGTAAAATGGATTTTCAAAACTCACTTTAAGGAAGGATTAGAAAGGTGGGTTTTTGTAAAATTATTTTTTTGGGGTGAAATAAAAATGGTTTAATGAGAATGAATCTTTATAACATAAATATATAGTTTATTGAAATCATTTGTTTATAGGAATATATTTTTTAATAGAGTTTTGGAATTCATTATACACAAAAAGAAATAATTTTTTAGTCAAATTATTCTTGATAAAATGAGGTTTCTAGAATTA
Source organism: Viscum album (assembly GCA_963277665.1). Lineage (NCBI taxonomy): Eukaryota > Viridiplantae > Streptophyta > Magnoliopsida > Santalales > Viscaceae > Viscum > Viscum album. The sequence goes on from OY728141.1 coordinate 483,356,192, forward strand.
GTGGAAATTTTTTGAATGATATGGATTGGTTTTATGGTGATTCATTCTTGTATTCTTGGTTTTTATTTTGAGCTTGGTGTGATTAAAATTCAAATTTTGATTTTTTTGGTATTTTACCTTCACGTAAAGTCAGCGCACAGTTTGAGAAAACCATGCGACATGCTCTAGGTAATTGTGTGAGCTTTGGTTTGCTTCTAGTTGAGGGTGTACGACCTATGAATGTTTAGTAGAAATGTGTCTAAAGTGTGTTGGAATCTACTTCCTTGAGGAAAAAACATATCAATTGGTTTGTGCATGGTTTTCTAAAAAATTCAGCCAAACCATGTAGGTGTCTAGGTTATCTAGTAAGGGGTCATGGTTGTCTCACGGTTTGGTAAACCATGCAACCTAACCATGCACAATGCCCTTGTATCTTAAAAATGTGAAAACTTTGGGTTTATGGAAAAAATTTGTTTGAGATTAGATGTTTGTTTTGGAATTTTTTTAAATGAAAATGAGTGGGATTTATTAAAATTATTTTTGATGAAACAGAATTTGATGAGTTGGTGAAAAATGTTTTGAATGAGATGAAAAATATTTTCAGATAGAAATTCATGGGATTTTGTTTTTGAGTATGATGCAATATTTTGTAATGTGGAATTTTAAAATAGTTCTTGACTTGGTAGTTAATAAGTTTTTGGAAAGTTTTATAAATATTGATATGTTAAGTGGTTTGGGGTTGTGAAAATGTGAGTGGAATGTTTTTTTTGGAAATAGGAAATGTTTTGTTTCGACATTTGGTACTTCCTTGAGTAGTCACATGCATAGATTTGTGTGAAAAGTGAACGGATTATGTTATGGGAGGATGAGTTCCTGGTGAGGCATGGTTTATGGGTGCTCATGGTAGCATGAGAATGTGTATTTGAGTGAGACTCTATAGAATACCATTGGTGAGTATGAAAATCCACCAAGTTTGTTTTGTTTTTTTCAAAAGTGTTTTAGCTGGAAATTATGGTGTTTTTGTAAGCCAATTGTCACGTGGCTTATTTTTATACAATTTATAAGTGTTGTATATTTTGTGTGATTCCTTGTAATTTTGAGGTGATGTTTATGTTGTGTTTTGAGATTGAATTTTTTTTTGTTAGTTTGGTCTTGAGGTAGTGTTTAGTGGGTCTCTAGAATGATTTTGGGAATCTTTAAGATGGTTTCTAATTGTGTTAGTGTTTGTTTTATGTGAGTTTTATTTCATGAGATAGTTTTTATATAGCTCTTGGTTTTCTCTTTACCATGTGTTTTCCTATAGGTGTCCCCCATTACAAATCTTTCCAGTTGATCAAACTAAGTATTTCATTCTTGAGTTTTAAAAGTTAAATCAACCTCTTCAAAGGAAACCCCATCCTGTTTGCTATAGAAGAGAGCTATTTGGGATCAATTTGAAGTACCATCCTATTTTAGTGTTTCTATTAGTTATATAAGTTGTTCTCAATGGTGTTTTGTATGTTTTTTTAGTTCCTCATTCATTATCTTCCTTGTTCGGAGTGAGAAATATTAATGTGTGCATCTTATATGTCCTTGTTTGAGTAAAGGTGTGTTATTTGAGGAAGTGAGTTTTTTGGTATGTATTGATCTTATGTTTTTTCTTGGAGTGACATGTGCCTAATTGCGGCACCAAAATAAGGAGTCTGATTAGGGATTAGAATCTCCTGATTATGAGGTAGTTGATGTTTCAAACATCAGGGCTCTAGCTAAAGGCCTCAGAGTAAAGATGAAATGTAGTTAGGAATCTCAGGGGTGTGAGGAGTTTGGCTAAGCTCGTGTTTCCAACATTGTGGTGAATCATTTTCTATGTTTCTCTTATGGTATCTCTATCACATTCATTCTTGTTGAAAGTGTGTGATGGAATTATCCCTCATGTAATTTCCATGATTGTGCCTCCTTAGATGTGAGTTTTCGATCAATGTCCTTGCATGGATTGCCTGTGTGAATTGGTTGTAGTTTTGGTTTATGGACAACCATAGGTGATGATTCATGGGTAGTTTTCAGTTGTGGTTTTAGTGTTCTAATCATTAGGCCCTCCCCTCCCACCCCCTTATCGTGGGGGTTTTTGGTTCATGCGAGGAAGTTTTCAATTTTTTTTAATCTCGTTAGTTCTTAATGGTGTAGAGACCCACTATGGGTCCTATTGAAAATTCTTATGTGAGAAATTAATATAAGGTTCCTTCAAATGGTGGGGATCCCATTTGGGCCTCCCACTATTGGTGATCATTTTTGTTTTGGTTTTGGTGTTAGTATGGTTGGAGTGGATTTCTTTTGAAGTTGTTTGATTTCTAAGATTCCTTTTTGGTTTGGGTAAACATTGGGTTTTTTGGAGTATTCCCAATGGATCTGTTTGAAGTATGGTTGTGAAGGTTGTGACTATAATTTACCAATTGATTCTTGGGGAGTGATTCTAGGTTCTTAGTCTATTTTGAGAAATAGGCATAAGTTCTGTTTGACTGTGTTGGGATGTATTTAGATCAAGGGGTTGGATCATGTGTTTTTGAGAATCATTAGTCATTGATTGATCAACTGGAAAATGTTGTGGCTTTTTGGGGGTGGAAAGCATTAATGTTGGGGTGAATTGTCACACCCATTTTTTTTTCATCCTTTTTACCATCTTATCATTTGGATCTTAGTTTTTATTCTGAGTTCTGGGTGTTCCAGAATTAAATTTTATGTTTTTGAGGTTTTGGGTGCTTTTGTTTAGACCTATTCTTGGTTAGTGTGAAAGGAATGAGGAGGAGGTGTCTTGGAAAATGAGTTTTTAATTCCCATAGTGGCACCTTTTAATGTTGTATGTTTTTTGGGTGGTTTACCCCCTTAAGTAGATGAGTTTTTGTGGGAAAAGGGTGATTTTTGGGGAATTTTTTCAGGTTGCATGGTTAAGGTGCATGATTAGTTTAACCATACAGTAACTGTATAGGGGGTCGCATGATTTATGCACAATTTATCTAACCTTTCATTCAAAGTTTTTATCCCAACCTACACTAGATAGGGGTTCATTCCACGGTTTGCGCATGGTTTTTTAAACCGTGCGAGATAATCGTGCAACCCACCCGAGAAAGGGTATTTTAGGGTTTTTTCCCTTATTTTTAATTGGGGTTTCTCCCCTTGGACCCCCCATTAGAACTCCTCAAACCTAGACGCATTTCATTGGGGTTTTTGGCACCTCCAAGCCCCTCTAAGTGGTATTCAAGGTGTTTTCTTCGTGATTCTTCACTCGGATCAAAATGTTAGGGATTTTTTCTTCTCCCCTCTTTATTTCTTTACATTTTATTCTTCTTACCTAACCCTAGTGGACATGTTGGACAATTTTATTGGATAGTGTTGCTCATTTTTTGGGAGTTTTTCCTTCTTAGGGTTTCTTGATGTTGTTCTTTCCTCCTAGAATCCTTGTGGAAGTCTTCCTGGCTAGGCATTGTTGGAGTGGAAGTAGTTTGAGGTAGGATCCCTTTAAACCTCTCCATTAATGTTAATATTTAATTGATTTCTTGATTTTAACACCTCTCTTAATTATTAAATAGTGATTTTTAATGCTTATAATGATTGTTTCATGTGAAATAAAATATTTTTCTTAATCGCTTAGTATGTGTGATATGGATTTGGTGGGTTTTGCATGCCAAGTGCTAGTTAAATTGCCTGATTGTATTTTATAAGTAGTTTGTGATTATTAAAGGAACAATTTAGTTCTATAAATGATGTGGTTTTCCTCAAAATGGTGATTGGTGTTTCCAAAATTGATTTCTAAGTTGTTTTGGAATGGAAAATGATTTGTGTAGTGTTGTTTGAAAAAGTTTTGATGTGTGGAAATGACATGAGGCATGTTTGGAATTTTTATTAAATGGTTCCATTTGGAAAACCCTCCTAGGGGTGAGTCACTTTTCTTAATGGTTGACTATGAGATGGGATCATCCTTGGTATGGGACCTCCCTTGTGTGATAATTTTTTTAAGGAAAGGGATCACACATGGGGTGGCTGGGGTGGTGTTGGTTTGTGTGATACGCATGATGAACTAGGTATGTGTCTTGTTTCGTGATTTGATGTGGCACACCCCTTTAAAAACATAGCATGGGAACCTATCATAGCAAATAATAATTCTGATAATGATTTCTACATTATTAGTTCATGAACCGACTAGTTTCCCATAGTAAGTGGATATTTGGGTTTATTACTATGGGATTGGGTTCCACAGTCTGTCTTGAGTTTGGGTGGCCAGGTGTTTAGGAATTTTTGATTTCATTACTTGTGGAATGATACTAGGGATGGGGTCACATTTATTAGTATGTTCTGGTTCTCTTATGAGTTCCTATGTTTTCTTGTGTTCCTCCATTTCTAGTACAGTTAGTTCTATTGCCCTCATTGTGTGAAATCATGATCCTTGTGCACGGTTTTGGTATTTTCTTAACAAATTGAGAATGTTTGGTTTGTTAAAAAGGTTTTAAGTAAGATGTTTTGAAAGAAATATAATTTTACCCTTTTTTCACTTTCATGAAAAATGAACACTTTCTATTTGGTTATCTTGGCCCCCTTCTCCCCTTGAACCTTGTTTTAAATCACGAGGGCAGTGGATTGTAATTTTTATTTGATTACTTTAAAAGAAAAGTGTGAAAAACTTATCTTTATATATTTTATTTCAAACCTGTTAATCAATGTTTCTTTATTTAAAGGATGTGCATTGGGAATAGGATTATTCATGCCTACCTACCGAGTTTTAATACTCATGCCTATAATGTTTTCTTGTTTTTAGTTTCTGTTGTAGGTTCCAGCTTCAGTTCGATCACCTTGGCGATAATTTCTTGTGGATTGGAGAGTGACCACTGGGGTTACACAGAGGTGTCTTGGGTGTTAGGTTCAGTTTAGTTATTCAGGTTTTGTGTGTGGTTCAGTTTGTTGTTTCCTTAATTATAAATGTAAATAATGTAAAGTTTGGAAATTATATTGAGTTTTTTTGGATCTTTTATTTATTTCGCTACTTTTTTTTTGCTTTTATACTGGGTGAAATCATTCCTATTGTTGTCTCTTATGATTCCCTTGGCACTTATCACCATCCCAAGAGGATTGGGAACCCCTCTAGAGCCTTACCATGGATCAGCTCGGGTGACTAGTTCAGGGTCAACCTGGGTTGGTTTTTGACATTATTCTTAGCCATTTATTAATAATTCTTTTTTAAAATCAATATTTGGGTGTTAACCATTCTGTTTTCCATGCATGTTTTGATTCAATAGTTTTGTTCATTTATCCTTGGTAAAGGAATAATCACCTGTATAATTTTAATAATTTCATATATATATTATTTATAAATTATATTCACTTTTATAACCATCCATTTATGGTGGTTATTAAAAGTGATACATGACACTTCATAGAGATGATAGTTCGCACGAATGCACAAGAAATGTTTTCATTTTCCAAAATATGGGAGGGAAAGAAGGTAAATAATATTTTATATTTAAATAATAATAATTATTTCATAAATATAATATATATACATTAAATACATCTTTATAACCATCCATGTGATGCAATGATAAAAAATTAATTGCATCTCTTTGTGGAGGCGGTAGTTCGTACGTACGTATGAGCAAGATTTTCATTTTCTAAAGGATAAAAAGGATGTATAAAATAGTTTTCCCATCAATATTATAACATTTAATTATAGTAAATATAATTATGTCCTTATTTTAGTATTTTTTTAATATATTTTAATTAAGAATAAGAATAAATAAACTTTAAATAATTCTGTTAAGAATTATACCCCCTCCTTGGATATCTTCCATTGGATTACACATTAATCCTTATAGCATTGATATTTTGTTGAGAAAATAACCTATAAGATATAGGGAGGATATTTGGGAAGGTATTTGGGAATATATTGTTTGATCTAAGGAAACTATAGGTGTGTAAAGAAGTTAGGAGAGGAGGCGCCCTTGTATAAGTGAGAAGAGTGACACCCTTTTAAATATTAATAACTTTAAAATATAATAAATGTATTTATTATAGAAAATGTCTCTAATTTAGTTCAATTTTGAATATAGGATCATTTAAGGTTTAAATACACTCATATAATCATATTTATACTAGTTTTAGAGATATTTTAATCATTATCTCTTAGTTTAACCCCCTCTTAAAATATTTAAACCTTTATTGTGGTGAAAAACTTTTACCATGTTAACTATTCATTATGAATAAAAATGAAGTTAAAATAATTAAAAAATTAGTACATTATGATCCCAAATATGGAATCAATTTTATAATATTCAATTTATAAAGTTGGTAAAAATTAATTTTAAAACAAGTGCATGCAACATAATGAAAAACTATTTTTAGAAAAATGCCATTTTTAAGCATAAAAATGATTTTATACTAAAATTAGGGAAAATATTGATTTGAATGGAATTATTTGTATTATGTTTAATAATATTATACTTATTTCACTTTCTAACCAAACTTAACCTTAAAGGAACCTTATGAATACTTTCTGAAAATAGAAGAACCAAAAACTATTTTTATTTGAATAAAAACAATACTTAGATTTCCAAAATGTAAAACATATATTTATAAGGTCAACATTATATTTTTAAATATATATTTAGTTCAGTAAAAATTATTCATAAACCTTAAAGTAATTATTATATCATGATCAGTTCATAAAAGTGACAGTGTTTTCAAAATCAATATTTTTCACCATTCACCCAAAAGAAACTTTTTCACAAAAATATCAAAAATTCATCCTAAGAAAATTTGAAATACTGAATTAAAAAATGAAGTTTTTTTTATATAATTTAAATTATAATTTTTTTAATTTAACTTTTAAAAAAAGTATGAATAAATATTTTTTTATTTCTCTATAATGTTGATATAATATAATGTGCATCATGTTATAGTTCAGGAATATAGTGTTTACCTACTATAGTAGAATCTCAAGTATTACAATATCAAAGTGACTAATCATAGAAGATTATAATACACATCATGATGATGATTGTGACTCATAAAAAAATATTATGGAAATATTATTCCACCTATATCGGTCGATTGAATATCATGCAAGATGTTAGTAAAGGCTATAACCACATATGCAAAGGGGGTAAATAGAGAAGGATAATCCAATTATGCAGTTGGTACATCAACATGGGTAGTGTCTAGAGATACAGTTTTGGAACTCTGTTAATTCCTATGTCGTGACTACTATCCTTTATCATTACTTTCCTAGTCCATAATTAGTTGTGTTGGAGGAGTTGGATCTTCATGCTTACAATGGATGGAGTCTTGAATACTATGAATTATCTTCACTATGAAATTTTTAGGTAATATAAGCACATAAAAATTGAAACTTGAACAATATTTTAGTGTACACTAATAATTCAGGAAAGAGGCTTCATCTATCTAATTAATATGATTATATATTATTCATTATAAAAAATATGAATGAAGAAAAAATGTTTCTTACCACATCATGGACAATGCTGCAATGTGGTGAAATAAAGTTCCACATGATGCACTTATAATACATCATTTATTTTGATCATCAACTCATACATACATTGTTGGATATTTCATCCTAAGGCATACAATAGTTGTATCAACTATTTTTGAATGCAATATACTTTTGATTCTTGGTAGTTAATAATAATCACGCTAACTAGTCATCTTCAATATATGTACAAATTGAAATAGATATTTCATAAACCCCTCATATCATATTGTAAGACATTTTCATTTCATATAGGATAACATGCATGATTATAAGGAATATCATATGCCTAGGTTTTTGTATATTATAGGGTATAATATAGCGATATTACACATTTTCCTCTACCAAGTCATATTTTTAGACTGGAGCATATCAAAAAGGGTTATCATATGAGTTAATCTGATTAAAAAATATTCCACTAAATTTTAAGCACAAAACTTTGGTTTCTCTCCCATGTTCTCTATCATTAATAAATAACATTTCATAAGATGAAACATAATAGAGGAAGGATGAATTTATGTGATGAATGAATAAACGGTTGAAGCTATTTAATCATGCATTATGAACACATGAGTAAATTTATTCACACTATAGGAGTGTCCCTAAGGGATTATAAAAGGAGGAATTACCTATGAGGATTAATGGGATATCCTTGATAAATCTATGGTCTATTCTCTCCCTTCCTAAAATATTTCTATCCTTCATCCTTTGCTTCAAGAGGCACTATAACACTATGGGTCTTTAGGATAATCCCACCCACATGATGGGTGATTAACATAATCTCATAGATACAACATGAAAGAGTGAGTTTGATGGTTTTATCCAAGGTATCTTCATCAAGAATGTTGGTAGAAGACAGTAGAAACACTATCTTCAGTGTAAGGTAAACATGTTTTTTCTTTATTTTTGTTTACATGGTTTCAAGTTTCATACATGATGATCTAAAAAATTTGGGTTTCTTATTGTTTTTTCTATATATCATATTCTCAATCATAAAATATGTAACACCCCAAGCTTCCACAGTACGTTTCCCTTTGAGTAATGCAATAGCGTGTGTTGTACGCAACTTTGAGTTCTAACACACACCTCAACCAATCAAACTAGCCGTTATGAATATTAATACCTACTTTTTGAAATTTTATAAATTTTATCTCTCAAAATGGATTTAATTTTTGGATTCTTAATATCAAATTTATCCTAGGGTGAAATTTTGGTACTTTTCAGATAACTTTTATATTTTGATGAATAGTGAGAATTACTAAATTTTATTTAAAAACAACTTTTTTAATCAAAATAATTAATAGTGATAAATTATGAATTTGAGTGGTTTTAAAGTATATTTAGAATATATTTTTACCATTTAATACAATTTTGTCCATTGGACATAATTTCACAATTAAACCAGACTTAAACAGGTGTCAATCTTTTGATAGCTATTATATCTTAAAAACACGCTTTTTTGTTTTGACAGCTGGAATTAATTTTAAATTAATTTCTGCCACCTATGTGTTTTGAATTTGGAAAAATGGATTCCATATTTTTAATCAGGATTTCCAAATTTTGTAAATAGGTAACTTTTATTTTTATACATTTTGAATAATTACTTCGGTAAATATTTTATTTACCATGGTTAAAGAGTAAATCCGGTAAATAAGGGTTAAAAAATAATATAATAATAATAATAATAAATTACCCTAAAATGTGTCCTAACCTTATTGGTGGATACATGTCCGACCATGGTAATCTTTGGGTCGATTTTTGGGACCCCATGGAGCCACTTGTAGGTGATAGGGACACTTTATTTTAATTAAGATAAAGTAAATACAAAAATGACATAAGATTATATATTTTAGAAATTTTTTTACATAGAGTTATATATGTTATATTTTCAATTATAAATATTCATTAGAAAGCTAAAAATATTTCCTACATAATTATATTTTATTTATAATTTTTAGACATTGAAAAAGTAAAAATATATATGACACAATAATGATGCAGTATTTTCCTTATTAATGAAAGAATCAAATAATTGGTATTATAAATGTTAAAATAAATATAATTTGAAAGTTTTGATGACATACATGAATTTTATTGGTTAATATGACATTTTAGTATTTCTTAAATGAATTTTTTTAGAATTAATAAAGTTGTTAAGACTTTAACAAAAATAAATTATTGAGTAGTGTCAAAATTGACATAAATGAGTTTTTAAAACAAATATTATATTATTAATTTATATTCTATTCCTAAAAACATAAGGTTCGTCCAAAGGACTTATATAATTATTGGTGTATCATTAATGGACCACTTGGGGGTCTCTTAGATGTATATAGTAATTTTATTAACTATATATTATAAAAATAGAATGTGACATGGTAAGTGTTAAACTAATTAACCAAGAGTTAAAACTAAAAGATAAGGTTATTATAATGACCCAAACCTGTATAAATTCTATTGGTTGAGTGGTTTGAGACCCATCCCAACATTAACCTATAAATAATACACTTTTAAGTCATTATAAACTGAATATGAATTTATTATAAAATAATATTTCTAGATTTTCCTAAGGTGCCCCTCCTCCCCCTTATAAAAGGACACCACTTCTAACCAATTATTCAATCTTTCAAAGCCTTTTTGGTTCGTCCAAACCCTGCCCAAATACTCTCTCAACTTCCCTCACTTCAACCTAGAGGCATTAGTTTGATCAGAAAGCCAACCTAAGGAGCCCTTTTGATCAAATCAAAAGGAAGAACCCGAAGAAGAGGTAATGTTTTCACCACCCTTTTTCAAGTTCATTTCTTCTTCAACTTCTTATTTCTTTGTTATTTACATTCTAAAATAATAAATCCTGTACCTTATATATAATGTGATGTTATTATAAATATTTAACAAACAAAATCATTATTCTATCCATCCCTTGAATGACATGTCACCATATGTGCGTACGTACGGCCTACCGTCTCCACGTTGTGGTGTAATTGTTATTCAATATACTATTATTTAGATGGGTATAATAATGATGTATAATTCATGTAAATAATAAATATAACATGATAATTACTCTGTATATATGATATACCATCCAATTATATATTATTTTAATATCAAAATAATGATATTGTCGCTCATGCGTACGTACAGATTACCGTCTCCACGAACACGATGAGATTCATTCCCCATCGTATCCATTCAAGACTAAATTTTATTGGATGATTAAAAATAATACTTAAGGACTTAATATCATTATGGATATGAGTATGATACAACATATCTATAACAAACACGTCTTATATAAAAGAAAACGAGTAAGTTAACACCCAAAACGACGATAATACTAAGATTTTATTAACAAAGCGATGTTAAAAGATCATATATGATATAATATTAATACATATGATTATTTTATAATTTAATAACAATTATTTCACCATTATACAGGAGGTTAACCTACCATCAACCAAGTAAAAGTACAAGGTAAGGTTTTATTTCACAATCTCTTAATTATCTGAGGTTGTTTATATGTAATTATCTACTGGGACCTCTTTATCATGAACATCCATGTTTCTTAAAAATTCATTTCAAAACATTCTTAATATTTTACAGAATATGGGTTAAAGTCATATATACCCTTGTTTTGACTTTTTATAAGAAGTTTATAAAGGAATCTTTCTGTCGTTTTCCAAACAAGGTCCTTTTTAACCTTTTCGACAAAATTAAGGTAAGAATGTTTTTTTTAACTTATACGGCGGGTGCAGCTATTTTCTGCCGTTATAACATCGTCGAAGCTTCCCTTACAAGCTTATAAGAATATTTTCAAAATAAATATTTTCTTTATGTGACTCTTAAATGATTTCAAAATATAAAGAGATATGTCTTAAAAAAAGGTTTTGATTTCATATATGTCAACATCCTTTGATGGATTTTAAGATTATTTGAAGTTGATTTATTATGATACAAAACTTCCATATTGTATTGAAGTTTTTGTGATATGTTTGAATGTGGATGTGCTATTTGTATACCATTAATTGCTTATGGTTAAAGTATTGACATTTCATATGCTAGTTTTAATACGAATATTTATGATATGTTTAAACCTTTTCATATGAGGAATGTATTGAACTTAGTAAGTGATGGGTGGAGCCCACTATAGCTCCCCGATGCATCAGTAGGTCTCATGAGACAACTAGACGTGGAATTGGTCGAGGCACTTTCCCAATTTGATTTATGGTTTTTTCCGAGGCCTTAATCATTTTAGACGTCTTGGCCGAGGCCTTGAAAAAATGTTTCAGAATGTCCGACATTATACATTCCCTCATTATGGAAATAATATTGATGGTTCATGTGGTCACTAGACTAGTAGAATACCCATGATTATGTTTTATTATGGCATTATTTACTCATCTCCTAATCTTGCCATAAAAGTATTCATGTTTATTATTGGTAAAGGCATGTGGTTTTCAATTATTTACCATGATTAATATTTATGTCATTTTCCACTATATTACTTACCCTTACTGAGCGTTTGAGATCACCCCTTTCTTACGTTTCATTTTCCCAGGATATGAAGAATTTAGTTATGAGTGACCTGCAGGCATAATCTAGAAGGCTTGGATGCTTCTAATGAAATATATTATTTTTGTATTTCTCTCCAAGCTATAAAGTGGATCATACGTATGAATCTTGTTTCCAATAATACTAAACTAATCAGTCTTTCGAGACTTGATCTTTCTTGTGATCATGACAATGTTATGTAATAATGCACCAACTCTGGGTAACTGGGGTCGGGGCTTTACAAAATACGATTAATAATTTGTCTCATAGATATTATTATGATATTGGATATCGTATGCTATGGTTGGGTCATCTTGTATGATATAGGATATCATATTGAGTGATTCAATAGAATCACTTGGTTTTGATATGTCATAACATATAATATATGGTAATTATCATGAACCAACCAACAAAATTATACCTGGATAGTGGTAAGACAAGAATTATACCCTAATCCCACCTCCAATAGGCGAGGGTCTAGAGAATAGTGGCAAGTAGGCATATCAAACACATGGTAGGACTTATCCTAAAGTAAATGTACACATAAAACATATCCATACACTAGTATAAAGTGTAAAGATAAAAAACCCATACTATAAATGAATGGATAAAATCTATCCCATATTAGAGTAAAATAATCAATATAACAAAAGTGATAAAGGATAAATACAATCCGAAAAAAACTTCAAAAGTAACCAACCTACTAACAACAATGGGAAGCTACCAAATAAAACTCCTGGAACCATCCATGGTTTGTATAATACAACTAAGCTCTATACACTCCTAGTCCTACTAGAACTCCATCGAAAGTCCTGCCATCTATATATTACATGACATGTGTAGGTATAAACCATCCAATGGTGAGTATAAACATACCTAGTAGGACACCCCAAAATCACCAAACACAAAGAATCAAAGAGGGAGTCAAATCTAAATTGCAAAGCTAAGGTAATAAAAAAGATAACCCAGATATTCTAAAAGGTAGATACCAAGTCTCAAGGTGAGGTCACTTCCTCACTACAAGCCTTATATTTTACTATAGGTAAAAATTAACATACTTCCAAGATAACTCACTCATTAGGTCTCGCTATACTGATAGAACTCATCCAAGAGTACATACTAATCTCGTCTTTCCATGAAGAAGCACTAAGTAAACTAAAATGGATCATATGAGATACTCACTTAATCAGGATATAACTTACCATAAGAAAACAAATGTCAATAAATAGACAGGGGATCACACCCATGTCCAATGGGGGATGCCTGACCCTATATTGGAATAACCCACTAGGTGGGGGATCAAACATCTTGATACGTAGGTTACATGATTCTTGACCCTACCTAGGGTGAAGGATGTGAATGAGGATAAAACACTCAGGCCTCATAGATGGAAACATAATCTAATACACTGAGGGGATCTTACATCCAATTCTCAAGACTAAATACCACATTGAATGCTCATGGAGGTGAACTGAGAAAACTAATTCTAGAACAAGATAAGAAGGGAAATCACCCACACTAACATGGTTCAAGTAAAATAACCCAAGCTCATACCATAGATGGTCATAGGAGAATAATGGCTCAAAATTTCCCTTGAATAAGTACATGACGTGTCCTAGGGGGTACACAAAGTGTCTCTCTAAGTCGAGTACTAACCATGCCCTACCATGTCATAAGAAATGTATTTATACATATGAATGACATGTACATTAGGGTATACAATGTGAATATGTCAGGTTGACACTCAACATGTGTTGTTGCCTCAATCTCCTATACTTTATAAAGTACATGGGGGTGTACTCCACATATCATGACATGTAGATTTTGGGTCAGCACTCAGCATGTGCCATAATCCTGAGACCATATACCTTCTGAAGTACATAGGTGCACCCTATCATACATAGTGTGTGGAGACACATGGAATCCTAGGAATGTACCCCATGTACTCACTAATATTTCTGGATATGGGTCACACAATGTGTTAATAAATCACATGGTGTGTAAGGAAATCACACGGTGTGTGAGGAAATTGCAGGAGATGTGACATTTAACTCAACACATAAACCCTAGACACCGCATAGAGGGGTCCACATAGCATGTTTTACCCTAAAATACATGGAGTGTAGTTAAGAACCTCATATAAATTTTAGTTCATTACATATATTCACTCATTACTCTACATACTTTGTTCCAACTATAAATCAAAGCCATAAATCCATAGATCTGAGTTAATCGGGCCGTGAATTTTTACGATGGATAGATTATGATCTTCTATCGATTGAAAAATGTATGTAGACATCTTATTGAAGATTCCACATGGTTCAAATCATGGTAACACTACTATATGCTCCAATGTCAAATCATCAATGTTGCTGGTAGTCAGATTCTTATAAAACATTGCTCAGAAAGACCCACCGTTGCTTCTACTGAGAGATCCACTCAATCCAACTCATGGATACACCATTACCTACACCACCATAAGATTCCAATTTTCATCACCAAACCTCTGTAACACATCCAAAACCCCAAGTCAAACCCATGACCATGATCTTTCTTTCCAAATAATGAATTCACAATGATCGGTTCTCCCAGGTATTGTCAAATCCATGGCCAATCAGAATATCGCTGACAAACATCAACGAATAGAGGGAGAAAGAAACATAACAAAAAGTGAGTTTTGATCGATGGAAATGTTCATTTGGATATAGTCATCATAATAAAATAAAGGTGGATTATCAAATAAAAAATATCAAATAGGAAAAATAAATTTCAAATTCCTAGATCTAAGAAGAGAACAATCGTTGGAAAAACCAATAAAGAATGATCTGAGAATTAATTTGGAAGGAATTAATTCACATTAATATATAACTATAAATGGGTATTAAACTACAAAAAACAAATTCCCTACCTTATGTTTTTATTGATATTTGGTGAATGATTAATCTGAATCGATGCCATTGATGAAATCAACCATGTTTGTCATTGCCTCCACTAAAATCTATGTTCGTTCGTTGTTCATCCTCGATCTTGAGATTACCTACCAATGTTCTCACCATAAGAGCACTCTATATCATCTCATTCTCTTAAGGGTTATCTAGATAACACTAGATAAATTTACAAAGAGGGTTTTATAAAGGGGGAGTTGTTATGGTTTTGTGATTAAATGAAAATTAAATTAAATTATTAATTTAATTCATTTAAATCACCCAAGATGACACTCTACTGAAGCATATAACACTGAAATGTATTATGTCACTCCTAGGGTAAAATCCATGTTCTATATTTAATTTTGGTCTTGGTTTTCCCATTAGAGACACCATAATAAATTTATTATATTATTTATAAAAAACTATGTGCATGTGATATATTATATTTAATATTTTTAATATATTAACATTGAGGCTCCATTGGACATAAAATCCTAAGTTGACTCTATGTATTAATCTGAAAATATTCATTGAAATATTACAAAGTGTTAAATGATAAAAAAAGATTCATTACATTCTCCCCACCTCCAAGGATTTTCATCCCGAAAATCGAAAAACTATTCATACAGGTGAGTATACTGAGATCGCACTTAGATCTCCCACTCCCATGAGATCTCCTGGAGGTTCTCATGTTGTCAAAAAACCCACACCCAATGAAAACACTTTCCCATGAATGTTCCTCTCTTACCAGTTCTCAAATGACACAAAACATCTCAAAAAGGTAACTCCATCCTCAATGTATAACTCATCTCTATCAACAACATATAGTGGGTTATGCACATATCAACTCAAATGTGACAAATGGAATACACCATGCACCTATTCTAATTATAGTGGTATGGATAAGTGGTACACCACCTCGCTAATCCTATACAGTATTTGGAAAGGGCCAATAAATCTTATAGATAACTTGCTGCCCTAGATAAATATCCACAATCTTTATTAAGGTGATACCTTCAGGAATATGTGGTCACTCTCATAAAACTATAAAATATTCTTTCATTGGTATTCATACAAATTATTATGTATCTGGGCAGTTGTCATCCACCACTAGATGAACAACACCTTTACAACTATTGCTTGCACCAACTATGGGCCCATAAGTGATATTTCCCAAACATAACCAGTACAATGGTGACCTATAGGGTATCCATAAATGTCCTCAAATGGTTATACAATAGTGGTGGAGTGGTAACTATTGTTATATGAAAACTACACCAATGGTATATGATCCTCCCAACTATAGCCAAAATGAACATGCAAACCCAAAGCATGTTCTCCAGAACCTGAATAGTCTTCTTTTCCTGGCCATCTGTCTGGGGGGGGGGGGGGGGTAGAAGCATCATGCTCAACCAAAACCAAGTCCAAAAATCCCCTAATATTCTATTAATAATCATGATGTGAATCAAGAATCATGGTCTAAAATAATCATTGATGGGACCCTATGAAGCTGGACTACCTCTTGCATGCACTGACGTCCCAAACTCTCTACCAAGACCCTCTCTTAGATAGGAATTGAGATGAATTATTGAGTCAGTATATGATCACTTAGATAGAATTGTGACCTCTCACTGATTGTGGAAGTACCATCATAAAATCCACAAAGATACCATCCTATTTACACTTCCATCTGATCACCCTAACTTTCACCTATTGGTAGGAAAGACATTGAGAGATAACTCAAAAACATGCTAAAACATCCTTAGAGACCTAAAATGATTCTAAAGGATAATAATTCATCCTAGAATCTTCTAGATTCACCATTAATGGAAAGTATGAAACCTCCTCAACACCTCCTCTCATAGCGTGACTAGGGTCATCATCCATCCATGAAAAAGGATGACATGCTCCCCAACTTCAAAAAACACATCAGGAACATGTACAGTGGATATCTAGTCATGTAATATCTTAAAATTTATATCCTCAAGCTGTGCCTCCCTAACATTCTAAATAAGTGAAGGGAAGACAACCATTGACTAGAGGTACGCTGCACTATCCCGCTCTTTAAGGGTCAACTGCATAGGGGTCAACTGTTCCATCACATCACTCAATAATAATGAACTAAAAACCTTGATATGAGCATATTATAACATATCCATTATCTTGTTCAGCTCCTTAGATACCACTACCTCATCCTTTATTGGGTCCATTATTACTCCCATTTTGAGAAGACATATCCCATGAAGTGGAACTTTTGAATCCAAAACTGACACTTTGAGTGCTTCCTATAAAGTTGACACTCTCAGAGCATACTCAAAACCATCCTCAAGTGACTTATTTAATCCACATATGACATTGAGTAGACAAGGGTGTCATTGATGAAGACTACCGTGGACCAATCTAAAAAGGGTTTAAGGATCTAGTTTATAAGCCTCACAAACACCACTGAAGAGTACAACATTCCAAAATGTATCACTAAGAACTCTAAGTAACTGTAGATGATATTGAAATATAGCTTCGATATATACTCCTATCACACTCAAATCTAGTGATAAACTTTCATAAGTTCAAAATTTGAGAACCACATCATACCTAACCATTGTTTAAAGAATTCAAAAATTCACCGAAGTGGATAATCTTTCATGATAGTCACCTCGATTAGGTAATGTTAATCCACTCATAACATCAATATTTCATTAAACTTATTGGTGAAAAAATGGGGATGCCTAGGGGAAAACACTAGGTCTAAAAAAACCCCCTTATCTATATATTTTCCAACTATACCTTCATCCCTTATAGCTCTATATGGTCATTTGATATACTAACATAGATATCTGACCATCTCTAGGTGCAAGTATTTATAGAAAATAAAATTTCAATGGGGATGTAAGCATGGATAATCCTTATGAAAAAAACCCTCATATTCCTCCATCACTATAGGAAATTGTAAGCTCATATAATATACTACTATAAAGGTCATACTAGACAACTAATAAGAAATACTATGTATCATACTATATATGAGATCATCCTACTATAAATGAGATCCCTTCTCACCAAAGAAGGAAAATTTCATCCCACCAACTTAGATAAAATGAAACCCTCACTAGTAATATTAAACTAAGAATGGATGATAGGTAACCAATATATACTAAGGAAAACATCATAGGGTCTTATAGATACTATAGAAAGATTTCACATGAGGTTCTATCTCCTCCCATAGTCAAGTCACACTATAGGAAAAAGTGTGTGATCACTAAATATTATTTGGTAGGAGCCCCCAAACATGAGGGTTGATTTTAAAGGCTCTAATGACATCACTAAGTCTCAAACAAGGGTTGATATTAGGAAAAGTGTCTTGGGACTATGTACCAAAACTATAGTTGGAGTAGAGAAGACACAAAATGTACCTCACAACACACTTGGAGCCTACATGTTATATGATCCTACTTTATAAAGATATACTTTACCTTGACTTCTTATTCCCCACATCTAGGGATCACTAAAACAACTTATCACATAAAAATTACCTCAAACATAAAAGTTTAATGAACTCATCTTCCACACATTGACACTAGCCTCTTTGGAAGGAACTGTCTTACCCACATAGTTTTAAATCACGTCATAAGAATGTGTCTTAGTGGGGGGGGGAGTGTCCTTCCTTGCATTATTGAATCCACATCTATCACCAACACAAGTCTCTAATGATACCCAAAATCACCTTGGATAAGTCACACCACTAGGACTTCCATGAATACGGGTCCTAACTAGGAATAATTCTCACACCATAGGCTTAAGATAGTCCTCTACCACTCGAGGAGGTGGTGGTGGTGGTGGTGGTGGGGGGGGGGGTCTAGAAGACCATGAAACACAAGAGATCTCTATCTATGAATATTTTGAAGTTTACTTAGAATAGGTGCATCATCTTCTGATATTTATGGGACCAACTAGTGCTTAACCTAATGGGGAGTGCCCACGTGAACCACTAAAGGTGGGTCAACATGCTTCTCAAAGGGTTGAGATATATCTTGTTATATACCCGGAGGAACCGACTCCTATACAGGTTCTTATAATAAAGCCTCATTGCTAATAAGATCATAATTATGACACTTCTATGAAATCCTAGCTATTTTTCATCATGTGGACATCTAGAAATATCTATGTGCACCATTTTCAGAAGAGAATATCTAGGGAGCTAACTCAAGAAGGACATGGAAACCATATCCCATTCCTATATGATTCATGTACTAATGTTTTCAATATAACCAATTACTATATGTACCAATTTAACAAGTATGTTATGAGAGTCATGTTGAATGTATACACTGGTTGTCACACCATCACTAAGTTCTATGGTCTGAGAGCCGAACTTGAGACACTTTAACACTGTTTCCACAGTTCCCAAACCCAACCTCACAGTTAGAAAATCTCCAAACTTTGGTCCTAAGATGACCTCCTTTGATAACACTCTTTCATGACCTAACCTACCGGGGCCCACTTGGTAGTGGTAATCTGATAATGACACCCCAATACCACCTCCAATTGTCTAGGGACTGGTGACTAGCATTAAGTATAAATATCACACATATGAGAGGCCTTAGCCTAAAGTACCTATACACATGAACACAACTCCATACCCTAGTATAATGTAAAAATATAAACAAATCATATTGAAAATTCATACATAAAATCAATCCCACATTAGATTATAAAAAATAGTATAATAAAAATGAAAATGTCCAAATATATTCCCATCAAAACTATAAAATAAATCAATCTACTGACAATAAGGGGAAAGCTACCCAAAAGTGACTCCTAGAACCATCCATGGTCCATATAGCACAACTAATATACACCCACTCCTGTTCTTACTTGAAATCCATCAAAATACTATCATTTTCATAAGACACAACATGTATGGGTAGAGTCTATTTATGGGTGAGTATAAACATACCCAGTAGGACACCATGAAATCAACAAACATTAATCATCAAAGAGGGGGTCAAATCTAAATCACAAATCCATGGGAATAAAAAGAACAAACTAGATATGATCAAAGGTATATTCCAAATCTCATGGTGAGGTCATGTCCTCACCAACATCCTTCAAAGAGAAATCACTCATCGGGTCTCACTATACTAATGACACTCATATGAGAGGGCATACTCATTGGGTATTTTCATGAAGAAGAACTAGGGAAACTAACACTCAATCAGAGTAAAACTTACCAGAAGACAAAATATGTCAATACACAAATAAGAGATCACACCCAGGGTGAATGGGGGAAAACTAACCCTAAATTGAATAACCTACTAGGTAGGGGATCAAATTCCATGATATATAGGTCATGTGTTTCATGACCTTAACTAGGGAGAAGGATGAGAATGAAGATACAACCTCCGAGCCTCATGAAGGGATACCTTCTCTAATCCACCAAGGGGATTATAAATCCATGACTTACGACTAGATACCACACTGAACCCTTATAGAGGTGGACCAAGAAAACTCACTTTATGAAAACAAAATAAGGGAACACACCCACACTGATATAGTTCAAGGGAACTCACTAAAACTTATACTACAAATGTTCATAATAGAACAAGGGATCTAAATTTTCCTTGAATAAGTACAGAACATGTCATAGGGGAACATAACATGTCTCTTTGAGTCTGGTACTGCCCGTTCCTTGCCACCTCATAGGGAATTTCTTTCTCCAGATACATAGTTTATACACTAGGGTACAAAAATGTAGAAGTTGGGATGGAGCTCAGCATATTCTATATCATCTATCCCATTTAATTTCAAAAATATAGAGGATGTACTCTACCTCACATGATGTGTAGGGTCTGGACGGGCACTCAACATGTTCCGTCTACCCGAGCCCATATACCTTCCTAAGTACATGGGGTTTTCTCTATCATACATGGTGTGTAGGGACACATGGACTCCTGCACATTTACTCTCTATAAGTGATGAACTCACCAGATAAGGGTCACATGACATGTGAGGAAATCACATGGCATGTGATATTTAACTCAACATGTAAACCCTAGCTATCATATAGATAGGTCTGCATGATGTGTATTCCCTTGAAATACCTGGAGTGTGGTTAAAAAATTCAAAGAATTTATAGTTCATTATGTAGATTCACTCTTGATTCCACTTCCTTCGCTCCAAACACAAAACATGACCACAAATACCTAGATCTGAGTTGGCCGAGCCTTGAATGTTGTTTGTAGCCATATTCTGGCCACCCATCGATTGAAAAAATGTCCATAGACATCTTCTCAAAGCCTTTACATGGTTCAACTTATAGAAACACCACTATCCACACCAATGTTAGATCATAAACAACACTAATGGCTGAATTTTATCCAACCTTTTCTTGGAAACACCCACTGTTACACCTATAGAGAGATCCACTCAATTCATTTCGTAGATCCACTATTAACCACACCATCATCATATTCCAATTGTCACCACCATGCCTCTATCACATATCCAAACCCCAAGATAAACCCATGACCACAATCCATTGTACCAAATAATGAATTCACAATGATCGTTCCTCTCAGGTATCATCAAATAACCGACCAACCGAAATACCATTAAAAACATCAAAGAATAGAGGGAGAAATACACATAACACAGTGAGATTCAATCGATGGTTGTGTTCATTTGACCATAATCATCAAAATCGAAAGAATGGTGGATTATCAAATAAAAAAAAATCAATGGGAAAAATAAATCTCAAATTCCTAGATCTAGGAAGTGAACAACCACTAAAAAAACCAACAAATAATGACCCGCTAATTAACTTGGAAGGAATTAATTCACATTCATCTCAAATTATAAACGGGGATTAAACCACAAAAACAAATTCCCTACCTTGTGTTTGGATTGATTTTTAGTGAAGAAAGAATCTATATCAATTCCATTGATGAAATCCACCATGTTCATCATTAGATCCAAAAAAATCCATGTTCGTTCATTGTTGATCCCCAATCCTGAGATCAATTCCAATGCACTATCCACCAGAGAACTCTTTATCCTCTCATTATCTATAGGTTATTATGTCCAACCCTTGGGAAAATTTCAAAGTGGGGTTTATAAAGGGGGGGGGATGTTAGTGTTTTGTGATTAAATGAAAATTAAATTAATTTATTAATTTAATTCATTTAATCCTCCCATGACACCACTCTACCAAATCATATGATGCTGATATGACTCATGTAATGTTTAGGTTAAAACCCTCATTTTATATTTAATGGTAGTCTCATTGTTTTCCCATCTGAGACACTGTTTGGAAGTTATTCCATTATTTCTAAAAAACTGCACATGTGTGATATATTATATTTAATATTTTTAATATATCATCACCGAGGCTCCATGAGACCCCAAAATACCACACCGACTCCATGCCTTACTCAGAAAATATTTATTGAAATATTTCAAAGTTTTACATGATGAAAATAGAGTCATTACATTCATAGTGTGAGATATCACTGAACCATATAACACAAGAAAAATCATTGTATCACCATGGTGATATCTTGGTATATAGTATGTTATGACAATGATAAAGGGTTATTCCTCTGTTGGGATTATCATAAGCCATGAAAACCACAAGTTCCGAGTTACTCCTGTATAGGTCCACACATGCATTGTTTAGTATTACACAGGTCCTGTCATAGTTTGAGATAACTTATATTGTGTGATTTATTCTTACATGGGTCCTGTGCTGGTTATCAATCATATTTTATAAATGATAGTGATTTTAAGTGCCATCACTTATATCGTTACGTATGATATAGGTTTACAAACTTGAAAAATATATTTTTTAATATTTCAATTATGCATTGATTTAAATGGTTTATTAAATGTTTATAAATAATTTTAAAATATATTTTGGTATTTTTATTTAATTTATAAATTAATTTTAAATTAATTAATTATCATTTTTTTATAATTAATTATTAACTGATTTTGGAACATTTAATAAATAAATACCCATAATATCAAATGTTGATAATAAACACCATTTTAATTTATATGGAATGACTTATAATTTGATATAAAATGTTTATATATAAGTTATATGAGTAATTTATAAAGTTTTTATAAATTAAAAAATATGGAAAAAATATAAGAGTATATTTAAATTTTTCCATAATTATTTAATTTAAAATTTTAAAATTAAAAGGACTTATTTTAAAAATATCTAAACCATATCAAAAGGAGTTTTGATAATTGATATGATCAAGGTTTAAGTAATTTTAAATATGTGATATTTAGATTACATAATTTTTTTATATAATATAATTGAAATATAAAATGTTTCTATTTCTTCTAATATCATATATTTATGTAAAATTATATATAAATTATGATATGGAAAGTCTATATTTGAGAAAAGTAATTTTTTCAAGTTTATCACTGCTTAAATTATAAAATGTTTATAATTTGTTTATAAATTATTCATAAATTTTTATCGCATGCCTAAATATATAAATTGTTCATTTATTTATTTTTATTACTTTATTTATTATTGAATATAACTACTATATTATGAATAAAAGTATTCCTTAGTTTAAAGTATTAAATTACTTCTATAAATTATTGTACATGATTATAAGGATTTGAATTCTAGGTATGATAATTGATTTAGTTTTTATTATATATTTAATTTGTCTTACAATAGGTTAAGATCTTAATTTAGTAGTGAATTATAGTTTAAACAAAATAGGTGTTAAAGTTATGATATAATTATGGTCTCTCTTGAGTAAAATATCCTTGTGTTAAGGGACTTTGGGTCAGACTGCTCACTGGCCTGGGGAATTATGCCTTGTTTATAAAAGTGGGGGTTGTCTATCTATCTCTCTAATATTACTCTTATTGGGATCACCAGTTTCATATGATTATAATCCCTTACATGAAAGGGTTTCATATACCTTATGCATGAGATGAATTTGGATATGTATGAATATAGTTAGAATTTGAATTGGGTTAGTAATACAAGCCATGAGTTGTGTATGGAGTTACAAATAAATATGGATTGAACATATTAATTTGTTGGAAGGAATAGGATTCCAAACTAAATCATTAGAAGAATATATATATAAATGGAATAACATGAGACAATATTATGATATTAAATCCCCTTTAAAAATAATAAGTTTTAGATTTCTTCTAAATTTTACACTTATCAAGACCTCAATCATCAAACTGGGTAGATCATGCTAGATCTGGGAGCCCCTAAATTATCTTATATAAGGAAAATAAGTAATGGGTGAACCTAATATGATTATATATCCATTATTGACATTTTATTTTGGTTACACTTAGTTTAGAGAACCTAATATGAATAGTTTACCATATGAATGATGTTGAGTTTATCCTTATGATGGATTGGGAAAGTGTTTTACACTTAACCATCTAAGATTCATATATGATATTATTGGTATAATGCCATAACTAAATAGCTAAGTGATGGGATAAATTCTAAATCGGCCCAAATATTAGTAAAATATTTATCTTGACCCACTAATGGATACAATGGATTTTAAAAGGGATAATAATTTTAATGGGATAACATTCAATAAAAGTGTTTATTAAATGAATATAAAACATAATATTAATATGATAAAAGATTATGTTATAGATAAATGAAAGCATCATAATCTAAATTTTATTTGACATCAATCCTAAAGAAATAGGAAGTATAATGTAATAATATTCTTAAACTGGTATAAAACTTAAAAATTATTCTTTATCAAGGAATAAAAATTCTATGTGTTATAGAAACCCTTCCTGATTAACCAATTATTGAATTTGTTTAATAGTTGAATATAGATTCTTATGAGAAGCATAGAATGATTCAATCATGGTTTAAAAATTATTAAATGAAAAATGACCAAATGAACCATAGTTTTCTCTCAAATTTTCAATACTATTAGACATGTTAATGACTTAGAGATACTATAGGTTTCCTTAAGAATTATTATGGATATGGAATTAATTTTATTACTATTTATGGAAATTATATGATAATGTGAATGAGTTCAAGAATTTTTTACCCTCTTTTATCAATGATTTAAGGATAAATTAATTGGTCATGAGATATCTAGGTGGTACAAGTGGGTAAAAGTTCAAATTAGAAGAATAGAATCTAGTAGTAAAGTCCAAAATTTTTTCTTTATAATATCTAATAAAGGTTATTGATGCCTAAATATAGATTTAAGTTGGAATAAACAATGTTTATATATGATAGAATTATCTAGAATACCTGAAAGAGTTTTAAAAAATTTATGGAATTACTATGTTAGGTACTGGTGTTAATGGATCCTAGTAAAGGATGTGTATAGTTATATCATTTCTCTTGTGTGATAGAAGAAGTTATTTTTCAAAAAATATTTATTATGAACAATATGAAATGATGGATTCAATACGCATGGTTTACAGTTAAATATATTCCATAACATGTTTTGAGAAGAATATAAGTTTAAAAATATTTTATCTAGGATAAAAGAGTGTTGAAACCAAGACTGGTTTGGAAGTAGTTGAATACTTGGGGACATTATGAAAATGAAGAAGTTCCTATATAATGTAATATTTATCTTGTGAAGAAATATTATAGGAGTTTGAATTGGATATAATTTTTATGTTGTGTTTTATTGTCAACACATAAATCGTGTTCAAACTCAAGGGATGTTTGATGATTCATTTGAGATGAAGTTCATTACAATATTTATAGAGTTTTTGAAGTTTATTGGAATATTTTTTGAATATTTTGGAATAAATATTAAATTATTTTGAAGTATTTTATAGTTTTTAGATAAGATAAAAATTATCTAAGTCATGAAGTGTGCATGAGTCATCCTATAAGACCATATGAGTCATTTTTAACTTGCATATGAGTCTTTTTTGAATTGTAGACAAGTCAATAAACTTGTGTATGAGTCATTTTGGAATGAATTAGATTTATTTGATATATAATGTAAGTTATTTAACTCTAAATATGTGTCAATTAACTCTACATATGAGTGAATATGCTATTGTGTATGAGTGATCTATGTTAGCATATGATTCAAAACTTGGTAAAAATTCGAGTGTTCTATAGAATTAAAATGAGAGTGTCCATAATTATTTGGACATAATAAAATAAATTGGGATGATTAAAATTCAATTATTTTATGGACTAAATATCACAAAAAAATATTTTATATTCAAGAAAAGGAATAATATGGTTCTCAAAATAAGGAAGAAGAAAACAAGAGAAACTATGGAGTAACTACTTAGTCACATTGCGACCATTACTGGTTTATTAAATTGATATAGAACAGAGTTAGAACATAATAATAAAGAAGTGATAGGAAGGATAATAAGTTAAAAAGTATTTATAGTAAGTTATTTATTTGAATTTGAAGTTTAAATTAAAATTAAAAGGAGTTTTTCCACTACATTATGGGGAATAAGATAAATAAATACAACAACATACAAAGAAGAAGATGGAGTAGAAGATACGCATGAGTGATCTACGAGAGACTATAAAATTATCAAGATTTTTTTTGAGAGAGTAAGAAAAAGAATAAGAGTTTGTTTAGTTCAAACATAGAGAAGAAAAGAAATAAACGATAGTGCATGTTGAAGAATAAAAAGGAGAATCTGCACCGCAACAACTCAATGGAAGTATAATTTAGTTAAAGGCTTTATTTCTGTTGAAAGAAAATCATTTATCACTATAATAGTATAGTAATAACTAAAGCAAATTTGAGATATGTATAATACATGTATATAGATATTCCATTCTCATTTATACCTACATGTTGACATTAGTGAGCTGTATGGTTTCGGTGAGATCTAGATCATACCAAAGATTAACCTTTTGTTTTGAATGGTTCAACTTATAATTTTTTTCCCTCCTATGAGTATGCTTATATATTTTGAAAATGAATAGACTTAAATTATGAACAAGTGGTGAAGGTTTTTTTAAGAAGAAAAAAAAGGAATTCATAATCATTATTTCACCACCCTCTCATTGATTTCAATAATCTTGTGAGGATTTTCAAGGGGTATCTGATCTATGATTCCATTAATTTGTGATCTTATATTTGAAGTTTGGATAATTATAGTCTCTCATTGGTTGAATTTATAGAAACTTATTTAATTTTTTTATAATAGATTATCCGAATTCAATGAACAATAAGGGGATTCCCCTGATTGACGGGACGCCTTATCATATATGGAAGGAAAAAATGTTACTATAGCCATTATCTATTAGTTATATATCCTTGGAAGTTGTAATTAATGGGTTTATTCCCTATACTAAAGGTGATTCCATGATAGTGGTAGACAAGAAGAATCTTGAAAATGATGTACGTGCTCAAAATTCTATATTATCTTCACTTTTAGAGAGTGAATTTATGAAAGTTAGATTAATAAAAATAAAAAAGGTATACATGACAATCTTGATAACATATATGATGGTAAAACCAAAGTGAATCTAGAAAAACTACAAATTTAGAGACTGAAATATAAAGATCTAGAAATACAGGATGATGGAAGTGTAGATAAATTCTTAAAAAAGAAAAATTATATTGTGAGAAAAATCATAGTCTTTTGTGAGAAGTTGGAAGATATAACAGTGGTTGAAAAGATAATTTAAATCTTATTGGTTAAGTTTGATGCTAGGGAATTAGATTTGGAAGATAAAGATTTAGATAAACTCTCTCTTAATGACTTACACAACATCTTAATTTCATATGAGATAAGAAAAGATAATTTCATCATAAAGAAGGTTAAGGATAAAAAAGGAAATTTATTTTAAATACTTGAAGTAAGAGAAGTATAAGAATAAGGTTGATGAAGTTAAAGTTGACTATTTAGATTTAGATTCATATGCAGATGTGAAATTTGATAAAATTATGTCTCTTATCTCTAGAAATGTGAGAAGTGTAAATAAATAGTTCAAGGGAAATATTCCATTGAACTTTTTAAAGTATGGATCCATTGTACATTATCCTAAAATACCTAGCTCCACTACATGTCATTTCATCCTTTTAGGAAACCCTAACTCCACCGTATGAAGGCCTTTATTGAGATATGGGAGGTAAAAGGAATGAATCAAAGAAAAGGAATATATTGTGAAATAGTTACATGGGGGATGACCTTCACACCCATGAAATATTCTAACATTCACTATAAATAGATTATAAACATGTTGAATTGTATAAAAATAATAAAGAACGCCACAAAACCTCCACCATGTCCAAGCCTCATGTTAGTCATTTTCTATTGAAAAGTGAAAATAGATCATAGAGAAAGATGGAATAGAGAAATAAATTAGGGTCAGAAGATAAATACAGATATAAAAATAAATAGAAACACTTTAATTAAAAAATATGCATGTGTTACATGGGAAAAGAAAACTAAAATAAAGAGAAAATAAAGAAAAATACTAAAGTAGTATCCATCATATACAGATTCCCTCACCAATATATATCCTCTTAAATACAAAACTATCCTCTTATTTATAGGAATTTAAGAGTCTTTAGGGTGTTATAAATGACCATTAATGTGTTTTGGGACATAGTGGGTTGTCAATGGTTGAAATTTCAGTTCCAGAGTATGTTCTTAAAAATTCTACACATGGTACCCCATCGTTTTGGCCGAACCAGCAAAAGTATTCTTCTATAATGTTTTTCTGAAATGTCTTACTCATTTGATATCAAAATTTCAGATCCATATGACATGTTTAGAAGAAGTTATGAACCAATTACTTAGAGATTTTATTCTAGTCGAATGTTCTCTAAATCTTAATTCAATGTTGATCTTCTAATGACCACCTTAACGAGTTAATGACCCATTGAAATTTTATGGGAGAATGAGTAAATGAATAATATTTCAAATAAATTTTTAATCACCTAAATTTGAGGTGTGTAACCCCGAATGGCCCAAAGGCCTTCATTTTTATTGATTTTTGATAACCCCCCTTTCAAGGGATTAGGGGGAACCCTTACAAGGCTCGTAGGCTCAGAGATTACATGGCCTGTAGGCTTAAGAAATTACATGACCTGAAGGCCTTAGGGAATTCAACCAGACTATCTACAAGGAATAGCCCCTCCCCAGCATCTGTATTTATGATATTAGCTCTCCACCTTCGCATGGCCGTCTGGCTAGGCTTCCCATGCAAGCACAGGCTGGTCCCGATGGAATATCCATACCCTCTCATTCTGAAAAATCCATTTGGTTCTACTCTAATGAGTGCACCTTCTCTGAATCCTCTTCTGGGGATGCTCCTTTTTTGTAGTGTGTCTGGGGAAACTGCATGTGGCCCGAAGGCCTTGAGGTAGTCCGAAGGCCTTAAAGGTGGCCTGAAATCCCTACTGACCCGAAGGCCTGGGTGGCCCAAAAGCATTAAGGACTCCAAGACCAAACCGGTGGCCCAAGGTGAATAGTTTCAACTTCTACAGTACCGAACAATACCTGCCACAATAACTACTACAATACCTACTACAGTACCAACACAATGTACATTTTTGCTATAGTACCTATACAGTTTACAGTTCTGCTACAGTCTCTGTACAGTGTACAATATGATAAAGTACCCACACAGTGTACAGTCTGCTATAGTACTGCTACAGTCTACTATAGTACTACTATAGTGCTTGCTAAAATGCCTGCTATAGTCCTGCTACAGTGCCTACTATAGTACCACACAATGTACAGTCTGCTACAGTACTGTACAGTGTACAGTTTTCTACAGTATGTACAGTGTACAGTCTGCTACAATATTGCATAGTGTGCAGTCGCTATAGTCTGCTACAGTCCCTACTAAAGGACTGCTACAATACTGCTACAATACCGGTACAGTACTGCTACAGTACTGATACAATCTCTTTATTATTCAAATCATCTCTTGGTCCCAAAGAAAAAGTTAGACATAATAAATTGAGGAATCCTAAAAAAATAATCACTCAAATTGGAATAATATTTTAAAATTTATGGTCAAAATACCAAAGTGACTAAAATCTTCTAAAATTACAGAATTAAGTAATTTTCATATTTTATCTCAAAACACACCATAAATCCAAAATTGATGCAAATAATCTCAAATTGATAAATTTTAAGAGTTTAAATAATTTAAATATATTTAAAAAATGAGAAAAATATTATCTCTATCAATTCCACCACACTTAAACCATGATTGTCCTTAAGCATAAAATATCAACATATAATTAAGAGGGTATCAATACTACCAATATTCAAATTCCACAACAATAAAATCAAATGATTTTAAATGTAAAATAAAATTTTAAAATTTCACATAAAATATCAATTCAATTTCCCATTTTTCAAATAAATAACCAATTTATGTATTTTAATTTCACCCTTTGAAAATGATATAAATTATTCTTTCATTCTTTCAAACTCCTTAATTAATTATTATTAAACATGTAAAATCATGATTTACCTTAATTTTGAGTCTTTTATATCATCTATCATTATACAATTCAAGTAGAGTTATTATTATATCATGAGAATATGATCCTTATCTATAGTCTTATAAAGGAACTATTTTCTCCCCTTTGTAAAGAAAAAAGCACATAAAATCATGATAACTTGCAATAAAGGTTCAAATGACTCTAAGGCTTAAGGTTGGTATGATTTGATGCTTTAAAAATTAAGGCTCAAGGAGGAGGTTTATCTCTTAAATACAATTCACGATATAGAAAATTAAAGCTCAATGTAATTCTCCCCATCAAATTAGAAAATCCCATTTCCCCAAAACTCAAAGTAAATGTTATGATAAAATAAAGCATAATGAATGATTTGTGCACCCTCTTGATTTTTTTCTACTTTTATAATTTTTTCTATTTTTCATTGAACCTTCTTATTTTTTATTTTTTTCAAAAGTTATGATTATAATAAACCTCACATCCAACACCTTACCACATATGATAAAAATAATAGGTCTAGTAATGGTTATTTTTTTGTTTTCCCAAATCAAAACCCATTTTCCCCATTTTTGGGTTCTTTTTATCATTTTCATTTTTTTAATTCATGAGGGGAAAACAATGAAGTATCATGAATAAATAAAAAAAATTAATTTATTCCCCTAATAATAACCCAATCATTTTTTTACTTACAATGTAAATCATTCCTTCCACCATGATTGCCTTCACCCCTACACTTCAACTTTAAAATATCATGAAAATACCAAGAGTTGGGTAGGAATGGATAAAAATGGACCATCTCTATAAAGGTTATTCATGGTATCTATGGGTGAAAGAATGATTGATGTAAAGGTGATATTTTAAGTATAAGTGTTTTATAAAAAGTTTCCTCAATCATTTTAAATGTTTTTTTCATAGTCATAGCTTTGAAAAGTTCAAATGCAAGTTCTGTTTGGTGACATGTCCCAAGATCACTCAAGAAATATTTTCAGGATAAAATAGGAAGTGCATGGTCTAGAAATCCTATTAGGAATGAAAATATGATTTTGGATAGCCACTCAAGGCATGATTAATAATAAAAAATCAATTCACATGAATTTTATAAATTAAAATCATGAAAAATGTTAGGAAAATTTCATTCACATGAATCAATTAATTCCCTCAAATCATGAGTCCTCATTTCAATATCCTTGTTTCATTTTAATCATCCCATTATCCATTTTACTCATTCAATATCATTAAAATTGAAATCTAAAAAATGGAATCATAAGATTTTTAAGAAAATAATGTATTCTAAATAAGTCCAGTAAAGCACAAATTCAATCATGGGCATGCAATTTTCCATTTTAAAGCTCAAATCTAATTTTTAGAAAAAAAATATGGAGTTTAAAAGATAAAAAATAAAATTGATCTCCCTTTTTAAATAAAGATCAATCTTTTTCCTCATTTTCTATTTGGTGATTAATTATTCTATAATGGTACTTCAAAAGTAAATAAATAAATTAAGCACATGGATCATGTCATTAAAGCTCAAAAAGAATAGGAGGGACTGGCCCATATGCTGGACTAATCCAAAAAATAAAATTGATATCTAAATTCCTAGAAATAATTTAAAAACAAATCTTGGTATGATCCCCTAAGTGGGCCCTAGATTTTTAATACATCCTAAAGGGTAGTACCAACTATTATCCATAATCTATTAGTGGGAATAATTTCTTAAAATTTAACCACCACATGTTTTTCTTCCCATATTTCATCTCATTTTTCTTATTGAGGAGAATTCCATGTATAGAGTACACCTGATCTGACCCCTTTGCAATGCGGTAAATCCTGCATATCAAGGGTATGATGAGGTATGGAACCTCCTCCTCCTTAATTTCTACTTTTGAAATATCTTCTTCACAATCCAATGGTTTCTCTAGTTGTGCTGCATTAGAATAATAATCCAATGGAGATTCAAAATATAAATATATATAATTAATTTAAAAATATTCCCTTTTAATGCTGGTATTGTGTATCTCTTTTTCTTAAGAAATATCCACTTGTATTTCTTCCTGTACTCCTACTAGTAAATATTAAATATCCTTGGGGAGCTCTAGGTGTTCCTAAATAGGTGTAATTTCCTTTTCCTCATCATTCTCTAAGGAATAATAAGAGTTACCCGATTTTGAAAATTCAAAACAATTAGGATTGATACTCATTTTAGTTTCAGTGAAATTTTAATATAAAGAGTTTGTAAAAGGGTAAAATCCCTTAATTGGTTCTACTTGACTCTACTCTTCAATTGAAAGTGCCTCTTGGAGTCGATCTTCACTGTATAGAGGCAGGTAGTTAGGCTCCTCCATCCATTCTTCAAACTCAACCACTTGGGTGGATTTTTATTCTTCCAAGGCTAGAGAGATATGTAATGGTGGTGTCTCTTATACTTTGTAAGGAATAATAAGATCATTTTTAATTTCAATTTTTGACCATTTTCTCCAAAATTTATCCAAATTCACATGACTCCCCTCTTCTAAATCAGTATAAAATGATCTTTCATCTATCTCCTACAAAAATGGTTGATCAAGATGGAATGAATCTTTAGGTACCTCCACCTTTACCTCCTTAGGTTCTTCAATTTCAAATATGAGTAGTGAAATTTCTTCCACCACTACCTCATTTCTTTGCTCTGGATCAGGTCTAGGTTTCTCCATTAACACACAAACATATTTAAATGCTCTTTCATATTTTCTTATTAGTTTCTCTATTCTTTATATAAGTTATTACACTTGAGATTTATTATAATCTTCTTGTTATTTCTATTTTTGTTGATGCTGTTTCAACTATGAGTAATCTACCCATGAATAATAATATGAATTTGAGTACATCATGTAAAGAAGGTTTTTTAGACTATTTAATAAAGTAAACAATAAAAACTGTTTACAAAAATGTGAATTTTGAAAAAGTGATCTAAATAACTATTTAGATCCTCAAAAACGACACCAGTTTTGACACACTAATTAAGTAGGGAATGGAAAAATCAATTTAATTTTCCTAATGTATCATAGAGACAGACCAGTGTCATCTCACTTGAGGAGCATCACAGTCAGTTCATTCACTAATTCTAATTCACATAATCTATTTTTTTTATTTATGACAATGATGGATTTGGTGTTTTTATGAAAAAAAATGAAATTAAAACAATGTAATGTAGAATTGAAATATAAATTTAGATACATACTAAATGAAATTAGGGAATAAAGGTCTTGTACTAGGGTTTGATAATGTAGGTTCATTCATTATTTATTTGTTGTTTAAATTTAATTTGATAATTTGTTTGATGAAACATTATTAATGAATTAATTTTCTTTGATTTATTGAGTGTTTTATTTTTTCATGACTTTGGAACACCAAACCACACCTCCTCCAATAGTCAAATAGGATAACACCTCAACTGAGAATGTAATTTCTAAAAGACCCGGTTCCACTATATTCCATTTCATCCCTTCAGGAAACCCTAACTCCATGATATGAAGGGATTTCTTGAGATATGGGAGGGAAAAATAATATATCAAAGAAAAGGACTGGATTTGGAAATTGTGCCATGGAGGATGACTACCACACCCATGCAATATTCTCACATTCACCACAAATAGATTAAAAACATGTTGAATTGAAGAACAATAATAAAGAACGCTGTGAAACCTTCACCAGGGCCAAGCATCAGGTTAGTAATTTACTATTTAAAATTGAAAAGATATCATAAGAATATTTAAGATAGAAATAAATTAGTTTTGGAAGAGAAATAGAGATGTAAGGAGAAATAGAAACACTTTAATTAAAAAATATGCATGCGTTACATGAGAAAAGAAAATTAAAATAAAAATAAAAGAAAGAAAAAACCTAAAGAAGTATCCATTATCCACATATTCCCTTTACAATAAATATCCTATTCAATCCATAACTAGACTCACATTTATATTAATGAAAGTGGCTTCAGGGTGTCATAAATGACCATTAATGTGTTTCAGGACATAATGGGTTGTCAACGGTTGAAATTTCAGTTCCAGAATCTATCCTTAAATGTTTTTGTGTGTAACCCTATTATTTTGAAAAAATAATCCAAATTAGTCTTCTGTAAATTTGTTCAAATTTTTTTACTCATTTTAACTCAAAATTTCATCTCTATCTTCCATAATTAGAATAATTTATCCCCCAATTACTTAGAGATTTTATTCTAAGAAAATGTTCCTTAAATGGTTATTTAATTTTGAGAATCAAATGTATACCTTAATGAGTGAATAACTCCTTTAAATTTAATGGAAAAAATGAAAAATGAATCCTATTTCAAATCCAATTTAAATCATCTCAATTAGAAGTTTTCATCCCAATTTATGCCTAATTTCTGTAAGTGGGGTCCACTTTTTCCACTTGAATGGTTCTTCAATTTGTTTGATTATTTTGGGCCTATATATGTTCAAATTAGCTCTTGGTCCAAAATAAAATGTTGGATACAATAAGTATATGAATCCTAAAAAAATAATCACTCAAATTTGAATAACATTTTAAAAGTTATTTCCAAAATACTAAAGTGATTAAAATCTTCTAAGATTCCAAAATTAATTAATTTTCACATTTTATTCGAAAACATACCATAAATCCAAAATTGGTGAAAATAAGATCGAATTGATAAATTTGGAGGGTTTAAATAATTGATATAAATATAAAAAATAAGTAAAATATTAGCTATATAACTATGGTAAATGATGAAAATTTTAGTAGTGATGAAAGTAACAATTATTTAAGTGAAGAAGAAGATACTCAAATGGGGTTTATATTTAGGAAAAAAAATTAACCCATAGAATCAGTTAAATAAATAGGAGAGGATGGATCAATAATTAAATAAATTTTATGTTTTCATTTTCTAAACAACCTTCAATACTAGTTATAGTAATTTAACTCACTGTAAAAACACACCCACATGCACGCATAAAAAAGGCATAATAAAATTTACAAGGCTCACTCCTAAATAAGAGTAGTTAATCCATGTAATGATTTGGAAAAAAATAATATCACATATTTCACAAGAAATAATCCCATGTATTATAAAAAATAGGGTATAACCATGAAATTTTAATACATCATAGTCTTATGATAATGTGTGTGCATAATACATAGTAATAATAATATATATAGTTTTGAAACAACAAGAAAGTATTCCAATTATTCATACTTTAGACGTATTATCACAATAATGCTTCATTCTTCCCAACTTTCAATGTCTCAAGACTGCACTTATTCATCAATCTCTTTAACAAAAAAAAAATAAATAACAACTTCCTCCTTCTCCTCCTCCTACTCATTCTTATTATTATTCTTCTTCTTTTCTCTCTCTCTCTCACTCTTTAGTACAATTGATTTCTCATGTTTTCTATATCAAACCTCTTTAAAAATCCAGTACACAATTTTTCTTCTTATTTTTTACTATTTTAAAATTCATATAATATTGGTGAATATTATTTCTATAAATTAATTATGAAAATCCCATGAAGTTCTTATTTTTCAAAAAATCAGTTCAAATACTCTTAAAAAATTCTCCATCAACCTCACAATGTTTTAATTTCAAATATTTAATTTTAAATTACCATTATAATTTCTTACTATTTCATTTACTTAAAAATTTCCACAAATAATATCCGCAACATCTCAAAAAGACCACTGCATTTAAAATATTTTAAAATAGAATCAACATGTTCTTGATTGTATGTAAAAAATAATGTTGCAGTACTCTCCTTTGCAGCATGGAATATTCAAACATCAACTTGAATCAAAACTAGTTATTTTGATGTTTATTTCAGTAAAAAATGGTTCATAAATAATCAATTGTTTATATTACCCTTTAATCTAGAAACCAAACACCCATAATCACATAATTTTTTAGTTTTTGAGAATTCCCAAATATTTCTATGTCTGGAAAACTCCATATTTTTTATGGAAACTCCACAAGGAAACTCTACGTGGAAAATCTATGGAAGTGCCTTTGATAATTACACTTCTGAATGAAATCTATATTTGTGATGAAAAATCTACATAGAAACTCTACATCAGTGTATTTGTTAATTATACTTTTGGTTAAACTCTATGTTAAAACTCTATATCATATATGAACTCTATATAATAACTCTAAATTTATCATGTAGATTATATGACTTTCATGGTTTCTAGTTTTCCTCAAAAAGTGATATCTACATTGACCATGAACTCTATGACACAAATTTACATCACCCATGAATATTACATAGAAACTTTACATCATCAATGAAATCTATGTCACAACTTTATGTCCAAGGATTTCCATTTTATTCTAGAACTCACAAAAAAAACTTTCAAATAACTAAACAATAGATTCAAATAATTTTAGGTCCTACTCAAAAACTTCCAAAATCATCAAAATAAATTCCAATAATTAGGGGAATTGTTAAAATAGTTCTAATAATCCTTTTAACATGTTCCCAATGTCTATTTTCATTCTTACATATTTATACTTATTTAATAACATCTTATGAAATATTTATACAAAAACCATAAGTTCTTGATACTTGATGAATATAGTGCTCTCAGATCCATCAAAACTATTTATATATCCATGAAGATCATCTCAATTATCATCACATTTTTGAAAACATTAAATTTAAATTTGATCATGATTTATGCATTGAAAACTAAATCCAACACACTAATCATATTCACATCCAAACATTCTTTACATCCTAAATTATAAAAAATATCCCCAAGAAACATTTCAACTACTCTTGGTCTTAAACCCCCTTGATTTTTTTTCAACCAATTAGTATTAGAACCAGGATGATTTCGATTGAGTCACTACTATTTAGAGGCTGAAGTAAAGATTTTTCTGTCAAGTTAAAAATATAGTCACTTAATTACATGCCTTAAATTATATACAACTACAATTTATGGAATATCAAGGGGATTCTCATATTTTATAAAAAGAATTATCAAATTTGGAAGGATGAAATGCACCCCTATCTCCAATCATTGAGTATAAATGTTTTGGAGGATATATGTTATGGATTTTATCCTCCTAATAAAGGTGACACATTAGTAGAAAATGATATAAGGAATATTTATAATGATAGAATTTCTCAAAATTCTACATTTTCTTCCTTATTTTAGAAGGAGTTTCTAAAAGTAAAAGGAATAAAGAAAACTAAAGGTTTTTTTGGATAAACCTGAAAATTTATACGAAGAAAACACCAAATTTAAATTATAAAAGATAAATATTTGGATATTAAAATATAAATACATGAATATGAAGGATGATGAAACTTTTGAGGAATTTTTCATGATATCTAATAAAATAGTGATCACCTTTAGAAGATTTGGTGAGATTTTTTAAGATTCAACTATAGTTGAGAAGATTATTGCATCTTACATGATAGGTTTGATGCTAAAGTCTCAATATAGATACCCTTCCACACTTACTATTAATTATTTACATAGTATTATTATAGGATATGATATAAGGAAGGTCAAAACTGCCAATAAAAAAAGAAAATTTTGAAAAATAAATCTCTTCTAAATCCTCAAATATGGATAAAATAAAGAAGATATATGAAAATGATGAAACTGGTGGTTCAATCTTAGAAGAATAAGTGAATGATATGTTTGACGAGCTTATGTTTATTTTCTCTAGAAAGGTAAAAATGGTAATGAGAAACTATAAGTAAAATCTTTCACTAAAATGCTTCAAGTGTAGTGCTATTGGACATTTGAAAAAAACTATACAATATTGAAAGAATAATAATCCAATTATAAAGAAGATGTAAGATCTATAATACCATTGAAGAATAAGGATTAATAGTTAAAGACTTATTATAAATATAATGGTATTAATTTATCTAAATATAAAAAGTGTAACTTCTTATATAAGTGTGAATGAATTGATGAGAGTGAAGATGGGGAGTAAGTAAATAATTTTGGTGAAGATAATGAGAAACTCCATATTTCTACGGTCAATAATGAAATTTCACTAGTGATGAAAGTGTTAATTTTTTAAGTGAATAGGAAGAAAATAATATGGATTTTATTTTAAAGAGGGAGTTTAAAAAATGTATATAAAAAATTTAAAAAATTTAAAAGTATAAAAAGAATTAGAAAAAGGATGATCAACTGTTGATAGTGAAGAATCTAAATATATTAAAGACAAATATAGGATTTTGAAATAAATTTATGATCTAAATAAGTTTCCTGATCTTTAAAAGAATTTTAACATCAATAATAAAGATAAAATTAAAGATAAGAATAATTAACTCGAGATTATTAAATAGAAATTTGTGAAATCTAAGAAATAACTCGATAAATTCATATTCAATATATAGAAATCTACTCAAGAAGTTAGAGAAAGTTTAAAGAAATTATTGGATTAGGAATAATGATTAAAATATATCTCAAAAGAATAAGAAACATTGAAAATTATTATATAAAGTCTAAGAAGAAAAAGAAATTTATTTAAACCATGTTTGTGGATAAATTTAGTAAATCATAGAAATATGAAATCCTTAGGAACCTAAATTTAAACTCAAAACAAAAACAGTATAACTAGCGACTCTTAAGAGGTTTTAAATAAATATAGGTTTAATAAAAAGATATTAAGAGTTTATGATAATTTTTATTCATAAAAATAGGCCAATATTATTATCCAAAAAAAAGGAAGAAAAGAAAATTTAATATTATTGACATTAAACTACTTATATAGGAAATTATGACTTTTATGGATACTATTATCAATGCATATGATTTGGGTATATGTAAAGAAATTTTGATTTTATAATAAATATATTTATGAATTTAGGTGGTTTGGGAGGTACAATTTTAAGGGGATTTATCCCACTCAAAGATAAAACAACAAACAACCTAAAAAATCTAGACTAAAGGTTGAGAATAAATTCAAACATTTGGAAAAAATATTTGAAAGATGTTATAAACTAGGTAATTTTTCTAAAGGTTTTATCACCATTATACCATCCCAACTTTGGAAAAACAACAATACTCATAAGCCCCAAGAGAATAGGGAAACAATAAAGGAAAAATCTCTTGTTGTGGGAGTTTTACTTAAAGATTCAAATGAGGAATGACCATAGATACTGGGAAGCAGATTCTATTTATATATGACATGAGACTTGAAGATTTTGAAGATTATTAAATATAAAAAATAAGTCTCAGTGGCCATTCTGAATGATGGTTCACTCAAGATAAAAGGATTTAGATCACCAGTGATTAGTAACAAAAATCCAGAGTTAAAGAATACTATATTTATTTATGGGATGAAGTAAAACTTATTAAGTGTTTCTCAGCTCTGTGACGAAGATATTGGGGTGATTTTTTGTAAAAATGGTTTCTTAGTGAAAATATATAAATACTTTATGATAAATACAAGATGATAATAAACTAAGGGTAACTTATTTCATGTAGGAGTTTCTCATAATTCATAGTACTTGAGTGTGAAATAAGAAAATGAACTTTGGAATAAAAGGCTTGAACATATTTTCCAAAGTAATATGAGTAATCTTATTCAAATATATAGTGTTCAAGATATTCCTAAGATGAATAGATAAAGGGAATAGATTTTATTCACATGCCAGAAGGGGAAGATTACTAATTCTTTATAAAATAAATTTAAAATTCATACATCTAAACCCTTGAAGATTATTTATTATGACATATGTGGACCATGAGAAAGCAATAAATAAATGAAGATAAGTATTTTATTTCATTTTCTTATGATGTCACTCATAATACTTATATAATTTTTATAAAACATAAATCGGAGTCACTTAAGGTGTTTAATATTTTTATGATAATTGCTGAAAAAGAGTGGTCAATCATTGTAAAAGATATAGACATATAATGTTACTGAGTACATTAATGGCAGTTTTAAATCTTATCTTGGAAAAAATATAATTCAATATAAACTTAGTGCACCATATACACCACAACATAATGGTGTGTCTGATCATAAGAAAAGAATATTAATAGAGATGGATTGAACAATGTTGATAGAGCATGATACAACTAGGTACTTTTGGATATAGGCTATTGGAGCATTAGTTAATATTCAAATATTTTTATTTTATATACCAAATTATAACATGTCACAATATAATATATATTATAATAAGAACCCAATTTTAAAGTACCTAAGTGTATTTGGTAGTCCCTGCATTATCAAAGTCAAAGGTAAAACTATTAGGAAGTTTGATAGAATTATTATTGATGGTATCTTTTTGGGTTATCCTCTAAATGGAATAAGATACTAATGCTACCACAAGTAGAAAAGTTAGATAATTTATAATTCTGAATTTAATGTGTTATAACATTCTAAGGAAGATGAATCAAATGAAACAATAAGTTCCAGAAGTGATGAAGAAGTACCTGTGTTTATTAAACAAAAACATGAAGTTGCATAAATAATGAAAATTATAAATAAGTTAAGGTTGAAGATGATTATTCAACTGACTTAAGTGATGATGAGAATTCCCAATCATCTCGTCCAAGGATAATAATGTAGGTGTAGTATAATAATCATTGGATGATTATTTAATAGGATTAAACTAGGAGAACTTTGAGGATTCCATCACATACCATATTATTTTCATAGGTTGAGGTAAGGGATATTGAAGAATACAGGGAGAATAAAAAATGGTTTGATGCTATGAATGAATAATTAGACTAGATAGAAAGTAATGATACATGGGATTTGTTACCCAAACCCTATGATAAGAATATCCTTGGAGATGAATAGGTATTTTGAAACAAGTTTAATGAAAAGGGTAAAATTATTAGAAGTAAAGAAACACTTGTGTGTAAGGGTTATTCTTAGCTAGAAGGGGTGGATTTTGATAAGACATTTTATCTAGTTTCTAGGATTGAAACCATAATAATGATTATTGATATTGTTACCTAAAGTCATTACAAGATCTTTTTAATGAATATCAAGTCTTTATTCCTTAATATTGAGTTGGAAGAGGATATTTATATTGATAAACATTGCGGTTTCTTTCTTGGACAATATAATAGTAAAGTTTTTATATTAAAAAAAGATTTATATAGGTTGAAATAATCCCAAAGATCTTGGTATTCTAAGATGGACCCCTGCTTGAAGAATTTGAAATTCAGAAAAGGAAGAGTGGATAATAACCTATACATTAAATATGATAAGTAAGTGTCTCTGATTTGTTATTATCTATATAGATTACATCATATTTTCTAAAAATTACAATTTTTTTGTGAAGGGTTTAATGAGAAGATGAATAATATTTTTGAAATGTCTATTATTGTAGATATGATATACTTTATTAGTTTAAAAATTTACTAAGATAAAGATTACATCTTTCTTTCTAAAGATATGTATACTGGGTAACTTCCTAAAAAGTTTGGCATATAGGATTCAAGACTAGTTTCTACACCCATTTCAATAGGAACTGAGATATCTAAAGATGAAAAAGGAAATTAAGTGGGTAAATGATAATTTAAAAAGTTTATTGGAGTCCCGTTATACTTGACATATTTAAAACCATATATAGTTTATTTTTTCACTTTTCATGTCATATTTCAAAGTGCACCAAAAATTTCACATACTATGGATAGAAAAGTAATTATTAGATATGTAAAGAGCATAAATGATTTTGGATTTAAATGTGATAGTAAAGGATAGTCAAATCTATTTGGGTATGTAGATGCAGATTGGGAAGGAAGTGTTGATGATAACAAATCCACATTTAATGGAGTGTTATTTTTTGATTTTAAGTGTGTTTGTTGGCACACAAAGAATAATAATTCTATGACCTTTAGTAATGTTGAGGAATAGTATGTGGCTATAATTCTCTCCACTACTCAATTTA
This sequence comes from Viscum album, assembly GCA_963277665.1. Taxonomy (NCBI): domain Eukaryota; kingdom Viridiplantae; phylum Streptophyta; class Magnoliopsida; order Santalales; family Viscaceae; genus Viscum; species Viscum album. The sequence goes on from OY728141.1 coordinate 483,398,523, forward strand.
TGAGGATGAAAAATTAGCTGGAATATCTCAAGATAGAAGTGAACCTACCACTACTTTTGGTTTATGATAATCAAAGTGCTATATTTTTTTTAAATAATGCTATTGAACATTCATGGTCTAAGCACATTGATATCAAATATCACTTTATAAAATAACTTATATAGAGAAATGAGATAAAGCTAGAATTTTTCTTAAATTAGATGATGTGTTCACCAAAATATTATCAAAGGATGTATTTGAAAGGATGAGGATGAAAATGAGAGTTTTATCTCCCTTGAAACAAGGATAAGGTATAATGTTCTCTCCCATATCTCATATTTTCTTTGGATATTATTATCAAAGAGGGAAAAAATAAAATACAATATAAACATTTCTTTATGTTTATATTCTTATATTTTAGCAGGGGAAAATATTCATAAGGGTATTTTCCATTGATATGTGTTTCTCTTTAGGGGGAGCATATATTTAAAGATATTTTTAAAAGGGGTAAGATATGAATTCAGCATGATGCATGTGTGAAATGTTTTAATAGTTTTTTTAAAGTGTATATAGAAATTTTTTCTTTAATAGGTTCCCTGAAAAAATTTGTTAAAGTTAAGGACATATTTGATGATGATGACAATGATGATGAAGTATTTATTAGAGAAGTGTTGTATCTTGGATTTATTCTCAAAGGGTCATCATTTTCATCAAATATAATAAAAAGAATTTAGTTTGAATATGTAGAAAAATTATCACTATTTTTATGAACAACATTATATTTTTATTAAATATTTTTTTGTTTCTTACACCAAGCTAACCCTAGTAGTCTCAAAATTATTGAGTGATGATTAATTGATAATAATTCAAAGTTTGATATTGATTTATGTTCCTTAGTTGATAAAAAAACACAATAAACTAATAATATTCATTTAAAACCTTTCTTCACATCATACTTTCTAAAAAATCTCCCCAAAAGTATTTATATTCCTCTTGATCTCAACAAGATATATTTTAAATAATGTCATTTAGTGATCTCAAAGTTGGATAAGGAGATCAAAATTCATAAGAAAAATAGTCAGTCTACTAGTAGCAGTTGTTTTTTCTATGAAAAATAAAAATAAAAAATACTAAAAAACTGAAGATATAAAGTAGATGATTTATAATGAGAAAACTCTAAATATAAATATGGAATTAAAAGTACAGAAGAAAGAGAAATATATTTACCATATTAAAAAAATTGGTTAAGGTATAAGAAGAACTGAATAATTCTAAACCTAGCTTATAAAATTCTATTTTAGAGGATGGATAATGTTTAAAGAAGTACAATCATTTTTAAATAAATAAAAATAACATTATAAGGGTAAAAAAATCTTAAAAATGTTGGTAAATATATTGATAATAAGAATCAATTAAAGAAGACCAAGAATATAGAAAAATTAAATGAATCTAAGAAAATAAAATTTTTGGGAACTCTAACTTTAAGAAAATAGTTGAAACAAATGAAAACTTCAAAAAGTATTATAATAAAAATAATATTAAGAAGAATATATTTATATTTCACAATAATTTTGGTTCTCAAAAAGGATTCATGATTGATGACTCAAATAAGGAAGGAATATAGATGTAAATAACTAGAAAATAGTCTATCTATAGAGAAAAGTATAATTTATATGGGTATTTTTAGAATGATGGAGTCTTCATGTATTTGGATAAAATTTTATGGTTCAATTATAAACACTATTATGATCCTATGAGGTTTGTAAGTAAATTTTGATGGGGGATTTAGTTCTTTAAAAAGAATAAATTTATAAACTAGATTATAAATCCTAGATAAAAACATCATAACAGGTTTAAAGTTATAGAAGAATTCTATGTAATATGTGACTAGACAAGTCACCATGAAAATAAATGTATCATACTTTTATGAGCCCTTAAAAATATGGGTTAAAATACTCAAAAACCTTATAAGAAGGAGAGAAAAGGAAAGGAACAAATCTTTGGTTATATAAGTGGAACTTAAAATGTAAAAAGGGGATAATATATGGATGTTGAACAGAGGATGTTACTCTCACATGATAAGAGATTTAAAACTCCTAAAATGTGTTTAAAAGTGAAATGAAGTCATAGTGACCTTTTGAATTATGGATTACTCAAAATCAAAGGTGTTGGATCAGCTGTGATCAATGAAAATTAACTGAAATATAAGAAAACTTTATTTGTTGAAGGACATAAACACAATATTCTCATTGTATCTCAATTATGTGATAGGGTAAATGAAGTTATATTTCCAAAGGATGGATTTTTAGTGAATATATTTAAATATGGGTGTATTTTTACAAGATGATAATAGATAAGTGGTAATCTATTTCAGGTTAGTAATGCTAAAAATTCTTACTATTTAAGCATGAAATAAGAAAATCATTTGTTTTATAAAATAAACGGCCATTTATGTCAAAATTATATGATTAAACTTACTAGATGAAATAATTTTAATTATTTTACTAAGTTTAAAATAGAAATGAATTGGATGTGATCTATATAAAAAAATGAAAAATTTGTTAAGTCTTAACACAATAAGGTAGAGATTCAATCCACCCAACCATTAGAGCTCATTAATTCAGATATTTGTGGGCTTATGAGTAAGAAATCGAAAAATATAGATAAATATTTTATTTATTTTATTTATTAATTTAATTTTATTACATTTATTATGTCTATAAAACATAATTTATAGGCTCTGAATATGTTTACAAATTTCAAAAGAAGTATAAAGAAGGGGTGTGGCTTCTCTTTAAAGAATACCCAAATATATAATGGTGTTGAATACATAGTTGGAATATTTTATTATTATATTGATAAAAATGGTATTCAATATGAATTAAATGCACTATATACACCACAAAAAATGGTATTACTGAATGGAAGAATAAAATTTTAGTGGATATGGCTTTAATAATGCTGATAGATCTTAACATCGTATAATATTTTTTAATACTAGATATTGGTGTAGCGGTTCACATTAAAAATAATTTCATGAATAATAAAAAATTTATAAATATCTCAGTATAATATGTATTATAAGAATTATCTATGTTTAAATTATCTAAGGGTGTTTTCATCCCTTGTGTGATCAAGGTTAAAGGATAAAATCTTGGTAAGTTTGACTAGAAAGGTATTGATTGGATATTTCTTAGTTATAGTATAAATTGAATAGGATAATTTTATTTAAAAATGTGATATAGAATATTGTTGGTACAAATGATGTGAAGGTATTGTAACACACAAATAAAGAGATCACACATGAAGACGAAGGTTCTAGAAGGGATAAAAAAGAATCCATTTTTGTCTAACAATATGAAGAAGTTTCAGAAAATGATGAAAGTGTGGAAGATGTGTAAGTTGGAGAAGCATATTAAACCATTTCATGTGATGATAAACAAAATCATCCATCTCATCCAAGGTTGAGAAATCATGTTCAGGTGGATAATCTCATAGTAGAATGGGGATAAGAAGTTCAAACAAGAAGAACTTTTAGAAAAACATCACACACCCCACCATTTTCTCAAGTTGAACCAAGAGATATGAAAAAATATTTAGAGCATAAAGAGTGGTTATATACTATGAATGAAGAGTTGGATTATATAAAGAATAATTAAACTTTATATTTGTTACCCAATCTAGAAAAAAATATCGTTGGAACTAAATGGGTATTTTGGAACAAGTTGAATGAAAAAGGTGGAGTCATGAAAAACAAATAACGACTTGTGTGTAAAGGTTATTCTCAAGTGGAAGTAATTTATTTTGATGAGACCTCTCTATCCTGAAGGAAATACAGGATATTCCAAATGGATATCAAGTATGCCTTTTTTAATGGTGACTTAAAATAAAAGGTATATATTGAAAAAACTTTTGGATTATTTATCAGTGAAGAATATAATTATGTTTACAAGTTAAAGAAGGTTTTATATAGGACGAAAAAATCCCCAAGAGCTTAATATTACAATATAGATTCTTGCATGAAGAATTTAAAGTTTAAAAATATAATATTAGACATAATCATATACATCATAGATGAAAAAGAGTTATCTATCATTAATAATTGTTTATGAATATGATATTATATTTTCTATAAATAAAGAAAAAGTTTGTGAATAATTTTATTCATACATGAATAAGTTATTTGAAATGTCTATGTTTGGTGAGATGAGATATTTTTTAGGTTTAAAAATATCTCAAGTGGAAGATCACATTTCTGTTTTTGAAAAAAATTATGTCTAGAAGAATAAAAAGTAGTTTGGAATATTGGATTTAAAGATAGTTACCACACCTTACCACACCCATTTTAATGGGAACCAAGTTTTCTAAAAATATGGAAGAAAAGGAAGTGGATTTATGATAATTATAGAAGCTTATGGGGAGTTTTTTTATACTTGATAGTTTAAAGAATAAATATTTTTTATGATTTTAAACTTTGTGATATGTATCAACGTGAACCTAAAGAGTTCCATTTTAATGATGGAAATAGGATTATTAGATACATCAGAGGTATACTAGGTTTTGGTTTAAAATATAACCAAAAAGGGAAGCTTGATATGTTTAGATACATAGATGAAGATTGAGAAAACTATGTTGATGATAGAAGATAAACATCTGATAAAGTTTTATCCCTTTTAGAGAAGATTTTTTTGGGGAAAAAATAATAAAAATTATACAACTTTGAGTACTTTTGATGTAAAGTTGCTACAACCCAAACTACAACTCAACTTATTTAAATGAGAATTTAGTTGGAAATTATTAAAGTAGAGATGAAGTTACCACTGCTCATAGGATGTGATAATTAGAGTAATATTAATCTTTAATGAAATTTGGTTCAACATTAATGGTCAAATAACATAGAACTAAAGTATCACTTCATCAAAGAGCTTATGGAACATAATGAGTTAAAGTAAGGTTTTTTTTCTACAAATGAGAAAGTTGCTGATATTTTCACCAATACACTACCTAAAGATGTATTTAAATACATAATTTTGATGTTGGATATTCAACCTCACCCATATAAAGGATAAATTATGATGATTAAGTCCCCTATATCATCTTATTTTTTTGGATAATTTGTCAAATGGGGATAAAAGGAAACATAAATCTTACTTTGTGTTTATCTTCTTATGTATTGTTAAAGGATAAGAACATCAAAATAGGGGGATTTATACATTTATATGTTGTTAAAGTAATGGGAAAATATTTATTATTTATGGGGATAATATATTTAAAGACAGTTATTAAAATGGGTAAGCTGTGAATTCATCACTATTCATGTATAAAATCTTCTAAAAATTTGTTTAAGTGTACATAAGAATTTATATATTACAGAATCCATGGAAAAAATTGTCAAGTTAAGGGATAAATTGATGTGATGATGAATTATTGATTAAATGCGAAGTGATAAATTCCAAAATAAGTTAAGGGATGATTTTATGTAATGATGAAGTACTGATTTAAGAAGAAGTGGTCCATTTTCAGAGAAAATTTTCTAGTGGCATTAATACATCAAGTTGAATAAATATGACCATATTTAGAGAATTTGAATATAAACTTCTCTTTTTTATATATAACATGATATTATTGTTAAATTTTATTATTTACTACATTGATTTCACTCATTAAAGATTATAATTGTTAAATGAGGATTCATTTCTAAGAGGATTAAGTTGGATTGTGATTTATGTTCCTTGGTTGCCAAAAAATCCAAAGGGGGAGATTGTTGATACCAAAAGTTGTTTGGAAGTAGTTGAATATTTGTGGAGATTTTAGAAATGAGAAATTTACTCAAAATTTTGTATTCATATAGAGAATAAATTTTGGAGAAGGTTTAAGTGGATCTAATTTTAGTGTTTCCTTTTCTTGTCGACACATGAATTATGTTCAAACTCAAGTGATGTTTGATAATTCATTTGATATGAATTTAATTACAATATTTATGGAGTTTTTGAAGTTTATTTGAATTAGTTTTGAATATTTTATAATATATATGGAATTAATTTGAATTATTCTATAATTTAGATTCAATCTTGGAATTGGCTATGTCTGGGGGTGTATATGAGTCATCCCAAAATTCTATATGAGTTATTCTTTACTTGAGTGTGAGTAAATTTTATGATGTGTATGATTCATTATACCAATATACATGACATTTTTTCTGGTGTATAGTAATTTTATTTATCATATGAATCATTTCACTTTGCATATGATTCAATAAATCTACGTACGAGTGATTCTATTGTTGTATGTGAGTGATCTAAAATTGCACATGAGTTAATGTATTGGTAATTTTTTTGAGTTCCATAGAATTAAAATTTAAGTCTCCAAAATTATTTGGATAAATAAAATCAATTGGTATGAAAACAAATTTATTATTTCAAGGATTAAATATCATAAAATGGAATTTATGGTTTAAGAAAAAAAAGAAGACGATTCACAAAATGAGGAAGAATGAAAGAATAGAAGTTATGGACTAACTTTGTGGTCAAAATAAAACCATTAATACTTCACTATAGTGATCCAAAATAGATGAATAAATAATCTAGAATAAGGGTAATAAGATTAAAAGTAATTTAAATAAGTTATTTGATTTCATTTTAAATTTTAATTCAAATTAAAATGAGCTTTCCTACTGTATTCTGTGAAATAAAATAAATAAATAAATAAATAAATAAATAAATAAATAAATAAATAAATAAATAAATAAATAAATAAATAAATAATAAAGCATGAATGGAAGAAGATAGAGTGTAATATATATACGAGTAGTATCTATAAGAATCTATATAATTATCAAGAATAGTTTTTTAGTGAGTAAGAAGAAGAAGTAGAGGTTATACAGTTCACACATAGAGAAGAAAATAAACCCAAAATAGTGAAAATTGAATGAGAAAAATGAGAAATAACACTACAAATCCTCAATGAAGGTACAATTATATTAAAGTATTTCTTTTTATTAAAAGAAAATGATTTATTATTAGCATGATAATCACTCAAACATATTTATAAGATGTGTAACATGATTACAAGGATATTCCTTGCTCATTTGTACCAATATGTTGATACTAGATAGTATTAAAATATCTATTTGGATCGGTACAAACACCTTGGGGTGTGAATCAGGAGTAACATGTTTCTGTTAAATTCTAAATTCACTTAGAATATTTTATCCCCTTTGGATTTTAATCTTAGTTTCTAGTTAGTTCAGTTAGGTCTATTTAATGTTTTACCAAGAAACCATCAACCACATAAATGAAAGTAAAGTAGATAAAAGGCCTGAGATATTTTTGAAAAGTTATTTTCTTTTCAATTTAACCTAGTATAATTGTTTATTCTTGATCCACTCACTTTTTGTTCTTCACTTCCTAACCTGAATAGTGTAATAAATAAAGGATCATCACAAATATTTACAAGTTTCAACCATAAAGACCAACTCATTTTTATGATTGATTATGTGCCCTAGTCAGGGATTATACACTATAATCAGTCATAGATAATAATGTGTTTGGTGCTTACCAGACCTATAAATTCATGTGTCTCACATGACTTCCTATAACTAGAATCATACTAGAATTATTTAAAAACATCTAATTGTATTCACTATTTCATGCTATATTGTCCTTGCATACCCTAAGTTGCATAGGTTCCATAACTTACCGCCATGTATATATATATATATATATATTATTTATCCAACTACTCTTTTGAAGTTGAACACTAGGTCTATATATGAAAATTATATATCAATAATAGAAATATCCTTTGAATCACAATAAATTATTTGAATTCCAACCACAATTAAGAAAAGATACATGAAACACAGTCTCCTCTTGTGTATCAGCTTAAAAAATCTTCAACAAATATGATCACCTAGATTAGTAACACACTTATCAAAGACTAAAAGGATCAACACCAAATATCATAATATTCATATTAGTTCAGTCTATCCTCAGTTCCTTTTCTTCTCAAGGATTTGTCTCACTAGAATTAAACATAGAATAATGGATGACTTCTTCTTCTTCCTTCAGCATTGATACCCAATGTTCTTTAGCTTAATATTAGTATCAAATTATACATTTATCTTCACTATAATATATAATGGATTCCCCTTATCTTATTCATTTAGATCTATTTGTTATCTAGAATACATTTATATCTCATAGTAACGACAATTGATTCTACATTTTCTATCTCTTCCTCTTTGATATTCTCATCCACATTTGGTTTCTTTTAATAGAATTAATTTTCTCCCATAATAAATAGTATCAAAAAATGGATCATTAAGAGTTAATTATCACCAAAAAATATAAAGAACCATCATCGAATACCTATTTTGGGTTCTCACATTATTTTTTGTGCTAATTTTTCAACTAAAAGGATATTCCTAGAATAACCTTATTTAATTCTTATCATTTTTGAAACTTAACTGAAAACATATTCAATAAATACCTACAATAGAATTTAATTATTCTACTCTTCTAAAAATAATCTCAACCAGAAATCCACACTTAAAACATCTTCATAGACTGTATAAAAATACACATCAGTAGGTGTGTCTAGATTCATTTCTTATATTTATCAAAATAAAATCTAGAATAATATTTCTTTCAAGATGTATAAAATAAAATAACAAAAAAAAAACACGTAGAGTTTCTCATGATTTAAGATTTAGAGATTATTTTTATCATAATACATATTCTATTATGGATCTATACACATCAATTGGTACCCCAAAACTTATTCCTCTTACTCAAACTAGCTCAGATAATAATGATACAAGCCTTGGTTAATAACTCAAGAATCAATGTAACTTTATCTTCATTATTCTTGAAAATTTTGTAATTTATTTTTTCATTATAAAAAAAATGCATCTCATCAAAACATGATACTATCATGTCTAGATAGAGTATCACCATCTTCAAAAGTTTAAATCACAACTAAAGCATCTTTATATTTAATTTTCATTAGAATATAAAATTATATAAAATCTATTGTTCTTAGTATATATTTATTGAAGACTGGTTTATCTTATTTTTCTTTCTTGAATAACACACCCATATTGGAGTTTTTGATGTTTGAATAATTGAGGAACAACTATTGTATCATCCTAAATGAATTCCATTTTCATTATATTTGAATATAGAAACTTAAAATTTTCATCCATTAGATTTTTGAAAATTTTATAACTCCAAATTACTTATAATGCATGGGGTACTTCATTTCATAAGAATTTTAATGTTTATTCTTGAAAATTATTATGATGAAGATTTATGCTAGGGGTTTTAAAATCTTATTCTCACTAGAGTCATACACTGAGTTCATAAATATTTACACTTATCCAAGTCATACAATCAAGACTTATGCTGGGGCTCAAAGAATTACAATGTATCTTTAAATACTTATGATCCAACCAAATATATACAATGAAGAAGTCATATTTTTGACATAAAATTATTACAATGGATCCTGAAACTGGTAAATACTTATGATTAATTCTTTTTACATTATTCTTTCCCTGTTCAAGTTTATACAATGGCATCTCCTGAAGTCATATGATCAGAAGTATTATGATAAAAAAAATACTCAAATTCATATTCTCAACATCAAATACATTACTTTACAAAGTTATATGATTTAAAATTATGTCTTATAATTAATACAAAACATTATTTTCTATAGGTAGAGTCATACATTCAGTGAATTTTCTATTTTTCCATCTCTAGCTCACGAATTACATATTTATTGAAATGAATCTAGAACTTCTTCAACCAGAATCCAGCCATATCAAATCATTTAAAATATTTATACAAGTGATTTATAACACTAATTACACCATTTATATACAACAACACACTATTATCGAATCCTCTAACTTTACAACTATATTTTACAATATCAATCACATGTATTCAATCTCTCTATATTAGTGGATTCACTCTAACTTATAAAGACTATAATTGAAAACAATTTAATAATTATTATGAGAACTTTTTATGTTATTATATGAAGAAAATCCCATCAATTATATAATTTAATAGCTACAACTTAGAATCTGTTCTGCCATATCTTTATCAGTATGGGAATGAATTTCCTTTTCCCAATAAGTATTAGAAGAACCTTTAATATTCATGTAATGGGTGGATACTCAATATATAACCCATGATTTATTTAATATATATATATATGTTGATACTTATTTAAAAAATTCAAGAAAATAACTTTTAGTACTTCAATATCGCTCTTTGTGTTTGTCGTCAATACTAATAAACTCCTTGTTCGAATATAGGTGAATGTAAATATGCCTTATCTCCCTTAATGATAATAAATTCAAATGGAATATATAATCTCCCCCTTAGTGATATAATAGGATACTCGTAAAAATTTCATTCTTCCCCTAAAGTATTCTTACAACTCCCAAGGGAAGGTTGTCTCTCCTAAAATTAACTCTTTTAATTTTAATAAACTCATGTTATACCATTTTATTCTTCCACTTTTATCTTAACTCAATTATTTCCATGAGAGAATATAGGTACCACAATTTCTCTTAAAAATGTTCCATTAACCAAATGACTTCATGTCTATATAGTCTAGTCCAGTGTAGAAAACAATATTGGTTAATTTAGACAACTAAGATTTCAATTAACCAACCTCAATGTGATACCAATTCTACCTTTTAAAACTTGAGGGACACTCAAACATATTTATGATATAATTTATCATAAAACTATAATAACTTGAAAATACACATAAAAAACATTCAAGGGAAATGTTTTCTTCCCCATTTTGTTATAGAAACACCCCCTTTGATAAATATAATAAGCATACACCATAATGAGGAATGAAGAATGAATATCATACCTAAAATTTTAAAATTTTCTAAGGCTCTCTAGAATTAAAATTTTGAGAGAATAAAAAATATATGGTTGGAATGTATATATCAGTTTCTCCCCTTTAAATGTGATATTATGGGTTCTCTCAAATGATGTGTAAATTTTTAGTACTCTGGTGTAGTAGAGTAGCTGACCAAGCTCTTTCTCTGAGGAGGTAGTAATTAAAACAATATATTAATGCTATTTTGAAAAAATAAATAAATGAAACTAACCATTAAAAATTATGAGTATTTGTTAAAGATTTATAACACAAGATTATGTATGTTGTAATAAGATTGTATTTTTTTTTGAAATTTGATTGATAAAACACAACAAGAATATGTTTTTCTAGAAAATAATTTTAGAATTAATAATCAATATAAATATAATGCTTTAATTAATTATTAATCCTTATTATTAAAATTAAAATCTAATTTATCATAATCTTCTAATTTTTTAACTCTCAAACACTATGAGAATTTACCTTAACCACAAATATGAAATGACTTGAACCCTAGGCTGTATTCCAAATGTGTAATTGTAGTACCTTTATTTGATTGTTATCCTAAGGATAGATCAAGGTTAGTGGTGAATTTGGGATTATATATATATTTTTAAACAAGGATTAATTGAGTTTAGATATTATATTTGAACCCTATAAAATAATCACTCATGTTTTGGTTTTAACGATTATGTTCACACCCTTATTATTGAAACATACTCAGCCTCATGTGTAAAATTCTTATCACATGAGTGTTTAATTTTTAATTCAAAAGCAATTAATAGATAATATTGATATAAATTATATTAATATTATTTATTCAAAACAAATAAATAAATAAGTTTAGAATTAGGTTAATTAATAAGAAAATTTTTTCTTCCATCGTAGGAGTAGTCATCACAGAAATAAATTTCTTATGCAAAGGTATAGAAAAGGTATAACCTAATAATGTTTCTAATATCAATTCATAGCCCAAACAATTAAATTAAATAAGAATAAAATTAAATAAAACAAGATAAATTTAAGATAAAAATAGATGTTTATTTCGAGAAACAAAGTTTATAATTCAATGAAGGAGAAGAAAGTATTGTAGAAGAGATACTTGCTTCAAGATCTATCCATATTGAAATTATTAGATAAATAAAGTTAAAACACTTCCACTCTACCCTAAATACTATAATTCATATCCAACTCCCTAAAAATGATAAAAACCCACATTTATAGAGTAAAGGGGAGGCTAGTGTTTTAATATTTTTCAAGTACAAATGAGAAATTTGGACAAATAGTGTAATAAAAATTTCACTAAAATTTTAACCTATAAAACATATAAACCAAATATCTTTATAGAAGGATGATTTGTGAATATTTTTTTCTTCTATCCAATTTCCAAATTTGGTCCCAATACAAGCCTTACTGAAGAAGATATTTCACAAATGGTGAATCATTGTCCATGTTGATGAGTTCAGTCCATATTTGAATTCATTTCCCATTATTGCTCATAAAATGTGTAATATAATAAGGGTGGTTAGAATAAAAATTGTATCCCAAGGAGTTAAGAATACTATCAAAAAATTTCAATTATAAATAATTCCTATAAAAATATTTATATAAAAAATAACAAAGTGTACTTTAAAGGGTAAAAACTGTAATTTTTATCAAATTTTAATATGAATGATCTAATCCAATTTTTTCAATAATTATACATATTTAGAATAATGTGGGGAAAATATATCATTTATTATCAACAAAATATTCAATAAAAATGTGTTTTATCAACTCCCCCACACTTAACCTTTTAAACTCCTAGGAAAAAAATCACATATCCAAATCATAATCCACACTTAAATCAAAAGTTATAAAATTTACAAGATTGTTTTTAAATCTAAACCCATCATGTACCTTTTATAAAATCAATTGTCCTCTCATTTTCCATTTCTCACACTCATGTTTTTTAAACATCATTCATTCACCTATGAAACATATTATAACCTACCCTATAAGAAATTTAATTTCGCTCTTCACTCAAGTAAATATATTTATATAGAGTTATACTCATACATGGAAAATGAATATTTTCCATAGTATTGTAAAAAATCCCATCTATCAACACTATAACTAATGAAATAAAATCATTATTTATGGGTTGAAAAGTTTGTTCAATGGATCAAGGTTTATAGTTAAGTGTTTAAAAACCTCTATAGAAAAGAGAAATATTTTAATCTTTAAATACAATTCATAATCAATCATATTAAGAAATAAAGGTCCCATTCACTCAACCCCCATTACAAAATTATAGTTTAAAACTTCTAAAAACCACTAGTCATGAAAAATAATATGAAAAATTAATTAATCCTTATACTTATTTTCTTCTTTCTTTTCATTTCATGTTTTTATATTATTTTATTGAGGATAATGAGATTTCAATTAAGTACAATGAATTTTTATTCTAAAATTTTCTTAATTATTCCCATGAATCAAACAAATAAGAATAAATTATGTTTCAATCTCATATCCTTTTTAATTTTTACACTTTTTTGAGAATATGATGTTAAAAATAGAATAAAATGGATGGAAATAACTTAGGTCCATTTTTCTATTTAAAATTATCCAAAATGACAAACCACACCTCTCACTTTTACCTTAACATGTAATGATTCCCAAATAAAATGAATTTAAGGTACCTTTAACCCAAAATTATACTTTAATTAATCATGAAAATGTATTTTAGATGAAGGGTAGGTAAAGGATAATCCTAATTTTAATGATACTTAAACCTATAATAAAATTATGGTCATCTATAGGCTTAAAAAGGATTGATGTTAAAGTTTGGTCTGAATGATAGATGCGGGGATGACCAATTTACTTTCCTCAATCATGTTGAAATTATCTCATGAGATCTAAATATTTGAGAGCGAATCACCATAATTTATAGTTCTTAAACAAATTATATGATTTACTCAATAAGTGAGGGTATTATAAAGATGACATAAAATTGGTTTAGAATACCTCTCATAATAGGGATTAGAATTTTTTGTTAGTGATGATGATGAATGGGTTTCAAAGATCCATAAAAATCCTAAGAATTTTTTGAAAATTAAAAATCGTGAAAAATACCCCATGTCAACACTCATTTGAGTATATATTTTTTTTTTCAAAAACCAAGGAATTTAATCAAAAGTGACTCAAGCATGTAAAATTATTCTGGATATTCAATTTTAGCTCAATATTTTTTGATTTAAAAAAAAGAAAAAACACACACAAAACACATAAAAAATCCCAAAGTAGCTACCCTAAAATCTTATCCCACCCCCACACTTAAAATATTACATTTTTCTCAATGCGATCCTATGAAATGATATATTATTATTAAATATATAATTTTGAATAGGACAAAAAATATACAAGTGAAAGGGTTTGGGACAACCTAATGTTCTCAAGTGATGATGTGGTCATGTAGTGTGATGAAATCATCTACAAGTGTGGGTAATCCCTCAATGTATTACTTCAAACTATTCCCATTGAAAGTAAACATCCTTCATATGGCATATTATGTGATATCCATTACACCATAAGGAAAAAACGTAGATACAACATAAGGTTATAACCATCTATATTTTAACTTACTTGGAATCAAATTCAATTGTAAACCATAATAAAGAACTTTTTCATCCTCATGAAACTCCCTCTTCTAGATCATCTTGTCATGGGTTTCTTTTTATCACTCACTATAGAGCCTTTAGTTTTCATATGATGATAATCTGATCTCCTAAAGCTTCTAAAGTTTCACCTTCCTTTGATCTCCTACTTGGGATAAATCTATGTTTCACTTCTTTATCACCCAAAATTCCCAATGCTTGAATTACATAGGGATATAAAAATATTTTTAAAAAACAATCTAAATTGGGGACATACTTATGGGAGTATTTTATGCCATCCCATGATAACAAAAAACATTATCTAAGTTCTTTATCAAATCCTTTCTATTTAGATACACAATTTTCTTTAATATCTTCTTTAACTCTTGATTTGAAACTTTGGCCGGACAATTTTTCTTGGAGTGGTACAAAGTAGAAGTTTTTAATTTCACCCCTTACTTACAAAGTATGGAAGCCAAATTCTAGTAATAAAATTTTATACCTTGTCCAATGATGATAACCTTTGGTATTCCAAACTTGAAAAAAATTTGTTCCTTGAAGAAATCTACTACAACATGATAATCATCAATCCTAGTGGGCTTGGCCTCCAACCATTTGATAACATAATAAAAAACATCAATAATATACAATAAACTAAATGATTTTGGAAATGACCCCATAAAATCAATTCCCACACATAAAAAATCTCATAGAATAATATGGTTTTTTGAGGCATCTCATGTATCTTATAAATATTAATGGTGTGTTGAAAATGAGAATAAAAATAACAAATAATATGGGAATCATGGAATAAACTAATAAAATATAAAACAAAGTCTAATATATTTGTAGCTATCCATTGGTGGAAAAATTTTCCTCCACAAGAAAGTGTATGGAATAAATGTAAAACATAATCAAACTCATGACCAGGGATAAATATCCTAATAACATGGTCACTACCCATGAACCAAATGTATGAGTTATCCCACACATAATAACTAGAATAAATTTTCAATTTTTAGACTTTGTGTTTATTTATTTATAAAGTAATTTCCAATTAAATCAAGTAATTTACTAAATTATCATACCAAGGGTGTATAACTAAGAGAGAATAAATATGATCATCATAAAAAGTATCCAGAAATAGAACCCGATTTGAGGTATAATTATCTAATGTGTGAGTGATCCTACTCATGTAGTCAACCACTGAGTTCTATGAACCTTTATTTACCTTTATCTCAATGTCAAAATTCTAAATTAATAACATCCAATAGATAAGTCTTGTCTTTGAATCTAGTTTATTCAAGAGGAATCTCAAAGAAACATGGTCAGAGAATAAAACTAATTTAGATCCTAAAAAATAAGAATAAAATTTATCTAAATAAAATATGATATCAAGAAACTCCTTTTCTATGTTTATATAGTTTTATTAGGTCATATCCAATGTCCTTGAAGAATAATAAATCCCATGGGATCACCCTTCCACCCTATAACATAAGATCACTCCAACTGCGAATTTTGAAGTGTTACACATAATCTCAAATGGGTTATCCCACCATGAGGGATAAATGATTAGTGGTGTGGTGAAACTTTTCTTCAGATCATCAAATAAATCCATATAATAATCATTTAACACAAAATCATAATATTTTCAAAGTAATATTGATAATGTAAGAGAAATATTACTAGAATATCTAATAAATAATGAATAAAAACTCATATTCTCTAAGAAATATCTAACATCACACACAAATATAGGATATTGAAATGTGGAAATAATGTCAATGTTATATATTTTCACCTAAATACCTTAGTTAAAAACTACATGCACTAGGAAAATTCCTTTCCCTACCATGAAATTACATTTTTCAAAGTTCAAAACTTGATTTTTCTAAATATAATGATGAAATTATTTTCCCAAGATACAAATATATTGATCAAATAATAAGAAAAATATATTAAATTCATCCATGAATACCTCTATACATATAAATTATATCAAAAAAGATACTTACCATACATATTTAGAAGATACTTGGTGCATTACAAAGTTCAAATAGCATTCTTCGATAGGTGAATATACTGAATGGGGATGTGAAATTTGCCTTCTCCTGGGCCTCTGGTGCAATAAGAACCTAGAAATAACCAGATAATCTATCTAAGAAATAATAGTATATATTACTAGAAATTCACTCAAGAAACTAATAAATAAATGGGAGGGGGAAATCGCCCTTGTGAGTGGATTGATTTATTTTCATATAATCAATAAACACATGACAAATATTCTACTGGGCCTCTGGTACAACTATGAAAATTTTTTTATTAGTAAAAAAATGTATGGGTAAAACCCATTTATAATTAAAGATGGAATAAATGATACCACCTTAATAAATTTCTCAAACTATTTCTTTAAAACTTCTAATAATAATTGATTAATCTTCCTTTGTGGTTGTCCAACTAGTTTATCACCATCCCCAAAATGAATCATTTACATGAAAATGGAAGGGATAATACCTAGTATGTTAGCTATTATCCACCCAATAGACCAAATGTTCTCCATTAAAATATCAAAAAGTTATTATTTTTGTTCAAGAATGAGTTTTTTATAAATATTAACAAAGAATTTATCACCACTCAACTAATGAGAGTATTTGAGATTTTATGGTAATGACTAGGAGAGGATCACTCAGGAAAAAAGGTGTGGAAGTATTCTTTAACATTAATCTAGAACTAATGCTCAAAATATATCTAATCATGGAGTAATCATAATTATATGGGTTTTTATATAATGGTTCAAAATGGGTGACAAAAAAATTAGAATGATCCTCTAAGGGGTACTTCATAGGGTCTATAATATTAAATCTCATAACACCATCTCCAAAATGCATTGAAAGTGCATCCTAATAGGCATTTATGATAATTTCCTTTTTTTGAGCAAGTTACTAACTAAGATAATGGGATAATTAGAATATACCTGATCACCCTCTATGTTAAGAATATATAAATAATTAGGAAAGATCATATACCTTATCCAAAAAAGTACATATTCAGGGACTCCCACTAGATATTCCATAGCTCTATTTTCTAATATCACCACTAATCTTGTCAGATTCAACCCACTAATTTATAAATAAGATAAAATAGAGTGAGGCATTATATTTATTGATGCTCACAAATCACATGAAGTAAAAAAAAATTCAAATACCCTATAGTTAATTTTATGATGAATGTTATAGGATCCTTTCACTTCATATGAATCAATTTATTTTGTGCAATGAGTTCCTACACATTCTATTCAATATTGATCCATTTGTTTATCTTAAGAACTATTTGGTTGGTATAAAGTTCTTCTAAGATTTTATCATTCCTTGGGATCTACTTAAATTGTCTTAATAAGAGGTATTCTTATCTAAACTCTCTTGAATGTGAAAAAACTTCTTATTTTCATTTCCTCCTCATCCATATTCTTAGTTTATACCATATGTCTAGGAAAGGGAAGTGGTATAGAAGTTACCTCATCAGGACTTTGTTTTACCCTCTCTTTATCCTTTAGTTTCTCATCTTCCCAGTTGATGATGTAATCTCACAAGGTGGGTTAAATCATAGTAGAATTATAATAATAATTTTATTTTATGTTTTATTCCCACTCCTCAATGTGATCACACCAACATTACTTTTTGGATTTGGAGTGGGTTGGGAAGGAAGATTTAAAAAGTTCTTGGTTATGAGTTCATGGAGGGTGGTGGCAATCTGAATCATTTACATCTCTAATACCATCAACTATGTACCATAACTCTTCAACTCATTATGTTGATTATGTATAAACTATTTCAAAATATCATCAATATTAGAATATATATTTTTTTAGGATAATCCTTATTGTTTACTTATTAATGATTGGAATTAGAATATATTTTGGGGTTGTGGAAAAACCTATTTTTATGGAAGGGGTGGATATAATGTTTTTTGAAAAGGGGTACTCTGTTGTTGTCTAGATGCATACCTCATGTATGAGTGATCTTTCCACCCTTGGTTGTATGCTGATTCAAGGGGATCATAATTTTTTTTGGATATGTGGTTGTTATTGCTGCTAATATGGTCTCTAGGGAATACAAGTACACAACCTTATATCCTATAATTAGGGTAAATAATTGGTTGGGTGGTCTAGTTCAATGAAAATTATACAAGTCCTCACAAGAGTGGGTTAGGAAGTCTTTTGATAAAAACCAATCTGTCTCACCATAGTGATTAATTCATCCAACTTCGTATCAATTCACTAAAATAGATTAGGGCACTAGCAAAAATTTAAACCACCACTAAATGGTTCCATGATAGTTTTTGTAAACCATCACTAAATTTTGTGTCAACAACAAACTAGAATAATTTTCACCCATATATCAGCAGTTCCTGGGAAATATAATGAAATAATATTTAGTGATGTATATTTAAAGTTTTAACAGCAGTTTTTTTTTCTCAAAATTGTATAGGGTTTAGTAGTGGTTTAAACCACCGATTAAAATATTTTTACCATATATAATGGTATTTTAAACCACAAATATATATTTCTATGAAAAAAACAAAACATGTAGAACCTGAAACCCTAAAAAATACCAAAAAAAATGAAAAACCATGAAAATACTAACCCGTAACCACAACACCATCAATGAAAACCATGACAATTTGTTAACCATATTGACTATAAATAAAAGAGTTTAAACTAAAACATATTTCTCAAACAAAAAATAACCCTAAATAAATTAGTAATAAGACTTAATAAAATCTAAAATTAATGTATTAGAAATATCATAAAGAAATATCAAATAACAATAAATGAAAGACTTTATCAGAACACTAAAATCCACCAATAAAATCAGTAAAAAATAAGTACTTGTAAAATCAACAACATAATTATGTTTCCACTTCATCAATGATTATATATAACCACATTATATAATATTACCACATCACTAGATAACACAACATAATCACATAACCCCACCATATATATATATAACCCCACACTTCATTTCACAACATCATCACCTCTTCATATCCATTATACACCCCATATTTATCTATTTTACCACATACTTCCCCAATATCAAGATATAACAACATCACTTATCTGTATTAGTCTCAAAATAATAAAGAAAAGAAAATAAATACCCAACACAAACCCCCAAGAATAGGTACTAACCATCAATAAAAAATTCCACACCAACTAATGACTTCCCAAGACTATTTCCAACCATTTATTCTACCAAAATCAAAGGAAAAAATTCATCAAACTATAATGTAAGAATTTACATAGAATCATTTAAAAAATAACCCCAAATATCCTAAGAATGATGAATATAAGGTAAAATTTAGAAGAAAAAATAAAAAAGCAACCAAGCATATATATTTCATATAATATAAGAGAAATAAATATATCCCCTACCTCAAACCACAACATGGTTTCTCAATTAACATATCATTGTGTTAGTCTGTCATGAGTTTAGTTAAATAACACCACCACCAAATCCAAATTCAATCCTCAATGCTACCTGATGAACTAAGATCGACACTATCTCTATCTTTTTCTTCGTTTCTACTCCCTTATCCCAGAACCTGTATGAAAATTTGATTGAAAATTAAACAATGTTGTATATTCAAAATATCAACTTAAAACCAAGAAAAGTTTGTGTGCTAAATGATTATGAAATTGTGTTATTTACCTAGTCACTCAAACCATAATTCTATGAAATGTCAATGGGGACACATCTAGTCATCTTTTGAAATAATTCAACCAATGATTTATATAGAGGATTGAAATTTTTATACTAGCCTAGAATCAAGAAAAATATTCCTATAACATCATCTATGGGGAACCCATAATAATCCAAGGGGAAAACTATATTTAATCCATTCAGATTCTACACATAGGAGCTGTTAATATTTTTCTCAATGGTAACATTGTTTCCATATTTTATAAAAAAATAAGTCATTATTATAAAAAAGTGTAATAACATTATTCACGTTAAAATTTTTATCTATAATTGACACCCTTAAATATCACATGAAGAAACACGAGTGACCAACTATTCTCTTACTATAGAGTCATCACGTGATGAACCTACTGAATCGGGAGGTAGTGTACCAGATGTTGATGGGAGGGAGATGGAGGGTATGGTATACACTGATGGGAGGGAGATAGAGGGCGTGTCATATGTTTATGGGAGGAAGATAGAGGAATTTTTAGATGCTATAGGAATTGATCCTAAGGGATAATTAGGTAACAATGATGACATCTTTATGGTCAGGGGAATATCAACCGGGAGTCGACTTTGATTAGTGAATCAATTTTTATTTAGAATTTATATCATTTAAACTAGTAAAAATAACTTCATAACATATATTTCCAAATATTTAGGCTATATAAAAATTTATAAATAATAACACATTCATAGTACTAAAAAACCTAAAATACATAGGTATTTTAATTAATGACTGCACATAAAAACAAATATAAAATTTACTTTTTGAAAATTAAATAACTTTTTCATAAAAATTAATTTAAATATGATGAAAAATACATAGTAATGGAAATAAATAAAATTAACATAGGTAATTTGAAAGGTTAATAAATGATAGCACATATAATCATTTTTTCCTTCAATTATGTCATTATACCACTCCATCATTACTTATTCAACTTCATCCACCATTGAAAGAATAATATTTTCAATATAATGATAATAAAATAAGTTAATTTCTTGTTATTGATGGGATTTAATGTCAGAGGTCAAATATTCCTCTTCATTACCCATATCATACAAGTCTATTTGTTTTATCTGAACAACTCCACTCCAACATTCATCTACGACATCTTCTACATAATATAACATTTTCAATTGAGAGATAAGATATACAGATCATGTAATTCATAGTCACTAACATCTATAAAGCGAGAGAAGTTGATAGAAGTAAACTATAAGAAATATCTTTTAATATCCCTGGTAATATCGAACCACTTACATTTGAATAAAACAATTGAAAAATGAACATGGTAGTTTAATTTGATAATATTATCCATCTTTCCATGGTATCCAAATTTAGAAATTGTAAATATACCACTATTCCATGTTTTTAAACCCTCTTCCCGATTGACTATATGAAATTTGAATCAATTTACATGGTAAAAATTGAAATTTCAAGCCTGTTTTAAAGGACCTCGATCCAGAAACTTAAAATCTTCTAAGAACTCAAACTGAGAATTAGTATTCATGATAAAAAAATAATATAAATTATTATATTTAAAAAAATATATATTTAAAAAAAATATTCATGTTGATTATAGTATTTTTGAAATTATAAGACATGCAAACCATCCCATACTCTCTTTATTATCATCTTTTGTTATATCTTTCTCATTTCATGTTCAAATTCTCATGCATCTATTTCTTTGTATCCTTATATATTCAATAAATGAATATATAATTTCACCATTAATTATCACATATCTATTTTCTTGTTATAATTATATTTGAGTCCGTGTAATATTTTAGATCCGCCCAACAGATCGACAAATAATATGAAAGATTCCTAATTTTCCATGTAGTTGAGATTGAGTCGATATGTCATCAACACATCAATATCGATTGAATCTTGTCTCAATATCATCCTAGTATATAGAAAAAATGCAATATAATCCTCTACCAAATATCTATAAGAAATAGAGCCTTCAGGTTGAGCTTTTTTTATTACGCGTGATTTTAAATGACCAAGGTATCTATGAAATAAAATGAATAAAACATAGTTATGTATTTAATGAAGTATGAAGAATTATTTAATTGAGTTTAAAAACATATAAATAAAGTACCTATCAATTAGACGCATCTATAAATAATGTACGAGACCTCCTAATTTAGTTTCCTTGACCAAATTCATAGTTAAATGCATCATGACAGTAAAAAATGATGGAGGAAAGATCATCTCCATTGAAAAAAGTGTCAGTATAAATTTATCCTAATGATTTTAAAGATTAGTTGGTTATATATTTTTCTCACATATATTTCTGAAGAATGTTTATAATTGGAGTAAAACCATAATAAACTTTTCAGGTAACAATATACACAATGCCAATGGTAGAAACTACTGTAATAGAATATGTGAATCACAGCTTTTCAATCCATGCAACCTATGATGCTTTAAGTAGACACACCTTGAGATTTTAGTCGAATACCCATATGATACTTTCACATGTTTTAAAATTTTATGGAATATATCATTATCCCTATTTTTCATTGAAAAAAATTCCAAAGCATACTTTCCATTCTCATGTGACCATAAATCACACTTTATATTCATTGTTGCTACGTAATTCCAAGCATTGTGATGGTCCTTTTATTTTCAATTCTCATTAAGTAACATGTAGATAAAATTGTAACAAAAATTACTCTCAACATGCATAACATCAAGATTATAATGGAACAAATTAAATTCCCAATACAAAAGTATGAAGAATATACTTTTTTCTTACATTTTTATATTCCAATTTCAACTTATTATTCACATAAAAATAATTTCCAAAAATCATTGAAATGATTCAGCTTCCCAAATTATGTTTCAAAAATTACTAGTTATACCAATATTTCAGAACTTGTCAATAACTTTGGAGGTGGTTGACGATCAATATACCCATTTAATTTTGACTTGTTCATCCAAAATCTATGACATGCATTAAGAAATATATGATGACATAAGAAGCACCATTTTTTATTATAATTTATTTATTTGGTCTCAAAATAATGTTAAAAATAAGGCAATCTAAACCCATGTAAGTGTTCCAAACAGATAAGTTCCTAATTCTAGGGAAGTCATTGATGGACCATATTAGAGAAACATCCATTTTGAACATTATTCTAGAAGATTCATCATATGTATCAACACCATTTCTCCATAACTCCTATAATTATTCAATTATAGGCTATAAGTATACATCAATAGCATTTTTAGTCATTTTTTCTAGGAATAATAATCAAAATTATAAAAGAAGTTTGTTGTATACACATCTATAAAGGTTGACTGTAAGGGATTAAAAGAACATTCCAAATGATATAATTGGTACTCAAAGTTTTAAATGGGTTGAATCCATCAGAATCCAATCCCAATCACACATTCCTAGAATCATATGAGAAATATAGATGCAATGAATCAAATTTATTTGATGATTTTGAATCTCTTGGATGTATTATTAACCCATTATTGTTATCATCTTCAGAATTCCACTTCATGTACTTGGTAGTTTTTGATGTCATGAATAATCTTTAAAATCGATGTTTTAAAAATAATTAATAAAAAATCTTTGTAGGTTTGTTATTTTTATTCTTATTATTTATAGTATATTGGTTTAGACTTCCAAAATCACCCATTGACCACCATCTAGAAGATGATTTTTTTTAAAATCCTATCTACTTGAATCATCTCACTAATAAAGCATAAAATCATTCAGAAAAGCATGTTTTTTTTGTAAAATTTGGACCAATATTGTTAAAAAACTTTTCATATCATAAAATACTTAGGGATATTAGATTTAGTAAATGAATCATGCAATAATTCCAATATCATGGACATCTTCTTATTTATAATTTTGTATAGGCATTTGACATGGTATAACTTCAGTAGAAAAGAATGTTTTGAATATTTTAGACATCTACTATATAGATCTTAATTTCCATCATTAAATAAATCATGAAAAATATTTTTCTACTCAGTGAAGTTATCTCTTCCATTATTCTTTATAGTATTAAGAAGAGGATCCAATGATATGTTACAATCTTGATCTGGTTGTCCTATTGTTCCCAAAACATCATTTTTCAAGTTACTATTTGTATCACCCTAAATTGATTCTAAAAATGTGTTTTGATGCTAAAAATATTGTCTTGAAATGTAGAAAACATAATTTATATGGTTTTGAATTTCATTTTCCATTATAAATGAAGTTGGGAGCTGATTCTGTTGACTGTCATCAGTGCTCAAACTTTATATAATGTTAGATTCTTCATGCTAAGTACAATAAAAATATTGAGTAGGGAATTTATTCAATATCAACTATTGATAAACTCCATATCTTTTCACCCATATTATAAATTTATATTTAGGGTGTGGGAATATTATTTCCCATCAACAGATTGATTGGAAATTGAAAAATCTAAAAACTCTTTCAAACCTTTAGCATACTAAGGTGTGTTTCTCAATAATGTGATCCAAATTTTATCCATATATCACAAAGTTCTAACACTTTGTTAAATAAAATTAAAACACATAAGAAATATTATATCATTTAAATAATAATTACAAATTTATTTGATATCAAAAATAAAAAAATTCTTTATGTGGATTAATTTTATTATGCTTTTGAACAACATTTATTTTCTTAGATTTTAATTTTAATTTATATTATCCATCATAAAATTATATATTTTTTATAATCATTTTTAATGTGTTTTAAATGAAAAATGGGAATGATAGTATGAGGATAAAAAATTATCAAATAATTAAATAACCTTACAATCCACACTGAAGTATAATTATAAAATCAAGCAATTTTTGGATAAAACCAACCTTCAATTTTTATACATTATTCTATTATATCCACAATGAACAGAATAGACTATAATTATATTTTTTCAAGAAGGAATTTAAATTAAAGAATAAATACAAAAAAACTCATTGAAAGTAAAAAAAATATTTAACTAAAATGTAGTGATCATGAAAATCATCCCTGACCAGTGAGAAAGTGGGATGACTAAGTAATGTGATGGTAGGGGATAAGGGCTAAAAATGGGGAAAGGGTTGTAAGGATACCACAAGGCCAAGGGTAAGGGCTCAAAAGCAGTAGTGAGGGATCGATAATGAGGGATATACAAAAATGTCTCAGGGGAGGTGATGACTCAGGCATGGAATTGGGGCACAAATGGGGAAAGGGGGAAAAGAGAGATTATGAGGTTGAGGGAGAGAGTGGCACTGATGAGGGCTCAATGGATCAGTTAAAAGGTATTAAAAATAAGGTTTCAGAGACTCAGTGGTGAGGGATCATGAGAAAAAAATTAGATTGGGGGTAAATGAATTTGGGGAAGGGGGAAAAGAGCCTTTTTTTATTTTATGCAAAAATTTAGGGGTGGTTTTTAAAAACCACCGCTAAAAATTTTAAATTTTATTTAGTGGAAGTTTCATAAACCACCGCTAAAAAACCACCATTAAAATATATGTTTTTTGTAGTGATTAAATAATTTTTAAGATAATAAAAACTTACCCGATGTACTCCTCTAACATGTGGTGTGCCTAAATCTCTAAATTTTTGGGTGTTTTATGCTATCTTATCAATAAATGCATGTGAAACTACTAGTGTTTTGTTAACCAATTATCATCTTATCATGAAATCTACCATACTCATCTCTATAGGTTTATGGTCTTCATAAAAGTAATATATTATTAGTTCCTCACTTATTTGGTGATGAGGGAAGCTTGGGAATAACTTCTTGAATCACTCCCATCACTCATACATTGACTCCCCTTATGATTTTTTAATCCCTAAGATCTATTTTAAAATATATGTGGTTCTTGATATTGGAAAAAATCTTTGCAAGAAAATATGTTTTAAATAATTCCAACATGTTACATCCTAAGGTTATAAATAACACATCAAATATTTTACAGTTATATCAAGTGAGAATTTGAATGAACTTAATTTAGTTTTATCTTTATATATATTTATTGGTTTTAATGTTTAGTAGACCAAATTTAATTCTTTTAGGTGTTTGTTGGGATCATCACCATATAGGCCATATAATTTTGTGAGAAGATGAATTAACTAAAATTTTATCTCAAAGTTTGATTCCATATTTGGGTATGCAATACAATTTGGTTGATAATTGATGTCTGATATAACCAATTATTTAATGGTTATATCAATTTAATTATTTTTATTTGTATCCATTGGTTTTGGTTTTAAGTTAAATTATGACTTCCTTCCAATTTCAATGTTTCTAAAATGGATTAATTCCATAACTAGGTGAACGTTAAATGTTTCCATAGACCAAGCCTTCTGAATTCTATCCCTAATGATATATTAAATCTTAGGTTCAAGATCCAATAGATCCTCATGATTAGTTCATGTCAGAAATCAAAGGAAAATGAAAATAGAAAAATTGACCATAATATAAAGACAATAATTTTGAATTAATAGTCCAAAAAAGATTAAGAAATGGGAATGAAAGAAGAAAAAAATAATAAGAAAAGAGTAAAATAATACTAAAAAACAACCTCTAAATAATTGAATAAAATACATGAATCCCTGAAAATAGTTTCAATTTTAAAGGCGTTGTCATGGGTGACCTCAAATTATGTGTAAGTTTTTAGTACATAGGTGAAGTAAACTATCCAACCAAGGTCATTCTCTAAGGAGTAAATAATTAAAACAACATATTAAAGGTTTTTTTAAAATAAAATAAAAGAAACTCACTACTAAAAATTCTGGATTCTTTTGAGGTTTATAAAATAAGAATATGTATTTTGGAAGAAGATTTTTTTTAAAATTTCATTGATAAAACAAAACAAGAGGATATTTTTTTAGAAAATACTTTTATTAAGGCATAATCAATCTTAATCTACCTCTTTACTTACATATTTATCATCATTATTCAAATTAAAATCCACTTAATTATGATCCCCTAATTTTTAACCCCTAAAATCTATGAGAATTTACCTCAACCACAAAAACGAAATGAATTGAACCCTAGACTAGCTTTGAAACATGAAATCATAAAACCCTACTTTGATTTCCTTCCTAAGGATAAATTATGGTCAATGGTGAATTATATCTCATATCCATATTGTAAAAGTGGGTGAATTTAGTTTAGGTATTATATTTGAACCCTATAAAGTAATAACTATTATTTTGGTTTTGTTGATTAAGTTCACACTCTTATAATTTTCACATACTCAACCTCGCATGTAAAATTATCATCACTTGATTTTTTATTCTTAAATTAAAAAATCAATTAATGAATCATATTAATATGAATTAAAGTAATATCACTTATTTATGACAAATAAATAAATAAATTTATAATTAGATCCCTTACTAAGAAAATCTACTCTTCCTTGGATGAAGTAGTCATCAGAGAAACAACTTGTATTTGAAAAGTCTAGAAAGGGTATAACCCAATCATGTTTCTAATATTTATTTCTTGACCAAATAATTTAATTAAATAAAAATAAAATAAATATGACAATATAAATAGAACAAAAATATGGATTGTTATTACAAGAAACAGAATCTATATCATAAATAAGTCTAAGAAGGCGTCTTAGAGGGGATCTTTGCTCTAGGATATCCCCCTATTACAATTCTTTTATAAATGGAGTAAAACCACTTTTAATATTTATAAAATACTATAATTCATGGAAAACCCCCTCAAAATTATAAAAAACACACATTTATAGAGTGTAGATGAGGTTATGGTACTAATAGTTTACCAGTGTGAATGACTAATCTGGAAAAATATTTTAATCCAAATTTCATGGAATTTTTGACCCAAAAAACATGTGAAATAGCTATCCTTTCGGTAGGATTATTTGTGCCAAATTGTGATCTCTATCTACTATATAAATTTTAAATCAATCCAAGTTCAAATGAAGAATATATATCCTAAATTTTGAAGTGTTTTCTATGTTGACGATTCTAGTCAATATTTGACTTTGTGGACCATTTTGTCCCATGTGATCCACAAAGGATGGTCAGAATCAATATTTTATCCAAAAAATTGAAGAAAAATTTCACAAAATTTCCAGTCTAATTAAGTCCCATAAAAATATTTATGTAGAATATAACATAATGTACTTAAAAGTTTTAAATCTGTAATTTTTATCAAATTTTGAAATGAATGATCGGATCCAAATTTTCCCATAATTAAACATATTTTTCATAATGTGAGGAAAATATATAATTTATTATCAATAAAATAATTAATAAAAATGAGTTTTATCACTCACTTAAGGGTTTATTTCCATACGTAATCACCATGTACACTTTTATTCTAGAAATAATCTCTAATTTGTTTTGATACCAGTTGAAAGTTGGATTCAAATTGAAAATGAATCCCATATGAAATAATCAGCATGATGGATGAAAACCTTATAGATTCAACTTCAGTACCGTATTAAAAGAACAATTACAAATGCATGGGAATAGGGTGGTATTTATCACCTTCTTAATTTTATAACTGGGGATGAGTCTTGTTTTTCCACCTTAAAACACTTACCTTTGAAGCTATGAAATGACTAAGATTCTTCATTCTTTAATCCATCTTGATTTTAAAAATCTATTCAAATTAGGAAATCATGGATTTAATTTTATTAAATTATTACTTCTTAGATGTATTAGCTTTATTTTTATGTTCTAGCAAGGAAAATTCACATTTTTATGATTTCTCAAACTTCCAAGATTCTTTTGATTAATTTGGATATATAACTAGACATTATTTAGAAACATACTCCTTCTCCTTCTTAGGTGTTGAATTCAACTTTATAGGATTATGTTCGACTCTTGTAACCAATGGTGATTTCCCCATGTCACTTTCTATATCCTCTTAAATAGGAAAGAATAGTTATACATTTTAAATCTTGGTATCCTACCTGGTTACATCATCCACATACTAATTTTTTACCCTTTGGAGTACCCATTTTGGGCCTCCTTTTAACCTATTCACTAGGAGTCTCAACACCCATATCAATTTGGATACTATTTCCTAAATTTATTTCCTTTTAGTTTTTATACATATCTCTTATTTATTGTTATTAAATTCCATTTCATAATGGTCCATGATGTGGTATCCATTTATAAAATAGAACCATATATTTCCTATAGGTTGTTCTCCTTAATTTATTTTCCTTACTGTCTTCTTTGGTATACTCTTCTTCACTAATTTCAACCCCAAAGAAGAAAATATTTATTGATTTACCTAGGTTCTTAGTTTGTGATGGTTATTTCATTTAATTAATATAATAATGACACTTAAGAGTATTGCACTATCATTCATCATACTTGTTTCCGACGCTTTTACGTCGGGGCATGCGCACGTGTCCATCACGCATGGGAGGATGCGCGGCTCGCCCCTGCGTAAAAGTGTCAGAAACAGAAAATGGTGAACCCGACGTGAAAATGGTGAACCCGACGTGAAGCTCTTCTCCTCAATATGGGGACTGGTAGCATTCGGGATGTCGGAAGATCATCATGTCACCAGGTCCGGGTACCTATCACCGGGACGTGAAACCCGCCAGGGGTCGAGGCAGTAAGGATGTTGTGCACTCCGTTCCGCTATGTCGTTAGCGTGGATCCCTCTCGCCAAACACGGAAGATGGAACGCCGCTAGGCTATTGGTTGTCGATTTATTTTCCTGTTAGTACTAATGGGTTCATCTCCCTGCTTTCAGGAATCAGATTACTGCATCCGGAGCTCGATCGCCACTTGCCCACCGGCGCAGGGGCAGGGGCAGTACTGATGCGGATACCCCGCGCGGTCCCGTATTTTCCACATTCACTCAGGCTCCGATTGCCGCAACTGTCGGGCGCTCACGCACCCTCTCCCCGTCAAAAATCTTCCAGCGAAGGGTGATCCACGACTTGTTTATTAGGTATAACGAGGAAGGGATCATCCCCACTAGGGGCCTGGACCATTTGGATCTAGAGGCGGTTGCGCCCCCCTATCGTCACCGCCCCCGAGGGCCGCGCAGGGAGCCACCGCTCCCCACTCCGACGTTCAACTGCTTCGGGAGCCTATCCCCAGAGCACCTTGACACATCCGTCCCCTACGCCAATGAGGTGGGGGATGTCTGGGTCCGCCCGATCGGAGACCCGTCCCAGGGGTTAACGGCAAGAACCCCCACTAGGCTGCATCGACGTCATACCCCGGCTCCCCGGGCTAAGGACCAAGCAATCTTTGTGCCCGTACCACCGGCTCTAACCCATATGACCCGACGCCAGCATCAGGCGCGAGCGGAAGAGAATGCCCGTCCTGGGGAACCAACGTCAGCAACCACTGTGGCCCGAGCTGCTGCTAACTCCTGCTACCAGACCCCCACACATGTTGATCAGGGGCAGTCACATGCCCGACTGGGATCGGGGCCCTGACCGCCCTACAAGCAGGTTGGGTCGACTCTCCCGGTCGTGGGCACATGCAATGGCCACCGCGGAACAATCCGTGGTAGTTCCACCCATCATGAGGGCTCGTTCCGTGCAACTGGTCTGGAAAGCTGAGGGATTCTTCGCGATAGCTACGCTCTGGGTATGACTCCTTCCAGCACCCACTGCACTGGGTATGAGGTCACTCCCCTTACCGCTGGCCGTGAGTATGGATCCGTTGCGTATCCAGTTGCTCACTCACATGGAGGTCCTCCCCATGTCCCTTTTGACATCTGTCCTAGTGCTTCCCGCACCCCAGCCTTCAGTCCCCTCTTCCACAGCACTATTGAGGCCATGGGAATCCTTGACGGAAATCATCCTTACCCTGAGGAGCCACCCAAGGATAGGAAGGCGGGGCGTCGTCGCCGTAGGAGGAATGTCAGGGGAGTCCAGACGTAAATTAGACTGGTCCATTTCTCGGACTCTAAGGCGGAGTATGACTCAACGGTGGAACCTTCCCCCCGACCTTCTGAGTCGAGGGTGGGAATTGGGATGCAGCGCTTCAGTCTCGTACTCCCCGAATGTGAGATATGTAAGATTCCCTCTTCCCTCCGAAGGTACATCTAGGAGGACGAGGACTTGGAGTACCCCCAGGGGTCAAACCCGCAGTTATCGCTGGCCTCCCCGGAAGCCCCTTCTACCTCAGTCAGGGAGTGTGGGGAACTTTTCTGGGGACTGACGGATGAGTCACAAGACAACACACCCTCGGTGAGCACCGATGCTATGACAGGAGGCCCATTCGCTGGCCCATCCTATCACGACGTGGCAGCCAGGGCACTGAAGCCCTTGGAGGACGACTCAGGGATCGACGGCCAATCAGCATGTTCGCCGTATTCCCCGCCGGCCAGCTCACCGGCCCGGTGACCTGCCTCGGCGCCATTGCCAGCTCCCCGGACATTCTTGGTTGACGAGAAGGGGCATCAAGGTCTGGACCCCGAACCAGAGTCATGGAGCTTATGGACTGTCCTCGCAGCGGGCCACTTCCCTAAGAAGTTTTGGCCGGTCGCAGGGTCGAATTTTGATATGCCAGAGGCACTCACCCCAGGAGAGTTTGAATGTTTCCACCAGAATCTTCAGTTGACTCACTCCCGTCTTCACCATCATCTAGCTCCTTATCCCGAGAGTCAAGCACATCTCGAGGATATCGGTGAGCAGTGCCGTCGGGTCGACTTGGCAGCGCTCCCTGCGGTTCGGCACCTCGAGTCGCCTGGCCACCGTAGGGCCCTCCAATAACAATACGTTCAGAGTTTTCAAGTACTCCACAAGGTTATCGAGGAAGCAACCCCCACGCACACATCCGCGGATGGGGGCAGTACGCTGACCTTCTTTTCTGTGTGATCCGCCGACAGCTCGATTCACCAGGCGACCCTGAGGGAATGTCGCCAAAGGCAGTGGCGGTCAACATGGATGACCTTTCAGATAAGGGAAACGGTGTGGATCTCCTTTATGGGGACCCACCCCCTAAGGACAAGCCGCCACTGGACCCGTCTGGGAGGATCACTCGCCACCAGAGGGGCCTCCTAGGTCTCCCCACACCCACTGAGGCACTGACACTGAGCCAAAACATCGGCAAGGGTAAAGAGCATGTTGGGGCTATCAAGCCCGCCGACCCATCTGCCTCTGTGTAGAAGGCAGAGGAAGAATCCGAGAAGTCCACGCTATGCCAATAGCTTTTTGAGAAAAAGAGGCTGGTTGATGAGCTCTTGGCCAAACGCATGGCAGAGCGGCGACCTGACTACGGTAATCCCAGGTCAGGACAACAGGGGCATGAGAACCTACCCCTTGTCGAGATTCCCCCCAGGAAACCACAACCATGTCATGTTCACCGACAGGGGGGAGGCCGGAGCCCATGGAAAGAGGGAACGATACGTCTCGCCGAACCCTCCCGAGTGGTGGAATCACCTGGGGGACCATGCTCGGTTTCCTCCCACTGCCCCGAGAGTCGCTCCGCCAGCCGCCCCGCGAGCTACCGAGCTTGACCACCAGATTGGAGAGCCCGACAATGCGCTTGTGGTTACAGATCCCCATCAGGATAGGAATCATTGTCCAGTCGATCTGATGGAAGTACTCATCGCCCGCTTAGAGGCCCTGGAAACTCGGCAGGTGGAAATTCCACCAGACGACAAGCCATACCCATCATGGGTGGATGATATGCCGGACCCGCCGGGATTTGGGAACCCCACTTTTGCCCCCTTTAATGGGACAAGAGACCCTCCAAAACACCTGGCCCACTTCAACTCGAGGTGTAGGCATATGTTGGGGACTCTGGCGCAGCAGGAGGCTGCCAAGCTCCATTGCTTTGTCCAAACGCTGGAAGGACCAGCCTTCGTCTGGTACAGCCAGCTCCCTCTTGGATCTGTGGCTAGCTGGGAGGACCTTCGCTGGAAATTCCTCTACCAGTTTAGTTCCAAAACCTGGAAGATGAACATTGTAGACCTCTTCAGGTGCAAACAGAGGCCCGATGAGCGGGTCGCGGACTTCTTCGCCCGGTGGAAGGGGCTCACGTACTCCCTTGACATGCCACTAACTCAGGAGCAATTACTGATGATGTGTGTAGGGAACGTCAAGGCAGAGTTGGTTCCTTATCTGATCACTCAGAATTACCCTGGAGGGTTCCGGGATTTCTCGGAGAAGGCTTAACGCCTCGAAGAAGCCCTGCAACAGGCCAGTCAGGCACGCCCGCTGCCTCCTGTCATCCCTGAAAGGAGAGACGCCAGAGCTGATCCCGCTGCTGTAGCCCAGATAGAGGCTCCCAGACAACTAGAGTTACTACCAGTAAGGCCAGTGCAGTAGCCCCATAGGGGTCCACCCCCACGGGCACAACCTCTGGCCCAGTAGTGACCGCCTCAAAATCGGCAGGCGCCTCCACGTAACGCGCCGCCGCCACCCAGGCGAGATAATCAGGCTCTGCCTTCTCGTCATGATCCTACGGCCCCTGGCCATGGTCAGACTCCAAGAGCCCCCTTTCCAGATTGAAGGAATCAGAATTACTCATTTGATGAGGCCCAGGTCCCTGACTATTTCTGTAGCACCTTGGAGTAGAGGATCGTGCGGCTGCCTGAGTGCCGGAAGCCAGAAGAGGCGCGTCTCACTGATCACCCTAACTACTACCCTTATCACCGGATCCTGGGGCACACCATCCAACGATGCTATGTGTTCAAGGACTGTCTCCAAGACCAGATTGACAATAACATAGTCAGTTCGGGCCTAGCCCCGGCATAGGTGACAGGTGTCTTCGTGAGATCAGATGGCAGCAGCGGTAACGAGGATGAGTGGCAGCAGGTTTCTGACCATGGGTCCCAGAAGTATAACGACTGGACGGCCCGCAGGACGGTTGCCCGTGCCCATGGCATCATCCGTACCTACCTAAGTCAGCCATAGCCCTCAGAATCTGCGAGTGCCACTTTGGCATCGTCGTCCCAACCTACCTCTTCCCAAAAGAGCAAGCGGCGACGCAAGAAGAAAGAACGCACCCTGCCAGTGTCGTCATATTCTCGAACGCTTGGTGATTTTATGCCCCCAGAGATGGGGATCCCTCCGAGACTCCGTTCGATAGCGGATGACTTGAGTGAAATCCTAGGGTACGCTTCGGTTAACGCCGTAGAGTTGGTAAATCCCTTTTTGGCTCCCGACGATGAGGAACGCCAGGTGGACTTCCCCAATTTCCCCAGCCGTCGCCAATGCCGGTGGAGCCGTGGCTATGGGAATCGCTAGGGAACAGCAGTCATCACCTCCAGCCAGGCCGTGCATGCTACTGAGACCAGGTAGCAAGCCCGATACAGAGATCATCACACGTAGTCCCCTCACCTGGTGTCGACAGGTCCGCCTCCACCACCGTTTGTGTTGCTGGATCAGGCGGGACCACCTCGTCCGTGTCGCAACCAGCCCTGCCTTGCCGTCGGCCAACTACAGACTTCCGATCCTAACGTGTAAGACACCTCTCGGGCTTCGACTAGTGAACAAAGAGACGTGCCTAGTACCAGTCAGTCACCGGTCCTGCCGGAAGGGCCTGTCATGCCTCTAGTCGCAGAGCGGCCTCTCGTAAGCAGAAGCTCGTGTTTGGATCGAAATTATGATGTTATGAAGCACCTGGACAGAATTCCGAAAAGGCTTTCTAACATTGAGGCCCCTCACCTATCGTCGGAAATGCACGAGGCACTCGCCGAGGCTCTAAGGAGCCCCCTCCAGTTTGAGATGGAGGTGGCGGCCGCAGAAGCCTTCCACACCGAGGTGATTGAAGATGCCGAATGTTAGGCGGTCATCTCAATTTCCGGTGAAGATGAAGACCCTCCCATACAGAGGCACATTCTCCCACTATACGTCACCATCCAGTTCAATGGCGTGGAATTTCACCACTATCTTGTTGACACGGGTTCTGGGATTAACCTCATCCCAACTCGGACGCTGCAGAAACTGGGGTTGTCTGAGGATGATTTAACTCCCTCCAAACTCAGGATCCAGGGGTATGACAGGACCGAGAAAACTCCACTTAGAAAGATTCGTCTGAAGACCCAGTTCGGCGGCCTAATTGCCAATACCAAATTCATGGTTGTCTCTCAGGACACTGCCTACAATGCATTTATGGGCAAGACGTGGCTCCACCTTGACACAGCGGTCCCCTTCTCATATCACCAGTGCCTCAAATACTCCCTTAAGGGTCGAGTGGGCGTGCTCCAAGGAGATGCGTCTTCTTTTGCCTCTTGTGAAGCTCGTTATCTAGATGCTGGATACTACAAGATCAAGGACAAGCAGATCCTAGCAGGTGAAGTCGATCCCACCACTGTCACGAGTGGTCCCTGGGCAGGTTTGGACGACATGTATGTCTTCCCAATCCATCGGTTGGAGGCCATGACCCCGGACATGGGAGAGTGCTTTGTCGTTTCGGGTACCAGAGGAAGGCATATTTCCGGGTCCAAGCGACGGCGAGAAATCACCTCGTACTCTTACACCAGCCAGGCTCAGGTGATCCCCGAGCCTCCTACCCCTGTACGATATCGGGATGTTGGGATCATGTCAACAACAGTACATCATAAGTGTCTGTTTCGCCAGGCCAGAATCGATCGGCTCAATCCAACACGACGCCACTACTTTGATGTCATAAATCGTGGCCCCTTGGGCCGAAGGCCAGATGGGATTGGATCAACCACCTTTGTCGCCATGATCTCCACAATGCATGGGTCCCCTGACGTGGCGACCTCTGCCGCCCAAGCCGGCACCAACTTCCCATCAGGGTCTGGCAGCCTTGAAATGACTCCCCCCATGGATGACCCTTCCGCAAGCGGAGATGAGGACATGGAAGATTCTCCTCCTAACTTCGAGGAGGGCGTACCCACCACGGTTGACGAGTTAGTACAGGTGAACCTCGGTATTGAGGCGGACCCGAGACCCACATTGGTCAGCGCTGCTATGCCCCCCGAAAAATGACAACGGTACGTAGACTTCCTCAGACGGCACCGTGATGTGTTCTCCTGGAGTTATGACGAGATGTCGGGACTAGATCCCCAGGTAGCCGTCCACCGCCTTGGCCTTCCAGAAAACCATCACGGGTTCAAGCAGCCTCCCATAAAGATGCACCCCTCTCATGGTGCCATGGATGAGGCCAAAGTTGATAAGCTCATCAATGCCAACTTCGTCAAATAAGTCCAGTACCCCAGGTGGCTATCCAACATTGTGCCGGTCAGGAAGAAGAATGGGAAGATCAAGGTCTGTATCAACTTCCGTGATCTCAATCGCCACTATCCGAAGGATGAATTTCCCCTTCCCATGACAGAGTTGTTGATCGATGCCACAGCCGGGTTCCAAGCCCTTTCCTTCATGGATGGGTACTACGGGTACAACCAGATCCGGATGGCCCCCGAGGATGAAGAGTTCACTGCCTTCAGGGGCCCCCAGGGTACTTTCTGCTACTAGGTTATGCCCTTTGTCCTGAAGAATGCAGGTTCCACCTATCAACGGTCCATGCACTGCATATTCAAGCCGATTCTCGGGATGCTGGTGGAGTGTTACATGGATGATCTGGTGGTTAAATCTCATCAGCGCCAGGACCATCTCAA
The DNA here is from genome assembly GCA_963277665.1 of Viscum album. Classification (NCBI taxonomy): domain Eukaryota; kingdom Viridiplantae; phylum Streptophyta; class Magnoliopsida; order Santalales; family Viscaceae; genus Viscum; species Viscum album. Next base: position 483,435,325 of record OY728141.1, read on the forward strand.
AGACCTTGAGAAAGTGTTTGGCTTCTTCTATTCTCTCCACTTGAAGATAAACCCGTTGAAGTGTGCCTTTGGGGTCACCTACGGAAAGTTTCTTGGATTCATTGTTAGGTATTGAGGCATCGAGATCGACCCAAACAAGATCAAGGCCATCAGTCAGATGCCTCCCCCGAGTAATATTCGGGAGATGAGAGGCTTTCAAGGCCACTTAGCCTATATACATCGATTCATTGAGAATCTGGCCGGAAAGTGTAAGCCCTTTTCCCGGCTCATGAAGAAGGGTGCCACCTACTAATGGGACGAAGAGTGTCAGATCGATTTTGAGGAAATCAAGCAATATCTGCTTCATCCTCCGGTCTTGATGCCACCCATTTCCGGAAAACCACTGGTCCTTTACGTGACCGCCCTGGAGCGATCCCTCGGCGCACTTCTCGCTCAGAAGAACAACTAGGGAACATAGAATAGCCTATACTACCTCAGACGCATGCTCCTCGACGTTGAAATTAAATATTCCCCCATCGAGAAGAGCTTCCCAGCGCTCGTATTTTCCATGCAGAAATTGAGGCACTACTTGCAGCACCACGAGGTACAGCTGGTCTCTCGGGTAGACTCGTTGAAATACATCCTGAACCGACCTATGTTGACCGGCCGATTGGCGCACTGGGCGGTGATCCTCCAACAGTTCGACATCAGGTTCATACCTCAGAAGGCCGTCAAAGGGTAGGCGTTGGCAGACTTCTTAGCTGCCCACCCCACCTCCGCGGACCAGCCACTGGATCTAGGATTTCCTAATGAGGAAATCCTCTCAGTTGATCACGCCATACCATGATGGAAGATGCACTTTGGCGGTGCCTCCTAGAGCCCCACCGGTAGAAGGTTCAACGATCCTAGGCTCAATAGAGTGGGCCTGGGTATCGTCTTCATCACCCCGGAGCAAGCCGTTCTGCCGTATTCATTTATGTTGTCAGAAGGCTGCACCAACAATGAGGCAGAGTATCATGCCCTCATTACTGGCCTCAAGTTGGCTCTCGAGATTGACGTACCCCATCTGTATGTAAATGGGGACTCTGAGCTAGTCAACAAGAAGGTCAATGATGGCTATGCTGTCAGGAAGCCGGAACTCGTTCCATTGATGAAGTGCACCCTCCATCTAATGGCTAAGTTCCCCTCCTGGCCAGAGGTCGTTCACATTCCCCGGTTGCAGAACAGTCGAGCAGATTCTTTGGCCAGCCTGGCCGCATCACTTGTGGAGCTCGAACCGGATGACCTAATCGTCCACGTGGCACACTGTAGAGTCATTGCTCCTGTTATCCCAGAGGGAGATCGTGGCCCGCGAGTGAACCATCTCACCGCTGGTGCCCCTATGTCAGGGTCCCTGGGGGCTTTAGGCGTGGTAATCGGGACAGTTCCTGACTGGAGGACGCCCTTGGTTGAGTATCTCCAGCACGACAATCTTCCACCGGACCGAGCCGAGCGAGAACGAATCCGACGTCGCACGCTGCAGTTCACCCTTCAGAGTGGTCCCATCATTGAGAAGCTCCTTTAAAGGCATGGATTTTATGGTGTTATCCTCCGTTGTCTTCAAGGATTCGAGATCCCACAGGTCATGCAAGAAGTGCACGTTGGTTCCTGTGGCGCCCACCAGGCCAGGTCAAAGTTGTCCCACCAGATTCGGAGGCTGGGATACTTCTGGCCCTCCATGATCCACGACTGCATTGAGTATGCCAAGAGGTGTCATGCGTGCCAATTTCATGCTAACTTTGTGCATCGGCCACCAGAGCCTCTCCATACTACCAAGTATTCTTGTCCCTTTTCATTCTGAGGGTTGGATGTCATGGGGCCTTACCCGCCGGTGACGGCCCGCCAGTGCCGGTTCATCTTAACCACTACGGATTTCTTCTCGAAGTGGGCGGAGGCAATCCTACTTAGGGAAGTCAAGGCTTGTACTATCGCTGACTTCATGAGCTCCAATATCATCTATCGGTTTGGAGTACCTCACGCTATCCTCACGGATAACAAAACCAACTTCCGAGCAGCCGAGCTGAAGAAGCTATACGCCAAGTACAACATTCGCTCTAACCACACCTCCCTCTATCATGCGAAGGCGAATGGACAGATTGAGGCGTTTAACAAAACCCTCTCTAACATTCTACAAAAGATGGTTGGTCAGAACAAGAAAAGTTGGCCGAAAAAGCTCCCCAACGCCCTCTGGGCTTATAGGACGACGACTCGTAACTCCACCCAGGTAACTCCGTATTACCTGATGTACGGAGCTGAGGCCGTCCTGCCCATCAAGATCCAGTTGCCCTCATTACGCACGGCGGTCTACGACCAGAAAGCGCCTAATAGAGTTTCCGAAATCCGTCTAGCCGAATTGGAAGCGCTGGACGAAAGTAGGCTTCGCGCTTTACATAACATGGAAATGAATCAGAGCAGGATGGATAGAGCTTTCAATAAAAAGGTTCGCCTCCGCTTCTTCCTACAAGGTGAACTGGTAATAGCTATCGAAGCTCCAATGATCCCCGACAGGAAACCACCCAAGTTGGAGCCTAAATGGGAGGGGAATTTTATTGTCCATAAGGTCTATCCCAATGGTGTGTATTCCCTGGTGACTATGGATGGTGAGTGCATAACTCCTCCCACCAATGCAAGGTTCCTCAAGCAGTACTTTGCCTAAGACTTTTCTAGGTCCAGCATGACCTTAAACTGTATGGTACAACATGACCTTAAACTGTATGGTTCAGCATGACCTTAAACTGTATGGTCCAACATGACCTTAAACTGTATGGTCCAGCATGAACTTAAACTGTATTGTCCGACATGACCTTAAAATGTATGATCCAGCATGACCTTAAACTGTATGGTCCAACACGACCCTAAAATGCACCCTGGTCCGAGTTCTAAGACCTAAAACTAAGATCCGTATTTCGTCCAGCATGACGTTAAACTGCCTTTCAAGAACTACGTACGGCTTGATTCTCATCCTAAAGAGATACGTAGGAATTCTCAGACATTTCATCTCGGGTCCAGCCCCAGGAGCACCCAGGAGCGCCCAGGAGCACCTAGGAGCGCCCAGGAGCGCCCATGAGCACCCAGGAGCACCCAGAAGCACCCAGGAGCACCCAGGAGAACCCAGGAGCACCTAGACCTTCCGTCTTTGGGTCCAGCTCGAGGTCCGCTAATGCATCATTCCCGGCTTGCCTTTGGGACCTTGACCACAGGATCGCGTGGTGTGGTATGGGATTATGTACTCATTCACGTCAGGTTTGCAATAGCTGCACTATGGGCGCCCTATTCTCAAGAGTAGCCCTCCTACGTCGTGTTCCCCATGATATTGAAAAGTTCCATCTAGAACTACATATGGATTGATTCCCATATTTATGGGATACGTAGGACCTCCTGAACACTTAGATTTCAGGACCAGCCCCGTCTCTTAGGAGGTCCCACGATCTCCCGGTTGCCTCGGTCTTTTGGCCTTCCTTTCCTTCGGGAATCCGCCATCTTTTGGCCGCTCTCAAACTGAGCCCTTAGACCCTTTCCAGTGGTCTGCTAATGTGTTCAGAGTACTCTGGTCTAGGACCTGGAGTGTCAGATTCAACTTAGACAAGTTTTCTTCCACTTGTCAAGCTTCGTGTTCCCCTTCATTCAGGCCCCACCATCCTTCACACCCGGAGGGACCCCCAAGAACGACCTGGATACAATGCCTAAGGGCTCTCCTACCGTCACGGGCCAACGCCCTCGAGGGTTTTGGGTGACAAATTGATACAAATCCCATGTTGTGAATATGGTCAATGGTTGATGCTCATTTGTTTGCCCCTGCTTCTAGGCTAACGTGACAGGATGCTGTGTTGCGAACATGGTCAGCAGTAATCCCCAGTCGTCACGACAGTTTCCTTGGGCCTTGAATGTTGGTTGCATGGTTTACACTGTGTTTCGCCCCCACCGTGTCAAGGTGGAATCTCGACACTCCTTGTACTAACCCTCAGTACACCCCCGCACATCAGACATACCGAGCTGCGTAACGGTGTCTCTCGGGGCTCCCGCGATCTGAGCGCTAGAGTATGTGATTGGGCTTTTTCTCTATAGGTTGCGTGTAGCTTGACCCTCATCCCCATGGGAAACGAGGAGTCTCCCAGACATTGCGTTTCGGGCCCAGCATAGCTGGGAGCTAGCATCTCTTGCCCCTCCCTGATTGTTGAACCCTCGTAGGCCCCTTTGGCCCGAGGCTCCTCTCACGGAACCGCGCGCGGTGATGGTGTGGGATTACGTCCTCACCCGCATCAGGTATGCTGTATCACATCGTGCGTGTTCCTGACGGTCCAAACCATATAACCTTAAACTGTGCTGGCGGTCCAAACCATATGACCTTAAACTGTGCTGTTGGTCCAAACCTTATGACCTTAAACTGTGTTGGCGGTCCAAACCATATAACCTTAAACTATGTTGTTGGTCCAAACTATATGACCTTAAACTGTGTTGTTGGTCCAAACCATATGAACTTAAACTGTGTTGGCGGTCCAAACCATATGACCTTAAACTGTGTTGTTGGTCTAAACATTATGACCTTAAACTGTGTTGTTGGTCCAAACCTTATGACCTTAAACTGTGCTGGCAGTCCAAACCTTATGACCTTAAACTGTGCTGTTGGTCCAAACCATATGACTTTAAACTGTGCTGTTGGTCCAAACCATACGACCTTAAACTGTGCTGCTGGTCCAAACCATACGACCATAAACTGTGATGATATCGTCCTGGCCGCACGACGAAAAATGGCACCTCATTGTGATGACCTCCCCATGGGGGACATCACGCCAGGTATTGGTCGATTACCATGCCGCTTGTCAACGACTTCTATGGATTGATTATTGTGGAGACGCCAGGAATTTATACCCTAGGCCAGTCGCCCCACAAAAGAAAAACCATTTACCTTCAAGAACAAACAAGATATATCAAATGCCTCTTTTTTTAGTGTGAGGGATAGACCCGCACGACTCCTTCGTCCTTTCCGCAGGCACCATATTGCGCCGTGATGCCTTTCAATAACTACGTATGGCTTGATTCTCATCCTTATGAGATACGTAGGAGCGCCTGGGAACTTCCCCATAGGCCCAACCTAACTTTTCGTGTTCAGTCTCTCGGCCTAAACGCGTCCCCAGGAGCACATAGTAAGCAGGGATTTTCCCCACACTCATGTTGGGTTTTGCAGCCGCTTCACCGTGTGTCTCCCATTCCCCTTCTCCTTTGGTCTGAGTTCTAAGACCTAAAACTAAGATCCTTTGCTTGGATTTCCACGACTCAGTCTCTCTTGTAGGATTGTACGGTGTGGTGCGGGATTATGTCCTCATTCACGTCGGGTTCACCATTTTCTGTTTCCGATGCTTTTACACCAGGGCGCGTGCGCGTGTCCGTCACGCATGGGAGGATGCGCGGCTTGCAGCCCCGCATTCCCGCTTTCCAAAGGCGGGTGACATCCGTTCCTTATTCAGGGACGTCTGCTCCTTGATCGAAACCGGGATGATGGGATGTTGGTTCCTCCTTCCGTGGATTCCTCCTCGGAGCTCATCACCCAATCCGGGTCTCCCTCATAGATTTAAGACGGGTTCGTGAACCTCATTCCCGGTGCCATATCTGCATGGATTCCAGTTAATTACGCTACTTCCGTCGAGACGCTCCAAGGGGTCTTGTCGGGGCAGCAACCTTAAGTGAGGAGAAAGGTCACGTTGGGGTGTTGTTGGCATGTCTTAACGCTGGGGATCGGCATGTCTGTCTTCTAACCCTTATCACAGGGCTTCTCGAAGGCGCGGAAGCCCGAGGAATCCCACATAGAATGCGGGGAATCGTGTACCATCTGAGGTTTTCCTCAGCTTCCCATGTTTAACACGGGGTATTCCGTGAGTTTAACATCTTACGGAGATGGATCGGACTGATCGAAACACTGAGAGTGGGTCAGATTGAAGGACCCCCTAGGGGGAACACCGATGTTGGGACTAACACGTGGGTGGCTTCCCGGATGCTATAGAGTGGGGTGGAGTGGCATGATCTCACCGGGATGTGGAGGCCCGGGTAAGGATCAGGATGGATGATGGAGTGAGGCATGGGGCTTACTTTCTGAGGTGGCCTAAGAGGGGGAATACAGTTTAACGTCATGCGGGACGAGGGCATACAGTTTAACGTCATGCGGGACGAGGGATATGGGGCTTATGATCTGAGGTGGACCGTGGTGAATATGGGGCTTACTCTCTGAGGCGGCCCATGGTGGATATGGGTCTTATGCTCTGAGGCGGCCCATGGTGGTCGGGGAACCGACGTGGAGAGGTCGGAATGACCGGGTGGTGGGCTTGAACCTCGTGGAGGCTTCCTATGTACCATGCGTTAGCACGGATCAAAGTAAACGTAGTTCGCTGGCATGGGGATTACACTATGAGGCAACCCATAGGAGGATGTCATGGTCGATGCGCACTCTAAGCCCATGTGAGTCATGCTCGGTGTGGGAAACAAGAGGCAGCAGGGACCAGAAGATCACATCGCGAAGGGTGCATCCGTGAGAAGTGGAATGGGGCTTACGCATTGGGCGACCCAAAGAGGAAACAAGGGCTTACATGTGGTTAGAGGCCCAAAGAGGAAACAGGGGCTTACGCGTGGTTAGCGGCCCTGGGTGCCGGGGCTTACTCCAAAGTGGAGTCCCGTGGTGCGACAAATCATAGTGGGAAAGGGACTCCACTGGCCTTGGTAGGGGGGAAGTACGGAGATGCATGGGTGCAACCTTCCGCAAGAGAGTCTAGGGGATTATGCTCTGAGTCAGCCCTTCCCCCGTGGACAAACGCCACTCCGACAAGGAGGATCTCATTAAATGTGAGGAAGAGTCCATTCCTGTGGAGACGAGAGGCGTAAATAATGTTCGAGCTGGGGGGACCCTGCGTGTGAAGCATGGGGTCGAACCACAGTTTAACATCATGTGTTAAGGACGAGGTGCTTAGTAGTTTAACGTCCTGCAGCTTGGACGAGGTGGGTTCACTCCACACCCCTAGGGCTTACATGCCCAATGCCCTCTACCCCTTGTGGGAGGGAAGGCATCGGCAAGGCCATAGTGAAGGGGGGCCACAGGTCGAACCACTGGGGGGTCCATGTTAGCGTGGCTATGTGAAGAAGCAATAGCCGTTAGCGTTCATATACGGAGAAGCATAAGGAAAAACAACGCAACAGGAAACACTGCCCAAGGGACCTTGAGGTTACTTCGTACGATCTTGGAAGGCCGTACGGGAAAACAACGCAAGGCGCGCATGCCCGGCAGGGAAGACATCACGTGCCGGTGCGGAAAGGAAGCCAAGGGGCGTCAAGGTAAAGGGGTCCTGGGTGTTTCACGCAAAAGGAAGGCTTGCGCGCAAAACACCGGGATGGCGCGCAATAGGTCCAGAGTATTGCGCGGATAGGGGATTGCGCGCGTAGAAGGGGATTGCACACAAGGGACAACGATCACGCGCATGGGAAGCACCTGGAGGAGGAGGCAAATTCACTAAAGCCATTGGAGTTGTGCGCAAAGGCGAACCCCGGGGCAAGGTTGCACGAAAAGGGGGATTACCTGGAAGTCATATTGCGCGTGGGGGAGTCAAATTGCGCGCCCGAGAGCCGATCCGAATTCATCAACCCCCAAACCGTCTGGGGTCGCCTTATACTTATAGGCCCCAGCCGGCGCGAAATCCAGGCGGTGTGCGGAAGTTTCCGCGATGGGAACCGTCGGCGCGCAAAGCCTCACCGCGCGGAACCGGGGCGCGCAAAATTGCATGCACCAGCGGCTTTATTACGCGAATCTCGGATGGGCTTCGCGCGCACATCTTTATTTCATGCAAGCCCTCCTTTATTTCGTGCACCACTTCCTGGGCCTCCGGACCGGGCCTCGGATTTCGAATATGACTTCACTTTTCCATTTCGAAACTTCCTCTAGGAGTTGTGGAATTTTTTCGGCGTCTACAATACTAGTAACCAAAAATGTTTCAAAAATCATAGAACCTTTCCAATATTTCAAATCTATACTATAAGGATAGATTATTCCTTCCCTATGAAATCTAATTTAGTATAGTAGGTTTACTCTTAGATATATATTTTATTCCCCATTCTTATGGACTTATATAACTAGAAAAATTTGAAAAATTATGCCAAATATCAATGGAAATATGACCAAACCTCCACCAACACCAATAATTTCCCACAAACCTCTTTTTTTTTCTTGTTGATGATTTTTTTCTAGAATACTTCTCTTGAAAATATTATTGATTTTGGGTTGAAACCTATAATTATTAGGATCAAATTGAATGGATAAATCTCTTAGAATTTCTCACTTCCAACCTTGATACTTAGGTGGGATTACCATATTTTTTTCATATAGAGTTTCCCAGAATTGGAATTTTTTCCATCATTTATAGATAAAAATATATTTGTCACTAATAAGATTATTAGAGAAGTTAGATACCTTATTACATGAATATTAGGTGTATTATTCTACAAATGAACTCACACTCTATTTAGAACTAACTTTAACCCCCTTTTATGGAAAAACTAATTTGAAACTTGGGTGGTAGTAGTCTTTTATTCAGTAGCCTGGGATGTTTCAAGTTGCGTCACTTAAAGATTCTTTATCTTTACCTTCATCTATAGGCACTTTAAACTGAGTTTATTTTTCTCATTCATGACTTCTTTCAGCCTGTATTATCATTAAAACTTAATATTTTTAATTTTTTATTCACACATCTTATTATTTTCTTATATAGTATGATTAAGACCGTTAATTTCTTGTCCTTAAGATCTAATTGGGCTTCCTTGATTCCAATAAAAACATTATGTTTTTATTCCAATGAATGGATCTTCTCATAACTAATTTTCCTCATCTTAGATTTCTCATCAATATAGGATTTCAAGTTTTCTTCAACCATTGAATTTTTTTATCTACTTATCTATAGATATTTATACTTAGCCTTTATCTCCTTGATGAGAGAGTTCTATTTGTGCAACTATCCCACCAATGCATTTTTCATGGATTTGAAATAATCTATCAACTATGATTTTTCATCATATAGATATTAAATAATTATAAATATATGAACAATAGTTTCAGTAGAAACTTTCTTAAAATAACTTATAACATTACAGTAGAGGTTATTAATAACTTTAAAAGCATTAGTTTCATCATAGATTGAACTACTAACACCACACTAAATACATTATTCTTGTTATGGTTCTTATTTGATATTATATTTAAATTTTAGCCTCTTTATTTTTCATGTTTTCAATAATATTTAGAGATATTGAAAATATATAAAAACATAGATATATTCTAATATTTGAATTTGGGTCACTTTAAACATCTCAAATTTTCACTTCATTAACTCAGATAAAAATACTTTTGCAGGTAAACTTAGATATAACTTAAAGAAACCTTTGCTTTGGAATAAATTGAAATACCCCTTAGGATCAGTGTAGAAACCTAGGGGGATGAATTAGATGTATGCTATTTTTTCCAAATTAAAAATTATCTTGGAATCTTTTACCCCTTTTTATTTTAACCTCTGCTACCAGTTTGTGTAATTGGATCTATTTAATGTTTTACCAGGAAACCACAAACCACATCCATGAAAGTAAAGAAGATAAAATGCACACACTATTTTTTACATCTTATTTTCATTTTAATTTAATCTACTATAATTATTCATTATAAATCCACTCACTTTGTGTTCCTTATAGCCTCACCCCAAATGTGTAATAAATAAATTTTTAACACAAACATAGATAAGGTTCAACCATAAGGACCTAATAATTTCCATGAGTGGTTATTCACCCAATCCATGGATTATAAACTATAATTAGTCATAAAATATGATGGGTTTAGTGATCAAAACAACTATAAATACCTATGTATTATATGATTTCCTCTTTCCATAATCACATTAGATTTATTCAATAGATTTTCACTATATTCATAGCTTCATGCCATTTTTTCCTTGCATACCCTAATTTTTAAAGGTTCTATAACTTCTTACTATGTATATATAATTTTTTATTTCTATATCATCTTTATAAGTTGAACACCATGTCTGAACAAGTTTCTTTTTCATTAATAAGATGGATTTCATTTTACTCACAATGGAGTCTCTGAATGCCAACAGATCTTCAGGAAAGAAACTTAAAAATAAATCTACCCTTATAGCTCAGCCTCACGACTCTTCAACGAATCTAATCACCTGGGTTTATAACTCATTTATTGAATACTTAAAGGATTGAAACCAAATATCATAACATAAAAAGTAGATTGGTCTCTCCTAAGTCCCTTTTATTCTCATTGCGTTGACTCACTAGAATTGGACTTAGAACATTTGCTGACTTCCTCTTATTCCTTTAGCATTGATACCCAATGATCTTCAAATTTAGACCAATATTAGATTCTATGTTTCTTTCCACTACAACATGAAATAAATTCTCCTATTTATATTCCTCTAGATCTCCTTGTTCTCTTGGATACATTTCACTCTCACAATAGTAGTGAATCCTTCATTTCCCATTTCTTCTTTCTTGATATTCTCATCCATATATGGATTCATTTAAGATAATTAAACTGTTACCATGATAATAATTATCCAAAATTAGAATATCAAGATTTAATTCTCACCAAAATCTATAAATCACCATTATAGAATATATTTTTTGGTTCTTATGTTATTTCATCATTGATTTTTCAACTCAGAGGATATTCCTAGAATACCATTATTCAATGTTTATCATTTTTAAAACTTAGTGAAAAATATATTCAATAAATATATATAGGAGGATTAGTTTCTTTTATTCTTATAAAAATAATCTCAACTAGAAATAAAACTTCTTCACAGGCTGTATAAAAATACATGACAACATGTCTAGCTTGGTTTACTTCTTATATTCGTCAAAATAAACTCCATAATAATATTTCTTCCAAGCTATATAAAACACATAATATGGAAAATATCTAGATATTATCATGATTTTAAATTGATATATTATTCAAAAAACCAAACAGATTATATTATATATTTTTACATATAAATTAGTATCCCAACAATTCTTCCTCTTAATTAAATTGTCTTGAATCTTAATGATATAGGACTCGATGAATAACTCTAGATTTGATGCAAATTACTCTACATTATTATTGAAAATCTAGTAAATTCCTTTTTCATTATTAAGAAAAATTCATCCCATAAAAACATGATTGTATCATGGATATATATAACATTATGATCTTTAGAACTTCAAAACATATCTTAAGTATCATTATATTTACTTTTCATTAGAATATAAAATTCTGGAAACTCTATTGTTCTTCTTGATTTGATCTTCCTTCACATTATTTGAATTACAACTTATTTGTTTTTTATTTATTGAATCACATACCCATATTATTGTTTGTGAAGTTTTAATCATAGAGAACCATATCTTGTACCATCCCAAATTAATTCCACTTTCATCAAATTTAAGTATGTAAAATTCAATTTTTCATCCAACAACTTTCTAAAATTTTCTATATTTAAGATACATAAGTTTCATTGGGTAATTAATTTATGAAGTGTTTGAAGGATTATTCTAAAAAAGTATTACAATAAAGACTTACTATGGGGATCAAATTATTGTTATATTTAGAGGATTATACCAAATTTTCAAAGAATTAGGCTTAACAAAGTCTTACGATCAAGACTTATGACAGGGCTCAAAGATATATTTTGGATCTCAAAAGATTTATGATCCAAAAAAATACATATGTTTATGAAGTCATACTATTGGAATCGAAGTATTATGATGAATTCTAACACTAGTGAAATCATATTCTCAATGCCTTTTCAACTGTTATATCTTAGCTCAAAGTTATATAATGGTAGCTTCTGAAGTCACACACTCAGAATTATTATGATTAAAAAATCCTCAAAATCATACACTCAACATAAAATATATATTATTCTTTATAATTTCACATGATTTTAACTAAATTATTATGACTAATCCAAATTAATACATTCTATTGGTAGAGTAATACGTTCAGGGACATTTCCATTTTTGCAACTCCTGCTCAAGAATTCCACTCTTATTCAAATGACTCTAGGAATTATTCAAACATACTCTATCCTTATAAAATAATTTAAAAACTTTATCCAAGTGTATTATACAACTAATTACAAAAATAATATATAGCAACACAATAGGATGGAATCCTCCAACATTACATCTAACTTTTCTAATATCAATTACATGTCTTCTATCTCCCCATATAGACAACTTCATTATAACACATCAAAACTATTTTAGACAACATTAGAAGCCTTCCCATCATCACTTATCATGTTCTTCCATGAAAACCAACTCATTAATCATATAATTTAATAGCTATAACCTAGAAGACATCTAACAAAATATTCATCAGTAGTAAAACCTATTTCCATTGCCCAATAAGTTTAAGCATCACGTTCAATATTCAGGTAATGGTTGGATTCTAAATAAATCACCCATTTATACTTTGAAATACATATTTATACTTATTAATAAAAAATAAAATAAAAAATCTTTGAGAACATCAATTTTTATGGTCTAGAGGAAATCTGGATCGTGCTAAGGATTAAACTTTCATTTTTAAAGATGAACCTTATAAATTTGTTATGAACTTTTATGTTTGTTCTTAGATGTGTTGATATTAAATATACATAAAAACTTAATAATTAGTTAAGTTTTCTTTAAGAAGAAACATAATCAGGAATGTATAATAACTGATTCACCCCTATCAATGTTTTCTATGATCTTGTGGGTATTTTCAAAGATTTTATCCAAATGTTTATTAAAATATGAGAGATAAGATCTCACAACCATTAGTGGAATATTTTAAATAATAAAATATTATTTTTAGAATAATTATTAAAATACATAAAATACTATATATTATATGGATAAATTATTTATTTATTATATACATTCTTACTAAGATGAAATGGGAGTTATTTCCTAAACACAAAAGGAGTTCATGTATATTATCATGATATTATGTGAAGAATGTAATTAATAAGAGTATATTGGGAGTATGTTTAGACTTTGAGAAGTTCAAAGTTAAAAAATAAAGGATTATTCCCATCAAAATAAAAATTTAACGTTACCTTATCCTAAATGAGTTTAGGATGTGTTAGTGAATCAATAATGTAAATATCTATATTTGTTACCAAAAGATTTCACATTTGATGGAATAGTTTACATGTATTATGATGATAGAGAAATTAGAAAGAGTTTTAAGTAGAAAATATAAGTTATTAATATCATAAAATTGGATGCAGTGAAGTAACAGAGTTTGAATAATTTTTAAAAGAGTTGAATATTAGAAATATGATTCCTATGTCTCACCATTATTCAAACATGATTACTTTCTAGATTTTACTCACTAAATAGTTTAGTGGAAGGGTTTTATCATATGATCACATAGAGATGTATTAGAAATTAAACAGAGATGTGATGAGTTTAAACAGAACCTAAAATGTGTAGTAAAAATAAGGATAATCTAGTGTTCTAAAATATATAATGTTATATAAAAGGAAATATCCGTTTGATTATTATTTCATGTTGGCTGCATACACACACACAAACAAAAATTATGTTCATCATATAGTATTATAGGTTGTAATAAAGTGTTATGTTTATCTTGAGTATAATTTCTATATCAATATATAGAATATTGCTATGAGACACAAAATAGGTTTTGTACACAAGATGACCCATGAAGTATACCACATGGAGTGTCACACACTTTGTGTTTGGTAGACTAGGGGTGCATGGTTCATATTTGGATTTTCATAATACCTGGGGTTAGTGAGATACCTAGCATGATAACCTTTATATTTTGATACATTTCTTACAAAACCCTTGATCCTTAATTAATCAAGGTGTGGTTGGGTATATTTCTGATCACATCATCTATTATAGCTTAATCAAGATAGGACTTATCCTCTTGTATAATAAGTGTAAAATTTGGTCCCTCAATTAGGATAGAATTAATGATTGCATGATTGTACCTAGATAGTACATATGATGTGATTATATATTCTGATGAGGGGCATATGATCTTATCATCAATAAATGTGAATGATATTTGATTTATTCATTAATCCAATCAATCTATAGTTAAAGATTCAAGAATGTATGATTTTTCTATATGAGATTGACATACTCAAGGTCCCATGGTCACTCGATGTCTTCAAAAAATGGACTATATAAAAATGAATTCTTTCATATGATGTAGTTGGTGGACAAAAGTATATAGATACATGTGTTCGATAAAGATCATGCTAGATACCTTTATAGATTGAGTAGCACTAATTATTTTCTAGAGGCCACTATTTCTTATATTTATGGATTTTGGAATTTATATTTTTTTCCAATGATATAAAGTTACATGGGGTAACATTTTTTGGTTTACTGAATGGGGATTGAGTTTATCTTGAAGAGTTTCTATAATTGTTTTTCAACATTATCCAAAAGGTTTTTGGATGGGTATTCACATGGTATTTCATATGATGTGATACAAGGGGAAGTTTATGATTAATTTCCAAAAGTATTTTGAAAGATTTCAGAAAGGAGTTTTGGATATGTTTTCACATGTTATTATATACGATACAATATTAAGTGATAGGTAAAAAAGTCTATGAGGATTTAGTAAAAGTGGGATATTGAAAGCGATATGCCCTAAACCCCTTATATCATAGTTCATGATATGTGCATGTAATATAAGATTTCATGAATGATTATAAGGTATATCATTTCCTATGTTTTTTTGAATATCGTTGGGTGTAATATAGTGATATTACACCTCTACCTTTAACATTTCATATTGTAAGACCCTTTAATATCATAAAGGGTTATGATATAAGTTTATATGATTAATAAAGCATATACAAAATGTTAAGAATAAACATTTGGTTTCTTTCCCATATTGGATATCATTAATAATGGGCACTTCATATGATGAATTGATAGGGAAGAATGATGAATTTATGTGATGAAATTATAAATGACTTAAGCTATTTGAACACGTGTTATATAACACATAAGTAAATTCATGAACACTCTAGGAGTTTCCTCCAGGGATTATAAAAGGAGGAAATACCTATAGAGATTATTTGTTGATCCTTGGAAAATTTCTGGCTGATTCTCTCCCTTCTTGGAAACTTTATATCCTTCAATCCTTTCTTAGAGAGGAACTAGTGTGTTATATATCTTTATAATAATCCCACCTCTATAATGGGTGATTCACATGAGCCCGTATATACACCATAGAGAAGGGAGTTTGATGGATACCTCTAAGGGATCTTCATCAAATATGCTAGTGGTAGATATTAGTTGAGGAATATTTGGTGTAGGTTTCACATGTTTGTTATTCAATTATGTTTATGTGTTTTAAGGTTTCATTCATGGTGATATTGGGAATTTAGGTTTCTTGTTGTTTTTATTTGGTTTATTGACTTAAAATCATTCCATAAAAACCCAACACAAACTAAACTTTCATGGGAATGTCTAGCATTGGTTTCCTAAGACCAAATTATCATGGTTTTCTGGATACCCCTATGATAACCTATATATAATATTTGATATAATAATATTAATTCTAAGTTTTATATGATGATGAATTTTCATTCTCAAATCATTCAATATATTACACTCTAATATTTATAGCATTTGAAACATGGACATTAAAATATAAACCATCTATATTATTTATCACTATAGAATTGAAATGCAGTAATGTGCATATTTTTTTTCATATTTTTGACAAAGTATATACATAAATTAAAAAATTAAATGTGGTTACAATAAATTAATTATTATAACCATTTAAAATTAATTCTATTTATTTTAGGACATATCAGTTTTCATAATATTATAACAAATATCTAACTTAATTAGAATCCTAAAAAAATATTTAATTTAAATAAATAAATCAATATATATAATAGAAAATAAATAAACTATTTATTTAATAATAATTACAACATCTTGCAATATATATTAAAAACTTATTTTTTTTACCAATTTATTTTAAAAAAATTTATGCCCCTAAAATATTATATATAGAATTTTTCAATATATTATAATAAATATTAACTTGATTATAGAAATCAATTCTAAAAAATTTATAAAATATAGTTCTATCTTTTATCAGTGCTTTTAAATTGTTAATATTCTTCTATAAATTATTATAGATGCATATATGGTGTTACATTTGAGTTATGAAAATGTTTTAGTTTTCTTCAACATTGAATTTGGATTGTACTAGTTTATGAGATTGAATTAAGTAGTTAATTATATTTTATACATATTAAGTGTGATAATTTCAGTGGAATTAAAATCTAACTTGAGTAATGTATCCTTGGGTAGAGGGAATTTGGGTTAGACTACTCACATTATAGGAGGCTTATGCCTTGCCTATAAATGTGAGGGTTGTCTATCTACCACTCCAAGATTCCTCTTGTGGGGATTATTGATTTTATAATATTCTAAGCCTTTACATGAAATAGTTACATATAAATTATAGATAGGATGAATTTTTATACGTATGAATATAGTTATATTTAATTTGGTCTAGTAATATAAGATATAATTTGCATAAAGAGTTACACATCAATATGGTTTGAACATATTGATTTTGTGGAAGGAATATGATTTAGAACTAAATCATTAAAATCATGCATAAATGTATAGGGAATAACATGAGATAAGTTGGTGAGATTAAATCCTCATCAAAATAATAAGTGTTACACTCCTTTCAAACCAAACACTTGTCAATAACTCAATCATCCAAATAGGCAAGTCATGATAAAGCTAGGTGACCCTTAATTATCTTATGTAAGGAAAAAAGTAATGGGTGATAATAATTGTATTATGTGCTCATTTTTGATATTTTATTTTGGTTACACATAGTTTAGATACTCTAATAGGATTAGGTTACAATAGGAATATAGTTGAGTGAATCTATATGATGCGTAAGAATAAAGAGTTATCCATTCAACTATCTATGAGTCACATCTGATATGATTGTATTTAAATAGCTATATTATGGGAGAGATGCTAAAGAAACCAAAATTTTAATGAAATATGGAGCTTGACCCACTAGCAGGATCATATTTAATAAAATTTATGATTAAATGGATGTAAAAATGATATTCAGATTATAAAAAATTATGTTATAGATAAATAAAATCATCATAATCCAAATTTAATTTGATATTGAACCTTTAATAGAATAATCTTAATATAATAAACTTATTATACTAGTATAAAACTTAATAGGTGTTCTTAAGTAGGAATATAATCTATGTTAGAGAAAACCCCTTCTTAATTAACATGATATTAAAGTTGTTTAAGAAATGGATCTAGATGCCTTTGAGAAGTGTGGAAGGATTCATTTTAGGTTTCAAATACATTATATGCTCTGATATGAAAATATCATTAATATTCTCTTAAATAACAAATATGATTAAATAAGTTTTATGACTTAGAGAGACTAAATTTTTTCTTAATGTTTGATCTGGATTTGGTATTGATTATGTAATAATTATTTGAAATTTTCTAATTAAGTGATAGAGTTCAAGAAATGTTTAATAAATTTGATTAAATTGTTCTAGAGTAGTGGTAATGACATAGTATGTTCATGTATTAGTGTTTTGTTGAAAATAAAAAAAAAAGAAAATGTTTAATCCAGATGAAAAAGATTGGATTTTTCTAATAGTCAGTCTTAGTCATTAAAACCTAAAGGAGGTATAATGAGGGAGGGGTAATGTTTCCATAATATTGAATTTTATGGAATACCTAAAGTAGTTTAGGAAAATCCATGAAGAGTCTTGTTTGGTATTAATGTTATAAAAACAAATTATTTTATTTTCAAGGAAATATGATACCAAATGTATAATTTAAAAAGATTTTAAATATACACAAATTCAGAATAACGTAAATAATTATTGGATATTTTAGTTTTTATCCAAATGATAAAGAAAAAGGTTTATGAATTATGATATATCAAATTAATAAAGATCTAAAAAAAATAATATATATCTCATTTATCTTATTTAATAAGAGAAATTTTTTATTACTATTTTTTTTATGAAAAATATGATATTAATACACATGATTTATGTTTTATCAAAATATATAACATGTTCTAAGAAAAAGGAAAGGATAAAAAATGTTTTATCCATGATAAAAGAGTTTATCAAGATATTTGTAAAAATATAAGAGATATGGTCTCACCATTATCATTGGCCTACTTTAAATATTAAAGTGTTATTCTAAAATATTTCTATAAAAACATAGAATGCCATTGATAAAATAGTTTATTTCCTAAATATTCCCATTAAAATAAATAAATGTTATTTTATTGAAATTAAGAGTTTATGTATCTTAGAATAATATTCTTACAATAATATAGTGTACAAGAGGTTAGTGTATGTATTTTTAGACTTTTGGAAGTTCAAAGTAAACAACTAAAAGATTAAACAATTCAAACTCAAAGTGAATATCACTATATAAAAATGGTGTTTAGGATGTAATGATATCAAGTAAAATGTTTTGGATAGGTGTTCACAAGGTAATTCATATTAAGTTATACAATTTTAGATTAATGATAAATTTTCAAGACTTTTAGAAGATATTCAAAAATATTTTTAAATATGTTTTCACAATTAATTGTATATGATACAATGTAAAGTGAAATTACACAAAGTCTATGATGCTTTAGAACAAGTAGGGTTTTAAATGATATATTATCTAAAGTCATTATATCATATTATACAGTGTGTTCATGTTGAATAATATTACATGAATGATTAAAAAGAACACAATATTCCTTTATAAAGGGATATCATAATGCATGATATATGTTATCATGCAAATATCTGCACATATCATATCATATGATATATTGATATCATAAAGCATTTATTTTCATTAATCATAAAGGTAATATATTGTTCAAATAAATAATACATATAAAGAATATAATTTTTTGATAATTACACAAGATGAAATTCATGGGAGAATAGAAATGGTTGAAGGTTTCAAATTTTGTAATCACATGATGTAATAACCTATAAATTTATGGGTAATTTTTTTGTGAGTAAATTTTATTTTTGGTCATGTAGAATGAGATGTTTTTAGAATTGGGACTTAGATTTAGGGTTGGAACATATAAAGGAGATATATTGAGTTATGATTAGAGTTCTGATAGGTATTTAGGGTTCATGATATAGAGTTGGATTAGGGACGAGGTGACCCCTTCACTGAGATTTTTATATAGGTGGCTTGTCCTGTTGTGATAGATGAGGGTCACACTATGATGGGGGGATCCCTTCTTTAAGATTTTTCTGTAAGTGTCTTGTCAAGATGTGATAGGTGAGGGTCATACTATGATGGGGGGATGCTTTAGGATCATTCCATAGTCAAGGAAGTTGACATAACATGAAGGTTGTATCTCATGTCATGACTAATTGGTGTCATTATGTTGTAGATTTTTTTTGGATTTTAACTAAGAAAAATTCCTTACATATGGTGAGTCATGAAATGGAAGAGGGAATCAAACCATGACTATAATACTTATGTATGTGATTTAAATAAACCCCATGAAGGACTTTGTGAATTATTTGAGGAAGTATAGTCATGTTGTGATCCCTAAGGTTACTGTGTGATGAAGTTTGTGGTTTGAGGCCACACTGTGAGTGAAGAAGGACAAATCATGAAGGGATAAGCCATGTTGAGAAAGGAGGAGGACACTATGAAGGCTTAACCTATATATTTTTGGTTCTACTCAATGTATCTATGCCACATCATGACCCGAGGTTCCACACCATGAGGGGTGTCTAGATAGAGAATCTTATCGTGGGCCCTATGAGTTATGATGTGATAAATCAATATTATAGTTATCAAAATAGGGGAAAACATATTTTAAAATATATACCCTTTCATTACTTAGAGGGAAATAGGGTATACCAAGGTCTATTCTAACTATATCCTTCCCCTTTTATTCCCTCATCAACCCCCTTTGTGAGGGTTGTTTTTCTGGTGATTCTATGGTGGTTCAAGGTAAGTTATTCCATATAATTTCTTTATTTTTACCTTTCATTTAACTTTATTTTTAATGATTTGTACTAGGTTTTGATGATGATTCCACTAGATCATGGTGTAATCAGACTAAGATGATATGTTTTTTTTCAACTTGACTAAAGGATTTATTACAATGCTGAATACATTCCATCTATCACTATTTCATTAGAGGTACATTTCTTAGTGAATTTTATAGGATTTTCATAGTTTTGGTACTGAATTTTCACTTGATTAGATGTCACATGATTGAGATTTTTTTTCAAAGGAGTGATTGGAGCATTCCATGGGAAATTATCATGCCATTACTCAATGTTATTGATGAGTTGATGCCTCTCAGTGGGTTTTTGGCTGCTATGCCTCTTTGTATTAAATTAAATTAAATTATTAATTATAAATTGTTACAATTACTTATTAAGGTGGTATGGATTGATATAGGGGTTGGGTTTTAGTATTAGATTAGGATAGGCATAGAGGATATTGGATGAGTATGATCAAATCATGTCAAGGATGGTAACTCCATGTGGGGGGTAGTTGTGACCTATAATACAAAAATATGTTTTTTATACATGATTTTTCATGATTGCATGAATATATGTGATTGGTTAAAGGGATATGGACTGAGAAAACCCTAGTTAAAGAGATAGGATGGCATTGATCCTCCTAGATATAGAACTAGGGATCTGTTAAACATTAGGTATTTTGGGATCACCCTAATACTACATCATCAAGCTGGAAAATCTTGAATGAGGTTACGAGAGGGTTGGGATAGGTCCATGGGATTGAGATGATATGTAAATATCCTAGGTTGGTTTCCTAAGGCTAATTGGGTAGGCATGAGATCCTTAAACCCAATGGTGATGGGTGAGATAACCATACGTCTCATACAAGATGGGGAACACCCACTTGAGGGTTTAGTGGAAACTTGATGAGAACGATGAGTGGGAAAGTTGATGCACACCTATCATGAGGTGTGTAAAAACCAATTATTCCTAGGTTAAATGTATTAGTAGTGATAACCATAAGGTAGTCTATAGAGAGAAGTGCTATAAATTTTTTTATCACTTTCTTTAGAAAGAAGGGGATGTTTAGAAATTATTGACTTTTAAAGTAAAGGAAATCAATGAATCAAGAGATTGAATATAGTTAGACGAGAAAAGTGATTAGGTCAGGGTTTTTTATCATATCACAATGATATCTTGTACTTAAAATTATTACTCTTATTTTGGATGATTGGTAAGTGAGATGATTCACGATTGCTTCCCCTCTCACCTTTGGTTGAATAGTGATAGTGAAAAAATTCCTAATGGAAATGTCAACTTGGTCTACCTTCCTTACTTTCTATGTAAGTGCTGTAGTGAACCCTCCTTATTGAATTAGGCAATTACCAATTGGGTATTATGCTTCCCAAGAAACCAAGAGTGCCAAGTATCACTTCCACACATGCTGACTTCCTCCAAGTACATCATCACTTAGATCCAACCTATTACATCATATATATACTAGAACTAAGTGAAGGTAGATTATAAATCCTCAACCAGAGAAAAAAATAATTAAAATAATTAAAATTAAATACAATTTCACTTAATAATAAACACTACTATTTGAATATAAAAAATATTTTATATAATAAATATAATTTTTTTCAATGAAGTAAAAAGACTCAAGCATTAAAAATCATGCAACTTTAACTTCCCCAATCACTCAAAAACTATACATCCATATGAAGGGTAGAAAAATCCAAAGGATAATAAATTTTTTTTATAAAATTATGAAAGTAAAAGGGAATAAATAAAATAGAACCAGTTGTGCCAGCCCGAACTCTCCATCCTTATACTCCCTCTCTTTTCTCCAAGTATAATATTAGAACCTTTATAGGTAAAAACCTCATTCTTCTTACTTAAAATTTACTTTTAAAGTATTACCTTCATTCATGCAAGGATCTCAGTGGTCAAACCAACATAATTTTCACATAAATATCTTATCAATATTGGATTTCATTCCTATTTCTTGCTTCCTACCAAAGATCCCAAGAGATATTTATATTTTAAAATTTCACATGAATCTCCTTAATTCATCCTACAACATGGAATTATAATCATGTGACACATTCTATATGAAAAATTTAAATCTACATGTGATATATACTCCTTGGTATGAAACTTATAAAATGTAATGTAATATTAACTACTGGTATTTAAACTAAAAATTTCTTATAGAATTTTACTCCTATTTGTTGAATGAATCACCACACTCATCTCTACACTGGAATATATCCCATTTTTCATTTATAGTTATTCTCTATAATATGGGAAATTCTTGATGTAATAGAAGTTCTAATTTCCATTCAATGAACCTCATCTAATTCCTATGTCATGAACTGTCCACCACGACATAAGATAATTCCCATTAGCATTTCATTAGTTGTTTTACACATTATTAAACTTAAATATAATTCTAAATCCTCAGTTAAAAGTGCAGAAAATCCTTAAAAATACATATACTTGGCTTACCCGATGCTTACACTAAGTTTTATGATGTTTGTCCCATTCTTATATAGACATGTGTGGGACTAGTATCATGCTTATATTGGGGAAAATTAATGAATAATGGTTACGTAAGTTTGTATCATGGTTACAAATAACTAGATTCATGCTTACACAATATTTTAATGATTGTTACACATGGTTATCTTGGAATTATTTTATGCATACTTAGGGGGAAATAATCCCGATATAACCCCTAAATGATATTTAAAGAACCAGTGTATTTTTAATTTCCTCAAGATTCTTTTTAGGGGGATGAATCCATAAAAATCCTCTAAGAATCACCACTTCTCTCAATATTTGTCTTATCAGTCATGAAATATAATGTTACTTTCCATGATCCTCATCCTTTACAACAATACGATAAAGTAAAATTAGTGTCAATCCATTAATATTACTTAAAAAAAATTAAACACCAAATTTGGACATTTTAAACAATATTTACACAATCAAATCATTTGAAACTTAAATTTCAAAACTCATTAGAACCCTATGGATTTATGAATACGAGGGAATAAAATGAATCAAATACCAAAAAAATATCATGAATTTATGGACTATGTCAATTTTCACACACTTAATCCTTGGATTCCTAGACAAGTAAACTTCAATAGATTACCAAATAAAAATTCAAACACCAACTAATGTGTTTTTATTTTTTGACACCATGTTCCTTAATTTCTCATGACTCATTAATAAACATTATTCCATTAACTTTATTAGGTATATTTAATTAATTTCCACATCCTTTATCCTCTCATTCACACTTATACATACCTTTTCTAGAATATTTCACTCAAAATTCAAGTATGAATTTTAAGAAAAGTTTTTCCCATTCCAAGATCTTTCAATATTAACCATATGATTGATGAATTTATTCATCTATACCCAATAAGTTTACTATTTTTACATATCATGGTGGATTTTTAGGAATCTTATATGGATTTAGGTTGGTGGTTTATATTTAGAATGTTTTGTGGCATAATAGAGAGTTTGGATCTATTTTTAAATGTAATACATGATTTTTAGTTTCCATCAAGAATGGATTCCTCCCTATTATTATTCTTCCACTGATATAACTATATCTCTATGAGTTCTTTAAAAATATTCCAAACCTTTTATTATTTTAGTTTTAGAAAGAATTCCTCTTTATATTGAAGTTAGCGAGGGGATTTGAAATCTATATGGTAGGTGTGGGATCTATATTCCTCAAATTTTGGGAGTTTTTTGATTTTGATGTGTCTAGGGGATACTTCAAAATTCTCCACATTTGATACTTCTTTCCCAAATAGCTTCCCCAAAATAGACTTCACAAACTCTTGAATTTTCAATTTTTTTCTCCAACTGGACTCTAAACTACTCTTTAGCTTAATGGTTAGTCCACCTCAGATATATTAAACATCAATACTATGTTTCCTACCTCTTACCCTATTTTCTATCAGTATTTATTCATCTCATTCAGATCTAGAATTTCGATGCAGAAATGAATTTTATAAGGAAAATAGAGATACTTTTCTCTTAAAAATAGTGATAAACTTTCATTCCAAACTTTGGAAGATATCTATAGAATTTTTAAATTATTACCATCATGATTTATATCACAAAAAAGTATCACAAAAGTTTTAGTATTTTTTATTGTATCTTAGAAAATTTTTGGAGAACTGTTTATTTTCGCTCACTTTTTCCCTTAGCCCATACTTGAATTCAACCTATATCATGAATTAGTTTCTAGATAAAGGTATAAGGGGTTTTTTTCCTTATAATGTGGTTTACTAACAAGGTTATTCTAGTATGTAAATATATATAAGGATTAAGTTCCAATGTATTCCAGAAAATAGAGTTGATTAAAAAAGGGGTTTTAAAATCTAATGAATACCTTAAAAATTTATAACACAATTACTTGAATTCTCTAAGATTACTCAAAAATTTATAATTATTCAAGCATATATTTTTTTCCCCAAGAAAAATGGAATTGTAAATAAGATATAAAAATGGGTTCAAAATCCTTTTGGGTAAGTTATTTAAAACATAAAATAATATTTCATGGAAAGAGATTAAAAAAATTGCAATCCTAGCATAAATTTCCCTCACTTCGAATTTAAAATCAAGTTCATTTAAACATGAATATATAGTGAGTAAATGTATCCAATTATTTTATAAATATTGGTATATATTTAAAAGTTGAAATGGAATTTAATTTAAGTTCAATAGGTTTCAAAAACATAAAAAAATTGAAAAAAGAGAAACATATTTTTTTTGAAAGATACAAAAACTTTAAAAATAAAACAAAAAATTGAAATGTCCTAAACTAATGGTCCTAAACTAAAAGGTTCCCAAAAACGTAAATTATTACATTTCCTTAATTAATTATAATATATTTAACATGTAAGTATATTTTATATAGAATTATAGAAACATCTAACTGTTAAAGAAAGGTATAACCTGATGGTATTTCAGGGATAAAAAAGTTATAGGAGCGTGATATCCTACACTAGATCTTATGAAAAGTTCCCATGGAATTACTTCACCCTGTGACCATTAACAGTTAATGGTTCCTTCTATCCTTCATTCACAATATACACAATGCTAAAAAGAGATACATGAGTTTCTATAAATAGACCTTCCCATCTAGAATGATGTTTACCTAGAATCAACTTGAGTATTGAGTTATATAAAATCACCATCTCTAGGATATAAATATTTTGGTTGGATAAAATTATCATGATCCACCCTTATTCTTTATTTGTAAATTATATAATTTAAAAAATCCTCTCTTATAATTTCTTCTATCTCTTGAAGATGCAGTCACCAATCTTTTCTAGATATGTCTAGGTCAAGATTAATCTCTCTCACAACCTAGTATGCCTTATGTTCTAATTCCATAAGAAGGTGATAGATTTTCCCATAAATCAAGATATGTGGGATCATTACTATGGGGGATTTATAGGATATCCTATAATCCCATAAGGAGTCTTCTAACATTTGTATCCAGTCTTTTCTTTTTGGTTTCATAGTATTTTCTAAAATTCCCTTGATCTCCCTATTGGATACTTAAATTTGGCCATTGGATCATGGATGATAGGGTGTTGATGTTTTATGATACACTCCATATATTTTTAGAAAAGTCTCAATTATACTATTAAAATTTTTTTTCCATTGATTAATAATAATTGATCTAGAAATTTCAAACCTATAAAATGTATTATCTACCAAAAAAGCACAAACAACATTAGAATCACCAGTTTTTATGGATTTGGATTCCACCCATTTTGAAACAAAATACTTTTCAAGAAAGATATAATAATTTAAAAAAGACATGGGAAAGGTCCCTATAAAATATATTACATAGACTTCAAAAATTTCACAAAAACTATTTCTTTTTAGGGGTATTTCTTATCTCTTTGAAACATTTCCAAAAAACTGAAAATTTTAACATATATTGAATAATTGATGTACATTTTTAAATAATTTTGGATAGTAAATTATATATTATAAAACTTTACTTGTTTTCCTTTGTGGTCAAAAGTGGTATCCATAGACCAAGGAGTGGAAAAACTAAAAAATAGATTTAATTTCACTTCTAAAAAGGCATATTATTATTACTTTATAATTGCACGTTTTCCAAAGAAATAAATCGTAACAAATGTAAAACATGGATTCAGATTTTTTTTTAAAAATTTGATGGGGATTTTAGCGGGTTGGGACATGATAATTTACCTAATAGTTGACTATATCATCATACCATGAAAATTCACCTTCAACCAAGTAGATATGATCTCTTAGAATAAGGTATGATAATGGTTTATATGTTAGAATATCCACTTCAACTATGTTGGGAAATCTACTCAAGTGATCAAACACTTGGTTCTCATCTCCCTTATTGTATTTAATTTCCAATTTGAACTCCTGAAGCATTAGAATTTATCTCACAATCCGAGTATCGACATTAACCTTATTTATTAATTATCTAAGGTCTATATGGCCATAAATAAAAAAACATTATCTATAAGAAAATATAATATGAATCTATTCAATGAAAAGAAAAATTATATAAATTAGTTTTATGTGGTTTTATAGTTGAATTGGGCCGAATATAAGGTTCTTGAGTCATAATAAATGACTTGTGTTCTACCTTCAATTCTCTAATAAAGGATTACTCTAACTTCTTGGATGAAAGCATCATAAAGTGGATCGAATGGTTGTTCCCAATTTGGTGGATGTATATTTTTTGGGGTTATAAGTCTCCTATAAAACTCATTAAAGGAATCCCTACACCCACCATTAACATAAAAATTAGTATCTTTAAAAATTAATATATAGAGAGGGAGATAAATCTTACAATAATCCATGATAATCCTTTTATAAAATCCTATATGTCATAAAAAAGATCTAATATGTTTCACACAAGTTTGGTAAGTAAAATAATTTATCACTTCAATTTTTTATTTATTCACTTCAATAAATTTTTATTAAATGATGTGACCAAGGAAAATTCCACTTTTTACCATGAAATGATACTTTTCCAAATTCAAAACAAGATCCTTTTTATGAAATTTTTTAAATTTTTTTCTAGATTTTTGAAATAATGGTAAAAAATTTCCAAAAACTATGAAATCATCCAAAAATTCTTCCAAGAAATCCTAATTTTGATTAGAAAAATACTTACCATACACATATTAAATGTACTTAGATCATGAAATAGTACCAATGTAATTATTTTATAACTAAAGGATCCAAAGGGACATGTAAATGTGGTATTCTCTTTGTTATTTAGAGAAATGGGTACTTGGAGTTATCTTGAGAACCCATATATAAAGATACAATGAGATATTTTTTACAATATCTATAAAATATTTTAAATTAAGGGGATGGGTAAATGATCTTTTAAAGTGACCTGATTTAACTTCATAAATTCTATACACACTCTCCAGTTTTTTTTGAATTCTTATAGGGATTAATTTATTCATTTCATTTATAATAATGGTTATTTCGGTTTTATTAGGAACTTCCTGGATGGGGATAATTAATTATGAATATAAAATTTTATAGATGATCCCTCTTTCTAATATATTCTCTATCACTTTCTTCACTACCTCCATCAAGGTAGGATTCAACCTCATTTGGGGCTACCTAACAGGTTTGGAATCTCCATTAAGAAGAATTCTTTATGAGCACATTTTTGAATTTATACATGGAATATCACCTAATATCCATCATTTTCCTTATAATTATTTCTCAAAAGTTCAATTATTTTTTGTTCTCAGTTTCAATGTAGATTATTAGTGATTATCATTATTATTTCTTCTCTTTCTATGTGGTATACACGTTTAAAATTAGTAGTAAGTTTTTTAAATTATAGATTTAGTGGTTATTAATGAGATAAAATTAAATTTAGGTTCCCATTACTAAATATTGAACTTCATACATTTTAAAGAACATTTCATATTTTTCTTCATGAAATAAACCATCATATTCATAAAAAAATTCAAAATTTACCTCTTCCTCCATTCTAAAAATAAAATCTCTAGAATTTTGGTGAGCCTCATTGTTCTTGGAAGTTTTAATAAAAAATGTTTTCCTAAGGATAATAATTCATCTTATATACCTTAATATTCCAAGGTTTTATCATCTTTAATGTGGGATAGTGTAAGTAGTGAATGGTCATCTAAAGGGTGCCTGATGAAATAAAAATATTAATGTGGAATGTGTTATGTCCAAAGTCCATGGTGAGTGCTTCTTTAAATAAATTGATTATTTTATTAGATATATTTAAGAATGGTTTTCAAAAAATTATGGGTGAGATTATTGGTTCTATATCCTCATCCATGTTAAGGAAAAATAAGTGATATGGAATTATCAGTCCTTGAACTCAAACTAAAACATCTTCCAAAAATATTGCTGAAAAAATAGTGGATATATTTAT
Organism: Viscum album; assembly: GCA_963277665.1. Taxonomy (NCBI): domain Eukaryota; kingdom Viridiplantae; phylum Streptophyta; class Magnoliopsida; order Santalales; family Viscaceae; genus Viscum; species Viscum album. The sequence continues at coordinate 483,463,927 of OY728141.1, forward strand.
GAGATGTACCACCATTATTGTGGGATTAAAATATTCCATATTCAAATAAGTAAACCCAAAGTTAGAAAATACATTAATATAAGAACCTATTTCACATAAATGACCATATAAAGTTAAAGATCCAATGGTGAAAGGAATACAAAATGTCCCTTGATTTTGACATTTTGTTGGTAACTAGGGTGTGATCTAGGTTGAGAAACTTTTTCCTAAGATAATAATCTAATTACCTTGAAGCCTCTTATTCTCATTTCCAAAATATATAATATTTTTTTCATAATTTGGAATCCATTTTTGAGCTTCATGAAGGGGTATGTTGATCTACACTTTTTTGGAAAGTTTCTATTCTTTTTAGAGTTCCTCTTCATGAATCTTATTTGAATGAATAATTATTGATATAAAGAGAAGTGTTGAGTCTTTATTATCTATATGTTATAGTGGTGTTACTTATCTCTATATCTTTGGTCCATTATTCTTCTTCTTCCTCTATGACAATCCATATCTTTAATACACTTTTTCTCATGATTTATTACATAAAAACACACTTAGTACAACCAAAAATATCATGAACCCTAGTGTATTTTTAAATTAGATGCACAACACATAAAATTGATACATTGATAAAACAAAATTATTTTAAACTTCCTTAACATTATTCTAAAATTCTATAGCTTTTAAAACTGCATGGGATTACATTGGGACATTCATAAGAAAGAAGTGGGCTATAAATACTAGTAAAGGAATAAAAAAATCATAACCTGATGAACGTATTACATGTAGTAAATATTAATTTTAATGGGTCATAAAATGGATTAGAATAATGAACATTAACATTAAATCATGATATATAGTTATAACTTAAATTCAACATGGTAATGTGGAAACAACATTAAATATGACATCGTAAACATAGGTCAAGGCTAATCACTAAGAAATCATAACATGGTAGAAAATGTATCTTAATGTATTAGTTTTACTAAATTATCCCATAAATGAAATATCATGAGACTAAAACATTACCCAATTAATTTGAGTGCTATGTAATTATGGGCGCACCCATCGCTTTCATATCAAGTACATTTATAATTGTACCACATAGATCATTCAACATAGTATCAAATTTTATTAAATTTAATACCAAGATTAAGGATTATTAAATAAATACATGTAATTACAAAATAAATTAAGTATATGTATGTTTAGGTGAATACCCATGAGTGGAAATGGAAATGATATTTAGAATAAAGAGGTTAATCCCAAGATAATTTCGATAGCACAAAAGGGGTATATAATGAATCATGGGTGGGATTAATGAGAGTAAAATGTATTTTTAATCACTTAGAAATCATAAGGTAAGTAATAGGGATATGTAAAAGCATAATAAAACATTAAAAATTGGGAATTAAAAGTCATAAGGAAAAAAGGGTGCTTGAAAAAAAAGTTTGGTAAAGAAAAATCACAGGATAAATTCAATATCATAACAGGGGTACATAATTTATCATGGGAGGGATTAATGAGAGTTAAATGTATATCTAATAAATTTTACATCATAAGGTAATTAATATGGATTTTTAAAATCATATCACATTAAAGTTAATTGGAATATAAAAGGAATTACCTAAAGAAGGTGCTTAAATAAAGAAGAGAAGGAGAGGATCCCTTACATTAAGAGAAAGTTTCCAAAAGCTTGGGAGGAGCTTGTTGAGATTTTGGATGAAACATGATATGTAAATATAGAGAAATGGTAAGATTAATATAATTTTATAGGGTTTTTTAGTGAAGAGGAATGTGATTTTGGGTAGTTTTATATAGGAAAAGTGAGGGGAGTCCTTTATTATTTTCCAAACTTAGGTTTTGGACTCTATACAATAAAGTAATAAAAAACAAAAATCTTACCATGTTTTTGTCTATTTTTTCTAACAAATATTATTTGTTTTAATTATTCTATAAGTAAAATAATCAAACTCATTAAAATAACACCCTTGGTGATGTGGAAGCGAGTCATGTTTATAGAGAATTGATTTTAAAACCTTAAAAAATAATATAGGTTTTGGAGGATTCATAAACGGTTTATAAAATTAATCAAATAACCTAAAAACACTTTATTTTAAAGTTAAAATATATATTTGTCCATTTATAACTTTTATGGAATATATTACATCACTTTTGGGTCATTATTATGTCATAATGCATGCCGTATATTTATACCGTACTTAATTATTACTTGAAAATTTGGCCATCTCATAAAATTAAGAAACAATCACTATTGAATAATTTAAATGTTATAAAATCAAAAAATATTTATTTTATCCAAATAAATCTCTAAATATTATTAATTAAAATTTAATATAAAAATCCACATTTATTGAAAAATACTGGTTTTTTTGACAATAACAGTTTTTTGACCCTTAAAAAATTACATTTTCACTTTGTGAAATCATATTATTATTTATATTTAATATATAATATATAATAATAAAATTTTATTAAAATATAATTTATTTAAAAAATTTACAAATTCATCAAAAGGGATGTATTAATTGAAATTACATATTACCCAAAAATACAATCCGAGTTTTATCGTATTGAAATCTAATTTTTACCAAACTCATTATTTAATAATTTATAAATAAAAATAATAAGGAATGAATATAATCATTATTTTATTTAAAATAAAATATAAATATTCATACTTTTGGGGTTGATATACATATCCCTTTATTACACTGGTGAATTCTCTAAGGCTAAGGTGTGAGATAGTTGATATTTTCTTATGGTGGTTCAACAAACATGGTTTGGGTAGTTATCTCAATGAGCTTGAAATTTTACCATAAATGGTTTCACTCTTTATTTAGCTATTAAATATTGGACTAGGATTGCTTAAGGTAAAATAATTGAGATTATATCTCCCTTGGAAGTTCCGATAAATGGGATTCATAGGGTATGATCCTCTTGGTTGAGGCCATCACTTATTTTGTTTATGTCAATCATATGATCACTATTCAATGTATATATTATCAAAATTATAATTCTTAATCATATTTTGAATAAGATAGGATATAAATTGTAAAGGTCTAATATAACCAAAGTAGTTCATGTGTTTTCTATAACATCATTACATAAATAAGTAATTTATTCATTTAAAAAGGGAATTTCATTTATAAAAGTTTAGGCCGTTACATTATTTCACCTTTCAGAAATTTCACCCTCATAATTTTCATTTCATACACTAAAATAGATGAGGGTACTTTTTTCATCACCTCTTCTGGTTCCTAAGTTTCTTCCTTTTAGACTTGTGGTTCCACCATAACACTTTGACCAGGTGAGTTGTCTTGTTTCATAAAACTCTGTCTCTATGATCTAAGATCTTCACTAGATGCTCCTTATATGAAATAAAATTCTCAAATGGTACCACATTTGGATTCATTACATTTTAGGGGCTTGGTAGGTAATTCCTCAATAGGTATATATGAAACACATCATCTAATTGAGATAGTTTATGTGGGAGTTCTAGTTGATATACCACAACCCCAATGAGATTTAGGATTTCAATGGGAATGATGTATAGAGGACTAAGCTTTCCATTCTTCCCAAATATCATGAATTTATTCCATAACGATATAATAAGGAAAAATTTAACTCTAACGTCAAACTCCAAGTCTTATTGATGATTGAATTCATTGATTTTCAATAGAATTTGTGTGTATTTCATGCGACGATGAGTGGTTTTACCCTTTTACATCATCTCTTGGATAAGATCAGGCCTCATAATATTCCTATCTTCAACTTCATACTAGATTGTTGGAGTCCAAAATCTCTTCCTATTAAGATCCTCATAAGGTTCCATTTTAATTCTATATTGGAAAATGTTGTTATATGATAACTTTAATAGGGGAAGGTGTTGATCCCAACATCCTTGGAAATAAATTTAACATTATCTTAGAATATTATCTAGAGTTTGAATGGTACTTTGATATTGAACATCATTATAAGGGAGATAAGTAGTACTAAAGCTCAATTATGTATTAAATTCTTGTTTAATGATTCTCCAAAACCTTGGGATAAACCTTAGATTGTGATATGATATCATTTTGAATGGAACTCCATACAGTCTTACCATTTCTCTTATTTATATCCCGATGATTTGTTCAAGAGATTAATATTATTTAATAGAAATTAAAATAGTTGACTTTGTAAGGATATTGGAAACCAAGAAGATGAAATTATTGTCTTTAGGTATCTTGGGGAGTCCTATGATGAAATCCATGGTTATGTTTTCCCATTTCAATACTAGTATGGAAAATGGTTTCATCATACTAGTAGAATTTTTTTGTTCCACCTTGACTTGATTTCATACCAAACATCGAGATAAAAATTTCAAAATCTCTATATTCATGTTATCCCACAAGATATTTTTCTTAAAATATCTATACATATTAGTGCTTCCTGGATTAATAAAGAAGGGTGAGCTATACACATCATCTAGAAGTTTCCTATTTAATTTTATTTTTGATGGGACATATATCCAGGTTCCAAAACTTATAAATCCATATTTAGAAAAGTTAAAATCTAGAATATTTTCTAAATTATTTTATAGAAACACATCATCATTATGATCCTCCTTGATCCTCTCAAGAATGAATGGTTGAACAGTTATTTGAGAAAGTTAGGATGTAAATCCTTTTATTATTCCCATATCCATTATTTTCATATCCAAGAAGATTTTATCCCTTGCTATCCTAAACATGGATATAGTTATAGGAACCTTTATACTTAGATCATTTTACAATTTGTTTTCTTTTTTAGGATGGTAATGGATTGAACAATCACATTCCTTGTTCAGCTATAACCACCTACATTGGAACATATTAAGTTCTTTTTTTGTGTGAATGTATACTTAAGGATTTTATGGTTTGTATATATATATATAACACTTCTACTCATAGATATAATTCCATAAAATTTTAATGAAAATATCACTGCTAAAAATTATAAATCATGAGTTGGGTAGTTATACTCATGGATATTTTGTTGTTAGGAGGCACAAGCTATCACTTTGTCATTTTTCATGAGTACACAACCTAAAACTTTTTTTGGATGTATCACCATTGTTCACAAATCCTTACCCACTAGTGGGTAATGTGAGAACAGGTGTAGTGATTAACATATTCTTCATCTCCATAAAAATTTCTTCAAATTCATCATTATAGGAAAATTTGACTCATTTCCTAGTTATGTTGGTTAGGGGGCTTTAAAATCATGATAAGTTTCTCATAAATATATGATAATTCCTCTCTAATATAAGGAAACTATACATTTTTTTCATATAGGTTGGCCTAGTCCACCCTTAAAGTTTCTTAGTTTTTAAAGGATATATAGATATCCTTTTTCTGGTGATGAAATACCCCTTGAAATTTAATTTCTCTAACCAAAAATAAAATTTATTGTAATTTAAAAAAATATTTTCTTTTCACAAGTTCTTCTATACTTTATTAAAATGCTCCTTATGTGCTTACTTGATTTTTAAGTACAGAAGAATTTAGTTTATAAATACCACCACAAATTGGTCAAAGTAATCTCTAAATACTATATTCATCAAGTATATTAAGATTTATAGATCATTAATGAGTCCAAATAGAATCACTATGAAATCATAGTTCTCATACCTTGTATGAAAAGTAGTCTTAGGATATCCTCATTATTCACTTTTACTTGATAATATCCTAACTAAAGATCTATCGTAGAGAAATACTAGGCTCCATATATCTGATCAAAACATCATAAATTTTTGTTAAATGATACTTATTCTTTATTGTGATCTTTTTGAATTAATTATAATCAATGCAGAGGCATATTTACCCATCATTCTTCTCAAAAAATAGGACTGGTGCACCCCACAATGAAGCACTTGGGGTGAGTAAACCCCTTATCCAGATTCTATTACAGTTTATTATTTAGCTTCTTGAGTTAAACAACGACCATTCTATATGAAGTCTTGGATATTGGAAAACCCCTAGGTATAATATTGATTTAAAATCCCCTCAGTTAAGAGGAAGAAAAGATAATTCTTCAGGAAACACATTAGCGTATTCCCTCAAAATGGACATGTCTTAAAGGGTGATCTTCTCCTTAATATAAATCATTTGGGCTCTATATTATTACTCACAATATTTGATATCCATTCTTGAGATTTTGTTACTCAATAAGATCCATCCTCCTATTTTCACTTATATATAATTGGAGGGTGATTTTAAATACGATGGGTGATTTCCTTATCTCAAAAATTTATAATGGATCTACATAAGGAAAGAAAATCCATACCTATAATTTCATCAAATTCCTTTAATGATATTATTATAAGTTTTTATGGGACTTTAAACCCAAAAATTTTGATGGGTGAGGAGTTATATAATTGGGATTAAATAATAGACCCATTTTCTGTTTTCACTAATTTCTTTAATTTCATTCTTTATGGTGGTGTTTGAATAGTTATACTAAACTTATGAGATATGAAAGAATTTGTAGAACTAGAATCCAAAATTATATTCTCTATTATTGAATGAATAATTAGCTTACTTATTAGAACTTTATTTTTGGGATTCACCTCCATAGTTATGATGGAAAAAAGCTTTCCCTTTCTCTCTTAGCCTTGGAGGTTGCTGTTATTGGTTTTCATCAACTACCCTTAGCTTAGTTCATTAACTCTCTTAGTGTCCTTGTTCCTTGTAGTTAAAAAATTGTAAAATAGGTTGATGTTTTACCATATAATTACTTTATTCCATCACATTAGTGGGTTTCTCCCGCTAATAATCACAAGTTAAGTGCCTTTCCTTTCCACACCTAAAGCATTTTGTTTCTACCTTTAGAAAATTTCTTGGTTACTTCTTACCATACCTTTGAAAAGTGGGATGTTGAAATTTATTTCAACCATTAGATTTATCCACCATAATAACAAAATAAAACTCTAATTTACACTTCTTATCCTTGTGAGAACCTTGAGATTCATTGATATCCATTTTGACTTTGAGGTAACATTGGATAATTTTCTTATAATTGTCAAAGTACTGAATTTATAAGTATTTTAATAGAATAATCTTCATTCCACCAAATAAGTGGCCGTATTTACCTTTAGAGGTAATGAAAAATCTAGAGTCATATCATGAAATTATTATGAAGTTTTCCTCATATGCCCCAATAGTTTTGTCATCTTTTTTCATGAGGTCAAGGAAGTCCCTCTCCATTTTCAGTTAGAGAGTGTGAGGAAAATATTTATCAAAAAGTACTTTCTTTAATTCATTCCACTCCATTGATTTAATATCTTCATTAGGATTTTTATTCTTGAAAAAAATTCACCATTGATCAGATTCCCCTTCCATATGATAAACAACCAACATGACCTTATATTTGTCATAAAATTGAAGGAAAAAAGAATATCGTTTGAATAAAGATGATCCATTTTTCTACAATTAAGGGATCATAAGATCCACTAAAATACAAAGTCCTTTATCACATAAAGGTTTAAATTGTAACTTGATCTTTCTTAGGAGGACTTGAGAGTTCCTGCTAATTCTTGTTTTGGTTAAAAACTTGAGTTAATTGAGAAATTATAGTCATGAATTTTGTGATTCTAACACCCAATGGGTTGGGTATCTCATTTTAGAAGTCATCATATTACCCCTCACATTATTTGTTGAATCAATTCCTTCTATTTCTAGCCATTGAATATAATAAAGAAAAAATTAGGGATGATATATTTTTTAAATTATTAAATAAATAAAAGGGAGACTATAAACATTAAATGGATAGATCATAAACAATATGTATCCTTTAACCTATGTATTTATAGGATTAGATCTAAGTTATCCATGATCTATTTACAAATATTAAATATTATAGAAATTTTTATTCCCCCTAATAATGGTTCATAATGAGCTTATGAATTTAACAAAGAATATAACCTGATATTTTCATACCAGGCATCCAGCACGGCCCATTATCGTGCACTAGTTCTCGATCATGTTTGTCTTAATACGACGTTTTTAGGGTTGTTTCTTCTATATGAATCTATACTATAACCACATCCACTTGTAGTATCTAGAGAGGGGTGTTTTTTCTTGGAAACCACTTACTCTATACTTTATCAAAATTCAGTGATATATTCCCATGTTTAGTATTATACCTACAAATTTCTCTAGAGTTTTCAGATCCTAATCCCAAAAATAACTATACTTTCTTCTTATACCAACTACGATGACCTGTACCATTAATAAACTTTATTTCATAATTTATTAGATAAAAAAACACTTAGTGAAACCCAAAATATCGTGAATACTAGTGTATTTTGGAATTAGGTATATAAAAAAATCAACTTGATACTTTGATACGAAAATATTATCAAAATTTCTTTAACATTCTTATAAAATTCCATATCTTTTAAAACTGCATGATATAAACTGGGGACATTCATAAAAAAGGAGTAATATATAAATCCTAGTAAGGGAATAAAAAAAGAATAACATGATGAAAGTATTACATGTTATCCAATATGTATTTTAATGGGTTATAAAATGGTTGATAATCATAAACATGAATATAAAATCATGATATACAATGATAACATAAAGGTAATATGGGAATACAACAACAATATTAAATGTGAAATCATAAACATAGGTCAAGGATAACCACCAAGACGTCATAACATAGTGGAAAAAGTCTCATAATGAATCATTTTTACTCCATAATCCCATACATGATGTCTCATGAGACTAAAACATTACCCAATTCATTAGAGTACTATATAATTTCAGGCACACCCATCACTTTCATATCATGTAAATGCATAAGAGTGCCACATAAATCATTCAAAATAGAATCTTATTTCATAAAATTTAATACCATGATTAAGGATTATGGAATAAATACATGTAATTACCCAATAAAATAATTATAAGTATTTATAAGTGAATAACCTTGAGTGGAAATGGTGATAATATTCATAATACAAAGGTTTGTCATGGAAAAATCATAGGATAATTTCGGTGACATAACAAGGGTAAAAAATGAATCATTGGAGGAATTAATGAGAGTGAAAGGGGTATCTCATAAATTTTAAATCATAAGGGAAGTAAGAGTGATTTTTAATAACATAATCTAACATAAAAAATTGGGAATTTAAAGTTATAAGACAAAAAGGGTTCTTGAATAAAAGTTTGGCATGGAAAAATCATAGGACAATTTCAACATCATAATGGGGGTATATAATGAATCATGGTTTGGATTAATGAATGTGAAAGGGGTATCTAAATAATTATAAATAATAAGGTTAATAATATATATGTGTAAAATCATATCACTTTAATAGGAATTGGAATATAAAAGGTATTACACAAAGAAGGTGCTTGAATAAAGAGGAGATAGAGAAGATCCCTTACCTTGAGGGGGTGTTTCCAAAAGATTAAGAGGAGATTATTAAGAAATTTAGGGATCCTTTAGAGGGATATAGAGGGTAATTTAAAGAGAAATTTCATGATCAATTTTTTATTAAAATCATTATTTAATCATTTATAAATAAAAACAATAAGGAATAAATATAAAAATTATTTTATTGAAAATAAAATGTACATGTTCATACTAAAAGGGTTTAGATACATATCCCTTTATTACAATATTGAACTCTCTATGGGTAAGGTGTGAAACAATGGTATTTTTTTCGAGTTGTTTGATTAACATGGTTTGGTCCATTATCTTGATGTGATTGAACTTCTCCTATAAATGGTTTTTATCTTACATTAGTTTTTAAACCCAAGATTGGTATTAGTCAAGGTCAAATCTCAAATATTCCATCTCCATCATAAGCTATGATAAATGGGTTTCATAGTGTATGATTTTATTGGTTGATCCCATCAATTATTTTGTCTCTGTCAACAGGATATTATTATAACTCTTAATATATACCTATCATATGATCACTATTCAAAAAATATATTATAAATGGTTATAATTCTTAATGGTCTTTTAAATATGACAAGATCTAACTTATAACTTTCCAATATGACCAAAGTAGTGTATGTATCCTATATAACCACATTACATAAATAAGTAATTTATCCATTTTAAAAGAGAATTTTATTTATAATATTTTGGTTCATTACATCCTCTTTATTTTATATTTTCTTGTTGATATTTTTCTAAAATATGCCCATAATTTCCAGATTCAGTTTCTTCACTATCAAGTTGGTTTGGTTTTGTTTCTATTGTGGAAGTTGGTATAACCTCCCTTATATTTCTTATTTTTAACATAATGAAATTATACATTTGGTTAGGCTATGTTTGTTTTAGTAATTTTCTTTGATTCTTGGACTATGTCTCCATCATTTATCTTAAATATTTGATTTCATTTTTAAGATCAATCACTAATGAACCATGTTATTGTTGTATAAGAGGATTTTAAATGGATAAGTGTTGTCATAAGGTCTATTTTACTATAAATGTGGTGTCTATTAGTAAACTGGTTGTTTATATGAGTTTTCCTTATTTTTGTAAATGCAGTGGGTGTTAGATTTTTTAGTTAGATTTTTTCTATGGAGGGTGTGTTTAGTACTAATTTTAGTAGGGTGGATTGTTTTTATCATATTGATTTCCAAATCCATATTGAACTCCAATATTTCTCCCCTATCCTTGAATTTGTAACTTAAACTTCATTAGGTGAAAGGATATTTCAAAACTTTCCATTCCCTGCAATTTATCACACTAGTTAGTAAAATGGATAGCCGATGAGTAAAAACCACATGCCTTAGTTAGTTTTTGTTCTTCACTAATTTATTTCAGATCCATCTATCTTACTAAAATAGTAAAATACCAGATAATTATAATAGTAAATAAAATTAATTATTTATTAATATTCATGAATTATATTTTATAGAGTTATATTCCATATAATAATATTAAGTATTTTTTTTAATAAAAAAGGAAATAGTTTTATTCCTACTAATTTTTTTTACATGTATGATAATGTTTTATTTGAAATTTTGATTTCAAAATTTTTTAAATTTTATTTTTTCATAATTAAATTCAATTTTTATATAAGAATTTTAAAATTATCTTAGAGTTATTTTTTAAGGAATTTTATAAAAATATTGATTTTTGGTTGAATAGTTGAACATACCTATTTTTAATAAAAATTTATTTTCTTTTCAAGTATTCACATCATCTTATTTTGTTTTGAATTAGTTTTAAAATTTAATTTGTTCCACTTAGTTAAACATAATACAATAAATTTAATTGGAATCAATATTATACTTTAATTTGGTATAAAAAATTTTATACTTAAAATAACATTTTTCTAGAAAATTTCTTTCAATTGCATTACATGTTCTCATTTTAAAGGTAATTTTTAAAAAATATAGAAATTAAATTAGATAAAATGGGATAATTTTTTGGAATCATAATTTTCATTTTTTAATGATTTAACTTTAATTTTTGATCATTATAAATAATAACTTTGGTAAAAAATTCAGTTACCATGGTAAGAGTTAAAACAGGTTAAAAGGGTTAAAAATAAAATGATAAGGGTTAAAATAACCTAAATACTTGTATAAATCTGATTTTATGGTCATATTTTGACCATATATTATCTATTATTTTAATATGAGTCTTTTTGGTGACAATTTTATTGAGTAAGACATTAATATATTTTAATCTTTTAAAAAATTCAAATCGTGTCCTCTCCTCCACTTATAAAAGGACACACCTTGTACTCTTTTATCCGCACTTAAAGAGACACTTAAATCAACCAATAAATAACTAGATACCTTCCCAACATCCCTCCCTACATCTTATATCTATTTCTTTGATTATAATACTATCATAGGAAGGATTTAGGTATAAACCTATAAAGGTTTTCCAAAGAAGTGGTATAATTATTAATTGAGTGTTTTCATTTTATTTATTCTTATACCTAATTAAAATATTATTCAAACATGATGAAATAATTATATTATTATATTAAATTTAATTTAATGCTATTGTTTTTATGCTACAATCATTTTTCATCTAATTATCCGTCTTATGGGAAATGAAAACATCACTCGTGCGTATGTGTCGACTGCCACCTCCATGAAGCAATGTGTTTCATTTTTCATCACCAGATTACATTGATGGTTATAATGATAGATAAAATGAATATATAAGTGTTGGACCATAGGATATTTTTGGCCACTCTCTCTGACTATAATGGTTTTAATCATAAAAAATCATGTCATATATTAACATATATCTTACCTAATGAAATATCCTAAATTATGTCAAAGATTATCTTGTATATAAAATCATTTCAATCATATAAATATTTATGTTTTTTAAGTCTAAACAAGCTTATAACTAATTATCTATGTGTAATTATGGGTATTAACACTTGATGACTTTTCTGTACTATAAGATAGATAGAACATCTAAAAATTATCTAAGTATGAGTCACTGACACTAACAGAAGAACTAAGACACTGACAGACAGACGACCTACTGATACATATGACTCATTGAAACAAACGACCCACCGATGCATTTTAATAATTTACGCAGACGACCTACCAATGCAATTGACCTAACTTCATTTCAAGTGATCTACTGATGCATGGTGCTACCGACTTAAGGAATCACTGATAGTTAAAACGAGTCACCGATGCAATGATTCACCGATGTATGGCAAGACTGACAGAATGAACTATCGATGGGTTGAGTCACTGATAGAAGGAGATACCAACAAACTGATCACCGATAAACTAACTCACCTATAGACAAGTAACCGATAGATTACTTAAATTTTCATTTATTAAAATTATTTCTAACAGTCATATTTGAGTCATTTAATGATACTGACATATTTAATAATATTTTATAGGACTTTTTGCAGACAATATGAGGTACGATGAACCTATGCACAAGGAAAGAACATGATATTTTTTGGACCTCAAGAATAAAATAATTTTTGAAGAGATAAGAAACACACGTAAGATAAGTGTGGCGTGCCCACATGTGAAACACAAAGAAAAACATCCATAACTCTCATGTACCTACTGTGAACTCAAGAACAAAAGAAGAACACACGAGGAAATATCAATCAAGCAATACATTGAATTGAAAAACTACTTCAACATATCAAATAAGGATTAGGATATACCTATAGAACCATACTTTTATCTGGAATCCAAAATACAACACTCTGTTTTAGTGATAACTTTCAGAAGATGACTCAAACCTCATCTCAGCTACATCTAAAGAGTCCAGAGTTGCATATCAAGACACATAGAGCCTTCTAAATCCTTTATCATATTTATTTTCTCTATTGTGTGTATTTTTACATACTTTTTAGCAGTGTGTGTATCTTTCTATAAAGTACACACTGTCTCCTGTATCAAACTAAAGGATACAAGATATTATTTTAGTCATATCTTCTCACACCTTTTTACTCCCATAGATAAGTGTGGAAGAGTTCCTTTTGTGACCTGGTAGTTTGTACTCATGAAAAAACTGTGGTAGAGGTCTTGTGACCTGGACGTCCAATGTGTTGTTTTGAACCCTGATCTAGGGTGAAGATTAATTTTTTTATTAATTTAAACTGATTGGTGACAGGTGATCACCAAGTGGATATGATTAGGTCTCTTCTTGAGACTGAACCTCTTATTTCATTTCCACTGTGTTTTAATTTTAGTTTTACTCTGTTTTATCACATATTTTATAAAACTAAATTTAACTGTGATAGTTAGTATTAACAAGTGTTTATAATAGTATTGACTCATTAGGTCAGTTTAAAAAGTGTTATTAATTATAAAATCGATATAATTGAGAACTAATCACTCTTTTGAGAAATTAATCAAATAGTCAAGCTCTTATAAATTCATTGTTGGATAACTAGTAAATTTACTTTTAAATTTAGGGGAACTTCAAATAATAATCTTTAACATAAATTTTTATAGGAACTCAATTCACCCCCTTCTTGAGTGTCCTACTCTGACCAAAATTTGGTATTAGAGGAGTGTTCAAAATCCATTGTTTCAAAATTTTTAATTTGTTCTTCAACCATGATTTCAGTTATATTTTAAAGATTTAAAAATTTCTGTTAATTCTAAATTTTTATTTCTTTAAATATCTACACTTTATTCTTTATTATGGAAAATAGGCTGGAAGGTGATGATACCAACAAAACTCTATTATTTAATGGAACAAATTATGTTCAATGGAAAATTAAAATGAAAATGCACTTAGAAATTGTGGGTTTTGGAATTTGGTCTTCAATTGTAGATGAATATAATATTCCATATACTTCTAGAAATACTTGAGATAACCCAAATAAGTATTCTTATAATAATAATTACAAATCCAAGTTAGTTGGGGTTTGGATTAGTGGTAAGAACCCCTTATTTCTATATGAAAAATGGGGGTTCAAAACCCATTGGGTGCAGGTACTGTAGCGTAATGTAGCGGACTGTAGTAGCGACGACACTGTAGCAACAACGAGCACTATAGTGGCAATAGGTTCTGTAGCGGGGCCATGGTACTGTATTAGCAGTGGGTACTGTGTGGTACTATAGCAGAGAAGGTACTGTAGTAGTACTATTCACAGAATGGGCCTTGGGACAAAAAAATGAGCCTCTGTTCTGTGTAATGGGATAAATTCCCACTGGTCCTTCGTGCTTTGTAATGGGTCTCCCTCTACCTAGTTATAGAGGTCTTTTATTTTCTTTAATAATCAATGAGGCTTCGACCCCAACTTAAAAAAAAAAATCCATGAATGCCTTATACTGTTCTATAGGAGATGAAGAATTTAAAAATATTCCTATATGTCAAACTACCCATGAAATTTGTGATACTTTGTCTATTTCATATGAAGGAACTTCTAGTGTTAAAAAAATGAGACTTAAAACATATACTATTAAATATGATAACTTTAAAATGAAGACCGATGAGCCTCTTTCTAATATGCATCTTAGGTTTAATGAAATTGTGAACACTATGATCTCTTTGGGAAGAAATGTTACTGCCAAGAAACAAATTATGAGGATTCTCAAATGCTTACCTAATAGATGGAGAGGAACTTCTGTCTCCATTATAGAATCATGTGACATCATCAAACTACCCGTCAAAGAAATCATTTGAAAACTGATGATGTATGAATAATAGTTGAAAGTCAATAAGGAAGAAGAAGATGAACCTAAGAGAAAATTTGTAGCCTTCAAGACTACTACCTCTAATAATAAGGAAAAAGAGAAAGTGATAGCCTCAATTGAAAGATATAATAATGACAAATCAATATCAGACAGTGATGGAGAGATAGATCAACTGACCAAATGATTCAATAAATTCTATAGAAAGAAGAAATTATTCAGGAAACCCAATTATAAAGAAAGATATGATAACAATGGAAACTAGAAAAAGTACAGGAAAAGAAATGAAAAATAAGAGGAGATTATTTTCTATGAATGTAAGAGGAGAGGACAAGTCAAATATAATTGTACAAAATTAATATATAAAAAGAAGTATGAAAACAAAGAGAAGAAGTATAAGAAATCTATGAATGCCATATAGATTTTCTATAAAGATAGCTCTAGTGAATTAGTATCATCTCTTAATGAGAGAGATGATCTGAAAAATATGTGTTTTATGAAAAACACATCCGAGGTAACCTTATATTTTCTTTTACACAATTATTAATATTATGGAGATGAAAGTGATTCTAAAAATATCAAAAGTGATAAACTATTTGAATACTATAACATACTGGAAGAGACATGAAATTAATTTAAGTATAAATATAAATCTTTAAAGAAACATCATGTTATCACTGTAAATATTATTTCTAAAATTACTACTGAAAAGGAAAATAATGCTCAAATGCTCAATGGAAACAATGAATTAAAAATGACTAATGAGCGATTAAAGAAAGATCTAGAAAATTTTACCAATGAGAAAAATACGCTTTCCCAAATTCATGGTAAACATATGGATCCTAAGTAAAATTCTAGTATTGGATATCAGACTGGATAGAGAAACCTATCTAAAACACACTTTGTAACTAAATCTGTAAAATCTATCTTTTTGCCTAAAAATCAAAATTATGATGCTTGTTCCAGTTATGGAAAATATTTTACTACCTATAATTTTTCTAGACCAAATAGAGTCTGTTTTACAAATATGTTATATAATTATTATAGGAAACCCATGAAGCAAATGTGGGTACCTAAAACATTGATTACTAATGTCACTAGACCCAAACAAGTCTGGGTGACAAAATATATTTTTGTTTGATTATTCTATAGGAAATCTATTTGAAGAGATCTGGAAAGAGTCAATGGTACTTGGATAGTGCATGTTCAAGACATATGATATGAGACTATTCAAGATTCAAGAAACTAATCAATATTTATGGTGGATATGTCACCTTTGGTGACAATGATAAAGAAAAAATAATTGGATTATGTTAGATTGGTAACTCTAACTCAGTTTTAATTTCTAAAGTGCTTTTTATTAATGGATTGAAATATAATTTTATTAGTATTTCAAAATTATGTGATGATGGATTTCATGTTAAATTTGAAAATGATGCTTGAAATGTTTTTAACTCTAAAAATGAACTCATATTTTCTACTCTTAGAAATGAAAATATATATTCTGTTAACTTAGATTCTTTAGTTTCTTAAAATGTTTCTTGTTTAAGACCATTTTAAAAAGAGTCTTGGATTTGGAATAGAAGATTAGAACACTTTAATGTACACTATCTTAGAAAGCTTACTCGAAAAGGACTAGTAAAGTATCTACCCAAACTTAAGTTTCCACATGATAAAGTCTGTAATCCTTGTTAAAAGGGTAAAAAACACAGGATATATTTCAAATCAAAGAAATAAGTTTCAACTTATCAACATTTAGAGTTGGTTCGCATAGACTTTTTTGGACCATCTAGAGTTTCTTGTTTAAATAAGAAGCACTATGTACATGTTCTTATAGATGACTATTCTGGGTATACTTGGACTTATTTATTATCTCACAAAAGTAAATCATGTACATACTTCACCAGGTATTCTAAAATAGTGGAAAATATAAGTTGACTTAGAATAAAATCCTTAAGAAGTGACTGTGGTTGTGAGTTTGAAAATCAGGACTTTGAATCTTTTTTCTCACATAATGGCTATAGTCATAACTTCTCTACCCCTAGGACACCTCAACAAAATGGAGTTGTGGAAAGAAGAAATATAAATCTACAAGATATATCCCAAACAATGCTTAATGAATATGATCTACCTATTTAATTTTGGGTTGAGGATGTGAATACAACTTTCTACATAATTAATAGAGTTTTAATTAAACCTATCCTCAAGAATTCTATTTATGAGTTGTGTAATAAAAGAAAACCCAAAGTTAGTTACTTCAATTTTTTTGGTTTCAAAGTCTATATCCTTAATAAAAAGAAAAATCTTGATAAATTTTCATCCAAGAGTGATGAAGGAATCTTCCTAGGTTACTCAACCTTTAGTAAAGCCTATAGAGTCTTTAATAAAATAATCAGGTGTGTGGAAGAATCTGTACATGTTAAATTAGATGAAACAGATCCACATGAACCTAAGAACTCCCTAGACAACCTTGAAGATGATGTGTCAAATCTGGACATAAATACAAAATCATCTAATCCTATTGTCAAGAAATATGTTAAATCAAATAGTTCTGGAAATTATTTAGACTCTAGACATGATGAACCCAATCATGTAGATGAACCTGAAATTACTATCCCCTTCTTTTCTAGACCAACTAGAACCCTCAAGAACCATCCTTTAGATGTTGTTGTTGGATATTTAGATAAAGCGACACATACTAGAGATTATCTTAGAAACCATGTTGAACACCAAGCCTTTTTTTCACAACTTGAACCTAAAAACATCAATGATGTAATTAAAGATGATTTTTTGGTGATGGATATTCAAGAAGAACTTAATAAATTTGAAAGAAATAAAATTCAGAAACTTGTGGATATACCCAAAGACACCTTGACCATAGGAACTAAGTGGGTGCTTAGGAACAAAGTAGATGAATATTGTAATAATTTTAGAAATAAATCCAGATTGGTTTCACAAGGTTATAGTCAATAAGAAGGTATTGACTATAAAGAAACTTTTTCACCTGTTTCTAGACTTGAGTCCACCAGAATATTTCTTTCTTATGCTACCCATCTTATTTTCAAACTTTTTCAAATGGATGTAAAAAGTGCATTCCTAAATGGGTATATAGTTGAGGATGTTATTGTTGAACAACCCCCTAGTTTTACAAACCCTCATTTTCAAAATCATGTTTTCAAATTAACAAAAGCTTTATATGGTTTAAAAAAATATCCAAGAGATTGGTATAATAAACTAAGTACTTTTCTCCTTAAAAAAGATTTTACAAAAGGAATTTCTGATCCTACTATATTTATAAAATTAATTTATAAAGATGTTTTATTAGTTAAAATTTATATAGATGATATTATATTTGGATCTTCAAGAAATTATTTATGTAATGATTTTTCTAAAATTATGCAAAGTGAATTTGAAATGAGTTTGATGGGTGAAATCAAATTATTTCTCGGATTTTATATTTTTTAAAATAAATAAGGTATCATTTTAAATCAAAGTAAATACAAAAAAATACATTTTAAAAAGATTTTGATTTGATAGAATTAAAAATAGTGACACTCCAATGAGTACTACTTATAAGTTGGACCTTGATGAAGATGGTAAATCTATTGATCAAACCACTTACATAGGAATAATTGTATGTTTTCTTTACTTGACTTCTAGTAGGACAGATATAATGTTTTGTGTGTGTATGTGTTCCCATTTTCTAGATTACCTCAAAAAATATCACTTAAATGATGTTAAAATAATTTTTAAAAACCTCAAACATACTATTAATTTAGGGTTGTTTTACCCTAAAGGAAAACCATTTGATATAGTGAGTTATTAAGATGATGATTTTGGTGGATGCAAGTTGATAAAAATATCACCTTTGGAACACGCCACTTTTTGGGAAAATCTTTGGTTTCATGGTGTAGTAAGAAAAAAAATTCTATTTCATTTTTTACTTCCAAAGCTGAATACATAGTTGTAGGTAGTTTTTATGCTCAGATTTTTTGGATGAAACACACTCTTCTATACTATGGATATCAATTTAGACATGTACCTATAAATTGTGACAATAAAAGTGAAAAAAGGGTGATATCACTTTAGAATTTATTAGCTCTGAATATTAGATTGCTGACATATTCACTAAGCCATTGAACTCTAAAATAATAAATTACATCAAACATGGGTTAGTAATGATCAATCTATAAGACCTTATGTTTCTATTAATTTGATATTTTTAAGTGAATTGTCATTCCGACACTAATGCTATGTCATTCCGACACAATTTTCATGACGATACCGATGCTATGTCATGTCGACATAGTTGTCATGCCGAAACTGACACTATATCATGACAACACAGTTGTCATACCAACACTGATGCTATGTTATGCTGACACAGTTGTCATGCTGATACCGACACTATATCATGCCAACACCATTAGTGTTATACAAAATATGTCATGCCGAAACTGATGAATCATTGTTTTTATATGTTTTATGTTTTTATCAAAACGACACTGTTTCATTTATTTTTTTGAACTCGGTTAACAATTTCATGATTGTGTAATTTCAAAAGCCTTAAATGATATAAATTTGAATCGATCCACTCTAGTCCTTTAACTCTACAATATCTTGGCTGTTTCTCTCTCTTTACCCCCCACCATACACCTTCTAACCTTCAGACTGAACGTATCATAATGTTGTGTGTAAAGTGAGCTCTTGATGATAGAAAGTCTCGTGCTTATAATAAACAGAAAGGTGAATCGAGAAAATCTTTAGCACATGTAAATCCTACTCTGTAAAATCATGTTATAACTCTAGAAAAAGAAGTTCTTGAGTAATGGCTGTTAGAAATCAAGTATCTACTACTCAAGGTACTGCAAGATCAAGGTTTTCTTGAGTGGTTCTCAAATAATGAATAAACCATTTACCCGAAGCTAGTTAAAGAATTTTATATGAATATGGACATTCTATCGGAAGTAAGTGATGTCTCCTGAATAAAATCTATAGTAAAAGGGAATATAATCTCCTTATCTTTAAGAAATTAGGCCGAATTTATTAAAGTTCCTCTTAAAGGTTTATTTTATGATTATCATGGTACCTCTCCACCTGAGAGTGATATGTTTTTCTTTGAGACAGTGTTAAAGGATCTTACTAATAATGATGAGCACAAAAGACCCATTTCTAAAAAGTTAAGTGGAGAATGTAGAATCTTTTTTAAGTTTATACCATATCAAATCTGTCCCAGGAAAGTGGAATTTTCTTCTATGAAATATCAAGATGTCTACTTGGTTTATCTGCTGAAAAAAGTGATCAAGGTAAATTTGTGTAGATACCTTGTTGTGCACATGAATGACATGATCAAACATTACTGAAAAACTAATTCCTTGTTCTATCCAAATCTGATCTTAGCTATAATGAAAAAAAGGTTGTGAAGATGAAGGTGAAGAAGTTGTGTCTAAGTGTAGTGGGATCTGCCTCAGTAAAGAGATTTGTAAAAGAATGAAAATCAATTGGAACCCATGGAAGATAGAATGGGTTGGAGATGAAGATAAGATCTATGAAATGTTCAATCCAATAGATTATCCAACTATACCTAAGAATATGGAAGATCCTAGTCTGAGGCCAAATGAAGAAGTTGTTTACTCTTCAAAAGAATAATAAGATCTTGTCACTCTAGTTAGAGATCAAGGATCACCTATTAATGATAGAAGTGATCCTGACACAACTGGACCTCACAAAGGTTTTTTTTCCTTTGGACATCCTAGTACTACACTTACCTTACCCTATGATGATCCCACTCTTGAAGATAAAGGGTATGTTGAGATATAAGTATTAGGTAGTATGGAATATGTAAGTAGATCCAGTGAATCTAAAGAATAAGAAGAAGAAAGTGAATATGGTGAAAGTGGTAGTGGTAGTGAAGAGGAAGAAGGTGAAAAAGATGCTGATAAAAATAAAAAAGAAGAACATGTATCTAGACATGATGATGATGAAAGTAATGTAAGTGATAATGACCATCATAAGGATGATCAAGGTTAATATGTTGAAATGATTGAAGATGTAGATCAGGATCAGTTAGAATAACCTCTTGAAGTTATTGTTGAAGTGAGAGAAAATGCTGAAGTTGCTGCTGAAGTAGAAGCTTAAGAAATTCCTGTACCTCAATTTTTTTATAAAATAATAAAACCTCATGCTGAAGATGAGAAACCAGTAAGGAAAGTTCAGATTTAGGGGGAGCCTCAAGAGAGAGAAAATAAAGCTGAATAGGAGAATCAACTTAGAAGAGTAAGGGTAGACACTCTAACTCCTCTAGATGATGATGTAATGGTTGAATGGGAAAGGAATCATAGGTATGTGGAACTAGGATTAGATTATAAATATTCAGATGATGAAGTCATTATATCTACTGCAAGAGAAACAGTGGATGCGACCCTTTCTAGGGACTATGTCACTAAGGTTGAAGTGGAGAAATTCAAGGAAGCTGTATGTTTATCAGTAAGACATTCAGTATATTCTTATATGAGATATGATATTGAGGAAGATAGGGGAGAAAATACTGAGCTGACTAATAACTTAAAATATATCTGGTCTGTAGTTGAAGGTTTAATGCAAACCGAAACTTCTAGTTTTATTCCTACCTCAACTAGTGTATCTCAAGATGATGCTATTTCAGTATCATAGATAGTGATAAATGAAATTAATCCAAATTTGATTACAACTGATGAAACCATTTTAGAAATAAATACTAATCTTGGGAATGAAATGAAGAAGTTAATTATTGGCATCAATGATTTAACCACTGAGTACATGAATATAATGGAGTGTGTCATGAAAGGTCTTACCGATCTTGTTTCTCATCTTAAGGTTCCTGATTTTTCCAAACTGAGAAAGGAAGTAAATAAAATTGTTTAATTTGCTTCAACCTCAACTCCTACTTCTATTCCTTCCATATATGGTCAAGCCTCTCAGACTTTGGATACCAAGGAAATCAAAACTATTGTAAAATAGGAGCTTAAAGCTCTATTTGACACCTCTAGCTTGGGTATCCTAGAAAATATTGAGAAGAATAGTGATCATGTGAATGATATGGTTAGATTATATACCAAGGAAGAATCTTTTAACAATGAAGATATTAAAAAGAGGATAAATTCATATTTCTCCAAGATTTACTCTAAGCACCAGTTGACAAGTCATTTTATGTATTTGGCAAAAAATTTGAATTTACACCCAGTTACAAAAGCATTCAAAAAACAAGTCTAGCAATTTATGTACTTAAATCCTTTGTTGGATAAATTTATGGAGAATAAGTATGAATTTGAGAAATCAATGATGTATGGTGGTGATATTGTTGAGGATTTCATCAAACTGTTAAATCCATACCTCTATGTTCAGAGTGAAGCCATAGTTGTTCCAGCTACTGCTTCTATTCACTGTTATCCACTAGTGACTTCCTTTCCAATGTCAGTTATTCAAGACTTGACCAAGATTTGGTCCGTAATCATAGAACAACCTTTAACTCGACTGTTATCCTAACAAAAACCAAGCCTAGAACCATCTGTTTCAGCAGGAATTCCTTTACCTCCACAGAATATTTCTTAAGATGCTTCTATTTCTCAGCCACCACCTACTGGACCTACCTTTGATTCATTTGATATTGAGAAGGAACCCCTTGATCCTATGAAGTAGTGTGGTGTGATTATTTTTGACAGGGCTGAGGGCTTGTATTTTTTTTTCTTTCAGTGTAATTTGATTATGAATGACAATTCATTATTTTTACTTTTCTATTTTAGTTTTTAATATTCTAATTTTTGCTAATCCCAAAAGAGGGAGAACATTATTAAGCATTATTATTTGTTTATATTTCTATGATACTTTTCACTTCCCATACAATTTGAGCATATTCATATTTATGGGAGATAATAATCATATTGTTTATTTTAGTCATTCTCTAATTGAAATTAATATTTCCATGATTTGTGATCATCAAAAAGGTGGAGATTGTTGGCCCATAGGATATTATTTGCCACTCTCTATTACTAAAATGGTTTTAATTATCAAAAATCATGTCATATATTAACATATATATCACCTCATGACAGATCCTAAATCATATCAAAGCTTATCTTGTATATCAAATCATTTTAATCATATAACTATTTATGTTTGTTTAAGTATAAACAAGCTTATAACTGATTATCTATGTGTAATTATGGGTATTAACACTTTATTACTTTTCTGTACTATAAGATAGATAGAACATATAAAAATTCTCTAAGTATGAGTCACTAAAAATAACAGAAGAATAGAGACACTGACAGAAAGTTGACCTACCGATGCATATGACTCACTAACGTGGACAACCTACCGATGCAGACGACCTACTGATGCATATGACTCACCAATGCATACGACCTACTGATGCAATCAACCTACCATCATTCCAAGTGATCAACTGATGCATGGTTCTACCGATATAAGGACTCACGGATAGTTAAAACGAGTCACCGATGTAACGAGTCACGAACATATGGAAAGACTGACAGAATGACTTACCGATGGGTTGATTCACTGACAAAAGGAGATATTGATAGACAACTCATTGATATACTGACTCACTGATAGACGACTCACTGATTTACTGTTTAAATTTTCATATATTAAAATTATTTCTAATGGTCATATTTGAGTCATTTAATGATACTACCATATTTAATAATATTTTGTAGGACTTTTAATAGACATTATGTGGTATGATGAACCTATGCACGTGGAAAGAACATGCTATTTGTCATCCCTAAATAATAAAAAGAATTTTTTAAGAGAGAATCAACACATAGAAGATAATTGTGGTGTTCCCGCATGCGAAACACATTGAAGAACATCCACGACTCTCATGCACCCACTATATACTCAAGCACAAAAGAAGAACACATGAAGAAATATCAATCAAGCTGTACATTGAATTGACAAACTACTTCAGCATATCAAAGAAGGAGAAGGATATACCTACAGAACCATAATTATACCTGGAATCAAGAATACGACACTTTTTTTATGACAACTTCCATAAGAGGAATCAAACTTTGTCTTAGCTACATCTGAAGAGTCCAGAGTTTTATATCAAGACAAACAGATCCTTCTAAATCCTTTATCACATTTATTTTCTCTATTGTGTGCATTTTTACATACTTTTGAGCAGTGTGTGTACCTATATGTAAAGAAAACACTGTCTCATGTATCAAAATAAATGATAAAATATATCCTTTCACTCATACCTTCTCACAACTTTTTACTCCCAAAAATAAGTGTGGAAGCGGTCCTTGTGTGACCTGGTAGTTTGTACCCATGAAGAACTGTGGTAGAGTTCTTGTGACCTAGACAACCTGTGTGTTGTTGTGAACCCTGATCCAGGGTGTGAATTAAACTGTTTATTAATTTAAACTACTTAGTAGCTGGTGATCACCAAGTGGAGAGGATTAGGTCTCTGATTGAAATTGAACAAATTTTTTCATTTTCACTGTGTTTTTACTTTTTCTTTACTATGTTTTATCACATATTTTATAAAACTAAATTTAACTCTGATAGTTATTATTATCAAGTGTTTATAAAAATATTGACTTATTAGGTTAGTTTAAAAAGAGGTATTAGTTATCAAATTGATATAACTAAGAACTAATCACTCTTTTGAGAAATTAATTGAATAGTCATGCTCTTATAAATTAACTATTGGATAACTTGTCAATTGACTTTTAAATTTGGGGGAACTTCAAATAATACAGTTTAACAAATTTTTTTATAGGTACTCAATTCACTCCCCTATTGAGTGTCCTAATCTGACCAAAAATATGATATTTATAACATAATTATGATTTTATATAGATAATATATGTCACGAACCAGGCCGGATCGTCATTCGACCCGACACCCGAC
The DNA here is from genome assembly GCA_963277665.1 of Viscum album. Lineage (NCBI taxonomy): Eukaryota > Viridiplantae > Streptophyta > Magnoliopsida > Santalales > Viscaceae > Viscum > Viscum album. Next base: position 483,489,009 of record OY728141.1, read on the forward strand.
CCGGTCTGCGACATGGCCCGAAGGGCGTTCCCGATCCCCACGGGCTGGCAACTAGTGCCGGGCATCAAAATAAACCAGTTGGGAACGATTTTAGCCCAAGACAAGGATGAATAAACATAAACTAAACAATCAGATAAATAAAAGGAAAAGAACTAAACAACGTGGCAGCGGAAAAAGGAATAAACAAAACGAGACATACCTTAGGTGACCCCGTGGATTACCATGGTACGTCAATTACACTCGTTCCCAAGAGCGATCCAAGACAGAAACCTGCAACTGAAAAGTAAAGTAGGCATGAGCACCAAGATGCTCAGTAGGAAAGCCAAAACAACCACGTCATATGCCTCTGCCTTTAGTAAGAAATCCACTATGCCAGTTTGGAAATAAGATATAATAAAATAGTGTTTCTCCCTTTCAAATTCAAGTAACGAGTTTTCATTTTCAGGAAAATCCTTTTACTCCCACTACATTTTCAAAATAGGTTTCAAGCATGCATTAACATTTCAAAATGAAAAGAAAACAGTTTGGATTAAAATATGGTTTTCATAAACAAGGCATCGAGTATGAAACAACTAAAAAGAAAGTTACATCATTAGAAGCATGGAAAAAATGAGCACCATGGGTAATCCCTATAGGCAGCTAAAACAAGTGGGAACCTAAAGACCTCGTACCTCAGTGAAGCGTGGCTTAGAAGACCACGACCCTCAGAAAACGTGGCTTAGAAGGCCACGACCCTCAGAAAATTCATATGTTTAGTTAGTGTTGTTGTGTCAATCCTGCTAGACAAACCGGGACGAACCCCTACCGTGTCATCTAGCGTACTAGTCCTGGTCACCCACCTAGATTCCCGGGTTTTCCCATTGTGCTCTATTTCAAATGGTGGTGAGTTTTCTTTATCAAACAATCAAACAAGTACATTACACTTTCTTTATCTAAAATTCATTCCACCTTTCACCACGCACTCCCTACTTAAGTGCATTCCCCTCTCTTTACATCACACAATCACACACAAGACTTTACACTAGGCACATACATCACAAACTGCTCATAAACACTTCCATCACATTTTATTCTCAAATTTAGGGGAATGACTCAAAAGGGTTTTTTTTATTTTCGCAAACCAAATCTTAAAGTGCAAACGGGCCTTTCATAAAACATTCTTAAGATGCCAAACCTACTTAATTACATAAAGGGAACACTTTTTAAAATCAGTCGGCCAAAAGGCCAAAAACCTTTGGAAATACACATTACTAATTCAAAACCATTTGAGAAATCAATTTTTCAATAAAAGGTCACTTAAGACCGATAGCATTAAAAATACATTTCAATTTCCAAATCAAAGGCGTAATCATTCCTAGAAACCGTAACCTGATTTCATAGCATGTGTATATAGCATAAATGTAAAACATATTTTTTTTTAAAACAAGAAAGCAATCATGAATCTCAAATTAAAGGCATAGGCATAGAGGACCTACCTCAATCATGTCATTATTGCCGACGACCACTCGAATTAACGCTTGGTGCACACACACACATGAATTTATATATACATATATATACACGCCCATAGGTGCATTGCACATATACATATATATATGCTTTACTTTATGCATGTGCATGCGGGGTACCTCGACACCCGTGACCCAAAACCATCGTGGCGGGGTCCTGCGCACTCCACAAAACATGTAATAAATTAAAAGAACAAATTATGAAATACATCAAAATTAGTACCACAAAATTTACACAAACGAAACACACCCAGACTACATCATAGCGCCACTTCAAAAACACTCGCACGTCAAAATCATTGCAAAACATGAATCTCATAATTTATACAGATTAAATAAGCCATCTGCACCACTTATAAAACATTTTAAAAAGACATAACACAACATAAAACAACAACACACCCGAAAACCACTTCTAAGGACAAAATCATACCAAAACAGACTCCAACGAAATAAAACGCAGCCCTTGCATCATTTAATAAACTAAGTGCACAGTTCATAAAACACCAGTAAATGACACATTTTGGGTTTTTTGTCAATAAACACACTCGATATCACAATACATTTTACAAAACTAATAAATCAAAGCATACTAAATTTTCTTCAAAACAAACCTCGCACAAAACAAATTAATTGTAGTACATGGTAAATTAATTGGACAAGAAAATTATTTCAGCAAACAACATTTAATATAAAATCACCACTTTTAAACAAGACCACCTCAAATCCTTTCACTAAATCAAAACATTCCTAAAAAAAAAATAAACACACTACGAAACACATCTAAATCATATTAAACCTTAAGTGAAGCTTTATTCGAACCAAGAAAACTAATCAATGAGTATACTAAATTAATTAAATTCAAAAATTAATTCGTCAAACAAAACATATATTCGGAAACACATACCTTCGGTATCGAAACATCGCAAACGCGATGCGCAAACTCCGCTGCATGACAACCACACCATAAACAATGCAATTAACCCTAAAAACAATCAATTGGACCAATTACACCATAAAAAAACGAATTGAAAACCCTAACCGCAATACCACAAAATTAAAAGGATGAAAAAAGAGGGACTTCACACCTATGGAGAGGGGTCCGAGAGGTCTTCCGGAGGTTGAAGGGTGGTGCGCGGCCTGCTGGACAAGGTTTTTCTTGGTCGAGGAGGATCTGGATGGTCCGGCGAGGAGGCTGGGTGGTGGGACTTCGGCTGGACAAGAAGGAGGATGGAAAGGGGGGATGCAGAGGTGGTCGGGAGGTGCGGCCGACGGCGGTCGGGTGCCGGCCGGGAGGAGGGGGAGTCGGAGGGAGGCCGGTGGTGCGGAGGGGGAAGGGGACTGGAGACGGCAGGGGACCAGAGGTGCGGCGTGGCCGGAGTGGGAGGACGGGACGGCGGTGAGGGCGGCGGCCGAAGCGGAAGGACGAGATGACGGCGAGGGCGGCGGTCGAAGCGGAAGGAGGCGCGGCGAGGGCTGGATGGGAGGGAGGCGGGCATCGCGCCGCGAAGGGGAAATGAAGGGGGTGCAACGTAGGGTTAGGGAAGGAGGAAGAAGGGTAGCGCGACGGGATAGGGTGAGGGAGGAAGGAAAAAAAAGAAGAGGAGAGAAAAAAAAAGAGAGAAAAAGAAATAAAAATAAATAAATAAATAAATGGGGGGGAAAAATAAATAATTAAATAGATAATAAAATGAAACTTAAAAACAACCTAGAGTAACCTATACACAAATCACAAAAATAATGGTACTATTAATAGTGAGTTAATTATTTTATAATTGTAAGATTAATTTTAATATTAACGTCCAAATCAAAATATTAGCTGAAAAATAATAATTAAAATTATAACCTAATTAAAATAGTAACTTAATTAATATTAATACTAATAATAAAACTAAAATAATAAAGCCAACCAAATTAATATCATTTTTAGTTGAAGTTAAATACTGCGCATGATCACGTGCGCGGTCGCGTGTACGGTCACACACCCGATCACTAGAGCAGTGCGCGCTCGGTTGCGTGCGCGGTCGCACGCCTAGTTGCGCGACCATGTAAAAATAAATTTAATAAAATAGAACAGTCTCTTATTAAGAATGGGAACCGACCACAGTCGCGGGCAGAGTCGCGCACCCCAATAATGACATATTTTATAATAAAACATTGTCTAAATGTGATTGGGTGCTACAGACGGTCGCGCGTATGGGCGCACACCCATATAAGATCCCAAAATAATTAAGTTAAAATAATGCATTGGTCGGGGTGTGACAATTCTCCCCACCACAAAAACTTTCTGCCCCCAGAAAGTCACCAAGCCAAACGGGGAAACAAACTCGAGTTTGAAACTAAATGTGGCCAAAAAAATCACAACTCTGCATGACCTTTCACTCCATCAGTCACACCCGACCAACTCTGAGGGGAACTGAAAAGAAAAGAACCATCAGGAAACGAGGAGGGTTCTCCCCACCACAAGAAACCGACTAGCACAACCTACATTGAGACTCTTAGCATGAGCTAACTCTGGAACTGTCAACTTGATCCAAGAGGAAACCTCTACACAAACCAAACCTTGAAGAAGGCACTTCAAGATTCATGGTGGGTCTTCCTACCATTTAAGGACTGACCAGCTTCAACCAGTGATCACAGAACAGTACGAGAAACCCAGCACAACCGACCCATGAACTCTCCGTATAAACTAGACCCCCCCACCACATGGGGTCATCGACGAAAGACCCCAAACTGCGTAGCGGACCAACCCCTATTCATTATTTTCCAAGACGCAAGTGTCTCCAAAACGAGAACATCCTAAAACAAGAACGGGTCACCAAAGGAGCTAGCCACATGAGAGAGATAATCATCTTGAGACTCACATACATAAAGAGACAACTCCAAAGATCATATTTGGGGAGGCACAACTACTAAAATTTGCAAAAAGACGAGATCACCATGCCTTCTTACCACCACAGTGGGGTATTCAAAGAAAAAAGACCACAACGAGAAAAGGAGACCTTTGCGCCTCTTACAGAAAAATAGAACCTTCAACGAAGGGAGAGATGCAACAGGGAAATTCAGACCGTCCCCATTTAACCATTGGAGACAAAAATTAGACCAAGGTGCCCCACACCCAACGATTCCTGACTGCGTGAAAGGCTTCGCTCCGAGACCTGTGGTTGGAGCTCTGATGTCTTGAAGCATCTGCTGCCCCGCAGTCAGGAGCTGACATTATCCTGTCGAGACCCCTCCTGACGAAGCCGCTAGCAGAACCTCTCTAAGTTTCCCAAACAGCCACACCGACAACAAGTCTTTAATGGATGATGATGACAAGGTGGCTTAAAGTATCCAAACTGAGCACACTAGAAGCAAACAAGGGGGTGGTCCAAATAATAGGAGATGTAATTGACCAGAATACTTGTCTGAGATAGGTTCCTCCGATTCGCTCTCACAGAATGGGGAACCATCCCAAACACCAAAGGGAACCGGTCCTTGAACAATAGATGAAGACCCCACACAAGAGAAACTTTAATTGATTCTGCGACATTACCTTTGAAGAAAAGGGAACCAACTTCTTGAGATGCCCAACGTAGGACTTCACTATTCATTGGCATTGCTGGACACTCACGAGCCTTGTCGCTTCCATCACCTTCGCTTCCACAAATATAAACCATCAAATGAACTCAAACCAGCACAGACTCTCATAGCTTTGGGAGTTTCCAATAATATGAAAACACCAACGATTTCACCAAGCTAGTCTACTACCATCGATAGATCACAATCACCATGGTAGCTGGAGAAAAACCGAAAATAATTCAATTTCACCACTCTGCTAAGAGTCTGGGTAGAACCAACAACTAGAAGAGGCTCACTAGGAAATTCTGGGACTTTTCTGGGCAGCATACTCAAAACAAGAGGCACGAATCCGAATCAAAAATCATCATAAATCAAAATTCCACACCATAATCACAAACAAAAGCTCAAATCAAATCACTATTCCAACCACAATTCAATATATCAAAACCAAGAACCCACGAAAAAGAATACCCAACACGAAAAGAGAACGCCAAACAATTTCTCGCTCACTTTTCTAAACATTTGAAAAACCCTTTTTTTTGAAAACCATCTTTCATCAAACAGAAAAACTTAAATATCCACTATTGATATCCCATGAAGTCTCACACATACATATCCATGTGCTAGCTCAAGCACCCATCCACTCACATCACTGATTCCTCCACCTTCCACATGCGCACCTCAATGTATGTGATCACTCATAAGGATACCAAGGGTCAATCCAAGACACTTCTCATTTTCAAAACAGATCATTCAGCATAAAGCACACATTTCCAACCAATTTGAAAAAGTAACTTATCATCAAATCAATACATTTCCAATTTTCAAAACGTTTTCCACTTCACGTTCCAAAAAGTGTAACTGAGATTCCAAAACAACTTCCAAAACACCTCCCATTTTGCATTTTGAAACCACACATTTGTTAAAAGGAAACAATTTCCATTTCAAAACCACTTTTCCACTCTAACACCACATTCCCATTTGAAACCACCTTCACAAAAATCCATTTTCATTTTTAAGATCTACTCACACCAACCAAAATGAAGGTCAAACACAACTCACATCAAAACATCCAAAAATAAGGGACTAGTGGTTGCACCAACCCAGTAACATGGTTTAGCAGGCCATGCTCCAAGCGAGCATCAACCACAGGAAGCATCTTGAACCGTGCACTCGAGACGTACATGGGTCGCCACTCCATGCAGGCTCATCGTGTAACACCGGATCACTTCCCTTGTCATCCCTCATCCACACCGACCAATCCAAAGAAGAAAATTCAAATCCCGAACTACCCCTGGCAACTCGAGTCTCGGGAGGGGCAAGGGTTCATGACATCCTTCCCACACCTACCTCTCGAGCCCCGACACACATAATCGCCAAGCTACTTGACACCCCAAATAAAAAACCCACCTCTGATACCATTTTGTCACGAACCAGGCCGGATCGTCATCCGACCCGACACCCGACCCGGTCCGCGACATGGCCCGAAGGGCGTTCCCGATCCCCACGGGCTGGAAACTAGTGCCGGGCATCAAAATAAACCAGTTGGGAACAATTTTAGCCCAAGACAAGGATGAATAAACATAAACTAAACAATCAGATAAATAAAAGCAAAAGAACTAAACAACGTGGCAGCGGAAAAAGGAATAAACAAAACGAGACATACCTCAGGTGACCCCGTGGATTACCATGGTACGTCAACTACACTCGTTCCCAAGAGCGATCCAAGATAGAAACCTGCAACTGAAAAGTAAAGTAGGCATGAGCACCAAGATGCTCAGTAGGAAAGCCAAAACAACCACGTCATATGCCTCCGCCTTTAGTAAGAAATCTACTATGCCAGTTTGGAAATAAGATATAATAAAATAGTGTTTCTCCCTTTCAAATTCAAGTAACGAGTTTGCATTTTCAGGAAAAGCCTTTTACTCCCACTACATTTTTGAAATAGGTTTCAAGCATGCATTAAAATTTCAAAATGAAAAGAAAACATTTTGGATTAAAATATGGTTTTCACAAACAAGGCATCGAGTATGAAACAACTGAAAAGAAAGTTACATCATTAGCAACATGACAAAAATGAGCACCATGGGTAATCCATATAGGCAGCTAAAACAAGTGGGAACCTAAAGACCTCATACCTCAGTGAAGCGTGGCTTAGAAGACCACGACCCTCAGAAAACGTGGCTTAGAAGGCCACGACCCTCATAAAATTCATATGTTTAGTTAGTGTTGTTGCGTCAATCCTGCTAGACAAACCGGGACGAACCCCTACCGTGTCATCTAGCGTACTAGTCCTGGTCACCCACCTAGATACCCGGGTTTTCCCATTGTGCTCTATTTCAAATGGTGGTGAGTTTTCTTTATCAAATAATCAAACAAGTACATTACACTTTCTTTATCTAAAATTCATTCCACCTTTCACCACACACTCCCTACTTAAGTGCATTCCCCTCTCTTTACATCACACAATCACGCACAAGCCTTTACACTAGGCACATACATCACAAACTGCTCATAAACACTTGCATCACATTTTATTCTCAAATTTAGGGGAATGACTCAAAAGGGTTTTTTTTTATTTTCGCAAACCAAATCTTAAAGTGCAAACGGGCCTTTCATAAAACATTCTTAAGATGCCAAACCTACTTAATTACATAAAGGGAACATTTTTTAAAATCAGTCGGCCAAAAGGCCAAACACCTTTGGAAATACACGTTACTAATTCAAAACCACTTGAGAAATCAATTTTTCAATAAAAGGTCACTTAAGACCGATAGCATTAAAAATACATTTCAATTTCCAAATCAAAGGCATAATCATTCCTAGCAACCGTAACCTGATTTCATAGCATGTGTATATAGCGTAAATGTAAAACATATTTTTTTTAAAACAAGCAAGCAATCATGAATCTCAAATTAAAGGCATAGGCATAGAGGACCTACCTCAATCATGTCATTATTGCCGACGACCACTCGAATTGATGCTTGGCGCACACACACACATGCATTTATATATACATATATATACACGCCCATAGGTGCATTGCACATATACATATATATATGCTTTACTTTATGCATGTGCATGCGGGGTACCTCGACACCCGCGGCCCAAAACCATCGTGGCGGGGTCCTGCGCACTCCACAAAACATGTAATAAATTAAAAGAACAAATTATGCAATACATCAAAATTAGTACCACAAAATTTACACAATCGAAACACACCCAAACTATATCATAGCGCCACTTCAAAAACACTCGCACGTCAAAATCATTGCAAAACATGAATCTCATAATTTATATAGATTAAATAAGCCATCTGCACCACTTATAAAAAATTTTAAAAAGACATAACACAACATAAAACAACAACACACCTGAAAACCACTTCAAAGGCCAAAAGCATACCGAAACAGACTCCAACGAAATAAAACGCAGCCCTTGAATCATTTAATAAACTAAGTGCACAGTTCATAAAACACCAGTAAATGACACATTGTGGGTTTTTTGTCAATAAACACACTCGATATCACAATACCTTTTACAAAACTAATAAATCAAAGCATACTAAATTTTCTTCAAAACAAACCTCGCACAAAAAAATTAATTGTAGTACATGGAAAATTAATTGGACAAGAAAATTATTTCAGCAAACAACATTTAATATAAAATCACCACTTTTAAACAAGACAACCTCAAATCCTTTCACTAAATCAAAACATTCCTAAAAAAAAATAAACACACTACGAAACACATCTAAATCATATTAAACCTTAAGTGAAGCTTTATTCGCACCAAGAAAACTAATCAATGAGTATACTAAATTAATTAAATTCGAAAATTAATTCGTCGAACAAAACATATATTCAGAAATACATACCTTCGGTATTGAAACATCGCAAACGCGATGCGCAAACTCCGCCGCATGACAACCACACCACAAACAATGCAATTAACCCTAAAAAAAATCAATTGGACCAATTACACCATAAAAAAATGAATTGCAAACCCTTACCGCAACACCACAAAATTAAAAGGATGAAAAAAAGAGGGACTTAGCACCTATGGAGAGGGGTCCGAGAGGTCTTCCGTAGGTCGAAGGGTGGTGTGCGGCCTGCTGGACAAGGTTTTCCTTGGTCGAGGAGGATCTGGCTGGTCCGGTGAGGAGGATGGGTGGTGGGACTTCGGCTGGACAAGAAGGAGGATGGCAAGGGGGGATGCGGAGGTGGTCGGGAGGTGCGGCCGACGGCGGTCGGGTGCCGGCTGGGAGGAGGGGGAGTCGGAGGGAGGCCGGCGGTGCGGAGGGGGCAGGGGACCGGAGACGGCAAGGGACCGGAGGTGCGGCGTGGCCGGAGCGGGAGGACGGGACGACGGCGAGGGCGGCGGCCGAAGCGGAAGGACGGGACGACGGCGAGGGCGGCGGTCGAAGCGGAAGGAGGCGCGACGAGGGCCGGACGGGAGGGAGGCGGGCGTCGCGCCGCGAAGGGGAAACGCAGGGGGTGCGGCGTAGGGTTAGGGAAGGGGGAAGAAGGGTAGCGCGACGGGATAGGGTGAGAGAGGAAGGAAAAAAAATAGGAGAGAAAAAAAAGAGAGAAAAAGAAATAAAAATAAATAAATAAATAAATGGGGGGAAAAATAATAAATAAATAATTAAATAGATAATAAAATGAAACTTAAAAACAACCTAGAGTAACCTATACACAAATCACAAAAATAATGGTAATATTAATAGTGAGTTAATTATTTTATAATTGTAAGATTAATTTTAATATTAACGTCCAAATCAAAATATTAGCTGAAAAATAATAATTAAAATTATAACCTAATTAAAATAGTAACTTAATTAATATTAATACTAATAATAAAACTAAAATAATAAAGCCAACCAAATTAATATCATTTTTAGTTGAAGTTAAACACTGCGCATGATCGCGTGCGCGGCCGCGTGCACGGTCACACGCCCGATCACTAGAGCAGTGCGTGCTCGGTTGCGTGCGCGGTCGCACGCCTAGTTGCGTGGCCATGTAAAAATAAATTTAATAAAATAGAACAGTCTCTTATTAAGAATGGGAACCGACCACAGTCGCGGGTAGAGTCCCGTACCCCAATAATGACATATTTTATAATAAATTATTGTCTAAATGTGATTGGGCGCTACAGAAGGTCGCGCGTATGGGCGCACACCCATATAAGATCCCAAAATAATTAAGTTAAAATAATGCATTGGTCGGGGTGTGACAATATATTACTAACATTCTCACATTTCTATCCATTGTTAAATGATAACATCGATCGTGCGTACGGGTGGACTACCACCTTCACAAAGTGATGTGATTTATTTTTCATTTCTACCTTAAAATGATGATTTTCAAGATGGTAATAATTAATTAATATTATATTCATAAAATATTTATTATTCTTGAAAAGTAAAATATTATCTACCATATTTCTTTTCTACCCAGTAGAAAAATGGAAACGTTGTTCATACATATAAATAGATTACCATCTTTATGAAATGATATGATGAATTTTTAAAGTAAACCTTTCATGGTTGGTTTTAAATGTGTATATAATGTATAAATATAATAATTTTAACATTTTTTAGATTATTAAGTTAATTTATCCATAACACATTTGTTCAACACACCGACGTTATTTTGGGGTTATAAATTGAATATCCTCAAAAAATCCGACTTGAACTTAATCAATTAAGTAATTAAGTATAACATGGATATAATTGAAATAAAAAGAATAATAAAATTGAAAAAAGTTATAAAGTAATTAAGTAATTAATATAAGTTTTTTATTTAGGAAAATAAAAAATTATGTGACAATTCAGACTTAAGGTAAGGGACACTTTACCTTAAAAACTCATTTTAAACATTTTAAAGAAAAATTTTCTAAATATTTTCCCTACAAGTTCATATTATTAAAAAATAATTTTAATGGATGTATTTATATTGACATAAATAAATTATAAATTAAATTTTATCACTCTTTTGACTATCATTCAATGGTTTTAAAAAGTATTTTTTTACATATTTTATATAGAATGTTTGACTTTCTTTACAAAATGAAAAAAATATATTCTATTTTAAAATATACGACATCAATGGATTATCCCACTACCATAATAAATATTTATATTTCTATACCTTTAAAATATTCCTTGTTTTTTTAAAGAAAAATCCACCTCCCCTTTGTTTTGTGTATTTTTGTTTTGAAAATGGTATTTTAAAAGAAAATTGTATATAAATATAAAAAATGTATTACTTATGGGTTCAAAAGTACATTTTTATGTGTTTTATAATGGGAATGAATAATCTTATGTGTTTCTTGTATGTTATAGTCAGTTCCAATTGTTCATTATGATGTATGATCCTGATATATATCTTTAATACACTGATTAATGATTATGTTATCCCAAGAATTATGATGGAATTAACCAACTAAGTTATTATATTATAAGGTTTATTTTAAGGGTTATAAGAAGATGTCGTACAAATGAAATTATATGAGTTTTATTTTATTGCTAATGAGTTTTCATAAAAATACTTTGATTTCATTAGTTAATCTAATTATATTTTATTTAATGGAATGATTATGATCTTTAAGGGTAAAAAAGTATGTTTTTAAGAAAATGTTTTTATAGGTTCTCATGTTTTATAATAAATCATCATAATTATGATTCCTTTTTTTACTTTTTATTATAAATTATTTAATTAAAAAAATTTTATAGTAAATTTTATTTCATGTGTAAGTAAAAAATTATTTTAGCTTAAAGTTTATTATGATGAAGAAAAAAATCTTTTATATGGTCTCATAGTTTTGAAAGGGACTGAAAAGTTTCTTTATTGCTTTTTATATGTCCCTTACTGATAATTCTGTTATCATACCACGTTTTCAAATGTATTTCATAGGTTTTAAGGATGAGTAAGAACAATGATGATGTTAAGTTTAAAAATGTGAAGATTTTTCATGAAAAAAATTATTTCATTTTAAAAGTATTGTATTGTGGAAAAAAATAGTTACTGAGTGAAAGTGTCCATTTTTTAATGTATGGGTTCTCTATGTAATATTTATGACCTAATTATATAAAACTATAAACCTAAAATGATCTTATGGAATAAAATAAAATTTATTGTTATTTAAAAATGAAATTAATGATTGAATAATGATCAGGTCCTTATAGTTGGTATCAGAGAAAAGTTTAGATAATTTTAGAGGATAGGATAATATTAATAGAACACCATTGAGATTTTTATAATTAATGGTTAAAATTATATGATATATTACTTGAATATTACCATGATGCTTAATCTAAAATATTTCTATTTAGAATGGTTTTCTATAAAGGAAATAGGGACGCTAAAGTAGGAAGACACCAATAGAACAATATCCTTTCAAATCAGCAACCTAGAATGGTTGGAATTGGAACCAAATAGTTTATTATTATGATGTATCATTTGAAACATTATATAAATGGTGGTGATATAAATGTGAGAGAGCTATCACATTTACCACATAGGAATATATCCATTATACAACATTACATGAGACAACAACCTCAAGTATTTAGTAGATCATCTAAAATGATAGTTACTGAGGGATAGAATAAATAATTTTAAAATATATTTAATGTCATGTGTTTTTAAAAAAATAAAAAAGAAAACTACTTATATTTATCAGTTTTAAGGTGAATCCAACCAGTGGTGGTCAATTATAAGAAATACCTTAGAAAAGAATAGGTTTATTACTTAGAATGAGATAAATTTAAGAATATTTTCCTAGAGAAATATTTTTATAAGGCTATTTAAAATAGGATAGAAAATTATTCCTTAGAATTAAGGTAGAAGGAGGAAGATTTAGTGGCTATGTATGATGAAAATTTCAACATATTATAAAGGTTTTCCTCAAATTAAATCTAGCATATTGATAGTAAATTAACAAGTTTTACTCTAGATTGAAGCTAATATATCAAAGGTAATTGAATTCTTGTGAATTTAAAATTTATGAGAAAATTATTTGATGTGATAATAAGGTACACTAGTAGAAAATAGGCTTTTGTGTTAGGGTTTTAATGCCATTTTTTATAAACAAAAATTAAAAGTTAAGTGGGAACCTTTTAGTGTTGATCTTATATAAAATCGTCATTAAAAGTTATTTAGGATTACTTTTAACATCAGATTTATTTAAAACTGATATTTAAAGATCTTCAGAATTACCTTAACCATCAGTTTTATATAAAACTTATGTTAAAAGTGTTAAAAATTTAACATGCCCCCCAAAAAGCTCATTTTTTGACTTAATATTTTCAAAACCCAAATTCTCTCAATCCTCAATGAAAACCGACCAGGATTGATCTTCACTTTCAGTCAATTTTTATCATTTTTTTCATTGTTTCTACTCAATATTCCTTCCTTTATCCTTATTCCATAACCATTGAAATTATTCAGTCCATAGAAACCCTAATCTTCTGGACTCGCAACCGTGCTTCAAGGATTTTGTTTGTTCTTTCTTTTACATTGTTTCTAAAAACATTTTTTTATCAATCTTGTAGTGTTCACCCAATTTCCACTACCTTCAAGTGAGTTAAATATATTTCTAGACCTATTTTCATCCAAATTTTATTTTTTTTAAGATAGATTAATTATTTTTTAGTTATAAATTACATTCATCCAACCATTTTTTCATATTCATTTTATTATCAATTATAATTTTTTTTTGTAAAAATTTGTTTAATGATGTAATTTTTTTAAAGTTATAAATTCTTTGTGACTATAATTTTTTTTATCTAATTTCATTTATAATTGTTTATATTTTTATATTTTTTATCATTATAATATTCTTTTGGTTAAAATATTTTTTTTCTTCAATTTTTTAAATTTATAAATTATTTTTTGAAATATTTACTTTTGATTGATTTTTTTGTTGTAATTTTTTTTCATTTTTAAATTTTTGTTTATATATAAATTATTTGATAAAAATTTATTCTTGTTTAAATTATTTACTCTATATATAATTATATTTTTAAATTATATTTTTTTTATATATATTTAATTTTTATATGTATTAATATATTTATGTATTATAATGTGATTTTTAGGTAATTAATGAATCCTAATTGGATAAATTAATAAAGAACTACTGATGAATATGAGAAAGGGGTTGTTAGTTTCTTAGAATTTTCTAAATAAAATCTTGAAAATAAAGACATGATTTTCTATCCATGCATGAAATGTTTGAATATGAGTAAATTTGGGTATAAAGAAATCAAAGTCCATATAATTTTCTATGGTTTTAGTCATTATTATAAGAGTTGTATCTAAAATGGTGAAATAACAAAAAAGTAAAGATCTAATGATGATGAAGATGTTACACATCAGAAAAAGTATCATCTTGAAGAAATAATTAATGATATAGGTGTTGAAACCATTGGAAAAAAGTTTTAAACAACTATACGAAGATGATGAGAAACCATTTTTCTCAAGTTTCACTAAATTTATAGTGTTATTGACAGTGATAAGATTAGTTAACTTGAAAGTAAGACATGATTTGTGTGAAAATAGTTTCATTGAATTGATTTAACTTTTAAAAGAGGTACTTTCATAAGGAAACATGCATCTAAATTCCAATGATAAAGAAGAAAAATATTGCGTCCAATGGGATTGGGGTATAAAAATATACACGGTTTTTCTAATGACTGTATACTATATAGTAAATAATATTAAAGTTTATAAGAATTTAAAATATTTGTGACATCATTATATAAAATAGATAACAAATCCAACCATGATTCATTATCAAGAACATGGACCAAAACTCTTGCTAAATAAATCTGGTATCTTCTAATAATTCCTCATTTGAAGCATCTATTTTCTAATTTAAATGATTCAAATAGGATAATATGAAATAAAAATGAGTTCATATCTAATGGGAACCTATTCCATCATGCTAATTCACTATAATGGAAAAAATTTGATCACAAATTTTCTAATTTTGGAAATAAAGTTCGAAATATTAGAATGATTTTTTGTATGGATGGAATGAATCTATATCAGATTCTCAGTATCCAACATAGTTTGTGGCCTATTTTTTTTGGTTTTACACAACATTTCCCTATAGATATGTATGAATAGGAAATATATGATGATGAGCTTGATGATTTCTAGACTGAAAAATCTTAGAAATGATATTGATGTTTATCTATCACCATTGATTGATTATTTAAAATTTCTATAAGGGACATGTGTTGCAGTATTTGATGCATACAATAAAGTGTATTTTCTTTTTCATGTTATGATAATTTTCACTATAAAATTATTTTTTTTATATGAAAACTTATCTAGATATAGTGTTAAATGACATAAATCATGTCTAATTTGTGAATATGGGACTTTATATCATTAATTATGGAATGGAATAAAAATAGTGTTATGGGAAATTAGAGATTTTTGGGAATATATCATCTTTGTCAAAGATTAAAAAAAACTCTTTTAATAGTTTATAAGTGTATTGTTTTTCACCAAAACCATTTTTAGGTTAAGAATATTAGAACAAGTTGAAAATCATCGATGTCACATTTGGAAAGAAAGAAAGTTTTTTTCGTCAATAAAATACATAGATGAAACAATCCATTTTATTCAAGCTAAATTATTGGACATTTTTGTATATAAAACATAACATTAATGATATTAATGTCAATAAAAACATTTTTGATAGTCTAATTAGAACATTGTTAAACATAAAAGGAAATAAAAAATATGGATTGAAAGTAATATTGGAAATAATAACCATGGGAATACATTTAGAGTTAGATCCCACAATGAAAGAAAATAGAACATATTTGCATTCAGCTTGTCACACATTAAATTTTTTTGAGAAGATAATTTATTTTCAATGATTTAATGATATTAGAGTACCTTGCGTGTTTTATTCAAATGTAAAAAATTTGGTTTCATTGAAGGAGTTAAATTTGATAGGTATAAAATCTCATGACTATCATGTATTTATGTATAAGTTTCAACCAGTTTCATTGTATAACATACTGGTGATATATTTTATAAAATATATAATCAATTTTTATTTTTTTCCAATTTAATTTTCTGTAAATTCATAGATCCATATTTGTTAGATGTGTTAGAGAGTTAAGCTTCCCTCATACTTTATTAACTAAAAATTTATTTTCCATCATCATCTTTTGATATAATGGTTCATTTTTTTGATTCATTTAGCATGAGAGGCAAGAATATGTGGGTGTGTTTATTTACATTGGATTTATCCTTTTGAAATATATATGAAAAATTTTAAGGCATATATTAAGAATCCATATCTAATATTGACCTTTATTGTTCAAAAATACATATTAGAAGAGGTAATTTAGTTCTGTACTTATTATTTATCTGAAGTGGATCATGTTGGTGTCCTTATATCTTGAAACTTTATAGTTAATAATAAAGGTAAAGGGATTAATGGCTGGAAGGTAAAGTTAATTTCACATGATGAGGTGATGCATGCACATTTACATATTTTCAACAACATTGGTGATATTAAACTATATATATCATCACATATTTATATATTGAAGTTAAGATATATAATAAGAAATAAAAAGTGGACGATGAATGAATATAAAAACACAATTTTTTTGTGGTTTAAGGAGAAAATAAATATTGATTCATCCAAACCATAAACATTGAAATGTTTAATATGGGGAGAAAGTGTTGATGTGATTACATGGTCTGGTTTTCATATTAATGGTTACACATTTTACAAAAAAACCAAGATGAAAAGGGTACCATTAAAAATAGTAGAGTAATGGTTATTGATGAAGCACTGCATTTTCAAGTTCCAAAGATAAAAACCCAACTTATGTATCAAAATAATATTTTGGATTTAATGAGGATATATGAGAGATTTATTGTTCTAAATTTTGGGAATTAGTATTTAATTGTAATTGTGTTTATAGTTGTAGTGGTGTGAATCATGATGAGTATGGATTTACACATATTGATTTGAAAAGATTTATTAGTAAGGAGAAATTTTTTATAATGGAAATGAATGAAAAACAAATATTTTATGTTTCTGACCCATCAAATGATCAGTGGTTCATTTTTTTCTAGGGAAAAAATTCATTTGAGTGATGAGAATATTGATAATGTTGGAGAATTATCTAAAATTTATCCATCTATTAAATGATTACCTAATAACAACAATGAATACTATATGAACATTGTTTATAAAAAAAATGATCACGTAGGATGGATTTGAAAAAACAGTTCATTAATCTCCTAATTAATCAGGTAATATTTTTTTTTGTGAAACTAACATAGTAAAAAACCTTATTTTTTTAACTTTGATATTTAAATATATTTATGTTTATCATTTATACCTTTTTTGTAATATTTTATATATTCATTAAATTCAGATATCCATTTTTTGGTTGAAAATTTTTCCTTCATCATTTTTTTGTGACTATTTTTATATTCTTTATTTATAGATATATGATTTTATTCAATAAAATATTTATAATTTAATATCTATAATGAAAAATTAAATCTTTACTTATAATATTTCTTTATTACTAAATAAATAATGGCACAAAAATTTCACATTTTTATATGATAATAATTTTTATCATTTTTTGTTGATAATTTTAATATACACTAGTTTTAGTTACACATTTTTTTGGTTGAAAAATATAACATTTAATTCTTTGTTTTATATTATTAACAATCATTTTTTTATTATAGTTATTTAATTTTAATCAAATATAGGTACACATAATTTTTTTGAGGTAGCATACATATTTCAAAATGATAGACATTGAGGTAGCAGAAATGAGGTATGTATATTTTTTCATTTAAATATATGTTTATTATTATTAAATTATTTATTTAATTTAAACTTATATTTCTTAATATTATTTTCATATATTATTATTATTCTTCTTCACTAAGGATGGTTTCTAATTATTGTAGGCATGATATTACACATTTAACAAAGCATTCACTTACACATGGAAGGAAAAAGGGTGATAATTAACTTTTTTGAGAATGACTTCCCAATTAGACCAACTGCCACACAGTTTAGGACTTACTTGGATGTACAGAGTTTTTGTAGGATAAGCATTTTATACCCTAATTTAATGAGCATCAACTAGTCAGTTAAAGATATGTTATAAGAGTCCATAATAGTAAATTTTTTAAACTAATTTATTTATTTTTACAAAAGTTTAAACATTAAATATTTATTAATATTTTATTTATTGAATTATAAATGACATTTAAATTTCAAGAGAAAAAAGAATTCAAAAAAGTGTCTATAATTTGTGGAAAAAATAGAAAATATTTTAAATTTTTTTTGAAATTAATTTATATTTTTGGGAGTAAAAAATATCAAGATCAATTCCTTATATACGAGTTTATAAAAAGAGATACATGACATAAGTTTGTATATAGTTGTAAAGAGAAAGATTTTATGATATGCTTTTATTCTTTTTATTTTTTTTAATTTAAATTAATTTATAACTTATGAATTGTTTATTATGTTACAATACTATGAAAAAACTCACAAGAGATAAAATATCATAATTTATACCCTTATAAATTTCCACATGAAGGGTATCCTTTATTAGAAGAATAAATGATTACTGAAAAATTTAGTGATTTAAGAGCCAAGTCATGTAGAAAAATTGAAGAGCTTCCTCTTAACCCTCCATCTCCTCCCACTCATTATAAAAAATAGAAAAGTGTGATAATGAAAAAAGGAAAGTATATTACCGATTCAACAAAGGAAATAACTGATATGATTGTAAGTAATTATTTTTTTAATTTTAATCATTATTACTATTTTGTAAATTTATCTCATTAATATTACATTTGAAAATATTACTTTAGGATGACCTTCAGAACAAAATGACACAAGAAAACTTTCTTAATGGTTGGAAGGATATTATTACTACTGATTTAGGAAATCTAGAACACATAGGCCTTGGTAGAGTGTATAAGGAGGGTATCATATTTTAAAGTCTTTGGTCACACCCATAGTGTAACATCGATGGGGGAAGAATATGGGGAAGAAATAGTTTATTTGAAGGATGATCTATGAAACTTTAATGAATTGATAAAGGATAAAATTAAATCATCTATATTAGTTATGCTTGTAGAAGTGATGAGACAGGTGCAACCTGTATAGCCTTCCAACCAAGATCTGCCACTTCCTCATTCAGAACCGACTGTGTAATATGAGTTGCATGATAGGGATCCCCATTTATGTATTGTAAAAAATAGAATTTTACATAATCTGGGGAATTATTCACATCATAATCTTATGCATTCAGGTCTAGTAAGAGTATCTGTACATGATATTATTGATCGAGCTACTCTAGTACCGCTTCCTATAAAGGAGGTGTCCATAGTTGGACAGATTATTCATAATTTTTTTACTTTGGTAAACTAATATTTTCCATCAGATGATATATGAGGTATGAGTTTAATTTTATTTATTATTCATCATTAAATTCAGAACTACTTATAATATTTTCTTATAAGTATCTGAAATTAAAGGAATCACTATAAAGGAAAGGAAAATTTTGGGTTCCAACACCTTCATATATTCCTTTGGAAACTGATTGGGTAACAAAGTTATCAATTTTTTCCTATATCAGATATTTATTATACTTTTATAATGAGTGATGATATATATAGAATATACTATATGTTAAATATTTTTTAAACTAACATCATTGGTGATGTAAAGGGTGATCATCTCTGTGTACTCATGTTGTAGTTTTTTTCCATGTAAGTAAATTTCAATTATTAATTTATTTTCATTAAGTAAACATATTTTATATTGAATTAATAAATTACTTTTCTAATCATATATCTCCATGTAATTTTTATTCAATACAATTTAACTTTTGTTTATAGTTTTATCAACCCATAATACATTTTAAAAGAGGTGAAGTATTTGAACCAAAAATACAAGATTGAATATGTATATGAAAGATTAAAAAACACTGAGATCACATGTTGGTTTTTTCCTTTCCTTGATGGTTAATTCGAAATATATAATTATAAACCACTAATAATTATAATAATATTAATTATGAATATTTTATAGTTTAGTGTAAATTAGATTTTAAGTGTATTTTTCCCAAAAATAATATAAATCATATTGGTTATGCTCTTTATTAGGAAGTGTTCAAAGAAGATTTAGAAAGTTGTTAAAGAGATTTATTCCATGTTTTTTGTTCATTAATATTAATTTTTTAATTTTACAAAAGTTTTGATAATTAATATTTGATATTATGATAGGTTTTATATTAGGTTAAATAGGGATTTATATTCAATAATGGAATTAGAAAAAATTGATTATGTGAAAGTTTAGGTTGATAACTTTTATATCAGTGAATACTTTGTTTTTCTTAGATATCTACTAATTTTTAAAAAATATTATTTCATAAATGTAGTTTCATCATCAAAAAGGTAATTTTGAATGTGTAATTATTTTTTATGATTAATTTATGAGATAATCATGACCATAACAACAATATATTTTGAAAGGGTTAGTTTCATTATAACACTTTTAATTAAATAGGTATGTTATTTTTTAAATTATTGACACTTTATTTTGTAGGTTTTAGATGATGTTTATTAGGGTACATCCAATGACTCAAAACACATTCAAAATTTATTTGCACAATATTTTCTTAGTTTCACTAATTTATATATTTATTTTCATTAACTATATATTTTTAAAAATTATTCTAAAAGTTATCAATGATTTTTTTTCTCTTATTCATTTTTTTATATTTTTTTACTATTTTTGGTTTTTTTGAGGTTACAGGTGTGGGATTAAGTAATTTTTTTTAACAAATTCCAAATTTCAACATCAGTTTTATAAATAAATGATATTTAAATCCCTCCTAGTAGGATTTCAATGTCGGTTTTTTGTAAAACCAATATATAAATCCCTATTAGTAGGGTTTGGACATCAATATGCTTTTGAAATAAGTTTCTTATAAAACTAAAATCAAAATCCCTAATAAAAGGATTTATACACTATATTTATAAAAAACTAATATTGAAAGCCCTCTATAAATTTTTTTAGAAGTATTTTCAATATCGGTTTATGAAAAATGATGTAGAAAGTTACACTTTCAATGTCATTTGTATGATCATCAATTATAAACCAATATTGAAAGTTAAAAAATAAAGTTAAAGTTGTTTTTTTCACTAGTGGTAGTAATGGAGTTTGATGATGATTATGTTTCCTTTAAAAACAAGTATAAAAAGAGGTCTAGAAGGAAGGTAATGGGGAAGCATCTATTAAATAAATACAAAGTTAAAAAAACTAAGTTTCCATATTGTGATAAATGTGGTAAAAATCACCATGATGATTGTATTATAAAATTTACAATTTTTTTCTGATGTGGTAAGGTTGGACATGTGTCTTGTGATTGAAAAGAGAAGGATAATAGTGACAAATAATTTAATGCTTGGAGTAATATGTTTTAATTATAATGAAATGGTTCATTATGTGAGTACAAGTTCAAATATAGAAATTAAGGATGGGATTTGTCAAGATCATGAGAAGAAAGGTGCGGATAAATACTTTGTCACTACTTCAGTAGATGTTGGAGCATCAAATGATGTGGTGTTAGGTACATTGATTATTTATTCAAAATTTTCTAATGTATTGTTTGATTTAGGGTCTATACTTTCCTTAATTTATGAGAAATTTACTGATAAATTAGAAATTTAACCTTATTAAATAAAGCCAGAAATTTTGGTAAAAACACCCAAGGGGTAGTGGTAAGGAAAAAAGAAGTTATAATATTATTCCTATTTTTATATGTGGAAAGCATTTACCTAAAAACCTTGTTGTCTTTACCCTTACAGAGTTTTATGTTATTTTGGATATGGATTGTTTTTTTGTTTATCATGCTAAGATATACTGTAGAGCTAAAGAATTAGTTTTTTTGGAATGAGTTTTAGTTTGTATACAATAATGAATTCATTCCTTTTAATAAAATATCAAGAAGCTAAAAAATTGATTAAAGATGGAAATGAAAATTATCTTGAACATATATTTGAGTTGAAGGAGACTATTCAAATTGGTGATGTTGCTAAAGTAAATGGATAACTATATGTATTTACTGATATTATTCTTAATCAAGAGATTAAATTTACTTGAATCTTGGAAAGTACCATGGAGGATTTATGATGTAGGTGCTCATGTATGAACTAACATTAAGGGAAGTGACATAGACATGACATAAGAAGACAATGACACGAACATAACGTGGGCAGGAGGTGATTTAGAAACTTTTCCATAGTCATACAGGCTATGTAGTGGGTCTCTCTCTTCCCAGATATGAAGAGGTATTTTCATTCATAATAAAAAGAGGATTCGAACTAAACTTAAAAAAAGAGATTAAATTCACTATCTTATTAGTGCTTGATGCTAATCCAATATCAAAATTTCCTTATTGAATGATGCAAGTAGAAATTTGGGAATTGAAAAAGCAATCACAAGAGTTTCTTGATTAAGGATTCATTCATCATATAACTTCACCATTGGATTTTATTGTTTTATTAGTTATAAATTAAGATGGTTCTATGAGGATTTTAATTTATTATAGATCCTTTAATAACATCACTATTATCAATAAGTATCCATTTACTCAATAAGTATCCATTGCCTCAAAGGTTGATCTCAGGTTTAAGTACCATCAGCTAAAGTTAAAGGTGGATGAAATTATGAATATGAAATTTTGGACTAGGTATTAGCATTATGAGTTTGTAGTTATTCATTTTGGGTTAAAAAATGTTCCAGTTGTATTTATGGACCTTATACATAGAGTTTTTTATTTTCTCTGGGATAAATTTTTGGTTGTGTTTATTAATGAAATCCTAATGTATTCTAAAATTTATGATGATCATGAAAATCATTTGAGAGTTATTTTTATAAAACTTTAAATAAAATAAGTTATATATATATTTTTTTAAATATGAATTCTAGTTGCAACATATTTCTTTCCTTGGAAATATTATAAATAAATATGGAATAACTATCAATCCAGATAAAATTAAAGTGGTTAAAGAGTGGATAAGACCTAAAAATATCAAATATATTCATATTTTTATTAGATTATCTGGTTACTACTGATGGTTTATTGAAAATTTTTCTTGATTATCTATCCCATGAACTAAGTTAACTAAAAAAGGAGTAAAATTCATACGGATGAATGAATGTGATGAACGTTTCTAGGAATTGAAAATAAGACATGATAATGAACTAATCACTACTAGAAATTTTACCTATAACCATTGTTTGAAACCATGGCCATAGGCTCTTAAACCATGGAAATAGCCTATTTCCACAGTTTTTTTAAATGTGGAAATATCCTATTACCACATTTCTTATTAACTGTGGAGGATATCGCTGTGGTAGTAGGTCCACCCTATTTCCACAATTTAAAATGTGGCAATAGTGTCCTACAACCACAGTTTTAACCATGGCCCTAGGATTCCTAGAGCCATGGTTTAACTGTGGCAATAATTCCCTATGGCCATGGTATTAACCGTGGATATAGGGTCCTATAACAATAGTTTAAACCATGGATTTATCCCCGTATAGCCCTGGTTAAAACTGTGGTTGTAGGATCCTTCAGTAAAAAAAATACAGGATCCAAACACGTGCAACTAATTATAAAAGCCATATACAAATACAACTACAACAAATTTTTACAGTATACAAAAATAACATAAAATACACATGCAATATAAAAAAACACCTGAAACAATTTCCTACACCTAGATTATACAAAAACACCATATAAATACACCTACAAAAAATTCCAAAAACCACTTGCAGCATCTTATTTCCACAACAAAAAAAACTAATACATATAAGATTGAAATTTTATAAACAATGAAAACAAAATGATAAATAAATAAACTATCAGTAATGTCACTACAAAAGGTCATATGAATCTTCATCATCATCAGCACCAATGTCAACAGTATCAACATGCATACCACCACTAACATCATCATCAACACCATCTTCAGCCTCTCCACCTGCATCTTCAGCCTCTCTACTCGGATTTTCAGCTACACAATCATCACCATCCTCATACATCGAGCGTAGAATCTATAAACATACATCCACTATTTATGTACCCTATAGAAGAGGTGAAGAACATATAGATGATATCATCTTGAATAATTATTCATTTTCCTTTTTTTCTGCATCTCTTGAGTCTCTTGTCTAATTTGTTTCTTTGATCTCTCAATGGAGGCATGTAATTTTTATTTGGTAATCATTCCTAAAATATTTCTAGAAGATTCAATACCTGATAACCAATATTTATATGACACAATTTTCTTTCCAAGTTTACAATGAAATCTGCCATTGTGCTCGTCACCTAGAACCTGATGTAAATGACTATTTGGTATAAATGTGTTCAGTTCCTTTCCCACTAGAGCTTGAAGAGCATCCTATAAAAGGGTGTTACCATTTTAGTAGATAATCAAAAAAATAAATAATAGATCCAGTTGACCATCTAAGAAATTCAACATCAAGATATGTTGTTGTACCATGTGGATCATAAGGACATCCCATTAAATCACCATTAAAATTTCTTAATACATCCCCAAAGCTTAAATATTGTTGATTTCTAGTTGATGGTCCATCCATGTTGAATTTGATCCATCCAGAGAATGGATTTGTCCACAATAATTTAAATTTTATAAATAAAGGATGAAAATTACCTATAACACCATGATGCCAAAGGATCTCATTATCATGAATAGAGTTGTTGCACTGACCTTCTTTAAATGAATAAGAATTTTCTATAGGAAACATAATCTGAACAAATTCTGATTGAATGTTGAAAAGATTTTGTTCATGAACAATTTTTAGGCTATTCCAAATAATCTGAATCACTATTCCACTGGCCACAATGATGATATTAAGGAGTTTTATTGATAAATTTAGGTTTATGAAATCATTATTTTGATCCTATATCAAGAGCTTCTAAGGAATATCCACTTAAAAGAAGTCAGAGACAATATACCAAAGAGTAGAAGAAATCCCAAAACTTAGAAACTAATGATTAATTTCTTACCTTTTATGATTATAAATTACCTATTAAGAGAAAAGATAAATTCCTATAGACTAAGGAATGCATCAACTTGAATATTTTATTGTTCTTGCATTCATATCAAATTTAATTTGGAGGGATATCCCTAAATCTTGTTCATTCTTCCAAACCAGGTGATCACATTCCCAAATGACACATTAAGTCATTTCATCATAGAGGTAAGAGTCCTAGTAGATGTGGGATCCTAGATTAGAATGCCATCCCCTTTAATTAAGTTATGATTTCATACCACACTCTTAATTTTTTCTATAATAACATCTAGAGTGGTCTACATTTTCTACTTAATTTATTCATTAATATCCAATAGTGATTCCGTAGTGTTTAAAATATTTATGATAGGTGTTTCTATCTAATTTTCTAAATAAAATTTAGAGGAGAATTTAGACTAATAAACCAATCATAATATATTGAGATGTTGCAGAGGGATGCCTTGAGAGTAGAAAAAATAAAACAATCCATATAGTTAATATATCTTTGAGACTGTATAAGAATATAGATTTAATAAATCAAAGCATATTAGATTTTATATTGATGATTCAAAAAAAAAAAAATTCCCTTAAGATATTTTTTAAAATTGAAATGTCTTTTTATTCAAATACCTCCATGATCATTATGTTGATTTTAATACATCCTTATAATTGTAATAAGACTTCTCTAATAAGTGATATTACAATAGATTTTGATTTTAGTGGACGTATTTATACTCTTATGAAGAGAAGTAGTCTAGTATTATTCCATGAAAGAATAATAAAATTTAGAAACAATGACTACTTTCACAAGATAGACCATATAGTCCATTGATAAACCTTTGCCTTTCCAAGAAGATAATTGATTTTTAATCTAAAAAAAGTGTGTGAAGTGACAAGAACAACATATTTCCAAAAACATAGGGAGAAAATACATATATAATAGAAAAAAACTTCTATAATTACATGCTAATGAATAAGTTACACTTTTTTAGTGGTAGGATTGTTCTTTACAAATTATATTAAATAATGTTTTCCAACTAATATCCTAATATTAATTGGGAATGCCTTATTGGAGACTGGATCAATTTCAGGACTACAAGATTGAGGTTGTAGTGTTGTGATGACATATTTGAGTTTACAGGATAGGTAGAAACATAGGGGTTATAGTGGAGTGTGGTATTCAAGTCATAAAGACTAGAGATGGCTGGTAGATTAGGATTCAATTCCATTGCACTATACTAGATCCAGTTGAGTCACTCTAGAATTTTCCCAAACACCCCTCATGAAATACTTCAAGAGGGAGGTCACGGTGTATTATGTAGGTGATTGGCCTTACCAGGTATTAAATATGAATGTAAAAAACAAATAAAAATAAGATACTGAAGTGGAATTCAATCCAATTCATGATGTGGGTGTAGGTTCTCGATGTTGTGTGGTCTGTGAAGGCTGTTTGAGGGGGGGTTGCTGCAATTAGAGTAAACTATTAAAAACAATTTTTTCTAAATGGTCCATAGAAAAACTACAACAACATGGATGAAAGCTTTCTATAAATCTAGATACAGTTCCATCATAACATTCAGAATCCATCTTTGCAATTTCTAGATGATTGCTTTCATTTTGGGTTTCTTTCTATAGAAAAGAATAGGAATTCATGAGAAATGATAAATTGTACCAACTAGATTAATATGAAAAAATGGAATGTCAATAGGTTCAGTTAAAAACACACACAACCAATGTTTTTTCAGTTTGGTTCTTGAAAAATTCTCAAATCATAATGATGTTGCATACTAAAAGATAAAAATTTAACAACATTCTTACAATTTTTTCCTGCATTTGCTGATTCACAGCAGTTCCCTCTTTATTTTTACTACTAGAACAAAAAAATGATGATTGGGGAACACACCATTCAATATTTAATGTCAATTTTGGAATGAAAATTGAACAATAAATCAATGAATAAATAAATGTATACTAAATGTTAAATCATATATTACCCATGGCACTTCATGATATGGAATTGTAGTTCTCCCTAGAGTATGATTATATATCATCGTGCCCTTATTTTTTATGTTCCCTTCTGAAGAATACTATTAGTAAAAAAAACAATCTACCATTTAAACAAGTCAAAAGGGATAAAAAATAATCATTTTAACTTAAAAATTCAACGAGTTCAAGACATAACTCAAATAACCAAGTCTGAAAAATAAAACTGAACACAATCACATCTAATAAAATCGGCCACTACAGAAAACTGAGATTAATAAAAAAAAGAAGTAATTTATTAAAAACATTAATACTGTAGATTACATTGAAATAAGAACATCTCTAATATGAAATTAATTCTTTATATTGTGAAATTGGGAATTCGTTGAAGATCAGTACATTTTCAAGATCAGTACCTCTTATTTTTTTCCATCCAACATGCAGGTCATGCTTGTATGATTTCCACATCTCCCCCATTTCCACTAACCTAGCTCTCTTATAATGACACCATCCAAGAAGTTATATCAAAGATGAATATTCAAACAAATTTATCCATAATAATTTATAAAGAAATTGAAAATTAATTTTAGAAAATATATTACCCAAATTTCCACCCAAGCCTTGTCTTTTATTTCATGTCCAACTTTTCTCCACTCGATTGCTTGAAATGGAATAATATTGATATGTCTTCTGAGTGTCCCCATGAAACTCCACAATTCTTTACCATTTTATTCATTAATTTTAATTTCCTCATTATAATAAAATATAATTTGTGTGTGTCTATTCTACACTTTATTCATCTTTTTAAAACCACATATTTTAATAGAAGATGATCCTGAAAAAAGAAACAAATATTTTTTAAACATATATAACTGAAATTTAATAAAAATTTATTAATTTCATTACTTTTTAAACATTTACTAGTATCACTATTTATTTCGGCTTGATCCGGGACACTATGTTCGGGGGAAGTAACTAGAGAACTGTCCTCCATAATAGAGTGAGGATGCTGAGGTTGGGTAGGTGGGTATGGGTATATAGAAGGAGATGGACTACCATGCATGGCATTAGGAGTAAATGGATAAAAAGGATGACCTCCCATGTATGGGTAAGGAATATAAGTGGGGGGAATGATGGGAGGAAAGCGTCCTGGTGACTATAGAGCCATGGAATGTGAGGGAGTACATGTAGGTGGGTTGCATGTAGGGTCGATACTATATTATAGAGTGCCTGAAAAATATTTATTGAACGTAATTTTCCTACTTGATGATTCCTATTCCTATTAAATATGTTTTTTGTAATGTTCATACATAGTCAATAAATAAATAAGAGACTCACTGGAACAATCATATTTGTTAGGCAAACTTCTTCAAACCAGCAATCATTTTCCTCCATTTTTTTTCTAAGAACCTCATCGTAAGACATAAAAACCCCTAAATGTTAAAAAAATGAAAAAAATTAAATAAATATAAAGATACTAAGAAAATTCATATTATTTTTTAAAACTTTACATCTTCTATTATGTTTTTTTCATTATGTTGTTTACTCGCAAAATGAAAAAATTATATAAAAAAGAAAAAAATACTATAAAAGTTTAAAAAAATGCGTACCAGGTCAAAATATTATAATCTAAATACTTCAAAATATGTAACTCTATGCATTATATATTATAATTTTTGGATCACAATCTCTTCTCACAGTTGAATCATCTGTATCATCGAATGATACATTTGAGTGAATACTGACCTGTTCATCCAAAACATCACCATCACCCAATACTTCATAAAAAATATGTCTTGGAATAACATCAATAATAACAGAAAATTGTGGTTTTAAAGGGTAATTTACATAAAATAATTTTCTAGATGGTGATGAAAGAATATAAGTTCTCATATGTTTGCAGCTAACATTTCATATCAATCACTCTAAAACCACAAGTATCTATATACAAGCCTTGTCATGTCATTGAATCAAACCAATTTCATTTCATCACAGAGACATGACTATGTGCATATTAATCTAATAAAAATATTCTCTCAACAAGCCCATAATATGACATATTTTCTGATCGAGGCTTCCTATCTGATGCACTAGCATAACAATCAGTTGTTGGGCTTATCATGAATCCATTATGTTGTGTATGTTTGTTTCACAACTATTTATAATGAATTTAAAACCATTGAAAAAAATTTCGTTACAATCATGAACGACATTGTTCAGACCAAACAATAATGCCCTTATTTCAGCAGATACATCGTCCATAGGTAAACTTTGGACCTGAAATATGTCGAAAATGAATATTGAACAACTACCAATGATTTTTTAATGTAAAAAAAAAGAATTTTTTACCTTTGACTTCCACCAAGAAAGAAATATTTTACTGTGTAATTTCTCCTTCCTCTTAGTAGATAAATAATGATGTGATGTTTTTATAATTTCACTATTTTCTCCGCAAATATTAAAATTTAATTATATCAGAAACTGTGAAAAAAATACACAACAAAATATATATATTTATAATTTTAGTTACTTGATGTAATCATAAACTACACCACAGTTGAATAATACCGTATGATAAGCCATTTCCAACTCATCCCTATTCAATGTACACAACCTGTATGATCTAGATATCCCCCCCCCCATTTGGGGAAAATACGAAAATGTTGGCTCAATGGGATCATACTACTCATCTTCTGTTCTCATGGGCCAATTAGATATCGTGGTGACATTAGTCAAATACATTGAACAAAAATCCATCCATTCTTGTGCTAAATAAACTTTCATAATAGATCCTTCAGGATGATTCTTATTTATCACATAAGATTTCAATGTAAAAATTATTCTTTCTATTGGATATATCCAGCGACTTGAAACGGGACCACCAAAAATAACTTCTGTTGGAAGATTCATGCTCATATGTAACATACATGTGAAAAATGATGGGGTGAAAATTTTCTCCAAGTCACCAAGAATGATTAGTGCATATTTCTATAGTTTTTTCACAACACTTTTGTTCAATATTTTAGCAAAAATATCTTGATAATAGTGACATAATATAATCATAGTGACCCTAGAATTATGTTACAGTAAATGTCGAATGGTAATAGGAATCAATTCATGCAACAATACATAGTAGTCATGAGTTTTGAGGGATTTTTGTTTCACATCTCGTGTATTCAATCATTTCTAAATGTTACTCGAATAACCATATAGAACCTTCAAACATTCCAAGACTTGAAGAAATTATTTTTTCTCTACATTAGTCATCAAAAAACTAGAAAAAAGGACATTCCATTGATTCTGACCAATTAACTCAGGATGAAGTCTTGGTTTTATACCCCAATCCATTAAATCACAACATGAGGTCAAATCATCTTTCATATTTCCTTTTACATTTAGAAGCGTTGAAAGTAACATTTCAAACACATATTCTTAATATGCATTACTTCCAAGTAGTGATCTAGAAAATTTGATGACCAATATGAAAACTCAAAGAATATAATTTTCTTTCCACAATTATTATTGGAATTCAAAGGAACATTCTTTGGATTTTTGGAATTTAACTGAACCTTTCCAACAACAAAATTAAAATTGTCAAGTTCTTTAAGGATATCACCCCCAGACATTCGTTGAGGTATTTCATTTGTCTCTATGGAATTATCAAACTCTCTTTGATTTTTCCTGTATTTATGATCCATTTGTATAAATCGTTGATGCCCTATGAAATTGAAAGTTCACTGAAACTTTAATATCATAGAACTTGTATTTTTCATACATATAGGGCAGGATAATATCCCCTTGGTACTCCAACCAGACATCATTCCATATGCAGGGAAATCATTTATTGTCCATAATAAGGTTTCATGACATATAAAGTAAACCTTTCTAAATGCATCATATATCTACACCCCAAAAGTCCAAAGATCCTTCAACTCATCTATTAATGGTTGAAAATATATATTGATATCATTTCTAGGATTATTGTGTCTAGAAATAAATATACTCATGATAGTAATTGGATTTTTTCATACACATTCATGATGGAAAATTATAAATATGAATGGAAACTTTCCAAGTACTAGGTGTAGTATGCATCTGATAAAATGGGTTGAAACCATCACATGACAATCCTAGTATAACATTTCATGGGTTGGCTATAAAATCAGGATGTAACCTATCAATTTTTTTCCACGCTAACCTGTTAGCAGGATGAACTATATCATCATTATCCTTATTTCTTTCATCTTTATGCCATTTCATATTTTTATCCATTTTTTCTGACATAAAAAGTTTATGAAGTCTGGGAATCAATGGAAAGTTCCACATCATTTTATCTAGCACAAATTATTGAGTTCCATATTTATTATTCTTCCATATCTATGTACCATATTGTTTGCAATCATTTAACCCGATATTACCCTTCCAGAACAGACAACAATCTTTAGGGAATGCATGGATTTTAGTAATTGAAAATCCAAATTTGGAAACCATCTTTGATGCCATATAATAATTTTTAGGAATACATGCATCATTGGTTCATAAGTCTTTAAAATGGGTAAGTAGATAGTTGATCACAATATTACTTAATCCATACATTTTCCCATGATACAATCACATTAAAAACTCTTGTTTGGTCATTTTTCTACACGACTGATATACTAGGGTATTCACATATTTGAAAAACTTTCTAACATGCTCAACATCATAATTTTTATCATTAGATGAAAAATGTGTTCCCATATGTATTTCCTCTTCTATTTCTCTACATGAAGTGTTGTCTTGATAAAAAATAGAAACTGATCGAAAATCAAAATTTCCATTTCGATCCTTTTAGCTGAATAAAATTCATTCTCTATTTGAAAATTTTCTCCATTGTGATACCAAATTGGATATTATTTTTTAAAACATTTTTTATTTTGGTGATGTGGTAACTTACTTCCTCATGTGTTAACCATGCTCTTACAATGCAATCAAAACATGGGCATCTAATCAATCTTCTATCTAAACCATTATCGAAGGTAGAATCCAAAAAATATTCCAACTCCTTCTAAAACTCATTAGTGAATCGATAAACATTATATATACATATTATATCCATTATATATGTATAAAAAAATATATAGTAAAATTATTGATTGTAAATAACAACATTGCAACTCATTCAATCAGACATGTAGTGTGCTTGTAATGACTAAATAAGCAGTTTTTAAATAATTGAAAGTCTTTAAAAACATGCATCAGAGATTCAAAATCAAGAAAAAAACTTTTATTACTATGAAATCATAGAAAAACAACCACATAATGTTTTTTAAATTTTAGAAGTGTATGGAACATCAATCTTAGTTTTTGATTTCCCAAAATGAATGAAAATTCCTTTTATTTTTTAAAACTAAAAAATTCACATGTATTAGTGAAAACCATAAGAAATATCCTAGAATTGATTTGAATTCATAATAGAACTATCTTTGAGTTATTTTTGATAATAATGAGTTTATGACACATCAATTTGATATGTGGTGTGCTATGAATGACTAAATAAATAGTTCTTAAATAATTGAAAGCCTTTAAAAACATGCATTAGGGGGGAAAACTATGAAAAAGTTATCTGATTAGTCTAAAATCATAGAAAAAACTATATATTGATTTTTTAAATTTAGGAACTAATAGAGTGACAATCCAAGTTTTCATTTTTATAGGATGACTAAAAATTCCATTTTAGTTTTTTAAAATACTAAGATGTGAATGTAATGGTGAAAACCATAGTTTATGAACCTATATTGACATGAAATCATATGAAAACAGTCTTGAAATTATTTTTAATGTGTATGAGTAGATGAAACTTCAATTTGTAATTTGGTGCACTCAAACTGTATAAATAAGTAGTTCTTAAAGAATTCAAAGTCTTTAAAAATGTTATCTAGGGGTCTAAAACCAATAAAATGATATCTGATTTCAATAAAATACCCAAAAAATATCTTTAGAATTGTTATTAAAATATAAGGATTAATGGTGTTCCAATCGATTTTTTTTAAACAGATAAATAAAAATAGTTTTTAGTGTTTTAAAATACTAAAATATGTTGTAAAAATGAAAACCACATAAAAAGACCTTGGATTGATGTGAATTATAGGGAAAATATTTTGGAATTATTTTTGACATGTACGAGTAGAAAACATGTAAATCTAATGTGTGGTGTTTTTAAACTATAACAATAGACCATTCTTAGAGGATTAACATCATTTAGAAACATGTATAAGTGGATCAAAACCATGGAAAAACCAATTATTTCCATGAAATAATAGTACAATAACTATAGAATGACTTTTGAAATTGTTTCACAGAATGATGCATCAATCCAAATTTTTATTTTCCTTGGATGAACAAAATTCACTTTTAGTGTTTTAAAACACTAAAAAATGTGTATAACTATGAGAAACATAGAAAAATACTTTATATTAACATGAGATCATAGGATAAAAAAATTAATTATTTTTTATGAGTATGATCAAAAGACACATTAATATGATGTATAATGTGCTCAGATTGATTGGATAATGGTGAATTTTAATCTTTTGAAAAGAACACTGAAAAACTGAAATTCAAAACTTGTGCATGTGAATGTATAGAGACTTACCCCAAATAAATATTATGGAGGGTAACAATACACTTTGAATTTCACCTATTAATAAATTGGTAAAGTTTTTATATACATCATAAAATGTAAATCAGAATTGTTTGGGGGTGTACGTATAATAGAAATCTATTATTGAAAGGGAAGCAGGGTGAAATATAAAATCATTGATATTAGAAAATGAAGGGGAGTAAATAGGAACACGTTTATGGAACTTATACAAGAAAAAAGTCATTAGTCAATAGATTATGTTTATATAACACTATAAAAAAATATATATAAAAAGATGAATCAGAAATTGATGGAAATGGAATAAATATTTATTTTTAATTCAGGTATGCCTAAGGTTTTTAGGCATAATCAGTTTATAACACTTCTTATTTGATCAATTAGACCCCCTCAGTGTTAATGGGACAAGAATTTTCATAAACCCCATGGATAGAAAAAATACCATATTTATCTCACATAAAAATATTTGGATGTTTTTCCTATTTTATTTTAGATTCAAAAGATATATATATATTCTTGATTCTAAATATCATTCTTGTTTCTTCATAGAATATTGTGATGAATACATTAGTTTTTGACTTTGGGGGATGATAATAAAAATTTCATCAAAAGTATAATTTCTTTCTTTAATTAGTTGGTCTTGTGGGAGGAATAAAATTTAATGGCAAAGGAAGTTAACAGAAAATAATTGAATTCTGTTCAAATTTATTTGAATGATGGAACTAAAAGTATGAAAATTCTAGAGAATTTAGATGGATATGAATCCATCAGATATATAAAAATTATAAGGAATTCATATGGCTCTAAAACTATAAAAAGTTAGTAAATTATGAAATAAAATTCAGGGTTAAACATAAAAATATCAAGAGTGAGAATAGTAGAGGATGTAAAAGAGAGATCTAGAATTGGTGGGGCTCAATCTAGAGTTCTAGAGAATGAAATTATCAAGACTTTAGTTTGGGAAAAAGAATATTTACAAGAATAATTATGGAATTCAATACCAGTAAGATGACCAATAGATAGGTATGAAGCTAACTTGAGCTTAATTATTTTAATGGATGCTGGTTAACCATAAATTTGTGAATAAGCAGATAACCTCAGAGATTCTGGTGATCGGGATTTATCTATGAAGGTTGAGTTGGATTCAATTCATGTTAATAACACCTAGGAGTTAGTGAAAATACCACATAGAAAGAGGGAACTTGAGAAAAAGGAGTTTTTTGGTTAAAATATAAATCTATTGAAAGTAATAGGTATAAGAAAAGGCTAGATGTTAAGAGATTTTAGTGATAGGAGGGAATTAATTTTTTTGTGAAATCTTCTCTTCATTAGTTAAAAATACTACCATTCAAGATTTTTTGTGTTTTTATTCCAGATTACTAAATATAGAACATATGGATTTAATTCTTAGGAATCTAGAAAAATAAATCAACATGTATAACTTACTGGTTTTAGGATCATTTGAACCAAAACTTGGTGTGTAAGCCCAATAAAATCCTCTACCAGTTAAATTTAGATCCATGGTAGTAAAATTATTAGTTTAAATCATTCATGGAGGAGAATGGTTTCATGAATAGAAAATAAGATCATCATTTTTATTAGGAGTAAAATTAAGATAATTTCATCATTTTAATAATACAAGTGGATAACATTATTATGGTGGGTTTATCAATCCATTGAATAAAAGAGATGAATAAAGACTTATCAATGAAGTTTTAAATTAAATATCTTAGAGAAGTGAGGAAAAACTTGGTCATCATGATAGAGTGATATATGATGCTTAAAAGTTTGGTCTTCTCTTATAAAAATTATTCCTTGAAGATCATTGAAATTTTTGTAATGATTAGATTAAAATATATTTTGACTACTCTTTTAGAACACCTAGAACCCTCTAAGTAAAAAGTTACCTAAATTTAAGAAGAGGAAAAGAAAATTGTAATAATTCTATATACATTGGTGGTTAGATGTATCATGTAATCCATGGTGTTAACTCAAACATATATTCCCCATTTATTGGGAGTTTTTATTAGGTTAATTTCAAATATAGGGAAAAAATATTGGAAATATGTGAAGTGGATATTGAGATATCTAAAAGGAATAAAATATATTTACCTATATTTCAAAGAAAATGATATATTGGTTGGGTATGTTGATATATACATTAAAAGAGACTTAGATTATTCATAAAGAATAATTATGTATGTCTTTAACTTCAATGTAATCAGAGTTAGTTGGATGTTAAGGATAAAAATAGTTATTTAAATTTATGCAATGAAAGTAAAATATGTTGAAGAAAAAAATGCATGAAATGAAATGGTATGATTGAAACATATATTTTTGGAGCTTGAAAGAATCTAGAAAAATTAATCACTATACTTTGATAATTCGAGTGTGATGCATTTGGCCTAGAAGTTAGTGTTTCATGTGAGGATAAATCACATCAACATAAAGTATCATTATATCTTAATATTTATTGAAGATAGAGTGTCAGGGTTATGGAAGATAGTTTGATGGTAGAATATTGAATATATGTTCACAAAAACATTAGTTCAAGAGATAATTTTACAATATTATCCCTTAATTGGGCATAGATAAATAGATTAAAGAATTAATAGGATCATTAAATATAGTGGATGTATAGTGGGTGATGTTTGAAATTTTTTTTGGGGATACCATGAATCCCTTGAAGTAGTATTTAGGTTGAATATTGTTAGGATTTGTAAATAATGTTATCAAAATATAGAAATTTTCCATAAAAGATAAATTTATAAGGACTTTTTGGTTTTACTGGAGTAGTGGATGTAGGATTCTTCTAGGTGGTAGTAAGGTTTCTAAAAGATTGTGAATTTTTGATGGATGTCAGCTTAGTGGTAATATCCTTTTACAATTTTCTAAAACAAGGTAATATATTACCTATCATTTCTTTTTTCACTTCATCAGTATCCTAATAAATAGAATTTCCAAATTTTTATGGACATTTTTAGATCCTCTAAAGCACTTCAAAATACTATAGAATGTGTTCAAAACTTCTTCACAAAGATATAATGATCTTCATCATTATAACTCTATGTAACTAAAGAATTAAAAAAAATTAAAATATACTCATATAAATTAAATATATTAAACAAATGTTTCTCATAAATTCTCAAACAATAGCTTCCTCAACACAAAATCTATAAACCTTTAACCAAAAAAACATTTCCCAGTGAATGGATCTCTAATAATAACCAATGACAACATTTATCAAATGAAAAAAGTTCCCATTATGGTATCCTTGGATTAGAGTAACCCTTA
Source organism: Viscum album (assembly GCA_963277665.1). Classification (NCBI taxonomy): domain Eukaryota; kingdom Viridiplantae; phylum Streptophyta; class Magnoliopsida; order Santalales; family Viscaceae; genus Viscum; species Viscum album. The sequence continues at coordinate 483,526,137 of OY728141.1, forward strand.
CTAGTTTACCTGCTGGAATGGGTGAATCAAAATAGAAAGGAGTGAATAGGTTTCGTCCACGAGAGCAGTGGCAGGTAGGGTTCCTTCGATAAATCCAAAGAGGGTAGGAGCCGATGTCGCGAGAGAAGGGAACACGTAGACTTCCTTTATATGAGCCTATGTCATGAGAGCAGGGAGAAATCTTCTAAGAGAGGGTTCTTCACAAGAGCAGCAAGGGGGGTTCAATCATTTGAGAGAGGGTTCTATTGCAAAAGTGGTATAGAAAGGGGAAGGCGGGTTCGATCGCGGCAGGTAGGGAGAGGGCTTCGATCACGCGAGGAAGGGAGAGAGATTTGATCGCGAGAGGTAGGGATGTTCAGGTTGGGGTAGCAGTATGTGGACACATAGCACATAAAACACATGGGGGAATAGTTCTCTACTACCATTGTTAATTAAACAACGGAAAAACAAGTGTGGCGGTATCCACATTTTCTAGTTGTGAATTTTGGGCCCACCATCTTGAAATGACGAAATTTTTATCTAAAATAATTCATATTTTAAGGGACTTGGGTGTGTTCTAAAAAAATGATCAAATAATTTCTTACTATTATCACCAATTAAAAAATCACGAGCTATATTATCCTACACATGAACTTTAACTGAAAGATGTAGTGTTTTATTTAAAATTCTGGAGAAAACATTTATATAAATTATAGTGTGGAATATATACTGATCATAAATATTTTAAGTATATTTTCACTTAGAAAGAGTTAAAAATGAGTTAGATAAGATGGATGAAACTAAATAAGGATTATAACTCCATGATTCATTACCATATCTGAAAACTAAAAAGATTAGATGATGCATTAATTTGGAAAGATAATTCATAAATAACTATGATACATTTAGAACATGATCCATTGGTAATTGATTTAATGAATATTGCTCTAGAAATTGTTCATGCATGAACTTACTCTATTTTTTTCATGTGTCACTATAGTAATCATTATCAGAAAACAATCAGAAAAACAAGAATGAAGATCTTGGTTTGAAAGGAAGAGTAGAATCAATCAATAATGGTAATTTTCTTAAGTTTAATGTTGGTAAAGAATGTTTTACAAAATTTGGAAAGAGTTTGTGTGCGCTAAGTGATTCCTAGATGAAGAAATAAATGTCAACTGAAGCTCATAACTCTATGTTTTTTTGTTTATTTTAGTATCACTATGATATATATTGAACTTTGGGAACATTTATGGTGGTATGGAATGGAAATATATTTTTCTAACTTTACCATGAAATGTTTGTCTTATCAACAGGTTAATGTAGAATGAAAATAATTGAAGGGGATAATTTGTCCATTTGAAGTGCCAGAATAGAAATGGGATAATATATCTATTTATTTCATGGTTCTATTACCAAATACATATATAGGTAATAATGAGATATGGGTTATTTTTGAGAGTTTAACTAAATTTGTGAATTTTATTCCTATACAAGATAACATGAATTTGGATCATCTTTATAGAATTTATATTAAATAGATCATTATATTTTTGGGGTATCTATATGTTTATACCTAAAAATGATCCCATATTTACCTCTAAGTTTTGTAAAATACTTCATAAGTTTTTGGGTACTAAATTAAATTTTAGTACAACATTTCATCCATAGTCTGATGGATAGATAGAGAGAAATAATAAGACACTAGAGGACATTATTTGAGAATGTTCTTTGGATTATTAAGGATGCTGGGGTCATCATCTTTAATTAGTTTATATTTTTTATAATAATATTTTTTATTCCAATATATTGATGGTAACTTTTGATGTATTATATGGAAGGTAGTTTTGAACTCCGGATTATTGGGATGAATCCAGAAAAAGAATGTTGTTGGGGCCATAATTTTTAATATACTTGGTTGAGAAAGAAAAGGTGATTCAGTAGCATATGAGGATGGATCAGATCAGGAAGAAAATTTATGCAAATAATATTAGGAAAGATCTTTCATTCAAGGTAGGAGAAAATGTTTTCTTAAAATACTTCATAAAAAAGTGTTATGTGTTTTGTAAAAAGAAAAATTTAAGTTCATGGTTCATTGGACCATATGAAATCTAGGAGATGGTTGGATTAGTTTCCCATTGAGTGGCCTTGCCACTAATTTTATCCTAGGTACATGATGTGTTTCATGTTTTATTGTTAAGAAAATATATACCATATGCATCTCATGTTTTGAGACATGAAGTTGGAAAATTTAAAGAGAATAATTCATATAAGGAGTAACCAATTCAGATTCTTGACTATAGAGAGTTGGTGTTATATAATAAGGTGACTCACCAGGTTAATGTTTTTTGAAAATACCATATGATTGGAGATATAATATGGGATTCAAAAAATGATATGAATGAAAAATATCACCACTTGTTTAAGTAATGAATAAAATTGCGAGGATGTAATTTTCAAAAGGGGGAATAATGTAATAACCTAGGTAATGTTAATATTAAATCAATTTATTTCATTACTAATATTCATTAATTATATTTTATAAAGTTAAATTTCTTATATTAATATTATGTAATTTTTCAATAAAAAATGAAATAGTTTTATTCTTAATAAATTTATTTACATGTTTTATATGGTTTTATTTAAAATATTTATTTTCAAATTTTGGAATTTTAATTTGGAAAAATAAACTTCATTTTTATATCATAATGTAAAAATTATCTTAAAGTTATTTTTGGGTAATTTTCTAAAAAGTTGATTTTTGGATGAATAGTGGAAAATAATGATATTTAATAAAACTATATTTTATTTTCAAGTAATCCCATAATATAATTTTTTCGTATTGGATTTAAAATTTCATTATTTAATTTCATTAAAAACAATACAATCAATTTCATTTTAATTATAATTTAATATGGCGTAAAAAAAATTTTATACTTAAAAAGACATTTTTCAGAAAAATCAATTTTTCTCACATTACGTGTTCTAATTTTAAAATTAATTTCATCCACATATATAAATTTAATTAGGTAAAATTGAATCCATATTTTTAATTATAATTTTAAAATTTGGTAATGGGATCAATTTCATTTTTTTTTCATTATGCACATTAACTTTGGTAACAAACCTAATTACCATGGTATGAGTTAAAACAACATAAAAGAGTTAAAACTAAAATGATAAGGGTTAAAATGAACTAAAAAATTTATAAATCCTATTTTATAGTAATATTTCAACCCTATAATGTATATTATTCTAATATGAGTCATTTTGGAGGCATTTGGATTAAGTAAGATGTTAATATATTTTAATATTTTAAAAATTCCAAGTGTGCCCTCTCCCCCACTTATAAAAGGACACTCACTCTCCTATTTTAAATACACTTAAAAAGCCTCTTATATTAGAAAATACCTAATCAAATAACTTCCTAACATCCCTACTCAAGTACCAGAGGTTATTTTTTTGAACACAATACCATCGTATGAAGGATTTAGGAATAAACCTAAGGTGGTTGTTTAAAGAAGAGGTATAGTTCTTAACCGAGAATTTAAATTTTATTTATTCTTCTGAATATTTAATATATTATTAAAAAATGATAAAATAATAACATTAGTATATCATAAGTACTATAATGTTATTATTTTTATGTTATAACCATTTTTTATCCACTTATCCATATTATGGAAAATTAAAACATCGATCGTTTATACGTATGGACTACCACCCCCACGAAGATACGTATTTCATTATTCATAACCAGATTAAATGGATGATAAAAATGATAGATAAAATGAATATAGATGACATTCATAAAATAATAATAATTTTTTAATGATAATATATTATTTAAATTATTACATTTTTATATGTTGTAAAACGATAATGTTTCTTGTGCGTACATGCAGACTACCACATCAATGAAGTGATGACATACGTTTATCATTTCCACCATACAAGGCTAGTCATAAGTATGGAACAAATGAATCAATATTACATTTAGAAAATATTTATGATTATTTAAGTGTAAAATATTATCCACCTTATTTATTCTCTACTTAGTAAAAAAATGGAAACATCGTTCATACATATGTACGGATTACCATCTCCATGAAATGATATGATTAAATTTTAAATATAACCCTACGTGGATGGTTTTAAAAGAGTTTAAAATTTATAAATATTATAATTATACCATGTTTAATATTATTTTTTAAGTTTAACCATAACCCATTTTACTATAGTCAATACACTAATGTTATTTTGGGTTATAAACCGAATGTCCTAAAAACATCTGATGTTAAATTAATCGATTAAGTAATTATGTATAACATGAATATAAGTGAAATAAATTGAATAATAAACTTTAAAATGGTTATTAATAATTTAAAAAATTAAAATAATTTTATTATTTATGAAGATAAAGAATGGACATAATAAGTCAGACTCGAGGTAAGGGACACTTTACCTTTAAACATCATTTTAAATGATTTAAAGATTTATTTTCTAAATATTTTTCCTACATGTACATATTATTAATTTTTTTATAAATTTATTTGAATTTATAGAAATAAATTATAAATTTCATGTTATATATCTGTTTACAATATTTCAAAGGTTTTCAAAAGTAATCTTTTTATGTATTTTACATGAAATATTATAACTTTCTTTAAAGAAAGGAAAAATGAATGTTATATTTTGAAATATATGGTGTCAATGGATTCTACCATAGCCATAAAAATTATTTTATGTTTTTATTTATCTATATAATTCCATGGATTCATAAGATAAATACCCTCCCTTCCTTTGTTTTTTGTATTTTCGTTTTGAAAATGGTATTTTAAAGGAAATGGATATATCAATATCCAAAAATGTTTTTCTTATGGGTTAAAAAGTATATTTTTATGGTCTTGATAGTGGAAATGTAATATTTTATGTTTTTTATGTATGTTATGGTCCTTATAATTGTTTTATTATTTTGGGTTATCCTGATATATCTCTCTAATTCATTGGGTAATAATTATGTTCTCTATAGAATTATGTTGAATTAAATTAGTGGGTTATTCAATTATAAGGGTTTTATGAAGATGATATCCCAAGACACCTATATGACCATTCTATGCGCTCTAATGGGTTTTAATGAAAATATTTTGATTTCATAAGGTTATATAATGTTCGTTTTTTAAATGAATGATTATTCCCTTAAAGGGTAAAAATTAATGTTTTTAAGAAAACGTTTTTCAGGGGATATCATGTTTTCTAATAAACCCTTATGATTATGATTTTACAATCATATTTTCTTATAAAGTGTTTAATGAAAAAATTTGGGAATTAAATCTGATTTCATGTGTTATTAAATTATTATTTGATCTCAAAGTTTATTATGTTAAATAAAAACTCTTTTATAAAATCTAATGGTTTTGAAATGGACTAACATGTTTCTTTCTTACTTTTTATATATCCCTTACTAATATTTTTTTATAACCCTACTTTTTTATTTTTTTTTCATATGGTTTAAGGATAATTAGAAATAATTATGATGTCAAGATGAAAATAATGAATATTTTTTTCTAAAAATAAAATATGTAACATTTTAAAATTATTATATTATTGAAAATATGGATTCTGAGTTCAAGTTTACACATTGTAATTTATGGATTTTTTATTTAAGAGTTATGGAATAATTCTCTAAAACCATAAACCAAAAAAGATATTTTGGAATAAAATAAAATTATTTATTGTTTAAAAATGAAATTACCTATTGAATTAGGATTGGGTCCTTATAAAATTGGTTAGATATTCAAGTATATATTCTAATAAGGGTAATGGATCAGAATACTTTACCTCATGGATACCTATTTTATGAGTACCTATTATAAAAAACTACTATGATTTATATGAATTATTATCAAATATGAACTTTTTTTATTCTGGTAACTTTTATACCAAGGATTCTCTAAATGATTTATCCAAAAGTTTCTATCATTGTCTACCAGGCCATGGTAAAAGAAAAAAAAGTGAAACTCCTAAATTTCTTGATGTGGGTATATGGTATAAAGCCTATTAAATATCTACCAGTACTCATAGAAAGTTTCTTATAAATATTTTATGATGGAAAAACATATTTTTGATTATTCTTCTTCTATAGGTTGGTAGGAATCTCTGAAGGAAACATCTATGTATGTAAAACCAGTATTAGATCACTCTTGGTTTTAATATGTACAACAACTCCTTGAATTCTCCTTCAAGTGGAAAGTGTAATGACCTCCACTTGGCTTAATACTCAGATATTTCCCTCAAATTAAAGTTAGAGAAGAAATGGGTGAACCCCTTGATATATTTAATTGGAAATTACCCTACTAATCTAGGGAATTAAACAAGTAGATGAATTACTCCAGTCTTCAATTCAAAAACAATTTCAATGTTGGAATTTTTTTTTTGTGATAACTAAAAAATTAAGGTTCAAAAAAGTATCTTTGGGATTTTTTTGTGTTATTAACTATAATTCCAGGCTAATATTGAACAATTTTAGTTTCAATTGGGTCTTTAAGAGTCATTTATTCAAAATTAGTGTGTTAATTGATGTTTTTAAGTCTATTTTGTAAATTTATTTTCCATTTCAAGATTTAGTAGGCAATGGATTTTTCTATAAGTCCTAATTATAGAATTATAAGGGTAATATTTGGAAATTATTCCCTAGAAACTATGCCATGTTTTCATGCACACATATTATGGGGTATGAAAAAATTAATTATTCATAGGTTAAATACAGTAGTATTGGTAACCCTAGGGTATTCTAAAGAGAAGAGTTCTCTAAAATTGAATCCAATTTGGTTATAAAGAAGGGGTTGTTTAGAAATAATTTTTTTATGAAAATAAAGGAAATCAATAGAGCAATATATTGAAAAAAATATAATAAAGGCGACTAGGTTAGGTCTAGATATCTTATTATAATGCTACCCTAACCTTAATATTACTTCTTTATTATTTAGGATGGTTAATATTTGAGAGGATTAACAATCACTTCCCATCCCATCCTAGTTTGAATGATAATAGTGAGAATATTCATAACTAAAATATAAACTTGGTCTATGATCCATCCTTTATGGGTATGTGTTTTGGTGAGCCGTACTAGTTTATTGAGGTAATTCCTAATCGAGTGTTTTTCTTCCTAAATAACCAAGATTTATCACTACCACATACACTTTCACTGACTATCACCAATAACTTCACCACTCAACTTTAGAATATTTCATCATATATATACAAAAAATAAGTAGAGTGAGATTATAAATAATCAAAAAAATTAATAATCAAAAAACCATAATTAAAATCAAATACAACTGTACTTAAAAATAAACACCGCTACTTGAATATTGAAACAAATTAACAGAAGAAAGATAATTTTATTCAATAAAGTTTAAAGACTCAATAATTAAAAAACCTATATCCTTCCCTTACCTAATAAATCAGAATTTACCCCTCCATGCTAAGGGTAGAAAAAATAAGAAGAAAACAAGATTAAAATACCAAGAAAATAAAAGGGAATACATAAAACAAAGCATTAATTCTAGCCCAAGATCTCTAGAATTCTGCTGCCTCTCTTTTATACTAGTTCAATAACTATTCCTTTATAGGTAAAAACCTATTTATTATCACTTAAAATTTCCTTTGAAAATATTACCTCCATTCATATGTGTATCTTACTATGAAAATACATATAATTTTCACACAACCATCATGGTTAAATTAGTCTCACATTCTTCTTCCTTTATTATCCCAAAATATTATAGGGTATCTTTATATTTTAATAATACATGTGGGTTTCATCAATTAATTATCTATAATGGAATTTCAATCATATAAGGTGTTATCCTTCTAAAATTTAGATCGCCACACATGACATATTCATTGACATGAAACTTCCAAAATAATAGGAAATATTTACTATGGGTATTTCAACCAAAATTTTCCTATAGAAGTTTCCTTATATTTCTTTCATGTATCGCCATACTCTTCTATATGCAAAAATCTATCATGTTTTCATTCATATTTCTCTTCTGTAACATAGGGGATTATCTATGTCATAATATATCCCATTAGTATTCTATGAATCTCAGCTCATTCCTTCACTGTGAACTATTTAGAACAACATATGTGCATTCTTATAGAAATTTCACTACCCTTTTCCCCATTATTTAACTCATATAATATCTTGAAGTTTGGGCTCAAAGTACAGATGATACTTATGAATAAATATAATCAGCCTTCTTTATGGTTACGTTGAGGTGTATGAGGCTTGTCCCATGCTTATACAGACATTACCAGGACTGGTATAATGATTAATCAATGAAAAATTGATGGAAAATAGTTATATATGGATGTATCATGGTTTTAAATAACTATATTCATGATTACATAGGGTTTTTATGATTCTTATATAGGGTTGTTTGGGAATTGTCTAATTTGTATTCAGGGTAAAATGATCCCTAGATATCCCCTTGAAATTTGATTCATTTTATTCCCCCATAATCAAAAATTGAAAACTTTCTAATGATTTGATTGTGTTAATACTTGGGGGACCTAATTACAGGATAAAAAAATTGTCTAGATGAATTTGTATGGGGTTACCAAGGGAATTAGTGCAAGTTATCTTAGGAAGGTCCTTGGTTAGCAAGAACGATTTTTTATATAGTGATGAAAGAGGATTGGAATTGATCTATTAGGGTCTGGGTTTAGTAGGGACTATATGATATGAAGAGTCACCATGAGGTGATGTATGCATGTTGGTATTAATGAGAATATATTATGTTGTGTTTGGAGAACTTAGTAAATTCTCTAACAGGAGGAATTGGAATATAGATAAGTTCAATATATTGTGTATGTATGATCGAAATATTATATTGAAGAGTAGTACATGGGGATAGATGAATGATCATACATGATTTAAGATTTGGGGATAGGTGTTGAGTGACTAGCAGTCAGGTCTTGTGGTGGTGATCATGTGGGATAGGATTTGATTCAATATTTGTGTTATGTGTGTGTGCTTAGCTATATGTATGGGTGATAATGGAACTAGATATATTAAATCACTTTGAGCGAGAAGTTTCTATAAGGACCCTACATTATGTGAGAAGGTAGTGGCTATGTTATTTATATAAGAACCAACCTAAGACATGGGAGTGGTTATTGTGATACAATTAGTGATGTAATGTGATGGATAAAATCACCTTGACTGAGAAGGTTTTGGAAGGGCCCTACATGGAGTGAGATGGTAGTGGTCAGTGTGACATGGTGCGTGACACACCTTGAGAGAGGGGAGTGGTTGATGTGATATGGTATAGAACTATATGGATGAATTTTCCTTGAGTGAGAAGGTATTGACATTACCTTATCTTGAGTGAGAATTTAGTGGTTATGCTGTAATGTAGAACCTTATCCTTAGTGTGATGGTAGAGTTTAAGATTTGGTACATTGTGACCGTGGTTCGATATGGTCCCTACCCTGAGAAAGAGGGCAGTGGTCAAGGATCTATAAAACACCCTAACCTACATATTTGATTATGGTTCAAGGATTTGTATAACACCCTATCTAGACTCTAAAATCATGGGTTGATATCATGTCATAAGTCCAGTTCTTCACCAGTGATGGTTGGGCAGTTGTGGTTGGGTATAATGGTGGATTGGTTAACACATGATGAACCAATGCATATGCATATGCATTTTGTTTTATATTATTTATTTTAATCATGCATAAAAATGTATATAATGCTATATATTGTAGAAACTTGGTGAGACACTATCGAGATGTATTTATCACACCTTGAATGGACACCCATGCATATGTGTAGACCATATGTCTATTATACAGGTATGAGCACAGGTTGTATAGTGGACTAGGCTAGAGAATCTCAATGATGATTGAAGATGGGATGGAGGTGCAGCTCTAGGATGGTATAGATCCTTATTGTGTACTTTTATTTATTTATTTTGTATATATGATTGAACTAACATGTGATTCATTGGGATGTATATTTGTATGATTGTGTATTAATTTTTTATAGAATGTATGTGTTATTGATTATGTGTACAATAATTATCTATCGTGGATGATTCTTATTTATTTATTTATTATTTTTTGTTCTAATATTAAGGGAATAGTCTCCCAAATATATGACTTAGTCCCTCTCTGCTAGTTAGAAACCTCTAGCATATGGAGAGGTGCACTTAATGTCAGGTACTTCTTTGGTCGGGATACCCTTGAGTTATTTTTTCCATGGAAATAAAAAATGGAATCAGAGTGCCTTTTATCATTGTATAACTATTTAGTATATGATATATAGAGAATAATAACACGTTTCATTGTATAAAGGACCTTAGAATAGTGATTCATGAACATCTTTTTGGCAGAAAGTCCAGGTTACCAGGGTTATATGATTGATGTTCTTGGTTTTTTATTATAGTTGATATTTTTATTCATGTATGATGCATTTATTTTATATTTTTATTGGTAGTTTTAGTTATTTTCCCTTAGTGGAAAAATTCATCTTTACATGCATTACTTTGGTACATCATATTCTTATAAAATTCATATTCATGTGTGTGGTTTGTTTTAGATAACGAGAAAAGGTTAAATTCCTTAAAGTGTTAACAATAACACATATATTTCTTTTCTATATAAATTTTTCATGGAATTATATTTAGAGGAACCCCCATGTTTTTTATGATAGTTTTGGTGAATCCTAGAAGGGGTGATCGTCATACTGTGACTATTCAATCATAATGTACATAATGACGTATAGAAACCCTTGGTGGGTTGGTTAAGGTATCAGTTTCTTTAGTGATAGTTCAACACATTAAGGGTATGATTGAGAGATGATTTGGGATGGGCACATGTTGCCTTGTTGATATGGATACCCTTATGAGGGTAAAGAGGAAAGAAACATGGAAATCCTTGTTTTTTTTTATGCAAAACACTTGAAGTGATTTTAGCATTGAGTTTAGGTTTAGAGTGAAGGATCAATGGGATTATAAGCCATGTTGGTTTTGATGTTTTTTTTGAGTGGCATAGTGGAATCATAATAGGTTTTTTAATGAGTGATATTCATTGGTATTATTAACATGTAATCACTACGGGTGATTTTTTCCAAATGAGATTGAAATTCATAGAATAATGGTTTGTTTTTAGGCATGTGACCTTATGTTTGATGGTTTGTGGCTCATTGGATAATGAGCCTGGTTGCATGATTATGCTATTTTTGATTATAAACTTATTGGGTTTGGATAATATTTATATGGATATGGGTAATAATTTAGGAGAGTGTTCTTAGATTATTACTCTATTGGGGAAGAAGAGGGTGAGTTGCAGTGTGGATTTTTGGGAAAAACATCAGTGTGTGAGGGAAAGTGCGTGCTAGTTTTTCATGGTGACCATTGGATTTATGTATTGGAAAGGTGAAATATGTGGTTTTATTACTAATGGATTATATGAGATTCATATGAGTATGGAGATCCATATTTTTAATTATAATCAAAATTATTTACACCGTGACAAGAGGTAACTTTGAAGATGGATTAGATTATGTGGTATTGTTAGTTTGAGAATGGGTCTTGATAGGGGTATTTTGGAATGGGATGATCATTTATTTGTAATAGTGACATGAATGTGGTGTTGGGACCTATTTAGGTTTTTTATCAAGGATCATTATAAGGGAATATATATGGTTAAAATAACACCATTTATTGTTAGAGGGTGTGACCCTCATTGTTAGTAGATTTGGTGAATGATGAGGATTATATTTTTGGTAAGATGAGAATGGGTATAGATTGGTGTTTTGTGTTGGAACTTGGGTATGAGTGGTTTTTCAAAACCATGTCATTAATTTTGATAATGAAAATGATTTTTGTTATGGATATCATGTGTTTTAGTTCTATAGAGTGATGATGATGATACTCCTTGTGTGGGGATAATTGAATTAGTCATGGATGTACAACTCTTGGGTTGGTAGGGTTATGGATGTGGTGAGATCGATTGGAGATCATTTTAGGTGAAATTGAGATACTAAGGGATATGAATATTTTATTTTATCTGGTTTTTGGAGAATACTAGATTTAGGGATTCAGATGTGGTGTTAGATGGAGTTCAGATTCCAACATTATGATCCAGATAGAAAATATTGTGATATGAGAGTGAGTTTGATTAGAGATGTGTCGATGTTCATGGGTCGAGTATGATGTTTTATTTGGGTTTTTAGGAATACAACCATGGAATTACAACATTTAGATGGTTCATAATTTAGTGAGGGTGTTTGGACTATATCTTGATGCCTCTAGGAATTAAGGCATCATGATCGGGTGATGTGGTGGGATTATAAGTCAACAACTAATGCCGATATTTTTTAGGGAAAGTTAATTAGGGGAGGATATATAAGGTTTTTTATATAATTATATGTTTTTAAGTATAAATAGTGTTAGTTTAATCATATCAAGTATGTTTTTGTGATTGAACAAAGATTTTTCAGTAAAAGCGGTGTATCTAGGCTTAGTGTTTGGATGGTGGAAACATGTCTAGATTTGTTTAGAATTTGGAACTAGGATAAATATTGGATTATTATCAATAAATTTTAAGTTTAGAGAAATTATTATGAGATTATTAGGGAAGATAAGTCTTACGGTGGGGAGTTTTCAATGAATCAAAAATATACAGGTTCTTGTTTTCGGAGAAAATTTTAAATTTTGGTCTCAAAGCTTGGATTTTTTTATAATTGGGACTTGATTTGAGATTTTGAGGGTTTTAACATCTCATGAAGATGTTTTTATATGTTATTATAGTCCCATGAGGTGTTTTAGGTGCTCAATATAGAGTTGGATCAACATTGGGGCAACCTCTTCACTAATATTTTACTATAGGTGCCTCATCATGTCATGATAAGTGAGGGTCACACCATTAAGTGGGGTTGATTGAGGATCAAACCATAGCTAAGGAAGTCACCCCAACATGAGTGTAATTCCTCCATCTTGAGACCAATCACTTCTCTAGATCAGATGTGTTACATGACCTCATCTGTTCCTCACCGTATGCTAGAGGCTATCGACTAGTAGTGAGAATGTAAGGTGTTATATAAGGGAGAATATAACCTCATATTAGAGTATAATAATAATTAAAATAATCAACATTAATAAGAAAAAAATTATATTATGTTTAATAAATGAATCAAATCCATATAATATCAAAATATAAATGCACCATAAAGCTATACATCACATCCAACCACCCACTCGGAAGACCATATATACAATATAAACAAATGAAATAAAATATAAGGGGGATCTCCTATAATATTTGATCCTTAACACATCCCAGTATCTAAATCCTTATTGATATGTTATATCATAATCATGAAATACTGGGCCTCTTTACTAATTAAACTTGTGAAAAATGAGGTCTTCTAGGGTACTAATGTTCTATTGATGTCTAAGTAGGGTGTGAGTATGACTCATCTAGACACCACTAATGGTTCCCTTAATATAACTAGTAAATACATTGTATGTATCTTTGATATTATAAGATAATAAATAAATAGAAGAACATAATAGAATAATATTGTCAATCCTTAGGTTTTAAGGTGACACCTGGGATCAACTATACCCACTTCAACTAGTATTGAATATCTCTGTGCATGTCACCTAAATATTGGGGGGATACATGTCTTACCCTATAATCTCTAAAATATTCATAAATTTGTACATAGGATCATTAAGTGGGAAAATAGGACTACCTGGATCATATGATATATAAAAATATCTAGGGGAAAGAGTGGCCCACCATAGAATCTCAAAAAATTATCACTTGTTGGAAAAGTTACCAACTTGGATTATCTTGTGAAAAATAGTCAATAAAAAAATACCTCACCTAGATCTTAGATAAAATGTGCATGGGGGAAGGGTGGACCACTCAGATATTTCAAATAAAATGTGCATTGGGGAAGAGTATCCCACATAATGCTCTCATGAATAATAGGCATGGGGGAAGTAAAACCCACTTAGTAATCTCATATAAACATCCAAGGTAATAAGCGACCCTCTCAGGAATATCACATAATAATAATTGGGGGGGGGGGTTTCACCCCATAATATCTCATGAAATATTGGGGGGGGGGGGTCTAACATCAACCTATAATATCTTTATCATTAATAATATGGGTTTTTATCCTCCCAAAACTATCATACACAACCAAGGTTGGCCTCTCAATAACATGAAATATCACCACCAATACATACACACTATTCTACAACTAGGATAGACTCACTATACTACCCATATTAGGGGTCAACATAAGGTTGGGGCACCCATCAAGGTCCCCCAAGTCACATTATGGACTGGAAAATCTACCTAGGTTTCTCTATCTCATTTCCAACTATTGGGATAAATTTTAAATCTCAAAGGGTATAAAATCCCTCAATATTACCATGATTTTATTATAGCCACACAAGCCTCATAATAAAATCCACACTAGTATCACTATAGAGAGATGGAATAATTCCCATCACACTTCCCAAGTCACCCTAGTTCAGTCCTCTCATTCCCAACCTATACATAATCCTACATAGGGTATACCCAATCGGGTTCTCACATACTCATGGGGAAGGAACATTCACCCCACTCTATAGTTAACTAACCTAAAGGCATAAAGTATCTCAAGGTTCCATTATGGATTACTTGAGCCAATCATTCCCATTACCACACCATTCTATACAAGAAGGGGTTTAGGGGAACTTACACCAAGGGAAACTATATTCATCCATTTCATTTGGACTCTTCTAGGTTTTATATCTCACATGGTATACAATCATGGTTAAGTACTCATCCATTGGTGATCGAGGAATCAACTAGTGTTCAAGGGTCCATCTTAGCCCCATGAAACTTCATTTATTTCAATAGAGTTAAATGAAAAATTTCAATTTTAATTAAAGGTCAATCACACAAAAGTGGTGAGAACATACTACATAAAAAAAATACATAAACTTGGAGATAATTTTGAGTGACCACCTACCTTATTGATAAAGTTATTTCCTTTATAAGTTAACTTATCTACCATCAGTGATGCTCGTATAAACCCATTCAACCACCATCCATCAACATAAGGCCCTAAATCCATCAATACATCATCTATGTGAATTATAAAAAAACCATAATTATTGTACATATTATTAAAAAATTAATTCCAAAAGTTATATTCAGGGAATTATCAATAAATTACTCATAAGAAATATCTAATGGTTTAAATATCTAAAAAAGGGGTGCACACCACCCTGACATCCATTAAGTCCTTTATTACACAAAAACCCAAATTTTTCATTTTCTTAATTCTATCCATTTAACCCAACTTAATGGAAAACATTAGGAAAAATAAGATTGAAACATATATTTTTTAAATCATACAAAATCAAGTGCGATCGTCCTAAGTTATATCCTTTATCTAAGCTATGAGGAAGCCCACAGATATTATGATGATTCCAATATTATCTAGTAAAATCATTTCTAAATCCCTGGTTTTGGTTCACATAATTTATTAATGAGAATGAGAGGAAAAAATGAAGAAATAATCAATATAGAGAGTATAATTACATCAATAAACCTCTAAGATCAAAAAAATACTTGAATCTATTAAGAAATTATGAAGATATCACTCTTGAAAGTAAAAGGGGGGATATATCTATTTGGTTGATCTTCTATATATAGGTCAGAAAAAATACCCTCATTTACCTTTAATAAGTGATTTTAATCCTATATTTAATATTTAGTAAATTTTAAAAACAATGTTAACATATTATTTTTTTTAAATTTCTAGACCCTATTGAAAATTTTCATATATATCACCCCTATAAGTCCATACGTAATATATTCTATATCTTATGTATAAGTGTTTTCAAAAATTTGAGTTCCCCCCTCCATATATCTTATATATGAGAAATATGTAAGGCTTTTCCCAAAACCCATATACATAACATATTTTACTTCTTATATAAGGATTTTCCCATAAAGAAAAACCTTATACATAATATTTTATTATATGCATAAAATATTTTCCCTTACATAAGGTTTTTACCTTTTAAAAAATATCAATACATATGATACCTACCCCATACATAATAAATTGAAACAATGCATAACATATTTTCAATATATAAGGTTTTTCACTTTGGAAAAAATCCCATATGTAACATATTTATACAATTCATAACATATCTTATCAAATACATAATATATTTTTATTATAGATTCTATTTTATTTAGGAAAATTCCAATATGTAATATATTTTAATCTATACATAATGAAATTATTCATACGTAATATATTTTAATTAGTGAAATTTTGATACGTAACATATTTACCTTAAAAAAATATGATACATAATATATTTTCAATATGTATGATACCTTTATTTAGAAAAATATCTAATTTTTAAAATAATTCCAATACATAAGATATTTTCCTTAACAAATTTTTTTACGTAACTTAATTTCAATACATAAAATAATTTCCTTAGAGAAATACCCTTACATAATATATTTTCCCACACATAAAATAATTTAATTAGAAGAAAATAAATACGTAAGATATATTTTAAATGTATGATATTTTCCTTAAAAAATATCCATACGTAGAATAATTACCCCATGCGCAATATATCACTCATACATAATATATTTTCCTTAGAATAAAATCAATACATAATATATTTTCTTTCATATATATAATATTTACCTTGGGTAAATATATATATGTTATATAATTTAATCCATGTGTAATATATGTTTTATACATAATGTTTTCCCTTTAAGAAAATCCATGCATAATATATATATATATATATTTAAATATATAACATTTTTATCTTAAGAAAAATTTCATACAAATGATATTTTATTTCATGCATTAGATAATTTCCATATGTAAGACACTTTTTTCCCTTTTCATAATATTTTTATCATATATAAGGATTTTAACATAGATGAAAAAACTTAAGAAATATATATTTTTTCTTATGTAAGATACCTTTTCTCCTCCCTGTGATATGTAACATTCTTCAATCAGGAGAAAAAACGTACATATGGTTTTATAATTTAGAAGAATTTAAAAAAACATCAAATCCCTAAAAATACCTAAATTAACTCTAAACTCTACTAAATTTTCTTAGAACCTACATTCCCTCTTGAAACATATTATATGATTAAAATATATGTTATTCATAGTCTCAATTATGGTTAACTTATGAGGCTCAATTCCTATCCAATTATGACACTTCCACACCCATACCATGTTCAAATTCTCACATCCACATACTCAATCCATTACACTAACCCCTCTCCCCTAATCAATCGAGCACTCGAGGAACCTAATAGGCCTTTAACCGTATCCAAAAAACATTTCTTGAATGTGTTTGAACTCTCAAAATCTCAATTTGGGTCCCAATTCTCAACCCCCCCTCTTCACGATTTTTTTTTAAAAATTCATATTTCCCCAGATTTTAGTAACCCATACATATTTTGATCTTTATAACTTCCTGACAATTACAATTCATTTCTTTGAGAATCCTCCTCACAAATATTACATAAACTTTTCTAGCTTCAGAATCTCAATGTACAATCCAAATTCTATATCTATCATCTTCTATGATCTTGCTGAGACCAAATTTAAAACCAAATAGACTATGAATAATACCACCAAACTGTGCATTTATATGCTAATTATTTACTCCAATTGAACAAAAATTCCCCAGCCTTGGTTATAGTGTTAAATCTAAATTTATCGACCTTACACCCATCAGTTTACATTACTGGTCTATACGAGTTTGTTACCATCTTGAAATTACACATGAGAATCACCCACTTTTTATTATCCAAATTTAGGATCTAAAACCATATACCACATCTATAACACATATCCTTTCCTTGTCTCCTAAATCCATATGCTACCTACAAGTACTATAATTTCTATAGATTTGATAACCAATCTACATATTTTCCAAAATATGCACCCAGTAATCCCACCTGACCCTCATCCCATGCCTATAGTCTATCAATTACCACATGTATTGAAATAACTTTATTTCCATTTATTGGTACCCCAATCTTGGTATTTTCTATTTACCAAACATATCCAACCCACTTGTATCCAATTTCTATTATCAAAACATTAACCACCTCCCAATTAGGTCCACTAGTATGTCATTCCCGAAATATAATATGAACTACTCAAAATAAGAGCGATGCAATTGAATCACCTATAATGTGATACCCACCATAAAAAATTCCTTAAATAATTCCATGAGCATTATTTTGAACAACTCTAATACTAAACCCATGTCGCTCCTCTTGGGACACACTCACCCATCCTGCCAACCCTATCATGATGTAAGGATGGATTTTTAATACCATGGTACTCTAATCCATAAATGAGGTTTCCTAACATCATATAGAGAACACCTCTCATTTTCATCATATACTTAGGAAACTAATCATACACCAAACCACCTCAAAAAAACATTTTCTGTGGTTTATTTCATGCGAAACTGAATTATAAAGCCATTCACATGAACCTTATCTTACCAAACCATTCTTCCTCTATAATGGTTCTCAATAACCCCCATTACAAAAAAAACCCAAATAGGTTTACACCCCATGTGTTTCCACCATATCATCCAATTTAGACCTTTTCAAGTAATATCCCATCAATCCTAGGCTCATGTTCCTAAATAACTAACCATGATTATTGTATATCTATCTAATCTAGTTAAAAAAATCTCAATCGGTGCCTCCTTTCAAACAAACCTATGGAACCTCACTTGTTTCAAGTCCAATCACATGATCACCCAAAACTTAGGCATCTTCATAAAATTAGAAGCTTCTACCCACACTCTAATCATTCTATATCCAACCATATATGATCACTAAACCAACAATTCCAAACATCCAACCGATCCTACACTCAAAAATCTTACCTTGATATAAAAAACCCTCTAAGTTATATATATAATAACAAATCTGTCTCACATATGTATACCATGTTATTGATAGTGCTAATCATGCATCAATATTAAATAAAATCTATCTGTCTATTCTTATCTTCTATAAGGTATTCAAAAGTATGAGATAAACCCTTATATATCACAACTATATCTAATAATAATAGGAAAGTGTGATGTTATTTAGTCATAACACCTGACTCAATAATATCATAACTCAAATCTCAAGTCACTAGGATCTCATGAATAACACATATATCATGTCTCACATAGGTCACCACTTATAGAGAAACATCCCTGCTCTCAGCTCAATTATCACAAGATAAATCACATTCCAAAACACCCAATATAGTTTTCTCATATACATATACATGTTAGGCATCACATTCCAAGCCATCAACCCACTATAGAGAACTAATACTCACCAGGAATCTACATACCATACTACCCACTCAAGGACCTTGATCTCATACATTTATATAAAACAACATCATCCTATAATTATTTGTATTGAGTAAAACCATTGACATATGGTTCAGTTAATTATAATGACACTAAGAAGATATATGGAAAAAATACCATATATATTAATTTTTAAACTTTAAGTAACCAAACCCACATTAAAATCAACCAAAAAGGGTTCATAATAAGGGTATCCAATGCTTGTAGTGACTAACTAGGGGTCACTATACATCCCTTATATAGAGGAATTGTATAGTCATCATTAAGGAGAATCTCTCTATAATATCCACATGATATATCATTTTAAGTGAAACACTATGGTTCAAATGATTATAATACCAAACATAATTTATATGAAAAAATTAAATATAATCTAATTTTGACACTTTAAATGTCTGAACTCTATGTAGTCAGTGATATCAATCACATTCAATCACATGAATGTCATGGGAATAATATGTTCAAAAAAATATGCATGCACATAGAACTATTTCCAACAGGATAATATTTAGAACCATAATAATAATATCAAATATACACATAATACATGAATAAATATCTTAATTTTAACAATGAAAACCAAAATCATCAATTACATACCCATAGTAACTTGGAATTCCTGTCAAAAAATGTGTTCATGATGCACTACCATGAGGCCCATCATGAGATCTAACACATACCCAATTTATGCCTACTATACCCCAAATAGTAAGATAAAGAAAATTATTATCTAATAAAAATTTGTAACAACCCTATCCCAATACCACTCACTAGTTTCTGGACTAGAGGTGTACATGGCCTTAAGAATTCCTCCTTGTATGCTAGTGGCTGCTAACTAGCAGTGATAGTCTATCGTGTTACTGTTGGAATATTAGGACCTTATTTTAGAGTATAATAATAGTTTAAATAACCAAAAAAAATATATAAGAAAACATCAGAGTACATAAATTAAATGAATCATATCCTTTCTATATCAAAATATAAATATATCATATAGTTATACAACACAATTGGTCACCGATTGGAATGAATAGATATAAAATATAAATAAAATAAATAAAATATAAGGAAGATATACTACCATCCCCAAGACACATTTTATCCCAATATCTAAATCCTCATCAAGAAACTATATCCTGATAATGCAATATTGGGTCTCTTCCCTACCTAAACCTGCAAACAATGAGGTCTTCTAAGGTACCAAATTGCCATGTGAAACTTAGTAGGCCACCACCACCAACATTTCTTATACAACCAATAAGTATAGTGTATATATATTTTATATTATCAAAGAATAAATATATATTATAACATAATAAAATAATACCTTCGATCCTTGAGTGCTAAGGAGACACCCAAGATTAACTATACCTTCTTTGAATAGTGATATATATCTTTGAGCATGTCACATAAATATCAGGGGGATACATGTACTTACCTATAATATATATAATATGAACACACAATTATATATGATCAATGCAGGTGAAAAAGTGTATGATTTTAATCCTAAAAAATATAAAAATCTTGGGGGGGGGGGGTAAATGTTCTGGGATACAATGGAAGTAGTCGAGACCATGTCCAATAATGGGTTTCTATCAACTTATTTTGATAAATCCTCAGAACTAGATAAAAGAAACCCTGGAATATTTTAATATCAGATCATTCATATATAATTTATAATTAATATATATATATATATATAAATTATGAATTAACTTACTTGAAATTATTTCTTCATTAAAAAAATCAATTGAACTCTTCTTTTTATACAGTCATTGTGATGAACAAACCAAAGATAAAATCCCTCTAGCAGTGATACACACATGGTCCATGAATCATAAAATATCACCATATAAATGTTTGGGTGCTAGTGTGGATGATTCAAATACTTGTGTTATTCACCATTGATCATGACAATAATTCATTCACAGTCTGAAGGATTTGTTCTTATTCTATTAGAAACTATAGGGTAAGGATAAGTATTAATTATCTCTATTTTTGAGATCATTCTAGATGAATTTTTATCTAAGGTTTAGAGAATTATCTAAAGAGGATTCAATGTGTACAACAATGTATCTAGGGAATCACCCAAGAAAATGATATAACTAGGAATTTATAAATCCAAGTTAAGAATAGGTAATTGCACATTGGTAATTAACTAATTACTTAATCCTAAATGAACCTCATATATAATAATAAAAAAATTACTATCATTTATTTAACATGAAAAAAACTTATAGATAAAATAAAAAACATTTATTAAATAGATAAATTAATATTTTTTAAATGATATTTGTTATATCATTTATATTGGATGCTTAACTTATCTAGTATTTAATCCTTGGTATTTATTGAGCTTGGAATAATGAATATTTATTTAAATAAATAAATATCACTTCATAATTCATTCAATACATAAATAAATATTATATTAACAAAAATGGATAATAACTATTTATTAAATATGAAACTCACATATTTATTCTCTTTAATAACTAGTTACTGAATATATACGATCAACTTAACCTAAATAAATATTCAGTATTAAGTATAAAAAATAATATTATATTATAATATTAATTTTATATTGAATTTAATTTATATTCTAAATATATGTAGTGTGTGATACTCTAAACGATGTGACTCTTTATTTTTATCACCACACCACATTTATGATATTTATAAGTATATAATATGGTATTTAAGATATTATGATCATTATGGAAATATATATATTACTTTCCTTCTTTACATAATGATCATTGAAAAATGGAAATGTTACTCTTGTGTATGTACAACCTGCCATCTCCATGGTCGTAACATACTCATTTCTCAAAACCATATTTCATGGTTAGTCTTAAAAGTATAATTAATATATAAATATGGTAATTATGTCATGATTATTATTCTAGAGATTATGGAACCATGATCAAAGTAAAATGACCAAAAATAACAAATCAATGCATATAAGAAAAACAAAGTAGTTTTTACCCATAACATGACTTTAACATGGAATTGTTAATAAATGGATAATAAAAGGACATAAAACAACTATAAAATAAATATATTTCCACACCTTTATTGGATTTTTTTAAAAATGGTAGTATAAGAACTTATTTCCCTAATTTACAAATAAATTGTGGCAATCGTCTGACCAAATATCAGGCAACATCCCTCTTCCCTCCCTACCTCTCTCGGATGATTAAAACCCTTCCCACTCAAACTCCTTTCCCTATCTCTCTATGATGATTGATTAAAACCATTCCCACCAGAACACCCTTCCCTGCATCTTTCAGACAATCTAACCCCTTATCACCAAAAATCCCTTCCCTACCTTTCTCAGACGATGGAACCCCTTCCCCGCCTGCACTCAAGAAAAAAATGATCAGGTCTCGATTGAACTCCCTTCCTGCTATCGTGATGATAAACTCCTTATACCTACCTATGTGATCGCATCAAGAACCCGATTGGGACATTTATCTCATGACATCGACTCATACAAAGAAACCCTATTTTCTCCCTACTCTCGTGGAATCGATTGAACCCTTCCAACTTCCTACTCTCCCTTATATCATGATTAACTCATTCTCATAGGCAATACAATACTTATTTCTCTTTGAATTAAATGAAAAAAAATTAAATTTTACCTCTCTCGACAATTACCAAATTATCCTCTTGTTGGAACACTAAGACAATTATTCTTCCCCTTATATCATGATTAATCCTCTTATTGTATTTCACCTCTCATTTCATTTCCATTTTTCACACACACCAGATTTTCCAACTATAAAACATTTAGGCTAATTTGGTCTTCATTCTACGAATTTCTGCAACATAGTAGTCTGCATGCTATAGGTGAGTTCCCTTTTTTTCTTCCCTTTTACCACTATTTCATTTTTAATTTCATAAAATAATTATATTATTATTCCCAATGCATACTATATATTTTCATTTTTTTTATTTTGTATACTTGATATATTCTATCTGCATATGTTTTATATGAATTTTTCATATGTTTTATATGAATGATACATATCCACTATAAGAATATTACATATTCATATCTAAAAATATCTATCTTTTAATAGTCACCCATATCATAATTCATACTCATCTACCATTCATTTATTTCAGAAAAAATTAAACAAATGTAGAAATATTTTTTAATATGAATATTCAATTACTCATACTGATTTCTTTTTTACTAATACATTATATGTTAAATAATTTGAATGTCATGATCATGTTACATCACTTATAACACATAAATTAGTTCCCATATTATAGATTCATATATATATAATTTTTAAATTCTTACTTACCATATTTTTTTTGAAAATAAAAAAAAATTTAATTATCCAAAAATAAGCTAAATAATAGATTCTTCCAAAATATATTAACTATTTGTTTCTGGTTCATTTGATTAAGTGTTCATTTATTGTATTGTATGTTATATCAATCTTACACTAAATAAATTAAGTCCCAACCTATCCTGGTGGATTTCAAAATTTTCCCTCACACTACTATTTTTCATGGCTTCACTTAGTGTTTGTTCCATCATACTACCTAGCACCAACCCACACTGGTCACTCCTACTTTACAACCTTTCATGGCATAATGGTTGAACATAGTAATACATCCTAGTGTAGGCTTTGTCTAAAGGTTATTTAAGATTGGATCCCATTTTTCAAACCTTAAACATCACTGTAGTATGGGTAGATGTCCTATGGTGTGGTGTATTTTTCAATCCCTTAAAAAAAATTTAAACATGAACTCATGATGCAGAATAATGCCTTGCACTATGGTTTCCTTCAACTTCTTCTTGAATTATGGATTCTACCTAACATTTATAGATTAATAAATGTATATAAAAATAATTATAATCAACTTTTAATATAAAATAATGATATATAAATTATAAATATAATTAACAAAATACCTTTAGATCCAAAAACATGTGATTCAATATAGGATAATTAGAATAATGATCTTCTTGATTTATAATGAATATATCAATGATGGATTTTATTTTTACAAAATTTAAAGAATTTAAAATGAGTAAATAATTGAAGGGAATATTATAGAAATTAAATATATTAATTCTCAAAAAAATATTAATGATTCAAACATCATAAAATGAATTTTGATTCATGAAGGGAATGAAGACAATCTGAAAGCGAGGTATTGTAGGAGTTGAAATAGAAGTTTATGAATATCATTTATTATTAGAATCTATAATGTTTTTAAGATTTGGGACACACAGAAAATTTAATTTTAAATATTATTTTAATTTATAAATTGAGATTAATTATTTATAGATATATGTGGAATTATTTCTTAAAGGGGTATGGTGATATTTCTTGTTAAACTAGAGTGGAGACTTATTACGATATGTAAAATTGAAAAAAATGATAATGGATATTACTATAATTTTATAATATATTGGTTAAAGGAAAAATAAATTACCATGATCATGGGGACAAAACAACATTAGAAAGTGATGAACAAAATAAAGATCATAGAATCACCCTCACATACAACATTTAAATACAAAAATTAAGAGTCATGTTATAAGATTGATAGATATTTTTTATATCAAATATATATATATATATATACATATATATACATTTTAATCATTAATAATATGATATATGTGATAATAATATAAGATCAAAACTTTTCTGAAGAGTGAGATCTCATTGTTTATTAAAATGAAAGATCTATTAAGGGAGAAAAAGTGAAACTAGTACTGAAATAAGAAAAAGAAACTATAGGGTAGAAAAGTAGAAGAAGAATGAATAATAAGAATAATAATAAAATAAATAAGAAAATATAAATGTTATATATAAAAGTTCATATGATACCCATTCTTTCACAAGTGAGATTTTTTTGAAGAAGATGTTCGGAGGGAGGCCAACGTGTAGTAATTTCTATGGAATACATTTTGGTAATCAAAGACCTTGAATAGTATGTGAGAAAATATTATGAATGTATTCATAGAAATATATTGGAAATAAGTTGTGTGGTAGACATAATGTTATATACTTATCTTAAATATTTGTTTGTAGTCATAGATTATGGGTTATAAGAAGAATATATGATCATGTTGATGTAGTGAAATCCATTGTAGATTATAGATATACATCTATAGGTTTGATGGAATATTTTAATTACTTTAAGGAGAATTAATAACATGTGATTAAATATAGATATTAATTGACATCCATAATATAGTGAATAACTTCCTATATAATACAGTGAACATTGTTTCACAATTATACTAGAAAACCCTATAATTAATGATATTTTTTGTAGAAAATATATATATCAAATGATACAAAATAGAGAAATGTTATAGTTTCCCACATCATGGGGAATCCATGTAAAATTATCTTATTCCAATATTTACTATTTTTTCCCATTCATGTTGTAAGTGTATTGTAAAATATGAAAATATATCCACTTCCATCTTAATAAGAAACAAAGGTTCAAAAACTACTATGGGTAAAATTTTAAAAGGGATATAAGAATTTTTTAAATGTTTGAAAAACCTAATTCACCCCCACACCTATTTTAGTTATGAAACCAATCCTATGATAATTTCAATGGGTATCAAATCAAAACCATATATATTATTCAATCTAACAATATTGTATCTTTGGTATTTTTATTTTACTCATATGAAGTGTATATTTGAAGTATTTTTAAAACTAGCTCCAATGTAAAATTATTTTTCTATTCTAATTTCTAAAACTATGGAGGTATCATCAAAGAACTTAAAATATAGGTATAAGTTATTGGAAAAGGTTTTAAGGATGCATTTAAAAGAGAAGGATGAATAACCACTAGTTTAAGGTAATCATGATGGTTTGTGTTTATCTAAATATATTTAAAATGAATATTTTAATAGATTAAGTTCAGTCTATTTTGGTGATGGTTATGTTAAATTTATTGAATAAATATACCATTAGGATAAATATCACATGAATAGTTTTCCTACTAAAGTATTCAAACACATATTTGAATTCTTCCTAGAACAATATGATAAAAAAATTGATAGAAGATATTGAAGAAATGAAAAAATATTTAGAAACACAATTACAGTGGATTAATTTAATCAACTAGCAAATGAAAACAAAGGATAAAACCTTATAGATAAATAACGGTAAATTTTCAATAAATAAAGAAAAATTTAATTCTATATTAATTTTAACTTCAAGACTATAATGATAAATAAATTTCTTTTCAATGTCCTAGTAAACCTAAAAATTATACTCATGTTGTTAAAGAATCTCAACTAAAAGTAAAATAAAGAAGTGTCAAGGTTCATGAAAATTCATTAAAATAATATATTATATTAAATAATGATCGAATTTATAATTTTATTAAATAATTCATAAATTTTTTTGTATCTATTAAAGATGATAACAAATCCTTCATCGTGAAGTGTCTTGAATATAATGTGAAATTGAGATATCTAGTGTCAAAATAATTTGAAACTTACCAAATAGAATTGAAGAGAAGGGATTGAAAAGTATTTTAAAGGGTTTTTTCTTTGTAGGAATATAGACAATGGTTCTATGAATAATTATTAACAAAATATTGATCTACCCTCAACATATCATTGAT
The DNA here is from genome assembly GCA_963277665.1 of Viscum album. Classification (NCBI taxonomy): domain Eukaryota; kingdom Viridiplantae; phylum Streptophyta; class Magnoliopsida; order Santalales; family Viscaceae; genus Viscum; species Viscum album. Next base: position 483,553,238 of record OY728141.1, read on the forward strand.
GGAGGAAACCCATAATATTGACTAATTTGATTTTACTAATTTTGTTTTACAGACTAGTGTATGAGTAAAATTATAATCATGAAAAATATGGATGAAAAATATAATGGGAATACCAAAAATGTCTCTAGTATGTATACATGAATATATAAGAAGAGTATTCCCTAAAAGAATTCCCAAAAAGTGTGATGACACTATTATAACATAGAAATCATAGTAACCTAGAACAATTGAATCTAAAAGTAAAATAAGGGGATTACTTGATCATTCTTTGTGATTTTGGGGGTTAGGGAATAAGGATATAGATTGTGGGAACAATTTATCATGATATGATAATCATATAAGTATTGAAATCAGGGGGAGTAGAGATAAAATTCAGAATACATACTAGATTGATTAAGATGATGAGGGAAGTTGAAAAAAATATTTTTTCAATACATTCTAAATTAAAGAAGGATTTTTCAACTAAGATGATGGGGGAAGTTGAAAAAAGACTTTATTAATGATCATGTTATTTAGTATTGGGATTTACATATCAATCTGGATATTCTTTGTTCATTGTTGGTTATGGATTCATGTATCATTTATCATGTACAATTGACATGATGATCATGTATATATAAGAAGTCATTATAACTCACTTCTTTAACCATTATTTCATTACAAGTGGGTTTTTTGGATGAGGATTATTCTATCAACTTCCATAAAATATAGTGAGTTAGACATCATATTAGGGTAAGGTTTCTTCCATTTTTATTTTTGGACCAATTTTAATTAGGGATTTTGTGATTTTTGGGTTCCTAATATTCTTTTAGTGAATTTTGGATATCATTGAGGTGGATTCAATCAACAATTGTCAAAGGATTACATTTTTATGCATAGGTAAGCATATACATATTTAAGTTCCCCCTTTATATATATATATTCACTCCTGGTAGTATGAATATATATATTGGGTCTAGGTGTTCTTATATATAGATATAAAAAATGAATACATGTGTAAATGTAAAGGGGTATATACTAGTATAAACATATATATAAGGCCCCCTTGTTCATGTTTGGATATGTGAATATGTACATAGGGGTGATGTTTCCTTATATATATGTAAAGGTGAATATGCATACAAGTAGAAAAAAGGAAAGATTTGAGTTTTCATCATCAAAAGTAGCACACCTTGAGGTAGAGGTAGGTTCCCTATGACTAAACCTTTAATTTTAATTCCATAATTTCTTGATTTTTTTAAAAACCCATTTTCATTATCATTATATAATTTTTTAAATTATTTTTTTTCTTTTCTTAAAATACAAAAATCTGTCATTGAAAACTTGACAATTTCTTTAGTAACATCACTATGAAATTGAACTAGATAAAATAGACTAACTTACTAGGAATAATTTACCACTTAGTAGCTAAGTAATTAGTTTTATTTTAATTACTTGAATCACCTTCATCGATTCTATTTGATTTCTCCATACTCAGTTAAAGGTTTAATGTTCATGTGATCAAAGAATGGGGTTCAAAGGGTTTAGAATATGGTGATAAATATAATGAACTGTGGTTTTTCCTCAACATCTATCCTTTTATTTCCTGAAATTGAATATTTTTTTAGAATAACTAATATAATCTTGAAATAATGAGATTAATGATAAATGAGTTCTCAATTTAGAAATATACAATGATAGTTAAGGCATGACTAGTGAGGGGAATCCTTTAGTGTCATAGTGGGGATGGGTTAGTAATTATGCTAAGGGTGGGCTAAGGGGTTAGTTTATCGATGGGATCACTAACATTCATAGTTGAATGAGCTTGTTTTGAGAATATACCTTCATGTTGTAACCACTATAGAAGTATTAATGAATTGATGATATTAAGAGTGGGAAATCGATAGTTCTCTTGAGATAAAAATGGGTATGTTTTATAGTATATATAATAACCAAGGATGAGAAAGAAATTGGTATGTTTTAATAGGTATAGAATTTAAATAAATATTATGGAACAAAGTGTGATAGATTCCTATTTATATAGTGGGATATCTAATCCATTCACTTTACTATGGATTATATATCAGATCATGGTATATAAGGGCTAGCCTATTTTTATTAGTGAGTGATAGGTTACATTATTATTAATTCATTAATTTTAATGTTACAATATTATTTATTTTACCATGAATGCAATAGTATATTTGGGTTTATATTAGAAGAATATTTTTTGTATCCTACTATGATTTACTCTTGCATGTTTCATGTTTACCTTAATCGATATGTGAACCATATATTATAATTTAAAGTTTAGATAATTAGAGGAGTAACACAAATTAAAGTGCTTTCAACTATAAAATATATAATAAGACCGCACAACCTAAACCATGGGTAGTGAATAATGGATAATGGTTCCACATTCACAACCACACCAAAATTTCTATAGGGAAGATCTCACTCTACAATAGCACCTTATGAAACCCTGCTTGATTGTGCCATGATAAATCATAGTGTAGTGTTATAGATCTTAATACAATACTTTAGAGAAAATAATTTTAAAAAATTAATGGATCTGGAAACCGAATATCTTTATATCATAGCCAATGGTGTCATGTCATAAAATTTTAATTTCCTCTAAACACCCAACATAAAACCTAGTTTTAATACTAAGCTCCATCACATCTCCCAGTCATGGTTCTACCTTCAAGGCACCCAATCCTCACAAAAATCCACCACTAATACCATTATTAAACAAAGTAACCCCTACAAACTCTACTTGAGTTGATTCATATCCTTTTTTTCATCTCTTCACAACCAACTATGGCCTCATATCCCAACCAACACCCCAAACCACAATATAACCTCAAAAAGTACCTCCATTCTCAAACATAAAAACTTTCTAATAACCATTTACTAAACCCCTATCTAATACCATACTCCTTACCCTTTCCATGGATCATAGAAAAAAAGTTGACCACCCTTACAAATGAAAATTATCACCACCTTCAATAAACAAATAATCTTCTAGTTAAATACACAAAGTACTGAAAGACCTATCCTACCCAACCACCACCTAATCCATCCTATAAAACATCCTATATCCCTCTGTCTTCTCAAAACCTTATACATACTAAGAATTCACCCCTTAATAATCCTCTAGTATATCTCCTTCAATTCACTATATGTTAAAGTAACAAAACAACTATTTAAGGAATAAGGAAGGGTTTACATTCTCCTTCTTATAATTAGAAAGGATGAGAGTTTTATATCCAACATAATTATCCCATATTTAAAGTTTTAGTACTAGATAAAATATTCATTCATAATTTTAATAAATTTTATCATATATCATCTTGATCAAAATTCTATTTTCAGTAGTAGCCATGTGTGGAGATTATTTATATATATGGTCCATAAATTCCCATTTTTCTTGAGATAATTTTACCATCAATTTCCTTAGATTTTATTCTTATATAAATATAACTAACATGAAATCTATTTCAATATTCCCAGTTTGTTTTAATTTTGTTTAATGAACCTCATAATCATTGGATCATTCTTGTGAATCCTCTTACCTACCTTAAGAATGATCCCTTTTTTTGACTTCCTCATTTTTTCTAACTAGAATAGATAGATCAATTTTCATTTCAATGATTATTTTTTTATTTTATTAGTTTCACTTTTCTAACTTGGAGGTATTTATCATGTAATTTTTAGAATAATGGCCTAATTGGTCCAATCATCCATAAATTTCTTCTAGTCAATTGAATTTTTCCTAAGTAGATTAGCTTTTTTTGAAACTTGGATGCACAATACCTAGAGGTGGGATGTTCAAAAAAACTCAATAACCTAAAGTAATATTTGGGGTGATTCGAATTATATTCCATTCAAAAATTGCTCAAGATGGTCTAGGTCATCCCTTGCAGAAAATTTAATAACAAACTTGAATTTCATTTCTTTCCTATTTAACAAAACTGAAATTTGAAATTATTTTAGAGAAAATGGAGAAATCACTAAAAAATAACACACACATAGAAACCTGAAACATATATAAAACAAAAACCTAGGTTCCCTTGAGCCATCTTACTGATATACCAATGTAATTTTAAACTCCTTTGATTTATAAAGAATTATTAAATTAAATAGACACATAACTAAGTGATAAAGAAACATACGTCATATTGATGAAGGTCCTTGTATATTTACTGAACAAAAAAGTGGTCAGATTTTACAACACACCTCATTCCTCTTTGACTATTTCTATCTAAAGAGTGAATTTAATTTATTTACTTAAAATGAGAGGTTGTATTTCTTGATTGGAATAATACCTTTCCCATATGCTCTAACTTTTGTGTAAACTCATATGGTTTAAATTAATTCTAACTACATCCAAAAATAAATTATACCCATATGAAATACACTGAGAGGTCATTATAGTAGCTTGATGAAGATTTGGGGTATCTTAGTTCTGCTTGAGAAATGAATACCCATATATAAGAACTTAATCCACATAAAAAATCCATTTAGGAACAACCACAACCCCTAAACCATACTAAATTTTTATAGCACAAGGAAATCCCTTACTTATGGCTAGGTATTGGGGAGGGCCACCTAGTTTTTTTGATACCATTCCTACATAATCAGGCTACACATTACTTGAAACTCCAATCTCTATATATTTAAAATCATGATGTAATTATTTAAATATTTTATGAAACCACATTTATAATTCATTAAATTATTATAAAGTTCTATTTATTTATTTAATTTTTCTTTATTTTCATTATCCATGATTGATTTAATTACCCCTAAATTCAAAATTCAGAAAAAGTGGTTTTGAAATCTTGGAGAAATAGGTTATCCACTATGTATGTATTGTTTTATTAACTCAACATTATGAACATGCCTTATTTGAAATTATAGGTGTTGTGTATTTCTGTAACTTGAAGCTGCTATAGGTTTAGGTATTTGGAGGTTCCTATAGTAGTTTTTATGCCATATGAAGGATATTTCCATGGTTTTAATCATGATTGTATCTGTTAATTTCCGATGTTAAACTGTGGTTGTATCAAGAAATACCCACATTTTTAACTATGAAAATTGGATCCTTATGCCATAGTTAAACCATAGATATATAGAACCTATTTCAATTACTCAATCCTCCATAGTTTTCCAAAACCATGGTAATAGGCTATTTCTACAGTTCTTTGTCCTACGACCATGATTTCAAACCGTGGTCATAGGTGAATTTTATATTTGTGAAAGTAAATAATAGATGGTATGATGTATATAATTATAGTTATGTAATATATGTATAATAGACTTATATTTATTATACATGAGGTCTTAATGAGTGAAAAGTAATTAAAGACTTACAGTAAGGGATTTCTAGTCTCTCTTTTATTCCTGGGATACATATGAAAATTCACCACTCATTTCTTTTATGTGGTATATATACTTCCCATTTGAAATGTTATATCATTAATCATATTATTTTCATGATATTTAATGTTTTATTTGATTTTATTCTTTATCAGGTATTACGAATCAAAATATTACTCAACCGGTAAGAGATCTTTGTCTCAATTTGTCTTCTTTGAGGTGTACATTATGTTATGCACATATATTATTTCACTAGGTGTATATACAACCCATTTTACATGTAGTATCATGAATTTATTTATCCTCATGATATTTTAAGTTTAATTTTGTATTATTACTTCTTGGAGATTATGATTCAAATATACCAAAAGTGGTAATAATTATATGCTATAATCTCATCATTTATTGGGATTGATTATTATTATGTTCCTGATAATAAAACCATATGATAAATCTCTCATAAAAATCATGAATTTTGTTATAATCTAACTATTCTTGATATTTTAAAGTAATTGTACCATTTTCCCACTCTTTGGTACTTAAAATAACTGAGAAAATGTTTTTAATAAAATATAACTTTATTTCCATCTTCGATCGGAAATCCATTTTCTTCCAAAACCATATTTTCTAAAAATGTTTTCAAAAAATATTTTACTATTATCTTATGATTTTTAAAATAAAATTTCACCAATGTTTTAATTTATTTTACAAATTTTTTTAAAAGAATATTCATATAATTTTCATAAACAATGCCCAATTTTATTTTATCAAAAATGTGAAAGGAGTATTTATTTTAACATGTACGACTTGAACGAAACTACCCGTCATCATGATCATTATTTTCTTTGAAGATTAATTTATAATTTTTTAAATTTATTTTCAAATAAAAGTATATTCAAATTTTTTAATGTTTTAAAAAGTGTTTTTTAAATTGGAATGGACATTTTACTTAAGAAATGTTTTATACGATCTTTCAAAATTATTTTCCATATAAGATAAAATACATTGATGTTACCTATGATTTAATAGGATATTATCCAAGGATATTATTATTATTATTTATTTGAATGATTTATGATGACATGATTTTTATGAAACCTATTTCTCTTCCATGGGTTATACAATGAAAAAATTCTTATGAAACCCATTTTTTCCCCATGGGTTATACTTTGATGATATAATGAAATGATTATGAAACATATCTATTTTCCATAGGTTATGATATGATGAAATGTTTATAAAACCAATTTAATTTCATTGGTTATGATATAATGAATGATTTATGATCTTTTGTAACACATAAATATTGTTTTTATTATGATATGGGTGGGAACTATACCTCTCTACAATGCATTTGGTAATGATGGATAACACATGAGTAAATATGTTATGAATGAATTTGATAACATGCTCACATTGTTATGCATAAACCTTATTATATGTTCATTATGTTATGAATTTACCCTTCTTTTATGTCCATAATGTTATACATGTACATATCTTTCAAGTTTATAATGTTATGTGTGGACCTGTCTTTCAAGTCCATAATTTTATGCATGGTCTTGGTTGCATGTCTATAAGTTTATGTAAGATCCTGATTTCATATCCTTAACTTAATGAGTAAAATTGTCTCTATTTATACATGTTCAAAATATTATAATATTTTGTGTATGTTAAAAATCTATATATTATGACAATGTTATGATCTCATAGATTTTGTTATTTGATTTCCTTACGATTAATGTCATATGAATTTCAAATATTAATTCCATGACTCAAGATTAAGATATTTGATATGCAGGGTATGATTTTAAAATGTTATTCTCATGTTATCATACCCCTATCATCATGTTATGCTTACATATTTACTTTATTTACCTTTAAAGAGTGTCTAATATCACCCTTTTTTATGTTTACTTTCCATAAGTTTTGAAGAAAGGTTTTTAAGTAGGAGTTATAAAGGGGAAGATCCTTATCGTACACATTTTAGATCTTTCATGAATTAATAATATTATGTTCCATGTTTTCAAAGGAACTAAACTATTATAGTCCTCAGGAGTGTGTGTGAGTAATTTATTGAATATTTATCTAAAAAGATATAATATCCATGTTTGATAAGCCTAGGTTGATATAGTTAGTATATTAGGAAAGGTTAAGTTAACTATTGTAAACTAGGATGATAAAACTTTAGTGAGATCCTTAGGGATTTTTCTAAGGATATTTCTAGGGATGTATCCTATGATAAATGTAAGGATGAGTCTAAGTATAGGAACATATCCTAGAATTTTGGATAAGGATAGAGTGGGTGGTTTCTAAATGATTACATCTCCATTTGGATATTATAAGTGGATATGTATCTATAATAGAGGAACCTAGGGGAAATAAATCCAAAAGGAAACATTGATCTAGAATCAATCATCACCTGGAGCATGATAATGAGACTTGATTCACACTTGGTTTTACACTCCGGAGGTGTATGCTTTGGAAATTCAAAAAATATTTATGAAACACCTTGAAAGATTTTAATAGATGATGATTATGATTTTCCAAGTATAAACCTAAGGTTTCATAGAATAAAAATAATTTTTCATGATTTAGACATCCTATATGTGATTTTTCATGATTATGTGGTTTCCCACTATGAACATTGTTACTAACTAAATGTTTTTTTGGTTTTAATCAATGGTGGGAACTAGAAGAAACTAAATCAACATTGAATATGATAGAAAATGTATTGATGAACAACCAAATGAGATGATTACTGGATTTAATTATATTGTGATTATGGATAATCAGTTTTCATGGAAAATTATTAATAATTTTCACCTTAACCGACTCTTAGACTCACCAAATAATAGATGGATATAGTTCTCTAAGAGTTCAGGGATTGGTGACCATGGAGGAAAAAAGATTCAGTTTACTATATGTCAAAATATGGGAAGAAGAACTCCAGGTAATGTATCAAAGGAATGAGAATATGTTTTCTTGTGTGGAGAAGTAGGGCATAGAGTAATCCATTAATGAAGAAAAATGAAAAGTTCAGTTAACATAAGGGATGAGAATATTGGTCTTCCTAAGGTATTATCAATGGATGAATGATAAATGTGGAAAGTATGTGAATTATGAAATCAATGTCCTAGGGGAAAATTTCATGAACATAATTGGTATGGTGGTATGAGTAATGGTTACACTATTGATGATGAAGAGACTACAACTGATATATGAAAATAAAGAGGTATTTGGGAATAAGATAAGGAATCCTAGTTAATGGATAAAGGATGAGGTGGAATAATCAAAGTGTTTATGTATTGTAATTCTAGAATTATATTATATGAATATATATTAGAATTTTTTGTAGAAGTTTTACATTAAGGAATTTTAAGAACATGTTAAATGGTACCGATGTACTAGAAAAGTGATTTAATGGAAATGTGATATTTTGATTAAGGGAAGATAAACCTTAATATGTTATGGATATTGAGATAATTTTGTTGTGATAAATAGATGCAGGATATGAATAAGTTAATTGGATATTACTAATTACCTTGGAACTGATTAATTATTTGTTGGTAAAGTGGTTTATACTATCATTTATGGAGTTTATAAGATTTTTGGATTTAAGGAATATTTCCAATAATCTATGTTTTATTTAAGGAATAAGGAAGCATGCATGTTTTCAATAATCACTAATGGAAACATAGCCTATACTAAAGGTTTATAATCATGGGTATAACCCATAAAACCATGGGTTATATTTATCATTCCACCAGTTGGTTGAAATATTTTTAAACCATTTAAAATACTATAACATACATATACATCTATACAACTAATCAATTCAATTCATTAAAAAATATACACATGTCTCTTTACTACTAACTAATAAATATAGGGGATCAATATACACCCCATCACCAACATTATCATACTCATCACCATCACCATCATCCTCATCACCACCAGTACAAACAACATCATTTGGAGAACCAGTATCATCATCATCATCATCATCATCATCATCATCATCATCATCACCACCACCACCACCACCACCACCACCACCACCACCACCACCACCACCACCACCACCACCACCACCACCACCACCACCACCACCACCACCACCACCACCACCACCTCCACTACCACCACCAGTATCGTCAGCTAAAATACCACTAGAACTATCATTGACATCACTTGGGGCATCATATAAAAATTACATTAATTACATACATGAATCAAAATAAGTAGTATCCTCTGATGGAAGTGATGAACTTATAACTAACATAGATTTTTGGAAGTGTTTGGTGACCAGTTTACTTCTTTCAGACTCTTGTATACCTATTTTTTCAGCCTCAACTGCTTCTACATGAGCATTTTGTAGCTCGATGGTTTTAGAGGTTTGTGAGGTGCCCAATGAGATCCAATACATTTTGGGGATAATATTTTTCATAGTTCAACATCAGACTCTTCCCTAAAACTCATAACCTAATACCTACCTCAAACGATCATTTGTTATAAATTTTTCATCCTCATTCTCATCAAGGTCCTACAGGTCACACTGTTGAAGATATAAACAAGATATTTAATTATGAATTACGCATCAAAATTTAAAATATCACTAAAAAACTAACAATATTTTCTTGTGTCTCTACATTTAAAACACTTCTATTCTTTTTCTTCCTACTCTAGAAAAATAATCTTTCTCAAGGAACACAACCTTAGATGCCTAATGATGATTGCATAAAATGACATTGATTATTATAATACCACATTATTGAATAGTATGAAAGTAAACCTAGAAGGAATTAAAATTATAGCTGTTGAAGGAATCCATAAAATGAAGAAGCATCTAAATATATATTTAATTATATATTTAATAATAGTGTAATAACATACAAATACATACTAATTAGAATGATAAACACGAGTATGGTATGGATTCCCATTGTATGTTCATTTAAGTCCAATTATATTTGTGTTATTTTATTTGGTTATTCAGTCACTGTAGGATCGAAATAACAATGTAGATGCTCAATATATAGGAGGGGGGGGATGAATTGTATACTTTAAAAATTCCTTTGGAACCTTTAAAGTTGGTTATAGATAACTATGTTTTCCTTAGACAAGAAAGATTCTAAGTTTAACAAAGTTAAACTAAGAAAATTTCACAACACCTCTAATCACCAACTGGAGAATTGGAACCAAGATTTACAATATAAGATTCTACCTTAAAGCATATAGAATCTAAACTAATTAGAGTACAAGGGTAAGGAAATATAAGAAGGTTATACTTTCCTTACAATACAATATGCAGTGGAAAAACAAATAGAAAAACTACAAGTAACAAGATATGAATATTTTAAACCAAAGAGAATGGTATCCAACAACCTTGGATAAAGGTACCTTGATTTATACTTTCAAGAAAGTCTGTCTTACCCACACCAGGATAAGCCCTCGATACGAAGATTGGAATCTCTGTCATGCTATTCCCGCAAGCCCTCAACTTCAAGGTAGTTGGAACCTCTATCTTCGTCAACAAGGAAGCCCTCGAACTTCAAGGTAGTCGGAACCTCTGTTTTCCTATCCCCGGAAGTCCTCAAATGTAATCTCTAATATTCGGAGTCGCACAAAGCAATCTGAACGAGTGGTTCAGTATGCACAAGGCATGAAAATCTTCTCTCTCTAGAAATCACCTTAACAGCATGTGTTCTCTAGATCAATAGACTTCTTCTTGAGCTCTTTCAAATGAGATTCTATTTATAGGAAAACTTCCAACGGTCATCTCCCTCTTCCAACAGTCATATTTTCAATGAAATTTGGAGGGACCTGTACACGTGTAACTCAACCAATGATTAATTAGAAACAGAATAGATGACATCATTTTATAACAAACCGTGTATAACTGAATGCACAAAATAATTTTGAAATTAAGCATATGTAAGTAAAAGCTAATAAATATTTCGGAGTGTAATGAAGTCAAAAGTTCGGAGTCTAACCAAAATGAAATTCGGAGTCTATGTTAAGAAATGTTCGGATTCTGTTTTATAGGAATTCAGAGTCTGGTTTCACCAGAGATCGGAATCTGAACTTGCAGAGTTTGGAGTCGAACTACTTAAGAGTTTGGAGTCAAACTTCATAAGAGTTCGAAGTCGAACTGTTTAAGAGTTCGGAGTCGAACTACTTAAGAGTTCAGAGTCGAACTGTTTAAGAGTTTGGAGTCGAACTTCTTAAGAGTTTGGAGTCGAACTGCTTAAGAGTTCGGAGTCGAACTGCTTAAGAGTTAAGAGTCGAACTGTTTAAGAGTTCGGAGTCGAACTTCATAAGAGTTCAGATTCCAGAATTCAGATTGGAACTGAATTACAGTTCACATCCAGAATTCGGATCCTAAAAATAGAATGCTCCAAATATTTACATTATATGGCTCTGGGATTTGGGGTATGAATCTGGTTTTTGTACTTAAGAAAATATGGCTATGTATAAGAAAATTTTGGTTAGGGTAAATTTCCTTGAAGAAGTAAATTTTCCTTATGAAGGTAAAATTTATATTTCCTTAAGTATAAGGTGTTTTTGATTTTCAAAACAAAAAGGAATGGAAAATTCATAAGGAAAACCTTATTGACTCAACAATCTCCCCCTTTTTGGAAAGCACAAACATCCTTACGAAAAAGAAAATAAGGACTTTGAAAAATTTCATTAGACTTTGAAATTAAACACTTATCTCCCTTTGTTCATGAATGAAAGTGAATACAACTAACTCCCCTTTAGGAATTGAAACACTAAGGATTGTATTCTGAATTTTCAGAGTGAAGTTTTCATTATTGTTAGAATGAAGAACTTCGTAGTGGGAAACTCCCCCTTACTTTAAGAATATTTTTCTTAGGAATTTTCCTTTCTCCTCCTTAGGATTAGTTCTTTTTCCTTCTCCCCCTTTTTGATTTTAAAAAATAATTGAAGGGAATGGAAAACAAAGTATGGTACCTAAAACATTAGTATATGACAAGATACAACCAACCAAATAATCATTTCATTAGTGTTGGAAAATTTTACAAAGAAAGACAATTAAAACAAAAGATCAGAGTGAGTTAATTTGTCTTCCTTTTCCTTCGGAATGAGATTATTTAATAGGGTTTTGAGTTTCTTTAAGTCTCTTTGGTCTTCCTCACCTTGTCTCTTCAAGGCTTTTACCTTTTCTTCTTGGACTTTTAAAGCTTCTGCCTGAGCCTCCAAAGCTTCTTTCTGCAACTTTATTTTCTCATTTTGATTTTCCATCTCAATCCGGAAATTTCTTTTAGTTTTCCAATTCTGAGATACTCAGTTAAGCTTCCCATTCAGGTCCCTGACCTGTTGATTCCGAGAATTTTTCTCTTGGGTCAGGTTTTCATAAATCTCGTTAACCTTTTTATCCTCCATTTCAAAATCATTTTGAACTTCAGCCTGAAAACTCTCAAACTGAACTAAATCTTCATCAACTCTCTTAGACTACTTGGTTATCTTACTGCAAGATTTTCTATGTATATCATAATAAATAAGAAAACTTTTCTGTTCAGCTTTAAACTTCACAAACTTATCCATGACCATGGATAAAGAATCCGATTTCTGATTCATTCTTTGTTGTAGCAACTAGAATCTGGAATCTATTGTTGGAAAAATCTGAATTGTGTCCACCAACTTCCTCAGAGACTGAACCACAAAATCATGCACATGAGATGATGATTCTGAATCAGAAACTTTACTTGGAGACTGATCTTCTTCATCTTGCACCAACTTTCTTCTAGAGGTGCCACCAACCTCTTTCTTCCTGATGACATCTTTTATAGGTGTCTCCACTAGAGTTTTCTTCCCCTTATCAGCTCTTGGAACATGTTCCTTATTAAGGGATACTTCCTCGGATTCAGATACTTGAACGATCTGGTCTTCATCTGGTTTTTGTTTTTCTTGTCCTTCCTCAAGAAATTGCCTTTCATAAGATTCTTCCTCATCATACAAGACATTCTCTTATTCTTCTTCTTGCTGTTTCTTTCTAGATTCCTCATCTCCCTTTTTTGGAGTAACTAACTTTGCAGATTCAGCCTTATATTTATAGTCCTGTACTTGATTGATCAGGGTATCCAAATGTTCACTCTCCTCCTCCTCCTCCTCTTCTTCTTCTTCCTCAACTTCTTCAGCAACTTCTTCAAAAACTTCTTTCCTAGCTTCTTCATCTATTTCTTTACCCTTGGATCTATCCGGAGATACATAGTTCTTGGATGGAGTTTCTGGTAAAGTAGGTTCAAGATCAAAGGTTTCCAGAATGGGAAGAATTTCAGAAGCTAACTCTGAATATTTCAGCAAAGATTGCACCACTTCAGCTTCGGACATCTTCTTTTTCATCTTCTTCTCCTTCGCTTGTTTCTCTAGATCCTCCGTATCTTTTTCATTCAAGGACTTAACCTCTGCAGGGTCCGGTCTGAATTGAGGATCCCCTTCCTTCCTCATTTCTTTATCTTCCCTCCACTTGGCTGCCACTTTATCCGTATATGTTTTCTGCTTCTTCGTCTTGGGGGGAGCAGATTGAGTTTCCTTAGCTTGAGGAATTTCTTCATCAGCAACGACTTCCTTAAACTTTCTCTTCCTTCTTTTCTTTTTGGATGGTTCCAGAGAGTGTGTTTCTTTCTGAGCTGTCTCAACCACAGACAGAGGGTAAAATTCTCCATATTCACTGGAAAAACCCATCTTCATATTCTTGAGAGTATCATCACTAACTAGCATGAGCTAGCAATTTAGGATCTTTGATATGCAGGAAACCTTGAAGGATTCTAATAATCGAACTACCAGCTTAGATAGTAAGGCAGAAAACTTGATAATCTGAGCTCTTGAATTGCCTTCTTTGATATTCTTGATTGTAACCAAGACATGCCTCATCAGATTTATCTTTCTTAGATTTACCAAAAAATCTAAGACATATATATCACTTTTCTTCAGATTGTCTTTATCACCTCTTCTTGGAACCAGAAATCCTTGGACCCAAAGCTGAATAATTCTATTGTTCAGAGTGAGGTGAGAAATCTTGATAGTTGAATCATCCTTAAGCCCAAGACACTTAAGTGCCTTCTCCTTGTTGAAAATTCCTTGCACATCGGGAAGTTTTTGTGAACAGAATTCAGCTTCTCCTTCATATGAAAAACCAACCAAGCTCGCAGCCTTGGTGTGGGAAAGCTTATAAGTCTTCCTATAAGACTTGAAAGAAAAACACTCTCTGCCATCTTCCATCAGGAAGGAAACAGACCCGTAGAACTCGGTCAACAAATCAGTATAAACCAGATCCTGTTTATCCGACTTTGCTACGCAGACATCTTCCCATCCATTCAGCTTTATATTCTTGGAAATAAGGGAATTAAGATTGTAGAAATCCAGATGAACTAACCTTTACCTAAAGACTAACCACTTAGAGATTGGTTTTGCAGTCGACATATCTTGAGATGTTGCTTCAACAGACATTCGAAGTGAAGAAATCTGAAAGATTCAGATCGGCTTTGCAAAGTTCGGAACCGGTCTTAAGAAGAGCAGCAGGGCTTCGAGATGCAAAAGCTTGAAAAACTGATGTGGGACGAGTCTCGGGGTCCCCTTTATATAAGAAATGGATGTGGCCATTGGTCTTCCAAAATCCATCTAACGGTTGAAAAATCTTTGATATGATCTGATGGTTGAGAGCAATCCTGCAAGAAAAACTTGACTCTGATCTTTTGAGGTTTTTTTAAAGAAAACATTCGGATTTGAAGAAAACTAGAATCTGATCTTTTAAAAACTAGGAAAATACCAGCAAGAAAAATTTGATTATGAAACTAAAAATAAGGAAATCATAGCTTTCAGAGTGGCTAGAAACATTGTTCGTAATTGGTAATATTCCTTAAAAAAACAGCACAAAAATATCGTTACGAAAATGCCAGTCCGAAAATCTCTATTTCGGAAGTTCTAGTATGAAAAACTTATGTTTCGGAAGTTTTCATTCTGAGAATTTCAATACTGAAAATTTCAGTTCTAGAAATTCCCATTCCAGAAATTTCAGTTTCAGGAATTTCCATTCTGAAAACTTCAGTTCCGAAAGGTTTGAAAAACTAACTACGAAAAAAAAATTTAGTTATACTAATTTTGAAAAACAGATTCCGAAAAAATTTAGTTACACTAACATCCAAATGTACTCCCCCTATGAGAAGGAGTTTATTACTGTTAGGAGAATTGTTCAACAAGAAGTTAATTAAGAATGATTACCTTATAGTTATCATTTTTAACTTTTGTTTAATGTATTAAAATTTATCGGAGGGTAAAGATTTTGTGAAAATATCAGTAAGTTGATCTTGCGTTTCGATAAACTGAAGAATGATATCTCCTTTCGTTTTGATAATCTTTTAAAAATACCTTTTGTTACCAGTCATGTGCTAGGAACATCCACTATCGATGTACCATGTATTATTGTTGGTACTTCCTTTATCTTCCTAAAAACAATAAAAGAATTAGACTTTCAGAATTCAAAATTTCTTGGATCCGAGATTTCCAGACAAAAAAATTTTCGGAACCCACGCTTTCTTAGAAAAATAGGCTTTATGAAAACCTGGAGATTGGGTTTTATTTAAAGAACAATTATTCGCCCAGTGGACACCACATTGACACTTGGTACAAAATGGGGCACTTTTTTGGAAAAAAGTAATTATTACTAAAAATTGGTTTAGCATGGGTATAACCAAATCCGGATTTGTTTCTCAAAGGTCGTATTTGAGAATACATTTTATCAAAATTTTCTTTACCATGGGTAAAGTTTGATAAATACTTATTTAAGGAAAAAATTTCAGACTTGAGTTTAATAACCAGTTTTTTTATCTTCAAAATCATTAGATTTAGAACTAGAGCTAGGCTTGATGATACTTTTCTTAGAAATTACTTTTTATAACTCTTTAGAAAGTTTGTTCTTCTCAGAACTTACTTCCTCAAGATTCTTTGAAATATTTAAAAAATCAACATTTTTCTTATCAAGATCTTTAGAAATATTTGATATTTCTTTTATAAGAATATAATTCCTAGAGTTTTCCGTATCAAGTTTTTTATTGAGTTTAGAATTCTCAATCTCTAGAAGTTCAGCAAACCTAGAAACTTCTTCATAGGTAGGTGAAGTATTTTCTTCATCAGAAGAGGATTCTTCATCTGAAGAGTTATAATACTTACTATCATTAGAATTTAAAGAAACATTGGTCAATGATTCAGAATTTCATACCTTATCCATAAAACAATGATTGCCAATGGGTAATCTGGCTATAAGACCAAGATTCTTCTGTCCTGAAGATTCATAATAAGAAGATTCATCTGAAGTGTCACCACCACTGGCACTCTAGGTGTCATTTTCTTTCAGAACTTTCTTAGCTTTGGTCTTGTAATACTTCTTTCTATTCCTCTCAGAATACCTTTATTTCCTTTCTTTCTTTTTGAGCAAAGGGAAATCTGGTCTAATATGTCCAACTCTCTTGCATTCATAACAAGAGACTTCTCCATCTTTCCTTTCTTTCCTTTCCTTTTTCTTATATTTGGATTAGAAATTTCTCTGGCCAGATATCTTGTTCATTCTTTGAGCAAGATTTGATAACTCATTTTATAAGATTTCACTTTCACTAGAATCTGATTGAATAACCACCTTCTTAGATTTGGATCTGGTTACTCTCTCAGGAGTCTTAGCTTTCATATGATTTGATGTTTTTGTAAAAGCGACAGTACCATTACCATTCTTCTTTTTGATGTTGTCAGTATCTCTCTTCATTCTTGTTTCATGTTGGAGAAGAGTTCCAAATAGCTCATCAAGAGAAATTTTAGTGACCTTCCTGTTCTCATCTATAGCTGTTCTCTTTGATTCCCACTCATTGGCCATAATATCAATTATCTTATCCACAAGGGCTTCATAATCTAACCCTTTTCTCCCATAGACTGTCAGATGTTGACTATAGTCATAAACCTCTGTTGAACTTTACAGATTGGTTCTCCATAAGGAAAATTAAAACCATGGTATTCAACTCTAAGCATAGATCTCATAGTTTCAATCACTTTAGAAGTTCCAAAGTGTGTAACCTCTAAATTCTTGCAGATACAATTAGCTGCTTCATAAGAAGAAATTTGGCTATATATATTTATAGTCATTGAACATAGTAGAGTATTGCATACCTTATAATTGAGTTGATACGATTGCTTTTCCTGGTTAGTGAAAGTTCTAACTTCCTTATCAGGAATTTTATAATCACCAGTAAGCATAACGAAAATATCCACTCCAGTATTGATAACAAAAGTCTTCATTCGATCTCTCTAGTACTCATAGTCATTACCATCAAAGATTGGTGGTCTTGTAGGGTTTAGATTGTCAATAGAACCAACATTGATTCCTGCCATTCTTAAAACAAACCTTTGCAACCAAACTAGTTAGTAGAAAAAGTTCGTAACCACAAAGTTCGGAATGACAATTTAGAACGACAAAGTTCAGAATGACAAAGTTCGGAATGACAAAGTTCGGAATGACAATGTTTAGAACGACAAAGTTCGGAATGACAAAGTTCACTTTCTAATCAAGGATGAAGAACAAAGAAAAAGATGAGAAAGAAAAACCTATATGTGAGTATAAGTATTTCTGAGACCTCCTCTGATACCAATTATAGGATCGAAATAACGATGTAGATGCTCAATATACAAGAGGGGGGGGGGGTGAATTGTATACTTTAAAAATTTCTTTGGAACCTTTAATGTTGGTTAAAGATAACTATGTTTTCATTATACAAGAAATATTCTAAGTTTAACGAAGTTAACTAAGCAAATTTCAAAACAACTCTAATCACCAACTGGAGAATTGGAACCAAGATTTACAATATAAGATTCTACCTTAAAGCGTATAGAATCTAAACTAATTAGAGTACAAGTGTAAGGAAATATAAGAACGTTATACTTTCCTTACAATACAATATGCAGCATAAAAACAAGTATCAAAACTACAAGTAACAAGATATGAATCTTTTAACCCAAAGAGAAGGGTATCCAACAACCTTGGATAAAGGTCCCTTGATTTATACTTTCAAGAAAGTCTGTCTTACCCACACCAGGATAAGCCCTCGATACGAAGATCGGAATCTCTGTCTTTCTATTCCCGCAAGCCCTCAAATTCAAGGTAGTTGGAACCTCTGTCTTCCTCAGCAAGGAAGCCCTCGAACTTCAAGGTAGTTGGCACCTCTGTCTTCCTATCCCCGGAAGTCCTCGAATGTAATCACCAACATTCGGAGTCTCACAAAGCAATCTGAACGAGCGGTTCAGTACGCACAAGGAATGAAAATCTTCTCTCTCTAGAAATCACCTTAACAACGTGTGTTCTCTAGACCGATCGACTTCTTCTTGAGATATTTCAAATGAGCTCCTATTTATAGGCAAACTTTCAACGGCCGACTCCCTCTTCCAACGATCATATTTTTCATGAAATTTAGAGGGACCTGTATACGTGTAACTCAACCAACGGTTAATTAGAAACAGAATAGATAGCATCATTTTATAACAACCCATGTATAACTGAATGCACGACATTGTTTTGAAATGAATCATATGTAAGTAAAAGCTAATCAATATTTTGGAGTGTAAGAAAGTCAAAAGTTTGGAGTCTAACCAAAATGAAATTTGGAGTCTATGTTAAGAAATGTTCGGATTCTATTTTATAGGAATTCAGAGTCTAGTTTCACGAGAGATTGGAATCTGAACTTGCAGAGTTCGGAGTCAAACTACTTAAGAGTTCGGAGTCGAACTTCATAAGAGTTAGGAGTCGAACTGTTTAAGAGTTCGGAGTCGAACTGCTTAAGAGTTTGGAGTCGAACTGTTTAAGAGTTCAGAGTCGAACTGATTAAGAGTTCGGAGTCGAACTGCTTAAGAGTTCGAAGTCGAACTGCTTAAGAGTTCGGAGTCGAACTTCTTAAGAGTTCAGAGTCGAACTACTTAAGAGTTCGGAGTCGAACTTCATAAGAGTTAGGAGTCCAGAATTTGGATTGGAACTGCATTACAGTTTAAATCCAGAATTCAGATCCTAAAAACAGAATGCTCCAAATCTTTACATTATATGGATCTGGGATTTGGGGTATGAATCCGGTTTTTGTACTTATGAAAATATGGCCATGTATAAGAAAATCTAGGTTAGGGTAAATTTCCTTGAAGAAGTAAATTTTCCTTATGAAGGTAAAATTTATATTTCCTTAAGTATAAGGTGTTTGTGATTTTCAAAACAAGAAGGAATGGAAAAGTCATAAGGAAAACCTTATTGACTCAACAATCACTTGGTAATTTTGTTCATTTGTTCATTAGGTTCATTGTCTGTTTACGCTATTTGGTAATTTTTCCATTTTTCCATTTAGTCCATTTGGGGAAATTAGGCTAGTTTGTCCATTTAGTCCAATTAAGCCAATTAGTTCATTTAGGCCAAATAGTCCATTTATTCCAATTAGTCCATTTAGGCCAATTAGGCCATTGATTTGGCTAATTTTGGATAATTAGGCAAATTTATACCAATTATTCCATTTATTTGGAAAATTTAGTCCAATTAGGCATTTTAATCCAATTTTGGTCAATTAGGCTAATTTAGGCCAATTAGGCCAATTTAGGCCAATTTAGGTCAATTAAGACATTTATTTGTCCAATTTAGGCCAATTAGTCCATTTAGATAATTTATTTAGGCTAATTTGGCTTATTAGGCCATTTAGGTGATTTAGTCCATTTAGGATAATTAGGCCATTTAAGCCAATTTAAGAAAAATTTGGCTAATTAGGACAGTTATCCTAATTAGGATAATTAATCAATTTAAGAAAATTAGGCCAACGAGGACATTTAAGCAATTTAGTCCAATTATTCCATTTAGTCCAATTAGGCCAATTAGGTTAGTTATAAAATTTATTTAGGTCAATTAGGATAATTAGGCTAATTAGTCCATTTAAGACAATTTGGAAAATTTAGGCCAATTAGTCCATTTAGTATAATTAGGATAATTAGTACATTTAGTAAAATTAATCCAATGAGTCCATTTATTCCATTTAGGATGATTAGCCCATTTAGCCCCATTAGGCCATTTAAGAAAATTTAGGTCAATTAGGCCATTTAGGCCTATTGAGCTATTTAGAAAACTTTAGGCCAATTAGGCTATTTAAAAAAAAATAGGCCATTTAGGACAATTTGGTCCAATATATACCAATTAATCCATTTAGTCCAATTTGGGACAATTTAGGTCAATTAGGCCAATTAGCCAATTTAGAACAATTTAGAACAATTAGTGCATTTAGGTAAATTTAGTCTAATTATGCCAATTAGAACAATTTAGGCAATTTAGGCCAATTTAGGACAATTAGGCCATTTGAGATAATTTGTCCATTTAGAACAATTAGACCAATTAATCTATTTAAGCCATTTTGGCCATTTGGCCATTTGGCCATTTGACCATTTGGTTATTCGGTCACTTGGTAAATTTGGTCATTTGATCATTAGGAAATTAGGTCATTAGGACAACTAGATAATGATTACATTTAGTAAAATTAGGGAAATTAGGAAATTTGGGACAATTAGATCAATTTGGCCAATTAGGCCATTTAGGCCAATTAGGATATTTAGGTCAATTAGGCCATTTAGGCTAATTTAGGCTAATTAGGCCAATTAGGATATTTATTTGGCCAATTTAGGAAAATTAGGACATTTAGGACATTTAATCCATTTATTTGGACAATTTAGGTCAATTGACACATTTAGGCCAATTAGGCCAATTAGGCCAATTTTGGCCAATTTAGGCCAATTTGGCCATTTAGGCTATTTATTTGGAAAATTTAGGCCATCACATCCATTTAGTCCAATAAGGCCAATTTGGCCATTTATTTTGGTTAATTGGGTTAATTAGGACATTTTGGCCAATTTAGGCCAATTTAGGCAAATTTAGGAAAATTAGGCCATTTAGGTCATTTATTCCATTCAATTCATTTTCCCATTAGGCCATTAAGATATTATAAAAAATTTCCATTAGGAAAATTTTCCATTATCCTATTAGTCTAATTTTTCCAATTTTTCTATTAGGCTATTGAGACTATTTAGGTTATTTATGCCAATTAGGACATTTAGTCTATTCAATCCATTAATTTTATTTAGTCCATTAGGTTATTATGCTATATGGACAATTATCCGTTAATCCATTTTTTCATTTGACCATTAGGATATTATGCCATTTGTAAATTGGTCCATTCGACCATTAAGCCAATTTGGCCAATTTGGCCATTAGGGCATTAGTCCATTTAGGTCTTTTAGGCCATTTAGGCCATTTAGTTCATTTATGCCATTTAGTCCATTTAGTATTTTTGGCCATTTTGCAATTAGAACATTAGGTCATTATACTATTTGGCCATTAGGTCATTAGGCCATTAGTCCATTAGCCTATTTGTACATTTTCCCATTAGACCATTAGGCCATTAGGCCATTTGGCCATTAGGCCATTATGCCATTAGGCCATTAGTTATTTTGGCCATTTAAAAGGGGTATTTCTATCCTTATATTAAAGGGATTAATGATAATAAAACTTAAATTTCATCATGAAAATCTAACTAAGTAGAAATATAAATATAGATATTATTTCTATTCATATTAAAGTACCTAGAACCTTTCATGCTCGGTCATTATACTACATTCTAAAGTGTGAAAATATACCATTGAATATATGTTTTCCCAAAAAAATCATAAAAAAATTTAATATAATTAATAATAATTAAATTTTCTATGCAAACCATTAATGATTATGAATATATGAAACTCATCACTCTTCTAATATGTGTTCATTTCGTGATATTTTGAAGTGGGATAGTCGAGGGATATTGGTATAGACTCAAAATCATAACTGAATATACTCTTACAAACAACATATAACTCATGATTGTATAATTAATAGAACTCCCCAGGATCCATCAACCTTGAAACCTTAGTAAATTTACCTCTATAAAAGTTAAATTGATTTTTCAATGAACATGTTAATTTATATAAATACAATAACAATGTTGATATAAATTTAACAAATTTTCTTACCCATATCTCTGCACATGATTTGTCCTTGATTTCATTGATGATATGCCTCCATGAGACTAGTTTCATCAGAATGATATCATTGTATTTGGATAAAGTTCCCATGAAACTTATACACTACCTGAAATTTTTTACTTATCATATGATTATCTTCATTATAATCCACCATTATTTGTGTTTGGTGATTCCAGACTTCACATATATGGGTGCTCCCACATCTCCTACTAGAATATCCCACTAAATAAGATCAAAGGAAAAAATGAATTAAATCATAGTAAAATAAGAAAAAATGATGTAATATAATTTGATAAGATTATAATAAATAAAAAAATTTTGGCTGCTCATTAGGCTCTAATGGATTTGTGGGATGTACTGAATTAGTAGCCTATGAAGGATGTGCCTATTACAATGCATGCACTTGGTGATATTAATGAACTGGAGTGGAATATGAAGGAATAAAACCATCAGATCCTAGATGTATAGTAGGAAATAAATATGGAATAGACATGGAAGGATATGGGAAATAAGGATGGGGATACATCAGAGGATATGAATATCGTAAATGTGAGAATATCCTTAGAGGTGGTATAGACATGGTATGAGAAGAAGAGGCTAAATGAGATGAGAATGGAGGATTGGGAGAGAAAATCCCCAGAGTCTCAAGTGTGGGATGGAAAGGTGTGGTAGATGGGTTGTTCACAAGAAGATCAGGGTGAGAATAGGTACAACAGGTTCTCTTTATAGCTCTAGGAGCACCCGCACTCAGACCCATACTAGTAGGCAGAGCAGAAGTCAATTTGGTTCAATTTTATGTCCCTAAATTTTTTTGATGCGGAATAAGAACATGAAATTAAATTTAATTCATAAGAAAAATATTAAAATTATTATACTCACTAAGGGAACCGTAAGAGGCAACTCAAGCTCACACATATTTTCATCATTATCAAATAATCACTTTATTCAAAATTATTCAATATTTTTCATAATATTTTTAATAATGAAATGTACATCTTTTTGAAACAATTTTTTAAAATCATGAATATAACATAGAAGTCAAATATGTCATAAAAACGTTATAACATGTTTTATAAACTATAGTTTAAAACCAAGTTATACATTTTTTAAAAACCTATTTTAAACCCAGTTTTTAGAATTTAAATATATCTAATTAAATGAAATGAAAATAAAAAATACTAAAACAAACATATCATTCCAAACTAAAACTAAATTAAACTAATTACTATAGTAAAAACTTGAGAAAACCACATCAAGTTAAACTGAATGAACTATGAACATATATGAATGCTTCTATATATTAATCCCCACTACTTTAGGTTCAACATCAACTCTCACAATGGGACAATTTGAGTCATAAAATGAAATATTTTGAAAAACACAAATGGGGGAATCAATGGTATCAATTTTTTCCCCACCATCATGAAAAATATGTATTGGGATTAATTCAATAATGACACCATAATCAGGTCTTATATGATCTTTCTTATAAAATATTTTTTTCCATTAATACCAAAATATATGGTTCATCGGTATCCAAAAATCAAGTCATATCAATAACTTTGAATCCATAGTCATCAATAAATATACCTTGTTGGGTCAATGAATCAAACTATTTACATTTTATTATAGTGACCCAACCATGAGAGTAGTAATCTAATAACATTATTTTCTCAAAAAGTCCATAATAAGACACATTTTCACATCGAGTCCTACTATCTGATGCACTGGAATAATAGTATGTTTTAACAGTTAGCATAAAACTAACATGCTGCGTTCTAATTTTCAACACTTGATCAGTTATAACAAATTTATACCCATTGATTATTAAATATTTTCATTTAATAATTAATGAATTGGTACCAAAAGCCAACACTATTAATCCTTGGGAGAAGGGGTCAACAGGTAAACTCAATACCTGAAATGAATAATACAATTAAATGAATATCTATATTTTAAATTAATTAAAGTAATGTTCAAACCTTTGATTTCAACCAAGCATGAAACTCTTTACTACGAAAAGTCTCTCTCCTTATCAAAGGAAAATATCGATGAAATCTACTTAAATTTTTTTTATGTTCCTTATATAAAATGATAATAAAAGTTTAAGGTATATTTTTGTTAATATGGTATGTGAGTATGATATAATATATAATACATAATGTAGGATCAAAATAATATAGATACTGTATGTAGTATCTATTAATGCTCAAAATACAAGAAGGGGGGGTGAATTGTATACTTTAAAAATTCCTTTGGAACTTTTAAATATGATTATGTTTAACAAAATTAAACAAGGTAATTAAAAAAACCTCTAGTTCTACACACTTTCTCAATTCTAGAAATATGATACTGAGAATGTGAATCCAAAAATATGGTTTCAGAAAATGAAACTTAATGAAAGTTTACAATGATAAACATTCTACCTTAAAGCGTATAGAATCTCACTAAATCAGAGTACAAGAATAAGGAAGTATAAGATAGTTATACTTTCCTCAACAAATAAAATGCAGCAGAAAACTTGAAACAAACAAGTAACAAGTAGTAAGTCTTTTAACCCAAAGAGAAGGGTATCCAACAACCTTGGATAAAAGTCCCTTTATTTATACTTTCAAGAAACTCTACCCACACTAGGGTAATCCCTCGATATGAAGATCGGAGTCTGTATTGCTATCCCCTCAAGCCCTCAACTTCAAGGTAGTCGACACCTCTGTCTTCCTCAGTAAGGAAGCCCTCAAATTCAAGGTAGTCGGCACCTCTTTCTTCCTATCCCCGGAAGCCCTGAATTGTTCACAACAACAATCAGAGTCGTATAAAAAAAATATGAACAAGAATTTTAGTACACACTAAGAATGAGAGTCTCTCTTTAGAAACCACTTCAACAACATGTAATCTCTAGAGTCATAGAACAGTCTTGAGCTATTTTCAAATGAGATCCTATATATAGGTACAACTCCAACGGTCAGATCACTCTTCCAACGGTCATATTTTTCCTTGAATTTCAGAGGGACCTGTACACATATCACTCAAACAATGGTTAGTTAGTAACTGAATGAATGACATCATTTTATTACAAAAACAAGTGTAAGAAGTAATATTGTTACATAACCAAAAACCAATAGTTGGAATGTAAGTAAATAAATGTTTGGAGTCTAACCAAAAATGAATTCAGAGTCTACAATACAAGGATATTTTGATTCTGTTTTCTAAGGAATTCAAAACTTGAACTTACAATGTTTGGAGACAGAGTTCATGAGAATTCAGAGTCAGAACTTACAAAGTTCAGAGTCTGAATTAATTAGAATTCAGAGTCAAAACTCATAGGAATTCATAACCTGAATTTAGTTTCAGAACTTAGAAGAATTTATAATAAGAATTCAGAGTCAGTATTCATAAGAGTTCATAATCAGAATTCGTATTCAGAATTCAGAGTCAGAACTCAGAAGAGTTCTTATTCTGAATTCGTATTTAGAATTTGGAGTCAGAACTCATAGGAATTCATAACCTGAATTCGGTGTCAGAACTTAGAATAATTCGTAACATGAATTCAGAGTCAACATTCATAAGAGTTCATAATCAGAATTCGTATTTAGAATTTGGAGTCAAAACACAGAAGAGTTCGTAACCAGAATTATGAGAATTCAGATCCTAAAACCGAATTCTTCATATCTAGGTAATTATAGGATTCCGAGGTTTTGGATAAAAACCGAATTTTACACTTAGAAAAATTATTATATAAACAATGAAAACATGATAAGTATAAATTTCCTTGGGGAAGAAAATTTTTCCTTACAGAATTTAAACATAGGGTAAAATGAGATTTTCCGTGAGATAAGGTTTTTGTGATTTTCAAAACAAGAAGGAATGGTAAAGTCATAAGGAGACCTTATTGACTCAACAATATCCCCCAAACATGAAGGAATAGATAAGTCATAAGGAAAACCTTATTGAATCAATAATCTCCCCCTTTTTGAAAAGTACAAACATCCTTGCGAAAAATAATAAAAGGTCTTAGATAATATTTTTATAGACTTTAAAAGTAAAACTTATCTACCTTTACACATGGATAATGATGAATACGACTAACTCCCCATTAGGCTTTGGAACTCTAAGAATCATATTCTAGAATTCTGTAATGAGATTTTCCATTATATTGAGTATAGAAATCTTCATAATGAAAACTCCCCCTTGGATAAACTCCCCCTTACTTAGGGATATTTCTTCTTTTCTTAGCATTCTTTTTTTACTTTCTCCCCCATTTTGATTTTCAAAAATAATTTTAGGGAATGGAAAAGAAATAAAAGTACCTGAAATATTACTACAAATAATCCAAATGAGAAAAAAAATTTCATTAAGATAGGAAGAATTTTTACAAGGAAGAAAATACAACAAAAGATTGGATTGGTTCTATTTTCCTTCCTTCTCCTTGGGTATAAATTTCTTCACTATGGTTTTTAGCATTTTGAGTTCCTTGTGGTCATCCTCTTCTTGCCTAATAAGTTAATCATGATCCTTGGATTTCTTCTCTAAAGCTTTGATTCTATCATCCTGAGACTTGAGAACTTCTGCCTGAGCCTTCATCAGTTCATCCTGCCTGACTAGATTCTCCTTGATCTCGATCCGAAGATCCCTTTCCCTTTTCTAGTTTTTGGAAACAGAATACAACTTCCCATTCAGATCCTTGACCTCCTGAATCTGAGTATTCTGCTCAAGAGTTAGCTTTTCCTCAAATCTATTTGTGAGATCCATGATTTTTCCATCTTCAGCATCAAAGGCTTCATTAAAATCATCTTAAAACTTATCAAGCACTCTAAAATTTTCAACTATATTATTTTACCAGTAGGCCACTTTCTTACAAGATTTTTTGTGGGAATTTTAGTTGATGAGGAAGTTCATGTAATCATCCTCAATCTTTACACACTTATCAATTACCATGGATATAGAATCCGATTTTTGATTCAAGATATGTTGGAGAATCTGATATTTGGATTCAATGCTTGGAATGATCAGAATAGTGTCAACAAGCTTCTTCAGTGATTGAATGATGAAATAATGTCCTAGAGCTGATGATTCCGAATCTAAGACTTTTCTTGGTGATGGTTCTTCCTCTAGCTCGACAAGATTCCTCTTAGAGGATCCACCAGCTTCCTTCTTCCTTAAAACAGCTTTAGTTGGAGTGTCAATAACCACCTGTTAGCCCTTATTGGTTCTCGTAACAGCTTCTTCATATGGAGATTCATGCTCAGTGTTAAACAGCTGAACAATTCTATCATCATCTATCTTATCCTTCTCATCTCCAGCCTCAACGTCTTCAGGATGTATGAAATCATGGTTTGAACTTTCTTCCTCAGACAATTTATTAACTTCTTCTTCACCCTTCTCATCTTCACCTTCCTCATCCTTCCTAGGAGTTGAGAGCTTTGAAGACTCTGCTTAAGAAGTTAGGATTGATATATTCTTAGATGGGGTTTCATTTTCATGTTAATATTAAACTTGCTTTATAATATATTCAGTGCCACCACTACTTTCTTCTTTTTCCACTTCTTCAACAACTTCCTTTTCTTCAACAATATTTTCTTGGATTTTTTTCGGATTGAGAAATTTCTTACCTGGAGTCTCAGGTAAAGCCTCAACTAAGAAATATTTTAGTACATGGATATTCTCGAATTCTATTTCAGTGTCCCTAAGAATGGTTTGGGTAATTTCAGCCTCATACATTTTATTCTTCAACTTCTTTCCTTTGGATTTCTTCTTAATCTCATCGTCTACCTTCTCTTTCAAAGCCTTAGCTTCTGCAGGATCCAAGACAAACTGTTCCTCTCCTTACTTATAATTTTTCTTATCTTCCCTCCATTTGGATACAAACTCATCCGGATAATCTTTCTTCTTCTTGGGATTTGGAGGTGCGGATTGAGTTTTCTTAGCTTTAGGGGTTTTTCTACTTCTTCTTAGTCTTTTAATTTACTCTTCTTTCCATCCTTTTTCGATGGTTCAACCACTTATTTTTCTTTCAAAACAGCTTCAGATTCCTCCAATAGAAGATCATAGAATTATCCTGATTCCTTATAAAAACCAACTTTTATCCTTCTGATAGTATCATCACAAATTATAATGACTTTGCAATTTATTGACTTTGAACTGCAATGTATTTTGAAAGACTCCAAGAACTGAACAATAAGCTTGGAAAGAATGTCTGGGTACATAAGAATCTGAGCTTTCAAGTTCCCATTCTTAATATTCTAAATTGTAATGAGAATATGCTTCATCAGGTTGATCTTGCTTTGCTTTAATAAGAAATCCAAGATATACATATCACTCTTCTTTAAGGTGTCCTTGTCACACTTTCTCGGAATGATAAACCCTTGAACCCAAAATTCAAGGATCTGATTATTTCTAGTCAAATGAGAAATATTTGTAGTATTGATATCTGAAAGTCCAAGATAATCCATATATTTTACTTTGATAAAACTTCCTTGAACATTGGACAACTTATGGGAAAAAAATTCAACATCCACTTCAAATGGAACTCCAACCAAACTAGCTGCCTTTGTATAAGATAGAGCATAGGTGTTTCCATAGATTTTGAATGAAAACTTATCTATTCCTTATTCCTTAAATAAAATAACTAACTCATAAAACACAATAAGAATATCTGGATACACCATGTCTTGAGCCCCTGAATTTGATATGAAAACACGTTCCCATCCATTAAGCTTGATGTTCTTGAAGATTATAGAATCATATTTATTGAGTAAATTCAGATGCACCAACCTTTCTCTATATACTTTCCACTCCGGAGTCGGCTTGACAATAGATATATATTTTTGAGAGGATTCTTATGTAGACATTCAGACTTGGGAAATCTCTAAGAAGTTCGGAGCGGGATTTTGTATGGGGGCAGAGTTTCAGCATGCAGAGGCTTGAAATCGATGTGGGACAACCCTTCGGGGGTCCTTTATATAGGTGTTTGATGTGGATGTTCATCTTCCCATCTCAATCCAACGGTTGAGAAATCTTCTGATTAGATCTGATGGTTGAAATGATAGCCATAAGGAAAATTTGGTAGGATCCGATCTTTTTAGGTTTTTAAAAGAAAACATTTGGATTTAAGGAAACTAGAATTCAAAAAATTTAAAACACCAAAGAAAATACTCGCAATTAATTGATGATTATGAAGACTTAATAAAGAAATCATACCTTTTAAATTACTAGGAAGATTATTTTTATTGAGGAAAAATTATTCTTGAAGAAATTTAGATTTCAAAAATTTTGATTATGAAAAAAAATGAAAACATAAGAGAAGAAAAAAAAACTCCATTACGAAAATCTTCATTACAAAAATTTCAAGTACGAGAATTTTAATTATGAAAATTTGAAAAACTTCATTACGAAAAACTTGAAAACTTCATTATGAAAACAACTTGAAAAACTTCATTATGAAAAATTTTGAAAAATTCATTATGAATTTTTTTGAAAACTTCATTACGAAATATTTTGAAAACTTCGTTACGAATTTTTTTAAAAACTTCATTTTGAAATTTTTTGAAAACTAACAATCAAATGTTCTCCTCCTATGAAAAAGAGTTTATTACTATAAGAAGATTGATTTCAACAGAAAATTAATAAGGAGGATTACCTTACAGTTATCATTTCTAACTTCTATTTAATGTATTCAAATCTATCAGAAGGTAAAGATTTTGTGAAAATATCATCAAGTTGATCTTGCATTCCGATAAATTGAAGAATGGTATCTTCTTTTTGTGGGAGATCCCTAAGAAAGTGATGCCTAATATCTATGTGTTTTTCACGAGAGTGATGTGCAAGGTTTTTACTAAGGGAAATGGAACTTTTCATTCCTAAAATTCACAAGGTAACCTTCATCACATAATTTTCTTATGCTAATGACGTTGTACTTAAGACCCTTAACAAATAAAACATTTGAAATAAAAGTTTTTCCAAGAATAACAATGTTACCTATACCAATAATTTCTCCCTGAGTATTATCCCTGAATGTTAATTTTCCTCCTTTCGTCTAGATAATATTTTCAAATTAGTTTTTGTTACCAGTCATATGCTGGGAATATCCACTATCCATGTACCAAGTATTGCTGTTGGTACTCTCTCTATTTTCCTAAAAACAAAAGAGTTAGACTTTCAGAATCCAAACTTTCTTGGATATGGAAATCTCAGAAAGAAAAATTTTAGGTACCCACATTTTCTTAGAAAAACAGGCTTTATGAAATCCCAAATATTGAGTTTTGTTTAAGGAATAATTTTTTCCCAATGCCCACCGCACTGACACTTAGTACAGAATGGAGCACTTTGAGGGAAAAAATAATTGTTACTAAAAACCAGTTTTGAACAAGTATAACCAAATCTAGAATTATTTCTTAGAGGTCGGATTTGAGAATACATTTTATCAAAATTTTTATTACCCAAGGTAAAGTTTGAAAAACACTTCCTCAAGGAAAAAATTTTGGATTTTATTTTTATAACTAAGATCTTGTCTTCCAAAACATTTGATTTTAAACTAGAGTTAGGCTCGAAAAAAATTTTCTTAGAAATTATGTTTTCTAGATCCTTAGAAAGTTTATTCTTATCATAATTTACTTCCTTAAGATTTTTTGAAATACTTTCAAAATCAACATTTTTCTTATCAAGATCTCTAGAAAGATCTAATATTTCCTTAGTAAGAATATTATTTCTAGAATTTTCCTTATCAATATTTTTCATGAGTTTTGAATTTTTAATATCAAGGAGTTTAGAAAACCTAGAAACTTCATCATAGGTAGGTAAAGTATTATCTTCATCAGAAGAAGACTTTTCATCCGAAGATTCATAATATTTATCATTACTATAATTTTCATTTAAGGAAACATTGGTCATTGATTCAGCATTGTGTACCTTAGCCATTAAGTAATGATTGTCAATAGGTATTCTGGCTATTAGACCAAGATTCTTCTGTCCAGAAGATTCGCAATCTGAAGATTCATCTGAAGAGTCACCACCACTGGCACTCTAGGTGTCATTATCTTTCAAGACTTTATTAGATTTATCTTTGTAGAACTTATTTCTGTTTCTCTCAGAATTATTTTCCTTTCTTTCTTTTCTCTTAAGCATAGGATAATCAAGTCTTATATGTCCAGCTCTCTTGCATTCATAACAAGTGAATTCTGAATCTTTCTTATCTTTCCTTTAATTTTTCTCATATCTTAATTAAAAGTTCTTCCATCCAAAAATCTTGTTCATCCTTTGAGAAAGATTGGAAAACTCATTTTCTGAAGATTCACTTCTACTGGATTCAGATTGAATAACAACCTTATTAGATTTGGATCTAGTAAATCTCTCAGTACTCTTGGATTTCAAATGATTTGAAGTTGTAGTAAAATCAAATCCTTCATTCCCATTCTTATTTTTAAAATCATCTGCATCTCTCTTCATTTTAGTATCATGTTAAAAAAGAGTTCCAAAAATATTATCTAAGGAAAACTTGGTGACTTTCCTGTTCTCATCAATAACAGTTCTCTTAGATTCCCACTCATTGGGCATGATGTCTATGATCTTGTCAACAAGAGCTTCATCATCTAATACTTTCTCACCCATGGATTGTAAACTATTCACAATTGTCATGAATATTTGTTTCACCTTACATATGGGTTCTCCATAAAGAAAGAAAAAACCATGATATTCAGCTCTAAGCATGGTTCTTATAGTTTCAATAACTTTGGAAGTTCCAAAGTGAGTAACTTCAAGTTTCTTCCAAATAAAATTTTTTGTTTCACAAGATTAAATTTGGATATATATATTTATAGTCATGGAACAAAGCAAAGTATTGCATTACTTATAATTCAATTGATATTCACGCTTTTCATGATTGGTGATGGTACTAACATCCTTTTCAGGGATTTTATATCCTCCAGTAAGCATAACAAAATTATCTACTCCAGTATTGATAATAACTATCTTCATGAGATCTCTCTAATATTCATAATCATTCCCATAAAAAATAGGTGGTTTTGTTGGATTGAGATTTTCTATGGAACCGACATTGATTCCTGATATCTTAAAGAAAAGTCTTTCCACAAAAAACTTTTTAATAGAAAAAGTCCATAAACAAGGAAAATATACCTCATCAAGGAAAAAATATAGAACTATGAGAATAAGAATAGGATGAATTCTATCCTGAATCTAATCGTGAGATTCATTCTAATTGAACCAATCCTCTGATACCAATTGTTGAGATGGTATGTGAGTATGATATACTCTATAATACCAAATGTAGGATCAAAATAATATAGATATTGTATGTAGTATCTAGTGAGGCTCAAAATACAAGAGGGGTGGTGAATTGTATACTTTAAAAATTCCTTTGTAACTTTTAAAGATGATTATGTTTAACAAGGTTAAACAAGGTAATTCACAAATCCTCTAGTTCTACACACTTGCTCGATTCCAGAAATATGATTCCTAGAATGTGAATCCGAAAATATGGTTTTAGAAAATGAAACTTAATGAAAGTTTACAATTATAAAGATTTTAACTTAAAGCATATAGAATCTCACTAAATCAGAGTACAAGAATAAGGAAGTATAAGATAGTTATACTTTTTCTCAACAAATAAAATTAAGTGGAAAACTTGAAACAAACAAGTAACAAGTAGTAAGTATTTTAACCCAAAAAGAAGGGTATCCAACAACCTTGGATAAAGGTCAATTGATTTATACTTTCAAGAAATTCTATCTTACCCACACTAGGGTAAGCCCTTGATACGAAGATCAGAGTCTGTCTTGCTATCTCCGCAAGCCCTCAACTTCAAGGTAGTCGACACCTCTCTCTTCCTCAGCAAGGAAGCCCTCAACTTCAGGGTAGTCATCACATATGTCTTCTTATCCCCATAATCCCTCGATTGTTCACAAAAATAATCATATTCAGACAAAGAAAATATGAACAAGAAGTTTAGTATGCACTAAGCATGAGATTCTCTCTCTATAAATCACTTCAACAGTATGAAATATCTACAGTCATAGAACAGTCTTGAGATCTTTTCAAATGAGCTCTTATTTATAGGTACAACTCCAACGGTCGACTCCCTCTTCCAATGGTCATATTTTTCCGTGAATTTTAGCGGGACCTGTACATGTGTCACTCAAACAATGGTTAGTTAGTAACTGAATGCATGACATCATTTTATAACAAAAACAAGTGTAAATAGAAATATGGTTACATAACCAAAAACCAGTATTCGAAATGCAAGAAAATAAATGTTTAGAGTCTAACCAAAAATGAATTCGGAGTCTAAAATACAAGGATATTCAGATTCTATTTTCTAAGGAATTCGGAAGTTGATCTTACAAAGTTCGGAGTCAGAGTTCATGAGAATTAGGAGTCAGAACATACAAAGTTCGGAGTCTGAATTCATTAGAATTCAGAGTTAGAACTTATAGGAATTCGTAACCTGAATTCAGTGTCAGAACTTAGAAGAATTCATATCAAGAATTCAGAGTCAGTATTCATAAGAGTTATTAATTATAATTCATATTCAGAATTCGGAGTCAGAACTTAGAAGATTTCGTAATCAGAATTTGTATTCAGAATTCAGAGTCAGAACTCATAGGAATTCGTAACCCGAATTAGATGTCAGAACTTAGAAGAATTCGTAACCATAATTCAGAGTCAGTATTCATAATATTTCGTAATCAGAATTCATATTCAGAATTCAGAGTCATAACTTAGAAGAGTTCATAACCAGAATTATGAGAATTTGGATCCTAAAATAGAATGATTTATATCTAGGTAATTATAGGATTCCTAGGTTTTGGCTACAAACCGAATTTTACAGTTAGAAAAATTATGATATAAACAATGAAAACATGATAAGGATAAATTTACTTGGGGAAGAAAATTTTTCCTTATATAAGTAAAACATCAGGTAAAATGAGATTTTCCATGAGATAATGTGTTTGTGATTTTCAAAATAAGAAGGAATGGTAAAGTCATAAGGAGACCTTACTGACTCAACAATCTCCCCAAACATGAAGGAATGGAAAAGTCATAAGGAAAACCTTATTAACTCAACAATGTTAAATGACATAGTATGGGATAACATATAAATATTCAAATTAATTACTTGATATACTAATCGAATAAACCACAATTAAATATGATTGTGTGGTGCTTCATATCCCTCTCTTCAAGGCTCAATGTTGCTAATGTATATGACCCGTGAATTCCTCAAATTTGGGGAAGATATGGAAATGAGGGATAAATTTCCCCATACTACTAATATTCATTTCTCATTGTCTGGTTATGTCTCATGGTCAGATCAGACAAATATGTTGAACAAAAATCCATACATTCTTGAGATAGATAACCACTCATAATGGAACCTTTAGTAAGATTCTTATTTCAGACATAGGATTTTAGTATGAATATATTTCTTTCAGTATGATACATCCACCAAAAATCAATAGGTCCCACAAGAAGTGTTTTAGTTGGAAGATGGACTCTTAAATGCATCATACAAGTAAAAAATGATGGAGGAATTTTCTTACAACTCACTATAAATTAATGGTATCTATTTTTTCATTTTTATCAAAAATGATTTGGATAAACTTCTAGAACATAGGTCTCTAAAAAAATGTCACAAGAGAATCAATATAACCCTTAAATTATTGGATAGAAAATTCTAGATATCTATTTGATTCAATTCATAAATAAGGATGTGATAATCTTGAGTTTTTATGGATTTTAATTTCAAATCCCTTCTATTGTATCTTTTAGATATTTTACTGGAATATTCATTAGGAACCTTGATATTATACAATACTTCTAGAAATTTTTTTTCTCTAAAGGCGTCATCACAATATAAGCACAATGAAATTTATTTTTATTTTCACTGATACACACAATATAGAGTTCTAGTAGAATACCCCAATCCAATAAGTCCCGACGAGATTAGAAGTCGTATTTAGTCTCCCCCTATATTTTTAGAAAAATTGAAAAAAAAATTTCTCATATATTTGTCTCAATGTGAATTACATGTAAACAATGATGTAAAAAATTGGTAGATTAATATGTAAAATCAGAAAAGATACTTTTATTTTTCTATTTTCAGTTGATTTAGTGGTGAAATTACTCCTCTTTTTATATTTCATATGTCCTTTCCCTAATGAAAAACTGAAATCTTTCAATTCATTAAGAACATTAGTTCCTAATATATGTTTTGGTGTAAATTTAGTGTCAAAAGTATTATCAAACCTTCAATTATTGTTCTTCTATTGATGATCCATTGATAAAAATATTCTTTGCCCCATGAAACTAAAAATACAATTACATTTAAGCATTCTAAATCATGTATTATTCATACAAATAGTACATGATAGTTTCCCTTCATGATTCAAACAAAAATCATTTCAAAAGACAGGAAATCATTTATAGTCTATAGAAGGGTAACATGCATCTAAAATATATTTTTTGAAGAAGCATTGAATGTGAACACACCCATATCCCAAATCTACTTCAACTCAATTATACAAGGTTTTAAGTATATGTCTATATAATTTTAAGGATAATATGGTACAAATATTAGTATACTCAATAAATTGAAAGGTTTTTTCATACACATCCCTAGAGTAATATTATACACATGAATAAAAATTGGAAACATGTTGTGAGCAGTAAGCATATTACCATATAGATTAAAACCATAAAAGGATAAGCCCAAACTAACATTACGCACCTCAGGGGAAAAATTGAGATGTTGTGCATCAAATGATCACCATGATAATCCATCTAAAGGATTAACCAAATCATCATTACCTTTAATTATCTCAACATCATTCCATCACTTATTGGTTGATATTTTTTCATACATAAATAGATTTTGAAGCCTGAGAATCAATGTAAAGTGCCAAATGACTTTTTATGGAACATGAGATGGTGTGCCATATATATTTTCCTTCTATAAAAATATACCAAATTATTTATATTCATTAAGGTATGATATTTCCTCCCAAAATAAATTTCAATATTTTATACAAGCATGGATTTTATTAGTAGAAAATTCAATCTTCTTAATTGACTTCCATGCCTTATAATGATTTTAGGGAATATCTAAACCATCAATAATAAATTCCTTCAAAAAGGTACGAATATAATCAATGTCGGTATTAAAAATTTTATACATGGTTTTTCAATGATATAAACTTATTAAAAATTCTAAATTTTACATTAGTACATTCATGATGTATATGAGTTATGACAACATCCATTAATTTTTTCACTCTCTCAACATAACCATCCTCAATTTTTTCCTCATGTGTATTTATATCATTGTCTTCTAGTACAAGAATAATATATCTCTTGTGATGATGCACAAATAGAAACCAATCAAATATCAAATTCCCTATACCACTTCTTTCTTTTCGTTCACAAACAATAGAAGATTTTATCATCTCTCCATTGTGATACCAAAAATAATAGTTTGTTTGAAATAAAAGTTTTTTTATATGGTAGATAACTTATTCTTAGATTAACCATGGTTTTTAAACATAATTATAACATGGAAACTGTATACAACCTCCATTTTCATCATTGTTAAATGAAAAATCTAAACAAATATACAAATTATTTTGAAACTTGGTTGAAATATAATCAGTATTATACATCCAACTTTTATCCATTCTATTACAATGAAAAAATTTATGTTCCAATCAACATTGTAAACCAAAATTAAAAAATTCATTACAACCAATTTCAATATTAAAGTTATCAAAGCATGATAGTAGCTAGAAAAATAAAGAATAAGAGAAATAACATATGCTATAAGAAAAGCCTAAAAATAATGAACCAAACAAAGTAAAAGACATGTAATGAGAGACAAATATTACATAATACAATTAAATACATATTTAATTATGAAATAATTGTTTTAAAAACTTCCATATTTTGAATATTACATTAATTCAATTAAATAGGCTAGTCTTTATGATGGGAAAAACTTACTCAAGAATAAAAAAAATGCATCAACCAACATCAAAACCACAAAAACATGGTATAATAATATCATAGAAACTATACCATAATTGATATAAATAAAAATAATCATCCAATCCTAATAAAATAGAAACTAATATTTTTAAAATAAAAAATGTATATCCAAAATGTAATAAAGTAGAGGGAAGCCTGAATTTGTATGATATATGAAATGAAATAAACAATTTTTTAGCAAAAATTACTCATATCTAATTGGAAAAGATTAATTTCTGATTCCAAATGTAATTATAATCTTAAGGACATTTCATTAAAGGAATAAATTCTATAACCATATTACTTGAATAATGGAAGATCATGTTCAATGAAAATAATTATATATTATTTGATGCATTTTGATATGAAAAAGAAAATAAACAATTTAAATAATTTATCTAAATACTTATAAATAAAAAATGGAAATATTATTTAAAAATATGAAAGGGTTACAAAACTACATAATAATGAGTAAGAAAAATAATGAGTAAGAAAAATAATGACCAAATTTAAAATATTTTTTATTTCAATATACCTTCCCATTAAAATTTTTTCTTTAATATACAAAAAATACATAGAAAAAATCAATAGTAATATTTTTAAATATAATCATTTAACTATTTATTTGATATTATAAATCAACTATTGTCACATCATAGGCATATTATAGAAAATGACATGTATTTAAGATACTACCCACCGATACAATCTATCAATGAGCTCTTAAAGCTTATGTAATAAAAAACCAACCTCTTATAATGAATAAATCAATTTATATAACCAATTCATTCCAAATGAATCATCTAAAAAAACTATTAATAATAAATATTCAAAAGAAAACCATGAAAATAACTTCAAATAAACTCTATAAATAAAATCTAACGAAACCCGTAATTTTACTTACCTAATAAGTGTATGATTTTAATCGATATTAAATAAAACTCTAGAATAATTTATCAAACAACTTACCTTCAAAAAAACAATGATGATTTTTTTTGATTGATCCGCCTCAAACTCCTTTCTCTAGAGCATATGGAATCATCATCACCTCTAGTGAACTATCACATCCACAAGCCTCATATAATGTTACACATGATCCTAGTTCATTACAAAAGTATAAAAATTATATCTCATATTTCCAATTCATTAAAGTTTTTTTTCTATGTTCAATATAAGAATCACACACCAAATAAATATATATTTATAAAAAAACATAAACCATCAAAGAATAGATATCCATTTTAAAAATAACTCCAACCAACTAGTACCCACATACCTAATGTATAATTACCTATAATAAACTCAATATAAAAAATTCAATATATCTACATCAATTTATCAATATAAACCCCAATATATAAAAATATATAATAACATGTAGAGTAGTAGCGAGAATATTATACATAAAATCAGGTTAGTATGTTCACTAACTAATGGTTGGTTTATACATTAGAAAACCAACCTTATATGGTTGTTATGAATATACTGGTACTCCCATCAGGGACATAAAATGAAAAATAAAAAATTACCCACAAATATAAAACAATAGGATACTAAAGTCTCATCTAAATTATAACCATTAAACCAAAATCCCAAAAATAAAACATCACCCCCAAAGAACCATATTTAAAATAATCTGGAAGAATCATGACCTAACAATACTTTGGTTAGGTTTTCATAGATGGATAAAAAGGAAAAATTGTAACTAGATTATAATAAGGATTTGGAACTCACTATCAAAGAATATTGGAATCGGTGAATCACTGAATCAGGGTAGAACACTGGAGGGGGGGGGGGTCGTCCATCATCATATGGGTGAGGGAAGAACACGACTTGATCAGGGGGGATGCGGCTCCACGATTGAAGTGGGGAAGGTAGGATGGTGGGAAAATATGTGATAATATACCCCAATAGTTCGTAAAAAAACATTGGGATATCATATATATACCCATATTTTACATAAACCATGAGTATAGATAGAATCCAGACAAGTTATACCCACAGTTTCTATAAACCGTGGGTATAGCTCCGTAGGGGTAGTCCTATTTTCCAATGGTGAAGGTTTTATATCAATTCATGTTATTACCATGTTTCAATAGAATACATGATTTAGGTATTCACATTTTTCATATGTGACAATCAATATCCACTTTATGTTATATATGGATTAATGATAAGTTCATTTTAGAAATTCAAGAACCTTATTTCTGATGTTTTGGATTTAAATCTTTTGGAAGTGTCATATGGTTAACCATTTATGGAATGGTTTGAGTTTAAATTTTTATGAGGCTTTAGATATTAATGTATTACTTCACCAAATAAATATTTATCTATATTGGATAAAATGTTCTAACCATTTTTTTCTGATAATAACTAAAGATAAACGAAATTAATTATCATTATATTTATGGGTCTTATGATCCATTAGTGATTCTGAAAAAAAAAATCACATTTATTTCTTTGAGTAAGAGATGAAGTGGAAATTGATCAGGACAAAATAAATGGATGTGATTATGATTATCAAATGATTGAAATCAAGTAAGTATATATTCTCATGAAAATTATTCAACTTTTGGATAAAGATCTTTAAATAAAATGTTGTCATGTTATCATATTTATTTGATTATATCAATTAACATTTTAACACATATTTGGTTTATTTATTATTTGTCATTAACCTTATACAGATCACCCACTTTCTTTTGATCAATGTTCTTTATCACTCTCTATCAATATTTGGGTGTTAGTTTTCTATGCCATGCCCATGTTCTCACTTCCTACATATGTTCTCCTATTTAGAAACTTAATATGTTTTATTCTAGATGAATTTAACAAATAAATTTCTATTTTAAAGGAATATTTTTATTAAACCTTTTTATGATTTGGGATTCTATGAATGAATTTTCAAATGTCAAACCTTTAATGATTGAGATGAATTTCGAGGGAAAATTCATTTTAAGGGGGAAAGAATATAACGACACAAGATTTTATAAAATATATATTTTTTAAAATTAATTAAATATTTTTGATAATTTTTGTTACATAAAATATCGAGTTTTAATTATATTAAGTGAAAAACCAAGTTTAACATGCATTAAACATAACACTGAGTTTATATTATGTTACACAAAACACCGAGTTTAAACGAAACATGACATATTATTAAAACATTATTATTTAATATGATAGTTAACACCTAGCCTCTAGAATGGATAGTATAAATAAGATTAAATAAATTATGAAAATATTGTTTACACATGTATACAAGATTAATTATTTGTTGACAAATTAATTAGAAATGAAAATAAAAACCATTTGAAAGTAAAGAAATTGTTTTTCTAAAAAACTAGTTTTTTGTGTACAAACATGTTTTTCCTAAATAAATAAAAAAATATTTGGTGAATGATTTTAATGAAATTTATATATTATATACTAAATAAAATGTTTAACATTTATATTATTTTCTATATAATAGATAATAATAAATCAAAATTTATGCTTAAAAAATATTTAAAAACAAAACAGTTTTTTCATATTTAGCGCACTTATTTTAAAATTAATTCTTACAAATTTTAGAAAATTTATTTTAAAAAACAAAATAATATTTTGAAATTATAATATCAATATTATATTAGGGTAAATTTTGGAAATTTTTCTGAAAAGTTTCATTTTTTGATGAATAATGAAAAATACTGAATTTTAATTAAAAATTGTCTTTTCATTTAACTTTTTTATAAAGTTAAATCATATTTTAAATTAGTTTCATGGTAAAATTATATCAATTATACATACATTAATTTAATTTATGTTATTATAATCAATTTAATATTTATCTTTGATAAAAAAACTTTGTAAACTGTAGAACATTTTCCCTAAAAAACCCACTTTCTCATCACATCTGTGGGATTAATTTTAAATTAAAATTTAAAAATTATGTTAATTTAATGTAAAAAATGGATTAAATATTTTTAATTATTAAAATTTATATTATCTAATTAAAAAATATTAATTTTTGACCAAAATCAATAGTGAAAACAGTAAAAATCAATTACCATGGTTAAGGTAAAAATGGGTTTATCGGGGGTTTAACTAAAAAGAAAAGGGTTAAAATGACCTATAAACTTGTATAAAAACAATTTTATGTCCATATTTCAACCATAAAACTTATTTTTTTTTGATATTGGACCATTTTTTACCCTTTTACATGTGAAAAATTTGGGAGCACTTAATACCAACTGTGTCCTCTCCCTCACTTATAAAAGGAAACCCCATATCCTATCTTCTTCACAACTTAAAAAAATTTTGGTTCAAAAAATACCAGAAAATCAAATTATCGAATCCCCTGATCTCATCCTAGAATCCTTTTTTTTACAAAAATCTAACCTATGAAAGATTTTGGTGAAAACCTATAGAGGATACCCGGAGAAGAGGTTACATTCATCAAAAAGAATTTTTATTTTATTTCATTGTCCATGACATTAAATTATTATTATTATACCATGATGATATAATAATATCAGTATATTACATATAATTATATGTTTTTATGTTAAATTCATGGCCTAAAACCATCTCCACTTACATCAAATGGGTTATGAAATCATCATTCGTATGTATAACGGACCACCATCTCACGAACTGATGTCATTAGTTTTTTCCGTTACCACCTCTCACAATTGGGTATGATGATGGATATAAAGTATATATGTGAAATTTATAAAATTATTATAAATTTTTAGTCATTATATCACATATACCATTTTTATTTCCATTCTATAGGGGATAAGATAACATCTCTCGTGTGTACAGTGGACTACCGCCTTGCGAAGTGATGTGATTTATTTTTCAATAATGCTTTATATGGAAGATAAAAAGGATAAATATTTGTGATGTACATAAAATAATTATGATATTAACGATATATTTATAATTTTGAAAATTTAATATGTCATTTTATTTATTATCTTTTCACGCATTGAATGATGATCACATCGTTCGTGTACATGTGGACTACCACCATCACAAAGTGATGCAACTCTCTCATTTCACCACCACATTACATGGATGACATGTATAAGTATATAATATGGTATTTATGATATTATTATAATTATTTAATTATAATATATCACTTAACTCCTTTTCATAATGATCATTGGAAAATGGAAACGTTACTCATGCGTATACATGACTTACCATCTCTATGATCGTAACATACTACATTTCTCAAAACCATCATTCATGGTTGATATTAAAGGTATAATTAATTTATAAATATGATAATTATATTTTTATTATTATTATATATATTATCTAACCATGATCAATGTAATATTATTGAATATGACAAATCAATACATATAATAAAAACAAAGCAGTTATTACCCGAAACAAGACTTTAACATGGAATTGTTAATAGATGGGTAATAAAAGTACATGAGTAAATCCTATATGGTAAGATATATATATGTATAGTTATGAAATATATGTATAATAAAATTATATTTATTATACCTGAGGTTTAAATGAGTGTGAAGGAAGTCAAGACTTTCGGCAAGGGATTTCTAGTCTCTCTTTTATTTTTGGGATACATGAAAATTCACCACTCATTTATTTTTTATGGTGTATATAATTACCATTTTAAATTTTATATCATAAATACTCTTATTTTAATGATATTTAGCTTTTAATTTTATTTTATTCTTTATTTGGGATTATGATTCGAAATATTACTAAATCGGTAAGAGATTTCCATCTAAATTTTCCTTCCCTAAGATGTATGTTATGTTATACACATATATTGTTTCTTGAGGTGTATATACAACAAATTTGACATTTAATATCATGAATTTATTTATACTGATGATATTTTAAGTTAAAATTTTATGTTATTCCTTCTTGGGGTTTATGATTCAAAGATACCAAAGTGGTAATGATTTTTATTGCAATCCATTAGTTTATCAGGATTTTTTATGATTATGTTTCTGACAATAATATAATACGATAAATCTCTAAATAAACTCATGAATTTTATTATATTATGGTTATTCATGATATTTTAAATTAATAGTACTATTTTTACGCTCTTTGGTACTTAAAATAACTGATAATTTTTTTAATAAAATCCAACTTTATTTCTCTCTTTGGTTAGAAATCTATTTTCTTCCGAAAGCATGTTTTCAAAAATTATTATAATTTTTTTAATATAATCCTTTTGTTTTTAAAATTCATTTTACCCATGTTTAATTTCTTTTATGAAATGTTTTTAAATAAATATTCATATCATTTTAAAAAACAATGGTAGTTTAGATTATACCTAATATATGAAAGTAAAATTTGTTTTAACATACATATCATAAATAAAACATCCCATCATCATGAAAATTATTTTATTTGAAGATTAGTTTATAAGTTTTCAAGTTATTTTCAATTAAAAGGGTTTTTAAAAATTTTTATGTTTAAAAAATATTTTTTTAAAGTGGAAAGGATATTTTACTCAATAAATATTTTATACGATCATTCTAAATTATTTTCCATATAAGATAAATTCCATTGATGCTACATATTATTTACTAGAATATGATCCAAGGATACCATTCTCATTCTTTATTTGAATGGTTTATGATTAAAATATGTTTAGGAAACCCGTTTCTCTTATATAGGTTATACCACGAAAAAATACATATGAAACTCATTTATTTTTCCACGGGTTATGCTTTGATGAGATGAATAAATTATTATGCAACCTATCTTCTCCATAGGTTATGATATGATGAAATGTTTATAAAACCCATTTTATTTCATGGGTTATGATATGATGAATGATTTATGATCTTGTTCCACACAAAAATATAGTTTTCATTATGATACAAGTGATACCTATATATCCCTCCAATGCATTAGGTAAAGATGGATAACTCATGAGTAAATATTTTATGAGTGAAACGCATAACATGTTCACAATGTTATGTTTGAACCTGATTACATGTTTCTATTGTTATGCATGGACTTGTCTTTCATGCCCATAATTTTATGCATGGACCT
Organism: Viscum album; assembly: GCA_963277665.1. Taxonomy (NCBI): domain Eukaryota; kingdom Viridiplantae; phylum Streptophyta; class Magnoliopsida; order Santalales; family Viscaceae; genus Viscum; species Viscum album. Next base: position 483,597,767 of record OY728141.1, read on the forward strand.
ATATTTCATGTCCATAATGTTATGTGTGGACATATTTTTCATGTCCATAATGTTATGTATGGAACCTGTTTCATGTACATAAGTTTACGTGGGGGATTTATTTCATGTACTTAACTTAATGATTCAACCTATCTCAACTTATACATGTTTACAATGTTATAAGTAGATGTTTATTCCGTAAATATATTTATTATGCCAATGTTATGCTATCATGGTTCATGTTATTTTATTTACTTATGATTAATGTCTTATAAACTCTAAATGTTTATTTCATGACTCAATATTGAGATATTTGATATGTAGGGTATGGTTTTCAAGTGTTATAATTATATTCTCATACCCCTATGCTCATGTTTTTCTTTCATGTTTCCCTTGTTTACCCTTAATAAGCATCCGAGCTTGTAACAACTTGAGTTTTTATGGACCTTTTTTTTGAATGAATTAATTTTCATGGATTTTTTTCAATGTACTAAGTCAAACATTCCATTTACATGACACTGACTTGAAGTACATTACACGCAACACTGAATTTTACCAAGAAATAATATATTATTAAAATATTATTATAATACATAACCTATCTGTTAAAATTAGTGGTTATGAATAATATTAACTGACTTATAAAAATAGAGTATTTACCCAAATATAAAATGAATTAATAGGGTACCAATTAGTTAGAAATGAAAATATAAAACAATTGAATATAAAGGAAATATTATTATATTTATGCCCCTAAATGTATTTGTCTTAATAAATTAAATTAATTAAAATTTGTGAATGATATTATTGAAATATATATGTTAAATATTCATTAAATTTTTTTATAATCATAAAATAGATTCTATAGACATATGATAAAAATATACTCAATATTACAAGTAATAACCTATATTTTTATTATGGTATTTTTACCACATTCTAATAAAGAACCCATTTTAAATCAAAATTTTGACACTTTTATGAATATTATATGTCAAAATATAATTAATCTTTGAAATGTAAACATGAAAATTATCTTAGTAAAATTGTTTTTGTATTTTTCTATGAAGATTTATTTTTTAATGAATAGTAAAAAATACTGATATTTAATTCAAAACTGATTTTTCATATAATTTATTTGTAATGTTAAATTATGTTTTATATTGGTATTAAAGTTTAAATACATACATTTTTTATCAATTAATCCAATTTAAATCATTTTAATCAATTTATCTTTGATATTGACTATAAAAACATAGCAAAATTATAGTTGTTTTTACATTAAAAACTCACATTGTTGTCTCATCTGTGGGATTAAATTTAAATTAATTTATGCCAATTAAATTATTTGAATTTGTAAAAATTTATTCCATATTAATAATCATCATAATTTATAATTTACGATAAGGTAAAATTTGTTTCTGACCAAAACAATTAGTGAAAGTAATTAAAATTAATTACAACGATTAAGGTTATAATATGCTTAATAAAAAACTAAACCATATCTTTAAGGACAAAAAAGACATATTAACTTGTCAGAAACCCACTATATAGCCATATTTATACTATATCCTCCATTTTATCTACTTTGGTTCATTATTTGATCCATTTGTAATAAAAAACATGGGTGGGGTTCATTTCTTTTAAAATATCACAAGAGTGCCACTCCTCCTCTATTATAAAAGGCCTCCTTTACTCACACTTACTCACACCCCTAAATCCACTTAAGTTTATAAAAAATATTCCCAAAAATATCCCCAAATTTCCTCATTTCATCATTGAATCCTCCCTTGGTAATACAACCTTTTAAGGAAGCACTTCGGTGCAAACCAAAAGGATTTACCCAATTAAGAGGTAACACCCTCCCTCAAAATCCTTTCTTTTATTTTCTTTCTACACTAACTTTTAATATTATTATTCAACGATTTTATAAACAAACCAGTATCCTAAATATAATATGATTTTGTTATGCTAATTATTCTACCTACACTTACACACACTTCTATCTAATGGGTAACAAACATACCATTTACATGTACAACGAACTATCGTCTCACTAAATGACGATTATTAAATTTTACTTTAAGTCATATCATGGTGGAAATTATGATGAAAAATCTATTTATATATGTTATATATTATATTTATAATTTCTTTAATCTTCTATAATTATTTTACTACACATATCTTTATACTTTCCATTTTGTGTTAATGTGATAATTTCGTTTGAGGAAGTGCAGACTATAACCCCCTCAAAGTGAAATGATTCATTCATAAACTACATGGAATGTATTATGTATGGTTTTAATGAATATATATGATATAATAAACTACTATAATATATATATATATATTACTTTATTTCTTTCAACACGACAATTAAACCGAAGTAGCTTACATCCGTACGTACAACTTACCATCTCTATGAATGGTGTATTACATTTGATACTTATATATTATAAGGATTATTATAATACAAATATAATTAATATAAATTATATTTAAATCATGGTTTACATTCTGTAAATCATGAGAGGAATATAAGGACAAAATATATATAAAATTAAAACACATGCGAAAAACAAAGAGGATATTACCCAAAGTGAAACCTTAACATATAATTATTAACAAGAGGGTAATATAAATCCATAATAAAACCATATATGGTATTAGATATAAAAATATTGTTCTGTGATATATTTATAATAAATTTATATTTATTATACAAGAGGTTTTTATGAGTATGAAGAGAGTCAAGATATAAGGTAACAGAATTTCATCTCACTCTTTATTTTCGTGAGATACATTCCTTATTCACCACTCAATTCTTTTGTGTGGTGTATATACTAGCCATGAATGAATTATATGTCTCTTATAATTAAATATAAGGGTATTTACATATCCATTCTATGATCATTATTTAATAGGTTTTATGTTCTAAAATGGGTTTTAAGAGTCTTTTATAAGTTTTCAAGGATTTTTTTTTCAAAATGGTTTATAAGATTCTTTATAAGTTTCAAAGAAAATGGTTTTAAAAAATGTTTTAAATATTAATTTATAATTTTTCAGGTTTATTTTTAAATAAAATAGTATTCAAAAGGTTTTATGTTTTAAAAATAATTTTTCAAAGAATAAGGATATTCTCACTAAGAAATATTTCTAAAAGATTTTTCACAATTATTTCCCATATAAGACGACATATGTTGGTGTTAATCATGACTTTTTGGAGAAATTATGAAATTTTTATATTCATATTACTTCTATAAATGGTTTTTTATTTGACAGAGTTATTATTATGAAACCTGTTTCTCTTTCATAGATTATATGTTTTTGAAACCTGATTCTTTTCACTCGTTATGATTTTGATAAAATTATTATGAAACCTGTATCTTTTTTCATAGGTTATGATATGATTACATTTTTATGATACCCATTTCATTTCATGGATTATGATATGATTGTTTATGATTTTTTAGCTCAAGTATGTATTATTTTATTATGATATGGGTTGAACCTATATCTCACTTCAATGCATTGGGTAAATATTTATATCTAATGAGATAGAAATGGATGGAATGAGAAGTGAACTGAGTACAGTATTAGATGACTGGAACGAGGAGAGAACATGGTTCAGTAATACAGGGTTCAAACGGGGAGTGAACCCAGTTAATTAAATTACTTTTCCACTAATATAGTCTTTACAGTGATGCCTTGGCTTCTATGGAAATCATATTATATATTTATGTATCTACCAAAATTTCATGTTTTATTCCAATGTTATACTCTCATGGATTATGTTATTTATTTTCTTATGATTCATGTATTATGAACTACCAATATTAATTCCATGATTCATGTATATGATCTTTTATATTCATGGTATGATCTTCTATTTTCATGACCATGTTCTCATACTCTTATTCTCATGATTATTCTTACATATCTCCATTGTTTACCCTTAATGATCATCTGAGATCACCCATTTTTATGTTTCTTTCCACCAGGTTATGAAGATATGTATTGTTTTTGATGTGTCTAAGAAGGGTTCTAGTCAAGAAGAACCTAGTAGGAGACGATGTATCTTCATTATGTACCAATGTTTATGTTTCCATGTTTCCAAAGTCATTAGAATAGTACGGTATTTGGGCGTTTTTTATATAATGTTTTAAGTATTCCAAAAATGTTATATAATTTCTATGTATGTCAAGACATGGTTGTTATAGTTTGTATCAAATTGAAGTTTTATTTAACCATTATAAACTAGTATGATCAAAATTTATTGACATCCCTAAGTATATTTATAAGGATATGTCTAGGTATATCACTAAGGATAAGTATAAGGATGAATTAACATTTAGGAAAATATCCTAGAATTTTGGTAAAGGAAAGAGAGAGTGGTTTCCTAGTAATACATCCCAATCTGGATACTACAAGTGGATGTGGCTTTGGCACAAATGTACCTAGGAGTAAAAATATTGATAAGATGTTCTGGTCCTGACTCGGGGTAATTTGGTACAAGACAATGGGCTTTGATCCACACCTGGTTTGACACTCCCAAGGGATATGCTTTGGAAATTCACAAACTCTTCATAAACTATTATGAAGTATTTGAATATAATATGTCTACGAATAACCTTGGATAAATCTAGGGTGTCATAGAATAAGGAAGGATTTATAACTTAGACATCCCATAAGTGAATTTTTATGAATATGTGGTTCCTAATTATGGTAACAATTTATTACTCTCTATTTTTTGTTTTAGTAAATTGATGGAACATAAAGAAACCACATTAATGGTGATTTAAATGGACAATGAAATGATTTCCCTCATGAGAAACAAAATTATGTGGTAGCAGGAATGAAAAATATTGTTGCTATGCTCACCCAGATTTCACAAGCTATGAATCGTGGTGGACTTCTGAATGAAAAAAAGAAGAGAACAATATTCTATTGAGTCTTTCTTGAGGTAGTGTCCAACTTATTTTAGAGGCTCTTCTGATCCAATTATTTCAGAAAAATGGATTAGTACTACTGAAAATATATTCGTTGTTCTCCAATGTTTAGAGTATGAGAAAGTTATTCTGGATATTTATCATTTAGATTGAAAAGTGGACCAATAGAGGACTCTAATTAAGAGTATGAGGAAACAAGATGAAATTGAATCCATAGAATGATATGATTCCAATAAATTATTTTTCAGTAATTACTTTTCTCAGATTCTTCTTACAAATATAGTGAAAGAGTTCCTTGAGTTGAAAAAAGGGATGATGAATCCATCGGTACCTATGAGGTTAATTTCACAAGAGTTACGAGGTATGATTCATGAATATCATCTAACCTAAACTTACAGTTGATAGGTTATTCAATGGATTAAAGCCAAGTCTCATAAGGGTGTTGGCCATAAGATACTTTATTAGTTATGGAGATATTGTGCTTTTTTCCATCAAGGATGAAATGGAGTATGGTGTCATATATCAATCTGATGGTTTTAAAAAGAAAAGGAAAATTGAGTTTTAAGAGAACTCTAAAAATAATGGAGAAAAGGAGATGATTTTTCCTTTATACTCTAAATGTGGGAAGTAGCATGTAGGAATTTATCTCAAGGGGTCTAGTAAATGTTCTAAATGTTGAATGGAATGTCACTAGACAAATGATTTTCCAATTGATGGGAAGAAGTTAAGTCCAAATCTTAATAGAGAGAAAGATCTGTAGAATGAACCTCCCCCAATTTAGTGATAAAAGTGTAAGGGGAATGGGCATTATGCTAACCAGTTATCAAACCCAAGGGGCGGTGATGATTATAGACATCAACAACCTCTTAGTCCATGGTATAAGGGTAAATCTCATGAAATTACTATTTCAAATGAGGCATGTGATAAGGATGTTGTGGAAGGTACACTTACCTTCCACTCTATAACTACTATTGTATTATTTGATTCTAGATATACCCACTCTTTCATATCTAAATAATTTTCTAAGGGTGTTAATATTCCACTAAAATGATTAGATATGGAATTATTTGTGAAAAAAACCTAATGGAATGATGATTTCATCCCAAGTCTATGATTCCTCTCCTATTGATGTTTGTGGGAATGTGATTCCTTCAAATCTTGTCATTATTCATTTGATTGAATTTGATTTATTCTTAGGAATAGATTAGATTTTTATGGATAAATATTAGATCAATTGTCAAGGAAGGGAATGTACGTTTGATATTTCAAACCCTCTTATGATCATCCTCAATGTGATGATGATTATAAATTTTTTATGGATAGTAAATCTAGTTTATGTGTATTAATTCCCATTTAGAAGGGTTTTTTTATCTCAAATGTTTTGGGAGAAAATTGACATTGATGATATGCCCATTTTTCAAAAATTTGTAGATGTCTTTCTAGTATAGTTTTATAGAATTCCACCAAAATGTGAATTGGATTTCTCAATACAACTCATACATAGTTCCTCACCAATTTTGAAGACTCTGTATATAATGGACCTGATTGAGTTACAAGAATTGAAGAAGAAACTATAATAAAACCTTGACAAGGGATTCATTCATCCAAGTGTGTCACCTTAGAGTGCACCCATTCTTTTGTGAAAAAGAAATATGGATCAATGTAGATATTAATTGATTATTTATAGTTGAACATGATAACAATCAAGAATAAGTATCATCTTATTCCTATTTATGAACTATTTGATCAACTGGGTAGAGCCCAATACTTTTTCCAGATTGAACTTTATTCTAGATATTATAAATTATGGGTCAAGAAGGATGATATAACCAAGATTTAATTTCTTACAAGGTATGGATGCTATTAATGTATAATAATTCTTTTTTCTCTTACTAATTCCCCTACTATTTTCATGGATTTAACGAATATAGTCTTTTGAGATTACCTTAATCAGTTTGAGGTAGTCTTTATAGATGATATTATTATCTATTCAAAGAGAAATGGAGAGTATGAAGACTACTTGAGAATTTTACTAAAGACCCAAAGGAAGGAGAAACTATATGAAAATTTATAAGGTGTAACTTTTAGCTACAAAAGTTTTCATTTTTAGGTCATATAATCTCAAGAGATGGTATAGAAGTAGATCTATCAATGACAAAGGCTATTGAATATTTCCCTAGACCAACCACAGTGACTAAGATCCATAGAATTATTGGTTTAGAAGGATATATCAATTATTTGTGGAGAATTTATCATGAATATGTAATTAACTAACCATGTTAACTCTAAAAGGTGTCAAGTTTCTCTGGACAGATGAATGTGAGGAAAATATCAATGAACAATAGAAAATGTTGGTCAGCGCACTTGTGCTTAAATTAACCTATAGTGGATAAGGGTTTGTAATCTATAGTGATATAACCAAGAAGGGATTATGATTTTTTCTTATCTTGAATAACATAGTCATAGCCTATAACTCATGATAGTTGAATATTCATGAGATAAATTACCCAACTCATGATTTTGGAGTTATCAGCAGTAAAGTTTTTGTTAAATATATAGAGGAATTATATTTATGGAGAAAAGTGTGATATATATATTGATCATAAAATCATAAAATATATATCAATCCCTTTGAGATTCTTGATTGTATCGGGATGGTAGCCTATATCATGGAACTTCCTTAAAATTTATCTCAAGTCTATTATGTGTTCTATGTATCTCTCTTGAGGTAGTACATACCTGAACCTTTAATTGCACTAAACTAAGAGGTCATAACATTGGAGAAAGATCTTTTTTACAAGGAGAAACCACTTGAAATTTTATATTATACAAAGAAAGTTCTAAGAAACAAGACCACTCACCTAGTCAATGTTTTGTGGAGAAATCACTAGTTAGAAGAAGCTACATGGGAACTTAAGGATATGATGAAGCAGAAGTGTCTTCTATTTTGTACAATAATGACTAATTTTTAGGGAAAAATTAATTTTAAGGGTGGTATAATGTAACACCATGAGTTTTTATGGACATTTTTTTTGAATGAATTTATTTTCATTGACATTTTTCAATGTACTAATATCAAACATTCCTTTCACACGACACCGACTTGGTATACATTACACAAAACATTGAGTTTTTTATGAAAAAATATATTATTAAAATATTATTATAATACATAAACTAGCTGTTAGAATTAGTGGTTATGAATATTATTAACTACATTATGAAAATAAATGGTTTACAAAAATATAAAATGAATTAATAAGTTACCAATTAGTTATAAATGAAAATATAAACCACTATTTTCATACTCATAAAGGTGTTTTTTCTTAATAAATTAAATTAATTACAATTAGTGAATTATAATAATGAAATATATATATTATATATTCAATCAATTTTTTTTGATAATAATCCAATAGATTCAATAGACATAAGATAAGAACAAACACAATATTACACATAAAAACCTATATTTTTATTAAGGCACTTTTACCGTCTTATAATAAAGAACCCATTTAAATAAATTTTTTGACCCTTTTATAAATATTATATGTCAAAATAAACTTAATATTTTAAATATAAAAATAAAAATTATCTTTGGATAATTTGTTTTGTATTTTTCTATGAAGTTTCATTTTTTAATGAATAACAAAAAATACTGATATTTAATTCAAAACTATTTTTTCATATAATTGATTTAAGTGGTTAAATTATAATTTATATTGGTATTAAAGTTTAATTAGATAATATTTTTATTAATTAATACAATTTAGGTCATTTTAATAAATTTTACATTGAAATTTACTATAAAACCATAGAAAACTTTTGGATGTTTTTATATTAAAACCCCGTATTATCATCCCGTCTGCCAGATTAAATTTAAATTAATTTATGACACTTATATGATTTAAATTTTAAAAAATGGATTCTATATTTGGAATCATAATAATATGTAATTTATAATAAGGTCAACTTAGCTTTTTACCAAAAAATTAGTGAAAGTAATTAAAATTAGTTACAACGATTAAGGTTAAATTATGCTTAATAAGGAACTAAACCATAACATTAAGACCAAAAACGACCTATAAACTTGTAAAAAATCCATTTTATTTCTATATTTTGACCCTATACTCCCTTTGAATGAATTGGTACCATTATTGGATCCACTATCAACAAAAAACTTGGGTGGGGTTCCTTTTGTTTAAAACATTACAAGAGGGACACTTCTCTATAAAAGGCATCCTATCCCCCCACTTCCTCACACCTCTCAAGACACTTAAGTTCAGAGAAAATCTACCCAAATAAATACCAAAATTCCCTAAATTTATCATTGAAGCCTATATTGGGTATAAATCCTTCCAAGGAATTCCTTTGGTGAAAACCAAATGAGTTAACCGATTTAGAGGAAACGCCCTCCCTTAAACTCATTTATTTTATTTTCTTTCTAAACTCCCTTAAATATTCTTATTCCATTATTGTATAACAAAAAAATTATCCTGAATATACTGGGATGTTTTTATGATAATTATTAAACCTACACTTACACACACTTCCATCTAAGGGGTAACAAACATAATGTTCATGTGTATGGAGAACTACCGCCTCACTAATCGATGATTGTTCAATTATCCTTTACCACCTATCATGGTGGAAATTACAATGTATAATATATTTATATATTATATTTATTATATTATTTATTTATTTATTATTATTTAATTCTTTTACCACACATATATTCATACTTTCTATTTTTTGTTAACATGATAATTTCATTTGGGGAAGTGCGGACTACCGCCCCCTCAAAGAGAAGCGATTAATTCATAAACTACATAGAATATATTAAGGATGGGTTTGGTGAATATATAAGATATATATAATATAATATATATACTTTAATAACGATATATATATATATGTGTGTGTGTGTGTATTTTACTTACTTTCTTTCAACACGATAATTAAACAGAAATATCGTTCATGCGTACGTACGACTTACCCTCTCCATGAATGCTGTATTCCATTTGATACTTCTATATTCTAAGGATTATAATAATAAAAATATAATGAATATAATTTATATTTAAATCATGGTTTACATTCTTTAAATCATGATATAAATATAAACAACAAATATATAACAAATTAAGACACATGCAAAAAACAAAGCGGATATTACCCAAAGTGAAACCTTAACATAGAATTATTAAAAAGTGAGTAATATAAATCCATAATCAAACCATATATAGTATTATATGTATAAGAATATAGTTCTATGATATATTTATAATATAGGAGGTTTTTATAAGTATTAAGAGAGTCAAAACATAAGGTAATATAATTTCATCTCACTCTTTATTTTCATGAAATACATGCCTTATTCACCACTCAGTTCTTTTGTGTGGTGTATATAATACCCATAAATTTACTATATACCTATTATACATAAATATATTGGTATCTAAATTTCTATTATATGATATTTCATTAATAGGGTTTATGTTCTAAAAGGGTTTTAAGAGTCTTTTATAAGTTTTCAAGGAAAATAGTTTTGAAATGGTTACAAGATTCTTTATAAGTTTCAAGGAAAAATGTTTTAAAATTGTTTTCAAGATTACTTTATAAATTTTTAAGTCTGTCTTCAAAGAAAATATTTTTTGAAAGGTTTTTTGTTTTAAAAATAATGTTTCAAAGAATAAGGATATTTTACTAAATATATCTTTCTAAAAGATCTTTCAAAATTATTTCCCATCTAAGATGACATCCATTGGTGTTACTCATGACTTTCTAGGGAAATTATTCAATGTCTACATTAACATTATTTCTCTGAATGGTTATGTTTTTATGGAATTATTATTATGAAATCCTTTTCTCTTTCATGGGTTATATTATTTTTAAAATGTCTTCTTTTCATGAGTTATGATTTTTATGAAATGAATATAAAACCTCTATATTTTTCCACAGGTTATGATATGATTACATGTTTATGATACCCATTTCATTTAATGGGATATGATATGATTGTTTATGATTTTTTTGGCATAAGTATATATGTTTTCATTGTGATATGGGTGATTCCTATATCCCCTTCCAATGCATTGGGTAAAGATTTATATCTCATGAGATAGACATGGATGGAACGAGGAGTGAACTCAGTTTAGTATTACTGGGATGGAATAAGGAGTGAACTCAGTTCAGTAATATAGGGCTAGAACGGGGAGTGAAACTGATTTAGTAAAGGATTTTTTCCACTAATATGGTCTTGGAAGCGATTCCATGGCTACTATGGAAATAATTTTATATTATTATTTGTCTAGAAAAATTCCATGTTTTATTCCTATTTTATCCTCTCATAGATTATGTCCTTTATTTCCTTATGATTCATGTCTTATGAACTATAAATATTGATTCCATGATTCATGTTTATATTATTTTATGTGCAGGGTATGATCTTTAATTTTCATGACCATGTTCTCATACACTTATTCTTATTATTATACTTACATATCTACCTTGTTTATCCTTAATGATCATATAATCTCACCTTTTTTTTGTTTATTTACCCCTAGTTATGAGTATATGTATTATGTTTGATGTGTCTAAGAAGGGTGATAGTCAAGAAGAACCTAGTGGGAGATGATGTAGCTCCATTATTTACTAGTGTTTATGCTTCCATGTTTCCAAAGGCACTAGACTAGTATGTTATTTGGGTGTTTTTTGTATAATGTTTTAAGTATTCTTCAAATATTATGTAATTTATATGTATGTCAAGACATGGTGGCTATAGAGATCATTATTTCTTATGTTTACTTTCCCCAGGTACTGAATAAATGTTTTTAAGTAGAAGTAATAAATGGGATAGTATTTATGGGATACATTAACGATCATTCACGAATTAAGAAGATTATGTTCCATGTTTCCAAAGGAACTAAACTATTATAGTCCTCAGGAATGTGTTTGTGTAATGTATTGAATATTCATATCAAAATATGTAATATCCATATATGATAAGACTGTATTTCTATACACTATAATTATCTACTTTGGATGATGATCAATTATTTATTTTTTATTTATTCCTATTCCCCCCAATATATGCTTCAATATTCCACCATTTGTTGGAATCCAATAGCATATATGGAGGTGAGTTTAAGGTTACATACTTCTCTGACTGGGAGACTATTTAATGATATTAACCAAGTCATTACACATGAAATTAACTCATACACCATAAACATGTTAGTTAATTAAAAAAGGAATCTTTAATGTAAAAAGGGATTTATAAGGAATAAATCACCATGAGATGGTGTCTATTAATGTTTATCATTATTTTTTACCAATTATTCCTTTACTTGGAAGCTCTCTCCCATCATGTATTTTTACCACAAGAGGCACTAGCATGCTGTGAGAATAGAGGAGGGTCCCACTCATGTGATGGGTGATTCACATCAATTAATGGACACACCATGGATAAGGAAGTCTAATGTATGCCTTTTAGATTTCTTGATCAAACCATTATGGTGAAGATTATAGTAGTATCTTGATTAGTGAAAGGTGTATTACATTTTTCATTTCATTTATGCATGGTTTCTGTTTCACACAAGGTACATCTTGGTAATTGAGGTATTTTTTTGTTTACACTATGTTTATTAAGTATTAATAGATCCATTGAAACCCAAAAATATCACATGTCATGGTATAACTCAAAATATGAATTTCTAGTGAATTGATAAATTCAATATAGGGATATTGATACCCGTGATTTGCAATGTGGGGAGTGATACCCATGTGATAACTATGTGATAATTATTGTATATGATATTTCAGTGGGCAATATGTGATATCACTATCCACAATATTGAATAAAAGAAAGTCCAATGATAGGGGTTATCACAAATTATGGTTTTCTAGTGATACATATTTGTGTACATCACAATCCGTAATAAGAGTGTATGTCCAAAAGTGATATAAAAATTTTTTAATTTTATTTTTAATTTAAAATTGATATATAGTGTATAAATTTTATATAAATTATAATGAAAGGAATTTAAAAATAATTAACATCATTTTTTGGGGGTATAAGAAAATGAAACAATGTAAAGACCCACAAGGATAAATTGTGCCAAACCATCAACCCCTTCAAAAGGATTGACCCACCCTCACTTAGACTAACTACAACAAAGTCCCACAAGCATACGATATATAATGAAAAACCAATGACCCCCTTAACAATACCCAAATACCAAATTTAAAGTGGTTAATTTTTGAAATAGTTACTAAAATTCAACTATAGTTGTTACTATAAATCCCTATTACAACACCCCATGCTACAATACATGTTATTATGTTACTACTATAGTTCATGCTATAGTGTTTTAACAATAGTAATATTATAAATTTTTAACCATCCATATTAGAACCCTTTACTTCATGGATACCAGGTTTGGTCTTTAACCATTGGAGAAATTGTTTATTTATAAAGGAATTTAAAAAAAAATTATTTAATTCATGAATAATTCATAAATTAATTATATAATTATAAATTATATATGATTTTTTATCAATTATTTTATTAAATAAATGTTCAATATTAAGTGTGAAAATTAAATTACTTGATTTATATGGTATTTTATTTATGATTTTGAAATAAAATTTTCATATTAAAATTATAAAATAATTTATAAATTGTTTATACATGACAAAATATGAAAAAATATATAATTTTATGTTGTTTTTCTGAAATTTTCCGAAATTATAATACACAAATTTCTAATTAATACCTTATTTATGAATTTTATATAAATCATACCAAAACTAATTTTTGTAGATATGATCAAAGTTTATGTTAAAATAAAATATAAGATTTTTAATAATGAAAATAATTCACAATTTCAATATGAAATTTTCATATGGATTTAAAAAATATGAAAAGTTTATACTGTTATAAATCATGTATTTTAAATACAAAAAATATATTTATACGAGATATACACATAAAGTGTTTATATTTATTCTATATGGAAATTCCATATTCTTTATTATGAAATATAAAATTTTTATATTAGACTTATGAAAACTATCATTATATCTTATATTTAAATTTATAAATTGTTTATTAATTAATCAATTTATTCCATTATTTATATATATAAATAGTTTATATGATGAATATTGGTATGATATATTTACATTATTTTAACTTCTTTTATGAAATTTCATACCATGAATTCAAGGAATTTAATGTTAACGTATACCATAAGATTTAATTCATTTCAATTGAGGTTAATGGTTTGATGGTTATAATTCTACAGTAAATATTTTACTATAATTATTATTACATATTTATAGTTAAAATGACATTAGAACTATAAATAACTCTCATGAAATGATCTATACATAGTGGTACTTGGTTAATAATTTTACTATACTGAGGACTATGGTTTTTTCTAGAAAGGTTGGGTTGGATAACTTTCACACTATATATGATATTGAGTATAATTTTAGTTTCTTATGATTTCAATCATTTACATGAAACAGTTTCATGTACCATTTACATGAAAGAGTTTCATGTACCATTTACATGGGATACATATCAATATGCGTTGAATATTATAATTAAATTTTATTAGGATTCCTAATACAAATCATTTATTGTATTGAGTTATATATTAACAATATTGGAACATGTTATTTTTGATGATTAACATAATATGTATAGATTGAATCATATTAAATCATGCATAATATAGTGAAAGAACATGATACAATACAAATGATATGTATTTAAATAGTAAAACTATATAAATCCTCTAAAATACTAAGTTTTAGGTTCCTTTCAATGTGAACTCTCTTTGAGAACTTGATCATTCAATATATGGGGCCCAAAAGGTTTGGTGATCTTAGATTATCTTGTATAAGGCAAATAGAATATAGATGAACCTAAAAATTTGATAGATATATCTGATATTAACTTTGGGCTACATTAAGATTAGTAATCTTAAAGGAGTCTTTTATCAGTGCCAAAAGGATTAGTATTGATAAAGGGTACCCTTTACTAGTGATAAAATAAGAACTTATAAACACTAATATATATATATATATATATATATATAATGGATAATTCTTCGGAGACCAGTGGGATTCAAACACAGTGCTCAAGTAATGGAGATGTTTGGACAACCACTCGACCTGGAGATTTCATCTAGTGTTATATCCCTTTTTTATTTATACTTATTATATAAGTATATTAATATTTATTTAAATGAAAATATACTAAAGTATATTCATATATATATACTATTTAAATATTATTAATAATATTTAAAGTATATATATATTAATAATAATTATATATAAAATTTATTCTTAACTATTAATTAAATGTAATTTTTTAATTATATTTAAAATAATATTATTAATTATATAAATGAATAATTATTTTTAAATGTATTATTATTTATATTTAAATATAATTTAATTTACTATACATTTATAGTTATATAAACGTAATAAAATTTGTATCAATTATATTTTGAAAATTATGATTCATTAAGATTTATATTTACATTATTATTAATATTTTTAAAACTATTAATTATATATATTTAAGAGTTTTTTTATTAATTATATAATAAATATTATTATTTATAGTTTAAAAAATATCAATAATTGAAAAATGTATAGTTATATCTATATATACCAGTATTATAATTAATTATATTAGAAATTTCATTATAATTTCTTAAATATATTTACATCATTAATTAAATTTAAAAAAATAGCTACATATATATTTTTTATTAACTATCTAATACAATATAATTATTTAAAATTAAAATAATATGATTAATTACATAAATTTTAACACATAAAAATTTATATTTACAAGTATAATTAACTATATTTAAATATAAATATAAATATATATATATATATAATATTATATAATGTAGGTAGAGGGGATTACAAGAAACTAAACCACATAAGTTATATATATATATTATATATATAAAAACAAGACATTATATCTAAAAATATTATTAATTAACATAAATTATATTTTATTAAGGTCATAGAGATTATAAGTAAAGAAAAAAATACACAAACCACTAGGTTAGAAAGGAAATACCACAACACCTTTAAAGGTTTACCCGCACCATAGTTGACTCAATAAAATTTTTATGGTCCAAAGGGCCAGTGGCTTAAAAGACATTACATGGCCCGAAGACCCCATTGTCTTAATACAAAGGCCCCTACCTATCTCCTACATCATGTTGGTCTGTACATGGGTATGCACCCTTACCTATTTCACCGCCCATGTCAGCGGATGCATTGTCAACAATATATTCCTTAAAACTCCTCCCCAAGGGGGGTTGTCAAGATTTAACCCATAGTCATATATTTTAAAATATTATTATCTATATGTGTGAGCATATATATATATGCACACACACACACACACACATATATATATATATATATGAACACATAGATATATATTATTTTATAATAATTATATACAATCAATAAATTATGAAATTGAATTTCTAAAATTTATATTCCAAGTTAAATTTAAATCATTTCATTTAAAAATTAGAGTTATTTCACACACACACATAATATTTTGAAACTCATTATCAATGTTTAATTGAGAATGGATAAAGATAAAATCTCATGATTTACAAAGTAGGAATTGGTTAAGATAATGTTTTATCAGAACTCATTTTTATCATTGATAAAGGTGACCTTTATCAACACTTATTAAATAGTGATAAATTCCCATACTTTACCTTAATTATGTAGCACCATTTCTTCACTTGCACCATCACCAAGGAATAAATAGTCAAAGGTGATAAAAACACCACCCATATATCCATAATCAAACATCACAAAATTATAAATTATTATAACTGTCAATAATTAAAATCTATATGTAAAAATAACTCGTTGGTATTGCGTCAGAATTTGAAGAACCATAGGGTTTCAATACTTGGATGACCTATCATCCAACCCTTCACTAATATCAAGAATGGATAGGATTAATATCCCATCCCATACCCATGACAAGGAATGAGTACTCATAACATCCAACCAAAATTCCAGGTCTATAGTGGATTGATATAACATTAAATCCCATGACCCTAGAAAGGAATAGGTAGGCATAACATGTAACTTTTCTTCCATGTCTAAGGCGGAGAGGTATAACATCCAACACCTTTACTAAAACTTACTATTATTTAAAATAACAACCAATTCCATTACCATATCAAACATTAATTGGCATAACATCCAATTCCAATTCTAGGATAAGGAATAGGTTGGAATAAAATCCCACCAGTCTACGGTCATCACCTCTAGGCCGACATCCTTCTCAATCCTACTCGTATAGTCAAACATGGTTGGCATAACACCCAACCCATTAAAAATATTTATTATTATATGAAATAATGTATAATATATACCCAATTAATACAATGTAAATGAGGTAGGCATATCAACCCACCCTTCCTCAACATAATAAAATCAGTTTTTATAAGAGAATATATTTTAAGAACTCATCCATCACCATCCTCAGTAGTACCCATATATCTATCTCGCACTCAAATAATGAATAAATGGACCAAAATATGTGTGTAACCCTTATGTTAATAATAAAAATCCAATAAAATGTAAAAAATAATCATCGTATCAAAGTCATGGAATCAACCTATACCCATATTATCTATTTTACCTCGTGTTCCTCACACCGTAGGAAATCCAAAATGTAGTCCTTCAAACTATGGTTTAATATAAAAAATTACTAGAGCCGCATGGTAGGACATTTATCACCACCCAAACGATAAACAACCCCTTTCATAGGTCAATGAAAATAGATTAAGCTAAAGAAATTCTAGTATAAACCATTTAATCCATTCTCATCTATCAATTCACCCCTTACTGAGAGACTAGGACAAAGAACTCAATATAGACCATCTAATTAATTAACACTCTTAGATAACTTAATTCCCATGATCTTTACTAAGAAAACCCTTAGTATTCCTCACTCATATCCCAACACTCATAATGTTGTTTCACATCAACTTATATGATTTCTATCATGGCCTCTTGAGTCATTAGATAATGTTGTACATCCCTCAAGGTGCCACTCACTATGAAGCCCATACTCATCACAAAACACAACAGAGAGAAACTCATAGGTCCAAGGAAATTCATGCGATATCATTTCTACATACATAATTAGTCTGAATTAGTCAAACATAATAATTCTATCCCCCTTGGAAAACAATCAGGTCAAACATATCCAATTACCCCTAATTAAAATTCAAATAATAAATGCATCCACACATATGAAAGATAATATTAGAAAATATATATATCTTATATAGAGTTGTCTCTTTTATCATATCATATAATTCACTTTATCAAATATCATCCATACTATATCAATCATTCTCAATCCAATGATCCACTACCTCTATCAAATAGGATCCATAATTAAAATAAAAAATTTACAATTAATTGATCACATTAATATATAATTATTTAATAAATATATATTTTTACAAAACTCACTGGGTGATCTCCTATGGAAAAAACCTCATGTAATAGGGTGATGAACACTCCCAAAAATCATACTAACCTATAATGGGGGAAAATTACCAAAATGTGATATCGAATAAATCATTAATTTTATCAAAATTTTATTATTAACCAAGTAAATCCAAAGTAACATATCACCTTTAATGAAAATTTATTAAAACACGTGTGTTTTTTCTTTAAGAAGCCTCTCATAGAATCTTCTAACCAAATACTAATCATATCAATTCAAATAAACCATGATAAAATGGAATTAAACTTCTAAATATCTATAGGATATTTAAAAATTAGATAAAAATAGATGTGAAAGATAGAAGAGTAAAAAGGTATAAAAACTAATATCCATCGGCAGAATAACCCCAATAAGATAAATATAGATTATCCAATATGAAGGGGGAAGATAAAGACATGGGAGACCACTCTCAATCATTTAAAATGTATGGGGGAGGAAAAAACTAAGGGAGGTTGTAAATAAAACCCCCAAAAAATGACTAAGATTACCCCCACTTAAGTAGGGGTGTAGGAAACCCACATAATGTCTGGTGGGAAACCAAAAAACTTATGATAGTAAGGATAGTAGTGAATAAGTACTTTCCATACCACTAAAACCTTAGTAGAGAAACACTAGGGTTTTGGGGGATTCTAGCTAATATCCACCAAACTCAACAGTCTCTTATTAAGATAGATTTTTTCTCTTGAACTTTTTACGAGTTTTGATAAGTCTAAAATGTGCATTTAGACTCTAAAATAAAGTTTATACAACCTTTATATCAATAAAATATAAAAAATTAATATCCCGCTCATCAAAAAATCAATATAATTTCATCTCATTCTACTAACATGTGAAGGTAATAGTCATTAAATACTCCAAAATATACCAATTGTCACCCCCATGAATACTCTACATTCATCTTAGATAATCCACATAGGTTACTAAAAGCCTAATGCATGATCTAATTCTATACCATATAACTGGTTATTATGTACCCCATTCCATGAAAACTAGTGAAAATATCCAATCACTAGAAATCACATGATATGGTCAAAAATACATGTCTATTATTACCTTCATGAAATGATTTGATCAATTTCCATGTCATTTTACTCAATCACATGAGATACAAATTATTCAATACTTTGTTTCACAATTTTACTCTAAAACTAAGATGGAATATGTATCTCAATGCTGAAATATTATTCCAACTGCATGATGATGTTCTAATATGAAAGAAAATCACGTTTCAATTAATCATTTATGTTAAAATATTATGGTTTATATCATTATTCAATTCTAGACTACTACTTTCTTGATGATACACTCGATCATCTCTTGGTTATCCACACCAGTATTTATAGTATCACTATTTATAACATTCCAATTTTTGTGTTTTTATGGAATTTATATCCAATAGAAGAAAATAATTATAATAAATTAACATAAATTTTGGTGTTACACATCAAAATATAAAGGATGATCAGTCCACTCAACTCACCAGGGAGCTCATTACCTAATTCAAGACTCTCTTATAAATTTTATTAATATTTATGAAATTATTCTTGGTAATAATACATCATAACCTAATTAGTAATGTTATTTATTAAAACTATAAAGGCAAGTGTTGTTATGGGTTTATAAATCTAGGTAAATTTGAATTTTTGGTTTTGAACTAGGGGAATTTTTTAGAATTATGATTCAAATTAGTATTAAAAGAGTTAGAACAAACCTAGAAGTTTTTTTGGATGTTTCTAGAGGCTAAAAAGGTATATAGAGTGATCAGGTGTGTGTCAGATTATGGTTTGGGTGACACTGCTACTGGATTTTCTACTAGGTATATATCATTTAGTGGAAGGGGTGATGTTGTGAGTAAACTTGAGCATAAAATAAATAAATAATACATAGTTTTATATTAATAGTCAATATATATAAAAATTATACATACCCAAGGATCATAATGGTTTAGTATTATTTGAGACTAAATACATTATATGTTTATTTACAAAAATATTTTCAATATTTCCCACAAAGTTCTTCATATAAGTACTCTTCTAGAAGTAACATACTTAGAAACATCTATTAAAACCTAGGGAAGAAAATAATAAGAAATGGTGAGATCAAATGACCAGTAATGGTAAACATAGGAGATATCAACCAATGATCATAAGTGAGAATAAGGGTATGGGAACATGATCATTACTTAAAAAAGTCAAAACCAATCAATTAAATGTCATTAATTACGAGTCATGGTATAAGGATTTATTATAAAAATAAAAATATAACAAGAGTGCAGAATGAAAAATAATAAACCATGAGCTATGAGATCATATCACACACTCTAGAACGCGGAATAAGCCTACGATTATAACATTTCAAACATGTACAAATAGTAACAAGTTAAGTCATTAAGTTAAGGACATGAAATGAGGTCCTCATATAGTCTTATAGACATTAAACCAATCCCACACAAAAACTTATAGATATTAATCCAGGTCCACACATAATTATTTTAACAAAAAAACACGTTGACACATAATATTTTTATCTCATGATTTATCTATATTCACACAATTTATTGGAGGGATATAATAGACCCACTTATCACATAACCTTAAATAATAAACATGGAACAATATCAGAAAAATATTAATAATTTTTTCAAATAAAACACAATTAAATTATTTCATTCCATTATTTCAACATAGCATCATCTATAGATAAGAAATGTGGTTTATAAATATTTCATCACAAATTAATTATCCCATGGGAAAGAAACACATATTTTTAGAATTATTCTCAAATAATAATTATCATATGACCTATAGAGAATGTAAGTAGATGGTAACATAAATAAAATCCCTAGTGAAGAAAAAAAATACTTAAAGGATATTGAAATAGATGAAAAATACTTTTAAATTATATTTAAAATCATTCTTTGAAAATATAAGAAAAATATCCTTTTCTTTTGATAACATTTTAACAAAAAATTCCTAGAATATTGAGAAAAATATTTAATTTTAAAATAACCATGAAAAATTTTAATGGAATATTAAAATAGAAGTATTGTCATTATGGTGTCAAAATTCTTTCATGGTGTATATTTTAAAATTTAAAATCCTTTTCAAACTTTTTTAGAAATTAAAAAATGACTTTTTCAGAAGCAAATTCTTTAAAAAGATTATTTTAATTTTTTTTAAACAAAGTTATATTTAATAAAAACGATTTTTTAAAAAAAATTCAAGTATAGGTAAAAAAATATATAAAATAATTTTTAAGAGCTTGAACATTGAAGAAAAAATTAATCGACCAAAGAAGAAATAAGGTCAATTTTTTTAAAAAACATTCTGCCAATAATTCTAAGTACCATAAAGAAAAAAATGATAATTCTACATTAAAAATTTAAAAATAATTAAATTAGAGTAAAATAGATCAAATTTAAAGTATAATATCCATATAATTTTCCTCAAAGAAAATTTATCATAGAAAATACCAAAAAGATATAAAATGTTAACATAAATCGCTTACTACTTTGGTAATCTTCGAATCAAAACTTTATGAAGGATAAAACCCTAGATGAATTTATAAGTCCAAATAATTTTCCTTAGAGGCATCAAAAAATAAATCCATGGGTAATATATATACCAAACATATGAAAAATGTTTTTAATATGGAATATATATCAAATAAATAAAAGTGAGATGAGAAACCCTCACCTCAAGTCCCATTTTGCTTCTTATTCATTCAAAACTCCTTTCATTGAGAGACCACGTTTTTATTACAGCTTAATAATTAATATGGTGATCTTATGTGAATAGAATAAACTATGATATGAAGTAAAGGAATCTAGGTAGGTATTATGTATGTTCTTGGCCATGATATAGTTCTCAAACTTTGTTTGTAAAGGAGAAGAGGAGATGCACTTTTATAAGTTAGGGAATAGACACACTTGGAATTGCTTAAAATGTTTAAATATAATATATATAATAATCACGTAAAATAAAACTAAGTCACCCAAAATTTTAATATAATAAATTATAGGGTTAAACTAAACTCAAATAATAAAATTTATAGAAGTTTTGGAGACATTTTAAGACTCATCTCTTATTTAAACTACTTTAAACCCATTTTAACCTTAATCATGAAAACTTATCTTGTTACCATGATAACTCAAATATATTAACAAAAATAAAAGGTTACCTGTACAAAAAATATAAATTATAATTCCAAATTGGTATTTTTTTATTGTTTTTTGTTTTTATAGGTGGAAGAAATTACTTTTAATAAAAAGTACACAAAAAATAGGGAATTTTTTTAGGGAAATACCTGATTTTTATGTAGAAATCATTTTAAATTAAAATAAAGTATAAAATTTGGTTTCCACAATTTTTTGGGTTATTTAATAAATATAGAAAGGTATTTAGTCATTTTATCAAGCCAAAACAAAATGTAACCTTCAAACCATACGATTAAATACAAATACCCAAAAATAGTTTCTAATTTGAATAAAATATTACTTATGTTCAAAAAAGTGAATATTGTGTTTTAAAATTAAAAATAATATATTAAATGAATTATTTTCATCCATAAAAATATATTTTTTTGAAAAAAAGGATTTATAATTTTTTAATTCAAGTTTACATCATAATAATTTCATAAAAGCAATAATATTTTAAAAATCGATATTTTTACTATTGAATAAGAAATCAATCTTTTTCAAAAAATTAAAAAATAATCCTAAGACTCTTATGACATGATAATTTCATAAATTATATCCATTTTTTAAAATAAAATTTATAAATTTGAAATAAATTAATTAAAATATTCATCCACAAAATGAAATAAAAACCATTTTTAAGGTAAAACCACATTTCCTACAAAAAAATGGGTTTTTAAAAAAATATAACATTAACCTTAAAATGATTTTATTTTACTTTATAAATAATTGATAAGTAGAAAATTCATTTTTTACATGTGTAAAAAATAAATTTTCATAATTTAGTTATTATAATTCATACACTATAATATAAATTCAAGGTGATATCTACAACATAAAATAATATTAATTCAATAGTCTATCATGAGGAATTTAAACTCAATGTTGCATGTAAAGTAAACTATCAAAAACTTCAAATTTATTAAATAGGAATATATCCAAAAAAAATTAGTTATTTAATTCTACACACTTAAAATAATTTCTATATAAAAATTTTATCACTACAATAAAAACTAATAAACATTCTTATGCCTCATCACATCCCTAAGTTCCCACATAACTTCCTCAAATTTATTATTTTTCCAAAAAACATTACCTGGTGAGTAGTTTTATTACAAAAAAAATTCTCTATTCAATAAAAAATATACACCAATTTTTATCCATAAGAGAGATCATGATCTTATTGTGTTAACAATGTGCTTTTTACATTTTAAGGATTAGGTTTTTACTTTCTTAGAAGAGATACGTGGAACACATTATGAACTTGGGAATGATTTAGAGGAAGCTACAAGCGATAAGAAAATATCCTGATATGATCCCAAATTTTGAGGGGTATAATATATCTAAGGCTCAACTTACACTTATTTCAAAATATTATAACCTTTATCCAATGATATATTCATCAGAATACCTTTTCACCAAATTAAAACTTTATATTTCACAGAATGTTATCTATATAACTTTTCTATTTACTTTGAGTTACCTCAATATATTTTGAATGGATCTAAACTTCTTTGCCATTTAATCAGATAGAGTAGGTCCCAAAATTCATAATTCTCTAACTTTATCCTATAATATAAGAGTTTTTCAGTTTATTTTATAGAGGGTTTCATAATGAGCCATCCAAATGCTCATAAGAAAACTGTTTTTGTAAGAAGATTCCACCAAAGGAAGGTTCTTATCCTAACCACCTTAAAAATAATTAGAAAATGCCTTAAATTATTTTTGATTTTAATGGCTATATAATACTATCCACCTATCTAATAATGATAAGTAGTACTGAAAAAAACATTGTATCTAGTGTTTTCTGAATATTTTTCCAGAAATTTGAGGTAAACCTCAAATCTCAATTAGATACGATATAATGCGATAATCCATGAAATCATAAAAATTATTTAATTTATATCATGGAAAGATGATAAAGAGATAAATATTGTCCAATGGAAATATTTTCTTTATTTTTTAAGTAGATTGACTACCACCCATGTAGAATTATGTCTTTTTGATGTTTTAGGGAGTCCAATTACGAAATCCATGGCGATTTTTATCATTTACATTCTAGTATGGGTAATAATTGGAACATTTTCTTAGACTTCTATCTCTTATAATTAACTCCCTGAAATAACAAGAACTGAGATACACACTCTAAAATATCTATCTTCATGTTTTACAACCATAAATCCTCTTTCATATCTCTATACATATTTATAATTCAAACATGAATACAGAATAATGAATTATGAACTCTATAAAATAACCCCGTCATCATCATCATTTATATTTATTTTATAATAAAGTGTAGAATAAAAAAATAAGAGACATAAGGTGCCAAATATTTAATGAGGTATGAAATATTGAAGTGTGATTGAATCTTATCTCACTAGGTTATTCCCCTTAGGAGGTAAGGAATCTATGTATGGGAATCAAGTAATGATTTCCCCTTGGATATTCATGGAGGAAATATAATCTGTGACCTAGTTAGAATCTCAAAGAGTATGTAGAAAATTTATATGATTGTTGATATAGACTCTTTTCCTTATAATGATATAATAAATTGAAAAAAGTTGGAACTTATACCATGTAGAGAATCATAAGGTGTCTAGAAGTCATTTTCCACTACTAACAAGCTAATCCTCATTTGGCTGCATAGGCAGAGTCCCAGGAGAATAGCTATAGATACAACACAGATGGAGTGTCCAGAGCCGAAGCTCATAGTAAAATAAAAGATAAAAGAACCCTTGATATCATGAACCACACCTCATCCTTGCACATATCCCATGCTACACGAACCATCAATGTTAAATTTTTGGATTGAGGGTTGGTGGTACCAGCGAACCCAATGACCTTGATTGCCTAAAAAATTGGAATGATTGAGAGAATTGATAACCAGGAGAAGTAAGAGGGTGGGGGATTATTCCTAGTTCTTTAAGAGACTAATAATGTCAACTAAGAGGTTCTTGGTTCATACAACTAGATAATTCACCAAGTAAGAAACCACTTCAAAGAGAGATTAGTTCCTTCCCTACCATATGTACCGACACCCTGTTGACAATACCATGGATCTAGCCATCTTCTTCAGAGAAGAAACACCATCACATTGAAAAAAACACTCAATAAAAAGGAGGACCATAAAATCTTGGGAGTAAAATCAATTAAAATAAAAAAACTCACTCCAAACCATATGATCCTAGTCACCTTCAAAGAATAGGTGGTCTGAAGTATCCTCCCACCGATTCCTAAAACAAGAGAATCTAGAGACCAGGTCGATGTCTTCTCATTTAATGTTCTCATCAATATAAAAAGCCTAGTTTCTTATTAACCCTCATGATACTCCTTTTTATGAGCCAAATAAGAGCATCATTGGTAGGTATGAAGAATATAGGGGATAGTGGGTCACCCTCTCTTATCCCATAAGAAGATTTTAAGAAGACGTGATTTTTACCCAAGAAATATATTGAAATACATGAGGAACTAACACACCTGAAGAGGAGATATGAGGATCATAAGAAGAAACCCATACTTGATAACACCTTGATAATGAAATTTCACTCAACTTAGTTATAAGACTTATCCATAACAGGCCTGATTTCCATGTTAGATCCATAGGCCTTGAGATTAATGTTACTGACTACTTAAAAGGTTAATTTTATTGCTCATTGGATTGACCATCCATTAACAAACCCATGTTTCTCATTATATACCCATCATGGAAGGTGAATATAGAGTCTTCTATTAAAAACACTATCCAACACATTATACAGATAATTTCACATGCATAAAGGCCTATAATATAGGATAGAAGAGGGGTCCTTGATTTTGGAGATGATCACCAGAGTAGTGGTGGATGATACCTGAGGGAGACTACCACTCTGAAAGAATTCTTGACCAACCTTCACCAGTTCACTCTTAACCAGATTCCCAGATGCCCTATAGAAAGAACCTAGGATGAAATATGTGCATGTTTCACTCTCTAAATTGAGACTACACATCGCCTCATAGACCTCCTTCTCATCGTACTTATATTCAAATAAACAATTTTCAAGATTGAAGATAGTTTGAGGAAATGAATTCATAATTTCAAAAGACCCCCTTAAATTTTTTTGTGCATGTTGGTGTTGGGACCTGTAAGGATCTCCTTGAAGTGGGATTCAACTATTCCACCCACCACATCCCTATCATCCGTATAGGATTCGTCCTCCAGAAGTATGTTGGGGATGATAGAATTCCTTTTTTCTTTTATATGATCATGGAAGAATTATATATTCTGGTCACCTTCACATAGCCATTTTATTCTCAATTATTCACATTCCAAACTTTAATTCCTGAGGATCATTTCTACTAAGATATCCTTTTTATTAGATATTTCACCAAACAAGTCATCATTCTAGTTCTCTTCCAATCTAGATTCTATGTTCTCGATGTCCCTCTTCACTACATTCATATCTTGAAAGCATGAAGGTTGGTTATTAATACATAACCAGATATATTCTTTGATTCATATTAGTTTTTTATGTAACATGACCCATGCACTCCACTGGGTAGGCTTATTACACAATGCTTCCAACACTTAGTGATATCCTAGACACTCATTCCATAGATGAGAGAAATAAAGGCTCCCACCTCTCTCATTCCTATAAGGTAAGAAGACCCGAATAAGAGAATGATCTGATAGACTATAGATGAGGTTATTTACCTTAGTTTTTGTTGTCATTTTTAATCACCCAATACAAGTAGTAAAAGGAGAAGATAACCCCTTTAATATTATTTCACCAAGTTAAGATGTCACCAATGAAACCCATTTCCATAAGCCCCCTATAGGCTGTGAAATGAAAAAACTCTCCACTAGACTTCCGAGTGAAGGTGCCTCTACATTTTTTTTCATATAGATAAAAAACATTAAAATCAACAACCAAGATATTGGGAAACTTCCCCAGATCAAAGGCTCCTAGGCCATTCCACAATGATTACCTTATTGGAGCATCACAACTAACATAAAAAAATGAGATGAAAGAACTATGGATGCCTAAAGTAACCTCTTAAGTAATAAACTTTTACAATTAATCAATAAGTTCTCCTGATATATTGTAATGAAAAAATATCAATATGTGAATTATTTGAGGGTTTTTATGCAAATAATCATGCATTTTAATTATTCTCCCAAACTCAGAAATTTTGGAGGAACATTGGTTGGGTTCAAGCACTAAGACTAGAGAGGATTTATTCTTCTGTATTTTAGTAGCATTGAAATATGATTTTACCCAAGCCTCTAGGCCATGAGAATTACAAATGATGAATGAGATCATTAACAGGCTTGACATCTCATTTTGTCCCCAGACAGTTTGGAACCTTTCAATAAATAAGGATAAGGGGAGCATTCCCATAATATTTTCGATTGAGATCTCATGCACACCCTATTAGGTATAAGCATAGCGATCATTGTAGGATAAGATAGGGGTTCTTGAGTATGGTATTTAGGACCCCTCAGAACCCTAGATATGGATTGTGAAGAAATTATATTTGACTCAAACCTAGATATTGAAATTTTACCCATACCTGTTGTCGTGATGAAAATGGGAGCTTTCAACTAGGGGAAATCTTCTTGAGATGACTAGCCAAAAAAATAGCATGATATTGATCCTCATGGAGATGTAAAAATAAAATGTAGAGGGATTAAGAGATAGGAGACAACTTCTTTGAGGGGTAAGTATCACAAGGAGGAAGATAACAAGCTAGAGAACTACATGAAATACCCTTGCCTTAGGCCATTAAATTAATATGATCAACATGAGGAACACCCACATTGCATGAGAGGGAGCCTAGAGTATTGTATGGTACCAATGAAAGACAAGGGGGAACTTTACTGATCAGGTTACTCAGAGAAAGAAACAGTTTCTAATACCTCAAAACTACCTAGAATGGAGCACCCAAGACAAATACTTTTAGGTAACTACCCTTTTCTGTTAGATCTTGGTTGAGAACTCTAACATTGGGAAAATTGGGGACATATAAACTTCTATAGGGAACCTATATGAGAATAACCAACACGCGCTGATGACATCACTTGCATACGGTTAAGGAATTCCATTAGAGTTGAAAAATGAGTAGAATTTGGGGGGAGATGGATATATTAGATCTTTCCACCACTTGAACTAGTCCTTCACTCAAATACATATATGATTTGAGGGAGGATGAGATATATCTAACTCAATATAAGACATATTCTTAATTCATGAACCTTATAATTCCCTCATTATCATGGTTGAACTCAAGAACATTTCTAACCTTATTTTGTAGTTCCACATCCTCCTTATATGGCTCTTTAATACTCACATGGATGTATGGTTAAACATTTATTTAAAAAAGATATGATCTATCCAATTTTATCATGATTTCATGATATATTTTCTATAAATCTATAAGTATTATATATTTCTTTGTCCTCATTATGGGAAAACATTTTTTGTCCTCCTGACCTAGAGAATCGACCACCTTGTTCACTTTCCCAAGTTGGTAATGTATTGAGTAGTCATGATATTTTATTAACTCCAACTATATTATCTAGTTAATAATCAACTATATATGTGTGAATATATAAATCAATGTTTTATAATCATTATATATATCACACCTTTCACCATGTATATAATAACTCCATATCTTCAATGAAAAAATTTAATACTACTAGCTCCAAATCATGATTTGGGTAATTTTCCCCTAAATATTCAATTGGTGAGAGGCATAAGCTATCAAAATGTAATTATACATGAGAGAAAATCCCAATACATTGTTCAATGCATCACTATTGATCACAAACCCTTATCTATTAATGGTTAGTATGACTATAGGTGAACTAAACTACATTCTCTTTAGTTTTATAAAATTATCCTCACATTCATATGTCCACAGGAACTTGGATCCCTTTTATATCAACATAGTTAGAGGATTTGATATATATAATTTTTTTTCACAAAGAATTAGTAGTATCATTCAAAATAAAAAAACTATAGATCTCAATCACCATGGTTGGTCTAGGCTATTTCTCTATAACTTACATCTTTGAGGGATACACTAATATACCCTTGTATGAGATTATATGACCCAAGAATGAAACCTTCTCATGAAATAATTAATAATTGGTAATTTTATCATACAAAATATACTTCCTTATAATCTTCAGTAAAATCCTAAAATTTTCTTCATTATCTTCCTTTCTATTCAAATATAAAGAAATATCATTTATAAAGATAACTAAAAAATGATCAAGGTAATCTCTAAAGACTCTATTAATTAAATACATAGAGATAACATGAGAATTTTAAAGTACAAAAGGAATTACTATAAATTCTTAATGATCATATCTCACACAGAAGGTAGTCTTGGCTATATCCTCCTTCTCCACCCTTAGCTAATGAAATCTAAGTGAAAGATCAATCTTAGAAAAATATTGAGCTCCTCATAATTGATCAAACATATCATCGATATAGGGTAGAATATACTTGTTATAAGCAATGATATTTTTATATTCCTGATAATCAATGTAAATATGCATTGGACAATATTTCTTAAAAAAAATAATAGGTGAACCCCATGGTGAATCACTAGGATGAATGAATCCCTTATCAAGATTTTCCTGATGTCACTACTTCAGTTCCATCAACTCAATAAGAGGCATTATATATATATATACTTTAAAATAGTAATAAAAATGGATATAAATTCTTTTTAAAACTTATCTTCATGATTTGGGGAAGACCAGGAAAGTATTTAGAAAATACAACTACATTTTCTAAAAAAAATCAGAATATATTCAATGTTGAATTATCCCCCAACCATTTGAGATAGGTATACCC
Source organism: Viscum album (assembly GCA_963277665.1). NCBI lineage: Eukaryota > Viridiplantae > Streptophyta > Magnoliopsida > Santalales > Viscaceae > Viscum > Viscum album. The sequence continues at coordinate 483,628,352 of OY728141.1, forward strand.
CATTAATAGGTATAAATATCCATACAATGGAAGTAATTACCATTGGAAATTCATTTTCATCATCAAATCGATAGACAATCATAAGTTGATTTGGAGTATCAAATGCTACTTAACATTCTTGGAAATTTTTATGGGATCTATATAAATAACTCTATTCCATTATCAAAATATAATCAAATTGAACTATCAGAATAATCATAGGATTTTTATGAATAAAATTCCAAAAAACTTTTATTAGAGTCTTCATGTGAGTGTCAAACATCAATAATAAGAGAAAGTAATCATATGCTTATAAAAATTATTCTCGAGGTGTCCAAAATTATGCCACCTTCTTATCAACCTATGAAAATTTATGTTTAAACTTGTCCGTACATGGTCATTATCTATTGAAATACTTATAAATGGTTCATAAATATAATGTGAATTATCCAATGCATATCCCTTGGGAGTTTCTATCTATGTGTGTAGTCTTAGGCCAACTCATAATGCACTAGTGATGATCGAGTTAATACCCATTTTACCCCTTTTAGAGTTATTACCCATAGGTGAATCTATTCCAAAACTATACCCACTTTCTATTATCCATATGCGGATTTATTTCCAAGGAAAATACACAATCTCTACTTTACAAAAAATTTCAGATTTTATCCTATACTTAGACTTATCTATAAGGTTTTCACCAAAGTTTTCTATTCCTAATCTCTAAAAAATAAAAACCCCACTCTAATACCAACTGAGGATACCCAAGTATTACTTACATAAATATTACATCATTTTAAATAAATATTCAAAAAAAAAATCATAAATTTACACACCCAAGGACCCTAAAGATTTAGTGTCCTTGGATACTAGACATATAATAAACTTATTTATAAAATATTTTCAACATAGTGCCACATTTTTTTCATATTAGAACTATTATATACACATCATACTTAAAAACTTCCATCAAAACTTGGGGATCAAAAACCCAAGAAAGGGTGAGGTCAGATACTCAAAAATTTTAAACATAAGAGATATAAGACAATTATTATAAGTGAGAATAAGGGTAAGATAACATGATAAAAACATAATAAAGTCATAACTAATAAATTAATTATCATTAATCACGATTCATAAAATAATGAATCATAATAAAAAAAGAAAAAATCCATAAGAGTGAGTAACCATTACTAATCAATACTGATCCATTTGAGTATATCATAAACAAAAAAATATTGAACATACATAAAATTATAACACTGTAAAAATTTATAAATATTAATTGGTTAATTCATTAAGTTAAGTATATGAAATTAAGTCATCATATAAACTTATGGACATGAAACTAGGTCTACATATAAACTTATGGACATAAAACAAGGTTAACGTATAATGTTGTGAACATGAAATTAGGTTCACACATAAAACAATTATATCTTGAGTTATCTATACTTACACAATTAATTAGAGTTCTATAATGGACCCACCCACCACATAAACTTATTCCATACATGTGATGAAATACTATAAAAATATTCATCAATTCATTATATCATAAACCACAGAAATAAAATGGGTTTTTTTTCATCATTTCATCATAGCATAAACCATGTAAAATAAATTAGTTTCATAAAGATTTTATCATAACTTAATTAACCCATGGTAAATAAAAACGTTTCATAAATTCATTCTTAAATTATCATCACCATAAGACATATAGAGAGATAAAGTGGATAGAATCATAAGATCATATCCACAATGAATCATAATTCTAATTGCCCAGACCATAGAAACTGTTACTTTCCAAAAATATAATGTTTGAGGTGTCTGGGGGAAGTCTAGGGTGTTTTTGAGGCTAAAGTAACATTATAGTGGTGAGAAATTATTGTGGTATGTCATTATGGTCATGATACATTTTTGGTGGTAGGTCATTCTAGTGGTGAGTCATTCTGGTGGTAGGTCATTCTAGAAATGAGACATTTTTTGTTGTAGGTGATTCTAGAAGTGAGTCATTCTAGTGATGACTCACTGGCAGCAACTCCCTGACAATGACTCACTGGTGGTGACTCCCTGGTGGTGAATCCTTGGTGGTGACTCGCTGGCGGTGACTCAATGGAAGTGACTCCTGGGCTTTGAATCATTGGTGGTGACACTATGGAGGTGACTTTATGGTGGTGACCTGCTGGCAGTGACTCCCTAGTGGAGAATCTATGGTGAGGACTCGCTGGTAGTGACTCCTTGGCGGTGACTCCCAAGAGGTGACTCTTGAATAGTGTTTCAATTTTTTCAAAAAATGTATAGTTTTTCCATTTTGACGTCTTTTATGATGAAAAATGGGACTAATGCCTTAATTAATGGGTTTTAAAGAAATTTAAAAGGGGAATAATCATATATTTTATTTCTAAATAGAAAATAGACCCTTTAAATGTTTAAAACAAATGGTTTTGATGAAATACTCCTTTAATGGAAAATTAAAACCATATCTAATCTCAGTGGTTCAGGATATAATCCTTCAAAAGGGAATTATTTACTTCATTCTATTGGGATTACTTTTACTTAAGAATGGAGGTTCCAAATCCATCTTTCCTTGGAGTCGTGAAACCTTGTTGCTGCAGTCTGTTCAAGTTTCCCCAAAAAGGTTCCTCCTGTAGCCGCACCCTCTATTTCTAGTGCAACAAGTTTGTGTAAGGATACTTTATTCCATATAGAAATTCATTATTTTCTCTTATATGTGTATCATGTGAAGAGGGGTGCCTATGTTTGTCTATATTGAATTAGTTTCATAAAAACAAAAATTATAATCAAACTGGTTAAACAAATTTAAAAAGGGACATGGGAAAGTGAATCACATGTTTTTACAAGATTTATTATTATTATTGATATTGTGTTTGTACAGTAATAATGAATTACTAAAAATTATATACATTGGGGGTCCTTGCTTGTGCTCTTATGATGCGAATTTTAGAATTCATGTTGTGCGATTTTTGACAACACTTAAACCATAATTGGCTAATCACATACAGTTGGGTAAATAATTATATTCCACAAGCTCATATGGATTGTGTGATAACAACCTTAAATAAACAAGTATAACTAAATGAGAACTCCATTTCAAAATATGAGATGGTGTTTTACTATGGTATGAAATTTTAGGTGTTTAATGGTTGTGGTTTGTGATCCTAGGGATGCCGTGACGTGTAGTGGATATGTTTTGATGTGTGTGGAGGAGTGTATGAGATGTGGTTTTGTATTAGGGATACAATCATTATTATGGTGTGGTGGTGTAGCAGGGCTGTGATGGAGGTTGTGATGTGATTGTGGATATTGGGCTATTGTACAATGATTCTTGTTGTGTACTATACAATGTTAGTTTCCTGGTTAGTAATGGATGGTGAAATGAATAATAATAATACTGGGAATGTTCAATAAGTTAAATAATGAAGGGATTTTTGTATTAAATGGTTAATGTTTATATATGAATGAGGGGATGGAAATATAAAGAAAAGTGCATGTTTTAATGTAAATAGTTGGTAATAGAGAATTTGTAAAATGTATTATTGATAATTAAAAATTTAAATACAAACTATGGATTGTGTTTTGCTTATGGGAAGTTGTGATTTTAGATTTGGTAGTAGAAGTGGAGGTTCCTGTGAGTTGTTTTGTACCTTGGTAAAAAAACCTTAGGATGAGTCTTGTGTCATGTCACACCTGGACTTTTGAGATCATTTTGTTTTTATTATTTTATTTTTCTTTGAGATATTTTGTCAAGTTTTGGGATGATCCTGATTGAAAATTTTCATTTCTGCTGATAAATAAATGTTTTGGGCTTGATGACGTTCAACGCATGGTCGCTTGATCCATGCGGCATAATTGCACAATTTCCTATATTTAAAAATAAATAACGCATTAAAATGAGAATGAAAAAAATTAAGGAAAAAGGTAAAATAAAATTTAAATATTTTTATAATAATAATAATAATAATATAATGGATATTATTGTTATTATTATTATCATTAGATTTAATAATTTTAATATTAGTATTGGTATTAATAATATTAATATTAATATTGGTGTTAATAATATTACTATTATTGTTGGTGCTAATAATTGAAATATTATTATTCATAATCTTAATCATATTACTATTATTATTGATATTAATAATATTAAAATTTTTATAATAATAATTAACCTGTTATTATTATTATAAATGTTATAATTTTTATTATTTTGAGGTTATTTTTATTTTTATTCTATTGGGGTTTCTTTCCACCCTTTTCCCCCTCTCCATCACATTTCTCTCTTCCCCTACACTTTATGCATCGCACCCCACCTGGAATCCTCCCCGCATGTTGCTTCCCATGTCTGACGCCCTACTCACCTTCCGATGATCTCCCTTATGCCGCCCTCCAGTCGTCCCACCTTTTCACGTGTACCATCGACCAACAACATCCCCTGTGCGGCACAACACCACCAGCTGACGCATGAACCTTCTTGACCAAAACCCACTAGTGGAAACTCTTCCAGTGCAACCCCTTTCCTTTGAATCCATGTCCGGCGCAACCCCACCTATTTTCAGGTACACTCCTCTCTGGAAGCCCCTTCTGGTAAAACCCTCTTTCGGTTTGGGGTTTTGGTTTTCCAGTAGGTTTAGTTATGTTTTTAGGGTTTAATCATGGGTTTATTTTGGTTTGATCTCTTATTTTAGGGCTCATTTTTGCTTCTTCATGGTGTGAATGAGGTGAGAGTGAGATTTAATTCCATTTCCAAAGGAATATCCATGTGAGGTAGGTGGATCCATTCCCAATCATCTTTAGTTGATTTAATTTGCTGCTTAAATAATTTTCAATGTGTTCTAATGATAAATTTCATGGTGAAAATTCTATTTTTGATATAATTTGACATTCATAAAAGATGAATTTGATTTTTCTAAATGAAATTCATATGTATTCTATATGTATTTTTTTTGTGATTTTGTTACGTGTTTAGTTAATTGGTTAAGGTATGCATATTGTGTTTTTCAAAAACGCTTGAGGTGCGGGTGTCATGAAAGTAGGTTTTTCAAAAGAAGATAAACTTTTTTGATATGTTGATTTTATTTTGATCCTTGAAGTATGTTTTAGGGGTGAAAATGAGGTTTTATAAGGGTTGGGGTGTACAATTGTTTTAAAATGGTTTTTCTTATGTGAAATTCTTGAGTTTTTAAGTGAGGCCTTGGGGTATGCATGTAAGATGTTTTATAAATTGAGCAGTTGTTTATTTAAGCAGTGTTTGGAATGAAGAACATGGTTGAAATGGTTTTTGGGGTTGTTTGGATGGTGTGAAATATGTATTCAAGGTATTTGAGGTGTGTGTATATTTAAATGGAAATTTTCAAGGGAAAATGAATCATTTTGGGTGTGCTTCCCTTATTGTGCATTTTATGTATAATTTGTGAAATTTTTTAAAAGGTGAAAATATTTTTTTAATTTTTTTTTAAATTATGAGTGGCTTTATGAATGGGATTGGTCATTGTTTTTATTGGTCTTAATTGGGTGTTTTCTTGTGTTATAAAAAGGGTGAATTTAATAATTATTTATAAGTGATGACAAAAGTATTGAAAGTCCTGTTTTGATGGTGTGTATGAATGGAAATTATTTGTTTTGAAAGGAATGATGTTTTCTTTGTAATGGTTTGTCTTTAATATGAAATATGTGGTGTGTGTGTGTGTTTATGTGAACTTTAACTTGAGTACATGGGGAAACCCTGGGTATCTAGGTGGGGAGACTAGGACTAGTATGCTAGATGATACGTAAGTGGTTCCTCCCTGTTTCGTCTAGAAGGACTGATGCTACAACACTAACTAAAAATTTGTGATGATTTGAGACCACTAGGTTATGAGTGTGTTACCTACTAGTGGCTCGTTCATGAGAACGTAGATCTTTGTGGTTCATATGCCACTTTTACACCGAGATACGATGTATCTATGTCCCTACTTAATCTAGATGAACCTCAGTGGATTTACCCATGGTGATCTACTATTCATGATGTGGTGCCTTCTATTGGCATACAGAGGACCACTTGAGTGTGTGTGTTCTTTATGAATTCTCTCTTTCACTTTAAAATAGTGTTTGTGAAATTTTTTTCATCAAGTTTTCATTTTTGACTTTTAAATCATAATTTTTTTCCTTAAAAGTTTTTTAAAAGCATAAATTTAAATATGCATGTTAAATTATCCCATTGAAATTATGGAATGGAACATTTTTATTAGGTGACATGCTACTAGGATCTTGGATCACAGCCTACATACACCATTGGGTGTGTGTATATCCTGTTCCATGTGTATCATTGGTTGAGGAATCATGCTTAGCGTTAGTGGTTTGGGTTGTTGATGGTCTTCTTGTGTAGGTTGGTGTTGGTATCTTGGAGATGTGGCTCCACATGTCTCACAGAGGTTTGATTTAGAGTTATAGTTTTTACTTTGGGTTGTTGGTTCAAGTTATAAATCTTAAAATATGAAATGTGTTAATGACCTACTAGGTTGTGAATATTATTTTTCATTCCATTAAAGTGGTTAGTAGTTTCATGTTTTTTTTATTTCGGGTTAATTGTTCCCACATTTTATTTTGATACCCGGGAACTTGTTCCAACCCATGGGAATCAAGAATTCCCTTCAGCCCTTTCCGCGTAATGGGTCAGGTGCTAGGTTGGATGGTAACCTGGATTGGTTTGTAACAAAATGGTCTCAGATTCAGGTTGAATCTTTTGGATCTTATACCTTGAGGAAGAGTCGGGATAGACCAGAGTTTGGATTTTCTGAACTTGATGTTCTTGCTATGAGTAAGGTGCCTGGAAAAAACACCTCGTGGTGGGACTTGAGTTACTAGGGAAAGTTGGGGTTTTTATGAGTCTTTGGTCCTTGTGGTTAATCTTGTTTGGGGGAAATGAAAAGGGAGAAGGGTCAGTGGTCTCATCGAGATCGCAGGGCTTGACAAGCCATGTGGATCTGAGGACATTGCCCTAGTATACTCTCGGTGATGGTGGAGTGATTGGCGTATGGCCTCCAACCATATGTCTAGGTCAGTTGCTGGTAATAATTTCCGCATGCATTGTCTTGTTTCCCTTTAGGTTTATAAAATAATTTTGTAATCCTTTTTTTTAAATTTATTAAAAATGTATTTTTATGTGGAAATGACATGATTTTCAAAGTGGTGTAACATGGGTTTTAACCTTGTGAGTAGTGGTTTTGTGAAGAGGTGGTGTGGGTCGATTTTTGTTTTGGAAAATGGAAATAATTTGGTTCTAACCTTTGATATTTACAAGGGTAAGAAAATTAATGTGTAAGGACTATGAGGTACCATTGGTGGTTGTACATCCCACACCCCCAATTTTATTTTCGGAGGAGTTTTTAATGAAAGGATGGGGTGTTTGACGATCCATAGCTGTGTGGTGTGTCTTTTTGTATTTTGAGAATCTTGTAGTAGGGGGTTTTGAGTTTTGGAAACCTATCTTATTTAGATGATGTTCTATGGTTTTGTCTCATCAGTAAGTTAATTTAAGGTGTTGGTTAGTAGTCTTCTTTGAGAAGTGTTTCAGGAGGTCTCTGTAGTGGTTTTTCCGATGCAATGGGTGTTTTCTCATGGCATGCTTGACCAACAAACCAATTTGTCTGGGTCCGTAGTTCTTTCTGGTTTGTGTATTCCCCCATCAGAAGCTTATAAACTTTTCAGATATGGCTACGGTGATTGGATGTTGGTTTTCTTTCCCATTGATCAAAGAAAGGACTTTCCTTTTTGAGTGTTAGTTTCGTGTTTATCTTTTTTTTTTCAGTTAAGTAAATCCTATCATAGTGGAAGAGAGGATGAGAGAGGGTGAATGAAGTTTTAGTTTCCTTGAGTCATCTAATGGTCAAAGGGTAAAATTTGAAATCTTTAAGTTTTAATTTTTGTCGGGAAGAGTCCTGGAGTTGTTGGTGAGAGATTCTATTTTAAATGACCCTTAGGTCATTCATTGGTTTTGGATAAGGGTTCTTTATAGGACACTAGTGTGCCAATCTGTTCGTAAGGTGTTGTCCAGTACATTGGTTGAAATCTCTTGCAGTTGGGAATTGGTCTAAATCCCATCTCTGTGTATTTTTTCTCTTAGTATCAATGGTTATGTTCGGTGACATTTTTTAGTGTGGGCCCTCATTGAAATGAAAGAGTGGAATTATTAGGATCTTCTAGGAGTTCCCATTTGACATGATAATGTATTCCTTTTAAGTGAGTTTTAGATTTCTCTGTCCAAGTGGAAGTATGTACCATGTGTTTTTACTTCCAGAGTTACTTTTTTATGGTAAGGAGGTGATGCATGTGAACTATCTAAGCTCTTATTTTGGTGAGTTTCTATGTGAGAGTAAGTGCATGTTGAGGTGTGTTGTGTCTGTTAGAGTTGTCTTGGTTGTGGTACATTTTCTTGCGGTAACAGAAAATAGAATTTTTTTCAGGGGTTTCTACAACCTAACTGTGAGGTAGGAGATTCTTCAATCATCTGAGATCTAGCCATAGGACCCATAGTGAAGCTAGCATGTAGTTAGAAAAAACCCAGGGTCGTGAAATACTTGGGCCTAATTCATGTTCTCAGGGTGGAATATGGAGATAGTTTAAACCTCTGGCGTCATTAACCTATTTCATTTGTTACCTTTTAGTGGAAAGTGGCGGGAGGAACTAATTACCACATGTGAACTATTTGAGCATAGGGTTGATCCCTTGGGTACGTGAAGGATTAGTCTTTCTATTTACTGAGACCTGATGGTTGTGTCTCACCGGTTATATGCCTCTAGTTAATGTCCCTTACAAGGTCTTTTTGGGTAAATCATTGTTATTTTTGTTTTTGTGGTCATTTGAGGATATCAAGTGGTTGGTTTGTATTTATCCATGGTTTTCATTCTCTAGTAGTTGGTCTATTACCTCCCCACCCCCTGTGGTGGGGGTATTTGGTCATTGTTTGGAAATTTCGAAGTTTGTTTATTTTTCATCAGTTATAATGATAGGGAGACCCATGGGGGGTCTTGATCAAATGTCTCTAGAATGAATTAGTGTTGTCTTTTTTCATAATGGTGGAGAGTCCGTTCAGGGATCCCCATGTCAATATTTTGGTTTGGTTCCTAGAAATGGCTTGGTTCATGACAAACAGCTTGGTTCCTAGAAATGGTTTTATTCTACTTGTTTACTTTGGACAAGTGGTGCTGGTTCCATTTAGTATTACTTGACGTGTTTCAGTTTGAGAGATTGGATTATATGGGTGTGAAAACATCGATCCTTGATCGATCAACTGGAGGTTTTCTAGCTCTTTGGGGTGGGTGAGATTTTGTGTGAAGTATTTTTACGGGTTTCTTGAGGTTGACATTTAAGTCACTTTCTCTGAGCATGATGTGTTTGCCTCTTTTCCTTTATTTTTCATTGGTATACTCTTTGAACCTTAATGAAGTATCTCTTTTTTTTGGTTGAAGTATTGTTGTATCATTTCAGTGGGGAGAATTTTCACACTCAGACTTCTGAAATCATTTTATTTTTCTTTGAGATATTTTGTCGAGTTTCAGGTTGTGCCCGATTGAAATTTTGCGTTTTTACTAATAAATTAATGTGGGGGCTTGACGACATCCATAACATGGTCACTTGAGTTTTGCGGGATAATCACGTGGTTTACCAGATTTAAAAATAAAAAATGCGTTAAAGTGATGATGAAATAAAATTAAGGAAAAAGCTAAAATAAAACTTAAAGAAATGTTATAATAATAATAATAATATTGTAATTGAGAATATTATTATTATTATCATTAGAGTTAATAATATTAATATTATTGTTGGTACTAATAATGTCAATATTATTAATCTAATTATTATTATTGATATTAATAATATTGACATTATTATTAGAATCATTAAACTATTATTATTGTTATTTTTTTAAGTTATTTTTATTTTTATTCTATTAGGTTTTATTTCCACCCTTTTTCCCTCTCCATCACATTTCTCTCTTCTCCTAACCTCTATACATCACACCCCACCTAGACTCCTCCTCCTGTGCTGTTTCCAATAACTAACACCCTGCTCACCTTCCGGTGATCTCCCTTGCGCCGCCCTCCAGTCGTCCCACCTGCACGCACACACCATCAACTGGCAGCATCCCCTGTGTGGTGCGACACCACCAGCCAGTGTAAGAAACCTGCCAGCTAGAACCCACTGGTGTCTCCTCTTCTAGCGCGACCCCCTACCGTTGGAGAGATGTCTGGAGTGACCCCCCTTTTTCATGTGTTCTTCTATTTGGAAGACCCTCTGAGTAAATCCCTCCTTCGGTTTGGAGTTTTAGTTTTCCAGTTGGTTTATTTGTGTTTTTAGGGTTTAATCTTGCATTTTTTTGGTTTGATCTTTTGTTTTAGGGATCCTTTTTTGCTTCTACATGGATCTAATGAGGTGTGGGTGTGATTTCATTCCATTTCTAATGGAATCTCTATGTGAGGTAGGTGGTTGCATTCCCTAGCATCTTTAGGTGATTTAATTTGCTACTTAAATAATTTTTAACATATACTAATGATAAATTTCATGGTATGAATTCTATTATTAATATAATTTGATATGCATACATAATGAATTTTATTTTCTAAATAAAAATCCTATGTATTCTATATGAATTTTGTTGTTAATTTTTTTGACGTGTTTAATTAATTGTTTAAGGTATAAATTTTTTGTTTTTAAAAAATGTTTAAGGTGAAATTTTCATGAAAGTAGGTTTTTTAAAAGAAGTTAAATTATTTTGACATGTTGATTTTTATTTTTAACCTTAAAGTATGTCTTAGAAGTGAAAATGGGGTTTTATAAGGGTTGGGATGTGAAATTGTTTTAAAATGGGGTTTCTCATGTGAAATTTGTGTGTTTTGAAGTGATTCAATGGAGTATGCATGCAAGATGTTTTATAAATTGAGCAGTTGTTTATTTAAGTGGTTGTTGGAATGAGGAACATAGTTGGAATGGTTTTTGGGGTTGTTTGGATGGTGTGAAATGTGTCTTCAAGGTCTTTGAGGTGTGTGCATATTTAAAAGGACATTTTCAAGGGAAAATGAATCACTTTGGGCGTTCTTATCTTGTTGTGAATTTTATGTATAATTTGTGAAATGTTTGAAAAGGTGAAAAGATTATTTTAAAAATAAATTAAAGTATGAGTAGTTTTATAAAGGGGTTTGGCTGTTGTTTTGGTTGGTCATAATTGGGTGTTTTCTTCTGTTATAAAAAGGGGTAATTGGGAATTATTTATAAGTGATGACAAAAGTATTGAAAGTCTATTTTTGATGGTGTGAGTGAATGGAAATGAGTTTTTTTGGAAGGAATGATTTTTTCCTCATAATGTTTGGTCTTTTATATAAAATATGTGGTGTGTGTGTGTGTTAAATTTAACTCAAGCATAAGGGGAAACCCTAAGTATCTAGGTGTGTGGACTAGGACTAGTATGCTAGATGATATGTAAGTAGATCATTCTGATTTTGTCTAGCAGGACTGACGCTACAAAACTAAACAAACATTTGTAATGATTAGAGACCACTAGGTTATGGGTGTGTTCCCCACTAGTGTCTCATGCATGATAACATAGTTTTTTTTGGTTCCTATTCCATGTTTACACTAAGATATCATGCCTCTAGGGCCCCACTCGACCTAGATGAACCTTATAGGATTTACCCATCGTGCTCTACTATCCATGATGTGGTGCCTTCCATCAGCATGAAGAGGACCACTTGAGTGTGTGTGTTCTTTATGAATTCTCTCTTTCACTTTAAAGTAGTGTTTGTGAAATTTTTCTTCTTCAAGTATTCCTTTTTAACTTTTATCTTGTAATTTTTCTGTAAAAGTGTTTTAAAATCATGAATTTAAATAGGCATGTTAAATTATCTCTTTGAGGTTATGTAATGTAACCTTTTTATTGGGTGATATCCTACTGGGATCTTGGGTTACACCCTTGGGTGTATGTAGATCCTATTCCTTATGTATCCCTAGTTGAGGCATTGGGCATAGAATTGGTGGTTCAGGTTGTTGATGGTCTTCTCATGAAGGTTGGTGTTGGTAGCTTGGAGATGTGACTCCACATATCACAAAGAGTTTTGATTTGGAGTTCTAGTTTTTCCTTTGTTGTTGTTTAATTTGGGTTGCTGGTTCAAGTCATTAACATTAAAGTATGAAATGTGTTAAGGACTTGTTTTGGTTGTGAAAATTATTTTTATTTCTATTAAAGTGGTTTGTAGTTTCATGTATTTTTGTTTCGGGTAAATCATTCCCATGTTTTATTTTGATACTTGAGCACTTGTACCAGACCGTGGGGATTGAGAACTCCCTTCAGGCCTTACCGCGGACTAGGTTAGGTGCTGGGTTATATGGTGACCCAGTTTGGTTTGTGACATGTCATGTAACTCTATATGTATATACCAAATATATTCTATTTATTTCTATGCACATCCCAACCTCATAGAGAACTATGTACATACACTCACATAGTCATACAAGTGGTGTTTTTATTAAGATACTAGTTGGAGGATGGATGGATGGATACTTGCTCTTCCCAAATCCAACTTCTAGGTGATCGTGTTATGCATGATATCTAATCTATAGAAGTAAAAAGTTACACTTTCTTCACATGATTTGGTGATTATGTAATTTCTTAGTTGTGTTTAGGAGAGATGCGGTGATATGGGTTATGTTGGGGGTTATGTGTGGTGGGAGTAGGACACGAGGTTGATGTCCTTCAGCTTCACGATACCCTACTACCCTAGTTATGAGATGTGATATGTTGGCCCAAGTGTCTATGGGTGGGATGTGATGTGATGTTATTCGAAAGAGGTGGGAGCACCAGGACGTACAATGTTGGGGTGAAAGGGAATCATATCATTGAAGAAGTGGTGAATAGAACCCTATCATCCATATTACTCATATTATATTATTATATTTAGATGTGTTATTTGGTGAGTGATTCATAGTGAGGTTTGAGATTTAGTTAGTATACCAATCTTGGTACTATTTGGTTATTTTTTTTCCTCAGGGGTGTATTAATATTCTATTTTTATATATGCATGAGAGACTTTGGTTTTCCTACTGTGTATACCCATATATTCACCCAATTTTTCTAAAACCACATTAGGGTTTCTAGGAGGAATTCATAGACCATGCCAGGAATTATTTTCTCGTAACTTTGGAATGTTTCTATGTCACTACTCATGTTTTTATTTTGGGTATTTAATTTTAAAACATTTACATATATCATTTTTATTTATACATGTATGTGGGATGATTTTGAATTTCATTTACATTATTTCATGAAGTTTATTATCGATGATTAATCATATATCCAGATCCTATTTATATTATGGAGGGAAATTCCTCCCATACATGAGATATTTATACCTGTGGTGCTAGTTTCCAACCCAAGGCCTATTGGAGGTGGTACATGGGGGTCATTATCTATCTACCCCTATTGCTGTATCTTTGGAGGGAGGGGGTTATGACAGAGTGGTACCAAATGTAAAAATTTAGATATATGATGGATTTTAGATAGAGGAATAGTGAGGATTAAATGGTTTGGTATACCAATAGTGCCAGTTGACCTTGGTATGTGACATTGGCCAGAGAAACCAGCTTAGAAACAAGATTTTATCCCCCTGGTGATCCAGTTCATAGACTCTAATATTATTGAACAACCAAGTGATGTGAAATTATTTGTAGGGTAGAGACCTTGTAGAGTTACATGCATTATGATTACCTGTATTCTTGCTTGAATTGGTTTTTTTGGGAAAGTTAACGAGGATAAAATGAATAAAATATATTAAAATTATTCATAACCAAAGTTCATACTACTGGGATTTGGAAATATTTTTTTCTCTTTTATATATGTCTCTAGGTCATCATCCTTGTGTGGATCAAGAAGTAGAGGCTCAAAAAGCTGATCCAGTTGATCACTGGAGGGTTGATTCAGTTGAGGATGATGATCAATGGCTGAGGATGTTGTGATATTTTCATTGGAAGGGTTTAGATAAGTATAAGGGAAACATTTCTAATGTGAAGATAGAGGGATGGATAGAGGAGATAGAGATCTATATCAGTTTGATCTAGGGCCCAATGAATTATTGGCCCCCTTGGTAGTTAGTCAGATGTGAGGATCCTCTTGTTAGTGGTGGACTCTATACTTTGGTGAGTGGAAGGAAGAATATGTTTCATGGGTTGAATTCCAGAAGGAGTTCCGAGTGGAGTTCCTTTCATCGACCATGAGGGATGCGGAGAGGAAGGATCTACTCTCCCTTCATTAGGGGAGTATGTTTTTATGGGAGACTGGGATCGAGTTCAAGGACCTTCTATGCTTTTACCCATATATATTTCCATATGAGCATTCCCGAGAGATGCGTCTTGATGAGGCACTCTTTCCTTCGATCTAGTATGCAGTTAATACTTTTTTGTAACTAGGATATCTGGAGGTACAAAAGAAAATAGGGGTGATTGAGAAGATTCACTCAGGAGGATTATTACCATGAGAGGTGAACCATTAGGGTTCTTTGAGGTGTAGAGTTATAAATGGTAGGTCTCAATTTCCAGGACCTTCAAGGATTCTACCAGAAGGGGGCCAACCTCAACAGATTCCCTTCTGGCCATCTGAGGCCTACGGTTCCCATAATCCTACTTCGAACTTCAGATCAGTGTGTTTCATATGCGGGGTTCATGGACATCATCGTGATTAGTGAACAATGGATTCTCGATCTTAGTTTGTTAGAGGTGTAAAGGTTCAGTTCCAGTAGTTACTAGTAAGGCATTTTCGATAGCAGGGGGTAGCAGGATTATGATCCACCTAGAGTAGATTTGGTAGGAGGTGGTAAACCTTAGGATATACCTTTCCCTCAGGGATCTTTACCCATGTGTGGTTGTGGTGGTGGTCATCATCAGAGAGGTAGAGGACCTGGGAGTGCTCAATTGCAGGCAATGGAGACAATAACACTAGAGGGTCCAGATATCATTTGAGGTATGCTCAGTTTATCATGTACCATTGTTTTTATCTTATATGATTTAGTATTTTCACACTCTTTTGTTACACTCTCTCTATTCCATGATTTGGGACTAGACGTAGAGAGGCTTCTTGTTCCCCTAGTGTTAACTATTCTAGTTGGAGTAAAAAAAACCTATTTTATGTGTATCAAGGATGTACACTAATGATTGGGAAACATCTATCATGTGCGGACCTTATATTTCTTTAGATGAACCCATATGATGTCATCCTAAACTAGTTTAATTCTGTGCATGATGTTATCTTCTTCTTCCATACAAGAGTTGTGTTCTTAGATGCAGATGTTTATTGTGTGGTTTTTGTTGGTGAGAGGGGTTTCCATGTGGGAAGTCAATGTTTGGAACCCGTTATTTCCTTGGTGGATGAGTTGTCTATTTAATCAATGTAAAAAGGAAATAGTAGAATCCAAAGACTATGAGGGAGTTCTAGATGTTTTCCCCAAGGAGGTTGTGACCCTACCCCCCTCGATGCGATGTTGAGTTAGGGATAAACTTGCATCCTGGTGCTTCTATAATTTTGATGGATCCCTATCATATGGTGCCTTATAAGTGGAAAGATTTTAGGATTTAGATATATGATCTGATGTATATGTGTTTCATATGACTAATCACATCACCATTGGGTATTCTAGTGATATTATCTAGGAAGGAAGATGGTAGTTTGAGTTTGTAGATAGACTATTAGAGGTTAAAACAGGTGACGATCAAGAATTTATATCCTCTTCCAAGGATCGATGATCTTTTTAACCTATTGAGGGGAGCTATTTAGTTATGTATGTTTGATGTTCGGTCTATATATCACTATTTAAGGGTGAAAGATGGATATATCCAGAAGTCTACCTTCAGATGCAGGTATGGGAACTTTGAGATTTTTTTCATTACTTTCGGTGTTTTGAATGAACTATCCATGTTCATGGGGCTTATGAACTCTATTTTTTTTATGAGTTCCTAGATTGGTTCATAATCATATTCATCAATGATATCTTGATATACCCAAATCCAAAGGAGGATCATGCCGAGCATCTTAGATAAGTCTTACAGGTTCTATGTCACCACTATCTCTATGGAAAGTTTTCCAAGTGTAAGTTTTCTACATGAGAGGTTAATTTATACTGGTATGTGGAATCTTATTAGGGAGTGGTGGTGGACCCATCAAAGGTTAAGGTAGTTTTTTCTAGGGAAACACCCAAGAATGTGGCAGTGGTTCATAGATTTCTTTCTCTCATAGGCTATTATCAAAGGGTTTTTCCCAATTTATCTTGATGTACAACCCCATTGAAAAAATTTACCTTGAAAGACCAAGATTTTTTATGGACTAATCAGTACAAAGCAGCATTTAGTTACTTGAAGGGGAAGTTGGTCAATGCCCCATTGCTTCAGTTTCATATGGAGGGTGTGCTGTTTGAGGTTTTATGTGACATGTCTCATATAAGAGAGGTATTATTCTTAATGAAGTATAAGGTAGTGATCTTCTATGGTTCTTGGAAGTTACACCCTCATGAGCGTAACTATTCCACCCATTATCTAGATCTATCATATGTTATGTTTACACTAAATTTCTGGTTACATTACCTCATTGGGTAGTGCTTTGTGGTCATGAGGAACCAAAATAGTGTGAGGTATGTATTTTTTTAGCTTTATTTGAATCTATGATAGTGGAGGTGGATGAAGTTTCTTCAAGAATATGATTTTTATATCTCCTATACCTTAGTAAATGGGAACATTACAGAAAATTATTTGACAAACAAGTCACTGAATGATTTGTTCAAGAGTCTACAGATTCCAAAGAGCGACAGAGGAGTTGACAGCCCTACACTTAGATTCAAGGACAAATGATGTTATGTGTTTTTGGTTTCGGATGGTGGTTCGGTCTTCTATGATGAATTATGTGGAGGAGACTTATTGGGGAGACTTATAGGTAGAGGTTATGCATGATCGGGTTGACTATAGTGATGATATGGTGGGATGGTTGGAGGATGGTCGGAACCAGATGGTGTTTTGGGGGTGGTTTTTTTAGTAGTGATATGTAAGGGATTCCTTTGTGAGTTTCCCAGCTTACCATTAGTGATACAACTAGGATTTTCAAAGATTTACCATGGCTCAAGGAAACATTTTTGGTGTCCCTAGATGAAAGTGGAAGTAGTGGATTTTGTGGCTTGGTGTCTAGTTTTCCAGTAAGTAAAGGCCGAACACCATGTTCCTAGAGATTTTTTTCAGCCCTTAGATGTTACAAAGTCGAAATGAGAGGACATATATATGGATTTCATCATAGATTTACCTTGTTCTCAGGAAGACTGTGATGTTATTTGGGTAATTTTTGACCAGTTGATGAAATTTAATCACTTCCTAGTGATCAATGAGTCATGTACAATGGATGGTTTAGAAAACACGTATATGGATGATGTGGTTCAATTGCATAGAGTCCTGATTTATATTTTATTGGATTGGGATGAATGATTTACCTTGAAATTGAGGGGATTGTAGCATGATTCTGGCACTCAGTTACACCTGATCATTTCTTTCCACCCTCAGACGGATGAGCAGAAAAATCTAACTATCCACACATTGGAGGATATATTGTGAGCATGCATCTTGGACTTCAACCGATCGTGGGAATTCAACATTCCCTTGGTTGAGTTTTATTATAATAATAGTTATCACTCAGGCATTGGAATGGAAATTTTTGGGGGTTCATATGAGTGCTAAGTCCATTCTCTTTTATGTCGGTCAACGGTTGGGGAGTCAGCAGTTCTTGGGCCCGATGTGGTGTAGAGAACGAGAGAGAAGGTTTGGTTGGTTTAAGAGAGGATAAAATAATAAAAGGATAGGTAAAATTCTTATGCTGAACCCATGATAATTTCATTATAGTTTTAGGTTGGGGAACACATGTTCTTACATGTTTCTCCTCGATGTGGGAAATAGAGGTTCTATAATGTGAGTAAGCTCTTGCTCCAGTTTGTTGGGACCTTCGAGGTGTTGGGGAACATTGGTGAGGTGGCTTACCGGTCAACACTTCTTCCTCGAATAGACTAGATCCACGATTTCTTCCTTGTCTCTCAAATCAATCAATATATTCATAATGAATCCCATGTCATTGACTAGAGAGATTTAGATATTGAGGATAATGCAACATTCATAGAGAAGCTAGTGGAGATCTAAGATCATCAAGAGAAGGTTCTGTGAGGATGGACCATTCCCCCGATTCATGTACTATGGAGGCATGGTGGCATGAAGTAGAGTACTTGAGATCATGATATAGAGATGTGTGCCTAATACCCAGAGCAGTTTTGAGTTTATTTTCTCTTTTTTTTGATGTGCTATTTTGACCTTGGTGTTTTATGAGACATGTTTTTCCCCCTTGATGTTATGTTTGATGTGTGATGTGTGATGAAGATATGACATGTGAAAAAGAGAATACCTGATTCCTAATTAATATGTATTATACTATGATGTGATTAAACCCCTGAAGGATAGTTAGTACTGCATAGAGTAGATGTTATATTAACATGGAGGATAGAATTACCAGATTCCTATGTTTGGGGAAGTATGTTTTTGTTCAGCTATTGTGGGAGTTTTGGTTAGTAGGTTTGATTACTAGAATAATTTTATATATAATAATATCCTTGAGTGATATCTCGAGGGATGGTTGTTCAGACCCTTTCTCTCATTCCGTTTGGGTTGGTTTTGAATTAACAAGGATGTGAATAGTTTGAGAGGTATATGATATAATGGTTCAAACCTTCTATGTAATTCCCCAAACCTAGTTATCCAGAGTCGGTGCATTATTACATAACATTTTCATGATCACAATAAAGATCAAATCTTGAAAGACTGATTATTTTAGTAGCCTTGGAATCACTTGATACATTCATAAAATTTATATTACATCATAAAGTGAAAACTACAACAACATCTTGTCTCCACACTCATATCCCCTTATAATATCCCTGAAGTTTATTCATAAAATACTTCTTCACATACTAGGAAAAATAAAACATTGAAAGGGGTGAGCTCAGATGCTCAGTAAGGATAGCAATATAGAAGAAACTTTCATAAATAAGCATAAAAATTTAAGGCAATGTATAACTAAAAAAAGCCTTTTAAACTTGAAATTCAGTATAATATGGAAAAGATAAAATAAAATAATTCCATTTACTTATTCAAATGGATATTCTACTAGTCGAATAATCACATGCAATATCAATAACCACTTTCATAATGATGGAATGCATAATGCCAGACTATCATAACCACATAGTCAAGGACTTGCTCCAAGACTACAAATAAGATTTTTTCAAGGCCTTGTGCCAAGACACTAGTTTGTCTCATAAGACCTACCGATTCATCGAGGATCTATAGTGGGATCCACCCATCACTTATTAAGTCCAATTCATTCCTCATATAAACAGGTTTAAACATAACTTAAACATTCGTATTAAAACTAGAATACGAAATGTAAATACTTTCTCTATAAACCATGAATGGTATAAAAATAACACATCCTCAGTCAAACATATAAAAAAACCTTCAATACTATATAGAAGTTTTGTTTCATAATAAATCAACTTCAAATAAGCTTAAAATCCATCAAAGGATGTTGACATAGATGAAATTAAAACTATTTTAAATAAATATCTCTTTTTTTGAAATCATTTAAAAGTCACATAATTATAAAATAAAACATTTACTTTCAAATTATTCTCATAATCTTGTAAGGGAAGCTTCTAAGATTTTATAATGGTGGCAAATAGCTGCACCCTCCGTATAAGTTAAGAAAAGACATTCTTACCTTAATTCTGTCGAAAAGGTTAAAAATGACCTTGTTTGGAAAATGACGGAAATATTCCTTTATAAACTTCTTATAAAAAGTCAAAAAGGGTATAAATGAAATTAACCCATATTCTATATAATAGTAATAATGTTTTGAAATAAATTTTTAAGAAACATGGATGTGGATCATAAAGAGCTCCAAGTAGATAATTATGTATAAACAACATCAGATAATAAAGAGATTGTGAAATAAAACCTTACCTTGTACTTTTCCTTGGTCGAGGGTAGGTTAACATCCTTTATAATGGTGAAATAATTGTTATTAAATTATACAATAATAATATAAATTAATATTATATCATATATGATCTTTTAACATTGTTTTGTTAATAATATCTTAGTATTATCGTCGTTTTGGGTGTTCATTTACTCGTTTTCTTTTATATGTATTGTTACATAAGACGTGTTTTTTATCCATAGTTGGTATATTATTCATATCCAGAAATATATAAAGTCCTTTAAAATGATTTTTAATCATCAAATGAAAATTAGTCTTGAATGGATACGATGGAGAATGAATCTCATCGCGTTCATGGAGGCTGTAGTCCGTACGTACGCGCGAGCGACAAAGTCATTATTTTGATATTAAAATAATATATAATTGGATGGTGTGTCATATATAAAGAATAATTATCATGTTATATTTATTATTTACATGAATTACACATCATTATTATACCCATCTAAATAATAATGTATTGAATAACAATTACACCATGACGTGGAGATGGTAGGCCGTACATACGCACATATGGTGACATGTCATTCAAAGGATGGATAGCATACTGAATATGGTTGTACCATATTTATAATAACATCACAGAATATAAAAGATACATGAGTTATTATTTTAGAATTGAAATAACAAATAAAGAAGAAGTGGAAGAAGAAAGGAAATTGAAAGTGGGTGGTGAAATCATTACCTCTTCTTCGGATTCTTCCTTTTATTTGATCAAAAGGGCTCCTTAGGTTGGATTTCTGATCAAAATAAACCCTCTTGGTTTAAGTTTGGGAAGTTGAGAGAATATTTGGGTAGGGTGTGGCTGAGCCAAAAGGCTTTGAAAGTATGAATTTGAGAGAAGGGGGAGTGCCGTTTTATAAGAGGGGTGGGGGCATCTTAGGAAAAGCAAGAAATATTATTTTATAATAAATTCATATTCGGTTTCTAATGGATCCAAAGTGGATTATTTAAAGGTTAAGGTGGGGATAGGTCTAAATCCACTCAAAAAATAGGTTTTAGATAGGTTTTGGTCACTATATTAACCTTATCTTTTAGTTTTAACTCTAAGTTAATTAGTTAGACATTTACAATGTCTCTTTGTATTTTTATATTATATACTTAATAAACTTAATATATAATTAAAAGAGACCCAAAGTGGTCAATTAATGATACAAATATCATTATATAAGTCCTTTGGCCGAACCTTATATTTTTAAGAATATAATATCAATTAATAATATAATATTTGTTTTTAAAACTCCTTTATTTCAATTTTGACACTATTTAATAATTGATTTTTTTAAAGTCTTAAAAACTTTATTAATTCTAACAAAATTTATTTTATCAATCCTAACATTTCATGTTAACCTATAAAATTAGTGTAATTCATAAAAAGTCTCAAATAACATTTATTTGGATATTTATAATATCAATTATTTTAATATTTCATTAATTAGGTAATTACTGCATCACCATTGTTTCATAAATAAATTAAATTATTTAATATCTAAAAATTATAAATAAAATACCATTATGTAGGAAATATTTTTATATTTCTAATGAGTATTTATAATTGAAAATATAACATATTTAACCCTATCTAAAAATTGTTTTGCTAAAAGATATATGCTTATGTCATTTTTGTATTTACTTTAACTTAATTAATATAAAGTGTCATTATCACTTACAAGTGGATCCATGGGGTCCCAAAATCAACCCAAAGATTCCCATGGTCAGACATGTATAAAAAAATAGGGTTAGGACACATTTTAGTGTAATTTATTATTATTAAAATATTATTTTTTACCCTTATTTACCAGATTTACCCTTTAACCATGGTAAATAAAATATTTACCGAAGTAATTATTCAAAATGTCTAAAAATAAAAGTTACCTATTTACAAAATTTGGACCTCCTGATTCTAAATATGGAATCCATTTTTCTAAATTCAAAACACAGAAGTGGAAGAAATTAATTTAAAATTAATTCCCGATGTCAAAATAAAAAGCGTGTTTTTAAGAAATAATAACTATCAAAAGATGGACACTTGTTTATGTCCGGTTTAAATGTGAAATTACGTACAATGACCAATATTGTATTAAATGGTAAAAATATATTCTAAATATACATTAAAACTACTCAAAATCATAATTTATCACTATTAATTATTTCGATTAAAAAATTTATTTTTAATTAAAATTTCGTAATTTTCACTATTCATCAAAATATGAAATTTATCTGAAATGTACCAAAAATTCACCCTAAGATAATTTCGATATTCCAAATCCAAAAATTAAGTCCATTTTGAAAGATAATATTTATAAAATTTCAAAAAGTGGGTATTATTATTCATAACGGCTAGTTTGATTGGTCGTGGTGTGTGTTAGAACTCGAAGTTGCGTACAACAGATGCTCCTGTATTATTTAAAGAAAAGCGTACCATGGAAGCTTGAGGTGTTACATTATCCCCTCCAAATACTTTAATCTTCTAAATTTCTAGAATATTACTGCATAAAAAGACTCAGGTGGTTCTTCATCATAAGTTCCTCAGGTTCCCACGTTGCCTCTTCCATCTTATGGTTTCTCCATAGAACTTTTACCAGACGAGTCTTCCAGTTTCTCAGCACTTGTTCTCTCATATCAAGAATCTTGATAGGATCTTCACAATAAGATATATCGGGTTCTAGTTCTAATTCCTCATAGGTGAGTACAACATTGGGTTAGGCATGTATTTTCTCAATAGTGATTCGTGGAACACATCGTGAACTTTTGAGAGACTTGGTGGCATTGACAAATGGTACGCTACAACCCCAATTCATTCTAGAATTTCGTAAGGTACTATGCACCTTGGACGAAATTTAACCTTCTTACTGAAAAGTATAACTCCCTTCCATGGAGATACATTCAAGAAAACATGATCTCCTACCTGAAATTACAAATCCTTCCTTCGGTTATCGGCATAGCTCTTCTTCCTACATTGAGCTACTTTGATGTGAATTTGGATTACCTTCACCTTCTCCATCGTTTCCTCCACCAGTTATAGGCCTACAAGTTTTATTTCACCAACATCATCCCAACAGGTTGGTGTGCGACATCTCTTTCCGTATAACTCGTCATATGATGCCATCTGAATACTTGAATGGAATCTATTGTTATAGGAAAATTCTACCAGAGTTAAATATTGATCCCAATACAATGAAAGTCAAGTGAGAAAGATCTCAAAATAACTTCTAAGGTTTGAATAGTCCGTTCTGATTGTCCATCTTTTTAGGGGTGGTAGGTAGTGCTCAAACGAAGTTCAGTAACCAGGGATTTCTGAAGACTTTTCCAGAATCTTGAAGTAAAATGGGGATCATGATTAGAAACAATCGATAGGGGTACTCTATGAAGTCTCACAACTTCATTAATATATAGTCTTGCTAGACGTTCAAGTGGTAGATCTTCTCTTATAGCAAGAAAATGTGCTGACTTGGTAAGATGATCAATAATGACCCATATTGCATCGTTTCTTCTAGGAGTCTTTGGTAGTCCCATGAAAAAGTCCCGCATGACATTATCCCATTTCCACTCAAGTATGGGAAGAGGTTGCAATACTCCTCCAGGCTGTTGCCTTCCAACTTTCACTTGTTGACAAACCATACATATTGACATAAAATCCACAATCTCCCTCTTCATGTTATCCCACCAAAAATGTTCCTTCAAATATCTATACATTTTGGTGCTCCTAGGGTTTATAGAGAAATTGGAACTATGAGCATCATCTAAAAATTCCCTTTTTAGATCAGGTATATCAGGAACACAAAGTCTCTTCCCAAACTTCAAAATTCCATCTTCATATACAAAGTCACTCAATCTCCCATCATTTACAGCTTTAATATTCTTTTGAAACTCTTCATCAGCGGTATGAGAAATCTTAATCATTTCTAGTAAATATGGTTTGGAAACCATTTGAAAAAGCATTGATGTTTCACCTTCCATGGTTATTTGCATATCTATCTTTAATAAATCCATAAAAATAGGATCCCTTTACACTCATATTGTTCAAAACTCCATGATCCTTTATACTCAGAGCATCTTCTACCTTATTTTCCTTCCCCAGGTGGTAGTTTATCATGCAATCATAATCCGTGAGAAGTTCAAGCCATCGTCTTTGCCTCATGTTGAGTTCTTCTATGAGAAAATGTACTTCAAACTCTTGTGATCAGTATAAATCTCACATTTTCACCATAGATATAATGTCTACATATCTTCAAAGAATAAATTACATCTACTAACTCAAGATCATGAGTAGGATAGTTTTGCTCATGAATTTTCAGCTGTCGTGAGGCATAGGAAATAACCCTATCATTCTGCATAAGGACACAACCAAGTCCTTTCTTCGATGTGTCACTATAAATAACAAACCCATAATTCCCCGATGGTAGATTCAATAGGGGATCATTGAATAATCTTCTATTAAGTTATTCAAAACATTATTCACACTATTTTTTATAAACAAATTTAACCCCTTTACGTGTGAGCTTTGTTAATGGGTTAGCCAACCGGGAAAAGTTCTGGATGAAATGCCGATAATAACCTGCTAAGCCAATAAAACTGCATACCTTAGTTATACTCATTGGTGATGGATATTCTGGGATTTCTCTTGTCTTATAAGGATAAACAGAGATTCCATACTTAGTGAAAATATGGCCATGAAAAGAAATCTCCTTAATCCAGAATTTACACTTGCTAAACTTCCCATATAATTCTTGTCTTCTAAGAGTCTATAGGATAATTTGCAAGTGATTTTCATGATCTTTGTAGCTTTTGGAGTATAACAAGATATCATCAATAAATACCACTATGAAATCATTGAGATATTACTTGAAAACTCTATTCATTAGATCCATGAATACAGAGGGTGCATTAGTCAATCCAAAAGGTATTACTGTAAACTCATAATGCCCATACCTGGTTCGAAATGCTGTCTTCAGAATGTCTTCCTTATTCACACGCAATTGATGGTATCCAGATTGAAGGTCAATCTTTGAAAATAATTGAGATCAATGTAGTTGGTTAAATAAATCATCAATGCGAGGTAGGGGATACTTTTTCATTGTTGTTATAACATTGATTTCCCTGTAGTCGATACATAACCTCATAGATCCATCTTTCTTCTTAATAAAAAGGACTGGGGATCCCCATGGAGAAACAATAGGGCGAATAAATACCTTATTACTCAATTCCTCTAGTTTTTTCTTTAGTTCAAATAATTCCACAATGGCCATTCTATAAGGGGACTTCGATATAGGCCTTGAACCAGAAATTAAATCAATGGAGAACTCAACTTCTCGTTCTGTAGGATGTCTAGGTAAATCTTCCGGAAAGACATCTACATATTCTTTCACAATAGGTACATCCACTATTTGAACATTACTTTCCTCACCCATAGTTATTTCATTCTCTTCCTCCCAGATAATTGAATTTAGTTGATCTACTGGGGGTGGATCTAGATAAGAATTAGGTGGTGATGATTCTGCTCTAAAGATAAGGTGTTCTTTATCATCATCATCAAAAATCATAACCTCCTTTTTATTACAATAAATATTCTCATCATGGTCTGAAATCCAATCCATACCGAGGATTATATCAAACTCAATCATAGGTATGATGATGAGATCAACAGATAAAGAACATTTATATGCTCTAATGTGGACTGATTCACAAAACTTTGTTGTAATGATACTTCCCTTAGGAGTTTTTACTGACAACTCCCTTGTTAAATAAAATTGGGAATATCAAATTTTCTTAGAAAAATGGGAATATATGAAACAATGTGATGATCCATAATCAAATAATGCATTTTCTAAACTTGAGGAAACCATTAAATTACCTGCCACCACATATTTCAGAGTTTCTACCTCAGCAGTAGTGATAGAATAATCTTGGCCTTGATCCCGTGGTCTTTTCTGAGGTAAGTTCCCCTGACTCTTAGGACATTAATTTTCATAATGTCCCATCTCCCTACAATTGTAGCATTGAACATCGGTAGATTTTTTTCTTCCCCTTGCAATCATGATCTTGGTGGCCTTTTTCACCACACTTGTAACAGACTCCCATTCCCTTCAAGCAAGTACCAGGGTGTTTATTTCCACATTGACTACATGATGGATATTCAGCTTTTTCCTTCTTCCCCTTATTTCCATTCCCAAAGTGATCAGTAGATCTCTTATTCTCTTGCTTCACTTTAAAGTCGTAAGACTTTGAGAATTATTTTTCTGTCTTGATAGCGCATGAGACAATATCTTTGTACAATGAGAAAGTTTGTAAGACTAATGCTCGACGGATAAACGGTTTTAACCCATAAAAGTAATGATAAATATTACTTCTTAGGTTATGTATATAATATGTATCATACCTTTCCAACCTTGTAAATTTATCCTCATACTTTGCGACATTATCATCCTCTATTTGTCTTAGACTCAGAAATTGACTTTACATATCTACTCGATGGTCACTAGGAAAGTATTTTTCTAAGAAAATCACTTTGAACTACCTCCATTCCATATTTGATACTTCATCATCTTCCTTTGTGTTTTGAATCAATGACCACCATTGGTCAGCATCTCCACTGAGGTGGTAAACTTCCATGATAACTTTTTCCCTTTTGCTACTCCCCAAGGCATGTAATATTTTCTCTAAGGAATTTATCCATTTCTCAACTACTAATGGATTTATAACCCCATTGAATGTTAGTGGTTGTTTCCTTATGAAGAGATCTAATATTGATCCTCCACGCTGTAAATCAGGGTGCTCCATACGGGTAAGGTTATTATTCATAACCTAAGTGAGTTGTCCCAGTATGGTGATTAGCTGATCAGCACTAGTTACATCACCATCTCCACTATAATTATCTTGAGCAGGAGGTAAATCCCTACATGGAGTGCGTTCATTGATACATTTTCCATTTCTTCCACTAGGAACCATTTCTAAACAATGGCATGCACTAGATTAGTTTATGAATCGCAATACATAAATCCAAACTTGTAAAACACTTAACATAAATTGAACAGTTTATGGATATAATCTATAATCATAAAAATGTTTTCTTTGAGGAAGTATATACTCATAAATCCTTCACAATGTTTTTTTAAAGAAAATGAGAATTATCCTAATCATATCCCCCAGGAGTGTTGTAACCAAGAGTGCAACAATGCCTGTTGTCGTGCACCAGTTCCCATTCGAGTCTAGCTCAAAATGGTGTTTTGGGGTTTTACCCCTAGGTACATCTGTGACAGAGCCGCCTCTACCTGCTCTTATCCAGGCAGGGATGTATTTCTCAAATAACTCAAAAAATCTCAATAATACCAAAATTCTCGGAAGTTCTTCTATACTAATCCTCAAAGTCCATATTAGATCTATGTGCTCTAATCAGAGTTTATCTAAATCTAGTTTCCAAGGTTTGTACTAAACTTCCTATGATACCAACTATAACACCCCAACCCCAGTTACCCAGACTCGGTGCATTATTACATAACATTGGCATGATCACAAGAAATATCAACTCTCGAAAGACCGATTAGTTTAGTAGCCTTGGAATCACTAGATACATTCATAAAGTTTACATTACATCATAATGTAAAAAATACAACAAAAAATTGTCTCCAAACTCATATCCCCTTATAATATCCCTTCAGGTCATTCATAAAATACTTCTTCACATCCTGGGAAAATTAAAACATTGATAGGGGTGAGATCAGATGCTCAGTAAGGATAACAATATAGCAGAAACTTTCATTACTATTCGGGAGGATTTATCTTTGGATCAACTGGCACATATATATATCAGGGAAGTGGTAAGGTTGCATGGAGTACCACTATCTATTATGTCTGACTGAGATCCAAGATTCACCTCTAAGTTTTGGAAGAGTCTTCAACATGCTCTAAATACTGAACTGAACTTCAGTACGACTTATCATCCTCAAACTGATGGCCAATACGATCGGACTATCCAAACACTTGAGGACATGTTGAGAGCATGCTCAATGAACTTTAAAGGAGGATGGGATCAACATCTTCCTCTACTTGAGTTCTCTTATAATAAAAGTTTCCCAAGTTGAGCTTCATCATGTCAAGCTCGAATGGGATCGTCTATGGGAAAAGTGGAAGCTGATAGAGATTACCACTCGAGAAATGTTATCTGAGCCACCCACAGAGTCTGTCACCATCGTACACCTTACCCTTAGGTCTTATGCGGCTGTTTTAAGGGGTTATATAACAAATAAATAGTACTATGTTCATGTACATTATTAGTTTTTTATATAATAATGAATATACTTTCTTGTCATTATTGATACACTGTAAATATTTTTTAAAGTACAACTAATGTTTTTAGTTATTATTTAATTAAGAATTCTATTTTATTAAATTAATTGATTTTTGAATTCAATAATATTTTAATATAATATTATTATTAAACTAATTTTTATTAAATATAAATGATCTTATAATTTTATGAATGCAATTGTAATTTTTATTAAGGTTTGAAAGCCATTTTTTCCAAAACCCGTGAATTTTCGATAAATATCGGTTTTTATTTTAAATGTGAAAATTAACATATTTAGAAAATTATTTAGATAAAATAAATTTTATTTTTGGAATCAGGACGTTGAAATAATTCAACGGTGAATTTTTCATAATTTTCTGTGACAGTCAAATTTTTGAGTAAAAATTAAATATGTTTAAATATATAATGTGTTTTATGATATCATAACGACCCAATATTGATGTAATAAAATAATATAATCTTTATGTTTGGCCAATATATGTTTTACCATTAAAATAATGTAATTTTGGGTTTGTTTGGATTACTTTTAAAAGCATTAATGAACCCCTCAAGACTTATTAAACACCTTGTCTTTTTAAATTAATTTCCATGGGAGTATGACTCACCTCCACATAAGAAACCCTATTATTTGAAGAAGTTCAGACTTTGGCCTTATAAAATATTTTTTCCCTATTCCCTTTTCCAAAAACCATGGGAAAAAACATGGGATGGTTTGTGGTTTAGATTAATTTAATGTAAGGGGACCCAAACCTAAGTAATAAAGAATTCCCTCACCTTTCCTATATAAACCCACACAAGCTCCCGCTTCCTCCTCACTCAAAGCCTTTGGAGTTCGTCCAACCTCTGCCCTACTCTCTCTATAATCCTCACAAGGTGCCCTAAGCTCCCAGGAAACCTCTCACAAGACCCTCTCTAGCCTTTGGAAGCACACTTCCAAGTTAGGGTTTTTTCTTCCTTTCTCATTTTTGTCCAATTTTATTTAAGTTGTTTTTCCCTTTTAATTTCAATTATGAATGTTAGGGTATGGTTTTTAACCTACCTCATACTACCCTCTTTATGTTTGAATGATGGGAGACCCTTTATCTCTCATTAAATGCCTCCCATGTACACCCGTTACTATGCTGAAATTCTGAAAGGAACTTCTCTCTCCTCTTTTACATTCAAGCAATACTTTTGTATCATAAATCTAAATTCCATTAAAAATTTTGGGACATGTATCCATATTACCTCCTTAATTTCCATTACATGTAAATATGATGAGGAAACCCTTTCTCTCTCATCAATCATTTCTATGAATTCTTATGTCACGCCGTTACGCTGTCGAAATTGCACCGATTTTCTAAGCCAATGCCATTGTGTAGTGAATACCATGCCCATTTCTACATCAAGGGTATTCAACTTTATGGAAATTTACATATTGATTATAATGTTTCATGTATTAATTCCACATTCCTTTATCTTGGAAGAAATGATTATGTTTTATGAATCCATGTTTTAAGATCCATGTGGCACACTTATGCATGAAATGAAATGTTTAAGAAGGGTGCGCCCTTATAGCGCTCCAATGCATTGGGTAAAGTATAGTATCATGATACGTCATGTGCAATGAGTGTTGAATCATGGTAAATCAAGTGCAACTAGGGTTTACTCGTGCTTTATGTTCAATGAGGATTTACTCATGCTCTATGTGCTATGAGCCTTGGCTCATGCTAATTCCATGTTAAGTGTTGTTGCCACATTTCCATGTTATGATTATCATGATTTATCGTGCCTTTATGTTCATGTTTATCTTATGCTCTATTGATATGCCTATTTCCTAACATGTATTGTACTTCTCATGATATTCCATGTGTACTCCCTTACTGGGCTTTATAGCTCACCCTTTTCTTATGCATGTCCTCAGGTTATCCCATGCAATGCTAAGTACGAGGGAATGTAGTGGTCATGTAAAGGAATTTTTCAATAAAGATGTTGTATTTCATGTTTTAAGTTTTTATGTAATGATCCTAAGCCCCAAATACACTAAACCTCTCAATCTTTTTTGTTGTATCAAGTGATGTTTTATGTAATAAATCATGTTTAAGTTTGTAATAAAAGAAGGGTTGTCATAGGGGTGGTGTCCAGGGGGGTGGGGAGGTCTAGGGGGTTAGTGGGACTGTCCAAGGGGGTAGGGTGGTGTCCAAGGGGGTGGGGGTGGCTGTCCATGGGGTGGGGTGTCCAGGGGGTGGGGGAGGTGTCCAGGGGGTGGGGTGGTGTCTAGTGGGGGTTAGGGGCGTCCAACGGGGGGGGGGGGGGCATCCAGGGGGTTTGGGTGGCTACCCATGGATCGTTATTATAAAGTATCAACACAATCTTAATGTGTTTGGTCGGATTTTCGTAGGTCAGTTGTTGTTTTACTTAAAATTCTGTCCATTTTAAACAAAAGAGAGACACTTTGAGTGATACCAGCCACACCGTGCCTCGGATTGAGGAAGGGTTGACTCGTACACATAAAAAATGACCCATGGATCGTTCTTATAAAGGATCAACCCAATCCTAATTTATTTGGTTGGATTTCTGTAGGTCAGTTGTTGTTTTCACTTAAAATTCTGTCCATTTTAAACAAAAGAGAGACACTTTGAGTGATACCAACCACGCCGTGTCTCGTATTTTGGCAAGGTTGACTCATACACATCACAAATGACCCATGGATCGTTCTACTAAAGGATCAACACAATCTGAATTCATTTGGTCATATTTCTGTAGATCAGTTATTGTTTTCACTTAAAATTTTGTCCATTTTAAAAAAAATAGATACACTTTGAGTGATATCAGCCACACTGTGCCTCATATTGAGGCAGGGTTGACTCTTACACGTCAAAAATGACCCATGGATCGTTATTTTAAAAGATCAACACAATAAAAATGAATTTGGTCGGATTTCCGTAGGTCAGTTGTCGTTTTCACTTAAAATTATGTCCATTTTAAACAAAAGAGAGACACTTTGAGTGATACCGGCCACACTGTTCTTCATATTGATATGGGGTTGACTCATACACATAAAAAAGGACCCATTAATCGTTATACTAAATTATAAACACAATTATAAGGTGTTTGGTCATATTTACATAGGTCAGTTGTTGTTTTCACTTAAAATTCTGTCTATTTTAAACAAACGAGAGACACTTTTAGTGATACCGGCCACACCATGCGTCAGATTGATGCGGGGTTGACTCATACACATCAAAAATGACCCATGTATCGTTCTCCTAAAGGATCAAAACAATCTGAATGCGTTTGGTCAGATTTCCGTAGGTCAGTTGTTGTTTTCACTTAAAATTCTGTCCATTTCAAACAAAAGAGAGACAGTTTGAGTGGTTCATCATTATTGCATGTTGATGGTACATTTAATATGTTAAAACAGGAAAATTAATAATTGGAGAAATGATATTTTATTTAATAACAATTATAATTTTACTACGAACATTTACAAACAATAATGATTTATCTTTTGATCCTCTTAACCCCTCTCAAAAATGACCACCAATTGTACACGTCCCCAAGTCAGATCTTCATGCTATTTGTGTACAATCTACCATCAGGTATGGGGCCCACTCATTTATGAACAAATATATATCGTCTTGTGAGTATGAGGATTTTTGGCAATCAGAGTAGTACTGTAAAATATAAAAATAAATAATTAATAAATAAATTAAATGAAATAGTAGTTTTTTTTTGAAAATACCTCTTTAGGGATGCTAGTTTGTTGATGAAAAATGATATCTTCCATAAATTTACAAACACAATAACCAAAATCATTATTTTTTGTTTGTTTTGGACACTGTAAAAAATTTGATCATTAGGAGAATAAGTAACATGTGTTGATATGTGTTTGGATAGTGAAATTTTATTATATATACCCTGACATTTGTCCATACATAGTACTTGCTTGTATCCTTATGCTTAGCCCCTGTCCTCATTCCTTTTTTTAGATGATAATGATACACCGCCCTATCATAACATAATCCTCAATAAAAGATAATATAAATTTTATTACCTGATGTTTAAACCTAAAACTTAGGATGTAGTGTCTTACAGATTCACAAACTCCATCATGTGTGGTCAGTTTGTTGGATATCCTTGCTTTGAATCCAGAAAATAAATATTTGGAGTATCAAAGTTCACTGCAATTAGCAGCCAATGTTTCCTAAAAACAAAAAAAGGAATAAATAATAAAATAAGTGAAAATATAATTGATATGCTTTAATTATAGATTTTTACCCCTGCATGGTTGGTATTAGGAAGAGTCTATCATCTGTAATCTTGATTTCAAATGTTTTCAGCAAGACGTTCACTATTTCATCCTTTTTTGATGGCTCTAAATTCGTTAGATGTGTTGATGTGGTATGAGGACTAACGAGTACGAATTTTGGATCATGGTAAAATTCCTTGAATTGTTTTTCATATATATGTCTGTCAACAATATAAAATGCATTTAGTCATAATTTTCACATTAGATCAGATTTAAGAAAATCAATTCATGAAAAAATACCTCATATATTTATTTACAACTATGATGCCTAGCCAACTGCTTTCAAGGATATCATTTACATTTTTAGCAGCAACGAAATCGTGACTTTCCTCCCCATATATATTCTTTTCAAAAGCCACTATATGACTAATACCATCTCTTAGCTTCATATCCACCTGATTCTTCAAAGCTAGTAAATGTGGATAGATAACATGTGGTGTTATTGTGATTTTAGTAAATCTTTGGGATCATTTGGTCAATCCTTTAGATGGTTTTGATCTGACGTTTGTCACCCCCTTCTCTTTCTCCATCTATAATAACATTCCTTGGTTTAGAACCTTTTTTCATTAATTGTTAAAGTTTTAGCTTGAAAAAAAGGAAATAAATACCTCTTTGTCCCCATGTACTCTTACAAGTTGTGACAGACATGGAATGAATTTCCCAATCGTCTTCTATACCATATTAATATCATCATCATCAAGTGGAATAGGTAGTTCTACATTTGGCTCATGAGCTATAGTTATCGTCACTTTTAGGTGATCTTTCAGAATTGGTCTATTATGCAACTTGTCATCTAGGATGTTAAACACTGTAGCCCTCGCTACAAGGTGAAAGGTGGGCGTTGATAGATATAAATCATAGTCATTATCAACCTATAGAAGATCAGTACAAGAAAATTATCAGTGTTTTTATGATTCACATTTCATGGGAATAATTATTAGAATATTTATTACCACAGCTGAGACATATCTTTGAGGGGAATGGCTCTCCTCAAAGCTGGTGGGGGGTGGGGTGGGATCTTCATGCACTGGTTGTTCTTGATTTGTGTATTCTCCTTGCTTCCCACCCATAAAAGTTTCTAGGAACTCTCTCTGCCATTGAAATCGTTCTTCAATAGTTGCTATTCTTTCACTCATTTGTTTCAATTTTTCATCTCTATCATCTATTTCTTTTTTTTTTCTCAAAATATACTTGGGGTGTCACCCCAAACCCTGCACCTCTGACACGACCGCATTGTTTTGGCTACTTCAAATCCGTCAATAATAGGTCTGCATCCACTACCGGAGTAGCTGATTCCTGTGACTATCAAATATGAACAAATAACTAATTATTTTTATGTAATAGAAATTTAAAAAAAATCTTTTTATCACCGTGTCATACTTACACATATTTCCCACAATTTTTGTGTGTTTTCATCTACTAGCTTCCCTTCCTTATTCACACGTGCCTCCTTCCATAGCACATGACGTGGGATGGAAGTGTCTTTGGTTTCAGACTCATCAATCTACATATAAATATAGAAAGATAAATATGATGTTGGTTATTAGCACCTAACAATATTACAATAAATTTAAAATACATACCATTTTCTTTTCTAGTGAATCATACCCCATCCATGCTTTATGATAGGGGTATGTTGGTTTTGATGCACATTCCATATTTTCAGTATTGAGTTGCTATTTCATAAATTAAATATTGAAAATCAAAGTGATGAGTACACGTATCCTCAAACATTGTATTATCACCCAAAATGTACCTCAAAATTCTCATCCCCATGGCGGCCAATAAATGCATCCCATGCTTCTTGGGATATCAGGTGAGCGTAGACAATGGGTGGGTGCGGGTTTATATTACCTTTGGAATATTTCAGGTGAAATTTTGTTAAAATAGTGCAAAAACCTTGATGAATCATTCCTGAAAGCCTTAGTACATAATTCTTGTGTGAATCATCTACTATAAATTTACTCTAAAAGAGATTGAGATTATTAATACACTGTTTCATTTTTTTATTTGCTAGTAAATTAAAGAAATAATATCACAATGTTACTGTAATTTCTTCCCTAATCACAGCCTTCAACCCGGACACAACATGGTGCCATGAATCTATGTCAATTGGAATGCATTTCCAAGTGACAACTCCAATGTAACTACTAAACATAGCCTTTTTGGGATTCACATGTTGGCCTTGTGCATTCCATCTGACATCAAATTTGATGCCTTTGCTTTTCACCTTAAGAACTTTGGCTAACATCGTCAAACTATGATGCACCTATGTTTTATGCGACGTCGGTCCTTCATCCTAGACCATTTCATTGATATCAACATCATTTATATGTTCATCTGAAATGGTAGCAATGGAATGTGTTGATGGTTGTTGGACCTCAACACTAGGAGAAGCAAAAGGTTTAGAAACTTATTGTTTCTCTGCACTGTGAGCAGCCACAGCAGGAGCAGCAGAAACAACAACTTGAGAGACTTGTTCAACATCAAGTTTAGGAGCACCAGAACATGCAAAAGTCATTATCTAAAAAAGTAGTTGAATAGTTAATTTAGATTACATAAATTTAGAAACGATAAGATAATAACATGATATAACAAGATCTATATTACAAAAAAATATAACCTATTTATTGAACTCCTTTTCTTTTTTTCAAAGGATGAAGGGATTTAAAAACTCTATCAATTATCCAAATCCCTTCATTGTGGTCTCCTCTAACATTCAAAATATCATCTACATTGGGACCATTGAAAAATGATTCCGACATGCTACTGAAAGGATCATCCTTCAACTGAATTTTCATCAGACCCTTCAGTAGTTTTGGATGATAACAGAACAATCGCCCACTTTCAGTTTGCAGGATCTAGATCATAAAAAATCTGTACTACTTGTGATTCTATTATAAACTATTTTTATTTGTCCCATTATTTACTAAAATCAACTTTCAAAAATCCCCATTCATCTATTTTAACACCACTATTGTTATCAACCCATTTTCATTAAAAAATCAGCAATTGGAATGTTGTATAATCTAACTCCCATATTTGATTGATAATGCCAAATTATGACATATTTTCATAAATTGGATTTCTGTCATTACTACCAGAAACATGCATTGCTTTAGCCACAAGTGTAACTTCACTATTTTTCATGGTACTTTCTTCATCATGTTCATCTGTATAGAATATATAACCATTAATTACATAACTATTATAATATAATACATACACACTTGGTCTGGAGGCAAGCCATCAAAGTCCTTCTAAAATTGAATTCGGATTTTCATTCAACTCCTTAAAAATGTGGCCCTAAAACCATCCTATGAACTGGTGATTATGTGTATTTGATATCCATTTTTTAGACCTTGATGGATTCAACTTCCTAATAATTTCTTTGTGAGTTTCAATATATGGAGAAAACTCCCAACTTTTATGCAAAACATAAAGGTGGGTCTGCTCTCGATCCGTAATACGGATTGTCACAACATCTCTTCCATAAATTTCCTCACCCACAATGAATCCAGTGTGACGATATTTCAGGAGACCAATGCTTTCCACATTAGATAGGTATTCGGTACAAAATTCAATGGCTTCCTTAATAATATATCACTACACTATACAACCCTCTAGACAACTTCTATCTTTGAAATACCCTTTCAAAATATTCATATACCATTCAATGGGGTACATCCATCTATAGTGCGTAGGACCACAAAGTTGAATATCTCTCACCAAGTGAATCATCAAATGAATCATTATATCAATGAATATTGGCAGGAAGAACATTTATAATTCACATAATATGATGACAATTTATCTTTCCATAGATGGAAATTTTATTGGGTCTAAAAATTTTCTACATATAGTTTTGAAAAAGAAATAAAGTTTGGTTAATGTATAATGAAAATTATTGGAAAAAATTCAACGTAGAGCAATAGTAATTAGATCTTGCATCAAAATATGGCCGTTATGTGATTTCAAACCTTTTAACTTCAAATCATTTATTGACACAATTTTTTTGATATTTTATGAACACACCTATGGAACCTTTACATCATTGAATAAGTTAAAAAACTGATATCTCTCCTCCCTAAAAAGAGTGCAAGCATCTGGAGGAAGAAACATTCGATTTTCACCCTTCACGGGAGCCAACTCTTCTCGTATTAACATGTCAACCATGTCCAACCTTTCCTTAATTCCATCCTTTTTTTTCCACGAGCATTTAGAAACGTTACGATAACATTGTCACATACATTTTTTCCACATGCATCACATCAAGAATATGTCTGACGTACAAACAATTTTAGTATGGTAATTCAAACAAATCTGATCTCTTTTTCTAACAGATTTTTGTAAGGTTTTTTGAAAATGGTTTCCCAAAAACAGTGTTCACATATTTTAAATTCTCAAACAGCTGATCACCTATTAGTGGAGATGGTGTTGCACGTTGTTTTAAACTTCCATTGAATGATGTCATCCAAGATCGGTACTTATGCCAATGAGGTAGAAATATATGATGTCCTCGAAAAACATATTTCTATGAATGTTTTAACCTAATTGATTCTGTATCTTCTTTACACACATGACACCCTTGAGTTCCTTTACTTCTATAGCCTGAAAAATTTCCATAAGCAGGGATATAATTTATTGTTCCATACAAAATCACTCTAAATGTGAAGTATTCACTTTTATAAGCATCATACAACATAACACATGAATCCCACAATAACTTCAAATCATCGATCAAAGGATCCAGATAAACATCAAATGTCATTACCTGGTTGTTTTGGCCCAGATATAATCATAGACAACATGATGAATTTCCACTTCATGCATAACTAGGGTAGAAATTTATAATCTACCAACATAATAGGACATGTATTGTGAGTGTTGGTTTGAAAACCAAAAGGATTCACTCCATCTATAGATAATGAAAATAAGGTTTCTAGGATCTTTTCCAAATTCAGGATACTCATGATCAATTTTCTTCCATTGAGGAGAGTCAGATAGATGACGTAATTTACCATATTTATTTCTTTTATCTGCATGCCATGACAATTGTCTTGGAGTTTCTTAACTTCCATATAGACGCATAAAACTTGGAATTATTGGAAAGTACCATAAAAATTTCGTAGGAATGGATTCATCTTTATTTTATCGAGAAGCACCACAATTTGGGCATTCTCTAAGTGATTTTTTCTCCTTGTGCAAAAATATACTGTCTTTCAGGCAGGAATGTATTCTTTCAGAAATCATACCCATCGAGCGTAACATTCGTTTAGCTTCATATGTCTGGATTGGGAGCTCATTATCTTCTAGGAGTATGTCATTCAAGAGAGAAATTAGTTCCTTAAAAATGAAATCACTCCATCCATTTCCTGCTTTCAATTTATACAACTTCAGTACAGCTGAAAATGCTGTATATTTAGTGAAACCAGCATACAATGGCGTCTTTGAACAACTCTTTAACTTCTCAAACAATTTTGGGAAATCACGGAGTTCAACTTAAATTTTCCTTGTCATTTCCTCAATATGATCTTCATCATAATTGACATCTGTAATCACATACTCCAGACGGTCTTCTTTATTATCCATATTTGTATTCATATCTGATGATCCCTAAACGCAGTTTTATCCCAGCTAGTAGCTACATTTTCCTTTTCTCCATGTTTATTCCAAAATTTATAACTCCAATCTATTCTTTGACATATAAAATGTTCTTCCAACTCCTTTTGGAGTAACTAGTCTAGAATTACAATAACGTAAACACAGACAAATGATTTTATAAGGATCCTTTGCATGATCCTTTGCAAACTTTATGAACTCTTTTACTCCGTTCTCATACTCTATTGTAAAATGATTAGCATCCATCCAATATTTATTCATCTCCATCCTATTTGAATCTCAAATATTAGTATTTATGGTTCAAATACACAAAACAAGACTTCCAAATAGAGTATAAGAGAACCACTTCTTTATAAAAATAGAGATTAATAGAGCCTAACCATTTCCAATAATGATTTGGAAATCAACAGAACTGGAATAGACCCCCCATCAAAATCAAAACAGTCTCCAAACACAAAGGTGTTCGCAAGGATAATAACTTATGAAATAGATGGTAAAACTCACAAAACATCATCCTCTAGGGCTCATCCTCCCTTACCGGGTCAACCCTTCTATGGTCAACTAGTCCATCCTTTTATACCTCACCAATATAAAATACATATGGATGAAAACCAGTATCTAGCTCTATAAGTAAATAAAGTATTATCATAATCTCTACAATATGAAATTTATTAAATATAATTACTTTAGATTCATTATAGTTTCCTCAAATAACCCCAATCCAAACACAAGAATAATCAAGAATGATACATCTACCACTCTAAGGTCTCTTCCCTACATTCAATATCATCATGCCTAATATTTTTGGAAAGCTCAAGTTACTTACTTTAAATCACAGGGGGGATAATCACTTGTGTCATAGATGGTCTCCCATGTTATTCCATATGAAAAGTTTAACAAACATTATTGACCTATCATCCCATTCAATCCTCATGAGTGTATAATTCCAAACTCCATCTTAAGTGTAATATCTAAAGAATATATATTAATAAATTACCCCACATCCACTTCCCCACAAATATGGTCATTCTTATACTCTAATGGAATATTTCTTATGCTTCAACCCCTTCTATATAATCTCATAACCATATATCCACACATACACATGTCACAAACACATAAAAAACTATATCCACATCACAACCACACATCACATCCTCATCACAGTATGATATCGTGAACATGAAGGACATAAACATCATACTCTCCTCCTAAAATTCACATCCCCCACTATGTATCCACACAAAATACACATAATCATGTCAACAAGAATATATATACACCAAAATATAAAATCGTCATAGGTCATATATATACACCCACTGTGAGCCATTACAACTCATACTAAGTGTGAAGTGGGAGAAGGGAAGAGGTAGTGGTTCTCTATGTGTTCCCTCTATAACCTAGATATTGAGAAAAACACTCAGAACCAAAGTCCCCATATGGATTTCAATCAGGTTACTCGACTCAAGTGGTGGTGCGTAAGAAATAATAAGAAAATATAATAAGTATACACTCACACATAAATCTTTCCTAAGGGTTTACACCAAACAAACACTACAAACACCCTCGTCAACCATTTCCTTATTACTACCACCGTCTAATAACCACTTCCATTATAATGCCACAAATAATCCCCAAAAAATCACATAAGAATACATATCAACATTACCAACTTCTCATTTCATTTAAAATTATAATTTCTTGTATTTTTATTACTATATGCATTTAAATTGTTAACCATTTTAATGTAAAACCAATCATTAAATCACTACCCACTATAATCCATTCATTAATCATTAATAAAATTTATTCTATCTTTAACCATTTATTAAACATAATTATTACAATCATTATCATTAATCATTTAACAAACCATCATTTATCATTTCCAACCCATCATCCATTACTATTTTAATTCATTCCCACTATATTCCATGCCAAAAGGAAACTATATCACCACCCAATAACAACTAAATTCTCATGACATAAAATACCACTAAATACATTCTAAAATTCATAAAACCAATTATTTTCTACCTAAATAGTCATATCATTACTATCATAACCACACAATAATCCATCCATCACTACTGTATTAATTACCACACCACATGCTCCCAACCACATCAATCAACCATCACCCTTATAATAATATTGATAAATACTCTATACATAGTAGAATGAAAGGGAAAAAATATAAGAAATTTACATTAAAAACTCCCCTTAAACATTATTTCATATTAAAGTAGAATTTATAGTTTAAATACAACACTTTAATTACAGATTTCCATACAACTAATTCATTACCACCTTAAGTTACTAGAAAATAATTAAAGGTGATTACAACATATTATTAGTAGTAAAAAATTTCTTTCACAACATCAAGAATAAATCACTTAACAACAACACCAATAAATCCATAAATATATAAGAAATATTATGGAACTTCAAAAATCACATGAAAACTCCCTCTTCACTTTAATTTCCTTTAGTGTAATTTATTATAGTATTTAGGTTAATTAGTACTATCCATCGAATGGAAAAAAATAACATGATAATTCCACAATTTAAACATAATAAAGAAGGATAAATTTCATGTCTCCATCCTCAACTAAAGATTTAAAAAATATTTCATAATAATTAGAATAATATTCAAATAAAGCATGACTTAACACATGAGGGTAATCTAAAAGTCCAATATATAACCATTAACCATTAAAACCATAACAAAAAAACACAAAAACTGAATCATTATTGTTGTCACATCCTTTATAAGAAGAAAGTTCAAGAAGAGAATCAAGAATAAGAGAAAAGAAATTCACCTTAGAGGAGGAGAAGTATGGAGCCTTCTACACTACGTCGGGAGGGGAAGGCGTGACTGCTAGAGGGGGAGGTGCACAAAAGGAGCTGCCAACCATTGAGAAATAGAAGAATATGATTTGTGGGGAGTAGGGTTTAGTGGAGAGGAGGAGAATTAGGGTGTGTGGGGAGGAGGATCCGTGGAAGGGGTTTGAGGGGGAGGATAAGGAGTAGGGCTAGCGGCGGAGGTCCGACAACATAAAGATCAGGGGGGAGGGGAGTTGTCACAGAGGTATAGTACCACAAGAGCTTTATGGTGTGATAAACAGAGGACACTGTGTGACTGATTTTATAAAATATGAGACTATGGTTTTATCAATGCTAAAAAAGAGCTGGTAAAGTAAGTCTTTATCAGTTCTTTTTTAGCGCTGATAAAGGTTACCCTTTATAAGTGCTAAAATTTTAGAGATTATACGTGGCTTCTTTATCAGCACTAAAATATTTGTACTGATACATGGATTCTTTATTAGTGCTTTTTTCTTAGCACTGATAAAAGGCGGCGCTTCCCTTGCCCATTTTTTTAGTAGTGGTGAATGATGAGCGTCATCGACTAGGTGGTTTATTAAATCAATTTTCTATTATGGAATGGAAAGGGGATGATATGATAATGGATTTCATGGTGGTTCTTCAGATTATTCTTTGTATGAATGATGATATCTGGGTAGTAGTGGATTAGTTGACTAAGGTGGATCATTTATTGCCAATTAGAGATACTTTCACCACTGACTAGTTGTGTGAGTTTTATATTTAGGATATAGTATAGTTTCATGGGGTACCAAAAATTGTAGTTTCGGATCGCGACCAGTGTTATCAATCACGCTTATAGAAGTAACTATAGAAGGTGCTTGGTACCTAGGTTTTTTTAGCATGAATATCTACTTATAGATGGATGGGTAGTCATAGAATACTATTCAGGT
Source organism: Viscum album (assembly GCA_963277665.1). Taxonomy (NCBI): domain Eukaryota; kingdom Viridiplantae; phylum Streptophyta; class Magnoliopsida; order Santalales; family Viscaceae; genus Viscum; species Viscum album. Next base: position 483,670,450 of record OY728141.1, read on the forward strand.
GTTATAGTAAATGATGAGGGAATGTGTCCTAGACTTCGGTGGATCATGGGAAAAGAAACTAGTGCTGGTTGATTTCATCTAAAAAAATATTAATTAGGCTACAATTCACATGGAACTGTTTGAGGTTCCCTATGGAAGACCTTGTCCATCTCCATTATGTTTGATGGAAGATAGAGAATCAGAGTTATTGGGGTTGAGTCGCATGCATGAGAGATTAGAATAGGTTCAGTTCGTTCAGAAATGGATTTCCATGACACATAGTAGGAAAAATTAATATGAGTATCATTGTCATCAACCTATTGAGTTTATAGTGGGTGATCATGTGTTTCTGCGGGTATTTCCACGGTTTGGTCACCGTCAGATTCATTAACAAGGCATGTTGGCACCCAGGTACATGGATCCTTTTGAGATTGTGGAGTGGATCAGACTGTTGGAATACCTATTATTTCTTATAAAATAGTATTGTGTCATGAATGATGTTTTTCATGTGCCACAACTTCAATAGTATCACCCTAACCCATCTCACATGATTTATATCTGAAATTTTGAGCTTTATGCTAATACACCCTTTGTGGATCATCTAGTTAGTATAGTGGATTATAGTGAGAAAGACTTATAGAGAAAGACTATACCTTTTATTTTGAGTTTTTTGGAAACATAGTAATGTTTAGGGAGACACTTAGGAGAGAGAGAGAAAGATATGTGGGGCTAGAGTCCCAAACTATTTGAGTACGATGCTCAGTGATGCTTGGAAATGTGGCTCAATGATGATCTGTTATAAGGTGGAGAGGTTGTAAGATCCCAGACTTCATGGAGGCATGTTATCATTTATTGTTTTATTAATTTCATTAATGGTGGTTAATTAAATGTTTACTGTGTGTATTAGGAGTTTTGGGGGGTGTCCTGAGGGTTTAAGACAATAGAAATTTGGAAATATTGTGCTTGTTACATGGTTAGAACATGATTAGTGGTAATCATAAACCCAAAACATGATGGATAGAAGGAGGGGTGCACAGTTTAGTAAACTATACATGGAGGGAAGCCAAATGGTATGGCTTTATATAAGGCATTCTGCATAGTTGGCACATGATTTGTCAAACCGTGCAGGCTCCCTATGTAACCGTGCTACTTGGAACCCTCTTGGACAGAGGCAAGCGTATGGTTTGGAAAAATGTGGGGCCAAACCATGCGCCCCATTAAAATTAGTTTTTTACCATTATTCCCCCTTAATATTTTAAGTATTCTACCCAATTTATTCCCTCATTTCTTCTCCAACAACCCTATTGAAAAACCAAAATGACCAAGGCTTTCCAAGGGTCAATCACCTTCATTTCCAGGTCATTTTCCATTGGGTGAAGATTGAAGATATAGGTGAGTCTAACACTTCCCTTTTCTCTATTTTTTAGATTAGGGATTTTGGTTTTATTCTTCTTCTTCAAAATCCATAAAACCTCTTTTTCCAGAGGATCATAAGTTGGTTCTTCAAAGGGTGTTCAGATCCAACTAAAAATATAATATTAAGTGTATATTTTTATTTGTAATCAAGATAGGTGGTCAATAAGTTATATATCATAGTCTTGAAGTTTATTTTTCCATGTTTGGTTGTGTTATTGATTCTCTCCTATTGTCAAATTGATCTCTTTAGTGGGATTTGGTAAAATGGATGGCCAAATGATGAATTGAACCTCTCATGATTTCCATGGGATGAATTGAGTTTGATTAGACCGGTTTAGGGCCACCAATAGGGTACTCCAACTTTCCCAGACATGGAGAATTGTGATGATAAGACTAGTATTGACTTGAGATGTGGTAGAGACAATGATGAACATGTGTACATGTTAGTGTAAACCATAAAGATGAAAAAATTCTACCGGTGTCTTTTTGTTGTCTATGGAATAAGGGATTGTTTTTCATGATGTGAAAAAAGTTTAAATCGATTAATGTGAATGTGTCAAATGGATTATGAATTTATAATGAAATTCGTAAGTGGAAATAGGCATATGAATTGATGAATGTATTAAATGGTCTAATGCATGGGAGTTTATGAATATGTTAAATGGGTTAATGTATAGGAATTTTTGATTATTCTAAATGGGTTAAGGTATAACAAGGGAAATTGGTTAAATAGGCTATTCTAATTAAATGGTAAATGTGATAATGGGTTGAGGATTGATGATGATTGATATGTTCTATTAAATGTGAATTGTAAATGTTATGGCTAATGGTTGTGTATGGTTTGTGATATGATATATGTGGTAATTTGATAAATAATCATGTGCACTTTATTTGGTAGTTATGGGGTATTAGACTTGAAGATATACACCCAAGGGTTGGGTTAGATTGAGGCTCTAAACCCCACCCCTATAATGCATTGGTTAGGGAAGAAGACTGAGGCTCTATACCCCTAACAGTTTCATTTGATGAGACTATCTGGACAAAGGCTCCAATGTAAGTATGATGAATTTTTATTGAAATGTTTATCCCTAGTGAGATAGGGAACATTACATATGCCCTTATGTATGGTAATTGGCCAGCTGAGGCCATAGTGTAATTGATGAAAAATCCTAACACATGGAACAAATAATAAAAATTAAAAAATGAATATTGTTAACTAATGGAACCCTAGTTTTCATTTTTTTATCTTTTAATTTATTTAGTACTGGCATGAAATATCTATTTAGACTATATATTTTATAAACACTATTGATGTTGTCCTACTAAGTTGTATCCACACCTTTCTCAGTCCATCGTTGGGTACCCGAACAGACTTCATCGTTGTAGGTCTAGACAATGAAAAATTCCCCATATCTGAGGGTTGAGTTTGTCATAGGATGTGCTTTGATAATGGATCTAGACATGGTGATACGACCCATTTTAGTGATGCTTCCTCTAGTATTTATTTTGGCTTTCTTTCACTTTTTGCACTGTTATCTTGATATGGAATATATAATGTTTGGTTGTGGTTGTGGCCTATTGGCAAATGATTGGTAATACATGTTCTTTTTTATTGTTTATTTTTCCATTAATTTCATTAGATATATGTTTTTGAATACTCTGATAAACAGGGTATAGTATCCCCTTTTGATCTATTATACCCTCAATGCTAGTTGAAAACCTTTGGCATATGGGGAGGTGTGCTTGAGGTCATGTGGAAACCCTACACAGGGAATCGATTTAGTGGCTCCCAGGTCAGGGACATTACATGAACTATCGATATTTATGACATGAATCATGTATATGATCCTTGATATACAAGGTATGATATTAAAATATTATTATCATGTCCTCATTCCCTTATGATAATGTATTTCCTATGTACCTCTTTTATTTACCCTTACTGAGCATCTGAGCTTACCCCTTTTTTTGTTTCCTTTCTCTAGGCTATGAAGAATGGTTTTAAGTAGAATAACTAAATGGGATGATCTTTGTGGGAAACAATGAAGATATTTCAACAAGTTAGAATATTTTATTTCAAGTTTAAAAAGTCACTAAACTATTATGGTCACCGAGCATGTATTTTTGTAATCTTCTGAATATTCATCTAAAATGATTTAATATCCAAGTATGTAAATCTAGAGTCACTATAAGCACCCCCATTTTCATGGTTATGCACATGGTTTAACGAAACTTTCACAGTCTGTGCATGATTACTTTCTATGTTTCCCATCCCTTCACATGGCTAGGTGCATGGTTACATAAACCATGCACCAACCATGCTCCATATACCTTTAATTTATTGAAAGTTTTTCATGGCCATGAACCTCTTCTATCATGGTTAAAATAATAGTCTAACTCCAATTTAGGCCACCTAGTTTACCCATAAATTTATTAATAATAATTATCTAACCATTTTCCTCATTCTAATTCACTAAAAATTCAATATGTGGGCTCTGAAAAGGCCTCATACACTCCTAAACCCTTCATGTAATCCTTAGGAATTATCATATGGAGAAAAATAGATTGAAAATGATATTTAAAGGATATGTATATTAGGAACAAGTTGGCTGGTGAATGTTTTTAAAAATAAACGTAGTTTTTTAGAAGTGTGTTGTCTTTTTTTTTGTCAAAGAGGATAAATAAATTCAATTTTTAAAAATGAAAAATTGGAATAACTATTGTATTTAGAAAATTAGACTCATATTACATTAAAAAGTACATTATCCTGATAAGAAGTTTTCTAGAAGAAAAAGAAACTTCAAACTCATGTTAGGTCCAGAATAAGTTTTTTACTGTAATAAGGAAGAGAATCAAATTTATCATGGATTTGATATAAATATGATGTTTCTTTGATATTTTATATTTCTCAAAAATAATAAGTAAGTTGTAAAACCTGTGATTCTATCTTGATGAAAGAATGGGGGTGTTCTGCCAAGAGTATTCATGCTAGAAAGGAAAGGTAAATGTTACTACAAGGATAAGAATTTACAATACTTTAAATTATATGTTAGATTACGATGAAGATGATCTTAAATGTTTTTAAAGTCATGAAGAAGTCGTGATTACATGCAAGAAGTTGAATAAGAGGAAATTTTTTGTAAAAATAGCCTTTCTATTCTTAGTCCATCAGTATGTGATTACCAAAAATTGATTTGTTAAAGGCTGAGAAGGTTGATCATAATGAAAGAAACCGAAGGATTAGGTTTTCATTTAGACCAATAATCCAAAAGATATAAATGTTCAGATAAAGAAGTTAATAGTTATAGATAGTTCATTGGTATCATAATCAGAGAATAAAATAAGTTATGTAATTCAAAGCTACTAGAAGTGGTCCATCAGACTCGGTGTACCACTGATAATCAGAGTTACTTTGAAACTAATTAGACATTACATTTATTGGGTATGCTTGTGAAAAAAGAGTAATATTTAAAATAAAATTTGGTTAAAATAGAAATGTTTTTATGAATAACTATTTTGGGAGATGTTGGGAAAATTGAATGATAAAACTTTGTTGAGACTAAGATGAATAAATAATATAGGATACTATTTCTCAAAAAGATTATTTGTTGATTGAGTCATGTGATAAATATAGTTTTTAATATCTCTAACAAGTGGTTTAAGAGAAGATAGTAAGAATAAGATTCTTATTTGAATACTTTCTGAATGTATGGTCAAAGGGGGAAAAGAAGTTTTCTTGAAGTTCCAAGAATTTATTTGCCTTTTTTTTATCAGTTCATATAGATAATTTTAATGAAAATACATATGTTTTACATTTTTCACAGTTGATATAGATAAATTTATTGAAAAATCTATTATATTTATCCTAATGAGGTAATTATAATGGATACATTAGTTTTTCAATACGTATAGAGAAACATTACGAGAAGTCTTAAATACTATTTTTTTTAAAAAATGGGTCAAGAAAACCTGAGTGACCAAATGCCTTTATCATAATGAAGAAATCATATTGGGTAATAATAATCAAGAATCATATTCAGACTAAAGATTTGTTAGGAAGTATGAAGCATTGAAAAAGTTAAAGAGAGATCTAAAATTGATAGAAAATTAATGGTGATGAACAATTCAATAAAATATATTACATTTAAATAAGATTGAAGATTTAGTAAATTTGGTAAAGAGGAATTTTTTTTTCATAATCCTGCTTAAACCATTTTGGAATGTCTATAAAATAAAGATAGTACTTTGTGTATTTGATGAATTACATTTCTCATGAAAGAGGAGAGTTAAGTTCTACAATTCGTGAAAGAAGAAGTTTTCAGATTTTTTTTCTTAAAGAAGAATGTTGGATAGATGAAAGAAAATAAGAGATAAGATCATAATCAATGTTTCTGGAATTAAACTAAACAATCAGATTAGGATTTTAGGTTTTATAAAAAAGGAGTTCCGGATTGTTTCAATAGTATTCTGATAGAGTATTATTTCTATTTTGAGAAATAAGACTTTGGAATCAGACTAATAAATTTGACTGAGTTTCATTATGAATTATAGGGAGTTCTTACCATATTTTGGGTAATAAAGTGAGTAATTATTCTAAAATATCATATTTGTGAAATTTGATCAAGTAGCACCACAACATGTTTGTTACAAAAAAATATCTTACATCATTTCATGCTACTTGAATCACATGTGCTGTTTTATTGATCATAGTGCTACACATGCGTAAGGGAATATCCTACTTGTTTTATTCTACATAGAAATATTTTTTAATGGATTTTGTGGTATTGGATCATTTCCAAACCATAACAAGGATGTAGCTACTCTTATTGAGCAGTGAACCCTGTAAATTAGTATGTTCCTATCGATGTGTGTTTGAATTATTTTTAGTAATGAAATAAATCTTTAATAGAATGAAATGGTTGCTTTATAAGTAAGGAAACATAAAATAAAAATACAACACTGATTCACCCATCCCCCTCTCAGTTATACATAGATATTAGATGAAAACTTACAAGTGGTAATAGAGGGAATTTCCCCTTCATTTATTCTTTTATGAAGGTTTTGAATGAGAATATGATGGATAATATTAATTATTTCAATAATAAAGGTATTATAGTTTTAGATAGTAAGAAATATCATATCTGGAAAGATAGAATGATGCATTTTCTTATGTGTCTTGGGTATGATGTTCTTGAAGATGTAATAGAAGGATTTCCTCCTATTATTGATAAAGTTATTCTTACATCTGTTAACAAGAAGAATATTTGGAATGATTGAAGAGATAATAATTATTTACTTTCATCACTTTCTGAAAGTTCTTTTTTAAGAGTATAGGATGTTTTCACTAGCCAAGGTATATGGGATAATTTAAAAAACATATATGAAGGAAATATAAAACTCAATAAGGAAAAATTGAAAATCTAAATATTGAAGAATGAGGATCTAAAAATGAGTGAATATGAATCTGTTGGGGAATTTTTTACCATAGTGAATGACATTTTCATCACTATCATAGGTTTTGGTGATTAGTTGGAGATTCTACAATTGTTGAAAAGATCTTAATAATCCTTTCCAATAAGTTTGATGCTATAGTTTCATCATTGGAAGATAGAGATCCTAATACTCAATATCAGGATGATATTTGTAGTAATCTCAATACTTACGAAATGAGAAGGGATAATGTTACGAAGGAAAAAAATATATTAGATAATTTTTTTCAAATCCACTAAGATAGAAAAGTTTAAGAAGGTTCTTGAGAAAGTTGATCTTGCTGAATCTGACTTCAAAAATGAGGCATGTAAAACTCTTGATGAAATTTTATCATTATTTTCCAAAAATGTGAAAAGATGTATAGGTAAATATAAAGGGAAACTTAACTTGAAGTGTTTTTAATGTGGATACATTGGGAAATTTATGGAAAATTGTCTTCAAAATAAGAAAGAAAAAGGTAGTTATGAAGAGATAAGAAGGCCAAGAAGGTCATGGAAGAAACAAGGTAATAATAATAAATCTTTTTCCAGAGTTAATTATAAAAAATTCTTTAAATCCAAAAGGATAAGATTCTTATCTAAATATAACTATAATATATTAGTTTCATGATGGTAAAATTACACAAAAAACATACAAACCAAACACATAGGCCGGAAAGGCAGGAAAAATCCCCTCACAAGAAATTTCCCACCCATAAAGCCTTATTTATTCAGTATATAGCCCGAGGGCCCAGTGGGCATGCAGACCATTATATGGACCAAAGGCCCAAAAACTGGCCCGAAGGCCCAGTGCAACATCATACTTGCATTATACCGCATGTGTCATTGCCTGCCTATGCCATGACTATATCACCGCCTTGCCTACATCATGCCTGCGTCACTACCTGCCAGAGGAAATTTGATTCAACCCAGATTTGAATCTCGGACTAATACAGGATTATGAGGAGCCTATACCACTTGAGAAATCCCCCAAATCCTTCTTATCTAAAGATTATGATGAAGAAGAAACTAAATTTGAATATGAAAAATCTACTAAGAATTTTGTTGAGAATACTTTTATTGCAACAATGAATAAAACATAATTTAAAAGCATCATTTTTTAAGAATAATAAGACACTCAATTATAATTTCATATAAAAGAAGAATCAAAAGAATATATGAGGAATATTAGGATACTTGAAAAAAATTAGGAAGATAAAGAATGAAAATTTCTCATCAAACTATCAAAAAGATTTCCCTAATAAAAAAGTAAATATAATGGAAGAGATTGATTATTTGAAGAAATCAAGTGAGAAATAAAATATTCACAATTAAACTTTGTACGTAAATTTGATGGAAAAAAAAAGAGTTGGAACTTGTCCAAAAAAAAACTTTCTAGTACTGAATAGAGATGTAAACGTCTTAAAAACTCTATCTCTAAAGTTGGGGAAAGTTCTCATAAAGAGGAAAATGAAAAAGAATCAATAAAAGTTACCTTTAAATTTTGAGAAAAAATATATTTTTTTTAAATAATAAATATGAAAAATACTCTTAAGGGAAAAAATCTAGGAAAGTGATGTAAGTGGCCAAGACCAAAAAAGTAGAGAAATAAAAAATTATTAAAAATTAAGAGTATGATTTTTTTCGAAAAATTATGAATATGTAAATTTATTATAATTCATTGTTTTTATAAATATAAAAATAAAACTAAGTTGAAAAAGAATAATCCAGTTGATGATATAATGGTTTTTGGTAAAAAAAATTAGATAATAAAGATGAGAAAGTTGCTAAGAAATGTGTTCACAACTCCGATCAATATGGAAGTTTCAGAGGAAAATATTCTTTCTATGGAAAATATTGGTATTGTGGTGTATTTGGACACAAGGAAAATATTTTTTGGTTCAATAAAAATTATTTTAACTATTACAGAAATTTTAGAAGGAAAATCTTGAGGGGGATTCAATCCCCACAAAGGAATAAGTCTGAGAATGATATTTAAAAGAATCATGAGAAGGTTTGTGTGAAAGTTGAGAATAGGTTCCAACCCCTATAAACTATTTTTAAAATATGTGAAAAACCTGGAAATCTTGAAAATGGATGTATTATTTTGTTACCATCACAAAAAAAGTTTGTTAATAATTCTTAGAAGCCGGGGATAAGGAAACAAAAAGGGGAAGAAAAGTCTTTTATTATTAAAAACACCTTGAAATCTATAAAAGGAGAATTAACATGGATCCTGGATAGTGAGTTTTCTTCTCATATTAAAGTAGAATTATAAATTTTAAAGAATGTGAAATATTTTAAAGAAGGAATAGTGACATTTTTAAAAGATGAAACCTTGAGTATCAATGTTATTGGATCAACTGTAATTGGAAAAGAATAGTTTAAGTCTAGAAAATCTTTGTATGTTGATGGTCTAAAACCCAAATTTCTAAGTATTTCACAACATTATGACGAAGGTACCAAACTTATATTAAAAAAAGATGCATTTTTTTAAAAAGTGAGGTTTATGGAAATATAGTTACCCGAGGCCAATGTAAAAAAGAAAAATTATTCCAAGTTGGTGAGGTTCAAACCTCTTGTTACTTGAGTATGATTAAATAGGATCATCTATTGAATAAAAGGTTGGGAAACATGTGTCATAGAAACATGAGAAAGTTATTTAATATAGAAAGTGTCCTAGGAATTTCAAATATATCAAGATAAAGGAATTGGTGTTGTACTATTTTTTAGAATTAAAAAGTTACAAATTATGTGCATAATAAAGTTGATATTTGTTCAAAACAACCCCTTGAAATTATCAATTATGATATCTATGTCACAATGGGAAAACAATAAAATAATGGAGAAAATTACGGCATCACATTCATTGATGACTTTACTCACATTACTTGTTTCAGTTATATGAAACATAAGTTGGATCCCCTAAAAATAATTAAAAGTTCCAGGAGAAAAACTGAGAAGTAATGAGAGTATTCAGTGAATAAGTTGAGAACTGATAATGGTGGTGAGTACATAAATGAAAAATTAGAAAGTTATATTGAGAATCAGGGAAATAGAAATAAGTTTAGTTCACCACACACTGATAAAAAAATAGGGTTGCTGAAAGGAAGAATAATTTTTTTATGGAAATGGGGAGGACTATGTTACTCAAACATAGTCATTCTCATTATTTTTTGGAGGTAATCCATCGACACTACTATGTATATTCAAGACCAATTCTTCTATAGTAAAAGGTCTCATATGACTCCATATGAATATTTTTATGAAAAAAATCCATGTTTGAAAAAGAGAAGAGGTTTTGGGATTCCATGGATTATAAAGAAGAAAGGTGGAAAACTTAGAATGTTTGTTCAAAGAGGTGAAGATATAATTTTTCTTGTATATGATATGTAAGGAAGAGGTTATAGATGTTTCAAAAATTATTATGAAAGAATATTTGACGCTATTGATATGATTTTTTTGAGAAAGTTGATGAAGATAAATAGGCTCAAGAAGATAAAAAAGATGAGTAGGATAACAAAACTTTTTTAACAATCCTAATAAGGATACTAAGATTATAAATCCTACTATAGAAGAATAATAGGATATAGATATTTCATGTTATGTTGAATAAACTAGAAAATTTCATCCAAGGATTAATTTGTTTGAGGAAACTCCTAACATTGTTGGGGATCAATATTAGAATGTTCAAATAAGAAGAATATCAAAATCTATTAGAAACACTTTTTTGTATTCAAAAATAGAGTTTAAACATGCGAATGAAGCTTTATATAATCTGGAATGGGTCCAGGATATGAATTAAGATCTTGATCATATAGAAAAGAATTATACTTGGGAACTCGTACCCAATCTAGATAAAAAAATGTTATTGGTACAAAAATGGGTTTTCTATAATAAGCTGAATGAAGAAGGAGAATTGATAAGAAACAAATAAATATTTGTGTGAAAAAAGTTACCAAAAAATTTAAGGCCTTGATTTTGATGAGACTTTTTCTCCAATGGAAATATTAGAAACAGTCAAAATCTTGTTATTACTGCACAATTAAGTTATGTTTTTCAAATAGATGTGATGTTCATATTTCAAAATAAGGATATTTATGAGGAATTTTATATTGAAAAACCATATGGATTTTTTATTGGGAAAGATGAAAATTATGCGTGTAAGATAAAAAAAGCCTTGTATGTTCTAAAAAAAACTCTAAGATCACAATATTCCAAATTGGATACCTTATTGAAGAATAAGAACTTTTGTAAAGGAATATTTGATAGAAATCTTTACATAAAGGAAATTCAGGAGTTTTCCCTTATCATAATTGTTTATTATGTTGAAATTATCTTTGTTGAGAACGAATAAAGAACTTGTGAAAGGTTTTCAAAAGATATGATAATATTTTTTCTGGTGAACATATTGGGGGAAATGAAATACTTTCATGTGTTATAAATTTTAAAAAATAATAAACACATTTTTTGTTTCTAAAGAAATGTATTCTGAGGAACTTCTTAAAAAGTTCATCATGGAAAATTTGAAACCAGTTTCCATACCAATATAAGTGGGAACCAAGTTATGTAAATATGGAAGAGGCAAGAAAGTTTAACAGAACAAGTTTTGGAAGGTGATAATAAGTTTTTTATATTTTACTGCCTCAAGAAATGAATTTTTTATGTTGTTACATTATGTCTAAGATTTCAGAGTGATCTTAAATAATATTATTTACTTGATGAAAATATAATTCTTAGATATATCAAAGGTGCAGAATTTTAGAATTAGGTATAGAAGATTAGAAATTACTAAATTTTTTGGGTATTCAGATGCTTATTGGGTAGGAAATGTTGATGATATATGATCCAGATCTGGTAGAGTTTTATTTTTGTGGAGAAGTTGTGTTAGTTAGAATAAAAGTAAATATAATTCAATAACTCTTAGTATGGATAAAACTGAGTATGTTTCTTCCACTCAGGATACTACTCAGTTTATATGGATGACGAATCAGTGAGAAGAATTACTTATTGAAGTAAAATTAATCTTTCTCTTGGGTAGTAATAATCAAAGTGCAATCAACCTTATGAAGAATCTAGTACAACATTATTGTTCAAAACATATTGATATCAAATATCATTTAATCAAATAGAATTTTTATAAACATTAATTGAAGATGAAGTATGTTCTTACATTAGAAAAAGTTATTAACATTTTCACAAAAAAATTTATGGAAGGAATATTTTTCTAGTTTAATATTGAACTCGGGCATCGGAAATCATCCTCAATAAGGTTGAGGTATGTATTTTTCCCCCTCCCATCTTCTCTTTTGATAGTATTGTCAATGGGGATAATTGTTTCATATATCAATCCATTATATATGTGCTATTTTTGAAGGAATCATATATAAAGTGGGAGTAGTGGGTACGATATGATCTCATAATGTAAGTGTGGGAACTGTTATAACTATTTGTTGGAGTGGTTGTAGGAATATTTTGTTTTCAGGAAAGTTGAAGAAAAAAAGTGGAAGAAGAAGAAAGTTGTGAAGAAAAGATCAGAAAGTTTCATCAGTCACCAATTTTGGAAATCATGGCTCTACTGTCAATATTTATCATTTCTTATAATTAGTTGGCTCATGTAGGCTTAGAATTGTTGATATGTAATCTAAATCTCAAGGTTAAAAAGCTCAGTAATTTTTGAATCTTGGTTGAAGAAAATCCAAATTGGGAGATTGTTGGGGCCAAGTTGGCTGTATAAGGTTTTTGTAAGTTAGAAGAAGTTAATTTTACAAGTGTGTTGTATTTTTTTCTCAAAGAGGAAAAATTAATTGACATTTAAAAAAAAGACAATTGAACTGAAAATTTTATTCAGGACATTAAAATCAGATTTCTTAAGAAATTCCATCATATTGATAAGAAGTTTTCTGCAAGAAAAGGTTTATTAGAATCAAATTAGGTCCAAAATAATCTTATGATCATAATAAGGAAGAGAATTAGATTCACCATGGATCTGATATAAATATGATGATTCCTTTCTATTTTTATTTCTCAAAAATCATAAGTAAGTTGTAAAACGTGTGATTCAATCTTGATGAAAGAAAGGGGGAGTGTTTCCAATCATATTCAGGTTTGAAAGAGAAGGAAGAATTTTATGGAAGAATAGGAAGTTACAATACTTTACATTATAATTTCTATGATTCTGAATTTGGTCTTAAATGTTTTTAAAATCATGAAGGAGTCATTATTACAAGCAAGAAGTTAAAGAAGAAGAATGTTTGTGTAAAAAAACCTTTCCAGTCTCATTCTATCAGTACGAGATTAGCAGAAAAATATTTTTTAAAGGTTGAGAAGGTTAATTATAATGAGAGAAACCATAGGTGAAGGTTTTTAGTTAGACTTATAATCCAAAATATAAAAATATTTATATAAAGAAGTTAGTGGTTACACATATTTCATTGATATCATAATTAGAAAGGAAAAGAAGTTTCTAAAGTTGAAGCTGCTGGAACCGGTCCTTCTGAATCAGTGTTCCACCAATAATTGGAGTTACTCTAACACATATTAGTTATTACATTTGTTTGGTATCCTTATGATATCATAGGTATATTGATAAGAAAATTCTTTTGAAACAAAAATGTTTTTAAGAAAAATTGTCTTGGAATATATTGGGGCAATTGAAGAAGAAATTATTGTTGAGACCAAGATCAATCAACAATATAGTCAACCATTTCACATAAAAATGATTTGTAACTTGATTTAAGTGACAAATAATGTTTTGAATATCTTTAACAAGTGATTTAATAAAAAATAAGAATAATAAGAGTCTTGTTGGAAGAATTTCAAAAAGTGTTGTCAAAGGGGGACATGAATCTCTCTTGAAGTTCCATGAATTTGTTTTCATTTGTTTTAATCATCTCATACATAGCATCTTAATGGTAATACATCTATTTTACATTGTCTCAATTTATACAAATAAAATTATTAAATAATATACAGTATTCCTCATAATAAGGAAATCAGAATGTGCATATTAGTTTTTCAAATAGGGTAGAGAAACATTTTTATATGTCTTCAGTACTGATTTGTATACAAATGGGTCAAGAAAATTTGAGTGAATAAATGCCTTTATCCTAATAAAGAAATTTTATTGGGAAATAATAATCAATAATTAGATTTAGATTGAATATTTTATAGTAATTATGAAGCATTGAACAAGTCAAAGGGAGATCTAAAACTTAAGGGAAATTAAATGCATTGAACAAGTCAATGAAAAATATGATATTTAAGGAATATTAAATATTTTGGAAATTTGGAAATGTGGTAAAACATTTTCAGAATCCTTATTTAAATTTTTTGGCACGTATATAAAAGGAGGAGAATACTTTTTGTATTCGATGACTTACATAACTCATGAAATAAAAGAGAGAATCTCTAAAATTATAACAAGAAGAAGTTTTCAGATTGTTTTTATTAAAGAATCTTTTCAGATAGAAGAAATAAAGATGAAGAGAAAATATCATAATCAGAGTTTCCATAATCAGACTGAGTAATTAGGCTAATGAAGAATAAGTTCAAGGTTGTTTTAGCAGTATTATGACTAAGAATCATTTCTATATTGAACAATATGACATGATAATCAGACTGGGAAATCAGATCAAGTTTCATTAAGAAGTCCAAGGGTTTATTACCACCTTCTTTGTAAGAAAGTGAAGAATTTTTTTGAATGATAATATTTGTGAATTTCTATCTAGAATAACCATAAAATGTTTTTTATAAAAATTAGTTTACTTTATTTCAAGCTACTTGAAAAACATGCACTGCTGTATTGCTCATAGTGGTACATGAGTGTAAGGTAAAATACTACTCATTGTATTCCACAAAAAATGATTGTTTTATTGTGTATCTTGTGGTATTGGATCATTTACAAACCATACCTAGGACGTAGATAATCTTGTTCAGTAGTGAACCTTGTAAATTTTTATGTTCCTATGGATGTGTGTGTGAATTATTTTCAGTAGGGAAAGAAATATTTTTAATGGGAGATGAAGGTTGTTTCAAAGGCCGGGAAACATAATATAAAAAAATAGCACTGATTCAGTCCCTCCCCCTCTTAGTGATACATAGATCCTAGCTGAACACTTATATAGTGCCTTATAGAAAAATTGGGAGCTTAAAACCTCCTTTCCTTTAAACAACCCATCCCTAAGTTTCCCCTAGGGTGATTGATCATTATTTGAGAATAATTCCAACCACTGAGAAAATATGTTAGCCTCTCTTTACAGGGGATTTTCTAGCACCTATTTGTGCTTCCATATAACCCAAACTAGATAAACTGAACTTCCCTATAGATTTTTTGCACTTTGATCAATGATACACAATGAAAAATCATAAAAATAATCATCAACATCTAACTCCACCTCATTTTTCTGAAGAATATGAGATGAGTCTAAATGATAATGACCTGATAGAGAAATGTGAAAAATTTCAGGCACATACCTATATCTATGAGGTATTACTATTCAATAATTAATTGTCTTGGACCTCTCTAAAATTTCAAAATATTCTAATAATATTGGTGATAACTTGATATTCCTCCAAATTCATTGATTTCCTAGTCTAGGTTAAACATGTAAGAATACTTAATACCTGACCTCAAACTCTAGAGTTAATCAATTCTGATTGAAGTAAGAATTTTTCCTAGAGTGATATATATCCATAAAATTTATAAAATGATATACTTGTTATGAAATTTACGGAATGAGACAAGGTCCTAGTAGCACTGTCTCTCCCACCTCTAACCAACACAAGGGATAATAGAACAACATTGAACATAAGGCCTCATAAGGATCCATCTATATAGGTTCTTGGATGCTATTATTATAAGAGAACTCATAAAGAGGTAAATATTTCTCCCAATAACCTAAAAAATCATGGATGGATGCTCTAAGAATATCCTTTAATAACTAAACAATATTCTTTGACTAACCATAGGTCTAAGGGTGATAAGTGATGATTAGAATTAATTATGAATCTAGATCCTTATGAAAACCCTGCCAGAATAATGATGTAAAATGAACATCCCTATCTGATATAATGTCACAAGTAAATCCATGAAGGTGTATAGTCTCTCAGATATAATTTTTTCTAAGTTCATATACTGAGAAGGTCTCTCTCATAGGAAAGAAACGTAAAACCTTCATTATCATATCGATGATAACCCATACTATGTCATAGCTTCTTGGTGAATTTAGAAATCCCACCATAAAAATCCATGGTGATGTCATTCCATTTTTACTCTAGGATAGGTAATAGATGTAACAAGCTAGTAGGTCATTGGTTCTCTACCTTCACTTATTCGAATATGAAACACCAAGTAATAAAACCCACTATGTAAATATTCTTACCAATCCTTCAATACTGGTTGTGTAATTCATATTATTTTATGGTATGAATGTGATTCACTTTTGAAGTATAGGCATGATACTCTCCTATAAATCCTCTCATTTTTCTTCTAAAACCTATACACACCCATGAATGCACAATATCTCAAACTAGTCAACAACCCAATTAGGTGGTGTTTCCTCATCTAAAACACTTTATCTTAGGACTAATACCTATGGATTAGAAATATATATCATCTTGAATCTATCTAGTATTAAAGAGATCACTGATTACCATGTTATTATAGGATAACTAAGATAATACCATACCCTTAAATTAATATCATAAAAAATCCCGCAACTACTATTCACTATTGGACTCCTAAACTGCTTGCATCTAAGTCTTCCAGCTCAATGTATCGACCACTGCATTTCATTTTCTAGGCATATAAGTAAGGTCGAAGTAAAAATACTATAGTTAGTCAACCCACCTTTATTTTATGAGATTAAAATCACACTAAGTGAATATGTATTTCTGGATTTTATGATCTATATATACAATGAACCACTCTCCCGATAGATAATGCCTCAAAAAATGCAAGGCATGAACAAAAACTGCTATCTTGATGTCATGCATTGGGAAATTATGGTCATGATGTATCAATTGTTGAGACTTTTATGTCATGACTCAATTATCATACATAAAAACTGATCCCATCCTAATTCCTTATACATCATAATAAATTGTATAACTTATTCTCAACTCTAGAAAAATTAAAATCAGTGCTGAGTTTGAACTTCCTTTTAACTATTGAAAGGATTTATCACAAGACTATAACCATGTAAACATAACCCCCTTCATATTTATACCAATAAAAGGTTCTTCTAGGAATAAAAAGTCCTAAATAAACTTCATATAATATCCATCTGTCGATGAGAAACTCTTAATGTGAAATACATTCTTAGGATGCTACCAAGAAAGCACAACTCTTACCTTCTCTAGGTCCATAGATAACTCTAATTCTGATATGATGTAGAACAACCCATAATTTTCATACATAGATATCACATCTTAGTATATGAATATTAATTACATAAAATAATTATCCACAATTTTTTTTATAGTTCTAGTTCTTTCAAGAACATGGACACATAAATAACTGGTTCATAAATGATCTACATCGCCTACCACTATGTTTTTAATAACCAAAACCCTTCCTAAAAATATCATACCGAGTACCTTTATTCAGAATCTGAGGAAAGAAAACAAAAAAAGGGAGAACTTAGATGACTATTAGGGATAAAAATGGGAGATATCAATGATCACATGATCATAACATGAACATAAGGGTATGAGAACATGAGCATAACATTTGAAAATTATATCTTGTATATCATATATCACAACATTGAGTCATGACATAATTCTTGGTAGTTTATAATACATGAATAATAATGGAACCAAATTAAATGATCCATGAGAGTATAAAATTGGAACAAGAAATAAGTTTATTTCAAACACATAAGTATAGAAAATAATTTCCTTAGTAGTCAAGGATCATTGAAAAGACTATCATAGTGGAAAGGGTTCACTCCCCAAACCATCATAGTAGTGAAGGTTCACTCCTAAGAATAAAATTGCGGAAAAATTCCCTTACTAAACTGGTTTCACTCCCCATTCTAGTCCTATTTATCACATGAGATATCAATATTCACCCGATTCATTGGAGGGATATATAGGTTCCACAGATCACTGGTTATAACTTAACTATTATCTTTGTTTATAATGTAATGACCATACTTGGTTATAATGTAATCACTATCCTTGGTTATAATACAAACACCATTCTTGGTTTATAATGCAACCAACCATTAAATAATGAAAAACATATATATGTGAATCAAATGATTATAAAAAATTAATTATATTAGAACCCATGAATGGAAATGGGTTTCATAAAATTTTTATCACTGTATAACCCATGTAAAATAAATTGGTTTCATAAGCATTTCATTATTTCATTATAGTCTAACCCAATGAAAAATGAATGAGTTTTATAATAATCTTATGATGGTAAAAATTAACCATCTAAATAAATAATAATCATGTTATCCTTGAATCATATCCCTAGTAAAGCATAAGTTGAATTAATGGGTTTTCACTTTGTTGAATTGAGATACCATTGAAAAATAATTGAATCATTTTTTTTGGAAAATATACTTTCCATTTTGAATCCTCTTTTATAAAATCTATATTTTAAATAATTTTATAGAAAAATATTTCTTTGGAAATAACCATGGAAACTTTTAGATTAAGATTCAAAATCTTGAGTTTTCATGATGGTGTGAAATTCCATTCATAATGTATAAGTTAAAAAAGTACCTCATTTAGAAAATGAAAAAGAATATTACTTTTAATTTGTTTTTGTAAAAATTAAACCATGGGTAAAAGTGAATTTAAAAATAATATAATAATAGTAAAAACCTTGTTTATAACATTTTTAGAAAACTTGAATATGGAATAATTTTTTTTTTCAACTGATGAAAGGATTAAAGTCATTTTTTATTAAAAAACATTTTTTATGTCTTGAGTTCTTAATATGAGGAAATTGAATGGAAAAAAATTTGACATTAATTTATAAAAATAGTATAAAAAATTCAATGGGTTTTATTGAGAGGTAGATTATAAGATCTCATTATCATAAACTTAATCATAAAGAATCTTGATAAACAATGGGATTGTGAAATAAAACCCTTAATTCATTGGTAAAATTTGAAATAGAAATCCCCATCAAAGAAGGAAAATTATATGTATATATAGATACCTATAAAAGTAATAAGTGGAATCATAAAATAAATTTATGATAACTATATACACTACATAAAAGAATCAATTGGTGAATATAGAATATATCTCAAAGATGTAAAAGTGGGATAATAATCCATTACCTTGGGTCCAACATCCTTCATATGCATTATAAACTCATTAAAAGTAAATATATATTTATTAAAAATCAATTATAGAACCATACTCATAAATACCATATCATATAAGATTTTCTTATAACCTTTTATCATTTTTTGTTAACAATTTGTAATTAAAATCACTATTCTTGGTGATATCTTCTTCATTTTTCACATATGTTTTGATTCAGTAGTTTTTGTAAGTGACTTTAGATCATGGATAAATTATTTTAAAAATTTAAATAATGATATAGATATCATAAATATTCATTATATACTTGTTTAGAGTCATTAATAAAAGTAGATATAGAAAAATGAATTACACCATTCATGGAGATGGTAAGTAGTGCGTACACACGAAAGTTGTTTTCATATTTGTGATGGATGTAACAAAAGAAAGGTAAATATTTACTCAAAATTATTAATAATTATATTATTATATATATCACATATATTAATTGAATACATCCTCATTACCATACAACTAAAACACTACTGAAAAAAGGATTATTGCGACGTCACAAATATTACTTTTAGCGATAGATCGTTGCAAAAACCTATTAGTTGCGACGAGAAGTAGCACCGTTGCCAAAAAATCAGTGAATATTTTAAGAAAGTATTTACGACCTCCCAAAGACACACCACAAATAGTTTCTTATATTTTACTTTTTTGCGACGGTCCGTTGTAATTACTTCTGAAAATATAAAAAATAATCCCTTTTTCAACGGGCCCATCGCAAAAAATTGAATTTTTTTTAAAAATAAAATAAAATAAATAATAAAAAAATATTAATATATATAAAATCATAATATTTATATTAATAGAATAAAAATATTTATAAAATAATCAAATAAAATATAATATTAGTATAAATTAAATAATAATATTAATATTCATAAAAGAAAACTAATTTTAAAATAATTAATTAATATAATATTATAGTTATTAATATTATTGAAATCATAAAATTAGTAATATAATAAAAACCTGATTATTTAAAAAAATATAAAAATATATTAATTAATAAAATAATAAATATAATAAAAAAATTAAATAAATAATAAAAAACTGTAATTTTCGAGACAATAAAAAACACTATTTAAAACTTTAAATATTTAACATTATGAAAAAATACATTCAAATGTTTCATCATAAAATAAAAATACACCACTGAGGGGGAGTGTTATTTGGAGGATCTAGAGGAGATAGTGGAGGGAACTCCATTCATAAACTGCGAGTCAGATGTTGTATGTACTCCAACTGCTCCTGCTCCTATTCCTGGCATAATTAATGCATCTCATCCTGCATCTGCTACTACTAATACTACTGTTGCTATCGTAATAACTCTTCCTGCTACTATTGCTACTGCTGCCACTAACACATCTCCCCATGCTCCCTACACATATTATTTATAAGTTCACTATAAGCTCGCAGCTACAGCTGATACTGTGCATGAGATGATAATGAATCTCCACAAGCTCCTCTTGATATGGATGCCAACATCGTAGAGGTGCCATAAAAACCCCCAGGGATCACTTGAGAGATGATACCAACAACTCAACCTTTCTCGAATCCATACTGGGTCTCATTCATGCATGTTGCCTCATCAAATCAAGGGGAACTAGTCTGACCATTGGTCTTGGCTTGACTCTCAACATCTGTTTGAGACGTTGTAGCCTCATATGACTCTTTCGATTGAAATTTAAATTTAAAATAGTTAAAATATTATTTGTAGTTAAATTTAAAACTCAAAAAAATACACCGACCACACTCTGACATTGGTGAGAACCTCTAATCTCCCTAGTGACTGGATCAATGTACAACCTTCTATAAACATCATCCTTCATAATATCAGGATGTGCGACTACCTATATGAATATAAAATAAACCATTTACATTTAAATTTAAATACAATATTTAAAAAATATACTTACCATATGCTCCCTATGCATACTGAATATACAACTATCAGCTCAATGTGTCACCTCCTATCTCCCCCAATTTTTCCAACCTATTGATGATCTAATCTGAAACCTTTTACTCAACTAGTGTGTACACAATCCATCCCATACATGAGATGAAATATAATCAGGTTTGTGGAAACGACATGTCTCATCAAACTCTTTAACTCTTCCTTCATCCCTTTATTTCTTTTTAAAATTGTGAAAAAATTGAGTGCAATGCAGACAAATAGCTCCCTACCATGCCTTCCAAATTGCCTCACACATGATCTCCTCAATGGGATACCATAAACCCTAAAAATAATTTACTACATCAAGTTATTAATTAAGTTAATTTCAAAATAAATATTATTTATTTATGTACAATTCAATGCTCAAACATGCGCTGCTGAACATCAATGGGAATATGATCCCTTGACACCCCGACATCAGAAAAGTGATTTCACAATATAGTGCTCCCCTATCTAATATCTATATTTGTAAAGCTATGAAAAAAATAAGAATTAACCAAACAATTAAAATATAAATATATTAATGAAAAATAACTAAAATTAATAGGTAAACATACCTCTGCGTGCGTAGATCGAACTCATGATGTGCACATCACTCGGAGTTAGGGTCAGGAATCATCAGTCAAGAAAGACCACGCACCCTCTAAGTGCCCCCTAAACTACCAACAGTCGAAGGGTCGGCTGATCCAAAATCTTTATCATCCAAAGGTACATTACCCTCCTGTAACATATGATACAAATCCTCATCCATCTGAAACATGAAAGTATTATTGTTTGCAAATAATTAAAAACAACTATTATATATATATATATATATATTATATATGATTATAACTAGAATTTTACTGTGTCAATGTCCATTTTCATGCTCATCTTCATAGCTATTGATGTCAATGTCTTCATATTCCTCCTCAGCATTATCAATTTCGGTATTAGTTTTAGTTTCATAATATCTTGTCATTTCATGTTCAGTTGTAACATCATTAACCTCATCATCACCATCAGCCCTTAACTATGGGGTTCATCAATGATATTCATGTCTCTTCTTGAAAAAGATGGATTTAGATTAATCTCTTGAAAATTTCAATTCCTTGCACTTCAACGAAACCACACCCACTTTTAGTAAACTGATTCTCTTGAGATTTAATTTTTATTATCCTCCACCAATAACAAAAATCAATTGAAATAGCACTATAATTTGAATAATAGATTTCATGTGCCTGATAATCCAATAAAAATGGTTTATTTACTATAATAGGAATTTTATATTTAATATCAATGATTCCATGGATTAGATGAATATGCAAGCCTCTCTCAGCATCTAATCACTGACATTTAAACATCATTATGTAATGTAGTCCTAGATAACACTGTTCAATTATTTCTTTCAACATGCTGTAAAATTCAACTTCAATTTAACTATGATAAGATCCTCTCAATAAAACACCACTATTAATGGTTTTTTATTCCCCATATGCACATTTATGAAATCAAAAACCATCCACCACATATTCATTGTAATATTTAAGCATTTTCAATGGTGGGTTACTCAATACAGACAGTCAATTATAAATATTATTAGTATATTGAAATAACAGAAAAGTTGTAAAAAAATTATAACTATAACAAGTATTAAATTGAGTTTTTTATGTGAAATTAAAACTAATTTATGTTACCAGTTTTTGAAACCAGTAAGAATTTTTTTTTGATGTCGTTCTTCTAGAGAAGCTTCTATAATTTGTGGAACTATTTATTGACACGATTATCATATAACCTATAAATAAAATAAGATTAATGTATTGTTATAAAAATTATAGAATAATTTATAGGATCACTTATAGTATAAATGGTGTAATTTCATCACAGTTTAGAAGAATATATGTATGAGATCTATGATGTTCAACATCTAAAATCCATTATTCATGAACTCCACCAAAACCAAATTCCAGATGATTGAAAAATGATAATTGTTTTCTCATGTAATTATCAATATTTACCATATTATGGCTCATGTGGTTATATATTGAAGTGTATTCAGATTAAAAGTAATGGGAGGATAAAAAGAAATTTCCTCTTACAAATAAGCTTCTGCAATTGAGCCTTCAACTGATGCTTTGTTACATACTTTTTTTTCAATTTATACATGCATCTCTCAAATGGGTACATCCATCAGAACTATACCGGACATCCACATTTTTTATGAGGAAAATGCAATATCAAATGTTATATCGAGTCAAAAAAACCTGGTGGGAAGATTTTTTCTTGTTTACATAAAATTAAAATGACAACTTCTTACGGTTTTCTTATGGCATCGTAGTCTGTTATCAATGAAAAAAATGTCTTGACAAAAATATGATATGTTTATTAGTGCATCCCAAATAATAAGATTTAAAAAACCTATTAATCCAATTAGTAGAAGTCTTTCCATTAAAACATGACAGTCATGACTCTTCAATTTGGTAGTATGACCATTTATGACACATCTACCCAAATTAGAAGCATAACTATCAGGAAGTCTCAAATCTCCAATCCACTAAAAAATAATAAGATACTCTCTTTGGACAGTGGATGAGATGCTTTTGGATTCATTAACTTCTATGATCTTACATTTTCAAACAGTTCATGTTCTGGTCGCTTGAAAATTTGGGTAAGATTTAATCATGCCTTTAAATTATATTTGGTCTTACCTAGTGTATTCAAAATTGTATGAAATAAATTATCAAAATAGTTCTTCTCAATATGCGTCATATATAACATGTGACAAACCAATAAATCATACCAATATGAAAAATCCCAAAATATGCTATGTTTTATCCTATTGTTCTTTTTTCCAAACCCTTCATTTTTCCGTTTGTTTATTATTGGTCTATATGTGATGAGAGGCAATGAAGAGAAAATTGATTTTACCTCTGTACCTAGGATTATTTTTGGAGGCCCGTCTTCTTCAACTATTCTTCTTCTGGAATGATATTTGTTTCTTTGAAGACTTTGATTTTTTGGAAGAAATCTGCAATGATAGTAAAGTTTTTTTCTATTGATGAGCATAAATGCTTCACTATATATCATAGATTATAGAAATGATTTTGGACCATCTGTACTCTTTCCAGATAATATTCCATATATTGGGAAGTCACTAATTTTTTACATCAATGTAACTTTCAATAGGATGTTTTGTTTCACAACAACATTATTTGTACCGACACCATTACTCCACAGTGAATTCAACTCATAAATCAATGGTTTCAAATAAACATAGATATTCTTTTTCGAATAACTAGGAATTCATATGGTCAAAATGATACATGGATCCTTCATCAACATCAATATAGGTAAATTATACGGAGTTATAAAGATACTGATATGAATACTGAATACCGTAAGAACTAAATGGACAGAAACCATCAGTAGAAAGACCCAATCACACGTTTTGGGCTTCTAAGGAAAACAATAGATGCACTTGGTCAAAATTTTTCCATGAATCACCATTAGAGGTATGATTATACTTTTACTGGTTGAAATGTTAGTTTTGTGCCATGAAATAAATGATGCAGTGTTTTGATACATAAATAAACACTGTAATTTGGGTGTGAGTGCGAAATATTTCAATTGTTTTACAAGAACAAATCCAGACATCCCTAGATAAGCTTCTTTATACCTTGATTGTCCACATGTATGATAACTATCCAACAAAATTTTTTTACCATAACATAAGATGTGGTCATATGAACACGCATGAATCTTCTGACAACCATAACCAAAATTACGAACCAGCCTCTTTCTCTCATAGAAATTTTTAAAAAACACATTTCATTTGGTAAAAGTGTTTTTAACAAAGAGAATATCTGATCAAAACAACTATTTGACATTCCATTATCTGATTTAATGTCCATAAAATTAGAAACTTCTTCAAACTTTCTTATCTTGCAACATGATATAAGGCATCCTCAGTGGACCTCAAAAACAAATATAAATGAGATGGTTCTAACTTGAGAGTAAAATAAATATCAACCTGAGTTTCGGTTTTTTAAACAGACGAACCTTCTACATCATGTACTAAATTTACAACCCATACTGGATATAGAACCAAATTATTAATATCTTCTCTGGATTTTCATCCACCATATTGATACAAAAAAAACAAAATCTGTTTTGAAAACCAAAAAGCAATAAATGACGTCAAATATTGTCAAATGTGTCATACGTCCTCTGAGAACATTTTTTACAAGGAAACATAATTAACCCCTCTAATTTTTTTTTGGTTTCAATGATGCAAATGATAAGAAATCTTGAACACCCTCAATATATACCGGATTCAAACCAAAATCATTTGGATTTTTGCACTATTTTATCCAAGAACATTCATATAATAAAGACTGTTCTTGACTTCCTTGTTTTTAATTTTTCTAAAAAATATGAAATAATTAGTTATTTTGTATAATTATATATAAGATAAACACTATCCAGAAAAGATAATACAATTAAAATATATTTTCTAGAAATTTATAATAATTTCTATTATTTTATAGTTATTTATACTATTTTTAAGATTTTATACTAATCTACACTCATTTATAAAAAATTATATAAATTACCACTAATTATTATTAATTTAATGTATTTTGTACTAATTATTTTTAATTACCAGTGGCACAGTTTCCAATGGATTGAAAACACCCCTTTTACCAGACGACTCATCCCCTTGTAACTTTCTGTGACTAAAATCACTATAAAAAGTTTGCTTCGATATACGAATATCCATTTTCGTATGCATAAGGATGGAGAGTATAGAGGCCTCGTCGTACTGCTCTCCATGCTCTAGTGAATATGAAAATGAATATTCATATGTCAGAATAGACTATTTATAGTGATTCCATTCACAAAAAGTTGTAAGGGGATGATTTGTTAGGAAAAAGATCATCTTTTGTCTGATGACTCACTGCCTTGCAACTTTCTATGACTTAAATCAATATGAAAAACCTGCTCCGATGTATGTTTGAGCAAATTTTTCATATTGATTTCAATGGGAGAAATTTCTAAGGAGTTGAGGCGTCGATCAAAAGGAATGTCGCCAAGCCGCTGAAAACTATGCCAGTTTATCAATGTACTTGAATTTATTATCATTTATTTAGATTTGTTACTAATTATTACTAATTATTACTTACTATTACTAATTATAATTAATTTTTTCTAAATATTAGTAATTATTCAAAATTATTACTAATTATTATTAACTAATACTAATTATTCCTAATTATTATTAATTATTACTAATTATTACTAATTATTACTAATTAATCCTAGTTATTTGTAATTGATCCTAATTATTATTAATTAATCCTAATTATTTCTAATAAATATTTATTATTACTATTTATTGATAATTAATCCAAATTATTACTAATTATTACCAATTAGTGATAATTAACCCTAATTATTACAAATTATTTCTAATTAATCCTAATTATTACTAATTAATCCTAATTAACCCCAATTATTACAAATTATTTCTAATTATTTCTAATTAATCCTAATTATTACTATTTAATCCGAATTATTACTATTTAATCCTAATTATTACTAATAGATAATAATTATTACTAATTAATCCTAATTAATACTAATTAATACTAATTATTACTAATTAGTCCTAATTAATACTAATTAATACTAATTATTACTAATTAATCCTAATTATTACTAATTATTGATAATTGATCCTAATTATTACAAATTATTACTAATTATTGATAAATAATCCTAATTATTACCAATTCTTGATAATTAATCTTAATTATTACAAATTATTGATAATTAATCCTAATTAATAATAGTTATGGAACATTAATCCTAATTATATATACATATTTATAATTAATCCTAATTATTTATAAATACAACTAATTATTGATAATTATAACTAATTATTTACAATTATTACTAATTATTGACAATTATTACAAATTATTATTATTAAATATAATTATTACTAATTATTGTTAATTATTAATAATTATTATGAATTAAATGTAATTAGTACTAATTATTTCTACTTATTAATAATTACAACAAATTATTACAAATTATTGCTAATTATTACGAATTATTACTAATTATTACTAATTATTACGAATTATTACCATTTATTACAGTTTATTACAATTTATTACTAATCATTAGAAATTTTTTCTAATTATTACAATTTATTACTAATTATTGATAATTATTGCTAATTATCACTAATTATTATTAATTATTACTAGTTATTATTTATTATTACTAATTATTACAAATTACTCATAATTATTATTAATTATTACTAATTATTACTAATTATTCCTAATTATTATTAATTATTACTAATTATTAAAAATAAATCCTAATTATTACTAATTAATCTTAATTATCATTAATTATTATTAATTATAACCAATTAATCCTAATTATTTCTAATTAATCCTAATTATTACTAATTAATCCTAATTATTACTAATTAATCATAATTATTGATAATTAATCCTAATTATTGATAATTAATCCTAATTATTGATAATTAATCATAATTATTGATAATTAATACTAATTATTGATAACTAATCCTAATTATTGATACTTGTTTCTAATTATTCCTAATTATTGACAATTATTACTAATTGTTGATAATAATTACTAATTATTGCTAATTATTAGTGATTATTGATAATTATTACCAATTATTATTAATTATTCGTAATTAATCCTAATTATTGCTAATTATTACAGTTTTTTACTAATTATTACTAATTATTCATAATTATTGATAATTATACAGAATTATTTCTAATTATTACAATTTTTTTTCTATTTTTTCTAATTATTACAGATTATTTCTAATTGTTACAAATTATTTCTAATTATTACAAATTATTTCTAATTATTTCTAATTATTTCTAATTTTCCTCTAATTATTTCTATTTATTTCTAATTATTTCTTATTATTTCTAATTATTACTAATTAATACAATTTATTAACTAATTAATATTTTTTATTACTAATTAACACACTTTATTACAAGTTATTACTAATTAATACAAGTTATTACTAATTAATACTAGTTATTACTAATTATTACAAATTATTTAAAATTATTACTAATTATTACAATTTGTTACTAATTGACACTTATATATTACTATTCATAAAAATAAATACTGAAAAAACAAATATCTAATTCTAATTTAATTAACTCACATCTAATTAACAAAAATTATAAATAATTTAAAATAAAATTATTTAATTAAACAATAGAAAAATAGATAAATACCTTGAAATGGAAGCTTTTGGAGTATCAAAGTTACATATAATGTTCTGATTTCAAAGTTTAAACTATGAAAAAATTTATAAGAAAATTTGTCAGAAGAGATAGAGAGAGAAGTTGAGTAAAGAATGAAATAAGCGGAAAAATGGATGAGGGTATATATAGGTTTTATTTTTTTTTTGTGATGAGGGTATTTGCAACGGGGCCCGTCACAAATGACTTTGCCTGCATTAATTACAGTGAGCCGTTAAAAAGTTATTTGCGATAAGGCCCATCACAAATGGGTACCTGAGGACAAAGTATTTAGGGTGGGGCAAATATCCCGTATGAAATACTAAAAACCACCGCCAGTTATTTGCTACGGGAATAGGAACTCGTCACAAATACCCTTACCAGCGGTTTGGCGCGTATTTCATGCCAAACCTTTTTGGATGGGTCCTTACCGCCCGTTACAAATACTAGTTATTTGTGATGGGGTAATCAGTCTGTCGTAAATAACCCATCGCGAATATTCATTTTTCCCGCACTGAAAGAAAAATAAAAAAAGAATCATATCGCTTCGTGGAGATGGTAGTCTACACGCACGCACGATAGACATTATCCTTTTCCAATAGCTTGAAAGGTAAGAAGGTAGATATGATATTATCATTCAAGAAGTATAATAACGTAATTATTATCATATACAAACATTAAAAACATCATAATACCCAATTATAATAGAAGATGATGAGAAATTAATTGTATCACTATGTGGAGACGGTGAGCCATACATACGCACGAGAAATATTTCACTTCCCATTTGATGGAATGAGGTTAAATAAAAGTGGCATCATAATCATAAATTTATTTCTGTATATTTAGGATACTTAATTTATTATTTTATTAATAATATAATAGATTTATATGAGGTAAAATAATAATTAAAAAGAAAGTAACCAGTTATGGTGGTTACCACTTCATTGAAATAACTCCTTTAGATCTCCTCTTAACGACACTAGGGTTGATCTTTTTGAAAAAAATAACATATATATTATGTATAGGGGAGTTTATAATAGAACATGAAATAGTTTTATTGATCTATAAGGCTTAAGGTGGCGTGAGAATATAAAGGAGGGGTGCCTTTAATAGTGGATGGGAGGCCACCCTTGAAATTTCATAAAATATTAAATTAATATAAACTAATTTTGATGTAAGAAAGGATATAAATTGATATTATTTTAATTTAAGATGAGTATTATAAAAAATAATGTTATCCAATAAATTTTTTACAAGTTTGGATCACATGTTTACCCTTATCTTTTTGTTTTAACCTTTCATGAACCATTTTAACAATTAGAGTAATATTAAAGTTTTCAACTCCTTAAGGGTTAATAATGTTACTATAAAATATCAAATTACCCATAAATAGACCATGTATTATTTTTAAAACCATATCTAATTCATTTGGTGCAATATAATATTTTTATTAATTTTATATCACTTAATAAAATATTATGTATTATAAAATATCATTAATGTCATTTTTACCACTATTTATTTAATATGGATTTAAATACGCAATAAAAAGAAGAAATTAGAACAGAATTCTTTAAAATAAAAATAATATGTCATATTAATCTAAAAAATTCATAGAATATATTAACACACTCAAATTATATTAATTTTAATATTTTTAAATCATTATATATATCTTTTTATTAATTGGGGAAGTACTGCATTGATGTTGCCTAAGTATTTGAGGTATTTATATAATAACTAAAAATTATAAATAAATATATTTCTTGAAAATAATTTCATTAATCTCAAAATTGGTACTTATATTTGTTAATAACTTTCTTTTATCCTTCTTTGTACACATAAAATATACTTTAAACCACGGGAGTGATAT
The DNA here is from genome assembly GCA_963277665.1 of Viscum album. NCBI lineage: Eukaryota > Viridiplantae > Streptophyta > Magnoliopsida > Santalales > Viscaceae > Viscum > Viscum album. The sequence goes on from OY728141.1 coordinate 483,700,792, forward strand.
TTGGTAAGTTTTTTTGATTTAAAAATTATATAGGTCATTTTCTTGTATATTTTTCCATTAAACAAATAAATTTTAATCCTATGGTGATAAGGGTAGAATTAAATTCTTCTCATAATAATTAGGAAGAAAAATAAGACCTTATCACTTATTTTTAACCTAGATTAATCTGATTTACCATTTACTGAGGTGATAAATTTCACCACAGTTACTATTCATATTTGTAAAAAATAAAAGGGTCTATTTACCAAATATTAACATTATAATTAAAAATATTGAATCCATTTTATCAAATTCAATACATATAAGTAGAAGAAATTAATTTTAAAATAAAAATTCTAAATGCTACAAAAATCACTTTTTTATAAAAATATATTTTTTAATAAAAAAACTTGATATATTCTCATCCCATGATTTGAAAAATATTAAATTAATTTTTAGATATTTGAATGAATATATAATATATAAATATCATTAAAATAATTCAGATAAAATGATTAATTTAATTTATAAATATAAAAATATATTGCATGCACAAAAATAGTTTTTCATACAAATATTTTTATTTCAGTCAAATGCTTTTTATTTTCATTTATAATCAATTAATAACCAATGAATTGATTTTATAAAAATGTAACCATGAATTTTTTATAACTTATTTAGTTCTATTTATACTCACCAATTAAATGTCTATATAATAACTATCACTTTAAATAATAATATTTTAATATTATATCGTGGATTTTTAAACTCGGTGTTGAGTGTAATGCAAGCTATCAAAGAAATTAAATTTATTTGAAAAAATATTCATAAAATCTTAGGGTGTTATATTTTACCCTCTTTAAAATGAATTTTATCATTGAAATTCATTACTTGATGGAAATAAATGTGGATATATTTGTTTCATTACATCATTGGGTTAACATGTATCTTCTTCGAATTTATGATTTCACCATAGAAATTTCACCAGGGGAGTAGTATTGTTCCATTATAGTTTATCTCTATGATCCAAGATTTTTACTAGTCATTCCTCATAATAAATATCATGTTCTAGTGGTAAAAATTCTGAATTTAGTACATGTGATGGATCAGGTATGTACTTACTCAGGAGAGATACATGGAACACATTGTGAACTTAAGAGAAGTTTGGTGGATGATCTTCGTGATAAGCTACCATCCATACAAGATCAATAATATAGAAAGAGTCAATACACATAGGTATAAAATTTATATTCTTTATGAATCTTATAACCAATTTCTATGGGTAAATATTTAGAAAATCCTTACCAACAACTTCAAATTCTAAGTAACCCGATGATTTTCGGCATTAATTTTCTGTCAAATCTCAATTATCATGATGTACTAAAAATTATATCTAATTTGTTTTTTATTTACTTAGATATATTAGGTTTTAATAGATTTATTTATCCAATATCATCTCAACATTTTATAGTTATATACTTATTTTCAAATAGGTCTTCATAAGGAACCACCTAAATACTTGAGTGAAGTCTATTGTTGTACGAAAACAACACTTGAGAAAGGTGTTGATCCAAACCACCTTTAAAATCCATACAAAAAGATCTTATAGGGTTTGAATTTCTCTATCATACTGAACATATATATTAGGATGATATTCCTTTTTGAAACTCAACTCTTTATCCAGATCCTTCTAAATACTTCACCAGAACATTGAGGTAAACCTCAAATCCCAATCACATACAATAGAATGTGGTACTCCATGAAACCTTAACACTTCCTTAATAAACATTCTAGCGATATGATCTAGAGATAATTATTCTCTAATGAAATTTATGTGTACTAACTTTTTTAGGAGATCAACTATAACCCATATAACATTATTCCATTTTGATATTTTAGGGATTCCAATGACAAAATACATGGTGATGTTTTTATATTTCCATTCTAGTACGAGTAATGGTTGTAACATCTTGTTAAAATTTTTTCTCTTATACTTAACTTTCTTACATACCAAGAACCGAGATATATAATAAAAAATATATCTCTTCATGATTTTCCACTATAAATACTCTTTCTAATATTTGTACATTTTTTACATCTAAGATTAATAGAGGATAATGAAGTGTGAGATTCATCCAGAAGCTCCTTCCTCAAACAAGGTATTGAAATAACACATAAAATATTCATAAACCATATAATTCCAAGACAATAATGGTTAAAATCAAGAATATTTCTCACCTTATTCTGTAGTTCCATATCTTCCTTCCACACCTCTTTAATCTTCACATGCATAGAAGGTTGGACACTCATTTGAGAAAAATAAGATTTCTCCCCTTGTTTCATGATTTCAAGATCTATCCTTTAAAAATCCCAAAATATTAGTTATATTTTAGTCCTCATCATATATAAGCTAGCATGATCAATTTGGATCAGATCATCTTCTACCTTATTTGTTTTCCCAAGGTGGTAATGTATTGAACAATCATAATCTTTAATCATCTCCAATTATCTTCTATAGAACATATTAAACTATTTATATGTGAAAATATAATTTAAACTTTTATGATCAGTATATATATCATACCTTTCTCTATAAAGCTAATTAATCCATATCTTTAAACCAAAAATTACCGCATATAAGAAAAAATCATGAGTTGTGTATTTTTCTCATGAACATTCAATTGGAATGAGGCATAAACTACCGCCATATAATTATTTAAAATAACACATACCAAGATTTTTTGATGTATCATTATAGATTAAAACCCTTATCCACTATAGGTTAAAGTAAGAATAGGTGAATTGACTAACCTTCTCCCCAGTTACTTGAAATTTTCTTCACATTCATCTATCTAAAAGAACATATCTCCCTTCTTAGTTAACATGGTGAGTGGATGAGATAATCATGAGAAATTATCCACCAAGTTATGATAATATCTAGAAAAAGTTAGAAAAATATGGATCCTAGTAAAAATGGTTAGTCTGGACCAATTTTAAATAACATATATCTTTGAAGGATCCACTCATATGCCCTCACATGAGATTATATGACTCGTGAATGAATCTTTTCAAATCCATAATTCACGGTTGGTACATTTTTCATAATGTTTTTCCTTCCTCAGGTTCTTCGATGCAATTATACAGTTATCTTCATTCTCTTTATTAATATTTCAATATATAAGAATATCATCTATAATACTACAACAAACTGATCAAGGTAATATCTAAAGACTCTATTGATAAAATCCATACAGATATATGGGGAATTAGTATGACCAAATGGAATCACTATAATTTCATAGTTTCCATGACTTCTATAGAATTTTATCATAGGTATATCATATTTATTGAAACTCAATTGATGATATATAGAATGAAGATCAATGTTAGAAAATTATTGATCTTTATGTAGTTGATCAAACCAGTTATCAATATGGGTTCGAAGATACTTGTTCTTGATAGTAATGATTTAATGTTATTGATAATCAATACTGAGTCTCATTGATCTATATTTCTTTATAAAAAAAATATTTGGTGCACCCCATGGTGATGAACTTGGCCAAATTAACCCCTTGTTAAGATACTCTTGGAGTTTCTTGTTTAGTTCTTACAACTCAATCAAGGACATTCTATATAGAGTATTTGAAATAGATGTATAACCATGTATGAGTTATGTCAAGAACCCAACTTTAGGATTATATATAAAACAAGAAAATTATTCTATAAATATATCTATAAACTCCTACTCAATAAGAATATATTATATGTTAGTTTTCTCCCAAACCATCTGATATAAAAACACATTTTGAATAGAAATCAAGACCCATACGATAGATTTAATTTCCATCACATGCTCATATTTATAATAAAAATGATATATGATCATAATGTGATTTGGAATATCAAATGTGAATTCCCTTCCTTGATAATCTTTGTGGGATTTATGTCAGGAAAGTTAATCCATGTATAATAAAACATTAAACTCAACCAAAGAGGTAATAAAAATATTTTTAGGAATAACATTGCCAAAAATGTCAATCGAAGAAGAATCAAAGACTTGGCATGATATCATAATTCCATTATGGGTTTTCACTACTAATTTAATATCAAATCTTTGAGGTCATACTATGATACTCTAAGAAAATTATTATGAAATAAAATAGTAGGTATATCCAGTATCAAAATAATACTTTAACAGTTTTATAGTGGATGGTAAGTGGACCTTTTGCCATGCGCTATGATAATCCTAATCATAAATAGTGATCACATGATATTTACCCATGTATCTAGGCTTAAGAGGTTGCTTATTTCGATCATCATCATTAAACATAAAATTTAGTCATTGGTTGGCATAATGCCCGTACTCCTTGTATTTGAAACGCTAGAGTGTGGGTGGTTCATTATATAAAGATTTTTTCTCTATCTCTCTCTATATATTTAGTTAAATTATTCCCATCATTTTATCATTCAATTTCCCAATGAAATTTCTTTATAAACACGAAAAATTTACCAATTCCCTTAAGAAAAATTTCTCCATGTTTCCTTACAATTTGAGCATAAATGAAAGTTCATCTTTTTCCCTACATGGTTTTTATAATTTCATTTAAATTTAATATTTATTTTCTTATCAAATCCATGATATTCATGGGTAACTACAATGTCTTTCTAAAACTTTATTTCACGTCAAATTATTTCTTCATAGTTACTAAATTCCCTATAGATAATGACCTTTGGAGACTTGGTTTTAATACACTAAAGAATCGATCGAACTTATTTTCCTATTGGATGATAATTCAAAAAATGTACCGCATATGTCTAGTGAAATTTTTATTATAAGTACAAATGAATTCATCATACTTATGCTTTAGCTAAAGTAATTACTTCTCTATTTTCATAAAACTATAAATAAGAACGTACTTATTAAAAAATAACCTCTTAAACTCATCCCATTCCATAGAGTCAATTTATTCATATTGCCTCAACTTATTAATAATAGTCTACAACTAATTCTATTTTCCTTACAACTGATAAATTTCTAGAATAACATTCCCATGTTCTGAACACTGTAGAATGGAAAATATCTTTTCAATTCAAGAAATCCCTTTATCAGTAACTAAAGGATCAACTAAAAGAATATGTAAATTATTTCATTAAGGAATCAATATAATTTTGTTCCCTATTTTTCACATTTGGAATATCAATTTTATTCATATATTGAGAATGTTCTATGAGAATAATAATTACATTTTTCATTCAATATCCAATAACATTTTTTTTACTGAATGGAAAAATTATTAAATTTTCTGTCACATTCAATATTAACATGATTCTATTACGTTAGACCCATTTACTGAAACAAAAAATCATAGTTTAATCAATAATAATAATTTTGTAAAACCACATAATCATGAATTTTTTTATAATATTTCTAAATCATGACACTTTCTTCTATGAAACCTTAGGTTTAACCTAGGACAATATTGACTGTTACCAAAACTCTAGGATTTTATCCTATAAATAGACTTATCCTTTGGGTTCTTAGGAAGTTACCTCATCATAATTTCTAAAGGTTATCTAAAAATTTATCTAATAACAAATATAAAAAACCATACATTTCATACTAAGATATCAAATTTCAGTAGATTAAGTTGCATTACATAATAGAATGATCCATTCCTTAATTTTATAGACCATGTTCCTTTGGAAATATGGATACTTACGAAACGAGGTCATAAAAGATCTACATTGTATCCCACTAAGTTCTTAATAATTATCACCCTTCTTAGGTATATCATACTCAGTACCATTATTCATAATTTGGGGAAGGTAAGTACAAGAAGGGTGAGATTAGATACATAGTAAGGGTAAAAAAGAAATATATAAGATCACTTGAGAATAAAATTAACATAAGGGTATGATAACATGAACATAACTTTTGAAAATCATACGATGCACATCATATATCATATTCTTGAGTCATGGAATAACTCTTAGAAGTTTTTAAGACATGAATCATAAAGAAACTGAAGAACATGATCCATGAGAGTATAACATTATCATAATACATTAGTTTTATTTATAAACATAATCATATAAAATCATTTTCTTAGTATTCAAGGATCATTTACCAGACTATCATAGTGGAATGATTTAACTCCATAAACGATCATAGTAGTCAAGGTTCAATCCAAAGATAATCATAGTGTAAAAATTACCTTATAAAATTGGGATCAATCACTATTTGATTCATTTTTATCTTATAAGATATCAATCATTACCCAATGAATTGGAGAGAGATATGAGTATCACCCATCATTGGTTATAACATAATTACCATACTTGGTTATGAAGTAACCACCATGACTGGTTATAACATAACCACTAATATTGGTTTATATTATAACCTCCTATCACATAATGAAAACCATACATATGTGTTACATAAGATCATAAAACATTCATAATTTTGGAACCCATGAAATAATTGGTTTTATAAATTGTTCATCATATCATAACCCGTAGAATGGAAATTAGTTTCATAAATATTTCATCATTTCATCATAGTATAACCCAAGGAAAAATAACAGGTTTCATGAATATCTTATCATGATAAAAATAAGCCATATGGAGAAATAATAAAGATGGTATCCTTTAATAATATCCTTAGTATATCATAAGTGGAATAAAGGGTTATTTTCTTTGATGAATAAAAATACTATAAAAATATAATTAAAACATTCTTGTGGAAAATATCCTTTATATTTTGAAATAAGTTATTTGAAAAAAATATTTTTTTAAAATATTATTGAATAAATTTTCATTGAAAATTACCATGGAAACATGAAAAGTAAGCTTCGGTACCTTCAGAGTTCATGTAGTTGGGAAATTCCATTCATTCCATATAAGATAAAAAAAACATTTATTTCATATTTTTTTGTAAAAAGTGAAAATGTACCTCATTTGAAAAATATAGTGAACCTATCCTTTTATAGATATTATTATATAATTTTAATCATAATTAACCATAAAATTTCAAGATAAGTATAATAAATTCTAGTGTCTTTGGATGATTAGGTACATAAATATGAAAAACCAGAAATAGAATAAAACAAATTTATTTGAATAAACCATAAATAGATTATAACTTCTATTGATATCCTATATATTTATAGTATAACTTGGGGAATACATGAACAAAAGGGATAGGCTAAAGGTCTTATTAAGTGAATAAACATATGCATAAATCATTGAACATGGATTAGAGGGTATAACATAACAACATAAAAAGGCATGAAACATGAATAAACATAAGGAAGAATAACATGTAAAACAAGGTATCGTATAATAATGGCATCATAGGAATGTGGAAAAAACAAACTACATGACATAATCATGAGTCAAGGTAGACTACCAAGACCATTAGACATGGGAGACAAAGACTTATAAAGGAATCAAGTTCACACCTAGTCCCAAAACAACGTCTCATGAGACTAAAAATTACCCAATGAATTGGGGTGATATCTAGGAACACCCATAATAACATGTTCATGCATATGTTTTCCACATGAAGAATCAATCATAAACATAAGGGTTACCCATGGAATGAAATGGGTATCGTAATCTTGTCATGGAGCATAACAAATGGGCGTATCATAAAAGTGTCCATGAAATAATGGATTTAAATAATAAATGGGCATTAATATGGATAAATATTCATATATAATTAAAAAATATTTCCAATTGAAGTGGAAATATTTAAAAATAGTTCTTAGGGAACTTTAGAAATGAAGTATTTTAGTGCGGTTTAAGGAAAATATTAAAGAGAATTTAAAGAGGAAATAAATATTTGTTTTAATAAAACCAGAAATGAACCAAGATATTTTTTCATGATAAAATGAGTGATTTTATAAGAATAATTGTGTATTAAAATAGATTATGGAGTGCACTTGAAAATGGGTAAGAAATCAGAAATTCCCTTTAACTGGGCTTGCTTATCGAAAATATTTGGGAAGAGAACCTTATTAAAACATGTATTTACCATAAAATAAGGATGTAATAATCTAGATACATGATTTTGTAACATATAAACATATTTATAGTAATTAAAAATAAATAAAGAAGAATTACATTGGGGAAAAGAGAGAGAGAAAGAGTAACCCAAAAGAAAAATGGGGGTTTTGGAAGAATCCCTTACCTTATGTCCGAAAGTGTTGTGCAATTTAAAGTAATGTATTTGATAGTAAAATTGGATCCATTAATTAATTAATTAAGAATATTTTATATTGTTATTTTATTTATTATAACTTTATTATGTTCATTTAAGTACTTTTTTATTTCTTATAAGATACAATTTTATCATTCTGGAGAATTCATTTCCTTGGTTTTCATGATCTGTTTACTTGTATACATATAGAAAAAATCATGTAAAATTGGAATAGATATCCAGAATTGAAGTTATATGTTATTAATTAAAATATATAATATTAAATTGTTATATAATTCTTTTGGTTATTTTGGGTGAGGATGAATCATTAGATATGACATTAGTGATAATTGTTTAGATTATTTTGGCGGTTTTTGATCATCACAAACTAGTTTTGTTTTATTAATTATTATCATGTACATATAATGGTTAAAAAATAGTAAATAAGATACAATAAATATACTATTATATTATTTAACCATAAAAATGGTTTTATTACCATCATTCAAGGTGGTAATGAAAAATTACAATGCATCGTCCATGGTGGCGGCAAATAGACACATCATGGAAGATAATTTCATTTTAAGAATAAAAGGAGAAGAGAATATATTTGAAGATGAATTATTCCATTAAATAAAATAAAACTATAGTATATAAAATAAACTAGATTTATCATGAAACATGAATAAGTTTAGTTGGGGATAGAGTAATAAAATAATAGAACTTAAAAGAAAAGAAAGAGGATTTTACCTGTTGAATTTATCATCATTTATAACCTTCATAGGGGAAAGGTTTGGAATTTTTATGAGACATGTAGATTTTGGACATGTTATAGGGGAATAGAAAGAGTATTGGGTAGAAATTAGATAATATTTAAGGCTTAATAGGTGTGAGGAGAAGAGGTGGCAAGGGGAAGTATTTATAGTGGAGGAGAGGGGTGCTTTTTGAATATTTTCTTCGTTACTTTATTATTTTTACTCTAGACTATGAATATTTTGAGAATTATAAATAAATATATTAAAATAATTAATGGGAGTTAGATATTATGGTTCTTAAATCAACAATTACTCAAGTAATAGTGTATTTAACTTATAATTTATATATATCGTAAATTACCGTACTTCACTATTCACAAAAAATCAACTACTTCAGAAAAATCCTAAAAAATTCACCCTAACCATTTTTATACATGTAGAATTTATAAATGAACTCCATTTTTTGAAAATATTCTTATAAATATGAAAATTTTAATTTTTAATTAGAATCATCATTTAGTTGTAAAATACCAATTTTAAAATTATAAATTATTTTATGACACCTTGAAAAATTAGTTAAGTTCTCAAAAAAGAATATTATAATCATAAGACAACTAAATATTAATTTATGAATACATTTAATGAAAATTAATTTTCTTTTAAACCATTATATTAATTTTAAAATTGTAAACAAATATTTATTTTTTATAAAAATACCAACACTTAATTTATCATTTTAAAAATATTTACATACTAAAACTATGATATAATTATATCATAGTTTCATTTATAAGATTCCTAAATTTTATTTATAATTTCATAGGTTAGGTTGCTATTCTATTAACCATTTTACTATTCATAAGGGTCACATTACTCTTCCAAAGGTCAAGTTAGTATTCCATTGGTATAGGATCCTTGACTTCTTAAAATAACTCTTATTTCATGCATTATTAATTTATAAATTTTATATTGTGTCATCTATGTGATTTTAGGTGATTTATACTATATGTAATAATTAAAATAATATAATTTCCATCGATAAAAGTGTGGTTTGTTATATTCTACTTACCTTATAAAATTTCTCCCTCGAAATTTGGTTTTACATAGTATGGTGAAAACAAGTGTGGGTACTTCTCCTTCATCACTTCCTCTAGTACCCATGTCTCCTCTTAATATTTATGGTTTCCCCATAGTATTTTAACTAGGTGATTATTCTTGTTTCGTAGAACTTTATCTCTATGATCCAATATCTTCACGAGATACTATTTATAATTGATATCATTCTCCACCTATAAAACCTCTGAATTCAGTACATGTGAGGGATCTGGTATGTAATTCTCAAGAGGGATACATGGAATATATAATTTACTTGATACATGGTTGGTGTAAGTGCTATTTGATAGGACAAAACTCCAAAAGCACCAAGAATTTTGTATGGGAAGATGTACTTAGTACTTAACTTGACCTTCTTCATAAATCTTATTATTCTATTACATAGAGATATACAGAGGAATACCATTTCTCCGACCTGAAACTCAAGGTCTCATCAACGATTGTATACATAGATATTTTTTCAACATTGGTCTTCCTTGATGTGATACTGAATAGATTTTACCTTCTCCATAATTTATTCTATCATTTTATGTCCTAGAATCTTACATACACCAACTTCATCCCAAAATGTCAGTGTTTTGAATCTTTTTCTATAAAGGGAATCAAATGGAGCCATTTGGATGATTGAGTGGAAGATATTGTTTTATAATAACGTTAACAAAGGTATATGTTTGTACCATGCTCCTTTAAAGTATATAGAACATAATCAAAACATGTATTCCAGTGCTTAAATAGTTCATTCATATTGGCCATCAGTTTAAGGATGATAAGTATTACTGAAGTTCAACTCAGTGTTTAGATCTTGTTGGAGTCTTTTCCAGAACTTTGAGGTGAATCATAGATATCGATCAGATACAATCAATAGTTGTAATCCATGTAGCCTTACCAATTCTATGATTTATATCCATGCATTTTGATCTAGTGAGAAGTACTTTTGAATTGTGATAAAGTGAGTTGTCTTTGTAAGATGATCCACAACAACCCATATAACATTGTTTTCTCTAGATGTCTTTGAAAGTATAGTGACAAAGTCCATGGTAATGTTCTCACACTTTAATTTTTGTTTAGATAATGGTTGTATCACCCATCTATACTTTTGTCTTTCTACCTTCACTTGCTGACATACCAGGAAAATTGATGTATATTTAGCAATTTCTTTCTTCATATTGTCCAAAAAATAGTTATCTCTGATATCATGATACATCTTTGTGCTCCCTGGGTGAGTAGAAAATGTTAATATATGTGCATCATTCAGAATCACCTTATTTATCTCTGGATTATATTATACACATAGTCTTAAACCAAATTTTACAACCCATTCCTCATCAATTTTTAAATATGAGGATTTCCCATTTATGATATCTTCCACTTTATTCTAAATTTCAACATTATTTCTTAGATAATCCTTTATTTTCTCTATAAGATATGGTTGAGAAAAAATTTGAGAAAGGATTAACTTTTTTCTCCTTTAATTATTCCCATGTTCATCTAATGAAAATCTAAAAATATTTGATCCTGTTCAATTCTCAGCTTTGATAAAGATGCAAGATTCTTTTTACTGAGAGCATCCAACACCTTATTTGCCTTACTATGATGGTAACAGATCGAGAAATCGTAATACTTGATGATATATAACTATATTATATGGAACGTATTAATACCCTCTTGTGTGAAAATATATTTGGGGCTCTTATGATCAGTATATATCTCACTTATCCCCATAGAGATAATGCCTCCAGATTTTCAATGCAAAGATCACAACCTATAACTCTAGATCACACGTGGGGTAGTTGTACTCATGAATTTTTAGCTACCATGAGATGTAGTCTATCACATTATAATTTTTCATTAGTATACATCCTAATAAATCCTTTAAATTATCATTGTGCACCATAATGAGTTCCCCAATTCTCATTAGTGTGAGCACTGGTATAGTGATAAGCCTATTTCTCCAATCTTTGAAGTAGTGTTCACATTTTCTGGTCTAGTAAAACTTCACTCGCTTCTATGTTAGCGATGTTATTGGGTTTAAAAATCATGATATGTTCTTCAAAATTTGATTTTAATACCTAGATAGACCAAGGAATTTATGGATATCCGTTACAGATGTTGGCATGAGATACTCTTCAATCACCTTTATCTTGGAAGGGTCCATATATATTCCTTTACTGGTGATAAAATTGCCCAATAATGATACTTACTATATACAAAAGTCACATTTAATATAATTTTTAGGCAGTTTCTCCATTCCCAAAGTCTTTAGCATAATATTTTATTTCTACTAATGTTCTTCAATTCCCTTAGAGTATATCATAATATCATCAATAAATACTAGCACAAATTTTTCAAGCTAATATCTAAATACTCTAATCATTAAATCCATGGAAATTACTGGATAATGAGTGTTTTTTAATGGAATCACCATGAAATCATAGTGTCCATACCTCATTCAAAAGGTTGACTTGGGAATATCGTCCTTTTTAACCTTTAATTGGTGATATCCGGATCGAAGGTCAGAATTATAGAAATATTTAACTCCACATAGTTGATCAAAAAAGTAATATATCTGTGTTAGGGGATGATTTTTATTTATCATGATTTTATTGAGCTCACAACAATCAATGAAGATGCACATTGATCCATCTTTCATCTTGACAAAGAGGACTGGTGCACCCCATAGTGAGGCACTCGATTATATAAAAAGATTGTCTAGATTCTCCTACAACTACTTCTTTAGTTTCCCCAAATCAATGGTGTCTATTATATAATGTGTTTTTGATATATGAAGATATTTAAGAATAATTTAAATTAAGAACACAACCTCTTGATCAGGTGGAAGACTAGGAAATTCTTTAGGGAACACATCTGTGTAGTCCCTCACAATGATCATTTCTTCGAGCATGATTCTTTCTTTTGTCTCTATAATTTGAGATAGATATTCTTTCTCAAAAAGCATTAATATCTAAACATGAGATTATGATTCTCAAAGAGATTCATCCCACTTCTTACAGTTATATAAAATTGGAGGATGCTTTAGGATGTGAAGAGTGATATCCCTTTCCCGAAAATTGATGGTGGCTTTGTATAAAGATATCCAATCCATGACCAATATAGAATAAAACTCCACAAATGGAAGTAATAATTTTTTTTAGGAGTTTCAATCCCCAAAAATTATCTGGGGATGATTTATATACTTTAGATGCAATAATTTCCCCATTTTTATTCTCACAGATAACTCATTATCTATATTTTTAGGTGGTGTTTGAATAGTTCTACTAAAATAGAAATATATTAAAGAATTCATATAACAATAATCAAATAATATGTTATCTATTCATGAATGAATAACTAGCATACCTGTCATCACATATTATTTGGGTTCCACCTCAGCCGTATTTATATAATATTCCCTTCCTTACTACCTTGGAAGTTATTGTTGTGGATAACATTCAACAAACCTTGTATTAGGGTAATTTATTTCATAATTCCCATGTTCCTTGCATTTTAAACTCTAAAATATAAGCTGAGTGTTGATATGAAACATCATTTATTCTTCCACATTAGTGGGATTATTTATATCCCTTCAAACGTTATTATCTATACGCCCCATCTTCCACATTTTAATCATCTCTTGGTTACCTTTAAGCAGTTTCCAGGATTCTTCTTCCAACACTTTTGTCAGGTGGGATATTGGGTCTTATTCCCATCATGGAATTTATTTATTGATCCACCCATATTAATCTATATTTTCCTATTTTTTTTCTCTGGTACCACGATACCACTGAGAGTCTAAAATTTCCATTTCATCCTTAAGGGCATAATGAAGAATCTCCCCATAATTTTAGAAGTCTTTAATCACCAATGATTTTTATAGACTCTACTTTAGTCTTCAAAAGAAGTGATCAAACTTTATTTCAGTGTTCATGACAAAGCCAGAGGCATATCGGGAAAGCCTGGTGATGTTTTCCTCATACACTCCAATAGGCTCATCTTCCTCTTTCTTTAGTCCATAAAACTCCCTTTTTATCTTAAAATGTAGGGTTAATGGAAAATATTTCTTGAAAAATATTTCATTGAAATCATTCCATTCCATGCAATCAATTTCTTGTTTGAACATCATATTCTTGATTAGTGTCCACCACTAATTAGCTTTTTCATCAAAACGATAGACCAAAAACACAAATGTATCTTCTTTTTAGTAGTGGAGGACATAAAATATATTCTCAATGGAGTTAATCCATTATTATATGAAGAGGGGATCAGAAGATCCACTAAACATGGGAGGAATTTTTCACATGAAGTATTCTATGAAAACATTCTGTTTATTAGGATAATGAGGTAGTTCCACATGATTCAAGTTATTATTCATTAACTTGATCTAGTTAAGGAATTATTTTCATTAAGTTTGGGGAACCTATTCCAATCATATTTGTCACATCATTAGGGAAATCTTCACAATTCATATCACTGTGATTCTTGGCATGGGTTATACTATTTCAAGATATTAATTAAGAAAAATAAATTACAATTAGGGGGCTTGAATACTTAGCTAATAATAGTATAAAAAGAAAGCATTGAACTCATAAGGTTAAAATTTTAAATGAAAATTATATCCTAAATTGTGATTCACTAAGTTTCAATCATGGTTATCCATGGTTATAGGGTTACCCCTATGGTTTTTAATAAAGTTATCTAGAAATAATCTTAAAAAATATCTATACCTTGATATGATAGCAACTATAGAGACCCTATCCTTTTACACATATTATTACATAATTTTAAGCATAATAAACCATCAATGTACATGCCATATATCATAACATCTAGTGTATTTAGATGATTCGGTACATAAAAATGATAACATGTAAATATAATAAAACACATCTATTTTAATCATTTATAAATAGTTAATTACTTTCCTTTATATCCTATATCTGAAAGGATAAGCTAGGGAATTCATGAACAAGAGGGATGAGCTAAAAATACCTATAATGGAATAAATATATGAATAAAGCATAGAACATTGGTTAAAAGGTATAACATGATGACATAAACAGACATAAAACATGAATAAAAACACGGAATAATAACATATATAACATGGAATAATATAATTATTTTATCATAGGAATGTGGAAACAATATGCTACATGACATAATCATTAGTCACAGATAACTACCAAAACTGTTGAACATGGCAGAAAAAGTCTCATAAAGGAATCGGGTTCACTCCCTATCCCAAAATGAAATCTCATGAGACAAACAATTGCCCAATAAACTGGGGTTATATATGGGAGCACACATAATAAAATTTTCGTGCATATGTGTGACACACTAAGAATCAAAGATAAACATATGGGTTACCCATAGAATAAAATGCGTATCACAATCATGTCATGGAGCATAACAAATGAGTGTATGATAATAGTGTCCATGAAATAATGGATTAAAATAATAAATATAAATTAATGAGGTAAAATAGTTATATATTTGGATAAATTATGTCCAATTTAAGTGGAAACATGTAAAAGGAGTGTTTAAGAAACTTCAAAAATGAAGAATTTTAGTTCGGTTTAAGAAAAATATTAAAGAGAATTCAAAGTGGAAAATCATATTTGTTTCAATAAAACTAAAAATTAACCAAGGTATATTTTAATGATAAAATGATTGGTTTTATAATAATAATGGTAGACTAAAACATATTATGTATTGCACATGAAAATGGGTATGAAATCAAGAAGTTCTCTTTAACCGGGTTTGATTATCGAAATGATTTGGGAAGGGAACCTTATTAAGATTTGTATTTCTCATAAAATAAGGATGTAATTATCTGGATACATTATTTTTTAAAATATAAATAGAATTTATAATAATTAAACAAAATTAAATAAGAATTAAATTTTTTTTAAGTGAGATAAAGAGTAACTCGTAGGAAAAATGGGGGTTTGGGTAGAATCTCTTACCTTATGTTCAAAAGTGTTTTGAACTTCATCTTAATGTCCAGTATAATTAAATTATATACATTAATTAATTAATTAACAACCTTTGGTAAATTTATTTGATTTATTACTATTTTACTAAGTTCATTTTGGGACATTTTGATGAGTTGTAAGATATTTTTTTCGATCGGGAGGGTTCGTTTACTTAGTTTTCAAGATCAGTTTACTTTTAAACATGTATGGAAAATCATGTAAAATGGGAATATATATCTATAATTGAAGTTATAGTTTATTAATGATCATCCATAATATTAAATGTTTATATAATTAATTGGGTTATTTTAGATTTGGATGAATCATTAGATATGACATTAATGATAATCATTTAGATTATTTTTGCGGTTTTTGACCATGACAAACTAGTATTGTTTAATTAAATAACATCAAGTATATTGGATGGTTAAATAACATTAAATAGGATATAATACATATATTATTATATCTTTTAACCATAAAAATTGTTTTATGACCATAATAGAATGTGGGAATGAAAAAATAAAATGCATCATCCACGTTGGCGGTAAATCGACACACCACATACGATAATTTCATTTTTAGAATAAATGGAAAAGGGAAGAGATTTGAAGATGAATTATTAAATTAACATAATAAAATTATAGTATATAAAATATAATGGAGTTATAATTACACATATATATGTGGATGTGTGGATATAATAATAAATGAAATGAACTTGAAAAGGAATTAAATGAAAAGAAAGAAGATTTTACCTCTTGAATTTATCCTCAAAATCCTTAGGGAAAAGTGTTTGGTATTTTGATGAGACCAAGAGATCCTAGACGTGGGATATGGTCTTGGAAAGAGTATTGGGTATAAATTGGACAAGATTTAAGGCATAATATGTGTGATGAGAAGAGGTGGTTAGGGGTGGTATTTATAGTGGAAGAGGGGTGGTTTTTGAATATTTTATTCATTAGTTTATAATGTTTACTCAAGACTATGAATAGTTTGATCATTATGACTAAATATATTAAAATAATTAATGGGAGTTGGAGATTATGGTGATTAAATCAATTATAACTGAATTAATATTGTATTTAACTTATAATGTATATATACCATAAATTACCGTATTTCACTATTCACAAAAAATAAATTATTTTAAATAATTCCAAAATATTTCACAAAAAATATTTTTCAATGTGTAAGAATAAAAAATTGACTCCATTTTATGAGAATAATTTTATAAATATAAGAAAATTAATATTTAGTTAAAATTATCATTAACTTGAAAAATACCAATTTAAAAATTATAACTGATTTTATAACATATTGAAAAATTAATTTCGGTCTCATAAAATTATATTATAATAAAAAGACAAATAATATTAATTTCTGAAAAAAATTTAATATTTTTTTAATAATTAATTTAATTATAAAATTTTAAATAAATATTGATGTTTTATAAAAATACAAACACTTAATTATCATTTCCAAAACATTTAATTACATAAACTATGATATAATTATATCATATTTTCAGTTATAATATGCCTAAATTTTATTTATACTTCATTGTAGTGGTTACTTGTCACAACCCGTCCTCAGGGCCCGTGCTGTGACTACCCCAAGCCCGCCTTCCATAGGCTAGGGGCTGGCGACTAGCACCAAAGGCGTAAATCCCGATAACTGGGAAGGCATTGCCTTTATAAAAGAGAACAACCACCACATAGTAAGCAAGAGGAAAATGTAAACACTAAGTACAAGAGAAGTGCTGAAAAGAAAATGGGCCAGAATACAAACCCAAAAGAAAGTACAACTACAACTGAACAAGTACAACAGAAAAGGCAACAGCTGGAAGAAGGAAGTAGCTCCTGGGTCGTCCTCCTCGGATCCTACCTGAAGGGTAGGTACAGATAGCGCAACTCCGGGATCGTCTGCCACAGATCCTACCTGAAGGGTAGGTACAGATAGCCTCCTCAATGCTCTCACCCATCAACCACCTCCGTGTGTCGCCTCACCATGATGTCCTCCTCCAGATACTGACTCGTCGTGTGGTCCACCTCCGGGTACCATCCAGTCCTCGAACACTCAGCCTCTGTCAGCACTGCCCGTCGTCTACAACCAACACAATGAGGTGCGGGCATAGCCCGTGCAGGGGTGAGTATAACGATACTCAGTAGGGACCCCGAGTCCCTCAAGGTCTCTCTAAAACCAACAAGGATAACCACAAAGAAGATCTCAACAGATAACCTCTACTTAGGTATATGCCCATACATATACCTAAGTTATCAAGTAACCCATCTCAATCATGAGGAAACACAAGGATCATGAAATCAACGGATAACCACTACCCAGGTATATGCCCATACATATACCTAAGTTATCAAGTGACCAATCTCAATCATGAGGTAAACACAAAGGTCAAAAGGCTCATCTCAAACCAGGATTTTCATTATCGAAACCGTAACTGCTGAAGAGCTCCGTCCATAGAGTGTACAGTGGTCCTGTCATGACTCCGAGGTACTGCTCACTAACCTAAGACTGCTGAGGTACTCCTCCTGTCGAGTACCGCGGGTCAGCCACCCAAACACAGTAGTGCTTCCCACCGAGGTATGTCACCCAAACATAGTAGTGCACACCCCCTAGTAGCCTGCTGAGGTACTCTCCGGACGAGTACCGCGGGTCTGCACTGTCACACAGGTAGTGCTCCGTCCACCATGGGTCTGCACCCAAACAAAGTAGTGCTCCGTCCACTGGGCTAGTCGACTCACTCCAAGTCGAGTCGGTCAAGCAGTCGTCAGGTCTCAGTCGGCTACACGGTCTCCGTACTCCGCACGATCGTCTCTAGGAGGGTCCGCTCCATGAGCTACAGGTCGATACTCCAAGTATATCAAAGTCCCACTAAGAAGTATCTCAAAGGACCGCCTCATCATAGGGGTCTCAACGCAACAGACAGCACGTCAATCGGACGCCCGGTCTGTGAGTTACTAGACTTTTCGTCCCAGGGGCCTGGTTGGTTTCGTGAGCGCACCAATCCCGGCCATATCTCAACTGTACCCCGAACTCTCATAGGGTATACTCATAGGGTATACTCATAGGGACCGTTTCTCAACGTGATCAACAACGCCGCTGACGGTTCATCAAACGGACGTCCTGTCTGAAAGATATCAGCTTTTCCGTTCCAGGGCCCTGTTGGATTTCGGGTGCGATCCAACCTGGCCACTATCCAACTGTATCCAAAACTCGGGCGAAGTATGCCAAAAGATCTGTCTCTTCAAGAGGAAATCAACGAGACAGACGGTGCGTCAATCGGACGCCCGGTCTGTGAGTTATTGGATTTCTCGTTCTAGGGGCCTGGTTGGTTTCGTGAGCGAACCAACTCGACCGTACTCCTACGGCATCCAAAACTCGAGCAGAGTAAGCCAAAAGATCCATCTCACTTAGAGGAATCCATCAAAGTCAACGGCACGTCAATCAGACGTCCAGAACTCAAGTAACGAGCGTTTCCGCTCCGAGGGCCCGGTTGGTTTCGTGTACGAACCAACCCGGACGAACCCAAAGTATTCCGAAACCTTGAGTGCAATATAGCGAAACAACCGTCTCCTTCCAAGGATTTCTACGCAACTGACGGTGTGTCGATCAGAGGTTCGTAGCCCGAGATATGGGCGTTTGAACCAACATAGTCCGAAAATAGGGGGTCTGGGCCTGGCCCGGCCCGACCCAGTACCCCCCCTGGTTCGACCGAACCGGGTCAACCCGGACCGGGCGGCGACCCGGCCCGACGACCTGGCCCGGCTCAAAAATCCGGCCCGGCCGGCGGCGCGGGCTGGTGCGGCCTGGGCGCCGCATGTGCGCCGCGCGCGGGGGGGCAAATCCCCCCCCCCTTGGTTTCAAAACGGCGTGGCAATATGCCGCGCCTTGAGGGAAATGGCCCCCCCACATGGGGACCCGCTTCTTGGACGCCGCACGGAGGGAAAGACCCCTCGGTTCCTTCAAAACCGCGACCCCTTAATGGGGCCGCTTGCTGCCAGCCGGCCGGGGGAATTAATTCCCCCGTTCTCCAAGTCCGGCCGGCCCGCCATGGCCGACCGGTTCCTGCAACACGGGACCGGCGACGGCCGGTCCCCTTCCTGCACCGACGTCGGTGGCCCGATGCCGGCCACCGGTCACCCTACTCCTCCGCGGCCCGGAACCGGCCGCAACCCTTGTCGTCCGGCGTGGTGCGACGGCACCGCACCCCTCCGCCGAGGCCCCGCTCTAGCCGCGGTATTTTCCGGGTATCTCCGACGAGGCGCGACGGCGTCGCGTTCTTGTTCTTCATTTCACGGCGCCGCACGATGGTGCCGCACATTTTCTTGTTGCAAGGTTCCGCATGGTGCGACAACACCTTGTCTTCCCGTACCTAACCACAAAGAACCAACACGAAGAAAAAAAAGAGGAGGGTCGGCCGTGTTCGTGCGGTCCGACCCCCTCACGTTATTTGTTATCATTTGGTTTTAAACCACAAAGTTCAAATTCGATAACAAATGGTTTTAAACCAAGAAGATCATCAAGTTAGAATTCTCGAACAAATATAAATAATTGAAAAGAAACCCCTACCTCAGTTCAGGAATGGTGTTCGTCAACGAGCCGCAGAAGATGAGCGTCGCGGAGGTCGGGCGTCGCGGGGAAAGAACGTCGACGTCGTGGAGCGAGGATTCGAAGTCGTTGATGGCGATTTTGTCACGGAAAACCATCATGGAAGAGACGACACAGAAGAAGGACGTCGCATCGCGGATATGGTGTCACAGAAGAACCGTGTTCTTCGGTGGAGAAGTTCTTTGTTGAAGAACGGTGTTCTTCGCATTCTTCGTCGAGGAAGAAGGTGTTCCCTTAGCTTTTTCTCGAAAAAGCTCTCAAACAACCCAACACCAACCCCTAATAAAATAAGTTCTAAACTTATTTTATTAACACAACAAAGCATTTGAAATTCAATTGTTTGAATTTCAAAAACCTACATGTAACTCACCAAATAAATTACAACAAGTTGTCAAATATTAATGAAGGTGAGTTAATGGGGAGTTAGGAATGTGAGGGGTTAAGAGGGTTTAGGGAGTTAGGGAAAAATTGAAAAGGCGGGGGGTTCATGTGGGCCCTAACATTTTAATTATCCACACATGGGATGTTGGGTGGATGTGGGCCCCACCACCAACTTCCCATGGGAGAAACTAACCACCTTGAAAAGGAAATAAAATTGATTTAACATTTTTATTTACTTTCTAATTAAACCCTATTAATTAACTTCTTATCCCACACAAAAGAAACTACGCTAAAGGTTCCATTAAGTGATTACTGGCGTTGCGAGTTCATCAGGGCCATCGAATTTCAATTCCAAGCACTGGTTCAAAAGATAGGAAAACCCGCTCATTCGTTCACTGATCGTACCCGAGCCAAACTTCGGAAATTGATTCCGGGCACTCCGGGCATCGGAATCAAGTGATGTTAGAAACCACGTTCTTGTAAAATCCCAAAGAAAATTTAGAAAAAATTTCCCTTGAATTTTACGGTTCTTTACATTACTATTCTATTGTCTGATTTACTATTCATAAGAGTGAAATTACTATTCCAAAGGTCAGGTTACTATTCCATTGGTATATGTTCCTTAATTTCTTGAAAGTAATTTTAATAAATTAATTATTTATTTATAAAGTTTATATTATACCCTCTATGTGACTTTATATAATGTATACTATATGGAATAATTATAAGATGGAAATTTCCATTGATAATAGTTTGGGTCGTTATAGAAAAGTACACGAAGATTCCTTTTAAAAAATTATTTAAAAAGTAAAAAATTGGTAAAAATGGCATTAAAAGAATAATATGGAATAGTAAATAAATTATTTATTCTATTTTTATAAAAAAATATATATATGAAAGAAAAAATTTTCGCCTAAAGAAAAGAATAAAGTCGATTTTACTTAGAAACACATTTTTAGAATCTTGAGTACTTAAGATGAGGAAAATGAATCAAAAAAATTTATTATAAATAAATATCTATTGGAGAAGAAAATTCATGAGTTTTATTTAGAGTCAGATTATAATATATCATCATTAGAAACGTAATCATAAACAATATCGATAAATAATGAGAATGTGATACAAAACCTTTATCGATTTGGTAAAATTTGAAGTCATAAGCCCCATGAAAGAAATAAACCGATATAGATATGTAAATCCCTATAAAATTCAAAATATTTTTCATAAAATACATTCGTGGGTAATATATAAACCATATAAAATAAACAATTGTTGAATACGAAATGTATCTCACAAAAGTGAAAGTGAGATGGAAATCAATTACCTTAGGTATGAATTCCATATTACACATTGTAAAATAATTTATAATAAATATAGATTTATTATAAATATATTATATAACCTTAATCATATATATAATACCATATATTATTTACTTATAACATTTTATAACACATTTGTTAACAATTTTTTATTAAAATCACAATTTTGGGTGATAACTTTTTCATTTTTATGATTTTTTTCGGTAGTTTCGGTTCTTGTATTTTGATAAGGATTTCATCATATAAATAATATTAATAATTATATAAAAACATAAAAGTTTAATTACATACATGTTTATATTCATTCATAAAAGTATACAGAGAAAAATGAATTGCACTGTTCATGGAGACAGTAAGTCGTACGTATGCATGAACAATGTTTTCATTTTTTTGATGAATGGAATGAATGAAAGGTAAATAATAAATCACATTTACAGAATAATTAATAAATTTTATATATATCATATATATTCATTAAATCCATCCTTATTACCATCCAAGTAAAACTAAAATGAAAAAAAATCACAACACTACATGGGGGTGGTATTCCACACGTACACAAGATCAATGTTATCATTTTTCAATGGATTTGAAGGTAAGGGGGTTGATATATTATTGTAATTCAAAAATTATAATTATTTTACAATTATAATATATAAGAATTAAAATAATAATAATACCAATCTATAAAAGATGGTAATACCTAATGAGTTGTACGCTACATGGTGATGGTATGTCATATGAACGAATGAGAGATCTTTTCACTTACCATTTTATTAAAATAAGAAGAATAAATGTGGTTTCATAGTCATAAAATATTTCAGTATATTTACTATACTGAAGTTATTTATTTATGAATATTATAATATACTTAGATGAGGTAAAGTAATCATTAATGTCACGACCCGACCCTACTTGGGCTCGAGCCGCAACTACCCTAGGCCCGCCTCCATAGGCCAGGGGCTGGCGACCAGCACCGAAGGCACAACAACTTGGGGAGGCCTTTGCCTAAACACCTGTACACATGCACACACAGAAAACTCAATGCAAAAGTGTAGAGTAAAAGAAAAGACAAGTAAAGAAAAGGGCAACTGATATATATAAACCACAAAGTGAATTGACCTCTAACAATACAAAGTACAGTGCTGAAAAGGAAAAATGGGCAAAACACGCGCCCAACCAAAAGTGCCACAACCCGGTAATAGGTAAACAAAAGAAACAGCTGATGGGTCTCCCACCTGGAACCCGACCACGACCACCGCATGCGGTCCAAGCTCCAAAGCTCCTACGCTCCACTGAAGTCACGCTCCACCTGTCCATCGTCTGCAGGGGCACACCAAGTGCGGGAAAAGCCCAAGAAGGGGTGAGTATAAAAATACTCAGTAGGATACCCCGAAGGCTCGAGGGAGCAACAAAAGGAGGTACCGAAGGGTGAGCAGTAGAGCGAACAAGGAATAGAAAGGAGTAAAACCAAGGGTGCAGTAAAGAGTAACAGCTCAACCCATCAAGAGAAAGATAGAAGACTCGTCCTACCATGAGAAGCTGGACACAGAAAGCACGTGGCATACCCCGTGCGTCTTCGCCTCTCCTGAAGGAGAGTATCCAAAACCCAAGGAGTGGGTACTCGAAACATGGTATATAAAAATCCATATGCTATGTCGAGAATCCCGAACAACATCATAAGGGGATCTCCGTCCCGTAGCTCAGCCCAAGAAAAAGAGTTTTCAACAGTCCCAGAAGAAACACCATAGATGGCCAGCATCCCGCATGTCTGCCCTGAACCGCAAGCCAAGGGTCTCAATCACCGCACTTCGACACTATCCACTTTTGGTGGCACTGACTTGCCCGCACGGTTTTATATCACGTCACAAGAACGTGTCTTAGTGGGGAAAGCGCCTCTCGTACTCAAGAGTTCTGGGGGAGCGTCAAACCACAACTCGTCACTGCCCCGCAGTCGAGAGGTCTCCTCAAAGTCAAGTTGTTCCATCACCGACCCGTACAACCAAGGGAACCGCTCCGGTAATCACGGAGGAAAGACACATACTAGCCTAGTCGATAGGACTGAGTCTGGAATGCCGACAGGTTTCCCACTGCCCAGCCCTGCTGGAGGGTAATTCATAACCAGATATCGGGCAACCCACTGCCCAGCCCCGCTGGAGGGTAAACCATAACACATCATCAGGTGACCCACTACCCAGCCCCACTGGAGGGTAAACCATAACACATCATCCGGCGACCCACTGCCCAGCCCCGCTGGAGGGTAAACCATAATAAGATACTGGGTGACCCACTGCCCAGCCCTGCTAGAGGGTAAACCATAACACATCATCCGGTGACCCACTGCCCTGCCCCGCTGGAGGGTAGACCTGGAATAAGTTGACAGGCGACCCACTACCCAGCCTTGCTGGAGGGTAGACCTGGAGCTAGACGACGGGTGACCCACAGCCCGGCCCTGCTGGAGGGTAGACCCTAAGAGGTCGTCGGGTGACCCACTGCCCAGTCTCTGCTGGAGGGTAAACCTTAATAGCGTCGGGTGACCCACTGCCCAGTCTCTGCTGGAGGGTAAACCCTAGAAGTCAGTGAGCAACTCACTGCCCAACCCTACTAGAGGGTAAGCCCGAGGAAGTCGATGAGTAACCCACTGCCCAGCCCCGCTGGAGGGTAAAACTCAGAACTGCTCTGGCCATCTCCATTGGAGGGTACAACACTGGCCAACCGAACACGGAGTGGGCACCGTGCAACCACCCAACTCCAGCACAACTCACCCAAAGGGGTTCAACGCCTGTTCCATAACTAGGTGTCACTAACACCGCTACCAGCTGATCCATCGAGAACAAAACTAGGGGGAGACCACTCAACCCTACTGGTCGAACAAACGAGCACAGAGGGACCCTCTACGTCGCGAGAGGTAAAGAACGCAAGGTAGAACATGACACGCACATGGGGCCCACACGACGTGTGGCCCCAAGTCAACCCCAACTGAGCGCACAAACATCCTCGGGTACAAGTAACCACACATACCTCCAAGTGCTCCCGTATACTCCCAGAGTATACCTCGTTCCAGCCCAAAGGCTAATGTGAACATGACACACAGCGTCAACACGAAGGCGTGACATAACATCTCTAACTCAAAGGCCCATGCACGGCCAACCACATCTTGTGAACCATTTATATCACTCTCCCAAGAGTGCGCGATCACACGCCAAGGGTCCGCTACCAACATGGTAGGATGAACGGCCACCAGAGCTCCTTTTGTGCTTCCACATTTAATAAGATCGTGTATAAGGCCCCGCACCACCAAACGGATTGCACCATTGTAATCCTCGGAGAAAAACTCACGAGATAGACTGCTTACTCTCCTGAAACGGTCAACCGGTGAAAAAGGTACTATTCACCGTAACCAAACCCGTGTGGGGCCCACCCCAAGATCCTGAAACTGAACCAACGAATCACGCCACTACGATCCCCTTAGAAAAACACACGGGATTGAGTACTCAATCGCCCAAAACGGACACTCAGTGAAAAGGGTACTATTCACCATAGCCGGGTCGGGTGGGACCCACACCACGTCCCCGAAAAAGGTCGGGCGCATCGCACCATTGCGATCCCCTCGGGAAAACACGTCAAAAGCACTACTCACTTGAGTGCAACGGATATCCGGTGAACAAGATGCATTCCGGCACACCGAACACGAGCGGTACCACGTGGGACCAGCATCCCGGTCCCGAAACTCAACGAATGGATCGCACCGTTGCGATCCTCTCGAAAAAGAACACAAGATGGACTACTCACTTGTCCAAAACGGTCGCCCAGTGATAAAGATGGAAAATCACCGTTGACACCCAAATGGCCCTCATGGGCCCCGCACCATCGTGCGGAATTACAGCGGGCAGACTGCGCCAACGCGATGCCCTCGGAAAAACACCCAACATCGACTACTCGCACGCCCCGAACGGACGTCCGAGGAAAAAGCCGCTAAAAGCTGCACGCAGCTCAAAAGACGGGTCGTGGGGCCCACGCCTCAACTTCGGCCTCCACGCCTGAAACCACCCTGGAAAGCTCCACCTCGATTCCAGGGTCCCAACGCCACTGACAGCGCTCAAAATGGACGTTGGACGCGTCCACGCCGTCTGAAACAAAATCCGCCGACAGAACGACTAACCCCTCGATGCACGTGTCGCGCCACCGAGGCCCCTCGTTTCGGGAATTAAAAATTCCCAAAACTTTCTCAAAAAGTCCACCTCGTCGATACGGTTCCACCACCGCAGACGGAACTCAAAACGGACACCTGTAGCGAAAAATATGGGTGTCCGAACACCGAGGGGGCAAGGCCCCTGGGGCTGGACCGGCCTGCGACTGGGCCGCGTGGGCCGGCGGTGGACCCGGTCCACCGCCCGGCCGACCGGCTGAGCCCGGTCGCCGCACGATGACCCGCACGACGCGGGTCGTGCCTCCTCCGCGGGGTCGCGCGCCGCGACCCCGGTTCCCCGTCGCGCTCCGGTGAGCGCAGCCCTGCGCCGGCGCCCAGAAAACCAGCCAGCGCCGCACGCCCGCCTCGCTTGGACGCTCCCCCTCGCCGCCCTGCCACCGCCGGAACCCGACGAGCCCGAGCCGCCACAGCCACCACCTAAAGAAGTCGCCGCTGCCAGCCGAAGCCGCTGCCGCCGCCAGAACCCGCCGGAAACACCCAGAAAACCCGAATATCCCGCAACCTTCGGTGAACATTTTCAATCGACTCCGAACTCGGATTTTAAATCCGAAAGATGCGATGGAAATCTCATGAATTATACTATGATATTATGGTCTTGGATTGAAGATTGGGCAGCAATTAGACACTAAAATTAGCATTCAAAGAGGGGTTCGAGATTTAAAACGCAAACGAACACCGCCTACCTCTTGGGTGATGCCCAGAGCTTCACGATGTGTCTGCCACCGCGCTGCACCTTCCCGGAGCTGCTTCGCTGAAGCTGGAGGAGGAGAGGGAGAGGAGGGGCTGCCACGCTAGGGAGAACAACCAAGAGGGGGGGGGGGGAGAAGCGTTTAAAAACAAAACACTTAAACCCCCGCCCGTGGGCCCCGTACCCGAACTCTCAGCAGGGTCGAGGTTAAGCCTTCCCTGGGGTAAACACAACCTCTTGAGCACAACGGTGGTCTCAGAATTTTAATCCAAGACCCCATTCAAAAGTTATAAAATTTAACGTCCGAAGCTGCTAAATTACGAAAATTCCCCTGGGGCAATTTTTCACAAACGGCCCGCGCCCGCAAAACTTATACCCCTCCTAGGGTAAACGACACGCTCTGAACTCAGTGGTGCCCTCAGTTTTTTAATTCGAGCCACTGTTTAAGAGATACCGGTGTTTCTCCATTAAACGAATAAATTAATTAATTAATCAATCCGTTTAACGTTCCAGGAGTGGGCGAGGGGTCCAAACATCCTGAGCCGACAAGTTTTATGTCTTTACTAGGGTAAACACACCATTCCGGACCCATCCATACACTCGGATTTCTGATTCGGATCACCGTTTAGGAGTTATCCCATTTATTTTGCGTTTCTAGTGTGAAAGTACTGAAAATTAAATTCCAGCCACTCCGGGGCTCGGAATCGCACGCCGTCTAAAGGCGCTGCTCTGGAATATCATCAAGAATATTCCAAAGTCTTTCACAGAAAAAACCGGGTTCTTAAATCATTCCCTACTTCAATATTTTCGTCCCCGAAAAGAAAAAATAGGGAGCAACACATGGTACTAAGCTGACACCTGGCTTTCTCATACCCAGAAGAACCCACGCACAGCTCTGCGTCACCGCACACAGACCAAAGGATTGATCTGTCCATGCTAGGTCGGCCCTTGCCGACGTCGTGCACCCACTCCAGACTTTGGGGTTAGGGAAAGGCGGTAGGAAACCTTGCCATCCCTTTGCACGGTCTCAAACGGCCCTAAGGCCCTCGGGGGGTATCTCACCTCCCCGGTCAAACCTCTACGTCGCACGCTGCGACAGGTATCACCGCTCGGGCATGAGACAAGGCCCGATGATTCCCTCCTTCAGAATATCCATATGGTGAAGCACCCAAGGATATCTAGTCACGCAAGATTTCACAGTCGATGTCTCTCAACCAAAACTCTCTTACACGCTCGGAAGCGAAAGAGTCAACACCATCGACTAAAGGAAAAGGTCTCATGCCTTTTTCCTTACCAAAACAGGGTTACACCCGACGCCCTGCGTCACCCTGGTAACACCTCAAGCAAGGAGCAAGGAGGAAGTCATTCCACACACAAAGTCTATCAATTCTACTACAAGAAGTAGAAGAGTCGCAAGGGGTACCTCTCACCATCCCGTGCTCTGCATTATCGTAGACATCCAAGCTCGCGGCTACCCGCGGTCCCAACCGTCAGCTCCCAGAGCCTGATGTGGACCACCTAGTGGTGACGGGGAGATCTCGTAATGTCGTCCCCCACCTCCAGCTCCTCCCGCTCCTCTGCTATCACCACCTCTCTTGCCACTACTCCGATCATGGCGCTGCCTCTGCCGTGGTGGTGCGCCTGCTGCCTTCCCGAAGCTCTCAGCAACTCGGGTCGGGCAGTATCGTGCCAAGTGTCCTTTCCCGTCACAAGCATAGCACCAAACCTCTCTGGGCTGCACTAGTCCCCTCCGGCGCCACTATGGTGTACGACCACGCCCATGAGTCCGCCTGTCAGTAAGCCACCTGCATCGAGGTTCTGCTTGCCGACACCCACTAGCTGCGGTAGACGTCTCGGCTCCAACGTGCCTGCTGCCACCACCAACACTAGAACGTGACATGAAGCCCTCTGTCATCAGCGCCTGCTCTAGAACCCCGGAATATGTGGAAATGCACAAGGGTACTATGAAAACATGAATCTCTCGGCGGAGACCTTGCTCAAACTTCAGCGCTCGGAGGTTGTCGTCATGGACCAAGTCCGGGTAAAAGCGTGCACGGTCTGCAAAACTAGCCACGTACTCATCCACCGTCATTCCTCCCTGCTAAAACTGCAAGAGATCCTGAATTCAAAAGGAGAGCAAGAAGGAGGGGAAAAACTCTTCACGAAACAACATCTGAAAGTCTTCCAACGAAACTGACGACTCGTCAAGGAACTGAGTCACCAGACTCCACCAACGCCAAGCTACTCCACGAAAAAGGCTGGCTTCCAAAGCCACTCTATGATCTATCGGCGTCTGCAAAAGCCCGAAAAGGTGAACCGCTGCCTCGATCCAAACCTCTGCTGCCTGAGGGTCTGGATCACCACTAAACCTCAGCGGTCTCTGCCGCTGGAACTCACAGAACGCGCTCAACCTACGCTCAAGCTCAGCCTACTCTGCTGAAGTTGTCTGCTTCTCAACAGGTGGGGGTGCTGCTATCGGCCCACCCGAAGAAAGGGGATCGCATGATGGGTCCTGGACTGTGGCCTCGTAGCTCACAGGGTCGTCGTCACGAACCAAAGCTAGTATCCTGGATGGCTGTCTTCGAGGAGACATCCTGAATATTATCAAGGAGTGCCGCGGTCAGATGAGCATATATGTATATACCGATAACAACAACGATGGGGAGCTGACTCAAGAAGGAAAGTCAAGACTCAGTCCTATGTGATGCACAAACAAATTTTCCCCACAACAAGTGTCTCATCATGCTGAGTTGACAAGCGGGTTATCAAGGTCCTGGTGAATGGATACGTCGGCTGCCGCACCATCACTGGACTCCCTGGCCTGAGAGCCACTCTCGAGACATGTTAACACTGTTTCCCTATATCCCAACCAATTCCTCTTTTAGGGACGTCCGCACAACATCCCAAGGAACAAACCTCCCTTTGATACCAATTTTTCACGACCCGACCCTACTCAGGCTCGAGCCGCAACTACCCCAGGCCCGCCTCCATAGACCAGGGGCTGGCGACCAGCGCCGAAGGCACAAAAACTCGGGGAGGCCTTTTCCTAAGCACCTGTACACACGCACACACAGAAAACTCAATGCAAAAGTGCAGATTAAAATAAAAGACAAGTAAAGAAAAGCGCAACTGCTATATATAAACCACAAAGTGCATCGACCTCTAACAATACAAAGTACAATGCTGAAAAGGAAAAGGGGGAAAAACACACGCCCAACCAAAAGTGCCACAACCTGGCAATAGGTAAACAAAAGAAACAGCTGATGGGTCTACCACCTGGAACCCAGCAACGACCACCGCACGCGGTCCAAGCTCCCAAGCTCCTATGCTCCACTGAAGTCACGCTCTACCTGTCTGTCGTCTGCAAGGGCACACCAAGTGCGGGCAAAGCCCAAGCAGGGGTGAGTATAAAAATACTCAGTAGGATACCCCGAAGGCTCGAGGGAGCAACAAAGGAGGTACCGAAGGGTGAGAAGTAGTGCGAACAAGGAATAGAAAGGATTAAAACCAAGGGTGTAGTAAAAAGTAACAGCTTAACCCATCAAGAGAAAGATAGAAGACTCGTCCTACCACGAGAAGCTGGATGCAGAAAACACGTGGCATACCCCACGTGTCTTCGCCTCTCCTGAAGGAGAGTAGCCAAAACCCAACGAGTGGGTACTCGAAACATGGTATATACAAATCCATATACTCTGTCGAGAAGCCCGAGCAACGTCATAAGGGGATCTCCATCCCGTAGCTCAGCCCAAGAAAAAGAGTCGCCAACAGTCCCAGAAGAAACACCATCGATGCCCAGCATCCCGTATGTCTGCCCCGAACCAAAATCCAAGGGGCTCAATCACCGCACTTCGACACTATCCGCTTTGGGCGACACTGACTCACCCGCACGGTTTTAGATCGCATCACAAGAACGCGTCTCAATGGGGAAAGCGCCCCTCGTACTCGAGAGTTATGGGGGAACGTCAAACCACAACTCATCACTGCCCCATAGTCGAGAGGTCTCCACAAAGTCAAGTTGTTCCATCACCGACCCGTACAAACAAGGGTCCCGCTCTGGTAATCATGGAGGAAAGCCACATACTAGCTTAGTCGAGAGGACTGAGTCTAGAATGCCGACAGGTGTCCCACTGCCCAGCCCTGCTGGAGGGTAATTCATAACCAGATATCGGGCGACCCACTGCCAAGCCCCACT
The DNA here is from genome assembly GCA_963277665.1 of Viscum album. Taxonomy (NCBI): domain Eukaryota; kingdom Viridiplantae; phylum Streptophyta; class Magnoliopsida; order Santalales; family Viscaceae; genus Viscum; species Viscum album. The sequence continues at coordinate 483,732,236 of OY728141.1, forward strand.
GGAGGGTAAACCATAACACATCATCATGCGAACCACTGCCCAGCCCCGCTGGAGGGTAAACCATAAAACATCATTCGGAGACCCACTGCCCAGCCCCACTAGAGGGTAAACCATAATAATATACTAGGTGACCCTCTTCCCAGCCCTACTAGAGGGTAAACCATAACACATCATCTGGCAGCCCACTGCCCAGCCCCGCTGGAGGGTAGACCTGGAATAAGTCGACAGGCGACCCACTGCCCAGCCTTGCTGGAGGGTAGACCTAGATCTAGACGACGGGTGACTCACTGCCCGGCCCTGCTGGAGGGTAGACCCTAAGAGGTCGTCGGGTGACCCACTGCCCAGTCTCTACAAGAGGGTAAACCCAAATAGCGTCGGGTGACCCACTACCCAGTCTCTGCTGGAGGGTAAACCCCAGAAGTCAGTGAGCAACCCACTGCCCAGCCCTGCTGGAGGGTAAGCCCGAGGAAGTCGATGAGTAACCCACTGCCCAGCCCCGCTGGAGGGTAAAACTCAGAACTGCTCTGGTCATCACCACTGGAGGGTACACCACTGGCCAACCGAACATGGAGTGGGCACCGCACAACCACCCAACTCCAGCACAACTCACCCAAAGGGGTTCAACACCTGTTCCATCACTAGGTGTCACTAACACCGCTACTAGCCGATCCATCGAGAATGAAACCAGGGGGAGACCACTCAACCCTGCTGGTCGAACAAACGAGCACAGAGGGACCCTATACGTCGCGAGAGGCAAAGAATGCAAAGCATAACAGGGCACGCACATGGGGCCCACATGACGTGTGACCCCAAGTCAACCCCAACTGAGTGCACAAACATCCTCAGGTACAAGCAACCACACGTACCTCCAAGTGCTCCCGTATACTCCCAGAGTATACCTCGTTCCAGTCCAAAGGCTAACGTGTACACGACACCCAGCGTCAATGCGAAGGCGTGACGTAACATCTCTAACTCAAAGGCCCAGGCACGACCAACCACATCCTGTGAACCATTTATATCACTCTCCCAAGAGTGCGCGATAACACGCCAAGGGTCCGCTACCAACATGGTAGGACAAACCGCCACCAGAGCACCTTTCATGATTCCACATTTAATAAGATCGCGTATAAGGCTCTGAACCACCAAAGGGATCGCAATGTTGTAATCCTCGCGGAAAAACGTGCGAGATAGACTACTTACTCGCCTGAAACGGACAATCGGTGAAAAAGGTACTATTCACTGTAACCAAACCCGTGTGGGGCCCACCCCAAGATCTCGAAACTGAACCAATGAATCACGCCACTACGATCCCCTCGGAAAAACACACGGGATTGAGTACTCAATCACCCAAAACAGACACCCGGTGAAAAGGGTACTATTCACCGTAGCCGGGTCGGGTGGGACCCACACCACGTCCCCGAAAAAGGTCGGGCGCATCGCACCATTGCAATCCCCTCGGGAAAACATGTCAAAAGCACTACTCACTTGAGTGCAACGGATTTTCGGTGAACAAGATGCATTCCGGCGCACCGCACACGAGCGGTACCACGTGGGACCCGCATCCCGGTCCCGAAACTCAACGAACGGATTGCACCATTGCGATCCTCTCGAAAAAGAACACAAGATGGACTACTCACTTGTGCAAAATGGTCGCCCAGAGATAAAGATGGAAAATCATTGTTGACGCCCAAATGACCCTCATGGGCCTCGCACCATCGTGCGGAATTACAGTGGGCAGACTGCGCCAACGCGATGCCCTCGGAAAAACACCCAACATCGACTGCTCGCACGCCCCGAACGGACGTCCGAGGAAAAAGCCGCTAAAAGCTACACACAACTCAAAAGACGGGCCGTGGGGCCCACGCCTCAACATCGGCCTCCACGCCTGAAACCACTCTGGAAAGCTCCGCCTCGATGCCAGGGTCCCAATGCCACTGACGACGCTCAAAACAGACGTCGGACGCGTCCGCGCTGTCCGAAACAAAATCCACCGACAGAACAACTAACCCCTCGACGCACGTGTCGCGCCACCGAGGCCCCTCGTTTCGGGAATTAAAAATTCCCGAAATCGTCTCAAAAATTCCGCCTCGTCGATACGGTTCCACCGCCGTAGACGGTACTCAAAACGGACACTCGTAGCGGAAAATACGGGTGTCCGAACACCGAGGGGGCAAGGCCCCTGGGGCTGGACCGGCCTGGACCGGCCGGGCCGCCCGGCCTGGGCCGCGCGGGCCGGCGGTGGACCCGGTCCACCGCTCGACCGACTGGTTGAGCCCGGTCGCCGCGCGACGACCCACACGACGCGGGTCGTGCCTCCTCCGCGGGGTCGCGCGCCGCGACCCCGGTTCCCCGTCGCGCTCCGGTGAGCGCTGCCCCGCGCTGGCGCCCAGCAAACCGGCCAGCGCTGCACACCTGCCTCGCCTGGACGCTCGCCCTCGCCGCCCTGCCACCGCCTGAAGCCGACGAGCCCGAGCCGCCGCAGCCACCGCCTGAAGAAGCCGTCGCCACCAGCCGAAGCCCCTGCCGCCGCCGGAACCCGCTGGAAACACCCAGATAACCCGAATTTCCCTCAACCTTCGGCGAACATTTGTGATCGACTCCAAACTCGAATTTTAAATCCGAAAGATGCGATGGAAAGCTCATGAATTATACTAAGAGACTATGGGCTTGGATCGAATATTGGGCATCAATTAGACACTAAAATTATGATTCAAAGAGGGGTTTGGGATTTAAAACGCAAACGAACACCGCCTACCTCTTGGGCGATGCCCGGAACTTCACTGGGTGTCTGCCGCTGCGCTGCGCCTTGATGGAGCTGCTTCGCCGGAGATGGAGGAGGAGAGGTAGTGGAGGGGCTGCCACGCTACGGAGAACAACCAAGAGGGGGGGGGGGGGAGAAGCGTTTAAAAACAAAACACTTAAACCTCCGCCCGTGAGCCCCGTACCCGAACTCTCAGCAGGGCCGAGGTTAAGCCTCCCCTGGGGTAAACACGACCTCCCGAGCACAACGGTGGTCACAAAATTTTAATCCGAGACCCCGTTCAAAAGTTATAAAATTTAACGTCCGAATCTGCTAAATTACGAAAACGCCCCTAGGGCCATTTTTCACAAACGACCCGCGCCCACAGAACTTATACCCCTCATAGGGTAAAGGGCATACTCAGAACTCAACGGTGCCCTCATTTTTCCAATTCGAGCCACCGTTTAAGAGATACCGGTGTTTCTCCATTAAACGAATAAATTAATTAATTAATCAATCCATTTAACGTTCCAGAAGCAGGCGAGGGGTCCAAACGTCCCGTGCTGACAAGTTTTATGTCATTACTAGAGTAAACACCCCATTCTGGACCCATCCGTCCACTCGGATCTCTGATCCGAATAACCATTTAGGAGTCATCCCATTTATTTGGCGTTTCCAGTGTGAACGCACTGAAAATTAAATTCCGGCCACTCTGGGGCTTGGAATCGCACGCCGTCTGAAGGCGCTTCTCTGGAATATCATCAAGAATATTCCAAAGTCTTTCACAGAAAAAACCGGGTTCTTACAATTAAAAATAATGTGATCAGTTAAGTCGATTACCTCTTCTTTGAAATAACTTCTTTAGATCTCCTCTTAAGGGATATTGGGATGGAATTTTAGGAAGAAAATAACCTCTAAAATGTTACTATGGGAGTGGATAAGATAACTTGATAGAGGATTTTTGAGCTAGAAGTCTCAATGTGATGTGAAGAGAGAAAGTAGGTGTTTCCTTTTATAATTGAGGGGAGGGAACCCCTAGAATTTCTTATAGTATTAGATTAATATAAATTAATTTTGATGTCCCAAAGGATGGAAATTGATAATATTCAAATCTATGATGAGGAGGAGTAAAAATTATATCTTAAAATAAAAGTTTTAATAGTTGTATCACATTAGTACCCTTATTTTTTTATTTTAACCCTTCATCAACTCTTTTAAAAATTACAATAATATTACATTTTTATACACTTTAAGGGTTAATAATGTTCCTATATAATGAAAAAGACCCATAAATAGAGCATGGTTGATGTTTAAAATAATATATAATTAATTTTACCAGATATAATATTTTTATGAATTTTATATAATTTAAAAAATATTATGTATTTTAAAATATCAATAATGTCATTTTTAACACTATTCATTTAATTTGACTTTAACTATATCAAGAAAAAGGGTTAATTCAAATATAATTTTTTAACATAACACAAATATATCATATTTATTTAAAGAATTCGTTTTACATATTAAATCACTGCAAATATATTACATTTAATATTTTTAAGTTCATAATATATATATTTTTATTAATTAGAGAAATTCTACATCAGTGTTGCATAAACCTTTAAGGTCATTATATAAGTAATAAAAAGTAGAAATAAATTTATATAATAAAAATAATTTCATTAATATCAATATATATACTTATATTTATTCATAAATTTATTTTTACCCTATGTGGACACATTATAGAAATTTAAAAATAATAGAGTGACATTTTGTAACTTTTTTTTCATTAAATATTATATAGGTACTTTCATATAAATTTTTCACTAAACAACAAAATTTTGAATATAAGGTGATAAAGGTAGAATTAAATTCATCCAATAATAATTAGGATGAAAAATTATATCCTTATCACTTATTTTTAACCTAGATTAACCTGATTTACCCTTTATCAAGTTGATAAATTCTATCATAGTTACTATTCATATTTTCAAAAATAAAAGTGGAATATTTAACAAATTTGAACCTTATAATTCCAAAAATAAAATAAATTTTATCAAATTCAAAACATATAAGTTTACGAAGTTAATTTTAAAATCCAGGTGCCAAATTATGTGAAAAATACTTTTTTGAAAAATACATTTTGGAATAAAATTTGGTTTATTCCTATCCCACACCTAAAAAAAATATTAAAAGAAGGTGAAATTTTTTATTGAATATATAATATATGAATTTCATTAAAATCATTCATAAAATTTGATTAATATAATTTATTAAGATAAATATAAATTTCGTACATGAAAATAGTTTTTCATAAAAAATATTTCTTTTTCTTTCAATTGATTTTTATTTTCATTTATAATTGATTAATAATGAATGAATGAATTATATATATATAACCATAAAATTTTAATAATTTAGTTAGTCCTATTAATATCTACCAATCCAATGGCTAGGTGATAACTATTACCTTAAATAAATTTTTTAAATAGTACATAATTGTTCATTTAAACTCTATGATGTTTGTAACACAAGTAATCAAAGAAATAAAATTTATTTGAAAGAAAAATATAAAATATTAAGTTATTACATGATGTGACATGAGAAGTGAAATTTTTTAATCTAGAAGTGTAATTTTATGAGCTTAGTATATATCTTATGATCTCCCAGTGTACTTAGTGTGATGTTAAGGTGTTTTTCATGATCATGCCGAGTATAAGAGTACACCAAGATTTTATCCACTAAAACTACTATATTGGAATCTAGTTATGGGGGAAAAATCTAAATAATCAAGTTCATAAAAAATATTCTTACATTTTGAGGTTGAAAAACATGAAAAAATTCTCATACAATCCATATCAACCATAGAATGTTGGATGTGTTATATCTGAGGACTTAATGCATACCTGATGATAGCTTGAACTTAAGTCAATTTTTGAGAATAAACTAAATCCAAAAAGATTTATGGAGTGGTATTCTTTAAGATACCGAGGATACTAAACCTTTATAGTATTGTGATTCAAATTATGGTAATCCACACTAAACCTAAGGGTCTCGTCCACCTTCTTGGTGAAAAGTCTGAGTGAACCCCATGGTGAAGTACTAGGTGGTATAAACACTTTAGATTCCAGGTCCTACTTATGATGTTCCTGAATCATTGTAGGATCCATCCTATAAGGTGAAATAGATATTAGGACCACTCTAGGAACTATATCAATAGTAAAAACTTCCTCTCCCATGGGAAGTAATCCAAATAAGTATTCAGGGAATACATCCTTGAAATGTTCCACTGTAGGAGAGAATTATTTCTAACATATACCTTGATCACTTAGAAAAATGACTGCAATATAGGATATTAATCCACAAGATCCGGATTCTTTGGTACAACTAAACTTTTCTGGACATCCCATTCACCTTTTTATATGTAGTTACTAACCTCAGGTGGTGAGAATGACACCCTATAAAAATAATTTTCAATATGGGACCGATTGGGAACCAACCAATATATTATATTAATGAACTCAAATATAGAAAAGATGGGGGGAAAATAGGCTCTATAAGAAACAATCCCCACCAATCTCAAGGGGGCATCCCCTGCGTTGGAATATACTTTTTTATTGGACACCCAACATAGTATCAAGAGTCACAACTCTATAAATTTATTTTATCTCAAGACCATGGATTTCCATAATACCCATATATACTAATTAATACAAAGGGTCTATATAAAATAGTGTAGATACTAATGTTGAGGCTAGTGAAGTCATACCTAAAACCATAGATGGACTGACATTGTAATCTTTGGGTATAGGCTATAATACATATATCTATAATGATCCATAACCTTGAGATACAAACTAACAACCCTGAGCGGGTCCCCTATGCTGGGGCTATAAATTTGACGTTTTGACATCCTAACCTCATCCCCCTCTTTATCTTGATCGAATGGTAGTGCTTCATCTCCCGACATAAATTGGAGCTACTAATCCTACTCCAAGACCTGGGGTTAGAGCCTACCCATTTCAATAGGCAATAGAAGATAGGCTGTAAAAAACACTGAAGATGACCCATCTTTCCAAAAACCTGATACTCAACTTGGTCTCTGATACATTAGGGTTTCATGTGTCCCAAAATTATAGATTGATGGAATACCAAATGGCTACCTAAGAGAATGATCTTCTTATTGCGTCCCCTATGAAAAGGCTCATAATGATGCTTCCTAAAATCGGATAAACCATCACCCTATCTAGGAAGTGGAACACTATGCCTCACACTCTACTATTCCCTTATATTATGATTGAATATTATGTCTTTGTTCACTACCTCAGAAATGGTATTCAAATGAAAAATGACCACCTATGATCAGAAGGATTTTCTAATCCCATCCTTAAATTACCTCACTCTGGTCAATTAATTACTAAAAAATATATTAATGAAACATTATATCTCTATGAAATCATACTAATAGTCCATGATAGAAATAGTAACCCACTAAAGGTGAATAAACTCTCTAGATCATTCAGCTCTAAGCATTTTTGGGAAGAAGTAACCATATAATGTAGACTGGAAGTCCCTCTAGACTATGTCTCTATCTTAACCTACCTAAATTCAAACATCTCACCAATTCCTAGAATATACTGAAAGCATATAAATGGAGATATTGACCCTCTTTTTTTGAGGCATCTCTAGATGATCAAAGATCAATAAAATGTCATCTATCCACAACTCTATAGCCTGGGGGCCACCATCCACCAAGAATGTAGGTGGATGATGATGGTTAAATTATTTCATCAACTATACCATTATAGGATAAGGTCACAAATATCCCTTCATGGTAAACATGAATCTTAGGAAACCCTATCAAAACTAAGCATTAGTTCCTAGACAAGGTATTATAACAGTTTCCTTAGGTGGAACTACATGATGTAATACTAGTTGTAAAGGTCCCACTTTCAATAGAGCATGTTCATCACCACCTTCCATGTGTTTGGATCAAGGTCATAGGGGATGAATATATCTCTAATTCTAGAGAAACACCTTAAAATAAGTTTCAAATATAGAAAATGCCCCATATTAAGTAATAGTACATGAACAAGCCCTTCTTATATAAGATTGGATACCCATCTACCTTATAACGACCCATACTTTACATACATTGTTTTTACTTCAGAATTGAAGCACACTTATTAGAAAATATAACAAAACCAAGAAAGGACCGTATAGGTATAGTGTATTTAGAAACTGAAAAGCATAAACAACTGGTTCATAAAACATCTACTTTTCCTCCCATTTATTTCATCATATCTAGAGTCCCTTTTTGGCATATTCTACTTAATAACCTTCTTCCTGACCCGGGGAAATAAAACATACAAAAGGGTGAGCTCAAATTCTCAGTGAGGGTAAACAAAAGAAATATCCATCACATCATATACATAAGCACATAACATTTGAAAATATTAACCTGCAAAAGAGATCATAATATCATAACATGGGATAAATCATAGTAGTGAAATGTAATCCCAATAATCATAAATTAAAACATGAAACTTTGTGGCATACACACATAATCATAGAGAATCATTTCTTATTAGTCAATACTAATTGCCAAGATTATCTTAGTGGACAAAGTCCATTTCTGAACTAAGTTCACTCCTCATTTCAGTCCTGTTTCACTGAACCGGTATAACCTACCGTTCCAGCCATGTCTATCTCACGAGATATAAAATCTTTACCCAATGAATTGGAGGGAGATATAGGTCCCACACATCTCATAATTATACCATTCTTATGTGTGCCACAGAATCAAAAATCATACATCATTGCATAACTCATGTAATAAAAATGGGATTCTTAAACATCATGACATCATAAAACAATTCATATAAGATAAAGGAATTCATAAAAATAATTCCATCACAACATAATCAAATAAATGTAATAATAGGGATAAAACAGAACCCTTTATTATCTTAGATGGAAAATAATTTTGATAAAACACTTGAACTCCATTCTTGAGGAAAATATCCTTTCTACTTCAAAAACATTTTCCTTTCGTAACATGTCATACAATTTTAAACTAAAAGAAGTTGATTAAAAATAAACTTGAAAACTTGTAAAGGAATCTTCTTGGAAATAATGTTTTAAAAATCCATTCATGCCGTATAAGTTAAAAAAACATTCTTCTCGAACTTTTGTCGAAAAAGTCAAAAAGTACCTCGTATGAAAAACGACAAAATATTCCTTTCATATCTTTTACTAAAAACTTACCGAAGGGTAAAATTGGATTTAAAAAATTGTAGTTGGATGGAAATAATATTACATATCGGGGAAACATGGATGTGGATGATAAAATACACCCCAATAAATGCCAAAGTATAAACAATCTCGGATAAAAATGAGATTGTGATATTTACCTTACCTTAGGTCCGATTTGCCTCGTAAGTGTCCAAACCTCCTATATAATGATTTAAATAATGTTATTGACTTATTACAGAATCATAATTATTGTTATGATATCATATATGGTCATATTCTTAGTTTCTTGGTAGTAATATTTCATTGCTACTTGTTATTCGGGTGTTTATAACTTTTTGTTCTTATGCGTGTTTTGTCGAATAAATTATTATTCTTCTCTTTATGTTATAGATACATCATTTATAGAATGGTATTAATGTACTATATATCATATTTATTCACTCAATTAATATATTTAATCATTATGCAATGAAAATCATGTAGAACAAGTCGCATCACATCATGGAGAAGGTATTCCGTACGTACGCACGAGCGATGATATCGTTCCCATGATCATGGAATTGTATTGGAGTGTATGTATACTATTTCAGAATCAATATCACTTTAAAATAGTCATATATAGTCATTATTTACACCATTATACCCATCCAAGTAAGGTGGTGGTGGAAAATAGATTACACCACAGCGTGGAGACGGTATTCCGTACGTACGCACGCGCGGTGATTTCTTTTTCTCTAGGATGGATAGATGGTGAAATAGGGTTGTTTCATACTTATAATAACATATCAGTATATTATTGATACTGATGTTATTACTTCATAATTAAACAACTAAATAAGAATAAGTGGAAGAAGAAATAAAGATGAAAGAATCGGTAACGGACATTACCTCTTCTTTGAAGTGCTTCTTTGAGACCTTCTTTTAGGGCAATAAAATTGGTCTTTGAAAAAGACCAGGACCTATAGAATGTCTCTAGGAAAGTGGAGAGGAGAAAGTGACAGGGGTTGGCCGAGATTGAAGGCTCAAAGTGGTGTGAGGAAGAGAGGGAGGAGGTTCCCTTTTATAAGGGAGGAGAGGGGCACCTTTGGAATAACGAAAAATATTATTTTATTATAAAGTGAAGTTCGGTTTTAAATAGATCCAAATTGATTTATTTAGACGCTAAAGTGGGGATGGGTAAAAATACTCTCATCCAATAAAATTTAGACAAGTTTAGGTTCCTATTTTAACCTTATCATTTAGATTTAACATTAAGTTAAATAATTTTACTTTTACCGTGTCTTCTTGTGTTCTTATACTATAAGGTTAATAAACTTACTATAAGTAGCCAAACGAACCCCAAGTTGTTTATTATTAATATATATAACCTTATCTAAGTCATTTGGCCGAACCTTATATTTTTAGGAATAAAATATTAATTACTAATATAATATTAGTTTTAAAAACTATTTCATGTCAATTTTTACACTATTTAGTAATTAATTTTTGTGAAACTCATAACAGAATTATTAGTTCTAAAAAAGTTAATTAAATCAATAATAACATGTCATATTAATCTATAAAATTAGTGTAATTCATAAAAAGTGTCAAATTACATTTATTTTGGTGTTTATAACATCAATTATGTCAATATTTCATTAATAAGATAATTATTGCATCATCTTTGTGAAATAAATAAATTAAATTATTTAATGTCTAAAAATTACAAATAAAATACCATTATGTATGAATGATTTTTATCTTTCTAATTAATATTTATAGTCGAATTTATCTTATGTATAACCCCATATTAAAAATGATTTAGTTATTAATCTTTGATTTTAACTATTTTAACCCTTCTTTAAATAAATTAATAATAAATGTACTAATATAATACAAGTGGGCCAAAATGGTCATATTTTATTCCTAAGTTTGTTTTTGGTCGAATTACACTTGTACAATAGAATTAGGACATGTGTTTGGGTAATAATAATATCATTTTTACCCTTAATTACCTTATTTACTTTTAATCGTGGTAAAAAAAGTAAAAAGTTACTATTCACCAAAATATTATTTTCATCTCATTGAACCACATTTTATTTACTGACATCAACCGTGTCTCTCGTATTTTTGAAATTCTACTCACAGAAGCGGTAAAATTAAGTTTTATGAAAAATTCAGTTTTTTTAACTACCACTTAGTGGTTTCACTATTCATCAAAAATTGAAAGTTTTCAGAAAAATACCAAAATTTCACCCTAGGCTAATTTCGATATTCCGAATCCAAAAATTAAGTCCATTTTGAAAAATAAAATTTATAAAATTTCAAAAAGTGGTTATTACTATTCATAACGTCTAGTTTTAATAATATTTTAATAGCATATCGTTGTTTAGTGAAACTCGGTATTGCGTACGACGCAAGCTATCGAGGAAGGTCGTGATTTCGTGTAAAGAAAGACAAGCAAGTGTTGTGTAGAAAAATATTCCTTTGATGATTTATATAACATAAAAGTCTCGGGTGTTACATTCTACCCCCCTTAAAATGAATTTCTCCGTCAAAATTCGTCACTTTGTAACAAACAGATGAGGATACCTCTCCCTCATCATATACTCAAGCTCCCATGTAGCTTCTTCTAATTGGTGGTTCCTCCATAAAACTTTCACCAATCGGGTGGTCTTGTTTCGTAGGACTTTTTCTCTATGATCCAGAATCTCTATCGGCTGTTCTTCATAAGAAAGATTTTGCTCCAGCGGTACAACTTCTGAGCTAAGTACATCTAAAGGATCAGGTATGTACTTTCTCAGGAGAGATACATGGAACACATCGTGAACTTGAGAGAGATTCGGTGGAAGTTCCAATCGGTAATATACCTTCCCAACACGATCCAGTATTTCGAAAGGACCAATATATCTAGGGCTCAACTTCAACTTCTTTCCAAATATCATGACTCTCTTCCAGGGAGATATTCGTAAGAACACTTTATCGCCCACTTCAAACTCTAGGTCTTTTCTTCGGTTGTCGGCATAGCTTTTCTGTCGACTCTGAGCTTGTCTTATGTGTTGTTGAATAGATCTGACCTTTTCTGCCATTTAATCAATGAGATCGGGTCCTAATAGCTTTCTTTCCCCAACTTCATCCCACCAAGTTGGAGTCCTGCATTTCTTTCCATATAGAGCTTCATAAGGAGCCATCTGAATACTAGAGTGAAAGCAATTATTATAAGAAAATTCCACCAAAGGTAGGTGTTGATCCCAACCACCGTTGAAATCCATAGAGCAAGCTCTCAACATATCTTCTAGAGTTTGAATTGTTATCTCAGACTGACCATCTATCTGAGGATTATAAGCAGTGCTGAAACTCAACTCTATATGCAGAGTATGCTGAAGACATCGCCAGAACTTCGAGGTAAACCTCGGATCCCGATCAGATATAATAGAAAGTAGTACTCCATGCAATCTTACCACTTCCTTTACATATATCCTGGAAAGCTGATCCAGAGAGAAATCCTCTATAATAGCAATGAAGTGTGCAGACTTTCTAAGACGATCAACTATGACCCAAATAGCATTATTGCCTTTGGATGTTTTAGGAAGTCCTGTGACAAAGTCCGTAGTGATGTTTTCCCATTTCCATTCGGGTATGGGTAATGGTTGTAACATCCCATTAGACTTCTGTCTCTCAGCTTTAACTTGTTGACAAACCAACATCGAGAGACATATTCAGCAACATCTCTTTTCATGCCATCCCACCAGAAGTACTCTTTCAGGTCCCTATACATCTTCGTTATTCCAAGATGAATAGATAATGAAGAACTATGAGCCTCATCCAACAGCTCCTTCTTTAATTCGGGGATGGGAGGAACACAAACCCGATTCCTGAACTTTATTATCCCATCACAATCAAGGTTGAATTTAGGAACATTTCTCACCTTCTTTTGTAACTCGACATCTTCTTTCTGTGCCTCTTTAATCTTCACATGTATATATGGTTGAACATTCATTTGAGAAAGATACGATTTTCCCCTTTCATTATAATTCCAAGATCCATCCTTTGTAAATCCATAAATATTGGATCTTTTGTGATCCTCATCATGGATAAACTAGAATGGTCTTGTCGACTTAATGCATCTGCCACCTTGTTTTCTTTCCTAGGGTGGTAATGAATTGAGCAGTCGTAATCCTTAATCATCTCCAACCATCTTATTTGGTGCATATTCATCTCCTTTTCTGTGAAAATATACTTTAAACTTTTATGATCATCATAAATATCACACCTTTCACCATAAAGGTAATGCCACCAAATCTTTAATGCAAAGATTACCGTAGCTAACTCCAAATCATGAGTTGGGTAATTTTTCCCATGTATTTTCAACTGTCATGAGGCATAAGCTATCACCATATCATTTTTCATAAGAACACACCCCAATCCCTTCTTGGATGCATTAATATAGATCACCAATCTTTCTCCACTACAAGGCAGTGTGAGCACAAGTGCACTGGATAACCTTCTTTTCAACTCCTTGAAATTCTCATCACATTCTTCCGTCCAAACAAACTTAACTCCTTTCCGAGTCAACTTGGTGAGTGGATTAGATAATCGTGAAAAATCATTCACAAAACGTCGATAATATCCAGCCAAACCAAGAAAACTTCGGATCTCAGTTACTGTTGTTGGTCTCGACCATCTTTCGATAACCTCTATTTTTGCTGGATCCACAGATATCCCCTCTTTTGAGATTATGTGACCCAAAAATGAAACTTTTTGAATCCAAAATTCACACTTGGTAAATATGGCATAAAGCTTCTCCTTTCTTAGGGTCTTTAATATAATTCTCAAGTGATCTTCATGTTCTTCCTTTCTCTTTGAATAGACAAGAATATCGTCTATAAAGACTACCACAAATTGATCAAGATAGTCTCTAAAGACTCTATTCATTAGATCCATGAAGATAGCAGGGGCATTAGTAAGACCAAATGGAATTACTATAAATTCATAGTGTCCATACCTTGTACGGAAATCCGTCTTTGGTATATCCTCCCTTTTGACCCTAAATTGATGATACCCTGAATGAAGATCAATCTTGGAAAAGTATTGAGCTCCTAGTAGTTGGTCAAATAAGTCATCAATGCGTGGGAGAGGATATTTGTTCTTGATAGCGATCTTGTTAAGTTCAAGATAATCATTGTAGAGTCTCATTGATCCATCTTTCTTCTTAACAAATAGAACAAATTCTCCCCAAGGTGACACACTAGGGTGTATGAACCCCTTATCAAGATTCTCTTGGAGTTGCTTCTTCAATTCCTGCAACTCAATTGGGGCCATTCTATAAGGTGTATTTGAAAAAGGCAAAGCACCCGGTACGAGTTCTATTGAAAACTCAACTTCACGATTCGGTGTAAGACCCGGTAATTCATCCGGAAATACATCATCAAACTCCCATACAATGGGAATATTCTTAATCGTGAGTTTCTCACCAACCATTTGAGATAAATAACCTTCATTTAGTGGAATCAATACCCATAAGATGGAAGGAATTTCCACTGGAAGATTATGTTCATCCTTGCATTGATAGACGATCATAGATTGATCTGGAATATGAAATGTGACTTCCCTTCTTTGGAAATTGATATGAGATCCATGTATAGAAAGCCAATCCATGCCAAGAATCACATAAAATTCCACTATAGGAAGTATCACAAGATTTGTAGGAAGCACTTTCCCACAAACTTCAATCGGAGAAGAATTATAAACTTTTGATGTGACTGTTGTGCCATTAGGTGTTGTCACAACTAACTAAACATCTAATTGTTGAGGTAATACGGTGATACCCTTAGAAAATTCTTCAGAAATAAAGGAGTGGGTGGATCCAGAATCAAATAAAACATTTTATACTTTAGAGTGGATGGTAAGTGTACCTTTCACCACATCGTTATCGTACTCCACATCGCTGATAGAAATTGCATGTGACTTTCCTTTGTCTTTAGCCTTAACATTTTGTTGACATCGACCATCATCATCAACCCTTGGATTAGGGAATTTATTGGCATAATGTCCCATCTCCTTGCACTTGAAACATTGAAGTGTAGTAGGTTCATTCTGTGTATCCCTTCCTTTGTTTGCATCATTAGACATCTTCTTCCCATCATCACAGCATTCAAATGCCCGATGAACTTCCTTTACAAATTTGAAACATTTACTTGTCCCTTTAAGACAACTCTATCCATGTTTCTTTCCACACTTTGAGCATAAGGGAAAGCTCATCTTCTTTTCAGTGTGATCTTTAGATTTTCCTTTGAATTCCATTTTCCTCTTCTTATCAAACCCATATGACTGAGGGGTTACTCCAATCTGCATCTCAACTTTGAGATCACATCGAACGATTTCCTCATAGCTATTGAAGTCCCTTATGGATAAGGCCCTTCAAAGACTTGGTTTTAAGCCACTAAAGAATCGATCGATCTTACTCTCAGGTTGGATAATAATACCAGAAGCGTACCTTGAAAGTCTTGTAAAATTTGCTTCATAGGTACCAACAGATTCATCATCCTTTTGCTTCAGTTCAAGAAGCTCTTTCTCCATCTTTGTTCGGAGAATACGAGGGAAGTACTTATTGAAAAATAAGTTCTTGAACTTGTTCCATTCCATGGACTCAATTTCATCCCTTTGCTTCATATTCTTAATAAGATTCCACCATTGATCAGCATCACCTTCCAAACGATACACTTCTAAGATGACTTTATCATGCTCAGAACATTGAAGAACTGAAAATATATTTTCAGTAGTACTAATCCATTGTTCAGCAACTAATGGATCAGTAGACCCGCTGAATGAAGGTGGAAGCAGTCTCATGAAGGATTCAATAGAATGTTGTTCCCTTCTCTGCTCATTTGGAAGTCCAGAATGATTCATAGCTTGTGTAAGTATAGCAATAAGATTTTTCACTCCATCTCCCATAACATTTGTTTGTTCAGGAGGACAATCATTGCATTGTCCATTACATTGATCAACACGGTTCCTTCGGGTTCCATCCATCGTCTAAAACCCAAAAAGAATAGCGTGAGAGGAAAAAATCATGCTAGGGAAAACAACATAATAAAGGGGGAGTATCGTCAATATCTAACATCTTAGGTTAAATTCTATGATTGTTACTGTAGTTCTAGTACTGTATCTTATACGTATACTTATCCTTAGGGACATCCCTAGACATACCTTAGAAATATCTCTAGGGATCTCACTAACGTTTTCGCATACTAGTTTCCAAAGGTTGACTAAACATTTCCTCTGATACAAAATGTAGAGACCCGAATCCTGACGTACATAGACATTACATTACTTTTCCGGAATACTTAGTACATAAAAAAAACACACACACAAGGACCGTAATAGTTTAGTGTCTTTGGAAACTCAGAATATAATCTTCTAATCGTGGTGAAAGATCTTCAACATATCCCCTAAAGATCTTCTTTTTTTAAAAACCAAAATCCTTTCTTTATGTCCTGGGGGAAAGAAAACATAAAAGGGTGAGCTCAAATGCTCAGTAAGGCCAAACAAAAGAAATATCAATCACGTCATATTCATAAGAACATATCTTTTGGAAATCTTAACCTGAAAAAGAGATCATAATTTCATAACATGGGATAAATCATAGTAGTGAAATGTAATCCCAATAATCATAACTTAAAACATGAAACTTTGTGGAATACACACATAATCATAGAGAATCATTTCTTATTAGTCAAGACTCATTGCCAAGACTATCTTAGTGGACAAAGTCCATTTCTGAAGAGAGTCACCCTTGTTTCAGTCCTCTTTCACTGAACCGGTATAACCTACCGTTCCATCCATGTCTATCTCATGAGATATAAAATCATTACCCAATGCATTGAAGGGAGATATAGGTCCCACCCATCTCATAATGATACCATTCTTATGTGTGCCACAAAATCATAAATCATACATCATTACATAACCCATGTAATAAAAATGGGATTCTCAAACATCATGACATCATAAAACAATTCATATAAGGTAAAGGAATTCATAAAAATAATTCCATCACAACATAATCCAATCAATGTAATAATAGGGATAGAAACAGAAACCTATATTATCTTTGATGGAAAATAATTTTGATAAAACACTTGAACTCCATTCTTGAGGAAAATATCCTTTCTACTTCAAAAACATTTTTCCTTTCTTAACATGTCATAAAATTTTAAACTAAAAGAAGTTGATTAAAAATAAACTTGAAAACTTGTAAAGGAAGCTTCTTGGAAATAATGTTTTCAAAATAACTTCATTCCTTATAAGTTAAAAAAACATTCTTCTCATGCTTTTGTCAGAAAAGTCAAAAAGTACCTCGTACGAAAAACGACAAAAGATTACTTTCATATCTTTTACTAAAAACTCACCGAAGGGTAAAATTGGATTTAAACAATTTTAGGTGGATGGAAATAATATTACATATTGAGGAAACATGGATGTGGATGATAAAATACACCCCAGTAAATACCAAAGTATAAACAATCTCGGATAAAAATGAGATTGTGATATTTCCCTTACCTTAGGTCCGATATGCTTTGTACGTGTCCGAACCTCCTGTATAATGATTTAAATAATGTTATTGACTTATTCCAGAATCATAATTATTTTTATTATATCATATTTGGTCATATTCTTAGCTTCGTAGTAGTAATATTTCATTGCTACTTGTTATACGGGTGTTTATAACTTTTTGTTCTTATGCGTGTTTTGTCGAATAATTTCTTATTATTCTCTTTAGGTTATAGATACCTCATTTCCAGAATGGTATTAGTGTAATATATATAATATTCATTCATTCAATTCATTTATATAATCGTTATGCAATGAAAATAATGTAGAACGAGTCGCATCACATCGTTGAGACGGTATTCCGTAGGTATGAACAAGCAATGATATCGTTCCCTTGATCGTGGAATTGTGTTTAAGTGTATGTATACTATTTCAGTATCAATATCACTTTATAATAATCATATATAGTTACTCATTACACCATTATACCCATCCAATTAAGGTGGTGGCGGAAAATATATTACACCACGGCGTGGAGACGGTATTCCGTACGTACGCACGTGCGGTGATTTCCTTTTTCCGTAGGATGGATAGAAGGTTAATTAGAGTTATTTCATATTTATAATAACATATCAGTATATAATAAATACTTATGTTATTACTTTATCATGAAACAACTAAAGAAGAAGAAGTTGAAGAAAAAGGAAAGATGAAAGAATCGGTAACGGACATTACCTCTTCTTTGAAGTGCTTCTTTGAGACCTTCTTTTAGGGCACTAAAATTGGTCTTTGAAGAAGACCGGGACCTCTAGGATGTCTCTAGGGAAGTGGAGAGGAGAAAGTGGTAGGGTTTTTCCGAGCTTGAAGGCTCAAAGTGGTGTGAGGAAGAGAGGGAGGAGGTGCCCTTTTATAAGGGAGGAGAGGGGCACCTTTGGAATAACTAAAAATATTATTTTATTATAAAGTCAAGTTCGGTTTTAAATAGCTCAAAATTGATTTATTTCGAGGATAAGTTGGGTATGGGTCGAAATACTCTCATCCAATATAATTTAGACAAGTTTAGGTTCTTATTTTGACCTTATCATTTAGATTTAACATTAAGTTAAATAATTTTACTTTTACCATGTCTTCTTGTGTTCTTATACTATAAGGTTAATAAACTTACTAAAAGAAGCCAAACGAACTCCAAGTTGTTTATTATTAATATATATAACCTTATCTAAGTCATTTGGCCGAACCTTATATTTTTATAATATTTGTTTTAAAAACTATTTTATGTCAATTTTGACACTATTTAGTAATTAATTTTTTTTGAAAATCATAACAGAATGATTAGTTCGAAAAAAATTAATTAAATCAATACTAACATGTCATATTAATCTAGAAAATTAGTTTAATTCATAAAAAGTGTCAAATTACATTTATTTTGGTGTTTATAACATCAATTATGTCAATATTTCATTAATAAGATAATTACTGCATCATCTTTGTGTCATAAATAAATTAAATTATTTAATGTCTAAAAATTACAAATAAAATACCATTATGTAGGAAATATTTTTATCTTTCTAATGAATATTTATAGTCGAATTTAGCTAATGTATAACCCCATACTAAAAATGATTTAGTTATTAAACTTTGATTTTAACTATTTTAACCCTTCTTTAAATAAATTAATAATAAATGTCCTAATCTAATCCAAGTGGGCCTAAATGGTCATATTTTATTCCTAAGTTTGTTTTTGGTCGAATTAAACTTTTCCAATAGAATTAGGACATGTGTTAGGGTAATAATAATATCATTTTTACCCTTAATTACCTTATTTACTTTTAACCGTGGTAAAAAAAAGTAAAACGTTACTATTCACCAAAAAATTATTTTCATCTCATTGAACCACATTTTACTGACTGACATCAGCTGTGTCTCTCGGATTTTTGAAATTCCACTCACAGAAGCGGTAAAATTAAGTTTTATGAAAAATTCAGTTTTTTTAACTACCACTTAGTGGTTTCACTATTTATCAAAAATTGAAAGTTTTCAGAAAAATACCAAAATTTCACCCTAGGATAATTTCGATATTCCGAATCCAAAAATGTAGTCCATTTTGAAAAATAAAATTTATAAAATTTCAAAAAGTGATTATTACTATTCATAACGGCTAGTTTTAATAATATTTTAATAGCATATCGTTGTTTAGTGAAACTCAGTATTGCGTACGACGCAAGCTATCGAGGAAGGTCGAAATTTTGTGTAAAGAAAGCCAAGCAAGTGTTGTGTAGAAAAAGATTCCTTTGATGATTTACATAACATAAAAGTCTCGGGTGTTACATACCTACTCCTAAAAAATGGTCTAGGTAATCTAGAATATCATAAAGAAACACAATAGTAACTCCCAATACCAACTATCGAGGTTAGTTCTGGGTCAAGGTCGTATATGTTGTAATAGATTTCCCAGTATATGGAGGGTCAATTTCAAGATATATTGAAAAAAATAATTTAAGTTGAAATTAGAATTCCCATTTAATGAAAACCTTTCCATTTAGTAATTATAATTTATAAGTTATTTGTATATATTTGTGTGTGTGTATATCATGGTCCTGTGAGATGCATTTTCTATTACCATGTTATAATGTCCAACAATTTATAAGTTGTAATTGGTTCTTTATTTAACTTTAACCAGCTATTCAAATTGGTGTAATTTTATAGAGCATTATTCCCAATTTATAGAGGTCCACACACCTTATAAATTTCAATTGGAATCCATTTAAATTCACCTCTAATGATTCGACCTGTGAGACTAGTGGTCCATGGCTCAAACATTCCATAATTCTTTAGTTATGGTTCCACCATCAATATATGTGGGATAAAACTATATAGGTTGATTCTAATGTGTTCTGTAACCAATTATTTCTTCCCTACATGAATTGTAAACACACTCACATGTATATAGATCAAGGAATATAATAAATTCTATAGGTAATGAACATAATAAAAATAAAAATGGCATGGTATATGAATGGAATGTGAATACTCATGTGCTTAAAATGTTTCTTGAAAAATAATTCCTTTCGCTACTAGGAATAAGGTAAATAGGTATGACATAATTATAATAACAAACACCACAAATCAGGTGTATCACCCATTGATGAAATCTATACATCTATAATAAGTAAAAATTAGAATAGAAATTACCATCCTAGGTAACTTATCCTTTTCCACATACATGTGTTACATAATCCCAAGAATAGGATCATTAGAAAATTATGACATGTACGAGAGGATAATGACTAGAAGTGATGGTATATAATTGTATAGTGGGGAGACTATACCCTCTTTTATCATAGTAGAAGCATAAATATTTAATAGTGAATAAAAAAAGAATCATAATAAATAGATAACAATATAATATAAATAATTTATATATAATAATGAGACAATAATAAAAAATAATCTAAACCATATCAAGTAACATATAAAAAATGGTATCATGTCATGATACTATACAAAATTAGGAATACAAGGGGAAATTGACGAGAAGGCATGAATAAAGCTTCCTATGAAAAATAGATAGAAGGAAAAAAGATCTCTCTAATAGCATCGCAAGTACTATATCAATCATGTGATCCTATACTATAACCTAGTATAGAAAATTAGGCATCTATAGCTAGGTTCTTACCCTTTTTCTAACCAGTATCCATACAGTCTATATTGGTACCAATCAGTGGCTCAAAATGAGTGTCTATAAAACTCTATCAGCCACTACCAAGGATTTCTAGCCCCATCCCGCCAATGATTATAAAATTATAAAGTATATAGGTAATAATAAATATAGTAAATAAAGAATATAAATCTAATTTTAATCTAGGATCCCAAAGGGGCACTCATCCAAATCTACTTACTTTATACCAAGCTAAAATGTCTCTGAGTGTCTATTAATAATAATTTAATTTACATTTTAGGATTGAGACTCGAAGCTCATATCCTTGTAATTACAATTTGATGATATTCATATAATGTATCTACAAGTCCCATTGTGTTTATGACTTAAAAATGGATGTTAAAAAATATAATCATGTAACTAAATCATTGACGAATCCATGTGTGTTCTTTGACATGGTAGAGGTGTCATCTGATTAGTTGGCATCCTGATCCCGTCTAAGGAATTAATCATATGAAGCCTAGGTATTACTCTAGGAATACTATAAACCCATAACCCTCTGAGAATATCCAGGGAATTACACATAGGAACCCAATTATCACTCAAGGAATGGTTTAATGACATTTCCCGTTGATCCCATATAAGAAATTACACACAGGGAACCCAGGTTTCACTCATGGAATAATATAAATCCATCCACCCAGTGAGTCCATCCAAGGTATTACATATATGAATTCATGTATCACCCGTGATTTAGTATAATTCCATTCATTAATTTATTTAATTCACTATGATCGATGATCCTGTATAAGGATTACATGTCGAATTCCATTTATTACCCTCAGAATGATATACTAAATGGATGTGGTCTAGAAGTCTCTCTATACTATCTAATAATTCACTTACATAAATTGGTTATTCATTATATGGAAAACCTTAAGCATGAATAAAATAGGATACATGGGCCAAAGAACATGGTATTAATTTTCACATTCCAACCAATTCATCTAAACATTTCAATTAATTTATTTTTTTATATCCCAATTAAAGGATTGAAAAAATACACCCAAGGGTGGTTTGATTTAACAAGAAAGGCATGATCACTTATGATATACATAAATCTCACCCCAAAGAGGCGGTTCCATTTGAGGTCATAAAAAATCATTAGTATGATGGGTTTAATGGGTTATATAGGTTAAGTCCTAAATATTTACTTAATGAAAAACAAATTTTAAGAGGAAACTCATGGAATGTATGGAGTGTGACACAATGAAAAATAATATAACCCGATAGAATTTTAGGGAAAGGTGCAATACCATCTACCTTATTCTAGTAGATGAATCCTCATCTATCATCATCCTCTAATCCAAGATATAAAGGGATAAATAAGAGAAATATTTAAATGCGTTGAAAATAAGGAATATTATCTTGCATTAAGATAACGCCGAAGATGGTAGGATAAATCGAGAAAAGAATAAAAAACACTCATATTGTAGAGACCCGAATCCTAACGTACATAGATATTACATTACTTTTGCGGAATACTTAGTACATAAAAAAACACACACACAAGGACCGTAATAGTTTAGTGTATTTGGAAACTCGGAATATAATCTTCTAATCGTGGTGAAAGATCTTCAACATATCCCATAAAGATCTTATTTTTTTAAACCTAAATCCTTTCTTTATGTCCTGGGGAAAAGAAAACATAAAAGGGTGAGCTCAAATGCTCAGTAAGGGTAAACAAAAGAAATATCAATCACATCATATTCATAAGAACATATCTTTTGGAAATCTTAACCTGCAAAAGAGAACATAATTTTATAACATGGGATAAATCATATTAGTGAAATATAATCCCAATAATAATAAATTAAAACATGAAACTTTGTGGCATACACACATAATCATAGAGAATCATTTCTTATTAGTCAAGACTCATTTCCAATACTATCTTAGTGGACAAAGTCCATTTCTGAACCGAGTCACCCTCATTTCAGTCCTGTTTCACTGAACCGGTATAACCTACTGTTCTAGCCATGTCTATCTCATGAGATATAAAATCATTACCCAATTAATTGGAGGGAGATATAGGTCCCACCCATCTCATAATTATACCATTCTTATGTGTGCCACAAAATCATAAATCATACATCATTACATAACCCATGTAATAAAAATGGGATTCTTAAACATCGTGACATCATAAAACAATTCATATAAGATAAAGGAATTCATAAAAATAATTCCATCACAACATAATCCAATCAATGTAATAATAGGTATAGAAATAGAAACCTATATTATCTTTTATGGAAAATAATTTTGGTAAAACACTTGAACTCCATTCTTGAGGAAAATATCCTTTCTACTTCAAAAACATTTTTCCTTTCATAACATGTCATACAATTTTAAACTAAAAGAAGTTGATTAAAAATAAACTTGAAAACTTGTAAAGTAAGCTTCTTGTAAATAATGTTTTCAAAATCCATTCATTCCGTATAAGTTAAAAAAACATTCTTCTCGTACTTTTGTCGGAAAAGTCAAAAAGTACCTCGTACGAAAAACGACAAAAGATTCCTTTCATATATTTTACTAAAAACTCACCGAAGGGTAAAATTGGATTTAAAAAATTGTAGGTGGATGGAAATAATATTAAATATTGTGGAAACATGGATGTGGATGATAAAATACACCCCAGTAAATACCAAAGTATAAACAATCTCGGATAAAAATGAGATTGTGATATTTCCCTTACCTTAGGTCTGATATGCTTTGTATGTGTCCGAACCTCCTGTATAATGATTTAAATAATGTTATTGACTTATTACAGAATCATACTTATTTTTATGATATCATATTTGGTCATATTCTTAGCTTCTTAGTAGTAATATTTCATTGCTACTTGTTATACGGGTGTTTAAAACTTTTTGTTCTTATGCGTGTTTTGTCGAAAAAATTCTTATTCTTATCTTTAGGTTATAGATACCTCATTTCCAGAATGGTATTAGTGTAATATATATCATATTCATTCATTAAATTCATTTATATAATCATTATGCAATGAAAATCATGTAGAACGAGTCGCATCACATCGTGGAGACAGTATTCCGTACGTACGCACGAGTGATGATATCGTTCCCATGATCGTGGAATTGTGTTGAAGTGTATGTATAATATTTCAGTATCAATATAACTTTATAATAATCATATATATTTACTCATTACACCATTATACCCATCCAATTAAGGTGGTGGCGGAAAATAGATTACACCACGACGTGGAGACGGTATTCCGTACGTACGCACGTGCAGTGATTTCCTTTTTCCGTAGGATGGATAGAAGGTTAATTAGAGTTGTTTCATATTTATAATAACATATCAGTATATAATAAATACTGATGTTATTACTTTATCATGAAAAAACTAAAGAAGAAGAAGTTGAAGAAGGAAGAAAGATGAAAGAATCGGTAACAGACATTACCTCTTCTTTGAAGTGCTTCTTTGAGAACTTCTTTTAGGGCACTAAAATTGGTCTTTGAAGACGACTAGGACCTCTAGGATGTACCAAGGGAAGTGTAGAGGAGAACATGGCAGGGGTTAGCCAAGCATGAAGGCTCAAAGTGGTGTGAGGAAGAGAGGGAGGAGGTTCCCTTTTATAAGGGAGGAGAGGGGCACCTTTGGAATAACTAAAAATATTATATTTTTATAAAGTCAAGTTCGGTTTTAAATAGCTCCAAATTGATTTATTTAGAGGAAAATGTGGGTATGGGTCGAAATAATCTCATCCAATAGAATTTAGACAAGTTTAGGTTCCTATTTTAACCTTATCATTTAGATTTAACATTAAGTTAAATAATTTTGCTTTTACCGTGTCTTCTTGTGTTCTTATACTATAAGGTTAATAAACTTACTACAAGCAGCCAAACGAACCCCAAGTTGTTTATTATTAATATATATAACCTTATCTAAGTCATTTGGCCGAACCTTATATTTTTATAATATTTGTTTTAAAAACTATTTTATGTCAATTTTGACACTATTTAGTAATTAATTTTTTGTGAAAATCAGAACAGAATGATTAGTTTGAAAACAATTAATTAAATCAATACTAACATGTCATATTAATCTATAAAATTAGTGGAATTCATAAAAAGTGTCAAATTAAATTTATTTTGGTGTTTATAACATCAATTATGTCAATATTTCATTAATAAGATAATTACTGCATCATCTTTCTGTCATAAATAAATTAAATTATTTAATGTCTAAAAATTACAAATAAAATACCATTATGTAGGAAATATTTTTATCTTTCTAATGAATATTTATAGTCGAATTTATCTTATTTATAACCCCATATTAAAAATGATTTAGTTATTAAACTTTGATTTTAACTCTTTTAACCCTTCTTTAAATAAATTAATAATAAATGTCCTAATCTAATCCAAGTGGGCCTAAATGGTCATATTTTATTCCTATGTTTGTTTTTAGTCAAATTACACTTTTCCAATAGAATTAGTACATGTGTTAGGGTAATAATAATATCATTTTTACCCTTAATTACCTTATTTACTTTTAACCGTGGTAAAAAAAAGTAAAAAGTTACTATTCACCAAAAAATTATTTTCATCATATTGAACCACATTTTACTTACTGACATCAACCGTGTCTCTCAGATTTTCGAAATTCTACTCACAGAAGCGGTAAAATTATGTTTTATGAAAAATTCATTTTTTTAACTACCACTTAGTGGTTTCACTATTCATCAAAAATTGAAAGTTTTCAGAAAAATACCAAAATTGCACCCTAGGCTAATTTCGATATTCTGAATCCAAAAATGAAGTCCATTTTGAAAAATAAAATTTATAAAATTTCAAAAAGTGGTTATTAATATTCATAACATCTAGTTTTAATAATATTTTAATAGCATATCGTTGTTTAGTGAAACTCGATATTGCGTACGACGCAAGCTATCGAGGAAGGTCGCGATTTCATGTAAAGCAAGCCAAGCAAGTGTTGTGTAGAAAAAGATTCCTTTGATGATTTATATAACATAAAAGTCTCGGGTGTTACATTCTACCCCCCTTAAAATGAATTTTGCCCTTGAAATTCGTCACTTTGTAACAAATAGATGAGGATACCTCTCCCTCATCATATCCTCAAGCTCCCATGTAGCTTCTTCTAATTGGTGGTTCCTCTATAAAACTTTCACCAATCGAGTGGTCTTGTTTCGTAGGACTTTTTCGCTACGATCCAGAATCTCTATCGGTTGTTCTTCATAAGAAAGATCTTGCTCCAAAGGTACAACTTCTGAGCTGAGTACATGTGAAGGATCAGGTATGTACTTTCTCAGGAGAGATACATGGAACACATCGTGAACTTGAGAGACATTCGGTGGAATCGCCAATCAGTAAGCTACCTTCCCAACATGATCCAGTATTTCGAAAGGACCGATATATCTGGGGCTCAACTTCCCCTTCTTTCCAAATCTTATAACCCTCTTCCAGGGAGATATTCGTAAGAACACTTTATCACCCACTACAAACTCTAGGTATTTTCTTCGGTTGTCGGCATAAATTTTCTGTCGACTCTGAGCTGCTCTTATGTGTTGTTGAATAGATCTGACATTTTCTGCCATTTCATCAACAAGATCGGGTCCTAATAGCTTTCTTTCCCCAACTTCATCCCAGCAAGTTGGATTCCTGCATTTCTTTCCATAGAGAGGTTCATAAGGAGCCATCTGAATACTAGAGTGAAAGCTATTATTATAAGAAAATTCCACCAAAGGTAGGTGTTGATCCCAACCACCTTTTAAATCCATATAGAAAGCTCTCAACATATCTTCTAGAGTTTGAATTGTTCTCTCAGACTGACTGTCTGTCTGAGGATGATAAGCAGTGTTGTAACATAACTCTGTATCCAGAGTATGCTGAAGACTTCGCCAGAACTTTGATGTAAACCTCGGATCCCGATCAGATATAATAGAAAGTGGTACTCCATGCAATCTTACCACTTCCTTTACATATATCCTGGAAAGCTGGTCCAGAGAGAAATCCTCTCTAATAGCAATGAAGTGTGCAGACTTTGTAAGACGATCAACTATGACCCAGATAACATTATTGTCTTTGGATGTTTTAGGATGTCCTGTGACAAAGTCCATCGTGATGTTTTCCCATTTCAATTCGGGTATGGGTAATGGTTGTAACATCCCCTTAGACTTCTGTCTCTCAGCTTTAACTTGTTGACAAACCAAGCATCGAGAGACATATTCAGCAACATCTCTTTTCATGCCATCCCACCAGAAGTACTCTTTCAGGTCCCTATACATCTTCGTGCTTCTAGGATGAATAGAGAATGAAGAACTACGAGTCTCATCAAGCAACGCCTTCTTTAATTCGGGGATGGGAGGAACAAAAACCCGATTCCTGAACTTTATTATCCCATCACAATCAAGGTTGAATTCAGGAACATTTCTCACCTTCTTTTGTAACTCGACATCTTCTTTCTGTGCCTCTTTAATTTTCACATATATAGATGGTTGAACATTCATTTGAGAAAGATACGATTTCCCCCTTTAATTATAATTCCAAGATCCATCCTTTTTAAATCCATAAATATTGGATCTTTTTTGATCCTCATCATGGATAAACTAGCATGGTCTTGTCGACTTAATGCATCTTCCACCTTGTATGCTTTCCCAGGGTGGTAATGAATTGAGCAGTCATAATCCTTAATCAGCTCCAACCATCTTCTTTGGGGCATATTCAGCTCCTTTTTTGTGAAAATATACTTTAAACTTTTATGATCAGTATAAATATCACACCTTTCACCATAAAGGTAATGCCTCCAAATCTTTAATGGAAAGATTACCGCAACTAACTCCAAATCATGAGTTGGGTAATTTTTCTCATGTATTTTCAACTGTCGTGAGGAATAAGCTATCACCATATCTTTTTGCATAAGAACACACCCCAATCCCTTCTTGGATGCATCACTATAGATCACAAACCTTTCTTCACTACAAGGCAGTGTGAGCACAGGTGCACTGGATAGCCTTCCTTTCAACTCCTTGAAATTCTCTTCACATTCTTCCGTCCAAACAAACTTAACTCCTTTCCGAGTCAACTTGGTGAGTGGATTAGATAATCGTGAAAAATCATTCACAAAACGTCGATAATATCCAGAAAACCCAAGAAAACTTCGGATCTCCATTACTATTGTTGGTCTCGACCATCTTTCGACAACCTCTGTTTTTGCTGGATCCACAGATATCCCCTCTTTTGAGATTATGTGACCCAAAAATGCAACTTTTTGAAGCCAAAATTCACACTTGATAAATTTGTAATAAATCTTCTCCTTTCTCAGGGTCATTAATATAATTCTCAAGTGATCTTCATGTTCTTCATTGCTCTTTGAATAGACAATAATATCGTCTATAAAGACTACCACAAACTGATCAAGATAGTCTCTAAAGACTCTATTCATTAGATCCATGAAGATAGCAGGGGAATTAGTAAGACCAAAAGGAATCACTATAAATTCATAGTGTCCATACCTTGTACGGAAAGCCGTCTTTGGTATATCCTCCCTTTTAACCCTTAATTGATTATACCCTAAACGAAGATCAATCTTGGAAAAGTATTGATCTCCTCATAGTTGGTAAAATAATTTATCAATGCGTGGGAGAGGATATTTGTTCTTGATAGTGATCTTGTTAAGTTCTCTATAATCAATGTAGAGTCTCATTGATCCATATTTCTTATTAACAAATAGAACAGGTGCTCCCCAAGGTGACGCACTAGGGCGTATGAACCCCTTATCAATATTCTCTTGGAGTTGCTTCTTCAATTCCTGCAACTCAATTGGGGCCATTCTATAAGGTGTCTTTGAAATAGGCAAAGCACCCGGTACGAGTTCTATTAAAAACTCAACTTCACAATTCGGTGGAAGACCCGTTAATTCATCCAGAAAGACATCATCAAAATCCCGTAAAATGGGAATATTCTTAATCGTGAGTTTCTCACCAACCATTTGAGATAAATAAACTTCATTTAGTGGAATAAAGACCCATAAGATGGAAGGAATTTCCACTGGAATGTTATGTTCATCCTTGCATCGATAGACGATCATAGATTGATCTGGAATATGAAATGTGACTTCCCTTCTTTGGCAATTGATATGAGCTCCATGTGGAGAAATCCAATCCATGCCAAGAATCACATCAAATTCCACTATAGGAAGGATCATAAGATTTGCAGGAAGCACTTTCCCACAAACTTCAATCGGAGAAGAATTATAAACTTTTGATGTGACTGTTGTGCCATTAGGTGTTGTCACAGCTAACTCAACATCTAATTGTTGACGTAATACAGTGATACCCTTAGAAAATTCTTCAGAAATAAAGGAGTGGGTAGATCCAGAATCAAATAAAACATTTTCTACTTTAGAGTGGATGGTAAGTGTACCTTTCACCACATCGTTATAGTAATCCACATCGCTAATAGAAATTGCATGTGACTTTCCTTTGTCTTTAGCCTTAAGAGTTTGTTGACGTCGACCATCATCATCAACCCTTGGATTAGGGCATTTATTGGCATAATGTCCCATCTCCTTGCACTTGAAACATTGAAGTGTAGTATGTTCATTCTGTGTATCCCTTCCTTTGTTTGCATCATTAGACATATTCTTCCCATCATCGTGGCATTCAAATGCCCGATGACCTTCCTTTCCACATTTGAAACATTTACTTGTCCTTTTAAGACAACTCCCTCCATGTTTCTTTCCACACACTGAGCATAAGGGAAAGCTCATCTTCTTTTCAGTGTGCTCTTTAGATTTTCCTTTGAATTCCATTTTCCTCTTCTTATCAAACCCATATGACTGATGGGTTACTCCAATATCCATCTCAACTTTGAGATCACATCGAACGATTTCCTCGTAGCTATTGAAGTCCCTTACGGATAAGGCCCTTCGAAGATTTGGTTTTAAGCCACTAAAGAATCGATCGATCTTACTCTCAGGTTGGATAATAATACCAGAAGCATACCTTGCAAGTCTTGTAAAATTTTCTTCATAGGTACCAACAGATTCATCATCCTTTTGCTTCAGTTCAAGAAACTCTTTCTCCATCTTTGTTCGGAGAATATGAGGGAAGTACTTATTGAAAAATAAGTTCTTGAACTCATCCCATTCCATGGACTCAATTTCATCCCTTTGCCTCGTATTCTTAATAAGATTCCACCATTGAACAACATCACCCTCCAAACGATACACTAATAAGATGAATTTATCATGCTCAGAAAATTGAAGAACTGAAAATATCTTTTCAGTAGTACTAATCCAATATTCAGCAACTAATGGATCAGTAGACCCGCTGAATGAAGGTGGACGTTGTCTCATGAAGGATTAAATAGAATGTTGTTCCCTTCTCTGCTCATTTGGAAGTCCAGAATGATTCATAGATTGTGTAAGTATAACAATAAGATTTGGCACTCCATCTCCCATAACATTTGTTTTTTCAGGAGGACAATCATTTCATTGTCCATTACATTGATCAACATAGTTCATTTGGGTTCCAGCCATCGTCTAAAACCCAAAAAGAATAGTGTGAGAGGAAAAAATCATTCTAGGGAAAACAACATAATAAAGGGGGAGTATCCTCAATATCTAACATCTTAGGTTAAATTATATGATCGTTACTGTAGTTCTAGGACTGTATCTTATACGTATACTTATCCTTAGGGACATCCCTAGACATACCTTAGAAATATCTCTAGGGATATCACTAACGTTTTCACATACTAGTTTCCAAAGGTTGACTAAACCTTTCCTCTGATACCAACTGTAGAGACCCGAATCCTGACGTACATAGACATTACATTACTTTTTTGGAATACTTAGTACATAACAAAAACACACACACAAGGACCATAATATTTTGGTGTCTTTGGAAACTCGGAATATAATCTTCTAATCGTGGTGAAAGATCTTCAACATCTCCCATAAAGATCTTCTTTTTTTTAAAACCTAAATCCTTTATTTATGTCCTGGGGAAAAGAAAACATAAAAGGGTGAGCTCAAATGCTCAGTAAGGGTAAACAAAAGAAATATCAATCACGTCATATTCATAAGAACATATCTTTTGGAATTCTTAACCCGCAAAAGAGATCATAATTTCATAACATGGGATAAATCATAGTAGTGAAATGTAATCCCAATAATCATAACTTAAAACATGAAACTTTGTGGCATACACACATAATCATAGAGAATCATTTCTTATTAGTCAAGACTCATTTCCAAGACTATCTTAGTGGACAAAGTCCATTTCTGAACCGAGTCACCCTCGTTTCAGTCCTGTTTCACTGAACCGGTATAACCTACCATTCCAGCCATGTCTATCTCATGAGATATAAAATCATTACCCAATGCATTGTAGGGAGATATAGGTCGCACCCATCTCATAATGATACCATTCTTATGTGTGCCACAAAATCATAAATCATACATCATTACATAACCCATGTAATAAAAATGGGATTCTTAAACATCATTAAATCATAAAACAATTCATATAAGATAAAGGAATTCATAAAAATAATTCCATCACAACATAATCCAATCAATGTAATAATAGGGATAGAAATAGAAACCTATATTATTTTGATGGAAAATAATTTTGATAAAACACTTGAACTCCATTCTTGAGGAAAATATCATTTCTACTTCATTTTTTTTCCTATCTTAACATGTCATACAATTTTAAACTAAAAGAAGTTGATTAAAAATAAACTTGAAAACTTGTAAAGTAATCTTCTTGGAAATAATGTTTTCAAAATCCATTCATGCTGTATAAGTTAAAAAAACATTCTTCTCGTACTTTTGTCGGAAAAGTCAAAAAGTACCGCATACGAAAAATGACAAAAGATTCCTTTCATATCTTTTACTAAAAACTCACCGAAGGGTAAAATTGGATTTAAACAATTGTAGGTGGATGGAAATAATATTACATATTGAGGAAACATGGATGTGGATGATAAAATACACCCCAGTAAATACCAAAGTATAAACAATCTCGGATAAAAATGAGATTGTGATATTTCCCTTACCTTAGGTCCGATATGCTTTGTACGTGTCCGAACGTCCTGTATAATGATTTAAATAATGTTATTGACTTATTCCAGAATCATAATTATTTTTATGATATCATATTTGGTCATATTCTTAGCTTCTTAGTAGTAATATTTCATTGCTACTTGTTATACGGGTGCTTATAACTTTTTGTTCTTATGCGTGTTTTGTCGAATAAATTCTTATTCTTCTCTTTAGGTTATAGATAACTCATTTAAAGAATGGTATTAGTGTAATATATATCATATTAATTCATTCAATTCATTTATATAATCATTATTCAATGAAAATCATGTAGAACGAGTCGCATCACATCGTGGAGACGGTATTCCGTACGTACGCACAAGCGACGATATCGTTCCCATGATCGTGGAATTGTGTTGAAGTGTATGTATACTATTTCAGTATCAATATCAATTTATAATAATCATATATAGTTACTCATTACACCATTATACCCATCCAATTAAGTTGGTGGAGGAAAATAGATTACACCACGGCGTGGAGACGGTATTCCGTACGTACGCACGCGCGGTGATTTCCTTTTTCCGTAGGATGGATAGAAGGTTAATTAGAGTTGTTTCATATTTATAATAACATATCAGTATATAATAAATACTGATGTTATTACTTTATCATGAAACAACTAAAGAATAATAAGTTGAAGAAGAAAGAAAGATGAAATAATCGGTAACAGACATTACCTCTTCTTTGAAGTGCTTCTTTGAGATCTTCTTTTAGGGCACTAAAATTGGTTTTTTAAGAAGAACAGGACCTATAGGATGTCTCTAGGGAAGTGGAGAGGAGAAAGTGGTAGGGGTTGGCCGAGCTGGAAGGCTCAAAGTGGTGTGAGGAAGAGAGGGAGGAGGTTCCCTTTTATAATGGAGGAGAGGGGCACCTTTGGAATAACTAAAAATATTATTTTATTATAAAGTCAGGTTCGTTTTTAAATAGATCCAAATTGATTTATTTCGAGGCTAAGGTGGGGATGGGTCAAAATCCTCTCATCCAATATAATTTATACAAGTTTAGGTTCCTATTTTAACCTTATCATTTAGATTTAACATTAAGTTAAATAATTTTACTTTTACCGTGTCTTCTTGTGTTCTTATACTATAAGGTTAATAAAATTACTACAAGCAGCCAAAGGAACACCAAGTTGTTTATTATTAATATATATAACCTTATCTACGTCATTTTTCCGACCCTTAGATTTTTATAATATTTGTTTTAAAAACTATTTTATGTCAACTTTGACAGTATTTAGTAATTAATTTTTTGTGAAAATCATAACAGAACTATTAGTTCGAAAAAAATTAATTAAATAAACACTAACATGTCATATTAATCTAGAAAATTAGTGGAATTCATAAAAAGTGTCAAATTACATTTATTTTGGTGTTTATAACATCAATTATGTCAATATTTCATTAATAAGATAATTACTGTATCATCATTGTGTCATAAATAAATTAAATTATTTAATGTCTAAAAATTACAAATAAAATACCATTATGTAGGAAATCTTTTTAGCTTTCTAATGAATACTTATAATTGAATTTATATTATGTATAATCCCATATTAAAAATGATTTAGTTATTAAACTTTGATTTTAACTATTTTAACCCTTCTTTAAATAAATTAATAATAAATGTCCTAATCTAATCCAAGTGGGCCTAAATGGTCATATTTTATTCCTAAGTTTGTTTTTGGTCGAATTACACTTGTACAATAGAATTAGGACATGTGTTAGGGTAATAATAATATCATTTTTAGCCTTAATTACCTTATTTACTTTTAACCGTGGTAAAAAAGTAAAAAGTTACTATTCACCAAAAAATTATTTTCATCTCATTGAACCACATTTTACTTACTGACATCAGCTGTGTCTCTCGGATTTTCGAAATTCCACTCACAGAAGCGGTAAAATTAAGTTTTATGAAAAATTCAGTTTTTTAAATACCACTTAGTGGTTTCACTATTCATCAAAAATTTAAAGTTTTTAGAAAGATACCAAAATTTCACCCTAGGCTAATTTCGATATTCCGAATCCAAAAATAAAGTCCATTTTGAAAAATAAAATTTATAAAATTTCAAAAAGTGGTTATTACTATTCATAACGGCTAGTTTTAATAATATTTTAATAGCATATCGTTGTTTAGTGAAACTCGGTATTGCGTACGACGCAAGCTATCGAGGAAGGTCGCGATTTCGTGTAAAGCAAACCAAGAAAGTGTTGTGTAGAAAAATATTCCTTTGATGATTTATATAACATAAAAGTCTCGGGTGTTACATTCTACCCCCCTTAAAATGAATTTTTCCTTCAAAATTCATCACTTTTTAACAAACAGATGAGGATACCTCTCCCTCATCATATCCTCAAGCTCCCATGTAGCTTCTTCTAATTGGTGGTTCCTCCTTAAAACTTTCACTAATCGAGTGGTCTTGTTTCGTAGGAATTTTTCTCTACGATCCAGAATCTCTATCGGTTGTTCTTCATAAGAAAGATCTTGCTCCAGCGGTACATCTTCTGAGCTGAGTACATGTGAAGGATCAGGTATGTACTTTCTCAGGAGAGATACATGGAACACATCGTGAACATGAGAGAGATTCGGTGGAAGCACCAATCGGTAAGCTACCTTCCCAACACGATCCAGTATTTCAAAAGGACCGATATATCTAGGGCTCAACTTCCCCTTCTTTCCAAATCTTATACCCCTCTTCCACGGAGGTATTCCTAAGAACACTTTATCACCCACTTCAAACTCTAGGTCTTTTCTTCGGTTGTCGGCATAAGTTTTCAGTCAACTCTGAGATGCTCTTATGTGTTGTTGAATAGATCTGACCTTTTCTGCCATTTCATCAATGAGATCGGGTCCTAATAGCTTTCTTTCCCCAACTTCATCCCAGCAAGTTGGAGTCCTACATTTCTTTCCATAGAGAGCTTCATAAGGATCCATCTGAATACTAGAGTGAAAGCTATTATTATAAGAAAATTCCACCAAAGGTAGGTGTTGATCCCAACCACCTTTGAAATCCATAGAGTAAGCTCTCAACATATCTTCTAGAGTTTAAATTGTTCTCTCAGACTGACCGTCTGTCTGAGGATGATAAGCAGTGCTGAACATAACTCTGTATCCAGAGTATGCTGAAGACTTCGCCAAAACATTGAGGTAAACCTCAGATCCCGATTAGATATAATAGAAAGTGGTACTCCATGCAATCTTATCACTCCCTTTACATATATCCTGGAAAGCTGATCCAGAGAGAAATCCTCTCTAATAGCAATGAAGTGTGCAGACATTGTAAGACGATCAACTATGACCCAGATAGAATTATTGCTTTTGGATGTTTTAGGAAGTCCTGTGACAAAGTCCATAGTGATTTTTTCCCATTTCCATTTGGGTATAGGTAATGGTTGTAACATCCCCTTAGACTTCTTTCTCTCAGCTTTAACTTGTTGACAAACCAACCATCGAGAGACATATTCAGCAACATCTCTTTTCATGCCATCCCACCAGAAGTACTCTTTCAGGTCCCTATACATCTTCGTGCTTCCAGGATGAATAGAGAATGAAGAACTATGAGCATCATCCAGCAACTCCTTCTTTAATTCGGGGATGGGAGGAACACAAACCCGATTCCTGAACTTTATTATCCCATCACAATCAAGGTTGAATTCAGGAACATTTCTCACCTTCTTTTGTAACTCGACATCTTCTTTCTGTGCCTCTTTAATCTTCACATGTATAGAAGGTTGAACATTCATTTGAGAAAGATACGATTTTCCCCTTTCATTATAATTCCAAGATCCATCCTTTGTAAATCCATAAATATTGGATATTTTGTGATCCTCATCATGGATATACTAGCATGGTCTTGTCGACTTAATGCATATACCACCTTGTTTGCTTTCCCAGGGTGGTAATGAATTGAGCAGTCATAATCATTAATCAGCTCCAACCATCTTCTTTGGCGCATATTAAGCTCATTTTGTGTGAAAATATACTTTAAACTTTTATGATAAGTATAAATATCACACCTTTCACCATAAAGGTAATGCCTCCAAATCTTTAATGCAAAGATTACCACAGCTAACTCCAAATCATGAGTTGGGTAATTTTTCTCATGTATTTTCAACTGTCGTGAGGCATAAGCTATCACCATATCATTTTGCATAAGAACACACCCCAATCACTTCTTAGATGCATCACTATAGATCACAAACCTTTCTCCACTATAAGGCAGTGTGAGCACAGGTGCACTAGATAACCTTCTTTTCAACTCCTTGAAATTCTCTTCACATTCTTCCGTCCAAACAAACTTAACTCCTTTCCGAGTTAACTTGGTGAGTGGATTATATAATCGTGAAAAAGCTTTCACAAAATGTCGATAATATCCAGCCAAACCAAGAAAACTTCGGATCTCAGTTACTGTTGTTGGTCTCGACAATCTTTCGATAACCTCTGTTTTTTCTGGATCCACAGATATCCCCTCTTTTGAGATTATGTGACCCAAAAATTCATCTTTTTGAAGCCAAAATTCACACTTGGTAAATTTGGCTTAAAGATTCTCCTTTCTCAGGGTCTTTAATATAATTCTCAAGTGATCTTCATGTTATTCCTTGCTCTTTGAATAGACAAGAATATCGTCTATAAAGACTACCACAAACTGATCAAGATAGTCTCTAAAAACTCTATTCATTAGATCCATGAAGATAGAAGGGGCATTAGTTAGACCAAATGGCATCACTATAAATTCATAGTGTCCATACCTTATACGGAAAGCCGTCTTTGGTATATCCCCCCTTTTGACCCTTAATTGATGATACCCTGAACGAAGATCAATCTTGGAAAAGTATTGAGCTCCTCGTAGTTGGTCAAATAAGTCGTCAATGCGCGGGAGAAGATATTTTTCTTGATAGTGATCTTGTTAAGTTCTCGATAATCAATGCAGAGTCTCATTGATCCATCTTTCTTATTAACAAATAGAACATGTGCTCCCCAAGGTGACGCACTAGGGCGTATGAACCCCTTATCAAGATTTTCTTGGAGTTGCTTCTTCAATTCCTGCAACTCAATTGGGGCCATTCTATAAGGTGTCTTTGAAATAGGCAAAGCACCTGGTATGGGTTCTATTGAAAACTCAACTTCACGATTCGGTGGAAGACCCGGTAATTCATCTGGAAAGACATCATAAATCTCCCATACAATGGGCATATTCTTAATCGTGAGTTTCTCACCAACCATTTGAGATAAATAACCTTCATTTAGTGGAATCAAGACCCATAAGATGGAAGGAATTTCCACTGGAAGGTTATGTTCATACCTGCATCGATAAACGATCATAGATTGATCTGGAATATGAAATGTGACTTCCCTTCTTTGGAAATTGATATGAGCTCCATGTAGAAAAAGCCAATACATGCCAAGAATCACATCAAATTCCACTATAGGAAGGATCACAAGATTTACAGGAAGCACTTTCCCACAAACTTCAATCGGAGAAGAATTATAAACTTTTGATGCGACTGTTGTGACATTAGGTGTTGTCACAAATAACTCAACATCTAATTGTTGAGGTAATATGGTGATACCCTTAGAAAATTCTTCAGAAATAAAGGAGTGGGTGGATCTAGAATCAAATAAAACATTTGCTACTTTAGAGAGGATGGTAAGTGTACCTTTCACCACATCGTTATCGTACTCCACATCGCTGATAGAAATTTCATGTAACTTTCCTTTGTCATTAGCCTTAGGAGTTTGTTGACTTCGACCATCATCATAAACCCTTGGATTAGGGAATTTATTGGCATAAGGTCCCATCTCCTTGCACTTGAAACATTGAAGTGTAGTAGGTTCATTCTGTGTATCCCTTCCTTTTTTTTGCATCATTAGACATCTTCTTCCCATCATCGTGACATTCAAATGCCCGATGACCTTCCTTTCCACATTTGAAACATTTACTTGTCCCCTTAAGACAACTCCCTCCATGTTTCTTTCCACACTTTGAGCATAAGGGAAATCTCATCTTCTTTTCAGTGTGATCTTTAGATTTTCCTTTGAATTCAATTTTCCTCTTCTTATCAAACCCATATGACTGATGGGTTACTCCAATCTCCATCTCAACTTTGAGATCACATTGAACGATTTCCTCATAACTATTGAAGTCCCTTATGGATAAGTCCCTTCGAAGACTTGGTTTTAAGCCACTAAAGAATCGATCGATCTTACTCTCAGGTTGGATAATAATACCAGAAGAGTACCTTGAAAGTCTTGTAAAATTTGCTTCATAGGTACCAACAGATTCATCATCTTTTTTATTCAGTTCAAGAAACTCTTTCTCCTTCTTTGTTCGGATAATACGAGGGAAGTACTTATTGAAAAATAATTTCTTGAACTTGTCCCATTCCATGGACTCAATTTCATCCCTTTGGCTCGTATTCTAAATAAGATTCCACCATTGATCAGCATCACCTTCCAAATGATACACTGCTAAGATGACTTTATCATGCTCAGAACATTGAAGAACTGAAAATATCTTTTCAGTAGTATTAATCCATTGTTCAAAAACTAATGGATCAGTAGACCCACTGAATGAAGGTGGACGCTGTCTCATGAAGGATTCAATAGAATGTTGTTCCCTTCTCTGCTCATTTGGAAGTCCACAATGATTCATATATTTTGTAAGTACAGCAATAAGATTTTTCACTCCATCTCCCATAACATTAGTTTGTTCAGGAGGACAATCATTGCATTGTCCATTACATTGATCAACACGGTTCCTTCGGGTTCCATCCATCATCTAAAACCCAAAAAGAATAGTGTGAGAGGCAAAAATCATGCTAGGGAAAACAACATAATAAAGGGGGAGTATCCTCAATATCTAACATCTTAGGTTAAATTCTTTGATCGTTACTGTATTTCTAGGACTGTATCTTATACGTATACTTATCATTAGGGACATCCCTAGACATACCTTAGAAATATCTCTAGGGATCTCACTAACGTTTTCGCATACTAGTTTCCAAAGGTTGACTAAACCTTTCCTTTGATACCAACTGTAGATACCCGAATACTAACGTACATAGACATTACATTACTTTTTCGGAATACCTAGTACATAACAAAAACACACACACAAGGACTGTAATAGCTTAGTGTCGTTGGAAACTCGGAATATAATCTTCTAATCGTGGTGAAAGATCTTCAACATCTCCCATAAATATCTTCTTTTTTAAAAAACCTAAATCCTTTCTTTATGTAATGGGGAAAAGAAAACATAAAAGGGTGAGCTCAAATGCTCAGTAAGGGTAAACAAAAGAAATATCAGTCACGTCATATTCATAAGAACATATCTTTTGGAAATCTTAACCTGCAAAAGAGATCATAATTTCATAACATGGGATAAATCATAGTAGTGAAATGTAATCCCAATAATCATAAATTAAAACATGAAACTTTGTGGCATACACAAATAATCATAGAGAATCATTTCTTATTAGTCAAGACTCATTGCCAAGACTATCTTAGTGGACAAAGTCCATTTCTGAACCGAGTCACCCTCGTTTCAGTCCTGTTTCACTGAACCGGTATAACCTACCGTTCCAGCCATGTCTATCTCATGAGATATAAAATCATTACCCAATTCATTGGAGGGAGATATAGGTCCCACCCATATCATAATGATACCATTCTTATGTGTGCCACAAAATCATAAATCATACATCATTACATAACCCATGTAATAAAAATGGGATTCTTAAACATCGTGACTTCATAAAACAATTCATATAAGATAAAGGAATTCATAAAAATAATTCCATCACAACATAATCCAATCAATGTAATAATAGGGATATAAATGGAAACCTATATTATCTTTGATGGAAAATAATTTTGATAAAACACTTGAACTCCATTCTTGAGGAAAATATCCTTTTTACTTCAAAAACATTTTTCCTTTCTTAGTATGTCATACAATTTTAAACTAAAAGAAGTTGATTAAAAATAAACTTGAAAACTTGTAAAGGAAGCTTCTTGGAAATAATGTTTTCAAAATCCATTCATGCCGTATAAGTTAAAAAAACATTCTTCTCGTACTTTTGTCGGAAAAGTCAAAAAGTACCTCGTACGAAAAACGACAAAAGATTACTTTCATATCTTTTACTAAAAACTCACCGAAGGGTAAAATTGGATTTAAACAATTTTAGGTGGATGG
The DNA here is from genome assembly GCA_963277665.1 of Viscum album. Classification (NCBI taxonomy): domain Eukaryota; kingdom Viridiplantae; phylum Streptophyta; class Magnoliopsida; order Santalales; family Viscaceae; genus Viscum; species Viscum album. The sequence continues at coordinate 483,772,781 of OY728141.1, forward strand.
AAATAATATTACATATTGAGGAAACATGGATGTGGATGATAAAATACACCCCAGTAAATACCAAAGTATAAACAATCTCGGATAAAAATGAGATTGTGATATTTCCCTTACCTTAGGTCCGATATGCTTTGTACGTGTCCGAACCTCCTGTATAATGATTTAAATAATGTTATTGACTCATTCCAGAATCATAATTATTTTTATGATATCATATTTGGTCATATTCTTAGCTTCTTAGTAGTAATATTTCATTGCTACTTGTTATACGGGTGTTTATAACTTTTTGTTCTTATGCGTGTTTTGTCGAATAATTTCTTATTATTCTCTTTAGGTTATAGATACCTCATTTCCAGAATGGTATTAGTGTAATATATATAATATTCATTAATTCAATTCATTTATATAATCGTTATGCAATGAAAATAATGTAGAACGAGTCGCATCACATCGTTGAGACGGTATTCCGTAGGTATGAACAAGCAATGATATCGTTCCCTTGATCGTGGAATTGTGTTGAAGTGTATGTATACTATTTCAGTATCAATATAAATTTATAATAATCATATATAGTTACTCATTACACCATTATACCCATCCAATTAAGGTGGTGGCGGAAAATATATTACACCACGGCGTGGAGACGGTATTCCGTACGTACGCACGTGCGGTGATTTCCTTTTTCCGTAGGATGGATTGAAGGTTAATTATAGTTATTTCATATTTATAATAACATATCAGTATATAATAAATACTTATGTTATTACTTTATCATTAAACAACTAAAGAAGAAGAAGTTGAAGAAAAAGGAAAGATGAAAGAATCGGTAACGGACATTACCTCTTCTTTGAAGTGCTTCTTTGAGACCTTCTTTTAGGGCACTAAAATTGGTCTTTGAAGAAGACCGGGACCTCTAGGATGTCTCTAGGGAAGTGGAGAGGAGAAAGTGGTAGGGTTTTTCCGAGCTTGAAGGCTCAAAGTGGTGTGAGGAAGAGAGGGAGGAGGTGCCCTTTTATAAGGGAGGAGAGGGGCACCTTTGGAATAACTAAAAATATTATTTTATTATAAAGTCAAGTTCGGTTTTAAATAGCTCCAAATTAATTTATTTTGAGGATAAGGTGGGGATGGGTCGAAATCCTCTCATCCAATATAATTTATACAAGTTTAGGTTCCTATTTTAACCTTATCATTTAGATTTAACATTAAGTTAAATAATTTTATTTTTACCGTGTCTTCTTGTGTTCTCATAATATAAGGTTAATAAACTTACTAAAAGTAGCCAAAAGAACCCCAAGTTGTTTATTATTAATATATATAACCTTATCTAAGTAATTTGGCCGAAACATAGATTTTTATAATATTTGTTTTAAAAACTATTTTATGTAAATTTTGACACTATTTAGTAATTAATTTTTTGTGGAAATCATAACAGAATGATTTGTTCGAAAAAATTAATTAAATCAATACTAACATGTCATATGAATCTAGAAAATTTGTGGAATTCATAAAAAGTGTCAAATTACATTTATATTTGTGTTTATAACATCAATTATGTCAATATTTTATTAATAAGATAATTACTGCATCATCTTTGTGTCATAAATAAACTAAATTATTTAATGTCTAAAAATTACAAGGAAAATACCATTATATAGGAAATATTTTTAGCTTTATAAATAATATTTATAGTCAAATTTATCTTATGTATAACCCCATATTAAAAATGATTTAGTTATTAAACTTTGATTTTAACTATTTTAACCCTTCTTTAAATAAATTAATAATAAATGTCCTAATCTAATCCAAGTGGGCCTAAATGGTCATATTTTATTCCTAATTTTGTTTTTGGTTGAATTAAACTTGTCCAATAGAATTAGGATATGTGTTAGGGAAATAATAATATCATTTTTACCCTTAATTACCTTATTTACTTTTAACCGTGGTAAAAAAAAGAAAAAAGTTACTATTCACCAAAAAATTATTTTCATCTCATTGAACCACATTTTACTTACTGACATCAACCGTGTCTCTCGGATTTTTGAAATTCCACTCACAGAAGCGGTAAAATTAAGTTTTATGAAAAATTCAGTTTTTTTAACTACCACTTAGTGGTTTCACTATTCATCAAAAATTGAAAGTTTTCAGAAAAATACCAAAATTTCACCCTAGGCTAATTTAGATATTCCGAATCCAAAAATGAAGTCCATTTTGAAAAATAAAATTTATAAAATTTCAAAAAGTGGTTATTACTATTCATAACAGCTAGTTTTAATAATATTTTAATAGCATATCATTGTTTAGTGAAACTCGGTATTGCGTACGACGCAAGCTATTGAGGAAGGTCGCGATTTCGTGTAAAGGAAGCCAAACAAGTGTTGTGTAGAAAAAGATTCCTTTGATTATTTATATAACATAAAAGTCTCGGGTGTTACACATATGGTGATAAAAAATGACCAATGATGCTTAAATCAGAGACCATATAGAGGATACATATTATAACCTAGATGACTGTGAGAGGGAGTGATCCCATGACAGGAAGGGGTATGATACTTGATTGGGAGAGGAAAAAGGAGAATGAAAGGTTAAATACCCTAGGGGGAAAAAGTAATTTCAACCAATTTTAAAGGGAACATGGTTTGGAAACATTTTTGGCCTAACCATATTTCAACAATATGCCACAACTATCTAAATGCACACCCCTTGCATGGCTAGGAGCATGGTTTAACAAACCCTATGCAACTAGTACATATTTACTATTCAAGTTGTCCACCCCCTCGCATGGCTGGGAGCACAGTTAACCAAATCATACACTAACCATATTAAAAAACTGAAAATTTATTATAGGGTTTAAATGGAAATTCATCTCTTTAATCATGGTTTAACTAACTATACACCTCCTATTTAGGCTTTATGGTTAAGCCACACAGTTACACCTAACCGTGAACCAACCATGTACCTCATTCTGGTTCCCCAAAAACCAGATCCCTGATATCCAAACATGCCCCATATGCTCTAAGAACCTTCCTAACCTCCTTAAGAATTCTCACATAGAAAAAAAAATTAAAACTAAAATTTAAAGGATACATACCTCATAGACAAACTAGGATCCTATAGAAGTCATCAGTGATGTTGTGATATGACTCAAGGATATTGGTAAATCAGTGTTATAAATGAGTTGAAATATTTCATCCTATTATTTTCATATATTATTTATGATGTGTGAGGGTGACCTTAGGGATAGGTGTGATCCTAGTATTTTGAGTGCCTTCAGATATGGATGGAATGGGTGGAAGATTTGTGTTTGATATTGATGTGTAAAAGGTGATACCTAGAATGTGGTATAGGATGTAGATGATTCCATGTTTATAATATTATAAGTGAAATAAAAAAGAATACATTGGGTTTAGTATGAGTATATAAGGAATAAGATTCTTGGTTAACTATCTGGTTTAATATATGGGCCTTATAATGATAAGATATGTCTTAGGATATAATGAGTTTAATGATACAACAGGGAAACACTAGGGTGTATGATTTCTTTGGTATTATTTGTATTTGTAATAGGGGATGTTGACAGCTATTGTGATATTCATTTCATGGATATTCTATTACTATATGTTATGAGAGTGATCCGTTATCTAACCTATATGGAAGGTGGAATGGTCCAACCTATTATTTTCCTATGTTAGGTGAGTTTGGTGTTTTATTATGAGCGATTGGACGTGGATGACATGTGGGACAAGTCAATTGGTGAATCTTGGGGAAAAAATTTATATTGAGATATTGAGTTGTGTAGGTCACATGCCTACTGAGTAAAGATCATGCTGATGGGTAGAAATTCACGATTCTTGCATGTGATACCATCCAAGTGTGTGGATAAACCATTTTAGGACTATTTATTTAGTCCCTTGAGACCTATATAGGGTGTAGGACCTTTAGAGGTTCTGGTATATTGGGATAGGTTCCATGAATATATAGTTCCTTGAATATATTGATTTAATTATAAGTTTATTTGTGAGAATGTTGGAATATAAAACATTTAAGGTGATCACATGTGAGATGAATATGGAAAGGTGTGAAAAACCATTTTCAATTGAAGAATAGAAAATGGGTGTTTACCATTGATGTTGCAACATGTATTTCTAAAAGTAGGGGTTACTCTGGGGTATGGTTAATTGTAGTTTGAAATATAATGTCTAACACATCATGGTTTCTTTGTTTCATAAGACATGGTATTTATAAAGTGGTAATTAAATGAAAAAGGTATCATGATGTTGTGGTTATGTTGAGGTGATTAGCTCATGTGATATATGATTGGAGATTTGTTATAAAATATTAAATGTGATGACATGGAAAATTATTACTGTGAAAAAATGTGGGGCTAAGTGTCTCCACATAATGTTTAAGTAATTATGAGAGTTTCATAACTATAATGACTTGGGAAATGATGTTTTTGGGATTCAATCATGGGAGAATGTTGGGTCCACGGTGATATAAAATGAAACATTTGTGTTGTAATGATTATTTTTTGTACCTTGAGTTAAATCCATCAATAATGGGTATAATATAGTGGATTATCAATAGTATTGGATAGTGGTTTTATGGGGTATTGTGGAATTATTAGACCCTTGATTAGGTCTCTAAAGGTGGACATAATCATGAAATATGAGTGGAGATCATGAATATTTGTGTTTGGTTTATGGAAGGGTTCTAGAAGGATCATGATCATAGATTATTTCTAAGGGTAACCCAATGGTAGAGAGAGCACCACATATGATTACAATATGAAACACACAATTTGAATGGTTTTTGGTAAACATTTTGGGTGGTGTTTTATTTGAACAAACCCCATGGTGGTTATGGTTTTTTTATGGTTCTTGAATTTCAGAGGTCAAGTTATGTGTTGTAAAATCAAAACACCCATATGTGGTTTTCAGTTGATGAGAATATTCTGTGTCACTGCACTCAGTAACTGATATCTTCTTGATGTGGGATGATAATTCAGTGGTATTACCAGTTTTTTGGTTTGGGAAATAATCTTGTAGAGTGACCTGGTTCATAAAATGTTGGTTCTTGTGGGTATATTCTTGTGGTACCTGTAGACTAACATGTACAATGATGAGGGGCCTTACATTATGGATATATGCTCATAATTGAGCCTATAGGTTTTAATGAGTATAGATGGGTGATGATCGGGTGTATTGTTGAGTGAGTGATGTTATGGTGTAAATTAGTGAAATCAAATTATGATGAATTATGTCCGTGGTTTTAGAATTTATGGATGTTCTAGAGATTAGGGCATTATTATAGAGTTTTTTAAAATAATAGTTATTACGATTCTTATGAAGGTGTGTTTTTAGGAGTGGTCAATGAAATTGGGTGCTGACTAGAACGTTATTGTGTGATTGATAATGATGGATTAGAGATAATTAAAACACATCATTTAGTTAATTATTAGTGTTATGAGGAGTCAGGGTGAGAGGTTCTTAGGGTTTTGAGTGGTGATTCTAGTTGGAGTGTAGTGTTTTTACAAACAGAACCAGAAGGTGACATATAATTTGGACTCTGTATCAGAGTTTAAGGATTGAAATAGTTTATGGAAGATGCATGAAGGGAATTCTTGGGGATAAGAAGAGTTATGTGAAGGTTTTGGCATGCAATTTAATTATTCAGACGTGTGTCCAAATTTTTTTCCATCAACTTCTTCAGATTTGACTTCAGAACTAGATAAAAATTAATTCAACAAATCCTCAAATACAAGGTCTATTCACATATAAATTATAATTATTTCATTTAATTATAGAATTACCTTTCATTAAATTATTTATTCATTGATGAATCAGTATAACAATTTTTTCATCCTTTATTGCATCAAATGAATCAAGTATATATTCCATTTAAAACCAATACACACATGCTCTACAGACCTCCGATCATTGCCTAATTATCCTTTGGGTGCTAGCACAGACAAATATACCTCTTTCGATGGCCAATGTTGATCACAACGGAATCATTTGAGGATAAAGGAATTTAATCTATTAGAGAAGGATAATTTCCCTACATTCTTTATATTTTTCTAGGGATTTATCTATTTGAAGATTGAGAGGATTCTATATAGAACTTTTTGTGCAAAACAAAAGAATTTGTCTCTTGGTCTTGCACAAAATGTCATAATTTTATTTATATAGTGATAGGGTTAGAAAATAAATAATTGTGCAAGGGAATTTATTAATTTATTAATCATGAAGAAACTAAAGTATAAATAATAATAATAAAAATAATAATATTAATTACTTAACATGAATTAAACTCATGGATAAAAGAAAAATTAATTTTATTTAATAAATAAATTAAAATTTATTTGAATAATATTTGATATAAATTTTTTTACTACACTATTAAAATTGGTTCACTAATATTCCAAAATATTTGGACAATGAAGATTTATATATTTAAATAAATACCACTACATTATTTTCCAATAAATACATAAATATTATATTCACTAAAAATGGTGAATTAATATTTAGTAAACATTCATATAACTAAATAAATAAATATTTTGTTACATTGTGAATAAACAAAAATAAATAAATATTTTATATTCATGTAATTAAATAAATAATTAGTCAGTGAATAAATATTTATTAAATACTCAACTCACATATACATTATCTCAAATAAATGGTGATTGAATATTTTTGATCAAACCAACATGAATAATTATTAAACCAAGAATGAGAATAATATTTATCAAACATATTAAATTCATATATAATTTAACTAAGGTTTATAATATAATTAGTGTGTAGCCCTCTAGGAGCCTTTCTCTATGGAATTAGGATACACTGCATAATGTCCAAGGTTAGCATTTAAAAACATGTTGAGATTCCCATAGAGAAAGAAGTTAATATCACAATGACATGTTATCTCATACAGATGTACACTATTTAATATAATACCTTTATCCCAATATCAATATTCAAGAAGGTTTCTTGTTAGTTCCATAAACCTATATGATCGATGTATATTTATTTATCTTTTATGAAATGAACTTACTAAAAACACTGCCATAACCATCGACTAAATTAGGTTGTTCAATTCCCATCAAAGGGTTTGAGATGTCTACTTTCATTAAATAACAAAAGGGATAATATTTTTTAATAATTAAAGGGATGTACACATTTTTTTATTGAAACAAAGGAACCCTATTGTTATTTTGGGTAGTGGGACCACATTAAATGGACATTGTAGGATCAGTTGGTAAGAAACTCCATTACAAGTGGCACATAGGCCATGACCCATGTATGTAAACAACTAAAGTTCAAAATAGTCCCACTACACCATGAACCACCTAACACCATCCATACTATCTCTTGTTCATTGCCCACTTCCATCGCTATAACCATTATCTAAAATATCATCATCATTTGTGGAGACCACCTTTCTTACCAGTTCCATGTTCTCCCACCACTTCCTGTACTATGCCACATCACAACACCATCATTATCCATAGTTTCTACCTCAAACAAAATTTCTATTATCTATTAACACCCCAGATACCTACTGCACTATCATTCTAAGTCTCTCAAAGGATTATTCACCCCACCATAATCCTTACACAATAGTGCGTCCCATCACTATCTATTGGCATCGTGATGATGCCCATTAGAAAATCACACCCCAATAAATGGAAACTGCTGGTGGTGAATGGGAATCAAACCCCAACCATGATTATTCACTTTGAGAGCCTCAAAAAACCAATATGAAATTCATGTGAAAGAAAAAAATGGATACATAATTTCTTAAATTATTCATTAATAAAACATTTCTAATGATGTACCCCACATATCATACTTTTATGTGAGCATATGTCAACATAGTTTTCATCAATACATCAATATATAAAACTTATGGTATGTATTAATAATAATCTTAAAGTATAAGGATAATTATACACATCCAAAGATAGTAATATTAAATTACACATATAAATATGGATTTTATATTGGCGGGTCGTGTTATTAGAATATCTAACACTATATATTACCAAAGGAATATACCATGTGAAAGTGTCTGAAATTTTTATGAGTCTCCACCACTAATATCCTGTTCATTTAAATGATATCATCTGAAAATAGAACTTATATTAAATAATAATATAAGGGAGCTTCTATGTTCTCATCACAATGGGGAAAAATTATGACCTTTTAGTGTGAAAAATAAATCCAATACATAATCAAATACTATGTCATAAAGAAGAACCATCATGATGTGATAAGATATTTTGTATATATTCAAATACAGGAGTACAAGTAATCCTAATTTACATAGAATTTGGTTCTAGGGAACCAGTTCCAATATACTCTAACTTGCACTAGAGACAAAAACCAATGACCTTCGGTCTAATATCAATCACAAGATGTTAGTAATTATACTAAGATAATTCTTTATACAAGGGGTTTTCCATAATTTCATCCTTGGGAACTCTACTCATATCTACTTCATACCTTTGAGAAAAATCCCTAAAGAGGTGATATTTTTAGAGTATGTGCTTCTTCAATTGATGTGACATTGGATCATTTGTGAGATCCATCATTGTATTATTATCACAATATAATGTGATATAAGCTCTACTTTTAGGAACCAAATCAAGATCTTGTACCCAGTTTAATATCCCAAATGTTTATTTAGATGAATGAAAAGTATTTATATACGTGGAATCTTATTTAGATCTGACAAAAACTAGATTATTTTAACTCTTCCTGCTCAAAACACCTCCGTTGATACTGAAGATGTATCCTAACCATGACTTCTGATCATTCTTATCTATTTAGGAACTATCATCAGCTTATCCTTTGATGATTATATCCTCATCTACTCCATATACCATGAACATATCCTTAACATTCTTGAGATACTTAAGGATAGCCTTGTCAATAGAATAATGTTGTTTTCCTAGATTAGCTTGATATCTACCTATCATTATTAAATCATAAGAAACATAAAGACTATTAAAAAACAAGGAATATATGATAGATCCTATCATAGATTTGTATGATATCCTATAGATTCTCTCTCTCTCTCTCCCATTGTGTTTGAGGACACATTCTCTTAGATATACGTATACCATGTTAAACTGGAACCAATCCCCTCCTGGATTTTTCCAAGATAAATATCTTTAGTATTTGGTAAATGTATGTAATTTTCAATAGTCCAAGAAACCTTTTAGATATATCACATATGATCTCGATTCCAAGGATATACAATGCTTCATCTTATTCCTTTATAAAGAAACATTTTTTTAATGAGGCTGTAAATGATTGTAAGAATGGTATGTCATTTATAATAATTAATTATTCATCAATATATACTACTTGGAATAAGACTGCACTCCCACTAAACTTATTTTAAAAACATGCCTTAAATTTTCTATTTATGGAACCAAATTTTCTTATGTATTCGTCTAATCGAATGTTCCATGACCCGATAGATTATTTAATCCATAAATGGTTCTCTAAACTTTTATATCTTATTGAAAATTTCTAGAGTCACAAACACTTCATGTTGTGTCATATAGAAGTCCCCTATATGGTTTCTATTATGGAAAGTTATTTTGATATCCATATTCCAAATCTCATAGTCATGGAAGATACTATTAAATTATAATTCTTATGGATTTAAACATGGAAAATAGAGAAAAGGTTCCATTGTATTCAATGCCTTAATATTGTTTAAAAACTTTAGACACAAACATTTCTTTATATGAACATAATCTTTAAATTGTGCCACGTTGTATGACTGGTATGTCATTTCCAATAAGTAATATGTCATCAACATATTCTACTTGGAATATGACCACAATCCCACTAAACAGATTTTAAAAAAATAGATAACATCTATTATTTATGAAACTAAATTTTCTTACAGCTTCATCAAACCAAATTTTCGATGAACTAAATGCCTACTTTAACCCATAAATGGATCTTTTCAACTTTCATATCTTATTGGAATTTTCTAGAGTCATAAACACTTTAGGTCATGTCATATAGATGTCTTCCAAAAATTTTCTATTAGGGAAATTTATTTTGACATCCATCGTATAAATATCATAGTCATGGAAGGCTACTATAAAAAATATATTTAAAATGTATTTAAATAGGGAAACTAGAGAAAAGGTTTCAATTTAGTCAATTCATTGACACTATCTAAAACCTTTTTTTAAAAAACCTTTCTTTATATGAACTTCTTTTACCTTCCATGTCTAGTTTTATATTTAATACCCATTTCTTCCAATGGGTTTTATATCAATTGTTGAATCTTACTAAATCTAAACTTTATTTTGATACATGGAATCCTTCTTATAATTCATTTCTTCTTTCCATCTTGTATATTCTAAGTGATGTACTATATATATTTGGGAGAGAGGACCATTATTTTGAACCAATAATGAGTCACCATTATCAGTGACCAGAAAACCATATATTTATGGTTCTCTTACCTCTATGGTTCTCTTATATATAACTTATGTTTTAGGACCAAAATATTCCATGGTGACCTATTTTACCTATTCCTATACTGAATATTGTGTATATTGTGCATCAAATTCATCAAATTCAATATTGTTTCCACTATCCTTCTTGAGATTATTCTTCAAATTAAGAATAATGGTTTGTATTTTGATAATATATTTATTATTTGATATGTTTTATTGATAGTATCTTTTTATTTCCTTGGGAAACCCTATAAAGACACACTTTATTCCTTAGGGTGCTAGTTTGTTTCTAGAGTTGTCCTAAATAAATTCCTCATAAACCCATGCATGAGTATATGATAACATTGATTTAATCACAAAAATTAACTCATATGGTATATCATATACCAATTTAGTTGGAACTAGGTTTAAAATGCATATTGAAGTATGTAATGAATATCCCTAAAAGGATAATAGAATAATTTCATGGATCTTCATCGACCTTAGCTTGTTAATAACGGTACAGTTCCTCTTTTCACTAATACCATTCCACTATAGTATATATGGAGGAGTGAGTTGGTATAGGATACCACACTCATATAAAAATTCAAAGAATTATTGGTTAATATATTCACCACCCTGATTTGATCAAATATTCTCTATCATTTTTTCAAGTTGATTGTCTACGTCATTATTGAATTATTTAAATTTATCAAAAATATTCTGACTTATGAATCATTAAGTATAAGTATCCAAATCTTCTCAAGTTATAACCAAAAAAAATTATGTAATCATAGACACCTCTAGCTTCTACTATAAATGGTCCTCACACATCAGTGTTTACTAATTTTACAATATTTATATCTCTTTTATCTTGTCCACTAAAATGTGGGTTAGTCATTTTTCCATATAAAAAATCCTGACACTTATCAAGTTGTTATATATCAAAATAGTCCGAGAAACAACCTTGATTGAGATTTTCCACATACTTTTCATTTACATGACCAAGACAATGATGCCGCAACTGGGTGTGAAATTAGTTATTCTAAATTGATTAATTATCAATTTACAATACTTGGTTTTGATACATTAATACCTAAATACTATTTTTTAATTCTCCATAACATAACATAATTTTTATTTATAAAATAAAAATGTTTTATTTAGAAACATAAAAATAAATCATCTGTATCTAGGAAAGATAAAGAAATTATATTTTATCTAGCCTTACACTATTGGCAGCCAAAAAATCCACCTATCCTCTAGAAATATTCTAAAATATACATAGTTCACGTATTTGAATATTGTAATGATCACCAAAAGATATATCTAATACATAATGTGTAGATATAGATAAATTTATGCCAATAAAAAACACACTGAAAACTTATCTTCTATTCTTTAATTGGGTGAAATCCTTCTTCCATTGGCCCAACATTCCACATGAGAAACATATTTCATACATTTCCTTTACCTATATTTTGGTCATATTTTTCTTGGAAGAATGATTCTCAGGAGACTTATAATTGGTAGGAGTCTTATGCCCCCTTTCCTTGTTATTCCTTTTCTTTTTTACCATAAATACCATAGGATATTCATGTCCATGTATTTATCAACATGGAAAATAATAATAAGGATTTCTAGAAGAGTGTTATCACTATTTATAATATTATAATTAACATTAAAAATAGATTAACTCTTAGGTAGTGAGGATAAAATTATATCTATACATAGGTCATCAGGGATCATAAATCCTAATATGTCTATGCACTAATTTTTGTGAATCACCTTGACTACTTGAGGCCCATTTAGTTGTGACACTCTAAGATTTAACCTAAACAGTAAATTGGAAATCTCATATCTCACTTATCATTCCTTCTCATGATAGAGATCTCGAAGGTGATACATGATGATATATGCATCCATATCCTTATATTATCTTAAAATATCAATGGAAATGAAGATAACATGAAACATTGGGCATCTATGGCATCATAAAAATGTTTTATATAAGGAGATAGTTCTTCCACGATAGCCATTTTTTTCCTGGCACCTCAAGAATAATATTTTCTATCTCATATAATTTCTGTTCATAGTGTAGTATAATGCCTAAATTTATACCATTCTTAGGAATAAAATTTGGTGAGGAATTTATTCTTTTCTATAATGGATCAAAATGATATTTTGGAAGTCGTGTGAGTTTCCATTTCATTAATATATAAGAGAATAATTTTAATACTTTATCAGGATTAAAATTTGGATAATAATTTTAATTTAATATATTAATCTCCAATCCTTTTATGAAACCATAATATCCACCACCATTAGTTTCGTAATTTCTTCTATCTTGGATATGCTAGTGTTAAGGATTTATATTTCCCTTATCGTAAACTAGATAGTGGTTTGATAAGATAATTGATGGAATTTAATTAGGCATAAATTTACATCTAAAATAACTTCCAGTTATATGATCCATTGAATGGACTCCAAAATCCTAAAATCCAATATTAATATTTCCACAACACTTTGTGTACTCGTTTCACTAAGTCTCACAGAGGTGATCAAACCTTATTGTAAGATAGGTTCATTCAACCCTAAACTAAAAATAGAGATTCCTCAATAATTTAAATCTCCCAAATGGAGGTTGGTCATGAAGTTTGAACTATGGTTCGATTTCTCCCCAAGTTGTTAAGGATTTTTATATTTATATGTAAACTACCCTTTTTAACATATCACATGCTTTCTAATATTTAGTGTATTTCACTTAAGTGATTAAACATATCAATATAAAGTTTAAATATATTATAATATATTTTTTACTTCCATATTTCATGCTTGATAATTAGTTTATTTAATGATTTAAATATCCATAAGGAATTAACCATGAAAACGAAAAAAATGAAATTAATAAAGTATAATGATAATGAGATTAACAAATGGTTGGGTTATCTAGTTGATGATAAACTATCCCTTGACCCTAGGTAATTAAATGATTGAACTAAGCATGGTTTAGGTTACAACATTCCACCTATTCTACTGTATACCTTTTTGATTGGTTTATCTTTAGTTCAAAACTTGAACCACCTCCAATCATATGAGAACTCTAATGATTACATAATTTTACTCACACAAATGTGAGGTGAAACCACATATTTATTAATTATGGATTATGTAAAACAAAATACATGCACGCATACCCTTACATAATGATAGGAGAGGAATGAATCATAGGTGATTATTTAATTTAATAATTTTTTAGGAAAACAATAAAATTATAAATTAAATAAATTAAATAAACTAATCACATACATAGACTGGTCTAAGCTCATTTTCATCCATATATAAGAAATGAATACAAAAAATTACACTATCAAACATCCACTTCCCATTCATTCTTTATTATTAAGATAAAGATGCTTGAATTAATTTAATTAATTAATTCATTCATTCTCTTTTTGATAATGAAAATCTGAAAGATCTTAAATATACCCATCATAAGTTAAATATGGAAAATAAAAATCTTGAACAATAATTTCATGGAATTAATTGAACATTTATTAATTCTAAAAAACTTATTATGTAATCAACACATCTAACATGAATAGTTTAATTAGGTTTTTAATGATGCAATTAATTATTCTTTTTGTAATTTAATTCTAATCATTACTTGGAGACTACATGGAATATAATAAAAATCTTCATTTTGTGTTACTATTTTTATATTTATTTGGGATAAAATCCAAGGGACATGGTGTGAATTTGAGTAGGATTACATGATGTGTACAAATGTGTTAAACACTATGTGTTTTACTAGAAGTGTATTTATACAACCCTCCAGTTGACTTATAATGTTTTTCAGATGTAGGGGTTAATGAATGAAATGAAATTTATTTTATCTACACACCATGTATCTCATTAATGATCTAGGATGTTAGTATTAGACGAGATTATTCCATGCATTTAACCACATAATATATGCAAATTTCATCACAAAACCCTGTAGAGTAATTTTTATGATAGCTACATGTCATGTGGTTTGAGAGGATAGGTTCTAGGATAGCTTGGGAAACATATAGTGTTCATTAAATTCATCATGTATCATTCCCAATTAATGCTTCATGTATCCCAAGACATGTTCTTGGGAAATGAACTTGGTTACAGGACATTTACTTTCGGTCACACGTGATGTATCTGTGTTTACCGACTAGAATCCTATGCACCTCTTGATAGCATGTACAATCATTGTTTATCTATTCTTAATATATTTAATATGGTTTTAAACTTGAACTAAGAGAATTAGTAAGTGTAAAACATAATAATTAAACTATGTATTAAAGAAAAAATAAAATATAAGTGAAAAACTAATATCAATTTCATATAATATATCAGAAAACAATTAATAATAATAAATTATTATGTGACTAATTCGATACCATTTGAAGATTTCAAGGAATAATAGAAGAAGTCATGACCATGACCAATAAAAATTTTCTGTCAAATTCATTGGATTTATACTCAAAACTATAAAAAATGCATTCCCCAAACCACAAAGACATGATCTATTCACAAATAATTTAAAATTAATTCATTTAATCAAATAATTAATTTTTATTGAATTATTTATTCACCAATGAATTGGTAGAACATTCTTATAGTACCTTTATTTCATCAGAGGAATCAAGTGTAGATTCCCTCTATTAGTGATCCACATGTACTTTGTGAACCTATAATAGTTATTGTTGAATTATCCATTTTCTAGAACAAACAAATAAATTGCTTATGATGATCAATATTGATCACAAACGAATCCTTCAAGGGATAAGGAATTATCTATAGTAGATGAGGAGAAATTCCCTATGCTTTTTAGAGTGTTCTAGGGAGGGAGATCTCTAGGTCTTTAGAGGTTTCTCTCTAAAACTCATTTTTCATAATGAACGAATGTGGCTCAAGGGCATACAAAAAATTTCATAACCATGTTTATATAGTCCCAGGGTTAGAAACTAAATAATTGGACAAGAGAACTTATTATTTCCATAATTTCTATTGAACCCCATGTCTATATAATAATAATAATATTATTATTACTTACTTGACATGTACTAGACTCAATGATAAAATAAATATTATTTTCATTGAATAAATAAATTAAAATTTATTCAAATAATATTTAATATTACATTTATCAATGAACCATTGATCTTTATACACCAATCATCATCAATATTTATTGGTCACTGAATAATGACTATTTATTTAATTGAATAAATACCTTAACACTATTCCTAACAATATATATATAAATATTATATTAATCAAAACAAGTGAGTAAATATTCAACAAATAAAAAATAAATATATTTTTACCTTGTGAAAAAACTGGAATAAATGAATATCTTATATTTATGTAATTAAATAAACAAATACTTGGTGAGTGAATATTTATTTAATATTTAACTCACATATATATTTTATCGAATAAATAGTAATTTCATATTTATAATTAAAGCAATATGAATAATTATTACACTATATATGAGAATAATATTTATCAAACATTTTTTTGTTAATATATAATTTAATTTATGTTTTGAATACTCTTAGAATGTGACCCTTTAGGCCCCTTTATTAGTGGAATTAGGTTACACCACCTAAAGTTCACCTTTCACATTTAGAAAAATGATAAGGCTCTCATTGAGAAGTAAGATAATTTCATAATGACATGTTACCTTCTATGAATTTACATCATGTTTTATAATCCCTTTATCTCAATATATCTGATCAATAAGGTTTCATTCTAGTGTCATGAACCTATATGCTTAATGTATCTTTCTTTAACATTCCCAAAATAAACATTTAGACAACACTACCATAGACATGGAATTAATCAGGTATTTCAATTCCTATCAAAGGAATCAAGATATCAATATTCATTAAAGAATATAAGGGAAAATTCCATTATCTCATTATTCATTATTACAATATCAATTGTGACACACCCAACATTTACTACTTTTTCATGATCATATGTCATCACAATTTTTATTAATATATCAAATTAGATGACTTATAACATATGTAAAAAATAATTATAAATTCCAAGGATTATTACACACCTCCTTAGTTAGGAATATCCAATGAAACATATAGATGTGATTTTCTTATTGGTGGGTTGTCTTGTCATAATCTCATACACTGGAGATTACCAAGGGCATACACCATGATAAAGTGTCTCAATGTCATATTATTCCCCAACCTTGATATATTGTATCATTTATGTCTCATAAAATGATATCGTCCATCTATATAACTTATATTTCATAATACCATCATGGAAATTCTATGTTCTCATCATAACAGGGAACTACAATAACCTTTTAATGTAGTAAGTACACTTAGGAATTATCACATGACATGTCATGAAGAATAAGAATCATGATGGGATAATAAATTTTATAAATTTTAAAATACACAAATATAAGTAACCATAAATTCCTTAGAAGTTATTTTTAGGGAACAAACTCCTACATTATGGAAGGGAGGTTATAATGACCAGCACCATTAAATATTGGTAAATTAGGGGTAATTTTTTTGAATTTGTAAAATTTGAGTTTTTTATAATTAGTATATGAAATGTATATTTAGATTTTTAATATATATTGAAGATATTTTTTCTATTTTTAGATTTCTAGATAGTGTCTTAGGTTATCAGGTAAGAGTTGAAGCATAGTTGTTGTGACTCTACTATTGGTTGTTGTATGTGGCAGATCACTGTACAGCTTGGGGGTGTTGTGGTGTGTAGTATCATATTAAAATGTAATGTAAGTGAGAGGGTCATTAACTAAAATATGGGTACCATTATGTTATGGAATTGTTGAAGAATAAAGTTTTATGTCTAGTTGAGGACCACACTATAGAAACTGACTTTGTGTTAGGGAGAGTGTTATGAAGGATTGAACTCCTCTAGTACGGGGGTTAAATTTCTATGCAGTGTTAGGATCATGTAGTGGAAGTGGATGGAATCATACTATGTTTAAGGCTATATTAGATTAACTAGGTGAGACCACATCATAGCTAAAAGTGTTATTCTGTAGCTAGGATCATTTTTCAATGGTGAAAACATTATGTTTCATGGTTTTTAACACTTATATATTATTTATAAACACTTATGAATTTTGTTTTATGGTTTTTAAACCCTTATGTATCACCTGGAAACCCTGATGAATTAGTTTTTTCTATCTATAAACCATTATATACCATCCACAAACTGTTTTATATGCATCTTCACAATCATATATGGGGAAGGATGTTAATGTTGTAAAAAATTGGGTTTCACTATGTGGGTTGGTGATGGAATGAGCCATATTAATATGGTTATTATGAAAGATCATGCCATGAGAATTATATCATTATTTGAAGGGAGATTCCATGTCATGATTTTTTGGAGTGTATTTTCTTCAGTTCTACTCTGGGGAGAGTTCCATAGTAGGACTAGAGGGTCTATGTTCTGAGAGTGAACCTGAAGGTTCATTTCACTATGACTGGTATGGTCATAAATAAATGATTCACCTATGAATTTTTTTAATTTTAATTAAATCAGTTTAAAAAATTATAAAACATAAGAAGAGGTTTTTTCTCCATATTTAAAATAGAAAATTTAGATAATACCATTTTTAATCCTTTTTTTTCAAGTGAGATATCTTATATTCCTCAATGGTTTCACATGCCATTAATTCCCATGAAATCCCCACCATCCTAAACCTTAATCATAGGGTGTATGCTGGTGTAATAAATGGATATGTAAAAATACCATAACATTATGATTATTTTCATTATTTTTGTATAGAATAATGAATATAATTTCATTCTATTATTATTACATTGAAAATGGCTTTTAAAAGCACAGATAATATATTTTAGTTATTATTAAAATTTATTTAAGAAATATATTTTGATGAATTAATGAATTTTTAATTAAATAATATTTTAATAAAATATTATTATTTAATTACTTTTTTTAAGTATAAATGATCATATAATTTTTATGAAGTCAATTGTAATTTTTATTATGGTTTGAAAACTGTTTTTATCAAAACCCATCAATTATCAATAATTGTATGTTTTTATTTTAAAAGTGAAAATCAACATATTACGAAAATTATTTAGATAAAAAGAATATTATTTTTGTATTCAAGATGTCGAAATTACCAAATAGTGAATTTTTCATAATTTTCTAAGATAATCGAATTTTTGGGTAAAAATTAAATATCGTATAAATATAAAATATGTTTTATAACATCATAATGACCAAATAGTGATGTTATAAAACATAATAAAATATAAATTCTACCAAACATATGTTTTTCATTTAAAATAATATAATTTTAGGTTTATTTTATTTATTTAGAAATCCTTAGCGAATCCTCCAAGACATATATAATATTTTAAGATTTTAAGATCATTTCATTGAAAGTGGGACTAAAAAACACAAAAGATAGGGGAATATTTTAATATATTCAATCCTTATAATTTTAAAATAACTTAAACCACTCCCCTTTTCTAGAAAAAATTTACAAAAACCATGATATGGTTTTTGGTTTTGAATATTTCAATGTGTAGCATCCAAACTGAAAATAATGAAGAATTCCACCACCTTTACAATATAAACCCACCCAAGAATACATTAATCTTCACTAAATCTCTTTTAAGGTAGAAAAACCTCTACCACTACTCCCTATAGTCCTCCCAAGGTTCCCTAAGCTCCCAATAAGCCTCTCCTAACCCTTTGGAATCACACATCCAAGTAAGGGATCTTAACCTTTCTCTTTTCCATTCAATTCAAGAACCTTGTTTGAAATTATCCATTTTAGTTTCAATTGGTTATATTATCATCATTTTATAATAATTTACCAACATTAAATTTTATGTTAATTCTATGAGGTATCATTTATCCTTCCCCCATTTAGACCCTTACCTACACCGTTACTATGCTGAAATTCTGTAAGAGATTTCTCTCTTTTCATTTCCATTTCAAGAACTTCAATTGTATTATGAATCCTAAATTCCATATAATATGTTGGGATATTATGTTTCATGATCCTATCACTGTAAATTTCGTGTATAAATTATTATAAACCCCTTTCTCTTTCATCTACCCATTTTATGAATTTCTATACGGCGCCATTATGCTGCCGAAATTGCACCATAATTTTCCATGCCAAAATCATCATGTAGTGAATACCATACCCAATCCCACCTCAAGGGTATTTAATTTTATAAACATATACTTTTTTATTTGGTACTTACATGTATATATTCTACATTCACGAATTGTGGAATAAATTATGATGTTGAATGAATCTATGTTATATGATCTATGTGTCACATTTAAGCATGAGATTGAAATGATTATGAAGGGTACACAATTTTGGGATAAGGGTTTACCTGATTCCTTTATAGTAATTTTTCCACCATGTTGGGATAAGGGTTTAACTAATTCTTTTATGTTATTGATGCAATGTTTTAAGTTGTTTCCACATTTCTATGTTATGATAATCATGCTATATCATTCCTTTATGTTCATGTTTTTATCATGATCTATTGATATGACTATTTCCTTACATGTATTGTATTCTTCATTTTATTCATTTTTTACTCCCTTATTGGGATTTATATCTCACCATTTTCTTATATATGTCCCCAATTTATCCCATAAAATGCTAAGTACAAAGGAATGTTGGGGTCATGTAAAAGAAGTTTTCAATAAAGATGTTTATTCTATGTTTTATGTTGTCATGTAATGTTTATAAGCCCAAAAGACACTATATTTATCAATATTATGGGTTGTATCAAGTTTATATTTATGTAATAAATCATGTTTAATTGTTTAATAAAAACCAGGGTTGTTATAGTTGGTATCAGAAGATAGGTTTAGTTATTTTTGGGATTATGATTATAAAAATATAGTGAAAGTCTTAGTGATAAGACTAAGTAAAATAAAATAACCTATAAATTTTAGTGAGTATAGAGTAATTGGTTCATCAAGAAAATATATCCCTCTCTAGATATGAAAATGTAGAGGTGGATTTAGCATAGATGTATCTTGGGGTAAAACCAAAAACCACCACTTTGAGCTAAACTCGAACGGGAATTGTTGCATGAAAGTAGGCATTGATTCACTATTGGTTTGACAATCCAAGGGTATATGCTTCGGTAAACTCATAAACATAGTACGCACTATTATTAAAGGAAAAAACAATTTCCCTAAGAATATATGTTAGGAAATATATTATGGATAACTTAGACTGAAGCTTAGAAATTCACAAGTTAAAGAGATAAATGTAATTTATAAGTTATTAATTCTTTATTTGGTTACCCTTTATGTGTCTAATAGTTTAAAATATTTACCCATAATTTTTCCTTTTATTCTAGCTGATAGCCAATAATAGGAGGAATTAGGCTAACAGCCTATGAGAAGATCAATGTGATGAATGCTCTAATGAGATGCCCAATTTGATTGGAGCAATAATCACAAACATTTTCACAATACACTGTTAGTTAACTCAAGGTTTGAATATGAACCTAGATCAAGTGGATTTTACACCACCCCCTAAGAAATAAGAATTCACAATAGAGAGATTCATGAGATAAAGAAATCCTATATTTAATGGACCATCTGATCCCTCAATCACCAAAAAATGGATTAACTCCATCGAGAAGGCCTTATCCATCCTCTAATGTTCCGAAAAAGATAAGGTTATTCTATAATATTATAGTATGGAGGATGAATCTAATCAATGTTGGACATTAATTAAAAATAAAAATTCCAAGGAATAGATCTAGGAGATAGGATGGAATAATTTTTGAATTTTTTTTTGGATAAATATTTTCCCCTCACCCTTCGTCTTAAGATGGAAGGAGATTTTCCTACACTAAATAAAAAGGATGAAGAATTTGTTGGAGTGAATGAGGAACACATCACTAAACATGAATGGTATGTGTCTATTTTTATTGTTACCCTCAAATTCAAGGTTGACCACTTCTATCATGGGCTAAAACCTAGACTATAGAAATCGCTGGAAATCTGCGAATTTGATAGCTATGAAGAGATTGTATGATGTTCCCTCAAATTTGAGATAGAGATTGGAGAATCTCAAGGGTATCACAGGGATAAGTAGGGGAAAGTGGACTTTAATTTTGGTGGTCTAATGGATAAATCAAGTGGTGCTAAAAAATTCCATCTCCCCGCTTTTCAAAAGTGAAAAAAGAAGCACCTTGAAAGTTTCTTGAAGGGGATGAGGAAATTATTTAGTTATGGGAAATAAGGGAACCTATCCAGTGATTTATGGAAA
Source organism: Viscum album (assembly GCA_963277665.1). NCBI lineage: Eukaryota > Viridiplantae > Streptophyta > Magnoliopsida > Santalales > Viscaceae > Viscum > Viscum album. The sequence goes on from OY728141.1 coordinate 483,794,599, forward strand.
TAAAAAACCACTACTGTGATAGAGGAAAGGAATGATCCATTTGATACTCAACACATTGTTCATTGCTACAACTACAAAGAACCATGGCACTTTGTGAACTAGTGCCCTAGGCCAAGGGTTTTTAGAGGTAACCAAAAACATCCAGGGAAGAAAGAGAAATCTTTTTCCATCATTAAAACCAAAGTGAATCTTAACAATGAAGTTGTTCTAGGTACACTGGTTATTCATTCAAAATAGTGAACTTATTTTTTTATTCTGATTCTATGAATTATTTTATATCATGAATGTTTATTTGAAGAATCCAAACATCACCACGAAGAATGGAATTAGAGATTTTGGTTAAAATGGTAAATATGGAAATTATTGTATCCCATGAATATAACTCCTCCCCTATCACAATTTGTGGATTGAACTTCCTGGTGAACCACATCATAATTCTATTGGTGTGATTTGATGCAATTATTATCATTGATTGACTTTCCCTATATATATCCAACATAAATTGTCGTGAGAGGGAAATAACTATCCATATATAGAATCGACCACTGATTCTATAAAATTGAAAAGAGGATGATGAATCTTATTTATTACCATCATCTAAAGAATGGATATTTCATCCCTATGAGCACACATATCTTTCTCAGACGATTGAGTCTAGGGAAGGAACTGTCTTTGAAGACATTCCTATTGTGAGGGAATTCACTGATGTGTTTATCAAATAATTACTTGGTATTCCTTGTGGAAGAGATTTTTAATTATAAATTGATCTTATACATGGGGAATTTCCAATATCCATGAATCTATACATAATGGGTGTTTTGGATATTGAGGAGCTAAAAACACAACTATAGGAGAATCTGGATTAAGGGTTTATACACCCAAGTGCTTCACTATAGAGGGCATTAGTCCTCTTCATCAAGAACAAGGATTGTTCAGTTTGCCTTAGCATTTACTATTATGAGATTAAAAAATCACGATATTGAATAAGTATCTTTTGTGTAAAATTTATGACTTGTTCAATCAACTATGTGGAGAAAAATACATATCCAAGGTTGATCTATGATTCGGATATTACCAAGTAAGGGAGAAGAATGAGGATATCCCCAAGGATTCTTTTTTTACAAGGTACAGAAACTATGAATTCCTAGTAATGCCTTTCTAACTCACTAATTCTACTTAAAACTTCATGGAATTGATGAATATTGGCTTTATAGATTACCTCAAAAAATTTATGGTAGTCTTTATAGACAATATTCTAATATACTCCAAAACCACGAAGGAGGATGAGGAATATCTGAGAACTGTGCTAGAGACATTGTGAAGGGAGAAGCTCTATGAAAAGTACAAAAAGTGTGAGTTATGGTTAAAGGAAGTCTCATTCTTCGAGAATATCATCACAAGCAATGAGATATCTCTGGATCCTTACAAAATAAAAGAAATTGAGGGATGTCTGAGGACAATATCTATGATGGATATCTGTAGCTTCCTAGGGTTATTTGGATATTATTACCATTTTGTAAGAAATGTATCATGATTATCAAACCCTCTTACCTAGATAACATGGAAGGGGGTCAAGTTTTCTTGTAATGATGAATGTGAAGAAAGCTTAATAGAGTTGAATAAGAGGCTTATAACTATCCCTATGCTCACACTACCCACAAGTGGGGGGATTTTTGTAATCTTCAGTGATGCTTCGATGAAGGGCTTGGGCTATGTGTTGATGCATAATGAAAAATTCATTGCATATGCTTCAAGGTAGGTGAAAATTCATGAGCAAAACTATCCCACACATGATCTAGAGTTGGAAGTAGTGATCTTTGAATTGAAAATATGGTGGAATTATCTATTTGGATGGAAGTGTAAAATATATAGGAATAAAAAAAGTCTCAAATATATATTCACACAAAAATAGCTAAATATGTTTCAATGAATATGGTTAGAGCTCCTCATGGATTATGAATGCTAAATCTTTTACCCCATGGTAAAGCGAACAAGGTGGAAGATTCTCTACGTAGAGAGGACCAAAAAATTCTATTGTTGATAATAATTGAAAGGGATCTAATATTATTATATTTTATAAATATGGACTTGAAAATCATAAACAAGGGAAAATCATCAATCCTTTCAAAAATTAATTCCTCAACCATCTCTTTTGGAAAGGTTAAAGGATGCTAAAAATGATGATGTGAGAATTCACAAGGTGTAAACTATTAGAAAAAATAAATCCTTGGAGTTCAATGTTAATAAAAAAGGAATAATGAGATTTGGGTCAAGAATATGTGTTCAATAAAATCCAAATTTAAAGAAAGAACTTTTGGATGATGCACGTAGTTTGAAATTCTTCATTAAGAGAAGAAACACGAAGATGTATCATGATCATAGAGAGCACTATTGGTGGGATAACATTAATAAGGATATTTCTATATATACATGAAATTTTTTGGTATGTCATCAAGTTTAGGGTGAGATGAAGAAGTATATGGGGATAATGTAACCATTACCCATACCAACATGGAAATGGGAAAAAATCACCACCGATTTTGTCACCAGAATTTTGAAGAAATCTAAAGGAAATAATGTTTTTTGGGATATTGCGGATTGTCTTAAAATGACTTCACACTTTATTGAAATTCAAGAGGATTTATCATTAGATCAACTGGCATGGATATACATCAGAGAAGTGGAAATACTGCATGGAGTACCACTATCGATTATGTTTGATTAAGATCCAAGTTTCACCTCTAAGTTCTAAAAGAGTCTCCAATATGCTCTGAATACTGAGTTGAACTTCAGCATGAACTATACCCTCGAACTGATGGCTAATTCAAGCAGACTATCCAGACACCTGAGAACATATTAATAGATTTCTCAATGGAATTTAAAGGTGGATGATACCAACATATTCCTTTGGTGGAGTTATCTTACAGTAATAGTTTCCAGTCAAGAATCCAAATGGATCCTTTTGAATCCCTTTATGGGAAAAGGTGCAGAACATTGGCATGTTGGGATGAATTTGGGGAACAAAAACTTCTAGGTTTGAAAAAGGTTGAAGAAATGATGGAGAAGGTTAAGACCGTATAGCATCCCATCAAAGCTACATAGATTTGGAAAAAAGCTATGTTGAAAATCATTAACGAGACATAGAGTTTGATGTTGGAGACATGGTATTCCTCTATATATCTCCTTGGAAGAGAGTTATGAGATTTGGGAAGAAGGGAAATTTTAGTCCAAGGTACATCGACCCTTCAAATATCTATGATTGCATCGGGGTAGTGGACTATTAACTAGCACTCCCATTGAACATGTCTTAAGTAAATGATGTATTACATGTATCACTATTAAGGAAGTACATACAAATCCCATCACATGTATTCAATCCATAGGTGGTACCATTGGAGAATTACGTCTCCTACGATGAGAAGCCATTGGAGATATTAGATTGTAGAGAAAAAGTTCTACAAAATAATATAATGCCCCTCATAAATGTGTTGTGGAGGAAAAAAAGTTTGAATAAGCACCGTGGGAACCCGAGGAAGTGATGAGGTAGAGTTACCCTCATCTGTTTTTGTGTGGGAAAATGAAATTTTGAGGGAACAATTTCTTATGGGGGGAAGGTTGTAACGACCCAAATAGTTATGAATAAAATTTCCTTTCTTTTACTTAAATGTCTTATGGATATAGAAAAAACTTTCACTCTTTTTGTTTTATTATATATAATTGGATTCAAATGATAGTTAAGTATCCTTACCATTGATAATATATCCATTGAATATTTATCACATGACTAGTATAAATATAGGGTTTTAAAAAATCCCTTTGACATAGAAAAAGGAAGTGATGCCCTCAACCAGTAGGATCATACCATATGAAGTCCATTTACCAAAGCTTCTGAGGGTGATATCATTTCTGGTTTTTTCCCTAGACCAATCCCAAGACAAGATCCAACAACATAAGCATGATCAAAACATTTTACGAGAGAAGTTTAATCTCATCGAGATCATGGCCCAAACCATGTTCATCGAATGACCCCATAAAAGCCCCATCATCACACACCTTACTATTAGAGAGTATGCTGGTGTAATAAATGGATATGTAACATGACCATAGAATTATGACCATGTGCATTATTTTTTTAAATAATAATTAATATACATTCATTCTATTATTTTTACTTTGTGAATGATTTTTAAAAGCATAAATATTAATTTTTAGTTAATATTCAAATTTATTTTAGAAAAATATTTTAATGAATTAATGTATTTTTGAATTAAATATTATTTTAATAAAATATAATTATTAAATTAATTTTATTAAATATAAATGATCGTATAATTTTTATGAATCCAATTATAATTTTTATTAAGCGTTGAAAACTATTTTTTATCAAAACCTAATAATTGTTAATAAATGTAGGTTTTTATTTTAAAAGTAAAAAATGTCATATTTAGAAAATTATTTAGATAAAATGAATATTATTTTGGGAATCAGGACATCAAAATTATCTAATAGTTAATTTTTCATAATTTTTTGAGATAGTTGATTTTTTGGGTAAAATTAAATACCGTATAAATATATAATGTGTTTTATAGAATCATAATGACCTGATAGTGTTATAATAAAATAATATAAAAGTTATATTCGGCCAAATATATTTTTTTCCTTTGAAATAATATAATTTTAGCTTTATTTTATAAATCCATTGTGAATCCTCCAAGAGATATAAAATATTTTATGATTTTAAAATCATTTCCTTGAAAGTGTGTCTCACCTCCACATAAGTAGGGGAAATATTTTAATATATTCGAAAATTATCCTTTTAAAATGATGTATAAAACTCAATGTTTTTAGAAACCATGGAAAAAACCATGTGATAGTTTTTGGTTTTGAATATTTTAGTGTGTAGGGTCCGAAATAAAAATAATAAAGAATTCCCTCACCTTTCCTATATAAACCCACACAAGCATCGTTCTATTCACTAAATCTCTTTGATTATTGACCAAAGTCTTGCCCATACTCTCTAGAGTCCTCCTAAGGAAACCGTAATCTCCCTATAATCCTCTCCCAAGCCTTTTTGAGGACGTATCCAAGTAAGGGATCCTCACCTTTATCTCTTCCTTTCAATTCAAGAACATTGTTTGAAACTATTCATTTTAATTTCAATTGGTTATATTTTTATCCTTTTATAATAAATTATATACAATACATTTTATGTTATTTCAATGTGGGATAATTTATGCTTCCCCCATTTAGATCCTTTTTTACGCTCTTACTATGCTAAAATTTCATAATAGATTTCTCTCTTATCATTTTAATTTCATGAACTTATTTTGTATTATGAATCTTAAATTCCATATCATATGTTGTGATATTATGTTCCATGTTCCCCTATCAACCCATTTAGTGCATAAATTATGAGATATTCCTTTATATCTCACCTACCCATTTTATGAGTTTCTATATGACGCTGTTATGCTGCCAAAATTACACCACGATTTTCCATGCCAAAATCATCATGTAGTGAATACCATACCCATTCTTCTATAAAGGGTATTAAACTTTATTAACATATAATTATTTATTGGGGGCATACATGTATTTATTAAACATTCCTCAATCTTGGAATAAATTATGACGTTGAATGAATCTATGTTTTATGATATATGTGGCACACTTAAGTATAAAATTGAAATGATTATGAAGCGTGCACCATAACAGTGCTCCAATTCAATCAGTAATGTTTAGTATCATGATACATTATGTTATGATAGGGGTTTACCTGATTTCTATATAGGACTTTTTTCCACCATGTCTGGACAAGGGTTTACCTGATTATTTTTTGTTAATGATGCAGTGTTTTATGTTGTTTCCACATTTCCATGTTATAATAATCATTCTATATCATGAATTTATGATCATGTTTCTCTTATTATCCATTGATATTTCTATTTCCTATCATGTATTTTATTCTTCATTTTTTATGTTGTTTACTCCCTTACTAGGCTTTATTTCTCACACATTTCTTATGTATGTCCTCAGGTTATCCCATGCAATGCTAAGTATGAAGGAATGTTGCGGTCACATAAAATAAGTTTTCAATAAAGATATGTTTTCCATGTTTGAATTTGTTATTAAATGTTACTATGACCAAAAGACATTATAAATATTGATATTTTGGGTTGTATTAAGTGAACTTTTTTGTAATAAATCATATTTAAGTGTATTATGAAAACTATGGTCGTTATAGATTAGGAATGGTTGGCTTAGGTATAAGCCACATGAGACCTTGAGTAACCATATAACCTCTCGTATAGTTGATTAAAGTATTGGTTGAGTGTATCTAACTTACTATTTTATGTATATCAAGGTGGTTAAACTTTGGATAATATTTACATATAGGTTATGTATGAGAGGAACAACTTATATTGAACTTTATGTGAGTTGGTTATTATAACACCATTTAGTGTTTTTCCTATATTTTTTTACATGTGTGGTAGATTAGGACATGATGCATTCCTGGTTATGATAAGGGATGTTATACCCATTGATATATGATCATCAAACCTAGAGACTGGCAATGAGAAAAAATCCCTTGTGGTGTGTCTAGACATTGATGTTCCCTAGGAGAACACAATGGGTTCCCCAATATTGTGTTGAATTTGAATAGAATTAAAATAAATGGGATAACAAATTTTCATCATAGTATGAATTTAGTTATGGGAATATGTTGTGTTATTGAGAGGCTAACCCTGAAAATGTATATTAGGTTTGGGAGAGCTTCTAACCTATGTGATATTTATGATAAATAAGAGTATCTAAACGGGACACATATCCATATATAATGATGATATATTATCTTTTTGGGTCATTTATCCTCATCATGATGATGATGATATTGTGGTATTTGGGTGGGTTACTTATCCCCATAATGATAATGATTATCTGTGTGTGTATTTTATCCTTATAGCTAATGATGATATTGTAGTATCTAGGTGGACCCTTATTCCATCGATGATAATGATATAATGGTATCTGTGTGGGCCACTAATCCCCAAATGATGATTATATAGTGATATTTGTATGAGATTATTATTCCATGATGAAAATGATATAGTTATATTCAGGTGATCTTCTTATCCTCTCAAGATGATTATGTAGTGATATTTGTTTGGAAAGTTAATCCCCCTAAGAGTTTATGTTATATGATGTTATCTAGGGTGGGATGCTCCTCTGCCATGGGAATTTATATTCGAGATGGTTCTAGGGTGGACCAATCTATTTTTTTCTAGGGTATTTATATATGAAGTTATTCCAGGGAAATCAACTCTTCCCCCTGGGTGTTATATATGTGATGGTATAAGGATGAGCTACTCTTACCACTGGTGTGTTTACATATGAGGTGGTTTTGGAGTGTGATGATATCCCCTTGGATTTTTATGTATTATATGGTCCCAAGGTGGGATTCTCTTCCACCCTGTATGTTTATAGTTAAGATGGTTCTAAGGTGTGCCATTGTTCCCCTCTAGGTGTTTATATTTGATATGGTTCTTGAGAGGTCTTCTATTTCCCCTTGGGTATTGATGTTTCTGAGATGGTTCTAGGGACTAGTTATATTTTACAAGGGTATTTATATATATTAAATAGTTCTATGGTGGGAAAATATTACCCCCTTTGGTGTTGATGTATCTTATTTACATACATTCGCTCATTGGCCGAAGTAGATTTTGCTACTTTCTAGTAACATGGATTGTACCCATGGTTATGAAAGATATTCATATGTAGTTATTTATTTATTATTTTTGAGTATTTCACATTGTACATGAACTATGTATACTAGATATGTTAGGGAAACCATTGGGAGTTGTCTACTGATTTGAACTTGCACCCTACTCTGGCATCCCATGCATATTGGTACACGAACATACCTAATGATTGATGATATAGGTAATGAAAAGACTTAGTATTAGATGGTTGATTTAAATAGATTGAATAGATTTAGGATATGATAATAGGTTGGGGACCAATACAAGGTTGTATTTTCAGTTATTTACTTTTGGTTTGAGTAATATATGATCTTCCATAGGAGATCTTATTGGTGTCTTTCTAACTCATATGACATTTTGGATAGTTCATTATATTTTAGAATGGGGTGAATTTCATTATTTTTTTTCATATATGCTATTAATATTTCATTTCATTGTATTGGATATTATGATAACTAATTATAAGTTATTTCCACTATTTTTTTCTACTCAAATATGATGGTATATTCTCTTCAAGGAAATTCCATATACCCCCACTATTAGTTAGAATCATATAGTGTATAGGGAGGCATGCCTAAATTCATATAGAACTTTAATTTGGAAACTATGAGAAAATATAGGTCAAGATGTTACAAAAAGTCATGAGTTTGGGAAAACACTATATGTATGAGAGGTTTTGCATCATTCCCCTATTCATCTCATTTACTATAGTTTACAACCACATCAATGAGTACTTTAGAATTTATTTCCATATAAGAATGTGGAAGGTGTTTTGGAGTTGGGATTGTTCCCATAAGGGGGTATTTCTATATACACCTATGAAGGTAATCAAAAGAAACATCATTTAGTTTAATTTAACGATCCATGTTATTCCTTTTAAGGTCATGTGGCATGGATTATAATGGTTCCTTCTAAGTTTGTGTAACCTTGACCAATTATGATTATTTTAAAGTAATGTGAAGTAGAATACTAGGTGAGAGGTACCTTGCTATGTTTTAGTGTGAATATTATAATTAATTTGCACAAATAAATCCAATGTATGTGAATTCAATTAGATGGATAATGTTTTTCAAATGAGGATTGGATAGAAATAAAAGGATTATTTTTGAAACAGATCATCCTAGGATAAATCTTTTTTAAAGATAAACCATTGAGAATAGGGAAAACATGCAGAAATATTCCATTACTTCACATTATATTGAGTGTATCTATGAATATATACTTCTTAAAAAGAGTGAAGGCTTTATGTGGGGAACATTTTCAGTTTGATACAATGTTGTTTTTGATAGCTTCACGTGAAGACTTTATGTTTTCAGGATAGGACCAAAAATATCTTACATAGAGAGGATAAAACCATAAAAATCTTACATGGATTTTTACATCACATATACAACATTGAGTTGAATTTGACCTATGTGATATTATATTAAAATACTATCTCTCCATAATCTAGTCATAAATGAAGTTATTTAGAAAATTTAATGACTCTAAAAATAAAATTCTCTAGAAATGTATATTTGGGATGCGTATTTGTTATCCAAATCCAATGACCAAAGAACTAATAGACTTCAGACCCCATAAATGGTTTATGTCCGTAAAAGAGATTATTTTCTATTTTGAAATGGTAGAACATCACAGATGATTGAAGTTATGATGAAGGGTTATGTTATATGAATTAAAATGAGCTAGGTTTTATAATTTCTAGGTTACTATATAAATTGATAGAGTATTCTAGATTGGTTGTTTCTTAGACTAAAATGGTTCTTGGTACCACATGAGATTAACATGGACATATAGTAATCCTATTTTACAACCATAAATTATCCAAGATTCATAAGATCAACCTGGTTTCAAAAAATCTTATTCTATATTAAAAAAATATGGATGGATATTTCCTTTTTGGATATTAATTATTATATGGTTTCTAGTCTTCATACATGATAACGTGAAAAATATTTTCCTTTTTTCACCTAATATTCTTCTTGACTCTAAGGATAATGTATCCATCACTTTTTTAATGTGTCTATAAATATCCCCTTATAATTGGATGCATTTGGAAGAAAAAGGATTTAATTCAGAGAAAAAAATGCTACCACATTACATTTTTCCTTTTTCAAAAAAGGGGAAATAGAATAGTCACCACTACCCTTATATATAGTATAATAGGGGTGAATGACTACTTTGATAAAAAAATTTGGATTTACACTTTTTTATATAAATAGATTTATTATAGATTACTCAGACACAAAAAAAACCATCTATATAAGATTAATGTTGTCCTTACATTGAACAAGTAAATGTATAATGTTTATATAGTATATCATTGATTGTATAAAGATTATATGAATTATGATTGATGTGATGTTTCAGCAAAAATGTATACTTTTCTAAAACTTTCGTGGTATTTTTCTACTCAACTTAGTTTTTCATGATTACTCAACTATTGAAATTTGTTATTAATTTACTTAAATTAATAGATCCAGGATGCATTGTGTATTCTTCTCCTAAGAGATGGATCACCATAGATAATGAAATTGATATTGGCTAATGACAACTTATTCATTAAAATCATAAAATTATCTTAAACTTGTTTAGTGAATGCTTCAGAAGCTACCATTAATTATAAAGGCCAATTTTTTATGGGTTTGGCTTACAGAGTGATGCACTCAGCCCATTTCTAGATTGAAAATTCCATGCATAATAGATCACCCAACACTATTACCTTATACAATATAACATGTTATTAATGATATGATTCTTTAATAAGGTTTGTGTTAGGGTGGGGGTACATCCTCTTTTATATAAAATTAACCCTATATAAGGATCCAAAAGTTTTGTAAATATAACCGAAGTAGTGTATCTAGGATAAACTATTGGTGGAACTACTAGGTCTAATAAATTCGTATGGAGTTTGAGAGTGAGATCTAAAGGACATAAAGTTATACAAGGTGGTATAGATGTCATAATTATGTACAGATCATAATAAGAATATCATTGTTGTTTTGACTAGAAATTGGATACTTGAAATAAATATGTTTCATTTGATACACATATATATTAGGATAAACCACTTGGATGTGTATATGATTATCAGGGTTACAATATTAGGATATATATATAAACAGTTTTTCTCTCTTATTTTGGCATGGGAGGACATGAAGAAAACTCTTACACATTAAAAGTTTTTACTAAAGTTTTAAAGAGATATCATGTAAAGGACCACTACATATATATAACAGCCCCAGACCCTCACTCTTGGATCTAGTGCTGCAAAATTAACATTTACATTTATGTATTTCATACCTTCAAATGTACCCAATTCTAACCATCCAAACTTATAAAATCTAAAATTAAATATAAGATCACTTAAACACCCAAATGAACTTGTTGGTTTATATTTTTAGATAATTTGGACAAACTCTTATATAAACAACATGGATATATAAACAATTTCTTCATAAAAATATACATCTTCTCCCACAAGTTCCCCCAAATCTAGTAACCTTATTAGGCATAAAATACTTAAAATATTTCTTCAATGCATGGGGAAATGGAAACATGGGAAAGGTGATCTCAAATGATCAGTAATGATAAACATAATAATTAACAATTGAATGTCATCAGATACAAATAATGAGCATAATGGTATTATGAAACAATCAAAGTGAACAAGCATAAAATAAGAGAATTAATAGCCACCAGAACTTGGATCATAAAATATGTGACATGACATAAAGCTTTATCAAAGGCAATATTGATGACAATTAATGATCATAAGCCATGCGATATCAATCTCGATCAAAGGAATCATTAAAAACTCATAGAAATAATAAAGAAAACATATTGGTATCTTGGATCATTAGATTCATATCATTATTAAAATCACTATTACAAGTGGAATAACCAATACAATCAACTTCCAATATAAAACTATATAGAACATAATCACCACCCAATGCATTGGAGGAAAATAAAAGACCCACACATCCTTTCTTTATAATGTGACCATACATCATTGATTTATATCATAATTAGCCATTATTTCTTTATAATGGAACCAAACACCATTATAAATAATTTACAAGAACCATAACATGAATAAAGTACCTAGATCATGTATTTCATTATAAAAATCTGACAAGAAATCATTATTATTTTCATAACATGACTAACCCATGAAAAAGAAATGGGTTCCATTAAAATCTCTTTAGAAAAATCATAATATATCCAGATAATTAATTATTAAGTTATCATTAGAAAATATCCCCACTATTTAATAAGTAACCTAATGGGTTACACTTTTTTTGTGAATATAAATATCACTAAAATAACATTAAAATATTTTTGAGGAAAATGTCATCTCCACATTGAAAATAAATTTATAAAACTAAAAAATCACAAAAATATTGAGAAAGTAATTTTATTTTAAAACATCCATGGAATCATATAAATTAATACTCAAAAAATAATTTTCATGATGGTTGGAAAATTTATCCATGTTATAAATGTTAAAAATAAACATTTTTCAATCTTTTTTTTAAATAGAGTTAAATGAGACCTATATGAAAAACATTAAGAAAATTTCTTTTAAAACATTTTCAAATAAGGCCAAAGAACAAGTAAAATAACATTATAAAATCATTTATATTTAGAAAAAACATTCTTGAAATCATTTTAGGAAACATGGATATGAAAAATAAATATTCTTCATCAAAAGGAAGATACATGAACTGTATCACTGAAAAAAAATGTTCATGATGTTTTTTAATCAATAAAAGTTTAAATGGGAAATAAACATATAAAAACATTAATAAACATTGGTTAAGATAATATACTTGGTTTAAGAAAACAATATCACGTGATTTCCATCCAAAAAACCTTTAACATAAACAATCCCAAAAAATAAATGATATTGTAACATAAATCACTTACCACTTTAGAAACTTTTGAAATCAAAATTAGTTGAAATAAATAATATGATATGTCTATATAAATACCATTAATGAAATTAAAAAATATTTTTATGTTTATTCATGGGGAATTAAGTATTACATTCATCAAAATCATGGTGAATTTCATGAAACACTTCTTTATAAAATGAGATTGAGACAAAGAAAATCCTTACAAAGATCATAAATTTTGATGTAATAATAAATCTATGAAGTGATTATGTGAAAATATGTAAATATAAATAAAACAATTTAAAATATAGAATAATAAAATTGAGAGATTATTTCACACATAATCATTTCATGACCAAATCAATGAAGTGGTAGTATATCCTAATGAAGGAAAATTTAGTAAAGAAACCACTTACTACTTGGTAAATTTAAAGTCAAATACCCTTGGATTAAATAACTTTAATTAACTCATAAAATATCTTAATATGAAATACTCATGAAATAACATGTAAAAGTGGGAAACATAGACACCATACCAAATAAATTATGTGAATAACATCAAAATATTCCCTAATAAAGGAAAATTGAAAAGAAATACCTTACATTGAGTCAAGCCTTTCCACGTATTTTCTTGAACTCCTATTTAATAAAATTATATCCATTATTTTATTTTATAAAAAAATTTAAATTATTAATCCCTTATTTTTAAAACATTTATACCATTTATTTTAATGATATATCTAATTACTTAATCGATTATGCCAATATCAGGTATTTTGAGGATGTTCGGTTCATAACTCCAAAATAGATTTGATTTGTTAGATGTGGTCAAAGGGGTCATTATTATGTCATATACATAATAAAAATAAAGAAATAATTACCATTTTAATATATAAATTATAATTTTAAAACCAACAATGAAATGTTTTTATGAAAAATAAACTACTTTACAATAATTCACATGGTAGGCTATACGTATGCATTGGTATCATTTTCATTTTTCAAAGAACATGATGAAATGAAGTTAAGTATAATTTTATCTTTATATAATTATTATTATATCATAGATATCATATAATTTCAATAAGTACACTTATATATAAAATCCATTTGACGTGGTTATGAAAAAAAAATCACATCACTTTGTGTATGTGGTAATCCATACGTACACACAAACGATATTATCATTTTTCAGTGGATTAAAATGTAATAGAAAATATGATATATTATTTTTATAGAATATTAATAATGAAATTAATATAATATAAATAAAATAACTCATAATTGTTACCATCCATGAGAGGCAGTGATGGAAAATTAATTACATCATTTTTACAAGGTAGTAGTCTATCGTACACACGAGTTATGGATTAATTTTAAATTTGATAGAATAAAGAGATGGATATAAGTTATTAAATTAACATAAAAACATAAAATTATATGTAATATACTATGTTTTTATTTTATAATGTTTTAATAATATTTTAAGGTGGTATAAGAAGAAATAAAACTAAAAAATTCATTCTTAAACCTCTTTTTCCGACATCCTCTTTTTCTTTACACCTTACGACTTAAAAGGATGGTATTATAACCAAATTATTTCTTCTATAACATGTATATGGTTTTTATAAATGTATTTGGGATAGGATTATCAAATCCAAATATCCCTTGATGTGCATAGAAAAGAAGATCGATAGCTCCCTTTTATAATGAGAGGAGGGGTACTTTTGGAATTACATAAATTATTAAATTAATATAAATTATATTTTATGAAAAAATGGTTCAAAATTGAAAATTTTAAATATAGTACTATTATGAGTCTAAATACTCCTATAAAATAAAATTTGGAGAATATTTGATTATTTTTTTCACTCTTACGTATTTGTTTTATCCACCATTAACCCTATTGACAATTATCACAATATCATTGTTTTTTACTCTTTACAAGAAATGAGTGTTACTATAAAATGAAAAATGGCCCCAAAATGGTGGATGATATTTTAATCTATATCCTATTCACATGGATGAAGATATTTTTTATGAATTTTAATTCATTTAATGAAATATTATTTATTTTTAAATATCCATAATGTCATTTTCAAGTGTTTCATTTAATTTGACTTTGGAAACAACCTGAAAGTAATGGAATTTGAATATAATAAATTAAAAACCTATAATATGTAATATTTATCATAAAAATTTACGAAACACATTAAATTATCAAAAATAAATTCTTTTAGTGTTTTTGAAATCATTTACTTGTTTTTATACTACTTGCACAAGAACTGAGTGGGCGTTGCATATACATTTAAGGTAATTATTTAATAACTAAAAATTAAAAATAGAATACCATGATCAAAAAATAAATAATCTTTCAAATAAACATTTATAACCAAACATAAGTTTTTTTATCACTATTATAAAATGTCATAGATATTAAAATCAAGAGTGTCATTTTTGATGATTTATTTACTTAAAATAATAAATGTCATTTTCAAAGAAAAATGGAAAATAATTTCCATAAATTATAATACCAGATGATTATTGTCGAAACAAACTCATAAAATTGATTAAAGGAATGTTTTAGGGTCATTTTTAATCCTTTAAAGAAAATTTCAAATCTTAATTACCCGATTTACCCCTACTGAGGTGACAAATATTTACTACGGTTACTATCCATAATAACCAAATATAAAATGAAACTATTTAGAAAATTTAGAACTCATAATTAAAAACATGGAATATATTTTTAATGATTCAATTTCTATAAGTGTATGAAATTATATTTAATATAAATGCATAAAATTCAATGAAAAACAATTTCTAGAAAAATGAATTTTTAAGAGAAAAAATAAACATATACCAAAATAAATATTAATGATGATTCTTATGAAATTAATTATATTAATTATAATTAAATAATACTTGTGTTACTTTAATATCAAATTCAAATCATAATGAGGCTTTTAAATGGAAATAAAAGGCAGTTTTATAATAATATGTATTTTCACTGTTCACTAAAAAATCAATGATTATAAAAAAATACCTAAATTTTCCCTAAAATAAATTTTGTATTCTGGTTTAAAAAATTATATTGATTTTATCAAATAAATTTTTTTAAAATTAACATTAAATAATTATAATATCTCGCACAAAAATCAATGCAAACCATTTTTGAAGAAAACATATTTTTGAATTATAAAATGACTCTATAGAAAAATGGAGTGATTATTTACTAATAATTAATAATTACATTTGTATGTATAATGAGATTTATATATATTTAATAATTTTTTACATCTTATTTATACCAACCAATTTAATAGTTAGGCTATAATAGTAATATTTTAATATTAATATTTCATGATTCGTTCTAGCTCGGTGTTGCATGTTGTATACTCTATTCAACAAAGCATTCTTTTAAAAATCTCAAGGTGTTAAAATATTAATTATAATCCTTTTTTTACTTTTGATTAATTATTTATCATATCAAATATCCAAGATCCAAAAGTAATAAAGGCACTCATTTTTCCATCCTGTAAGACTCATAGACTCCTAGAAGTGTACTAGACAACACCAAAAGAAGGAAGGTACAATGAGTGGGGTTTGGGACTTATACTTGGAGTTTATTTTTGGGTTTTCATGGTAGTGTTATAATTCATATTAATGGATACCTCCTTCATATTCGGAAGTAATATAACCTAATAAGAACCAACCACATCATTATACTGACACAACTACCAAGTGTAATGCTAATAAAATTGCCTACATCGATATTGGATAAGTTTTGTTGATTACTTGAACATATTTATAGGGGAAGGAATGGTTTAGGATTATTATCCCCTTTAATTTGTTATGGGGATGGATTGTGTCTCATTTGGGGATATAATTTTATTAATCCCACACCCATCCCAAGTTCTTAATTTAGGTTATATTTGTGAACCATCAGTAATGATTGGCCAGTATCATTCAAGGAATGGAAAGTTTACACCATCAAGAATTTTCAAAGTAGGTTTAATGTTGTACCAAAAACTCCGTCAACAAGTATTATCTTTTTAAAAAACATCAACAGGAATGAAGACTAATATTTTCTCATTTATATATGAGATGTTGTGTTATCAGGATGGTTTAATGGAGAGACCATCAACGCAATAACCAAACCTATATATTTTCTAAAACATTTCACAATTTTTAGGGGATATGATTTTATATACAACACAATGTATAGTTTTAGTGACATCCTATGGTTTTATTCCAATTTTGGTTGATTATAATTTGAGAGGATAAAAACATATGGACCACCTTCACTACAAATTATGCATCAATTGGGTAACTTTTCATTTACCTTTAGACTTGTATCATATCACACCCCAATAAACTATTTGAGGAAATAGTGGTTAATGAAAAAGGACAAAAACTATATGAAGATAAATAGGAGAATGGTCACCTAAGGAAAATGAAACCATGATAGAGTCTCATGAAAATAAATCCCCCCCCAAAAGTCGATAACCCCAGAAAAAACTAATCCACTTGGATCCATCTCCCTTAACCAACAAAACAGATAAAAAAACTATAATTACTAATTCTCAAATATCACATGTATAAAGGTAGAGGGATTAATGGAGGATCCATTATTATGTGAATGAAATATGTGATATTTTAGGTGGAAGAGAACCTTTGGATATATATTTTTGTCAAATTATTATACCATTTAATATTTCCTTTGTGAATCTGCCTGATGTAGTTAAAGATTATATTGAAGAATTGAAGATTTTGGTTTGTATTGTCATTTCTCAAGCCTTTTTTCAAACAATATACCCAAGATAATGAGAATTAAACTAAATAGTTATTATTTGGATAATTAAAAAAATAATAAATAATCAAATATAAGGGAAAAAATGACGGAGAAATTTAAAAAAAATATATCTTATTCAGAGGGAGAAATATCAATCTTTTCAAACTTTACATACTACCATCAATACTACCACTATTTTCTCATTTTCATAGTAGTTTTTGGGATATCCCTCATCCATAAATTCAATAGAATATTTAACAGGAGGGATATAGTTTGGTCTAGATAAAGACCTAGGTAGTGGGGTTAAGGATAACCCTTTACTTTCTCACATGGAGATGTTAAGAGATGTGAACCATAACCCTTGGAGGTGTTTTCAATGCTGTTTATGGTTATTCTATATATATATCTTTACCAAGAAGAGTTTTTGTTAGATAAACAAAATAGACTAAAAATACACCTTTTCTCACAGATGGATGGAGAATCATGTACTTTTATCTAAATTTATACATATATATTTAAATTTATATGTTAACATATTGATTAGTCTAGATACTAGGTAAATCCACTCAGAATTTGAACTATTAGCTATCTAATAGAAAATAATTCCCATTTATCAAGAATGTTTATCACTAACCACCATGACTGGTGATATCTAAGAGAAGTTTAGTATTGAGCCTAGACCTAAATGTTTCATCCGATATAAAAATACAAATTTATTAATAAAATGATCAAATGTTATATATTTGTGACTTTTAAAATATCTAGAATCATATTTTAGTGCATTTGGAATATATTTATAGGAGATTATTTTATTTCAACATCCCTTATGTATGGAATCAATTAACTTAATATATCGTACTATTCAAAGCATATTTTTTTCACCTGTCAAACCATACATGGAATCAATTAAATAAAACTAGAGAAAGGATCAAACTTTGAGTCTATGGAACCATTTAAATGAACCATAATTTTAGAGTTAGATTCACATCTCATTGTTCTTGAGTAAAATCCAAAAGAACACAGGGTATTTCCAAAAACACCACTACGTATCAGGTCAAAAGTGAATGAGACAGGTGGTCATATATGAATCTTTGTTTCTTATAACATTTAAATACATTGAATGAAATATGATTTTCATGTTAATTATTGTATTATATCCACATGAAATGGAGTGATGAGTTGGTGAATTCAATACACCGACATCTCAACTAAATGAAGATATAGAGAATATGAATTCACCAGCGCCTGAGGCATTGAGTGTGTGATAACTTTGAGTTACCTAGTACTATAGAATAGTTAATGTTTTAGATTTGGTTATTGATAAATGAGAATATCTCTAGAGTTTATTTGTTGGTGTAAATCCTTTTCTATTCTTATTATTTTTTATTTTGAAAATTATATATCTTTAACTTTTAAGTTTTTAAATATAAAATCATATTAATTTATATGGTTTCATTATTGTTATGTTATTATATATTGTAATCTATAATAAAATACAATTAACTATTTTGATATTTTATTCTTATTAGTCTATATAATTGTGTATTTTTGTTGTTATAATTATAGAAGAAAAGAATTATGTTAATATTTATTGTCAAATTTTATATTCATATTTATAATTATTCTTATTACACTATTAATTGTATTTTAATTTGATTTTAAAATATTTTTAATGAAAAACCTTATGTTTGGTATGAATTTTATGATATTTTTATAAGTATAAATATATAACATATTACTCTTAATGGTAGTAATATATTACTTATGCCATTAAAGATAAAAATATATTCCATATTCATATTGGTCAAAGAAAAATTTCATAAATGTTATAGGGAGAGTTGGAAAATATATTAATCATCAAGTTTTTTTTCAAAGGTAAAAATGTTACACAATGTTATATTATATTTTTAATTATCATGTTTATTTCTATGGAGTTTTAAAAGTATATTAAATATCAACTTCATTCAAAGTAAATTATATTCTGAATGAATTTTTCAAGAAGTAAAATATGTAATATATTAATTATATTTGGAAATTATGTTCCATTTTTTTTAAATTTCATATATATTCAGTATGAGGTTTAGGAAATATCATACATATTGTTTACATCATATTATGTATATTATAGAATAACACCATTTTTTCATACTATTTTGATATATTTTTTTCATTTCTATTTTATTAAGATTTATTAGATTTATTAAATTTATTCAATAAATGATTATTATGTTGTAAAAAATCCATTTTATGTTTATTTTTTGTGTTTTATATCAAAATAAAGAAATAATTAGTGAATATGAAATGTTCTAGTCAAAGGAAAAAACTATTGTTGAAGGGATATTCTATAGCCCTGTTTGTTGTTCCAAAAATAAAGCCCAACTAGGGGTCAACCAGAAGATCCATCTTGACCCCTCACATGTTGGAGAATTCTCAACAATAGAGGGGAACCAGCCTAACCAACTTTCCAATGGAGGTACTAAGGAGACATGTGAGGAGTAATGCAGGTCAGAGTGTGCATGGAGCAGTGGTCCATTCCAAAAGGTAAGCAGTGAAAATATAATGGTCCATAGAGCAGGGTGGAACCATGGAGGAGGTCAGAAGTGGACCCTGCTACTCTCTTTTAGCTAGTTGAAGGAAATATTTAACTTATATTATGTGAGAAACCCAGAATCATTTCCAATGTGGGACAATGAGATTTCAATATATTCCATAGCTAAGATCCCCACGGTGCAATGAGTGGTTTATAAGATTTATATCCCTTTGAAAAAATGTTGGTTTTGATGTTTTGGATAGCATGACTAATCCATACAAAGGAAGTGAAAATTACATCTATGTTGTAGCACTTAGGGAAATGTCACAACCCCTTTAAGAGGGAATAACTCTATTCCACTTCTAGGAATTATGATGTGGAGTGTATAAATTTGCACGAAGTAAAAATTTGGAATTTAAAGCATTATAGGAGTCTATAGCATATGATTAGATTCAATTCCATATCCATTATGGTTTGAGAAGAAGTTTAGAGGAGTCTACACCGCATATCATGTGGAGTTATGAGAACTTAATTATCCTAAAAAGCGGATGTAGTAAAATTAATATCTCCATGACACAGTGAAAGTGACCACGATGTGGTATATGTAATTCATGTGATACTAAACCATAATAGTAATGGGCATGCCATAGTTAGTGTGTCTCCACACTATTGTAGTCCTCTCTACATTGGAGGATGTCTGTTGCAGTTTCAAAATAAAATATAATTATGGGTTGAAACTCACATCAAGTAATTTCAAATTCATATTATATTAAGAGCTCAATTAAAATGAAGGAAAATTATAAAAATCATTTCAATATAAGGATCTATCTTATCCTATTGATTTATTTTTGAAGGGTTATAAGGTTTTTGTGAAGACACATAGCTTTTAGAGAGAAAAAGAATGAGTAATTTTGTTGGAGTAGATCTCTAGAGGTTTTGTGCTAGATTTTATTTGGATGTTTAAAGATTTATAGGCAGGATTATATGAGTCTTATCCTTACTATAAATCAATATTTTCATACTAAAGAGAAACACCATTGTAGGTGTATGTTAAGATCATATTTATATAAATAAGGAAGATCTAAAAAATGGATTAGTGAGTTCGTCATTGTGGGAGAGTAGTGAGTTCTCTAATTTTTTATAGTAGTGAACCATTAGATTCAATGATCCCACTCAAAATTATACTTTAGACAATTAGTATTTAGTTAACTTTTTATAGAAACATTTTCATGTATTCAATTTAGACATATCTTTGTTCTAGTCAACTGGGTAAAATCCACTATGTTATTTACCAATTACATCACTCATTAAGGGTGAAGAGAGAGAGAGATATCAAAGTGTTCATCAAGGTTAGAGAAGAAGATCCTCATCTTAGTAAGAATTAAATATAACTTTATTCACCCCCTATTTGGGTGTTATCATCTATAGGATCCTAACAAGACGTATCAAAGGGTCATTTATTCTTCTTCATTTTTGAAAATATAGAAGTGGTTGTCAACAATAAAGGTGTCACTGTATTTTAAGAAAGTAATTTAAAATTTTGTAAAATTCAAATTCCACATTATTTCATATCCTTAGGTGTCACAACCCATCCTAGAGGGGTTCATGCTGTGCTTACCCCATTCCCACCTCTGATAGTCCAGGGGCTGGTGACTATCACCGACTAGGCATATCCCACAAATGAGAAGCATTTTACTAAGTACCTGTACACACACACACATGCCCATAACCAAGACCACAATGCTGAAATTTAAAAACACTAAGTAAATAATGCATGTACTCACTAATATACTAAGAATATATCATTAAATTAAGAAAACTAGAAAGTAAATAGGGATAGAATACAATCACACCAAAAGAAAAATTCTATCATGTGAATGCACAAGTTCTTGAACCTCATTTGCAGAAAACCCTACCTGAAGGGTAAGTGTAGGACATACTCTTGAAGTCATAGGATCACCACACATCCATCTGATCAATCTAAGCACCACCTGGTCCTAGTATACCTAGAACTCTATCAAAGAGTTGATCATCTTCATAATACATGACAAGTGTAGGAAAATACCATGGAGGGATGAGTAAAACAGTACTCTATAAGACACCCCAAAACCACAAAGGAGGACCACTAAGAAATAAATGAAGTACACGAAAAATAAATACATGAATTATACCACTTAGAAATACACAATGTATACCATGAAGAAACACACGATATACCACATAGGAAAAATTTAAAGTACAGTCAGCTCACACATATATAATTCTAAAGAAAAAAATAATGATTATCATTCATAGTACACATAACACCCAAATTTGATAACACATAGAGTATCTATAACACATAGAGTGTCAAGAACAAAAAGAGTGTCAATGGTTAAGGAAAACCCCAGGTCAGGTAGTCATAGAGATCACACAGTCATAGAGATCACATATTTATAGAGAACAAATAGCCATAGAGATAACATATTCATAGAGATCACATAGTAACACATATCACATAGTCCTAGAGATCACATAGTCATAGAGATCATATAGTCATAGAGATAACATAGTCACAGAGATCACATAGTCATAAAGATCCCACAATCACAAAGATCACATAGTCATGGAGATCACATAGTCACAGAGCTCATATAGTCATTAAGATCATATAGTCATAGAGATCACATAGTCATAGAGATCTCATAGTCACAAAGATCACATAGTCACAACCAGCTGAAGGATTCTGCACATAGAATGATTGTACTGGGATAACATACTAATCAAGCCATTAGGTCATATTCCAACTTCCACAAAAACTCACTTAGAGTATCCTGAAAGGACAATATCATTTTATGGGTCCCCACTCGACAAATGACTCATCAACCGGACACATGGTTTGAAATATATGACTATTTTTGTAAAATGGTCTGATTGAGTCCGGTCCGGGTCTAAACCAACCCACAAAACCCAACCCAACATTGTCCAGTCTGGTCTGATCCAGCTCATCCCACTAGGCTCTGCCCACTGGGCAAGCTAGAACCAGCCATATGGGCTTCTAGATTGTCCTGACCACTCTAATTTGACCTGCATTGTGGGATAGTTTACTCCTCCAAATGCATCCCACCCTGGCTATGCCCCCTAGTACAGACGATATGCCCTGACCATGTGGATCCCCCATCCTATCTAGTCAATGTGAATTCAAGCTGAATTTCAGGTAGGTGGCCCGCTTCCTCCACACGCCTTGTGGTGTCACCATTGTAGCCTCTTGCTGCAGCCCCAGTCACTGCCTGCACCTTCTACAAATGTCAGCTCTATGTGTCTCATAGGTGCTGCCCGATTGGTCTGGACACCTTTTCCTACTCCCATGGCAACCACCACCTTCTCCTACGGTCACCTCTATCCTCCACCACACCCTCACATGGACACCACCATGTACCACCGTGCGCTAGTGGCCCTTGTTTTTTAGGTCACCACCATTACTCCAGTGCCCCATTTTTAGAAACGAAGCCACATCCATGATCCTTGAGTTCTGACCTTCACTTCTGTGGGCTCTAATTCACCTTGATATCACTTTGGGGGCCCAATCTCATTTGGAGCCTCTCGAAAAATAGCTTCATGACCATGAGGGTACAATGTTGAAGAACGTGAAGAATGGGGATATAAGAAACACATAAAATTACCAAAGAAAGTATCATGGACTTTTTAATGTCAGTCATGATCCATTCAAGTTATAAGTCTTAACAAGAACAAGAATAGATAATCAAAATGATCTCTCCCTCTTTTGAAACCCTGCAAAAATTTATCCATCTCACAAGAATAGATGTACCAAAAATCAATCTATTAGTTGGTTGGTATCCATTGATCATTTTAATTTAAGAAGGAAAATAAAATCACCAAGAGATAAAACACTGTACCTTGTGGTTGGATCAGTCATTGATAAAGAATAAAGGTCTGTGTCATTGTCAATCCTCGATCCACCTACGTTCATCATTAAGAGAGTTTACTTCCATGCCTCATATGAATTCTAGGGTTATGGTGATAACCATGAATTCCTAAAAAAGGTTTCATTAAAAAGAAAAACTTCATTGTGCCCAATAAAATATTTTTATTAAAATATTTTAATGACAGTTATGTCCAATTTCTTACAATCACAGTCGACTCATGTCAATAAATGTTTCACCTCAACATAGATAAATTTGCGACTCTGAACACAACAGTGCCCTCATATTTCTGATCCAGGCATCCATTTATACATTATTATTGTTAAAAAAAAACTTCCCCACACTTTTTTAAAAACAAAAAAAGTTTAATCAAACTATTCCGGGCACACCGAGCCATGAAATCGTATGTCATTTCAATGCTTGGTCTCAAAATTATCACAATTAATTTATCAAAATAAAATTGGAGAAAATTTTCGTCATTACATTCTCTCCACCTTAGGGATTTATGTCTCCAAAACCCAGAGCAAGGGCTAATCAAAAAAATGATGAGGTTACAGAGCATAAATCTGAGCCTCCCATTTCTAAGTGCTCTCATTGAGATTCCCATACTTTTACCTGACACACACCAAAGGAATCAACCACCCATGAAGTATTTTCTCCTGTCAATCCTTGATCTCCATCAAGTACTCAACCAAATACACCACATCATAAATGCACTATTCATCCCAGTCAATGTTGTGCGATGGATCATGCACATACTTCGCCAACAGTGACACGTGGGAGACATTATGAACCCAGTGAAACTACAGGGGTAGATCTAGGCAGTACGACACCTTTCCAACTCTACTCAGAATCTGAAAAGGGATGATGTATCAAGAAGATAACTTGTCACCTAACCAAATCTCAATAATACCCATTGAGGTGAGACTCAAATGAACAAATGGACTCTTTCCTCGTACTCTAAGGGCCTCCATATCCTATCATCATACAATTTTTTTGGCTCAGTGTGGTCCTCATTCTCTCATAGATGACTTGTATCTTCTCTGTATCCACCTTCACCAGTTTCATCCCCATGATTTCTGACTCTCCTGGGTCCATCCAACAAAGTGGCTACCTGTAGGGTTCCTCGTATAGGGCATCATAGAGTTCCATACAAATGGTGTAGTGGTATCTATTGCTATATGAAAACTCCACCAATGGTAGTTGATCCTCCCAACTATAACCAAATTCTATGATGCAATCACATAGCATGTACTCAGAAACCTATATGGTCTTCTCCATCTGCCCATCCATCTAGGGATGAAATTCCATTCTGAAGTGTAATTGGGTCTGAAACACCTCTTATAATACCATCCAAAATCAGTATGTGAAATGGGAATCATGATCTGAGATGATAATTGGTGGAACTTTGTGAAGCCAAACTATATCCTTCATGTAGAGGCATCCCAAGCACTCTACTAAACCTTTCTCAAAGATCAGTAGAAAGTGAGTGGAATTGGTGAGTTAGTAAATGATCACATAGATAGTATTGTGTCCCATGAACTTGTGTGGTAAAACTATAATGAAGTCCATAGATATCTCATCCCACTTCCACTTTACCACCTCAAGTGGTTGGGTCAAGCCCACTGGAACCTGGTTCTCAGCCTTCACTTCCTGGAATGTGAGGTCTCTAGAAACAAACTCTACCGGTGCCTTCTTAATCCTTGGCCACTAAGACTAACATTGGAGGTACTGATACATCTTCTACACTCCTATATGTAACGCGAAAGGGTATGTATGAAACTACCCCTGTACCTCCTCCCACAAAATCTTAAGTAACACTGTGCATCCTCTAAAGAGAACAACGTTTCTTCTCGACTTTCAAATATACATCAGGGGTATACCCTGTGGAAATATAAGCATGTAAAGTCTCATATTTAGTGCCTCTGATCTGTTTCTCCTTGAATCACTGTATGAGTAGAGGGGTGAAAATTGTCAATTAGAAATACGCTCTTCCATCTCTATCTATAAAGGATATATGAAATGTGCCAAAATGCTCCGACGCCTCACTCAACAAATGCAATATGGATATCCGTATTAGAGCATCAACCACTAAAATCCCCTTCCCAGGAGTATATACAATCTAAAAGTCATATTCCTAGAGTAAATCTATCCATTGCCTCTATCTCAAGTTCATGTTCTTTTGAAAGAAGATATACTTGAGACTCTTTTGGTTAGAGTAGATGGTAAACCGCTCACCCATTAGGTAGTGTCACCACATTTTCAATACGAAGACTACCACTAGTAGATGAAGATCATGGTTCGTATAGTTATAATCATGATTCCTCAACTAGAAAGAACTGTAGTCAATCACCAATTAACCATGCATCAGGACGTAACAAAGCCCCACCCCTGATGCATCACAGAACACTACATACCTGATGACCACTTATGATAATCTCAAGATAAGAGCACTCATCAACCTATGACTCAGCTCTTGAAATCACTATTATCACTTCTCTGTTCACAAAAAGGGATACCCGATCCATGTAAAAGCTATCAATGATGCTGCTATGGTAGAACATTTTTGTGCAAAACTCTAGTAGTACCCAGCCAAACCTAAGAAACCTTGAACCTCAATAACACTATTGGGTGGATCCCAAAAAAGAACCACCTTTATCTTTGCAAGATCCACTACAACTCGAGCCTATGAAATGACGTGTCCAAGAAAGTGGACCTCTCGTATCTAGAACTAAAACTTCTAGAGCTTCCTGAAAATATGGTTTTCTTAGATTATGCACATGACCATTCTCAAGTGTATCACATGCTTCTCATTGGACGACGAGTACACTTAGATCCCATCAATGGAGACCACAACGAATCGAGACAAGTAAGGCTAGAAGATCCTATTCATGAGTCCCATGAACATGATTCGGAAATTCGTTAAACCAAAAGGCATCACCAAGTACTTGTAGTGGCTGTAATGATAGCTGAAGGCTATCTTCAGGATGTCCTCATCTCGTACTCGAAGCTGGTGATGGCCAGATCTAAGGTCTATCTTCAAGAACTATATCACTTCCTTTAGAAAATCTAATAGGTTTTTAATCCATGGTATTGTATAATTATTCTTCACAGTCACCAGGTTCAGGCATTGAAAGTCCACACAAAATCTGAAGCTCCTATCTTCCTTCTTGGAAAACAAAACTGGGGCTGCTTAGGGTGAAACATTGGGTCTCACGAAGCCCTTCCTCGACAAGTATTCTAGCTGTACCCTCAAATCATAATGCTCTATTGGAGCCATATGATATCCTAGTGTAGCTATCAATTCCTCCCAAGGGTACAAATCATTGTAGAAGTAAACATCCATGTTGGGAGGTAATACAGATACATAATTAGGAAAGACGTACACATACTCCACCACTAATGTAGGAAACTAGGGAATCCTATCATGCACTACACCAAGGGTGAGACTAGCCAACTGATGAGTAATCAGATGCACCCTCAAATGAATGTGTCCGTCCCATGCCACATGTTTTTCTTTTTTCCCAAAAAAACATGGTCCCATCACTATGGACACAACCTACTTTATTCCTAAAATAGTCAATCTAGGCATGAAATGCGGATAACGAATACATACCACGAATGAAATCGTAAGGAATCAACACAATCACCAAGAGATCCCAACTGAAATTCTCTCCCCCTAGAGTATGGGAACACTATTAGTACCCGTGTGTGATCATCTAATCTTCCCCCATAAGAGTCTCTAAGCATAGGGGTCAAGTTAATGGTTTTAATAGAATCTATGAGTATCAAACGAGGGTCATGGCGAGAAAATAATGAATGGAAACTAAGTCTATAAAAAATATAGGTAAGGTATAAAATAAATAGATCATACCTATAATAATCCTAGGAACCTCAGGGTCATAAGACCCCATCACCTGAAGCTACCATCATCCATATCCACCACCTCCATGAGCCCATGGTGGACCACATGAGGGTGGTGGTGGTAGTACCTCGAACCTGCACCCACCTCCTACTACCCGACCTTCTACTCTGCCACACCCTCTGCCCTATATAACACCCTAATTATTCCTCTACTTTGTTCTTGGAGGACCCTCAACCATCTTCGGATTGGTCATATGATAGTTCAAGAAATCCCAAGCATGATGCCCCTGACTATCGTATGAGTAATACACCTGGTCATTAAGCTAACTTGATCTGGCCTGGGGGAACCACACCACTAATTATGATTCATGGGGTCATCACATCGAGTTCTTGAACCTCTTATGTTCCCGCGTCTACTGTCAGCTACCTAAAACTCAAGACTGAGCTCCCTGGTGCCTAATGGTAGCTCCAATTGTTGGCATCTTCTCCGCCAAAAATCTCTCTATATGTATAGATATCTCTAGTAACCCAACATAAGTAGAGATGATAAGGGATGTTGTGGATGACCTAATCTCCCAAAATATCCCAAGATCAAATGTCTATTCCCTGATGAACTGTTCCCACACCATATCTTTGAAGTAGAGAGAAAGATCCGTAAATCTCTCCGATTACTCTGCTACTATCTAACTATCCTACTATATATGGAGGAGCTCTTGTATGTTCATTAAACGTAATGTTGCTGATAATAACTCCTTATTGAATAGGTGATCAAATTATTCCCAAGAGAGATTCATCTCATAATGCATCTGGATTAATAAGCTCAACCATCACCCCACCGATCCCTAAAGAATGGTTGTAGATAGAACCACCACCTGGTCAGAAGGTGTACTCAAAAAGAATAAGACACATGTAACTACCTCCATCCATTCCATAGCTACCTGTGAGTCTATATCACCTTGGAACATGGGAGTTCACTCCCCTAGAACTCATGAAATTCACTCAACCTGGGTGCATCCTCTGCCAATAGTGCTGGTAGTAACTATTTCTCAACAGGTGGTGGTATCGCTAGTACACCACATAGAGGGGCTATCACTGATACTAGTTCCTAAAACGATGCCTCATCACTAGGAGGATCATCCTTGTGATCATGTATTGGAATCCTAGCTGGCTGTCTATGTGGAGGCATCATGAAATAGATCAAGATGATCCACATTAAATAGAGTAAACTTGGTGAGCTAACTCAAGAAGGACATGAGAACACACCTGAATCCTATATGATGCATGTCATGTTAATTTCCCAATAACCAGTGTTTTCATATACTGATTCAGAAAGAATAATTCAGAGTCCTTATGTATGGATATGTTGAACACTGTACCAATACTAAATTCCCTAGCCTAAAATACAAACTCAAAACAATCGACACAGTTGTGCCAAACCAACATCATAGACTCCCGATCCTCTAGGTATAACTGAACCTCTTTGATAAAACTCTTTCATGACCCTTCCTAAATGGGTCCATTGCGTGACTACGCCAAGCACACCTTCAAAAGTCTAGGGGAAAACAACTATCACTGAGTAAGAATATACCACAAATGGGAAGAATATTTTTAAGTACTTGTACACGCACACCCTTTTTTTAAAAGGTTTGGGCCGAAGCATCATTTATTATTAAAGAAAAGAAAATATCTCTTTTAACTAGGAAGAGGGAGAACCATTACATATCCTAAATTCACAGTGGGCATTTATCCCACTACATGGCCCTTAGGCCCAAATTTTTGGCCCAAGGCCCATTCTGTGAATAGTACTGCTACAGTACCCGCCTGCTATAGTACCACACACTACTGCATAGTACCTGCCACTACTACAGTGCCCAGCCGCCGCTACAGTAACCTTCCGCCACTATAGTACCTCCACTGCTACAGTACACTATAGTTCTGCAATAGTGCATACTCCCAATGGGTTTTGAACCCCCCCATTTTTCATGTAGGATTATAGGGTGCTTACCACTAATCCAAACCCCAACTACACACGCACACCCTTCTCCAAGCCCATAATCATGAAATATAAAAATACTAAGTAAAAAATGCATGCATACACTAGGATACCAATAAAAGTGTATGATAGTTGGAAAAATCTAAATTAAATAGAGCCAGAATACAAGCTCACTAAAAGAAAGAGTCTATAAAGTGGATACAGAAGTTATTAAAACTCATATGTAGAAAAACCTAACTTAAGAGTAGGTGTAGGAAAGATTCATGAAGTCATAGGAGGAACATAAAATTTTAATATCACTCTAAGAACCACATGGTATTGGTCCACCTAGAAATCCATAAAAGCATCGATCGTTTGCAAAAGGCAAGACAATTGCGGGCAAAGACAGTGTAAGGGCGAGTAAAAAAATACTCAATAGGACACCATGAAACCACAAAGGAATAAAACTTTGAAATACATGAAGTATACCATAAATAAATACAACAAGTACACCACTATGAAATAAATGAATTATACTGTGAGGAAATACATAGTATACCACAAAGGAAACACATGAAGTACAATAATCTCACACATGTATAAGTCTAAAGAACAAAAGTAGGATTATCAGTCACAGTCCATATAACACCAAGAGTTGATAACACATGGAGTGTCAATAACACATGGAGTGTCTATAACAAAGGTAGTTTCGATAACACATAGTGTTGATAACACAAAGAGTGTCAACAACACACGGAGTGTTGAAAACACACAGAGTGTCGATGATTTAGGACACCCCTAGGTCACATAGTTACAGGGATCCCATATTCACATAGATCACATAGTCACAGAGATCACATAATAATAGATATCACGTAGTCATAGAGATCACATAGTCACAGATAACACATAGTCACATAGATCATATAGTCACCAAGAACACATAGTCACAATGATCTCATAGTACCAGAGATCACATAGTCAAAAGAGATAACATAGTCACAATGATTAGATAGTCACACAGATCACATATTCACAAGGATCACATAGTTAGAGAGATCACATAGTCATAGAGGCGACATAGTCATAACCAGCCGCTGTATTCTAAACAAAGAACACTTGTACTGGGAGAAACTACTCCTCAAGCCATTAGTTTGTATGCCAACTTCCATAATGACTGACATTGAGTATTTAGAAATGACTATCTCGTCGAAAGGGTCCCAACACCACCAAAGGATCATCGAAAATGAACACTATTTGAAATCTATGATCATTTTTGTAAAAAGGTCCAACCCAGGTTAGGTCCAGTATGATCCGACCCCTCAAACCTGACCAAACCCGATTTGGTCCGGTCCAAACTGGACTAGCCCACTGGGCCTGCTGGAACCGGCCCGCTGGGCTGCTAGAGTGGCCTAATAACCCTATTCCAAACCGTGTGGTGGGCTAGTTTACTTCTTTATACGCATAACACCCTAGTCGGACCCTCTAGACTATGTGGTCTGTCCTGACCATTTAGATACCCTATGCCACCCGATAATTGTGGCATCGAGATACGTGTCATGCAGTTGGCCTGCCTCCTCCACACACCTCGCGTCATCTCCACCGTGGGTTCCTCCAAGGAGGATCTGAACATTTTCCTTGCTCGCTACCAAAACCTCCTACCGTGGTCCCTGGTCACCACACAAAACATCCCCCATTGCGGGATCCATACAGTCTAGCCATGCCACTTTGACGGTCTGACCACTGCCCCCTTCTCTAATGGTCACCTCCGCGGGTGACCACTATCCTCCACTAGACCTACACGTGGCTGCCTCTGGTTACCGTAGTTCCACAGGTCTCCCCCATTGGGCAGGTGCTCAGTTTTTCAAAACAAAGCCTCATCCGCAATCCTCTGGTCGAAACCTTCACTACATTTGGATTCGATCCATCTTGATAAAAATTTAGGGACCTGATCGAGTTTGGAGCCTCCCAAAAATTTTCTTCATGACCATGTGGGTCCAATAGTGAATAACACCACAAACGGGGATAAGAGAAACACATAGAACACCTGAAGAATGGATCTTGGCCTTGTTCATGTCAGCCTTTATCCATTTATGTTATAAAGTTTAAAAAGAACAATTAAAGATACTCACTAACATGTATATCCCTATTTTAACCCCACAATAATTTATCCATCTCATAAGAATGGACGAAGAACATATCATCCAATTTATGGGTTGGTCTTGGTTCATTGTTTGAATCTATTAAGGGAAAGAAAATCACCAAGAGATCAAACACCCTACCTTGTTGTTGGAGAAGTTGTTGATGAAGAATAAAGGTCTGTGTCATCATTGATCCTTGATCTTCCTGTGTTCTCTATCGAGAGAGTTTCCTTCTTGGAATCAGAGGAATTACTGGGCTATGGTGATAAACCTGAATTTCTGACAAAGGTTTCATTAAAAAGAGAAACTCCACTATGTTTCATAAAATAATTTTATTAAAATATTTTATTGATGGTTACTTCAAATTTCTAACTTTCACAGTCGACCCATGCCAGTCAGTGTTAGGCCCCTCCTAATGTAAAGTCACTACTTTGAACACAGCGATTCCATCAAATTTTTGATCCACTTACACATTTATAAGTTATTCCCATTTTAAATAAAAACCTTCTACACACATTATTTAAAACTTTACACTTTTCGTCGAATTGTTCCCCACACACCAATCCTTAGAATCATACTCCATTTCAGCGTCTAGTCTCATAATTTTCCCAATTAATTTATAAAAATTAAATCATAGAAAATCTAGTCATTACATTAGGAATAAATTTTTATATTTTATTGATTAATGGAATCCTAATTGATATTGAAAGTGGATCCCTGATAGAAACAGATCATCAAGTGTTGGATGTATATGCCAAATCCAAAAATTCCTTGGGAAGTTCTCTTTAAAATAATATATTCATAAAGATAATGTTTTGTAAAACTTCTCAAGTTATATAGGAAATATATTGAACATTAATGAACTAGATTCTATGGTTCCGGAGGCCAAGTTTCCATTTTTGGGGAACAAGTATGAATACTTGAGAATGATATCAAATGAAATGGTTGATGACTTTTTTTGATTGACTAAATGTTCTTTTTTGAAGATATGTGATTCCTTATTGAATACTTAAATGATGAAAATATTGTTAATAACATTATGAGAAGATCCCCTTTACGTTTCAATGAAAAAAATGTCATTTCAAAAAGATAAAGATAAAAAAGAAATTTCTATTGATAACTTTAATAAAAACTTGGTGGACTATTAGTTGAGAAATGAAGACAATGAGTCAAGAATAAATAAAAGAAATACGGAGGTGTCCTTTAATTCAATAAAGAATCTATTAATAATGAAAATTTTAGAAGATGATGAATTTTATGAGGTAATTTCATTTTTTCCTTTAAACATAAAAGAGGAAATGTAACGGTTGAGGGTAAGCTTCCTCTTACTTGCTTCAAGTGTGAAAAGGGGGAAAAACTCAAATTTTTTTTACCAAAAACTATAAAGAAGATAAAAGTGAATAAAAACTCTCAATAAATTGAAAAAAATTATTCAAATAATTCTCAATGGAGGTCCTTCAAAAGAATAAATATATTCCTTAATGAGGAAGATAGATATGGGGAAGGTGAGGTGAAAGAATTTGAAAATATAAAGATGAAGGTGTTTTGATGGATATTGATAATAATAGAAGATATAATTATTGTGATGATTATAATTTAAGTAATTGATGTCAATGAGACGTATAAAACCAATTCATAACTTTAGACGATTCGATTATTCCGTAGAATAAAAAATCATATGGGATTCAAAATTTATCAAATGGATGTAAAATACAAATTTTTGAATGGTTTTCTTGAAGATAAAGTTTATATTCAACAGGTAGATGTGTTTCTCATGTATAAAGATGAAGACATGGTGTGATATATAAATAAGGAATATTATAGCCTCAAGAAATCACCAAGAGAATGGTATTAAAAATTTAACCAATGTATAAATAAGCTTGGTTTTTATAGAGGATGATTTAATAATATATATATATATATATCAAGAATGAAAATGAACAATGGTCGATGGTTCTTATTTTCATTGATTATATTATTTTTGAAGGTTTGAGTGACAACAATGCCAGAAATTTTACAAACTCATGCAGTGTTAATTTTAGATGAAACTAATTGGTGAAATGTCATTTTTCCTTGGCTTGTATGTAACTAAAATATTGGATGGGGTATTTATTTAAAAAACCAAAAACACCAAGGAAGTATTAAGAACATTAAATATGGACGAATCCATACCATAGTGACTCATATGGAGATAATGTTGAAATTATCAAAAGGTGAGTCAAGAAACATAGTCAATGTGACCATATATTAGAAAATCATTAGGATTTTTCATTATTTGATGGACACCTGATTAGATATATTATTTTATACATTTAAAGATAGTCATTTTAAATGTAACCCTAAGGAATGTCACATGAATTCTATGAGAATAAATCTTTAATATATTTATCAAACAAAGGACTATGGGTTTTTCTACTAGAATGATGGAAAATTTAATTTGGTGGGAGTCACTAATACATATTGAGAGGGTTTAATAGATGAAAAAAATAAATGTTCAGTGATGATTTTTATATTGGTAGATTATTTAAGTGATGGAAAATCAAGAAAAATGATTGTATATCTTTGAGAAACTTCGAGTCTAAATATGTTTATATAATCCAAGCATGCAACCAATTATTGTGGATAAAGCAACCACTAGATGATGCAGGTATTGAGGTGACCTCTCGCATTCCAATTCTTTGTGAAAACACTAGTAAAGTCAATATTAGAAAAAATCATATCAAATATTAACGGACCAAGAAAATCAAGATAAAAAATTATTTCATAAAGGAGAAGATGGAGAAAAGATCCCCAACATTAGAGTATGTTTCAACAAAGGATCATTTGGAAGAAATTGTGAAAAAGTAATTACCCAAAGTAGTGTTTGATTAGCATCAGTCATCTCTTGGATTCTAACCACTTTCATCTAATTAATTGGGATGATATATAGCCCCCACTTCTTATTGTTTCTTTATTAGGCATAGTATGTTTTCCCATGTCAATATTTTGTATTTATAAACCCATATTTTCAAATTTTTAGTTTAATGAAAAATTTGGTTTCATTGCCACTGTGAGAGAAAAATATCAATGTGAGATTATAAGGTAAGAAAAAGGTAGAATATAATGGTAAGAGTATGTCAATGACAAACAAATGAGAATTTTGAGTTGGTTGAAATGAAATTATTCAAAGGTGATCATGAAATTTTATGCATTAAATTATTGTTTCTGACATTGAACATTTATCATGTGGGATTATAACTGATGATTAGTGTCTCATTGATAAATTTTTTAAAGAGGTAATTTTTGGAGTGTTTGGAGTACTTTCAATAAACCCAAAGGAGGTGATTGTTTACCAAAATCCCTTTAGAGGTTTGTGTGTCATTTTTGTTGATAAAATAAAGATTGAATCAGTGAAGTTGAAATATTTTGGTTAATGGGAGATGAAATAATCCAAGGGATACACCAAAACCTTGTTTTTTGTTTTATAAAAACAAGGGAATATAGGGGGCTGGCCAACATGACCAACTCGACCCCACACATGTGGGAGCAGGGTCACCCATGGAGGAGAACCGACTATGTTTGCTAACCAATGGAGGCACCATGGTGACAAGTGAGGGAGAAAATTATAATATCCTGATTTTTACAATGATAATAAAATACCTCTTGTGATAAATTATTAATATCTTAAGTAGGGAATAAATTATTTATTTGTTAAATAATTTAATAATGTTTTAAAGGCTATGCATAAGAGAAAAATCCACGTTAACGCATTGAAATATTCAATGAAATATTTTCAGATCCAACCATGAGTTAGTGAGATATTTCAAGGAACCAGTAGCCTCAGAAAATATATAAAAATAAAATTAAATACATTATATTAAGCATGAATAATTTTTTTTTAAAAAAAATTGGATAACTCCAAAACGATGTGTCATATGAGAAATCTAGACCACTGATAGGTCCCAGATGTGTTGTTTACCTTATGAAGGGTATAAAATTTTTACATATCATAAGTTTTGATGCCTCACTCACAGAAATAATTTATTTAATAATTTTTATTTTATTATTTTTGAAAATAATTTAATATATCCAAAAGGGTGTGTTGTACGGGAAATCTGAGACCATCGTCAGGCCTGGAATGCAATGTTTGCCTTTGATGGGGTATAACTTTGTAATATTAGGACATTTGGATGAATCAATATTGATAAAAATATTTTTCTTTTTTATTAATTAATTATTCAATTTTTAATTAATAATTAATTCATATCCCTCAAATAGAGAATATTATGATAAATATGAGACCACTGCTGGGTCCAAAATAGGGGGTTTACACTAGGGAGGGTATAACTTTTATACATAACATATTTCTGGTCATGTCATAAGATAAATTAGGTTTTTTAACATTTATATTAATTAATTAATTTTAATATTTAAATTTAATTACGGTTTTACTATTCAGTCATCTCCCCAATGTCATTTCCTCCATTATTGATGGAGGGAGATTTTAGAACCATCAAAATAACACACTTTAGAGAGATTAAAATATAGAAACTTATTATTTATATTATTATAATGTCTCTATATTGAATTTTTTAAGTTGAATCACATTTAAATGATGTGTTCTAGTTTTTCATTCCACATATACATTTGGGGTATATTTAAGTATATGAACTATTTCATCTTGTTCTGGTTGATTCAGTGGTGTCCATAAAAAACACTGAAACATGATAGACATTATCATTTAAACATACAGTCAATTTTAATTTCTTTAAAATCCATGCTATATGACTTTTCCATCCTTTTGCATGACATGCCTCTCCATTGGAAAATTTGAGTTTTTAATTTCTTTATTATTTATTTATTTTATTCTTCCATCTTTTTTTTTCTTTCTTCTTCCTTCATAAAATTCAAGAAAACATTTGTGGAATTTAAAATATATAGTAAAAAGAAAATTATAATTTCTATATTATCATAAATAAATTCTAACGTTTATTAAAGGAACACAACAATGAATTATTTTTTTAATCTACAAATAATTAACAATTGATATTTTTTTGTGAAATTACAATAATGAAATTATTGAAGGATAATTTTTAACACATGCATTTTTTTGAATTGATAAATTAAAATTACCCAAAAAAGATAATTTTTGTTGCATGTGATAATTTAAAATGATAATTTTTAAATTATTCAGGAAGGAAAACTAGCATCGCATATGATAATCTAAATTATAATTTGAGAATTACTTAGGAGAGAGTAAATATCATTTTCTTGTGATATTTTAATTAATAATTAAAAATTTATCTATAAGAGGGATGATATCACCATATTTTATATTTTATTTCTTTTTGAAATAAAATATTTGTTTTGGTTCTAGGAAATCCATGACATACCTCAAGAATCGGTGCACTAACAACTTGAGACTTTGACGTGTCACCTTCAAAAATAATAAAACTGTGAAGAGGTTTTTCTGACTTTTGATGTTGTAGGTTCTTTCATATTTGTTATATATATATATATATATATATGATTTTATCATGATGTGATGTTTATGATGGACTAACCCATGCTTGTGATGAATTGCGTGGGCGTGTGTGAGTAGCCATGGGAATACTTTTGTGTGTGTGATTATTCTAACTTTGATATTGGTGTGACTTATCATTATTTGATATGAAACATGTTGTTGTGTGTGCATAGTATATGGAATTGTGATACAAGTATCAAGATACTCAAGTAGAGCATTGAGGTCGGGAGTTTGAGGCTTAATGGCCAGTTACCCAAAATAATTCATTCAATATATCCTAAAATGTGGACTTGGATACCTCAGTAAAGTTGAATGCATATTACCTAGATGAAAGAAACTCGTAAATGATTCATACGAAGTTAGTCCACGACTGTTTTAAAAGGTTAATTGGGTCGATGGTGCACAAGTGGAAAATACTGGTCATTTCATCCTACAGACTTGGTGTATGGGTGTTTTAAAAGGTTAATTAGACTGAGGATTCATAATTAATAGATATTGATCATTTCTTCCCATAGATATGGGTTGTGGGTGTTTTAAAAGGTTAAGAGGGTCATGGACGCATAGCTAATAGATACAGGTCATTACTTCTTATAGACTTGGGCCATGGGTATTTAAAAATTTTCAGTGAGATGGGGATCTACTTGATGGAACATGAGGTATTCCTATAAAACCACTAGCGGGGTGGGGTGATCCTTATTTCCTAGGTGGAGGTATATAACTTCTTAAATTTCAAACCAGGAACAAGCTGAAGTAGGTGGGGCTAGGACTCGTGGTGGCCTAGTAAGCGAATGATGATTCAAAACATATATGTTTATTGAGAATTTAATTATGTCATGATATAGACTATTATATACATTTTTTTCACTTATGGTAAGGACAAATTGGTGGGGTCATACCGAGTCTTGCACACACACCCTACTCTAAGAATTTTGACGTGCTTATAGATTTCATGACCAGAGATACAGAAAAGGGAAGGGGACCTATTGTGTATGGTTGAGCGACAAAGAAAACCAAGAAATGAACCAGATTACCTCATAGATGGGTTTTTGTTTATGTTTATATATTTCTTATAGCTTTATACTCTGGACATGCTTACTACTTTTGGAGATTTTATATGTATGTCATTATTCTGTTTCCACGTTTAGTCTAATTTTTATTATTATTTGGTTTATTTATTATTATTGATCCAATGAAATGATATAGAGGGTATAGTATTTCCAAGGATTCACTTGAGTCCCTCACTACTAGTTGGAAACCTCTTGCATATGGGGAGGCCCAAATGAGGCCATATAGAATTCCGTATGGGTGGATGAGATGTCACAAAATGGCATCAAGGGATCAGGACCCGCTAAGTTTTTTCTTCTCTTATGTTGGGTTGGGATAGGTTAGAAAAGAGATAAAAATTGAGACTTAGGTAGGATAACTATGACCGTGTATGGACATCACTAAATAGTGGACCTTTGAGTTTCTATAAATTGTGGAATTTATGTTATGTTGTAACTATTGATTCACCTTGGGTGATGAAAATGAAGTTATAAGTGATTTATGATATTTAATTTATGTTCATGCATCATTAACAGGCAAGTAGGTTCACATGTCATATATATACCTCATGTGGTGCTCCATTGTAGTTCATTAACTAAATGCCTTGATTTGTTTTATTTATTTGGGATAGTTTCTCAGTATGATATATTAGTATTTCCATATTGTGCGATATGTCTTTATTTGCATTAATTAGTTGAACATAGAATGATGTTGTGTTAGTATATATCTGATGAATATGACTAAAATGTAGGGATGAAAACAATGGTTAGTATTAAGAGGGGTATACGTTGCGTTAATGGTATATTACTAAGAAAATATTATTTGTTCCCATAGAATGGTTTAGAGAATCCCTGTTTGATACCATAGACTTTTAGGGATTTATACATTCCTAATTATCCTTTTTTACAGAGATGCCTCCTAGAAGATGTTTGATGGAACCACCAACCATGGAAACCTAGAATTATCCCATTCCACCCCTATAGAATAGGGGGATATACCCCGACATGATCATATACTGACACAAGTAATCCAGGCTGCATAACTTACTCATCCAAGGCTTTTTTGGTTGGTTTCTATCGAGGATAGAGCTATTCAGAAGACTATGAATGACCATGCTAGGGATTTATAGCTTTGACATCCATTTAAATTATATGGCATTGGTGGCCCACAAGATGCAGAGGATTGGATAGACTAAATCTAGAGGATTTTTGAGCTTATCCAGACCCATGATAAAGAGTGAGTAATTCTGGAAACCATTATATTCCAAGGACATGCCAAAATGTAATTCCCTAACCCCACTTACCCATATTCAGTTCTTTATTACATAACATTGGCATGATACAAGGACTTATATCCCAAAAGAACGATCAGTTTTATATCATTGGAAAGAAGATACATACATAAGTTCAACATTACAACAGGAAAAGAAACACAACACTAATTTGTTCCATTAGAAACATCCAAGTCTACTAGATTATGCCTGCAAGTCACTCATAACTAACTTCTTCATATCCTGCAAAAATGACACATAAGAAAGGGGTGATCTGTAACACCCCGCCCCTACCTAATTGGTTTGAGGAGGCGGTGATGGATACTTGGACTTAAGAGACGTTCCCGAGGTTCCAAAGGCTGGCAATAAATGTCGAGGGCTTCAAGATCAAGTTGGGGAACGATTTTCCCTTAAGAAAAAACCAACCAAACAATCCACAAATAGCCACTACATGATGCATGTCAATTCAATTACCCAACCATGCATTCCCAAAAGACAACCAAGTTGTTCCACAACACAACTCAAAACCAATACAACCAGACATTTCCACACAACATCAGAGTACAAGAGGAAAACTAAACAACAACCACTACGAGCCATGCCACCACCACAGCTCCACACCATGCTCCAAGCTCCATGCTCCACCAAGACATCACAAAGCTCCACTAAAAGAGGGTGATGCCTTACCTTTGCCCACGTCATGATACACAACATCTGCAAAGACACCAACGTTCCAAAGTAGGGGTGAGTAATAAAAATCAGTAGGATTTCCCCAAATGAATTCCCTACACACGGCACTGGGATAAAACCGTTAGCACATTTATATAAATAGTTTATATAAAATAATCACAAGTGAAACCACTTCCAGAAGCCAACCATGCTCATACAAAGACTTCACACCCAACCCAAGAGACCAAGGGAAATCCAAAGAAAACATTCTACAAACCATATCATCATTTACACGTTAACACAACAACTTCCATATTTCAAGGCAATTCACAACAAACAACCAAAATAGTGGGACTTCCGCCCAACCCATTCACCCATTCGCAACTAGCGGTACTTCCTGACCACTGCTCATATGGTGGTTCTTCCGACCACTATGCATCCCCTTTTTATAGTGAGTCTTCCTGCCCACTTCCACACAACATTTCAATCAATCCAATGCGAAGAATATAATTCACCAAGGTCACAACCACATGCAATCAACCAATTTCCATTGCATATCGATTCACTTCAATAAATCACATATTTATTGAAAACCATTTTCCATGCCAAAAAACATTTCAATGAAACAACCATTTTTATTGAAAACCATTTCCATCAACCATTTTCACAAATAAAACTCAGCAACCCATTTTAAAATCTCCATTTTAAAATCCAAAACAAGATAATTTCACCACAAAACCCTCTTTTTCCCAAAAATCCCCAAAACATCACCCAAGGAATTTTCCACCAATTTAGCACATCAAAAAACAATTAATTTCAAGAAAAACAATTAATTGTAACAAGGAACCACTAGTTCTATCCAAGTGGAGTCGAGAGAGAAGCCAACTACCTTTAGGGTTCCCGAGAAAACGACCCACAATCCACCGCACGTCAAAACCGGCAAACGCACCACCAAAACCTCTCTAGATCCCTTTCCCTGACATTCACAAGCCTTAATATTAACATCCAGGGGAACCCAAACCCTATATCTACACACAAAAAGTGTAGATATAGAAAACCAAGAAAGAGAGGGATGTAGATCTAGAGGAAAACACAAGAGAAATAAGAGGAGAGACTTACCCAGGAGAAATCACCTTGAATCCACCTTAAAACCCCTTTGAATCGCTTCCAAAACGTGTGGGAGAGCCCCTCTAACCCTTGAGAACCCAAAATCCCAAGTGAGGCTCAAGTCAAAAAAAGAGAGGAGTGAAATGAGGCAATCCCAAGTGAGCCCGGGTTTTATAACACTAATTTTATGTGGCCGTAGGGTTAGCCCGCACGGTTTGGCAAACCGTGCGCTAACCGTGCGCACGCCAATACCTAGAGAGCCACGGTCCCCACGGTTTCCTTGCACAGTTTAGAAAACTGGGCATAGGTTTTGCGAGGCCTACTGTCTCAAGAACATGGGTCCACACGGTTTCCTGGGAAACCCGCACGGTTTCCACTAATCGTGCTCAAACAGTGCACCCCTTTAAAAGCCTCCAAACTCATCCAAAACCATTCCAAACTCACCCAAACTCTTCCGAACTCATTCCATGAACTTTAAATACATAAAAAATGAATAAATAAAGTCTACAAAACTCAAACCGGGGGTGCTACATTCTCCGCACCAGTGGCCTTTCTGACCTCGGAAATTAGTGAACCCGCCCTTTGCCGAAAGAGATCGGGCCACTGGTCGACCATCTATTTCTCCCACTCCCATGTATCCTCTTGAACCTGACCATGTTGCCAAAAAACACGAACTAAACCTATGCTTTTACCATGCAAGACTTTCTCTTGCCTATCCATAACCCGCACTGGCACGTGCACCAATGAAGCATCCGATTCTAGCTCAACATAATCCCAATGAATCACATGGTTACTATTCGGCTGATAATTTTTCAACTGTGACACATGAAACACATTGTGCACCTCACTAAACCATGGTGGCAAAGCCAAATGATAAGCCACCTCACCAACGTGCTCCAAAATCTCAAAAGGCCCAATATTCCTCAGAGATAACTTTCCCTACTTACCAAACCGACGATGTCCCAACCTAGGAGAGATCCTCAAGAACACATGATCACTCACCTCGAACGACAACGGTCGTCGATGATGATCCGCATACGACTTCTGAAGACTCTGAGCTATTTCCATTCTTTTCCTGATCAACTTGATCTTCTTCATAGTCTCATGGAAAAGGCTTGGTCCAACCATCGAGGACTCACCCGTTTCCACCCAACACAGTGGAGAACAACACGACCTCCCATACAATGCTTCAAATGGAGCCATCTGTATGGATTCCTGATAACTGTTATTGTACAAGAACTCAGTCAACGACAAGTGCACCTCCCATGAGCCACAAAAACCCATAACACAAGCCCGCAACCTATCATTCAAAGTTTGTATCGTCCTCTCGGATTTACCATCCGTCTGAGGGTGATACGCCGTGCTCATAGTTAGCTGCGTCCCAAAGGCTTGATGCAAGGATTTACAGAAACGAGACGTAAATCTCAGATCTCTATCTGATACAATCGAAACTAGAACACCATGCCTCTTTACCACCTCCCGGATATAGATTTTGGACAGATCCTCCACCGTATGAGATTCACGAATTGGGATGAAATGGGCTGACTTCGTTAGCCAATCCACTATCACCCAAATGGTATCGTGCTTATTGACCATTCTTGGGACACCTGTGACAAAATCCATCGTTATCTTCTCCCACTTCCAAATAGGTATTGGTAAAGACTGCAACATTCCCGCTAGCCTCTGATGCTCTGCCTTGACCTGCTGACAATTCAAGCATCTCGAAACAAACTCAGCCACACTTCTTTTCATACCAGCCCACCAGAACTGCGCTTTCAATGCTTGATATATTTTCAAGATTCCAGGATGAAAAACCCACCTGGAACGGTGATACACCCTAAGAAGATCCTCCTAACAAGAAACTGGTACAACCATCCGATTATGAAAACACAAAACTGAATCTCCATTCAGTTGCTAACCCTCAATGGTCTCCCCACCATTGAGTCTCGACCCCACGGTCACACACTCATAATCAGATATCTGTACCTCTATAACCAGGCCAACCAAGTCAGGAATCAACAAAACTGGAAATAAGAGCACTCTATCACCCTGGTACTCACATTCCAACCACATATCATCTATAACCGACATCAACTTCCACTGATCTAATGCCTATTTTACCACTTGAGCATATGAATTCCTACTTAATGCATCCTCCACCGAATTTACCTTACCCGGTGTGTAAATTTAGTCTAAATCAAACATCTGGAGATCTTCCATCCATCTCCTTTTC
The DNA here is from genome assembly GCA_963277665.1 of Viscum album. Lineage (NCBI taxonomy): Eukaryota > Viridiplantae > Streptophyta > Magnoliopsida > Santalales > Viscaceae > Viscum > Viscum album. The sequence goes on from OY728141.1 coordinate 483,838,311, forward strand.
CTCAAGTTGAAATCCCTTTGTGAGAAAATGTGATTCAAGCTCTTATGATCTGTATATACTGTGAATTTCTCAATTAAGAGATAATGACGCCACACTTTCAAAGCATGGATCATGGCTGCCAACTCTAAATCATGAGTTGGGTAGTTCTTCTCATGCACTCTCAATTGGTGTGAGCCATACACAACCACATGATTCCCTTGCATGAGAACGCAACCCAAACCTGATCCCGATGCATCACAATACACCACGTACCCTCTTCCTTGTTCTGGAAAAACAAAGATTGGTGCTGATGTAAGATGACCCTTTAGCTCTTTGAAACACTATTGACACTGTTCATTCCACTGGAATGGAACATTCTTTCTTGTCAATGCTGTCATCGGCGAAGCCAAATGTGAAAAATCACGAACGAAACGCCTATAATACCCAGCTAGACCAAGGAAACTCCGTATCTCAAACACATTATTGGGTGGTTTCCACGAGACAAAAAACCTATATCTTTTCCAGATCCACTGAAACACCCCTTTCAGAAATCACATGGCCAAGAAAACGAAATTCTTGTATCCAAAAGTCACACTTTGACAACTTGGCATACAATCGATGATCCCTCAAGATCCCCAGCACTATCACCTAGTGCTTCTCATGCTCCACCCTTGTCTTTGAATACACCAGAATATCATCTACCAAAACCACCACAAATGAATCCGGATATCTTTGAAATATCTGATTCATCAATACCAAGAACATTGCGTGCACATTCGTTAGACCAAAGGGAATAACCACATATTCATAATTTCCATATCTACTTCTGAAAGCTTTTTTATAAATATACTCCTTCATCACCCGCAATTGATGATATCCTGACCCCTGGTCGATCTTGGAGAACCACTGGGATCCCCTCAACTGGTCGAACAAATCATCAATTCGTGGAAGTGGATATCTGTTCTTTATCGTAACTTGGTTAAGTCTATGATAATCAAACCAGAGACTCAAAGTTCCATCTTCCTTTTTCACAAACAACACCTATGATGCCCACGAAGATGTGCTAGGCTGGATAAAACCATTTCTTTTTAACACTTCCAACTGGATTTTCAATTCCCGCAATTCTGCTGGTACCATCTGATAAGACAGAAGTGAGATAGGAATGGTCCCCAGAAGGAGATCAATCATAAACCCCACTACTCTTATGGGTGGTAACCCAAGGAATTCATCAGAAAAAACATCCATGAACTGATCCACCACTTCCAGAGGAACACTATACTCAACACCCTCTACCGATTCCAATGACAAAACCTCCAACTGATACAACAATTTACCCACTTCTGGTGCCAAAAAACCCATTGCACCTTGACTTTCATGCCTCTCTCCTCTAAAGAGATTTCTAACACCATTGTGTGTCGTAAAAGCCATTTTCTGCGCATCATAGTTGATGTGGTCCTTAAAAGCCACCAGCCAATTCATTCCCAGGATTACATCATACCCATCCATCTCAAGCATTGTGAAATTCCACACTATCTCAACCTCGCCCACAACGATAAAACATTATCTACACAAGAAGGCTCGACACTCTCTACGACCAAGAGGAATTTGAAGCTTCAAAATGGAGGGCATCATTTTTACCCTTAAACCCAGTAAATCAACCACATGTGTAGCAATAAATGAGTTTGAAGCACCCATATCAAACAACACTTGCATCAAGGTAGAATTTAAAAGAATAGTACCTCGCACCGTGTATAATGACCCATACTTTACATACATTGTTATTACTTCAAAATTGAAGTACACTTATTACAACATATAACAAAACTAGGAAAGGACCGTATAGTTATAGTGTCTTTAGAAACTGGGAAACATAAACAACTAGTTCACAAAGCGTCTACACTGTCTCCCATTTATTTCATCATATATATAGTCCATTTTGGAATATCTTACTTAATAACCTTCTTCCTGACCCGGGGAAATAAAACATTCAAAAGGGTGAGCTCAAATTCTTAGTAAGGGTAAAAAAAATAAATATAAATCAAATCAAAATAAAAACATAACATTTTGGAAATCTTACCCTGCAAAAGAGATCATAATTTCATAACATGGGATAAATCATAGTAGTGAAATGTAATCCCAATAATCATAACATAAAACATGAAACTTTGTGGCATAAACACATAATCATAGAGAATCATTTCTTATTAGTCAATACTCATGGAGAAGACTATCTTAGTGGACAAAGTCCATTTCTGAACCGAGTTCACTCCTCGTTTCAGTCCTGTTTCGCTGAACCGGTTTAACCTGCCGTTCCAGCCATGTCTATCTCATGAGATATAAAATCTTTACCCAATGCATTGGAGGGAGATATAGGTCCCACCCATCTCATAATGATACCATTTTTATGTGTGCCACAAAATCATAAATCAAACATCATTGCATAACCCATGTAATAAAAATGGGATTCTTAAACAACATGACATCATAAAAAAATTCATATAAGATAAATGAATTCATAAAAATAATTCCATCACAACATAATCAAATCAATGTAACAATAGGGATAGAAACAGAACTATATATTATCTTATATGGAAAATAATTTTGATAAAACACTTGAACTCCATTCTTGAGGAAAATATCCTTTCTACTTCAAAAACATTTTCCTTTCTTAACATGTCAAACAATTTTAAACTAAAAGAAGTTGATTAAAAATATACATGAAAACTTGTAAATGAAGCTTCTTGGAAATAATGTTATAAAAATCCATTCATGCCGTATAAGTTAAAAAAACATTCTTCTCGTACTTTTGTCAGAAAAGTCAAAAAGTACCTCGTACGACAAAAGATTCCTTCCATATCTTTTACTAAAAACTCAACGAAAGGTAAAATTGGATTTAAAAAATTGTAGGTGGATATAAATAAAATCACATATTGAGGAAACATGGATTTGGATGATAAAATACACCCCAGTAAATACCAAAGTATAAACAATATCGGATAAAATGAGATTGTGATATTTTCCCTTACCTTAGGTCCAATTTGCTTCGTAAGTGTCCGAACCTCATGTATAATGATTTAAATAATGTTATTTACTTATTAGAGAATCATAATTATTTTTATGATATCATATATGGTCATATTCTTAGCTTCTTATTAGTAATATTTCATTACTACTTCTTATTCGGGTGTTTATTACTTTTTGCTCTTATGCGTGTTTTGTTGAATAAATTCTTATTTTTCTTTTTAGGTTATAGATACCTCATTTCCAGAATGGTATTTGTGTAACATATATCATATTCATTCATTCAATTCATTTATATAATCATTATGCAATGGAGATCATGTAGAACGAGTCGCATCACGTCGTGGAGACGGTACTCCGTACGTACGCACAAGCGATGATATTGTTCCCTTGATCGTAGAATTGTATTGGAGTGTATATATACTATTTTAGAATCAATATCACTTTACAATAATCATATATAGTCATTATTTACACCATTATACCCATCCATGTAAGGTGGTGGTGGAAAATAGATTACACCACGACGTGGAGACGGTATTCCGTACGTACGCACGTGCGGTGATTTTGTTTTCCGTAGGATGGATGGATGGTGAAATAGGATTGTTTCATAATTATAATAACATATCAGTATTTGAGTGATACTGATGTTATTACTTCATAATAAAACAACTAAATAATAATAAGTGGAAGAAGAAATAAAGATGAAAGAATCGGTAACGGACATTACCTCTTCTTTGAAGCGCTTCTTTGAGACCTCCTTTTAGGGCACTAAAATTGGTCTTTCAAGAAGACAAAGACCTCTAGGATGTCTCTAGGGAAGTGGAGAGAAGAAATTGGCAGGGTATGGACGAGCCTTAAGGCTCAAAGTGGTGTGAGGAATAGAGGGAGGAGGTGCCCTTTTATAAGGGAGGAGAGGGGCACCTTTGGAATAACTAAAAATATTATTTTATTATAAAGTCAAATTCGGTTTTTAATAGCACCAAATTGATATATTTCGAATATAAGATGGGTATAGGTCGAAATACTCTCATCCAATTTAACTTAGACAAGTTTACGTATGAATTTTAACCTTATCATTTAGATTTAACTTTAAGTTAGATAATTTAACTTTTACCGTGTCTTCTTGTTTTCTTACACAATAAGGTTAATAAACATACTATATCAAGACAAAAGAACCCCAAGTTGTTTATTATTAATATATATAACCTTATCTAAGTCATTTGGCCGAACCTTAGATTTTTAGGAATAAAATAACAATTAATAATATAATATTTGTTTTAAAAACTATTTTATGTCAATTTTGACACTATTTAGTAATTGATTTTTGTGAAAATCATAATAGAATGATTAGTTCTAATATAGTTAATTAAATCAATACTAACATGTCATATTAACCTAAAAAATTATTGGAAATCATAAATAATCTCAAATTACATTTATTTGGGTATATATAACATCAATTTTGTCAATATTTCATTAATAACATAATTACTACATCATCGTTGTGTCATAAATAAATTAAATTATTTAATGTCTAAAAATTACAAATAAACTACCATTATGTAGGAAAGTTTTTTATCTTTATAATGAATATTTATAGTCGAATTTATCTTATGTATAACCCCATATTAAAAATTATTTACTTATTAAACTTTGATTTTAACTATTTTAACCCTTCTTTAAATAAATTAATAATAAATGTCCTAATCTAATCCAAGTGGGCCTAAATGGTCATATTTTATTCCTAAGGTTGTTTTTGGTCGAACTACACTTATCAAATAGAATTAGGACATGTGTTAGGGTAATAATAATATCATTTTACCCTTAATTACCCTATTTAATTTTAACCGTGGTAAAAAAAGTAAAAAGATACTATTCACCAAAAATTATTTTCATCTCATTGAACCACATTTTAGTCCTTGATATTAACCGTGTCTCTCGGATTTTCGAAATTCCATTCACAAAAGCGGTAAAATTAAGTTTTATGAAAAATTCAGTTTTTTTAACTACCACTTAGTGGTTTCACTATTCATCAAAAATTGAAAGCTTTAAGAAAAATACCAAAATTTCACCCTAGGCTAATTTCGATATTCTGAATCCAAAAATGAAGTCCATTTTGAAAAATAAAATTTATAAAATTTCAAAAAGTGATTATTACTATTCATAACGGCTAGTTTTATTAATATTTCAATAGCATATCATTATTTAGTGAAACTCGGTATTGCGTACGATGCAAGCTATTGAGGAAGGCCGCGATTGGGTGTAAAGAAATCTAATCTAGTGTTGTGTGTAGTGAAAGATTCTTTTGATGATTTAAAAACAAAAAATATCTCATAAAAGTCTCAGGCGTTACATTCTACCCCCCTTAAAATGAATTTCACCCTCGAAATTCGTCACTTTGTAACATACAGATGAGGATACCTCTCCCTCATCATATCCTCAAGCTCCCATGTAGCTTCTTCTAATTGGTGGTTCCTCCATAAAACTTTCACCAAGCGAGTGGTCTTGTTTCGTAGGACTTTTTCGCTACGATCCAGAATCTCTATCTGCTGTTCTTTATAAGAGAGATCTTGCTCCAGTGGTACAACTTCTGAGCTGAGTACATGTGAAGGATCAGGTATGTACTTTACCAGGAGAGATACATGGAACACATCGTGAACTTGAGAGAGATTCGGTGGAAGCGCCAATCGGTAAGCTACCTTTCCAACACGATCCAGTATTTCGAAAGGAAAAATATATCTAGGGCTCAACTTCCCCTTCTTTCCAAATCTCATGACCCTATTCCAGGGAGATATTCATAAGAACACTTTATCACCCACTTAAAACTCTAGGTCTTTTCTTCGGTTGTTGACTTAACTTTTATGTCGACTCTGAGCTTCTCTTATGTGTTGTTGAATAGATCGGACCTTTTCTGCCATCTCATCAACAAGATCAGGTCCTAATAGCTTTCTTTCCCCAACTTCATCCCAGCAAGTTGGATTCATGCATTTATTTCCATAGAGATCTTCATAAGGAGCAATCTGAATACTGGAGTGAAAGATATTATTATAATAAAATTCCACCAAAGGTAGGTGTTGATCCCAACCACCTTTGAAAAACATAGAGCAAGATCTCAACATATCTTCTAGAGTTTGAATTGTTCTCTCAGACTGACCGTCTGTCTGAGGATGATAAGCAGTGCTGAAACTCAACTCTGTATCCAGAGTATGCTGAAGACTTCGCTAGAACTTTGAGGTAAACGTCGGATCCCGATAAGATATAATAGAAAGTGGTACTCCATGAAATCTTACCACTTCCTTTACATATATCCTGGAAATCTGATCCAGAGAGAAATCTTCTCTAATAGCAATGAAGTGTGCAGACTTTGTAAGACGATCAACTATGACCCAGATAGCATTATTGCCTTTGTATGTTTTAGGAAGTCCAGTGAAAAAGTCCATAGTGATGTTTTTCCATTTCCATTCGGGTATGGGTAATGGTTGTAACATCCCCTTAGACTTCTGTCTCTCAGATTTAACTTGCTGACAAACCAAGCATCGAGACACATATTCATAAACATCTCTTTTCATGCCATCCCACCAGAAGCACTCTTTCAGGTCCCTATACATCTTCATGCTTCTAGGATGAATAGAGAATGAAGAACTATGAGCCTCATCCAGAAGCTCCTTCTTTAATTCGGGGATGGGAGGAACACAAAGCTGATTCCTGAAATTTATTATCCCATCACAATCCAGGTTGAATTCAGGAATATTTCTCACCTTCTTTTGTAACTCTATATCTTCTTTTTGCGCCTCTTTAAAATTCAAATGTATAGATGGTTCAACATTCATTTGATAAAGATATGATTTTTCCCCTTCCATTAGAATTCCAAGATCCATGCTTTGTAAGTCCATAAATATTGGATCTTTTGTGATCCTCATCATGGATAAGCTAGCATGGTCTTGTCGACTTAATGCATCTGCCACCTTGTTTGCTTTCCTAGGGTGGTAATGAATTGAGAAGTCATAATCTTTAATCAGTTCTAACCATCTTCTTTGGTGCATATTCAGCTCCTTTTGTGTGAAAATATACTTTAAACTTTTATGATCAGTATAAATGTCACACATTTCTCCATAAAGATAATGCCTCCAAATCTTTAATTCAAAGATTACAGAAGCTAACTCCAAATCATGAGTTGGGTAATTTTTATCTTGGATTTTCAACTGTCGTGAGGCATAAGCTATCACCATATCATTTTGCATAAGAACACACCCCAGTCCCTTTTTGGATTCATCACTATAGATCACAAACCTTTCTCCACTACAAGGCAGTGTGAAAACAGCTGCACTGGATAACCTTCTTTTCAACTCCTTGAAATTCTCTTCACATTCGTCCGTCCAAACAAACTTAACTCCTTTCCGAGTCAACTTGGTGAGTGGATTAGATAATCGTGAAAAATAATTCACAAAACGTCGATAATATCCAGCCAAACCAAGAAAACTTCGGATCTTAGTTACTGTTGTTGGTCTCGACCATCTTTCGATAACCTCTGTTTTTACTCGATCCACAGATATCCCCTCATTTGAGATTATGTGACCCAAAAATGAATCTTTTTGAAGCCAAAATTCACACTTGGTAAATTTGGCATAAAGCTTCTCCTTTCTCAGTGTCTTCAATATAATTCTCAAGTGATCTTCATGTTCTTCCTTGCTCTTTCAATAGACAAGAATATCGTCTATAAAGACTACCACAAACAGATCAATATAGTCTCTAAAAACTCTATTCATCAGATCCATGAAGATAGTAGGGGCATTAGTAAGACCAAACAACATCACTATAAATTCATAGTGTCCATACCTTGTACGGAAAGACGTCTTTGGTATATCATCCCTTTTGACCCTTAATTGATGATACCCTGAACGAAGATCAATCTTGGAAAATTATTGAGCTCCTCGTAGTTGGTCAAATAAGTCATCAATGCACGGGAGATGATATTTGTTCTTGATAGTGATCTTGTTAAGTTCTCGATAATCAATGCAGAGTCTCATTGATCTATATTTCTTCTTAACAAACAGAACAGGTGCTCCCCAAGGTGACACACTAGGGCGTATGAATCCCTTATCAAGATTATCTTGGAGTTACTTTTTCAATTCCTACAACTCAATTGGGGCCATTCTATAAGGTGTCTTTGAAATAGACAAAGCACTCGGTACGAGTTCTAATGAAAACTCAACTTCACGATTTGGTGGAAGACCTGAAAATTTCTACGGAAAGACATCATCAAACACCCGTACAATGGGCATATTATTAATCGTGAGTTTCTCACCAACCATTTGAGATAAATAACCTTCATTCAGTGGAATCAAGACCCATAATATGGTTGAAATTTCCACTGGAAGGTTATGTTCATCCTAGCATAGATAGACGATCATAGACTGATCTGGAATATGAAATGTGACTTCCCTTCTTTGGAAATTGATATGAGCTCCATATAAAGAAATCCAATCCATGCCAATAATCACATCAAATTACACTATAGGAAGGATCACAAGATTTGCAGGAAGCACTTTCCCACATACTTCAATTGGAGAAGAATTATAACCTTTTGATGTGACTGTTGTGCCATTAGGGGTTGTCAAAGCTAAATCAACATCTAATTGTTGAGGTAATACGGTGATATCCTTAGAAAATTCTTCAAAAAATAAAGGAGTGGGTGGATCCAGAATCAAATAAAACATTTTCTACTTTAGAGTGGATGGTAAGTGTACCTTTCACCACATCGTTATCGTACTCCAAATCGCTGATAGAAATTTCATGTGACTTTCCTTTGTCTTTAGCCTTAAGAGTTTTTTGACGTTGACCATCATAATCAACCATTAAATTTGGTCATTGATTGGAATAATGCCCCATCTCCTTGCACTTGAAACATTGAAGTGTAGTAGGTTCATTCTGTGTGTCCCTTCCTTTGTTTGCATCATTAGACATCTTCTTCCAATCATTGCAGCATTCAAATGCCTGATGACCTTCCTTTCCACATTTGAAACATTTACTTGTCCCTTTAAGACAACTCCCTCCATTTTTCTTTCCACACTTTGAGCATAAGGGAAAGCTCATCTTCTTTTCAGTGTGCTCTTTAGATTTTCCTTTGAATTCCATTTTACTCTTCTTATCAAACCCATATGAATGATGGGTTACTCCAATCTCCATCTAGCCTTTGAGATCACATCGAACGATTTCCTCGTAGCTATTGAAGTCCCTTATGGCTAATGCCCTTTGAAGACTTGGTTTTAAGACACTAAAGAATCGATTGATCTTACTCTGAGGTTGGATAATAATACCAGAAGTGTACCTTGCAAGTCTTGTAAAATTTGCTTCATAGGTACCAACAGATTCATCATCCTTTTGCTTCAGTTCAAGAAACTCCTTATCCATATTTGTTCGGAGAATACGAGGGAAGTACTTATTGAAAAATATGTTCTTGAACTCATTCCATTCCATGGAATCAATTTCATCCCTTTGCCTCGTATTCTTAATAAGATTCCACCATTGATAAACATCTCCTTCCAAACGATACACTGTTAGGATGAATTTATCATGTTCAGAACATTGAAGAACTAAAAATATCTTTTCAGTAGTACTAATCCATTGTTCAGCAACTAATGGATCAGTAGACCCGCTGAAAGAAGGTGGATGCTACCTCATGAAGGATTCAACAGAATGTTTCTCCTTCCTTTGCTCGTTTGGAAGTCCTGCATGATTCATAGCTTGAGAAATTTTTGTGAGCATGGCTACAAGATTTTTCATTCCAGCTCCCATAATTTTTGGTTGCTCAGGGGGACAATCATTGCATTGCCTGTCACATTCCGCATTAACACGGGTCCTTCGGGTTCCAGCCATTGACTAAAACAAAGAAGAATAGTGTGAGCAACACTAATTATAATAGGAAAACCACATAATCAAGAATAAAATTTCACACTTAAGGTCTTATCCTAGGTTATTCATGGCCATTTCTAAAACACTAAGTTTGTGTTCTATTCTTAGAATTATCCTTAGGGTTCCTACTAAGGCTTTCACATCCTAGTTTCCAAAGGTTGACTATACCTTTCCTCTGATGCCAACTATAACGACCCATACTTTACATACATTGTTATTACTTCAAAATTGAAGCACACTTATTACAACATATAACAAAACAAGGAAAGGACCATATAGGTATAGTGTCTTTAGAAACTAGGAAACATAAACAACTGGTTCATAAAGCGTCTACACTGTCTCCCATTTATTTCATCATATCTATAGTCCCTTTTGGCATATCTTACTTAATAACCTTCTTCCCGACCTAGGGAAAGAAAACATTAAAAAGGGTGAGCTCAAATGCTCAGTAAGGGTAAACAAAAGAAATATCAATCACATCAAAATAAAAACATAACATTTTGGAAATCTTACCCTGCAAAAGAGATCATAATTTCATAACATGGGATAAATCATAGTAGTGAAATGTAATCCCAATAATCATAACATAAAACATGAAACTTTGTGGAATACACACATAATCATAGAGAATCATTTCTTATTAGTCAAGACTTAGTGCCAAGACTATCTTAGTGGACAAAGTCCATTTCTGAACCGAGTTCACTCCTCGTTTCAGTCCTGTTTCACTGAACCGGTTTAACCTGCCGTTCCAGCCATGTCTATCTCATGAGATATAAAATCTTTACCCAATGCATTGGAGGGAGATATAGGTCCCACCCATCTCATAATGATACCATTCTTATGTGTTCCACAAAATCATAAATCATACATCATTGCATAACCCATGTAATAAAAATGGGATTCTTAAACAACATGACATCATAAAACAATTCATATAAGATAAAGGAATTCATAAAAATAATTCCATCACAACATAATCAAATAAATGTAACAATAGGGATAGAAACATAACCTTATATTATCTTAGAAGGAAAATAATTTTGATAAAACACTTGAACTCCATTCTTGAGGAAAATATCCTTTCTACTTCAAAAACATTTTCCTTTCTTAACATGTCATACAATTTTAAAATAAAAGAAGTTGATTAAAAATAAACTTGAAAACTTGTAAAGTATGCTTCTTGGAAATAATGTTTTAAAAATCCATTCATGTCATATAAGTTAAAAAAAAAATTCTTCTCATACTTTTTTTGGAAAACTCAAAAAGTACCTCGTACGACAAAAGATTCCTTCCATATCTTTTACTAAAAACTCAACGAAGGGTAAAATTGGATTTAAAAAATTTTATGTGGATGGAAATAATATCAAATATTGAGGAAACATGGATTTGGATGATAAAATACACCCCAGTAAATACCAAAGTATAAACAATCTCGGATAAAATGAGATTGTGATATTTTCCCTTACCTTAGGTCCAATTTGCTTCGTAAGTGTACGAACCTCCTGTATAATGATTTCAATAATGTTATTTACTTCTTCCAGAATCATACTTATTTTTATGATATCATATATGGTCATATTCTTATCTTCTTATTAGTAATATTTCATTACTACTTGTTATTCGGGTGTTTATTACTTTTTGTTCTTATGTGTGTTTTTTCGAATAAATTCTTATTTTTATTTTTAGGTTATAGATACCTCATTTCCAGAATGGTATTAGTGTAATATATATAATATTAATTCATTCAATTCATTTATATAATCATTATGCAATGAAGATCATGTAGAACGAGTCACATCACATCGTGGAGACGGTATTCCGTACGTACACACGAGCGATGATATCATTCCCTTGATCGTGGAATTGTATTGAAGTGTATATATACTATTTCAGAATCAATATCACTTTATAATAATCATATATAGTCATTATTTACACCATTATACCCATCTAAGTAAGGTGGTGGTGGAGAATAGATTACACCACGGCGTGGAGACGGTATTCCGTACGTACGCACGCGCGGTGATTTCGTTTTCTGTAGGATGGATAGATGGTGAAATAGGGTTGTTTAATAATTATAATAACATATCATTATATGAGTTATACTGATGTTATTACTTCGTAATGAAAAAATTAATGAATAAGAATTGTAAGAAGAAATAAAGATGAAAGAATCGGTAACGGACATTACCTCTTCTTTGAAGCGATTCTTTGAGACCTCCTTTTAGGGCACTAAAATTGGTCTTTGAAGAAGACCAGGACCTCTAGGATGTCTCTAGGGAAGTGGAGAGAAGAAATTTTCAGGGTTTTTCCAAGCTTGAAGGCTCAAAGTTGTGTGAGGAAGAGAGGGATGAGGTGCCCTTTTATAAGGGAGGAGAGGGGCACCTTTGGAATAACTAAAAATATTATTTTATTATAAAGTCAAATTAGGTTTTGTATAGCTCCAAATTGATATATTTCGAAGATAAGGAGGGTATAGGTCGAAATAATCTCATTCAATAGAACTTATACAAGTTTAGTTATAAATTTTAACCTTATCATTTAGATTTAACTTTAAGTTATATAATTTAACTTTTACCGTGTCTTCTTATTTTCTTACACTATAAGGTTAATAAACTTACTATATCAAGCCAAACGAACCCCAAGTTTTTTATTATTAATATATATAACCTTATCTAAGTCATTTGGCTGAACCTTATATTTTTAGGAATAAAATAACAATTAATAATATAATATTTGTTTTAAAAACTATTTTATGTCAATTTTGACACTATTTAGTAATTGATTTTTGTGAAAATCATAACATAATGATTAGTTCTAAAAAAGTTAATTAAATCAATAATAACATGTCATATTATCCTATAAAACTATTTGAAATAATAAATAATCTCAAATTACATTTATTCAGGTATTTATAACATCAATTATGTCAATATTTCATTAATAAGATAATTACTGCATCATCGTTGTGTCATAAATAAATTAAATTATTTAATGTCTAAAAATTAAAAATAAAATACCATTATGTATAATTTTTTTATATTTATAATGAATATTTATAGTCTAATTTATCTTATGTATAACCCCATATTAAAAATGATTTACTTATTAAACTTTGATTTTAACTATTTTAACCCTTCTTTAAATAAATTAATAATAAATGTCCTAGCCTAATCCAAGTGGGCCTAAATGGTCATATTTTATTCCTAAGGTTTTTTTTGGTCAAAATACACTTATCCAATAGAATTAGGACATGTGTTAGGGTAATAATAATATCATATTTACCCTTAATTACGCTATTTACTTTTAACCGTGGTAAAAAAAGTAAAAAGTTACTATTCACCAAAAATTATTTTCATCTCATTGAACCAAATTTTAGTCCTTGATATTAACTGTGTCTCTCAGATCTTTAAAATTCCATTCATAGAAGCGGTAAAATTAAGTTTTATGAAAAATTCAGATTTTTTAACTACCACTTAGTGGTTTCACTATTCATCAAAAATTGAAAGTTTTTAGAAAAATACCAAAATTTCACCCTAGGCTAATTTCGATATTCTGAATCCAAAAATGAAGTCCATTTTGAAAAATAAAATTTATAAAATTTCAAAAAGTGGTTATTACTATTCATAATGGCTAGTTTTATTAATATTTCAATAGCATATCGTTGTTTAGTGAAACTCGGTATTGCGTACGACACAAGCTATTGAGGAAGGCCGTGATTACATGTAAAGAAACCCAATATAGTGTTGTGTGTAGTGAAAGATTCTTTTGATGATTTAAAAACAAAAAACTTCTCATAAAAGTCTCGGGAGTTACACCGTGGATGATCCCGACTGATCATCCACCACAACCTATTCAGCTCTGAACACATGTTTGCTTGCCACCCTCTGCTCTTTATTGATTTGATGAGGCGTCATGGTATTCCGAGAATCACCATGACCCACTTTAATCTATTGTCGAGGGGTATACTGCTGCCCCCGTCCCGTCGAAGCATAGGACCTTTGCAATCCCTGAGGAGTGTCACACACACCCAACTTTGGAGCATTCCGACAATAATTTTATAGATGCCCCATGTACTTATAATTATGACATGCTCGAGGTTGTTCCGTACAACCCCACTTGATGTGGCTCGTCGAACCACATTGAAAACATCCCAGCTTGCTTTGGGGCTTCAGAGGAAGATTTACCGATCCTGCCATTGGATTATATTCCATATTCCCACCCTGGGAATAAGTGTCCCTCTTCTGCTTGAACCCAGTGTTAGAGTTCCCACTATTCCCCAGGGGTACCACCATGCTTCCCCCACTCGGAGCACCCAACATACCCCGCTCAGCCACCGAAGCTCTATTCACCATCTCCGTGTAATCATCTATACACAGCACCACTATCTTTGAATGGATTTCTTGCCTTAACCCCACTTCAAAGATCCTTGCTTTCAACGACATGCTACCCGCCACCTCGGATGCAAACCACACTAAGTTCATAAACTTAGCTGCATACTTCGTCACAAACATAAGCTCTTGCTTCAAACTGAAGAAATAAGTCGTACGCTGAATTCTGAATGCATGCAGGTAGAATTGTTTATTAAACAATTCCTCAAAGCCATCCCACATCATACCATGGTATGTCCCTACTTGGACTACCAACTCCCACCACTAAAGGGAAAGATCTTCTAACATATACGTGGCCAACTTCACTTTTAAATCTACCAGAGTTCCCAAGAACTCAAAGATCTTGTTCATTATATTCAACCATGCTTCTTCCCTCTCCGGCCATGAATCAACCCAGAAGATGGGTGGATTTTTCTTTTGAAACTGAACCGCATGATCCACATGCCTTGGTTCATCCACTTTGTTCCCACTTCCCACATCTTGGAAAGCTTGCACTATACTTTGCACTAGCTGCTGGTTCACCTGAATCTTAGGTGCAACCACATTTTCAGCAGCCTCCTCCGGTTGGTCTCTATGACGCCTACCCGGTTCCATTTCTATAAACAGAGAACAAAAAACAATGAGTCTCACTTCCGTAGACATCACAAAATCCCATCTCAAATCACATTACATAACACTTTCACAATAAGGATTTCCAGAAGTTCACATTTCCCATGTTTCACCATTTTGAAAATCATACCATTTTCAAAATATCAAATTTATTCACATTTCAGTTTCACAAAAAAACCCATTTCTCAGTTAAACCCATAGATCATTATACCCCAATGAAATATGCATCCTAGTGGGAAGTAATTTCTACCTTGAATATCATGCTCATCTAATTGGCTACACCCACAAAAATGAGATATCCAATGCCTATAAGTGTCTCCAAAACACTTATGTACCCAACTCCCTGGTAACTTGAATTTCAGCATAAAAGGGTAAGATACGTCCTTTTATTCTATACATTCCATGTTCCGACATTCCTACGCCTTGCTACCATCCCGACTCAAGGAATGTACCACAACTAATGTCAACACCAAATAGGGGAATAAAATCCAAAGGACCGAACAAACTGATACCACTTGTAACACCCTGCCCCTACCTCATTGGATTGAGGAGGAGGTGAGGGCTACTTAGCCTTAAGAGACGTTCCCAAGGTTCCAAAGGCTGTCAATAAATGATGAGGGCTTCAAGATCAAGTTGGGGAACGATTTTCCCTTAAGACAAAACCAACCAAACAATCCACAAATAGCCACTACATGATGCATGTCAATTCAATTACCCAACCATGAATTCCCAAAAGACAACGAAGTTGTTCCAGAAGACAACTCAAAACCAATACAACCAGACATGTCCACACAACATCAGAGTACAAGAAGAAAACTAAACAACAACCACTACGATCCGTGCCACCACCACAGCTCCACACTAAGATCTAAGCTCCACGCTCCACCAAGACATCAAAAATATCCACTAAAGGAGGGTGATGCCTTACCTTTTCCCACGTCACGATACAAAACATCTGCAAAGAAACCAACGTGCCAAAGTAGGGGGTGAGTACTAAAACTCAGTAGGATTTTCCCAAATGACTTCCCTATACACGCCACTAGGATAAAACCATTAGCACATTTATATAAACAGTTTATATAAAATAATCACAAGTGCATCCATTACCATAAGCCAACCATACTCTAACCAAGCCTTCACACCCAACCCAAGAAACCAAGGGAAAGCCAAATCAAACATCTACAAACCATGTCATCATTTACACGTTAACAAAACAAATTCCATCTTTCAAGGAAATGCACAAAAAACAACCAAAACGGTGGGACTTCTGCCCAACCCGTTCACCCATTCACACCAAAACAATCAAACGGTGGGACTTCCGCCCAACCCGTTCACCCATTCACAACTAGAGGTACTTCCCGACCACTACTCATATAGTGGTTCTTCCGACCACTATCCATCCCCTTTTTATAGTGAGACTTCCCTCCCACTTCCACACAACATTTCAATCAATCCAATTCCAAGCATATAATTCACCATGGTCACAACCACATGCAATCATCCAATTTCCATTTCATATCAATTCACTTCAATAAATCACCTATTTATTGAAAACCATTTTCCATGCCAAACAACATTTCAATAAAACAACCATTTTTATTGAAAACCATTTCCATCAACCATTTTCACAAATCAAACTCCGCAACCCATTTTAAAATCCCCATTTTAAAATCCACAATAAGAGCATTTCACCACAAAACCCTCTTTTTCCCAAAAATCCCCAAAACATCACCCAAGGGATTTTGCACCAATTTATCACATCAAAACACAATCAATTTCAAGCACAAAAAAATAATTGTAACAAGGAACCACTAGTTCTAACCAAGTGGAGTCGAGAGAGAAGCCACCTACCTTTAGGGTTCCCGAGAAAATGACCCACAAGCCATTGCACCTCAAAACCGGCGAACGCACCGCCAAAACCTCTCTAGATACCTTTCCCTAACATTCACAAGCCTTAATATTAACATCAAAGGCAACCCCAACCCTAGATACATACCCAAAAAGTGTAGATATAGAAAACCAAGAAATAGAGGGATGCAGATCTAGAGGAAAACACAAGAGAAACAAGAGGAGAGACTTACCCGGGAGAAATCACCTTGAATCCACCTTGAAACCTCTTCGAATCACTTCCAAAACGTGTGTGAGATCCCCTACAACCCTTGAGAACCCAAAATACCATGTGAGGATTGAGTTGGAGGAAGAGAGGAGTGAAATGAGGCAATCCTAAGTGAGCCCGGGTTTTATAACCCTAATTTTGAGTGGCCGCACGGTTTGGAAAACCGTGCGCTAACCGTGCGCATGCCATTGCCTCGAGAGCCAGGGTCCGCATGGTTTCCTCCCACGGTTCGGAAAATCGTATGCAGGTCGTGTGAGGTCTACTGTATCAAGAACAAGGGTCCGCACGGTTTCCTGGTAAACCCACACGGTTTCCACTAACTGTGCTCAAACTGTGCACCCCTTTAAAAGCCTCCAAACTCATCCAAAACAATTAAAAACTCTCCCAACCTCTTCCCAACTCATTACATGCACTTTAAATACATAAAAAATGCATAAAAAAGTCTACATACCTCAAAATTGGGGTGATACATGATATCAAACACTTAGTAAGGGTATGAAATACAGTGGAAGATAATATAAACATTAGGCATGATGAATAATTAAAAACACATGCCTTTACGAATAATAAACATGAACAATTTATGGAAGGAATATGAGATGAGTAAATAATTCCATAATAAAACATTGTCATGGGAATTATACTAGTCTAATAACCATATGAACCATCATTATTATTTTTATATTGAGGGAATGTATAATGCCAGACATTCTGAAACATCTTGTCAAGGACTCGGCCAAGACATCTAAAAATGATTTAGGTATTAGCCAAAACCATATATAAAATTGGGAAAGGCCACAACCAATTCCACGTCTAATTGTATCATGATACCTACCGATGCATTGAGGATCCATAGAGGGATCCACCCGTCACATACTAAGTCAAATACATTCCTCATATGAAAAGGTTGAAACATAACATAAACATTCATATTAAAGCTAGAATACAAAATGTCAATACATTAACCATAAACCATGAATTGTATAAAAATAACTCATCCACAGTCAAACATATCACAAAACCTTAAATACAAAATGGAATATTTTTATCATAATAAATCAACTTGAAACAAGTGTAAAATTTATCAAAGGATGTTGACATATGTGAAATCAAAACCATTTGAGAGAAATATATCTCTCTATTTTTAAATCATTTAAGAGCCACATAATTATAAAAAAAAACATTTATTTTGAAAATATTCTTATATTCTTGTAAGGGAAGCTTTGATGATGTTATAATAGCGGAAAATCACCACCCCCGCCATATAAGTTAAAAAAACATTCTTACCTTAATTTTGTCAAAAAGGTCATAAAGAACCTTGTTTGGAAAACAACAGAAAGATTCTTTTCAAAAAATATAAGGTCAGATAAGGGTATAAATGACTTTATCCCATAGTCTAGTAAATAGTAAAAATGTTTTGAAGTAAATTTTTAAGAAAACACAGATGAGGATGATAAAGAGGTCCCAATTGATACTTACGTAAAAACAACCTCAGATAACAAAGAGATTGTGAAATTAACCCTTACTTTGTAATTTTACTTAGTCGATGGTATGTTAAATTTCTATATAATAGTTAAAACATTTTTATTAACTTATACAAGAACTATATACATATATATTATATCATATATGATTCTCTAATATTTCTTGTTAACAATATTTCAATAGTATCATTATTTCAGGTGTTAACTAATTCATTTTCCATTATATTCTTGGTTACGTAAGCCATGTTGGTTATGGATATGATGTATTTTATTCATATACATAATTATATTATGTTCATAAATGTTATTTTTAACCATAAAATGAAAATTATTCTTGAATGATTACGATGGGGAATGAATCTCATCGTCTTTGTGGAGGCGGTAATCTGTATGTATGGACGAGTGATAATATCATTATATTGAAGGTGAAATCGTATGTAATTGGATGTTATATCATATATACATAATCAATATAATGTTATATTTATTATTTACATTAGTTATACCCATTATTATACCCATCCAAATAATGAAGTGTTTGAATAACTAACTACACCACGACGTGGAGACGGTAAGCCGTATGTACGCACGTATGGTGACTTTGTCATTCATATGATGGATAAAAGAATTAATATGGTTGTAATATTTTTATAATAACATAAAAGTACATAGAAGATAATGGAGTTATTATTTTAGAAAGGAAACCACAAAGAAAGAGGAAGTGGAAGAAGAAAATAACTTGAAAGCGATGATGAAATATTTACCTCTTCTTCGGGTTCTTCATTTTGATTTGACCGAAAGTTCTTCTTAAGTTAGCTTTATGACCAAAGGAATTACTTTAGGATTATTTGATGAGATTTTTAAGGACGTTTTTGCAGGTTTTGGCCAAGACAAATGGCTTTGGAGCTGTGAAATTATGAGAAGGGAAAGTGCCCTTTTAATAGAGAGGTGACAGTCACTTTTGGAAAAGCATCAACAATTATTTTAAAATAAAATCATTTTAGGTTTGTAATGGGTCCAAAATGAATTATTTCATGGATAAGGTGGGTATGGGTCAAAATAATTTTAAGCAATAGGTTTTAGATAGGTTTAGGTCATCATATTAACCTTATTTTTTAGATTTAACTCTTTGTTAAATAGTTTTACATTTACCATGGCTCTTTGTATTTTTATATTATATGGTTAATAAAATTACTATAACAAGCCAAGAGAATCCCATTAGGTTAATTATTAATATATATAACCTTATCTTATTTCTTTTTCCAAACCTTTGATATTTAGGGATATTATATCAATTAATAATATAGTATCGGTTTTAAAAACTCAATTATGTCAATTTGGACACTATTTAGTGTTTGATTTTTTTCGAAAGCCATAAAAACTTTATCACTTCGAATAAAATTTATCTAACCAACCCTAACATGTAATATTAACCTATAAAATTATTTTAATTTATCAAAAGTCTAAATTTACATTTATTTGGACATTTATAATATCAATTATTTTAATCTTTTGTTAATATGGTAATTACTGCATCATCATTGTGTCATAAATAAATTAAATTATTTAATATATAAAAATTATAAATAAAATACCATTATGTAGGAAATTTTATATCTTTATATTTAATATTTATTGTCGAATTTATCTTATGTGTAACCCTATATTAAAAATGGTTTAGTTATTGAACTTTGAATTTAACTCTTTTAACTCTTCTTTAAATAAAATAAAAATAAATGTCCAAATCTAATACAAGTGGACCAAAGAGGATCATATTTTATTCCTAAGGTTGTTTTTTGTCTAATTATTCTTTTTCAATAGAATTAGGACATGTTTTAGGGTAATTATTATATCATTTATACCCTTAAGTACCCTATTTACTTTTAACCATGGTAAATAAATGTCAAAAGTTACTATACACCAAAAATTATTTTCATCTTATTGAAACAGATTTTAATTAATGATATTAACCTTGTCTCTTGTATTTTTGAAATTCAGCTCACAGAAGCGGTAAAAATATGTTTTAAGAAAATTTGAAAATGCTCCTAGGAGGTGGGTAAAAGTCGGTAAAAAGTTCAATAAAATGTGTATATATCTAAAATTTTTATAAAATGAATCCAATGAATTACATTGAACATATATAGGTATGATGTATCTATTTTGACCTAAAATAAATTTAAATAAAATAAATTATTATTTAAATAAAATGTCAGTTTTAACCAATAACGCTGAGTTTTTCACTATTCATCAAAAATTGAGAGTTTTTTGAAAAATACCAAAAATTCACCCTAAGATAATTTTGATATTATGAATTCAAAAATGAAGCCCATTTTAAAAAATAAAATTTATGAAATTTAAAAAATTTAGAATTACTATTCATAATGGTTAGTTTTATTGGTCACGGCGTGTTAGAATCTCGAAGTTGCGTACAATGCAAGCTATTACATTATTCAAAGGGAAATGTACCGTTGAAGCTTGGGGTGTTACATTATTCCCTCCTTCAAATAATTTCATCCTCAAAATTTCTAGAATATTACTGCCTAAAAAGAATCGGGTGGTTCTTCATCATAAGTTCATTGGGTTCCCAAGTTGCCTCTTCCATCTTATGATTTCTCTATAAAACTTTTACCAGATGAGTCGTCCGGTTTGTCAGCACTTGTTCTCTTGTATCAAGAATCTTGATAAGCTCTTCACAATATGACAGATCAGGTTCCAATTTAATTTTCTCATAGGTGAGTACATGCATGGGTTTAGGCATGTATTTTCTCAATAGTGATACGTGGAACACATTGTGATATTTAGAGAGACTTGGTGGAATTCTCAAATTGTAAGATAAAACCCCAATTTGTTCTAGAATTTTGAAAGTTCTGATGTAACTAGGACATAATTTACCCTTCTTACCGAATCATATAACTCCGTTCCATGGAAATACCTTCATGAAAACTTGATCTTATACCTGAAATCCCAAATCCTTCCTCCAGTTATTAGCATAGCTCTTCTACCTACTTTGAACTACTTTGATGTGGGTTTGGATAACCTTCACCTTTTCCCATTTCCTCAAAAAGTTTGGAGCCTATGAGTTTTATTTCACCAACATCATCCTAACAAGCAGGTGTGCGAAATATCTTTCCACATAACGCTTCATATGGCGCCATATGAATACTTTAATGGAAGCTATTGTTATAGGAAACTTCTACCAGAGGTAAATATTGATACCACATACCTTGAAAGTCAAGTGATAAATATATCAACAGGTATTCTAAGGTTTTAATAGTCCATTCTGATTGTCCATCAGTTTGGGGTTGGTAGGAAGCGGTGAAACGAAGTTCAGTATCCAGGGATTTCTGAAGACTTTTTCCAGAATCTTAATGTAAAATGGGGATCACAATTAGAAAAAATCGATAGGGGTACTCCATGAAGTCTTACAAATTCATTATTATACAGTCTTACTAATCATTCAAGTAGTAAATCTTCTCTTATAGCAAGAAAATGTGATGACTTGGTAAGATGATCAACAATGACTCATATTGCATCATTCCTTCTAGGAGCCTTTGGTTTCCCTAGGAAAAATTCCATCATAATATCATCCCATTTCCACTCAGGTATGGTAAGATTTTTCATGACTCTTCTAGGATGTTGTCTTCCATCTTTCAGTTGTTGGAAAACCATACATCTTTACATAAAATCATCAATCTCTATTTTCATGTTATCCCACAAAAAATGTTCCTTCAAATATCTATACATCTTAGTGCTCCCAGGGTGTATAAAGAAATTATATCTATAAGAATCATCCAACAATTCCATTTTTATATTAGGTATATTGGGAACACAAAGTCTCTTCCCAAATTACAAAATTCTATCTTCATATATGAATTAACTCAATCTACCATCATTTACAACATTAATCTTCTTTTGAAACTCTTCACCATCAGTTTGAGAATATTTTTATCCTTTCTAGTAAAGTTAGTTTGGAAACCATTTGAAAAATTATTGATGTTTTACCTTCCATGGTTATTTCCATATCCATCTTTACTAGATCTATGAAAATATGATCCCTTTCAACTCTCATACTGTTCAAAACTCCATGATCCTTTTTGATCAAAGCATCTTACACCTTATTTTCCTTCCCCAAGTGGTAGTGTATTGTACAATCATAATCCTTGAGTAGTTCAAGCCATCTCCTTTTCCTCATGTTTAGTTATTTTTGTGATAAAACATACTTCAAACTCTTGTGATCAGTATAAATCTCACTTTTTTCACCATAGACATAGTGTCTCTATATCATCAGAGCAAATATTACAACTGATAACTCAAGTTCACGAGTGAGATAGTTTTTCTCATGAATTTTTAGCTGTCGTGATGCATAGGCAATAACTCTATCATTGTTCATAAGGACACAACCAAGTCCTTTCTTTGAAGCATCACTATAAATAAAAAACCCATCGTTCCCTAATGGTAGAATCAAGATAGGAGTATTGACTAATATTATCTTAAGTTGCTCAAAACATTATTTACACTCTTTTTACACAAAAAAATTTAACCGCTTTACGTGTGATCTTGGTTAATGGGTTATCCAACTAGGAAAAATTCTGGATGAAACATCGATAATAACCTGCTAAACCAATAAAATTACGTACCTCAGTTATAGTCGTTGGTTCTAGAAATTCTTGGATTCCCTTGGTCTTTGAAGGATCAACATATATTTCATCCTTAGAGACAATATGTCCAAGAAAAGAAATATCTTGATGCTAGAATTCACACTTTCTAAACTTCCCATATAATTCATTTCTTCTAAGAGTCTTTAGAATAATGTGCAAGTGATTATCATGATCTTCGTAGCTTTTGGAGTATACCAAGATATCCTTAATAAATACAACTACAAATTCATCAAGATAATCCTTGAAAACACTATTAATTAGATCCATGAAGACAGAGGGTGCATTAGTCAATCTAAAAGGTATTACTCTAAACTCTTAATGCCCGTACCTAGTTCAAAATGCTGTTTTCAGAATGTCTTCCTTCTTCACACACAACTGATGATATCTAGATCGAAGGTCAATATTTGAAAAATATTGAGCTCCATGAAGTTGGTCGAATACATCATCAATGAAATGTAGGGGATACATGTTCTTTATTGATATATAATTGATCTCCCATTAGTGAATGCACAACCTCATAGATCCATCTTTCTTCTTAACAAAAAGGACAGAGCGTCCCCATGGGGAAACACTAGGGTGAATAAATCCCTTATTACTCAATTCCACTAGTTGTTTCCTTAGTTCCACTAATTCCTAAGTGGACATTCTATAAGGGGTCTTAGATATGGGCCTTGAACTAGGAATTAAGTCAATGGAAAACTCAATATCTCATTCTAGAGGATGTCCAGGTAAATCCTCTGGAAACACATCAACATATTTCTGCACAATAGGTATGTCCTCAATTTAAACATTATTTTCCTCACCTGTAATTATTTTATTCTCGTCCTCCCTAATGATTGAATTTAGTAGAGCTACTGGGGTGGATCTAGATAAGAATCATATGGTGACATTTCTTCTCTGGTGATAAGGTACTTTTTATCATCATTGAGAATTGTAACCTCCTTCTTATTACACTAAATTTTTGAATCATGGTCTGAAAGCCAATCAATACTAAGTATTATATCAAATTCAATCATGGGTATGATGATTAGATCAGCAGATAAAAATCATATATATGCCTTAATGGGGATTGATTCATAAAACTTTGCTTCAATGATACCCCCCTTAGAAGTTTTAACTGAAAATACCCTTGTAAAATCAAATTAGAAATATCTAATTTTCTTAGAAAACAAGGAAGATATGAAACAATGTGATGATCTGAAATCAAATAAAGTATTTTCTAAACTCGAGGAAACAATTAAATTACCTGCCACCATGTCTTTCAGAGCTTCAACCTCAGTAGCAGTGATCACATAATCTTGGCCTTGATCCCTTGGCCTTTTCTGAGGCAAGTTTCTCTAACTCTTAGGATATTCATTTTCATAATGTCCCATCTCCCTGCAATTGTAGCATTGAACATTGGTATCTTCTTTATTCCCCTTATAATCACTAGAAAGATGGAATTTCTGTCTACTTTTGTAGCATACTCCTTTTCCTTTTAGACATGCACCAGGGTACTTCCTTCCACAATTATCATATGGTGGAAATTCAACTCTTCCCTTCTTCCCTGTTTCCTTATTTCCTTTCCCAGAGTGTTCAACATATCTCTTCTTCTCTTTCTTTTCTTTAAAGTCATAATACATAGAGAATTCCTTTTCTGTCTTGATAGCACATGAGAAAATATCTTCATACGATGAGAAGCATTGCGAGACTATTTCTCAATGAAGAAATGGTTTTAACTAATCAAATAAATGATCAATCTAACTTATTGGGTTTTGTATATAATCTGCTACATGCCATGCTAACCTTGTAAAGTTAGCTTCATAATTTGTGAAATTCTCATCCTCCTTTTTTCTCAAACTCAGAAATTGCCTTTCCATATCCACTAAATGGTCACGAGGAAATTATTTTTCTAAGAAAAGATCTTTAAAGTACCTCCATTCTATACTTGATACTTCTTCATCCTAATTTGTGTTCTGAATTAATGACCACCATTTATCTGCATCTCTAGTGAGGCGATAAATTTCCATGAAGTTTTTTTCCCTTTCGCTACTCCCCAAAGCATGAAATACTTTCTATAAGGAACTAATGCATTGTTCAGCTACAAATGGATTTGTAGACCCATTAAATTTTGGCGTTTGTTGTCTCATGAAGCGATCTAACATTGATCCTCCACATTATGTATCAGAGTTCTCTATACGAGTAAGGTTATTATTCATAACCTGTGTGAGTTGTCCTAGTATGGTGATAAGCTGATCAGCACCAGTTGCATCACCAGCTCCACAATATTTATCTTGAGCAGGAGGGAATCCATACATGGATTACGTGCATTGATATAGTTTTTATTCCTTCCACTAGGCACCATTTATAACAAATGGAATATAATAGATTAGTTTATGAAGCACAATACATAATTCTAAACTTATAAAACACTTAACATAAATTGAACTATTTATGGATATAATCCATAATGATAAAAAAAAATTCTTTGAGGAGGTATATATCCATAAATCCTTCATAATTGTTTGTAAAGAAAGTGACAATTATCCTAAACATATGCCCCTATAGTTTTGTAAACAAGAGGGAAGCAAGGCCCATTGTTGTGTAGTAGTTCTCATTCAATTCTAGCTCAAAGTGGTGTTTTCAGGTTTTACCCATAGGTATATCTATTCCAGAGCCGCCTCTACCTGCTTGTATCCAGACATGGATGTATTTCTTGGAAAACCCACAATATATCTACAATACAAAAATTATAGGATGTTCTTCTACACTAATCCTCAAAATATATCTTAGGGTAATGTGCTCTAATCAGAGTTTTTCCAAATCTAGTTGAGTAAATAATATCATAATAAAACATAGTCATGGTTATTCTACTAGTCGAATAACCACATGAACCACCATTCTTATTTTCATAATGAGGGAATGTATAATTCTATACATTCTGAAACATCTTGTCAAGGCCTTATAGAAGACGTCTAAAAATGATTTAGGCCTCGAACAAAACCATATATCAAATTGGTAAAGGCCTCGAACAATTCTACATCTAATTTTCTCATGAGACCTACCGATGCATCACTGAGCTATAGTGGGCACCACCCGTCGCATACTAAGTCCAATACTTTCTTCATATGAAAATTTTGAAACATAACTTAAACATTCATATTAAAAATAGCATAAAAAATGTCAATACTTTAACCATGAACCACGAATGGTATAAAAATAACTCATCCATAGTCAAACATATCACAAAACCTTTAATACAGTATGTAATATTTGTATCATAATAAATCAACTTCAAACATGTGTAAAATTTATCAAAGGATATTGACATAGTTGAAATCAAAACTATTTGAGAGAAATATCACTTTCTATTTTGAAATCATTTAAGCGTCATATAATTATAAAAAATATTATATTGAAAATATAATTATATGAATTTAGGGGAAGCTTTGATGATGTTATAACAGGTGAAAATAGACGCACCTTTCCTATATGTTAAAAAAAACATTGTTACCTTAATTTTGTCGATAAAGGTCATAAAGGACCTTGATTGGAAAACGATGAAAAGATTACTTTCAAAACATATAAGGTCAATTAAGGGTATAAATTAATTTAACACATAGTTTAGTAAATATTAAATTTTTTTTTGAAATACATTTTAAATAAAACACGGATGTGGATTATAAAGAGGTCCCAGTAGATACTTATATAAAAATAACCTCGGATAATAAAGAGATTGTGGAATTAACCCTTAATTTTTTCTTTTACTTAGACGATGTTATGTTAAAATATTGTATAATAGTTTAAATTTTTTTATTAAATCATAAAAGAGCTATATAAATAAACATGATATCATATATGATCCTCTAGTATTTCTTGTTAATAATATTTCAATAGTATCATCGTTTCAGGTGTTAACTGATTCATTTTCCATTATATTATTGGTTATGTAAGACATATTTATTATGGATAGTATGTATTTTATTCATATAAATAATGATATTATGTTCATAAATGGATTTTTAATCATAAAATGAAAACCATTCTTGAATGATTACGATGGGGAATGAATCTCATCATGTTCATGGAGACAGTAATCCATACGTACGTGTGAGCGACAATATCATTATATATATGGTGAAATATTTTGTAATATAATGGTATATCATATATAAAAAATAATTAATAGGTTATATTTATTATTTACATCAGTTATACTCATTATTATACCCATCCAAATACTGATGTGTTTGAATAACAAACAACACCATGACGCGGAGACAGTAAGCCATACGTACGCATGTATGGTGACTTTGTCATTAATATGAAGGATAGAATAATGAATATGTTTGTTAAATTTTTATACTAACATCATATTATATAGAAGATACTGGGTTAATTAATTTATAATGGAAACCACAAAGAAAGAGGTAGTGGAAGAAGAAAAGAACTTGAAAGAGGTGATGAAATATTTACCTCTTCTCCGGGTTATTCCTTTTAATTTGATCTAAAGGGCTCCATAGGTTGGATTTCTGACCAAAATAATGCCTCCAAGATTATTTTAGGGGAGGTTTGAGGATATTGGGGCAGGTTTTTGCTCAGTCGAATGGCTTTGGAGGTGTGAAATTAAGATTAGGGGAAGTTCCCTTTTATAAGAGAGGAGAGGGTCACTTTAGAAAAAACATGAAATATTATTTTATAATAAAATCATTTTCGGTTTCTAATAGCAAAAAAATAAATTATTTAGTGGATGAGGTGGGTATGGGTCTAAAAATTCTCATCCATTAAGTTTTA
The DNA here is from genome assembly GCA_963277665.1 of Viscum album. Lineage (NCBI taxonomy): Eukaryota > Viridiplantae > Streptophyta > Magnoliopsida > Santalales > Viscaceae > Viscum > Viscum album. The sequence continues at coordinate 483,866,260 of OY728141.1, forward strand.
GACAGGTATAGGTCATCATATTCACCTCATCTTTAGATTTAACTCTTAGTTAAATAGTTTGACATTTACCATGTCTCTCTGTATTTTTATATTATATGTTTAATAAAAATACTATAAAAAGCCAAGATAACCCCATGTGGTTTATTGTTAAAATATATAACCTTATATAAGTATTTTTTCCGAACCTTAGATATTTATTAATATTATATCAATTAATAATATAGTATTTGTTTTAAAAACTCAATTATGTCAATTTTGACACTATTTAGTATTTGATTTTTTTCAAAAGCCATAAAAACTTTTTCACTTAAAATAAAATTTATGTAACCAACCCTAACATGTCATATTAACCTATAAAATTAGAATAATTTATCATAAGTCTAAATTTACATTTATTTGGACATTTATAATATCAATTATTTTAATCTTTTGTTAATAAGGTAATTATTGTATCATTATTGTGTCATAAATAAATTAAATTATTTAATGTCTAAAAATTATAAATAAAAAACCATTATGTAGGAAATGTATATAGATTTATAATGAATATTTATAGCTGAATTTATCTTATATTTAACCCTATATTAATAATGGTTTAGTTATTAAACTTTGAAATTAACTCTTTTAACTCTTCTTTAAATAAAATATTAATAAATGTCATAATCTAATCCAAGTGGACCAAAGAGGATCATATTTTATTCCTAAGGTTTATTTGGTATAATTTTACTTATCAAATAGAATTAGGACTTGTTTTAGGGTAATTATGATATCATTTTTACCCTTAATTACCCTATTTACTTTTAACCATGGTAAATAAAAGTCAAAAGTTACTATTCACCAAAAATTATTTTCATCTTATTGAACCAAATTTTACTTATTGATATTAACCATGTCTCTTGGATTTTTTAAATTCAACTCACAGAAGTGGTAAAATTATGTTTTATGTAAATTTATAAATGCTCCATGGAGTTAGGTAAAAGACGGTAAAAAGTTCAATACAATTTTTATATATCTGAACTTATTATAAAACATATACAATGAATTACATTTAACATATATATGTATTATGTTTCTATTTTTACCTAAACTAAATTTAAATAAAAATAATAATTATTTAAATAAAAATTTGGCTTTAACCATTAATGCAATGTTTTTCACTATTCATCAAAAATTGAGAGTTTTCAAAAAAATACGAAAAATTCACCCTAAGCTAATTTCGATATTCTGAATTCAAAAATGAAGTCCATTTTGAAAAATAAAATTTAAAAAATTTATAAAAGTGGGTATTACTATTCATAATGGTTAGTTTGATTGGTCAGGGTGTGTTAGAATCTTGAAGTTTCATACAATGCAAGCTATTGCATTATTCAAAGGGTAATGTACCATTGAAGCTTGGGGTGTTACACAAAATATGGTGGACTATCATGAATCAAGATGAGAGATGTGAAGGAATTAAATGTATGACCTTTAAGGAGTTGTTACTTGAGTAATAATTCTATAACATGATGAAATTGGACCATTCCCAAGAGTTCATAGAGTTACGGTAGGTTTCTATGACTGTCTATGCTTACTTTGCACGTTTTATGGAGTTGCTTCACTATTCTCTTTTGTTAGCTGGTAATGAGGCACAAAAAGATTATAATATTGAGTTAGTTTTGTGACCAGAGGTTAGACGTATGGTTAGGGTCATTGACCTGATGACGTACTCACATGTGCTTTATAAAGCCCTGATGTTTGAGAAGGGGGTAGAAGAGGATAATACATCAGTCTGACTTCTAACTCACGGGCGTCCAATGACTTATTTTTCCCTTTCTACTATAGGAGTCCCATTAGATGGTAATAATAAAAACAAAAACTAAGTGTGGTAGATCAATGGAAAGTTGGGTAAGAACAAAACCTTTTTTAGAAGACACTATGATTTTCATCAATATATACATTATAACAACACTTTTTGGAATGAAACAATGGACTACTATTAGTGTGGAAAGGCTAGAAATCATTAAAATGTTTTCTCAAAGGTTTCCTAGAGGAGTACTAAAATGTTTGGACAATCTTGGAGTGGAGAAACCCAGAAGAGGATACAGACTCCCTTGATAAAGATGACTTGGGAAAGTCACAAATATGATCATGGATCTGAGATATACCGTGTCTATAAAATGGATCTAGCACCAAAAAATGGTGATAATGAACTTGTTTTATATGTGGTAAGAACTAGTTCATGTCTTTAATGTTATGAAATGTTTTAATACTATTATTTTCCTTATATATGCGAGACATGTCGGGACCTAGATTACTAGAAGAGTTATGTTTCCCTAACTTAACTTCCCCTAATACATCATTGAATTATGACAAAAAAGGCTAGTAAACGAGGGAGAAAAAATCAATGCATCTTTTTGTGAGAGAATAATGAGGGAATCCCTCAGTGGATATGGTAAGTAGTGTATCATCTGGACCTCCCATCTCAGTATCGAGGTATACATGATGGGTTCCAAATTTCTAATCTTCAAAGTTACATACCCAATCATGTGCATATTATTGACTAAATGGATGTTGAGTGGGAAACTATTTCATCTTATAATGAGTGTGTGGTGTGGATTATAGTTTAAAATGATAAATTAATCTAAGGGAAATATGATATTACTAGTTTGATTTTAGTGGTATCATGGACATAACTAGAAAGAGATGTGGAAATGTGAGTCTAACGTTCAGGATTAGTGGTTTGAGTTATTTTAGAAAGACCACTAGAGATTTTTCTTTTGGACGAGAATTCGATAGAGGGGAAGAATTGTAATATCCTGATTTTTACAATGATAATAAAAACACTCTTGTGATAAATCATTAATACACTAAGTGGAAAAATGTGATTTATCAGTGAAATAACTAAATAATTATTTAAGTCAATAAATAAGAGAAAAATCGCAGCTAACACTTTGAAATATTCAATGGAATATTTTTAGAGTCAGAAACATAGTTAATGCAAGATTTAAAGGCCGATAAAGCCTATTTGAAGGCAGAATAAAAATATTCAATATATTATATTAATCACGCACCATTTCATAAAAAATGGATAACTCCAAAATGATGCATCATATGAAAAATATGAGACTAGTTATAGGTCTGAGACGTGGTGTTTACCCATATAAATTTATAAAATTTGTACACATCATATGATTGGAATACTCACTGTAAAAAATAATTTATTTAATATTTTTTATTATATTATATTTGAAAATAAATTAATATATCTAGAACGGTGTGTCGTATGAGAAATATGAGACCACCTTTTGGTTCAGGATGTGGTGTTTCCCCTATATGAGGTATAAAATTTTTAATCATAGGACATTTGAATGACTTACCCACTATAAAAACCTTTTATTTTTTAATTAATTATATATTCTATTTTTTAATAAATAATTAATTAATATATCTCAAATGGTGCATCATATGAGAAATACAAGACCACCATTGGGTCTAAAAAGAGTAGTTTACCCTAAGAAGGGTCTAACTTATATACGCAATAGATGTTTGGTCAGGTCACTAGATACATTAATTTATTTAATATTTATATTAAATAATTAATTTTAATATTTTAATTTGACTCTGATTTTTATATTAAATCATCTTTGAAATGCCATTTACTACATTTTTTATGGTAGGAGATTTTGGAACCATGAAAATAATGCATTTTAGACTGATTCAAATCCTTAAATCTCTTAATGAGATGATTATAATTTCAATGTATTGAATTTTTTTAGATTAAATCAAATTTAAATGAGGTGTTCTTATTTTTCCAGACTACGTACTTATTTGCGGAATATTTAAGTAGCTGAACCATTTCATCTTGTTTTGTTTGATTTTGTGGTATCCGAAAAAACCCAAAACCTGATGGACATTACCATTTAAAAATCCAGTCATTTTTATTTTCTTCATGATCCATCCTATATGCTATTTCCCTCCTTGTACGTGGTGTTCCTCTCCCTAAAAAAGGTGAGTTTTTATTTTCTTTATTATTTATTTATTTTATTCTTCCATATTTTCTTCTTTATTCTTCCATCATGAAATTAAAGATTTTTTTGTGGAATTTAAAATAGATTATAAAACTACTATTATAATTTATAGATTATAATAGAATAATTAATAAGATTATTAAAGGGAAAAAACATTAATTTTTTTTTGTAATCTACGAAAAATTATCAATTAATAATTTTTGTGAAATTGTAATATTGAAATTATGGAAGGATAGTTTTTAACACATGTATTCTTTTGAATTTATAAATTTAAATTATTCAGGAAATAAAATTGTCGTCACTTGTGATAATTTAAAATGATAAATTTGAAATTATCTAGGAAGGAAAATCATCTTCATATATGATAATCTAAATGATAATTTGAGAATTATTAAAGAGAAAGAAAATATCATTCTTATGAGGTATTATAACTCAAAATTCAAAACTTACCTCAGAGAGAGAAGATATTATCACATTTTATATTTTATTTATTTTTGAAATAAAATATTTTTTTTTTATTTTAGGGGACCCTTGATATACCTTGAGTATTAACACACTGACAACTTGAGACTTTGATGTGTCACCTTTGATAATAATAAAATTTTGAAGATGTTTTTTCTGAATTTCTAGGTAGGAGGTTCATTCACATTTTGGGTCATATATATATATGATGTTATCTTGATGTGATGTTTATGTTGGACTAACCCATGCTTGTGATGAATTTCATATGGGTGTGTGGGTATCCTAAGTCGTACTTGTTTGTGTTTGACTGTCTTGATTTTGATCATTTCATGACTTATCATTACATGCTATGAAACCTGTTGTTGTGTGTGCATAGCCAATGGAATTGTGATGAAAATACCAAGATACTCATGTAAAGCATTGAGGTAGGGAATTTCCAACTCAGTGGCCAGTTACCCAAACTAATTCAATCATACTATCCTTAATGGTGGATGTGAATACCTCAGTATATGAGAATGCATACTTTTTTTCTAGAATATACCATTCATTTATTCCTACATACAAGGGTTTTGTGTGTTTTAAAAGGTCATGCAGGATAAGGATGCATATCATAGAGATACCATTAACTTATTACTTTGGAATTTGGCTTTGGGTGTTTTAAATGGTTAAGCAGACCACTGATGATTAGATTATAGATACCTGTCATTTCTTTCTATATACTTGGGACGTGGGTGTTTTAAAAGGTTAAGTGGGCTGAATATGTATAGCATAAAGACACTAGTCATTGCTTCATATTGACTTGTGATGTGGGTGTTTTAGAAGTTCAAGAAGGTTGGGGATCTACTTTATGGAACATGAGGAATTCCTGTAATAACCACCAGCTGGATTGGGTGATCCTTGTTCCCCCAGTGGAGGTACGTAACTTCTTGACTTTTTTACTAGAAATGAGCCAAACCAGTTGGGGCTAAGATTTATAGTGGCTTGGTCAGTGCATAATGACTCGACACATGTATACTTATTGATAATTTACATATGTCATGATACAAACTATTATATATTGTTGTGTTATAGAGAATAGAGCTTGTGCAGACTGGGAAAGGCCTTGAAGTGCCCCGCATATGGTTTCTAATTAATGTTTATCTTAATTTTTTAGTTTTTATACTCTGGACTAGCTTAGCACTTTGGGAGATATTATATGTATGTCATTATTCTATTTCCACATTTACATTGATTGTTTATTATTTGGTATATTGGTTATTATTGATCCTATGACATGATACATAGGGAATATTTTCTCCAAGATTTCACTTGAGACCCTCATAGCTAGTTTGTAACCTCTTGAGTACAGGGAGGCACACATAAGGTCTTGTAGAATTCCTTATCAGACCTGGTGGTTTGGTCTCAGATGTTACACACATGAGTCGGTATGAACATGGAGCATTGTTAAATTCTAAAGGGATAAAATATTGGATATTACGATCCATGTTATAGGGCAGCGCCATGGAGGAGGCCGAAAGAAGACCCCGTTACTCACTTCTATCTGATCGAAATGAGTTAACTTATATTATATGAGAAAACCAGAATAAATTAAAATATGGGACAATTATTGTTTATGATATACCTTCTCCAAGATCCCCATAGTATAATGAATGGTGGAGAGGATTTTTGTTCCACTAGAAAAATGGAGGTGTCCATGCTAAATTCATTATGGATGTTTCATATAAAGGAGGTGAGAAAGACATTTATATCATAGAACTTATAGAAATGATACAATCCCTTTGAGAGGGAGGAACTCCACACCATATACAGACTTTTTGACATGGATTGTTCAAAATTTTAAGATATAGAATTATAAAATTTCTATTCCTATAAGAGGATAAACCACAATAAATGAGTCCACACTCTATCCAGTTTGGCATGAGAAGAATTTATGAGGAGTCAATGACACATATTTTGTGGAGATATGAGATGTTAATTCTAATAAAAAAAGGGGATATGGTCAATTGAGTATCTACACAATTTCGTGAAAATGTCCATGAAGTAGTATATGTAATTCTGAAATACTGCATCATAGTGGTAAGGACCATGCTATATTCAGGGTTCTTCCACACCACATTAGTCTTCTCCACACTATAATTTGTTTGTTATAGTTTTAAAATTATAGAGAATTATGGGTTGAAAATTCCATTAGTTAATTCATAATTTATTGTGGATGAAGACCTAAATTAAAATAAAGGATACTTTTCACAATCTTGTCTAAGGATCTATCATATCATTTGGATTGATTGATAAGGGTGAGTAGGCTACTATGCATACAACAAGATTGTAGAGATAAAATGAAAAGAGGAATTTTTCTAGAGAATATCTGTAGATGTTTTGTCCTAGATTACATTTAGAATATTTAAAATTTAATAAGGAATTATAGGAATATCTTTTTCACTGGAAATTGATATTATTTTGTTGAATAGAAACACCATTGTAGGTGTATATTCATATCATCTTCATGTGTAGAAGGAAGATCCAATAAATGGAGGTGGGAGATCCTTATTGAGGGAGAGCAGTGATTTCTCCAATTTTTTATGGAATTGACCTTAGAGGGTCTTTGAAGATGCAACAAATTGTACTTTGAGTAGTGATATTTTAGTAAATTGGGTCACATGCATGTTTCCACGCATGATCCTTGGATGTAGCCCAATGTAGGTGAACCAAGTAAAACCCTATATGTTATTTACCACCTTCCTCACTCATTGTGAGGAAAGGGAGAGGGATATCAAAGTGTTAATCAAGGTGATAGAATAATATATTTATATATATATATAAATTTATTATACCCTGATTCACCACATCTTAGGGTGTTATCATCTATATGATCATAATATATAAAATACAATGATGATATTGAAAGTTTTTTTTAAATAATTTTATGTAAGAATAACATAGGAATTTTGTTTTCATTACAAATGATATTTAATTTAAAAGGTAATAGTTATATTTATGGTTTTGGGTGTAGTAGAATCCAGTTAATCCCATGATCAATGATGAATTTTAATTGAATTCAATTAATAAACTATATGAACATGATAATGAATTACATGGATCATTATTATATTGAAGAATTATAATGGGAGAATCCCAAAACATGAGAGGGGAACTTTCTTATTCAATTTATAATCAATTTAATACAAAATAAAATACATTGGAATTGAGAAATTTATTTGATATATATATTTATCCTTCCAATGCCGTTCGAGTTGTACCATAGTTTCTCTATGATGTTATAATGTAGAACCCATATAGCAGTTATCCAAATGTTATAAGACACCAACCTCAAACGTTATTTAATCTTGAGTTAAGTCAATAATTTGAATTTAAATCACATTGAATATATTTTATAGTTTATAGATTTGTATAATTAGAATATAACTTATACATAACAACTCAATTATTAAAAAGTATACAATTATAATAATTGTCCATTTCTTCTCAAAAAAACATCTAAAAATAACATGGTTTTGTTTCATGCTTAAACATCAAAACTTTTCAATGATCCCATCCTTGACTCTATTCTCATTTAAATCCTATTAAGAGCATTTCAAAACATCGTATGAGCATAAAAATATCAGTAAGGAATATAAAACAATAAATAAAACCATTAGTACATGAATATTTAAAACCCATGATTTTTTTTAAAAAACATACTTCTCACCCATAATACATAAACTACTTAGGTCAGATCATGTAATAATATGATTCATACCAAAAATTATAGAAATAATAAAACATTAAGTTAACTTTTGGCATCCATATCATACTTACAGTGTTTCTTTCACAATAAAATAGGGAGTAACCTTTATGGTTACGTTTGGAACACCCATCACAGTATATTCCTTAAATATCTTAGGAGAAATATTAACGTTTACCTTTGTCACATTACCCAATGAATTAGAAAGATATAGGGGGCTCAACCGCCTTTGGTTTATCATGGAACCACCCATATACATAATAAATTCCCAATAACCATAACGTAATCATAACATAAGCATAAAGAAAAAATAATACTTCCAGATTGAAATTGCATTTCATTTTTTTACAATGTCATGCACTCATAAATGATAAAAAATTATTTAAAAATAAAAGTGTAAACATTTGAAGTATATATAAAGAAATTAAAGACACATAAAAGTGAGAAACACAGTTCATGAGATACATATAAAAAACATTCAATATTATTGAAATAATCAGTCCCATTTTGAAACACAATTAAAACATTTTAAAAGAAGATTTTTAAATCAAAGTGTCCAACACAAATTTGAAACTTTTGAGAGGAATTTAAAAATAAAAACATTCATGTCTATATAAATAATTCCTTAATATAATTTCTAAAACATGGACATTAAATAGAAGTATTTATAGGATTTAATGTTTAAAAATTTTAAAATGAAGTTTTTATTAAAGAGTCCATTACCACATGATAAAATACTTGAATAAAAATAATTAAATAATAACCACAAAAAAAACTTATAATGTCATGAAAATAAGGATATTCATGATATAATATTTCAAAGGGCAGTATATACACCATATAAATGTGAATTGGTGCATAACAAAACAATGAGTCTCAATGGATTGTAAATTGAGACAAAATCCTTTAAAAAGATTATATCCTTAGATTAAGGATAAATCAATGAAATAATTATGTGTTAAAAGTATAAAAAAACTAAATATAATTGGATATTTAGTGTTAAACAATCACAGGTCATTTACACATATTCTTGAAAAAAACAAATGACATGGATATTTAACTCAATGAAATAAGATTGAGTTAAGATTTCCCTTACACTGTTCGTATAGATGATGTAAGAATTTATAAATGGGGTGATTATATGAAGAAATATTATATCAACACAAAGGGAATTTTAAATTACAACATAAAAAAAATTTATTCCACACATAATCTTGGAATAATATAATCAATGAAGTATGCATAAAACCCAATGAGTGAAAATTGAGTTTAGAAATCCCCTTACCTTGAGTCCAAATTATGTCGTTCATTCTTTAATTTCCTGAATAATAAACCTAGGTTAAATTTATAATTATTTCAGAACCTTTTTAATTTTTATCATTCATTTTATATCACTTATTAAAATATTATAACAATGAGTTAATTATTTGAGTTCATATCGGCAGTTTTTTCAATGTTCTGTAATTGAGTAAAAAATGAACTTGTTTTGATGTAAATTGTTCATGTAGTCAAAAGTAAATCATATAAAGAATATTATTCATGATTTAAGTATCATATATATAAATTATATATATGTGTTTATAAAATCCATAATATTTTGAGGTATGAATTGAAATGAATTGTTCATAGAGATGGTTGGTCGTATATACGCAAGAACACTACTTTGATTTCTTTTTCATATGAAAAGAATAAAAATAAAATGATATAAATGTATATTATAATAATATTATTATATTTATTCTAACTATGTCTCATAGGTTTAATAAAACCATCCTTTATACATTCCATGTAAAGAGGGAACGAGTCAAATCACTTTGAGGGGGCGGTAGTCCACACTTCCTCAAACGAAATTATCGTATTTACACAACATGGAAAGCATAAAGTTATGTTCAAAAAAAGTTAAATAAGAATATAGAAAATATAAATGTTATAAATATAATATATATATATAGTTACATCATAATTTCTACCATGAGATGTGGTAGGAGATAATTGAACAATCCTCATTTCGTGATGCGATAGTTCACCATACACAGAAATAGTATGTTTTATATCCATTAGATAGAGGTGTGTATAAGTGTAGATAGAAAAATAGTATAATAAAATCCTTGTAAATTTATTATACTAGTTTTTTTATAAAATAATTTGAAAATTATAGTTTAGGGGTTTGGAGAATGAACATAAAGGAATGGAGCTTGAGAGGAGATGTTACCTCTATATCTGGTAACTCCTTTTGATTTGATCTAAAAAGGTTTATTAAATTGTTTTCTTCAAAGGTTAATGCTTCTTTCTCTAATTTAGGTATATTGGGAGCTTATGTGAAAATATTTTTGATGTTACAAGGGGATTTATAGGTTTGAGTATGTGGTTAGAGGTGGTGTCCTTTTATAAGAGGGAGGATGGGCACTTTTGGAAAGTATTAAAATTTTGTTTTATTATAAATTTATTTTAAAATAATAATAGTTTAAAAGTGATATATTTTGAGGATAATATGATTATGGGTCTAAATAATCTCAAAAAATAGGTTTTATACATGTTCAGGTCAAAAATTAACCTCATCTTTTAGCTTTAACCCTTTGTTAAAAACATTAACCATTACCATGTCTTCTTGTATTTTTATAATATATAGATACTATAGTTACTATAAAATTACAATAGAACCAAAATTGGATCATGAATGAAATTTTTAACATTATATATGTTAGTTGGAATAATATTATATGTTTAGGACAATTAAACCATTTAATAAAATAGTATTTGTTTTAAAAACTCATTTATGTCAATTTTGACACTATTTAGTAAATGATCTTGGTTAAAGCCCTAATAACTTGATTCCTTATCACTAAATACATTAACTCAAATAGAAAATTTTATAAAAATCTATAAAATTTATATATGGTATCAAAATATTCCAATTACATTTATTTTAATATTTATAATATCATTTATATGAATATTTCATTAATAAGGTAATCACTACATCATCATTGTCTCATAAATAAATTTATTTATTTAATGTCAAAAAATTATAAATAAAATTCCATTATTTAAGAAATATTTTTAAATTTCTAATTACAATTAATATTTGAAGTGATAATTTATATAAACCAAATTAAAATTGTTTTAGTTATGAGATACATGTTATATTTCCCTTTTCTTTAAAATAAATATTATAAAAGGTCATTATGACTCCCAAGTGGCTCATTAGGGTCCTAAAATATACCCAAGCATGGTAAGGATCATAAATAACTCATCCAATATTATTAGGACACGTTTTAGGGTAGTTTGTTATTATTATAATATTATTTCTTACCTTTATTTACCTAATTTACCCTTTAACCATGATAAATAGAAATAATTTATGAAGTTACTATTCAGAATGTCTAAAAATAAAGTGGAACTATTTAAAAATTTTGGTAATTATGATTACAAATATTTGATAAATTTTTCCAAATTTATAACACATAATTTTAAGAAATTAATTTTTGTTGTCAAAACCAAAAATCAGATTTTTAAGAAGTAAAAAATTATCAAAATATTAACATGTGTTTATGTCCAATTTCAATGTTAAATTATTTATAATGACCAAAATTTGATGAAATGATAAAAATAATCTAATTAAAATTTAAAACAAATTAAATGGAAAATATATCTATATAAATAATTTAGATTAAAAGGCAGTTGGAATTAAAATGCAGTATTTTCACTATTCATTTAAATATAGATTTTATCAAAAAAATACTAAAATATCAACCAAGTTAAATTTTTTATGTTCCACTTAAAAAGAAGACATATATTATTTCGAATATAAATTATTAAATTTTCAAATAAATATATTTTAAAAGGGTTCACCATCAAAAGGTTGAAAATTGTATTTTTTTTGAAAAATACTTCTCTTATCTGAAAATTTGAATTTTTCTTATATCATATATAGAAAAAAAATATTATTAATTTAATGCATTAAATTAAATATATAAAATATATTTTTTCATTAAATAAAAAATACCTAAAGAGTGATATGATTTTATAAACACAATTAATCTCTTTTAAATATGTTTTCATAAAAACACATCCTTTATATTCAATTGGATTTTATTTATATTTCTAATAAATTTGGTAACTAATGAATAATTATTTAATCATTTTAAAACCATATTTTCATAATTAAGTTGATAATATTCACTCCATCCATTCTAATGGCTATGTAATAATGATAACATTTAAATAATAATATTTATTTTTTCATTTAAGCTCAATGTAGAATATCCTATACACAATTGAATATAGTGTTGCTTTCTTAAATCTCGGGATGCTACATCCTTACCCCCTTTTCGAAATTGTGTCCTCAAAATTTTAAAATTGAGCTCATAAAAATCATTGAAAATCCCACATCAAAAAAAAGAGTCAATAAAATGGTCACTTTAAAAGAAAGGAAGATAAGAACCAAGATAACACATATTAGGATTATATGTAGAAATAAATGTATATAGAAGAAAAAATAACCATATTTTTTTAAGGAGAGTGATAGAAAAAATGATCCGAAGTAAGTTAGCAATCATAAAAAAACGTGTGATGGGTTAAATGGTCTTTGATTTTTCTGTATGAAACGTAAACAAAAACTATTTTTGTTTTAAGATCCATTTTATAAAGTTGAGGAATTTTTTTATGAACATTACTAAGAACATAAATGTATATAATTACTTGTTACCTATATTTTAATACTTTAATAAATATCTACCACAAACTCATATTTTATCCAAATATTGAGTATTCATGATGACTTGGTCATACCTAAATAGCTAGAATCAACTTCTTGAGAATCACATAATCCACAAAATATGAAATACATATTTCCCATATCATTATAAATTTACCAAAACCAAAATGTTTTGTACAAGATTAGATAATCCCTCAAATGAAATAATCCTTTATAATAAGAATGACTACTTTAAATATCCAAAATTCATGTTTAATACCCATGTTCTATATAGACCATTCAACAAATAAATTTCCTTAAAATTCTTCCAAATAATCCAAACTAATATTAAAACCCAAAATTTGGAAGGTTTTTATAACATATTCTTCCAAGATAAATTTTAACATTTATCTTCAAAATAACATCATCTACTCTTAAAGTATCATACTTAAAAGTAATTAACCTAGTCACACATTCTCCAAGATAGATTAATAATTTCCATAAAAAATCCAAATCTATATATGTCCATAATAAAAAATATATATTCAACCAAAATTAAATTAAACCATTAAGCATCAAATTAAATCCCATATTATTTTATGTTCCTTTGGAATATTGTGTTTTCAAAAGAGAGAAAATCTTCCAAAATGACATTTATCATTTAATCATCAAATCATTTTCTTATACTAAGGATGTACAATTGATAAAACATATGTTCCAAAAATCAACTTATTATTATTCCATAAAATAAATTAACTAAAAATAATAATTCATACTAACTAGGTACTTCACGTAGGCCAGTGGTAGGTGATAAATCCCAGTCGCACTTCAGTTGTGGGTTCTATTCCCATAGCTTTGTCCCACGTGATGGGTTGTCACATGGTATATGTGTTGAAATTTTTTTAAACTATAAAATTATATAACATTCTAAAAAATGAGATAAAATACTAAAAAAATAAAAATAACATATTTTAACCTAAAAGGTTATCTCATACCTAACATTTTCCATCCCAAAAATTAGTAAACCATATTTTCTTCAAAGGTGAATGTCTCAAAAAATACCATTAGTCACCTTAATATTTCAGATAATAAATCCTCAAAATGGGGGTTTTAAGACATTTAAATTATTTTATACCTTCAATTATAAACCTATGATGATATCCCTACCATTAATTAAACATCCTAGTCTCCAATGGTTTCGTAACTGTCCTTTGATACCAACTATAAGACCCCAGCCTTAAACATTACTTATTCTTGAGTTAAGTAAATAATTTTACTTTAAATCACATTGATGATCATTTTAGGTTTTGATATTTAGATAATTAGGCCATAAATTATTTATAAATAACATATTATTACAAAGTAAACACTTTTAATCATTATCCATTTTTTTTGAAATAGAAAACAACTTTTTAAAAGAACATTGTTTTGTTTCAGGATTAAACATCACAAATTTTCCATGATACCATAATTGAATCTATTATACTTTAAATACTATGAATTTTTTATAAAAAATTGGGATGAGAATAAAATTCATAATAAGGAATATAAAATAAGGAATAAAACCATTAGTCCAAGAATATTTAAAACCCATGGAGTCTTTTTTCACAAAATAATACTTTTGACCAATAAAACATAAACTACTTAGCTTTCATCATGTAATCATAAGATTCCTACAAAACATAAAAGTAATAATGAAACATAAAGGTAACTTATGCCATCTATATCATACTTACATATTATATTTCATAGCTACATAGGGAGTAAATTTCATGGTTATGTTTGGAATACTCATCACCGTATATTCCATAAATCTATTAGGAGAAACCTTAACCTTTACCTTAGTCACATTAACCAATGCATTGGAGAGATATCATAGGCTCACCCACCCTTGGTTTATCAATGAACCACCTGTATATATTATCAATTTCCAAGAACCATAACATAATCATAACATAAGAATAAAGGAAAAAGTTGATTTCACATTGAAATTATAATCCATTTTTTTACGATGTCGCACACTCATAAATGATAAAAATTTATTTTAAAATAAAAGTGTAAAATTTAAAAGTGCACATAAAGAAATTAAAGATACATAATTGAGAAAAATATATTTTATGATATATATATATATATATATATAATTATTAAAAGTTATTGAAATAATCAATCCACTTTTAAAGCAAAATGAAAACATTTTAAAAAATGATTTTTGAATCAAAGTGTCCCATACCACTTTGAATGTTTTGAAAGTAATTAAAAAAAAATTAATTTACATATAAATAAGTATTTAAAATAATTTTTAATGCATATAAATGAAAGATAATTTTTTAGAATATTAAATCTTTAAAATATTTAAAATGATGTTTTAGTTAAAGAGTCCCCTACCACTTTCGAAAATACTTGAATAAAAATAATTAAATAATATAATAAAACAAAACATATAATATCATGAGAATAAGGATATTCATGATATAATATTTCAAATGGTAGTATATAAACCATATAAAAGTTAATTGGTGCATAACCACAAATAGGTTTTAGTGTAATGTAAATTGAGACAAAATCCGTTACAAAGATCATATCCTTAGATTATGGATAAATCAATGAAAAAATTATGTGTGAAAAATATAAATACACCCAATATAATTTTATATTCAGTTTAATATAGTAATAGGTCATTCACACATATTATTGGAAAAACAAAACTAATTACATGGGTATTTAACTCAATGAAATGATATTGAGTTAAGATTTCGTTTACAAAGTTCCTATAAATGACAAAAGAATTTATCAATGGGGTGATTATGTGTAGAAATAGTATATATAAACAAATATAAGTTTAAATTACAATATAAATAAATAAAATGTGATTCCATACATAATCTTGGCATAATATAATAAACTAAGTATGCGTAAAACCCAATGAGTGGAAATTGAGTTTAGAAAATCTCTTACCATAGGTCTGACATTCCTTTTTCATTATTTAATTTTTTGTTTAATAAACTTTGGTTAATTTATACTCTCTAAACAAAATTTTTAAATTTTATTATTAATTTTATATCACTTATTTCAAAATTATAAAGATTAGTTAATTTTTTGAGTTCATATTAGACGTTTGGTCGATGTTCGGTAGTTGAGTGAAAAATGAACATGTTTTGATGTAAATTGTTAATCTAGTCAAAAGTACATCATATACATAATTATATTCATGATTTAAATAACATAAATATACATTATATATGTTTTTATAATATCCATTATATTTTTAGACAAGAAACGGAATGCACCGTTCATGGAGACGGTTTTCCGTACATAAGTATGAACGATACCTTCATTTCTTTGTCATATTAAAAGAATAATAATAAAATGATATAAAAATATATTATAACATTAGTATTATATTTATTTCATGTTTTTATCATAGGTTTAATAATACCATCATTCATACATCCCATGTATAGAGGGAACGAGTCAAATTGATTTAAGGGTGTTGTAGTCCACACTTCCTCTATAGAAATTATCATATTTACAAAACATGGAAAGCATACAAGTATGTTATAAAAAAAATTACAGAAGAATAAAGACAATATAAATATAAAATATATCATATATAAAGAATGTTCCATCATAATGGCCACCAAGAGAGGTGGTAGGAGAAAATCAAACAATCATCATTTTGTGAGGTAGTAGTTCTCCGTACACAGAAACATTATGTTCTATATCCATTAGATGGAGGTGCGTGTAAGTGTATGTTGAACACTTAGCATAAACAATTATAGTATTTTTATTATAACCTTTTTTATTAAAGAATGTGAAAAATTGAGGTTAGGGGGTTGGAGAAGGAAAATAGAGGAAATGAGCTTGAGAGGGGGCGTTACCTCCAAATCAGGTAACTCTTTTTTATTTGAGCCAAATGGACGTTTTGAATTTACTTATACAAAAGGTAAGGATTCTAGGAGTAAGGTAGGTATGTTGGGAACTTATTTTAGAATAGGTTTTACTTGACAAGGGTCATGAGAGGTGTGTGTAAGTGGGTAGAGGTGGTATCTTTTTATAAGAGGGAGGTGGGGAACTTTTGGAAAGTCTTGAAATATTATTTTATTATAACTTGATTTTAAAATTATAATATTTTAAAAGAGATATATTTCTAGGATAATATGAGGATGGGTCTAAATAATCTCAAATAATAAGTTTTAAAAAATTTTAGGTCACAAAATTAACCTTATCATTTAGCTTTAACCCTTAGTTAAAAACATTAACTCGTACCATGTATTCTTGTATTTTCATAATATATGGTTACTATATTTACTATATAATGCTAATTGTGTCACGAACCGACCCTACCCGGTCTTGAGTCACAACTACCCCAAGCCTGCATCTATAGGCCAGGGGCTGGTGACAAGCGCTGAAGGCTAATAAACTTGGGGAGGCCTTTGCCTGAGTACCTGTACACACACACACGCAACACACTCAATGCAGAAGTGCAAAGTAAAAGAAAAGACAAGTAAAGTAAAGGGAAACTGCTATATATAAACGACCAAAAGTGCATCGACCTATAACAGTACGAAGCAGGAGATGAAGGTAAACTAAAAAAATGTAAAGGGAAAAACATGCGCCCACCCAGAAAAGTGCAACAACTCGTCAAAAGGTAAACAAAAGAGAAACAGCTGGACGGGTCCCCCACCTGGAACCTGACTTTGACCACCGCACGCGGTCCAAGCTCCCGAACTCCTAAGCTCCACTGAAGTCACGAAAAACTTTTCCATCATCTTCAAGGGCACACCAAGTGCGGGAAAAGCCCAAGCAGGGGTGAGTATAAAAACACTCAGTAGGATACCCCGAAGGCTTGAGGGAGCAACAAAGGAGGTACTGGAGGGTGAACAGTAGATCGAACAGGAAAAAGTAAAGAAGTAAAACCAAGAGAGCAGTAAGAGTACAACAAGGAGTGTAGTGAAGAGTTCGGATCAACCCACCAAAATAAAGGAGGTAGACTCATCGAGACACAAGGATCTGAAAATGGCAAGAAGATGAACTTCTCGTCAAGTCTTCGCTACCTATAGCAGGAGAGAAGACTCGTCCATCCACGAGAAGCTAGACACGAAAAGCACGTGGCATAACCCGCACGTCTTCGCGTCTCCTGGAGGGAGAGTAACCAAGACCAAGAAGTGGGTACTGGAACAAGGTATACATATATATATGTTCTGTCAAGAAACCCAAACAAGATCGTAAGGGGGTCTCCGTCCCGTAGATCATCCCAAGAAAGTGAGTAGACAATAGTCCCAGAAGTAAACACCATCGATGCCCAACATCTCGCATGTTTTCCCCGAACTGTAAGTCAAGGGGCTCAAATCACCGCACCTCAAAACTATCCTCTTTGGGCGGCACTGACTCACCCACATGGTTTTAGGTCGCGTCGCAAGGATGCGTCTCAGTGGGGAAAGCGCCCCTCGTACTTGAGAGTTCTAGGGGAACGTCAAGCCACACCTCGTCACTCCCCCGCAGTTGAGAGGTCTCCTCAATGTCGGTAGGCGACCCCCTACCCAGCCCCGCTGGAGGGTAATCCCTAGAAGTCGATGAGTTCCCACTAGAGGGAGACCCAGCAAGAGTCGACGGGTGCCACACTACCCAGTCTCATAAAATGGTAATCCACTGTAGGGTGACCCGGCTAAAGTCGTCGACGAGTCCCAATGCCCAGTCCCGTAAAAGGGTACTCCACTGGAGGGAGGCTCCAAACCGTCATCGGGGACCACTTTCCTGCCCAGCTGGAGGTAAGCCCAGCATCGAGAACCACTTCCCAGCCTAGCTAAAGGTAAAACCGGCATCGGGGACCACTTCCCAGCCCCGCAGGAGGTAAACCCGGAACAACTCTGGCCATCCCGGATGGATGGTACTGCTTAGTGAACACCGCTGTACTGGCCATCCTTGCTGGATGGTAACCCACTGGCCATCCCTGGTGGATGGTACAGCTCTGGCCATCCCTGCTGGATGGTACCCCACTAGCCATCCATGCTGGATAGTACAACCTCTTGGCCAGCCCTACTAGAAACAACCTCTTGGGTAGAGGATCGTTGCCCACGTAATGTGTTGGTCACACCGAATCCATAAGAACTCTACTAGGGAACATGAAGGAACGAGAGAAACTCCCCGGGCCTCTCAGGGAGATCACGCTCCAATCCGCTGAGTCACTGTCGAAGCAGACTGAGAGAACTCATCCCAGAAAGTGGGAAAACAACCACGCTGTACGAGCACATGTAGTCGTAAATGGTGCCGCAGTCTGGTGAAAAGGGAACGGTACTGAAACCCCTCACAACTGAAGAAATAGAGGAACTAAACCATATCTACCGGACAAATGAGAATAGAACCAGGGGAAAAATCAACCTTGCTGGTCAACAAACGAGAACAGGACCAGGGGAAAACTCAACCCTAGTAGTCAACAAACGAGAACATGACCAGGGGAAAACTCAACCCTACTGGTCAACAAACGAGAACAAAGGGACCCTCTACATCGTGAGAGGTAAGAAGTACCTAAAGCAGAACACGACATGCACATGAGGTCCACATGACGTGTGGCCTTAAGTCAACCCCAACCAAGTGCACAAACTTTCTCAGGTAAAACCATCAACATGTATCTCCCAGCGTTCTCGCATACTCCTGAAGTATGCCACGTCTCCAGCCCAAAGGCTAACGTGCACACGACACCCAACGTCAATGCGAAGGCGTTTACGTAACAACCCTAACTTGCCACTTCAACGGATGAGGCACAACCAACCATATATCTTCAAACATATACTTCACTCACACAAGAGTTCACACGATCACACGCCAAGGGTCTGCTACAAACATGGTAGAAGAACCGCCAACAGAGCACCTTCATATTTCCACATTTAATAAAATCGCATAAGAGGCTCTGCTCTCCTGAACAAATTACACCGTTGTAATCCTCACGGAAAAAAATGCGAGATCGACTACTTACTCGCCTCCAATGGATATACGACGGAAAATTCGTCCAACACCACTTTACGCCCGAACGACGTCCCGTGATCCCGAGCCTCGGCCCTGAAAACATTCAGGCGCATCGAACCAGTGCGATCCCCTCGGGAAAACATGTCAAAAGGACTGCTCACTTGAGTGGAACAGATATCCGGAGAAAAAGATGCATTCTGGCGCACCGCACACGAGCGATTCTACGTGGGACCCACATCCTAGTCCCGAAGCACAACGAATGGATCGCACCGTTGTGATCCTTTCGAAAAAGTACACTAGTTTGACTATTCACTTGTCCAAAATGGACACCCGGTGATAAAGTTGGAAAATCACCATCAACTCAAAAAACGGCCCTCGCGGGGCCCGCACCACCATGCAGAATTAAAGCAGGTGTATTGCGCTATTGCAATGCCCTCAAGAAAACACCCAACAATGACTTCTCGCACGCTCCGAATGGACATTTGGTGAAAAAGATACAAAACGCTGCTAACAGCTCATCAGATGGGCCGTGGGGCCCATGCCTCAACTACAGTTTCAATGCCCAAAACCACACTGGAAAACTCCGGCTCAATTCCAGGGTCACAACGCCACTAACAGTGCTCAAAACGGATGTCAGATACATCTGCACCGTCCAAAACAATATCCCCTAGAAAAGCGTCAATTCACTTAAAGACGCGTCACGTCTCCGAGGCCCCTCGTTTTTGGAATTAAAAATTACCAAACCCATCTCAGAAAGTCCGCCTCGATGTCTGGAGTACACTTCCGCAGATTTCATGAAAAAGGGAATCCCTTAGTAGAAATTACGGGTGCTCGAAACAAGGGGGTGATCCCCTTGGGCTGAAGTGGCCTGAGCCGGCTGGCTTGGCTCGTCGCGCCGGCCCGCGGCATAGCCGCGCGGGTCGGACGTGGACTCGCGGTCCATGCGCAAACCGTAGATGAGGGCCGGTCGCGCCCGATGCATGAAGACTTGCGTCTCACGGGTCTTTACCCGTGCAAGGGTCACGCGACGTGACCCCGCGGTCGCCGCACCCTGGCGGCTCGCCGCCGCGTCGAGCCCCGCCGCCCGCGCCTTGCTGCGCCCAGCCGAAGCCCCTGGATGCCTCCCCCGCTGAAGGCATGCCGCGTCCCCATCTCACCCAGCCTCTCTTCCCCAGGAAGCCTCCCGCCACTACCGAAGCCACCGCCTCTACCAGGACCTCCTGTCGCTTGCCGGACCGCCGCCCTGGCTCGCCGGAACACCCCAAAATCCACCGGAAAACCCAAAACCCGCAAACTTCTTCGAATGACTGTGGCCTCCTCCGAACTTGGATTTAAATTCCAAAAGATAAGTTGGAAATATAATAAAATATTCTATACGATTATGGAATTTGATTGCAAATTAGACGGAAATTCAATGCTATAATTGAATTGAAAGAAAGGTTCAGAAATGAAAACGCGAACAAAAAACTCCTAGAAGTTGGGGGGTTGCCCGTCGCTTCACGGAGGGTCTGCCGCCGTGCTGCTGCCTTTCCAGAGGGGAGGAAGAGAGTAGGATCTTCCTCCTTTGTCGTTGGGAGCTGTTGGTGCCAGGGAAGATGGGGAAGAGGAGAGGGGGGGGGGGGTTAAGTGTTTAAATAGAAAACACTTATCCACCCGCCCGTCGCACCGAACCCGAACTTCCGGCGGGGTCGAGATTAAGGCTCCCCTAGGGTAAACACCACCTCCCGAGCACAACGGCGGTCTCATAATTTTAATCTGAGGCCCCGTTCAAAAGTTATTAAACTCAACGCCCGAGGCCGCCAAATTACAAAAACGCCCCTCGGGCAATTTTTCACAAACGTCCCGTGCCCGCAAAACATACACCCCTCCTACGGTAAACAACACATTATGGAATCAATGGTGCCCTCAGTTTCCCTATCCGAGCCACCATTTAAAAGATACTTTAGTTTAACCATTAAACGAATAAATTAATTATTTAATGTATATGTGCCATGCTCTGATAGAGAGTGAGGGGTCCAAACGTCCCATGCCGACATGTTTTATGTTGTTCCTAGGGTAAAAAGCCTATTCTGGACCCATCCGTACAGTTAGGTTTCTAATCCAGATCACCGTTTAGGAGTTATCCCATTTATTTGGCGTGCCGAGTGTGAACGCACTGAAAACTTAATTCCGGCCAAACCGGGGCTCGGAATCGCACGCCGTCTAAAGTCGCTGCTCTGGAATAACATCAATAATATTCCATAGTCCTTTATAACCAAAAACCGAGTTCTTACATCATTCCCTCCTTCAAGATTTTCATCCTCGAAAAGCAAAACTAGGGAACAACTCAGGGTACCAAGCCCGCACATGGCTCTTCCGTACCCAGAAGAACTCTTGCACAGTCCCACATCACCACACACAGGCCAAAGGATTTGACTATTCATGTGAGGTTGGCCCTTTCCGATGAAATGCATAGGAGAAAGCACACATCTCCTCAGGTAAGCCACACGGGATACGTTGTGCACCCACTCCCGAGTTTGGGGTTAGGGCAAGGTGGTAGGGAACCTCGCCATCCCTTTGCACTGTCTCAAATGGCCCGAAAGCTCTCGGGGGTAGCTCACCTCCCCGACCAAACCCTTACGTCGCACGATGTGACTGGAATCACTGCCCGCACCTGGAACAAGGCCCGTTGATTCCCTCCTTCAAAATATCCATTTGCTGGAACACCCAAGGATATCCGATTACGCAAGATTTCATAGTCGATGTCTCACAACAAAGACTCTCTTACACGCTTGGAAAGAGATGGAGTCGACACCATCGACTGAAGAGAAAGGTTCCATGCCTTTTACTCTACCGACACAGGGCCACACCAACGTCCACACGTCACCCTAGTAACGACTCAAGAAAGGAGAAGGGAGAAAATCATTTCACACATAGAGTCTAAAAATTCTACTGCAAAAGGTAGAAGATCCATAGAGCGTACCTCTTATCACCTCATGCTCTCCAGGATTGTATAAATCCAATGATCGTGGTTGTCTGTGGTCCCAACTGTCAGCTCCTGGAGCCTGACGTGGACCACCTAGTGATGATGGGAAAACCTCATAAGGTCGTCCTCTACTTACATCTCCTCCCACTCCTCTGCTATCACCACCTATCTAGGTACTACTCCGATCACAGTGCTTCCTCCGTCGCAGTGGTGCACCTGCTACCTGACTGACATTCTCATCATGCATGGTCTGGTAGTATCGCGCTAGGTGGCCTCGCCCGTCTCAAGCATATCACCAGCGCTCTCTGGGATGCACTGGTGCCCTATGGCGCCACTGTGGTGTACGACCACGCCCCTGAGTCTGGTTGTCAGAAAGCCACCTGCGTCGAGGTTATGTTTGCCAACGCCCGCTAGCTGCGACAGACGTCTCGGCTCCAATGTGCCTGCTACCACCACCAACTCTAGACTGTGATAGGAATATCTCTATCACCAGTGCCTGCTCTAGAACCCCAGCATATGTGGAAATTACCAAGGGTACTATGACAACATGAATCTCTCAGAGGAGACCCTGCTCAAACTTCCGCGCTCGAATGTTGTCGTCATGGACCAAGTCCGGGTAAAAGCGTGCATGGTCTGCAAAACTGGTCACGTACTCCACCACCGTCATCCCTCCCCGTTGAATCTGCAGGAGCTCCTGAATCTGAATGGAGTGTAAGAAAGAGGGGGAAAAAATCCTAACAAAACAACAACTAAAAGTTGTTCCATGAAAGCGACGACTCGTCAAGAAACCGAGTCACCAGACTCCAACAACACCAAGATGCTCCCCGAAAAAGGCTGGAGGCCAAATCCACCATAAGATCTATCGGCGTTTGCACAATACTGAAGAGGAAAACCACTATCTCTAGACAAACCTCTACTGCCTGAGGGTCTGGATCACCACTAAACCTCAACGGTCACTGCTGCTGGAACACACAAAGCGCTCTCAACCTGCGCTCAAGCCCCATCTACTCTGCTGAAGCTGTCTGCTGCTCAACAAGTGGGTGTGCTACCCCCGGCCCACCTAGAGAAAGGGGCTTGCATGATGGGTCCTGGACTGAGGCCTCGTAGCTCATAGGGTCATCGTCACGAACCAAAGCTGGTATCCTGGCTGGCTGTCTTCACGAAGACATCCTGAATATTATCAAGGAGTGCCGCGATCAGATGAGCATATATGTATATCACAACAACCACAACGACGAGGAGATGACTCAAGAAGGACAATCAAAGACTCAATCATATGTGATGCACAATGACGAGTAGAAAAGCTGGTTATCAGGGTCCTGGTGAATGGATACGTCAGCTGCCACACCATCACTGGACTCCCTGGCCTGAGAGCCTCTCTCGAGACACAATAACACTGTTTCCCTAAATCCCATCCAATTCATTTTTAGGGACGTCTGAACAATGTCCCAAGGAACAATCCACCTCTAATACCACTTTGTCACGACCTGAACCTACCTGGGCTCGAGCCGCAACTACCCCAAGCTTGCCTCCATAGGCCAAGGGCTAGCGACAAGCGCCGAAGGCTAATCAACTCAGGCAAGCCTTTTCCTGAGTACCTATACACACAAACACGCAACACACTCAATGCAGAAGTGCAGCATAAAATAAAAGACAAGTAAAGTAAAGGGAAAATGCTATATATAAACCACAAAAGTGCATCTAACTCTAACCGTACAAAGCAGGAGTTGAAGTTAAAATAAAAAAAAGTAAAGGGCAAAACACACACCCAACCAGAAAAGTGCCACAACCCAGAAACAGGTAAACAAAAGAGAAACAGATGGACCGTTCCCCCACCTAGAACCCGACTCTGACCACCACAGGCGGTCCCAGCTCTTGAAATCCTAAGCTCCACTGAAGTCACAACCAACCTGTCCATCGTCTACATGGGCACTCCAAGTGCGGGAAAATCCTAAGTAGGGGTGAGTATAAAAATACTCAGTAGGATACCCCGAAGTCTTGAGGGAGAAACAAAGGATGTACCGAAGGGTGAGCAGTAGATCGAACAGGAAAAGGTAAAGGAGTAAAACCGAGAGAGTAGTAAGGGTACAACAAAAAGTGCAGTAAAGTGTCCATCTCAACCTAATAAAAGAAAGGAGGTAGACTCGTCCAGACACAAGGAGCTGAAAATGGTAAGAAGATGAACTACTCGTCGAGTATTCGCTACCTATAGCAAGAGGGTAGACTCGTCCAACCATGAGAAGCTAGAAATGGAAAGCTCGTGCGTCTTCACCGCTCCTGGAGGGAGAGTAACCAAGCCCAAGAAGTGGGTACTGGAACAAGGTATACATATATATATAATCTGTCAAGAAACCCGAACAATATCATAAGGGGAACTCCATCCCATAGCTCAACCCAAGAAAGTGAGTATCCAACAGTTCCAGAATTAAACACCCTCAATTCCCAGCATCCTGCATGTCTGCCTTGAATTGCAAGTCAAGGGGCTCAAATCACCGCACCTCGAAACTATCATTTTTTGGCGGCACTGACTCGCCCGCACGGTTTTAGGTCGCATCGCAAGGATGTGTCTTGGTGGGGAATGCGCCCCTCGTACTTGAGAGTTCTAGTGGAACATCAAGACACACCTCATC
Organism: Viscum album; assembly: GCA_963277665.1. Taxonomy (NCBI): domain Eukaryota; kingdom Viridiplantae; phylum Streptophyta; class Magnoliopsida; order Santalales; family Viscaceae; genus Viscum; species Viscum album. The sequence continues at coordinate 483,891,728 of OY728141.1, forward strand.
ACTGCCCCACAGTCGAGAGGTCTCCTCAAAGTCGACAGGAGCCCCCCTGCCCAGCTCCGCTGGAGGGTAATCCCTGGAAGTCGACGGGTTCGCACTAGGGGGAGACCCGACAAGAGTCAATGGGTTTCAAACTTCCTAGTCCCGTAAAAAGGTAATCCACTGGAGGGCGACCCAACTAAAGTTGTCAATGAGTCCCAATTCCTAGTCCCGTAAAAGAGTACTCTACTGGAAGGATGCTTGGAACCATCATTAGGGACCACTTCCCAGCCCAGCTAGAGGAAAACCAGACATAGGGGACCACTTTCGAGCCCAACCCTAGGCAAACCCAACATCGAGGGCCACTTCCAAGCCCCACTGGAGGTAAACCTGTAACCACTGTAGCCATCCATGCTGGATGGTACTACTCAGTGAACACCGCTATACTGGCCATCCCTGCGGGATGGTAACCCACTGGCCATCCCTGCAGGATGGTACTGCTCTGGCCATCCCTGCTGGATGGTACCCCACTGGACATCCCTGCGGGATGGTACAACCTCCGGGCCATCCGTGCTGGAAACAAACTTCTGGGTAGAGGATCGGTGCTCGCGTAATGTGTTGGTCACACCAAATCCAAAAGAACTCTACCAGGGAACACGAAGGAACGAGAGACACTCCCCAGGCCTCTTAGAGCCATCAGGATCCAATCTGGTGAGTCACTATCAAAGCGTACTGAGACAACTCATCCTAGAAAGTGGGAAAACACCCACGATGTACGAGCACACATTGTCGTAAATGGTGCCATAGTCCGGTGAAAAGGGAACTGTACTGAAACCCCTCATAGCTGAAGAACAGAGGAACCAAACCATCTCTACCGACCAAATGAGAACAAAACCATGGGAAAAATCAACCCTGATGGTCAAAAAACGAGAACAGGACCAGGGGAAAACTCAAACCTGCTGATCAACAAACGAGAATAAGACAACGGGGGAAACTCGACCCTGCTGGTCAACAAATGAAAACAGAGGGACCCTCTATGTCGCGCGAGGTCAAAATTACATAAAGAACACGGTACGCACATGGGGTCCACACGACATGTGGCCCCAAGTCAACCCCAACCAAGCACACAAACATTCTAAGGTACAACCATCCACATTTACCTCCCAGTGTTCTTGCATACTCCTAGAGTATGCCATGTCTCCAGCCCAAAGGCTAACGTGCACATGATACCCAATGTCAACGTGAATGCATAAACAGAACAAGACCAACTTCCCACCTTAATAGTTGAGGAATGACCAACCATATATCTTCAAACATATACTTCACTCACACTAGAGTGCACACGATCACATGCCAAAGGTCCGCTACAAACACGGTAGAATAACCACCACCAGGGCACCATCATATTTCTATATTTAATAAGATTGCGTAAGAGGCTCCGCTCGCCTAAACAGATTACACCGTTGTAATCCTTGTGGAAAAACATGCGAGATCTACTACTTACTCATCTACAAAGGATATCCGATGGAAAATTCATCCAACACCGCTTTATGCCTGAACGACGTCCCGTGATCCCAAGCCTCGGCCCTGAAAATAGTCGAGAGCATCGCACCATTGCGATCCACTCGAAAAAACACGTCAAAAGGACTGCTCATTTGAGTGAAACATATATCCAGAAAAAAAGATGCATTCTGGTGCACCGCACACGAGCGGTGCTATGTGGGACCTGCATCCTAGTCCCGAAGCACAACGAACGAATCGCACCATTGTGATCCTCTCTAAAAAGTACACATGTTTGACAATTCTCTTGTCCAAAATGAACACATGATGATAAAGCTGGAAAATCACCGTCAACTCCCAAAACATCCCTCATGGGGCCCGCACCACAATGCGGAATTAAAGCAGGCGGATTGCGCCCTTGTAATGCCCTCAGGAAAACACCCAACAACGACTGCCCGCACACCCCGAATGGACGTCCGATGAAGATGTTACAAAACGCTTCTAATAGCTCAACAGATGGGCCATGGGGCCCACACCTCAACTCTGGTTCAATGCCCAAAACCACACTGGAAAACTCCGGCTCAACGCCGGGGTCGCAACACCACTGATGACGCTTAAAACAAACGTCGGATGCGTCCGCGCCGTCCAAAACAAGATCCCCCGGAAAAATGTCAATTCACATCAAGATGCGTCGCGCCTACGAGGCCCCTCGTTTTAGGAATTAAAAATAATTGAAAGCATATCAAAAAGGCTGTCTTGATGTCTGTAGTACACTGTCGTAGGCAGCATGCAAAACCGACGCCTGTAGCGGAAATTACGGGTGCCCGAAACTAGGGGCGCGAACCCCTTGGGTTGGACCAGCCTGGGCGGGCCCGCGGCTTAGCCGCGCGGGCCGGCCGTGGACTCGCGGTTCACATGCAGACCGGCCATGAGGGCCGGTCGCACCTGCTGCATGAAGACCCACGTCTCGCTGGTCTTGTCTCCGTGCGGGGGTCGCGCGCCGCGACCCCGCGGTCGCTGCGCCCCGGCGGCTCGCCACCGCGCCGAGGCCTGCCGCCCGCGCCTTGCTGCGCCCGACCGAAGCCCCTGGACGCCTCCTCCATTGAAGGCCCACCGCGCCCCCATCTCACCCAGCCGCTTCGCCTCAGCCGGCCGCCCGCTGCTGCCAAAGCCACCACCTCCGCCAGGACCGCCTGCTGCTCGCCGGACCGCCGCCCTTGCTCGCCGGAAGGCCCCAAAATCCACCGGAAAAACCAAAAACCTGAAACTTCGTCGAATGACTGTGGCCTCCTCCAAACTCAGATTTCAATTCTGAAATATGTGTTGGAAAATTAATAAAATATACTACATGATTATGGTATTTTATTGCAAATTCAATGACAATTCGACGCTATAATTGAATTGAAAGAATGGTTCAGAAATGAAAATGCAAACCAAAACCTCCTACCTGTTGGGGCGTTGCCCGATGCTTCACTGAGGGTCCGCCACTGTGCTGCTGCCTTACCAGAGGGGAGGAGGAGAGGTGGAGCCTCCTCCTTCGTCTTTGGGAGCTGTTGGTGCCATTGAAGAAGGGGGAGAGGATAGGGGTGGGTTAAGTGTTTAAATAGAAAACACTTAACCACCCACCCGTCGGCCCGAACCTGAAATTCCAGCGGGGTCGAGATTAAGCTTTCACTAGGGTAAAATCCACCTCCCGAGAACAATGGTGGTCTTATAATTTTAATTCGAGGCCCCGTTCAAAAGTTATTAAACTCAACGCCTGAGGCCGCAAAATTATGAAAACGCCCCTGGGGCCATTTTTCACAGATGGCCCGCGCCTGGGAAACTTACACCCCTATTAGGGTAAACAGCATGTTTCGGACTCAACGGTGCCCTCGGTTTCCCAATCCAAGCCATCGTTTGAAAGATACTTGAGTTTAAACATTAAAAGAATAAATTAATTATTTAATTTATCCGTTCCACATTTCGATAGCGAGCGAGGGGTACAAACGTCCCGCGCCAACATGTTTTATATAGTTACCAGGCTAAACACCCCATTTCGGACCCATCTGTACACTCATGTATCTGATCTGGATCACCGTTTAAGAGTTATACCATTTATTTGGCGTGCCCAGTGTGAACGCACTGAAAACTTAATTCCGGCCACACCGGGGCTTCGAATCGCATACCGTCTGAAGGCGCTGCTCTGGAATAACATCAAGAATATTAAAAATTCCTTTATAGCCAAAAACCAGGTTGTTACATCATTCCCTCCTTAAATATTTTCATCCTCGAAAAGAAAAACTAGGGAACAACTCAGGGTACCAAGCCCGCACATGGCTCTTCCGTACCTAGAAGAAATCTTGCATAGTCCCGCGTCACCGCACACAGACCAAAGGATTTGATCTGTTCACATGAGGTTGTCCCTTATCAATGACGTTCATAGGAGAAGTCAAACAACTCCTCAGGTAAGCCACTATGGATACGTCATGCACCCACTCCAAACTTTGGGGTTGGGGAAAGGCGATAGGGAACTTGACCATCCCTTTGCACGGTCTCAAATAGCCCGAAGGCTCTTGGGGGTAGCTCACCTCCCCGACCGAATCCTTATGTCACACTCCGTGACTGGAATCACCACCCGCACCTAGAACAAGGCCCGATGATTCTCTCCTTTATAATATCCATATGGTGGAACACCCAATGATATCCGGTTATGCAAGATTTCACAGTCGATGTCTCGCAACCAAGACTCTCTTATACGCTCAAAAAGTGATGGAGTCGACACCATCGACTGAAGAGAAAGGTTCCATGCCTTTTACTCTACAAACACAGGGCCACACCGACGCCCGCACGTCATCCTGGTAACAACTCAAGCAAGGAGAATGGAGAAAAAAATTTAACACACAGAGTCTTACACTTTTACTGAGAAAAGGTAGAAGAGCCATAGAGCGTACCTTTTATCACCTCATGCTCTGTAGGATCATAGACATCCAAAGCTCGTGGATGTCCGCAGTCCCAATTTTCAACTCCTGGAGCCTGACGTGGACCACCTAGTGGTGATGGGAAGACCTCATAAGGTTGTCCTCCACTTCAAGATCTTCCCGATCCTCTACTAGCACCACCTCTCTGGGTACTACTCCGATCACGACGCTACCTCCATCGCGGTGGTGCACTTGTTGCCTGCCCGACATTCTCAGCATGCCAGGTCAGGAAGTATCGCGCCAGGTGGCCTCGCTCGTCACAAGCATGTCCCCGGAACTCTCTGGGTTGCACTAGTTCCCTCCAGCGCCACTTCGTTGTACGACCACGCCCCTAAGTCGGGTTGTTAGAAATCCACCTGCGTCGAGGTTCTACTTGTCGACGCCCATTAACTGCGGTAGACGTCTCAGCTCCAATGTGCCTACTGGAAACACCAACTGTAGAACGTGACAGGAAGATCTCTACCACCAGTGCCTGCTCTATAACCCTGAAAAATGTGGAAATGCCCAAGGGTACTATGACAACATGAATCTCTGGGCGGAGACCCTGTTCAAACTTCCGCGCTCAGATGTTGTCCTAATAGACCAAGTCCGGGTAAAAGCGTGGACGGTCTGTAAAACTAGCCGCGTACTCAGCCACCTTCATCCCTCCCTGCTGAATCTATAGGAGCTCCTCAATCTGAATGGAGCGTAAGGAGGAGGAGAAAAAATATTCATGAAGCAACAACTGAAAGTTGTTCCACGAAAGCGATAACTCATCAAGAAACTGAGTCACCAGACTCCACCAACGCCATGATGCTCCGCGAAAAAGGCTGGAGGCCAAAGCCACCATAAGATCTACCGGCGGCTGCACAAGTCTAAAGAGGCAAACCACTGTCTCTAGCCAAACCACTGTTGCCTGAGGGTCTGGCTCACCACTGAACCTTAGTGGTCTCTTCCCCTAGAACTCACGAAGCACACTTAACCTGCACTCAAGCCCCATCTACTCTACAGAAGCTGTCTACTGCTCAATAGGTTGGGGTGCTACCACCAGCCAACCCAGAGAAAGGGGATTGCATGATGGGTCTGGGACTGAGGCCTCGTAGCTCATAGGGTCGTTGTCACGAACCAAAGCTGGTATCCTGGCTGGCTGTCTTCGTGGATACATCCTGAATATTATGAAGGAGTGTCGCGGTCAGATAAGCATATATGTATATCACAACAACCACAATGATGAGGAGCTAACTCAAGAAGGAAAGTCAAATACGCAATCCTCTGTGATGCACAAACCAATTTTCCCTGTAATAAGTGTCTCAGCATGCTGAGTCAACAAGTGGGTTATCAGGTTCCTGGTGAATGGATACGTCGGTCGCCGCACCATCACTGGACTCCCTGGCCTGAGATCCACTCTCAATAAACGTTAACACAGTTTCCCTAAATCCCAAACAATTCCTTTTTAGGGACATCCGAACAACGTCCCAAGGAACAAACTACCTCTGATACCACTTTGTCACAACCTGACCCTACCCGGGCTCGAGCCGCAACTACCCCAAGCCCGCCTCCATAGGCCAGGGGCTGGCGAAAAGCGCTGAAGGCTAATTAACTCAGGGAGGCCATTGCCTAAGTACCTGTACACACACACACGCAGGACACTCAATGCAGAAGTGCAGAGTAAAATAAAATACAAGTAAAGTAAAGGGAAACTTCTATATATAAACCACCAAAAGTGCATCGACCTCTAACAGTACAAAGAAGGAGATGAAGGTAAACTAAAAAAGAGTAATGGGGAAAACACGTGCCCAACCAGAAAAGTGCGACAACTTGACAATAGGTAAACAAAAGAGAAACTGCAGGACGGGTCACCCACATGGAACCTGACTCCGACCACCGCACGCGGTCCAAGCTCCCGAACTCCAAAGCTTCACTAAAGTCATGACCAACCTGTCCATCGTCTGCAAGGTCACACTAAGTGCAGTCAAATCCCAAGAAGGGGTGAGTATAAAAATACTCAGTAGGATACCCCGAAGGCTCGAGGGAGCAACAAAGGAGGTACCGAAGGGTGAGCAGTAGATCGAACAGGAAAAATTAAAGGAGTACAACCGAGAGAGTAGTAAGAGTACAACAAGGAGTGCATTAAATATTCCAGCTCAACCCAAAAAAAATAAAGGAGGTAGACTCGTCCAGACACAAGGAGCTGGAAACAGTGAGAAGATGAACTTCTCGTCAAGTCTTCACTACCTATTGTAGGATAGAATACTATTCCAACCACGAGAATCTAGACATGGAAAGCACGTGGCATACCCACGTGTCTTCACCTCTCCTAGATGGAGAGCAACCAAGACTAAGAAATGGGTACTGGAACAAGGTATACATATATATATGCTCTTTGAAGAAATTAGAACAAGATAATAAGGGGATCTCCATCCCATAGCTCAGCCCAAGAAAGTTTGTAGACAACAGTCCCAGAAGTAAACACCATCGATGACCAACATCCCACACGTCTGCCCCGAACTGCAAGTCAAGGGGCTCAAATCACCGCACCTCAAAACTATCTGCTTTGGGTGGCACAAACTCGCCCGCACGGTTTTAGGTCAGGTCGCAAGGACGCGTCTCAGTGGGGGAAAGCGCCCCTCGAACTTGAGAGTTCTGGGGGAACATCAAGCCACACCTCATCACTGCCCCATAGTCAAGAGGTCTCCCCAAAGTTGACAGGCGCCCCCCTGCCCAGCCCCGCTGGAGGGTAGTTCCTGGAAGTCGACGAGTTCCCAAAAGAGGGAGACCCGACAAGAGTCGATAGGTTCCACACTACCCAATCTCGTAAAAGGGTAATCCACTAGAGGGTGACCCAGCTAAAGTCGTCGACGAGACCTAATGCCCAGTCCCGTAAAAGGGTACTCCACTGGAGGGAGGCTCGGAACCGTCATTGGGGACCACTTCATAGCCTAGATGGAGGTAAAAATGGCATCGAGGACCACTTCCCAGCCCAGCTGGAGGTAAACCCGACATCGGGGGCCACTTCCCAGCCCCGCTAGAGGTAAAACCAGAACCACTCTGGCCATCTCGGCTAGATGGTACTGCTTTGTGAACACCGCTGTACTAGACATCCCTGCTGGATGGTAACCCACTGGTCATCCATATTGAATGGAACGACTTTGGCCATCCCTGCTGGATGGTACAACCTCCTGGACAGCCCTGTTGGAAACAACCTCCTGGGTAGAGGATCAGTGCCCGCGTAATGTGTTAGTCACACCGAATCCAAAAGAACTCTACCATGGAACACGATGGAACGAGAGAAACTCCCCGGGCCTCTCAGAGCGATCACTCTCTAATCCACTAGGTCACTATCGAAGAGGACTGAGACAAATCATCCCAGAAAGTGGGAAAACACCCACGCTGTATGAGCACACGTAGTCGTAAACGGTGTCGTAGTTCGGTGAAAAGGGCATGGTACTAAAACCCTTCAAAGATGAAGAAACAGAGGAACCAAACCATCTCTACTCGCCAAAGGAGAACATAACCAGGGGAAAACTCAACCCTACTGGTCAACAAACGAGAACAGGACCAGGGGAAAACTCAACCCTGCTGGTCAACAAATGAGAACAGGACCAGGGGAAACTCAACCCTACTGGTCAACAAACGAGAACAGAGGGACCCTCTATGTTGCGAGAGGTCAAAAGTATATAAAGCAGAACACGACACGCACATGGTGGCCTCACGACGTGTGGCCCCAAGTCAACCCCAACCAAGCGCACAAACATTCTTAGGTACAACCATCCACATGTACCTCCCAACATTCTCACATACTCCTAGAGTATTCCACGTCTCCATCCCAAAGGATAATGTGCACACGACACCTAATGTCAACGTGAAGGCGTAAACGTAACACCCCCGACTTTCCACCTCAACGGCTGAGGCACAACTAACCATATTTCTTCAAATATATACTTCACTCACACAGGAGTGCATGCGATCACACGCCAATGGTCTGCTACAAACACGGTAGAAGAACCACCACCAGGGCACCTTCATATTTCCACATTTAATAAGATCACGTAAGAGGTTCCACTCACCTAAACAAATTACACCGTTGTAATCCTCACAGAAAAACATACGAGATCGACTACTTACTCGCCTCCAACGGATAACCGACATAAAAGTCGTCCAACACCGCTTTACGCCCGAACGACATCCCGTGATCCCGAGCCTCGACCCTAAAAAAATTCGGACAGATCGCACTATTGCGATCCCCTTAGGAAAACACGTCAAAAGGACTGCTCACTTGAGTGGAATGGATATATGGAGAAAAAGATGCATTTCGGCGCACCGCACATGAGCGGTGCTACATGGGACCTCCATCCCGGCCCCGAAGCACAACAAACATATCGCACCGTTGCGATCCTCTCGGAAACGTACACAAGTTTGACTACTCACTTGTCCAAAACAGACAACCGATGATAAAGATGGAAAATCACATTCAACTCCCAAAACGACCCTCAAGGGGCTCGCACCACCATGAAAAATTAAAGCTGGCGGATTGATCCATTGCAATGACCTTGGAAAATCAACCAACAATGACTGCTCGCACACCCCGAACGGACGTCCGATGAAAAAGTAACAAAACGCTGTAACAGCTCAACAGACCAGCCTTGGGGCCCATGCCTCATCTCCGGTTTCAACGCCCGAAACCACACTAGAAAACTCCGGCTCAACGCTAGGGTCGCAACACCACTTATGGAGCTCAAAAAGGATGTCAGATGCGTCAGTTCCATCCAAAACAAGATTCATCGGAAAAAACTTCAATTCACTTAAAGACGCGTTGCGCCATCGAGGCCCCTCGTTTCGGGAATTAAAAATTCCCGAAACCATTTCAAAAAGTCCGCCTCAATTTCTGGAGTACACTGCCGCACACGGAATGCAAAACGGACGCTCGAAGCGGAAATTACGGGTTCCCAAAACCATGGGGGTGAACCCCTTGGGCTAGACCGGTCTGGGCCGGCCTGCGCCGGCCGACCCGACTCGTTGCGCCGGCAGGCGACATAGCCGCGCAGGCCGGCTGTGGACTCGCGGTCCACGCGCAGATCAACCACAAGGTCCGGTCACACCTACAGTGTGAAGACCCGCGTCTCGCGGGTCTTGTCCCCGCGCGGGGGTCGCGCGCCACGACCCTGCTGTCACTGCACCCCGGCGGCTCGCCGCCGCGCAGAGGCCCGCCCCCCGCGCCTTATTGCAACAAGCCGAAGCCCTCGGCCGACTCCTCCGCTGAAGGCCCACCGTGCCCCCATCTCACCCGGCGGCTCCGCCAAATTCGGATGCCCGCCGCTGATAAAGCCACCGCCTCTGCCAGGACTGCCTGCCGCTCGCCGAACCGCCAACCTGGCTCGCCGGAACGCCCCAAAATCCACCGAAAAAACCATAACCCACAAACTTTGTCGAATGACTGCGGCCTCCTCCGAACTCGGATTTCAATTCCGAAAGATGCATTGGAAAGATAATAAAATATAATACATGATTATGGGATTTTATTTCAAATATGACGGCAATTAAACGCTATAATTGAATTGAAAGAATGGTTCAGAAATGAAAATGCAAACCAAAACATCCTACCTGTTGGGGCGTTGCCCGACGTTTCACAAAGGGTCCGTCACCACACTACTACATTTCCGGATGAGAGGAGGAGAGGAGGAGATTCCTCCTTCATCTTTGGGAGCTGTTGGCACCAGGGAAGAAGGGGGAGGGGAGAGAGGTGGGTTTAGTGTTTAAATAGAAAACACCTAACCACCCACCCGTCGGCCCGAACCCGAACTTCCGGTGGGGTCGAGATTAAGCATCCCCTTGGGTAAACACCACCTCCCAATCTCAACATCGGTCTTGGAATTTTAATCCTAGGCCCCGTTCAAAAGTTATTAAACTCAATGCCTGAGGCCGCCAAATTACGAAAATGCCCCTGGGGTCATTTTTCACAGACGACTCGCGCCCGCGAAACTTACACCCCTTCTAGGGTAAACAGAACGTTCCGGACTCAACAGTGCCCTCAGTTTCCCAATCCAAGCCACCATTTAAAATATACTTGAGTTTAACCATTACAAGAATAAATTAATTATTTAATTTATCCATTCCACGCTCCGATAGCGAGCGAGGGGTCCAAACGTCCCTCGCCGACATGTTTTATGTCATGCCTAGGGTTAACACCCCATTCCAGACCCATCCATACACTCAGGTTTCTGATCCGGATCAATTTTTAGGAGTTATCCTATTTATTTGGCATGCCCAGTGTGAATGCACTAAAAACTTAATTCCAGCCACACTGGGGCTCGGAATCGCACGCCGTCTGAAGGCTCTGCTCTGGAATAACATCAAGAATATTCCAAAGTCCTTTATAGCCAAAAAGCGGGTTCTTACAAATTGATCCAAAAGTAGATCCTTAATTACATTTGTAACATTATATAAGTTATTTTTCTGAATCTTATAGTTTTAAGACTATTCAATCATTTAATAATATAGTTTTGTTCAAAACACATTTATGTCTAATTTGAAACTATTTAGTAATTAATTTTTTTACAGTCACAACAACTTGATTCCTTAAAAAAATGCGTTAAATAAAATATAACATGTCATAACCATCATTAAAATTTGTGGATGGAATAAAAATGTTCAAAATATATTTATTTTAATATTTATAATATCATTTATTTGACTATTTCATTAATATGATTATCACAACATCATCATTGTGTCATAAATAAATTTATTTATTTAATGTATAAAATTTATAAATAAAATACCATGATGTATGTAATTGTCATATCTTTCTAATTACTACTTATAGTTAAAGATTTTGTTTATATAGACCAAATTAAAATTGTCTTAGTAAGGAGATACATGTTATATTTACATTTTCTTTAAAATAAATATTATAAAAGGTTATTATGACACCCAAGTGGATCCATGGGGTCCTAAAATCAACCCAAGGATGATAACAGCAGTACATAACTCATACAATAGGATTATGATACATTTTAGAGTAGTTTTATATTATTATAATATATTTTTTACCTTTATTTACCTGATTTTTCCTTTAACCATGTTAAATATAAATAATTACTTAAGTTACTATTCATAATGTCAAAAAATAAAGGTGACCTATTTAAAAAATTTGGGACTTATGATTAAAAATATGGAATCCATTTTTCAAAATCCAAAACATAGAATTGGTAGAAATTAATTTTAAATTAATTCTCCGAGTCGAAACCAGAAAGCAGGTTTTTATAAAGTAAAAACTATCAAAAGATTAACATGTGTTTATGTCCAATTTCAATGTGAATTTACTTAAAATGAACAAAATTAGATTAAATGATAAAAAATATTCTACTCACACTCTATAACCAATTAAATGGATAATCTATCTATATAAATAAATTAGATGAAAATGAAGTTTTGAATTAAAATAAATTATTTTTTACTATTCATTATAATATAGATTTTACGAGAAAAATAATAAAATTTCAACCAAGGTAAATTTTGATGTGCCACTTCCAATGAAAAAGTTTATTATGTTATGTAGAACTTATAAAATTGTCAAAAACTATATTTAAAAAGGGGTCACCATCAAAAGACAGTGAAACTGTATTTTTTTTGAAAAATACTTCTTTTATCTGAAAAATTGAATTTTTACTTATATCATATATAGAAGACATATAAGATGAATTTAAAAAATTAAATTTAATATATACAGTATATTATTCATTAATTTAAAAAGTCCATATTGAGTTATATGATTTTATAAACACTATTAATCTATTTTATATAGGTTTTCATAAAAACACATCTTTTATATTTAATTGATTTTTATTTCTATTTCTAATAAATTTGGTAAGAAATGAGTCATTATTTAAACATTTTTAAACAATATTTTCATAATTTAGTTGATACTATTCACTCCCATCATTCCAAAATCTACGTTATTATGATAAGATTTAAATAATAATATTTAGTTGTTCATTTAATCTCGATGTAGCGTACCATGTACACTATTGAATATAGTATTTCATTATGACAACTTAGGATGTTACAAAAGTTCTACTTGATATTAAAACATTAATAATGAATATTTGAGTGATGGAATAAAGGTATTGGTTTCCTTTAATTGTTCATGGGGATCAAAATATAATCGTTTGGTTTGAGGATTGATATACTCTTGATCTTTTGGTCTTGAGTGGCTAGAGTTGGAAGAATCTCTCTTGGTTGATAGAGGAAATACTAGAATATTATTTATTAGGAGACATAACTCTAGGGAGAGAGTCTTTGTATACATGAGAACGATTCTCACATTTTTTAACCATACAAAACAAGGGTTTTAATATTGATAATTTCACAGAAAGACCTTATCAAATACTAAAGTGAATATATTCCCTATAAAAATAAAAATAATTAAAATATTATTTCATGTTATGAGCTAACCCAGACACCGTTAAATATTATTTTATCAAATTAATATATATTTAATGATATATAAGATTATATTATTCTCATCACTAGACAATTATTAGATAAAAAATCATCCTCACCATTTATCAAGCATGAATAATTAATATATTATTCATACAATAAATAAATAAATATTATAAACATGAGATTTAGAATACATATTTATTTTAATATTCATATAACTAAATTAATATTAAATTAATAATAAATATTATTTATTACATGTGAATAAGTAAATTGATAAATAAAAATTCTAATCGATAGTATTGAAAAAAATATTTCTTTAAATATTCAAAATCACATATAAATTGTGACTGAATAAATGTGATCATTAAAAAATGAATAAATATTACTTCTTATTATTTTGAATAATAATTATTCCATCCATTAAATAAAAATATTATTTAGATATGATTGAAGGATTCACAAAGTGTGAAACCCTCTAGGTGTCTTACTTAATGATTTTAGGTAGGATTACTAAAAGTATAAAATAACCATCTTACAATATGAAAATGAACCAATAGAGGAAGAAGTTAGTGTAATAATGATAAAAACTACATATGAACACTCAATAAGATATAGAATTGGGTTTTCTTGACATTTCTTTAAGAAAGATGGATACTCATGTAATCAACCTATTTTCTTAATATGCCTTTATTTGACCATTTGAAATATAACATGAATACACCATGACCATGAATTTTACTTTGACAATAAAATTCTTATCATAGGGAAGAGATATCATCTTCTTTAAATATAGAAGGGACAAATCCTTTCTCATTTGTCAATAGCACACCATCAATGATTCACCCAACATACAATACTTATCATGAAAATATTTTATCATGGTTTTTGAGAGTATATAGAAGTATGTTTGTCATGATATGTATTAATAACAATATTAAATTATATGGATAATATAACATGTTCATATATAGAAATATCTAATGAAATGTAAACTTGTGGAATTTCTACATGTTGGCCCATCCTCAAAATTTCCCATCAGGAAGATTATGAATTTCAAACTTTATGAGATAATGTATCATCTTATTACTAGTTTAAATAACTAGAAAAACAACATAATACATGTCCCTTCAAATAATTCTATCCTAACCGTAGGAAATATTCAGGAATAAGTCATAACACTTCAAGGATTTCACCAAAGAGGAGATATTCTATTCCCTTTCAATCTAAAATATATCCCAAAGAAATTGTAATATTAATGTAATAGAACACCATAATAATGATGTGACAAAATAATTAATTAATATTAATTTTTTTTAATATTTACTAGTAATATAAAGTACAAAGTAGATTGTTCATGGGAACCAACTTTAAAATATTGTAACGTTCACTAGAGATAATTCCTAATGAGATTGAATTTTTTAGCTCTCATATAATAGTCTTGATTATTCCAAGAAAATGATTTATTCAATATATCAACCATAGTTTCTTCCATGGATAGTGTAATAACTATAACATTAACTCTTTAAGAAAAATCCATCAAGAGATCATACTTCCAAAGAATATGCTTTGTTTGAAAAAATGACCTTGAATCCTTGAAAAAATCCACCACCGTAGTATTATCAGAATACAGAGTGGTAATCTATTTACTAATTAACACCACATAATGTTTATAGAAAAACGTTCATATCCAAACTGCTTCTTTAGATGCATCAGATGTAACAATATACTCATATATTATAATAGAATTGTAGACCACTGCATTGTTTGAGCTCTTCCATTTTACAAATCCCCCATCAAGGATATATATATATATATATCACTATTGGATAAGCCTTGGACCACATTTTTAATATTGAAGGCTTTTTAAAATCCAAACTAAATTTATTTATTTCAAATACAATTTTCATAGAAGTGAGTAAAAATTTAAAATAATACACATTAGATGAACTTATCATATCACTGCTGCAATAAGAACATGAATGGAAGAACATTTCCTAAAAAGAGAGGTTTTAAACTAAAATATAATATAAAATTTTTAAATAAAACAAATAATTATTATTTATAGGTAAATTAAAGTAATGTATCTCATATTAAAAAAGGTTTATAAATATCAATTAGAAGAAAAAAGGTTTCCTAAGAAGATATAAAAAGGATTATCACAAGGATGACTGAAAATGAAAAACTAAAGGTAACTCAATTCTTTATAATGATTTTTTAGAATTTAAATTATATCAATGTTGGAATAAAGGTAACATCAAACTGGATTAACCACAATTTAATAATGAGGTTAAATATTTATATTAAAATAAAAATATTAAAAAGGAATTGTTATGGGATGTAGATGCAAAGTGGAATCACTTTCAAGTGGTGAATATGTATTTGAAATTTAGATTTCTAATATATATTTAATGAATACTATAAATGATGTTTTTAGTGACTCTATATTTTTTATAAACTATTATTTTAACTTTGCAAATTATAGTGTTGTTGAAT
The DNA here is from genome assembly GCA_963277665.1 of Viscum album. Taxonomy (NCBI): domain Eukaryota; kingdom Viridiplantae; phylum Streptophyta; class Magnoliopsida; order Santalales; family Viscaceae; genus Viscum; species Viscum album. Next base: position 483,907,084 of record OY728141.1, read on the forward strand.
TGAATAAATAAAATTAAAAATTACAATGAGATATACTAATAATTTGTAAGTTGTATACAAAATTATAATAAAATAATAAAAATATTAGTCCTAAAAATAATATAATTTTTCTAAGAAAATGAGAAACATGAAAATATGTTAACAATTTTAACAATAATGTTTATAATGATATAAAATTAGAGAAATAAAGAATGAAAAAACCAAGTATTTAAATTGAAAGATTAAAGGTAGAACTAGAAAAAACATTTCATGGTATAGAAATATATTATGTAACGATTTCTATGAATAACTTGAATAAAAAACTAGAGATTTTTATGATATATAATTGAAAAAATGATCAATAATTTCTTTTTGGAAATTTTTATAGGAATCATATAAACTATTACATGTTTTATATGTATAACTAAAGTAATTATGAATGTGTATGTTTATTAAGATTTCCATAATATTTAGGAAATATAAAATAATTTATTTATAAGATATTTCTCTAATATTACCTAAAATTAAAATTTTCAAATCAATATGGGAACATAAAAATTCATTTATTATTTATATTGGACCCATAGTTGCATGGGTAAGAAAACAATTTTCTACTAGAATTTTAAGAAAAATGCCTTAGAAGTTTCAAAAATGATATTTTGCACATGGAAAATGAATATTATAGAGACATGACTGGAGAACCATCAAAATATTTATCATATAATAACTATGATAGTGGATCTATTAAATTCAAAAGAAAATTAAGAGGCACATGTAATGGATTTAGTGAAGTTGGTATTTTTAATTCTTTCATGATTTCTAAATAACTATACATTGAAGGATTAAAACATAATGTCATTACAATTTCATATTTATGTGGTGTTAGAATTTTTGTAAAAGTTTAAAAATGATAAATAATTAGTTATTAATACTGATTCTATTTTATTTTATGCTAAAAGAATGCATAACTTTTATTCTATTGATTTTACTAATCTAAGAAGTCAAAATGATAAGCGTCTTAATGACATAATGTTTTTATTGAATAAGATGCATGTATATGGTAGTTTCACATTTTTTGTACAAGATATCAAAAAATAAATTTGTAATATCTCTTTACAAACTCAATGTTAATAAATATCACATTATTGATTAATATTTGAAAAGAAAGTAGATAAATAAATGATTCATATATATTAATGATTTTAAAATAGTAAGAACACTTGAATTTATCCATTTATATTTGTTTAGACTTATTCAAAATAAATGTTTAGTAGGTAAAAAATATTCATTTATTACTATTGGTTATCATAGTAGATATACATGTATTAGTTTTTTAACTAATAAAAAGGAAAAATTATATAAATTTTCTATTTTCAATAAATTAGATCAAAATTAAAATGGTCATTTAATTTTTCCAATTAAAAGTGATAGAGTGGAACAAATAATAAATATATAATTTGAATATTTTTTTTTGGAAATTAATGGATATTATAATAATTTTCCACTACCTAGATCTCCTCATCAGAATAGAGTAGTTTATAGAAAGAATAAATCCATTATATAAATGGATATATCATTGTTTAATGAACTTAATTTACCTAAATATTTATGGGATAAATTATTAAACACAAATTATTTATATATCTAATATAACTTTCATGGGACCAATACTTAAGAAAAATTATTTTTATTTATGGGATGTAAAGAATCGTAGTATTAAATATTATAAAGTTTTTGGTAGGAGAGTTTTTATCTCAAATACTAATGATTTATTGGTTAAATTTGACGATAAATTAGATAAAGATATATTTTTAGGTTATTTTAATGTTATTGAGACTTATATTGTTTATAATAGAAGAATTGTGGTTGCTGAAGAATATGTTCATGAAAAATTTAATGATAATTAATTAAATAAAAAGAATTTAGAACTGGAACAGATTAGAGATGACATTAGAGAATTTAATTTTTTTGAAGATGAAAAAAATGTTAATGATAAATATATTCCTTAAAAAATAAATATAAGGGATCATAAAGACCATATTATTAAAAACATTAATTTGAAATATTGATTCTTAGGTGAATATGTAGAATTATATAAATATTTTTTGGGTTCATTCTTCTTTTAATTCTGATTTTGTACCTAATGATTTTATAAAATCTTTAAAGATTCCAATTGTAATTTATCTATAATGCCCCCAGTTTTAGGTATGTTATATTATTTTATGTTTTTTTGAGATATGGTTTTGTTGGTTTTAATCACAAGAGAATTCTGGGATATTTTAGCAATCTTTGTATATGTACGAGAGGTCACACGGTTGGAACACTGTTAGAGAAAACCATGTGGATTCCCATGGTAACCATGTATCATACTTATAGAGCCAAGAAAGAGATGCATGGTTGACACATTATTTGGGTAAATAATATAAATTCCACTAATAATGATGTGATATGGGATAATGGAATTTCACAAAGTTGATACATGATTTTGCCAACCATGTAAACAAACTGTGTGATTTGGTATTTTTGAGATAGTGGCATCTATATGGTTAGCATAGAGTTAGATAACCCTTGAGGCCTAACTACGTTTCAAGATTAATTGAATCTAAAAAATAAATTTGAATATGAAAACCCTTTCAAAACCATCATTCTTCATTAGTTTCCTAGTATTTGATTAATAGGGGACTACTCTAGGAATTTTTGGAAGTTTTATTGGTTTTGGATTTGATATTAATATATTTTGGTGTGTTAGATATTAAGAATCATGGTTTGTTTTCTATTTCTACTTCTATTTCTTCATCTATTCGTTTCCTCTTTATATCTAGTATGACTAGATCTACGGGTTTGGATATGTTTCGATGTGGGGTTTTTGGGAATTTTTGAAGCCAACGAATGAGAAACATAAGAACTATGTTTTTGGTTTCATTTTATTTGGTGATAATTTCCATTGTGAGGTAGGTTTATTCCCTCCCTTATTCTAGAACATGAAGGATTTGGATTTATAAAACCCTTTTTATGTTTTTTTGGAAAAACTCTTAATCAATGACTGATGAAAGATCTCATGTTTAAATGTTTTAAAATAATAATTCAAGAAAGATTCAAAAAATATGTTTTATTAAATATTTAAAAGATATTTTTTAAAGAATTTTTTTAGATAGAATTTGGAATACAAAGGTTAATGTGAGTTCATTATTTCATTATGAGGTGAAATTTTGGATTCATAAATGGTTACCTATTCCTGTTGGGGTAATCAAGTGTACAACAATGTGATGAATTGTAATGGAATATGAGTTACCACTCATGAGTTTTGGGGATATCATATTGGATGCATGAAAGTGTGCATGAGTATGTGGAATGGGTTTCCCAAGAGGAATGAAATGGTAAACTTGTTATAAAATATCATGTTTTATGTACCATTTTTATTGTGAAAAAATAATTAAATTATGGATTTGATATAAACTATTTTGATATGCCCTATTCCTTACTTTTATTAGAATTGATATTAATAACTAAATTTCATACTATAACTTTTTTTATAAATTTTTATGACATGTTTTCATCTTAGTGGTGTGTTTGGTAAGATTATGGCATATTTTCTACCGTATTGATAGGTGTATACCATATATATTAACCTTAATGAATATACAGATTATGTTTTTCTTGACAAAGGTAAGGGAAATATTTATATTTTCTCTTGTTGAGTATCATGATGATAAGGTATTAGTCATAATGATTAGATCTTTGGGTTGTTTGATATGGATGGCTGGAGTGATGCCTCTTTGGTGTTATTATGTTAATATTTCTTTTTGGTTATAAGATATGATACTACTATGATTTATATTTTTCTTGGATTTTGAGTATCTGATTTACTCTCATGCATTATATAATATCATGGGTTGTTTATATTATTTCCTTTTACAAGTAATGTATTCTAAAGGAAAAGAAATACCCATCTATCTTGTAAGACCTTGAAATTTATTTATAGCATTTAGTGTCTTGGGGATGCTGCCTAAGGTCAATAAAACCTCTACCACTTCCAAATCCCATGGGTTAGAAACAAGATATCACAAATTTTATCAGTTTGATCCAGTCCATATTTCAGTATGGATGTTCTGGGGATTAGATGTGTCAAAACATGAAATATAGTGAATAAAAGGAAAAAGAACCTCTTTATATAGAACATAAATTTACCAGGGTGGTTCAAGTACAAAAGTTGTTCATAAACAACTTTAAGAGTATTTTTAGGCAATTTTCAGGGGTTTAATTGATGGGCTAGAGTATCATGAATTAATATAGAGACTTCATTTTAGGGCTACATCATCAATTTTTTATTTGAACACTATTGAAATACTTTTGTGAAAATTTATCTAGTTATGATTTGAAATATCCTAAACCACCTGTTTAGATTTTATGTGGTGACTAGATGGAAATTGGATATGGTTATAGGGAGATAACAATTGTTCAATGATTAAGAAATAAATAGGAGGATTACATAAAAAATATAGTTCAACCAGAAAAACTGGTGAATCAATAATGCATAGAGAGTATAGTTAAATAATTTTAAGTTATTGATAAGGGAATTCAGATCTACCAACCACACTGTTAGAATCCATAGTTGGAATTTTAGATTACAAATCTACTAATCTATCAAAGGTATTTAGGAATAGGAAATATATAAAGATATCTTTGTCATATTAATGGAATATTTTAGCTTTTAGGAACCCTAAATGATATGAAAGTAATATAGTGGGTTATATTCCCAATGACCTTGTGAGGAAATAATGGGATATATTTATTCGAACAAAAAAGACTAGGAACTTACATGGAAAGAGTTTGAGGATTTTTTTAATAAATAAATATACCCACATACCATCTTGTTCACAAAGATGAATGATTTATTTTCTATCAAGGAGAAAAAATCTTTTTTAGAATATACAACTAATTTTATGAAGATAGCCCACTTTTCACTATTGGTCACTACTAGCGAGTACCTAAAAGTGAATATCTTTGAAGTATGAATACAACACGAAATTCACTCAAAAGTAATAATCTTCTTTATTTAGTATTATTCATACATGTTTAGTAGAAATACTATGGTGGAAAAAGGAACTGCAAGAAACTATGGTTAGGGGAACACTTTTACCTATATAGGTACAAGTGATAACTCCAAAATGGTATGTAATAATAAAAGGGAACCTTATTCTGGTGGGAATACTTCACCAGATAAAAAAAATTAGATAAACTTATTTTACTCTATGTCCTAGTACTATACCAGGTTGTTTTCAATGTGGGCCATTAGAGCATAAGAACATGGATTATACAACACATTCTCAAAAGTGTAACTATTTTGGTCAACTGGGACACCTCATACATTATTTTACTTGCCCCCTAAGGTAAAATAGTGTAAATAACACCATTTTAGCGCAATCCACTTATTCTTAGACATGTTAGTCTCTTAAAAAAAGTTTTTAGACCTAGAAATAATCAATTAATGGTGATTCTTAGAACTAACTAAAACCGACATCAAGGGAAAAAAATTAAGAAAATAGTACTCCATGGGACCTAGTAAGTAGTTATATAGGACTGAGAAAATATCCTTGGAAGACCAATCAGATTCTTTGATGTTGCGAGGTACCATTCTTATGAGATAAAATCTAATGCGTGTTTTGTTTGAAATAAATGAATGCTATATTTTAATTATTTCGGGTTCGTAAATCGTATGGGGTTGCATGTGGAAATAATTTCTCATGTGTGATAATCCATACACCTATCATATAATGGGAGTGAAAAGGATTTAAGTGTGTGAAACAATCCATAACAGTTGATGGGGCTCATTTTTTTTTTGTGATTTTTCCATTATAGAGATAGACATATTTGATCTCATTTTGGGAATGAATTTATTGATATCTTTAAAAGACAATATAATTTTTTATCCCTAGTTAGTGAGTTTTATATCTTCTTATGGAGAGTTACATCTATTTAAGGGAGTCTGGGATCAAAATACTGGTAGGTCATGACCTTTGTTACTGATGGTCGAGAATATCACTTATCAGATAGAAACAATGACATTGGAAACTATTACTAAAATAAATAAAATATATTTTCTAGCCATAATATATCAATATCATTATTTTTCAATGATTTTTTTTGGATTTCCACCAAAAAGGGAATAAAAATTTTAAATTGATATGCTATCATGGACCAAACATATTTTAATTCTTATTTATAGGATGACATAAACAAAATTAATATAAATTAAGGTAAAGTTGGATGTACTACAAAGTAAAGGGTTCATAAGACCTATCATGTCACATTGGGCTACTTTGATTCTCTTCATAAATAAAGAATATGGTTATCATCAACTTTTCATTGATTATCGCAAGTTAAATCATGTTTTGATAATGAATCAGTATCCTCTTACAAAAATTGATGGTCTATTTTATCAATTGAAGGGTGGTAAATGGTTCAATAAAACTGATTTATGATTTTTGTATCATCAAATTTGGGTAAAGAATAGGGTATTAAAAATATATCTTTTATGATATGTTATGTTTATTATGAATACCTTGTTATTCGTATTGTTCTTAGGAATTCACCAATAGTTTTCATGGAATTGATGAATCATATATTTCAAAAGGTACCTTGACCCCTTTTTTGAGTTATTTTTTAATGATATCCTGGAGTAATATCACATTAAATGTGTTCACAAATAACACTTGAAGATAATAAAAATCACCATATTTGAACACTAAATTTATGATAAAGTCTCTAAGTGTTAAATATTTATATAAGAAGTAATATTCCATAGAAATTTGATTTAATAGAAATGTGAATCATTTAAATATTTGATAATCCTTGAATATGTGATGATAACCTTGATGTGGAAATGTATTCCATTCTACTAGAGTGATGAGTTTCAGAAATACATTTACATATTAAGGATAAACTCAATTCAACACTAATCCATCCACTCAAACACTAAATAGGGGATATGTGGTATATTATGATGTGTATAAATCTGGTTTGGCATGTGTTCTTATGTAATGAGATCATGTTGTATCTTAAAGGGCATGGTAATGACATATAAATGAAAATAATTATCTGAAACATGATTTATAACTTTTTATGGTAGTCAATGATTTAAAAACATAGTGTTACTATATATTTTGTGAAAGGTTCTCTATGTTCATTGATCACAAAAGAATGAATAATATTTTTTAATAAAGATATTTGAACCTTAAGAAGTGAATTTTATGGAATTTTTTCTGGTTTTTGACTTCGACTTAATGTATACACTGAGTAAATTGAATTCCTTAGATGATACTATAAATTAAAATACACATAATTATTTGGATAAAGAATATTCCAGTCAGTGGTAGTTGAGGATGATGATTATAGATATGTATCTAAATTTTGATGAAGGAGACAGGGTTGTAGTCTTCTTCCTTGGGTATCTTGTTTTAGATATGGTCGAGCATGTTAGGATGATCAATGATCTGAACATGATTTTTTAACAATTAGGTCATAAATCAGTATTGGGGAGACCATTAATGGATAGATAAAAGATTAAAACTTTGTGTTTATTTTTTAAAGAAGATAGTAATTTCTTTATCTTATCAGGAACAACTTATTTCTACTTAGCCCCATTAAAAATGGTCTATTCATCTAGGAATACAAAATATATTCAAGGAATTGAGTACTCATTTTTGGTAGTTAGGTATAAAACAAAGGGTCACTAAATAGGTTTCAAAATTCCTTACCTATTATTAGGTTATGACCGAACATTAATGACCAACTAGTATGCTGGAATCATTTCCTATACTAGTATTTGAGTAGACTAAAATAAATTTTTATTATTTAATAAGTTTAGTGAGAATAATTTAGAAGAATGATTCTATTTGGGTGATTTATGGTCAACATAAAAAGTTATATCAATTCATTCTAATTTTTGAATCCAATACAATAGATAAATTAAGAAGGATTTATATTCTGAACGTAATAAAGCTATATCATGTACCCATTTCATTCATTTCTAAGTAAGACCCATGGTTTTCCTCTTAGGTTTTTTCATTTTATGTGGGACCTTGGAACCAAATTTACCAAGATCATGGAATTTTATCCTAAAATGTATGGTTTATTATATTTTATAATTTGGGAATTGGAAAACATGGTCAGATATCATCTTATGGATTTCATGGGCTTATGTAAGGATCATTTACCTTTAGTGGATTTCTCTTCTAACAAAAATTATTAGGCCATGATATATATAGATCATAAAAAATAATTTCATGGATGTCCATGTCACTATATACTTCATATATGTCCATGCCTTTTTATAGAGATGATGAAGAATATTTATATGATCGGGAAATGATTAAAAATTACACAGATTTATCAGAAATATTTTTTGGATCATCTTCATTTACCATTATCATTTTTAGTTGGGGGATATGTTTTCTTGAATAGATCTAGAAGGATGTGGAATTGTTGTTTGGGTAAATATGAGAAGTTGTATCCTCTGTATGTTGTACATATTGAGATACTTGATCCTATTGGTTATGTGAATTATAAATTTGATTTAATTACAAGGTTTAGTGTGGTTCATAATGGGTTTCATGTATCTAAACTGATTATATACCATACTGACATTGTCTATTTGATTTGATTAGATCTTATTGATCTTCAGATGGATGCTACATTTATCCTTGCATTGATACTTATTTTGGATAGTTAATAGAATCAAATTCATTGAAAATATAGTCATTTGTTGAAGGTATTATTGAAACATGGTTATATTAAGTATTATATGTTCAGAAATAAAGAATTTATTCTAGAGTAATGGCTAGAACTCATTCCATTCACAACCAATATCCAAATTTTTGAGGAATGAAATACCATTCGCGGGGAGAATGTAACAACCCAAGTTGGAGTTTTGTTCCACTATTTTATGTGTTTTTGAGTTATATTTTGGTTAGTATTACACTTAGGAATAATCTAGGATATTTTGAATTTTTTTGAAGTGTTTGAGTGGTTACACGATTGGAACATAGTAAGTGGAGGATATATTGGTTCCCTAGGTAAACATGAAACATCTAGAGAGATTTCAAAAAGAGGTGTATAATTAGTTCATAGTTATGGGATAACTTATAAATTACCTTGATGAAAAACATACATAGGACATAAGTGTTTCACATGATTTATAAATAATTTTCCAAACTATGTAAAAAATCCATGAGAGTTGGGAGTTTTGAGAAATTGGTTCCCTCATGGTTGTTGAACTGTTTGGTAAACCGTGAAATCTAAACATAAAACATGATTATTTAAAGTATAAAATTGTAACATTAACATGAAAAATCCACCAAAACTATCATTATTCCACCATTTTCCTTGGATATCAAACTATAAGACTCCGCTAGGCATTTTTAGTTATTTTGGAGTCAATTTTAATGGATATTAGTGCATTAGATCTATAGAATCAATCTATATTGTCTTTTTATCCTTCCTATTCTATATCCATTCATTTAATCTTGGAAACAAATTTCTTATATTTGATTTCTTATACCTGAATCTATGGTTTAAGACATTTTTTGATCTATTTTTGTTTATTATTGAAGGTAAGGAAGGATAAAGACTATATCTACCTTGTTTTTTGCCTTTTATCTGATGATGGTCTCCATTATGAGGTCGGTGGAATCTAAATCTGCATCTCTCTATCTCTGTCCATCTTCATAAACATTATGGATTTAGATTTATAAAACTCTTTCTTATTTTTTCAGTAGAAAAGTCCCGTATAAAATATTGTTTAAAGTGATCTTGTTATGTGTGTTCTAAATAATGGGATTTTAAATACTCACACGATGTGATTTATTAAATGATCAAAAGAGAAATTATTTAATAAAAGTATGTTTTGTTTAGAGTTTGGAATAAAATATTTTCCATAAGTTTATGATTTCATTATGAGGGTACTTATAGAATTATACATGGATACCTGTGCCAATTGGAACACATGGGTGCATGACCAAGTGATGACATGATACCAAAGGTGAGTTACTGATCATGAGTTTTGGGATTATCATTATTGATGCATGAATGAATGTGAAAGTATGTGGAATGGGAAATAAAATAGGAATGAAAATATATTCTACTTATAAAAGTGATTATTTTTGAACCTATATGATTATGGAAGGCTTATTAAATTACACTTTGGATATATAATATTTTGACTCGTCTATTACCTGATTTTATGTGAAACTCTCTTGATAATTGTTTTTACTATTACTAGTTGTTTTATATTTGTTATGTTGATATTTTTTCGTCTTATTTGAATTTTTTTAATCTTATGATGCATTTCTTACTCAGTTGATATACTCACCCCAACATATAAATCTTGGTGTATATAAAGATGTTATTTTTCATGACAAAGAAAAGAGGAATATTTATTATTTTTCTAGTTGAACATCCTGATTCTATGTGTGTGGTGGTGATGGGTAGATCTTGGAGTTGTTTTTGTTTTATTTTTGGAGTGATACCATATTGGTTTCATTGCGCTGAGATGTATTTTTTGGATTTGAGTGATGTTGTATCTTAATTTTTATTACTATTATAATTTAGCATTTTTTTCTTGGATTCTAATTGGTTTTGTTTATTCTTATAAATCATTTAAAATGATGTTTTGTTTTTAATTTTTTATTTTACACGTTATTTATATTAAAAAAAACATCACCCAATTATCTTTTAATCCCTTATTATTTATTCTCATCCTTTACTATCTTGAGGACATAACCTATGGTTAGTAGTACCTCTGAATCATTCCAAAAAAATGGAATAGGGGTGAGATTATACATTGGATATGGGAGAAGAACTTATTAAATTTTATAGAAATTATATTTTCAACTTAGTAAATTCACCTAAAAATAATATCATCATTAGAACTAAATTAATTTTTTCAAATAAACTAGTTGATTTTAGACAGATTATAAGAAATAAAGAATGATTATTTGCACAAGGATTTTGCAAGAATAAGGTATAGAAAATGATGAATCATTTTCACATGTTTCATGGTTATAATATTTAATAATTTTATTCCATATGCAATATATTAGGGTTTTAATATTTATTAAATTGTTGAAAAATATAATTATTAAATGTATAAATTTTAAAATATATATATTTTAAAAAACCCCATGGATTTGAAAATGAAAAATTTCCTAACCATGTTTGAAATATATCTAAAGATATAGGTTCACATAAACAAGTTCTAAATGAATATTATTAGATACATTCACAATTTTTGTTAGAAAAGAGTTTTTTAAAAGGTAAATATGTCCCATTTTTATTCATTAGGATGTTTTATAAAGATATTTTGATTATCCAAATTTATTTGAAGATTTTATATTTGAATAATATACTAAATAATTAGGTAATGAGTATTCTAACTTAATGACTTGGTAATTTTATATAAGTTTTATGGGATAATAAAAATTATTTTTAGGATTTAAAATTTTCAATGAAATGATTGAATATTTTTAAATTAGTGAACTTATTCTAAAAAATTTGTAAAATTATTTGGACTTAATTATTGTGAATGATTAAAAATAAATATGAAAAATATTTGAAAACTAGATTCTGATTTAACTATTAAAATAGTTAGTGTTAAAATTTTTAAAGGTATAATTGATAGTTTACTTTATCTATTTTATGGTATACCTAATTTAATTTGCAATGTCTTCATGCATGCTAATTTTGAAGCTGAACCAATGAGATTTTACCTAAAGGCTATTAAAAAAATTATTGGATAAGTTAAAGGAACTTTTAATAATAGATTAAATTATCCTATTAAAACATATTATTTTTTAAATAGTTATTTTGATTATGATTTTAGTGGTTTTAGAAATTATATAAAGAGTACTCCAGGTATGTTTCATTTTTTTGGAAAGTTTTTTATAACATATAGTTCTAAGAAATAGTAAATAATTGTTTTTTCTACTAATGAAGTTATGAATATATCTTATATTATCTATTTTCATAAATATTTATGTATTTATAAAAAATTATCCGGTTTTAAAGTTTATTTTGATAAATTTTGAGTTTACTATGATAATTCACCTAGTATTTTTTTAAATAACCCTTTACTACTTTCTATGACTAAATATATTGATGTAAGATATCATTTTATTATATATCTAGTATAAAAAGATATAATAGTTCAAAATATATTTCCACACAAGATTAATTAGTTTATATCTTTATTAACCCTTAGATATTGTAAAATTTAAAAGCATCAAATTTTAAATTGGAATGATCAAAATATAAAATCAATTAACGGATTACTTTTAATATTGTTATTCAAAAATATTTCAATCTCTATAATTCAATTTGTTGTATATTTTTTATAAATTTTTTCAGAATGATTGAAAAATTTAATGATAATTTCTCTATCTTCTCTATAGAATAAAATATAAAATTACAAAGAAGTTTTTTTTATTTTATTGTTCACAATATTTTTAACTATCACATTATCTTTTTACATTTTCATTAGTTAAGTTTTTTTTAAATTATAAATTAATTTAATGAATGTTTATTTTTTAGTTATAAATTTATTAGTTCATGTTAATAATTAATTTCATGTAATGTTATATTATTAAATAATTATAATTTTTTTAAGAATTAATTTTTTATTGTGTTTTATTCACTCTCAAAGAGGGATAGACATCTAAATGTAGGATATTTTTTCTTAAACAATTTCTAAAAAAGGATATTATATTTTTTATATTTACCCTATATAAGGGAGTTTTAAATAAAATCATTATTTTTAGTTTTTCTTATATTTTTTTATTTATAAAATGTGGAAGGTTTTTTTAAATGAATAGTTTTGGAATTTAAAAAATGGATGAGAATGATAGTTTTTGATATTTGGATATCTCTAAATTAGGATATTTTTAGTGTTTTATTATTAGAGTTATTCCTATTCTCTTATTAGTATTTGAATTTTGATAATCACAAAGCTCTATATTTTATATTTATATATTTTTAATTAATTTAACTTATATAATTTGATTAGTATTATGTTATTATCAATTGTAATCTAGAATAAAATGTTGTTAACTAGTTTGAAATGTTATTATTGTTAGCCTGTATAATTATGATTTTTGTTTTAAATAGTAAAAGAAAAGAATGAATTTACATTTTTTTATCAATTTTTATTATTATTCCTTTTTATTACTATTATTATTTTTCTATTTATTAATTCTATGTGAAATTTATTTTCTAATGTTTTGGATGGAAAACCTTATGTTTGGTATGGAGTTTGAAAAATCCGTCTAAGAATGAATATATTAAATATTTATATTTCTTGTTTAAAATATATTACATATTCCATTGAAGTTAAAAATATATTACCTATTGATATTTTGGAAAGGAAAATATCATAAAAATTATAATGAGTGTTGGAAAATATGTTGCATATCGAGTTTTTTTTTGTTTCAAAGGAAAAAAGATCACGCATTGTAATCTTCTAATTTTAATTATATTATATATTACTCTATAGTTTAAAAGTTATCTTATGAATCAAATTATTTCTAATTAAATTAAATTATATATTAAATTATTTTATGTTTTATATAATTATATTATGAAATCTTATTAAGGATTTTATATATGGAAATTTTGTTAAGTACATATATTTTACACATTATATTTGGTTTGAAAATATTATATAAATTCATTTCTTATAGAGAGAATTATATTATGTATTCCTTGAGGTTTTAAAATTATCATACATATTGATTTTTTTCACAATGTAAAAATTATTATATATTACCACAATTTGGAAATTATGTTATATAATCTTTCAAATTAAAATACATATTTTTTATGAGATTAAGAAAATGTCATATGTATTCATTTAAATCATATTACATATAAGAAAATGTGAAGATATGTTTTATTTTAGTTCTTATATATCAATTTTATTTTATTTTATTATCATTTATTCAATATTTTTATCCACTAAATAATTACTTATATATTTTAATGATAATATTAAAATTGATTTTAATGAATTTGATGTAGGAATATTTTTTTTCATTATGCATGATATTAAATATACTCATAACGGTCATAATTTTATATTTAAATTATTTTAATCTATTTTTGTTGTGAATATGATGATTTAGGAAACATTCATGTGAATAAAGAACATATATATTTTTCTAAAGATGATTATCCATTGATGTTTTCTCTAAAAACAAAGATTAATGACACCAGATGAATTTTGAATGTTCTGAGAGAGATTTTATTATTTTTATAACAAATACTAAAACATTATTTTTCATACTTATTTGATAACTTTAAATAATTTTTATTATACAAATAATATTTTTTAATTGATCAAGACACATCTAAATTATACTCATTTTTGTTCTAGTTTTCAGGATACTCAGTTTTATTGAATATCTCTATTTTTTTTCTTAATCATGTGGTTTTATAATTTCAACTTATAAAAGAATTTTTTTTATACCTCCACTATAAAAGAAAATGTTTTTGGTTTTTCCTCTAACTGAAAAATCCAGGTTTATTGGGTTGTGCCTCGAGGAATAAAAAGGCTTGAATGAAGATTGTGTTTTGGTTCATAGAAATTAATGTTTGTAATAGGGTTATGAATCCTATAAAAAGGGATATTTTTGTGATTATATTTATCTTGAAGAGTATATATAAGTGAAGAGTTGTTATTTTATCACTTTAATATGAACTACTATAAAATTTTGTGTGCTTGATTATTTTATTTTATACTACACAAACATTTGAACATTTCTCTTAGTGATTTTTATTTAACATGAATTTAAATATTGATTCAAGAATAACTATCATTTTAATAATTCTATTTTAATATTAAACTACTATATTCACCCACTATATACCATCTTAAAATCCTAAATTGTCCCAATAAGTACATCTATGTCTCTACGAGCAACTGTTATTCAGATTATGAGTATATATCTATTCAATGTAATTAGTAGAATATAGTGTGGAAAACCATATTTGATCCAATTTATAGTAACCCTATGTAGTTTCAAAAAAACATTATACACAAGTTCTGAAATATGTTCATTATCTTGGGATATAATGTGGTTGATTACTACAATATCCTTCTTTCTATGAAGGAGATCATTGATGTCTAGAAGTAAGAACAAATAATGAAATTGAAAATATCTATTTATGAATGAGAAACAAACTCAAAATATTTCAAATTTAGAGTTTTAAAGACCCTAATATTTTATAATATATTCTATTTAAATAAAAGGAAAGTGTTTGATTACTTTATTGACATGCAACACCAAGCCTAAAAAAATTTATTATATATTAAAACCTTATTATATTGATGGGTATTCATATGAGTAAACATTATATGATATATATGTATATAAATGTTTTATTAAAATCAATTTGACCAATTAATGTATAATATATAAGCAATCAATATTTAGTAGTAATATTATGATTCAAAAAATATGTTTTCTTCAAAAATAGTTTTTATTGAATTTTATGAATAAAAATTATAAATAATTTCTACTGTATTTATAAATATTATTTTATGGATTGAACATAATTTTTTAAATCATCATTTAAATATTTTACTATAGTGAATTTTGGGTATTTTTTTGAAAGGATTCATTTTTAAATGAATAGTAAAAAATAATTCTTAAAAAAATCATTTATTTTCCTTAAATAAACAGTATAAAAGATAAATTATGTTTTGAATTTGGTCTTCATAGAACACAAGTATACTTTAATTTAAAATAATCTAGTTAATTATATAGTAATAAAAAATATAATTTACTTTTTCATAATTTCATTTTTTGGATAAAAATTATTTTTAAAAGTTATTCTCTTTGTTTTTTGAATTTATATTTAAATAGACATATGAAACCTATATAAATTTAATATTGAAATATTTATTTAGTATATGGAATCATAACGTTCCAATTTGGAAAATATTTCCCTTTTTTGTTCATCATGAATAATAACCAGACTAAACTTTTATCTTCTTAATAAGGATAAAGCAAGTAAAATAGGGTTTAAACTATGAAATAATACCTATAAGTATCGATAAAAATATAATTTACTTAATTTTATATGTTATTTTTTACCTTGATTATCTTAAAATATTTTTTTTTTGTAAATTTGTTTCCACTTTCCTTTGATAACGGTCTTAATATTATTTTAAGTAAATAATAAATACAAAATGTCACCCACTTTTATTAATATCTGTAATATTTTTTCATTGGGACAAAAAGAGTTATATTAGATTATAAATAGTTAATTTAAATATGAATTATTTTTTATAATGGTAATTTATTTTTAAATTTTTGTGTTGTAAATATTATGTTTAATTCTTACGCAACACTAACACAATGCATGATCAAGTAATAGAAAAATCAAATAAAGTTTAAAAAAATATAAAAAGAAACAATATTGTGATAAATTATCATTTTACATTAATTTTTTAAATATATATAACATATTATTATTTTTAATAATGTTTATATTCAGAATCAATTTCTTTCAAGTTTTATAAAGTCAAATTTTGTAAATAGTCCAAAAAATGAATTTAATGTTATTTTCTATTAAATAATATTTTATTAAAAAATTTAAATTTCATAAAAATATTATATTTGTCCAAGTTAAATGGATATAGTATATAATATCAACCATTTTCAACTTATGGGTCACTTTCCCTTTTTAATTAACTTTAATGACCCTTAAAGAGTAAAGAAACAATGATATCACAGTAATCATCAAAAGGGTTAACAAAGGGTTAATACTAATTGATTAGAGTTTAAAAATTATCTAAACTAGCCTAATTATTAATGTATTAGATATTTCAGAATCATCATAAATTTAATTTTTAAATATATCAACTTTGTTCCTCTTTCACCTGGAAAACATATATTATATTTAAATCTTTTATGTAATTTTATGTGTTTCCATTCCTTCATTGTAAAAGGACAACACAAATATGCTCTTCCTCACACCAACTTGATCCACTTATATCAAAGAAAAAATATTGAAAAATTTTATTATCTTAATTATAAACATTATATAGGTTTTATTATTCATAAAATATTATCCCTAGAGTTCTTAAGGATAGATCTGATGGTGGTTCTTAAAAGAAGTGGTAATCATCTTAATAGGGAATTTTCATTTTACTTCTTCTAACAACCCTCTAATTTAGTGCTAACCATTATATTATAATAAAATTAGTATCTAAAATATAATGGGATATTAATATGTTAATATAATAACCTTATTCAACTCCTTTTGCATCTAATGGGAAATTAAATTATAACATGTTCATACGTTTAGACTACCACCTCCATGAAGTGATACGATTGATTTTCCATCACCACCTCACATGGATACTTATAATGTTGTATTTAATATATATATATATATATGATGTTAATTATTTAATTAATATTTTTAAGAAAATATATTATTTATCTTCCTTTATATATTCTTATAATAAAATGAAAACAGTGTTCATATGTACGTACAGACTACCCTCTCCATGAATGGTGTAATTCATTTTTAAATATCTACCTTTTATTGAGTGTTCTAAATATGTATTTAATTAATATATATGATATTTATATCATGATTATAATTATGTATATTATTGAACCATGATCAATATTCAAGGACTAGAACAACCAATTCAAAACAAACATGAAAAGAAAAATGTATTGTCACCAATAATAATGCATTTAATAAATAATAGTTAATTAATTAGTTAAAAGATGTTATAAGTAAAAAATATATGGTTTTTAATTATTCATATATTTATTATATAGAATTATAATAAATCAAAATTTATTATATAGTAGGTTAGAATGACTATGAATCAATTCGGGGATAAGGTAAGGGTTCTTCACCTCAATATTGTTTCTTTGAGACATGTTTGATGTTATGAACCTATTTAAATTTATGAGGTGTATGTAAATACCCATTTGAATTATATATAATATATAATTCCAGATTAAATTCATTTTAAACTATAAACATAATTATTTCTCCATGGGTATTTTATTTAAAAGTTTCCTAAGTGGAAATGGTTTGTCATCTAAAATTGTCTTCCTTGGGTTATATGTTATGTTACACCAATATTATTTAACGTTTTGTATCTGATGTATATTTATTTATAGTATCATTAATAACCTTATGCACATGGTACTTAAATCTAATTTGATGTTATTTCATTCATGAGTGTTATTATTTAAATGTTACCAAAGCGATGACTATTTTACAATCAAATATCATTTTTATTGGGAATGTTTATGCATAAATTTTCTATGACGTATTTATATGACCTATCTCGCAAAAATATCATGTAATTTATTCTAATATAGATATTTTTTGAAATTAAAATGTTTTCATTTTATTTTTTTCTATCTAATTACTCAAAAGAAAAAAAACAATGTTTTTAAGGAAAACTAACATTGTTTTTCTATTTAGAGAAGAATATTTTTTTCTTATATTTTCATATTTTATTTATTATTTTTTCAAAAATTTATTTAATATTATCCAAATATTTGTTAAAAAAAATTTGACCCATGTTTTAAATTATATAATATGTTTTAAAAGGAATATTCTTTTCATTTTCTAAATGAGTTGTTTTTGATATATTATTGAAAAGATGAAATAAATATTTGTGTTAATGTTTATTAGATGAATGAATTTTCCCACCATCATGAATACTATTTGATTTGAAGAGTAATTTACAGGTTTCCATGTCTAGTTTAAAAAGAATTTTTTTACTTAATATTTAATAAATATTTATATATTAAATATGTGATTTCAAAAATAAATGTGTATTTCCATAAAGTAATATTCCTAGGATATTTTAAAATAATTTTTTATTTATGATGAAATCCTTTGATGAAGCATTTGCTTCACCAAGGATATGATCCTATGATACAATCCTTATTATTTTTATGGATGTTTAATGATTATAATGAAGAAATATTGAGGATAAAACTTTTATTTTCTGTGGGTTAAGCTATAATGAAATTATAATTTTTTTCATAATATTGTGGAATATATTTGAATGGATTATGATTACGCTGAATAAAATTTTATTGGTTTATGAGAATATAAATCGATATATTGAAACTAGAAAACAAATGTGGATCTATAATATAATAACCTAGAATTATCTTCTATTAAAGTGTAAGATTTGGTATTAACTTGATTATCGTAGGTGTACGATGAGTGGCCGTAAGACTGTAAACTTGACTAGACACAAATAGGGGATATTATTATGTTAAATAAAGTTATCTTTATAAACTATTATAAAGGATTTGAATAGAAAATTACAATGTATAACCTATGTTAAACCTAGGTTTTCATATATTGAAATGATGGTTTCATGATTTATATATATTATAAATAATTTTCCAAATGAATATTATTTATAAGATTATGAATTTTGGTTTTAATCAGTGATTGTAATAGGGAAGAATAACATTAAAAATACAAACTACAATGGTTTTATTTTTTAGAAATCAATTTAGATAGAATTTGGAGTGTAAAATATCACTGTTATTCCAGACCAACTATCTTGATTTATGATTAACAACTTGAACTTATTTTAGTTTTTAGATACACCTAATAATAGAACAATGATGTTTTATGAAATTTCATTTGATAATGAACATAGAGGAAAGAATATTCAATTGCATCCCTATTTGAAATGTGGAAAAAATAACTTGAGGGAATATTGTAAAGGAATAGATAAAATTTTTATGTTTTGAAAACAAGGGAATAAAGAGGTAAATTTCAAAGGAAAAATAAAATTTTTATTTAAAATAGTGGATGAGAATAATTGTTTTTATATGGTATCATATAAGATTAAATGTTTTAAATGTATAAAGTACGGGTATTAATAAAATCAATATGCTAGGGGGAAATATTTAAAATTGAATCAACTATGTGTTATGAGTAATGGTTTTTTTATTGATGATAAAGAGAATATGAATGAAATACGAAAGGAAAGAAGTATTAAAGAATAATATAACAAGGCCTTATTAATGGTTTAAGAAGGAAGTGAGATTATTGATGTTTTTGTTTACTAGTATTTGACAATTATGTTGTATAAGTGTTCTATCAATGATAATTTGGTTATAAATATCATGAAACCTCTAATTATTTTATTTTAGTACTTTTTCTTTTGTGTTTTTCATGAATATGTGGAATGGTATTGATTACCTAGAAAAGTGATTTAGTGGTAAGGTGTTATTTTTTGGAAAACACACGATTGATGGACATATAACCATAAATATGCTTCTAATGTTAAGATAAATGTTTTTAGTGGGGATAATGTTATTATTGATATTATAACAAATCATACTCTACATAAATAAATAGTACTTAAAAATTAATGAATATTAATTACAAAAACATAACAAAACCAAGCTAAGACTATATTGTTTTAATGTCTATAGAAACTTTGAAAAATAAAAAATTGGATTATAAAACATCTATAGTTTCACTTTATTCTTTCATAACTAGACCAATTTTTTATATTTCTTACTTAATACCCTTCTTAATTAATTAAGGAAAATAACCATATGAAAGGGTGCACTCAGATTATCAGTATGTATAACCAAGGTAGATATCAATCATATCATAATCATAAGACATAAGAACATAACATTTGAAAATCACATCTTTCATATTAAAGATCTTGAAATCATTTCATGGAATATAACATAAAAGTTCATAAGAATCGATGAATGTAACATAGACATAAAATTTAATGGTATAAACATAATCATAAAAAATAATTTAATATTAGTCAATGACCATTTCCAAGTCCATTATAATGGACAAGGTCCATTACTGAATTGAGTTCACTCATAATCCCTACCTTATATTACTAAACCGAGATCATAACCCATTCCAACCATTCTTATATCATGAGATATAAATATTTACCCAATTCATTATAGGGATATATAAGTCTGAGACATATCATAATGATATCATTTATACGTGTGTCACAAAGACATAAATCATTCATTATAGCATTAACCAATGAATAAATTGGGTTTCTTAAACATTATTCTATCATAACAAAATCCATGTAAAACAAATGGATTTTGTAAATAAAATTACACCATAAACATAATAAAATAATATGAATAATAGGTATAGTATACTTAAAACATATCTGTATTAAATAGTGTCATCATAGATGGAATATAATTTTGATAAAACCCATGAAATTAATTCTTGATGAAAATATCCTTTCTGTTTAAAAATAATTTTCTCTTCTCAAAATGCCAAAAAACATTGAAATGAATTTTTTTTATTTAAAATAACCTTGAAATATTGTAAAGGAATATTCATGGAAATAAGGTGTTATTAAAAATTAAAACTCTATTCAAATCATATAAGATAAAAAAATATTTATTATCGTACTTTTTCTGAAAAAGTTAAAAAGTACCTCATATCGAAAATGATAAAATATTTCCTTCATACCATTTAATAAAAATTTACCAATGGGAAAAACTAACTTCAAATTTTTTTAGAATAATAGAAAGTATACTTTGGAATACATATTTTTTAAATATATAAATCAATGATAATTATACCTTATTAAATACTTGCATATAAACAATATGAGATAATAATGAGGTTGTATAATTATTTCTTACCTTAGGTAAGATTTCTTTCGTATGTATTCGAGAATCCGGTATAGAGATTTTTAACATATTAATAACCTATAATAGAATTATAATAATATTTATCATAACATATATGATTCATTTATGACTTTATATTATCTGTTTATTTTGTAATTCCATGTGAAAGCAACGTTTCAGGTAATAATCGTTTTGTTTATCGTACATGTATTTACTTGTTATTATTGATCTTATTACTTATATCATGATCTAATTACTTCCAAAGAGTAAAAATTTATTAATATATCATATATATTCAGTATATAAATATATATAATATATATATATATATGAAATGGAATAAACAGTTCACAGAGATGACAAGATATATGTAGGCATGAACGTTGTTTCTATTTTCTTATCATATTGAATTAAATACAGTAAATGACACACACACACATATATATATAAATTATTCTTATAGAATTATTTTTTCATATATTTCATTTTTATTCATTATATATATTTTTATAATCATTCTTGAATAGTAAATGTGGAGAATGAATCTCATCCCATCATGGAGATGGTAAGTCATACGTACACACGAGATACAATATCATTCTCTTAATGGTTAAATGTTATGTAATTGGATGGTATATTAATAATAAGGAATAATTAGAATGTAATATTCATTATTTAAATCCAATATATTCATTGTTATTCCCCTATAAATAAAATATATATGAAAAACAATTTACACCACGATGTGTATACGGTAAGATGCAGGTACACACGCATGATGATAATGTTTTTCATGGGATTGGTAAAATATTGAATATAGTTGTACCATAATCAGAAAAACATCTCAAAATATAGTATATTATGGAGTTATTATTTTATTATGGAAAAAACTTTGGAAAGGGGAGTAGATGAAGAAAAGAAGTTTGAAAGGGTTGGTAAAAAAATTACCTCATCTTCGAGTATTTCCTTTTGATTTGCAAAAAAGAACTCACTAGGTTGGATTTATTACCAAATTACGGCCTATAGGATAAATTTATGGTAGTTTGGATGAGAAAAAATAAGGTTTCTTTTGATCCAAAATGCTTTAGAGGTGTGAATAAAGGGGAAGTAGAGGTTCCCTTTTATAAGAGAGGGGAGGGGCACTTTAGGAAACTCCAAAACTATTACTTTAATATAATTTTGTTTTCGATTTAAAATAGCTCCAAAGTGAGTTATTAGAATATAATATTAGTATGATTTGAAATAATCTACAAATTTTTTATATAAATTTTTAGATTACAAAATTAACCTTATGTTTTGGCATTAACCCTTAGATAACCATTTTAACTCTTACCGTGATATCTTGTATTTTTACACTATAGGGTTAATATAGATACTATGAAATTCAATAGAACCCCAATTAGATCATTTATGAAATATTTTTCATCATACTAGTTAGTTTAATATGATATTTATTTTTTGAATGTTATAACATTTAATAAAAATTTATTTATCTTCAAATCAGATTTATGTCAGTTTTGAAACTATTTATCACTTAACTTTTTTTAAAACCATAACAACTTTATTCCATAAAAAAACTACATTAACTCATCCCTAACATGTCATATTCAAACAAAAAATATGTTTATGGAATCATATTTTTCAAATGGTATTTATTTTAATATTATTAATACCACTTATGTGATTCTTCCTTTAATAAATCAATTACCATGTCATCATTGTGCAACAATTAAATTTAATAATTTAAGGTCTGAAAATTATATATAAATTTTCACAATGTATTTAGATTTATTATCTTTAAAATTTGTACTTATAGTTTAATTTATCTTATATATATCCCTATATTAAAAATTTATTATTTATTAAAATTATGATTATAACATTTTAAAAAAATCATTAAATAACATATTATAAAAGTCTTATTCATACCAAAGTTGCTTAAAAGTGTCATAATTTTATACCATGGTTGATTTTTGTTAAAAAACACTCATAAAATGAAATTATTTAAAGTGTAAAGGGTAATTTTATAATTTTATAAAATTAGTTTTCACCTTTAATTACCCAATTTATGCTTAACTGTGGTAAATAAATAACAATTAACTACAATTACTATTCCCGCAAAATATTAAGCTATCCTTATTGGAAAAAAATTCATACCAATTAAAACCATTTATTTACATTTTCAAAATTCCATTCAAAGAATTGTTAAAATCACATTTAATTATAATCCTGTAGAAGTGGCGAGAAGACTGGTAAAAGAGATGTTCAAATGTTCGATAAATTGATATATCTAATTATATTATAAAAATGATTCCAATTATTTACATTGGGTTAATATATGTATTATTTAGCTACTGTGACTTGAAAAGTTATTTAAAATAAAATAATTATTTAAATGAAAAATTCAGTTTTTGACAACAATGTAGGATTTTTCACAATTCATAAAAAATTGTATCATTTTAGAAAAATAACAGAAATTCAAACTTAGCTAATTTTTATGTTATGAATTCATAAATTAAGTCTATTTTGAAGAAAAATACATTTTTTTAAAATTTTTAATGTGTTTAATACTCTTTATAACCTCTTTTTAAATATCTAGTTTAATAGGTTATAGTGTACTCGAACTCGGTGTTGCATGCAATGCAAGCTATTAAAGAAAATGAATTTATTTAATAAGAGGCATACTCTAAAATCTTGGGGTGTTACAGATATTTATAAGATAAGTTGGATAGTATTTATAACCATGAAATTGATTAACTATTTAATGAAAAATTTGTTTACATTGAAGTTTATTGTAATTTTTTTTCAATTTGTAGAATAGGTTGGACAATTTGGAAGAGTTCATTTTTTGAAGAATTAAGGTTTTAATTGAGGGTTTATGATGATTTATGATATTTATAGAAATGATTAGCATATTTCATGGAGTATGTGATTAGGTCATATACATTTTTGGTATATAAACGTATGTGTGATTGATATTATTTGGAGCTAATTGTTAAGTTGATCATGGAATAATATGTGATCAAATAATTCTAATATTTGGGTTTTAATTTTGCTTTTTCATATTCTAAAGAGTTTCAAAATTATTTTTTATGGAATGATATAAGTTGATGTTTTTATGTTATTATGGATATTTTGGATATTGGTTTATAAATATTTAATTATATTAGAAAACTTTGACCACCCACTTAAGATTTGGTAAATATCTCTATGCAATAGAAAATAATTTTTACTATTTTTTAGATTTATGATCTATTAAAAGATAAATTTAGTTGTTTGGATATGAAAAAAATCATCATTTTTATTTATAATTTGGAATATGAGATGAAGCAGATATGGGAACTTTCTTGAAGAATAATCAATTGATGAAATTATGCTTATGGTATACAAATAATATTTTAAGTCTGTTATCCCATATTCTATTCCTTTTTGATAAATTACTTCATCATATCATGTAAATGGAAGATAAATTTTATGAGTCTTATGAGGAAATTATCTTTCAACTATCAAGGTTTGTTTTTGGAAACTCATGAGTCTTATAATGATACATACTTGGTCTTAGAAATACTTAATTAGAAAATATTAAGTTTCTTGGTAGTGATAGAGAAATTAGTTATCATGATAGAATCTATATAAAATATTATTACAATGTCATAAAAACTAATTCTATAAAGTGATAATTAAAATTAAAAGGGTGTGATTTATTTATGGGGGATATAATATAACACCCAAAGATTATATAATATATTTCTCTTCAAATAAATTGTAAGTACTTGATTGGTTTTTTAACATACAATGTAACATCCTGGGTAAATAAAGAATATGACATTTTCATATTTATTAATATTTTTGAATAAAATTTTAATATTACTTTAAAGTGAATTCTATGTTCGTTGGCGTACCCAGTACACAACAACGAGTTTCTTTGAAATCTTACGTTGCACACTAATAATATAATAATATTATTTTAAATTGTAGTTAATGCCTAGCTGTTGTAATGTAGGGAATGAATATAACAAACTACAAAATTATTATATATGTTTGTTAATTTTTTTACATTTATCCAATAAAATTTAGAGGCTTAAAATAAGAAAATAATTCGTTTTTAAGCATAAATATTTTAATGTTCTTTAAAAGTTCGATTAACCGCCTTTTGATGGTGAACCCTTTTTAAACTACTTTTTGTCAATTTTATATTTTATATTTGACAAAATAAAATCATTATTTAGAATCGGGACATTAAAATTTACTTTGTGTAAATTTTTGTTATTTTTCCGATAAAGTTCATTTTAAATGAATAGTGAAAATACTTTATTTTAATTGAAAAAATTATTTTAATCTAATTTATTTATATGGTCAGATTATCTTTTTAATTTGGTTTAAAGTTTATTTGAAATATATTTTTACCATTTAATCCAATGGTGGTCATTGAAATTAATTTCACTTTGAAATTGGATATAAACAAGTGTCAATCTTTTGATAGATATTGTTTCATAAAAACACGCTATTTGTTTTGACAACAAGAATTAATTATAAAACTAATTAATGAAGCTTCTATGTTTTTAAGTTTTTAAAATGGAAATCATTTTAAAATTTGGAATATCAAATTTACT
This sequence comes from Viscum album, assembly GCA_963277665.1. NCBI lineage: Eukaryota > Viridiplantae > Streptophyta > Magnoliopsida > Santalales > Viscaceae > Viscum > Viscum album. The sequence continues at coordinate 483,933,377 of OY728141.1, forward strand.
TTGGATAAATTTTTGGTAATTTTCTGACAAATGTTCATTTTTAACGAATAGTGAAAAATACTGCATTTTACTTCAAAATTGCCTTTTCATCTAATTTAATTATATAGTTAAGTGGTTATTTTAATTGGTTTTAAAGTGTAATTGAATTATATTTTTATCACTTAATACAATTTTGTTCATTGGAAGTAATTTCATTTTAAAACTGGATGTAATAACAAGTCAATATTTTGATAAATTTTTACTTCTTAAACACCGTCTTTGGTTGTGAAAACGAGAATTATTTTTAAATTAATTACTGCAGTTTCTGCGTTTGGAATTTGGTAAATTAGATTCTATTTTTGGAATCAGATGTTCTAAATTAGGTAATTTAGTCTCTTTTGGTTTAGAAATTAAGAATAGTAATGATGGTAATTATCTTTAATTATCGCGATTAATTAGTAATCGGGTTGTTAAGGGTAATAAAATAATATCATAATAACCCAAAATGACCCCAAAATGTGTCTAAATCCTCTTTTTTGAGTCATGGACGACCATGAGAAGATTTTTTCTGAACTTGAGGTCCCATGGAGTCACATGGGTGTAATAGTGACATTTATAAAATAATTTTTTTTAAAGAAGAGAAATATAACAAAGGTTTGTTTATCCTAAGTAAAAAAAATTTAATTTTGTCTACATAAATTATCACTTAGACTATAAATATTCACTGGAAAAATAAAAATATTTCCTACATCATGGTATTTGTTTTATAATTTTTATACATTAAATAAATAAATTTATTTATGACACCATGATGATGCAGTGATGACCTCATTAACGAACGATATAAATAAAATGAAAAGATAAAGTAAAATATAAGACATAAACTTGTCAAAAACCTATTTTATGGGTGGATTTAGAACCCTTATCACCTTATCCTCGAAATATATCTTTTTGGGACCTCTAAAATCTGAAAACCATTTTATAATGAAGTAACTTTTCAAGACTTTCCAAAAGTGACCCTCCTCCTTCTTATAAAAGACCCCCACCCCCACCCCCTTACCCACACATCTCAATCCCTTGGCTCATCCAAAATCTTCTCATATTATCTCTCCAAATACCTCTATTACTCCTAGAAGCCTCACTTTGGGAAGAAGTCTTTCCAAGTAAGCCTTTGGCTCAAATCTAAAAGAGTTACCCGATTTAGAGGTAATGCATTTTCTCGAGTTTCTTTCTTTTATTTTCCTTCTTCACTCACCATTATCTTATTATTATTTTATCCCAAAATAACACTATTATCCTAAATATACTGGGATTTTGTTATGATAAGTATTATACCTACACTTACACACACCTCCGTCTAATGGTTAAAGAACATACTATTTCTGTGGGTGGCGAATTACTATCTCACGAAATGATGATTGTTCAATATTCTTTTAACACCTTTCATGGTGGCCATTATGATGTAACTGTATTTATATATGATATATATGGTGTTTATTGTTTATATGCTTCTGAATTATATTTTTAAATCACATTGTTATTCTCTTCATGTTGTGGAACTGGTATAATTTCATCTGAGGAAGTGTGGACTACCGCCCCCACAAGTGTTGTGACTCGTTCCTGCCAAACATGGAATTTATAAAGAATGTAATTAATTAACTTATGTTACCTATATAAAATATACATTATACTGTAATTATAATATATATATATGTCTCATTTACTTTTAATTCTTTTAATATGACAAAGAAATGAAAGTAGCGTTCATGAGTACGTATGACCTACAGTCTCAAGAACAGTGCATTTCATTTTTTATCTCCAAATGTTATGGAATAGTATAATATGAATATAAACTGGATATATATGATATTTAAATAATTAATACCATTATGAAGATTATGTACTTATAACTACATGGGAATTTTTTTTCAAACAAGTTCATTTTTGTCTCATGTACCGAACATCGAAAAAACGTATGATATAAACTCACATAATTAACTAATTATTATAACATGATAATATGTGATATTAAATGAATAATAAACTTTAAAGGAAGTAATTAATCAATCATAAATTTACTAAGTTTATTATTCAGTAATATAAAGAAATGAACAAGACAAGTTGGACTTGAGGTAAGGAATTTCTTATCTCACTTTTAATTCCGTGAGATTTTCATTGTTCGCCACATATTTGTTGCATGTGGTGTATTGTGTACTGACATTTCATATATAATATCAGTATTCTATTTATATTTATGGTATTATGTGATTCATTTGGTGTTTTTTATCTTTTGGTCATTCGACTCGATAGATTACAACGAGGTAAGGGGTTTTTATCTCACTTTTTATTCCTGTGAGATTCATGCTACATTTTCCACTATTTCCTTTTGTGTGGTGCATGTACTGACCATGATTGTATTCATTGTGTAATATAATTTAATTTCTGGCTATTAAAATATTTATTGTATGACCATTCTTTCATGGTGTGTACATTTCGAAAGTTACCCAAATCTGTAAGGGAACCTTTCACCCTCCTCTTTTTAAAAGGCTTCTTTTTTGTTAGGTCTTTTAATTTACATATTATTATGTTGGGATATGTTCTTATATATCCTTATTTCTGTAAATTTGATATCCAAGTGATGAGATACACTTTTCATATCTCATCAACTCATTTTATGAATTTTAAATTGACGCCGTTAGGCTATCGAATTTCTGTAAGGGAACTTCTTAACCCAATTTCAATTCATTGGGTTAAACCTCTATTTATTGATTATGTCATGCTATGAATATTTTTGGATGAAACATGATTGTTTTACAATTAATATCAACTTATATTGAGTGTATTTATATTTTTCACACATAATTATGTAATTTACTTATCATTAATCTAAGGATACTGTCTTTGTACGGGACTTCGTTTCAATCTTCTTTCATTGAGGAATCTTTTTATTTCTACATGGATTTATTTTTTACGGTGTATAAAACCATTTTGACTTTTAATTTCATTGAAAAGTAATATTTTTACATGAAGTATTATACGAAATGAAAAAAGGAATGTTTTTATCTTACGTATGTGGTGACAACGAATTCTCCGCTGCCGTGACCATTATTTGAGTTTCAGCTTCCTCTATAAGCCATATCATTTTTAAATGAAAAAAATAACATGTTTTACTTTGGTATTGAAAATGTTTCTGATAATGTTTAAATTATATTAATGTGTTGTATTGATATCTTGTATTGAAATGTGGAAATTTTATGCCTCCTTTATGCATGTTTTATGTGATACGATTATGTTATAGTTCTTGGGAATTTTTTATGAAGTCGGTCGGTTATGTGGAAAACTAAGGGCGGGTGAGCCTGAGATAGCTCTCTAATGAATTGGGTAACGCAAAGGAGTTAAACGCTAAGGTTTTTGCATAGATATTTAGTGAATATACTGTGATGGGTATTTCCAAAATTAACCATGAGGGTTACTCCCTACGTATGAATGTTATGAATGCCTCAAGTTACATTTATGTTTTATGAATTCTAGGTGTATTTAACAAATATTAGGATTTCATGGGAAATGTTAAAAAGATTATTTTTTCATATATTGATGATCTAAAGTTTTCTTTCTTTCAGTATCCCTTACTAAGCTTTTTATGCTCATCCCATGTTTTTTAAATGTTTTTCAGAGGATATAAAGTGGAATAGGGTCAAGGATAGGATAAAGGAAATGTCATGTTGTCTAAAACATGGAACTAGACATGACTCTTTTGTTCAAGAGTTTTTATTTTGTGAAAAAATGGGAACTGAGTAGATGTTTCTACTTTGTAATCATTGAGATGTAATAGTTATGTCCTAATTATCTAAAAATCTAAACCTGAAATAATCCTCAATGTGAATTATTCATTTAATTAAATATTATGTAATGTTTTAAGGCTAGGTCCTTATAGTTGGTTTCAGAGGTTGGTTTAGATAACTTTATAGGTTAGGGTATTATTTAAGCCCAAGTGACTTTACAATAATGGTTAGGATTTTAGAAAGAGTCATAGTTATAAAGTGAATGAGTTTAAGAAAACATGAATAAGTATATGTTTGTATTTACCCTCCTGATAAGATATTATATGTTGATTTTACTGATATAATCACACTGACCTTTTTCGTTTTCTTAAATGGCTGGATCTAGGAGGTACCAAAGTAATAGTGGATGTGAAGAAAACTGTGATGGTTTTCTAAATGATCAACTGAATGATATGGGAGCTAGAATGAGAACTCTTGTGGTTATTCTCAACCAACTATCTGGAGTCATGATTGACCACCTGAACCTTAGTGAATTTTATAAGGCATTATATATGTGAGAAACAAATCCCTATGGAATTTCAGGTAATAATCATAAAGGTAAGTGTGTTAAAAAACCTATGTGTTAATGATGTGGAATGAAACACCTAGGAAAATGTTACAAAGGTACTGAAAGATGCTATATATGTGGAAATGAAGGTCATAAAGAAAGAACTTGCCATGGAAAAAGGAAGCATATTGTTGACTCTAGGAAAGGGAAATAAGTTCTTTCTGAAGGATCAATTCAATGTTTTAAATGTGGTGTGCATGGTCATTATGCAAAGACATTCCCTCTGAAGAAGTTTCAGGAATGGGATCACCAGGATCATACAAATATTCATTTAACAATACCTAATGCCATTCCGATTGAGGATGAAGAAACTGATAATGACCAATAAAAGGTATAGATTTTTTCTTATCATATTTTTTCCTATTATCGAATCTTAGGACATGATTAATTATTTTGTTTGTAGGAAAGAATTATTTCAGAATAAGTTTGAAAGGAATGGTTAATGGATCAAAAAGAATGTTGAATGAGTAATAAGTCAACACATAAGGGATTCAAGAGTTATGGTAGATTTTAGGATGGTGAAATTCTAAAAAGTATTAAGACTCTTTTGATGATGAGATTACATTAGAAGAGTTTTTATAGTATGTGTAACCCTGATGTTTGATATATGAAAATTTTAATCAAGGAATAATTATCTTTTCTTTTGTGGATATAGTTATAAAGAACCATTTTGGTTTATATGATCCTTGAATTTGAGGTAATTAGCAGTTAATAAATTTTGGGATGAAAAATGAAATTTATTAGATAAAATTTGTGGTTTAAATATGTTATGGTTATTTTTGATGAATTTATCTCTTTTTTGGAAAATTATAAAATTATGTAGTTTTTAAAAATGGAAAACAGGCAAACCGTGTGGCAACCCATCACGTCGGACGAAGCTACGGGAATCGAACCCACAACCAAAGTGCGACTGGTATTTATCGCCTACCACTGGACTACGTGAAGTCCATGGTTAGTATGACTAATTATTTTTAGTTAGATTATATTATGAATCAGGAATAAGTTGGTTTTTGGAAAATTATTTACCTATCGTAGATGATATGTGATTAGGTTAATTACTTTTCAGTATGAGAAATTAAGAGTAAGTGATGTTATTTGGAGATAAATGTTAAGATTTACCTTGGAAGACTATGTGATTAAATCCTTCAGAGATTTGGGTTTCAATCTTAGTTTGGATTACATTGAATAATTTTCTAGATAGTTTTTTATTTAATGGTCTTTCTTAAACCTAGGGTTCTTTTGTTGAATCTTGGAGATTAAGAGTAGTTTTTCTTTTTGCAAAAGATTATCCTTTTTGGGGATTATCTAATCTTGTACTAACAATTTTTGTTTTGGTTAAGGTCTAAAGTCCTGGGAAATATATAGTTCATCTTTTGTGGATTATTTTATTCTTAAGAAGTTGATTATATCACTCTTAATGCGAAGAAGTCATCATAAATACTCATCTTTTGGAGAAAATATGAGTTTGTGTAAGAAATATAGTGAGGGATGAAAGTATACATGACAAGTAAGTATGTTTCCTTACGATTTAGTTAAGCTCATAAATAAATTCCTCAATGAAAAGTAACTTAAAACAAAAACTTTCTCTGTTAACTTTTCCTACTGGGGAATCAAATACCGTTTAACCCATCATAAGTTTGGTATTTTCTGGTCGTTAACATTCTCCTAAACATGTTTTCTATCACTCTCCATCAGAACTGGACCCTTTTTTTTCTCTTCCATATCCATGTTTTCATGGAATCCTAGTATCTGTTGTCTCAGATGACCTTTGTATTTTTCTTTCTTTATTTTAAAGCGATAGTTTAATTTACTCCTTTTCTGATGTGAGGCTTTCAATGAAGTTTCCGAGCCCAATTTTAAAATTGCGAGGACGCAATTCCAAAAAAGGTGATAATGATGTAACATCTCGGGTAAATAAAGAATATGAAATTTTTATATTTATTAATATTTGTGAATAAAATGTTAATATCACTTTAAAGGGAATTCTATGTTCGGTGGCGTACCCATTACACAACAACGATTTTCTTTGAAATCATATGTTGCACACTAATAATATATTAATATTATTTTAAATGGTAGTTAATGCCTAGCCTTTGTAATGGTGGGAATGAATAGAACTAACTAAAAAATGATTATATATGTTTGTTAAATATATTTACATTTACCCAATAAAAGTTAGAGGCTTAAAATAATAAAAGAATTCGGTTTTAAGCATAAATATTCTAATGTTCTTTAAAAGGTCGATTAACCGCCTTTTGATGATGAACCCTTTTTAAAACTACTTTTTGTCAATTTTAAATGTTATATTTGAAAAAATAAAGTCTTTATTTAGAATTGGGACATAAAAATTTACTTTGTGTAAATTTTTGTTATTATTCCGATAAAGTTCATATTTTAATGAATAGTGAAAATGCTGTATTTTAATTCAAAATCTCATTTCAATCTAATTTATTTATATGGTTATATTATCTTTTTAATTGGGTTTAAAGTTTATTTGAAATATATTTTTACCATTTAACCCAATGGTGGTCATTGGAATTAATTTCACTTTGAAATTGGACATAAACAAGTGTCAATCTTTTGATAGATATTGTTTCATAAAAGCACGCAATTGGTTTTGACAGCGGGAATTAATTATAAAATTAATTAATGAAACTTATATGTTTTTAATTTTTTAAAATAGAAATCATTTTTTAACTTGGAATATCAAATTTAATTTGGATAAATTTTTGATATTTATCTCACAAATGTTCATTTTTAATGAATAGTAAAAAATACTGCATTTTACTTCAAAACTGTTTTTTCATCTAATTTAATTATATAGTTATATGGTCCTTGTAATTGGTTTAAAAGTGTAATTTAATTATGTTTTTATCACTTAATACTATTTTTTTCATTTTAAGTAAATTCTCTTTTCAATTGGATGTAAAAGCAAGTCAATCTTTTGATAAATTTTTACATCTTAAAAACCAGTCTTTGGTTGTGACAATGAGAATTATTTTTAAATTAATTACTTAAATTTATATGTTTGGAATTTGGTAAAATGGATTCCATATTTTGAATCAGATGGTACAAATTATGTAATTAATACTCTTTTTTTTTGGACATTATGAATAGTAACGACGATAATTATCTTTAATTATCGTGATTAATTAGTAATCAGGTAGTTAAGGGTAATAAAAAAATATCATAATAATATAAAATGACCCCCAAATGTGTCCAAATACTATTTTTGGAGTCAGGGTCGACCTTGGGAAGATTTTTAATGAACTTGAGTTCCCATGGAGTCACATGGGTGTAATAGTGACATTTATGATAATATTTTTTTAAAAGAAGAGAAATATAACAAAGGTTTGTATATCCTAAGTAAAACAATTTTAATTTTCTTCAAATAAATTATTTATTAGACTATAAATATTAATTGGAAATATAAAAATATTTCCTACATCATGGTATTTTTTTATAATTTTTAGACAATAAATAAATAAATTTATTTATGACACCATGATGATGCAGTGATTACGTCATTAATCAACGATTTAAATAAAATTAAAATATAAGGTAAAATCTAAGACATACACTTATCAAAAACCTATTGGATGTATTTATTTAGAACCCTTATCACTTTATCCTAGAAATATATGATTTTGGGACCTTTAAAATCTGAAAACCATTTTATAATAAAGTAACATTTTAAGACTTTCCAAAAGTGACCCTCCTTCCTCTTATAAAGGCCCCCACCTCTACCCCCTTACCCACACCTCTCAAGACCTTTTCTTATCAAAAATATGATCTTATTATCTCTTCACATCCCTTTCTTATTCATATAATCCTCACATTGGGAATAAGTCTTTCCAAGGAAGTCTCTGGCTCAAATCAAAAAGAGTTACATGATTTAGAGGTAATGTCTTCTATCAAGTTTCTTTCTTTTATTTTCTTTATTAACTCACCACTATATTCTTATTATTTGATCCCATAATAAAAAATTATCCTCAATATATTAGGATGTTGTTATGATAAGGATTATATCTACAATTACACACACCTCCGTCTAATGGTTAAAGAACATACTTTTTCTGTGGGTGGCGAATTACTGCCTCACGAAACGATGATTGTTCAATATTCTTTTAACACCTTTAATTGTGTCCATTATTATGTCAAAGTATTTATATATGATATATATGGTATTTATTTTTTAGATATTCTTCTTAATTTTATTATTAAATCACATTGTTATGCTTTTCCTGTTGTGGAACTGCGATAATTTTATCTGAGGAAGTGTAGAATACCACCCCTCAAGTGATGTGACTCGTTCATGCCAAACATGGAATTTATAAAGAATATAATTAATGAAATTATGTTACCTATATAACATATATATTTTTCTGGAATTATAATATATATATTCCTCATTTAGTTTTAATTCCTTTAATATGACAAAGAAATGAAAGTAGCGTTTTTGCGTACGTATGACATACCATCTCTATGAAAGGTGCATTTCATTTTTTATCACCAAATGATATGGAATAGTATAAAATGAATATATAATGGATATATATGATATTTAAATAATTAATACCATTATGGAGATGAGTTACTTATAACTACATGGGAAGTTATTTTTAAACAAGTTCATTTTTGACTCAAGTACCAAACATCGACAAAACATATGATATGAACTCACATAATTAACTAATTATTATAACATGATAATATGTGATTTGAATTGAATAATAAAATTTAATGGAATTCCTTAAAAAATAAAAAATTTACCTATGTGTATTATTCAGGAATAGAAAGAAATGAATATGACAAGTCAAACTTGAGGTAAGGAATTTCTTATCTCACTTTTAATTCCGTGAGATTTTCATTGTTCACCACTTATTTGTTGCATGTTGTGTATTGTGTACTTCCATTTCATCCATATTATCATAATTATATTTATATTCATGGTATTATGTGATTAAATTTTTGTTTATTATCTTTTGGTCATACAACTTGATTGATTACAACAAGGTAATGAGTTTTTATCTCACTTTTTATTCCTGTGAGATTCATGCTACATTTTCCACTATTTTCTTTTGTGTAGTGTATGTACTTACCATGATTTTATTCTTTGTGTAATATACTTTAATTTATGGGTATTTACATCTTCATTGTATGACCCTTCTTTCAGGGGGTGTTTGTTTCGAAAGTTACCCAAATCGGTAAGGGAACCTTTCACCCTCCTCTTTTTAAAAGACTTTTTTTGTTAGGTCTTTTAATTTACAGATTCTTATGCTAGGATATGTTCTTATTTATCCTTATTGCTGTAAATTTTATGCCCAAGTGATGATATACCCTTTTCATCTCTCATAAACTCATTTTCTTAATTTTAAAGTGACACCATTAGGCTGTCTAATTTCTATAAGGGAACTTCTTAACCGAATTTCAATTCTATAAGTTAAACCTCTACTTCTTGATTATGTCATGCTATGAATATGTGTGGATTACCCGTGCATTTTTTACACTTAATATCCACTTATATTGAGTGTATTTATATTTTTCAGATGTAATTATGTAAATGATTTATCCATAATCTAAGGATACCATCTTTGTACGGGACTTCATATCAATCTTCTTTCATTGAGGAATCTTGTGATTTCTACACGACTTTATTTTATAAGGTGTATAAAACCCTTTTGACTTTTAATTTCATTAAAAAGGAATATTTTTTAATGACTAATTAAACTAAACAACAAAAGGAATGTTTTTGTCTTACGTATTCGGTGACAATGACTTTTCTGTTGCCGTGACCATTATTTGAGTTTTAGCTTCCTCTACAAGCCATAAATTTTTAAAACGAAAAATAAATACCATGTTTTAATTTTGTATTGAAAATGGTTTTGATAATGTTTTGATTATATCAATGTGTTGTATTTATATCTTGTGATTGAAATGTAGAAATTTTATGTTTCCTTTATGCATGTTTTATATGATATGATTATGTTATGGTTCTTAAGCATTGTTTATGAAGTCGGGTGGTTCCGTGACCAACTAAGGGCGGATGAGCCCGAGATAGCTCTCCAATGCATTTGGTAATGCGAAGGAGTTAAACGCTAAGGTTTCTCCGAAGAGATTTAGGGAATATAATGTGATGGGTATTCCAAACGTAACCATGAGAGTTACTCCCTACATAAGAATGTTATGAGTGCGTCAAGTTACCTTTTTGTTTTATGATTTCTACGTGTATTTCACAAATCATATGATTTCATGGGATATGTTAAAAAGCTTATGTTATGAACATATTGATGATCTAATGTTTTCTTTCTTGGTGTATCCCTTACTAAGATTTTTATGCTCATCCCATGTTTTTTAAATGTTTTTCTCTGGGCATAACGTGGGATATGGTCAAGGATGAGATCAAGGAAATGTCATGCTGTCTATAACATGGAACTAGACCTGACTCTTTTTTCAAGAGCTTTTATTTTGTGAAAAAATGGGAACTGAGTAGATGTGTCTACATTGTAATCATTGAGATGTAATAGTTGTGTTTTAATTCTCTAAAACTCTAAACCAGAAAAGATCCTCAATGTGAATTATTCATTTAATTCAAGATTATGTAATGTTTTAAGGCCGGGTCCTTATAGACAACTTCAAATATAAGAAAAACCCTGATATATTATAACCTAAATATTAAATTTACGAGTATGAATAGTAATGAAAATATTATGAAATATATATACATATAATTTTTTTACTCTAATGAAATTAACTTATTAATTCATAATAATTATCCACTCAATATTTATTAATTCGATTTTATACTAAAAATTTATTTCCTTAGAAAATGGTTTTATTGTATTTTGTGCACAAAAATTACAATTAATTTATACCATATTTTGATTTTTTATGTAATTTCAATATTATCGTAGAGTTAATGGTTAGGATTTACTTTAAATGATTTATTTTGAAGTGACTAGTAAGAAATACTGATTTTATTAAATATGTTATTTATTTTCATTAAATAATGTAATTTAAAAGACACATTACGTTTTAAATTTTATATTAAAGTAAAATGAGTCTCTTTTTATTATAAATTTTCTAATTAATCACATATGATTTTGCATTGTACATGAATTTGTTGTAAGTTCATTTTCAGGCTTAAAAACACATTTTTGAATTTTTTTTATTTTTGTGTTATAAATTTAAATATAAATTTATTTCATCTACTTATATAAATTTAATAGTGAAATATTGATTTATTATTTCAAAATATAATTTTCAAATATGGTAAATAGTTCCCTTTTTTTGTCATTATGAATAGTTGCCATGATAAATATTTTTCACCTTGGTAAGGTTAAAATAGGAAAAACTAGGTAAAATCTTGGGGACAAGGCATATAAATCTCTAAAAAAATTTCTTATACTTCTTATTATTGTTTAATTTTTTCCTAAATAATATTATATTCAATGGTTTGGAAATTTATTTCTGCTTATTTTTGATAATGACCTGGATATTATTTTATATAAAGAATACATAAAGATTGTCACTCTCTTTGTTTTAATATCTATAATATTATTTCATAGTGATAAAAAGGAGTTATGTTTAGTTGTAAATATTTATTTTATATATTAATGAATTTTTTAATGTTAATTGTTTTTATTTTCTAGTGATGTAATAGTAGCTATGAGTGCTTACACAATGCTGACACAATGCTTGTTCAACAGATAGAAACATTAAAAAAATGATACTAAAAATATTAAAAGAATAATATTTGGATGAATTATTGTGCTACATGAATTTATGAGATAGATATAACAAATTATTTATTTTTTCAAAGTTTATTTTCTAATTTCATATCTATCTTGTTTTTTTAAATTCAAATTATTTCAATAGTCTCAAAAAAAATATAATGGTATTTTATGTAAAATTATATTCTGTTAAACAATTTAAAATTTATAAATATTTTATATTTTTTTAAACATTAATGGAATAAATTATATAACATATTCTATTTTTAAATTATGTCTCAATTTTCCTTTTATAGTTACTTCCTAGACACATAAAGTGTTAAAAAACATTGATATCACATTATTCATCAAAAGGGTTAATCGAGGGTTAGAATTGAGAGATAAGGGTTAAAACATCACATAAAATTATCTAAATTGTATTGAATTAGATGATTTATAATTGTTATCTTCTTATATTTTAAATAAATCATCTTATATTCACTTTCTACATGAAAAATAATTTTTTTAATCTTTTATATAATTCAAAGTGTGTCCTTTCCTTCACTATAAAAGGACACCACCTCTCCTCTATCCCTTACACAATCTTGAGAAAAATATATAGACTAAAACCAACCAAAAACTATTACTAAAATTCTTAGACATAATTTATATATGATTTTATTATTAAAATACAATCTATATGGACCATAAGTAGAGATCCAAAAGTCATTCTTCAAAGGGAAGTTAATCGTGTAGAAGGAATATTTTCATTTTACTTCTTCTTCCACCTCCTTCAATTTTTTATTAAACATTATAATATAAAAAAGGTAGGATCTCAAATATAATGAAATTTTATTATGTTAATTTATTAACCTTACTCATCAAATTTTTACACCAAATGGGAAATGAAAGTATTACTCGTGCGTACGTATAAACAATCATCTCCATAAAGAGATATGATTCATTTTAAGTCACCTCATCACATGAATATTAATAATGTTTGATTTAATAAATATTTAAGATATTTATAATTAAATTATTATTCTTGAATGATAAGATATTTTTTATCTCCCTTTATTACTTTTCATTTGAAAATGAAAATAACATTCACGTGTATGTACATACTATCGTCTCCATGAACGAAGAAAATTAATTATCCAATATCTACATTGTCTGTATTTTAATAAATAAATAAATATATATAATGAATATATATGAAATTTATATCATGATTAAAATTTTTAATATTATGGAACCTTGATCATGATGCAAGGATTATAACGACCAACTGAGAACATACTTGAAAAACAAAACAAGTTATAACCATGAACAATGATTTTAATAAATAATTTTTAATGAATGATTGATAAAATGTTATAAGTAAACTATATATTATATTATAATTATTTATATGGTTATTTTATATTATTATAATAAATATAAATTTGTTATACTTGAGGTTAGAGAGCTTTTGAATGAAGACAAAAATATGGTAAGGGTTCTTTATATCAATATTGTTTTATTGAGAAATGATTGATGTTATGAAATTATCTATGTTTTTGAGGTGTATATACTTCCCATAATATATTTTATAATATTTATAATTTTATATTGATTTTATTTAAAGTTATAATTAATATTATGTCCTGCAATGAGTTTTTATTCGAATGATAGAAAAGTGGTAAGGGTTTATCATGTCGATTTACATTATTTAGGTCATATGTTATGTTATAAACCTCCTTTATTTTATGATGTTTATCTAATTATAATTTGATATTTTTTATCATGAATATACTTATGTTCATGGTGTTTAAATTTTCATTTTACTTTATTTCTTCCATGGGGTTTTTTATTCAAAATTTACTTAATTAGTAAAGATTTTACATTTCATTCTCATTTTTATTGGGAAGGGTTGTGCTTAAATTTGTGATGATGAAATTATATGATCCATCATTTATAAATCTAATTTATTTTAGTATACAATATTTATTTCTCAAAATTATATTCTTTCCTATCATTTTCCACTCTTTAAATACTAATAATTCTAAAGTATTTTTTTAAGTAAGAAAATTTATTTTTTCTATTCATTGAGAAATATTTTTTATTCCATGTACCTATTTTCTATAATATGTTCTCATTAATATTATTAGTATTCTACATATATTTATTAAATTAATTTGTACCTAGGTTTTATATTAAATATAAATTCTTGAAATGAATATTATTTTCATTTTCTTAATGAGGTACGTTTGAACTTTTATTTTAAATGTGAAAGATAAATTTGTCTTAACCTTTAGAACATGAATTAATTTTATAGGAATCATGACCAGTATTTTATATGATGTTTCTTTTTTAGGTTTTAATGGTTATTTTCAAAGAAAGTTTTTTGTTAATATTTTTTAAATTTTTAGATTTTGAATATTTTATTTCCAAATGAAAAGGGAATTTTCCTCAAGTAATATTACAATAATATTTTAAACTAATTTTTCATCTATGATAACATCATTTGATGTTACTTATGAATCAATTGAGACCTGATCATATGATACTATCCTCGTTATTTCTCTAGATGGTTTATGGTAATGTTTATTAAATATTGATGTAACCCATTTTATTTTCTTCTGGTTATGCTATGATGAAATGATAAATACTTTCATAATCTTGTGGGATATATATATATGGATTATGAATATTTTATTGGTTGGTTTGTTATATATATATAATTAATTGTGTAAATATTAGTGAATTATGAGCTCAAGGTGGGTACACTAGTGGTTATCCCTAGTCTAGTGAGGGTATGTGGGATGTTATCCCAAGCCCAATGAAAGTATATGGTTGGTTAACCAAATCCTAATAGAAGATTAATATATTTGTTGGAAGACTTGAAATAAGATGTATTTTATTATGATTATTCTAACCATTATGAAACTCTATTATGACATGATATTAAGATAAAGTTATTCTCTCATAGATTTTTTTGATTCCTTTATGATTAATTTCTTATTAAATTCCATAATTTACACTATAACTCATAATCATGATCTATAAATTATGGAATTTGATGTTCAAATGATAATATCATGTTCTTGTAACATCAATATCATTTTATGATTAAATTATCATTTACTTATCCCTTATTTACCAGTATAATTTATTTAATCTAACCATTTATTTTGTTTCTGTTTCCCCAAGATATGAAGAAAGGATTTAAGTTGGATTTTTCTAATAAGGGTTCTCGTTGTGAAGAAATTAGTGGGAGTTGGTACAGATATTTTATATACATGTTGTTCATATATCCAATTTTTGAATGAAACTAAACCATTAGGGTTCTTCCATGGATTTCAATTATATATAATAAATATTATTTTTATAAGATATAATATTTATTTATGTATTTCTTTAGTTTCCTCAAAATGATCTTAGAAAGACCTCACCATACCAAGGTGATGAAGAAATAAAAATGTTTACTGATGAAGAGACAACCTTAATAAACCACCTCCATCACAATGTTGTAATAGCCAAGGGAAGAATAATGTGGCATTAGAGGATTCTTGTAGTGGTAAGGGTGGTATAAGAACATGATGGTATGAAGGTTGAGAAATTATTCACTACCAAAGAGGCCAAAGATATAAAGTTATTCATACTTTTATAATATATTAATTCACCTTGATAGTCAATAGAATAGTTTTATGAATTAATTGAAAAATGTTTTTATTTTATGTCAGTTATATTCTACTTCCCATCTTATTGATTACCAAGGAGAGACCCAAAGATGTGGAAACTCCTCATTTATTTTTTTCAATTAATAATAATTTTTTTCTCTTAAATAATCACTGATTTTTAGAATCTTTATCATTCTGAATATATATTCTTGATAAATTTTAAAAAAATCAAATAGAATAACCATCAAAGTAATCAGACCCATCAAAACATTGAATAGTAATAAATTATTATAAATTTTTATTTGAATAGTTTGAGTCAGTGATGAAAATTATAAATAAATTTTTTATATTTTAATGTATACTATATTAGATATGTATTTACTAGGTAGCTACATAATGTGCATGATGTAACCATAGATCAAGGTTGACCAATAAGATAAAAATTAAAATTATTTTTATTTCCTCATAGACTTATGCTCAATGATTAAAATAGATAAGAGGTATATTCAACACATTTTCCATCTTCATAGGAGAAGGTAAGTAAATTTTTATATGAGATAGTGAATGAGTAGTATAATAAAAAACATGAAAATAATTTTTATGGGTGATTTTATATTCCTGAAAAGTTCTAGTGCCCTGAAATTACATCATTGTGCATTTTATAAATTCCATCCTTCCCAATATATGTAAGTAATATAAATAACCTATAAATTTTACCAATATATATAGACCAAGAAGGCATATCTTGACTTTTATAGGGATTAATTTGGGGGCCTATAGGATTTTTTTCATCTAATTTTACACAATAAACTTTAACTAAGTCATGAAAGGGATGAATTAGTGAGAATATGTCTGATTTTTTTTCAGGCCTTTCTTTATATAATATCAAACTGAATAGTTTTATTTATTTTCTCATATTCCCAAACTTTTTCGTAATAGATGAACGTTAAATCTTAGTGAGCAGTGTATGTAATTTTTATCAAGAAACCCTTTATGAGTTTTCAACTTAATGAGTGTAGTGAATCTTTATTTAGAAAACATTCATTAGGAATTTATTGTATAAGGTCATATAACTTAAACCAAGATGTAAATAAAGATAAGGTTATATATCATATACCAAATAATGGATGATATTTAAAGTCATATAACTTTCATCAAGGCATGGTTAATGGTTATGGTCATATAGCATTGTCAAAAGGTTTTATTGTTATTAAATAAAATGGTAGAAATAATTGGATGTGACTTAAGGATCCTGAAGCTGATATTAGAAACCTAAGATGGGATGGATATGCATGCAGTTAAGGGGAATTTCACCAAGACCAAAGAGTGGGGTTTGATATCCATTGATGAAGGTATTATTAACCTGACATGAATTTAATTAATGATGGAATACTTAACCTGAAGGAATTCCTTTATGTATGGAAAAAAATATAACACATAGTTTATGGTAAATTATTTTTAAAATAAGGTGAGATAATAAAAATAAGAAAGGGAAATAATTTATCAATATGTATGGTGAGTGTAACACCCCAAAATTTTAAAACTTTATTACCTTTAATAGATTTAATGTTTTTATATCTTTCTCCCCATGCAACGAAAAACTTAAATGAAATAGTTATATATTAAGATAAAATATAAATATATACATATAACTATTAAAACATAGCCATTTAATTTAGAATAATTAATATGAGTAAAAAATTTATGAATTACTTATATAAATAAAATAAATTCTAATTTTAATATGAATTAATTTCATTTTGTTTAGCAAAAGTGACCAATACAATCATTTTATAATAAAAAATGTATTTTTCTAAATATTTACTTATCATGTGATATGAATTTATATTTCAAAAAACTTGTGATTAATGATGATAAAATATATTTTATATAAATAATTGGTTAACAATAATTTAATTAATAAATTATAGGAAATATTAATGAGAATGGATAATATTCTAAAAAAGATATTTCCTTATAAAAAAAGTTTTTCATTATTTCTCTTCTTTTAATTTAGAAGATAATTTTCTAAATTTTGAAATTTTATTTATAAAAAATTAAAATTAATTTTGTACTATTAATATTAATATTATCTTATGATTATTTTTTTTGGATTTTTCTAAAAACATTATTTTTAGTTGAATAGTGAGAAAGACCATTTTTACAAATAACATGAATTTTATGAAATTATTAGTATATAAGTATGAATTCAAAATTAATTAGAACTTTTTATACTTCCAAATATGTATTTTATGGTTCAATATCTAATTTTTTAAAAGTATGTTTAAACTTACAAACCCATATTATACATTTTAGAGCTTATGTTATATTTTTAAAAAATTGTTTTTAATACATTATACATTAAGTATTTTAGAACAAATATTCACAACTTTTATAAAATTAAAATAATAAATTTTGATTCAAATTTTGAATCCTTAGGAACAATTTATTAAATAATGAAAATTTTATTTTTGATCATAAAGGATAAGTTATCTTAGGTAAAAACTAGTCACCATGGTAAAAGATAAAATGGTAAAAGTAAAGAATCTAAGTGTAAAAGGCCTCCAATTGTGTAAAAATTATGTATTAATGATTGGTTGAAAACCTTATTAAGATTAAAACTTATCATATTACTTATTTATTATTTTTTGATTCACTTTCCTTGAGAGAGACTTTCCATTATTGAAATTTTTTGGGTATTTACAAAATAGACCGTCCCCTTTCACTTATAAAAGGGGATATACTCTACTCACCTTCTATCATAGAAAAAAACCCATTAGTAAGGATAAAACTACACATAATACACTATTAAATATAACTATAATCTTTAATTTGTTTTTAGTCTTCTCATAAGTCAATCCCTTAAAACATTAACCCTTTTAAAAGGAGATAATCCAAAATGTGAGGTATAAATTTATAACAAATCCTTTCATTTTCTACTTATTTATATTCACTATTGTAACTAAAATTACATTAGAAAAATCATAAATTTAATACATAATTATCATTTTTATACTTTTATTTGATTATAATTATGGTATAATCATTATCCACCATTCCAATATCTATTAGGATAAACAAAACTGTCACTTGTGTGTTACGCATACCACCGCCTCCACGACACAAGTAGTTTTTTCACTTCACCACCTTACAAGGATGATCATAACAGGTAATTTACCACATAATTATGATATTTAAAACATATTTTGTATTAAGATATACTATAAAACATATTTTATATTTCTCTTATTCTATGGAAGATGAAATCATCATCCATGTGTACGTGTTGACTTCCACCACCATAGAATGATTGATTTCTATTTTTATTTTCATTAAAAACATTCATGGATGACCCTAAGAATTGGTTTAATGAATATATATGATTCTTATGATATTATTATGGTTTCATTAAAATAAATTTGAGAACCTATAAGTTATGTAATCAACTAAAATTCATTGTTAAATCAGTCATTTAAAACAGGTATACTAAGTTAAAATTCTTCTTAATCATATTATGTATATTTTCAAAAGAATTAATTATTATTATATTTACTAATAATTTTTAATAATATTAATAAAAACTAAATTATATCATAATTTTTATTCGAGTATAATAATATTACAACTAATCCACAACATAATTATCCATTAATCATGGTATTTTCATGCTTGTATCAGTTTAATCACATACTTGAACAATGATATGAAATTATATCATGAATGACTATGAAAACATAGTTACTCATGTAATATGATATATATATATATATTTAAATAATTACTTCTTTATGGTTATATAATTTTAACATTATTATAAAACTCATTAATTAAGAAAAACACCTTTCGTTCGTTAAGAATGACCAAAATATTATCATCATCTATTTCATATTCATGGTTTTTAACCAAAGCTACCAAAGAATGAAATTATAATTATTTAAATATCATTAAACACCTATTAAAACAATTTAAATGACATTTAAATGATTAAATATTTTAAAAAAATTAATACCAATGCCTTTTTTATGAAACTAGTTTAAAAAGATCAATATTACTTACACCCAATGTTCAATATTTATGGCAACAAACTAGAATTCATATAGACAATGATTATATACGATAAATATAAAATAAAATGGATATTATTAAATTTTTTAATTAATTAATTAAGATATATTATTTTGTGATAAAGGTGGTAAAAGTATTTTCTTGGAATTCTGGACAAGAGGTGTGGGTTATTTGTCTAAAAGTTGATCTCCTTGAGACATGTTTATGTTATACACCATAATTTTTTTTACATAGTTGAAAAAATTATATAAACCCATGATTTTCAGACATAAATATTACATATTTTTTGATAAATATTCAATATATAAAAATATGATCCACACGAGAACCAAAAAGGTTTAGTGTTGTTAGAGACTAGATACATAAACATCTTATTTAGGCACATTATTCATTATCTCTCATAATGATCATCTCACATTATACCCTTCTCAACATACCACACTTAAAATAATTAGAACCTAATTATTTTAATGCTCAAAAATAATTATTATTATGTTTCTATTGAGATTATTATTTTATAATAATATATCATTTTATAAAGAAAATAAGAATAGTACAGATCTATTGTTTGTTATGGGGATCCAACATCAGTTCAAAATGATCAACCATTTGTTCAGACATGTACTATCACTAGATATGTGCTTCCATTATAATTATTCTACCACCAGATGTTCTATAACCAGATTTGAGATCACCATATATGCTAAAACTAGACATGTGCTACCACCATATGTGATTCTTCCAAATGTGCTACTGTCAGATGTGATACCTCTAGATATGCTACCAACAGATGTTCTACCACTAGATTATGATACTTATGAACTATGATACCATTTTTATTCTATCATTCATTAAAATATAATGCTTTTAATGGATATTTTAAAAGAGTTAATTTACAAAACCTCACATGGTTTTATTTAATGATTATTTCTAAACCATTCCATAGGTATTTTGAGGATGAAGTTATAGGTTTCATAATATTATGAACAATATTAGGATCTAGTATATCTTTGTTATTATTCTTCAATAGATAATTAGACCTATAACTATATTTATTCATAAGATCTAACTCATGCACATAAATTTGGTGAATTCTGCTTAAATGTAGTATACATGAGAGTTTGAATGTATTAAATATATATAAGATCAAGAAACATTCACACACTAAATTTTGAAATTTGTGTAGAAGTTTTTTATGGAATCTAAAGACAGAAAATAGAAATTTATGAAAATCTATTTTTTTGAACTTTTAGAGAAACTTGTCTAAGATCCTCACCAAGACAAATATGAGGGCCCTCATGATTTTGAAACTATTCATATCAATAATCACAAAATATTTATATATATTTCTATTTCCTATCAATATTTATGATTTCTCTTGGAGAAATGTGTTATTGTACCGTATTTATCTATACACATTGACTCCTCTGATCAATCTGGAGTGTTCTAGACACACACTCTCAAATTTATTTATCTATATACCCATGAAAATTATGGAAGAGGTCCTACATGTTCTGTCAAGTTTTTATCCTCATTAATAACTTTGGAAGTGAATTTTAGAATATAAATATTGTGGCTATTGTTTTTAAAAACCTAATCCAGGTTCTAGATCCGATTATAGTTATAATAATATTCTGGGCTGAAGGAGATTTCCAAGTGGAAGGAATTGTGTCTTGGCTAGGTAGTGACCCCCTTACTTATTCTGTTGAGTATTTTTTATTTTTATTCATTGTAATGTTAAAAATTCATTGGTTTTTTTAATCTAAAAACAATACTTTTAATTTTACAGTTAGACTTAAACTATTTTTATATAAAGGTTTTTATCAAGTAAATATAATTAAAAAGTTAAAGTGATTCAAAATTTTGTTTTTACTGAGCCCTAATATTGCTTTTAGAAATATTTTCAAAGATCAAACACATATTATTAGAGTTTTTTGATTAATTGAGAATTTTTAATCACCTTGGGAAAATTTAATTTAAATTATTTTCAACAGAAATTTTTAATATGAACTCAATTGACCCCCATCTTGAGTTACTCACTTCGACCAAAATTTGGTATTATAGTTTTTTAAAAACTATTTCAAATATTATTTAGTTGTCTATATAAGATAATAAATATCTATTATTTATAAATATAGTACCTTGTGGATAATAGAAAATAGAGATCTACTAGCAACTGATCTTATTATTTTAATGGCAAAAAATTTTTTAATTTGAAATTAAAAATTAAATCAATCTTGAAAGAATGGGTTTGTAAATATATAATTTCATTGAAGAAAAATATGAATTACCTAAAACTGCTAGAGCTAATGGGCGTGATACTAATAAAGCAGTTTATAATAATAATAAAGCCACGAATTATTTTTATTGTGCTTTGTGTAATGAATAATTTAATATAATTTCTACATCTACTACAAATTTTGATATTTGGGATAATTTAATAATTCCTCCTGAGGGAACATCTAATTTAAAATAATTATGTTTAAATAATTATACTATTAATATGAAACATTTATGATGAAAAATGGCGAGACTATTATTGTTATGTATCTTAATATTAAATAGATCGTGAATACAATGAATTCACTAGGAAAACCAATTAATGACAGAGATCAAGTGATGCACCAATTAATGTGTTTACCAGATAGATGGAGAAGAACCTCAATGTCAATCCAAGAGTGAAGTGATGTTTTTACATTACTGATTAATGATTTTATGGGAAAGATTATGATTTATGAGGTGGAACTAAATTTAAATTTAGAATATTAGGATGATAATAATAGAAAGTATATATCCTTAAAAACTTATAATTCAAAATGAATGGAGAAAATATAAGCTGATTGTTCATCTGATAAAGAGTCACCAGCAAGAAGTGATTAAAAACCCCCCACTTGGCTAGATGATTCATAAAATTTTACAAAAGGAATAACTTATTTAGTATAACCAGTTATAAAGGAAAATATTAAAATAGAGTTAATTGGATAAAGGATTTTAATAAGTATGATACTATGAATGATATAGTTTTCTATAAGTGAAAGAAAAACTTCATGTCAAAGGTGACTTTCCAAATCTAAAATTTAAATATAAATATTTTAATAAGTATAAGAGTTACAATAAATATATAAAATTTACTTGGAGTGCTTATGTGGATAGCTTGAGTGATTTATACTCAACCCTGTAGGATACACATGATATATCTAACACATGTTTTATGAAAAAACATCTAAGTTGTCCAATGTGTTTCCCACTTCTCTAATTCATATTACTAATTCTTTTCAAAATTAAAAAATTGACGAAAAAATTTATAATGAAGTAATTTTTTGTTAGAGTTTTATATTGGAAGATACTCTTAATGAACTGAAAGATAAATATAAGATTATAAAGAAGTGGTATTCCTTGAAAACTAATTTTAAGACTAATCTTTCAATTAAGAAAGATAAAAATGATCAACTGTTAAATGAGATCAATGAGTTAAAATTATATAATGAATAAATAAATAGAGATATATTAATATTTAAAAATGGAATAAATTTTCTTACCCAGAATCTTGGAAAGCAGACTGCTCTTGTATACACTATCAGTATAGGGCATAACCTAGATAAAGGAGGATAACTAAAAATAATTTTCTTCCCAAATCCTGTTATTTTAAAACAAAATTTTATTCTTCTATAACTAATAAAGTGTTTGTTCATAAAATTATATAATATTCTCATAGGAAACCTGTTATGAAATTATTGATTCTTAAGGATTTTATTATTATCATTTTTGGACCCAAGAATATTTTGGTAACAAAGTAATTTTTGGATTGAAATTTTTTTTGTAGGAAATTTTTTAGAAAACATCTAGTAAGAACTTATGGTATCTAGAGAGTGGGTTTTCTCTAAAAATGACCAGGTACTAGTAATTTTTGAATAAATTGATTAAACATGACATTATATATGTCACTTTTGGTAACTATGCCAAAGGAAAAATTAGTGGTCTTAGTAATATCTATAATTATAAAACTTTTTTTAATTTAAAAATTAATTTATAAATTGAAAATATTGTAATATTCGTAGTATATCAGAGCTATGTGATGATGTTTTTCATGTTATGTTTGAAATTAATGCATGAAATGTTTTTTATTCCCAAAATTATTTTGTTTTTTCCACTTTAATAAATGATAATGTATATGTTATTAATTTATTATTCATTTAATTCTCAAAATATTTCCTATATAAATTGTGAAATCTTATTCTATGAAATATTATATTTAGCCGAGGTCATTTATGATCATTATAAAATGTCAGGATTTTATTCTATACTTAGTTCAATCCCTATAGTTTTCATAAAAATTTTCTAACCATAGTATCAAAATATTTTCTAAACCCTACTCTAATACCGAATATAACAAACCATAATTTTCATACATAGATATTTCATTTTTTGAGATTAATAAAAATATAACCCACACTAGAACCATGAATAATTAGAGTATTTGGAGTCTATAAATACAATATTATTAATTTATGAAGGATATTTAACATCTCCCAAGACGATCATCCAATATAGTATTCCTCTTAGGTATACCTTACCTAAAACTTTTTTAATCTCTTGGGGAAGGAAAAATTAGAAAGGGTGAGCTTAGATGATGAATAATGGTAAACATAGGAGATATCAAACCTTGATCATATAAAAGCACAAGATAAGAATTTTTATATGTGATATTGAAAGTAACATATGATGCACATTCCCAATCAATCATAGATCATAATCACAATTCTTGGAATAATCATTATCATCTAAGAAAAAATAAACCATAAGAGTGAAAAATAATCTTAAATCAAACATGCACCATAATACTAAGTCAAAATAGTATGAAACAATCATATGTATAGAAAATTATTTCACATGTCAAGGTTAACAACCAAGACCATCCACATTGTGGATAAGGACACACCTTTTTCCCATAGTGGTTCGGGACACACGTATTTCCCATTGTGGATCAAGACCATCCAATTGTTTCTCATTATTATCTCATGAGATATTAAGATTCACCTAACTCATTGGCGGTAGATATATGTACCACCGATAAAAAAATAAAACTACACATATGTGTGCCATATGTTCAAAATTTTTTCATCACATTAGAACCTATGTAAATAAATGAGTTTCATAAACACATCATTATAACACAATTCATGGAAAAATAATTAGGTTTCATAAATATCATGCCATCATAAAAATAAATCAACCATATAAATAAAATAGGGTTGTATTATTGAATAATATCCTTATTAATTCATAATTAACATCAAATAATGTTATCTTAGATAGAAATTAATTTTTAATGATTATGTAAATTAATTATTGCGGAAAATATATTTTTTATTTTTAAATCAATTTTGTGAAATTATAAAACAAAAAAATTATTTGAAAATAACCTCGAAACATTGTAAATTATGATTTAAGAAATTAAGACATAACTAAATAGTGAAAATACACTCAGGAATTATAATTTAAAAACAATATCCCTTCTGAATATTTTTTTTAGAAATTCATATATAGCCTTTTTTAGAAAATAAAAAAACATTCTATTCAGAACTGTTTAAAAAAAAGTAAAACATGAGAAAAAATTATTTTAAAAATTCATAGGATAATATTAAAAACCATTTTGAAAACATTTTTTTTAAAAATTCACATTTAATAGAGATATTTATTAATTTAAACTTAAACATAAACAATCTCGAATAAAAATGAGACTTTGATATAAACTCTTTCAAATATCATATCATTGAAGTGATAGTTAAAAAAATTATTTGAATATGTTTATTTTTTGTAAATACACATATAAAAATATTAAATAAAAAATAATACAATAAAAAATAATTTTACACGTAATTATAGAATGACATAATCAATTAAATAGTATTTTAATCAAATTATTAGAAATTGAGTTAAGAAATCCCTTACTTAAATTCCTAAATCTCATTATTCAAATTAAAAAATTAAGTGTAATAAATATGATTTTTTATACTTTTATTCCATAAAAATATATAAATAATATAATTTATTCTTTTTTATAACATCTTATCACTTGTTTAAAAATAATTCTTATTTTATACATATCATATATTTTCATAAAAATATTCTTATTACCATCCATTTGAAATATAAGTAAAAATGAATCACATTGCATCTTGGATATAGAAGTTCTTACGCATGCACGAGGGACAATAATGTTTCTCAAAAGGTTGGATGATGATAATTTATAATTAATATTATCATTAGAGAAGTATAATTATAATATAAATATCAAATATAATCACTAATACCATTATAATACCCATCCATATAAGATGGTGATGAAAAATGAATTGTATCGCTACGTGGAGACGATAAGTCATTTGTACCGAGAAGCAATACTTTAACTTTTTTATTTAAGTTTAACGAGCGTTTATAATGGTATTTTAATAATAATAATTACATTTCATCATATTTAGGACACACAATTTATTATTTAATGAAAATAATCATCTACTTATAGTAGGTATGGAAGATTAGAAAAATAAATTGACCGGATAGAGAAATTACCTCTTCTTCAAAACATCGTCTTTGGATATCCTCTAAAGGGATCTAGGGTTGCTATTTTGAGAATACCATAACCTCTAGAATGTGTATAAAAATTTTTATAAGAGAAATTGTTATGTTATGGTCTAGATATAATGCTTAAAGTGTTGTAAAAAGGGGGGTCCTTTTATAATTGAGGTGAGGTGCAATTTTGAAATTTATCATATGATTACATTATAATAAATAATTTTTCTATAAAAATGATACAAAATGGATGTAAATTAGAAGTTAAGATATGATATTATTTTAAAATAACCAACTAATAATTTTTATACATGTTTTGGTATTATTTTAATCCTTATCATTTTGATTAACCAATAGTTAACCCATTTGT
This sequence comes from Viscum album, assembly GCA_963277665.1. Taxonomy (NCBI): domain Eukaryota; kingdom Viridiplantae; phylum Streptophyta; class Magnoliopsida; order Santalales; family Viscaceae; genus Viscum; species Viscum album. Next base: position 483,960,127 of record OY728141.1, read on the forward strand.
ATTTAAACTACAGTATTAATTTTTTCAATATTAAATGGTTGTAATTTTTTCTTATGTGATGTAAATTGGACTATAAATGAAAAATTAATGAATTATTAGACGATATCATAATCAATCTGTATTTTTAAATATTTTTTATGATTTTTAAATAATTTAATAAAATATTAATTTTATAAAATATCATTAGTGTCAATTTTGAGACAATTTATTACATTTCCTTTATGAAAAGAGATTAAAAAATAAATACATAAAAAAATTATTTACTACACCCTTAATATTATATAATAATCTTGAAAATACATAGATTACCATAATTAATTCAAATTATATATTTTAATATTTATAATATCATTTATTTGATTGTTTCATTAATGGAGTAATTACTGAGTCATCATTGTGTAATTATTTAATATACTTACTTCTTCACTAATATTTAAAAATAAAAAACCATGATGATGATATATCATCTATATTTTAGAAAAATATTTTTAGTTAAATATATATTTTGGGTAACCAGAGATAAAAAATGTTATAGCTTCTAAAACATGAATGTGACATCATTGAGTTTTTATAAATAAAATATTATAGACATCATAATACCATTTATGAAACCCCAAAAGTCATAAATAAATTTATATCCGGAAAATAAATTTATTAAGTTAAAAATATACACAAAAATTCGTTCATAACCTATTTTCCCCATTTAGACACATAATATATGTTTAAGACAAAGAAAGTTACATTTTGTTACTTTATTTAATTTAAAAAATATATAAGTAATTTTCATGGACATGTGTCCTTTAAACAAACAAATTTAGACTCTTAGGTGTTAACGGTAAAATTAGATTCATTCAATAAAATTTGGGAAAGTGTTAGTGTCGCGACCCGACCCGCTGAGGTTTAACCAGTGACAACCCCAATCCCACCTCTGATAGGCTAGGGGATGGTGACTATCGCCGAGTAGACATATTTTAGAAATTGGAGTCATTAGCCTAATATACCTACACACTCACATATATCTCTTAACCCAAAATGTTCAAAAATATAAAACAACTGAAAATAATGCATGAATAAATCTAAGATCCCACAATAGGGTATGATAGTAAAGTAATAAATGTCGAAAAAGGGGCCAAACACAAGACCAAAAAAAAATAATAAAGAGTCCAACTTTCTCCAAGGACAAGTAATAAGACAAATGAAATCTCCTAGAAAAACACCTTGGTCTAACAAGATCATGATATGTTCCACCCGCTCCATATCCTCCTAGGACATAATCAAATAGGACATCTCTTATATAAGACGTGACATGTATATGAAAATCCGACATAGGGGTGAATATGAGAATACCAAATAGGATACCCTAGTAACACTAAACAAGAATAAAAAAGTATATTCAACTAAATATAAAAATATAAAAAACAATCTATAATATAAACACCCATATATATTCATAAAATACCTCACCCCACCAGGCGGTCATAACCAGCTGCTATTCATAAGATTCTTCTTGAAGAAATTATCATTCATAGAGAGTCCACCCCACAAGCAATGATATCATTCAATACACTCAATAAATAGCTATATATCATTGGTTCCCACCCATTAAATTTCATTAGACTAAGAAGAACCTGATTCATAGATAGTGGGTCTTTCCCTGAACCACTAGGGTACACAATGAACCCAATACTAACAAACCAGATACAAATGGAATCATATGTCAATGATACTAAAACCCCTACCAATACAGTCTGCTAGATGGAGACTCAATTCCCTTCTCAGTGAGGTCATATCGATTCCACAAACCCCATGTAGGGATCAATGATGGTAGAGGATCAAACTCTAGTCTCATTAAGGGACACCGCATCTCTATCTAAGACTCAAGCTCTCGAGAGGATCACAATCCTATGATGTGGATGTAATTCCCTACTATACACGTGAGGTAATAGAAAAATTAAATACCACAAAACCATAACAGTCCAAATTAAGGAAAAAAGAGCTACAAATACCATTGAAGGGGTTACAGGACATGTCCAACTATACACATGTTTTCTTGTGTGGTAAATCCTCACATGATATATAAGTCTCAACATACATTTTGGGTAGAATAAGTACATGGTGTGTAGAGACACATGACACCCTACCCATGTCTCCTAGACATGTCAGTGTACTTGGAATTCCCATATACGAACTTGTGTACAAGTAGCCATGTTCATGTCTGAGTATATGACCTTCCACTGGATGTGTACTCCTTCCCATTCCTATATACCAACCATGGAATACACCAAGGCTTATAGAGGGGACACTCAAAATGTGATTAATTCACAATACATGTGATATTTAACTCCATCTAAAACCCAAGCACCTTAGGTAGGAGGTCCCACAGGACATGTAATTCCGAATTACACGTCGTGTTGCTCGAGAATTTTTAGACCCGTGATATCATCCTCTGTACTATCTTCCGTGTTTCCAAAGCCACCATCCTAAACATAATATCTAAATTTGTGGTTGTAAAATCCCTTTTGTCACCAATATTTGAGATATGTGTCCTCTTTCTTCTCAGAAAGCCATCCATTGAGACATTCATTGTCATGCATCAATACTGAGAAGGCCAGAAAACACAAATCTATCGAATTCACCTCAGATCATCCACCATCATTTTCACACCATAATCACACCTAAAATCAGGAACCAAACTCGTGGTATTGATTCGTTGTGTTGATGAAAAATCATGTAATGATCAAACACCAATTATTCATTGAACCACATTCCCAAATAAATAGATTGATATGGATGTGAAAAGAATAGGGGGAGAAATCAAAAATCCAAAAAACATGAGGAATAGGTCTTAATAGTTGTTTTTTTGAGATAGATCCATTTTGTAGAAGGTGAAAAACAGAGAGGGATAAATCAAAACAAAAAAAATAAACAATTCCATCAATTTAATTCTAGAGATGATTCATGTATTAATTCTATTAATGGAATTGATCATGGTTCATCTAGAAATAGGAAATGGGATGGGAGTCACAAAAAAACATCCCACCTAGAGTTTGGATTGATATTTGATGAATAATGGTTCTGCGTTTCAATCGTTGATGAGATCCACAAACTCTGTTGGTGCCCAGATCCAGGATCTGATCTCAGCCTTTTGTCATTCGCTAAGAATTCTCTTCAATGGTTGTATAATTCCCATGTGTTTTGGATGCCAACCGTGAGGAATTTCTATATTCATATAGTTATTGGAGAAAACATTCACTCCGTCAAATTTTTTATTATTATTTTAATTTATTTATTTATGAATGCGATGTCTTTTTCACAAATGGGCAACGCTGATAAATATTATGTCACACATAGTATAAAACGCACACTATGAACTCAATGGTTCCCTTGAATTTCTAATAAAATCCCCTTTGTTTTGTAATTACTCCATTTTCTAAGGAAAACTTCATGCACATGGAATTTAATATATTTACAATAATTTTTCGTGGCACATCAGGCCTTAAAAACTCACACCATCTCAACGCCTTCTCTAAAAAATAATCCATATAATATAAAAAAAACAATGCATGGAAAATATGAGTCATTAATTTTTTCAAATATTTGGTATTTTCCCCCTAGATAGAGAAAATAATATACAAAACGATGAGGGCATTGGGATCATATCAGGGTCTCCCTCTCCTAGGTGCTCTCATGAAGATTACCAAGCTTCCAATCGACACACAAAAGTGGAATCAATTTCCCATGAAGGATCCTCTACTTCCAATACATCATCTACACAAGGTGATCCGAAAAGGTAGCCCCATCCTCAATATATAGTTCACAAAAGTTGATAACGTGCGATGCTTTGTTTATAAACCTCTTCAAATAAGACATGTGGAAGACGTTGTATTTATGGTCTAACTGCAATGTTAGAACTAAGCATTGTTCCACCTTGGAAACTCTATCTAGTATCTATAAGGGACCAATGAATCTCAAATATAACTTTCCACTACATCTATATATCCTCAATCCATGTTGGGGTGTGACCATCTAGAACATATGGCATCCCTTCTCGAACTACAGTGGTCTATGTCATCGGTCTGTATAGGATTATTATTGACTTTTTATAGTTCCCATCTACTCTTAGAAGATTTTCACCTTCTATGTTGTAGATCAAACCAAATACAGGCCCATGAGTGCTAACTCGACTCGATCAGTCCATCAAAATGGTGTCCTGTAGGGTCACCTATAAAAAGCATCGAATGGCACCATATGAATGGTGGAATGATATAGTTGTTGTACTAAATATCCACCAATGGTATGTGATCCTCCCAAACTCAACCAATGTATAAAATACAAGACTGCAGTATATCCTTCAATACATGGAGGCCAGCTCTGTTTGGCCACCAGTCCGAGGGTGAAACACTATTTTCATATGTAAATGAGTCCAAAAGGCCTTATATAATCTCCTCCATAACAGAGATGTGGATCAATAATCAAAACCATGGAAAATATTCAAGGGAACTCAATAGAGACATACTATCTCATTCACATAGAGGATTCCCATGATTTCATCTCAACTCAACTCTCAAATAGCTAGGAAGTGGGATAACTTGTTGAGTCACTCTACAATCACACAAATATAATCATGTCTCCTATACATATGAAGAAAAACCATCACATAGTCTATGGATATCCCATCCCACATAAACTCTATCACCTCAAGGGGTTGAGATAAACCCGTTGTAACATAGTGTTCATCCGTCACTTGAGGATAAGTGAGGCATCAAGAGAAAAACTTTAAAAATCCCTTATTCATGCATGACCTCCAAAACTAACATATGAATTCCTGGTACATCTTTTCCAAACCTGGATGTGCCACTATTGGGGATGTATGAAAATAATGTATCACCTCCTTTGAAAATTTCTATGGTTCTAAAATCTAGCCTCTAAAAAGGATATCATGCTACCCACCATTAGAATATCCATCTAGAGTATACAATATAGAAATCTAATTACGTAAGGATTCATAGTTTGTATCTACATGATGAGAATCCCAGAAAATTTGTAAAAGTGGTTGTGTAAGAACCATCACTAAAGATATGAATCTACATCCCTGTCTATGAAGGAAAACTACAATGAGGCTGACTTCTATGACACCTCAACCAAAAACAAGAAAAAATATCTCCTATTGAGAGCATCCTCCACCAAATTCCCTTCCCTAGAGTTAGACAAGATTGAAGTCATAGTGTAACATCCCAAGGTTTTCTAAAAATAAATTGAAAATGCTTGAAATTTTGTTTAAGGTATATATTTATAAGTATCCTTTAAACACAATTTTATTTCTTCTATGATTTGAATTTCAAGAAACTGCCATCTACAATTGGGTTCAGTATGTTATTTAGAGTCTGATGAAACAAACTTGTTTTTTTGGTGAATAGTAACATGCCCTTATGAATAGTAATATGAATAGTAATATGAATAGTAATATGAACTCATGAATAGTAAATAATAATATTATTTTATTTTCCCATGGAAATAGGATAATGGGATCATAATTAATTTTCCAAAGTCACATAAAACCAATTGCACTTCAATATTGTTATTTTTCGAATTAATTGTGACCTTATTTAAAAATTAAATTAATAATATTTAGAAAATTATTTTTGAAAAATGGAGTTCATTTTTGAATTCTACACATCGAAAAATGGTTGGGGTAAATTTTTGGTATTTTTCTGAAACTCTTGAATTTTCGGTGAATAGTGAAATACGATAAAATACCGTATAAACAATTTATCGGTAAATATGCACTATTTATGACATCATAAGTGATGAAATGCCACTTGCCTCTAACTCAATTGATATTTTCACTAATTACGGCCACTTGATTTTAGATTATTCATTGTCTTGATAAAAATATTATAATAATAATTAAAATAATCTAAAATACCTCCCCTCCTCTACTATAAATATCACCCTCACTCCCCTCTTCCCCCCACACCTCTCAAGCCTTGAGAATTGTCTAATTTCTGCCAAATTCCCTCCCCAATCTTCTTCCCCACGTCCTATAGATGCTGGTCTCACCAAAAGACCAAAATCAAAGCCCTTAAGAAGGATCTCAAGGAGAAGAGATCAAGAGGTAAACATCCTCTTTCATTTTCATTCTTTCCTTCCATTTTATGTTATTCTCTTCCTTTCCCTTTGTCTTTTGTTGGGATATTTCATAAAATATTTCCCCTTACTGTCAAAATTTTTTATGAATTATTAGATATTCCATTCCTCTCATCAATCTTTTTTTTATGAAATTTTAAGAGACACCGTTAGGCTGCCGAATTTCCGTAAGAAATTTCTCAATTTTTCTTTATTTCATGATTCTTTTTCTTCTTCCTTCACCCCCTCTTATCCAAGAGGCATGAAATATCCATAATCATGTATATTATGTATGTTATCATGTTTATGGAAAATTAAAAATCATTATTCCTCTCCTCTCTCACTTATTTAAAGAATCAAAAAACATTGTCCATTTGTGTCGAATTACCGATATCGTGGACGATGTATTTTCAATTTCCATTAATTCTTTAAAGTCTGGTCATGAAACCATTTATATGGTTGAACCAGGTTATAATATATGTTTTATGACTCATATAATGTTCTGGAATTCTTTTTTACTCATGATTCAAATTTATAAGACTAAATGAATTTGTAATTATCAAAGAACCAATTAAATGATCTAAACGAACATAATTAATGTTTTAACATATTAATCATCATCATATAAAGCATAAAAGTGATAAATGGTAAAATTTATTGAACTGGAAATATGTAAATACTACTCCTTTACCATTATGGAGTTTCACTTCCAATCAACAAGAATGATTCATCATGAACCGATCATGAAAATCACAAAAGAACTCACCCAAAATAATGCAAGGAACAAAATACTAACAAATAAGGGGTGAAATGAGGTTATGAAATGACCATATAAGATGTTATAAACATGAACATGTTTCTGTAAAATACTAATAACACTCTTTCAACCATTATATAGGAGGTTTAAACAATTTTGAAGTAATATAAGCCCAAGGTAAGGGTTTCTTCATCTCACTTCCATTTTTGTGAGATATTCTGTAATCACTACTATTACATTGTATGGTGTATGTATACTGCCCATTATTGTCTCATATCATGAATATCTTTATTTTAATGATATTTGATTTATCATTTTGAAAATAATTAATTTTGGGTCATACAAATCAATTGATTACAAAGTTGTAAGGGGTTCTTCATCTCACTTTCATTTTTGTGAGATTTTCATCATTCACCGCTTATTTCTTGTATGTGGAGTATGTGTACTATCATTTGATATATATAATAACATGATTCTCTTTATATTCATGTTATTAAATGATTCAATTGATATTTATTATGTTCTGGTCATATGATTCGACCGATCACATTGTTGTAAGGGAATTCTTAACCCGATTTCCATTCCTTGGGTTAACCTTCTACTTTATAATTTATGTGCTATTTAATTGTTTGTGTGATGGGTTCTATTTATATTATGTTTAATTATATTTATTTACAGAGTATATACATATTCTATCCACTCAATTAAGTCTCACTTCAAGTATATGATGTTTATAAGGGACTTTTCTTCTAAAATCCTCTTTTAAAATTCTGTTTTATAAGATTCAAAGGAAATGTTTTTATGCTATTGTTTATGTTGTATGATTATGTTTTTTTATTGGGAATTGGTTATGATGAAGGGTGGGACCCATATTTCCCTCCAATGCATTGGGTATGAGTAAGTTGGAGGTCCGCCATATGGTTACTCCAAGTGTAACTGTGATGGTTACACAAAGTAAGGTAGCCGTAAGGGTTACAAATTTTAAGGTAGCCAAGATGGTTACAAGATTATGTAAGTAATGCCCCAATATACCTCTATGGTTATAATTATGTTTGTGTGGATCTTGTGTAAATATCATGTTACACAAAGTAAGATTTTATGGGTGGAAAGCATGTCTTCTGAAAATGTTTTCACACGTCATGCGTATTCATGGACTAATGTTATTTTTCCTTCTTTTTCATACCTTACTGAGCTTTTGTGCTGATCCCAAGTTTTTAAATGATTTTTCACAGGTTAATGGATTAGTAATACAAGGAAGTAAGACATTTTAAATGTTAAAGAAATGTCACGGAGTCTTGTTTTATGTTTTAATGTTTTATATTCTGAGGAAAATGGAAACTGATTTTTATGGTATCCACTATGTAACAATGTGTAATGTTATGAATGTTTTGTCTTAATTCTCTAAAGCTATAAACTTGAAAAGATCCTCAATGTAAAATGAAGTGTTTTCTTGAATAAATTCAAGATTATGTATGAAATAACTGCGGGTCCTTATAGTTGGTATCAGAGGTCGGTTTAGACAACTTTAGGGATTAGGAGACACGTGATTAGTCCCTATATCTATTATTTCAGTTAAATCCATGTTTTATAACTTTTTTTTTCAGGTCAAGTAAAGTCGGTTACGAATGGAAGGAGAAGGATCTCAAACGACATTCCTATCTCTTCCTGATGACATGCTTGCAATAATTATTGCAAAGTCATCTTCAGATGATTGTGAAACTTTTTCTAGCATACAACTCACTTGCAAGCAGTTTTTTGAGATATCAAACACCTCCTCTATACCTCATTATCATCGTGGATCATGGGTTGTTTTCAGACAAATACTATTTTCACAATATTCACATAATTTCAAGAAAGGTAAATATTATCAAGGTATTTTCAAATATTTTACCTTATCACAAGAATTTGAAGTATATTATGATTTTAAAAATGGTGCTGAGGAAGGAGACCCTTGTACAACCTATTTATATTTGCTTTTAAAATATAGTCTCACATCACATACTTATGGTTTTTTAAAAGGACCAATAATATAAAGTTTCAACTCAATTTTGGTCCGACTATTTTATAGAAATCATGTTTTATCAGACGTTTTGGAATTATATGTCATACATGATTATTTTCCAAAACTGTTTTTCTGTGAACACCCATATGACCCATGTTGTATGAGGTGTATTTGGATGGAGGAAGAAAATGATTTTGAAGGATCTCTAAATCATTGTTGTAATGCATGGGACTTATACCTACGTGAACAAGATGATGATGAAACCGAGTGGACACCTTGATCAAGGTACCCTCACTTGTTTAATAAGTAAATAAAATTGCGAGGACGCAATTTCAAGAAGGTGGGGATAATGTAACATCCCAAGGTTTTCTAAAAATAAATTGAAAATGCTTGAAATTTTGATTAAGGTATATATTTATAAGTATCCTTTAAACGTAATTTTATTTCTTCTATGATTTGAATTTCAATAAACTATCATCTAGAATTGGGTTCAGTATGTTATTTAGAGTCTGATGAAACAAACTTGTTTTTTTGGTGAATAGTAACACGCCCTTATGAATAGTAATATGAATAGTAATATGACCTCATGAATAGTAAATAATAATATTATTTTATTTTCCCATGGCAATAGGATAATGGTATCATAATTAATTTTCCAAAGTCACATAAAACCAATTGCACTTCAATATTGTTATTTTTCGAATTAATTGTGACCTTATTTAAAAATTAAATTAATAATATTTAGAAAATTATTTTTGAAAAATGGAGTTCATTTTTGAATTCTACACATCGAAAAATGGTTGTGGTAAATTTTTGGTATTTTTCTGAAACTCTTGAATTTTCGGTGAATAGTGAAATACGATAAAATACCGTATAATCAATTTATCGGTAAATATGCACTATTTATGACATCATAAGTGATGAAAGGCCACTTGCCTCGAACTCACTTGATATTTTCACTAATTAAGGCCACTTGATTTGAGATTATTCATAGTCTTGATAAAAATATTATAATAATAATTAAAATAATCTAAAATACCTCCCTTCCTCCACTATAAATATCACCCTCACTCCCCTCTTCCTCCCACACCTCTCAAGCCTTGGGCATTGTCTAATTTCTGCCAAATTCCCTCCCCAATCTTCTTCCCCACGTCCTAGAGCTGCTGGACTCACCAAAAGACCAAAATCAAAGCCCTTAAGAAGGATTTCAAGGAGAAGAGATCAAGAGGTAAACATCCTCTTTCATTTTCATTCTTTCCTTCCATTTTATGTTATTCTCTTCCTTTCCCTTTGTCTTTTGTTGGGATATTTCATTAAATATTTCCCATTACTGTCCAAATTTTTTATGAATGACGAGATATTCCATTCCTCTCATCAATCTTGTTTTTATGAAATTTTAAGAGACGCCGTTAGGCTGCCGAATTTCCGTAAGAAATCTCTCAATTTTTCTTTATTTCATGATTCCTTTTCTTCTTCCTTCACCCCCTCTTATCCAAGAGGCATGAAATATCCAGAATCATGTATATTATTTATGTTTTCATGTTTATGGAAAATTACGAATCATTATTCCTCTCCTCTCTCACTTATTTAAAGAATAAAAAAACATTGTCCATTTGTGTCGAATTACAGATATCATGGACGATGTTTTTTCAATTTCCATTAATTCTTTCAAGTCTGGTCATGAAACCATTTATATGGTTGAACCAGGTTATAATATATGTTTTATGACTCATATAATGTTCTGGAATTCTTTTGTACTCATGATTCAAATTTATAAGACTAAATGAATTTGTAATTATCAAAGAACCAATTAAATGATCTAAACGAACATAATTAATGTTTTAACTTATTAATCATCATCATATAAATAATAAAAGTGATAAATGGTAAAATTTATGGTACTGGAAATATGTAAATACTATTCCTTTCCAATTATGGACTTTCACTTCCAATCAACAAGAACGATTCATCATGAACCGATCATGAAAATCACAAAAGAACTCACCCAAAATAATGCAAGGAACAAAATACTAACAAATAAGGGGTGAAATGAGGTTATGAAATGACCATATAAGATGTTATAAACATGAAAATGTTTCTGGAAAATACTAATAACACTATTTTAACCATTATAAAGGAGGTTTAAACAATTTTGTAGTAAGACAAGCCCAAGGTAAGGGTTTCTTCATCTCACTTCCATTTTTGTGAGATATTCCGTAATCACTACTATTACATTGTATGGTGTATGTATACTGCCCATTATTGTCTTATATCATGAATATCTTTATTTTAATGATATTAAATTTATCATTTTGACAATCATTAATTTTGGGTCATACAAATCAATTGATTACAAAGTTGTAAGGGGTTCCTCATCTCACTTTCATTTTTGTGAGATTTTCATCATTCACTGCTTATTTCTTGTATGTGGAGTATGTGTACTGTCATTTGATATATATAATAACATTATTCTCTTTATATTCAGGTTATTAAATGATTCAATTGATATTTATTATGTTCTGGTCATATGATTCGACCGATCACATTGTTGTAAGGGAATTCTTAACCCGATTTCCATTCTTTGGGTTAACCTTCTACTTTATAATTTATGTGCTATTTAAATTGTTTGTTTGATGGGTTCTGTTTATATTATGTTTAATTATATGTATTTACAGAGTATATACATATTCCATCCACTGAATTAAGTCTCACTTCAAGTATATGATGTTTATAAGGGACTTTTCTTCTAAAATCCTCTTTTAAAATTCTGTTTTATAAGATTCAAAGGCAATGTTTTTATGCTATTGTTTATGTTGTATGATTATGTTTTTGTTATTGGGCATTGTTTATGATGAAGGTTGGGACCTATATTTCCCTCCAATGCACTGGGTATGAGTATGTTAGAGGATGGCCGTATGGTTACTCCAAGTGTAACTGTGATGGTTACACAAAGTAAGGTAGCCATGAGGGTTACAAATTTTAAGGTAGCCAAGATGGTTACAAGATTATGTAAGTAATGCCCCAATATACCTCTATGATTATAATTATGTTTGTGTGGATCTTGTGTAAATATCATGTTACACAAAGTAAGATTTTATGGGTGGAAATCATGTCTTTTGAAAATGTTTTCATACGTCATGCGTATTCATGGACTAATGTGATTTTTCCTTCTTTTTCATACCTTACTGAGCTTTTGTGCTCATCCCAAGTTTTTAAATGATGTTTCACAGGTTAATGGATGAGTAATACAAGGAAGGAAGTCATGTTAAATGTTGAAGAAATGTCAAGTAGTCTTGTTTTATGTTTTAATGTTTTATATTCTGAGGAAAATGGAAACTGATTTTTATGGTATCCACTATGTAACAATGTGTAATGTTATGAATGTTTTGTCTTAATTCTCTAAAGCTCTAAACTTTAAAAGATCCTCAATGTAAAATGAAGTGTTTTCTTGAATAAATTCAAGATTATATATGAAATAAGTGCGGGTCCTTATACATAGTCTTGTAGGAACTATATTCATCAAATCTATCTCAATTTACTATCCTTCTGTGATAATACATACATGAGAATATTGTGACCAAAGTAAATGTTAATCTACACTCCCATCATGTAGTTCCACCACATGTTCAGTGTGAAGAATACTTCTATTAAATTAATATTATCAATAACATAGTTCTTCTTCTATGGTATCAAATAATGTGAACTATAGGAAATAAGCACTTGGCTCTACATCCAAACACAACCATGTCTGATCCCTGATTCATCATAGGACACTACGTACTCAACACCCTCCTCTATAAATCTTAAGACGATAACACTCTTCAACCTCTTCCTTAACTCTTAAAAGCACTACTGGATCCTTTTTGTTCACACGAAATACATACCCTATTTAATTTTTTCTTTAATGGGTGTTTCTCCCATGAAGAAATCATATACAAAACTCATATATTACCTTTCCAATATAAGGAATCCTTGCACTTCAGTAACACTCTAGGGTGGATCCCAAACAAGAAATGCCTAAAATTTTTCCAATTACACTACTAATCTAGCCTCTGAGTATAAATTTTATAGAATGTAGACACATCGAATCCAATACTAACACTTAGAGAGATTCCCATAAAGCTAGTGCTCTCGAAGTGTGTCCTAGATCATCCTTAACTGTCTATTATTCTCCTCATCATTCACTGAATACACTAGGTTTCCATTAATGAAGACCATCATGAACTAGTCTAATAAAGACAGAAAGATCTAGTTCATGAGTCCCATGAAAATTGCTTGGGTGTTCATCCTGCTGAAAGACATCCCCAATTACTCATAGTGACCACAAAAACATCGTAATGTCATCTTCGATATATCCTCATCCCGTACTTGTAGTTTGTGATAACCTTATCTAAGGTTATTCTTTGAGAACCATCATACCCCTATCAACTGGAAAAGGAGGTCTTAGATCCTCATTAGTGGATAAATACTCTTCATAGTCACCAGATTCAAGATTCGGTAATCCACACATAACCTTAATCTACTATATTATTTCTTGGAGAACAAAATTGTGGCTGCCGTAGGGGAAACAATGGTTCTCATAGATCTATTTTCTTGTAAGTCCTCCAGCTTCACCATCATCTCTCAAAGCTCTTGAGAGGTATATGATATGCTGGAGTAGATATCAATGGCATCCCATGATGCATGTCAATGCATAATTATATCTCTCAGTCAAGAGTTAAACCTGTTACATCCTCATAAAAGAAGTATACTCTACCACCACTGCATGAAACATATTACTCAAGGCCACAAATAATGCAAGATTCTTGATAGACAACTATTGAGGAATAATCTACAAAATAAATTCTTGAGATCATCCTACTCAGACAAGGATTCCATTTAATTCACAAAGGAAAACCACATTCCTTCACTATGGACATAACATATCCTCCATGTAAAATAGTTAATATAGACATGAATTGTAGATAGACACTCTATACCTTAGATTAATTCATAAGGCCTTATTACTGCTACAAAGATATCCCATAAAAAATATTACCTTCAAGCATCTCATCAAACTCTATGGAAAAAATTTTAATCACCAAGTCACCAATTTTTGGAGTATCCAACTATAAGGGTTGAGCCAAAGGATCAATTAGACTCTCTATGTTTTGGACCAGAGAAGTGGTAAGGAAGGAATGAATTGAGCCTCTGTCTAAGAATACCAAAACCAAAGTAGAAAAGATATAGATCATACCTTGTATCATACCTAGATCCTCGAGGTCATATACCTCCATATCTTATAGCTGTCCACATCCCTATCCACCCGCTCCTAGATCCTCGCATGGACACATGTGGGTGGTGGTGGTAATAGGGCGGCCCTCCGACCACCTCCATCTACCATTCCAACCCCTCTACCACATCCTATGCCTTTAAGAACACCCTAATCCTTCATCTATATCTATCTCAATGATCCTAATTTTATTTTCACAATTAGAAGTATGATGGGTCAAATAATCTAGAGATAGATGGCCTGGACTTTCATTGGAGAAACAAAGCTTCTCCCTTAACTAATTCGAGCCAACCCGAGAGCCCTGAAATATTGGCCCTGGTCCGGGGATCACCACTTCAAGTGTTTGAAACTCTTTGACACCTTTGCCTTCTATAAAATTACACTTCCATGGTCCCAACAACTAGGTTCCCATTACTAGAACCCAATATCAGTGCTCACCTCCAAGAAATATCTCCACTACCAAGTCTCATTCTAGTACCCTAACGTAGGTGGGAATGAAAAAAGATACCACTAAATCCTTAATGTCTCAATGTAAAACATATTAAAATGTATGGTCTTTGAATAAATCACCTGATAAAATATCCATGGAGTAACATGAGTGATCAGTAAACCTTAATATGTACTCTTCCATGGTCAAACTTCCCTATTGCAGACTCTGAAGCTTCTATATGCAAACTGATCGTAATGTTTCCATATAGAAACCCTCCCTGAAGAGTTGATAAATAAGGGACTAGAAAATAGATATATCATTGTGTGACGAAGTCACAAAGATCCACCATATCCCAATATATCCCTAAAGAAGACACACCATGATGACTTCTATATGATCTAAAGGCATCCTCATAAGGAATAAAACGTGAGTGACTACCTCACACCAATCCTCAACCACCTGGGGGTCTGGCTCACCCCAAAAACTAGGAGGTTAATGCCTATGAAACATACAAAATATAGTCAACTTGTGTGAATACTAAGATGGAACTACCGACACTAACTAATTCTCAATGGGTGGTTGTATAGATGGTAATCCACTCAGATGTTATATTTCTAGTACATGCCCTTGTACTGATGATTCATCAATATGTGGATCGTCATTGCGATCACGTAGTGGAATCCTAGTTGGTTGTCTACGTAGAGGCATCCTTAAGAAAAACATGTTGTAACATGGTCAAAATTCTATATCTGGGGATCTGACTCAAGACAAACATGGAGGACATAACCAATTTATATAAGATGCATGTACCAAAAATTTTCCCAGCAACAAATGTTTACATGTACCGATTCGAAAGGCAGGTTATCAGAGTCTTAGTTTATATATATGCCAGCTCCTGCAGAAACTATAGAGTCCTTGAATTGAATGATGAACCTAAAATAATAAACACTGTTTCACTAAACTAAACTCACCAACTCCTATCTTAAAGTAGAACTGACCCACTTTGATACAATGTTTCCTAGAATTGTACCACCAAGGTCTTACCAGTGACTATCACATGCCTCCCTCTAATAGGTCAGGGCTAGAGAACAACATCAAGAAGTCATATCCCAAAAATGGTAGACATTATCCTAAAGTACCTATAAACATTAAAACATCACAAATACCACAAAATTAAGAAATGTAAAACAATTGAGAACAATACATTCATATATCTAAGATCTCATAATGAAGTACGATAGTAAAGTACTAAAAGGGGAAAAGGGAAAAAACACAATCCAAACCAAAAACTATAATGAGTCCAAAACACTTCAAAGGGGAGGAATAAGTTAAATTAAAGAACACTGAAGAAAAAATTTGTCTAAAATTCTCAATATATACTCCACCCACTCTTTTTCTTCCCTGGACACAGTAAAATGGGTCATCGTCTGCATAAGACACGACACATGTGGAAAAAACCCATGCATGAGTGAGTATAAAAATACCTAGTAGAACACCTAGACAACAATAAACATGAATCACCATGTATAGTTATCTCAATAAAATATAGAAAAAAAAATTTATAAATAAAACACATATATATACTCTAGAATGACACCACACCACCAGGTAGAAAAAACCAACTTCCATCCATAGGATTATGATCCAAGGAATTATCTTTTCAAATATATTACACTCCATGAGATATGATATTATCAAAAACACTCGTAGAAGAGTTCTATATACTTATTACTCACCTTAGAATGATCACTGGTCTAATAATATCCTCATGCACATATTCGGGGTCATATACCGAACTTCCAGAGGACAACACGAACCCAATCTGAACCAACTCGTTATGTAGGGGATTTCATGTCAATGATTCCACAAACCCTTTAAATACATGCTGATAGATGGAGGATCTATTACCTACTAAGGGAGGTCACACTGATTCTACACACCCCACCTAGGGAACATTGGTGATATAGTAGCACACTTTAGTTTCAAAGAGGAAAAAAAAACTCTATCTGAGACTCAAACATTATAGGGGATTACAATCCTATGATGTGGATGTAATGTTGCACTTTTCCCTTGAGGAAATGGAGCAGGTAATACACTCAACATATAACTATACAATAAATAAATATATAAGGATCTACAAACACTCTTGATGGGGGTACACAACCTGAACTAGGGGTACATGGTGTGTCCAGTTATCCCCAAGTTTACCAGTGTGGTAAAGCCTCACACGACATGTATGTATCAATATAAAAAATGTGTAAAAGAAGTACATGGCATGTAGAGACATGTTAAAACCTTCCCGTGTCTTCTGGCCATGTTTTCGTACTTGGCATGCCCATGTACCAACTAATGTACAGGTGGAAGAGTTCGTGTTTGGGTACATGGCGTGCCATTGGTCATGTACTCTTTCTCATTCCCACGTACCAATAAATGTAGACATCGTTCCTCATGAAGGGGTCACATGACATGTGAATAAGTGACATGGAATGTGATATTTAACTCTAACTAGAACCATAACATTGTAGCCAGGGCCACATAGGGTGTGTAACGCTGCATTACACACTGTATTTCTTGGGAAATTTTATATCCATCCGATATTCCGTTAAATCATCTTCAAAATCACAAAAGCCAATTTACTCACTATAATCAACAAATATGGGGTGGTCCAAGTCTTTTAGTCACCTCTATCTCAAATTTTAGTCCTCGATCTGCTCAGAAAACCATCCATCAAGCTGTTTATCCACATAGGTCAAAATTAAAAAATAATATAACTCTTAAATATATATGTTTCACCTTAGATCATCCACTTGCATCATTAAACATCAATCAATACTTAAATCAAGAACCTAAACTATAATATTGATCTGTTGTACTAAAGAACGATCACGTAATGATCAAATACTAGGTATTTGTGAAACCACAACCAAAAATAAAATTCCTATGATGAACGTGCATTGAACGGAATATGAAATAAAAAATACAAAAAATGTGATAAATAAACCTTGGTAGTTTTTGATTTTTTCTTAATATTTATTCATAGAAGGAGTCATATGAAGGAGGACATATCAAAATGAAAAAATAAACAATTCCATAAATTTAATTCTACTGGATATGTACTTATCAATTATGTATGTGGAATTTCTATGCATTCATTTGAGATTAATAAACATGTTAAAAATCACTAAAAATATAACGAACCATACTTTAAATGCATTGTTATTACTTCAAAATTGAAGTACACTTATTACACATATATAACAAAACCCTGAAAGGACCATATAGGTATAGTGTCTTTAGAAACTGGAAAGCATAAACAACTGGTTCATAAAGAATCTACTTTGCCTCCCATTTATTTCATCATATCTAGAGTCCCTTTTTGGAATATTCTACTTAATACCCTTATTCCTGACCTGGGGAAATAAAACATATGAAGGGTGAGCTCAAATGATCATTAAGGGTAAACAAAAGAAAAATCAATCACATCATATTCATAAGAACATAACATTTTGGAAATCTTAACCTTCAAAAGAGATCATAATATCATAACATGGGATAAATCAGAGTACTGAAATGAAATCCCAATAATCATAACTTAAAACATGAAACTTTGTGGTATACACACATAATCATAGAGAATCATATCTTATTAGTCAAGACTCATTTCCAAGACTATCATAGTGGACAAAGTCCATTTCTGAACCGAGTCACCCTCGTTTCAGTTCTGTTTCACTGAACCGGTATAACCTAACGTTCCTACCATGTCTATCTCATGAGATATAAAATCATTACCCAATGAATTGGAGGGAGATATAGGCCCAACCCATCTCATAATGATACCATTCTTATGTGTGCCACAAACCATAAATCATACATCATTGCATAACCCATGTAGTAAAAATGGGATTCTTAAACTACATGCCATCATAAAACAATTCATATAAGATAAAAGAATAAAAATATTTCCATCACAACATAATCAAATCCATGTAATTATAGGGATAGAAACAGAACCCTATATTATCTTAGATAGAAAATAATTTTGATAAAACACTTGAACTCCATTCTTGAGGAAAACATCCTTTCTACTTCAAAAACACTTTTCCTTTCTTAACATGTCATACAATTACAAACTAAAATAAGTTGATTAAAAATAAACATGAAAACATGTAAAGGAAGCTTCTTGGAAATAATGTTTTAAAAATCCATTCATGCCGTATAATTAAAAAAACATTCTTCTCGTACTTTTGTCAGAAAAGTCAAAAAGTACCTCATACGATTAACGACAAAAGATTCCTTTCATATCTTTTACTAAAAACTCACCGAAGGGTAAAATTGGATTTAAAAAATTGTAGATGGATGTAAATAATATTACATATTGAGGAAACATGGATGTGGATGATGAAATACACCCTAGTAAATACTAAAGTATAAACAATCTCGGATAAAAATGAGATTGTGATATTTCCCTTACCTTAGGTCCGATTTGCTTCGTAAGTGTCTGAACCACCTGTATAATGATTTAAATAATGTCATTGACCTATTCTAGAATCATAATCATTATTATGATATCATATATGGTTCACTTATGACTTTATTTTACCCGTTCTTTTGTAAATTTAATGTTAAAGAGCGTTTTGGATAAAATCATTTCATTTGTCGTCCGTGTTTTGACTTGTAATTATTCATATGATTACATAGATAATGATTACTTAATTCCAGAATATATAAAATGATTTATATATAATATATATTCAGAATATACATATATATAATAGATCAGTAAATGGAAAGAAATACACCGTTCATGGAGACGGTAGGCCGTACGTACGCATGAACGCTGTTTTCATTTCCTTATTGAGTTGAATGGAATTAAGTAGATGACATACATATATATACACATAAATCCAGTATCATTATTTTTTCATATACTTCATTATTACTTATTATATATACTTTATAATCATTCATGAATGGTTATTCAATGAGAATGAATCTCATCGCGTCGTGGAGACGGTATTCCGTACGCACGCACGAGAGATGATATCGTTCCCATGATCGTGGAATTTTATTGGAGTGTATGTATAATATTACAGAATCAATATCAATTTACAATAATCATATATAGTTACTCATTACACCATTATACCCATCCAATTAAGGTGGTGGCGGAAAATAGATTACACCACGGCGTGGAGACGGTATTCTGTACGTACGCACGCGCGATGATTTCCTTTTTCCGTAGGATGGATAGAAGGTTAATTAGAGTTGTTTCATATTTATAATAAAATATCATTATATAAGAAATACAGATGTTATTACTTTATCATGAAACAACTAATGAAGAATAATTTGAAGAAGAAAGAAATTGAAAAAGATCGGTAATGGATATTACCTCTCTTTGACGCGCCTTCACTTAACCTCCACTTAAAGAACTAAGGATGGTCTTTGAAGAATACCAGGACCTCTAGGATGATACTAGGGAAGTGGAGAAGAGATTTTGGCAGGGGTTGGCCGAGCTTGAATTCTCAAATTGGTGTGAGGAGGAGAGGGAGGAGGTGCCTTTTATAAGGGAGGAGAGGAGCACCTTAGGAAAATATCAAAATATTATTTTATATTAAGGTCAAATTCGGTTTATAATGGTTCCAAAGGGTCTTATTTCGAAGCTAAAGTGGTTATGGGTCGAAATAAGTTCATCCAATAGGATTTAGAGAAGTTTTGGTTATTATTTTAACCTTATCAATTAGATTTAACTCTAAGTTAAATAATTTAACCTTTACAGTGTCTTTTTGTTTTCTTACACTATATGGTTAATAAACATACTTTATCAAGCCAAACGAGCCCAAAGTTGTTTATTATTAATATATATAACCTTATCTAAGTAATTTGGCAGAACCTTTTATTTTTAGGAATAAAATAACAATTAATAATATAATATTTGTTTTAAAAACTAATTTATATCTATTTTGACACTATTTGGTACATGATTTTTATGAAATTCATAACAGAATTATAAGTTCGAACCAAGTTACTTAAATAAACAATAACATGTCATATTAACCTAGAAAATTAGTGTAAGTCATAAAAAGTCTCAAATTACATTTATTTGGGCATTTATAACATCAATTATGTCAATATATCATTAATAAGACAATTACTGCATCATCTTTGTGTCATAATAAATGATAATTATTTAATCCATAAAAATTATAAATAAATTCATATGATATAGATAATTGTATTAGATTTCTGGAGACTATTCATGTTTTAAGTTTCATGAAGTTTTTCACTAAATTAAAATTATTATACTTATAAGATTTAAGAAAGTGACATGTTGTCACATTCTTTGGTTTTAATAATAATTAAATTATTTTCGTGGACAAAAGTCCATTAAATGAATCTAATCCGACCCTTAGGTGATATGGGTCGACTTTTAGTCATCCAATAAGATTTTTACATGTGTTAGGGTAATTTTATAATATTATATTTACCCTTAATTACCCGATTTACCTTTAACTATGGTAAATAAAATTTACCGTAGTTACTATTCATAATTCCCAAAAATAAAAAGTAGCTTATTAACATAATTTGGATCCACTGATTCCAAATATGGAATCCATTTTTCTAAATTCAATACACAAAAGTTGCAGAAATTAAATTAAATTTAATCCCGTTGTCGAAAGAAAACGGGTTTTTCTTTAAAACATTGCAAAAGATTGAATTGATATAACCTATGAATTCAAGGTAAAATCAATGCTAATGACATAAATTATATTAAATTGAAAAAAAATATTTTATTTATACTTTAAAACAATTAAATATTATAATTTAACCACATAAGATATTACGATGAAAAAGTTGTTTTTAATTAAAATATAGCGTGTTTTTACTATTCATTAAAATATGAAATTCATCAGAATAAAATAAAAAATTTATCCAAAGTAAATTTTTATTTCTTGATTCCAAAGAATAATTTTATTTTGTCAAATGTATCTTATAAACATGTCAAAAACTAGATTTAAAGTGGGTGCGCCATCAAAAGGTGGCAAAACTGCATTTTTTTGAAAAATAATTATTTTACCCGAAAAATTTATTTTGTTCTTATACCATGTTCTATAAAATGTGTAAGATTAATAATAATGTTATAAAATTCAAAATTTAGTTAACACTATTCATAACGGCTAGTTCATAACAATATTTTAATAATATATCGTTGTTTAGTAAATCCCGGTATTGCGTACAACACACGCTATCGAGGAAGGTCGCGATTGCGTGTAATGCAAGCCAAGTCAGGGTTGTGTGTAGTGGACAACTCCTTTGTTGTTGTGTATAATAGAATCCAACCATATTTTATTTATACATTGAATATATATATATATATATATACTCAATGTTGCGTAGAATAACTTCTATCAAACGAACTTGAAACTGTGTGTAACAAGCGCCAAGAAAAGTGTTGCGTATAATGCAAGCTAATACGGTGTTGCGTATAGCGCAAGATAATCTTGGTGTGTCGTACAATAGAAGATATGAATGAAATTAAAAAGAATGTATATTATAAAATCTCGGGTTGTTACATTCGACCCCCCTTAAAATGAATTTCGCCCTCGAAATTCGTCGGGGTTATAAATGGTTTACTATTCAAAAGTTTCTTTAATAGAAACCCACATCGTAAAAAGGAATACCAAAACCAATCTTTAAAAACAAAAGTATGAAACGTAACGGTTACCCTAATAAACTAATCACTGGGTTTCCACATAGGTGAAAATATGGATATGGAAGAGAAATCTAACCATCATGTTCTGATGGAGTGTGGTAGAGAATATGGCTATGAAAAAGCCAACAATCACAAAGCCATATATTTGTGATTATCTTAGGTACCATCTGATTCATCGGATATAAGGGCAATAGGACAACATTTTTGGTTTTTCAAGATCATTTCCCTAAAGTTGATGAAATTGGAATTAGAAGAAATACTTTCGTGATTTTGGTATAGTCTCACCATTTGTCATTATTTGGAAAATTTCCACTTCATCTCTTAAATAAATGAAGTTGAATTTGTCATTCGTGATTTGTTAGCAGATCATGTTATAGAATGATGGGTCATTCCATCTGTCTCAAAAAAAAGGTTATAAAAGTTATCAAAAAAAATACATAAGTCCATCTATAGTGAGATTAATCTTATATAGTTCCTAAAATGGACTTATACTGCTTAATATAATAAAACTAGTTTATACTAAATAGGGACTTCCTGTAGGCTAGTGGTAGGCGATAAAGGCCAGTCGCACTTCTGTTGTGAGTTCGATTCCCACAGCCTTGTCCAACGTGATGGGCTGTCGCCCGTCCTGGAGGTTGTCCTTTTTCTAAAACTACATTACTATAAAATCCCATCAGTAATATCGAAAAAAGTTTTATCCTTAAACAATACTTAGCATATGTCCAACATAATCCATTCCAATATTTAGGATTATCTAAAATACTTCGGTCCAAGCTCATAGTATAAAGAAAACGATTACTTGAAATGTCATCAACCAAGCATGTGAATACCATCATTTATCCCCCATATATATATATTTATTGTTGGTCACATTCCAATCATGTGAATACCTTAATCATGTATTCTCTTGAAAAAATGAATACCCATTGAACCATAGTGAAAACTTGAATGCAGTTAAAAGTTAACACTTTCCACATACCAAAATCCTCAAAATTATATATACTCAAACCATGATATCACTTATTCCTTATATCAATCATGAGCTCATGAATACTGTTAAACATTTCATTTTCTTGTTTTCCCTTCATTATGCGCATATCATCTTATTTCCAAAAATATCTCAATCACTTTGAATACCACATTAGACCAATACATAAATATTCCAATACTCCATGATACAACATTATTTTGGAATACCATTACATAAACACTTAATCATTCCACCACATCGTTGTCATATTCAACATCGCCAATAGTGATCTCATGTGACTTCCCTTTGTCCTTTGACTTAAGCGGTTGCTCACGTCGATCATCACTAACCCTTAGATTAGGTCATTTATTAGCATAATGACCCATTTCCTTGCACTTGAAGCATTGAAGTGTTGGTGGTTCATTCTCTGCAGTCTTTGCTTTATTCACATCATTAGAAACCCTTTTTCCATTACTTCAACACTCACCTGCTCGATGACCTTCTTTTCCACACATAAAACATTTTCTAGTCCCTTTATGACAATCTCCACCATGCTTCATTCCACACTTTGTGCATAAGGAAACATTCATATTCTTTTCACCATTATTCTGAGATTTCTCCTTGAACTCCATCTTTCGTTTCTTGTCAAAACCATGAGATGGATATGTAACACCAACTTCCATTTCTACCTTGATAGCACAACACACAATTTCTTCATAGCTACTTAAGTCTCTTATAGCTAAATCCCTTCGAAGACTTGGTTTTAAGCCACTGAAAAATCGATCAACTTTACTTTCAGGTTGGATGATAATGCCAGATGCATACCTTGCAAGTCTTGTAAAATTCGCTTCGTATATACCAACAGATTCATCATCCTTCTGCTTCAGCTCAAGAAACTCCTTTTTCATCTTTGTTCGAAGAATACGAGGGAAGTACTTACTGAAAAACAAGTTCTTGAACTCGTCCCATTCCATGGACTCAATTTCATCTCTTGGCCTCGTATTCTTGATAAGATTCCACCATTTATCAGCTTCACCTTCAAAACGATATACTGCTAAGATGAATTTATCATGTTCAGAACATTGAAGAACTGAAAATATCTTTTCATTGGTACTGATCCATTGTTCAGCAACAAGTGGATTGGAAGAACCACTGAAAGAAGGTGGACGTTGCCTCCTGAAGGATTCAACAGAATGTTGCTCCTTCCTTTGCTCGTTTGGAAGTCCTGCATGATTCATAGCTTGAGAAAGTTGTGTGAGCATGGCTACAAGATTTTTCATTCCATCTCTCATAACGTTTGGTTTCTTAGGGGGACAATCATTGAATTGCCCATCGCATTCCTCATTAACACGATTCCTTCGGCTTCCATCCATTGACTAAAACCAAGAAGAATAGTGTGAGCAACACTAATTATAATAGGAAAACCACATAATCAAGAATAAGATTTCACACTTAAGGTCTTATCCTAGGTTATTCATGGCCATTTCTAAAACACTAAGATTGTGTTCTATGCTTAGACTTATCCTTAGGGTTCTTACTAAGGCTTTCACATCCTAGTTTCCAAAGGTTGACTATACCATTCCTCTGATACCAACTATAACGACCCATAATTTACATACATTGTTATTACTTCAAAATTGAAGTATACTTATTACACATATATAACAAAACCATGAAAGGACCATATAGGTATAGTGTCTTTAGAAACTGGAAAGCATAAACAACTGGTTCATAAAGCATCTACTTTGCCTCCCATTTATTTCATCATATATAGAGTCCCTTTTTGGAATATTCTACTTAATAACCTTCTTCCTGACCTGGGGAAATAAAACATACAATGGGTGAGCTCAAATGCTCCGTAAGGGTAAACAAAAGGAAAATCAATCACATCATATTCATAAGAGCATAACATTTTTGAAATCTTAACCTGCAAAAGAGATCATAATATCATAACATGGGATAAACCATAGTAGTGAAATGAAATCCCAATAATCATAACTTAAAACATGAAACTTTTTGGCATACACACATAATCATAGAGAATTATATCTTATTAGTCAAGACTCATTTCCAAGACTATCTTAGTGGACAAAGTCCATTTCTGAACCGAGTCACCCTTGTTTTAGTCCTGTTTCACTGAACCGGTATAACCTACCATTCCAGCGATATCTATCTCATGAGATATAAAATCATTACCCAATGCATTGGAGGGAGATATAGGTCCCACCCATCTCATAATGATACCATTCTTATGTGTGCCACAAAACCATAAATCATACATCATTGCATAACCCATGTAGTAAAAATGGGATTCTTAATCAACATGACATCATAAAACAATTCATATAAGATAAAGAAATAAAAATATTTCCATCACAACATAATCAAATCCATGTAATAATAGGGATAAAAACAGAATGCTATATTATCTTAGATGGAAAATAATTTTGATAAAACACTTGAACTCCATTCTTGAGGAAAATATCCTTTCTACTTCAAAAACACTTTTCCTTTATTAACATGTCATACAATTACAAACTAAAAGAATTTTATTAAAAATAAACTTGAAAACTTGTAAATGAAGATTCTTGGAAATAATTTTTTAAAAATCCATTCATGCCGTATAAGTAAAAAAACATTCTTCTCGTACTTTTTTCGGAAAAGTCAAAAATTACCTCGTACGAAAAACGACAAAAGATTCCCTTCATATCTTTTACTAAAAACACACAGAAGGGTAAAATTGGATTTAAAAAATTGTAGGTGTATGGAAATAGTAATACATATTGAGGAAACATGTATATGGATGATAAAATACACCCTAGTAAATACCAAAGTATAAACAATCTCGAATAAAAATGAGAATGTGATTTTCCCTTACCTTAGGTCCGATTTTCTTCGTAAGTGTCCGAACCTCAAGTATAATGATTTAAATAATGTCATTGTCTTATTCCAGAATCATAATCATTGTTATGATATCATATATGGTTCACTTATGACTTTATTTTACCCGTTCTTTTGTAAATTCCATGTTAAAGAGCGTTTTGGGTAAAATCATTTCATTTGTCGTCCGTGTTTTGACTTGTAATTATTCATATGATTACTTAGATCATGATTACTTAATTCCAGAATATATAACAGGATTTATATATAATATGTATTCAGAATATACGTATATATAATAGATCAGTAAATGGAAAGAAATACACCGTTCATGGAGACGGTAGGCCGTATATACACATGAACGCTGTTTTCGTTTCCTTATTGAGTTGAATGGAATTAAGTAGATGACATACATATATATACACATAAATCCAATATCATTATTATGTCATATATTTCATGATTACTTATTATATATTCTTTGTAATCATTCATTAATGGTTAATCAATGAGAATGAATTTCATCGCGTCGTGGAGACGGTATTCCGTACGTACGCATGAGAGATGATATCGTTCCCATGATCGTGGAATTTTATTGGAGTGTATGTATACTACTACAGAATCAATATAACTTTACAATAATCATATATAGTTACTCATTACACCATTATAACCATCCAATTAAGGTGGTGGCGGAAAATAGATTACACCACAGCGTGGAGACGGTATTCCGTACGTACGCACGTGCGGGGATTTCCTTTTTCCGTAGGATGGATAGAAGGTTAATTAGAGTTTTTTAATATTTATAATAACATATCAGTATATAATAAATACTGATGTTATTAATTTATCATGAAACAACTAAAGAATAAGACGATGAAGAAGAAAGAAATTGAAAAAGATCGGTAATGGATATTACCTCTTTTTGACGCGCCTTCACTTAACCTCCACTTAAAGAACTAAGTATGGCATTTGAAGAAGAACAGGACCTCTATGATGATACTAGGGAACTTTTGAAGAGATTTTGGCAGGGGTTGTCCAAGCTTGAATGCTCAAATTGGTGTGAGGAGGATAGGGAGGAGGTGCCCTTTATAAGGGAGGAGAGGGGCACCTTAGGAAAATATCAAAATATTATTTTATATTAAGGTCAAATTCGGTTTATAATTGTTCCAAAGGGTATTATTTTAAAGCTAAAGTGGGGATGGGTCGCAATCCTCTCATAAAATAGGATTTATACAAGTTTTGGTTATTATTTTAACCTTATCAATTAGATTTAACTCTACGTTAAATAATTTAACTTTTACAGTGTCTTTTTGTTTTCTTACACTATATGGTTAATAAACATACTATATCATGCCAAAAGAACCCCAAGTTGTTTATTATTAATATATATAACCTTATATAAGTCATTTTGCCGAACCTTATATTTTTAGGAATAAAATAACAATTAATAATATAATATTTGTTTTAAAAACTAATTTATGTCAATTTTGACAATATTTGGTACATGATTTTTATGAAATTCATAACAGAATGATAAGTTCGAACCAAGTTACTTAAATCAACAATAACATGTCATAGTAACCTATAAAATTAGTGTAAGTCATAAAAAGTCTCAAATTACATTTATTTGGGCATTTATAACATCAATTATGTCAATATTTCATTAATAAGACAATTACTACATCATCTTTGTGTCATTATAAATGATAATTATTTAATCCCTAAAAATTATAAATAAATTTCTATGATGTAGATAATTGTATTAGATTTCTGGATACTATTCATTTTGGAAGTTTCATGACGTTTGTCATGAAATTAAAATTATTACACTTATAAGATTTAAGAAAGTGACATGTTGTCCCATTCTTTGGTTTTAATAATAATTAAATTATTTTCATGGAAAAAAGACCATTAAATGAATTTAATCTGACCCTTAGGTGATATGGGTTGACCTTTAGTCATCCAATAGGATGTTGAAATGTGTTAGGGTAATTTTATAATATTTTATTTACCCTTAATTACCCGATTTACCTTTAACTATGGTAAATAAAATTTACCGTAGTTACTATTCATAATTCCCAAAAAAAAGTAGCTTATTAACATAATTTGGATCCACTGATTCCAAATATAGAATTCATTTTTCCAAATTCAATACACAAAATTTTCAGAAATTAAATTAAAATTAATCCCGTTGTCGAAAGAAAACGGGTTTTTCTTTAAAACATTGCAAAATATTGAATTGATTTAACCTACGAATTCAAGGCAAAATCAATGATAATGACATACATTATATTAAATGGTAAAAATATATTATATTTATACTTTAAAACCATTCAATTTTATAATTTAACCACATAAGATATTACGATGAAAAAAGTTGTTTTTAATTAAAATATAGTGTGTTTTTACTATTCATTAAAATATGAAAGTCATCAGAATAAAATGAAAAATTTATCCAAAGTAAATTTTTATTTCTTGATTCTAAAGAATAATTTTATTTTGTCAAATGGAACTTATAAACATGTAAAAAACTAGATTTAAAGTGGGTGCGCCATCAAAATGCGGCAAAACTGCATTTTTTTGAAAAATACTTATTTTACCCGATTTTTTTTTACTTATACCATGTTCTAGAAAATGTGTAAGATGAATAATAATGTTATAAAATTCAAAATTTAGTTAACACTATTCATAACGGCTAGTTCATAACAATATTATAATAATATATCGTTGTTTAGTAAATCCCGGTATTGCGTACAACACACGCTATCGAGGAAGGCCGTGATTGCGTGTAATGCAAGCCAAGTCAGGGTTGCGTGTAGTGCACGACTCCTTTGTTGTTGCGTATAATATAATCCAACTATATTTTATTTATACATTGAATATATATATATATATATACACTCAATGTTGTGTAGACTAAATTCTATCAAACGAACTTGAAATTGTGTGTAACAAGAGCCATGAAAAGTGTTGCGTATACTACAAGCTAATACAGTGTTGCGTATAGCGCAAGATAATCTTTGTGTGTCGTACAATAGAATATATGAATGAAATTAAAAATAATGTATCTTATAAAATCTCGGGTTGTTACAAAAAAAACATCCTACCAAGATTTTGTATTGATTGTTGATGATGAACAGTTCTATGTTTCCATCAACGACTAGATCCAAGAACTCTGTCGGCATAATGATCCACGATTTGAACCCGATCTATCATCATTCACCAAGAAATATCTCAAATTGTCATATAAATTTATAGGGTTTGATCCACCAACCCCAAAGAATTAATATAACCATATACTTAAAGGATAAAATAGTATCTTTTTCAAAATTAACAAAATAAATGAATTCATTAATTTATTTTATTTATTTATATCTACAATGAGTTTTTCACAAATGTAAAACTTCAAAATTGATTATGTCTCACATAGAGTTATAAATACGATTTTAACTCAATGGTGCCCTAATATTTTTGATCTAGTCCCCCATTTAAGAGTTATTCCACTTTTTCAGGAAAAATATGTTCTTTTTCTGTTGAATATATTTAATATATTTCAATCATTTATTCAGGGTACATCGGGACTCAAAATCCCACACTATCTCACCACATGGTTTAAAAGATAGTCCATATAATATCTAACAAATAATACATGGAAAATAATATTAATTCGGTTAAATTAATTTTATAGTACATCTCATTTTATTTCTAACCTAAATTACTTAATTTACCCTTTATCATGGTAACAAAATTTACAAAGGTTACAATTCATATTGGCCAAAAATAAGAGGGACCAAATTACTAAATTCAGACCTTATGAATCCAAATACGACATCCATTTTTCAAAATTGAAATCATATAATTTTTATAATTTAATTTTAAAATAAAATTGATAAATCTTCATGAAAAAAAGTTTTTCAAAACATGCCATTTTTAAAAATAAAAATGTTTTTATAATAAATCCAGGTATAAAATCCATTTCAATAACCATAATTAAATTATTTAAAATAAAAAAAAAGTAATTAAAATTTAAAAAAACCCAACACACAATTTTTCTTTTTAATTACTTTAAAAGAAAATACAATTATCAATAAAAATCGGTTTTTTCACTATTCCTAAAAATGGGGTTTCTTATAAAACTATCAATAAAATAATTTTAAGAAACATTTTGACATTATAAAATAAAAAATAAATTTAGTCTTCTCAAAATAAATATATAGAACTTCTATAAATTAATATTCACTAATTAAAATAATATAAACTCATTTATGAAGAAAACTTATTTTTGAAGAATAATGTTACTTTACTAAAAATTGTGTGATCATTTTATAAGAACTTATTAATACATTCATATTGAGTTATATATTTATTTTTAAAATTATTTATTAATATTTATTCCATAATATTTAACATCTAGGTTATAATGAACTTATAATATTTCACAATTCGTCTAAACTTGTTATTTCATGCAACAAAATCTATCAAATTATATATATATATAAATATTTCATAAAAATATCAGGGTTTTACTTTTTACCCCTTAAAATGATTTTTCGCTCAAAATTCATCACTTAGATATAAATATATGGGGATACCTCTACCTCATCAAATCCTCAGGTTCCCATGTAGCTTCTTCAAGATTGTGGTTTCACAACAAAACATTAACGAGAGGAGTGGTTTTATTATGTATAACTTTCCCTCTATGATTGAAAATCTCTAATAATTATATTTCATTAGAAATATCTCACTCTTTTGGTATGAACCATGAGTTTAGTACATGTAAAGGATCAGGTATGTACTTCCTCAATAGAGACAAATAAAACACATCAAGAACTTGAGAGAGATTCTATGGAAGAACTAGATGATAAGATAATATCCGATTATGATTAAATATTTCAAAGGGACCAATATACCTAGGGTTTAGTTTTACCTTCTTTATTAAATAGAGAAATCCATAGAGATAAGTTTCTAACACTTTAGCTGGGGTGCGCGCATCCATCTATGGACGATGTGCAACTGTTGCCCCACATTCCTGATTTCCAATGGCTGGTGGCATCTGTTCCTTACTTAGGGACGTTTGCTCCTTGATTGAAATGGGATGATGGGATTTTGGTTCTTCCTTCTGTGTATTTGTCCTTATAACTTGTTACTTAGTATGGGTCTCCCTTAAATACTTAATACATTGTTCATGAAACTCTTCCCAGTGACACATCTTTATGGACACCTGTTAATTACACTGCTTCTGTCGGGACATTCCCTGGGGTCTGGTTAGTGTAGTAACCTTCAGTCGGTTGAGTAGTCATGTTGGACATCACTGGAATTTCTAGAATCTAGAACATTGGCACGTCTAGGTTGCTTCCCCTTATTATAGTGCTTCTTGAGTGTGTGGAATCCCAAGGCATCCCATAAAAAATGAGTGGAATTATATGCCATAGGCATGTATCTGATGTTTTCCTCAGCTTCCTATGTTTAACACATGGTGTGCCGCAGGTTTAATGTCTAGCGGAGATGGATCGAACTGATCAGATCACTGACTAGATCAGAGCAGGTGAGTGAAAACCCTGGGGGGAACAACGATGTTGGGGCTAATGTGTGGTTATCTACCCGATTGTTGTTAAAGGGAATGGGGAATAAGGTGGCATGTTCCCACCAGGATGTGGTGGCCCAGGTAAGAATCAAAATGGATGATGGATGGTTAAGTGAAGTGGGTGGATATTGAGATGGAGTTTACTCGAGGATGATAGTGATGTTGGGATTCAATTTCGAAGAGACCTTATAAGTATCCATGTGGAAGGGAATCAAAGTTCTCATAGTTCACCTAACAACAACTTACCATAAATTGGGGACTTCAATGGATTACCACTATATGGGGTCACAATGGCTTACCGATGGATATGGTAACAACAGATTACCGTTGGATGGGGTCACAACGACGTACCACTAGACGGGGTCACAATAGCTTACCGCTGGATTGGGTCAAAACGGCTTACCTCTAGATGGGGTCACAACGGATTACCACTAAATGGGGTCACAATGGCTTACCGCTGGATGGGGTCACAATGGATTATTTATAGATGGGGTTTGAACTTTAGGGAGGCTTCCTACATACCTTATCTATGATACAAGGATCAAATCCCACATAGTTCAGAAGTTATATGCAGTTTAACATCATGTAGGATGAAAAATATGGTATGCAGTTTAACATCATGCAGGACAAATATGGTCCAATGTGAAGGGGGTCATAACCAATGGTTGTGAGGATTGAACTTTAGGGGATCTTCCTACGTACCTTTCCTTGGAAATAATCAAAGACCAGATAGTTCTGAAGGATTTTGGTGAACTGATGTGAAGATGGTTGGGACTAATGGTTGTAGGGCTTGAACCTCAGGGAGGCTTCCTACATACCTTTCCTTCGTAGGGATCAAAGTCCTTTTAGTTCTGGTAGGGTGTGTGGGATGTACACTCTAGGATTCGAAGGGAGGATTTCATGGTTGATGCTTCCTCTAATCCCACATGATTCATGATTAGTGTGAGAAACAATCGGTAGGAAATATTTGAAGATCACGTCGTGGAAGGTGCATCTGTTGGAAGTGGAATGGGGCTTACACATAGTTGGTAGCGTAAAGAGGAAACAGAGGCTTATGTATGGTTAACAGCCCGATGGTAATGGAGATTGAGACTTACTCTGTAATGGAGGCCCGAGTGGTGACAAAGCCCAACGGTATAGGGGTTTCGCACCCAGAAAGAGAGGAGGAGAAAGGATGCTAACTCATACGAGAAAATATAGGGGCTTACATCAGGGTGGTTTCCCTTTTCCTGTGGACAGACCCCGCTTTGATGAAGAGGATATCATTCCATGTGAGTAATAGTCTCACTCTCATGGATACCAGTGGGAATTCAAAATGTCCCAGGTGGGGTACCCTGCATTTGATGCACGGGGCGAGGCCACAGTTTAACATCATGTGCCGGGGATGATGGTGCTTGGCAGTTTAACATCCTATAGCTCGGACGAAGTGGGTTTTCTCCAAACTAATAGGACTTGCATAACTGATACATGCCTTCCCTTGAGGGAATGAAGGAATAAAAAATACTATGAATGCGGGTTGTTATGGAGCGATCCATTGGGGGGGGGGGGTCCACGATAGCGTGGCTATGAAAAGAAGAAATAGCCATTAGAGTGCCTATGAGAAGAAGCATGAGACAAAGCAATGAAATGGAAAGCGCCACCCAAGGGACTTTGAAATTTCTCTATGAAGACCTGAAGGGCTGCACGGGAAGAGAGTGTGTGACGCAGGTGTGTTTCACATAAGAGGGGATCAGACAGGGTTCCTTAAGGTGAGGGAAACACATGGAGTGTGCGTAAGAGAATGAGTGGGGCAAGATAGAAGGTTTTTGCACAAAACGCCCGGATTGTGTGAAATAAAAAGGGGTTGTGTGAAAGAGGGAAATGTTGCGCGCAAGACGGAAGGTTTACATGCAGGAAGGATAGGCTGCACGCAAGGACTGGTTGCAGTAAAGAAGGATTGGTGGTGCACAAGAGTGCCTGACACAGAGGGAAATTGCACGTAAAAGTGGATCGCTTGTGAGAAAATGACTCGGGGGGAAACGAAAGTCCCGAGGATCTGGCCTAAGATGTCCCACCTGAAGGAGCCTCCTTGGGGGACCTGTCACGCAAAATCCAATACCTGAAGGACATGGGTTTTTCACACGGTCACAAAAGACAGGGTTTTTTCATAGTAGAGAGTTGCTTCATCTTCTGTTCCCCTCTTATTGAAGGGTGGGGATATGGTTCATTTTATAGCCAGAGTCCTCATGGTGGATCACAAGGGACGGGCACTCAAATTCCATTCTGACATCACATTGGGCGATCAAACACCCATTTGACATCTCCTTTTGTACAGAAAGAGGGATGGGTGCGCAAAGCCGTAGTGGATGTCACATTGTATGTGGAAAAGATGACTGGGAACGCAAATTCCATGGTTGACGTCACTTTGTGCACGTAAAGGGGGTCGGGCATTCAAATGCCTATTTGGTGTCGCCTTGTGCGCGGAAACAGGTTCAGGCGCGCAAAGCCGCGGTTGATGTCACCTTGTGCGCGGAAAAGGGGTCAGGTGCACAAATACCCATTTGACGTCACCTTGTGTGCGGAAATGGGGCTGGGCGTAGAAATCCGCAGTGGACATTGCCTTGGGCATGGAAAGGGGGCCGACGCACAAGATTTTCATGTCAGAGGGCCCCTTGTGCGCGTCCCACTAATCTTGCGTGCACCCACCTCTCAGGCCTTGAAATCTCTTATTTCCATCCCGGATTCATTCGTTTCTCTTTTATCCAGCTTATACGGCCCATATCTAAATTTCAGTGTCAGTAAGAGATCTTCATCAACATAAAATTATTGATTAATTTAATGATTATAAATATAACATTATGTTCAACATTGTGATGTCCTTACATGTTTTTGATTGAATATAACCTTATCTATTATCTTATCAGCCTGCTCAAGTCTCAACATGTTTTTTCGGCAACTTCTTTGCTGAACGTTAGACTTATACACTTATTTTAATAGGGAAACATATGAATTTTCTATTGAAAGCTATTATTTCCAGAAAACTCAACTAGAGGGAGGTATTGTTCCTAACCACCTTTAAAATACTTTGAATAAGATTTTAGTGTATTCTCTAGAGTTGGAACTATTCTCACAGATTGACCATCTTGTCAAGGATGATATGAAATGATCAATTTTGTTTCGAGATAATTCCAATGACTTCACCAAAACAGTGAGATAAAAGTTTGGTCCCAGTCAGATAGAATTGAATATGGTAATCCATGTAACTTTACCACTTCTTTAATATATATTCTAGAAAGAGTATCCCGAGATAACGTTTCTCTGAATGAAGTGTGTTAACTTCATAAGGTGATTAACTACAACCCATGTTTAGCTAATTATAAAAAAGATAGACCTTAAATGTTAATTTTTTTTCCAATAATAGTTAATACATTTCCCCTTAAATATCTTTTTCACATATACTAAACCAAAGGGTTGTATTTCCATGTTTGTTAAAAAATCCCTAATCATGACCACTTATAAGACTCAAAAGTGGTGTCATAACATAAACCCATGATGGTATCCATAACTCTTATTTTATTCTAACAGGGATACACTTAAAAAAATTTCATTCATCCTTTATTGCTTATACAAGATCTTATCATATAAAAAAATTTAATTAGATGCTTAAGTTCATCTTATTACTAATAAAATATCAAATGTGATTTCATTATTCCTAAATCCATTTAAAAGAAAAAAATCACATTAAATTTCTCCAAAGTATGAACAATAATATTTTTCATATATATCATTCATACAAAATGAGACATGAAAATCCCATATAAAGATGTGAGACTAAGGATTCCCTAATTAACATGATTCATATAATCTACTGTGATTTTATAAGATTTATCTTTATCCTTTATCCTCATAGGTTGTTACATCTTATCATCCATATTATCCACTAAATTGTGGAATTGATTCACATAATTCATAAACATATTTCACATGAAACATTGGAGAGTGGGTGGTTCACTAGTTGGTGTCTTCTCTTATATAGAATTATCTATCCCATTAATCACATTTCAACATTAATAAGCTTTATGACATGCCTTTACACATTTAAAGCACCTCCCAGTTCCATTAGAACATTTCCCTATATGTTCTTCCCACATTTTTGTCATCTATAGGACTTGATGTTTTTGACCATATTTTTTATTCATGTTTTCAAGAGACTCAATATTTCTTTTCATATAAAAACATGAGAATTTTTGGATTATATAATTTCAATTTCAAAAATTGAGTGTATATTGAAAATTTTATTTTTATATCATAAATTAACTTATAGATAATTCCTTTCAGAGACATGGATTCAGGCCACTAAATAATTAATCAATTTTACTTTCAGGGATGATAATTAAACTTGAGGCATACCTTGTAAAGAGTGTAAAATTTTCCTCATATTTACCAATGGATTCATCAGCCTTTTTATTCAAGTCATGAAATTTCTTATCCATCATTGTATATAGAATATAAGGAAATTACATGCTAAATAATATCCCTTTAAACTCAAAACATTACTTGTATTCATTATCTCTCACTTTTCTTGTATTCTTGATCAAATTAAACCATTGATCTAATCCTCCTTCTATAAGATAAAAATATTGGGAAATTTTTTCATTTATTGAGCATGAGTAAAGATGAAATATTTTCCCTATGGTATTCATCCATTGATCAACCTCTAGTGGATCAGAAGACCCACTATAAGACAGTGGATGTTGCGTCGTGAAGGATTCAACAGTATGTGGTTACCTCATTTGATCATTTGGAAACACAATATGATTCATCTTTTGGGAAAGTTACATGGTCATAGTTGCATGATTATTCATTCAATATCCCAAAATGTTTTTTTTTCTTAGGAGGAAAACCATTTCATATTTCATCACACTCAACATTAACATGATTATTTCAGGTTCGAGGTATTGAATAAAACTAGAAATCATAGTATGATAAAATCTAATCATAGTTATTAATGACATAATTCTAGAGAATCATTTATCGAATGTCTAAATTTGAACACCTTCTTATAGGATACTTTATATTTAACCTTGGACAATCATGATCATTATCAAAACATTATAATTTTATCATATAGTTAATCATATCCCTAGTGTTTCCATAAAATTTTTCTAACACTAATCTCCAAAGAATTTCTAAACACTGATTTAATATAAATTGTCACTGCCCCTACATTTTCAAACATAGATATTACATATTTTAGATAAATAAAAAAATAATCCACAATAAAAATGTAAAGGTTAAGAGTCCATGGAGTATAGAAATTCAATATTTTTAATTTATGATATATCTTCAAAAACTCTCATATTGATCTTCGAATATAGTACTCCTATTAGACGAACCCTACCTAAGCCTTACTTCATCAACTATGGAGGGAAACATAATAAAGGGTGAGCTCATATGATCAGTTTCACATAAATGATTTTATATTGAGGTATTATTTTTTATTTTGTTTTCAGTTTGGTATTTATCCCATAGTTCCCCCTTTATTTTTTTTGTGAAATGGATATTTTTTCTTGATAGCCAGTGACACATGGTGTTCACACGGTTAGGGGAAACCCTGCATTCTCCTCTAGGTAAACATTGACCAAATTCCATATTAGAAAGTGGTAACCACACGGTTGGCGCATGGTTTGTAAAACCATGTAGGCTAACCATACAACATGTTATTGTTGGAAAGTGAGGGGCACACGATTACCACACAGTTTGGAAACCCATTTGGGAAGACAGTGTGACTTGTCTAGGTCATTAAAAATTAGAAATTTATCATCTTTCCCTATTTTATTTTAACCCCATTTCCCCACCTTTCTCCACCATTATGGATTCATCACCCTAGGACCCTCCTCTCCTCCTCCTTTATTCCTTAGACCATCAATTTTGGTATGGTTTCTTCAAGTATCTCTAAGTTAGTTCCCCTTTCCCATGATCTCTCCCTCTTTCTCAGATTTTTCTTCCCTCTTACTTTTGTTTCTATTTTCTAGGGATTATTTTGACTTAATGGTGATTTGATCTGGTGATATGGGGTAAAATCATGATGATTAATGTTCAATATCATATTTATAGTGTCTTGTGGTGGTGTGGTTGTAGTTTTACACTGATTTATAGAGGTTTTCAAGTGTAATGTAGGTGGTTTTATGATTTTACATTATTGGATTATTTTCATATACTTTCTTGCTTATTTAAATGTGTTCCATGATTTTTTTGTGTAGTGAAATGTTTTTTTTGTAATGGTTTGAGATGAATATGTGGTAAAAAACGAGTTTTCTATAAAAATTTAGTTATGTTTCAAGTGTAATTTTATGTGTTGTTTCTTTAATTTGTTTTATACCATGTTTGGAAGGTTAGAAATGTGTTTTCAAAGAGATTTAATGTTATGAATGCATTGAATGTAGATTTTTATGGAGAAATAGGTTTTGTTACTTGTTGGATTCTTTATTGTGCACCTATAAATGTTACTTTTAATTATGAAATTGATGTAAAGGATGTTATAAAATGATTTTATTAAGTATGAAGTTGAAAATATCTTTACCCATGGAAATGGTTACATTTTATATGTGATATTCCTGTAATTTTTCCAATGGGTTTCAAAAATTGTTCACGTAGTATTAAATTTATTGAAAAATGGTTTTAGTGTGTGTGTGAGATGAAAAGTTATTTTGATTATGGGAAATGTTTGTTTACATGTATATTTTGATAGTTGGATTAATGTGAAAATGTGAAAGTGGTAATTTCCTTGGGTGTTTGTGATTCCTGACATGAGTATGTGAAAGTAATGATTTGTGTGACATTTGAAATAGAATTTCAGCACAAAGAGAAACCCATGTATCTAGGTGGTTGAACTAGAAATAGTATTCTAGTTGATTTGTAAGTGGATGAGGCCGAAATTCATCTACCAAGATTGATGAATACAACACCAACTAAACATGTGACATGATCAGAGACCACTAGACCTTAGGATGTGTTCCCATTTAATGGATCACTCATGGGAACACTATTTCTATTGTATTATGATATAAATAACATTGAACCTTGGGATGGAATCCCCTTTATTGGATCTTTTATGATAACTCTGTTTGTAGTTTAGTAGAGGATTTTGGTCACC
Source organism: Viscum album (assembly GCA_963277665.1). Lineage (NCBI taxonomy): Eukaryota > Viridiplantae > Streptophyta > Magnoliopsida > Santalales > Viscaceae > Viscum > Viscum album. The sequence goes on from OY728141.1 coordinate 483,999,000, forward strand.
GAGATATAAGGTTTCTAGGGTCCCATTAAAGAATGTTACCTGTAGGGATTTTCTCGTGATGATATCTTTGAAATCAAACTTATGTGATTTTGTGATAGCTGTCGGCATACGATAGACCATGTGTTCCTTTTTATTTCAATAATTCTTATTTAAAAAAATGGTTTTCATAAAAATGGTTTCTTATAATTCTTTCCCTAAAAAGTTTTGTTTGACATGTTTGAAATATTCTCATGGAAATGTGCAAGTTATTTTTCTCCTAATTTTATAAAACGGAATATATTTTTTGGGTGGAATCTAAAAAGGATTTGTCTTACACACTACATACACCTTTTGGTGTATGTGGACCATGTTATGTATGACCTAGTTAAAGGCATGCTGTGTCATGGTGTGGTGGTTGATCCAGTTTAGACTGTTCCACTTCTTACTATTGTTTGTGTTGGCGGCCTGAGGGTGATGGCCCTCATGTTTCATGGAGGTTATTGGGATAGTTTTTTGTGTTCCCATTCTATTTTATTAATTTTGGTTGTGCTTAAATTTCTAAGCATTGAATTTGATTTTTTTTGTATCTCGTTTGGTTATGGTTGTCAGATATTGTGATTTTTATTATTTTTGGTTTTTTTCGTTTATGTAAATTGGTGAAGTAATTCCCAAATCATATTTTTGATACCTAAGAACTAGTTTATGACCCATGAGGATCAGGAATTCCCTTAGGTCTATGCCATGAATCGGGTCGGGTGTCAAGTTGGATGGTGTCCTAGATTGGTTCGTGAAATATTTTTATTAGAGCAGGTCACACTATTTTGGGTTCAAGTAATTTTTGGAAAGAGTCTCAATATACTAGAGATATGATTTTTAGGGCTTGAGGTTTTAGTCGTGAGTGAGGTTCCTAGACTACACATATTAAGGCCCGACTCTATTTTCCATGGGATGTCAGGATTTTATTGAATTCTCTTCTAGGTGAGAGTAACAGGCTACAGACTGTGTATGGACACTAGGAGGGGGTGAAGTGGTTTGGGATTATTGATTAAGGTTGTTATGGTTTTTTTTCACATATGGAGGTGTTTTAGATTTATTTTTTTTAGAAAATTTTAGAATTGTTGTATCTATGGTTTACCTTGTGGTTGTAGATTATTGTATCAAGATTTCTTCACAGAGAATTCCTATATAACCATGGGAAGAGGAAAGAGAGAGTTATCCCTCACCACTCAATCGAAGATTAGTGTAAATAATTGTTTGGGCTATCCTAGATTTGGTACATGGAGTGGGCTATGGTCTTGCTCAGGTTAAAGAAGCTAAATTAGGTTTTGGAAAGCACAGGGCCCAGGAGTAACTCAAGAATAAGCCTACTTATTTTAGAGGTTGGTCAGAACCTAAGGAAGAAGAGGATTTGATTGATTATATAGGGAGGATGTTTGAGTTCCTTGAAACATCTTTGGATGTCAGGGTAAAATGGGATTTGTTTATGTTGGAATGTCTCAGTTAAATGTTGTGCAACTCAATGGTGCAATCTGGGAAGCATGAGAAAATGGTTGAAAAAACAATAAAGTCATTTTCTTTAACATCCCAGGTAAATAAATAATATTACATTATAATTTTTATCAATATTTGTTAATAAAGTGTTAATACTACTTTAAAGGGAATTCTATGCTCGATGGCGTACCCAATACACAACAACGAGTTTCTTTGAAATCTTACGTTGCACACTAATAATATAATAATATTATAATAGTTAACGCCTAGCCATTGTAATGGAGGGAATGAACAGAAATAACTACAAAATGATTGCATATGTTTGTTAAATATTTTTACATTTAGCCAATAAATGTTAGTGGCTTAAAATGAAAATGAATCCAATTTGAAGGATAAATCTTTTAATAATATTTAAATGGTTGATTAACCGACTTATTATAGAGAACACTTTTTAAATATACTTTTTTCAATTTTATATTTTTTATTTGAAAAAATGAAATCCATCTTTAGAATCTGGACATCAAAATTTACTTTGTGTAAATTTTTGTTATTTTTCCGATAAAGATCATTTTTATTGAAAATGTTGCATTTTAATTCAAAACCTCCTTTTAATATGATTTATATATATGGTTATATTATCTTTTTAATTGAGATTTAAGTCTATTTCGAATATATTTTTACTGTTTAATACAATGGGGGTCATTGGAATTAATTTAACTTTGAAATTGGACTTAAACTAGTGTCAATCTTTTAATAGATATTGTTTCTTAAAAACACGCTATTTGTTTTGACAGCGGGAATGAATTATTAAATTAATTAATGAAACTTGTATATTTTCAATTTTGTAAAATAGGCAACATTTTTGAATTTGGAATATCAAATATATCTTAGGCTGAATTTTTTGTGTTTTGCTGAAAAACATCAATTTTTGATGAATAGTGAAACCCCAAAGTGGTAGTTAAAGAAACTGATTTTTTTGTTTAAATGAAACTTTACCACTTCTGTGATTTGATTTTGAAAAATCCGACATACATGTTTGTCATTAGGAAGTAAAATTTTGTTCAATGAGATTGAAATAATTTTTTGGTGAATAGTAACTTTTAAGTTTTATTAATCGCGATTAGAGGTAATTAGTGTAATTTAAGGTAAAGATAATGTTATAATAATATGAAATGACCATGAAACATGTACTACCATTATTGTATGAGTCATGTCCGACCAAGACAATCCATGGGTCAAATTGGGGACCCCATGGAGCCACTTTGGTTGGAAAATGACATTAATAACTTTTTATTTAAAGTTAAAATTAAAATGTCACAAACATGTATTGTTTTACTAAAACAATTTTTACAAGGGGTTATACAAGCAATATTTTTCACTATAAATATTAATTATAAATCTAAAAATATTTCATACATCATGATATTTTTTTTATAATTTTTAGACATTAAATAAATTATTTAATTTATGACACCGTGATGATGCAGTGATTACCTCATAAATGAACCATTTAAATAAAATAAGAAGATATGGTGATATCTAAGTCCTACACTTGTCACAAACCTATTTTATGGGTGTATTTAGAAACCTTATAACCTTATCCTTGAAATATATCCTTTTGGGACCTTTAAAATCCCAAAATAATTTTATAATAAAGTAATATTTTATAACATTCCAAGAGTGCCCCTCCTATTCTCTTATAAAAGGCCCCCACCTCTACCACCTTACCCACACATCTCAAGCCTTTGGCTCGGCCAACCCATGCCCATTTCATATCTCCACATCCCTCTCTTCATCATTGAATCCTAACCTTTGGAAAATTCTCTTCAAGAAACCCTTTTGGTTCAAACCAAGAGGAGTTACCTGATTTAAAGGTAATGTCTTCACTTGTGTTCTTTTGTTTTATTTTGCTTCTCCAAACCCCTAAAATATTTTTATTACTTTCTTTTGTAACAACACCAGTATGTTAAATATACTAGTATGTCGTTATGTGATGTATTAGAGCTACACTTACACACACCTCCATCTAATGGATAAATAACATACGGTTTCAGTGGATGGCGAATTACTGCCTCACGAAACGATGATTGTTCAATCTTCTCTTAACACCTTTCATGGTGGCCATTATGATGTCACTATATTTTATATATTATATATATGGTATTTATGTTTTCTATATGCTTCTGTATTTTATATTTAAAACATACCTTTATGCTTTCCATGTTGTGCAAATGCGATAATTTCATACGAGGAAGTGTGGACTACTACCCCCTCAAGTGATGTGACTCATTCATGAAATAAATGGAATGTATAAAGAATTAAATTAATGAAATTATGTGACCTATAAAAAATATATATTATACTTTAATTATAATATATATATCTCTCAATTATTTTTAATTCCATTAATATTTCAAATAAATGAAAGTAGTATTCATGCGTACGTACGACCTACTATCTCCATGAACGGTGAATTTCATTTATTTTTATCTCCAAATATTATGGAATTGTATAAAATGAATATATAATGGATATATATGATATTTAAATTATTAATACTATTCTGGAGATGATTTACTTATATCTACATGGACAATCATTTTCAGACAAGTTCATTTTTGACTCATGCACCAAACATCGACAAAAACGTCTGATATGAACTCACATTATTAACCAATTATTATAACATTATAATATGTGATATGAACTGAATAATAATATTTAAAGTAGTACCTTAAGCAATTATAAATTTACCAAAGTTTATTATTCAGGAATATAATGAAACGAACAAGACAAGTCAGACTTGAGGTAAGGGATCCTACCTCTCTCTTTCTTTTTAAGTACTTTCTTTTTTGTCATTTCTTTTAATCTCATATTTATTATGTTTGGGGATGTTATTTTATATTACTCATTCTGTACTTTTTATTTTCATATTATGAGAGACCCTATTTGATATCATCAATACATTTTTGGATGTTTTATGTGGCACCATTAGGCTGCTGAATTTTCATAAGGGGATTTTCATCTTACTTTTTATTCCCGTGAGATTCATGCTAAAATGGACACTATTTCGTTTTGTCTGTTGTATGTACTGCCCATTATCTTACTATTTTGGTATTTCCATCTTCATTTTATGACCCTTCTTTCATGGGGTGTACGTTTCAAAAGTATCCCAAATCGGTAAGGGAACCTTTCACACTCCTCTTTTAAAAAGACTTATTTTGTTATTTATTTTAATTTGCATCTTTTTATGTTGGGATATGTTCTTGTATATCCTTATTACTGTAAATTTTATGTCCATGGGATGAGATACCATTTTCTCTCTCATCAACTGATTTTATGAATTTTAAAGTGACGACGTTAGGCTGTCGAATTCTTGCAAGGGATCTTCTTAACTCAATTTCAATCCTTTGTGTTAAGCTTGTACTCATTGAACATGTCATGATATGAATATGTGTGAATGAATCTGATTGTTTTACACATAATATCCACTTATATTGGGTGTATTTATATTTTTCACACAAAATTATGAGATTTATTTGTCCTTAATCTAAGGATACCTTCTTTATAAGGGATTTTATCTCATTTTACATTTCTATTGAGACTTCATTGTTGTTATGCACCAATTCACTCTTATATTGTGTATATACTGTCCTTTGGCATATTATATCATGAATCCCTTTATTCTCATGATATTATAATGTTCTGATTAAATGTTATTCCTCAATTATTTTATTGAAGTGTCTCTCATCCTGTTAAAAACCCTTTAACTAAAATATCTTTTTAAATGTTTTTATGATTTATTATTATAGATATTTCACATTAATATCCATGTTTTCATATTTTTTATGGATTTATTTATATGGATATTAATGGTTTAAAATGTTAAAATCATCAAAGTGGTATGGGACACTTTGATTAAAAAATCACTTTATTAAATGTTTTAAATGGTTTTGAAAATGGTTTTTAGAATGGATTCATTATTTCAATATCTTAAAATGTTATATTGTTATTGCAATGTGGGAATGTTATGTTTCCTTTTTTCATATTTTATATCGTACGATTATGTTATGGTTTTGGGCATTATTTATGAAGATGGGTGGTTTCGTGATAAACTAATGGCGGGTGAGCCCAATTTAGCTCTCCAATGCATTGGGTAATGCGAAGGGGTTAAACGCTAAGGTTTCTCCGAATAGATTTAGAGAATATACTGTGATGGGTATTCCAAACATAACCATGAGGATTAATCCCTATGTAAAAATGTCATGAATGCCTCAAGTTACCTTTATGTCTTATGATTTCTATGAGTTATTCGTAAATCTTATGATTTAATGAGGTATGTTAAATTGCTTATGTTTTATGAGTAAAGTATGATTTCATTCATTCTTATGTATACATGGACTAATGTTTTCTTTCTGTATTGTTATAACCCTTACTGAGCTTTTTATGCTCATCCCACGTTTTTTTGAAATGTTTTTCACAGGACATAAAGTTGAATAGGGTCAAGGATGGGATCAAGGAAATGACAGGCTGTCTAAAACAAGGAACTATACATGAATCTTTTTTTCAAGTGTTTTTATTTTTGTGAATAAAAAGGAAGCTGAGTAGATGTGTCTACTTTGTAATCTTTGAGATGTAATAGTTATGTCCTAATTATCTAAAACTCTAAACCTGAAAAGATCCTCAATGTGAATTATTCATTTAATTCATTAATAATTAATGCCTAAGGCTGGGTCCTTATAGATGGTATCAGAGGACGGTTTAGATAAATTTAGAGGTTAGAGTGTTAAGTGACAAGTGGTTTATAAACACAATGGTTATTATATTAGATAGAGGCATTTTTATTATTCAAGGTTAAAATAAGTTTGAGATAACTTGGATAAGTATATCTTATTGTTTATACTTCTCTTTAGTATATAATTATTTTGTTGATAAACTCACACTGACATTTCTGGTTTTAGTAAATGGATGGATCTAGAAGGCACCAAAGTGACAATGGGTTTGATGGAAACTGTGGTGGTTCTCTGATTAAGAGACTGGATGAAATGGGGGATTCAATGAGAAATATCGTGGTTATTCTAAACCAACTATCAGGTGTCATGATCAACCACTTGAACCATGGTTAGTTCTCTAATGCATTATGTACTAGAGAACCAACTCGACATGGATGTTCAGGTAATAATTATAAAGGTAACCATTAGGGTTTATATGATCTTTACTTTTGAGGTAATTATGGGTTACTATACGTTATGATGGAATATGAACGACATGAGATAAACATGAGGTTAAATTATGTTATGGTTATTTTTGAAGATTTTATCTTGTTTTGGGGAATGTTTTAAGAATTATATAGTTTTGGAAAAAGGACAACACACAGACTGTGTGACGACTCGTCACGTCGGACAAAGCTACGGGAATCGAACCCACAGCCAAAGTGCGACTGGTATTTATCGCCTACCACTGGACTACGTGAAGTCCCTGGTTAGTTTGACTAATTTTTTTTAGTTAAATGATTTTTTGAATCAAGATTAAGTTTATTTTGGGTTATCTATGGAAATTATTAAACTCTCATGGAGGATATGTGATTAGGTTAATTACTTTTCAGTATGAGACTTTAAGAGCAACTGATGTTATTTCGAGATAAATGTTAATTTGTAACTTGGGAGACTATGTGATTAAATCCTTAAAATATTTGGGTTTAAATCTTAGTTGGGTTTTCATTGAATAATTTTATGGAAAAATTGTTTATTGAATGGTCTTCATTGAAATTTGGGTTTTGTTTGACAAATTTTGGAGATTAAGAGTAGTTTTTCTTTTTTGTAAAAAAATATCCTTTTTGGGTATTATCTGATCTCGTACTAAATTTTTTGGTTTGGTTTTGGTTGAGATATTAAGACATGGGAAATATATAGTTCTATTTTGGGGATTAGGTGATTCTCAAGAAGTTGATTATAGTACTCTTAATGCGAACAAGTCTTCCTAAATACCCTTCTTTTGGAGAAAATCTGAGTTTGATTAAGGAATATAGTAAATTTTGAAAGTCTACGTGACAAGTAAGTATGTTTCATTATGATTTAGTTAAGCTCAAAAATAAATTCCTCAACGAAGAGTAACTTAAAAAAAATGTTGTCTGTTAACTTTTCCTACTGGAGAATCGAATACTGTTTAACCCATCACAAGTTTGTGATTTTCTTGTGGTTAACTTTCTCCTAGAAATCATTACTGTCACTCTCCATCAGAACATGCCCCTTTGTTTTCTCCTCCATATCCATATTTTCATACTTGGAATCCTAGTATGGGTTAACTTAGGTGACCTTTTTACTTCTCTCTCATTCTTTTAAAGTGATAGTTTTACTGACTCTTGTTTTGATGTGGGACTTTCAATGAAGTTTTCAAGCCCAATTTTGAAATTGTGAGGATGCAATTCCCAAAAGGGGGGAAGGATGTAACATCCCAGGTAAATAAATAATATTACATTATAATGTTTATCAATATTTGTGAATAAAATGTTAATACTACTTTAAAGGTAATGCTATGATCGATGGCGTACCCAATACGCAACAACGAGTTTCTTTGAAATCTTACGTTGCACACTAATAATATAATAATATTATAATAGTTAATGCCTATCCATTGTAATGGCGGGAATGAACAGAAATAACTACAAAATGATTTCAAATTTTTTTTAAATATTTTTACATTTAGCCAACAAATATTAGAGGCTTAAAATGCAAATGAATCCAATTTTAAGCATAAATCTTCTAATATTCTTTAAAAGGTTTATTAACCACTTTTTGATGGATAAACCTTTTTAAATATAATTTTGACAATTTTATATGTTTTATTTGACAAAATAAAATCTTTCTTTAGAATCAGGACATCAAAATTTACTTTGTGTAAATTTTTGTTATTTTTCCGATAAAGATCATTTTTAGTGAAAATGTTGCATTTTAATTCAAAACCTCCTTTTAATCTGATTTATTTATATGGTAAGATTATATTTCTAATTTATATTAAAGTGTATTTATAATATATTTTTACTATTTAATCCAATTGTTTTCATTGGATTTAATTTCACTTTGACTTAAACTAGTGTCAATCTTTTAGTAGATATTGTTTCTTAAAAACACGCTATTTGTTTTGACAGTGGGAATGAATTACTAAATTAATTAATGCAACTTATATATTTTTAATTTTTTAAAATAGACATCATTTTTGAATTCGGAATATCAAATATAGCTTAGGGTGAATTTTTTGTGTTTTTATGATAAACTTCAATTTTTCTTGAATAGTGAAACCACTATGTGGTAGTTGAAGAAACTGATTTTTCATTTAAATGAAACTTTACCACTTATGTGATTTTATTTTCAAAAATAAAAAATACATGGTTGTCATTATGAAGTAAAATGTGGTTCAATGAGATTGAAATAAATTTTTGGTGAATAGTAACTTTTAAGTTTTATTAATCGCGATTAGAGGTAATTAGTGTAATTTTAGGTAAAGATAATGTTATAATAATATGAAATGACCTTGAAACATATCCTACCCTTATTTGATGAGTTATGGCCGACCAAGAAAATCCATGGGTCAACTTGGGGACCCCATGAAGCCACTTCGGTTGGAAAATGACATTAATAACTTTTTATTTAAAGTTAAAATTAAAATGTCACAAACATGTATTTTTTTACTAAAAAAAATTTACATGTGGTTATACAAGTCATATTTTTGACTATAAATATTATTTAAAAATATAAAGTGATTTACTAAATGATGATATTTTTTTTATAATTTTTAAACATTAAATAAAGTTTTTTATATATGACACGGTGATGATGCAGTGGTTACCTAAAAAATGAACGATTTAAATAAAATAAGAAGATAGGGTGAAATATAAGTCATAAACTTGTCACAAACCTATTGTATGGGTACATTTGGAAACCTTATCACCTTATCCTATAAATATATCCTTTTGGGACCTTTAAAATCCGAAAATAATTTTATAATAAAGTAATATTTTATAACTTTCCAAGAGTGCCCCTCCTCTTCTCTTATAAAAGGCCCCCACCTCTACCACGTTACCCACACCTCTCAAGACTTTTTCTCGGACAACCCCTACCAATTTAATCTTTCCAAATCCCTCTATTCATAATTGAAGCCCCACCTTTGGAAAATTCTCTTCAGGAAACCCTTTTGGTTCAAACTAAGAGGAGTTACCCGATTTAAAGGTAATGTCTTCACTTGTGTTCTTTTGTTTTATTTTGCTTCTCCAAACCCCTAAAATATTTTTATTACTTTATTTAGTAACAAAAACAGTATCTTAAATATACTAGTATGTCATTATTTGAAGTATTCGAGCTACACTTACACACACCTCCATCTAATGGTTAAAGAACATACAGTTTCTGTGGATGGAGAATTACTGCCTCACGAAATGATGATTGTTCAATCTTCTCTTAACACCTTTCATGCTGGCCATTATGATTTCACTGTATTTTATCTATTATATATATGGTATTTATGTTTTCCATATACTTATGTATTTTATATTTAAAACATACCTTTATGCTTTTCATGTTGTGAAAATGCGATAATTTCATACGAGGAAGTGTGGACTACCGCCCCCTCAAGTGATGTGACTCGTTCATGCAATACATGGAATGTACGAAGAATGAAATTAATGAACTTATGTGACCTATAAAACATATATATTATACTGTAATTATAATATATATATCTCTAAATTATTTTTAATTCCATTAATATTTCAAAGAAATGAAAGTAGCGTTCATGCGTACGTACGGACTACCGTCTCCATGAACGGTGAATTTCAATTCTTTTTATCTCCAAATATTATGGAATAGTATAAAATGAATATTTACTGGATATATATGATATTTAAATCATTAATACTATTCTGGAGTTGATTTACTTATAACTACATGGACAATCATTTTCAAACAAGTTCATTTTTGACTCATGTACCAAACATCGACAAAAATGTCTGATATGAACTCACATTATTAACCAATTATTATAACATTATAATATGTGATATGAAATGAATAATAATATTTAGAGGAGTAACTTAATCAATTATAAATTTACCAAAGTTTATTATTCAGGAATATAAAGAAACGAACAAGACAAGTTGGACTAGAGGTAATGGATCCTACCTCTCTCTTTCTTTTTAAGTACTCTCTTTTATGTCATTTATTTTAAGATAATATTTATTATGTTTGGGGATGTTCTTTTATATTCCTAAATCTGTACTTTTTATTTTAATAGTATGAGAGACCCTATTTGATCTCATCAATACATTTTTGGAAGTTTTATGTGGCGCCGTTAGGCTGCTGAATTTTCATAAGGGGATTTTCATCTCACTTTTTATTCCTGTGAGATTCATGCTACAATGGACACTATTTCGTTTTGTGTGGTTTATTTACTTCCCATTATCTTAATATTTGGGTATTTACATCTTCATTGTATGAACCTTCTTTCATGGGGTGTACGTTTTGAAAGTTTCCCAAATCGGTAAGGGAACCTTTCACACTCCTCTTTGAAAAAGACTAATTTTGTTATGTATTTTAATTTGCATATTTTTAGGTTGGGATATGTTCTTATATATAATTTTTGATGTAAATTTTATTTCCAAGTGATGAGATACCATTTTATCTCTCATCAACGCGTTTTATGAATTTTAAAGTGACGCCGTTAGACTGTCGAATTCTTGCAAGGGATCTTCTTCACTCAATTTCAATCGTTTGGGTTAAACTTGTACTCCATGAACATGTCATGCTATGAATATGTGTGAATGAATATGATTGTTTTACACTTAATATAAACTTATATTGGGTGTAATTATATTTTTCACACATAATTATGAGACTGATTTGTCCTTAATTTAAGGATACCTTCTTTATAAGGGATTTCATCTCATTTTACATTTCTATTGAGACCTCATTGTTGTTATGCACCAATTCAATCTTATATGGTTTATATACTGTCCTTTGGTATATTATATAATGAATCCCTTTATTCTCATGATATTATAAAGTTCGGATTAAATGTTATTCCTCAATTATTGCATTGAAGTGTCTCTCATCTTGTTAAAAAACCTTTAACTAAAATATCATTTTAAATGTTTTAATGATTTATTCTTATAGATATTTCACATTAATATCCATGTTTTCAAAATGGTTTGGTAACATACAAAGTAATTAATGAATAATATATATTCTTATCTATGTCTATTTATGAATTAGATAGTGTTTTTGAGGCTTAAAATGAGAATAAATCCAATCTTAAGCATGGAATACTCTAATTTTCACTAAAAGGTCGAACTATCGCCTTTTGATGGCGAACCATCATTAAATATTGTTTTGGTCACTCTTATACATTCAATTGGACCAAATAAAACTCTTCTTTAGAATCAGGACATCAAAATTTACTTTCTGTAAATTTTCGGTATTTTTCCGATAAAGTTCATTTTTTAATGAAAAGTGAAAAATGTTGTATTTTAATTCAAAACCTCTTTTTAATATAATTTATTTATATGATTAGATTATATTTTTAATTGGTTTTAAAGTGAAAATATAATATATTTTTACCATTTAATCCAATGGTGATCATTGTAATTAATTTCACTTTGAAATTGGACTTAAACTAGTGTCAATATTTTGATACATACTGTTTCTTAAAAACACGCTATTTGTTTTGACAGTGGGAATTAATTATTAAATTAATTAATGAAACTTATATTTTTTTAATTTCTTAAAATATACATCATTTTTGAATTCGGAAGATCAAATATATCTTAGGGTGAAGTTTTGGTATTTTTCTGAAAAACCTTAATTTTTGATGAATAGTGAAACCACAAAGTGGTAGTTACAAAAACTGATTTTTCGTTTAAATGGTACTTTACCACATCTGTGATTTGAATTTCAGAAATCCAATATAAATTATTTTCATTATTAAGTAAAATGTGGTTCAATGGGATTAAAATAATTTTTGATGAAAAGTAACTTTTAAGTTTTATTAATCGCGATTAAAGGGAAATTAGTGTGATTTAAGGTAAAAATGATATTATAATAAAATGAAAATATCTTGAAACTTGTCCTAACCCTATTGGATGAGTAATGGGCGACCAAGAAAACCCATGGGTCGATTTTTGGGACCCCATGGAGCCACTTTGGTATGATAATGACATTAATGGATATTATTTAAAATAAAAGTAAAAATGAGACAAACATGTATTGTTTTACTAAAAATTTTTTTACACGGGGTTATACAAGTCATATTTTTGACTATAAATATTCATTGTAAATATAAAAAGATTTACTTCATCATATTATTAGTTTTACAATTTTTAGACATTAAATAAATTAAATTATTTATGACATCATGATGATGCAGCGATTACCTCATTATTTAACGATTTAAACAAAATGGAAATATAATGTAAAATCTAAGACCTACACATGTCAAAAACCTATTTTATGGGTGTAATTCGAATCCTTATCACCTTATCCTCGAAACACATCAATGTGGGACCATTAAAATCTGAAACTCATTTGAAAATAAAGTAACATTTTATACCTTTCCAAGAGTGCCCCTCCTCTCCTCTTATAAAAGGCCCCCACCTCTACCACCTTACCCACACCTCTCAAGCCTTTGGATCGGACAATATCTGAACATTTTGTTTCTCCACATCCCTCTACACATCCTAGAAGACTTACCTTAGGCAGTAATCTCTTTAAGAAACCCTTTTGGTTCAAACCAAAGGGAGTTACCCGATATTAAGGTAAAGTCTTCTCTAATGTTCTTTTGTTTTATTTTGCTTATCCAACCCCCTAAACTATTTTTATTAATTTCATTTGTAACAAATACAGTATATTCAATATACTATGATGTTGTTATAAGAATTATTAGAGGTACACTTACACACACCTACATCTAATGGTTAAAGAACATACTATTTCCATAGATGGCGAATTTCTGCCTCACAAAACGATGATTGTTCAATATTCTTTTAACACCATTAAAGGTGGACATTAAGATGTAACTATATTTATATATGATATATAATATTTTTATGTTTTCCTTAAGCTTCTGTATTTTTCATTTATGTCATACCTTTATGGTTTCCATTATGGGTAAACGTGAAATCTTCATTTTAGGAAGTACAGACTACCGCCCCCTCAAAGTGATTTGATTCGTTAATACCATATATGGTATATATAAAGGATAGATTTAATGATATTATATATGATACCATACTGGAATTATAATAATATTATTTATCATTATGTTTTAATTCCATTAAATATGAAATAGAAATGGAAGTAGCATTCATGCGTACGTACGGCTTACCGTCTCCATGAATGGTGCATTTCATTTATTACCTATAAATATTATGTAATATTATAAATTAATGTATATAATGGATATATATGATATATATTATATCTACATAAGGAATATAATTCTGGATATAATTGATATTTTATCCCATGAACAAACTTGTAATTATAAAGAGTTTATTTTTGACTCATGTACCAATGATATTTAAAATGACCATTATTAACTTAAATAATTACATAGTGTTCATGACATGGTAACAAGTGATATAAAAGAAATAATGAACTTGAAAAAGGTTCTTATGAAAGCAGAAATTAACTCAAGTTTATTATTTATGAGAATAAATAACGATCATGTCAAGTCGGACTCGAGGTAAGGGACTTCGTCTCAATATCCTTTCATTGAGGCATATTTTGTTCTAATACAAGGGTTTATTTTTTAAGGTGTATAAACCCCTTTGAAATTTAATTTTATACAAAAGGAATCTTTTTCTATGACGCGTTTTACAAAACAACAAAAAGGAATGTTTTTTTATGTACGTGGTGACAATGACCTTTTCTGCCAAAGCTAGTTTTATTTGGTCTTTGGCTTCCTCAACAAGCGGTAATGTTTTTAAAATGAAATAAATACCATATACGCTTTTATGTATTTTAGTATTGAAAATGGCTTTTTATAATGGATTTGTTACGTCAATATATTTTAGTGATATATTGTGATCAAAGTGTGCAAATGTTTTCTTTCCATTATATTTGTTTTATGTATTATGATTTTATAATTGTACTTGGACATTTGAAGGGTGGTTACGTGATAAACCATATGATGGGTGGTGCCGTGAATACCAGGACAGGTGGTTACGTTATAACCTCCAATGCATTGGGTATGGAAGTCGGCCATATGGATATTCCATTAAGTGATATCTGTGGAAGTCGACCGTATGGTTATTCCATTTAAGTATGTTTTTTCCCAAGTTACCTTTATATGTTATGTCTTCTTTATATGGGTTTTATGTTAATATTTTGGTTACAAAAGGGTATGTAATGATCTTTTATTCAGTGAGGAGTATTTACTACTCCATAAAGGTGAAAATTATTACTTTGATAAAATATTCATGGTTTACTTGTTGTTTTGAAAAACTAACAGTTTTCCTTCTTTTTGTATCCCATACTGAGATTTTTATGCTCACCCCAAGTTTTTTTGAAATGTTTTTCACAGGACCTAATGTGGAATAGGGTCAAGGATGGGATCAAGGAAAAGTCATGCTATCTAAATCATGGAAATAGACATGTTTCTTTTTAAGAGTTTTTATTTTATGAAAACTTGGTAGAAGTGTATACTTTGTAATATTTTGAGATGTAATTGTTATGTCCTAATTCTCTAAAACTCTAAACCCTAAAATATCCTCAATATGAAATATTCATTTAATTCAATATTAAGTAAGGTTTAAGGCTAGGGCCTTATAGTTGGTATCAAAGGTCAGTTTAGACAACATTAGGAGTTAGCAAAATTGTTAAATTATAAGTTAATTTATGGTATGATTGAAATGATATAGCATTTAAAGATTACCATGTTGCTTCGCCTAAGATATTTCTATGTTCAGAATGGTTTTCCGCAGAGGAAACAAAGCAGCTATATTGGGACGACATCAGGAGGAAGAAAACCTTCCAAATCAGCAACCCAAGATGGTCGGAATCGGAACTGACCGTTTGTTGCAGGGATGGAACAGTTGACTCAGGCTATAAATGGTGGTGGTATCCATGCAAGAGATCCGCCAGATCAACCATAGAGGTACATGTCAGTGGTGGAACATTTCATGAGGCAACATCCCCCATCATTCAGAGGATCATCTGACCCTGTGCTTGCCGAAGGGTGGATTAAAGCATTGGAGAATATTTTTGATGTCATGGGGTGTTTAGAACATCAAAAGGTTAGTCTTTCTATTTACCATTTTGAAGGTGAAGATGATCAGTGGTGGTTGATGGTGAAAAATATCATGGATAGTGATGAGATTGATGATCTTCACTGGGACTAATTCAAAGGTATGTTTCTTGAGAAATATTTTCCTAAGGTGGTTTGTCTTAGGATGGAAAAACAATTCCTAGAATTGGGGCAGGAGGATGAATTAGTGCCTGCTTATAAAGCAAAGTTCACTAGACTGTAAAGGTATGCTCCAAATTTCATACGAGATCTTGATAGTAAAATCATGCATTTTTACTCAGGGTTAAAGCCAAAGTATCGAAGGGATTTAGCTTCTCGTGAGTTCAAAAGTTATGAAAAACTTGTTCGATGTATGGAGAAGGTGGAAATGGAGTTTGCCGATGATCAGGTGTTTTTTGACAAACAACAGAATAAGAGGTCCAGTTGGAAGGCAAAAGGGAAGAATTCATCAAAGAAGCAAGGCGGTAAGAAAACCAAATATCCATCTTGTGAGAAGTGTTGTAAAATGCATCCTGGAGAATTTGTATCTAAGTCTGGAAAGTTCTTCCGGTGTGGTAAGTCTGGTCATATTTCTCGTAACTGTAAGGAAGCTGAACAAGCAGGAAATGAAAAGCTAGCGGTAAGATGTTTTAAGTGTAATGAAATGGGTCATTATGCAAATGAGTGTCTAATAAAGAACTCAACTGAGGGAAAGCAGCCAGACTACAAGAAGAAAGGGGTGGTGAAATCTTTTGCAACTACTTCAGTAGATGTTGGGACATCGAATGAAGAATTATCAGGTACACTGTTTGTTTGTTGAGATTATTCCAATGTGTTGATTGATTCAGGGTCTACACATTCTTTCATTTCTGATATTTTTCTAGTAAATTGTTAATTCCATCTGAAGATATGAATCCTGAACTTATGATAAAAACACTCGGAGGGAACGTTGAGACAAAAAGAAATTATAAGAACCTTCCTATCCTTGTGTGCGGAAAGAATCTACCAGAAAACCTTATTTTTTGCCTCTAGTAGGGTTTGATGTTATTTTGGGCATGGATTGGCTTTTTTTTATCATGCTAAGATTGACTGCAGAGCTAAAATGGTTTCTTTTCAGAAAGATTTTCAGTTTGTGTACAAGAATGAACCCTTGATTTTGATAACATATCAGGAAGTTGAGAAACTAATAAAATATGGAAATGATTGTTACCTTCCACATATTGTTGAAAATAAAGGAACTGTTCAGATTAATGACGTGCCAGTGGTAAATGAGTATCTTGACATTTTTCCTGATGATTTGCCTGGTATTATTCATGATCGGGAAGTTGAATTTACTGTTGACTTAGTTCCCGATTCTAATCCAATTTCAAAACCCCCTTACCGAATGGCTCAAGTTGAACTTTTAGAGTTAAAGAAACAATTGCAAGAGTTATTAGATAAAGGTTTCATTCGACCTATCACATCACCATGGGGTTCCCCTATCTTTTTTGTTAAAAATAAAGATGGTTCAGTGAGACATTGCATTGATTATAGAGCCTTGAATAATATCACTGTTAAGAGCAAGTATCCTTTGACTCATATTGATGATTTGTTTGATCATCTCCAGGGAGCTCAGTATTTTTCGAAGATTGACTTGAGGTTGGGGTACCATCAGTTTAAAGTAAAAGAAGCAGACGTTCCGAAGACTACGTTTCGTACTAGATATGGCCATTATGAATTTGTAGTTATGCCTTTTGGGTTCAAAAATGCACCAGCTGTATTCATGGACCTTATTGAATAGAATTTTCCATGAGTTCTTGGATAAGTTTGTGGTTGTTTCCATTGATGATATTTTGGTGTTTTCTAAAAGTGAAGAGGAGCATGAAAGTCATTTAAGGGTTATCTTTCAAACCTTTAAAGAAAATAAACTGTATGGAAAATTAATCAAGTGTGAGTTTTGGTTACAACAAATTTCTTTCCTTGGTCACATTGTTTCAAAAAATGGAATAACTGTTGATCCTACTAAAACAAAAGTTGTTGAGGAATGGCCAAGACTCACAATTGTAACTGAGATCCGTATTTTCCTTGGTTTGACAGGTTACTACCGAAGGTTTTTTGAAAAATTTTCACGGTTATCTAGTCCAATGACTAAGCTAACTCAGAAGGGTGTTATGTTTATCTGGACAAAAGAATGTGATGATTGTTTTTAGGAGTTAAAAAGAAAATTGGTGAATGATCAAGTTTGGAACTACCTTCCAGGAATGGTGAGTTTGTTATATAAATTGATGCTTCATTGAAAGGACTTGGTTGCGTTCTAATGCAGAATGATCAGGTAATTGATTATGCTTCACGTTAGTTGAAAACTCACGAGGTAAATTACCCTACACATTACATGGAATTATTTGCTGTTGTTTTTGCTCTAAAAATATGGAGGCATCATTTGTATGGTGTAAAGTGTGAAATATATACTGATCAAAAAAGTTCAAAGTATATATTCACTCAGAAATAATTGAACATGAGACAGAAGAGAT
This sequence comes from Viscum album, assembly GCA_963277665.1. Classification (NCBI taxonomy): domain Eukaryota; kingdom Viridiplantae; phylum Streptophyta; class Magnoliopsida; order Santalales; family Viscaceae; genus Viscum; species Viscum album. The sequence continues at coordinate 484,017,251 of OY728141.1, forward strand.
TGCTGGAATTAATCAAGGATTATGATTGTACAATTAATTACCATCCAGGAAATGAAAATAAAGTGGCTGATGCTTTGAGTCAAAAAATTAATGCTTCATTAACCATGATACGTTTGGAATGGAGTTCCCCTATCCATTGTATCTGATTGTGATCCCAGGTTTACTTCTATATTTTGGAAGGGCCTTCAAAATTCGTTGGGTACTGAATTAAATTTTAGTACAGCTTTTCATCCATAATCAGATGGGAAGTCAGAACGAACAATTCAGACCTTGGAGGATATGCTACGTGCTTTCTTTATGGATTATCAGGGAATTTGGGACAAACATCTTTTTTGGTTGAATTTTCATATAATAACAATTTTCATTCAAGTATTCATATGGCTCCGTTTGAAGCATTATATGGTAAACGGTGTCGAACTCCAGATTTTTGGGATGAAGTAGGTGAAAAGAAGGTTATGGGACCAGAATTGGAAGAAGAGATGGCGGAAAAAGTTCAGTTGATTCAGAAACACATGAGAACAGCTCAGAGCAGGCAGAAAAGTTATGCAGACAATAGGAGAAGGATCTCTCTTTCGAGGTAGGTGATCATGTTTTTCTCAAAGTCTCACCATGGAAAAGAGTGATGCGATTTGGTCAGAAAGGAAAGTTGAGCCCAAGGTTCATTAGAACATATGAAATTCTGGAAAAATTTGGATCAGTTGCTTACCGAGTGGCTTTACCTCCATGTTTATCTCAAGTACACAATGTTTTTCATGTTTCAATGTTAAGGAAGTACATGCCAGATCCATCTCATGTTTTGAGCCCAGAGGTAGTTCCTTTGGAAGAGAATCTCTCTTATGAAGAACAACTAGTTCAGATTCTTGAACGAAAAGAGCAATTTTTGCGAAATAAGGTAATTCACCCGGTAATGTTTTTGTAGAAAAACCATATGGCTAAAGAGGCAACGTGGGAATCTGAAAATGCTATGAGGGATAAATACCCCCACTTATTCGATAAGTAAATAAATTACAAGGACATATTTTTCTAAATGGGGGAAGGATGTAACATCCCAAGGATGTAATTAATAATATAAATTCTTATCTATTTCTATTTATGAATTAGATAGTGTTTTAGAGGCTTAAAATGAGAATAAATCCAATCTTAAGCATGGAATACTCTAATTTTCACTAAAAGGTCGAACTATCGCCTTTTAATGGTGAACCCTATTTAAATATAGTTTTGGTCACTCTTATACATTCGATCGAACCAAATAAAACTCTTATTTAGAATCGGGACATCAAAATTTACTTTGTGTAAATGTTTGGTATTTTTTCGATAAAGTTCATTTTTAATGAATAGTGAAAAATGTTGTATTTTAAATCAAAACCACTTTTTAATATAATTTATTTATATTATTATATTATCTTTTGAATTAGTTTTAATGTTAAATTAGAATATTTTTTTACCATTTAATCCAATGATGATCATTGGAATTAATTTCACTTTGAAATTGGACTTAAACTAGTGTCAATCTTTTTATACATATTGTTTCTTAAAAAAACGCTATTTGTTTTGACAGCAGGAATTAATTATTAAATTAATTAATGAAACTTATATGTTTTTAATTTTGTAAAATAGACATCATATTTTAATTCTGAATATCAAATTTATCTTAGGATGAAGTTTTGGTATTTTTCTGAAAACCTTAATTTTTGATGAATAGTGAAACAACAAAGTGGTAGTTACAAAAACTGATTTTTCGTTTAAATAGAACTTTACCACATCTGTGATTTGAATTTCATAAATAAAATATAAATGATTTTCATTATTAAGTAAAATGTGGTTCAATGGGATTAAAATAATTTTTGATGAAAAGTAACTTTTAAGTTTTCTTAATCGCGATTAAAGGGAAATTAGTGTGATTTAAGGTAAAAATGATATTATAATTAAATTACAATATCTTGAAAATTTTCCTAACCCTATTGGATGAGTCATGGACGACCCAGGAAACCCATGTGTCGATTTTTGGGACCCCATGGAGCCACTTGGGTAAGATAATGACATTAATGCCTTTTATTTAAAGTAAAAGTAAAAATGACACAAACATGTATTGTTTTACTAAAACAATTTTTTACATGGGGTTATAAAAGTCATATTTTTTTACTATAAATAGTAATTGTAAAGAGAAAAATATTTCCTACATCATAGTAGTTTTTTTATAATTTTTATACATTAAATAAATTAAATTATATATGACATCATGATGATGCAGTGATTACCTCATTATTTAACGATTTAAATAAAATGGAAAGATAATGTAAAATCTAAGACCTACACATGTAAGAAACCTATAGGATGGGTTTATTTCTAACCCTTATCACCTTATCCTTAAAACAAATAAATGTGGGACCATTAAAATCCGAAACTCATTTGAAAATAAAGTAACATTTTATACCATTCCAAGAGTGCCCCTCCTCTCATCTTATAAAAGGCCCCCACCTATACCACCATTCCAACACCTCTCAAGCCTTTGGATCGGCCAATATCTGATCATTTCGTCTCTCCAAATCCCTCTCCTCATCTTATAAGCCTTACCTTTGGCAGGAATCTCTTCAAGAAACCATTTTGGTTCAAACCAAAGGGAGTTACCCGATTTTAAGGTAAAGTCTTCTATAATGTTATTTTGTTTTATTTTTCTTCTCAAACCCCCTAAACTCTTTTTATTAATTTATTTTTTAAAAAATAAAATATCTTCAATATACTAGGTTGTTTTTATAAGAAGTATTCAAGATACACTTACACACACCTACATCTAATGGTTAAAGAACATACTGTTTCTGTGGATGGAGAATTTCTGCCTCACGAAACGATGACTGTTCAATATTCTTTTAACACCTTCAAAGGTGGCCATTAATATGTAACTATATTTATATATGATATATAATATGTTTATGTTTTCCTTAAGCTTCTTTATTTTTCATTTATGGCATACCTTAATGGTTTCCATTATGGGTAAACACGATATCTTCATTTTAGGAAGTGCGGACTACCGCCCCCTCAAAGTGATTTGATTCATTAATGCCATATGTGGTACTTATAAAGGACATATTTAATCATATTATATATGATAATATTCTGGAATTATAATACTATTATGTATAATTATGTTTTAACTCCATTAAAAATGAAATAGAAATGGAATTAGCGTTCATACGTACGTACGGCTTACCGTCTCCATGAACGGTGCATTTCATTTCTTACCTATAAATGTTATGTAATATTATAAATGAATGTATATAATGGATATATATGATATCTAAATGATTAATATAATTTTGGATATAATGGATATTTTACCCCATGAAAAAACTTGTAATTATAAAGAGTTTATTTTTGACTCAAGTACCAGTGATCTTTAAAACGACCGTTATTAACTTAAATAATTACATAGTGTTCATGACATGGTAATAAGTGATATAAAATGAATAATGAACTTGAAAAAGGTTCTTAAGCAAAAACAAATTAACTCAAGTTTATTATTCAGGGGATTAAAGAACGATCGAGTCAAGTTGGACCCAAGGTAAGGGACTTCGTCTCAATCTCCTTTCATTGAGGCATATTTTGTTCTAATACAAGGCTTTCTTTTATATGGTGTATAAACCCCTTTGAATTTTAATTTTATACAAAAGCAATATTTTTCTTTGATGCGTTTTACAAAAAGAAAAAAAGGAATGTTTCTTTTTATGTACGCGGTGACAACAACCTTTTCCGTCGCCACGAGTAGTATTTGGTATTTGGCTTCCTCAACAAGAGGTAATGTTTTTAAAATGAAATAAATACCATATACTCTTTTATGTAATTTGGTATTGAAAATGGTTTTTTATAATGGACTTGTTATATCAATATATTTTAGTGATATATTGTGATCAAAGTGTGGAAATGTTTTATTTCCATTATATTTGTTTTATGTACTATGATTTTATAATGGTACTTGGACATTTGACGAGTGGTTACATGATAAACCATATGAGAGGTGGTGCCGTGAATACCAGGACGGGTGGTTGCGTTATAAACTCCAATTCATTGGGTATGCAAGTCGGTCGTATGGATATTCCATTAAGTGATATATGTGGAAGTCGACCGTATGGTTATTCCATTTAAGTATGTTTATTTCCCATGTTACCTTTATATGTTATGTGTTCTTTATATGGGTTTTATGGTAATATTTTGGATACAAAAGGGTAAGTAATTATATTTTATTCAGTGAAAAGTATTTACTACTCCATAAAGGTGAAAAGTATTACTTTGATAAAGTATTCATGGTTTACTTGTTGTTTTGAAAAACTAACAGTTTTCCTTCTTTGTGTATCCCTTACTGAGCTTTTTATGCTCACCCCAAGTTATTTTGAAATGTTTTTCACATGACTTAATGTGGAATAGGGTCAAGGATGGGATCAAGGAAAAGTCATGCTATCTAAAACATGGAACTAGACATGTTTCTTTTTAAGAGTTTTTATTTTATGGAAACTTGGTAGAAGTGTCTACTTTGTAATCTTTTGAGATGTAATAGTTATGTCCTAATTCTCTAAAACTCTAAATCTGAAAAGATCCTCAATGTGAATTATTCATTTAATTCAATATTAATTAAGGTTTACGGCCAGGGCCTTATAGGTTTTATGGATTTATTTATATGGATATTAATGGTTTAAAATGTTGAAAGCTTCAAAGTGGTATGGGACACTTTGATTCAAAAATCTCTTTATTAAATGTTTTAAATGGTTTTGAAAATGGTTTTTATAATGGATTCATTATTTCAATATCATAAAATGTTATATTGTTATTGTAATGTGGGAATGTTATGTTTCCTTTATGCATGTTTTATGTCATACGATTATGTTATGGTTCTTGGGCATTTTTTATGAAGACGGGTGGTTCCGTGATAAACTAAGGGCGGGTGGGCCCGATATAGCTCTCCAATGCATTGGGTAATGCAAAGGGGTTAAACGCTAAGGTTTCTCTGAAGATATTTAGGGAATATACTGTGATGGGTATTCCAAACATAACCATGAGGGTTACTCCCTATGTAAGAATGTTATGAATGTCTAAAGTTACCTTTATGTCTTATGATTTCTATGAGTTATTCGTAAATATTGTGATTCCATGAGGTATGTAAAAATGCTTATGTTTTATGAGTAAAGTATGATTTCATTGATTCTTATGTATACATGGACTAATGTTTTCTTTCTGTATTGTTATAACCCTTACAGAGCATTTTATGCTCATCCAAAGTTTTTTTGAATTTTTTTTCACAGGATATAAAATTGAATAGGATCAAGGATGGGATCAAGGAAGTGAGAGGCTGTCTAAAACAAGGAACTAGACATGACTCTTTTGTTCAAGAGTTTTTATTTTTGTGAAAAAAATTGAAGATGAGTAGATGTGTCTACTTTGTAATATTTGAGATGTAATAGTTATGTCCTAATTCTATAAAACTCTAAAACTGAAAAGATCCTCAATGTGAATTATTCATTTAATTCAATAATAAGTAATGTTTAAGGCCGAGTCCTTATATTTTCAATGAGTAGTATTGTCCTCATATTTTAGCCTTCACCATATCCTGAGATCCTATGGAGATTTTCTAGGGAGATCGGTCTGTGATGTAGTACGCTAACTATTTTTCAGAGTATTTTGGAATGCACCTGATATCGTTTATAATAAGAAGGCGAGGGATAAAAATTTTGATATGGGGTTGCAGCGAGGGATCCAATTTCAGGTTTTATTGTTTAAGATAAAAAATTATGCTAAAGTGGTTGATCATGTTAGGATGGTTGAGATGGATCATTGAAGAAAGTTTGGTTTTCCTAGAGATGTGTCAACCATGGGAAGTGATAGTTTATATGAGAAAATTGGAAGCAGAATGAGAAGGGGAAGAAGGGAGGTTGTAGTTTAGGCCATCCTTCCTAGATGTATTCATCTATATCTTCTAATGATGGGTCAATTGTGTGACATAAATGTGGAAAAGAAGGACACATGTGATTTGTATATTTATATTCACCCAGACCTTGTTATCAATGAAGAGATATGGGTAATTTTCTATTATTCAGAAAGGTAGTGCACTCGTATTAGAGTGGCGAATGATCTATTTCTTCTAAAGGGATGTCATTGCAGTCAGAACCATCCAGGATAGTGGGTTTACGATTCAGAGGCCATAGTGGTAGGGTTGTTTCATCTTCTGGAAAGATTCAACTAAAGGTATAGTCATAAGATTGTGGTCATTCTCAGGATCAGTTTGAGAGGAGGTAACTTTAAGTAGTGGATCATGCACCAATGGAATCAGATGCAGGGCCTACGATAGTTTAGGGGACTGTTCTTTTTGAATCATCTCTAGATGTTGTTCTATTTGATACTAGTGCTTCAGTTTATTTCATTTTTTTACATCTTGTGGAAGTGTTAATGTTTCTAACCGATGTTATGTCATATATGATAGAGTTGGTAATGTGTTTTAGAAAAAAAGAGAGAGATGGGTTTTAGGTGTCTATCTTGTTCACCCACTATGTCATGGTTCGGTCTAGAATGGGACTTTATATTTTTAGATATGGACCAATTTTTCGTGATTATTAGTATAGAATAGATGGTGTGGTTTAGGTGGACATCAACTGTTATTAGGGATGAGTGAGTTTTGTGGAACCTGATGGAAGTACCCATGCCTTCCCCCATGAATGAGATCCTTGGTCGGGATGTGCTGAACCTCCACCTTGATAGTTGAGAAATCTTATTTATTAGATATCATTGCTTGCATTAGAGGACTATGATGGTTCTCATGAGAGTGGATTACCTCTTGTGGTGGATTATTTCCTAGAGGATTTCTGAGTTTTTCCTATGAAGTAGGATATAGAGTTCAATACAGACTTGGTGCGGGGAATACATATGATATCTATTACATCATATTGTATTCCAACCACCGAATTGATGGAATTATAGGTACAATTTGAATATTTGGAATCCAAATGATTCATTCTTCTAGGTGTCTCACCTTGGGCCTCCCTAATTCTGTTTGTAAAAAACACCTAAAGATATCTTTGGTTGAGAATTTTTTTACTAGAAACTAAATAAGGTGATGATCATGAACAAGTACACTTTTCCTTGTATTGATGACCTTTCAAATCTTCTTAAGGGAAAAATCTTTTTTTTAAAGATTGATTTATATTTTGGGTATTATCAAGGAAGATTTAGAGAGGATGATGTTCTGAAAACAGCCTTCTGAATAAGGTATGACCATTTTGAGTAATTTTCAAGTCTTTCGGGTTGAAAAAATATCTTAAGGTCTTCATAGATCTTTTTAATAGAGTGTTTCATCAGTATGTCAATACCTTTTTCATGGAAGCTGTGGAAGACATCCTAGTATATTCTTGGACTGAAAAGAAGCATGGAAAGCATATAAGGATTGTGATAGGCACTCTTCAAGATCATTATTTCTATGATTAGTTTTCTATGTGCACCTTATGGATGAGGGTACTAATGTTTTTGGTCCATATGATATTAGAACAAGGGGTTATGGTGGATCCCAAGAATATCACTGCAGTTCTTTCATGGGAACATCCGATTAATGTTTTTTAGATCTGCATATTTGTTTTTCCTAGTTGGGTATTATAGGTGTTTTTTTCAAGATTTTTCTAGACTAGATTCTCCCATGACCCGGGTTACCTAGAAATGGGTAATTTATTAATGGATCCTAGTGTTTCAGGAGTACTTTCAGGAAGTTATGTGGCGACTAACCATATCCCCTATATTGATCTTATCAAAATATGGAAATGGATATATGTTATGTTATAATGCTTTATATATGGGTCTTGGGTGTGTGTTGATGCAGGATGGACACATGGCGATGTATGGTTATCACAAACTCTGACCACATGAAAAGAATCACCCAACCCAGGACCTAGAGACAATAGTATTTATTCATGCCTTGAATACTTGGCATCATTAACTTTTAAGGGAGATATTTATGGTTTTGTCTAATCATAAGAGATTAACCTATAGATTCTCCCAGAAGGATATGAATTTGAGGCAGTGTCATTTGGTTGAGTACCTATAGGGGTCTTATTTTGATATAGTCTATACCCTGGGTAAGGGAAATGTGGATGTATATTAGTTGAGAAATACTATTTCGGTGTATGAATCGAAAGAGTCTAATAATGAGTGGATGTTGATGAAGATATTTTCTCAGATACACCGGGAGACCAAGAAGCACAATGGAGGTGTGTCCTTGGCTAGTGTTCTAATGAAACCATACATTTTTGAATTAATTAATTGGTAGTATCCTTATGATACGTTATGATAGAACTCTATGAAGTTCATCAATGGTGGGGAGGTTCCTTGTGAATGGATGATTTTTATTGAGGGAGTTTTGTACTTAAATAGTCACTTTGTGGTGTTGTTTTCATTGAGGAAGGTGGAGATTTAGTAAAACCACTGGTCTTAGTAGGGAATTCATCCTGGTTCTTCCAAGAAATACTATGACATTCCTCAATAGTTCTGGTGGCTATGTATGAGGTTAGATATAGCTTAATTTGTTTCATGATGTTTTATATGCCAGTAAGTTAAAGTAGAGAACTGAAGGCCCTCTAGTATTCTTAAACTGATACCTATTACCCCATAGAAGTGGGATAATATCGCCATGGATATTATTTTTATATTACCCTGTACACCTTGGGGTAGATATTTCATTTGGGTAGTGATTAACAATCATAAAAAATCATCCCATTTCATTCCAATTATGGATTCATCTATAGTGGATGAGTTGGGTTAGTTGTATTTTCAGGATGTTTTGAGGCTTCATGGTGTTATAATGATAATTATTTCTAATAAGGACCCCTATTTTACCTTGTGGTTTTGGAAAGTTCTTCATAAGGATACGGAGTCACAGGTCTTGTTGTGTATGACAAACCATCCTCAAACAGATGTTCAAATAGAGCAGGTGAATTATATCTTAGAAGACATGCTCCAAGAATGTATATTGGATTTTAGAGGTTCATGGGACAAACATTTGGGGTTGGTTGAGTTTGTGTATAACAGTAGTTACCAATCCTCAATTTAACAGACCACATTAAGGTTTTTTATAGTCAACCATGTTGGTCTCTTTTATTCTCGAAAGAGGTGGGTGAGACCTTATTATTAAGAATGATCCTTGTGAATGAAACCTATGATGAATTAAAGTTGATCTAGAATTGTTTTTTATGAATATGATTTGTAAAATATCTAATGAAGATTATAGGCACCAAGTTTTTTATTTTTCTGCGGGTGACAGGGTGTTTTTAAAAGTGTCACCTTGCAAGGGTCGTCGTCGTTTGGGTAAGCAAAGGAAGATACCAATGATGCAATTTAGACCTTTTGATATTATCAAGTAGATTGTTATTTTATCATACATGTTAGTTTTTAATTCACATTTTATGTTAATCCATGATGTGTTCCATGTATCTCAGCTGAAAAAGGGAAAACTAGATCTGGACCATGTGATGAAATAGTATGAGTTGGAATTTGAATCATATTTCTCAGTGTTAGAGAGGCTAGTATAGATAGTGAATTATCAGAATAAATTGATCTATGGGAAGTCCATTATGTTGATATGGGTTCTTTGGAAGCATGGTAGTGATGAGAATGAGACTTGGGTTGAGGAGGAATATTCATTTTTATTCTCTGATCAAGCTTCAGGTTGACTTTCAAGGGTAGGAATGTTTTCATAGTTGGGAGAATTTCCACACCCGTTATTTTATTTTGTGGAATTATTTGGTTTTTTTCTATTTATATATTTATCCCATATTTTCCCCTTCATTTTTTATTTGAAATGGATATTTTTGGATTGACATAACATAAAGAACAGTTGGAACAGAGTTAGGGGAAACCGTTCACCCTCTTCCAGGTAACTGTGGGGCCAAATGCAATCATTGATAATGGAAAACAAACTATTGTTGCATGGGTTTTCACACCATATGGATTAATTGTGTGACATTATCTTCTTGAATTATGATTGGAACATCATTGGCACTCAGTTTTTACAACAATGTGGGAAAAATGTGACTAGTCCATGCCATTAAAAATTGAAAATTGAAAATTTTCTTCTTTAATTTTAACCCCATTTCCTCTGCTTTATCCCCTATTTAGGATTATCCACCCTAGGATCCTCCTCCCAACCTCATTACATTCTTGGAACATTAATGTTGGGTAGAATTTGGGGTGGTTTCTTCAAGAATCCCCAAGTAAGTTCCTGTTTACCTTTATTTCTCCCTCTTTCTAGGGTTTCTCTTCCCTCTTCCTTGGGTTTCCATTTTTAAATAGTTTTTTTGACCTAATGGTGGTCCAATATTATAACGTGGGGTTAAATCATGATTATTGATGTTAATTATTTCCTTTATAGGTTCATGTAGTTAATTATCTATGGTTTCACACCGATTTACAGATGTTTTCAAGTGTGTGGTAGGTGGTTCCATTATTTTACATAATTTAGTGATTTTTATATTCTTTCTTTCTTATTTAAATGTGTTCCATGAATTTTTTGTGTAGTGAAAATAATGTTTTTGTAAAGGTTTGAGATGAACATGTGCTAAAAAATGATTTTTCTAAATAAAATTGGTTATGTTTCAAGTGTGTTTCATTGTGGTGTTTCATAAGTATGTTTTATACCATCTATGGAAGGTGTGAAATTTTATTTCCATGATATTTAAAAGTGAAAATGCATTGAGATATTTTTTTTTCTAGAGAAATGTGTTTGATTACTTTTTACCTTATTTCTTGTGCACTTTTAAATGTGTCTTTTAATTATAAAAGTGATGTGAAGTATGTTATAAAATAATTTTTTTTGTGAGTATGAATTTGAAGGGGTCCTTATCCATTGAAACAATTACATTTTACATGTGAACTTCTTGTTATATTTTAGAATTGTTTTTATAAATTGTGGAATTGTTGTTAAATTTATTTAAAAATGGATTTTATGTGTTTGTGAAATGAAAAGTGGTTTTTTATTATGGAAAATGGTTTTTCCACATGAAAATTGATCAGCGGCTCAATGTGAAAATATGAAAGTAGTGTCTTCCTTGTGCTCTAGTGAAGATTGTAAAGTGTATGTGACAGTAATTATTTGTGTGACATGTAAAATGGAATTTTAACACAAATTAAATCATGAGTATCTAGGTCGTCTCACTTGAACTATTATACTAGTTGATTCAGAAGAGTCTGAGGATTAGATTCATCTAGAAGGATTGATGAATAAAACACTAATGAAACAAATGACATGATTAGATACCATTAGAACTTTAGATGTGTTCCCCTATAGTGGATCATCCCTGGGAACAATTTTGGTATTGACTTATTATATGGATACCATTGGACCTTGGGATGGGATCCCCTCTTATGGATTGTGCATGAGAACATTGATTGTAGTTTAGTAGAGGATGTTGATCCTAGAAGTTTCTAGAGTACCATAAAATATATTAACTTATATGTATTTTCCCATGGGGCTTTTTTATGGCATGAAACTTTTGAGATGTGGTTATAGCTGTCGACATATGTTATACCTTGTGTTCTTTTTTATTTAAACGAATCTTATTCGTAAAAAAATTTTTTCTTAAAAAAATTTCTTTATAAATTTTTCCTAAAAATGATTTCTTGGAAAAGATTCAAATATTATTGTAGAAATAAGCATGTTAATTTTTCTTCTAATGTTATATAAAATAATCTTTTCGTTTGGGTGGAATCCTACTGGTGCATGGCTCACACACTATATACACCTTTGGGTGTATGTAGATTTTTTTATGTATGACCCCGGTGAAGAAAATATGTTCCGTGGTGGTGATGGTGGATCCGATTGCTAGTGTTCCTCTTCTTGTAGGTTTTGGTGGTGGAATATTGAGTATGATGTACCTCATGTTTCATAGAGGTTTTTGGGATATTTTTTGTTTTCCAATTTCATTGTAGTACTTTTGGTTGTGTTTAAAGTTGTAAGATTTGAATCTAAAAATTATCATACCTTATTTGGTAATGGTTATTGGTTATTTTGATGTTTATTATTATTGTATGTTTAATAATTTTTAAATGGGTGAAATAATTCCCAATGATTATTTTTGAAACCCAGGAACTAGGTTCTAGCCCGTGGGGATTAGGAATTTCCTTTGGTCCAATCCATGAATCGAGGTGGGTGTTGGGATAGATGACATCCTGGTTCAGTTTGTGACTATTAGAAAGGGTAAACATAGGATATATAACTCCATGATCATATTACAGAGAAATATAAGAACAATCATATGTGTTCTTGAATATTACATAGTATGATCATACCCAAAATGTCATAGAGAAGAATCACGATTCTTGGTATATACATTATAAATGCAGAAAAATGAACCATAAGAGTGAAAACCAGTCATTAATTAATCATTAACACAATATACTATAATAACAGTGCAGAACCATGATAATTTTTTAAAACCATTTTACATTTCAAGGTTAACTACCAAGACCATTAATATAGTGGATCAAGACACACATGTTTTCCATAGTGGATCAGGATAAAACTATTTCCCATTATGGATCAAGCACATCAAATTGTTTCCCAATATTAACTCATGAGATATTATGATTTAACCTATTAATTGAAGATAGATATAGGTACCACCAACAACATAATTAAAACTATACATATGTGTTCCACCGAAGAACAAATCATTCAACACATCAGAACCTTGGTTAGGAAATGAGTTTCATTACCACTTCATCACAACATAACCCATGGAAAAGAAATTGGTTTCATAAATATTATTCAATAAAAAAAATAAAAAACAATAATAAGGGTGTTATTATTGAATAATTTATATATTAGAGCATATGTAACATAAAATAATGTTAAATTACATGAAAAATAATTTTGAATGATCACTTGAAAAAATTCTTGAGAAAAATAAAATTTATATTTTGAAAGAATGAGGAATAATTATAAAATAAAACATTTTCATTGAAAATAACTCTGAATTTTTATAAATTAAACCTTCATAAATTTATGCGGAAAAAAATAGGGAAAATATGATCATGCCTTATATATTAAAATAACATTCGTTCCATAATTGTTTGTCAGAAAAGTCACAAAGATTATTGTTTAGAAACCGATAAATGTATTCTTTTCAAAACTATTTTTAAAAAATTAAAAAATGGGTAAAATTGAATTGAAACATTCAAAAGATAATATTAAAAACATTTTTCAAATAATTTTTATAAAACATGTACATTTAAGATAAATATTTCCTAGTAGAGACTTAAACATAAACAATCTCGAATAAAAATGATATTGTGGCATACACCCTAACAAATATCATATCATCGAAGTGAGAATTCATCAAATTAATTGATAATATGTATTTTTAATAAATCAAAATAAAAAATTGAAAGTAAAATATAATATAAAAAAATTAATTTTACATTTAATAATAGAACAACACAATTAATGAAATAGTAGTTTAACATAATGAATGGAAATTGAGTTAAGAATTCTCTTACCTGAAGTCTTCAATTTATTTATTCATGTTGATACCTTATATATAATAAATATGAATTTATTATAAATTAATTATATAACCAAAAAAACATAATATCATGTATGATATTTTATAACATCTTATCCCATGTTTATTAATTTTTTTTATTAAAATCACAGTTCTGGGTCATTATAGCTTCCTTTTCCAAGCATGTTTCTGTTTTGTAGTCCCAATAGATATAAATTGATCATGATACCATAATTTATTGAATTTTAATTACTTTTTAAATATAATATATATTAATTATATATATTTATAATTCTTCATAATAATTATATAATGAAAAATTAATTCCACCATTCGTGGAGGCGGTAAGCCATACATACACATGAATGTGATTCCATTTTTCATCTAATGGAAAGAAAGAAAGGTAAATTATAATAAACCATTATATTATTATTATTATTATTTTATATATATTTTATAATTTTATAAAATTTTTATTATTACCATCCATGTGAAATATATGTGAATATGAATCACATTGCATCGAGGAGATGGTAGTTTATAAATACACAAGAGAGACATTATCGTTTCTCCAAAAAATGGATGATGAATAGGTAGAAAAAATATTATAATTAAAGAGGTATATATATTATAAATATAATATATAATCAGTAATACCAACATAATACCCATCTATATAGGATGGCGATGAAAAAAATGGGATCGCTATGTGGAGACGGTAAGTCGTACGTATGCCCGAGCGATCCTTTATCTTTTTTGTTTAATGGTAAAGATGGTGTATAATGGTGTTTTAATAAAAATAATAACATTTAAACATATTTATGATAATTAATTTATTATTATGTTATAAAATAATATATTTAGAGGAGGTATATATGATTATAAAATGAAAGTAATCAGTTAGAGTGATTACCTCTTCTTTGAAATGTTTCATTTGAATGTCATCTAAAGGGCTCAAGGATTGGTATTTTGAGAAATACATAACCTATATAATGTGTATAGGGATGTTTAGAAGCATAATTTGTAGGGTATGTTTGTTCTATAAGGCTAAATTTCTTGTAAATAAGTCAGAGAAGATGTGTCCTTTTATAACTAAGTTAAGGGGCATTTTTAGAATTTCTCAAAAGATTAAATTATAATAAATTCTTTTTCTATCCAAATTTCACGAAATGGCCATGTATTGTGATATAATTTTATATAACGTTTTAATATCATCAACTAAAAATTTTTACATGTTTTTTTATCATTTTAAACCAGATCATTTTGATTAACCCTTAGTAAGCTATTTTAATTCTATCTACAACAACGGTTTTTTTTTTCAATATTAAAAGGTTGTAATTTTTACATTATGTTATGTCAATTGGACCATAAATGAATAATTTATGACATTTTAGAACATAAAATTATCACTTTTTGTTCATTAATCAACTAAATTACAATCCTTAGGTGTTAAGGGTCAAATTAATGTCATCTAATAAATGTTTTCCAATTGTTAGAGTCATTTTATATTCCCTATCATTTCATTTTTACCCTAAATTACCAATTACCATCGTAACAAAATTTACCAAGGTTTCAATTCATATTTGAATAAAATAAAAGGGACATATCTACTAAATTATGACATTCTAAATCAAAATATGGTAATTACTTTTGAAAATTCCAAACACATAAGTTTCATAATTTAATTTAAAAGAAAATTAGTAAAATGCCTTGAAAATCAATTTTTAAGAAAAAATAGACTTTTTTAACATAAAATGTTTTTATAAATTCATGTATGAAATCCTTTAAAAAAATAATTGGATTAATTTAAATAAAAATTATTTAATTGAAATTTAACTCTATTTCAATACAGAATTTTACCTTGTAAATACTTTAAAATAAAATATAGTTTTCAATAATAATATATATTTTCACTTTTACCTGAAAAATGAATGTTTTCAAAAACGTATCAAATAAAAAAATTTGAAATTTTTTGACATTATAAATTCAGTAATGATATTTATTATGTTAAATAATTTTTTCTTGAAATTCTATAAATTAATATTCACTCTTAAAAAGAATATAAACTCATTTTTAAAGAACACGCATTTGTGAAGAATAAAGCGACTTTACCCAAAATTGTGTGATATTTTTCTAAAAACATACAATTATATTCATATTGAGTTGGTTATTTACTTCATAAATCAGTTTTTCATATTTATTCTATCCAATTTAATGGAAAGGATATAATTACAGATAATATTTTTATAGTTATTTTAATATTTCTATTGCATGAAACACAAGCTATCAAATTATTTAAAGAGAAATATTTCCTAAAAATATCAGGGTGTTATAGAAAAAGTTAACTTTTGGGAAAGTAAATAAATTCTTGGTTTAGTAAAAAGAAAAATTATGTTGCACAATCTACTATTGAGGATGAATAACTAGCTGTAAGAAGTTTTAGTGAACGAATTTTGTGGTTAAAACACAATTTACTAGAATATAGATATGAATATACACATGTCCGAATAAACTGTGAAAAAAGCATCATAAATATTTTGAAAATATCGCATCTCATTTTAATATAATTATTACAGATTTAAGGCATAACTTTTTAAGAGACTATTTCCAAAAAAGGTTGTATAACTCTTGGATTCATAGGAAATAAACTTCATCTTGCTAATATTTTTACAAAGCCCTTGAATTCTGAGAGATTGAACTATATTAGACATAAAATAGGAATGAAAAATTCTTATTAAAATTCTTATTTAAAATTACATCATTGGAAGATCCCGTATTGGAAGATCCACCGTTGGAAGATCCACCTTTAGAAGATCCACCATTGAAAATCCACCTTTAAAAGATCTACCATCGGCGAACCACTGATAGGGATCCACCATCTCTAATCCACCATCAATGATACTCCATCAGTGATCCTCCATTGGCGATCCACCATTGGTGAACCACCATTTTCAATCCACCTTTAGTGATCCACTATTAGAGAAAGCCATCGTTGAGTGATTTTCCTATTGAGTTTATGTTACTATTTTTCTTTTTTTTTTCATGTTTTCCTATATTAAAATTTTATTTGATTTATTTGTTTTTATTTTATTATATTCTTTAATATTAAATTCCTAAATGATAAAATATGACTTAAATATTATTTTGGAACACTCTCTCTCCCAAGCCTACCATTTGAACTATTTTTACTTCCCTTCACTCCTGATATCCAAACATTCTCATCCTCTTCCTTCACTTTTTGATTAAATGAAATGGTGGGATTTAAGTTAACCCCTAGTACCATAACACGGAGGATTGTATCATATGAAGATATCTCATAGATAATTGAGTCATGCTATAGTTGAATCGAAAAACCCTCAGCTTTTGAACTATATGGTTGTTACAAAGACTTAAGTAGATGCAGAATGGATGATGTAAAGAAATTCATTGGAACTCACGGTGATTTAGGACTAGGGATGATGAGAGTGGTTTTCAAGTAATTATTGACCATTTTATCTTAGGCTGGTCCAAATATTTTACCAATATTCATAGTAAAAATATAGTGAGAATAAATATATAATTTAAACTATTATAGATGGAAAAATAGTCAGATTTTATTCATGAGAATGGGATAGGTATATCAATGTACCTCAATGAGTTGTTTCTGATGACTATCAGGGTTCAATACTATGTGATAGTGACATGTTTTTCTATGATAATTGACTAATAGAGTTAACTAGAAATGGTATTGTGAGAATACTAGCTTATATGAAACATTATGATGAGTGTAGAAGTCTATTCAAGTTTATTAATCATATACAATGTCCCAGGAAAGGGATTTTTCACACAAAGAGATAGAAGAATTTAAATCATTTATTATTTATAAAATAGGGGATACGATTAATATATGTAGATATATTATGGTAAATATTATGGAGATGGTCGAGTCCTCTTCTAGTTAATATTATATAATTTTTTATAATCTGATCTCAGATATGCTGGATGTTAAGGGCTTGTTTGGTGAGGAACAGAAAACATAGGTAAAATATAGTAGTTTTTTGAATAAAAAACCTATTAAAGGATGAAGATAAAGTATAATTTACGGATGAATAAATTGAGGAAGGTTAATGGAAATATTTATGAGTATTTTAATCAATCATAACACCCTAACAGAGTTAAGAATGTGGTTAAAACTTAATTAGATCCAAATGAAATTGTCTTTTATTCTGATAAGAAAGTAGAAGATGTAGCTGAGGTTGAAGAGTAAGTTTTTATTTCTTTTGAATAGGGAAGTGATCCATATATTTATAAAATCTCAATCGTCTCTTATAAATATACTAGTCTACCCATTTCACTCCCTGATAGAGAGAGGCTATTGAGTGAAGGAGAAGAAGAGAAGACTGATTTCTTAGGGGAAGACCAAGTTTAGAGTTCTTCTAAAATTTAAGCGAAAAAAATGGAAGAGTCTAATGTATTTGAAGATTTAAATAGTTATGGACTTTATGAATCATATGTTCCTGATGTTGATGATAATGTTGATAGTGTTTAATGGAAAAAATATCAACCCTCTCCTCTTGTTTTTGTTTCAGCAAGGTATGAAATTGCAAAGAGATTGGGTTTTTTGAATCCATCATATGATTCTTCCTCTATTAGAGGTGGGATAAATTGAATATGTGGTGGAAGTGGAATTCCAAAGATAATTTCGTTTGAATCTAGTTAATAGATATGATCATTCTTCCACATCATAAGATAAAGTTGAATCTAAGGGGGATCTATATCCTGGTTCAAAGTGTCTTGGGTTTTCTGACCATGATTCTAATAAATATGGTGTCGTTGATGATGATCATAGATGTCCTCGACATCCCAGAGGACCTACTATCTCAGTTACTATAAAATAAATAAAGGGATGTCTAGTGGATAATATTGACAAAGTTGGTCATATTCATTCATTTACCTCTGATACCCCAGCTGCTAGATCTATACGTGATGAGGTTGTGTTGCATAGTCCTGAGAGGGTCCCTTAAACTATACCTAAAATTTATTTTATACCTCTATAATATGTTTATATGGATGATTTAGAACCCATAATATTAAAGATGATTTTTTATTTTAGTGATGTTCATATATCCCTATATTCAAAAGATACTCAACTCAGGGAAGAAGATATCAGGAATATCTTTAAGCTTAACATCATTTATAATTATCACTAAATGATTTTGAAGATTCAAGAAGTTGAGATTAAAAATAAAATATCAATTAGCGATATAGAATAATTTATGTTTTTTAATGGAGGATATGAGTTATAGTTTTTCTAATAGATAGGAATATCTTTTAGAGATGATAGAGACCATACCTTCAGTTATTGCATATACATCCACTTCACCACCTATTTATTATTCTATTGATGGTGATATGAATAGAGCTATAGTCAGAGAGAAGTTACAAGCCATCATGGGTGATATATATATAAACCATTCAGAGGATATTTATAAAATCATGCATCATGGTGAGAATATATATAAACTGGTTCGGGTGTGTCTGAATTAATATATATGTGATATAGAAACTATCACTAAATATATCAAGTACTACCTATACATAATATATACAAATAATGAATTGAATTATCATTTTTTTCTCTAGCTAAAAACTTTAGAATGCCTCATATTACTAGGTCCTTAAAGGAACAAGTAGACTAACATAAATTCTTGGCCCCTCATCTCATGCTATTTATGGAAGAGAAGATATAGTTTTTCACTTAAATGGAGAGAGGTGGAAATATCATCGTGGATTTTTTTGAACTGGATGAATAATTTATATATTTTTATATGATAAAATTTGTGGCACCTGAGTGTATTACAATGTCAGTAATCACCTCGTCACCATACTTTGACCCTCTCCCACCTTAGATTCAGCCTGTGAGAACGTCACTAGCTGAAGTAGTTCAACATCTTAGAGCAGTGGTGATTAGTGAGCTTTCCCAGTATACATATGCACCGTTAGACTCTACATAAATTATTCCAACCTCTGGAAAAGGAAAATACCCAGTTGATCATACCTCCCATAGAGTTGAGAGTGATTCCTACTAGGATTAGTGTTTGATATGGATTTTTCTCTTCTATTTATTTTTGAAATGAAATATTTTTACTATTATATTTATTCAAATTACTATTTTATTCTCTTCTATTTTTTCAAGAATTTTATTTTATTATCTATTGGATTATCCAAAAAGGAGGAGGTATTTATTTATTTGGATGTAATTTAACTTTATAGTTTATAAATTAAATATAAACTTGAGTACTTATATTTCAAACATTAAACTTAGTATCTCACATTTTTAATTTGAAATGTTAGGAAGACTAATACTTTACAAATTATTCTATTTATTTACATAGTTTTTTTTATATAAATGGTTCTAAAATTCAATTATTTTTTATCATCAAAAGGGGGATATTATTGATACCTAATTATTTTAATCTCCCTAAATCATGATTAACCTATTTCTAATGAGTTTATTGTTTTATGATAATATATCAATTTTAAATGGAAATTGGATAAGTATAAAGACACCCTTAGTTATGGGGATTCATTGATATTTTAAACATGTGCTACAACCAAAAATGTGCAACCACTACACTTTTGTTACAACCAAATGTGCTACCACCAGATGGGATACCACCATATGTGCTACCTCTAGATGGGATACCTCTAGATGTGATATATCTAGATGTTCTACCATTAGATGTTCTATAGTCAAATGTTCTACCATTAGCTTGTGCTACCTCTAGACTATGATTCCATTGCTATTATATCCTTCATTTTCATTTAATAATTCAAATGAATATTTATGGGAGTTAATGTAGATAATATCATGTGGATTTATTTAATGATTATTATTAAACCATTCCATATGTGAATTGAAGATAAATTCAGAGGCTTCTTAATTTGATACTGTGTACTGGGATCCATGATATCTTTATTATTATTCTTCAAATGTTAAATGGACATACAGAGCTACTTACTCAGAAGATAATCCTCATGAAAATAAGTTTGTTTAATTCCACATACCTGATTTATACATGTGAGAATGAAATTGTGGAATATATATAAGATCAATAATATTTCATACATTTAATTAATAGATCTGATTAGAAGTTATTCATAGAATCTACAAACACAAAATAGAACTTTATGATGCTCTATTTTCCTTCAATTTCATATAAACTTTTCACACTCCTCACCAAGACAAATATAAGGACCCTCAAGCTTCTAATGAAATTTAAACCAGTCAACACCACATATTTATTTCTACTAATATTTTCTCTCTCTTTATATGCTTTACTTTTGAGTAGTGAATTATTGTACTCTATTTATATATACACACTTACTCCAATGCTTTAAATATAGTGTTCTAGAAACACTCTATCAAATTTAATTATTTTATACCTATTAAAACTATGGAAGAGTTCATACATGGCATATTTTATTTTTCATTAAAAAAATAAATCTGGAAGAGGCTGGGAGCCCTAGATGCTTAGGTGTAGTTGTTTGTAAAAACCCGATCTAGGTTATGGATCATATTATTGTCACAGTAATATTCTTGGTAGGAGGTGATTTTCATGTGAATGGGATTAATTATCTACTTGATATTGAAACCATTTTTTATTATGTTGTGTGTTTTTGGTTTGGTTTTTTCATTTCAATGTTAAATCTAAATTTTCTTGAATTAGTAAATAAAACTTTTACTTTTATAGTTATTCTTAATATATTTCTATAAAAATTATTTGATTAAGTAAATCAGTTTCACAAGTTAAAGTTATTTCAAATATTGTTTTAACTAAGACATAATTATTATGTCAAAAGTCTTATTTTGACTCTTCTATTCCTCTTTTTGTTTAATAAATAACTAACTCTTTATTAAATGAATACATATATTATGTTTATGAGTTTTTATTTTGTTTCATTTCTAATCTACATTTTTTTGGATAGGATAATAATCTTAGTCAATTGTTTCATAAAGAAAATTCTTTCATATGACTATCAATATGATCTTAGATACATTTATCATCGTAACCATCAAATAAAATCTGAATACAATTTTTATCAATCTTAATGATATGCATTTCATCATACTCACCAATGAAACCATATTGACTTGATTTTCATATTCACTATTTTAGATGGATACCATCAAACTGATTTACTATTCATTTTGTAATTTATCATATATTCTATATTGTCTTCGTACTCACTTTATCACATCATTTAAATAACCTCGTATAAAAAATAATAACATTATATCAAAATGATGTCATATATTCTATTTTGATAAGTATTAAAATGATATTGTGTTTAGATACAAGGTTATTATGTGAGTTCAACTTGGTTAAGTTCCTCAAAGAATTCATGATGAAATATCACTGTTGTAGAAAAATAGAACCATTGGGGTGAAGGATATAAATACTAGGTAATTTGTATGAGCTCAGAGAGTTGATGTTTTTGAATGTACTGAAACTCTGCCAAATTTTCATTATGTGAAAAGATTTGCAGTTATACAATTGTGACCATCTTGTTCGAAAATTTTGTCATATTCAATTTCTTATTTTTTTATTATGAGACTTCAATTGTTTCTGAACACAATTGAGCTCTTCAAAGTATAGGAAGATAGCAGTCACCAATCAATGTATTGATCAATGACTTTAAGGGATAGTAAGAAATATTCTGATCATCATATTGAGGAATTCCCCTAGTGTTGTAAAGAAAAAATTTCATGAAAGTAAAATTCAATTGAAACTTATCCAAGTTTGATGGATACCATTCTCTTTGGGTTCAATGATTTGTATTTCTTTATTGTTATTTTTTACTATTAGATATTTGTAAGAGAATTTTAATTATTCTCATTTTCATTTTATATTTTATAGTCTTTAAATTATAATTACACTAATTACAATCAATTCTGTGATTATGATCATTTTGTGATTACAATATTTTACAATATGTGTAATATAATTCTATATGCTATATGGTAGAATATACTTATTTTCATTACACTAATAATTGTATCCATTGTGAATATGATTCATTACCACAAATTTGTTCTTATGATAAATATAAACATGTGGAAAATCAACATTGTCACTCTAAATACGATAATAATCATACCCAATGAGCTTTTTGAATTAATTTTTATAATAAATTATTGGTTGTGAATACTATAAGTTTAAATAATTTTATGGTATAAAAACAAAATTTTTTAAACCCACAATTTACCCCCTCTTATAATTGATCATCTAAATATACTTTTTGATCCTATAATTGGTATCAGAGGAGGTATCTGAATACTAATATAAAGATTTTTATAAAAAGAGGGTTCCACTATGTTCATCTTACTTTTTTTCTCTTACTAGTTATATTTATTTCATGAAAAAATCTTTGTTTATAAATACATATTACACTAACATTTAGAGTGGAAAAGCTTTGTTTTGAAAGATGATAGGAATAAATATCAGATCCATAGAAAATATAAACCCACCAAGACCACCTTTATTTAGGGGAATGAATATGAAAAATGGATAGTTAGAATGAAGAAAATTTTCATTAATACTGGTGTGGAAAACTTTATCAAGCTTATTGGAGATTATAACATTCAAGATAAGGATGTTAGAAATTTTACTAATAAAGAAATGAAAGAATATAGGCTAATATATATGGAACAAAATACATTAATTTGTTCCATGACCATGTATATATATATATATATCCAGATATCTTCCAGTGAAGCCGCTAAAAGAATTTGGAAGAAACTTGAAGTTAAACATTTTGGAACATCCAATGTTATTGAGACTGTATGAGCCATGATTAGAGAATATTATCATGGTTTTATTATTCTATATAGATAACCTACAGTTAATGATAAAATGAAATTTATGACTATTGTAAATAGTATATAGTCAATGGAATAAAATAGATAGATAATGATATTCTTGTAGATAAGATTATATAAATCATAACCAATGAATGGGAATCGTAGAGAACTACGATTGATGAGTCAAGAAATGTTACATTTGTAACTATGGATGAATTATTTGGGACACTCTTGAAAAATTTTAATAGATTAATGAGAAATGATGAGAAAATTAAGAATAAGAAGAATGGGGGTGTTGCTTTTACTAATATTTCAAATCAGATGAAATCCAAAACTCTTGGGAGGGTTTTTAGAACAAAAAAGTCATATAAAGTTTATATTGAGTTAGATTCAAGTGATACTAATCCCTCAGAAATATATTTACACAATGTTTCTTAAATGATGAACAATATTTTTTGGATGAAGTATTTCGAATACAGATAAAGAAAACTGATAAGAGGGATAAGAAAGAGACAGATGTCACATGATTTTTGTGTAAGAAATATGTACATATCTATCCTGATTGAACCAAGATTAAAATAATGGATAGAAAATATAGAAATTTTGAGGGGAATTAGAAAATTCATTACAAGACTAAAGGAAAAAAGTATTGAAGGAAAATGATTTTTGTAGTGCAAGTGATGGATACTCATATGGTGAATCTTCAGATAGTGAATCTTATGGATATAAGAATATTTGTCTTATTTAAAGAATACCTATTGAAAAAAATCATTCATGGATGAGGTAAATACTACTAAATCCTTATCTAATATATCATTAAATATTAATTATCCCGAAGAATAACATTCTATATCTTCATATGAAGAATCTTTTTCAGCACAATATAACTGTTTACCTACTTTTGAAGAAGTATCTATATTTTTCAACTTACATGAGATTGAAAATAGTAATATAAAAAATAAACATGATAAGGAAAATTCTAGAATTAATGTTCTAAAAAAAGAAGTATAATATATTTATAAAGATCTTGATGAAGAATCCTATGAAATGTTTTCCATTTCAAAAAACATTAAGGAAGTTAACTCTGAAAAGGATAAAATTTCAAGGTATTTCAAAAGGGTTATTTCAAAGGAAAATGTTTTCAAATAAAATTCTAATCCTAAGACAAGTGAATACGGGGATAAAGATTTATTATTTACCATAAAATCTGATATATTTAATTTTAAGAAATGTTTCTGAAAATTTCCTTCTGGTAAAGAAAAGTTTGATAAAATGTATTAAAACATTCACTCTCTTAGGCATAGTTCTAGATTATGTTATTCTCACTCGGTACATGTTTTTAATAAAAACTATTTTGTACCTTAAAGTGTATGTTTTTTCAATATGTGTCAATGTGGTGGAGACTATGAGAAATGTTTTTCATAAAAAAATTCTTAGGTTTTCATAAATTTTACTTTTCTAGAAAGATTTGGATTCCTAGGATTTTATATCCAAACAATTCTAGATTCAAGAAATATTGGATTCAAAAAACCTAACTATTTTATTTTTTTTTGGAAAAAAAGAAATTATCAAAAAAATACATTGTACATGGATAGTAAATGTTCTTGGCACAAGGATGGTAAAAAAAACATCCTTGAAAATATTATTAAGATAAACTGTTCAATATTCTCTTTTGGAGATAATGCTCAAGGAGAGATTGTTGGTATAGGTAACATCATTAATCTTGGAAAAGCCTTATTTTAAAATGTTGTATTTTTTAAAGGTCTTAAGAAAAACCTTATACGAATAATCCAACTATGTGATGAAGGTTATCTTGTGAATTTCAAGAATGATAAATTCTTAGTACACAATTCTAAGGATGAATTCATTATTTATTCCAATTGGTATGAGAATGTCTACAAAATTAACTTATAATACCTTAGGATCCAAGACTTACCTTGACTTAGTTTAATGGAAGATCAATCTTGGTTATAGAATATAAGACTAGGATACTATAACATAAGGAACTTATGTAAACTATATAAGAAATGACTTGTTAAGGATATACCATATCTTAGATTTTATGATTTAAATGTATATGACCCTTGTCAATATAGAAAACAACATAAGTAAAACATTAAATATCTGAGTGATGTCTTAACTTTGGATGCACTACAGCTAGTGCACATGGACTTATTTGTTCCAACACAAACTGGAAGCATTGGTGGAAAATACTATTTATTTGTTTTAGTTGATGATTAAACTTTATTTTCATGGTTCTATTTTGTAGCAATGAAATATGATTCATTTTTTTATTTCAAATATTTTTCAGCCAAATATAAAAATGAGAAAGACCTTTAACTGATAACTATTCATAGTGATCATGGAGGAGAATTTGAATATTAGTATTTTGAAACTTTTGGTAGTAAGAAAAAAATTTCTCATAACTTCTCACCTCCCACAACTCTTCAAAAAAATGGAAATTTTGGAATAAGAAATTGAATTCTTCAAGAGATACTAAGTTCCATGTTGTGTAAATAATAAATTTCTAGACACTCTTGGGATGAAGCTGTATGTACTCAGTTTTATACAATAACTCTAGTTCTAATCAGGCTATTTCTTAATAAAACACCTTATGAGTTATGTACAGGTTGAAAAACAAATGTTTCATAATTCCGAGTATTTTAATGCAAAGTATTCATTTTTAATATAAAAGATAATTTACATAAATTAGCACCCAAATCCGATGAATTTATTTTCTTTTTTTATTCCACTAACTCTATGGCTTATAGAGTTTTGAATAAAAATTATAGTACTATTGTGGAAATAGTAGATGTAAATTTTTTTGAAACTGATCCCTTTATTTTTAAACAATCCCAAAATAAATCTTCTGATGTGTCTTCCAAAATTAATTGCCTACCATTGAGAAATAAATCTTTAAACTAAGAGAATTATCAAGTGAATATTTCTGATGTATTCATTCTAAAATACATTCTACCCTATGTTGATGAACGAGTTATAAAAAACACAACTTAGTTGTTTCTAAGGAATCATCCCAGTGATAATATCATTAGTGATGTAAATTAACTTATAAATACTTGAAATTATTTATGAAATGAAGTAGGGAATCTAGAATTTCTTAATCATTTTGATCATTTCTTACTCATTTTGAACCAAAAAGTCTTGATGGGGTTTATGTGATAAAGATTGGATCAAATCTATGAAAGATGTTCTAAATTAATTCAAAAGGAACAAAGTCAGGACCTTAGTTGAAAGACATAAAGACACTTCTATAATTGGCGTAATGTGGGTCTTCAGAAAAAAATGTGATGTAAATGGAATCATTGTGTGAAATAAATAATGATTAGTTTCTAATGTCTATAGTCAACAAAAAAGAATAAACAACAAAGAAACCAATTCTCTAGTAGAAATACTTAAATCTATTCATATTCTACTATCCTTTATAGTGTTCTTCAATATCAATATTTTTCAAATGGATTGGATGTTTGATTTCCTTAATGGATATGTTCAGGAGAATGTTTATGTTGAACAACCTCCTGGTTTTGAAGACACTAAACATCCTGAACATGTTTCTAAACTTACCAAAGATTTATATGGACTTAAACATGCCCGAAGATCCTCGTATGATAAACATACTAGAATTTTCTTAAAAAACAATTATGTTAAGGGAACTCCTAACCCAACCATTTTTATAGAGAATGAAAACAAAAATATTTTGTTTGTTCATATTTATGATGATGAAATTTTATTCAGATTAACTCAGCAATTTTTAATTGATTTATTTCCAAATATTTTTGAAATATGAATTTGAAATGAATATTAAGGGTGAGTTCACATTCACTCTTGGTTTTCAAATTTCTCAAAAACTAAATGGGACTTATATATCTGAATATAAGTATACAAATAATTTACTCAAAACGTATGGATATGAAAACACTATTAGTATTATTACTATAATCGGTACTTTGAATACTCTTGATCTTGATGAAGCTGGAAAACCAGTGGATCAAACAATTTTTAGAGGTATAATAGGAAGTTTACTATACTTAAGATGTAATTCCCCAACCCTAGAAACCCAAATTCGGTGCATTATTACGTATCATTAGAATGATCACAAAAGAACAAGTCTCTAATGACCGATTAGTTTAGTAGCCTTTGAAGTAATAGATACCTTCATAAGGTTTACATGACATCATAAAATGGAAAAATAAAACAAAATTGATTCCATAAAAAACACTAAGATCCCATAGACTATCCCTGTAGGTCAGTAATAATATACCTCTTCGCATCCTAGAAAAAATAGTACATAGAAATGGGGGAGCTTAGATTCTCAGTAAAGATAACAATATAGAAAAAAACTTCATAAATAAGAATAAACATTTAAGGAAATGTATATAACTAAAAAAGTCTTTTCAAGATAAAATTCATCATAATATGGAAAATATGAATAAAAATAACACCACTTACTTACTCCCATGGATATTCTAGTAGTTGAATAATTACATCCAATATCAATAGCCTCTTTTAAAATGATGAAATGAATAATTCCAAACATTCATAACCACATATTCAAGGCCTTTCTCCAATACTACAAATAATATTTTTTCAAGACCTTGATACACGACACTAGTTTGTCTAATGAGACCTACCGATGCATCGAGGAGCTATATAGGGCTCCACCCATCACTTACTAAGTCCAATTCATTACTCATATGAAAAGGTTTAAACATAACATAATCATTTGTATTAAAAATATCATACGAAATGTCAATACTTTATACATAAAACATGAATGGTAAAAAAACACATTCATAGTCAAATATATCACAAAACTTTTAATACAAAATGGAATATTTGTATCCTAATAAATTAACTTCAAACAAGAATAAAATCCATTAAAGGATGTTGACCTAGATGAAATCAATACTGTTTGAGGAAAATAACTCATTCTTTTTTTTGAAATAATTTAAAGTTAAAAAACTATAAAAGAAAACATTTATTTTGAAAATGTTCTTATAATCTTGTAAGGGAAGCTTTGATGATGTTATAACGATGGAATATAGCCACACTCGCCATACAAGTTAAAAAAACATTCTTACCATAATTTTTTCGAAAAGGTTATAAAGTAACTTGTTTGGAAAACGGTGGAAAGATTTGTTTAAAAAAGTATGAGGTCAAATAAGGGTATAAATGAATTTAAACCTTAGTCTTGTAAGTAGTAAAATTGTTTTGGAATACATTTTTAGGAAAACACGGATGTGGATGATAAAGAGGTCCCAGTAGATACTTATATAAAAACATCCTCAGATAATAAATATATTGTAAAATTAACTCTTACCTTGTACTTTTACTTGGTCGATGGTAAATTAACATATTTTATATTGGTGAAATAATTGTTATTAAATTATATAATAATCATATACATTAATATGATATCGTATATGATCTTTTAATAATATCTTAGTATTATCGTTGTTTCAGGTGTTAACTGATTCACTTTACTTTATATTCTTTGTTACATAAGTAATGTTTGTTATGGATAGGATGTATCTTATTCATATTCAGAATGTTAATAAGTCTATAAAGATTATTTTTAATCATCTAATGAAAATTAGTCTTGAATGGATATGATGGGGAATTAATCCCATCGTGTTCGTAGAGACTGTAATCTGTACGTATGCATGAGCGACAATATCATTCTTCTGATATTAAAATAATATATAATTGGATGGTATATCATATAAAAAAATCATTATCATGTTATATTTATTATTTACATCAATTACACATCATTATTATACCCATCCAAATAATAATGTATTGAATAACAATTACACCACGACGTGGAGATGGTAAGTCGTACGAACGCACGTATGGTGACATGTCATTAAAAGGATGGATAGAATAATGAATATGGTTGTACCATATTTATAATAACATCAAAATATATTGAAGATACAAGAGTTATTATTTTAGAATGGAAACAACAAATAAAGAGGAAGTGGAAGAATGAAGGAACATGAAAGAGGTGATGAAATATTTACCTCTTCTTCAGGTTCTTCTTTTTAATTTCATCAAAAGGGATCCTTAAGTTTTCTTTATGACTAATGGAAGGCCTCTAAAATAATGCAGGACTATTGAGAGGGTATTTGGGTAGGGGTTGGCTGATCCAAATGGCTTTTAATATGTGAATTCGATAGAAGGAGGAGTGCCGTTTTATAATATCGGTGAGGGGCACCTTAGGAAAAGATAGAAATATTATTTTATAATAAAATCCTTTTAAGTTTCTAATGGAAAAAAATTAATTATTTAAAGGATAAGGTGTGGATGGGTTGAAAAATACTAAACCAATAGGTTTTAGACATGACTGGGTCACTATATTAACTTTATCTTTAAGATTTAACTCTTAGTTAAATAGTTTGACATTTACTATGTCTCTTTGTATGTTTATATTATATGGTTAATAAACATAGTATAAACTTCCAAGAGAATCTCAAGTGGTTCATTAATGACAGATATAATATTATTTAGGACCTTTGGCCTAACCCTAGATTTTTCGGAATATAATATCAATTAATAATATAATATTTGTTTTAAAAACTCTTTTATGTCAATTTTGACACTATTTGGTATTTTGTTTTTTTTTCTAAATTCATAGTAGCATTATTACTTCAAAAAAAAATTCATATAACCAAAACTAACATGTCATATTAACCTAGAGAATTAGTAGAATTCATAAAAATTCTCAAATTACATTTATTTGGATATTTATAATATAAATTATTTTAATATTTCATTAATTAGGTAATTACTACATCATCATTGTGTCATACCTAAATTAAATTATTTATGTCTAAAAATATAAAAAAAATACAATTATATAGGAAATATTTTTAGATTTATAATGAATATTATAGTTGATTTTATATTGTGTGTAACCCTATATTACAAATAGTTATTAACCTTTGAATTTATCACTTTTAGCTCTTCTTGAATTAAATAATAATAAACATAGTAATCTAATCCAAGTGGACCAAAAAGGTTCATATTTTCTTCCTAAGGTTGTTTTTTGTTGAATAATTCTTATCCAATATAATTAAGACATGTTTTAGGGTGATCATAATATCATTTTTACCCTTAGTTACCCTATTTACTTTTTACTGTGGTAAATAAAATTAAAATGTTACTATTCATCAAAAATAATTTTCATCTTATTGAACAAAATTTAACTTATTGATATTGACCGTGACTCTTGGATTTTTCAAATTCAACTCACAGAAGTGGTAAAATTAAGTTTCATGTAAATTTTCAAATGCTCCTAGGAGGTGGGTAAAAGACGGTGAAAAGTTCAATAAAATTTTATATATCTAATATTATTACAAAATGACTCCAATTAATTACATTGAACATATATAGGTATTATGTATCTATTTTGACCTAAAATAAATTTAAAAAAAATAAATATTTATTTAAATAAAAATTCGGTTTTAAACTATATCTATGTGTTCTTCACTATTCATCAAAAATTGAAAGTTTTCAGAAAAATACCAAAAATTCACTCTAAGCTAATTTAGATATTCTGAATCCAAAAATGATGTCCATTTTGAAAGATAAAATTTATAAAATTTAAAAAAATGGGTATTACTATACATAATGGCTAGTTTGATTGGTTGTGGTGTGTTAGAACTCGAAGTTGCGCACAACACACACTATTATATTATTCAAAGAGAAGCGTACCGTGGAAGCTTTAGGTGTTACATTCTCCCCTGATTCAAATTATTTTTTCCTTGAAATTTCTAGAATATTACATCATAAAAAGACTCGGGTGGTTCTTCATCATATGTTCCTCAGGTTCGTACATTTCCTCTTCCATCTTATGGTTTCTCATAGAAATTTTACACGATGAGTCGTCTGGTTTCTCATCGCTTGTTCTCTTGTATCATGAATATTGAAAGGATCTTCACAATAAGGCAGATCAAGTTCCAGTTCTAATTTCTCATAGGTGAGTACTTTTGTTGGGTCAGTCATGTATTTTCTCTATATTAATACATGGAATACATCGTGAACCTTAAAGAGACTTGGAGGCATTTCCAAATAGTATGCTACATCCCCAATTCGTTCTAGAATTTTGAAAGGTCCGATGTAAATGGGACTCAATTTTCCCTTCTTACCGAAACGTATAACACCCATCCATAGAGATACCTTCAAGAAAACAAGATCTGCTACATGAAATTACAAATCCTTCCTTTGGTTATCAGCATTGGTCTTCTACCTACTTTGAGATGTTTTTATGTGGTTTTGTATTACCTTCACCTATTCCATCGTTTCCTCCACATGTTCTGGGCCTACGAGTTTTCTTTCACCAACATCATCCCAACAGGTTGGTGTGTGACATATTTTTCCATATAAAGCTTCATATGGTACCATCTGAATACTTGAATAGAATCTATTGATATAGGAAAATTATACCAGAGGTAAATATTTATCCCATATACCTTAAAAGTCAAATGATCATGATATCAACATTTATTCCAAGGTTTGAATAGTTCGTTCTGATTGTCCATCAGTTTGGGGGTGGTATGCAGTGCTCAAATGAAGTTCAGTATCCTGGGATTTCTAAAGACATTTCCAGAATCTTTTTGTAAAATGTGGAACACGATCAGAAACAATCAGTAGGGGTACTCCATGAAGTCTTACAACTTCATTTATATATAGTCTTGCTAAATGTTCAAGTGGTAAATCTTACCTTATTGAATGAAAATGTACTAAATTGGTAAGATGATCAACCATGAACCATATTTCATCATTTCCTCTAGGAGTCTTTGGTAGTTCCATGAAAAAGTCCATCGAAATATTATATCATTTCCATTCAGGTATGGGAAGAGGTTGCATAACTCTTCCAGGCTGTTGCCTTCCAGATTTCACTTGTTGACAAACCATAAATCTTCACACAAAATCAGCAATCTCCTTATTCATGTTGTCCCACCAAAAATGTTCCACCAAATCTCTAATCATTTTAGTGCTACCAAGGTGTATATAGAAATTGGAACTATGAACATCATCCAACAATTATCTTTTTAGATCAGTTATATTGGAAACACAAAGTCTCTTCCCAAATTTCAAAAATTCCATCTTCATATACAAAGTCACTCAATCTCCCGTTATTCACAGCTTTAATCTTCTTTTGAAACTCCTCATCATCAGCTTGAGAACATTTTATCCTTTATAATAATGATGGTTTTGAAACCATTTGAAAAATTATTAATGTTTCACCTTCCATGGTGATTCCCATATCCATATTTAATAGATCCGTGTATATAGGATCCTTTTCAACACTCATCTTGTTCAAAACTCCACGATCCTTTATACTCAAAGCATCTTCCACCTTATTTGCTATCCCTGGGTGGTAGTGTATAGTGCAATTATAATCCTTGAGTAGTTCAATCCATCTTCTTTGTGTCATGTGAAGTTCTTTCTGTGAGAAAATATACATCAAACTCTTATGATCGGTATATATATCACATTTTCCACCATAGAGATAATGTATCCATTTCCTCAAAGCAAAGATTACAATTTCCAATTCAATATCATGAGTAAGATAGTTTTACTCATGAATTTTTAGCTGTCGTGATACATAGGCAATAATCCTATCATTCTGCATAATGACACAACCAATTCCTTTCATTGATGCATCGCTATCAATAACAAACCCATCATTCCCCGATGGTAGAGTCAAGATAGGATCATTGACTAATCTTATCTTTAGTTATTCAAAAAATTATTCACACACTTTCGTCCAAACAAATTTAACCCCTTTACGTGTGAGCTTTGATAATGGGTTAACCAACTGGGTAAAATTCTCGACGAAATGCCGATAATAACCTGCTAGACCAATAAAACTACGTACCTCAATTATACTCGTTGGTGGTGGATATTTTTGGATTTCCTTGGCCTTAGATGGATCAATGGAGATTCCATACTTAGAGACAATATGTTTAAGAAAAGAAATCTCCTGAAGCCAGAATTCATACTTGCTAAACTTCCCATATAATTCATGTCTTCTAAGAGTCTTTAGGATAATGCGCAAGTAATTTTCATGATCATCATAGATTTTGGAGTATACCAACATATCATCAATAAATACCACTAAAAAGTCATCAAGATATTCCTCAAAAACTCTATTCATTAGATCCATGAATACAGAGGGTGTATTAGTCAATCCAAATGGCATTACTATAAACTCGTAATGCCCGTACCTAGTTTGAAATGAAGTTTTTGGAATGTCTTCTTTCTTCACACACAACTGATGATATCCAGATAGAAGTTCAATATTTTAAAAGTATGAAGCTCCATGAAGTTGGTCAAATAAACCATCAATGCGATGTAGGGGATACTTGTTCTTTATTGTTATAACATTGATCTCCCTATAGTCAATGCAAAACCTCATAGATCCATCTTTATTCTTAACTAAAAGGACTGGGGCTCCCCATAGAGAAACACTAGGGTAAATAAATCCTTGATTACTCATTTAATCTAGTTGTTTCTTTAGTTCCACTAATTCCACAATGTCCATTCTATAAGGGGTCTTCGATATGGGCCTTGATCTAGGAATTAAATCAATGGAAACCTCAATTTCTCGTTCTAGAGGATGTCTAAAAAAATCTTCTAGAAACACATCAACATATTCTTTCACAATAAGTACATCCTCTATTGGAAAATTCCCTTCCTCACCCAAAATTATTTCATTCTCTTCCGCTCTAATAATTGACTTTAGTTGAGCTACTGGGGGTGAATCTAGATAAGAATGAGGTGGTGAAATTTCTTCTCTAAATATAAGGTGTACTTTATCATCGTCATCAAAAATCTTAACCTCATTATTACAATAAATTTTAACACCATGGTCCGAAATCCAATCCATACCAAGGATTATATCAAATTCAATCATTAGTATGATGATGAGATCAAGAGATAAAGAACATTTATATGCCCTAATAGGGACTGATTCACAAAACATTGTTGCAATGATACTTCCCTTAGGAGTATCGACTGACAACTCCCTTGTTAAATAAAATTGGAAATATCTAATTTTATTAGAAAACTCGGAATATATGAAATAATATGATGATTCAAAATCAAATAAATCCTTGGCTAAACTTGAGGAAACCATTAAATTACCTGCCACTACGTCTTTCGGAGCTTTAAAATTAGCAGTAGTCATATCATAATCTTGGACTCGATCCCTTGGAATTTTCTAAGGTAAGTTTCCCTCACACTTAGGACATTAATTTTCATAATTCCCCCTCTCTCTAAAATTGTATCATTCAACATTGATAGCCTCTTTCTTCCTCCTGCAAACACGAGCATGGTGGCCCTTTTCACCATAATTGTAATAGGATCCCATTCCATTCAGAAAAGTACCATGGTGTTTCTTCCCAAAATTACTATAGGATGAATATTAAAATTTTCCCTTCTTCCCTTTATTTCCATTTCCAGAGTGTTTAGAAGATCTCTTCTTCTCTTTCTTTGATTTAAAGTCGTAAGTCTTAGAGAATCATTTTTATGTCTTGATAGCACATGAGACAATATCTTCGTACGATGAGAAGGATTGTGAGACTAACGCTCGAAGGAGAAATTTTTTTAACCCATAAAAGAAACAATCAATCTTACTTCTTGGGTTATGTATATAATCTACAGCATTCCTCGCTGACCTTGTAAAGTTAAAATCATACTTTGCGACATTCTCTTCCTCTTTTTTCCTCAGACTCAAATATTTTCATTCCATATCCACTCGATGATCATGAGGAAAGTATTTTTCTAAGAAAATTTCTTTAAACTCTATCCATTCAATATATGATACTTCATCATCTTCCTTTTCGTTTTGAATCAATGTCCACCATTGATCAGTATCTCCAGTGAGGCAATAAAATGCCATGACAACTTTTCCCTTTCGCTACTCCCCAAGGCGTGGAATATTTTTTCTATGGAATTTATCCATTTCTCATCTACTAGTGGATTTTTACCCCCATTGAATGTTTGTGGGTTTTTACTCATGATGTGATCAAACATTAATCCTCCATGCTATTGATCTATGTTCTCCATACGGGTAAGGTTATTATTCATAACTTGAGTGAGTTGTCCTAGTATGGTGATTAACTGATCAACACTGATTGCTTCACCAGCTCTACTATAATTATATTGAGTATGAAGGGAAATCCATACATGGAGTACGTGCACTGATTCTGTTTCCATTACATCCACTAGGCAACATTTCTAAACAATGGCATAAACTAGATTAGTTTATGAATCGAAATAAATTTTTCCAAACTTGTAAAACACATAAATTGAACAGTTTCTGGATACAATACATAATCATAAAAAATGTTTTTTAGTAATTATATACCCATAAAACCTTTATAATGGTTTTTAAAGAGAATGATAGTTATCCTAAGCATATTCCCTGGGAGTGTCGTGACAAAGAGTGCAACATGGCCCATTGTCGTGCACTAGTTCCCATTCGAGTCTAGCTCAAAGCGGTGTTTTCAAGTTTTACCCCTAGGTACATCTGTGCCAGAGCCACCTCTACCTACCTATATCCAGACAGGGATGTATTACTTGTAAAACTCACAAAATCTCTACAATACTAAAATTTTATGAAGTTCTTCTATACTAATCGTCAAAGCTTATCTTAGTGTCATGTGCTCAAATCCGAGTTTATCTAAATATAGTTTCCAAGGTGTGTAATAAACTTATCTGATACCAACTGTAACTCCCTGACCCCAAAAACCTAGAGTCAGTGCATTATTACGTATCATTGGCATGATCACAAAATATAATGTCTTTAAAGACTGATTAGTTTAGTTGCCTTGGAAGTACTAGATACATTAATAAGGTTTACATTACATCATAAAATGGAAAACTAAAACAACATTGATGCCACAAACAACACTGAGATCCCATAGAATATCCCTACTGGTCAGTCATAATATACTTCTCCGCATCCAGGGAAATATAAAACATATAAAGGGGTGAGCTCAGATGCTCAATAAGGATAACAATATAGAGGAAAATTTCATAAATAAGCAGAAACATTTAAGGAAATGTATAGAACCAAAAGAAAGCCTTTTAAACATAAACTTCATCATAATATGGAAAATATAAATCAAAATAATTCCATTTACTTACTCACATAGATATTATACTAGTCGAATAATCACATGCAATATCAATAGCCACTTTCATTATAATAGAATACATAATGACCAACTTTCATAACCACATAGTCAAGGCTTTGTAACCAGACTACAAATAAGATTATGTCAAGTCCTTGTTCCAAGATAGTAGTTTGTCTCATGAGACCTACTTATGCATCAAGGATCTATAGCAGGCTCAACCAATCACTTACTAAGACCAATGCATTCCTCATATAAAAAGCATTAAAAATAACATAATCATTCATATTAAAACTAGAATACCAAAAGTCAATACTTTATCCATAAACCATGAATGGTAGAAAAATAACACATTCACATTAAAAAATATTACAAAACCTTCAATACAACATGGACTATTTGTATCATAATAAATCAACATCAAACAAGATTAAATTCCATTAAAGGATGTTGACACAGATGAAATCAAAACTGTTTGAGAGAAATATCTCATTCTTTTTTTTGAAATAATTTAAAGATAAATAATTATAAAAGAAAAAATTTATTTTGAAAATATTCTTATAATCTTGTAAGGGATGTTTTGACGATCTTATAATGGCAGAATATAACCGCACCCACCGTATAAGTTAAAAACATTCTTACCTTAATTTTGTCGAAAGGTTCATAAAGTAACTTGTTTGTAAATTGAAGGAAAGATTCCTTTAAAATTGTGTAAGGTAAAATAATGGTATATATGACTTTAACCCATAGTCTAGTAAGCAGTGAAAAAAATTTGGAATACTTTTTTTAGGAAAACATGGATGTGGATGATAAATAGGTCCCAGTAGATACTTACGTAGAAACAACCTCAGATAATAAAGATGTTGTCAAATTAACCCTTACCTTGTGCTTTTCCTTGGTCGATGGTAGGTCGAACTCTTTTATAATTTTTAAATAA
Source organism: Viscum album (assembly GCA_963277665.1). Classification (NCBI taxonomy): domain Eukaryota; kingdom Viridiplantae; phylum Streptophyta; class Magnoliopsida; order Santalales; family Viscaceae; genus Viscum; species Viscum album. The sequence continues at coordinate 484,054,724 of OY728141.1, forward strand.
TAGTTATTAAATTATACAATAATCATTTACTTTAATATGATATCATATATGATCTTTTAATAATATCTTAGTATTATCGTCGTTTTGGGTGTTAATTCATTCGTTTTCCTTTATATGCTTTGTTACGTAAGTAATGTTTGTTATGGATGGGATATATCTTATTCATATTAAGAATGATATTAAGTATTTAAAACATTATTTTTAATAATCTAATGAAAATTAGTCTTGAATGGATACGATGGGGAGTGAATCTCATCGCGTTCGTGGAGACAATAATCTGTACATACACACGAGGGATAATATCATTATTTTGATATTAAAATAATATATAATTTGATGTTTTATCATATATAAATAATTATAATCATGTTATGTTTATTATTTACATCAATTACACATCATTATTATACCCATCCAAATAATAATGCATTGAATAACAATTACACCACAACGTGGAGACGGTAAGTCGTACGTATGCACGTATGACGACATGCCATTAAAAGGATGGATAGAATAATGAATATGGTTATAACATATTTTTAATTACATCACAGTATATAGAAGATACTGGAGTTATTATTTTATAATGGAAAAAACAAATAAAGAGGATGTGGAAAAAGAAAGGAACTTGAAAGAGGTGATGAAATATTTACCTCTTTTTCAGGTTATTCTTTTTGATTTGATCATAAGGGATTCTTAGGTCATATTTCTGACTAAAATAAGGCCTCTAGAATGAATTATGGATAGTTGAGAGGGTATTTGGGCAGGGGTTGTCTGATCCAAATGGATTTTAAGGTGTTAATTAGAGATAAGGAGGTATTCCCTTTTATAAGAGGGGCGAGAGGAACCTTAGGAAAAGCTAGAAATATTATTTTATAATAAAATAATTCTTAGTTTCTAATGGCTCCGAAATAAATTATTTAAAGGATAAGGTGGGTATGGGTCTAAAACTACTCAACCAATAGGTTATAGACATGTTTGGGTCACTATATTAACTTTATTTTGTAGATTTAAATCTTAGTGAAATAGTTTGACATTTACTATGTCTCTTTGTATTTTTATATTATATGGTTAAAATACTTACTATAAACTTCCAAGAGAACCTCAACTGGTTAATTAATGACATATAAAATATTATTTAATACCTTTTGATGAAGCTTATATTTTTAGGAATAGTATATCAATTAATAATATAATATTTGTTTTAAAAAGTCTTTTATGTCAATTTTGACACTATTTGGTATTTTTTTATAAATTTATAACAACATTATTACTGCAATAAAAATTCATATAAACAACCCTAACATGAAATATTAAACTATAAAATTCGTTTAATTCATAAAAAGTCTCAACTTACATTTATTTGGATATTTATAATATCAATTATTTTAATATTTCATTAATTAGGTAATTACATAACCATCACTGTGTCATAAATAAATTTAGTTATTTAATGTCTAAAAAATATAAATTAAATACCATTATGTAGGAAATATTTTTATATTTATAATTAATAGTTATATTCTAATTTATATTGTGTGTAACCCTATATTAAAAATCTCTTAGTTATTAAACTTTGAATTTAACACTTTTAACTATTCTTTGAATTAAATAATAATAAATGTCCTAATCTAATCCAAGTGGAACAAAGAGGTTCATATTTTATTCCTAAGGTTGTTTTTGGTAGAATTATACTTATCCAATAGAATTAGGACATGTGTTAGGGTAATAATAATATCATTTTCACCCTGAATTACCCTATTTACGTTTAAATATTTTAAATAAAAGTAAAAAGTTACTATTCGACCAAAACTATTTTCAACTTATTGAATCAAATTCTACTTACTAATATCAATCATGTCTCTCAGATTTTTTAAATTCAACTCACAGAAGCGGTAAAATTATGTTTTATGTAAATTTCCAAATGCTCATATGAGGTGGGTAAAAGACGGTGAAAAGTTCAATAAAATTATATATATATAATATTATTACAAAACTAATCCAATGAATTACATTGATAATATATAGGTATTATGTATCTATTTTTACCTAAAATAAATTTAAATAAAATAAATAATTATTTAAATAAAAATCTGGTTTTAAATTATAACTCAGTGTTTTTAACTATTCATAAAAAATTGAATGTTTTCAGAAAAATTCCAAAAATTCACCCTAAGATAATTTCAATATTTCGAATCAAAAAATGAATTCCATTTTTAAAGATAAAATTTATAAAATTTCAAAATGTGGGTATTACTATTCATAACGGCTAGTTTGATTGGTTGTGGTGTGTTAGAACACGAAGTTGCATACAACACACGCTACTATATTATTCAAATAGAAGTGTTCCGTGGAAGATTGGGGTGTTACATAACAGCAAGCAGACTAGAATTATTGTTTTTATCATGATTATGTGCAAGATATCAAAAAAATACAAAATAATCCCATTTAAATGATGTGAAAATAATTTTTCGATATTTAAATGGAACTTTGGATTTGGGAATTTTTTAATCTTATGGAAATTATTTTTTTTAATTTTTTTGGTTTCTGACTTTGGTGGTTATAGAATGGATAGTAAAAGTACGTCCATAACCTATCATTTATTAGTATATTTATTAGTATTAATTTCATATAATATATAACACTCGATAGAACTTTCCATTTCTTAAGATGAATATATGGAAGATAAAAGTTGTTGTGCTAAAGTGTTGTGGGTGAAACACACACTAAAAGACTATGGCATGAGTTTTACCAAAACATAGTACTATATTATAAAAATAATGAAATTTTCTTATGTAAAAACCCAAAACATCAATCACATACAAAACACATTGATATTATTCATCACTTTTTTAGGGATCACACAGTTAAAGTAAAAATCATTTGAAAGTTCATAGGAATGTAAGAACAACATGATGAGATATTTACAAAACAATTACCTTATAATATATTTCAATACATTGAACAAAATACAGAAATGATCATTGTAAATTATTCATTCATATCTACTTCTTGTTTAAACCATCCTCTTACATTTGGTTACTCCTTTTCAAAGCGGAAGTACATATGTTTTATGTTTTATGTTTTAAAATTTTATTTTTTTAGGTTTTAATGGTTTCTTTTTTATTGATATCACTTTTTTTATCGATCTCACATTTTTATAGATCACATTATTTTACTGATATCAATTTATTATCCATCTCAATTATTTATCTATCTCACTTTTTTTATTGATATCACTTTCTTTTCGATCATATATATTTTTTCGGTATCACATTCTTCATCAATTTCACTTTTCTATCAATATCATGTTTTTATCAATATGAATTAAAAAAATCGAGTGAAACCAAAAAATCTATCCTGAGATCCTGAAACGTACATCCTTATAATTTTTAATTTTTTCCATTATTGTCACATCTTTTGGTATTTGTTTTTAAAACCCTATAAGATTGTTGCCGAATATAATTTTATAAAATAAATAAAGATTTCAAAAAATTTTAACAGTCACTTATCCTTGATCTAATCTGGACCATATAATTCCAATGGTCACTTCTCCACACCAATAAATAGAAACCCCTCTAGCCCACATCGAACATTTATATTGATTACGGTATAGCTCTTCATTTATTCAATTAGTTGAGACATATATTTTCCATACTCAGAGTTTATCCTGTGTATTCATTTATGAGCCCTTAGTAACCTCTCCAAAATATATGGCACCAAGAGATTTTGAAAGTATGATGTTCCTTCAATAAAGGATTTTTAAGAATGATTTATATGATAAGTATGATGCTTCTCTAAAAATAAATATTCAATTACAAGGATGGGAGTCAGTATGTTTCGAGAAGCCGAAAACTAAAAATCAGATCATTTTAGATGAAGTAATTCAATTTTATAAAAAATTTTAAGGTGATAAAGATAATTTGAAAGTTTCCTTTCAAATCTATGATAGTAAATTCCATCTATCAGCCAAAGAGGTCATAAGTATAATAAATTATCCATCTGAGTGTGATTCAATTTATCCTTGTCACAAAAATCAAATATGTTGGGATATTTTTATAGAGAAAAGGCATATAAACCATTTTTTGAGATTTATGAACAGAAAATAGAGGTATATCATTTTTTAGTAGATAATATATTAATTACTCTATGGATTCATGGGTTTATAATACCCAAGAGAAGTGATAGAAAAACCCTAAATTTATCTGATGTATTTACTCTTGATAACCTTATGAATATGAGGAAGATCAACCTTATGGGATACATCTTCATAATTAACAAAAATATCCATTCTGAAGCTGTTAAGTTATAGATGTTAATGATGCCAACTATTTTAAGCCAACTTATTTTTGAATGTTTAATGTTTAGTGACATATATCATGCATCAGTACCAAGAATTATGATATTTTTTTGGATTAGCGATGACAAACTGTGAATGATGAAAAAGAGTTTTGATTCATATTCTAACTTTTTTGTTATGTTTTATAGATTAGAAACTCTAGAATAATAAATTTGAGAAGTTCAAGAGTCAGTTTCATTAGAAAAACAAAAGAATGAAAAGTCAAATATCAATGAAAAACCAAAGAAGAAAAGTATTTATGGTGAATGTATGGATAATGTATATAGGAAAGAACATAATTATACAAAATAAAGAGAACCACGTTTTTTTCTTAATCCAACTGAGGCCCTTGTTGAAATGAATCACGTTGAAGAAACAATTAATGATCAGGAAAATAGAAGGAATGAGAAAGAGAGAAAAGAAAAGTGTTTTGATATTTGTATTATATTGAATTCTGTAGAGAAACCAAGTGATAATATAAACATTAGGGATCCACTCCTTGATAAATCAGTAATACCTTATGATCACCACAAATAGAATAACAAATAGAAAGATGAAGATGAATAAAAACTAGAAGAATAAGATGATTCTCAAATGGGGATTATAGATGAATATATTGATGAATAACAAGATAATTAAGGGAAAGGTTTTATTGAAGTGAAAAGTAATTCAAAAGAAAAAAGAACTGGTGGAATACAAAAATATAATGCCAATAAAATACTTGTCCAATCCCCCAAAACAACCTCAAGTAAAATTCTATCCCTGGGAATTCAATCTACATTGAATGTTGGTCAGAAAGTAGAATCAATGAAATTGATTCAAGTATAAGATGAAGAAGATAATTAAGACCCCGATGGGAATGGGAATCAAAATATTGGGGATGTGGAAATAGAAACTGACTATAGTGATCTTCTTGATTTCAAAGAATACACTAATTATAATTGAACAGTAGAAATCAGATGATTTCAATACATTGAATAATATTTAAATAGGCTAGAAAAGATAATTTATTATTTTCCAAATATTGATGCAAATACTGATATACTTTGAAATAGTCACAATAAAAGAACAATTTCATTCAATTTTTTGTTAGATAGATTTTTGACACTCCAATCCCAAATTAATGTGTTTGAATAATGTTTTATGGAACAGATGAATGCCTACAATAATGTTGTTAAATGGTAACATAACATTGATATCAATTAAAAGAATCATGATGTTATGAGTGAACATATAAAGACACTGATAAATTATCTCTTAGTTGTTTTTAATAAGTTAGTTAGTGAAACTAATGATAATGTAATGGAATTTGAAAAACATAGTTCCTCAAAATATTCTCACCTTTGAGAATATAAGGATATTAAGGATCAAGTATTATACTTGAACGTTGAAAATGACTTACCAACCAAAAAAGTTGAAATAATATAAAAGACAATTAGGCTTTGATCCTAAAAGTTTCACGCCCAGGAAGAGAACTTTAATGCTCAGGAAGAAAGAAATCGATCCCAGGACGAAAAGGTTAAGGTTCATGAATCTTTTATTTACTCTATGGAAGAGAAGCTTATTTATTAATAGGAATTAATTTTAAATTAGGATCAGTTGTTTGTTGTCCAAGATGAAATACATCAGTCTCAAAAATAATCTCTCAAAAAGATACTAGAAGACTGGAAAGAATTTAAGAATATTAAGACATATATTTTACAACAAATAAAGAAATAATAAGATAAATATAACCAGACAGACAAGGACTAGAAATAATGTTTTAAACTATTATTGAATTATTTTGAAACATCAATTCATGGTTTTGACATTCATATTGATATTTTAATATTTTATTTATCTAGATGAATGTTCTCTAAATCATTTTAGATGAATAAATAATATTTTTATTTGTATATATTTGTGTTTCTCTAATCACTTTTTAGGTATTATAAGATATTTCCCATTCATTTTTATTAAATCACAAAGGGGGATAATGTTTTATTGACGGGGAGAATATATAAAGGGGGAGAATGAAAGATGAGATATTGGGATAGAATTTCTCAAAAATGGAATATTCTCAGTAAGGGGGAGTTTATTACTATAAAATATGATATTTTGGGATTTTATTATCCTAAGGGGGAGGTTAGTTGTATTAAAATCATATTCAGAAGAGTTTTTGAAACTTAAAGTTAGATAAGTATAAGTCCTATGAATATGAAATTTATTTACTTTTTCTTTTCCCTGCTTGTTTTATCTTGTGGTTTGGGATTTCAAAATGGGGTAGATTGTTAAGTCAAAAAGTATTCTTTATAATCTTATATTCCTTTTTTGTTTTGAAAATCACAAACATATATTTAAATGATTACATATATAGTATTTAAGACTTATTATTTTGTTTCATTTCAAAATTGTGATTTTTATATGGATACGATTAGAATCATACTCACTTGATTCATAAAAATAATCCTCTAATATGGCTATCAATCTGATCCTAGATACATTTATCATCATAGTCATTAAATAAATTCGAAATAATATTTTTTATCAATAGTACTGATATGAATTTCATCGTACTCACCAACAAAACCATATTTCTTGGATTTTATTCTTCCCTATTTCAAATGAATATAGTCATATCAATTTACTTTTCATTTTTATATTTTATTAGATAGGTCATATTCTTCTGAAACTCACTATTTCAAATGAATACAATTATATCGATTTACTGTTCACTCTTGTATTTTATCAGATAGACCATATTCTTTTTATACTCACTTTATCACATCCAGAAAATAGTATGCTATCAAAAATTATAAACTTAATTAAATATTATGTTGTTTATTCTATTTTGGATTATTATTAAATTTATGTTATTGGTTTAGTTACGATATGACCATTGGAGTGCCACTATTTCAAATCCCTCTAAGAATTCTAGATGAAATTCGACCATGAGAGAAAAACATGGCCATTGGTATGAAGGCTATAAATACTACGTTATTTGTACAAGCTCAGAGAGTTTATATTTTTTAATATACTAAAACTTTTCCAAAATTTCTTTGGGAAAAAATAACTAAAGTTATATAGTTTTGATCATCTTATTCAACTCAATTTTTATCTTTAATTACTTTGTTTTGCTTAGTGTGACTTAGATTGTTGCTAAATATAATCGTGGGATTTTGAGGATAGAAAGGCAAACATAACATATCACTGTATTGATCAAGGGTTGGTGAGGATAGTAAGATAGACTCTGATCATCTTATTGGGGGATTATCCTGGTCTGTATAAGATAAACATTATTGAATGTATAAATCAATGGACCCTTATCAATGGTTGTTGGATATCCTTATCTTTGGGTTAAAAAATTTTATTTCTTTACATGTATTTTTAATTTCTATTATTTTTAATATAAAGTGAATTATTATCTTGTTCATTTCCTATTTTATACTCTTTACATAGTAATTACTTTGATTACGATGAATTATGTGAATATGATCATTTTGTGATTACAATATTTTTACAATCTGTGCAGTACGATTATATATTCCATATGGAAGAGTCTATTTATTTTCTTTACTCTTATAATCGTATCCATTGTGAATATGATTCATTACCATGAATTTTTTATTATGATAAATAGAGATATGTGGAATAACTTTATAGTCACTCTGACTTCAATAAATATCATAACCCAGACCCTGTTAGAATTAATTGTTTTAATAAAATAGTGGTTGTGAATAAAATTAGTTTAAATCATTTTAAGGGATAAAAATGAAAGTTTTTAAACCTAGAATTCACCACCACTTGTTATTTATCATTTAAATTTACTTTTAAATCCTACATTAATATCACTTTGAGAAATATTTTGAATAATCAAACTAATGTTTTTCTACTATTTTGATTAACTGGATTTTTTAATCAATTTGGGGGATTTTAGAATAACATTATTCAAATAGATTTTTTATTGGAAACTCAATTAACCCCCCTCTTGAGTAACTCACTATGATGAAGAAAAAACATTCTTTATAACCTATGGAAAGGAAACATAAGACATGGTGATATCAGATACATAGTAAGGGTAATATGGGATATATCGATCAATAAATTCATGAAAGCATAAGATTAGAATAAGGACGTCAGATCATGACTATAACTTAAAAATTTTATACCTAATCAATCATAGATCCTAAAAATCATTCATACAATAAAAATTTATTATTTCAAAATAAATTAATCATAGAGATAGAAATCATCACAAATCAATCATGAACTATAAGTATAGATCATGATCTTAAAAATATGTCATAAAATTATTCCACCATCATAGGTATAAAGACCATTTTATATGTTATGGTTAAATACTGAGCCCATTAAATCGGAGTGGGGAAGACATCAACACTGGTCTTCTATATCATAGAAGATCATGCATCATTAGCTATTTCCCATAGTGTATTAGAAGTCACCAACTCTTTTCTATAGTGTATCTATAACATCTACTTGTTTTTGATTGTTATTTCATGAGATATAAAACATTTCCAAATGAATTAGAGGGATATATAATATCTACCCCCATTTGACATAACGAAAAACATACATATGCGTACTAAAAGATCATAAAACGTTATTCTATTAATTATATCATAACCTGTACAAATAAAAGGTTTTCGTAAAAATTTTATATATTCATCATAGAATACCCATTGAAAATAAATATTTTTTGAAAATATATCATCATCAGAATAAGAAACCATCAATGGAAAGAATAAGGATGGTATCATTGGATCATATCCCTAGTAAAGCCTAATTAACATTGAATTATTTTATCATAGATGCTTATTAATTTAAAATATAACTAAAATATTTGTCCTAGAAAATAATATTTCCATTTTAAAATCACTTATTTAAAGTAAAAATATTTGAAAAATATTAAGGAAAACATTTTATTTGAATATAACCTTAGAATATTGTAAATTAAGCATCAAAATATTAAGTGGTCATAAGGGTTGGAAATTCTAGTCATGCTCTGAACATTAAAACAAATTTTCAATTCTAAAATTTGATAAAAATTACCTTGTTGAGAAAATGATAGGGAGGTTCATATGGTTTTTTTATAGAAATTAAAAAATGGGTAAAAATTAATATATAAAATCATTTTATAATTATAAAAAATTCTTAATAACATTTTTTATATGATTTAGAAATTGGAGAAATATATTCATGATAAAATATTAAAAAATAGTCAGTTTTCCATAAAAGTGAATATCTTTGAAGTATGAATACAACCCTACATTCACTCAAAAGTATTCGTCTTCTATATTGATGATTATACATAAATGATTAGTTGAAATACTATGGTTGATAAAGGCATTGCAACAAACTATGTTGGGGGGAACACTTTTACCTATATAGGTACAAGTGACAACTCCACTGAGGGAGGTGATAATAAAAGGGAAACCTATTCTACTAGGAATGCATCACCAGAGAACCAATTAATTAGATCTAATTCTTTTACTCCATGTCATAGTACTATAATAGGTTGTTTTCAATGTGGGTAATTGAATCATAAGAAAATAGATTATACAACATATCCTCAAAAGTGTAATAATTTTGGTCAAATAGGACACCTCATACAATATTTTACATACACCCTTAGGTAAAATAGTGTAAATATCTCCAATTTAGCTCAATACACTTATTATTAGACATGTTAGTCTCATAAAAATAGTTATTTTCTCCCGAACTAATTAATTAGTAGCGATTCTTGGAACTCCCTGAAACCGACATTGAGGAAAAAAATTAAGAAAAGAGTATTTAAGGGTGCATATTGAGCAGTTATATAGTGATGAGAAAATATCATTGTAAGATCAATCAGGTTCTTTGATGTTGCTAGGTACCATCCTTCTGATATAAACTCCAATGCATGTTTTGTTTGATACTGATGAATGTAACTATTTTAATTATTTCATGTTCATAAATCATATGGGGTTGCATGTGGAAATTATTTCTCATGTTGTGAGAATCCATACACCTATCATTCAATGGGTGTTAAAATGATTTAAGTGTGTGACATAATCTCTAACTCTTTATGGGGCTCATTTTTTTTTGATTTTTTCTATTAAGGAGATAGAAATCTTTTATCTAATTTTGGGAATAGATTTATTAATAACATTCAATTCTCAAATTTGTTTCATCCCTAGTTAGAGAGTTTTATATCTTCTGAGGGGGAGTTACATCTATTTAAGAGATACTCGGATCAAAATATTGGTATCTCGTGACCTTTGTTACTGATGGTCGAGAATATCACTTATAAGATAAAAACAATTTCATTAGAAACTATTAACGAAATAAATAAAATAGATTTTCTAGCGATAATAAATCAATATTAGGATGTTTTCTATGAAACTTTTTATGTATTTCCACTAAAAAGAGAATCAAATTTTTTGATTGATTTGCTATTGCAGACCAAACCTTTCACACTTGATTTTTATAGGATGAAACAATCAAAATTAGTAGAATTGAAGTTATAGTTGGATGTGCTACAATATAAAGTGTTCATAAGACCTATCAAGTCACATTTGGATACATTGATTTTATTCATAAATAAGTAATATGGTTTTTTCAACTTTTCATTAAATATCATAAGTTAAATCTTGTTTTGATAAAGAATTTGTATCCTCCTACAAAAATTGATGGTCTATTTTAGCAATTGAAGGGTTCTAAATGGTTCACTAAAACTGATTTTCCGATTTGTGTATAATCAAATTTGGTTAAGGAATGTGGGTATTCAAAATATATCTTTTAGGATATGTTATATTTATTATTAATACCTTGTTATTCCCATTGTTCTTAGGAATTCACCAATAGTTTTCATGTAATTGATGAATCATATCTTTAAAAAGAAACCTTTTAAACTTTTTGAGGTATTTTTTATTGATATACTAGGTTGGTCTCAAACTAAATGTGTCCTTGAAGAACAGTTGGACATAATATTTAGAACTCTACTTGAAAACTATCTTTATGATAAATTCATTAAGTGTTAAATTTTGATATAGGAAGAAATATTCCATAGAAATTTGATTTAATATAAATGTGTATCATTTATATAATTGAGAATCCTTTAATATATTAATATAGCCTTGATGAGGAAATTTATTTCATTCTAATAGTGTGATGAGTTTCAGAAATATATTTAGGTATTAATGATAGAATCACTTCAACACTAATCCATCCACTACAAAACTAGGGAAGGAATATGTTGTATACTATGATCTGTATGGATCGGTTTTGGTATGTGTTCTCATGTAATGAGATCATGTTGTATCTTAATGGTTGTGGAAATGAAACATACATGAAAATAATTATATAACATGTGATTTATAACTTTTTGTGGTGGTATATTATTTAAAAACATGATAATATTATCTATTTGGTAAAAGGCTTACTATGTTCATTGATCATAAAAGTATGAAGAATATTTTTTAATAAATATATTTGAACCTTAAGAAGAGAAGTTTATGGAATATATTATGATTTTTTTCTTCGACTTAATGTATACACTGAGTAAAGTTAATTCAGTAGATGATTCTATAAATTACAATTCATATAAATAGTTGGATAATGAATCTTTCGATCAGTGGTAATTTTAGACGCTGATTATAGATATGTATCTAAATTATGAAGAAGTTGATAGGGTTGTAGTATTCTTCCTTGTGTATCATGTTTCTGATATGGTTGAGCAGGCCATGATGCTCAATGATCTGAACATGATTGTCTAACCATTAGGTTTAAACTCAATATTAGGGGGACCATTAATGGATATATGAAATATTAGAACTTGGTTTTTTTAATGATGGTAGTAGTTTGTTTATCTTATCAGGAATAAATTCATTATACTTATCACCATTCAAAATTGGATATTCATCCATGAATATAAATGATACTCAAGGAATTGATTACTCATTTTTGGTGGTAAGGTATGAAACCAAGGGTAACAAAATAGGTTTTAAAATGCCTCACCTTTTATTAGGTCATGGCGGAACATCAATGAAAAACTGGTATACTAGAATCATTTTATATACCAGTATTTGAGTAGAATAAAATCAATTTGTATTTTTTCATAGGTTTAATGAGAACAATTCAGAAGCATGATTCTATTTGGGTGATTTTTGGTCTACATAAAAAGTCATACCAATTCATTCCAATTTGTGAATCCTATAAAATACATTACTTAAGAATATTTATATTCAGAAAGTAATAAAGCAGCATCAGGTACCCATTTCATTCATATCTGACTAAGACCCATGGTTTACCTCTTAGTTTTTTTACCTTTATTGTATGACCTTGGAACCTAATTTACCATGATCATGGAATATTATCCTTGAATGTATGGTTAGTTATAATGTATAATTTAGGAATTGTAAAATATGATCAAAGATAATTTTATGGATTTCAAGGGTTCATGGGAGGATCATTTAACTTTAGTCAATTTAACTTCTAACAAAAATTATTAGGACATGATATATATGGATCTATTAAAATCATTTCATGGACGTCCATGTCAATATCTACTTCATTGAAATTATTGTCACCCTCTAGAGATGATAGAAAATATATATATGACTAGGAAATGAATGAAAATTACCCAGATTCATCAGAAATATTTTTTAGATCACCTTCACCAACTGTTATCATTTTACTGGGGGGGATATATTTTCTTGAATGTATCTACAAGGATGTGGAAATGTCATTTGGGTAAATATAATATGGTTTATCTTCTTTATGTTGTACATTTTAAGATACTAGATAATATCAGGGATGTGAATTATCAATTGGATTTACATACAAGGTTTAGTGTGGTTTCTAATGGGTTTCATGTATCTCAACTAATTAACTACCATCCTAACATTGACCATTTGATTTGATTAGATATTATTGATCTTAAGATGCATGCTACATTTATCCATGCATCAATACATATTCTGGAGAGTTAAGAGAATCAAATTCATGGAAAATATAGCCTTTTGGTGAAGGTATTATTGAAACATGGTCAGATTAAATATTATATGTTCAAAAATAAGAAATTAATGCTAGAGTAATGGCTAGAACCCTTTTAATGGACCACCAATATACAAATTTTTAAGGAAATAAAGCCCATTATAGAGGAGAATATAACACCCCTAGTCTAGGTTTTGTACCACTACATTAATTTTTTGAGGTATATTTTGGTTAGTATTAGACTTAGGAATATTCTAGTATATTTTAAAATTTTTTGAAGTGTTTGAGTGGTTACACAATTAGAAAATAGTAAGAGAAAACTATACTGGTTCCCTAGGTAATAATGAATCATCTTGAGAGAGTCCAAAAAGAGGTGTGTAATTAGTTCATAGTTAGGGGATAACATATAGATTCCCTTGATTAAAAAGATACCCAGGACATAAATGTTTCACATGATTTATAAATAATTTTCCAAACTATGTGGAAAAAACATGAGAGTTGGGAGTTTTAAGATAGTGGTACCTGCATGGTTGTTGAACTGTTTGGTAAACTGTGTAATATAAACGTACAACATGATTATTTATAGTATAAAATTGTAAATTTAATATAAAAAATCCAAAAAAACCACCATTCTTCCACTAGTTTCCTAGGATATCAAACCATAAGACTCATCTAACCATTTGTAGGGTTTTTGGAGTGAATTTTACTGTATATTGGTGCATAAGATCAATAAAATCAATGTTTATTGTCGTTTTATCCTTCCCTTTCTATATCCATTCATTTAATCATTAAAGAAAACACCCTATATTATAATTTATATACCTAAATCTATGGGTTGAGACATTTTTCGATCTATTTTTGGGTATTATTTAAGGGAAGGAAGGATAAAGGCTAGATCTACCTTGTTTGTTGCATTTTCTCTGGTGATGGACTCTATTATAAGGTTGGTGGATTCTACATATCTCTCTTTATCTCTCTACTTCTTCATAAACTTGATGGATTTAGAATTATAAAACTCTATCTTATTTTTTCATTGGAAAAGTCTCCTATACAATATTATATAAAGTGTTCTTGTTTTGTGGGTTCTAAATAATGTGTTTTTAAATATTCACACGATGCGATTTATTAAATTCTTAAAAGATAAAATATTTAGTAAAAGTAAATTTTTACAGGATTTCGGAATAAATTATTTTAAATAAGTTTATGATTTCATTATTAGGGAACTTCTAGAATTATACTTGGATGCTTTTTCTAATTGGGGCACATGGGTGCATGAACAAATGATGACATGATATAGAAGGTGAGTTAATGATCATGAGTTTTGGGATTGTTATCTTTGATGCATGCATGTATGTGTAAGTATGTGTAATGGGATTTAAAAAAGACAATTAAAGATATGATACTTATAAAAATGATTATATTTTGAACCAATATGATTATGGAAATCTTATTAGAATACATTTTTGATACAATCTATTTTGACATATCTATTACCTGATTTTTTTGTGAAACTCTCTTGATAAGTGTTCTGACTTTTACCTGTGGTTTTATATATAATATGTTGATATGTTTTGGTCATTATGGAACTTTTTAAACTTATGATGGATTTTCTACTAAGTTTATGTACTCACCCCAACATATGAATCATGGTGCATATGGATATTTTTTTTCATGACAAAGAAAAGAGGAATATTTATTATTTTTATAGTCTAAAATCATGATGATATGTGTGTGGTGATTATGGGTAGAGCTTGGAGTGGTTTGTGTTGTATTTTTTGATTGATATCATATAGGTTTCATTATACTGAGATGTCTTTTTGGGATATTATATATGTTGTATCTTAATTTCAGTTACTATTATAATTTAGCATTTTTTCTTGGATTCTTAGTGGTTGTGTTTACTATTATGAATCATTTAATATGATGTTTTGTTTATATTTTTTTATTTTAAAGGTTATGTATTTTAAAAGGAAGAAACATCCCACAATGATCTTGTAATCCCTTGATATTTATTTCCATCCTTTACTATCCAGGGGACATCACCTTTGGTCAGTAGTACCTCTAAATCATTCCAAGAGAACGGATTAGGGGTGGGATGTTACATTGGATATGGAAGAAAAACTTATTAAATTTTATATAAATGATGTTTTGAATATAGTAAATCCACCTAAAAATTATATGATCATTATAAGTAAATGAATTTTTACAAATAAACTAGTTGATTTTAGATATATTTTAAGAAATAAAGATTGATTATTTGCACGATGTTTTGTTAAGAAGAAGGTATAGAAAATGTTGAAACTTTTTCACATGTTTTAAGGTTATAATATTTAATAATTTTAATATATATGCTATATATCAGGGTATTAATATTTATAAAATGGATAAAAAGTGAATTATTATTGGTCATAATTTTTAAATATTTATTTTTTAAAAAACCCCATATATTTGAAAATAAAAAATTTCCAAACCATGTTTGAAAAAAATAATAATATATATGTTGACATAAACGAGTTCCTAAGGAATATTATTAGATATATTCACAATTTTTGTTAGAAAATAGTTTTTTAAAAGGTAATGGTTTTCTATTTTTATTCTTTAGGATGTTTTATAACGATATTTTGATTATAAAAATTTATTTGAAGATATTATATTTAAATAATATTCTTAATAAATTTGAAAAGAGTCTTCTAACATTATGAAAATTGAATTTTATATAAGTATTATGGGATAATTAAATTTTTTTTAGTAGTTAGACATTTTCAATGAAATGATATAATATTTTTAAATCTGGTCATTTATGCTAACAAATTAGTAAAATTGTTTGGACTTAATTATTTTGAATGATTAAAAACACATTAGAAAACTATTTGGAAACTAAATTCTGATTTAAAAACTAAAATAGTATATATTTAAATTATCAATGTTATAATAGATATATCACTTTATCTATCAAATATTATACCTATTTTAATGTTTAATGTTCTCATGCATGCTAAATTTCAAAATAAATCTATGAGATTTCACCTAAAGGCTATTAAAAAAGTATTGGATAAATTAAAGGAATTTTTAATCATGGATTGATTTATCCTATTAAAACATCTTTTAATTTATATTATTATTTTTATTAGTATTTATAGGTTTTATAATTGATATAAAGAGTACTTTAGGTATATTTCATATTTTTGGAAAGTGTTTTATTACATGTAGTTCTATAAAATAGTCACTAGTTGTTTTTTCTACTAGCGAAGCTATGAACATATCTTATACAAGATGTTTTCATAAATATTTATGGATTTATAACATATTATCTGATTTTGTTGTTTATTTTGATAAATATTTAGTTTATTGTGATAATTCATCTTGTATTTTTTTAAATAACCCTTTACTGCATTCAAGGACTAAATATATTGAAGTAAGATATCATTTCATTAGATATCTTATAAAAAGGCAATATTAGTTCACAATATATTTCCATAAATGATTAATTAGTTTATATCTTTCCTAACCCATATATATTTTAAAATTTGAAAGGATAAAAGTTATACTTCTCATGATCGACACTGAAAATTTGTTAAAGAATTATTTTTTCTATTGTTATTCAGTATTATTTCTTTCTCTTTAATTCCATTTGTTGTAGATTTTTTGTAACTTTCTTTTCAAAATGATTGAAAAATTTGATGATAGTTTATCTATATTTTCTATAGAATAAACTATGAAACTTCAATGAAGTATGTATTATTTTCTTGTTCATTATATTTTTAGCTATCACATTATATTTTTAAATTTTCATCTATTTTGTTATTTAAAATTATGCATTAATTTAGGGAATGTTTATTTTTGTAGATATACATTTATTAGTTCATGTTAATAATTAATTTCATGTAACTTTATATTATTAAATACTTTTAATTTATTTAAGAATGGATTTTTAGTGTTTTATTTACTCTCAATAAGGAATAAATATATAAAAGGAGGATATATTTTTTAAACTATTTCTCAAAAAGGGTATTATATTTTTATATTTTCCCTCTATATTGAATTTTTAAATAAAATCACTTTTTTACTTTTTTTAACTTTTTATTATTTATAAAATTTGGGAAGGGTTTTTAAATGAATAACATTGGAATTAAAAAAAATGGAGGAGAATGATATTTTTTGAAATTATTGTATTGCTAAATCAGGATATTTTAAGTTTTTTATTATTAGAGTTATTCATTTTCTCTTATTAGTATTTCAATTTTGATAATTACATATCTCTATCTTTTATAATTATATATTTTTAATTTATTTAAGTTATATAATTTTATTAGTATTATGTTATTATCAACTACAATCTTGAATCAAATGTTGTTAACTAGTTTGAAATGTTATTATTGTAAGCCTATAGAATTGTGATTTTTGTTTTCACTACTCATATAAGAAAAGAATAATGTTACATGTTTTTATCATTTTTAATTATTATTCATATTTATTATTATTTTTATTATTCTATTTTTTAGGTCTATGTGAAAGTGATTTTCTGATGTTTTGAATAGAAAACCTTATGTTTGGTATGGATTATGAAAAAACCTTCTATGTAATAATATATTACATATTTCCATTTCTTGTTAAAAAATATTACATATTCCCATGATGTTAAAAATATATTACCTGTAGATATTTTGGAATGGAAAATATCATACAAATTATACGGGGTGTTGGAAAATATGTTGCATATCGATTTTTTTGTTTCAAAAGAAAAAATATTATGCATTGTTCTCTTCTAATATTAATTGTGTTATGTATTACTCTATAGTTTCAAAAAGTATATTACGTATCAAATTATTTCAGATTAAATTATATCATATATGAAATTATTTTATATTGTTGAGAATTATATGATGTACTCTTATTAAGGATATTATATATGAAAAATTTGTTCAGTACATATATTTTATATATTCTATTTGGTTTAAGAATATCATATAAATTAATTTACTTTAGAGAGAATTATATTATGTATTCCTAGAGGTTTTCAAATTATCATACATACTTGATTTTTCAAAATGTAAAATTTATTTTATATTACCACTATTTTGAAATTATGTCATATAATGTTACAAAATAACATACATATCTAGTATGAGATTAGAAAAATATATTTTGTAATGATTTAAATAATAATAAATATTCTAAGAAGTGAATATATGTTTTATTTTAGTTTTTAAATTTAAATTTTATTTTATTTTATTATTTTTTATTCAATTCTTTATCTAATAAATAATTACATATAAATTTTAATGATGATATAAAAATTTATTTTAATGAATTTGATATAGGAATATTTTTTTCATTATGGATGATATTTAATATATTCATAATGGTCATAATTTTATGTTTAAATTATTTTAATCTGTTTTAGTTTTTAATATGATGATTTAAGAAACATTCATGATAAGAAAGATCATGGATATTGTTCTAATGAAAATTATCCATTGATGTTTTATTTTATAAATAGAGATTATATAAAACTGATGAATTTTTAATGTTCTAAGAGAGATTGATGATTTTTATAAACAAAAAATACTACAAAATAAATTATCATACTTATTTGATCACTTTAAATATGTTATATTATACAAATCAGATTGTTGAAGCGATCTAGACACATCAAAATGATATTCATTTTTGTTCTAGTTTTTTGGTTACTTAGTTGTATTTATTATATTTGTTTTTTTCTTAATCATGTTGTTTTATGAGTTTACCTCATAAAGGAATGTTTTTTTGTTATACCTCCACTATAAAAGGAACTTGTTTTTGGTTGTGCCACTAACTGAAATATCCTGGTTTATTAGTTTATGCCTCCAGGTAGAAAACTGCTTGACTGAAGGTTGTGCATTGGTTCATAGAAATGATTGTTTTTAATAGTTTTATGAATCCAATAAAAAGTGACATTTTATTGATTACATTTATCTTTATAAGTATATAGAAGTGAAGTTTATATTTTTTATCACTTTAATATGAACTACAATAAAATTTTTGGTGCTTGTTTCTTTTATATTCTACTGCAAAAACACATGAAAGTTTGTCTTCAATACTATTATTTCACAGGAATTTAAATATTTATTTAAGAAGAAATATCATTTTAAAATTTTATATTTTAAAAATATGATATTATATTAACCCCCTACGGACCATCTCAAATTCCAACATTGGCCCAACAAGTACATCTAAGTCTCTAAGAGCAACTCTTATTCAGATTCTGAATCTACTTCTATTCAAAGTAATTAATAGAATAAAGTGTGGAAAACCATATTAGATATGATTTATAGTAACATTATGGAGGTCCAATAAAAAATTCTACACAAGCTCTAAAATATTTTCATCAACTTAGGAGACATTGTGATTGATTACTGCAGTATCCATGTTTCTGTGAAGGAGATCATTGATGTCCAAAAGTACGAAAAAATAACGGAATTTAATATATATTGTTATGAATCATAAACCAAGTAAAAATATTTCAAATACAGAGTGTTTAAGACCCTTATATTTTAAAATATATTAAATTTATAAAAATTGTAAGTGTTTGGTTTCTTTATTGAAGCACAACACCAAGCCTAAAAAAATTATGATATTTTATAACCTTGTTATATTGATTTCTATACATATGAAAAAAATATAATATGATATATATTTATATACAAAATTTTTAATCAAGTCAAAGTGAATAATTAATGTATAATAAATCAGAAATAAATATTTTGTAGTCATATTATGCTTCAAAAAATATGTTTTCTTTAGAAATAGTTTTTATTTAGTTTTTTGCAGGAAAATTAAAATTAATTTCTACCATATATATAAATTTTATTTTAGGGTTTGAATATAATTTTTTAAATTATCATTTCAATATTATCCTATAATGAATAATGGGGATTTATTTGAAAAGATTTACTTTTAAATGAATAGTATAAAATACTCATTTTAAAAAAATGTCATTTATATTTTTTAAATCAACAGTAAAAAGTTTAGATTATGTTTTAAATTATTTCTTAATGTAACCTAAGTATAGTATATCTTAAAATATTCTAGTTAATTATATATTAATAAATATTAAACATTAATTTAGTATAAGTTCACTTTTTGGTTAAAAATAATTTTTAATGTTTTTCTCTATGTTTTATAAATTTATATTTAAATTGATATATGAAACATATATAAATTAAATATTGAAATATTTATTCAACATATGTAATAATAAGGTTCTAATTTGGTAAATATTTCCCTTTTTTTTCATCATGAATAATAACCAGACTAAATTTTTATAATCTCAATAAGCGTAAAACAAGTAAAAAAGTGTTTAAACTATGAAATAATACCAATAAGTCTTCATAAAAATATAATTTATTTCATTTTATATGTTAATTTAAACCTTGAGTATCTTATATTAAGTTTTTTTGTAAATTTGTTTTCACTTTCCTTTGATAATGAACTTAACATTATTTTAATGTCAATAATAAATACAAAATGTCACCCAATTTTCATAATATCTCTTATATTTTTTCATTGGGATAAAAAGAGGCAAGTTCAATTATAAATAGTTATTTTAAATATGAATTATTTTTTTTTATCATGAGAATTTATTTTTAACTTTTTTTTGGAATAATTATGTTGAAATCTTACGCAACTCTAACACAATGCTTGTTCAAGTAATAGAAAAATCAAATAAATGTTTTGAAAAATATTAAAAGTAATAAAATTTGTGGAAATTATGTTTTTCCTTGAATGTATAAAATATATATTACATATTATTGATTTTCTAAAATTTTATATTTATATTAAATTTCTATCATGTTTTCTAAAGTCAAATTTTATGGATAGTCCAAAAAATGACATTAATGTTATTTTATATTATATAATATTTTTTTAAATGATTTAAATTATAAGAAACTAATATATTTAGACCCGTTAAATGGATATATTATATAATATAAAACAATTTCAACTTATTGGACACCTTTCCTTTTAAATTAACTTTCATGACTCTTAAAGAGTAACGAACCAATGATATCACGGTAATCATCAAAAGGGTTTACAAAGGGTTAAAACTAAGAGATTAGGGTTAAGAAATCATCTAAATTAGCCTAATTATTAATGTATTAGATAATTTAGAGTCATCATCAATTTATCCTTTAAATATATCAACTTGGTTTCTCTTTTACCTAAAAAAATATATTATATTTGAATCCTTTAAGTAATTTTATGTGTTTTCTTTACTTCACTGTAAAATGACACCACACCTATGTTCTTCCTCACACCAACTTGATCCACTTATATCGACAAAAAATTATCAAAAAATATTATTAACTTAATTATAAGCATTATATATTGTTTTTTATTCTTAAAATACCATCCCTATGGTCTTTAAGGAGAGATCTTAAGGCAGTTCTTAAAATAAGCTGCAATTATCTTAATAGAGTGTTTTCATTTTACTTCTTCTTATACACGCTCTAATTTAGTCCTAACCATTATAAAATAATAAAATTAGTATCTAAAATATACTTTTATATTATTATGTGAATATTATAACCTTATTCAAATCCTTTTACATCAAACAGGAAATTAAATTATCGCTCTTGCGTACGTTTAGACTACCACCACCATGAAGCGATGCTATTCATTTTCCCTCACCACGTCACATGGATACTTATAATGATGTATTTAATAAATATATATGATTTTAAGGATTTAATTAAGACTATTTAATATAAAATAACATTTATCTTACTTTATATCTTTTCAAAATAAAATGAAAATAGTGTTCATACATACGTATAGACTACCCTATCCATGAACTGTGTAATTCATTTTTATATATCTAACTTTTATTGAATTTTATAAATATATATGTAGTTAATATATATGATATTTTTATCATGATTATAATTCTTTATATAACTGAACTATGATCGATATTCTAGGACTAGAACAACCAAATCTAAAAAACCTGGAAAACAAAACAAACTGTCACCCATAACAATGATTTTCTTAAAGAATTTTTAATTAATGAGTGAATAAATGTTATAAGTAAAAAATATATGGTTTTATAATTATTTGTATATTTGTTTTATAGAAATATAACAAATCTAAATTTATTATATAGTAGGGTATAATGCCTATGAATCATGTCAGGGATAAGGTAAGGGTTCTTCATCGTAATATTGTTTCATTGAGACATATTTGATGTTATGAAGCTATTTATATTTATGAGGTGTATATACTTACCAATTTAAATATTATATAATTGACCACTCTTAATTAATTTTATTTTAAATTATAAATAAAATTATTTCACCAAGGGTCTTATATTCAAAAGTGACCTAAGTGGAAATGGTTTATCGTCTCAAATTGTCTTCTTAGGGTTATATGTCATGTTTTACACCAATATTATTTAATTTTTTGTATCTAATTAATATTCTATATATCGTATCATTAATAAAATTATGCCTATGGTTTTGAAATTTAATTTGATTTTATTTCATTCATGAGGTTTATGATTCAGAAGTTACCAAAGTGGTGACTGTTTTATATTCAAATATCATTTTTACGGTGATTACTTATGTATAAAATTTCCTATGATGTAATTATATGATCTATCTCTCAAAAATATAAATTAATTTATTAAACTCTTGATATTTTTTGAAATTTAATTTCTATTATTTAATTTTTTTTCTATGTACTCAAAACTAAAAAATAACGTCTTTAAGGAAAAATAACATTGTTTTTCAATTTAGTGATGAATATTTTATCTTACATGTTCTCATTTTATTTAAGATTTTTTCAATAATATATTTAATATTATCAAATTATTTATTTAATTAATTTTGACCCATATTTTAAATTCTATACGGATTTTAAAAGGAATCCACTTTTCATTTTCTAAATGAGTTGTTTTTGACTTTTTATTGAAAAGATGAAATAAATATTTGTGTTAACATTTACTGGACTAATGAATTTTTCCACTACCATGAATACTATTAGATTTTAATCTTAATTTCTAATTTTCCATGTTTATTTTCAAAGGGAAAATTTTCATTAATATTTTATAAAGGTTTTGATATTAAATAAATGATTTCAAAATTAAATGCGTATTTTCTTAAAGTAATATTCTTATGATATTTTAAAGGAATTTTTCATTTAGGATGACATCCTTTAATTAAGAATATGAATCACTAATGATGTGATCCTATGATATAATCCTTATTCTTTTTTTAATGTTTTATGATTATAATGATCAAATATTGATGATAAAATGTTTGTTCTCTATGTGTTAATCTATAATGAAATGATAAATGTGTTCATAATCTTGTGGAAAATATTTGAATGGATTATGATTATAATAAATAATGTTTTATGGGTTTACCATAAAATAAATACCAATATTTAAAATATAAAATAGATATGGATCTATAATTTAAGAACATATAATTACCTTCTATGAGTGTGGAAGAATGAGTATTAACTCATTTATCATAGGTGTATTATGAGTGGGCCAAAGATTTCACACCTGACGAGAGACACCCATGGGATATTCTTAGGTTAATTCACATTTTATTTATGAACTATTATAAAGGATTTTAATAGAAAATGACCAGGAATGACCTAGGATAATTCTATGTTTTCATATATTTAAATTATGGTGTCATGGTATAGAAATATTATAAATGATTTTCAAGATTATATAATTTTCCAAATGAATATTTTTTATAAGATTAAAAATTTTGGTTTTATTAAATGACAGGAATATGGATGAAGCATATTAAAAATGGATACTATAATGGTTTTATAAATGAAAAATAAATTGAGATTTAATTTGGAGTAAAAAATACCATAGTTATACAAAACCAACTATCGTGATTTTTGATTAACAAGATGAACCTATGTTAGTTTTTAGATAAAACTAATAAGAGAACAATGATGTTTTATGAAATTTCATTTTTTAAATACCAGAGGAAATAATATTCAATTGAATCCTTTTTTGAAATGTATAAAGAACTTGAGGTAATTTCTCAATGGAATAAATAAAATCTAAATTTTTTGAAAACAAGGGAATAAAGAGGTAAATTTCCATGTAAAAAAAAATTTTTATTTAAAATAGTGGATGAGAATAATTGTTTTAATATGGTATCATATATGATTGAATTATTTAATTACAGTAAGTATGGGTATTAATAAAATCAACATCCTAGGGGGTACTCTTGAAAAGAGAATCAACTTGGTTATTTGAATAATAGTTTTTCTAATGATGATAAAGGGAATATGAATGACATATGAAAGGAAAAAAGTATTAAAGAATAATATAACAAGGCCTTATTAATTGTTTAATAAGGAAGTGGAATGATTTATGTTTTTCTATACTATTATTCATGAATTTTGTTTTATAAGTGTTTTATCAATGATAATTTGGTTATAAAAATCATGAAACATCTAAGTATTCTTCTGTAGTAGTTTTTCTTTTGGTTTTTTCAAGAATTTCTTGAATGTTATTGATGACCTAGAAAAGTGATTTAGCAGTATGTTTATATTTTTTGGAAACACGTGATTGATGGAAAAATAACCCTAATTATGTTCTTGATGTAAAGATAAAAATGTTATGTAGGGATAATGTTTTTATTGAGGTTATAACTGCACATAATTTACACACATAGATAGTACATAAAAATCAAAAAGTAGTCATTACAAAACATAAAAAACCACACTAGGAATGTATTGTTTTAATGTATTCAAAAACAGGGAAATATAAAAAATTTGTTCATAAAACATCTATATTGTATCCTTATTTCTTCATAACAAGACCAATTTATTACATGTCTTAATTAATACACTTCTTAATGACATGGGGAAATGAAATTTATGAAATGGTGAGATCAGATTCTTAGTATGGGTAACCAAGAGAGATATCAATAATATTATAATAATAACTCAAAAGAACATAACATTTGAAAATCTTATCCTGTATATGAAAGATCTCAATATCCTTTCACGGAATAAAACATAAAAGTTCATTAGAATCGATGAACGTATTCCAAAAATTCATAAAATTAGACATGAAATTTTGTGGTATAAACACAAGAAAATAAACTAAATTAATATTACTTAAGGCTCATTTCTAATACTTTTATATAGGACAAGGTTTATTACGGAATCTAGGTCACTCCTCATCATACCTTGTATTACTAAAATGAGATCATATCCCATTCCACCCCTGTCTATCTCACGAGACATAAATATTTTTCCAATTCATTATAGGGCGATATTGGTCCCACAAATATCATAATTATATCATTATTAGGTGTTCCAAAAAAACATAAATCATTCATCATAGCATAACACAAGTAATAAATTTGGTTTCTTAAACAAAATTTTGTCATAACATAATCCATGTAATACAAATGAATTTCATAAATAGAATTCCACCATAAAAATAATCAAAATATCAAAAAATAGGGGCATTATACTTAAAAAATATCCATATTAAATAGTGTCATCTTATATGGAATATAATTTTAATAAAACCCTTGAAATGAACTTTTGAGAAAAATACCCTATCCTTTTCAAAATAATTTTATTTTTTCAAAATTCCATGTAATTTTAAAAAACGAATTTGTTTAAAAATAATATTGAAATATTATAAAATAATCTTCATGTAAATAATGTTTTAGGAAAAAATAAAATTCCATTTATATCATATAATTAAAAAAACATTCTTCTCATACATTTTCCGAAAAAGGAAAAAAATACCTCATATCAAAGGAAAATAAAGATTCATTTAATTCTATTTAATAAAAATTCACCAATGGGTAAAATTGACTTCAAAAAATTGTAAAATAAAAGAAATAATATTTTGGAATAAATATTTTTGAAATATGTACATGAAGGATAGTTATACCACATGAAATACTTACAAATAACCAATCTTAGATAATAATGATATTGCATAATTATCCATTACCTTAGGTGAGATTTCTTCCGTATATATCCAAAACACCTATATGGTGGTTTTAAACATATAATTAACCTATAAAAGAATCATAATAATATTTATTATATCATATATGATTCATTTATGAATTTATATTATCCGTTCATATTGGAATTCCATGTTAAAGAAACATTATGGGTAATAATTGTTTTGTTTATCGTAAATGTATTTACTTGTTATTGTTTATCTTATTACATAGTTCATGATTTAATTACTTCTAGAATGTAAAATATTATATATATATATATATATATAATATACTCAGTATATAAACATATATAATAGACATATATATGAAATGGAATACACAGTTCATGGAGATGGTAGGTCATACGTACGCATGAAAGCTATTTCTATTTTATTATTGTATTAAAAGAAATAAAGAAAATAAAATATATATATATATATATATATATATATTATTCTAGTAGCATTATTTTTTTAGTTATTTAGTTCTTATTCATTATATATATTTTTATAGTCATTATTGAATGGTTAACATGGAGAATGAATCTCATCACGTCGTGGAGAAGGTAAGTCATACGTACACACAAACAACAATATCATTCCCTTAATTGTTGAATGAAATGGAATTAGTTGGTATATTAATTATAAATAATAATTATAATGAAATATTTATTATTTAAATCCTATATATTCATTTTTATAAACATATAAATAAAATATATATGAAAAACAATTTACATCATAATGTGTAGATGGTAAGCCATACACACACACACACATGATGATATTGTTTTTTTAGGATGGTTAAATGAGGAATATAGATGTACCATAAACAAAAAAAATATTAGAATATATTATGTTCTAGATTTATTATTTTATTAGGGAAATAACAGGTAAAAGTGAATTGGTGAAGAAAATAACATTGAAAGAGTTGGTAGAAAAATTACCTCATCATTGAGTGTCTCATTTTTATTTGCACAAAAGGAATCATTATGATGGATTTATTACCAAAGGATGGCCTCTAGGATGAATTTATGGTAGTTTGGAGGATAAATAGGCCAGTTTTGGTTGATCCAATATGGTTTAGAGGTGTGAGAAAAGAGAAGAAGAGGTGCCCTTTTAAAAGAGAGTGAATAGGTAATTTAGGAAACTCCAAAACTATTAATTTAATATAAATTTATTTTCATATTAAAATAGCTCAAATGTGATTTATTAGAATATAATATGAGTATGAGTTGAAATAATCTCAAAAAATAAATTTTAGACATGTTTAGGTCATAATGTTAATCGTATCTATTGGAATTAACCCTTAGTTAACCAATTTAACACTTACCGTGATAGCTTGTAATTTTACACTATAGGGTTAATATAGATACTATAAAATCAAATAAATCCCCAATTGGAACATTTATGAAATATTTACCATTATCACAGTTAGTGTACTAAGATATTTTTTTTAATGTTATAACATTTAATAAAACTTTGTTTATTTTAAAAACACATTTCTCTCAATTTTGACACTATTTATCACTAGACTTTTTTTAAAAACCATAACAACTTTATTCCTTAACAAAATTACCTTAAATCATCCCGAAAATTTAATATTAATCCAAAAAATCCATTTATGGCATCATATATTTCAATTGATATTTAATTTAATTTTATTAATACCATTTATTTTATTCTTCCTTTAATAAATCAATTACTACATCATCATTGTGTCACAATTAAATTTAATTATCTAATGTCTTAAAATTATAAATAAATTATCATGATGTAGATAAATTTATTATCTTGAAAATTAATAATTATATTTCAATTTATCTTTTATATAACTCTATATTAAAAATGTATTATTTATTAAAATTCTGACTATAACATTTTTAACATATCCTTAAATAAAATATAATAATTGTCTAATTCTAACCAAAGTGTCTTAAAAGGTATCATAATTCAATTATAACATTTATATTGGTTGAAACCATATCATAAAATGAAATTATGGAATGTGTTAAGGGTAATTTTATAATTTTGTAATATGATTGTTTACCTTTAATTACCCGATTTACCATGACCGTGGTAAATAAATAAAAATCATGTACAGTTACTTTTCTAAAAAAATAAGCTATTCCTATTGAATTTTTCTCTAATAATTAAAACCATTTATGTATATTTTGAAAATTACATTCAATTAATTTTTAAAATCACGTTTAATGCTAATCTTGCCGATGTGGCGAGAATGTTGATAAAAGAGACATTAAAAAGCTTGATAAATTTTTATATCTAATTATATTATTAAAATCATTACAATGATCTAAATTGGTTTAATATATGTATTATTTATCTACTGTGTCTTTAAAATCTATTTAAATTTAAATTATTATTAAAATGAAAAGTCAGTTTTAATAACAATTTAGCCTTTTTCACAATTTATAAAAAATTGTAACTTTTTAGAAAAATACCAAAAATTCACCATAAGATAATTTTCATATTCTGAAATAAAAAATGAAGTCTATTTTGAAAGAAAATAAATTTTATAATTTTATTAATGTGTTTAATACTCTTTATAATTTTTTTAAATAGCTAGTTTAATAGGTTATAGTGCACTAGAACTTGGTGTTGCGTGCAATGCAAGCTATTAAAGAAAATGAATTTCTTTAATAAGAGGCATACTGTAAAATATTGGGGTGTTACATATATTGATAAAATAAATTGGATAGTATTTACAACCTTGAAATTGATTATCGATTTAATTAAAAAGTAGTTTATGTTTATGTTTACTGTATTTTTTTCAATTTATAGAATATGTTGGATAATTTGGTAGAGTTCATTTTTTGAATAACTAATATTTTCACTGAGGTTCTATGATGGTTTATTAAATTTATAGAAATAATTAGAATATTTCTTGTAGTATGTGATTAGGGAATATATATTTTTGGTATATGAACTTATGTGTGATTGATATTATTTGAAGCTAATTGTTATGTTGATTATGGGAGAATATGTGATCCAATAATTCTAATATTTGGGTTTTAATTTATGTTTGTCATATTCTGGAGAATTTCAAAATTATTTTTTATGGATTGGTTTAATTTGAAATGTTTATGTTATTATGGAGATTTTGAAGATTGGTTTATGAATATTTATTAATATTAGATAACTTTCGCCACCCATTTCAGATTTAGTAAATATATCGATGTAAGAGAAAATAATTTTCATTATTTTTTAGATTTATAATATATTAAAAGTCAATTTTAGTGCTTTGGGTATGAAAAAAATTCCTCATGGTTATTTAGAATATAGAATATGAGATTAAGCAGAGATGGAAAATTTCTTGAAGTACAATCAAAGGATGAAATTATAATTACTGTATAAAAATAATCTTGTATGTTTGTTATCTCATATTCTCTTCCTTAATGATAAATGACTTCCTGAAATAAATTAAGTGGGAGATAAATTTTATGAGTCTTATGAAAAAAGTATCTTTCAACTACGAAGGTATTTTTTTGGAAACTCATGAGTCTTATAATGATACATACTTTGACTTATAAATACTTAGTTAGAAAATACTAAGTTTCTAAGTTGGGATAAAGATATTAGTTATCATGATAGAATCTATTGTGTGATAATTAAAATTAAAAGGGTATGATTTATTTATGTGGGTATAATGTAACACCAAATATTTTATCATAAATTTCTCTTTAAATATATTGTAATTATTTTATTGGTAGCTTGACAGACAACGTCAAGCATAAAACCAACCGTGATATATTATAACCTAACTGTTAAATTGATAAGAATAATAGTAATAACTACATTACGTAATATATATAAAAATAATTATTTTACTCAAATAAAATTAATTTATTAATTCATAATAAATAAGAACTCAATATTTATTAAATCCATTTTGTACTTCAAATTTTTTTCTTTAAAAAATGGTTTTATTGTATTTTGTGCAAACACATTTCAATTAATTTCTACCATATTTAGATTTTTTATATAAGTGAATATAATTTTTTAAATCATAATATCAATATTATCTTAGGGTTAATTTTTTTGAATTATCTGAAATGATTTATTTTTAATTGAATATAAAGAAATACCGATTTTAGTAAATATGTCATTTATTTTCATTAAATATTATAATTTAAAAGTAAAATTATGTTTTTAATTTTGATATTAATGTAACATAAGCCTCTTGTAATTATAATTTTTCTAATTAATTACATATTAATTTAATTGTACTTGATTTTGGTGTAAGTTCATTTTCAGTCTTCAAAACACATTTTTCATTTTTTTAAATGTGTTTTTTGAATTTATATTTATGTTGATTTCATCCACTTATATATATTTAATCATGAAATATGGATTCCATATTTTTAAATAGGAGGTCCAAATATGGTAAATAGGTCCCTTTTTTGTCATTATTAATAGTAACCATGAGAAATATTTGTCACCTTGGTAAGGTTATAATGGGAAAAACTGGGTTAAATATAGTGTATAAAGCCAATAAATCTAAAATAACTTTATTTTATTTCGTTTAATAGGTTCATTTGGTCCATAATCATATTATATTTGATGGTTTTGAAATTTATTTCTGCTTCTTTTCAATAATGACATTAATATTACATTATTTAAAGAATACATAGAAAATGTCACTCTCTTGGTTTTAATATGTATAATATTATTTCAAAGTGATAAAAAAGAGGTTATGTTTTGTTGTAAATTTTAATTTTAAATATTAATGAATTTTTTCATGTTAATTTATTTTAAATTTTTAGTGATGGAATAATAGCTAGGAATTATTACCCAACACTGAATTATTTATTTTTTAAAAGTTTATTAATGGAATTTATTAAATAGATATAAAATATTATTTATTTTTTAAATGTTTATGTTCTAATTTCATTTTTATCTTGGTTTTCTAAATTCAAATTATTTCAATAGTCTGAAAAGATAATTTAATAGTATTTAATGTAAAACTATATTTTATTAAATGATTTAATATTTATAATTATTTTATATTTTTTAAAAAAATTAATGGAATTTATTTTACAACATATTATATTTTTAAATTAAGGTTCAATTTTCCTTTTATAGTTACTTCCTTGACCCACAAAGTGTTAAAAAACTATAATATCGTGGTAATCATCAAAAGGGTTAATCGAGGGTTTAAATTGAGATATAATGGATATAAAATCACCTAAAATTTTATAAATTGTATTGGATGAGATGATTTAGAATTTTTTATCTTTGTATATTTTATATACATAATCTTGGTTCCACTTTCACATGAAAATGAATTTATTATTTTTAAATATTTTATATAATTCCAAGTATGTCCTTTCCTTCACTATAAAAGGACACCACCCCTTATATCATCCTCACAAAACATTGAGACACCTATCTAGACTAAAACATACCAAAAAATATTATTAAAATTCTTATACATAATTTATATATTATTTTATTCGTAAAATACTACATATATGGCCCTTAAGTAAGGATCCAAAAATGGTTCATCAAAGAGATGTTAATCATCTAAACTGAGCATTTTCATTTAACTTATTATTCCACCACCTTCAATTTTGTCCTAAACATTATAATATAATAAAGTTAAGATCTAAAATATAATTAACTTTTATTTTGTTAATTTAATAACCTTATTAATCAAATTTTTCCAACAAATGGTAAATGAATGTATTACTCGTGTGTACATGTGGAATATCATATCCATAAAGAGGTATGACTCATTTTACTTCACCACATCACATGAATATTAATAATTAATGATTTAATAAATATATATGTTATTTATAATTAAATTATTATTCTAGAATGATAATATAATATTTATCTATCTTTCCTACTATTCATTATAAAATGAAAATAATATTCATGTGTATGTATAGACTATCATCTCTATGAATGACACCAATTAATTCTCATATATCTAGATTTTTTGGATGGTTATAAATTCATAAATATATATTTAATTAATATATAAGAAATTAATATCATGATTTATATTTTGAACATTATGGAACCTTGAACGTGATGTAAGGACCGTAACGACCAAATTAAAACATACAAGAAAAACAAAAAAAGTTATAACAAAGAATAATGATTTTAATACATAATTTTTAGTGAATGATTGATAAGATGTTATAATTAAGACTTATATGGTATTATAATTATTTATATGGTTATTTTTCTAATTATAAAAAATATAAATTTATTATACTAGAGGTTAGAGTGACTATGCATGAAAAAGAAAATAAGGTAAGAGTTCTTTATACCAATATTGTTTTATTGAGAGATGCTTGATGTTATGAAAATATCATTGCTTTTGAGGTGTATATACTTACCATTTTATATTTTATAACATTTATACTTCTATATTGATGGTATTTAATGTTATAATTAAAATTATTTCCTCCAATGAGTTTTCATTCGAATGTTAGAAATGTGTTAAGGGTTTATCATCACAAATTAAATTCTTTAGGTCATATGTTATGTTATACCCATCTATTATTTTTTTATTTGTATCTAATTATCATTTTATATGTTTTATCATGAATATAATTATGTTCATGGTATTTAAAATTTCATTTTAATTTATATCTTTCAGGGGGTTTATGATTCAGAAGTTAGCAAAGTTGTAAGGGTTTTACGTTTCATTCTCATTTTTTATAGGATGGGTTGTGTTTAAATTTGTGATGATGAAATTATATGATAAATCATTTATAAAACACATTTATTTTAATATACACTAGTTATTTCTAGAAATTATATTCTTTTTCTATCATTTTCCCTTTCTAAATAATGATAATTATGAAGGATTTATTTAACGGAAAACCAAATTTGTTTTTTCTATTCTGTGGGAAATATTTTTTCTTCCATGTCTATATTTTCTTTAGGATGTTTTTAATAATGTTCCTAGTATTCTGAATAGATTTATTAAAGTAATTTTTACCTATGTTCTATATTAAATAAAAATTCTTAAAAGTAATCTTCTTTCCATTTCCATAATGGGTTACTTTTGAACTTTTATTTAAAATGTGAAAGGTATATTTGTTTTAACATTTATAACATGAATTAATTTTCCAGACTTCATGACCAATATTATGTTTAATGTTTTATTTTCATGTTTCAATGGTTATTTTAAAAGAAAAATATTATGTTAATATTTTTTAATTTTTTGTATTTTAAAATTTTTATTTCAAAATGAAATGGGTATTTTCTTTAAGTAATATTCCAACAACATTTTTAACTATTTTTTCATCTATGATAACAACCTTTGATGTTACTAATGATTCAATTAATACATTATCCTATGATATTGTCCTCATTATTTCCTTAGATGGTTTATGATAATGATAATTAATTATTAATGAAAACCACTTTATTTCTTTTTAGTTATGCTATGATGAAATGATAATTGTTTTCATAATATTATGGGATATATATAAATGGATTATGAATGGATTTGTTATATTAATATAATGAATTTGGTAAATATTGGTGAATTATGAGCACAAAGTGGGAGCACTGGTTGTTATCCCTAGTCCAATGAGGGTACGTGGGAGGTTATCCCAATCCTAATAAAAGTACATGGGTGGTTAACCCAAGCCTAATAGGTGATTAATTCTTTTCTTGATAACCTTGAAATAATATTTATATCATTATGATTATTATAAACTTTATGAAACTCAATTATGTCATGATATTATTATGAATTTATTATCTCATGGATTTTGTTTTGTAATTATTATATGATTAACGTCTTATAAAAATCCCTGATTTACACCATAACTCATAATCTGGATCTATTAATTGTGGGGGTTGTATTTCAAAAGTTATGATCAGGTTCTTATAACCTCGACATCATGTTATGCTTAAGTTAACATTAATTTATCCCTTCTTTATCATTAATATTCATTTAATATCACCCTTTAGTTTTTTTATTTTCCCTATGATATTAAGAAAGGCATTATATATGATTTTCCTAATAAGGGTTCTAGTTGTGAAGAAATTAGTTGGAGTTGGTACTCTTATTTTATATACGAATTGTTTATGTATCCAGTTTTTGAATGACACTAAACATTTACGGTTCTTCCATGGATTATAATTATATCTAAAAAATATTCTTTTAATAATTTATAATATTTATCTATGTATTGCTTGAGTTGCCTCATAATGATCATCGAAAGACCTCACCATACCAAGGTGATGGAGAAAAAAATTAACCAATGAAGAGACAACCTTAATAAACCACATCAATTACAATCTATACACAACCATGGGGAGAATAATGAAGCATGATTGGATTCTTGAAGTGGTAAGGGTGGTAGAAGAAAATGATGCTACAAAGGTTGAGAAATTATTTCCAACTAATGATTCAAAATCTATAACGTTATCTAGACTTTAATAAAATATTAATTCACCTTGACAGTCAATAAAATAGTTTTAGTCTTTAATGTAAAAATATTTTTATTTTATGTTAATTGTATTCTAGTTCAAATTTTGTTGATTACCAAGGAGAGAACCTAAGTTATGAACAATTATCCTTTATTTTTTTTCAATGAATAAATATTTTTACCTCTTAAATAATAATTGTTTTTTAGAAAATTTATCATTATAAATATATATTCTTGATAACTTGTGGAAAAGTCACACGGAATAATCATCAAAGTAATCAAATCCATAAAAACATTGAATACTAATAAATTTTTATAAATTTTTATGTGAAACGTTTAAGTCGGTGATGAAAATTCTAAATAAATATATTATATTTAATGGAATATTATATTAGATAAGTATTTACTAGGTAGATAAATATTGTGCATGATGTTACCATATATCGAGGATGACCATTTAGATAAAACGTAAAAGTAGTTTGACTTCCTCATAAAATTATGCTCTTTGATTAACATTGATAAGTGGGCTATTAAATATATTTTTCATTATTATAAGACAAGGTAAGTCAATTTTTATATGATAGAGTGAATGAGTAGTATAAAAAAAATCATGAAAATAATTTTTATGGGTGATTTGATACTCATTAAAGGTTCAAACGCCTTTTAATTACATCATTGTGTGTTTAAGAAAAGTTATCCTTACCAATATATATGAATAATAGAAAGAATATATTACTTTTACCAATATAAATAGAACAAAAAGGCATATATTTACTTTTCTAGGTATTAATTTTTTCCCTTATAAGATTTTTGTCTTTTACCTTTACACAGTAAACATTAACTAAGTCATAAAAGGGAAGAAATAGTGAGAATTGGTGTGAATTTTTCTTAGGCCTCCCTTTATATACTTTTAAATTGATTAGTTTTGTTTCTTTTCACATATTACCAAAATTTTTAATAATCCATAAAATATAATTCTTAGTGAGTAATGGCTGGGATTTTTCTCAAGCTACCCTTTATGAGATTTCTACTCAATGTGTGGAATGAATTTTTCTTTGGGAAACATTTATTCAGAATTTAGTGTTTATGGTCACACAACTTAAACCAAGATGTGGATAAAGTTTAAGGTTATATATCATATAAAAAATAATGGATGATGTTTAAGGCCATATAACTTTCACCAAAGCATGGTTACTGGTTATGGCCATATAGCTTTTTCAAAATGTATTTTTATTATTAAATAAAACGGTTGAAATAATTGGATGTGGATTAATGAGCATGATGTTGATATTGGAAACCTAATAGGTAGTATATATACATGATGTTAAGGGGATTTTAACTAGGACCAAAGAGTGGGGTTTCATATCCATTGATTAAGGTATTATTAGTAGGGAATGAATTGAATTAATGAAGGCATATTCAACTTGAAGGAATGCCTTTTGTATGGAAAAAATATGACACATAATTTATAACTAATGATTTTAGAATGAAGGTAAGATCATAAAAAAATAAAGGGAAATATTTTACCAACATGTGTGGTGAGTTTAATACCCCAATATTTTATAATATTATTATGTTTTATAATATAAATGTTTTTGATATCTTTCTCCACACACAACACCGAAATTAAATGAAATTGTGATATATTTAGATAAAATATAAATATATAAGTATAACAATTAAAAACTGTCCATTGAATGTATATGAATTAATAGGAGTAAAAAATTTATGAAATACTTATAGAAATAAAATAACTTACACTTTTAATATGAATTAATTTCATTTTTATAGCTAAAAAGACCAATACAACCATTTTATAATTAGAAATGTATTTTTCAAAATATTTAATTTTCATGTGATATTAATTTATATTTCAAGAAACTTATGATTAATGATGATAATATATATATATAAACAATTGGTTAACAATAATTTAATTAAAAAATGATCAGAAATTTGAATGAGATTGGATAATATTCTTAAAAGTTATTTCCTTATAAAGAAAATATTGTCATTATTTCTATTCATTTTATTTAAAAGTTAAATTTCTAAATTTTAGAATTTTATTTATATAAAATTAAAATTAATTTTTTATTATTCATATTAATATTATCTTATGATTATTTTTTTTGATTTTTCTAAAAACGTTGATTTTTAGGTGAATAGTGAAAAATAGCATTTTTACGTATAACATGAATTTTTTGAAATTATCAGTATATATGAATAAATTTTAAATTAATGAAACATTTTTATAAGACCAAATATGTATTTTATGAGTAAATATATAATTTATATAAAGTATTTTTAAATTTAAAAACCCATATTATAAATTTTATAACTCATGTTATATTTTTCAAAAAAAATCAATACATTATACATTATGTATTTTAAAATAAATGTTCATCACTTTTATAAAATTAATAGAATAATATTTTTTAAATTTTTAATCCTTTGGTCCAATTTATTAAATAATTAAAATTTTATTTTTGATCATAATGGATAAGTTCTCATAGATAAAAACTATTTACCACGGTAAAAGATAAAATGGTTATAGTAAAGAAACTAAGTGTAAAAGACCTCCAACTTGTTTAAAAATTATGTACTAATGATTTATTGAAGAATTTATTAACATTAAAACTTATCAAATTTATTATTTATTATTTTGTGAAACACATTCCTTGAGGGAGACTTTCCATTATAAAAAATGTTTTCGGTAATTACAAAAAATACCACCCCTTTTCACTTATAAAAGGGGATAACTCTACACACTTTACATCACAAAAAAACCAATTAGTTAGAATACAGCTACACCCAATACACTACAAAAAATAAATATCAACCTTAATGTGGTTTTATTATTCTCATAATACTGTCCCCTAAATTATTAACCCTTTTTAAAGGAGATAATCTAAAAAGTGAGGTAAAAATTTATAACAACTCCTTTCCTTTTCTGTTTCTATAAATTCACTTATTGTACCAAAAATTACATTAAGAAAACTTAAAATTAATACATAATTATCATAATTATACTTTTATTTTATTATAATTATTGAACAATCATTATCTACAATTCCAATATCTATTTAGTAAAACAAAACTGCCACTTGTGTGTTATGCAGACTACAACCTCCATGATGCAACTGGTTTTTTCAATTCACCACCGTACAAGGATGTTCAGAATAGGTAATTTAACACATAATGATGATATTTAAAAAATATTTTTTACTAAAATATATTATAAAACATATTTTACATTTCTTTTATTCTATGGAAGATGAAATCATCATCCATGTTTACGTGTGGACTGCCACCTCCAGAGAATAATTGATTTCTATTTTTATTTTCATTAGAACCATTAATGGATGAGACATTGAATTGGTATAATGAATATATATGTTTTTATGATATTATCATAGTTATAGTATAATAAATTTGAGAACCAATAAATTATGTGATCTATAAAAAATAATTTTTAATTCAATCCTTTAAAACAAGAATACTAAGTTGAAATTATTTTTAAACATATTATAAATATTTTCAAAAGAATTAATTATTATTATATTTACATAAAATAATTTTATATAATAGTAATAAATACTAAATTATATCATTATTCATCTAGTATAATGATATTACAACTAAACCACAACATAATTATCCTTTAATCATGACATGTTCATGTTTGTATCAGTTTATTCATCTACTTGAACAATGCTATAAAATTATATCCTGAATGACTTTGAAAACATAGCTAATCAAGTAATATGATATAAATATTTAAATAATTATTTTTATGTGGTTATATAATGTTAAATTTTTTATAAAACTCATTAATTAAGAAATCACCTTTCATTTGTTAAGAATCACCAAAAAATTATCATCATCTATTTCATCTTCATGGTTTGTAACCAAAAATACCATAGAATGAAATTATAATTTTTTAAATATCATTAAACACATATTATAAAAAATTTAATGACATTTTAATGACTAAAATTTTAAAAATAATTAATTACAACACCATTTTTATGAAACTAGTTCAAAAAAATCAATATTACTTACACCCGATATTCAAAATATATATTAACAAACTAGAATTCACATAGAAAATTATTATATATGATAAGTATAAAATAAGATAGATATTATGAAGGTTTTTAATGAATGAATGAATATATATTATTATGTGATAAATTAGGTAAAATTATTTTCTTGGAATTCATGACAAGAGGTGTGGGTTCTTTGTCTCAAATTTGAACTCCTTTGGACATGTTTATGTTATACACCAATTTTTTTTCTAAATATTTAAAATACTTATATAAAACCATAATTTTCATACATAAATATTACCTATTTTTTTTATAAATTTCAATATAAAAAATATGATCCACACCCGAACTAAAAAGGTTTAGTGTTGTTTGAGACTAGATTCATAAACATATTATTTAGATACATTATTCATTATCTCTCATAATGATCACCTCACTTTATACCCTTAATAACATACCATACATAAAAAAATAAAACCAAATTATTTTAATTCCAAAAAATAATGATTATTATGTTTCTAATAATATTAATATTTTATGATAATGTATCATTTTATAAAGAAAATTAGATTATTATAGATCTACCATTAGTTATGGGGATCCTCTATCAGTTCAAAATGATCCACCATTTGTTCAAACATCTACTATCACTAGACATGTGCTTCAATTAAAATTATTCCACCACCATATGTGCTATCACCATATGTGTGATCTCCAGATGATTTAAAACTAGAATTGTGCTACCAATAGATGTGATTCTTCCAAATGTTATACTATCAAATGTGATACCTCCAGATGTGCTACCAACATATGTTCTACCACTATATTATGCTACTGATGGACTATGCTACCATTATTTTTTTATCCTTCATTCTAATTTAATTATTCTAACAGTTATTTTATAATATTTAATTCCCAAAACCTCAAATTGATTTATATAATGATTTTTTCTAAACAATTCCACAGGTGCATTGGGGATGAAGTTACATGTTTCCTAATTTATGACTATTATGAGGATCCAAGATATCTTTATTATTATTCTTCAACAGATTATTAGACCTATGAAGATATTTATTCACAAGATCTTCCACATGAACATAAGTTTGGTGAATTATATTGAAATGTTTTATAAATAAGAGTGTGAAAGTGTTTAATATACGTAATATCAAGAACCTTCCACATAGTAAAATAAGAAACTTGGGTAGAAGTTTTTAAATGCATATAAAGATAAAAAATATAAATTTATAACACTATTTTCATAAACTTTTAGAGAAAATTGTTTGATCTCCTCACCAATCCAAATATGAGGGCCCTCACGATTTTGAATCTATTCATACTGAGCATCATCACATCTTTCTATCTATTCTTATATTCTCTCAATATTTATGATCAATCTTTGAGAAATGTGTTATTATACTCTATTTATCTATAAAAATTAACTCTTATGATTAAACTGGAGTGTTTTAGACACACTCTCAAATTTCTTTATCTATATACCCATTAAAACTATGTAAGAGGTCTTACATGTCCTTCCATGTTTTTTCCCATTAATAATAGTGGAAGAGTATTTGAGCATGTAAAGTTTGTGTTCTGTTTTTTAAAAGATAATCTATTCTCTAGATCTGATTATTATTATATTAATATTCTGGGCTTAAGGAGAATTCCAAGTGGATGGGATTGTGGGTCAACATGGTACTAACCCCCTTACTTATTTTGTTGGGTGTTTTTGATTTTTTTGCATTTTAATGTTAAAAATTAATTTATTATTGAATGTAAAAACAAAACATGTACATTGATAGTTAGTATTATTCTAGGTTTATATAAAGAATTTGATTAAGTAAATCTATTTTAAAAGTATATGTGATTCCAAATTTTATTTTTTACTAATCCCTAATCCGACTTTGAAAAATATTTTAAAAGATCAAACATATATTATTCTAGTTTTTTTATTAATAGTTAATTTTTATTCACTTTTGGAAAATTTAATTTAAATTATTTTCAAAATTTTTTTTTATTGGAAACTCAATTCACCTCCTATTGATTTACTCACTTTGGAAAAAATCTGTAATCATATATTATTAAATACCATTTCGACTATAATTTCATTGTGTTTTAAAGATCATAAATTTATATTATTTCTAAATTTAGTACCTTGTGGATAATAAACAATAGGGATATACTAGGAATATAAATCCATAATTTAAGGGCACCCAATTTGGTCAATTGGAAATTAAAAATAAAATTCATCTTGAATGAATTGGTTTTGAAATATATAATTTTATTCAAGAAAAATATGAATTACCTAAAATTTCTAGAGCTAATGGGGGTAATACTAAAAAAGCTTCTTATAGTAATTTTAATTCCATGAATTCTTTATATTTTTCTTTGTGTGATGAATAATTTAGTATAATATATACTTGTACTAATAATTTTTATATTGGGTATAATTTAGTTGTTTCTCATGAGGGAACGTCTAATGTCAAATAAATGTTGTTAAATAATTATACTATTAGTATAACACTTTTAATAAGAAACTTAATGAAACTATTTTTATACGT
This sequence comes from Viscum album, assembly GCA_963277665.1. Classification (NCBI taxonomy): domain Eukaryota; kingdom Viridiplantae; phylum Streptophyta; class Magnoliopsida; order Santalales; family Viscaceae; genus Viscum; species Viscum album. The sequence continues at coordinate 484,096,054 of OY728141.1, forward strand.
ATCTTAGGTTCAATAAGATTGTGAATACAATTAATTCACTAGGAAAACCAATTATTGATAGAGATCAAGTGATGCACCTATTAAGGTGTTTAATATATAGATGGAGAGGAACCTCAATGCCAATATGATAGTGACATACTGTTATTACGTTGACGATTAAGGTGTTTATGGGGAAGATTATGATTCACGAGGAAACACTAAAAGTAAATATATATGATTTTAATGAACTTAATAGATAATATATAGATTTAAAGACTTCTAATTCAAAATAAAAAGAGAAAATATAAGATAAAAGTTCATGTGATGAAGAGTCACCAGAAGGAAGTGATAAAAAATAGCCCACTTGGCCAGATGATTCAATTTTTTTACAAAAAGAATGATTTCTTTAAGATTAATTTTTATATAGAAAAATATTAAAATATATTTAATGTATAAAGGGTTTTAATATGTATGATACTATGAATGAGATATTTTTCTATGAGTGAAACATAAAATTTCATGTCAAAGGTTACTTCTCGAATCTAAAATCCAAATATAAATATTATAAAAAGGATAAGACTTACAATAAATCTATCGATGTAACTTGGAGTGATTATATGGATAACTTGAGTGATTTATACTCATCCCAGTAGGATAAAAATTATATATCTAACATGTGATTTATGAAAAACAAATCTATGTTATCAAATGTGTTTCCCACTTATCATATTCACATTTCTAATATTTTTCAATATCAAAATATTGATGAAAAAATTTATAAAGAATGTTTTTGATAACAGTGTTATATTAGAAGATACTTTTAATTAATTTAAGGATAAATATAATATTCTAAAGAAGTATTATGCCTTGAAAACATGTTTTAAGACTAATATTTCTATTAAGAAAGATAAAAACGGATCAATGTTTGAATGAGAAAAATGATTTAAACATAACTAATGAAAAAATAAAAATAGATATATAAATACTTAAAAATGGAATAAATTTTCTTACCCAGAATCTTGGAAATTAGACTGCTCCTGCATACACTATCGGTATATGGTTTAACCTAGATAGAGGAGGATAATTAAAAATAATTTTATTACCAACTCGAGTTCTTCCAGAAATAATTTCTATTCTTCTAAAAATAATATTGTTTTTATTTATGAAATTAAATAATATTTTCATAGGAAACCTATTAAAAAATTATGGATTCTTAAGGATTATATTATTATCATTTCTATCCCAAGAATATTTTTGTAATAATATAAATTTTTATTTGAAATTTGTTTTTGTAGGAAAGCACCTATAAAACATCCACTAAGAAATTATTGTATTTAGATAGTAGTTTTTTAAAAAAATGACCATGCACTATTAATGTTTGAAAAAATTGATTAAATATGAAATTATATATAGAACATATGGTTATTATTCCCAAATAAAAAATTAGTCTTCCTGGTCAAATTTTTAATTTATCATTTTTTTTATTTTAAAATTTTATTCATAGATGGATAATAATATAATATTCATATCATCTCATAGATATGTGAGGATGTTTTTAATGTTATGTTTCAATATAATTCATTCAATGTTTTTTATTGTAAAAATTATTTTGTTTTTTCATCTTTAAGAAATGATAATGTATATGTTGTTAATTTATATTCATTGATTTCTCACAATATTTCCTATCTAAATTGTGACATATTATTTTATGAAAAAATAGATTTAACCCAGGTCATTTAGTATCAATATAAAATATTAATATTTTATCATATACATAGTTCTGTCCATAGGGTTTTCATAATGCTTTTCATACCATAATAATAAAATACATTTTAAACCTTACTCTGATACCAACATTAACTACCGATACTTTTCATACATATATATTTCATTTTTGAGATGAATAAATATTTAATCCACACCAGAAGCATGAATCTTTCGAGTATTTGGAGACTATAAATAAAATGTTCTTAATTGATGAACGATCTTTAACATCTACCAAAAATATCTTCTAATATATCACTCCTCTTAGGTATACCATACCTACACCTTTTTTATCAGTTGGGGAAGGAAAAATTAGGAAGGGTGAGCTTAAATGATCAAAAAGGATAAACATAAGAGATATCAAAGCATGATCGTATTAAAGAACATGGTATGAATATGTATATGTGATATTGAGAGTAACTTATGAAGTTAATTCCCAAACTATCATAGATCATAATAATTATTCTTGGAATAAACATTATCCTCTAAGAAAAAATAAACCATAAGAGTGAAAAACAATCATAAATCAACCTTGCAACATAATATCATGAAAAAAAGTATGGAACCATCATAATTATAGAAAACCATTTCACATGTCAAGGTTAAAAACCAAGACCATCCACATAGTGGATAAGGACACACCTTTTTCCCATAGTGGACCAGGACACACCTATATCCCATTGTGGATCAAGATCATCAACTCGTTTCTCATTGTTATCTCATGAGATATTTAGATTCACCCAATTAAATGGATGGAGATATACGCACCACCCATAATAAAATTAAAACTACACATATGTGTGCCATATGGACATAAATTATTCATCACATCAGAAAATATGTAAATAAATGAGTTTTATAAATACATCTTCTTAACATAACTCATGGAAAAGAATTCGATTTCCTAAATATCATGCCATCATAAACATTAATAAATAATTTTAAAAAATGGGTGGTATTATTGAATAATTTCCATATTAATTCATAAGTAACTTCATGTAATGTTATCTTAGATGGAAATTAATTTGGAATGATTACTTGATTTATTTATTTGAGAAAATATCTTATCTATTTTAAAAAAAATCCTTGCATGTAATAAAATAAAACATTTTATTTTAAAATAACCTTGTAAGACTGTAAATTAATCTTCAATAAATTAATACATCATGAAATAGGGAAAATTCAATCATGAATTATAAGTTCAAAATAATATGCCTTCTATATATATATATTTGGAATTTTATAAGTAGACTTTTTTAGAAAATAAAAAACAAAATTCTATTCAAAACTATTTTTTAAAAAGTTAAAAACGAGAAAACATTACTTTTAAAATTCATAGTATAATATTAAAATACTTTTTAATTTTTTTATAAAAAATTCACATTGAAGTGATATATTTCTTAGTAGAGACTTAAACATAAACAATCTTGAATAAAAATGAGACTGTGACATAAACCATTATAAATATCATATTATTGAAGTGATAATTAATAAAATGATTTGATTATTTGTATTTTTATGTAAATACATATAGAAAAATAGGAAAGAAAAAATAATATAATAAAAATTCATTTTACACATAATCATATAATTATATAATCAATGAAATAGTAGTTTAACCAAATGATTGGAAATTGAGTTAAGAATTCCCTTACCTCACGTCCTGAATTTCATTAACCACATTGAAAAATATTGTGTAATAAATATGATTTTTTATAAATTTTTGACATAAAAATATATCAAAAATATAATTTATTATTTGTTTATAACATCTTATCAATATTTTATTAATAATTTTTTATTAAAATCACTTTTATGTGTGATTACTGCTTTTTTTCCAAGCATGTTTCAGTTTTGTAGTCCTGGTCCTTATACTTTGATCATGGTATCATAATTTTCAGAATTTCAATAATTTTTAAACCTCATATATATTCAGTATGTACGTATTAATAATTATTTATAAAAATTAGATATAGAAAAATGAGTTACACTATTCATGGATATGGTAAGTTGTATGTACGCATTAATGTTGTTTCTATTTTCTTATAAGGAAATAAAAAAAAGGTAAATAATAATAAAACATTAAAAAATAATAATTATTTTATATATATCATATGTTTTCATAAAAATATCCTTATTAACTTTCATTGTAAATATAAGTAAAAATTAATCAAATTGCATCGTGGGGATGGAAGATCATTCATACGCATGAGGGACTATAATGTTTCTCAAAATATAGGATGATCATAATTTAGAATTGATATTATAATCATAGAAGTACAATTATAATATAAGTATAAAATATAATCAATAATAACATTATAATACCCATCCATATAATATGGTGATGAAAAATGAATTGTATCGCTACGTGGAGATGGTAAGCTGTATGTACATACGAGCAATTAATTAACTTTTTTTTATGGTAATGAGTGTTTATAGTGGTATTTTCATAATCATAATAAAATTTAGTCTTATTTAGGATACATAATATATTATTTAATAACTACAATCATATATTTATTGGATATATGGGAGAGTAAAAAAATAAAGTGATCAGTTAGAGAAATTACCTCTTCTTGAAAACATCGCATTTGGATATCCTCAAAAGGGCTCCAGGGTTGGTCTTTTGAGAATACCAGAACCTCTATTATTTGTATAAAAAAGTTTAGAAGATAAATTGGTATGTTATGGTCCAGATATAAGGCTCTATGTGTTGTAATGAAGGGGGGAGGAATTGTCCTTTTATAATTGAGGTGAGGTGCACTTTTGGAATTTATCCTAAGATTAAATTATAATAAATTATTCTTTAATAAAAATGACACAAAATGGATATGTATTAGAAGATAAAATATAATATGGTTTTGAAATAATCATCTAATAAATTTTATACAAGTTTTGGTATTATTTTGAAACTTATCATTTCAATTAACCAATAGTTAATCCATTTTTATTTTAACTACGATAATGATTTTTTCAATATTAAAAGGTTGTAAATTTTTTATGTGATGTAAATTAGACCATAAATGAAAAATTAATAAAATTTTAGACTATATACTAATAAATTTTTATTTTTAATTTTTTTATGATGTTTAAATAATTTAAATTTTTTTTTTTTAAAATAATATTAGTTTCAATTTTGACACAATTCATTACATTAGCTTTAAGAAAAGAGATAAAAAAGATAAATTCAAAAAAATCATTTACTACACCCCTAATATTTCATACACATCTTGAAAATTCATGTATAACCATAATTAATTAATATTATAATTATTTTAATATTTTTAATATCATTTATTTTATTGTTTCATTGATGGAGTAATTACTGTATCATCATTGTGTAATTATTTAATATACTTATTTATTTACTAAAATTAAAAAAATGAAAAACCATGATGAAGATATATCTTCTATATTTCAAAAAAATATTTCCAGTCAAATATATATTTTGGGTAGCCAAATATTAAAAATGTTAGAGCATTTATAACATGAATGTGACATCTTTGATTTTTTATTAAATAAATTATTATAAACATCATAGTCCCATACATGTGACCCCAAAATCCGTTAATAAATTTATATCATTAAAATACATTTATTAAGTTCAAAATAGACACTTAAATTCATTCATAACCTATTTTCCCCATGTGGACACATAATATATGTTTAAGATAAAGAAAGTGACATTTTGTTACTTTCATTGATTTAAATAATATATAATTCATTTTCCTGGACACATGTCCATTAAACAAACAAATTTAGATTCTTAGGTGTTAAAAACCAAATTAAATTATTCAAATAAAATTTGGACAAGTGTTAGGATCGCGACCCAACCCGCTGAGGTTCAACCTATGACTAACCCAAGCCTACCTCCAATAGGCTAGGGGATAGCGACTAGCATTGAGCAGACATATTTTAGAAATTGGAGTTATTAACCTAATACACACACACACACATATTTAAACAGAAAAAGATCATAAATATAAAATAACTGAAAACAACTCATGCATAAATCTAAGATCCCACAAAAGTGTATGATAGTAGTTTAATGAATGTAGAAAAATGGGACAAATATAATCCCAACCAAAAACAATAAAGAGTCCATATTTATCCAAGGAAAAGTAACAAGTCAAATGAAATATTCTAGAAAAAACCTCGATCTAATAATCTCATGATATGTTCCACCCTCTCCATATCCTTCTAGGACATCATCAAATATGACATCTTCCTTTTAAGACATGATAGGCGTAAGAAAATTCGATGCAGGGGTGAATATAAAAATACCCAATAAGACACCCTTGTAACACTAAAAATGAATAAAAAAGTATATTCAGCTTAATTAAAAATATAAAAAACTATCTATAATAGAAACACCAATATATAATTAAGAAATACCCCACACCCCTAGGAAGTCATAACCAACTTCTAGACACAAGATTCTTATTAAATCAATGCTCATTCTGGGAGAGTCCACTCCACAATAAATACAATCATTTAATATACTCAATAAGTAGGTCTAGATCATTGGGACCCACCCATGAAATTTCATTGGTCTAAGAAGACCCCGATGCATAGATAGAGGTCATTCCCATAACCACTACGGGACACCACGAACCAAATACATAACAATTGGAAACATAGGGAATCATATGTCAATGATACCAAAAACCCTACCAATACAGTCTACTTGATAGAGGCTCTATTCCATTTTAGAGAGGTCATGCTGATTCCACAAACCCCATGTTGGGAACAATGATGATAGTGGATCACACTCCATTATCATCGAGGGTCACCATAGCTCTATTTGAGACTCAACCTCTAAAGAGTATCCTAATACTATAATGTGGATGTATTTCCACATTATACCCTTTAGGTAATGGAAAAAGGGAATACCGTCAACCCATACCAGTCCAAATTAAATGAAGAAGAGCTAAAAATACCCTTGAAGGGTTTATAGGAAATGTCCAACTGTCCCCACATTTTCTTTTGTGATAAATACTCAGATGGTATATAAGTCTCAACATACATGTTATGTAGAATAAGTACATGGTGTGTAGAGACACATGATACCCTACCCATGTCTCCAAGGTATGTCAATGTACATGGAATTCCCATGTACCAACTGGAGTACATGTAGACATGTACATGTCTGAGTATATGACAAGCCACTAGAAGTGTAATCCTTCCCATTCCTACTTACCAACCAAGGTATAAACCATGACTTACATAGGGGTCACTCTACATGTGACAAAGTCACAGTACATGTGATATTTAACTCAATCCAGGACCCAAGCACCATAGGTAGGGGGTCCCACACAACATGTAATTCCGGATTACACGTCGTGTTTCTTGAGAATTTCTAGATCCATGAGATCATCCTCTGTATTGTATTCCATGTTTCAAAATCCACCATCCGAACCATATTATCTAGATATGTGGTTGGAAAATCCTAACTATCACCGATAGGTGAGATCTGGGTCATCAGTGTTCTCAGAAATCCATCCATTGAGACGTTCATCCTAATGCGTCAAAACCAAGAAGAACAAAACCCAGAAATCCATCTTATTCACCTCCAATAATCCACCATCACTGTCACACCTTGATCATACCATAAATCATTAACCACACCCTTGGTATTGATCTGTTGTGTTGATGAAAATTCATTCAATGATGAAGTACTATGTATTAATTTAACCACATGCCCAAATAAAATGGTTGCTATGAATGTTCAAAGAAAAGGGGGAGAAATACAAAATCCAAAAAACATGTGGAATAGACCTCAAACATTATTTTTTGGGATCGATCCATTTTTTTATAACGATAAAAATAAATAGGGATAAATAAAAACAAATAAATAAATAATTCCATCAATTTAATTCTAGAGATGATTCATGTGTTAATTCTATTCATGGAATTTTTATGCATTCATATAGGAATAAGAAATGGAATGGAAGTCACCAAAAAACATCCTACTAGGAGTCTGGATCGATCTTTAATGGATAATGGTTCTCTGTTTCAATCATTGATGGATCCATGAACTCTATTGGTTCCTTGATCCATGATTCGATCTTTGCCTTTTGTCATTCACTTTGAATTCTCTCCAACAGTTTTCTGAATCCCTAGTGTTTTGGAATACAAACATGAGGATTTTCTATACTCATATAATTATTGGTGAAAATAGTCAATGGATAAAAAAAAATAAAATAAAAAACATTATTATTTTATTTCATTTATTTATAAACGTGATGTCTTTTTCACAAATGGCCCTTGATAGTAAAGATTATGTCACACCTAGGGTAAAATGCACACTCTAAACTCAATGGTTCCCTTGGATTTCTGATGTGAGGCCATTGTTTTGGATTTACTTTTTTTTCAAGAAAACTACATGCAAATGCAATTTAATATATTTCAAATAATTTTTCAAGGCATATCGCGCCTCATAATCTCACATTGTCTTAACACCTAGTGTCAAAAATAATCCATATACTATCAAATAATACATAGAAACCATGAGTCATTATGTTTTTCCCACATTTGGGATTATTTTTAGGGATAGAGAAAAACATATACAAAAGGATGAGGGTGTTGGGATCATATCAGGTTCTCCCACTCCTAGGTGATCCCATGAAGATTCCCATGCTTCTAATGGACACATACAAGGGGAATCAAATCGCTATGAAGGATCCTCTACTTCCAATCCATGATCTCCACCAGGTACTTCGCAAAGGTAGACCCAACCTCAATGTCTAGCTCACACATGTTGAAAACGTGTGATGGGTAGTGCATATACCTCCCTAACAATGAAATGTGGAAGACATCATATAACTGATCTAACTGCAGTGTTATAGCTATGAAAAATTACACCTCACCAACTCTACATAGTATATGGAAGTGACCAATGAATATCAATGATAACATGACACTATAACCAAATATTTTCAATCCATATAGAGGTGAGACCCTCAAGAACAATTGGTATCCATTCTCAAACTACATAGGTCTATGTTGTAGGTCCGTATAGGATTTTTACTGAGTTTTTATAGTTGTTATCTTCTCTTGGATGATTTTCACCTTCTATATTGTAGATCAAAACAACTCCCAAACCATGAGTCCTGATTCAGCTAGACCAGTCCAACAAAATAATGACCTGTAGGGTCACCTTTAAAAAATCTTTTAATGGTACCATACGAATTGTATAATGGTACTGTTGTTGCATAAAAAATCCACCAAGTGTCGGTTACCCTCCCAATCACAACCAAAGTCTAACATGTAAGCCCGCAATATGTACTTCAATACATAGAGGCCAACTCTGTTTGGCCATCAATCTGGGGGTGAAACACTGTGATCAAATTTAAATTAGCTCAAAAAGCCTTATATAATGTCCTCTATAACTAAGTTGTGGAGTAAGAATCACAAACATGTAAAATATTCAACGGAAATCCAGAGAGACATACTATCTCATGCACACAGAGGATTCCTGAGCATTCTACTGAACTCTACTCTCAAATAGCTAGGAAGTTGGATGACATGGTGAGTTAGTATCCAACAAAGAAAATAGATTCATGTCTTCTATATGTATGGGTAAAAACCATCCCAAAGTCTATGGATATACTCTCCCACTTCCAGTCTAGCCCATCAAGGGGTTGATCTAACCCGCTTGAACATAGTGTTCATCCATCACTTGAGGATAAGTGAGGCATCGAGAGAAAAACTCTACTAATCATTTATTCATTCCTGACATCCAAAATTGACATCAAAGGTTCTAGTATATATTTTCCAAACATGGATACAACACCAAAGAGGATGTATGAAAATCCCATATCACCTCCTTTGACAATTTCAAACTTACCATCATATGGACTCTGAAAAGGATAGTATGCTACCCACCATTAGAATATCCATCTATAGTATACCCAATTCAAATCTAAGTACATATGTTATCATAGTCAGTATATCCATTATGATAATCCTAGAGATTTTGTAAAAGTGGTGGGGTAACAACCATTGCTGAAGATATTAATCTCCATACCTATCTATGATGAACAACTACAATGAGGCTAAAATCTCTGACACCATGACCAAATACTGGGAACAATATCTTCTATTGAGAGAATCCTCTACAAAATTCCCTTCCATAGATTAAGGAAATATTGAAGTCATAGTCGTGGAAGAACTATATCCATAAATAAGTCTCAATTTACGATCCTTATGTGATAATACATACATGAGTATATTGTGGCTAGAATAAATGATAAACCAATCTCCCATCATGTAGTGTCACCACATGATCAGTGTGAAGACATCCACTTCTAACTCAATATTATCAGGCACATAGTTCTTCTAATGTTGTCTCAATAAATGTGAATGATAGGAAAAAACCACCTAGAACTCCATCAGAACATGACCATGTCGGATCCCTGATTCCTCAAAGGACACTACATACTCAACACCATCCTTTGGAAATATCAAGATGAGTTCAATTTTCAACCTCCCCCTTATCTCTTGGAAGCAATACTTGAAACTTTTTTCCACATGAAAGTCTTACCCTTTTGAATTTATGATTTCAAGGGTGTTTCTCCCAAGGAAAAATCATTTACGAAACTCATATACTAACTTTCCGACATTAGGAAACTTTTCACCTCAGTAACACTTTGGGGTGGTTCCCAAACAAGAACTACTTAAACCTTTTGCAATTACACTACTAATCCAGCCCTTGAGTATAAGTTTCCTAGAAATTAGACATATCTAATCCAAAACAAAAATTTATAGAGATTACTGTAATGCTATTTCGAAGTGTGTCCCAGACCAGCCTTAAATATCTCTTCTTCTCCTCCTCAGATATTGAATAGACTAGGATGTCATCTATGAGGACCACCATGAAATAGTCTAATAATGATTAAAAGATCTAGTTCATGGGTCCCAAGAACACTGCTAGGGTGTTCGTCATTCTTAAAAACATCCCCAAGTACTCATAGTGACCGCAACAACATCTGAATTTCATCTTCAGTATATCCTTATCACGTACTTTCAGTTGGTGATAACATTAAATATGGTAAATCTTTGAGAACTATCATTCCCATCTCATCTAAAAAATGAGGCCTTAGATCCTTAGTAGTGGATATTTACTCTTCATAGTCACTGGATTCAAGAGCCAGTAATCCACACATAACCTCGATCTCTCATATTCCTTCTAGGAGAGAAACATTGGGGCTACCCTAGGAGAAACACTGGGTCTCACAAATCAATTATCCTGTAAGTCCTTCAGCTTCAATGTCATCTCTCAAAGATCTATGAGAGATATAAGATATATTGGTGTAGATATCAGTGGAATATCATGGTGAATTTCAATGAATAAGTCTATCTCTCAACAAGGAGGTAAACCTGTTACATCCTCAAGAAAGATTTATACTCTACCACCATCGCATGAAATTGATAACTCAAGGCATCAACTACTCCAAGAGTCATGCTAGAAAACTGTTGAGTAATAAGATACGAAATAATTTTATGCAGATCATCATAATTATACAAGGTTTCCTTTTCCCTCACAATGTAAAATCTCATTTTTTTCACTATGGACATACAATATCCTCCACGTAAAATTGTTAATATAGAAATGAACTTTGGATAGACAGTCAATACCTAAGGCGACTTCATAAAGATTTATTACTGCTAAAAAGAGATCGCATACAAAATTATTACCTGAAATCATATAATTACACACTAGGCACTAGTTTTTAATCAATGAGTCACCACTTTTCAGAGTATCCAACCTCAAGGGTTGAGGCACTGACTTAATTAGAATCTCTATGTCTTGGACAAGAGAAGTGGTAAGGAAGGAATAACTTGAACCTGAGTCTAAAAATACTAAAACTAAAGCAGAAAGGACATAGATCATACATTTTATCATACCTATAGCCTCCAGGACATGTGCCTCTGTAGCCTGTAGCTATCCTTGTCCTTATTCTTCTACTCCGGGAGCCTCTCACGGGCCACTAGGGGGGGTGGTAATAGGGATACCCTCCAAATACCTCCTTCTACTATTATAACTCCTCTAATACATCCTATCCCTTTAATAACACCCTAATCATACCTCTATCTCAATATAAATTATCAAAAAAATGACACACAATTATATGTTTGAGGGGTCGAATAATCTAGAGCCAGATGTCCCTGACTTTCACAGGAGAAAAACCGCCTCTCACTTAACTAATTTAAGCCAACCTAAGAGCCCTAAACTGTTGTCCATGGTCTTGGGATTTCCTATTAAAGCGTCTGACACTCTTGGATACCTTTGTCTTCTATCTAATTCCATCTTTTGAGGTCCCATCTACTACGTGACCATTACTTGCACCCAATATCGGTGTCTACCTACTAGAAATCTCTCCACTACCAAGTCTTAATCAAGTACCCTAACATAGGTGGGAATGAAAACAGATACCTCCAAATCCCTAATTTCTCTAATTAAGAACTTTTCAAAGGTATGATATCTAATGAAATCATCTCATACTGTATCTAAGGAGTAACATGAGTGATCAGTAAGCCTCACTTATAGTCTTCCTTGGTCATACAACCCTACTATATATTTAGAAGCTTCTGTATGAAAACTGATCGTAACATTTTTAAATAGAAAACCTCCTAGAAGATTTGATCAATGTTTTACTAGGAAAGAGCTATATCATGGTATGAAAAAGGCACTAAGCTATGCCATCTCCCAACAGAGCCATAAATAAGACTCACTATGAGGACATCCATATGATCTATAGGAATCGTCATAAGGCAAAAAATGTGTGTGTCTACCTCAAGACAATCCTTATCCACCTGGGGTTAAGCTCACCCAGAAACCTGGGATGTTAATGCTTCTGAAACATATACAACATATTCAACTTCTGTGAATCCTATGCTGGTAGTACCACGACTAGCTGCTTCTTAATGGGTGGTTGTATTGATGGTAATTATACTCAGAGTTTCTATCTCCTGTACATTCCCTTGTATCAATGCTTCATAAAAAGGTGGATCATCATCGTGATCATGTAGTGGAATCGTAGCTGGTTGTCTTCATGGAGGCATCCTTAAGTAAAACATTATGTTCCATGGTTAAAAGTCTATATATGGGGAGCTGACTCAAGAAGGACAAGTAAAACATTAAAAATTCATATATGATGCATGTACCAAAAATTTTCCCAGAAAAAAATGTTTATATGTATCGATTTGAAAGGAAGGTGATCAGAGTCTTAGTGTATGGATAATTCAGCTTCCACAAAAACACTAGAGTCCTTGAACTGAATGATGAACCTAAAATAATAAACATGGTTTCACCTAACTAAACTCACCAACTATGGTCCTAAGGTTAAACTTACCCCCTTTGATACAACTTTTCCCTAAACTGTACCACCACGGTCTGACCAGTGACTACCCCATGCCTGCCTCTAATAGTTTGGGGGATAGAGAACAATATCATCAAGTCTTATCCCACAAATAGTTCACATTATCCTAAATTACCTATAAACATAGAAACATCACCAATACTACAAAATGAATAAATTTAAATCATTTGAGAACAATGAAAGAAAGCACTTAAGATCACACAAATAAGTATGATAGTAAAGTACTAGAATTGGAAAAGGGTGCAAATACAAGCCTAACCAAAATTTGTAACAAGTACATCCTGCTTCAAGGGGGAGGAATAAGTTAAATGAATGAACTCTGAAGAATAACATATTCTAAAATTCTTAGTCTATACTTAAACTTCTCTTTATCCTTCCACAATACCATAAAATTGGTCATTGTATACATAAGACACGACACATGTGGGAAAACACCATGCATGTGTTAGTATAAAAATACCAAGTAGGAAACCCAGACAACACTAAACATGAATCAACAAGTATATTTATCTCAATAAAATATTTAAAAATATATTTATAATAAAAACACATATATATATGATCTGGAAAAAGACCTCACCACTAGGAAGACATAACCAACATCCATCCACATGATTCTACTTGATACAATTATCTTTTAGAGAGATTCCAATCCACAAGCTATGATTTTATCATAAAAACTCAGTAAAGACTTATTGATCCTTAGTCATCTCCCAAGAGTTGTCACTCATCTAAGAAGATACTAATGCACATATTTGAGGTCATACCCTGAACCGCTAGGGGACACCACAAACCAAATATGGACCAACTCGCTATGTAGGGGATTATATGTCAATGATTCTAAAAACCATCTAAATACATCATTCTAGATGGAGGATATATTCCCTACTAAGAGAGGTAACATATATTAAACTAATCCCACCTAGGGAACATTGATGATATAGGATAACACTTCAGTCTCATGGAGTGTCACCCAACTCTATCTGAGACCCGAATATTAGAGGGGATCACAATCCTATGATGTGGATGTAATTACACACATTACCATCAAGGGAATGGACCAAGGGAACAAAATCAACATTTACTTGTCCAACCTAAGGAAATAATGATCTAAAAACACTCTTGAAGGGGGTACACAACATGAAGTAGGGGGCACACTGTGTTTCCAATTATCCCCAAGTATACCAGTGTGGTACATCCTAACACAGCATATAAGTATCAATATAAGAAATGTGTACAAGAATTATATGACATGTAGTGACACACGAACACCTTCCCATTCTCTTATCCAGGTTTGTGTACTTGGAATTACCATGTACCAACTTGTATACAGGGGGATGTGTCCATGTTTGAGTACATGGAATGCCAATGGCTATGTACTCCTACTCATTCCCATGTAACCATCAATGTACACACCAATCCTCATGGATGGGTTACATGACATGTGAATGAGTGAAAACACACGTGATATTTAAATCTAAATAGAACCCTAGCACTATATCCAGGGGCACATAGGGCGTGTAATTCCACATTAAACACTGTGTTGCTCAAGAATTTTTATATCCATTGGATCTTCCTTTAAATCATCTTCTAAATCACCCGAGCCTTCTTCCTCACCAGTATCTACAAATCTGGGATAGTCCAAGAATTCCCATCACATCTAGTTAGGATTTGAATCCTCGATCTTCTCATAAAACCATCCATCGAGTCGTTCATCCACACGTGTCTAAATTGGGAAGAATAGAACTCTTAAATTTTTATGTTTCACCTCAGATCAATTCACTATGATCGTTACACATCGATCAAAACATAAATCATGAACCTCACCTACAGTATTGATTCGTTGTGCTGAAGAATGGCCATGCAATGATCAAATACAAGGTATTAGTCAAAACATGAGCTAAAAGAAAATTATTACAATGAACATGCAATGAAAACAAGATGAAATAAAAAATAAAAGAAAATGTGAGAAAGAACCCTCGATAATTTTTCATTTTTCCATAATCTGTAGTCATTTAATGATTCAAATGAAATATGATTAATCAAAATTAAAAAATAAACAATTCCATCAATTTAATTCTACTGGATATATACTGATCAATTATGTTTGTGTAATAGTCCTAAATTCATTTGAGATAAATAAACACAATGTATATCACAAAAATAAAACATCCAACATAGAGTTTTGATTGACTATTGATGAAGAAAAATTATGCATTTCAATCATTGAAGAGATCCATGAACTCTGTCGGCATAACAATCCACGATTCGAACTCGATCTCTCATCATTCACCAAGAATAATATCAAATGGTCATATGAATCTCTAGGGTTTGATCCACACACCCCAAATAATTAATATAAACATATACGTAAATGAGAAAATAGTATCTTTGTCAAAATTAACAAAAAAATTGAAATTATTATTTTGTTTTATTTTTTTTATTTCTGTGATGAGTTTTTCACAAATAGCCCACTTCGAAAATTATTATGTCGCACCTAGAGTTAAAACTATGCTCTGAACTCAATGGTGCCGTAATATTTTTAATGTAGGCACCCATTTAATAGTTATTCTATTTTTTTGTGAAAATATGTGATTTTGACTTTGAATATATTTAATATATTTCAATCATTTATTCAGGGTACATCAGGCCTCAGAATCGCACACTCTCTCACCACTTAGTCTAAAAAATGATAAATATAATATCTAAAAAATAATACATGGAAAATTAAGATTTATTAAGTCAAATTCATTTTATATAAATTACCATTTTATTTTAAACCTAAATTAACCAATTTACCTTATATCATGGTATCAAAATTTACCAATATTACAATACATATTGGCCAAAAAATAAGAGGGACCAATTTACTAAATTAATAGCTTATTAATACAAATGTGAAATATATTTTTGACAATTTAAAACATATAAATTTAGAATTTAATTTAAATATTAAACTGATAAAACTCCATGAAAAATAGTTTTTCAAAAAATTCCCTTGTTAAAAATAAAACGTTTTTTATAAAAAAATACATGTATAAAATCCAATTCATAAACCATAATTATAGTATTTTAAATAAAAATAAACTAATGAAAATTTTAAATAAATAAAAAACCCATTTTTTCATTATAAAAACTTTAAAAATAAACTAAAATTTCAATAAAAATCCGTTTTAACTATTCCTTGAGAAATGGGGGTTTTTTTGAAAACGATCAAAAAATCATTTCAAGAAATATTTTGGAATCATAAATTAAAAAATAATATTCATTTTGTCAAAATAAATTCATATAACTTCTATAAATTAATATTCACTCATAAAAATAAGATTACATCATTTATGAAGTAAATTTATTTTTGAAGAGTAAAGTGACTTTACTAAAAGTTGTGTGATCATTTTATAAGATCTTATGAATACATTTATATTGATTTAAATATTTATTTTAGAAATTATTTATTAATATTTATTCCATAATATTTAACAGCTAGGTTATAATGAACATATAATATTTCATAGTTCATTTAAACTTGTTATTGCATGAAACATGATCTATCAAATTATATATAATGAAATATTTCATAAAAATATAGTGGTGTTACTCTCTACCCCCCTTAAAATAAAATTTTCCTTCAAAATTCTTCACTTGTATATAAATATATGTGGATACCTCTACCTCATAAAATCCTTGGGTTCCTATGTAGCTTCATCAAGATGGTGTTTTCACCACAAAACATTAATGAGAAGAGTAGATTTATTCTGTATAACTTTCCCTCTACGATTTAGTATCTCAATTATTATTGTTCATAAGAAATATCATACTCTAGTGGAATGGACTATTGGTGTAGTACATTTGAATGATTAGATATGTACTTACTCAATATAGACAAATGGAACACATCATTAACTTGAGAGAGATTCTATGAATGAACTGGATGATAAGCTTCTATCCGAATATGATTATGTATTTTAAAGGGACCAATATTCCTAGGGATTATTTTTCCCCACATTATTCTCTATGGAAATCCATAGAGATACCTTCACCAAAATAAAATTATAGATTACTATGATGATTATAAACGTAACATTATTTTCAACTTTATGGTGTACTTACATATTTTCCAATGAATCTAACTTTCTCTATAGTCTCATCATCTTGATCAAGTCTCAACATGTTTCTTTATGAAACTTCTTTATAGTATGTTTGACTTCTACACTTAGTTTCATAAGGAAAAATATGAATTCGTTATTGAAATAAATTATTTCACTAAAAGTCAACTATATAGAGGTATTGATCCTAACAACCTTTTTAATAAATTGAATAATATTTTAGTATATTATACAGAGTTTGAACTATTCTCTCAGATTGACCATCTTCTCAAGGATGATATGCAGTGATCAATTCTTTGTCAAGATAATTCCAATGACTTTACCAAAATAGTGAAGTACAATTTTGGTCCCAATCATATATTATTGACTACGGTAATTCATGTAACATTATAAGTTCTTTAATATATATTCTAGAAAGAATATTCAGAGAGAAAGTTTCTCAAAATTAAGTGTGTTTACTTCATAAAGTGATTTACTACAACCCATGTTTACCTAAATATAAAAAATATTGAACTTAAATGTTAGGAAAATTTTCAAAATGTGTAAATAAATTTCTCCTTAAATGTCCTTGTCACATATAAATAATCAAAGGGTTTTACTTCCATGTCTCTAAAAAAATACTTAATCTTGATCACTTAAAAGACTATAATGTGTTCTCATCACATAAACCCATGATGGTATCTACAACTCTTATTTTATTCTAACAAGGATAATATTATAAAATTTCATTCACCCTTTTTTACTTATACAATCTATTATCAGATAAAAAAAGTTTCATTGGATGCTTATGTTCATCTTTTACTGATAAAATCTCAAATGTGATTTCATTAATTTCTGAATCCATTTAAAATGAGATAATTACATTAAATTTCTCTAAAGGATGAACATTACTATTTTTTCATGGATATCATTAATACCAAATGAAACATTAAAATCCAATATAAGGATGTGAGAAAATGGGTTCCCTAATTATCATGATTCATATCATCCATTATGATATCATAAGATTTCCATTTCTAGTTTGTCCTCATAGGTTGTTACATATTATTGTCCACATTATCCACTAAATTGGGGAATTAATTCACATAATTCCTAAACATCTATCACTTGAAACATTGGAGTGTGGGGGGTGTACTAGTTGTTTTCTTCTCCTCCATTTTATTAGCCATACCATCAATCAAATTTCATAATTCAAAGGATTTATGACTTGTCGTTCTACATTTAAATCATCTCCCAGTTCCATTCAAACATTTACCTATATGTTTCTTCCCACATTTCTGACAATTATATGACTGTATTTTCTATTGACCATATGACTTATTCATGTTTTCATGATACTCAATCTTTATTTTCTTATCAAAACCATGATAATGTGGGGTATCTATAATTTCAATTTCAAATTTGAGTGTATATTGAAAAATTTATTCATATATTATAAAGAAACATATAGATAATTCCTTTCATAAAAATTCTTTCAGGCCACTAAATAATAAATCTATTTTACTTTTAGGGATGTTAATTAAACCTAATGCATACCCTATAAGGATGGTAAATTTTTTTCATATGTACCAATGTATTCTTCACCCTTTTTCTTTAGGTCATGAAATAACTTATCCATATTTGTATGTATAATACAATGAAAATACTTACTAAATAATATCCTCATAAACTCATCACATTATATGTCTTCATTCTCTTCCCCTTTACTTATATTCTTGATCAAATTCCACCATTTATCTAATTATCCTTATAGATTCTAAAAATATAAGGATTTTTTTGAAATTTATTTGTCATGAGTGAAGATAAAATATTTTCCCAATGGTGTTGATCCATTTATCTATATATAGTAGATCATAAGACCCAATAAAAGAAGGTGGATGTTGCGCCCTGAAGGATTTGACAATATGTTGTAACCTCATTTGATCATTTGGAAACTCAACATGAATCATTTTTTGATAAAGTTTTGTGATCATGGTTGCAATATTCTTCATTCAATATCCCATAACCTTTGTTATTTTAGTAGGAAAACCATTTCATTTTTCATCACACTCATCATTAACATGATTATTTCAGGTTCTATCCATTGACTAAAACCCTAAATCATATTGTGAGAAACACTAATAATAGTGGATAATGAAATAATTCTAGAGAATCATTTATAGAATGTCTAAATTCTAACACATTCTTTTAGAACACCTTATATTTAACCATGTCCATTCACAGTCAGTATAAAAACATTATGATTTTATCATATACTTAATAATATACCCAATGTTTCTATAAAAGTTTTCTAACACTAATCTCAAAATTATTTCTAAACCCTTATCTAATACAAACCATAACTGACCATTATTTTTCAAACATAGATATTACATATTTTAGATAAATAAAAATATAATCTGCTCTAAAAATGTAAAGGTTAAGAGTCTATAGAGACTTTAAATAAAATCTTATTAACTTATGAAATATCTTCATCAACTATCATAATGGTCTTAAAATATATTAATCCTGTTAGACATACCCTACCTAAACCTTTGTTTATTAATAGGGTAGGGAAACATAATAAAGTGTGAGATTAGATGATCCGTGTCACATTAATGATTTTATTTTGAGGTATTTTTTTATTTTTATTATAGTATTTATTAAATAGTTTCCCCTTGATTTTTGGAGAAAATGGAGATTTTAGCTTGATAGTCAGTGAAACATTGTAGGAGTACGGTTAGGGGAAACCATGTGCCCTCCTCTAGGTAAGTGTGTGACCAAATTCCATCTTCTAAAGTGGTAACTGTAAGGATGGTGCATGGTTTGTCAAACAGTGCATGCTAACCATGAAGAATGTTCCTATTAGAATGTGAGGGGTGCAAGATTTCCATACAGTTTGGAAAACCATTTGGGAAGATAGTGTGACTTTCCAAGGTCATTAAAAATTAGAAATTCACTTACATTACCTCTTTTATTTTAACCCCATTTCCCCCATTTCTCCACCTTTCGAGATTCTTCACCCTAGGACCCTCCTCTCCTCCTCATTTTTTCCTTAGACTGCCAATTTTAGTGTAGATTTGGTGTGGTTTCTTCAATTATCTCATGTTAAGTTTCCTTTCCCATGATTTCTCCCTCTTTATAGGGTTTCTCTTCTCTCTTACTTTTGTTTCCATTTTTTAGTGAGTTTTTTACATAATGTTGGGAAGATCTTGTAATGTGGGGTAAAATAAGGATGATTAATGTTCAATCATTTCTTTATAGGGTTTTGTGGTGTTTTGGTTGTATTTTTACACTGATTTCTAGATGTTTCCCTGTGTAAGGTTGGTGGTTCCATGATTTTACATTATTGGATGATTTTAATATTCTTTATTGATTATTTAAATGGGTTCCATGAATTGTTTGTGTGGTGAAAATATTTTTTTTTGTAATTTTTTGAGATGAATATGTGGTGGAAAACGAGTTTTCAAGAAAAAATTAGTCATTTTTCAATTTTGATTTGATGTGGTGTTTCTTTAATATGTTTTATACCTTACTTGGAAGGTTCAAAATATGTTTTCAAATAGATTTAATGTTTTTAATGCGTCCAAAGTAGATTTTTATAGTGAAATGGTTTTTGTTTGTTGTTTGATTTTTTGTTGTGAAACTATAAATGTGTCTTTGATTTATGAAATTGATGTGAATGATATTATAAAATGAATTTTTTGGGAGTATGAAGTTGAAAGGGTCATTACCCATGGAAATGGTTACATTTTATAGGTGATATTCTTGTAATTTTTTCAAAAGGGTTTCAAAAAATGATCATGTCATGAGAAATGTATTTAAAATGGTTTTGGTTTTTGTGTGAGATGAAAATTGGTTTTGATTCTGGGAAATGTTTGTTTCCAAGTAGATTTTTATTGTTCGATTAATG
The DNA here is from genome assembly GCA_963277665.1 of Viscum album. Lineage (NCBI taxonomy): Eukaryota > Viridiplantae > Streptophyta > Magnoliopsida > Santalales > Viscaceae > Viscum > Viscum album. The sequence goes on from OY728141.1 coordinate 484,117,182, forward strand.
TGAAAATGTGAAAGTGGTGACTTCCTTCTGTGCTTGTGATGCTTGGCATGATTATATAAAAGTGATGACTTGGGTGACATGTGAAATAGAATTTGAGCACAAAGGGAAGCCCATGTATCTAGGTGGATGAACTAAAACTAGTATTCTAGTTCATTCTATGGTGAATGAGGCCCAGATTCATCTACAAGGATTGATGAATAAAACACTAACTAAACATGTGACATGATCAGAGACCACTAGAACATGGGATGCATCCCCATATATTGAATCATGCATTGGATACTATTGGTATTGGATTATGATATATAGACCATTAGAACATGGGATGATATCCCCTTTAATGGCTCGTGCATGAGAACACTGTTTTTAGTTTAGTTGAGGATTTTGGTCACTAGGGTATGAGGTTTCTAGAGTCCCAATAAACCATGTTACCTATAGGGATTTTCCCATGGTTATCTCTTTGAAATGACACTTATGTGATTTAGTGACAGCCATTGTCATATGGTAGACCTTTTATGCAATTTTTTTAAATAATTATTATTTAAAAAAAGGGTTTTCATAAAAATGGTTTCTTTATAAATTTTACCATAAATTTATTTTTCTGAAATGTTACAAATATTCTCGTGGAAATGTGTAAGTTAATTGTTCTTCTAATGTTATAGCATGGAATAAATTTTTTGGGTGGCATCCAACTTGGATTTTTCTCACACACTACATACACCTTTGGGTGTATGTGGACTTTGTTATGTATAAACCGGTCAAAGGAAATATGTTTCATGGTGGTGGTGGTTGATCTAGTTTATAGTGTTGCACTTCTTTATATTATTAGTGGTGGTGGCTTGAGGGTGATGTCGGTTATGTTTCATGGTAGTTTTTGGGATTTTTGTGTGTTCCCATTCTATTTTACTATTATTTATTGTGTTTAAATTTGTAATTTTTGAATCTGAATGTTTTTGGTATCTTTTTTGGTTATGGTTATTAGTTATTGAGATTTTTTTATATCTGGTTGTTTTCGATCATGTAAATGGGTAAACTCATTCCCAAAGAATATTTTTGATACCCAGGAACTAATTTCCAACCCATGGGGATCAGGAATTCCCTTCGATCCATGCCATGAATTGGTATGGGTGTCAAGATGGATGGTATCCATGTTCGATTTGTGAAAAAATTGTATTAGAGAAGGTCCCACAATTTGTGGTCCAAGTAATTTTTGGATAGAGTCTATATAGACTAGAGATAGATTTTCAGGGCTTGAGGTTTCAGTTATGAGTGAGGTGCCTAGAATGTACACCTTTTAGAAGGACTCAATTTTCCATTGCATGTCATTATTTTATTGAATTATACTCTATGTGATACCTACAGGTAGTAGAATGTATACACACACTAGGTGGGGTGAAGTGAGTTGGGATTGTTGATTAAGGTTGCTATAGTTTTGTTTTAACATATATAGGTTTTTGAGATTTATTTTATTGTTATAAATTTTTTGAATGGTTGTATTTATGGATTACCCTGTGGATATAGATTTTTATATCAAGATTCCTTCTCAAAGACTTCCTATATAACCATGGGAAGAGGAAAGAGAGAGTTATCCCTCACTAGTTAATTAGAGATCAGTGGAAGTAGTGATTTTGGCTATCCCAGCTTAGGTACATGGACTGTAATATTATCATGCTTAGGTTAAAGAAGCTGTACTAGGTATTAGAAAGGATAGGGCCCATGAGTTCTTCAAGAATATGCCTTGTTCTTTTTGAGGTTTGGAGGAAGAGGAATGGATTGATAAGATAGAGAGGTTGTTTCAGCACTTTGATACTCTTTTGTCTGTCAGTGTAAAATGTGAATTTTTTTTGTTGAAATGTCTCAGTTAAAGGTGGTAGGACTCAATGGGGAAATATGCGAAGCATGAGAATATGGTTGGAATAACATTACATTCATTTTTAACGAGAATTATTTTCTTGATATACTAGCCCTCACCATATCCTAATAGTTTATATAGCTTAGCGAAGGATATCGGTCTGTGATGGAGTATACTAACCAATTTTTAGAGTGGTCTGGTAATCACCTGAGATCATTTCAGACAAGAAGATGAGGGCTAGAAAATTGATATGGGGGTGCATCTAGTGATCCAATATCATATTTTGTTGTTTAAGATAAAAAATCATGCGGAGGTGGTTGATCGTGTCAGGATTGTTGAGATGGATCATGGATGTAGGTTTGGTTTTCCTAGAGTAGTGTCAAAATTGGATGACGATAGTTTATATGATTAAAGATGAAGCCAAATGAGAAGTGGAAGAAAGGATGTGTTAGTTTAGGCTATCCTTCCCTGTTTTCTTCATCTATGACTTTCGATGCTGGGTCAATTGTGTGACATAAATATGGGAAGGGAGGAAACATGTGATTTGTGTGTCTATCTTCACCCAAACATTGTTAGTAGTGAAGATATATGGGTAATGTTCCATGATTCTGCAAGGTAATGAAATCATATAAAAGTGGTGTAGGATCTATAGCTTCCAAAGGGATCTCATCCCGATTGGAACCATCCAGTTTATTGGGTTATCAGTTTATAGGTTTTGGTGGCATGGTTGTGTCATCTTCGTGGAAGAATTAGTTCAAGGAATTGCCGCAGGCTTGTGGTCATTCTTGGGATCAGTCTGAAAGGAGGTAACTTTATGAAGTGGATCAAGCCCCAGAGGAATAAGATGCAGGGCCTATGATTGTTTGAGGTACTGTTCTTATTTAATAGTCTCTAATTTTTTTTTTCTATTTTAATACTGGTGCTTCATTTTATTTTATTTTATCCCATCTTGTGGATGTGTTAATGTTTCCAACCGATCTTATTTCATATGTGATGGAGTTGGTAATAATTTTTAGTAAAAAATAGAGCAGGGTTTTAGGTGTCTATCTTGTTCACTCACTGTGTCTGGGGTCGATCTGGAATGCGACTTTCAATTTTTATAGATGGACCTCTTTGGCTTGATTCTTTGTATGGACTGGATGGTGTGTTTTAGGTGGACATCATTTGTTATTGGGGATGAGTGAGTTTTATGGATCCTGATTGAAGCACCTAAGCCTTTCACAATGAATGAGATCCTACGTCAGGATGTGCTGAAACTCCACTTTGAGAGTTAGAAAATTTTATTTATCAGATCTCATTGCATGCATTGGAGGACAATGATGGTGATCATGAGAGTGGATTACATCTTGTGGTGGATTATTTCCCTATGTATTTCTTGGTTTTTCCCCTAAAGCAGGATATAAAGTTCAATACAGAATTTGAGAAAGGAATACATCTGATATCTCTTACCTCATATTGTATGACAACCACCGAATTGGGGGAATTAATTGTACTAATTGAAGATTTGGAATCCAAAGGATTCATTCACCCGAGTGTCTCACATTAGGACTCCCTAGTTCTTTTTACGAAAAAAACTGATAGATCTCTCTGGAATGGAATTGATTACTGGATGCTGAATAAGGTGATGATCATGAAAAAGTACCCTTTTCCCCATATTGATGACCTATTAAATCTTATTAAAGGGGAATAGGTGGTTTTTAATTATTGATTTTTATTCTAGGTATCATCAAGTCTAGGTGAGAGAGGAAGATTTTCTGAAACCATCTTTCTAAAGAAGGTACAACCATTTTTAATATTTTTTCGTGCCTTTCGGGTTGATGAATTCTCTTAGGGTCTTCATAGATCTTATGAAAATAGAATTTGATCACAATCTCCATTCCTTTCTCATGGAATCTAAGGATGACATCATAGTCTATTCTGGGATTTAGGAGAATCATGAGAAGAATTTATGGATTATTCTAGGAACTATTTTGGATCATTGTATCTATGCTTAGTTCTCTATGTGCATGTTCTGGATGAGGGTATTGAAGCTTTTGGTCGATGTGATCTTGGAACATGGGGTTATGGTGGACTCTAAGAATATTTGTGCAGTTCATCATGGGAATATACGAAGAATGTTTTCGATATATAAATATTTTTTTTTGTCTTGGTAAGATATTATAGGTGTTTTCTTCAAGATTTATCTTGACTAGATTCTCCCATGATCTGGGTTACCTAAAAATGGGTATTTTTTAATGGATTCTAGAGTTTCAGGAGTAATTTGAGGAGATTAAGTGGTGAATAACCACTACCACTGTAATGATATTTTCAGAATATATGAATGGATATATGTTCTATTATGATTCTTCTTGTATGGGTCTTTGGTGTTTGTTGATTCATGATGACAACATGGTGGTGTGTGGTTATTAGCAACTCTAGACACATGAAAAGAATGACCCAACCCACGACCTAGAGACAACAGTAGTGATTCATGACTTGAAGACACAACATTATTATCTTTTTTGGGAGGGATTTATTATTTATTCTAGTCATAAGAGAATAACCTATATATTCTCCCAGAAAGATTTGAATTTGAGGTAGTGTCATTGGGTTGAGTACCTACAGGGGTCTGATTTCGATATAGTCTATACCCCAGGTAATGGAAATGTGGATGTGGATTATTTGAGAAATTAAGTGTCAGTGCAAGAATTGAAAGAGTCCAATGATGAGTAGAAATTGATAGGGATCTTTTCTCAGATGAACCTGGAGACTAAGAAGCATAATGGAGGTGTTTCCTTGGTCAGTGTTAAGATTAAACCCTACCTTCTGGAATGAATTCAGTGGTAGTATCCTCATGATGAGTTATTCCAACATTCTATGCAGTTCATCTATGGTGGGGAGGTGCCTTGTGAATGGTTGTTTTTCCCTGAGGGAGTTTTTTACTTTAATGGATGCTTCATGGTGTTGTTGTCACTGAGGAAGGTGGTGATGGAAGACAACCACTAGTCTTAGTAGTATATTCATCCTAGTTTTACCAAGATGTATTATTACATTCCTAAATATTTATAGTGGCTATGTATTAGGTGATATATAACTAACTTTGTATCGTGATGTTTTAAATTCTAGTAAGTTAAAGCAGAGAACTGAAGGCCCTATATTTTTCCTTAACAACTACCAATTCCCACATAGAAGTGGGATAACATCACCATAGATATTATTTTTGTATTAACTTGTACACATGGGGGTATAAATCCCATTTGGTTATTGATTGATCATCATACCAAATCATCTCATTTCATTCCTATTATGGATTCATCCAAAGTGGATGAGTTGGGCCGGTTGTATGTTCATGAGGTTGTGAGGCCTCATGGTGTGGAAACAACAATTGTTTCTAATAAGGACACTTGTATTACATTTTGGTTTTGGTAAGGTCTTCATAAGGTGATGGGGTAACATGTAATGTTGTGTATGGCATTATATCCTCAAACTGATGGTCAAATCGAGCGGGTGAATTAGATAATGGAAGACATGCTTGAGGAAGGTCTATTGGATTTTAGAGGATCATGTGATAGCCATTTGTGGTTGTTTGAGTTTCATATAAAAATTGTTACCAATCCACAATTTGAAAGGCTCACTTTAAGATGTTTTATGGTCAGCCCTATCAGTCTCTTTTTTTTTTGGAAAGAGGTGGGTGAGACCTTATTGTTGGGAATGATCTGTATGAAAGAAACCTATAATGAAACGAAGTTGATCTGGAATCAGTTTTTAAGACTCAGAGTCATAAAATTTCGTATGATTATTAGAGGCACCATGATTTTTTGTTTTCTATGGGTGACTATGTGTTTTTAAATGTGTCACCTTTCATGGTTCATTATTGTTTGGGTAAGATAATGAAGATACCAATGATGTATGTTGGTCTTTTGGAGATTATAAACCATATTAGTCAGTTAGCAAACATGTTATATTTTTCTTTATCAGTTGATGTCAATATATGATTTGTTCCATATCTCTCAGCTGAAAAAGTGCAATTTGGATCCATCCCATGTACTAAAATCGAATGTTTTGGAATTTGAGCCGGATTTCACAGTATTTGAGAGGTAGTACAGATAGTGGATTATTAGAATAAAGTAATCTATGGGATGTCCATTATGGTGATCTTGGTTATTTGGAAGCACGGTAGTGATGAGAATGAGACATTGGAGTGAAATTATTGGGCTGAGGAAGAATATTCATTTTTATGTTTTGATCCTGATTTAGGTGAACTTTCTAAGGGAAGAATGTTTTCATCATCGGGGGAATTCCCAAATCAGTGATTTTATTTTGTGGTGTTAATTTGTTTATTTTAAATTCGATATTTATCCTATAGATTCCCCTATATTGTTTCGTAGAAATATATATTTTTGGATTGATATCACATGGATCACAGTTGGCACATAGTTATGGGAAACTATGAAACCTACTCGTGGTAACTGTGGGGCCAAATTCAATCATTGATAGTGGTGAACAAATTTTTGGTGCATGGTTTGTCACACTATATGTGCTAATAGTGCGACATGTTATTTTTAGATTATGATGGTCACATGATTGCCCCATACTTTTTCCAACCATGTAGGAAAAAATACAACTTGTACATGAAAATAAAAATTGAAAATTTACAATCCTTCCCTATTTAATTTTAACCACATTTCCTCTCCTTCATTCCCCATTTAAGATTCTTAACCATAGGATCCTCCTCCCATCCTCCTTTAATCCTTGGAAAATTAATTTTGGGGTGGATTTGGTGTGGTTTATTTAATAATCTCCATGTAAGTTCCCCTTTACCTTTATTTCTCCATCCTTTTACGGTTTCTCTTCTCTCTTCCTTGGGTTTCCATTTTTTAACAGTTATTTTGACCTAATGTTGGTCCAATATTATTATGTGGGGTGAAATCATGATTATTAATGTCCATTATTTCCTTTATATGGTCCTGTAGTGATGTAGCTGTGTTTTCACATCGATTTACATAATATTTCTAGTGTGAGGTAGGTGGTTCCATTTTTTTACATAATTAAATGATTTTTATATGATTTCTTGATTATTTAAATGTGCTCAATGATATTTTTCAGTGGTAATCATGTTTTTGTAAAGGATTAAGATAAACATGTGAAAAAATGAGTTTTATAAAGAAAATTGGATTTTTTTCAAGTCTATTTCATTATGGTTTTTCATAAGTATGTTTTATACCTCATATAGAAGGTGCTAAATGTGTTTTCAAAGATATTTAATAGTGGGAATTCATTGAAAAATTATTTTTATAGAGAAATAGGGTTTATTACTTTTCCCTTATTTTTTTACACTTGTAAATGCGTCTTTGAATTATAAAAGTGACTTGAGGCATGTTATGAAAAAACGTTTCTGTGAGTATAATGTTGAAAGGGGCCTTACCCATAGAAACAGTTACATTTTACATGTGAACTTCTTGTTATATATTAAAATGGGTTTCATAAATTTTTGAAGTGGTGTGAAATTTATATAAAAATTGTTTTGGTGTGTGTGTGAAATGAAATGTGGTTTTTATTATGGAGAATGGTATTTACCATATGAAAATTATTCATTGGATTAATGTACAAATGTGAATGTAGTGATTTCCTTGTGATATTGTGATGATAGGAATGTGTAAGGGAAATTAATTATTTTTGTGACATGTGAAATGGAATTTGAGCACAAATTAAATCACAGGTATCTAAGTGGTCTAAATAGAATTATTTTACTGGTTGATTTAGAAGTGTCATGGTTTATATTTATCTAGAATTATTGATGAATATAACACTAACTAAACAAATGACATGATTTGAGACCACTAAACGTTCATATGTCTTCCCCTATAGTGGCTAATCCATGGGAACAATTTTGGTATTGAATTATTATATTTATACTATTGGACCTTGGGATTGGATCCCCTCTAATGTATCGTGTGTGAGAATGTTTTTGGTAGTTTAGTAGAGGATTTTGATCCCCAAGGTTTCTAGAGTCCCATTAAATCCTGTTTCCTATAGGTATTCCCCAATGGTGCTCTGTTATGTCATGAAACTTATGGGATTTGGTTCTTGCTATCGACTTATGGTATAACTCATGTTCCTTTATCTTTAAATCAAGATTATTTTTAATAAGAGTTTTTCTTAAAAATAAATATTTATATGGTTTTTCTTAAAATCATTTCTTGGAAATGTTTCAAATATTTTTATGGAAATGTGCATGTTAATTTTACTTCTAATTTTATATAATGGAATCTTTTCTTATTGGTGTAATCCTACTGGTATTTGGCTCATGCACTATATACACCTTATGGTGTATGTATAATTTTTTATGTATGACCCATGTAAAAAAATATGTTTCGTAGTGGTGATGGTGGATCCAATTACTAGTGTTCCAATTCATTTAGGTTATGGTGGTGGTGTCTTGATTCTGATGTCCCTCATGCTTCATGGAGGTTTTTGCGATATTTTTATGTGTTCCCATTTCACTGTAGTACTTTTGGTTGGGTTTCAAGTTTTAATATTTGAATATAAAAATTGTTGTATCTCGTTTGGAAATGGTTATTGGTTATTTTTATGTTTATTATTATTGTCTGTTTAATATTATGTAAATGGGTGAAATCATTCCCAATGGTTAATTTTGATACCTAGGCACTAGTTTCTAGCCCATGGGGATTTGTAATTCCATTAAATCTATGCAACAAATCTATGCAAGTGTTGGGTTGGATGACCTCTAAATTTAGTTTGTGACTATCAATAAGGGTAAACATAGGATATATAACTCCATGATCATATTGAAGACACAGATAAGAATAAGGATATGTGTTCTTTAACATAACATAGTTTGTTCATAACCAAAATTTCATAGAGCATAATCACTATTCTTTGAATAGACATTATAATATCCGAAAAATGAACCATAAGAGTGAAAAACCATCATAAATAAACCATTAACCACAATATCCTATAATAAAAATATAGAATAGTGATAAAAATATAAAACCATTTCATATTTCATTGTTAACTACCAAGACCATAAATATAGTGGATCCAGACACACCTATTTCCCAGAGTGGATGAAGATTCAATTATTTCCCATTATGGATCAAATGCATCAAATTTGTTTTCCAATGTTATCTCATGAGATATTAAGATTTGACCTATTAATTGAAGGGATATACAGGTACCACCCATTACATAATGAAAACTATACATATGTGTTCCACATGACAAGAAATCACTCAACAAATCAGAACCCAGGTGAGGAAATGAGTTTCTTGAAAACTTCATCATAACATAACCCTTATAAAAGAAATTAGTTTCATAAGTATCATTATATAATTAAATAAAATCAACCATAAAAATAATAATGGTTTTATTATTGAATAATTTTCATAGTATAGAATATGTGACATCAAATAATGTTTACTTATATGGAAAATAATTTTGAATGATCGTTTGAAATAATTCTTGAAAAAAATATCATTTCAAATTCGAAAAAATGAAAAATAATAATAAAATAAAGCATTTTATTTGAAAATAACAATGAATGCTTATAAATAAAACCTAAATAAATTTATCCATTAGAAAATAGGAAAAATAAGATCATGCCTTATATGTTAAAATAAAATTCCTTCCATAAATTCTTGTCCGAAAAGTCACAACGAGGCTTGTTTAGAAAATTATATAAGTTTTCTTGTCAAAAATATTTTGTAAAATTTAAAACATGGGTAAAATTAAATTTAAACATTCAAAAGAAAATATTAAAATCATTTTTAAAATCATTTTTTTAAAACATGGACATTTAAGAGAGATATTTCCCAGTAGATACTTAAACATAAACAATCTCTAATAAAAATGAGACTGTGACATATACCCTTACAAATATCATATCATCAATGTGAGAATTTATGAAATTAATTGATAATATGTATTTGTTATAAATCCACATAAGAAATTTGAAATAAAATAGAATATAATAAAAATTAATTTCACACTTAATAATAGAACGACATAATTAATGAAATAGTAGTTTAACCTAAAGTATAGAAATTGAGTTAAGAATTCACTTACCTCAAGTCATGAGTTTATTTATTCATGTTGAAACCTTCTATATCATAAATATGAATTTATGATAAATTAATTATATAAAAATATATTCATAATATAATATATGATTTTTTATAACATCTTATATGCTATTTATTAATAACATGTTTTGAAAATCAGAGTTCTGGGTAATTACATCTTCATTTTCCACACATTTTTCAGTTTGGTAGTCCCGATACATATACATTGATCATGGTCCAATAATATCTAAAATGGTAATAATTTTTTAAAATTAATATATATTAATTATATATATACTTATAATTATTCATAATAAGTATATATCGAAAAATGAATTACATCGTTTGTTGACACAGTAGGCCATACATACACATGGACGTGATTCCATTTTTCATCTAATGAAATTAAAGAAAGGTAAATTTTAATAAACCATCATATATTAATTATTATTTTATATATATCATATAATTTTATAAAAATTTACTTAATACCATCCAAGTGAAATATAAGTTATAATGAATCACATTTGTTTGGGGATAAGGTAGTCTATACATACACTTGAGAGACATTATCATTTCACAAATGATTAGATGATGATTAGATATACATCATATTATCATTATAGAGGTATAAATACATTATAAATATCATATATAATAACTAATACTGTTATAATACCCATCTATAATGGATGGTGACGAAAAAAGACTGGGATCACTATATAGAGACGATAAGCCGTATATATGCCCGAGCGATACTTTAGCTTTTTTGTTTGATGGTAAAGATGGTTTATAATGCGGTTTTAATAAAAATAATAACAATTAAGAATATTTATGAAAATTAATTTATTATTATGTGATAAAATAATAGATTTATAGGAGGTACAAATGATTATAAAATCAATGTAATCTGTTAGAATGATTACCAATTCTTTGAAACATTTCTTTTAAATATACTCTAAAGGGATATAGGCTTGGTATTTTGAGAAGTAAATAACCTATAAAATGTTTCTAGGGAGGTTTATAAGAAAACATGGTAGGGTATTATTGTTCCATAAGGCTAAATGTTTTGTGAAGAAGTGGGGGATGATTTGTCATTTTATAACTAAGTTTAGGGGCATTTTTTTTGGAATTTATCAAATGATTAAATTACAATAAAATTATTTTCTATCCAAATTTCATAAAATGGAATTGTATTATAATACAAAATAAGATAAAATTCTAAAATCAATAAATAATAGTTTTTATAGGTTTTTTATCATTTGAAACCTGATCATTTTGATTAACCATTAATTAACCTATTTTAATTCTAATGATGACAACAACTATTTCAAATATTAAAAGGTTGTAATTATTAATTATGTGATATCAATTGGACCATGAATGAACAATTTATGACATTATAGAACATATCATTACCAATTTTTGTTCATTAATCAAATAAATTTTGATCCTTAGGTGTTAAGGGTCAAATTAATGTCATCCAATAAAATTTATGCAAGTGTTAGAGACATTTTATAGTCCATATCATTTCATTTTTACCCTAATTACCCTTTACCCTCTTAACAAAATCTACAACGGTTTCTATTCATATTTGAAAAAAAATAAATGGACCTATATAAAATATTTGGACCTTCTAAATCAAATATGGTATCAAATTTTCAAAATTCCAATCATAGAAGATTCATAATTTAATTTAAAATAAAATATATAAAATGATATGAAAAGAAGTTTTTCAAAAATATATTATTTTGAAAAAAATGTGTTTATAATAAATTCATGTGTGAATTTTTTTAAAAATAATTGTATTATTTTAAATAAAAATTAACTAATAAAAATTTAAAACTACTTCAAAACATAATTTGACTTTTTAAATACTTTAAAATAAAATATTTGTTTCAATAAAAATCTATATTTTCACCATTCCTTGAAAAATAAATGCATTTAGAAAATTATCACAGATCAAATCATGAAATTAATTTTACTTTATAAATTCAATAAATATATTCATTATGTTAAATATTTTTTTCTATAAATTCTATAAATTAATATTCACTCATAAAAAAAGATAAACTCATTTTTCAGGAAAAAATATTTTTGAAGAATAAAGATACTTTAATAAAAATAGTGTGATCATTTTTTAAAAACATACCAATACATTCATATTGATCTGGATATTTACATCAATAATTATTTGTTCATATTTGTTCTATCCAATTTAATGCCAAGGTAATAATGAAATATATTATTTCATAGTTCTTTTAAACTTTATATTTCATGAAACACATGCTATCAAATTATTTAAAGAGAAATACTTCATAAAAATATTGGGGTGTTATAGAACAAGTAATCTTTTAGGAAAGTAACAAGTTTCTTAGTTTATTAAAAATAAAAATTATGTTCAAAAATCCACTATTGATGTTGAATACATATCTTTAAGAAGTTTTAGTGAACAAAATTTGTGGTTAAAACAAACTTTACTAGAATATATAAATAAATATAGACATTTAACATTAAATTGTGAAAAAACAAGCATGATAAATATGTTGAATAATCTTGTATCTTATTTTAGGATAATGAATATTGATTTAAGGCCTAACTTTTTAAGATATCATTTCCAAAAAAGGTGATATTAGTCTTGAATTCATTGTAAATAAACATCATCTTGCTCATATTTTTATAAACCCCTTTAATTCTTATGAGATTTAAATATATCAAACATGAACTAGGTTTAATAAAATTTGATTAAAATTTTTCTCAAAAATTCCATCATTGGAAGATCCACTATTTGATGTTCCACCATTGGAAGGTCTACCTTTAGAAGATCCGCCATTAGAAAATCCACTATTAGAAGATCCACCATTGGAGAACCACCAATAGGGATGAACCATCTCTGATCCACCACTGATGATATTCCATTGGTGTTCCTCCATTGTTGATCCACCATTGGTGACCCACCGTTTTCAATCGTCCATATATGATCCAATATTGGAGAGATCCAACGTTGAGTGATCTTCCAATCGAGTATCTCTTCATATTTTTTATCAGTCATGTTTTCATATGTTAAATTTATTATTTGGTTTATTTGAATATATTATATTATATTATATAATATTAAATTCTTAAATGATAAAATATGACTTAAATATGATTTTGGAACACTGTCTCTTAGGAATACCCTTTGAGCTATTTTGACTTTCCGTCAATCCCGTTATCCAACCATCCTCATTCTTCACATTTGGATTAAATGAAATGGAGAGACTTAAGATCCCCCAAATATTAACACTTGGAGGATTTTATCATATGAGGAGATCTCATGGATAATCAATTCATACTGTATTTGAATCAAAAAACCCTCATCTTTTGAACTATGTGGTTATTGTAGAGAATTAAGTAGATAAATAATGGTTGATGTGAAGAAAGGAATTTGTACTCAAAGTGATTCTGGACCAGGGATGGTTAGAATGGGTTTCAAGGAATTATTTTCTATTTTATCTAAGGGTTCTTCCCCTATTTTACAAATATTCATAGTACAAATACAGTGAGAAGAAATATATCATTCAAAGTATGATAGATGGAAAAGAGGTCAGATATGCTTTTAGATTATGGGATAGGTATATAAATGTACCTCGTCAAGTTGTTTCTGGTGACTATAAAGGATCTATACTAAGTAATAATGACCTGTTTGTGTATGAGAATGAACCGATAAAGTTAACTTGAAATGGTATAGTGAGAATACTAGCTGCTATCAAACATTATGATGAGCGTATAATTCTATTTAAATTCATTCATCATATGTAATGTCCAAGGAAAAGAGATTTTAGTACAACGTGATATCATAATGTAATTATTTTATTCCATATAAAATAAAGGATAAAATTAATCAATTTAGATATATTATAGTACATATTATAAATATTTTTGAGTCCTATTATAGTTGAAATTTTGTTATTTATCATAATAAAATCTCATATATGCTGGATACTATTCGCTTGTTCGATGAGGAAGAGGAAACAAAGGTTAAATGTAATTTTTTTGGGTAAAATATCCTATAAAAGGATGAAGATAAATTATAATTTATAGATGAAGAAATTGGTGGAGTATAATTAAAATATTTAGGAGTATTTTAATCCCACATAACACCCTAACAAACATAAGAATGTGGTGGAAATAGGATTGGAGCCAAATAAAATTGTATTTTATTCTGATAAGAAAGTAAAAGATATAACTGAGGTTAAAGAGTAAATGGTTATTTATTTTTAAGAGGTATGTGATCCATATATTTATAAATGCTTACTTTTATTTTATGAATATACATGTCCACCTATTTCACTCTTTGAAAGAGAGAGTCTGTTGAGCGAAGGAGAAGAAGAGAAGACTGATGTCTCTGGAGAAGAAAAAGTTTAGAGTTCTTCTAACATATTAAAAGAAATAATGGATGTTAATTAGTTATCTAAATATTGAAATGGTGATGGACCTCATGAATCATAAGTTCATGATGTTTATGATGATTTTTAGGGTGTCTAATGGGAAAAATCTCACCCCTATCCTCTTCTCTCTGTTCTACTAGGTATGAAAATGTGGAGAGACCATGTTTTTTCAATATATCATGTGATTATTCCTATATTAGAGGTGGACTAAAAGAATATTTTGAGGGGGATGAATCCCCATGTTAATCTTGGAATAATTCTTTTAATAGATAAGATCTTTCTTCCACATCATAAGATGGAGATGCATCCAAGGGGGAGCCATCTCCTGGTTCAAAGTTTCTTTGGAATCCTTACAATGATTCAGATGAAGATGGTGTTAGTGATGATGATCATAGATATCCCCCAAAGAATGGTGGACCGACTATATCAGTTACTATAAAATATCTAAAGGGGTGACGAGTGGATAATATTGATGAAGCAAGTCATCTTCATGCATTTAGCTCTGATGCACCAACTGCTGGATCTGTACATGCTGAGGTTTTTTTTGCATAGCCCTAAGAGAGTCCCTTAAACTATACTTACTGATTATTTTATATCTTTATAATATGTGTCTATAGATGATTCAGAACCCTTTAGATTGAGGTAGATTTTTTTATTTAGTGATGTTCTAAGATATCATTCTCTTAGAGTTACTCAACTCAGCGAAGAAGATATGGGGCATATATTTAAGCTTATCATATTTCATATTTATCAATACACGATTTTAATGATTCAAGAAGTAGAGATTAAAAATAAAAGATTAGACATTGATATGGAAGTATTGATGATTTTTATAGAGGATACGAGTTCCAATTTTTCCTATAGCTATGAATATCTTTTAGAGAGGATGGATAACATACCTTCAGTTCTTGCATCTACATCCACCTCAACACCTATTTCATATTCTATTGATAGTGAGATGACCAAGGCTATAGTAAGAGAGAAGTTGCAAGTCATCATGGGTGATATCCATATATCTCTTTAATAGGACATTAAAAAAATCATTCATCATGGTGAAAATATATATAAACTAGTTAGGGTCTGTGTGAATGAATATATATGTGATAGAGAAACTATCACTAAGGATATGAAGTACTACCTATCTATAATATTTAAAAGAATGAGATGAATTCTCTTTTTGATTTCTAGATAAAAACTTTTGAATGACTCATCTCACTGGGGTTTTCAATGAACAAGTAGACTATCATAATTATTTATCCCTTCTACTCATTCTATTTATGGAAGAGAATATAAAGATCTTCACATAAATGGATAGATGTTGAAATATCATCATGGATATTTTGAACCTGATGAATAATTTTTGTATATATCTATGATAGAATTTGTGGAACCTGAGGCCATTCTATGCCAGTCTTCACCTCTAAACCATCCTCTGACCCTCTTCCACCTTAGTTCTAGACTCTGATGATGTCATCAACTGAAGCAGTTCAACATCTTAAACCAATGGTGATAAGTGAGATTCCCTAGTCTGCATATGCACCCTCAAACTCTACATCAATTATTCCTACCTCTGGAAAAGAAAAATACCCAGTTGATTCTACCTCCAAAAAAGATGAGAGTGATTCCTACTGGTATTAGTTTTCGATAAGTATTTTTCCTTAT
The DNA here is from genome assembly GCA_963277665.1 of Viscum album. NCBI lineage: Eukaryota > Viridiplantae > Streptophyta > Magnoliopsida > Santalales > Viscaceae > Viscum > Viscum album. The sequence continues at coordinate 484,133,189 of OY728141.1, forward strand.
ATTTATTTTTGAAATGTAATATTTTTTTCTATTATATTTATTCTATTTAATATTGTATTCCCTTACGTTTTTTCCTGAATTTTTTTATTATTTATTTTATAATCCCAAAAAGGGGAAGAATATATTCATTTGGATGTAATTTAACTTTATATTTTGTAATTTAAATACAAATTTGAGTAGTTGTATTTCCAACTTTAAACTTAGTATCTCTTTGTAATTTGAAATGTTAGGAAGAATAATACTTTCCAAATTATTCTCTTTATGTCGAGAGATGTTTTTATATATATGGTTTTAAAATTCCATTATTTTTTATCATAAAAAGGGAGATATTATTGGAATCTCATAATTTTAATACTCCTAAATCATTATTATTATATTTCTAATGATTTTATTGTTTTGTTATAGTATATAATTTTGTAAACAAAATTGGATAAGTATAGAGATACCCTTAAGAGGAGCTATTGATAGTTTAGCCATGTGCTTCCCCAAAACTTGTTCTACCACTAGACTTTTGTTACCACCAAATAATCTACCACCAAATATACTACTGCCATATGTGATACCTCTAGATTCTCTACATCTAGATGAGCTACATCTAGATGTTCTACATCAAGATGTGCTATCTCTAGATGTTTTATAGTCAGATGTATACCATTTCCTTGTGCTACATCTATACTATGATTCCACTGTTATTATGTCCGTTATTTTCATTTAATGCATCAAATGACTAGTTTATGGGAGTTAGTGTATATAGTCTCATGTGGTTTTATTTAATGTTTATTATTAAACTATTCTATAGGTGAATTTAAGATACATTCAGAAGTTTCCGAATTTTCAACTATGTACGAGAATCCATGATATCTTTATTATTATTATTATTCAATGGTTAATAGGACCTACAAAGATACTTTCTTTGAAGATCTACCTCATCCCCATAAGTGTGTTGAGTTCCACTTAAATGATGTATACATGTGACTGTAAAATTAGGGAATATACAAAAGATCATGAATCTTTCATACAATAAATTACGAGATCTAAGTAGAAGTTATTCATATAATCTACAGTCATAAAACATAACTTTACAATGCTCTATTTTCCTTAAATTTCATAGAAACTTTTGATGCTCCTCACTAAGAAAAATATGAGGACCCTCAATCTTCTAAAGATATTTAAACCTATCATCACAACATCATTATTTCTCTTTTTATTTTCTCTCTCTGTATATTATTTACATTCGAGCAGTGTATTATTGTATTCTATTTATCTGTACACACTGAATACTATGCTTTAACTAGAGTTTTATAGACACACTCTACCAAATTTAATTATTTCTATACCCATGAAAACTATGGAATAGTTCATGCATGCATTTTTTTCCATCCGAAAAATAATTATGGAAGAGGCTTTGAGCCCGGGCTGATTGGGTGTAGTTGTTTGTAAAAAACAGATCTATGTTATGGATCATATTATTTTCATTGTAATATTCTTGGGTGAAGGTGATTTCCATGTGAATGGGATTAAGTATCGTCTTTATATTGAACCCCTTTTTTATTATGTTGTGTGTTTTTGGTTTGGTTTATTCATTTCAATGTTAAAACTGCATTTGTTTTTGAATTAGTAAACAAAACTTCAACTTTGATAGTTATAATTGAACTATTTTAATATAAAGTATTTTATTAAGTATGTAAATTTCAAAAGTTAATTTTATTTCAAATATTATTTTAACTAAACCCTAATTATTATGTCAGAAGTCTTCTTCTGACTCTTATTTTCCATTTTTTATTTCAAAAATGACAAAATCTTTTATAATTGAATACATATATTGTATTTGAGACTTGTTATTTTTTTCCTTTATAAAATATGATTTTTATGTGGATACGATAATAATATTACTCACTTGTTTTATAATGATAATCCTTTCATATGACTATTAATATGATCCTATATACATTTATCATCATAATCATTAAATAAAATATTAATATAATTTTTATCAATCTTAATGATATGCATTTGATCTTCCACATCGATAAAACCATATTTCATAGTTTTTCATATTCACTATTTCAAATTCATACACTCATACAGATGTACTATTAATTTTTTGTTTTTTATCATATATTTCATATTCTTTTTATACTCACTCTATCGCATCCAGAAAATAGTATTGTATAAAAAATAACCACTTTAAATCAAAATTATGTCATATATTCTATTTTGATAAGTATTGAAATGATGTTATTTTTTCAGATAAAATGTGACCATTTGAGTTAAAATTGCTCTTTTCCCTCAAAAAATTCACAATGAAATTCCACCATTTGAGGAAAATTTGACCATTTGGGTGAAGGCAATAAATACTAGGTCATTTTTACGAGCTCAGATAGTTGATGTTTTTGAATGTACTGAAACTATTCCAAATTTTCTTTGTGTGAAAATATTTGAAGTGATACAGTTGTAAACATCTTATGGAACACAGTTTTCATATTTATTTGCCTTATTTTTCATTGTGAGACTCATATAGTTTCTGAATACAATTTAGGGCTTCCATGGATAAGAAGATAGAAGGCACTGATCATCATATTGATCGGTGGCTTGCGAGGATATGAAGATAGATTCTGATCATTGTATTGAGGGAATACCTTAGTGTTGGAAAGGAAATATTTCATGAATGTATAAATCAAAGGACCCTTATCCATGTTTGGTGGATACCCTTCTCATTGGTATAAAATATATGTATTTATTTACTGTTATTTTTTATCCACTCTTTGTAATAGAACGTTAATTATTCACTTGTGAATTTTTTATTGTATAGTATTTAAAGTGTAATTACATAATTAAAATCTACTATGTTATTAAGATCATTTTGTGATTACAGTCTTTTACAATATGTGTATCATGATTCTATATGCTATATGGGAGAATCCGTTTATTTTATTTACTCTAATAATCGTATCTATTGTGAATACGATTCATTACCACAAATTTATGATTATGATAAATAGAGACCTGTATAATATCATCCTAATCACTCTAACTATGGTAAAAATCGAACCTAGTGACATGTCTAAATTAATTTTTTTAATAAATTATTATTTTTTAATACTATTAGTTTAAATCATTCTATGGGATAAAAATAAATGTTTTTAAACCTAAAATTTACCCCTATTGTAATTGAGAATATACATATGATTTGCGATCCTATAATTTTTATCATAGGAGGTCTTCGAAATACTAATATTCAAATTTTTACTAAAATAGGATTCCAATGTGTGCAACTTACTTTTTTTCCTTTACATATTAGATTTATTTCTTGATAAACCCTTTTTTTAAAAATACATACTACACTAACTTGTCTAGTGGAAAAGTTTTGTTTTGAAAGATGGCAGGAATAGATTTTAGATCCATAGAAAATATATACCCTAAAAGACCACCTATATTTGATTGGAATTATTATGAAAACGTTATATATAAAATGAAGAACTTTTTCACTAACACTAACGTGGAGAACTATTTCATGCTTATTTTAGATTATACAATTCAAGACAATGAAATCAGAAAATATAATAATCAGTAAATACATAAATATAATCTAAACTATAAGGTAAACTATACATTAATTTGTTCTATTACCATAAATATATATATATAGATATCATTTTGTGAAGAGGCTAATAGAATTTGGAACATACTTAAAGTTACACATTTTGGAACATCTAATGTTATTTAGACTAGAGGATCCATGCTTAGAAAAGATTATCATGATTTTATTTTTCCTTATGTAGAACCTAAAATTAATAATCAAAAAAGGTTTATAACTATTGTAAATAGACTATATTAAATGAGAAAAAAAGGGATAGATAACAATATTCTTGTAGATAAGATTATAAAAATCATGATTAATTAATAGAAATTGAAGATAACTTCTATTGATGAGTCAAGAAAAGTTACAACCATAACTATTGATGAATTATTTGGGACACTCTTAAAATATGAGAATATTTTAAAGACATATTAATAGAATATAAAAAAGAATAATGGGGGTGGTGATTTTTCTACTACTTAAAATCAGAAAAAATCCAAAACACATGAGAAGATTTGTAAAAAAAATCATAGATAGTTGTTATTCAGTAAGATTCAAGTAAGAGTGATCACTCAAAAAAATATTTACATAATCTTTCTCAAAGGATGAAAATAATTTTTGGGAGGAAGTATTTCAAATATAGATAAATAAAATGGATAAGAGGGATAAAAAAGAGACTCATGTCACATGATACAAGTGCAAGAAAGCAAGACATATTTGTCCCGATTATCCAAGGGTTAAAGGAAAGGATAAGAAATATAGACATTTTGAGAGGAATCAAAAAATATATTACAAGCCTAATGGAAAAAAAGTATTGAAGGAAAATTATTCTTTTAGTAAAAGTGGTGGAGACTCATCATATGAATCCTCAGATAGTGAATCTTTTCGATAGAATAATATTGGTATATGTTATAGAATACCTATTGAAATCCAATGTTTCATGGATGAGGTACACAATGCTGAATCCTTAAATAATATATCACTAAGTGCTAATTATCCCGATGAAGAACATTCCACATCTATATATGAAGAATGTTATTCAGAAAAAGATAATTCTTTACCTATTTTTCAAGACGTATCTATATTTTCTAACTTACTTGAGAATGGAAATAGTAATATAAAAAAAACTTGTTACGGAAAGTTTTAGAATTAAGGTTCTAACAAAAAAAGTATCAGATCTTTTTAAATATATTGATAACGACTCCTTTGATATTTTTTCCCTTTCAAAAAACATTGAAGAAGTTAACTATAATAGGGATAAAATTTTTAAAGATTTAGAAACAGTTATTTCAAAGGAAAATACTTTAGAGACAAATTCCAATCATATGAAAAATAAAAATAGAGATAAGAATTTATTCATTAGACTAAAATATAAAATATTTTCCTTAAAGAAACTTTTCTCAAAATTTTCATCTGGTAAAGATAATTTTGATAAAAAGTATTCAATAATTCACTCTCTTGGAAATAGTTCAATATTTCGTTATTCTCCCAAAAAACCTGTTTATTGTCAGAAATATTTTTTACCTTAAAGTGTCCCTTTTTTAACTAAGTTTCAAAGTGGTGGACACATGGAGAAATTTTTTTCTTAAAATAAAATAAAATCCATAGGTTTTAATAAAACATACTTTTCAAGAGAGATGTGGATTCCTAGTATTTTATTTCCAAATAATTACAGATCCAATAAAGATTGGATTAAAAAAACCTTTCAATTTTATTTTATGGAAAACAAAAAAGTATCAACAACAACGCATGGTAGATGGATATTATATTTACTCATCACCGAGATAGTAACCAAAACATCCTTGAAAATATTTTTAATATAAAAGGCGGAATATTCACTTTTGGAGATAATGATCAAGGAGATATTATTGGTATAGTGAATATCATTCTTCTCTGAAAAGAATTAATTTCAAATGTTTTATTTGTAAAAGATCTTAGGCATGACCTTATAAGAGTAATATAATTATGTGATGAATGTTTCCTAGTGAATTTTAGGAATGATAAATTCGATGTATAGAATTCCAAGGATGAATTCATTTTTTCTACCTATCGAAATGAGAATGTGTACACACTTATCTTTGTAAACCTTATGATTGATGAATTACCTTTTCTTAGTGTAATGGGAGATCAATCTTGGTTATCGAATATAAGACTATGACACTATAACATAATAAACATAGGTCAACTATCTTAGAAATGACTTGTTAAGGATATACCTGATCTTAGATTTGATTCTTTAAATTTTTATGACCCTTGTCAATATGGAAAGCAACACAAGTCATACATTATGTCTCTAAGTAAAGTCACAAATTTTGATGAAATATAGATAGTGTATATGGACATATTTGTTCCTACACAAACTGGAATCATTGGAGAAATATACTTTATATTTTTTTAGTTGATGATTACACTATATTTATATGTGTCTATTTTTTAGAAAAGAAATCTAATGTATTTTCTTATATAAAATCTTTTTCAGCCAAAGTTGAAAATGATAATAACCTTTAAATGATAAATATTCATAGTTACAATGGAGGATAATTTGAAAATTTATATTTTCATACTTTTTGATGTAATAATGGCATTTATCATAACTTCTCATCTCCTAGAACTTCTTATAAAAATGGTGTTATTGGAATAATAAATTTAATTCTTCTAGATATAACAAGATCCATGATGAGTTAATACTCAATTTCTATACCCTCTTGGTATGATGTTGTATGTACCCTTGTTATACTATAAATCGAGTTATACTCATAAAATTTCTTAATAAAACACCTTATGTGTTACAGACATGTCAAAAACCCAATTTTTCATAATTTAGAGTATTTGGAAGAAATATAGTCATTTTGAATACAATATATAATTTACATAAATTAGAAAAAAAAAGGATGAAGGTATTTTCTTTGGTTATTCCACTAACTCTAATTCTTATAGAGTATTCAATAAAAAAAATTGTACTATTGAGGAAACAGTACATGTTAAATTTGATTAAACTAATCCATTTGTTTTTAAAAAATCCCAACCAACATCTTCTAATGTGTTTTCCAAAGCTAATTACCAGCCATTTATATATTACTCTTCTAACCAAGAGAATGATCAAGAAAATATTTCTGATGTATGCATTCTAGAAGACTTTCTACCACATATTGATGAACATGTTTTACAAAACCCAAGTTAGTTGTTTCTAAATAATTATCCCAGTGATAGTATCATTAGTGATGTAAGTTAACCTATATGTTCTTGACGTTCTTTAAGGAATGAAGTGAAAAATCTAGCATTTATTTTTCATTTTCAAAGATAATTCTTGATGAGGATTTATATGATAAAGATTGGATTAAATCTATGAAGACGATCTAAATTAATTCGAAAGGAAGAAAGCCCAACACTTTTATAATTGGAGTTATGCAGATCTTCAAAAACAAATGTGATGAAAATAGAATCATTTTAATAAATAAATTATGATTTTTTTGTTAATGTCTATAATTAATAAAAAGGAAGAAACTATAAAGAAACCTATTATCCAGTAGTAAGACTTGAATCTATTCATATTCCACTAGCCTTTGTATATCATCAAATTTTCTCAAATGGAGTTGAAGTGTGCTATCATTAATAGATATGTTCAAGAGGAATTTTATGTTAAACAACCTTTAGGTTTTGAAGAAAAAAACATTGAAAACATGTTTTTAATATTACCGAATATTTTTATGGACATAAATAAGACCCTACAGCCTAATAAGATAAACTTAATTAATTTTTCACACAAAACCATTATATTAAGGAATCTGATGAATCATCCATTTTTATAAAGAAATAAAAAAATTTGTTTTTTTAAAATTTATGCTGATAACATTTTATTCAGATGAACTCATAAATTCTTAATTGATTCATTTGAAAATATATTGAAATATGAGTCTGTAATGAATATGATAGGTGGGTTAAAATTCATTCTTGGTTTTCAAATTGCTTAAATTCTAGAAGGGATCTATATATCTAAACATAAGTATATAAAATATATACACAAAAAGTATAGATATGAATACACTAATAGTATTAGTACTCTAATCGCTACCTTTAATACTCTTGATCTTGATGAAGCTGGACAACTAGTGGATCAAACAATTTTTAGAGGTATGATAAGATGTTTACTATATATAATAGAAATCCAACTAGACATAATATTTTCAGCATGTTCATGTTCAAGATAAATATAAAATACAATGGAAACCCATTTCAATGAATTGTACATAATTTTTCGATATTTAAAAGTAACTATTGGTTTGGGACTTTTTTATTCTTTTGGAAATGATTTGGTTTTAAAAAGTGTTTTGGATAAAAAATTTGGTTGTTATATAATGGATATGGAAAGTACATCTGTAACCTATAATTTCGTAGGATATTTATTTTATTCTGGTTTATATAATAAATTAAACTGGGTTGCACTTTCTATTACTTAAGCAGAACATGTGGAAACTGCTAGTTGTTGTGGTCAATTGTTGTGGACGCAAAAAACACTCAAAGACTATGGCATGGGTTTTAACAAAACTGAGATACTATGGGATAACACTAGTCACATTTACCTATATAAAAACCATGCACATCACTCATGTACAAAGTACATAGATATTATGCATCAGATTATTAGGGATCACACATTTAAAGGAGATATCATTTTATATTACATCGGAACACAATAAGAACTTGATGATATATTTATAAAACCATTACCTTCCGATATATTTGAATATATTTAACAAAATCTAGAAATGATCACTTTAATGTATTCATTCATATCTACTTCTTATTTAAACCATATCCTTACATTAAGTTACTAATTTTCAAAGGGGGAGTACATATGTTTGTAGTTTTATGTTTTAAAATTTTATTTTTTAGGTTTTAATTGTTTATTATTTATCAATATCAAATTTTAATCGATATCACTTTTTTACCAATCTCCATTTTTTTACAGATCTCATTGTTTTATAGATCTCAATTTTTTATTGATCTCACTTTTTTTATAGATCTCAATTTTTTATCGATCATACATATTTTTTTGATATCACATTCTTCATCCATATCAAATTTTTATCAATATAATGTGTTTATCAATTTCAATTTATAAAAAAACAATCTAGTGAAACCAAAAAATCATTCCTGAGATCATAAAAGGTATATCCTTGTACTTTTCAATTTGTTTTCATTAATTTCATATCTGTTGGTATTTGTTTTTAAAACCATACAAGATTCTTTCTATATATGTTTTTTAACACAATATTTCAAAAAAAAATTATCCTTCAGAGATCCTTGATCTAATATAGACCTTATAATTCTAATGGTCACTTCTCCATGCCTATAAATAGGGACCCCTTTAACCAACATCAAAATATTCTAGTGATTGCGGTAGAGTTATTACCTTCTTAAATTAGCTGAGAATGATCTTTTCTATACTCATAGTTTATCATGTGTATTCATGTCTGAGTCCTTAGCAACCTATAAAAAATAGATGGCATTTATTGATTTTCCAAAGATGTTGATCATTAAAAAAAAGCTGCTTAAGAGGGATTTTTATGAGAAATATGATTATTCTCTGAAAATAATTATTCAATTAAAAGGATGGGAATCAATATGTGTCGAGAAAAAGAAAACTAAAATTCTAATCATTTCAGATGTGGTAATTCAATTTTATAAAATAGATGAAGATGATGAAGATAATTATAAAGTTTCCTTTCAAATATATGATAATAAATTTAGTCTATCAGCCAGAGAGGCTGTAAGTATACTAAATCATCTATTTAAGGGTGATTCATTCTATGCATCTCACTATATTGAAAAGATGTTGGGATATTTTAAATAATAAAAGGCATTGTAAACATTGTTTGACATTCGTGAACACAAAAGAGAGGTATATCATTTTTTAGTAGATAATAGATTAATTACTCTTTGGATGCAATAGTTTCTAAAACTCAAGAGAGGAGATAGAAAAACCCTAAAGGTGTCTGATGTATTTACTCTTTATTGCCTTTTCAATATGTAAAAGATAAACCTTATGGGATACATCTTCATAATTTTGAAAAATATCAAGTCTGAAGCTATTACGTCACAGTTTTTAATGATCCCAACTATTCTAAAGAAACTTATTTCTGAAAGTCTAATATTTTGTAACATCTATCTTACATCAGTGCCAAGAATTATGATAATTTTATGGATTAGTGATGATACACTGAGAATTATGAAAACAATTTTTTATTCAAATTCTAAAAAGTTTATTATGTTTTATGGAGTAGAAACTCTAGAGGAAAAAATTAGATAAAATAAAGAGTCAATTTCCTTGAAAAAACAAAATAAAGAAAAGTATAATATTATTGAAAAACCAAAAAAGAAAAGTATTTATGGTGAAGGTATAGATAAATTATGGAGAAAAGAACATAATAATTGAAAATAAGAAGAACCACATTTTTTTTTCAATCCAGTTAATGCCCTTGCTGAAATGAATCACAATAAAGAAAAAATTAAAGCTCAAGAAAAGGGAAATAAGGAGAGAAAGAGAAATGAATAGAGTTTTGATATTGGTAGCCTATTTAAGTCTGTAGAGAAAACAAGTCCTAATATAAACATTAGGGATCCATCCCCATGATAATTTAGTAATACTCTATGATCAGCACAAAGAGACGAAAAAATAGAAAGATGATGAAGAATCAGCACTAGAAGAATAAGAGGATTCTAAAATGGGACTCATTAATGAATATATTGATGAAAAAAAGATTGTGAAGAGAAAAGTACTGAGTAAGATAAACATAATTAAAAAAAGAGTTGGTGAAATAAAAAATTCTCATGCTGATAAACACTAGTATAATCCCTAAAAGAAACTCGTGTAAAATTCCATCCTTGGGAATTAAATCTACATTGAATGGTAGTCATAAAAAAGAATCAATGAAACTGATTTGAGATTTAGATGAAGAAGATAAAGAAGATCCCAATGTGAATGAGAATCAAAATATTGAGGATGTGGAAATAGAAACTCACTTTGATGATCTTCATTATTTCAAATAAGACACTATTTATGATAGAACAATTGATATCAGATGAGTTCAATACATTTAATAAGATTTAAATATGATGGAAATGATAATTTCCTATTTCCCAAAGCTGGATAAAAAGATTGATTTACTTTCAAATAGTCACAATAAAATAACAGAGTTAGTCAATTTTTTGTTGGATAGATTTTTGACACTCAATTCCCAAATTAATGTATTTGAAGAATGTTCTATGGAACACATGAAAGACTGTAATAAAGTTTTCAAATGGTTACATAACATTGATAGCAATGTCAATCATCATGAAGTTATAGGTAACTATATAAGTAGATTGATAAATGATCTCTTAGTTTATTTCAGTAAGTTAGTTAATGAAACTAATGTTTATATAAAGGCATTTGAGAAACATAGTTCCAAAAAATATTCCCAATTTTGAGAATAAAAGGATCTCAAGGATCAAGTATATGACTTGATGGTTGAAAATTTCTTACCAACCAAGAAATTTTAAACACTATAAAAGAAAATCAGGCTTCCAAAAAAAATTTCAAGTCAAGGAATCGAACTTTAAAGATCAGGAATAAATAAATCGGTCATAAGAAGAAAAGTTTAAGGTTCAAGAAGCTTAGATTTTATTCTCTGGAAGAGAAGCCGCGTTCTTAAGAGGTATTAATTCAATATTAGTATCAGTTGTTCGTAGTCCAGGAGCAAATACATCACTCCCATAAATAATATCACAAAAATCTATTGGAAGACGAGAATGAATTTAAGAAGATTATGAAATCTATTTTACATCTGATAAAAAAATAAATATGATAAAAAGAACCATATAGAAAAGGAAAAGAAATAATTTTTTGAACTATTGTTTCATTATTCTGAATCATCAATGCATGGGTTGGACATTCATATTTCTATTTTAATATTTTTCTTCTCTAAAGAAATTTTCACTAAATAATTTTAGATGATCAAATAATTTTTTCCATTGTAAATATTTTTGTTTCTCTAACCCTTTTTTATATATTAGAAGATATTCCCCATGCATTTTTATTAAATCAAAATGGGGGATAATGTTTTATTTACGGGGGAATATATAAAGGGGGAGAATGAAAGAGAATATATTGGGGTATTATTTCTTTAAAATAGAATACTCTTAGTAAGGGTGAGGTTATTACTTTAGAATATTATAGTTAGGGATTTTATAATCATAAGGGAGAGGTTAGTTGTGTTAAAATAATATTCAGAAGAGTTTTTTAAAACTCAAAGGGATATAAGAATAAGTCTTCGAATCTAAAATTAATTTACATTCTTAATTACCTACTTTTTTTATCTTGTGGTTTGTGATTTCAAAAAAGGGGACATTGTTAAGTCAAAAATTATTCTTTTGACTCTTCAATTCCTTTTTTGTTTTTAAAATCCCAAACTAGTTTTTAAAATGATTACATATATGGTAACTAAGACTTATTTTTTTGTTTCATTTTAAAATTGTGATTTTTTTGTGGATACGATAATAATCATACTCACTTGTTTCAAAAGAATAATTGTTTCATATGGCTATCAACAAGATCCTAGATACATTTATCATCATACCCATGAAATAAAATCTAAATATGATTTTTATCAATCTCACTTTTATGTATTCTATCATACTCACCGATAAAAACATATTTCCTAGATTTTATTATACACTATTTTAAATGAATACAGTCATATCGATTTACGGTTCTTTTTTTATTTTAACAGGTAGGCCATTTCATTCTCATACTCACAATTTTAAATTAATCCAGTCATACAGATTTACTGTTCACTCTTACATTATATTGGGTAGAACATATTATTTTCATACACACTCTATCAGATCCAGAAAATAGTCTAGTATGAATAATTATAACATTAAATTGATAATATATCGTGTATTATATTTTTGATAAGTATTAAAATGATTTCGTTATTTCAGTTATGATATGATCATTAGAGTGAAACCTGTTCAAGTCCCTCAAAGAATTAAGGATGAAATCTTAAAATCATAGGAAAATATGTCCATTGGGATAAATGCTATAAAAACAGATCATTTGTACGAGCAAAGATAGATTTTATTTTTGAATATAATGAAGCTTTTCTAAATTTTCTTTGTGTGAAAATTATTGAAGTGATATAGTTTTGAACATTTTATATGAAAAACTTTTCATCTTCAATTTCATTGATTTTCTTCGCTAAACTCGGATTGTTGCTAAATACAATTGAGGGATTCTATGTATAGGAAGACAAAAGGAACTAATCACTGTATTGATCAAGGGATAATGGGGACAATAATACATACTATAATCATCTTATCGAGGGATTACCTTGGTGTGGGTAAGATAGAATTTATTTAATCTCTAAATCCAGAGACCCTTATGAAAGGTTGTTGAATACCCTTCTCTTTGGGTTTAAAGATTTGTATTTCTTCACTTATATTTTTAATTTCTATGCTTTCTAACAAAATTTGAATGGTTATCCTATTCATTTTCAATTGTATACTCTTTTAATTGTAATTACTCTGATTATGATCAATTATGTGATTATGATCATTTTATGATTATGATCTTTTACAATTAGTGTAATACAGTTGTATATTCCATATCTTTACTATGATAACCATATCAATTGTGAATAGGATTAATTACCATGAATTTGTGATTACGATAAATAGTGATTTGTGGAATATCATTGTAGTCACTCTAACTACGATATCTATTAAACACAAGTCCCTGTCCAAATTAATTGTTTTAATGAAACAGTGGTTCTGAATACTATTAGTTTAAATCCCATTAAGGGATAAAAATGAATGTTTGTAAACATACATTTCACCACTCTTGTAATTGAGAATCTACATCTAATTTTCAATCCAATAATAATCTCACATTAATAAATATTTTGAAAGATAAAACTAATGTTTTTATACTAATTTGATTAACTGGATTTTTTAAATCACCTTAGGGGATTTTAGTTTAACTTCTTTTAACATAATTTTTTTGGGAACTCAATTCACCCCCATCATGAGTTACTCACTATGACTAACAAAAACCATTCTTTATAACCTAAAGAAAGGAAACACAATACATGGTGATATAAGATAGGTAGTAAATAGGTAATATGTGTGATATCAATCAATAAACTTATAAAAGAATAAGATAAGAATAAGTATGTGAGATCATGACAATAAATTAAAATTTTCATACCTAATCTATCGTAGATCATAAAAATGATTAACATAATAAAAATTTATCATTTCAAAATAAATGAATCATAAGAGATTAAAATCACCATAAACTAATCATGAACCATAAGTTCATATCACAATATTAAAAATATGTCATGAATGTTATCTATCACCATAAGTATAAAGACCATTTTATATGTTAAGGTTGACTAGTAAGACAATAAAATCATAATGGGGAAGGCATCAAAACCTATTTTCTAATCAAATTAGATCATTCATGATCACCCGTTCCCCATTGTGGATTAGGAATCCCCATATATTTCCAATAGTGGATCTAGAACATCTACTTTTTTTGTTACTAATTTCAGGATATGTAAAACATTACCCAATTAATTAAAGGGATATATAATTTCTACCCCCAAATGACATAATAAAAAACATATAAATATGCCTGCTAAAATATCATAAAACATTCATATTTTCATCATATTATAACTTGTGAAAAGAAAAAAGTTTTCATAAACATTTCATAAATTCATCATAGCATAACCCATTGAAAATAATTATGTTTTCTAAATATATCATCATAAAAATAATAAAACATATTGGGAAATAACGAGTATGGTATAATTAGATCATATACCTAGCAAATAATAATTAACATAAAATTATTTTATTATATATTCATTTTACAATAAATGATCAGTAGAATATTTCTCGTGGAAAATAACCTTTTCATTTAGAAATCACTTATTTAAAATAAAAATATTTGAAAAATATTATGGAAATTTTTTTATTTGAATATAAATTTTTAATCATGTAAATTAATTATCAAAACATTAAGTGGTCATAAGGGTTAGAAATTTTTATCATGTTCTGTACATTAAAATAAATTTTCAATTCTCAGGTTCACTAAAAAATACATTGTTGTGAAAACGATTGCTAGATTCCTATGAATTGTTTTTATAGAAATTAAAAAACAGGTTGAAATTTATATTTAAACTAATTTTATAATAAAAAAATATTAAAAACATTTTTAATAAGATGTAGACATGGGAGAGAAATATACCTCACCGAATATTAAAACATTGTCAATTTTCTATAAAAAAATTCATTCAGCCTCTTGAGTAATTAAAGTGAGGTAAATGAAAGTAAAACATGTATTACAAAGAAATGTATTAATGAGAACAAAAATAAATGGAATTATCATATATGGATAATAAAATTTCCTTAAAATAAAATTCAAGCATTATAAATTACGATTTAAATGTGATTGAAACTTAGATCCCCTAACACAAGTCTTGTATTTCTTCATACACATTAAAAAATATTGTATAATAAATTTAGATTTATTATAAATTTATTAAAAAACCCTAATCATTTATATAATATAATATATTATTTAATTATAACTTTCTATTACCAATTATAAAATGATTTTTATTAAAATATATTTTTTGGTTGATAAATGCTTCATTTCTCTTGCATGTCTTGGTTCTGCAGTCCCGATCCTTATCCTTTGATCATGGTTATATAATCTACAAAATTTTAATCCTGATATAAATATCATATATATACATATATATTGATTATATATAGACATATATTTATATTCATCCACATAAGGTTGAGATAGAAAAATGAATTACACCATTCCTGGAGATGATATGCTATTAATGCACAAGAACATAGTTTTCAATTTTCAATGGATTTTACAAAAGAAAGTTAAATAAAAATTTAAATTTATAGAATAATTATATATATCTTATATTTTCATTAATTATATCCTTATAACCATCCATCTGAATAAATAATGAAAAATGAATCACATCGCTTCCTCGATGTGGTAGTCCACACATACACACAAACAACTTTATCATTTTATAATGGATTGGAAGAAGGTAGATGATAGTTTTCAAATCATAATAAAAATTTTAATTATATCTAATTTTATTTAATAAATTATTTTAAAATGGATACCATATATTATTGGTAAATGAAGAAATAAAATGGGAAATTCGTAGTTAAGAGCTATACTTCTTTATTGAGAATGCTTCTTTAGATAACAGATTATGCCTTGAAAGGATGGTATTTTGGAAAGAAAAAAAGATCTTGGATGTGGTAATGGAATCTAGGAAGTTATTTTCTAACATATAAGTCTAAAAATTTGGGAGGAAGATAGGATAATAGGTTTCCTTTTATATTAGAGGGGAGGGATAATCTTAGAATTATATAATGTATTAGATTAATATGAATTAATTTTTTTAATCAATTAAAACTAAATTGATATATTTATAATATAAAATTTTAATAAGTATAAAAAATCTAATTAAATAATATTTATACTATTTTATGTGATGTTTTAACCCTTATCTCATGGTCTTAACCCCTCATTATCCCATTTGACAATTACCACAATATCATAACTTTCTACACTTTAAGGGCCACAAATGTTAAAATTAAAGGAAAATAGGCCAATAAATAGTCCATAGTTGATATTATAAACTATAGATAATTCTAATGGATGAATATATAATTTTTATGAATCTTAAATCAATTAATAAAATATTATCTATTATAACTTATCAATAATGTAATTTTTAGAACTATTCATTTACATTGACTTTAACCACATAAATATAGTAATGTATTTCAAATATACACCTTTAAAACATTAATAATATTTTAAATTTATCTAGAAAATTATTTTAACACACTAATCAATTAAAATTGAGTTACATTTTATATTTTTAAAATAATTATTTTATTTTTCTATTAATTTAATAAATACTGTGTGAGTGATGCATAAGTATTTAAGGTGTTTATTTGATCAATAAAAATTAAAAATAAATTATCATGATTAAAAAATTTAATTAATATTTCAAATAAATATTTAT
Organism: Viscum album; assembly: GCA_963277665.1. Lineage (NCBI taxonomy): Eukaryota > Viridiplantae > Streptophyta > Magnoliopsida > Santalales > Viscaceae > Viscum > Viscum album. The sequence continues at coordinate 484,149,896 of OY728141.1, forward strand.
ATCTGAAACTAACCTCTTTTTAGCCTCATGTAAAAATTTTAGAGATATTAATGTTAAAAGGGTGACGTTTTGTATTTATTATTTTTAAAAAATAATATAAATTTATAATAAAAAAGGAACAAAATGGACATATTTTTGAAACTTCATAAAAATATCTAAACTCTACCCATACAATAAGATAATGTCATTGGTTAGGGAAATCATAAATCCTTATTGTAAAGTTTTAACCTTATTTTACCCATTCTACCCTTACTAAGGTGACAAATATATACAATGGTTACTATTTATAAGAAAAATAAAAGGGAAATATTTTAAAATTTTAAAACTAAGAATTAAAAATTATTAATTTAATTTAGTTATTAAATTTAAATAATTAGATGAAATTAATTTTAGAGAAAATAGAAAAACAGAACGAAAAAAAAGTTTTCAAAAAAATGCCTTTTTATGACAAATTTTTTTCAAAAAAATTGTACCATAAAAATTAATCAAATTAACATAATTTAAATATTAATAATATAAAATAACTTAATTTAATTTTGATGAATTTTAAAATAATATTTAACTTTGTTAATTCTTGAAAAAAATATAGTTTTCAAAACTTCAGTATTTTCAATATTTATCTGAAAAAAATATTTTCAAAAAAATCCCATAAAATCACCCAAAGATAATTTGGATATTATTATCGAAAAAATGATATAATTTTTTTTGAAATTTTTTTTATAAGTTACATAAATTAATTATAACATTCAATAAAAAAGTAATAATAAGCTTTCTTGAAGGAAATTCATTTTTAAAAAATAAAATGACTTTACTTAAAATTGAGTGATTATATATTAATAATTAACTAACAATTTGATACTATGTAAAACATATATATATATATATATAAATTTTATAATAGGGTTAATCATAATCAAACCCACCAATTCAACAACTAGGCGATAATTTTCACATTACATAATAATATTTCAATAGTAAAATGTCATTTATTTAAACATGATGTTGCTTATAAAGAAAAAATATCCTATAAATAACATATATTTATCAAAAATATTATCTTAAAATCTCCGGTTGATACATTATACCTACTTTATAATTATTTTTCTCTTAAAATTCAAGTACTCTAAAAAAAATTAGGATATATGTGTGATCCATTCCCCACATTACAAAGTAGCTTCCTCTAATTGATGGTTTTCAAAAAGAAACATTGACCAAGCTAGTGCTCTGGTTTCATAGAAAATTCTCTCTATGATCTAGAATATTCACCTATTTTTCCTCATAATATTGATTTTGACGCATTGGTATGACCTCCGAATTCAGTATATATTAAGTATCAGGTATGTACTTCCTCAAGAGAGATACATGGAAGACACTGTGAACTTGAGAGAGATTTTGTGGATGTTTCAAATGATAAGCTACCATCCTGTAGGAATCAATAATATCAAAGGAAATTATTTACCTAGTTTTATACTATCCCTTATATCAAAATATCATAAAATGTTACCAAGTATAATTTCACAGAAATATCTTTTTACTAACATTGAACTCTAAATGTTACCAACGAATGTGAGCATAACATTTATATCAAATCAAAGCTTCTATTATTTGATAATTAATGGAGTTTATTTTTTCCTATATCCTATTACATATTTTTTACCAAGAGATTTCTTTCTATATATTCATACTAACAAGTTGGAGTTCTTCACTTCTTACAATTGAGAACCTCATAAAAATCCATATGAATACTCAAGTGATGGGGATTATTTCAAGAAAATTATACTAATGGTAGTTTTCAATACAAACCAACATAGAAATATATACAATTAGATCTCAAAATGACCTACAAGGATTTAACGGTTCTATTAGACTAACTCTCTATATGAGTATGATAAAAATTAATGAAATTGAACTATGTATCCAGAGCTCATTGAAGACTTCAGCATAACTGTGAGGTAAACCTCAGATCCTGATTAGATATAATAGACTGTGATACTCCATAAAATATTAACATTTACTTAATTTATAACATAGAAATATTGTCGATAGATAAATATGCTCATATGAAAAAGAAGTGTGTTGAATTCATAAGGCGATCAATAATAACCAAAATATCATTTTTTTATATTTTTTGGGGATTCCAACCACAAAATCCACAGAAATGTTTTTAAATTTTCATTTTCTCATGGGTAATGTTTTTAAAAACCCCTCACACTTTTTCTATAATCCTTAACTTGATGAAATACTAGACATTGAGATACAAAATCTGTAATATCCATTTTTATGTTGTACCACTAGAAATATTATTTTAAATCCCTATATATATTTGTACTTCAAGGATGAATATAATGTGATGATATTTTAGTTGTATATAATAGTTTCTTATACAATTATGGTATTAATGGGGCATATAATCTATTATGAACCTACTCCTTCCATCACTATCATGTTTTAACATAGTAACACTCCTCAATTTTTTTACATATTTATTATGCACCACTTTAATCCTCACATGGATAGATAGTAGAATATTCATCTGAGAAAGATAGGATTTTCCCCAGTTATTAGTATTTTATTTCATAAAAAACTATAAGAGTTAGAAATCTTTCTATGTAATTCATGAAAACATATGCATGGTCCTTCCTACTAAGAGATTCAACCAACTTTTTCACCTTTAATGGTGTTAATGTATTAATCCATCAAAATAATTAATCAATTACAACAAGATTATCTAGTATATATTTATCTATTTCCATGTGAATTTGTAATTAAAACTTTTATGAACCATAAATAGGCCATAAAATACAATATAAATATTATGAATGAAAATATTTAAATAAATAATTACTTATTTTAGCACCAAATCATGACATGGGTAAAATTTCTCTTGCATTTTCAATTGGTTGTGCTATATTCTATTACTATTTAATTCTGAATGAGTACTAATCCCATACCATTATTTGATACTTCAATATAGATTACAAACCTCTATTCCACTATAGGGTTGTTTTAGTATAGGTTCACTGACCAACCTTCTATTCATCTCTTTAGAATTTTATTCACATTCATATGTCCATAAGAACTTAACCCCCTTTAGAGTAAACATGGTGAGGGGGTTAAATAGTCATGAGAAATCTCTCAAAAAAACATTAGTAATATATATCCAACCCAAGAAAACTATGGATACTGGATACTATGATTGGTCTAGGATATTGATAAATAACATTTATATTTCAAGGATCCACCAATATAACCCCACTTGAGATTACATGTCCCCTGAATGAAACTTTTTAAAGCCAAAATTCACACTTTGTATGTAGTTCAGACAAATTCTCCATCCTCAGGGTCATTAACAAAATTATCCAATAATATTTATGATCTATTTTTATCTTTGAATATATAATAATATAATCTATAAAAATAACCAAAAAATGATATAGATAATATCTAAGTACTATATTCATTAAATCCACAAAGATAATATGGGAATTTGGTATTCCAAATGACATTACTATAAATTCATAATGCCCAAACCATGTACGAAAGGCTGTATTGGTTACATTCTCTTTATTAAAACTTAGTTTATGATATATATAATTAAGGTTAATCATGTAAAAGTACTCAAATATCTGTAATTGATAAAAACTCATCGATATGTAGAATAGTAAGCTTGTCTATGATAGTGATCTTGTTAAGTACTTGATAATCAATGAAAAGATGCATTGAATTATATTATTCTCAAAAAAAGGACAAGTGAACCCCATGATGATTCTCTAGGGAATATGAATCCGTAATCATGATTCTCATAGAGTTACTTACTGAATTTACAAAACTCAATTAGGGAAATTTTGTAACAATTCTTTTAAATTGGTGTTCCACCATGTTTGAGTCCCATTGAAAACTCAACTTCAGGATTTAGAGGAATACACAAAAAATATTCTAGGAATTCATCAAAAAACTAATGTAAAATATGTCTATCCTCAATGTTGATTTTATACTTAACCATCTTATAGAAATACCATTTATGTATATGAATTAAGACTTAAAATATTGAATTAATTTCAATTTCATGTTCATATTTATCATTATAGTGATAAATAATCATCGATTCAATCAAAAAATGAAATGCGGTTTCTATTATATGGAAATTAATATGGGATCCATATTTAGAAATAAAATTCATTCATAAAATCATATAAAATTCATCTAAAGGGATAATCACATGATTTATATGAAACAAATTCCTACAAAAATAGATTGGAAAGGAACTATAGACTTGATATGTGACCATATTACCATTAAGAGTTTTCACCACTAACTCAACTTCTAATTATTTAGGTGGTAACTCAATACCCATTGAAAATTACTTATATAAAAATGATTGGGTAGTGGTAGAATAAAATAAGAAACTATTTATTATAGAGTGGATGATAAATGTACCTTTCACCACATCATTCTCATAACCCACTTCAATTTCTATATACACATTATATTTTCTTATTTTTGGGATTAAGTGGATTTTTATGCCTATAATCATCATAAAACATTAGATTCATGTATTGGATCGCATAATGTTTGTACTCCTTACATTTCAAGCTTCATAGTTTGGTTTGTTCATTAGTTATCATATTATTTTCCTCCATTTGATCAACCATTATATTAACCACCATTAACATTTATGGGAACCAGTCATTCCTCATTTAAATCCCATCCTAGTTCCATTAAATCTATTTCTTTGATGTTTCTTCCCACATATCTGGCATGAAGATAGATGCAATTTCGCACCTCCATGTGATATATTTGAGTTTTCGTGAGTCTCTATATTCCTTTTATTATCAAAATAGTGGTAAGTGTTGGAATATACAATATCCATTTCTACCTTGAGTACAAATTGAATGATTTTTTCATTACAACCAAATTCCCTTATAATTAATGCCCTTCAAAGACTTATTTTAAATACAATAAACAATGAATCATTTTTTATCTTAGGGATAATGATTAAACCTAAATAATACATTGCAAGTAATGTAAAATTTTCCACATTAGTTTTAATGGATTTATCATCCATTTCATAACCTTGAATAATTAATTCTCTATTTATGTATGTTGAACAAGAGGGAATTTCATACTGAATAACATCCTCTTAAAATCATCCCATTCCATGTAGTCAATTTTTTAATTTTTTAATATATTATTAATAATATTCCATTATTGATATTCTTCACCATCTAAATGAAAAATGCATAATAATTTTTTTGATGTTCGGAGAACTGGTGAATAAGAAATATTTTAATACTATTGTTAATCCACCATTTAGATAGTAGGGGTAGAAGAACAACAAAAATAAGGTGGATGTTGCCTCATGAAATACTCAACAATACATAATTCTCTCTATTTTTGGGAATATAAATTTGATTCTTGTACCAAGAATGTTATGTGAGCATAGGTACAAGATTATGTATTCCTGATCTTGTAGCTTTTATTTTCCCAAGTGAACAATCATTTAATTTTTCATCAAATTAATTGCTAGCATGATGTCTTCTGGTTCCAACCATTGAATAAAAAAATATATTACATCTTCATGGTATAATAATCAGGGTGAGCAGTGATATGATAATGAAATATCATTCATAGTATGTCTAAATCATGACACGTTATTCTCAATATATACATCCCTAGGTTTAACCTATTTTATCTATGGTCATTACAAAAACATTATTATGTTATACTATACTAAGACTTATCAGAAATAAATTCACTGAAATTTTCAAACCCTAATATCTAGAGATTAACTAAACACTACTCTAAAACCATCTATTATGGCCTATGCATTTCATACACAAATTTTACATTATTTTATATTAACATTTAACCGATAAAATCACAATACATTCAAGAACCATAAAGGTTTAAATTTTTTGGATACTAGATATATTAATCTCTTACTTAGGTATATTAGTCATCATAATTCATAATTATCTTCTAACTTTGTACCCATCTTGACATACCCTAAAAAAAATTATTCATAACATGAAGAAATTAAATATAAGAAAATGTGAGCCTAGATTCTCAGTAAGGGTAAACATGAGAGATACCAATCAATGAACATATGAAAGAATAAGATATATATATATATATATAAGGCTATAACATTAGGACTATAATTTATAAATTTCAGACCAATTCTATAATAAATCATAAAAAGAATCATTTCTTAAAATTTTATTTTTTCAGAAAGCATGAATCACTAGAGTGATAAATCATCAGAAACAAATAATAAAGCATAAATTCAAACCATAATCATAAAAAAATGTCATAAATGTTTGGAAGCCTAATAGGTATAAAATCAATGTAAATGTCAATGTTATATATAAAGACCATAAAATACTAGTGTATAAGGAATCAAAAACTATTTTTTATATCATAACATATCAAACATCTTCAACTATTTCTTATAGTGGATCGGGCATCACCACATATTTCCTAAAGGGAATCAACTACATCAACTTGTTTCTCATATTTACGTCATGAGATATAAAAAAATATCGAATAAATTAGAGGGATATATAATTTTGGTATTACCTTTCCCATAATTAAAGTCATATGTATGTGTTTCAAAAGATCGTAAAACATTTAACTTATCATCATATCAAAACTTGTGTATATAAAAAGAGTTTCATTAATATTTAATAAATTAATCAATGTATAATCCATGAAAAAATTAGTTTCATAAACATGTAACCATAATAATCATAAACCATCCAAAGAAATAATAATGATGTTATCATTGGATTGTATTCCTAATAAATAATAATTAACATAAATAGAGTTTATTATAGATGAAAATTTCATTAAAATATCACTGGAATATTTATTAATAAAAATTCCCTTTTCATTTTTAAATAACATAAAAAATAAAAATATTTATAAAATATTAATAAAATGATTTTCATTGAAATGATCAATGAAATATTAAAAAACATCCTTCAAAACATTGATTGGTTATGATGGTGAGATATCCGGTTTATTTCATGTATATTAAAAAATATTCCATGATAACTTTAGATAAAATCTCCTCATTCAGAAAAGGATTGAATGATTAATTTGAATAATTTTTATGGAAAGTTCAAAATTTTTAAAACTAAAATTAATTAATTAGTTGAGAGTAATCAAAAAAATTCTGAAAAAATTTTAAATTTAACATAGACATGTTAAAAATATTCACACCTGAATATTAAAAACATTCGGTTTTACTTAATAACATTCTTTAGGTCTGTTGAGTACTTAAGTGTGGTAAATGAAAGGAAAAATTTATTCAAAAGAAATAAAAATAGGATAATATAAATGATAGAGATTTATCTGATGAGGATCATAAAATTTCTGCAAGAAAATTAAAGAATAAACAATCCCAATTAAAATGAGAGTAAAACATAAATACCTAAACCTTAGTCTTGTCTTACTCGTACACATTAGAATATTCTGTATAATAAATACCAATTTATTATATTTTTATCATATAAAATTAATTATATATATCAAAACATATAAGATTTACATATATCATCTTATAACACATTTATTAATAACTTATTATAGAAATCTTTGTTCCAGGTGATAACTACTTCATTTCTCATATGTGTTTTGATTCAGCAGTCTTGATTCTTCCAAATTGATCATGTTTCCGTAATATCAATAATTTTTATCATCATATAAATATAATATATATATAGTCATACATATGTGTTAGTGGTAAAAAAATAATTATAAAATTCATGGAGATTGTAGGTCATATGTAAGCATTAACACTGTTTTCAATTTTTGATGGATAGAAGAAAATATTTAAAAAATAATAAAGCTATATTTAATAAATATATATATATAATATATTAATACACTCTATATTTATTAAAGTACATGTAATTCATAAATTAAAAATGAATCACATCACTTTATAGAGTTAGTAGTATACACGTACACACATGTCACATTATCATTTTTAAACAGATTGGAAAAAGGTGGATAATGGTTATTAAATCATCATAACAAATTTATTATATCTAATATAAATCATTAATAATTTTATAATGGATACCATAATTTTTAATGGAGGTATATATAGATTTTTTTTAAAATTCTTGCTTATGAGTTATACCTCTTGATTGAGAAACCTTCATTGTCTTACCACATAAATCATAAAAGGATGATATTTTGTAAAGAAATAAACATAAAATATATGGCTAATGAATGTATTAAGATATTATGGAACTTAGTGGTCAATATAACAGTGTATAAACATGTGATGAAGACACTAAAAGCGGTTCCCTTTTATAAGTTAGGGTATGGGCTCTAATGGAATTACCTAAAGTATTAAATTAATATAATTAAATTTTTATAATAACGTGAATCTAAATTGATATATTAATAATTTAGGATGAGAATAAGTTTAAATCCTCCAATATTATAATATTTAGAAAATTTTATGTGATGTTTTAACCTTTATATCATTGTTTTAATCCCCATTAACCCTTTTTACAATTACAGTAATATCAATGTTTTCTATGATTTAAGGGTTAAAAAAGTTATAATACAAAGAAAAAAGATCAATAAATAGACCATGGTATATATTATAAACCATATATTATTCAATTTGATGAAGATATTATTTTTATGAATTTTAAATCATTTAATTAAATATTTTCTATTAGAAAATATCATTCATGTAATATTTTGATCTATTCATTTTATTTGACTTTAATGACATCATGATAGTAATGGATTTAGAATATAAACATTTTAAAAAATACCTAATATCTTATATTAAACAAATTTTTATTTAAAACACAATAATTTATCTATCTTTTTTTTATATTTTCAGAATAATTTATTTTATTTTTCAATTAAATGAATAAATACTATTTCTGTACCGCATAAGCATTTAAGGTATTATATAATCACTAAAAATTAAAAATAAATTTCCCTGATAAAATATTATATTGTATTTAAAATAAACATTTATAACTGAAATTATCATATTTTTATTCTTATGAAAAAATTTCTAGACATTAAAGTCAAGAGATTGGCATTTTGTATTTATTCTTTACTTAAAGTAATATATAGGTAACAATGAATGAAAAATAGAATCATGTAGCCTTGTATTGATGAATTTTAGTGTTATTAATAAAACAAACCTATAAAATATGATAAAATAACGTGATAGATAAATTTTAAAGACCTATCAGAATTTTAACAATATTTTACCCATTTTACCCTTACTGATGTGACCAATATTCAACAAGATTACTACAATTAAAGAAAAAATATAAGGGAAATATTTACAAAATATTGATATACTAATTCAATATCTAGAATCTTTTTTATTAGGAATCAATTTCTAGAATTGGAATAAATTAATTTAACATAAAACCACAAAACACGAAAAAATAGTGTTTATAGAAAAATGCCTTTTTAAGTAAAAATATGTTTTTATAGAAAATTCAACATTAAATTTGATTAAGATGAACATAATTATATTATAAATAATATAATATAAATATTTATTCTTTTAATCTATTTTGAAAAAAAATTATTTCACATAATGCTTGAAAGAAAATATAGTTTTCAATAAAAATATATACTTTTTAGTATTCATTTAAAGGTAAATATTTTCAGAAAAATAAAAAACATTCACTATAATATAATTTCGATACAATATTTTAAAATTTTATATCATTTTTAAAAAATAAATTTTTTAAAAGTTTCAAAATTGTTTTATAACATTCTCTAAAAAAAGATATTAAGGAAATGTTTTTTTTTGAAGAATAACAAGACTTTACAAAAAATTGAGGGCTTATTTATTAATAAATTGTTAATATTTTTTCAATATTTACATTCTATATATTTTATAAAATGGTTAATACTATTCATAACAACCAATTCAATGTCTAGGGGATAACTGTAATATTAAATAATAGTATTTAAATAGCATAACATAGTTTGTTTTAACTTTGTGTTGTCTGTAATGCAAGATATCATGGAAATAAAATTTATTTATAGATAAATATATCATAAAATATTAGGGTTTTATAATACAAAAAATAATCATTTTTAATGACTCCATTATATTTCATGATGTTCAATTTTCTATTACCTATTCATTCTCTAATGAGGTATTGAATAAAAAATTACAAAAGTGGTAATGGTTTTCTTTGTCTCAATTTTGTTTTTTTGAGACATAATAAATTTTATGTACCAAGATTCCTTACATAAATTATTTAATAATTATATATATATATTTATAAAATACCATTATGTGTTTGATTAGATATGTTATTACAAATCATAATCCCTTATTCCAATGGATATTGATTTTATTAATGACCTAATAGTATGTATTTTTGGTAACTAAACATTTTTTTTAATTTAGATATCATAATTATATTGATATTATTTCATATTAATTGTCATTATTATACACTTAATTATGTTATGTGGTATTATATCACTATTTTCTAGTGGTATACATTCCTACCACATAAATATTTGTTCAATATTTCATACCTTATAGAGTATGTTTCCCATAATGGATAATGATAGCTCAAATCTTCTTTCATTAAATTATAATGTTTTACCTTAAACATTTTTCTTTCAAATCCATTTCTTTTTTAATAACATAATTTGTATTTCATTTATTGAAGGGCTTTCATCTAGATTTTAGGCTTATATTTATTAGTGAAATTATTAACTTAACTGTATATATAACTCAATATGGGTTTAGTTTGAGGGATTCTTATATTTAAATATATTCCATTTATTTATTGGGTAACCATTTAAAATCCATATATTTTTTATTTTGATAGGGTTGTTTACATATTTCTAAGAAAAATTGACTATTTATTGTTCATCCATCCACTTTATTTCTCTGGATAAATTATGATTATGTTATCTCTTTTATTATCATGGGGAAATGTTTTGGTGTTTCAAAAGTTCTATTTAAAATAATAACAATAATTTGAAATGATGATAATGAATCAGTTATTAATTTTCTGATATATAGAATACATTGGAGTTAAATAAGTGATAGGTGGGACCCAACATTATATATCCTCTCGATGCATTGGTAGGTCTATTGATAATAGCATGTTTGTGTACTTTGGTGTATGTCTTCCTAGAATAAGATATATTCTAAACATTAATATCATGATATCTATGATCATGATGCCTTGGATTATCATATTGAATTAGCTATCTGAAATTGTTATTTCAACACTAAATAACTAGTTATTATAATCAATTCGATTTATTTATTTTCATTACTTTCCATTGATATATTATTCTATCAATTTTAGTTAATAATGACATTGTGATGATTACATATTTTTTCCATAATATTTATGCCATTATTGTCCTAAATTAATGTTTTATCTTACTATGTTTTTGATCTCAGGTATTCTTATGTTTCAATTTCCCCATGTTATTATGAAACTTCTTACACATGATATGCCTAATAGGACAGCTTGTGTAGATAATATTCAGGTTTGTTGAAGAATTTTTATGGATTATGTAGTTTCTTATACATGAAAGAAAATTTCATTTGGTTTATAAATACACAATATTTAATAGTTTTTTGTGTTTCCAAATTCTTTAAATATTTAAACATAAAAGGTTTTCGAAAATAATGTGATGAAATATTTTACTTAATTCAACCAATTATGAGTTTCTTATGCTCATAAATATATATTTTTATCAAATGTAGTATATATAATATATATTTACAAAACATGATATATGAGTGCGGGTCCATGGTGTCACTTTTGGTATCATATTTGAGTTTTGATAACTTTATAGGATAGGATTTTTTTGAGGATAATTTAAGGTTTGAGTGAAAATTAAAATTTTAATTTCAACACATTTTAGGAAAAAGTGTTAAACCATGAGTTCCAACATAAAAGAAAAAAATAGAGTCATTAAAGAGAATCTTAATCCTACCATAATTAGTCTCTCTATATAATTTCCAAGAGATAATACTAACCTGACTGTCTGGTTCATCCATAAAGATATCCTTAAAATGAAAGGCCAACTTATCTGAAAATTTAATATATTCTTCAAGGATGATCCTCCCATTATTTAAGTCCCTAACTAAGACCAGGTCCTAATTTTAAATCCAATATTATTTTTCCTCATTGAGAATCATCCATAAGGATCTCCATATCATTTTAGAAGTTTCCCCTTCAGTATAATTTAGAGACAAAACTTTCTCAACAATTTCATCTTCCAACATCATGGGAAATTCCGAGGATTTCTCAAAAGAAACTTCTTACTGACACTATTTGTCCAACTACTTTCATTTCAACTTCTTCTCTATGTGTCTATCTATAGGGAGATGAAAATTAGAGTAATCCTTTATCGTCTTATGAATTTCCTTCCTCCCATTCGTTAAGGTCCTAACCGAAGCTCCTTGAAACTCATGAATCACAACCTCAGTCTCCTAATGTCCATTAACATGTTTAATATTCGAGATGTATAAACCCTCTTATGAGTCAACTCTCCCTATTAAAATGGGCTCACCATCAACATATTCATCAGGAGACTCATTCACCAAAATTGCATGAAATTGTTGTGGAATAGGTATCCTTAGTAGTATAATCCCAATGCATTCACCCCTCAGACTCCTACCTGAGTTCATAAACCAAAAGACATCAGAAATGGGATTATACTCTAAAATTTTTACTATCTATTTTTGGTTTCATTATACTAAGTGCCTTCACCCAGTCCGTACGGTCTGCATTTTTGGCATTAGCATCCTACCTATTTTCAATATCTTTCTCAGCATTTACCCCTTACATTGTAACCTTAATAAGAACCTATACACTCCTTGGGCTCAAAGATTCAATGATTCATAGACTAACAACATTGTTATCAATCAATCCAGGGACTGTCAACCCACAACCTACTTTGAAAAAAAGGGGAAACCACAAGTTGGTTATCTGGCATGAAGGTAACACCTCTGTTAATATATTCCTTTTTAAATACATTTAGACTAGACATATATCCACTATGTTAGCCCTTGATATTTTCACACACTACCACATCTATACTCAATGAATTCCATATATCTCGTGGTTCACCATGAATAATCTCAATAGCCTATTGTATTTTACCTAAGGATTTATATACACGGCTGGTCCCATACCCATGCTATATTGACCCATGTCTATATGCCACTACCGAATGACCTAATATCATATAGATAAAAGAAAAGTACACCCAATATTTATACACTACATATTTTTTAAAGTAGTATTCCTCTTCAATTGTAATCCGAAAAAATAAAAATGCTTTCGTGAAATGTCGACTTCGACATACAATCTTGGATAAAAAGAATGGAACACTTCTTTAGTTTGGATATCAGAGAATAAGAATCTACCTACAAGATTTCCTATAATCCTAATAATGGAAGGGTTTTGAAATGGTAGGGATGACTAGGGAAACTCACCTAAGTCACCAATAAAGGGGAGTCTTGCTTCATGTGATAGAAATAAGTCTATCCATGAAGTTATAATCGAGACCTGTTGCATCTTCCCAACACACACGAATAAGATTGTATTAGGTTTTCCTCCGACATGAAGAATATCATGAGGTTCCAATTGTTGAGAAAGAAAACATTATCCATATCCTTTAAATCCCATGAACTTAAGATGAATCTATATAATGTGTCCACCGAGGGCCTGCACTGAGATAAATGAGCAATGACATTCCGATTGAGCAACATCAAAGATTCATAAAACTCTTCAAGAGACAATGGAATATTAGGGAATCTATCATAAAATTCAAGAAATTTATAGTGTAGAGAACAATTCATAAATGGTGGAAGCATCCCGGGTTTTTGAGAAGGGGGAGAAGGAAGACTCCACTCTCTTGATGGAAGAAAAAGGTTCCTCCCCCACCGGTGGGGGAGGTACCGACAAGGTTGTCATCACCTTTACTAGGTGGAAGAATATGACGCGATGCTCCCCTGAAGGAAACCTGTTCGTTCCCATTTTCTATGATATGTTGTGTTTAACCATAATTTAAAAATGTATAAATAACCCCTTGTGATTTTATATTATTTAACATTAAGGTTAAAATATAATTTTTATTTAGGTATTTTGATAAAATAACATTAGTGAAAACCATATGGATAAACCATTGTGAGAATTAATTATATTTAATCATATGTATATGATTTGGTAAAGGAGATATTGCGTGAGTTTCCTTGAATTGCATACTTTTACGGATTCTAATAGTGGACACATGATCTATAATAGATGTACCTAGGACTAATAACCCCAAAAATAATGGATTGTGTATTAACTTGACCATCACCTAGTGCATTAAAATGTTGCCCAACTGCACACCTAGATTGAATCTTATAGAGGATATACTTTTTTAATACAATTTTATATATGAATCATTATGAAAGATTTATATATGTTTCAGTTTGATAACCTAATAAAAAAATGAACATGGATAACATAGTTTAAAACCTATATGTTCATAAGATATGGAAAATATTAATTGATATGTGTCTTATTAGATAATGGATAAGTTAGATTTTTAGAGCATAGATTTTTATGATTTTTTTTGTTTTAGAATATTTTGGCAAAGTTCATGGTAATCTTAGAACTCTATTTTGATAATTATATTAAGAATCATTAGAGAAATTACCTTAAAGTAACAAAGGATTATCTTAGAATGATACAGTTTAAACTCTAGATGATATATATTGATCTATGACTGATATATTTTAGATCTAAATAATTGTTGGATACCAAGGCTGATAGAAATTTGTATAAAATAAGAGAAAGGAAATAATGTAATGCCTATACTACACCTACAACTCACAGTTTCTCATGAAAACAAAGTGAAGAAAGTACCCATACCCTATACTTAGGAGATTTGGATACACTATTGGATTATTATTCCTCCCACCCTTGTGTATCTATGATTTTTTCAATGAGTACTAAATCAAAAACCAAATGATTTTATTCTTAAAGGAAATTTCTATTAGAATTTTTTTATCCCATGTTTATTTTTCTGGTAAATTTGAATCTATTTTTTCTTAAATTAGTTTGAATTTATGAGATTATAGTAATGGATTATCTATTTCAACATATACACCATATTCACTAAATCATGGTCAGATAACCCACATCATATAAATTTTTTAAAAATAAAAGAAGGATAATACAAGAACCAATAACCATTATAGAGATATCTTAACATCACTACCATGATAGAAGACAACAACATTTCATATTCATCATCATCTATAAATTCACCAACACAAATTATATGCCCCGATGTTTTAAAATAATTTAAAATAACCATATAAATGGTGAAATAATAATACATGTAACACCTATATATTTTTGAATTATTTTTTTTGAATTATTTTATCATTTTTAATATATTTTTTAATTTCAGGCGACACTAATGATAGTTTATTTAATATTAAAGAACTATGTTTGGATTGAATTATATGTAACACTATGTTAACAATCAACTCAACATAACATAAAATTTATATTTCTCTTCATGAATCACCAAGGTTAGCTTGTGTTATACACAATAATGACTTTCCTCGATATCTTGTGTAACACGCAAGAGTGAGCTTTACAAAAATATAATATATAATTAAAAAATGATTATTTAATATAATAAGATATAAAATAGATATTGAATTAAGGGGTATTAATAGTATTAACTAATTTACTAAAATATATGGTTTACCTAATATAATATTAATTCACAGGTTACCAATTAATTATGAATTAATATGAAAGCCAATTGAATATAAAAATAAATATTATAATAGTCTCAAATTTTTTACCATAATTAATTAAATTTTGATTTAAGTCATGTAATGAAATAATTTTAAAATTAATTTCACATAGAACATTTACATGGCGTATGACACATGGAACATTGACTTGGTTTGCATTATACATAGCATATATGATTCTACGAAACATTATTTTATTGTTATAATTATTTAAATGAGATAATTTTAACATAGCCATTAAACATAGTAATATGAGTAGTAATAACTACATTTAAAATATTTTTTATATTTTTTTATATAAATAAAATATATTTACAATGTTTTATTTAAATTTAGGTTAAGTCCAGAAATGTTTTAAAATTCTATTTTCTCAAACAAAGTAATTTTCATGAACTTTTGTTGAAAATAATAAAAGTAATTTTAGAAACATATAAAAATTAAATTTGATAAAATAAACATTATTTTGGAATTTATAATGTTGAAATTATCTTAGGGTGAATTGTTTGGATTTTTCTTAGAGACTTCATTTTTTGGTGAATAGTAAAAATACAACTTTTTATTTAAAAACCGCCTTTTCATTTAAAAAATTATTATTATTAAAATATATTTTAAATTTTTGTTTAGATAAAATTAGATAAATTATATTTAAATTAATAAAATTTGTGTCACTATAATTAATTACACTTTGAAATTTAATATAAAAAAATTATGAACTTTTGAACATCTTTCTACTTTGAAAATCCGCAATTTCCTCCCATCTATGGGCTTTTTCATTAATCATAAATTTTCCACTTCTATGATGTTTATATTCTAATTTTTTCATGTTTATTTTTAATGAAAATGATCTGTAAAATTGATTAAAATTAATCACATTAATTAACGTCAAATTAAGCTTAATTAGGGTCTAAAAGATAATCTTAGAGACTCAAATGTCATAGAAAGATTTAAAAAACCCATTTTATGGTCATTATTATGACCCAAAACTTCCATTATTTAATTATTTTTTATTTTATGACTCTTTTGTCAAGAACATCTGTACACCATATTTTATTTAAATTCCATGTCAGTCATTTTACTTCCCTACAAAAGGCAACCATCTCTCCCACTTCTTCACACCTCTAATACCAATTAAGTATTGCCAATACCTACCAAAAACACTTCCCAAAAATCATACATTACTCCTAGAAGATTTCCCTTGGGATGAAGGAAATCTCGGGAATCTTTTTAGCATAAACCAAAGGAGTTACCTAATTAAGAGGTAACATCTTATCTCAAGTATGTTCTTTTAATTTTATACCACCCAATAAACTTTATATTTTCCATTATTGTAAAAGAAAACCAGTATATTAAATATAATATTATGTTTTTATTCTATTGTTTTAATCTGCACATACACACACCTCCATCTAATGGCTAACAAACATATTATTTCTATGTATAATGAACTACTACCTCACGAAATGACGATTGTTCATTTTTATATTACCACCCATCATTGTGGACATTATGATCAAAACTATTTTTATATATTAAATATATTATATATATAATGTCTTTATACTTATTTAATTTTTATTTATAACATACCTTTATGATTTCCATCATATGTAAATACTATAATTTTTTTTTGAGAAAGTGTGGATTACCACCCCCTCAAAGTGATATGATTCGTTCATACACTGCATATACTGTATTAAAAATGGTTTAGTAATTATATATATGATATATATGATATAATAAATCAAATATAATAATTAAATAAACATATTAATATATTCTATTTCCTTTCTATTTTTTCATTATGACAATTAAACGGAAATAACTTTCGTGCATTGTACGACCTACCATCTCCATGAACGATGTATTTCGTTTCATAATTATATATTCTATAGATTATTATAACAAAAATATAATTTATATAAATTATATTTATATCATGCTTTAAAATAATTAGGTAATGATATAATGTATAAATACCGATGATATAACAAATTAAGACACATGCAAAGAATAAAGCGAAATATTACCCGAAGTGAAACCTTAACACAGAATTGTTAACAAGTTGGTAATACAAGGTCATCATAATAAAATCTATATAAAAATATGATTCCTTAAAATATGTATAATAAATTTTTATTTTTTTATAAGGGGTTTTTTAATGAGTAAAAAGAGATTCAAGACACAAGGTAAGAGGGTTTTAGCTCAGTTTTTATTTCCGTGTGATAAATACCATGTTCGGCACTCTTTACTTTTATGTTGTTTATGTATATACAATGATTGTATTATATGTGTCATATAAAAAATATATGTGTATTAAAATATAAATTTAATGATTTTTCCTTCATGGGGTTATGTTTCTAAAGTCACCAAATCAGAAAAATACTTTTTTCCCAATAAGCCTTCTTTGAGATTCATGTTTTGTTATGAACCTAAATTCTCTTTTGAGAATTATATACATACATTTTACATGTTATATCGTGAATTTACTTTATTTAACGATCTTTCAAACTTTATACAATTTCTATTTATTACATGGAGAGTATGATCCCATCTTACCACATTATAAGAGTGTATTGAGACAATCTCATTAGTTTTCAAGATTATTTATGTTTATAGTTGCTTTGATAAATTCTTATAATCCATATCCCAAGAAAATTAATTAATTATATTATCCTATTTTCATTAATTATTAATTCATATTTGGTTCCATTTATTCCACTATTTGGTACATAAGATAGTTGAGAATGTGTTTTTTTACGAAATCACATCTTTTCCCTCACTTCGGTCAGAAATATGTGTTCCTTTGAAAATCATGTTTTCAAAAAAGGGTTTAAAAGAATATTATAATAATATAATATGATAAATAAATGATTTTTATTTACATTTTTTTTGTGTTTTAGAAATTTTTTCAAATGAATATTCTTGTTTCTTTCTGAATGAAGTATTTTTCTATCATTAGTCGCCATTTAAAAAAAATGTTTTTTTCTTCATAGGATATGTAATGATTTATCCACTGTCAATCCATTGATGATTTATTTTAATTTTTTAAGGATAATTTTTAAAATAAATTTCTTAAAATATATTTTCAAATAAATTTATTTTTAAAACATTTTCGATCTCATTTTATAAGTTTTCAAGAAAAGTAGTTTTCAAATTGTTTTTAAGCACCTTTTTATATGTTTTCAAAAAAAAAATTATTTTCAAAATTTTTTCAATATTATTTTATATGTTTTAATGGAAAATGGTTTCCAAAATGATTTCAAGATTTATTTATATGATTTTGATTTATTTTATAAGACCTTTTTGTCATAACTTGTTTATTATTTATTTATGAGTTTTCAAAATATTTTAAAAAAATTGGATTTCAAAACTTTTTAAGCCTTTATTTACATGTTTTTAAAGTATTTTAAAAGAAATGGTTTTCAATTTTTTAAGATTTATTTATATGTTTTTAGAGTATTTTTAGTAAAATGGTTTTCATAAAATTATCAAGATTTATTTATAAGTTTTCAAAGTATTTTAAGAGAAATGATCTTCTAAACGTTTTCAATATTGATTTATAAGTTTTCAAAGTATTTTAAAGAAATGATTTTCAAAACATTTTGAAGCGTTCTTTACAATAATTCAAATCATTTTCAAAGAAAAATGTTTTTAAAATGATTTGATGCTTATTTTTTGTTTTCATAGAACAATGTTTTCAAATGATTTCAAGTATTAGTTATATGTTTTAGATGTATTTTATATCAAAATTATTTTCAAATGGTTTTATGTATTAAAAATACATTTTTTCAATGATAAAATTATATTTTCCTCATTAAATGTTTTAAAAATATATTTCAAAATTATTTTCAATCTAAGATAAAATCCATTGACATTACTAATTACCTTTTAGGTAATAAACTAAAGGTTACATTCATATTATTTTTATGATTGGGCTATGATTAATGTCATGATCTTTATGAAACTTTTTTATCTTTCACGGGTTATATGCTATTGAAATTTGATTCTTTTTTATGGGTTATGTTTATGATGAAATGATTATGAAACCTTTCTTTTTCTACATGTTATGATATTATTACATGTTTATAATACACATTTCATTTAATAGTTTATGATATGAATATTTATGATATTATGTCACATATATGTATGATTTAATTATGATATGGGTGGGACATAAATCTCCCTCCAATGTATTGGGTAAGGATATATATCTAATAAGATAGACTAAATTTATATTGGGGTTCAACATTGACTACTAAGAAGGCCATGGTAGTGAACCATGACTACCTAGATGTTATTAGGAGTGAAATCATTCTACCAATATGGCCATCAGAGCGAGCCATGACTACTAAGATGGTATGTGTAGTGAACCCATACTAACAAGATGGTATTGGAAGAAATGTATTGGATATTATAGAAATCATATTATATGATTATGCCTCTTCCATAATTAAATATTTTATTCATATTTAATTATTTAATAGATTATTTTCATTATTTCATTATGATTAATGTCTTTTGAACTTCCATGATTTATGCAATGATTCATGTATATGACCTTTGATATGAATGGTATGATATTATATTTCAATTTTCTTATTCTCATTCCCTTATTATCATAATCATGATTACATATCTCTATTATTTACCTTTAATGAACATTTGATCTCACCCCTTTCTTATTTTTATTTTAAAAACTTTATGAAGAAAGGTTTTAATTATAAGTACTAAAGGTGGTGATATTCCTGGGAGTAGTTGAAGATCCTTTACACGGATAAAATATCTTGTTTTCATGTTTCCATAGACAGTAAACTATTATGGTTTGTGGCCATTTATTATTTAATGTAACTAATATTCATATAAAACGGTGTAATATTCATGTTTATTAAGCCTAGACCACTATAGATGGTATCAATGAGAAATTTTATGTCAACCATTAAATACTATAATGAGAAAATTTTAAAGAGATCCCTTGGTATATTTATAAGGATATGTCTAGTTATATCTCTAAGGATAAGTATAAGGATGAATCAACATTTAAAAAAATGTACTAGAATTTTGGTAAATGATAGAGTGAGTGGTTTCCTAGAAATAAATCCCTATCTAGATACTAAAAGAGGATGTTGTTACATGATAGATAAACCTAGGGGTAAAAACACTGGCAACATTTTCTGAGCTTCACTCAAGGTAATATGGTTTATGAAAATTGGACTTGTTGCACACATGGTTTCACTTTCCTAGGGGATATGCTTTGGATATTCACAAAGTATTTATGAACCATCATGAAGGATTTACATATAAGTTGGATTTGAATAACCTAGGATTAATTTAAGGTTTCATATATTAAGGAAGGTGTCATGATTTAGAGATCATATAAGTAATTATTATCATGACTATGTGATTTTATACTATGATGAGTAATGATCACACTATGCTTCTGGTTCTATTCATTGAAGGGAACAGGAAGGAAATGGATTAAATTTTATTGGGATATATTATTTTATAATGACCATTCATTTGGGATGATCATTGGATTGAGGGATTTTGTGATCATGGATAATCAATTTTCAAAGAACATGATAAACATTATATACTTTTACTATCTCTCATAATTAACAATAAGAGAAATAAGTAGTTTAGTATGAGTTAGGGTAATATAGACCATAGAGGAAAGAAAATTTGGTTTTATTTATATCAAGAATGCAGAAAGAATAACCTAATTGGAAATCTTAGAGGAATAATAAGATGTTTTGAATATGAAGAAGGAAAGAAAACAAGTGACTGTAAGGGAAAAATGAAGAGTTCAGATAATAAAATGGATGAGAATGTTGGACACCATAATAAATCATCAAAATATTATTGTTTTATGTTAGGACTAAATTCTCATTATGCAACTAAATGTCCCATGATGAAGGATCCTAAAGGGAACCAACAAGGAGGTACGAGTAATGGTTAAAATGAAGATGAAGAAGAGACTACAAATGAAATGTTAATGGAAAGAGGTATTTTGTAATAGGATTAGGTATCCATGCTAATGACATAAGGATATGGTTTAATAATAAAATCATTCTTGTTTTTTGATTCACGAAGTATGTTATATTGAAGGGGAAATATATATGGATTTTTCTGTTTAGGGTTTTCACTATGGATTTACATGAACAATATATATGGTTCTAATGGAATTAAAAAGTGATATAATTGAAAGT
The DNA here is from genome assembly GCA_963277665.1 of Viscum album. Classification (NCBI taxonomy): domain Eukaryota; kingdom Viridiplantae; phylum Streptophyta; class Magnoliopsida; order Santalales; family Viscaceae; genus Viscum; species Viscum album. The sequence goes on from OY728141.1 coordinate 484,171,922, forward strand.
TTATATCTATAAAAAAAATAATTATGGTAAATATAACCATGAATATGTTCCTTATATTATGATAATGATGTTTGGATAAATATATAATTTATATGAATAAAAAAATTAATGGTACATATTACCTTGAAACTAATTATTGACAATGTGTTCTATGTCATCAAGGATGAAGTTTACAACTTCTTGGATTTAAATAATATATACAGTAATCATTTTAATATGTAAGAATTCATGTTTTCTTATAGTGTTAATTGTAATTAAGGTTTTTACCATGTTTCAAGGGAATATATTATGAGGGTATTCACATGTTTGGAATGTGAAAACAAAGAGCTTCTTTTTGATATACATGGGAATCAATGTTAAGATTATTTCATGACTCTCTTTCTAATGTTTTGGATTTTCCTATTTCAGAAGGATTATAAGGTTAATAATTCAAGAAAATTTTATGTAACACATTGGAGGAAGTTTTTATGCACTATATTAGTATTGAATACCATAGTTAAATAGCTATTTAGTGATTCACATTATTTCCAGGCTATCCATCATATTTTGGAAATTATATTTGTGTGGTTTTAGAAAAGGATATCATGTATTTTGGGTGAAAACCAATAATTGATGAAAAATCTATAGGCTATGAACTCATAACAAATGGATGATAAGTGTTTCACACCTACCACTAGCCTGGAGGATGTCGTGCATAATATATAATTATTTTTAATGAATAATTATTTATGATGAAACAATAGTTTTACTTTTTAAATTTGGATATTAATTGATTAACCATGTTGTTTTTTAAGAATATATATAAATAAATAGTTATTATTTTCATTCTGTTATGGGCCTTAAGTTCTGATAACTTTTTATTTTATCAATTCAGGGATCAAAGATAATTTCTAGATGTCCATTAAATAATATAATGGATGAATTATAAATTAGAAATATCAAAAATAATTAATGAGGTTTTATTTATTAATATATATCAAGAAAGTATATTTCCTTATATTGTTGGTCAATAAAATAATTAATCAACATTAAGATAATTATTAAAATGAATTGTGTTGTCCTAGTACCTTAATTTTTATTTAAGAAATTTACTTATAAATCATCACAAATTTATGACTTTTAGGCCCTAAACATTTCTTTGATCATCTACTTGTTAGTGATTAATGACCTCAATCACTCCCTATAAATACATAGAAATTTCCTCCATGTCCAATATTCTCTCTCAACCTATTTTCTTCTATCTGGAAATGTAACATCCCAAGTAAGTAATGAATAATAGATATTTTTATCTATGTCTATTAATGATTAAGATAGTGTTATAGAGGCTTAAAATGAAAATAAATACAATCTTATGCATGGAATACACTAATATTCTTAAAAGATTGTTTTAGTGCCTTTTGATGGCAAACCATTTTTGAATCTATATTTTGACAATTTTATAAACTATGTTTGTCAAAATAAACTTATTCTTTATGATTAGGACATCAAAATTTACCTTGTGTGAATTTTTGGTATTTTTCTGACAATGTTCATTTTTTAATGAATAGTGAAAAATACTGCATTTTACATCAAAACTGCTTTTTAATCTAATTTATTTATATGATTAGATTATGTTTTGAATTGGTTTTGAAGTGAAATTAGAATATATTTTTACCATTTAATCCAATGGTGGTCATTGGAATCAATTTCACTTTGAAATTGGACTTAAACTAGTATCAATCTTTTGATACTTATTGTTTTGTAAAAACACGCTATTTGCTCTGGCAGCGGGAATTAATTATTAAATTAATTAATGTGACTTATATGATTTGAATTTTGTAAAATAGACTTCATTTTTGAATTCGGAATATCAAATATAGCTTAGGGTGAATTTTTGGTAATTTTCTGAAAAACTTCAATTTTTGATGAATAGTGAAACCACTAAGTGGTAATCAAGCAAACTGATTTTTCAGTTAAATGAATGTCTACCACTAATGTTTATTTAATTTTTAAAATCCTACATACATGGTTGTAATTAAGAAGTAAAATGTGGTTCAATGAGATTAAAATAATTTTTTGGTGAATAGTAACTTATTAAGTTTTTAATCGCGACTAGTGGTAATTAGTGTAGTTTAAGGTATAAATAATGCTTTAATAATATGAAATGACCTAGACACATGTCCCAAACTTATTGGTTGTGTCATGGCCGACCAAGAAAAGCCATGGGTAAACTTGGGGACCCCATGGAGACACTTTGGTTTGGAAATGACATAAATAACTTTTTATTAAATGTTAAAGTAAAAATGACACAAACAAGAGATGTTTTACGAAAACAATTTTTAAATGGGGTTATAAAGATCAGATTTTTGATTATAAATAGTCATTGGAAAGCTAAAAAAATTTCCTACATAATAGTATTTTTTATATGATTTTTAGACATTAAATAAATTAAATTATTTATGTCATAATAATGATGCAGCGATGACATCATTATTTGACGATTTAAATAAAATGGAAGGATAATGTAAAATCTATGAACTACAGATGGAAAAAACCAATTGTATGAGTGTATTTAGAACCCTTATCACCTTATCCACGAATAATTTCAATGTGGGGCCTTTTAAAACCGAATTTTTTTTTCAAATAAAGTAATATTTCTTTACTTTCCAAAAGTGCCCCTCCTCTCCTTTTATAAAAGGCCCCCACCTCTACCTCATTTCACACACTACTCAAGCCTTTGGCTCGGAAAAACCCTGCCCATGTACTCTATCCAAATCCCTCTTCTCATCCTATAGGATTACCTTTGGGAAGAATCCTTTCAAAGGAAGCCTTTAGGCTCAAATCAAAAAGAGTTACACTTTTTAAGGTAATTCATTCTCTCATGTTCATTTGTTTTATTTTGCTTCTACAACCCCCTAAACTCTTTTTATTTAATTCTTTTGTAACAAAAATAGTATCTTCAATATACTAGGATGTTGGTATAAGATTTATTTGAGCTAAACTCTCACACAACTGCATCAAATGGTTAATGAACATACGGTTTCCGTGGATGGCGAAATTCTGCCTCCCGAAACGATGATTGTTCAATACTCATTTAACACCTTCAAAGGTGGCCATTATGATGTCAATATTTTTATATATGATATATAATAAGTTTATGTTTTCTTTGAGCTTCTTTTTTTTCATTTTTGGAATACCTTTATGGTTTCCATTATGGGTAAACACGATATCTTCATTTTAGGAAGTGCGGACTACCGCCCCCTCAAAGTGATTTGATTCGTTAAATACCATATGTGGGACATATAAATGATGGAACTATGATATTATATATGATATTATACTAGAATTATAATATACCTTTATATCATTATGATTCAGTTCTATAAAATACGAAATAGAAATGAAACTAGCGTTCATGCGTACGTACGGATTACCGTCTCCATGAACGGTGCATTTCATTTCTTACCACTAAATGATTATGTAATATTATAAATGCATGTATTTACTGGATATATATGACATATATGATATCTACATCATTAATACAATTCTGGATATAATGAACCTTTGACCAAATTAACAACATGTAATGTAAGAAGTCTATTTTTGACTTAAGAACCAAATACCGACAAAATGAACATTATTAACTTAACTGATTACATGATGCTCATAACATGGTATAAAAGGAATAATGAACTTGAAAAAGATTCATAATCAAGTAGATATTAACTCAAGTTTAATATTCATGAGATTAAAGAACGGTCGGGTCAAGTCAGATACGAGGTATGAGACTTCATCTCAATCTCCTTTCATTGAGGCATATTTTATTTTATACACAACATTCTTTTATACGGTGTATAAACCCCTTTGACTTTTCCATTTATTCAAAAGGAATCTTTTTTATACGAAGCGTTTACTAAATGACAAAAGAGAAAGTTTTTGTCGTACTTATGCAGCGACAACGACTTCTCTGCCGTCATGACCGTTATTTGAGTTTCGGCTTCCTCTACAAGCCATACCTTCTTTTTAAAAGAAAAACAAATACCATGTTTTACTTTTCTTTTACTTTGGTATTGAAAATGGTTTTCATAATGTTTTTATTATATCAATGTGTTGTATTGATATCTCATGATTGAAATGTGGAAATGTTTTGTTTCCTTTATGCATGTTTTATGTGATATGATTATATTATGGTTCTTGGGCATTATTATGAAGACGGGTGGTTCCGTGATAAACTAAGGGTGGGTGAGCCCGATATAGATCTCCAATGCATTGGGTAATGCGAAGGAGTGAAAGGTTAAGGTTTCTCCAAAGAGATTTTAGGGAATATACTGTGATGGGTATTCCAAACGTAACCAAGAGGGTTACTCCCTACGTAAGAATGTTATGAATGCCTCAAGTTACCTTTATGTCTTATGATTTCTATGATTTATTCATGATTTTATGAGGTATGTTAAAGTGCCTATGTTTTATGTGTAAAGTATGATTTCATTCTTATGTATATATGAACTCATGTTTCCTTTCCATATTTTTTTTATATAACCCATACTGAGTTTTTATGCTCATCCCAAGTTTTTGAAATGTTTTTCACAGGTCAAGGGAAAGGTACATGATAAGATGATAGAGTCAAGGATGTGTCAAGAAATAATCCATGTTTTATTTTAAATGTGTTTCCATTGATGGGAATGAAGAATACTATCTTTATGTAACCACTTTGTTTATATGTGGAATGTAATGCAAGTTTTATGATCTAATTCTCTAAAACTCTAAACCCGAAAAGATCCTCAATGTGTAATCTTGTAATAACTCAAGATTAAGTAAGGTTTAAGGCTGGGGCCTTATAGTTGGTATCAAAGGTCGGTTTAGATAACTTTAGGAGTTAAAATTCTATTAAATGATTATCCAAAAATATTTTTTTTCGAAATGATATAGAATTTAAAGATTACCATGTTGCTTCATCTAAGACATGTTTGTTCAGAATGGTTTTCCGCAGAGGAAACAGGGAAGCAGTGCTAGGAAGGCATACAGATGGAAATAACCTTCCGAATCAGCATCCAAAAATGGTCGGAATTGGAACTGAACAGTTTGTTGCAGTAATGGAGCAGTTGAATCAAGCGATAAATGGTGGTGGTATCCATGCATGAGATCAGCCAGAACAACCGCAGAGGAACATATCAGTGGTGGAACATTTCATGAGGCAACATCCACCATCATTCAGAGGATCATCTGACCCTGTGCTAGCTGAAGGGTGGATTAAAGTACTGGAGAATATTTTTGATGTCATGGGGTGTTCAGACAATCAAAAGGTTTGTCTTGCTATTTACCGTTTGGAGGGTGAAGCAGATCAGTGGTGGTCTATGGTTAAAAATATCCGGGATGCCGATGAGATTGATGCTCTTGACTGGGATGAATTCAAAGGTATGTTTCTTGAGAAGTATTTTCCTAAGGCTGTTCGACTTAGGATGGAAAAGCAATTCTTGGAATTTTGGCAAGAGGAAGACTCAGTGGCTGCCTATGAAGAAAGGTTCACTCGATTGGCAAGGTATGCTCCAAATTTTATCCTGGACCTTCATAGTAAAATCAATCATTTTTACTCAGGATTAAAGCCAAAGTATCGAAGGGCATTAGCTTCTCGTGAGTTTAAAAGTTATGAAAATCTTGTTCGATGTGCTGAGAAGGTGGAAATGGAGTTTGCCGATGACCAAGTGTTCTATAACAACCAACAGAAGAAGAGACCGAGGTGGCAGGAGAAAGGTAAGAATTCTTCAAAAAAGTCTGATGGTAAGAGAACTAAGTTTCCAGTTTGTGATAAATGTGGCAAAAGGCATGCTGGGGAATGTCTTCTGAATTCTGGGAAGTGCTACCGATGTGGTAAGATGGGACATAAGGCTCGTGATTCCACTGAAAAGGATCAAGGTGAAGGTAAGAACAAATTTGATTTACAGTTAGTGAAATTTTATAAGTGAAATGAGATGGGTCACTATGAAAATGAGTGTCCGACAAGGAGCTTGAGTGATGTGAAGCAGTTAGACTACAAGCAGAAAGGGGTGGTGAAATCCTTTGCAACTACTTCAGCAGATGTCGAGCCATCAAATGAAGTTGTATCAGGTACTTTGTTTTTTTTTTTCAGATTATGCCAGTGTGTTGTTTGATTCGGGGTCTACACATTCTTTCATCTCTGAAACCTTTTCTAGTAAAATGGGAATACCATCTCAAGAAATGACTCCTGAACTTTTGGTAAAAACACCTGGGGGAAATGTCGAGGCAAAAAGAATTTATAAGAATCTTCCTATCCTTATCTGTGGAAATAACCTACTTTCAAACCTTATTGTTCTACCTCTAGTAGAGTTTGATGTTATCCTGGGTATGGATTGGCTCTCTATTTACCATGCTAAGATTGACTGTAGAGCTAAAGAAGTTTCTTTTCAGAAAGACTTTCAGTTTGTTTACAGGAATGAACCCTTAATATTGATAACATATCAAGAGGCCGAGAAACTTGTAAAAGATGGAAATGAATGTTACCTTGCATACGTCGTTGAAAATAAAAGAACTATTCAGATTAATGATGTGCCAGTGGTAAATGAGTATCCTGATGTTTTTCCTGATGAGTTTCCTGGAATAATACCAGATTGGGAAGTTGAGTTTACTGTTGACTTAGTTCCTGATGCTAAGCCAATTTCAAAACCCCCTTATCAAATGGCACAAATTGAACTTTTAGAGTTGAAGGAGAAATTACAAGATTTATTAGAGAAAGGTTTCATTAGACCTAGAACATCACCATGGGGTGCTCCTGTTTTATTTGTTAAAAAGAAAGATGGTTCTATGAGACTTTTCATTGATTATAGTGCCTTGAATAATATCACTGTTAAGAACAAATATCCTTTGCCTCATATCGATGATTTGTTTGATCAGCTCCGGGGAGCTCAGTTTTTTTCAAAGACTGACTTGAGATCGGGGTACCATCAGCTGAAGGTAAAGGAGGCAGATATTCCGAAGACCGCGTTCCGCACGAGATATGGCCATTATGAATTTGTAGTAATACCTTTTCGACTAACCAATGCACCTGCTGTATTCATGGACTTAATGAATAGAATTTTCCATGAGTTCTTGGATAAGTTTGTGGTGGTTTTCATTGATGATATTTTGGTGTTTTCTAAAAGTAAAGAGGAGCATGAAAAACATTTAAGGGTTATCTTGCAAACCTTAAAAGAAAAGAAACTGTATGGGAAATTCAGCAAGTGTGAGTTTTGGTTGCAACAAATTTCTTTCCTTGGTCACATTGTTTCTAAAGATGGAATAACTGTTGATCCTGCAAAACCAAAATTTGTGGAAGAATGGCCAAGACCCACAAATGTAACCGAGATTCGTATCTTCCTTGGTTTGGCGGGCTATTACCGAAGGATTGTTAGAATTTTTTCACGGTTGTCTAGTCCAATGACTAAGCTAACTCGGAAGGGTGTTAAGTTTATCTGGATAAAAGAATTTGATGATTGTTTTCAGGAATTGAAAAGAAGATTGGTGAATGATCCAGTTTTGGAACTACCTTCCAGGAATGGTGAGTTTGTTATATAAATTGATGCTTCATTGAAAGGACTTGGTTGCGTCCTAATTCAGAATGATCAGGTAATTGCTTATGCTTCACGACAGTTGAAAACTCATGAGGTAAATTACCCTACACATGATTTGGAATTAGCTGCTGTTGTTTTTGCTTTAAAAATTTGGAGGCATCATTTGTATGGAGTAAAGTTTGGAATATATATCGATCACAAAAGTTTAAAGTATATAATCACTCAGAAAGAGTTAAACATGCGAGAAAGGAGATGGCTGGAATTAATCAAGGATTATGATTGTACAATTCATTACCATCCGGGAAAAGAAAATAAAGTGGCTGATGCTTTGAGTCGAAAAAGTAATGCTTCATTAACAATGTTGCGTTTGGAACGTGATCCTTTGGTTAAGGATTTGATGAACTTTGGCATAGAAGTTGTTGGTGCAGGAAGTCCTTCGGTTTTGTTTCAGGTATCAGTGAGATCATCTCTATCAGATAGAATCAAGCAAGCACAGAAGCAAGATAGTGAGTTGCAGAAAAAGTTAGAGCTGGTTCAGAAAGGTAAGTTGCCTGAATTCAACATTGATAATGATTGTGTTTTGAGATTTGGGAAGAGATTGTGTGTGCCTTGTGATTCACAGTTGAAGAGAGAGTTGTTATGTGAAGCTCATAGTTCTCCGTTTTCAGTTCATCTGGGCAGTACTAAGATGTATAGAGATCTGCGGGAGTATTACTGGTGGGATGGAATGAAAAGTGATATTGCTGATTTTACTGTGAAGTGTTTGACTTGTCAGCAGGTTAAAGCAGAGCGGCAGTTACCGAAAGGGATGCTTCAGCCTTTACCTGTGCCAGAGTGGAAATGGGAGAATATATCCATGGACTTTGTTGTTGGATTACCGAAGACATCTCGAGGTAATAATGCAATCTGGGTTATTGTTGATCGCTTGACCAAATCTGCTCATTTCCTTGCTATACGAGATACTTTATCTCTTGATCAACTTTTCCTTTTGTATCTTAAAGAGATAGTCAGGTTACATGGAGTTCCTCTCTCCATTGTATCGGATCGTGATCCCAGGTTTACTTCTAACTTTTGGAAAGGCCTTCAGAAGTCGTTGGGTACTGAATTAAATTTTAGTACAGCTTTTCATCCTCAATCAGATGGGCAGTCAGAACGAACAATTCAGACATTGGAGGATATGCTACGATCTTGTTCTATGGATTATCAGGGAAGTTGGTACCAACATCTTTCTTTGGTTGAGTTTTCATATAATAACAGTTTTCATTCCATTATACAGATGGCACCATTTCAGGAATTATATGGGAAGCGGTGTCGAACTCTAGCTTTCTGGGATGAAGTGGGTGAAAGGAAGTTGATGGGACCAGAATTGGTAGAAGAGATGGTAGAAAAAGTTCAGCTGATTCAGAAACACATGAGAACAGCTCAGAGCAGGCAGAAGAGTTATGCGGATAACTGGAGGAAGGATCTATCTTTTGTGGTAGGTGATCATGTTATTCTCAAGGTTTCTCCTTGGAAAAGCATGATAAGATTTGGTAAGAAAGGAAAGTTGAGTCCAAGGTTTGTTGGAACATACGAAATTCTGGAGAGAGTTGGATCAGTTGCATACCGAGTGGCTTTACCTCCTAGTTTATCTCAGGTACACAATGTTTTTCACATTTCGATGTTGAGAAAGTATATGCCAGATCCATCTCATGTTTTGAGTCCAGAGGTAGTTCAGCTGGAAGAGAACCTATCTTATGAGGAACAACCGGTCCAAATTCTTGACCACAGGGAGCAAGTGTTACGGAATAAGGTGATTCACCAGGTAAAAGTTTTGTGTAAAAACCACATGATTGAAGAGGCAACATGGGAATCTGAAAATGCAATGAGAGATAAGTACCCCCATTTATTCGATTAGTAAATAAATTGCGAGGACGCAATTTTCTAAAGGGGGGAAGGATGTCACATCCCAAGTAAGTAATGAATAATAGATATTTTTATCTATGTCTGTTAATGATTAATATAGTGTTATAGAGGCTTAAAATGAAAATAAATACAATCTTATGCATGGAATACACTAATATTCTTAAAAGACTGTTTTAGTGCCTTTTGATGGCAAACCATTTTTGAATCTATATTTTGACAATTTTATAAACTATGTTTGTCAAAATAAACTTATTCTTTATGATTGGGACATCAAAATTTACCTTCTGTGATTTTTTGGTATTTTTCTGACAATGTTCATTTTTTAATGAATAGTGAAAAATACTGCATTTTACATCAAAACTGCTTTTTAATCTAATTTATTTATATGATTAGATTATGTTTTTAATTGGTTTTGAAGTGAAATTAGAATATATTTTTACCATTTAATCCAATGGTGGTCATTGGAATCAATTTCACTTTGAAATTGGACTTAAACTAGTATCAATCTTTTGATACTTATTGTTTTGTAAAAACACGCTATTTGCTCTAGTAGCGGGAATTAATTATTAAATTAATTAATGTGACTTATATGATTTGAATTTTGTAAAATAGACTTCATTTTTGATTTCGGAATATCAAATATAGCTTAGGGTGAATTTTTGGTAATTTTCTGAAAAACTTCAATTTTTGATGAATAGTGAAACCACTAAGTGGTAATCAAGCAAACTGATTTTTCAGTTAAATGAAAGTTTTCCACTAATGTGTATTGAATTTTTAAAATCCGACATACATGGTTGTCATTATGAAGTAAAATGTGGTTCAATGAGATTAATATAATTTTTTGGTGAATAGAAACTTATTAAGTTTTTAATCGCGATTAGTGGTAATTAGTGTAGTTTAAGGTATAAATAATGCTTTAATAATATTAAATGACCTAGACACATGTCCCAACCTTATTGGTTGTGTCATGGCCGACCAAGAAAAGCCATGGGTCAACTTGGGGACCCCATGGAGACACTTTGGTTTGGAAATGACATAAATAACTTTTTATTAAATGTTAAAGTAAAAATGACACAAACAAGAGATGTTTTACGAAAACAATTTTTACATGGGGTTATAAAGATCAGATTTTTGATTATAAATAGTCATTGGAAAGCTAAAGAGATTTAATACATCATTGTATTTTTTATATGATTTTTAGACATTAAATAAATTAAATTATTTATGACATAATAATGATGCAGTGATGACATCATTATTTGACGATTTAAATAAAATTGAAAGATAATGTAAAATATATGAACTACACATGGACAAAACCAATTGGATGAGTGGATTTCGAACCCTTATCACCTTATCCACGAATTATATCAATGTGGTACCTTTTAAAACCGAAAAACATTTTCAAATAAAGTAATATTTCTTTACTTTCCAAAAGTGCCCCTCCTCTCCTCTTATAAAAGGCCCCCACCTCTACCTCATTTCACACACTACGTAAGCCTTTGGCTCGGCCAAACCCTGCCCATTTACTCTCTCCACATCCCTATCCTCATCCTATAGGATTCCATTTGGGAAGAATCCTTTAAAAGGAAGCCTTTAGGCTCAAATCAAAAGGAGTTACACTTTTTAAGGTAATTCATTCTCTCATGTTCATTTGTTTTATTTTGCTTCTCCAACCCCCTAAAATCTTTTTATTTAATTCTTTTGTAACAACACTAGTATCTTCAATATACTAGGATGTTGTTATAAGATTTATTTGAGCTACACTCTTACACAACTGCATCAAATGGTTAAAGAACATACGGTTTCAGTGGATGGCGAAATTCTGCCTCCCGAAACGATGATTGTTCAATACCCATTTAACACCTTCAAAGGTGGCCATTATGATGTCACTATTTTTATATATGATATATAATATGTTTATGGTGTCCTTAAGCTTCTGTTTTTTTTCATTTTGGGCATACCTTTATGGTTTCCATTATGGGTAAACACGATATCTTCATTTTAGGAAGTGCGGACTACCGCCCCCTCAAAGTGATTTGATTCGTTAAATACCATATGTGGGACATATAAAGGATGGAACTATGATATTATATATGATATTATACTAGAATTATAATATACCTTTATATCATTATGATTACGTTCTATAAAATACGAAATAGAAATGAAAGTAGCGTTCATGCGTACATACGGATTACCGTCTCCATGAACAGTGCATTTCATTTCTTACCTCTAAATGATTATGTAATATTATAAATTCATGTATTTACTGGATATATATGACATATATGATATCTACATCATGAATACCATTCAGGATATAATTAAACTTTGACCAAATTAACAACATGTAATGTAAGAAGTCTATTTTTGACTTAAGAACCAAATACCGACAAAATGAACATTATTAACTTAAATGATTACATGATGTTCATAACATGGTATAAAAGGAATAATGAACTTGAAAAAAGATTCATAATCAAGTAGAGATTAACTCAAGTTTATTATTCAGGAGATTAAAGAACGGTCGGGTCAAGTCAGATACGAGGTATGGGACTTCGTCTCAATCTCCTTTCATTGAGGCATATTTTATTTTATACACAACATTCTTTTATACGGTGTATAAAACCCTTTGACTTTTCCATTTATTCAAAAGGAATCTTTTTTATATGAAGCGTTTACTAAACGACAAAAGATAATGTTTTTGTCGTACGTATGCGGCGATAAAGAATTCTCTGCCTTCATGACCGTTATTTGAGTTTCGGCTTCCTCTACACGCCATACCTTCTTTTTAAAAGAAAAATAAATACCATGTTTTACTTTTCATTTAATTTGGTATTGAAAATGGTTTTCATAATGTTTTTATTATATCAATGTGTTGTATTGATATCTCGTGATTGAAATGTGGAAATGTTTTGTTTCCTTTATGCATGTTTTATGTGATATGATTATATTATGGTTCTTGGGAATTATTATGAAGACGGGTGGTTCCGTGATAAACTAAGGGCGGGTGAGCCCGATATAGCTCTCCAATGCATTAGGTAACGCGAAGGAGTGAAACGTTAAGGTTTCTCCGAAGAGATTTTAGGGAATATACTGTGATGGGTATTCCAAACGTAACCAAGAGGGTTACTCTTTACGTAAGAATGTTATGAATGCCTCAAGTTACCTTTATGTCTTATGATTTCTATGATTTATTCATGATTTTATGAGGTATGTTAAAGTGCCTATGTTTTATGTGTAAAGTATGATTTCATTCTTATGTATATATGAACTCATGTTTCCTTTCCATGTTTTTTTTATATAACCCATACTGAGTTTTTATGCTCATCCCAAGTTTTTGAAATGTTTTTCACAGGTCAAGGGAAAGGTACATGATAAGATGATAGAGTCACGGATGTGTCAAGAAATAATCCATGTTTTATTTTAAATGTTTTTCCATTGATGGGAATGAAGAATACTATCTTTATGTAAACACTTTGTTTATATGTGGAATGTAATGCACGTTTTATGATCTAATTCTCTAAAACTCTAAACCCGAAAAGATCCTCAATGTGTAATCTTGTAATAACTCAAGATTAAGTAAGGTTTAAGGCTGGGGCCTTATAGTTGGTTTCAAAAGTCAGTTTAGATAACTTTAGGAGTTAGAATTCTATTAAATGATTATCCAAAAATATATTTTTTCGAAATGATATAGCATTTAAAGATTACCATGTTGCTTCATGTAAGACATGTTTGTTCAGAATGGTTTTCCGCAGAGGAAACAGGGAAGCAGTGCTAGGAAGGCATACAGAAGGAAATAACCTTCCGAATCAGCATCCAGAAATGGTCGGAATTGGAACTGAACAGTTTGTTGCAGTAATGGCGCAGTTGAGTCAAGCGATAAATGGCGGTGGTATCCATGCACGAGATCAGCCAGAACAACCGCAGAGGAACATTTCAGTGGTGGAACATTTCATGAGGCAACATCCACCATCATTCAGAGGATCATCTGACCCTGTGCTAGCTGAAGGGTGGATTAAAGTACTGGAGAATATTTTTGATGTCATGGGGTGTTCAGACAATCAAAAGGTTAGTCTTGCTATTTACCGTTTGGAGGGTGAAGCAGATCAGTGGTGGACTATGGTTAAAAATATTCGGGACGCCGATGAGATTGATGCTCTTGACTGGGATGAATTCAAAGGTATGTTTCTTGAGAAGTATTTTCCTAAGGCTGTTCGACTTAGGATGGAAAAGCAATTCTTGGAATTGAGGCAAGAGGAAGACTCAGTGGCTGCCTATGAATAAAGGTTCACTCGATTGGCAAGGTATGCTCCAAATTTTATCCGGGACCATCATAGTAAAATCAATCATTTTTACTCAGGATTAAAGCCAAAGTATCGAAGGGAATTAGATTCTCATGAGTTTAAAAGTTATGAAAATCTTGTTCGATGTGCTGAGAAGGTGGAAATGGAGTTTGCCGATGACCAAGTGTTCTATAACAACCAACAGAAGAAGAGACCGAGGTGGCATGAGAAAGGTAAGAATTCTTCAAAAAAGTCTGATGGTAAGAGAACTAAGTTTCCAGTTTGTGATAAATGTGGCAAAAGGCATGCTGGGGAATGTCTTCTGAATTCTGGGAAGTGCTACCGATGTGGTAAGATGGGACATAAGGCTCGTGATTGCACTGAAAAGGATCAAGGTGAAGGTAAGAACAAATTTGATTTACAGTTAGTGAAATTTTATAAGTGAAATGAGATGGGTCACTATGCAAATGAGTGTCCGACAAGGAGCTTGAGTGATGGGAAGCAGTTAGACTACAAGCAGAAAGGGGTGGTGAAATCCTTTGCAACTACTTCAGCAGATGTCGAGCCATCAAATGAAGTTGTATAAGGTACTTTGTTTGTTTTTTCAGATTATGCCAGTGTGTTGTTTGATTCGGGGTCTACACATTCTTTCATCTCTGAAACCTTTTCTAGTAAAATGGGAATACCATCTCAAGAAATGACTCCTGAACTCTTGGTAAAAACACCTGGGGGAAATGTCGAGGAAAAAAGAATTTATAAGAATCTTCCTATCCTTATCTGTGGAAATAACCTACTTTCAAACCTTATTGTTCTACCTCTAGTAGGGTTTGATGTTATCCTGGGTATGGATTGGCTCTCTATTTACCATGCTAAGATTGACTGTAGAGCTAAAGAAGTTTCTTTTCAGAAAGACTTTCAGTTTGTTTACAGGAATGAACCCTTAATTTTGATAACATATCAAGAGGCCGAGAAACTTGTAAAAGATGGAAATGAATGTTACCTTGCATACGTCGTTGAAAATAAAAGAACTATTCAGATTAATGATGTGCCAGTGGTAAATGAGTATCCTGATGTTTTTCCTGATGAGTTTCCTGGAATAATACCAGATCGGGAAGTTGAGTTTACTATTGACTTAGTTCCTGATGCTAAGCCAATTTCAAAACCCCCTTATCAAATGGCACAAATTGAACTTTTAGAGTTAAAGGAGAAATTGAAAGATTTATTAGAGAAAGGTTTCATTAGACCTAGAAAATCACCATGGGGTGCTCCTGTTTTATTTGTTAAAAAGAAAGATGGTTCTATGAGACTTTGCATTGATTATAGTGCCTTGAATAATATCACTGTTAAGAACAAATATCCTTTGCCACATATCGATGATTTGTTTGATCAGCTCCGGGGAGCTCAGTTTTTTTCAAAGATTGACTTGAGATCGGGGTACCATCAGCTGAAGGTAAAGGAGGCAGATATTCCGAAGACCGCGTTCCGCACGAGATATGGCCATTATGAATTGGTAGTAATGCCTTTTCGACTAACCAATGCACCTGCTGTATTCATGGACTTAATGAATAGAATTTTCCATGAGTTCTTGGATAAGTTTGTGGTGGTTTTCATTGATGATATTTTGGTGTTTTCTAAAAGTAAGGAGGAGCATGAAAAACATTTAAGGGTTATCATGCAAACCTTAAAAGAAAAGAAACTGTATGGGAAATTCAGCAAGTGTGAGTTTTGGTTGCAACAAATTTCTTTCCTTGGTCACATTGTTTCTAAAGATGGAATAACTGTTGATCCTGCAAAAACAAAAGTTGGGGAAGAATGGCCAAGACCCACAAATGTAACCGAGATTCGTAGCTTCCTTGGTTTGGCGGGCTATTACCGAAGGTTTGTTAGAAATTTTTCACGGTTATCTAGTACAATGACTAAGCTAACTCGGAAGGGTGTTAAGTTTATCTGGACAAAAGAATTTGATGATTGTTTTCAGGAATTGAAAAGAAGATTGGTGAATGCTCCAGTTTTGGCACTACCTTCTAGGAATGGTGAGTTTGTTATATAAAGTGATGCTTCATTGAAAGGACTTGGTTGCGTCCTAATGCAGAATGATCAGGTAATTGCTTATGCTTCACGACAGTTGAAAACTCATGAGGTAAATTACCCTACACATGATTTGGAATTAGCTGCTGTTGTTTTTGCTTTAAAAATTTAGAGGCATCATTTGTATGGAGTAAAGTGTGGAATATATACCGATCACAAAAGTTTAAAGTATATATTCACTCAGAAAGAGTTAAACATGCGACAAAGGAGATGGCTGGAATTAATCAAGGATTATGATTGTACAATTCATTACCATCCGGGAAAAGAAAATAAAGTGGCTGATGCTTTGAGTCGAAAAAGTAATGCTTCATTAACAATGTTGCGTTTGGAACGTGATCCTTTGGTTAAGGATTTGATGAACTTTGGAACATAAGTTTTTGGTGCAGGAAGTCCTTCTGTTTTGTTTCAGGTATCAGTGAGATCATCTCTATCAGATAGAATCAAGCAAGCACAGAAGCAAGATAATGAGTTGCAGAAAAAGGTAGAGCTGGTTCAGAAAGTTAAGTTGCCTGAATTCAACATTGATAATGATTGTGTTTTGAGATTTGGGAAGAGATTGTGTGTGCCTTGTGATTCACAGTTGAAGAGAGAGTTGTTATGTGAAGCTCATAGTTCTCCATTTTCAGTTCATCCGGGCAGTACTAAGATGTATAGAGATCTGCGGGAGTATTACTGGTGGGATGGAATGAAAAAAGATATTGCTGATTTTACTGTGAAGTGTTTGACTTGTCAGCAGGTTAAAGCAGAGCGGCAGTTACCGAAAGGGATGCTTCAGCCTTTACCAGTGCCAGAGTGGAAATGGGAGAATATATCCATGGACTTTTTTGTTGGATTACCGAAGACATCTCGAGGTAATAATGCAATCTGGGTTATTGTTGATCGCTTGACCAAATCTGCTCATTTCCTTTCTATACGAGATACTTTCTCTCTTGATCAACTTTCCCTTTTGTATCTTAAAGAGATAGTCAGGTTACATGGAGTTCCTCTCTCCATTGTATCGGATCGTGATCCCAGGTTTACTTCTAACTTTTGGAAAGGCCTTCAGAAGTCGTTGGGTACTGAATTAAATTTTAGTACATCTTTTCATCCTCAATAGGATGGGCAGTCAGAACGAACAATTCAGACATTGGAGGATATGCTACGATCTTGTTCTATGGATTATCAGGGAAGTTGGTATCAACATCATTCTTTGGTTGAGTTTTCATATAATAACAGTTTTCATTCCAGTATACAGATGGCACCATTTCAGGCATTATATGGGAAGCGGTGTCGAACTCTAGCTTTCTGGGATGAAGTGGGTGAAAGGAAGTTGATGGGACCAGAATTGGTAGAAGAGATGGTAGAAAAAGTTCAGCTGATTCAGAAACACATGAGAACAACTCAGAGCAGGCAGAAGAGTTATGCGGATAACTGGAGGAAGGATCTATCTTTTGAGGTAGGTGATCATGTTTTTCTCAAGGTTTCTCCTTGGAAAAGCGTGATAAGATTTGGTAAGAAAGGAATGTTGAGTCCAAGGTTTGTTGGAACATACGAAATTCTGGAGAGAGTTAGATCAGTTGCATACCGAGTAGCTTTACCTCCGAGTTTATCTCAGGTACACAATGTTTTTCACATTTCGATGTTGAGAAAGTATATGCCAGATCCATCTCATGTTTTGAGTCCAGAGGTAGTTCAGCTGGAAGAGAACCTATCTTATGAGGAACAACCGGTCCAAATTCTTGACCACATGGAGCAAGTGTTATGGAATAAGGTGATTCACCAGGTAAAGGTTTTGTGGAAAAACCACATGATTGAAGAGGCAACATGGGAATCTGAAAATGCAATGAGAGATAAGTACCCCCATTTATTCGATTAGTAAATAAATTGCGAGGACGCAATTTTCTAAAGGGGGGAAGGATGTAACATTCCAAGTAAGTAATGAATAATAGATATTTTTATCTATGTCTATTAATGATTAAGATAGTGTTATAGAGGCTTAAAATGAAAATAAATACAATCTTATGCATGGAATACACTAATATTCTTAAAAGATTGTTTTAGTGCCTTTTGATGGCAAACCATTTTTGAATCTATATTTTGACAATTTTATAGACTATGTTTGTCAAAATAAACTTATTCTTTATTATTGGGACATCAAAATTTACCTTGTGTGAATTTTTGGTATTTTTCTGACAATGTTCATTTTTTAATGAATAGTGAAAAATACTGCATTTTACATCAAAACTGCTTTTTAATCTAATTTATTTATATGATTAGATTATGTTTTTAATTGGTTTTGAAGTGAAATTAGAATATATTTTTACCATTTAATCCAATGGTGGTCATTGGAATCAATTTCACTTTGAAATTGGACTTAAACTAGTATCAATCTTTTGATACTTATTGTTTTGTAAAAACACGCTATTTGCTCTAGTAGCGGGAATTAATTATTAAATTAATTAATGTGACTTATATGATTTTAATTTTTTAAAATAGAATTCATTTTTGAATTTGTAATATCAAATATAGCTTAGGGTGAATTTTTGGTAATTTTCTGAAAAACTTCAATTTTTGATGAATAGTGAAACCACTAAGTGGTAATCAAGCAAACTGATTTTTCAGTTAAATGAAAGTTCTCCACTAATGTGTATTGAATTTTGAAAATCCGACATACATGGTTGTCATTATGAAGTAAAATTTGGTTCAATGAGATTAATATAATTTTTTGGTGAATAGTAACTTATTAAGTTTTTAATCGCGATTAGTGGTAATTAGTGTAGTTTAAGGTATAAATAATGCTTTAATAATATGAAATGACCTAGACACATGTACCAACCTTATTGGTTGTGTCATGGCCGACCAATAAAATCCATGGGTCATCTTGGGGACCCCATGGAGACACTTTGGTTTGGAAATGACATAAATAACTTTTTATTAAATGTTAAAGTAAAAATGACACAAACAAGAGATGTTTTACGAAAACAATTTTTACATGGGGTTATAAAGATCAGATTTTTGATTATAAATAGTCATTGGAAATCTAAAAAGATTTACTACATCATTGTATTTTTTATATGATTTTTAGACATTAAATAAATTAAATTATTTATGACATAATAATGATGAAGTGATGACATCATTATTTGACGATTTAAATAAAATGGAAAGATAATGTAAAATCTATGAACTACACATGGCCAAAACCAATTGGATGAGTGGATTTAGAACCCTTATCACCTTATCCACGAATTATATCAATTTGGGACCTTTTAAAACCGAAAAACTATTTCAAATAAAGTAATATTTCTTTACTTTCCAAAAGTGCCCCTCCTCTCCTCTTATAAAAGGCCCCCACCTCTACCTCATTTCACACACTACGTAAGCCTTTGGCTCGGCCAAACCCTGCCCATTTACTCTCTCCACATCCCTCTCTTCATCCTATAGGATTCCCTTTGGGCAGAATCCTTTCAAAGGAAGCCTTTATGCTCAAATCAAAAGAAGTTACACTTTTTAAGGTAATTCATTCTCTCATGTTCATTTGTTTTATTTTGCTTCTCCAACCCCCAAAAATCTTTTTATTTAATTCTTTTGTAACAAAACTAGTATCTTCAATATACTAGGATGTTGTTATAAGATTTATTTGAGCTACACTCTTACACAACTGCATCAAATGGTTAAAGAACATACGGTTTCAGTGGATGGCGAAATTCTGCCTCCCGAAACGATGATTGTTCAATACTCATTTAACACCTTCAAAGGTGGCCATTATGATGTCACTATTTTTATATATGATATATAATATGTTTATGTTTTCCTTAATCTTCTGTTTTTTTTTCATTTTGGGCATACCTATATGGTTTCCATTATGGGTAAACACGATGTCTTCATTTTAGGAAGTGCGGACTACCGCCCCCTCAAAGTGATTTGATTCGTTAAATACCATATGTGGGACATATAAAGGATGGAACTATGATATTATATATGATATTATACTATAATTATAATATACCTTTATATAATTATGATTACGTTCTATAAAATACGAAATAGAAATGAAAGTAGTGTTCATGCGTACATACGGATTACCGTCTCCATGAACGGTGCATTTCATTTCTTACCTCTAAATGATTATGTAATATTATAGATGCATGTATTTACTGGATATATATGACATATATGATATCTACATCATGAATACCATTCTGGATATAATGAACCTTTGACCAAATTAACAACATGTAATGTAAGAAGTCTATTTTTGACTTAAGAACCAAATACCGACAAAATGAACATTATTAACTTAAATGATTACATGATGTTCATAACATGGTATAAAAGGAATAATGAACTTGAAAAAAGATTCATAATCAAGTAGAGATTAACTCAAGTTTATTATTCAGGAGATTAATGAACGGTCGGGTCAATTCAGATACGAGGTATGGGACTTCGTCTCAATCTCCATTCATTGAGGCATATTTTATTTTATACACAACATTATTTTATACGGTGTATAAACCCCTTTGAATTTTCCATTTATTAAAAAGTAATCTTTTTTATACGAAGCATTTACTAAACGACAAAAGAGAATGTTTTTGTCGTACGTATGCGGCGACAAAGACTTCTCTGCCGTCATGACCGTTATTTGAGTTTCGGCTTCCTCTACATGCCATACCTTCTTTTTAAAAGAAAAATAAATACCATGTTTTACTTTTCTTTTACTTTGGTATTGAAAATGGTTTTCATAATGTTTTTATTATATCAATGTGTTGTATTGATATCTCGTGATTGAAATGTGGAAATGTTTTGTTTCCTTTATGCATTTTTTATGTGATATGATTATATTATGGTTCTTGGGAATTATTATGAAGACGGGTGGTTCCGTGATAAACTAAGGGCGGGTGAGCCCGATATAGCTCTCCAATGCATTGGGTAACGCGAAGGAGTGAAACGTTAAGGTTTCTCCGAAGAGATTTTAGGGAATATACTGTGATGGGTATTCCAAACGTAACCAAGAGGGTTACTCCCAACGTAATAATGTTATGAATGCCTCAAGTTACCTTTATGTCTTATGATTTCTATGATTTATTCATGATTTTATGAGGTATGTTAAAGTGCCTATGTTTTATGTGTAAAGTATGATTTCATTATTATGTATATATGAACTCATGTTTCCTTTCCATGTTTTTTATATATAACCCATACTGAGTTTTTATGCTCATCCCAAGTTTTTGAAATGTTTTTCACAGGTCAAGGGAAAGGTACATGATAAGATGATAGAGGCAAGGATGTGTCAAGAAATAATCCATGTTTTTTTTAAATGTGTTTCCATTGATGGGAATGAAGAATATTATCTTTATGCAACCACTTTGTTTATATGTGGAATGTAATGCAAGTTTTATGATCTAATTCTCTAAAACTCTAAACCCGAAAATATCCTCAATGTGTAATCTTGTAATAACTCAAGATTAAGTAAGGTTTAAGGCTGGGGACTTATAGGAAACCTAGTTATTTCTTACTTTATGTAACTATTATGATTTATAATTTCCCTTTTCTAAGGGAAGTCCTAGTATTCATTTTTACGATGTGGTTTTATATGAATGAATCTTTTAAGTATCAAATCGTTGATAACTGAGAAAATTTTTGACGTTAAATTATTTTAAGGTGGGTAGAATGTTACACCCTAATATTTTGTGAATTAAAATTAATTTTGGAAATAATTTAACCATATTGATATTTTTTTTCATTTCACAGAACACTAAATATAGATTATTTTATACTAAAGAACAATGATTGTATTAATTTATAAACAACATCATCTTAATAATGTACTCTAAAAAACATAGAAATCAGCTCTCTCTCCATAGAAAGATGAGTTTAGCTTGCATTATACACAACAGTGTGTTTCCTCAATAGCCAGCACAACATGCAAGACCAAGGTTTACCAATCAATAATATATTATTAAAATATGAATATTGCATATAATAAAATATAAACTAGTGGTTTAATTATAGGATATGAATAGTGTCAACTAATTTATGAATATATATGCTTTACATAATATAAAATGAATTAAAAGGTTACAGATTAATTATAAATGAATATAAAAACCAATTGAATGTCAAAGGATATGTTATTTTGGTTATAAAGCAATTTTACCCCAATAAGTTACTTTTTTATGCATTACAATGCACTAAGTGAAAAATTAATTTCACATGGAACATAAACATGGTGTATGATACATGAAACATTGACTTGGCATAAGTTACAAAGAACAATGATGTTTCTACGAAACCTCATTTTATTGTTATATTTATTTAAATGAGATAATTATTACCTAACCGATATAAATAGTAATATGAATATTAATTAATAAATTTAAAATTATTTTTTCAATGTTTTTATAAAAATAAAATATATTAACAATGAAATAATTAATAATTTGATTAGTCCTTATATGTTTAAAAATAGTATTTTCTCAAAAAAACTAATTTTCATGCCCTCTTGGGAAGAAAATAAAATAAAATAGAGATTTTTTTAAAATTTAATTTGATAATATAAACTTAATTTTTCAACTTTGAATTTAGAAATGATCACAGGGTTAATTGTTTGGATTAATATGAGAAACATCATTTTTTATAAATAGTTAAAAATACTACTTTTTAGTTAAAAAGATCCATTTTTAAATAATTATTAATATTAAATTATATTTTAAATTTTTTAAAGGACACATTAGATCTATTATACCTATATTAATACAATTTAGGTCCTTATAATTAATTTATCGTTCAAAATAAAAATTAAAACAAAATAAAAATTTTAACTTCTTTAAGCTTCAGAAACCCGTAATTTCGTCACGTCTGTGGGATTTACATTAATCATAATTTTTGGTGTTTCTATGAATTGCATTTTTAAAAACCAAAATACACCATTTTAATAATTATAATATTTATAGTATAATTATATCATGTTTTTTGACCAAAATTATTGATGAAAATGATTAAAATTGATCACAACAATTAAGGACAAATAAAGTTTAATTGAGGACTCAACCTTAACATTAGAGGCCGAAATGACCTATCCACTTGTCCAAAACCCATTTCATGGCCATTATTCTACCATAAAACATAAAATATTGATTTATTTTTGTTTACTATGACTTTTTATAGGTAAGAACATGTCTACACCTATCTTTTTTAGAAAATTCCATGTAAGTTATTTTCATTCCCTACAAAAGGCCACCACCTATCCCACTTCTTCAAACCTCTCAAACCACTTATTTTAGGCAAATAAGTTCCCAAATAATTTTCAAAAAATTCTCCCTTCATCATATAATCCTTCCATTGGTCACAAGGAAATCCATAAAATCCTTTTGGCACAAACTAAATGGAATTACCCGATTAAGATGTAACATCTTCTCACAAGTTCTTTCTATTCTTTTCTTTCACCACCACCTCCAAATTCCTTGGTAAACTATTGAATAACAATATATCTATCATAGATATACTATTATTTTGTTATTATAAGGTTTTAAAAAACCATTTAACATAGATATATCTAATGGGAAATGAACATACTGTTTCTGTGTATGGAGAACTACTGTCTCATGAAATGATGATGGTTCATTTTTCCATTACCTCCTATAATAGTGGCCATTATGATGTAAAATATGTTTATATATGATATATAATATATTAATAATGTAATTATTCTTATTTAATTTTTATTTAGAACATACCTTTATACTTTTCTTCTTATGTAAATATTATAAGTTCGTTTGAGGAAGTGTGGTCTACCGTCCCCTCAAAGAAATATGATTCATTTATACACTACATGAATTTTATTAAGGATGGTTTTATAGAATATATATGATATCATAAATATAATTTCATAATTATATATTTATATACATATATGTAAATTTATTTATTTCATTCTTTCTTTCAATACAACAATTAAAAAGAAATAGCGTTCATGCGTATGTATGGCCAACCATCTCCATGAATAATGAATTCTGTTTCATACATATATATTTTATATATTATTTTAACACACATATAATATATATAAATTATATTTATATCATGGTTTATTTTATATAAATCACGATATAATGTATGGATACCAAATATATTACAAATTAAGACACATACAAAGAATAAAGAGAATATTACCAGAATTGAAACCTTAACATAGGATTGTTAAAAATAAAGTTATATATGGTAATAATAAAACCAGATATATATGAATATGTTTATATAAAATTTGTATAAAAAATTTGTATTTATTATACAGGTGGGTTGAGTGATTATAATGAGGGTCAAGACACAAAGTAAGGGGATTTCATCTCACTTTTTATTTATGAGAGATACATACTATGTTTTCCACTCTTTAAATTGTGTCGTGTATATAATGACCCTGATTGTATTATTTTTATCATATAAATAAATTAATGGGTATTAAAATAACCATTTTATGATCTTTATTTCAGGGTATTTATGTTTCAAAAGTTACCAATTGGTTAAATAGTTTTGTCTCAATTTTCCTTCTTTGAGACACATGTTTTGTTATGCAACTAAAATCTCTGTCAAGCTGTAGATACTTACATTATAAATGTTATAAACATAATTTATTTAATTAATTTTATTTTTATATTCATTTAATTTATGTTTCTTACATGTATATTATGATCCCATGTTACCAAATTATAAGAGTTTATTGAGAGAATCTCATCGCTTTTTGCGGTTGTTTATGTTTATGCTTCCATTGATGAAATATTAAAATCCATATATCCAAAAAATTAATGAATTTTACTATCCTAGGTTTATTAATTATTTACTCACATATTAGTACCACTTATTCCACTCTTTTATATGTAATATAGTTAAGAATTATATTTTTAAGCGAGCCCACTTTACCCTCTCTTCATTCAGAAATCCACGTTCCTTTAAAACCAATATTTTCTATAAAGGGTATCCAGTAGTATAATACTAATATCCTATGATCATTAAAATACATTTTTCCACTTTTTTCTTCTACCAATGTTTTCTTAGGAATATTACTGTCTCTTTTAGTAAAAGTAATTTTTCGATCATTTTCACCATTTAATAGAAATATTCTTTTTTTCCTCAAACAACATTTACAGATTTATCCAACATCAATCCTTTGAGGCTCCCCTTTCATTTTTAAATGTCAATTTTAAAAATAAAATTTTAAAAAGATATTTTCATGGAAAATTGTTTTCAAAACGTTTTCAAGATCCTTTTATAATGTTTCAAGAATTTTTTTTCAAAATGTTTTCATTCTCATTTTATAAATTTTCAAAAAATAAAATGGTTTTCAAAACTTGTTCATGATTCTTTAGTAAGTATTACAGGAAAATTGTTTTTAAAATGTCTTCATGCTTTATTGATATGTTTTTAAGGTATTTTTAATGAAATGGTTTTTAAAACTTTTTCATGATTTATTTATGAGTTTTTAATTTATTTTCAATGAAATGGTTTTCAAAACGTTTTCACGATTTATTTATAAATTTCAAAAGTATTTTCAAAGAATTGTTGTTAATTTTTTTTCAATATTTATTAATAATTTGTCAAATTATTTTCAAATAAATTATTTTCAATACATTTTAATGATTTATTTATAGGTTTAAAAAGTAATTTAAATGAAATAGTTTAAGAAAAGTTTTCCAAATTTATTTATATATTTTCAAATAATTTTCAATGAAATGGTTTTCGAAATTTTTTCAAGATTTCTTTATAATATTTCAAAGTGTTTTTATAGAAAATGGTGGTTTAAAATGATTTAAATCTTATTTTATGATTTCAAAGAAAAACTTTTTCATTTGATTTCAAGTATTCATCATAAAATTTTAAGGAATTTTCTAAGACAATTATATTAAAATGGTTTTATGTTCTAAAAATACTTTTTCCTATAAGAAATTATATTTTCCTCAAGAAAAGTATTTAAAATATATTTCATAATTATATTCCATATATGATTCCTTTCTTTGATGTTACACATTCCTGTTATGTAAATTATATAAATGTTCAATTAGAATTATTTCTATTAATTGGATACACTTAGTGTCTTGATATTTATGAAACCCATTTCCTATTCACGTCTTATATGCTTTTGAAACTAGGTTCATTTTTCATGGGTTATGTTTATGATGAAATTATTATGAATCCTGTATTTTAACGTAGTTTATGATATGATTACACGTTTATAATACAAATTTAATTTCATGGGTTATGATATGATTATTTATGATATTTTGTAAAATTTATGTATTATTTCATTATGAGACGTGTGGGAACTATATGTCCTTCCAGTACATTATGTAAAGATATATATCTCATTAGATAGACTATGATGGTATGGGGAGTGAACCTTGACTATTATGATGGCCATGGGAGTGAACCATGACCACCAAGATAGTATGAGGAGTTTACTAATGATACCAATATGGCCATGGGAGTGAACCATGAGTACCATTATTGTATAGGGAGTGAACCCATACTACCAATATGTTATTGGAAGTGATTCATTGGATACTATAGAAATCATATTACATGCTTATGTTTCTCTCATCCAATGTTATGCTTTTATATCTTATATTCTTTATTTCCTTATGATTCATGTCTTGTGAACTTATATGCTTTAAAAAATGATTCATGTATATGATCTTTGATATGTCGGGTATGATCTGCCATTTTAGTGATCAAATTATCATACACTTATACTCATAACTATTCTTACATATCTCCCTTATTTACCCTTACTGAACATTTAAGATCACCCCTTTCTAATATTTCTTTTCCCAAGGTTATGATGAAAGGTTTTTGGTAAAATTACTAAAGTTGGAGACAATTATGGAAGATATTGAATATATTTAAACAAGATATAATTTTTTCTTACCAATTTTCCTAAGACCCGTAACTATTATGGTCCTCATCCATTTATTATTAGAATGTACTGAATATTCATCTAAAATAGTGTAATATCCATGTATTTTAATCTTGTGTCTCTATAATACAAACCATACCCACCAACACTAGCACAACTAGACATGTGTGTGATGCGGTAAAGTGGGATTTTACCCAATGACTATAAGGAAAATAGTAGTTGGAGAATCATGTTTGATTCCCCAAATCATGCGATCCCATGTAGTGTGTGTACTAAATAGCTTGGGTCTTTTAAGTCCCTATTTAGGAATATGATCTTCCAAAAAAATAAAATGTAGGGGGTGGGAATAAATCACCCATCAACTAATATCTAAGAGGTCTTCTTAGAGAAGGTAGTAAAGGGATCAATGCCATAAGTTGGCAATGACATAGGTGGTTATCTATTATAGAGGGTGACACAGGTGAGTGATATTATAGAAAGGGTGTAGGTTGGAGTGGTGGAGATGACTATTCTATAATAGGATAGAAAGCGTCTAGTTATGGATCCCATGATACTAATGAGGAGGTGAATCATTTTTTTTTAACATCATATTTTTACCTGAACCTCCCACAGGTGCCAACAAGATGTTGAAACATAAGATATACTTGGTAGATGTTCATGATATGTCCATTTATATTAATTTTCCTAAATTATAATCACCAAAAAATGGGAATCATGTTTCATACCAACCATTGATTATCAATTAGTACATGTTTTACTATGAACTCATGGATATATAACACATGTATCAATGCCAAAACATGGGAGATATTTTTCTCAAATAGTTAGGAAGAAATACAATATAGATATATTATTATATGTGAGTTTTCTAACATTCCCTATGTTAGTAAAGTTGTTACATGAATCTATTTATATCTTATATATTCCCTTATAAATTTTTATTAGGCGATGAATAAAATTTTGAAGATACAATTTATTTAAATGGGTATAATTCATCACATTGATATTTAAAATTCAATTAGTGTTAGTAATGTAATTTTGTTTGATATTATTCTACACACACAATATCTAACATAAATAAAACTAAAATATATTTAGATAAAATATAAATATCTAATAATTAATTTTAAAACCATTCCATGAATTAGTAGTAATGAATATGTTTAAATACTTTATGTAATATTTGTATAAGTTAAATAAATGTTATTTGTAATGTGAATGAAATTTAATTATATATAATTTTAATTATTTCATTAATAAAAATATTTTTAAGAACATATATGATTTTTAGAAAGGTTATAATTTTATAAACATTGGTCTTAATTTACAAAACATATATTTGAAATTTTAGAACTTAAGTTTTTTTGAAAAAAAATTTAATTAATTATAAATTTAGTAAAATCAATATTTCTATATTTTTGAAAACTAATATAATAAAATGGATATAAAATTTAGAGTCATTAGGTCCAAATTATTTTACAATTTCCATTTTATTTTAAGGTATAAAGGATATTTTTCTTTATAAATAAACTAGTTACAATGGTAAAAGCTAAAATTCATAAAGTAAAGAATATAAGAGTAAAAAATATCAAAATTGTTTAAAATTTTTATTATAATAGTTTTTTGTTTACTTAAAAATATTATCTATACAACTCTATATTATTTATCAATTTAGGATCCACTTTCATTGATAGATACTTCCCATTAATTAATTTTTTTTGGGTATTTATAGAAATAACATCCCTTTTAACTTATAATATAGGATCTCCTCTCCTAACCTCATCTCACACCAAAACCCCATTTTTGGGAAAACAATTATAAAAAATACTATCCTAAATATTCCTATACTAATTATAGAGGTCATGGTATTCTTTAAATACAATCTCACAATGTCTTAGCACCATTGTAAAAGAGACAATTCAAGAATCGAGGTATAAATCTAAAACTGGTCCTTTCTTTTTATATTTATTTATATGAAACTTTTATTCATATAATTAAATTAAAAAAAACTAAAATGATAAAATAAGTTTTATTATTATAGAGTTATATTATTTCAATGGTGGTATTATCATTCATCACCTTACCCTTTTCTACTCAGAAAAATGAAACTGTCACTTGTGTGTTGTGCAGACTACTGCCTCCCCGACAAAATGTATTTTTTTCTTAACTTACATATAATGTTGATAATGACATTAAATTTAATATGTAATTAAGATATTTAGAACATATTTTAGTTTCTTAAATGATAAAAAATGTTATAAATTTATCTCGTTCTATAGAAAATGAATTCATCACCCTTGCATACCTGTAAGATATCGCCTGCTGTTGAACTATTGATTTCCATTTCTTTCCTTACCAAAATTCCTAATAGGTTATAATAATGGGTTTAATGTATAAATATTGTATAAATTATATTATTAATGTTATGTTATGATAAATTTGTTATCATTTTAATGATATGGTCAAGAAGCGATCATCGTTAAATAAATTATTTAAAACATGTGTACTAGGAGAATATTATTATTCAAATTATATAATATTTTAAAAGATATTAATTATTATTATAGATCCTTAAAAAAAATATTACAGTAGTAAATATATTTTAAATTTTTTTTCTTTTGGTATAATTATATTTGTAATTAACAACCACATAATGATCCATTAATATGATATGTTCATATTTGGGTTGGTTTAACCACCTACTAAAAAATTATATTAAATTATATCACAGATGAAGAGGAAAACATAATTATTATATTAATATTAAATGAATATAATGATAATTTTTTTAGGTAATTTTAACATTATTATTATATTCATTAATTAATAAAACACTTTTCATTCATTTAGAATGACTTAAATATGATCATCATTGATTTCATATTCATGGTTTGTTACCAAATGTACCATATAATAATATAATAACTTTATAAATTTCATGAAAAATATATAAAATAAACATTAATGATCTTTTAATGATGAAATTATTATCATTAATAAATAAAAAAATCTTTTTTATAAAATGAGTTCAAAACAATCATGATAACATACACCAGATATTGGAAATAAAAAACAAGAAAACAAAAAATATCGATAATGAATAAATTTGAAGATTATAAATAAAAATATACATGATTACTATTTTTAATTAATTTATTAATATTATTATGTTTATAATAAATGAGGTTACTGTACATTTTTATAATTCAGTACATGTTGTATTGGTTCATCGTCTCAAACTTTATCTCATTCAGACATTTTTATGTCATACACCATGTTTTCTTTTACATGATGAAAATAAATCCCCATTATCATTTTTTATTATGATTCAATTATATTTAATTATCTTAAATTTTTTATTCGATTTTCATTCTATCATGATATTTTGACTCAAAAATTACATAATATGTAAGGGTTTTCTTGTTCTCGGTTATGATTGGTTGAGACATAATATTTTTTTACACTACGTTTTTCATGTCTAATTTATTTAGTACCCATTGATTTATTTTTTTCTTGAATTTTGGTGTTTCATGGGATATAGTAATCCCAAAATAAATTACATTTTTAGAAAGTCCAGTGATTAAATTACTATTCTACCATTATGTATTCTTGGTAACTAAAACATTATTCATTATGTTATGACCATTCATTTGATCTTTTTTAAAATATATTTGGTTTATTCTATCATTTTTTATGTTATTTGGTATTATATAACTACTTTTTTATTAATTTATATTCATACCACATAAACCCTTATTGAATATATCTTACCTTATAAAGTATGTTTCATACAAGGGATATTAATAACGTGAATATCTTTTATTTATTATATAATGTTTTTTATTAGACCTTATTCTTACAATGAGTTTTATTTTTGAATACCTTATTTTACATTCCTATGATTAAAGGGTGTTCACCTATATTTCAATCTTCTATTAATTGGGGAAATTATTAACCTATCCGTATACTATTACTCTATATATTTTTAGCTTGGGGGATGCTTACATATAAAGCAATTCCATCCATTCATTTGGGAACAATTAAAAATAAATATATTTTTTTATTTCAATATATATATTTATTCCTCACAATATAAGGATGAATATGTAATTTTTAACTATACATATTATTTATATGTTTTAGTTATGATCATTTTATCTCTTTTATTGTCATGGGGGGAAATTATTTGCATTCTATATGTTATTTTCAAGTACATATAATTAATATAAATGATGACTAAATATTTTATGTTAATTTTTTCATATAATGAATTCATTGGGATTAAATCAGTTAAGGGTGGAGTCAAGAAGTTTATAGGACATTCATTCACTAGTAGGTCTCATGAAATTAACATTTTTGGTTATTTTTTATGCCATCCAAAAACAAGATATTGCCTTAATAATAAGATCATGATGTCTATGATCATGATCTGTTAGATAATGGTATAGAATTAGCTATCCAACATTATAAATTTCATCACTAAAGAACTAGTTAATTTTATCCATGTAATCTATTTATTTTCATTTCTATCCATCGATATATTATGCTCTATATTTTTTTGATTATTGAATTATCAGGATTACTAATTCTTTCCATAATATTTTTACATATTTATTCATTGATTTCCTCAGTTGTATAATTTACCTTATAGATAACTTAAGAAAAAAACCTACCATATTTCCATTCCCCTAGGTTATCAAAAAAATTCTAACCCATTATATTTCTAATAGGATATATTATTTTAAGAATTTTTGGGGGATGTTTAATAATTATGATATAATAATTAGCATCTTTTATCATAAAAAACTCCCTTTAGTTGATAATGGAATGATATTTCTTTGTTAAGGAATTTTTGTAATTATTTTTGTTAATAAACATAAGTGTTATGGGTAATGTATGTGATGAATTATTTTCCTTAATTCAAGTAATTATTTGATAGGTATTTCTGTGAATCTATAACTAGTGTCAAAGCTAGTATATAAAGTATCTGTTTTCCCCCAAAGTTATGTGTGTGGGTTGAAACATTCATAGTGTGACCTGTATTGGTATAATAAAATACTAATAGAGTGATACTGTAACACCCCAAACTTCTACGGTATGATTCTCTTTGAAAGATGTGATAGCGTGTGTTATACGCAACACCGAGTTCTAACACACCATAAGCAATCAAACTAGCCGTTATGAATAGTAATGCCTAATTTTTGAAATTATATATATTTTATATTTCAAAATGGACATCATTTTTGGATTCGGAATATTGAATTTAGCCTAAGGTGAAATTTTGGTACTTTTCGGATAACTTTAATATTTTGATGAATAGTGAAAATTACTAAATTTTAATTAAAAAAAACTTTTTTAATCAAAATAATTAATAGTGATAAATTATGAATTTGAGTGGTTTTAAAGTATATTTATAATATAATTTTACCATTTAATACAATTTTGGTCATTGGACATAATTTTACAATTAAACCGGACATAAACAAGTGTCAATCTTTTGATAGTTATTATCTCTTAAAAACACACTTTTTGTTTTAACAACGGGAATTAATTTTAAATTAACTTCTGTCACTTATGTGTTTTGAATTTGGAAAAATGGATTCCATATTTGGAATCAGTGTGTTCAAATTGTGTAAATAGGTAAATTTTATTTTTAGACATTTTGAATAATTACTTCGGTAAATATTTTATTTACCATGGTTAAGGGTAAATCCGGTAAATAAGGGTTAACAAATAATATTATAATAATAATAAATTACCCTAAAACATGTCCTAGCCTTATTGGTTGATACATGTTCGACCATAGGCATCTTGGGGTCTATTTTGGGACCCCATGGAGCCACTTGTGGGTGATAGGACACTTAATTTTAATTAAGTTAAAATAAGATCAAAAATGAGATAAGCATATATCTTTTAGAAATAAATTTTTTCATAGGGTTATATATGTTGAATTTTCGACTATAAATATTCATTAAAAAGATAATACAATTTACTACATAATGATATTTTATTTATAATATTTAGAATTTAAATATTTTAATTTATTTATGACAAAATTATGATGCAGTAATTACCACAATAGTGACAAATTAAAATAATTGATATTATAAATACCCAAATAAATATAATTTGAGACTTTTAATGAATTAAAATAATTTTCTAGGATAATATGACATATTATAAATGATTTAATTAACTTTTTTAGAAGTAATCATTCTATTATGAGTTTCACAAAAATCAACTATTGAATAGTGTCAAAATTGACATAAAAGAGTTTTTAAAACAAATATTATATTATTAATTGATATTAAATTCCTAAAAATATAAGGCTCTGCCAAGAGACTTATATCAATATATTTATATCATTAATGGACCACTTGGTGGTCTCGCGGATGTATATAGTAAGTTTATTAACCATATAATATAAAAATAAAAGAGACATTGTAAAAGTGAAACTAATTAACTAAGAGTTAATACTTAAAGATAAGGTTAATATTGTAACCCAAACCTATCTAAATTCTATTTGTTTAATGGTTTTCGACCTATCCCCACATTAGAATTTAAATAATCAACTTTGGAGCCATTAGAAACCATATATGAATTTATTATAAATTAATATTTCTAGCTTTTCCAAAGGTGCCCCTCATCCCATTTATAAAAGGGCACTCCTCCTTCTCATTAACTCAAACCTTCAAAGCCTTTTTGTTCGGCAAAACTCTTCCAAAATACTCTCCAAACTTCCCTAAATACAACTTAGAGGCCTTATTTTGATCATAAAGCCAACCTAAGGAGCCCTTTTGATCAAATCAAAAGGAAGAACCCGATGAAGAGGTAATGATTTCACCACAATTTTCCAAGTTCCTTTCTTCTTCCACTTTTCTTCCTCTGTTATTACCATTCTTAAATAATAACTCTAGTATCATATATATAATGTGATGTTATTATAAATATGTTAAAACCATATTCAGTATTCTATCTACCCTTTGAATAACATGTCACCATACGTGCGTACGTACGGCTTACCGTCTCCACGTCGTGGTGTAATTGTTATTCAATATATTATTATTTTGATGGGTATAATAATGATGGGTAAATAAGGTAAATAATAAATATAACATGTTAATGATTCTGTATATATGATATACCATCCATTTATATATTATTTTAATATCAAAGGAATGATATTGTCACTCGTGTGTACGTACGGACTACCGTCTCCACGAACACGATGACATTCATTCTCCATCATATCCATTCAAGTATAATTATCATTTTATGATTTAAAAATAATATTTAAGGACTTGATATAATTTTTTATATGAATATTATACAACCTATCCATGAAAAACATGGCTTATGTAACAAAACATATAAAAGAAAATGAGTAAGTTTACACCCGAAACAACGATAATACTAAGATATTTTTAACAAATCAATGTTAAAAGATCTTATATGATATCATATTAATGTATATGATTATTGTATAATTTAGTAAAAATTATTTCACTATTATACAGGAGGTTAACCTACCCCAACCAAGGAAAAGTACAAGGTAAGGGTTTATTTCACAATCTCTTCATTATCCGAGGTTGTTTATACGCAATTATCTACTAGGATCTCTTATCATCCACATACATGTTTCTTCGAAGTGTATTTCAAAACAATTTTACAATTTACAAAGAATATGGGTTAAAGTCATTTATACCCTTATGTGTTTTTAAAGGAATCTTTCGGTCATTTTCCAAACAAGGTACTTTTTACCTTTCGACAAATTTAAGGTAAGAATGTTTTTTTAACTTATACGACAGGTGAGGCTATTTACCACCGTTATAAAATCGTCAAAGCTTACCTTACAAGCTTATGAGAATATTTTCAAAGTAAATGTTTTATTTTATAATTATGTTAATTTTAAATGATTTCAAAATGAATATTTTATGAATTTTTGAAAGGTACTCTTTAACAAGATCATAATTTTAAATTTATCTTTCTAAATATTTTTAATTAATGTCCATGTTTTCAAAATGATTTTAAGGATATATTTATATGGACATGAAGGTTTTGAAATGATATTTCATTTCAAAAGCTTCAATGTGGTATGGGACACTTTGATTCAAAAATCTCTTTTAAATTACCTCCTTTATAAATGTGTGACTTTTCAATGATTTTGAGAAAATAGATATTTCTATCAAATAGTTTTGATTTCATCTATGTCAACATCCTTTGATGGATTTTAAGCTTATTTGATGTTGATTTATTATGATACAAAACTTCTATATTATATTGAAGGTTTTGTGATATGTTTGACTGTGGATGTTCTATTTTTATACCATTCGTGGTTTATGGTGAAAATATTGAAATTTTGTATGCTAGTTTTAATACGAATGTTTATGTTATGTTTAAACCTTTTCATATGGGAATGCATTGGACTTAATATGTGACGGGTGGAGCCCGCTATATCTCCTCGATGCATCGGTAGGTCTCATGAGACAAACTAGTGTCTTGGCACAAGGCCTTGGCAAAATCTTATTTATAGTCTTGGCATGAGGCCTTGGCTATGTGGTTATGATAGTCTCGCATTATGCATTCCATAATTATGAAAGTGGTTATTGATATTGCATGTGATTATTTGATTAGTAGAATATCCATGTGAATAAGTAAATGTCTTTATTTCATTTTACTTTTCCCATACTATGTTGAAGTTCAAGTTTAAAAGGCTTTTGTTTTAGTTATAGATTGCCTTAAATGTTTATTCATATTTATGAATGTTTCTGCTATATTGTTATCCTTACTGGGCATTTGAGCTCACCCCTTTTCTATGTTTTATTTTTCCTAGGAAGTGAAGAAGTAAATTATGAGTGACCTGCAGGGATATTATGTGGGGATATGAGTGTGTTATATGGAGACTATGTTGTTGTAGTAGTTTTTAACTTTATGATGTAATGTAAAACATTATGAATATATCTAGTGTTTCCAAGGCTACTAAACCAATAAGTCTTTGGAGATTTGATCTTTCTCGTGATCATGCCAATGTTATGTAATAATGCACCGACTCTGGGTAACTGGGGTCGGGGCGTTACAGTTAGTATCAGAGGAAGTTTAGTACAAACCTTGGAAGTTAGATTTAGATAAACTCAGATTAGAGCACGTAGACCTAAGATGAACTTTGAGTATTAGTATAGAAGAACATCCTAGAATTTTGTTATTGTAGAGATTTTGTGAGTTTTCCGAGAAATACATCCATGTATGGATACAAGCAGGTAGAGGCGGATCTGGAACATATGTACCTAGGGGTAAAACCCAAAAACACCGCTTTGAGCTAGACTCGAACGGGAACTGGTGCATGAAAACGGGCCTTGCTACACTCTTGGTTACGACACTCCCGGGGGATATGCTTAGGATAACTCTCATTTTATTTACAAATCATTATGAAGGGTTTATGAGTATATACTTCCTCAAAAAAACATTCTTATGATTATGGATTATATCCATAAATAGTTCAATTTATGTCGAGTGTTTTATAAGTATGGGATTATGTATTTTGATTCATAGACTAATCTAGTGTATGCAATTGTTTAGAAATGGCACCCAGTAGAAGGAATGAGAACTCCATCAATGCACAAGATTCAAAGAGAAATAAGGATCATATATTTCATGTTCTTAAGCCAGAATTTATAAGAGAAATAGTCTCCCATGTATTATCATCATATGAAGAAATAATATCATGTGCTGATAAGATAAGTAAAGAGTTTACTGAGTCCTATGGCTTTTAAGGGAAGCAAGAGAAGAAAAGTATGGAAGATAGAAAGATGGATAAAGGGAAGAGGGAAAAGAAAGAATTTTCAAATATGTAATAACTGTGGGAAGAAACACCCTGGAACTTGCCTAAAAGGAATGGGAGTTTGTTATAAGTGTGGAGGAAAAGGGCACAAAGTACGTGACTGCAAGGGTTAGAAAATGGTTTCAAATGTACAATGCTTCATTTGCAAGGAGTTTGGACACTATGCGAACCTATGTCCCCGTCATCAGACTATGTCGCAAATGATGCTATTGGATAATAATCAAGTTATGATACTACCACAGATGAAGAGGAATGATTAGAGTTATTATGTTGATTATTTCATTTGAGTGTTGTATCAACAATGTACTTGTTATAATAATTATGGAGTATATAAGTATTGTACTGCAGTACTATTTCATTAAGGACTTGAGATTTTGTGGAACAAAGAAAAGTGACTCAATAGCAGGATAAATTTTTGGAAAATATATGGTTGAGAGAATGATAAACCATAATATAGTTCTGATATCGATGTAGTGATTTTGGAATAATACATGATTGATTTGGATAAATTATATTGGATATTCTTAACTACCTTGAAACTGATTAATGATTTTTATATTCCATCATTTTTAGGGTTTAAAACATTTTTGGATTGAAGGAGTATATCTAGTATTCTTTAAGGAATGAGAGATCATGAATGAAATCAATAAGGTTTTATGGTAATTCAGGATGTTGCAGTGTTTTAAAAGAATACATGATGAAGGTGTTCACATGTTATAACGCGGAAAAAAGGATATTTATTGTGTTTACCTTCCTTATAAATTTTGGACTGTAGTATTTTGGATAGTCTAGTTTGGATTATTTTGGATTTCCATAAAAGGACAACCCGGAGGTCGGGCGGCAACCCGTCGCGTCTGGCAAGGCCGTGAGACTTGAACCCAAAACCGAAGGGTGGCAAGGGTGTATCACCTACCACTGACCCACGTGATGTCCTGGATGAAATAATTTCGTTTTTTAATGGTTCTTATAGATAAATTATAAATTATTTTTTTAACCCTATACGAATAGGATAAATAGAATATTATTTTTAAGCTCTATTATCTTTTAGAGTGAAAGATGAGTCTATGGTAGAAATTAGTTAAAGGATGGAACTCTACTTGTCAAGAATATATTTTTCTTTTTCTTTTATTATATGAAGAAATTAATTCTTATAATTTATTTAAGGAATCCTAAAACAAAAATTGTGTTATCCTAATACCCTATGTTTTGTTGATCTGATGGTATTTCAAATCATCATAAATTGATGAATTTAAGGACCTGAATTTTACACTTGTTTTTGATTGATGACCTCAATCACTACCTATAAATATTTAAGTTTTTCTTCCAATTATATGTCTCTAATTTCCACCAATGTTATCCTAATTGATATCATAATTTGGTGGTGACTATTTCATTTCACTTTTCCTCATATTAAGACTAAATTTTAGTAACCCAATTTCCGATGTGGGTTTTCCCACAAAGATATTTTTTTATTTTCAACCATTTATTTTCTAAGAACAATTTCAAATTGCGAGGATGAAATTTATTTGAAAAATGGGAGAATGTAACACCCCAAGCTTCTACGGTATGCTTCTCTTTGAATAATGTGATAGCGTGTGTTGTACGCAACACCGAGTTCTAACACACCATAACCAATCAAACTAGCCGTTTTGAATAGTAATACCTACTTTTTGAAATTATATAAATTTTATATTTCAAAATGGACATCATTTTTGGATTCGGAATATCGAATTTACCCTAAGGTGAAATTTTGGTACTTTTCGGATAACTTTAATATTTTGATGAATAATGAAAATTACTAAATTTTAATTAAAAACAACTTTTTTAATCAAAATAATTAATAGTGATAAATTAGGAATTTGAGTGTTTTTAAAGTATATTTAGAATATATTTTTACCATTTAATACAATGTTGGTCATTGTACATAATTTAACAATTAAACCGGACATAAACAAGTGTCAATCTTTTGATAGTTATTATCTCTTAAAAATACGCTTTTTGTTTTAACAACGAGAATTAATTTTAAATTAATTTCCGCCACTTCTGTGTTTTGAAATTGGAAAAATGGATTCCATATTTCGAATCAGGATGTTCAAATTATGTAAATATGTAACTTTTATTTTTATAAATTTTGAATAATCACTTCGGTAAATATTTTATTTACAATGGTTAAGGGTAAATCTGGTAAATAAGGGTTACAAAATAATATTATAATAATACTAAATTACCCTAAAACGTGTCCTAGACTTATTGGTTGATACATTTTCGACCATAGGCATCTTTGGGTCGATTTTGGGACCCCATGGAGCCACTTGTAGGTGATAGGGACACTTAAAATTAATTAAGTTAAAATAAGTACAAAAATGAGATAAGCATATATATTTTAGAAAAACAATTTTTAAATAGGGTTATATATGTTGGATTTTCGACTATAAATATTAATTAGTAATCTAAAAATATTTCCTACATAATGAAATTTTATTTATAATTTTCAGACTTTAAATAATTTAATTTATTTATTACACAATTATTATGCAGTAATTACCATAATAGTGACAAATTATAATAATTGATATTATAAATACCAAAATAAATATAATTTCAGACTTTTAATTAATTACAATAATTTTCTAGGATAATATGACATATTAGGATTGATTTAATTAACTTTTTTAGAAGTAATAATTCTGTTACGAGTTTCACAAAAATCAACTATTGAATAGTGTCAAAATTGACATAAAAGAGTTTTTAAAACAAATATTATATTATTAATTGATATTAAATTCCTAAAAATCTAAGGATCGTCCAAGAGACTTATATCATGATATTTATATCATTAATGGACCACTTGGGCATCTATTGGATGTATATAGTAAGTTTATTAACAATATAATATAAAAATACAAAGAGACATTGTAAAAGTGAAACTAATTAACTAAGAGTTAATACTTAATGATAAGGTTAATATAATAACCCAAACCTGTGTAAATTATATTGGATTATTGGTTTTCGACCTATACCTGCCTTAAAATTTAAATAATCAACTTTTAATCCATTAGAAACTGAATAAGAATTTATTATAAATCAATATTTCTAGCTTTTTCAAAGGTGCCCCTCACCCCTCTTATAAAAGGGAACTCCTCCTTCTCATTAAATCACACCTTCAAATCCTTTTTGTTCAGCCAAACTCCGCCCAAATACTCTCAAAACTTCCCTAACTACAACCTAGAGGCCTTAGTTTGATCAGAATGCCAACCTAAGGATCCCTTTTGATCAAATCAAAAGGAAGAACCCGAAGAAGAGGTAATGATTTCCCCACCCTTTTCCAAGTTCCTTTCTTCTTCCACTTCTACTTCCTTTCTTATTACCATTCTAAAATAGTAACTCCATTATCATATATATACTATGATATTATTATAATTATGGTACAACCATATTTAGTATTCTATCCACCCTTTGAATAAATGTCACCATACGTGCGTACGTACAGCTTACCGTCTCCACGTCGTGGTGTAATTATTATTCAATATATTATTATTTGAATGGGTATAATAATGATGTGTAAATCATGTAAATAATAAATATAAAATGTTAATGATTCTGTATATATATCATACCATCCATTTATATATTATTGTAATATCAAAGGAATGGTATTGTCGCTTGGGCGTACGTACGGACTACCGTCTCCACGAACGCGATGAGATTCATTTTCCATCGTATCCATTCAAGTATAATTATCATTTGATGATTTAAAAATAATGATTAAGGACTTGATATCATTATTTATATGAATAATATACAACCTATCCATGACAAACATGTCTTATGTAACAAAAAATATAAAATAAAACGAGTAAGTTAACACCCGAAACAAAGATAATACTAAGATATTATTAACAAATCAATGTTAAAAGATCATATATGATATCATATTAATGAATATGATTATTGTATAATTTAATAAAAATTATTTCACTATTATACAGGAGGTTAACCTACCCAAACTAAGGAAAAGTACAAGGTAAGGGTTTATTTTACAATCTCTTCATTATCCGAGGTTGTTTATACGCAATTATCTACTGGGATCTCTTCATCATCCACATCCATGTTTCTTTGAAGTGTATTTCAAAACATTTTTACAATTTACAATTAATATGGGTTAAAGTCATTTACACCCTTATGTGTTTTTAAAGAAATCTTTACGTCATTTTCCAAACAAGGTACTTTTTACCTTTCGACAAATTTAAGGTAAGAATGTTTTTTAACTTATACGGCGGGTGCAACTATTTACCCCCGTTATAAAATTGTCAATGCTTCCATTTCAAGCTTATAAGAATATTTTCAAAGTAAATGTTTTATTTTATAATTATGTGACTTTTAAATGATTTCAAAATGAATATTTTAAGAATTTTTGAAAGTTACTCTTTATCAAGATCATAATTTTAAATTTATCTCTCTAAATATTTTTAATTAATGTCCATGATTTCAAAATGATTTTAAGGATTTATTTATATGGAAATGAATGTTTTGAAATGATATTTCTTTTCAAAAGTTTCAAAGTGGTGTGGGACACTTTGATTCAAAAATCTCTTTTAAATTACCTCCTTTATAAATGTGTGACTTTTCAATGATTTCGAGAAAAGAGATATTTCTCTGAAATAGTTTTGATTTCATCTATGTCAACATCCTTTGATGGATTTTAATCTTATTTGAAGTTTATTTATTATGATACAAAACTTCTATATTATATTGATGTTTTTGTGATATGTTTGACTGTGTATGTGCAATTTTTATACCATTCATGGTTTATGGTGAAAATATTTACATTTCGTATGCTAGTTTTAATACGAATGTTAATGTTATGTTTAAACCTTTTCATATGGGAATTCATTGGACTTAATATGTGATGGGTGGAGCCTGCTATAGCTCCTCGATTCATTTGTACGTCTAATGAGACAAACTAGTGTCTTGGCACAAGGCCTTGGCAAAATCTTATTTGTAGTCTTGGCACGAGGCCTTGCCTATGGGGTTATGATAGTCTGGCATTATGCATTCCATCATTATGAAAGTGGTTATTTATATTGCATGTAATTATTCGATTTGTAGAATATCTATGTGAATAAGTAAATGGCATTATTTCATTTTACTTTTGCCATACTATGTTGAAGTTCATGTTTAAAAGGCTTTTGTTTTAGTTATACATTGCCTTAAATGTTTATTCTTATTTATGAAAGTTTCCACTATATTGTTATCCTTACTGGGCATTTGAGCTCACCCCTTTTCTATGTTTTATTTTTCCCAGGAAGTGAAGAAGTAAATTATGAATGACCTTCATGGATATTATGTGGGGATATGAGTGTGGAATATGGAGACTATGATGTTGTAGTAGTTTTTCACTTTATGATGTAATGTAAAACTTTATGAATATATCTAGTGTTTCCAAGGCTACTAAACTAATCGGTCTTTCGAGATTTGATCTTTCTCGTGATCATGCCAATGTTATGTAATAATGCACCGACTCTGGGTAACTGGGTTCGTGGCGTTACAGATACTACCCTAAAAAGGTGTCTCAGAATCTAAATTATTTCAATAACATTGAATAGGGGTGATGTTGAAAGTAAATAATAAGTTAAGGTATTGGAATTATGATAAGATAAAATGATAAATAATAGAATATGAGAGTTTCTATAAAAATTTAATTGATGGGTATATAATTTTATCATTTTCAAAATATAATTAGCTTAAATATTAGCCACATAATAATGATTGGTTTCATTATAAAACTATAAGAGGCATGTGGGGTTAGAGTATACTTTACATGGGTAAAAAAATACCCTTGGTTGCTTATAAGTGGGTATGATATGAACCACATATACAATTTCAATTCCTTAGGTAAAGGTATAATATTCATGGAATGATTATGGTATTGAAAATACACAATATACAATGAATTGTATATACAAAGGGATTGATTAAAGGAAATTAGAATATTTGAATCAAAACCAATAAATAGATGTTATTATAAGGTATTAAGGAGGGGTAAAAGTACTTTTTTTGACTATATCTGATATAGGTGATCTAGAAATATCTTTTTATTTTATGTCCCCACATAGTTATATTTATTTTTAGTCTATCATGATGTTAGTGTAAATAAACCATAATGTGAATTGGTAGGACCATGTGCTAGGATAGTGGAGAGGGTGTGAATTTGCGGTTGATTATGAGATAGTTGGTAAGAATATCACAATTTCTCATGAAGAATAAAAATAAATACACACATAGTTCCAAGATATGGTGTGATCTATGTAGATCTATTTCATGCATAGGGTAAATTGTATTGTTCTGAAGGGGTTTCCTAGGGAGAGAGAAAGGAAGAAAAAATTTCATGAATGAGGAATGCACTTAGAACCAAGGTTGAATAAAGTATGGGGTGGAAATAAATGATTACAACCAGGTCAGATATAGGGGATCTAGAGGTAACTATGTTTTCTATAAGAATATGAATCAAGAAACACATAGTTCTGGTATATGAAATCTCTACCCAAATCTGACTCATGTGTGGAGAAAATATGTCATCCCAACATAAGGTTAAGGATGAAAAACCTATCATGAATTGACAATGGCCCAAATTTCAAGATATAATGTATAAATACATGAAGAATATGAAATTAAAGTATCATTATATGGGTTTCATGTGAAGGGATGATATATAATGGCAGATGTGAATGAGAATCTCATACAATAGATTTTGATTGTTTATGAGATCAATAGCTGGGCCTATAATGGTTAATCAAATAATTAATATGAATTCTATGATTATCGGAATTAAGATGTATTTATTTCTTAGAAAAGTTGAATCATTTTGTTTCTTAGTATATGGAAAATTATGTAGACCCAACATGAATGAATATTATACACTATGGACTCTTATTTTGATTTGATTCTTATATTAAGGGAACAAGACAAATGTAATAACCCACTAAGTTTTTTTAGTGTTATGAATGGTGTATAAATGTGTTGTTCAGATTATATTCATCTCAAAAGAACATTGTAACATATTGTTTAAGGTTATATAGTAATGATAATATTTCATGAAATTTTGTTTCATTGAACTAATACTTAATACCATGAAGTTTATTATTATGAGGTAAGGAACATAAAAACCAATATGAATTCATGTAAAGTAATTCATGAGAAACCCCAAATTGGTGGGAGGCCTG
This sequence comes from Viscum album, assembly GCA_963277665.1. Taxonomy (NCBI): domain Eukaryota; kingdom Viridiplantae; phylum Streptophyta; class Magnoliopsida; order Santalales; family Viscaceae; genus Viscum; species Viscum album. The sequence continues at coordinate 484,215,697 of OY728141.1, forward strand.
ATATGTTATCCATATATTATAATTAAGAGTGATTTCCATTACAGTAGATGTTTTGTATGTTGTAAGGTTATTCCTATTTAGTCTCCAATTTTAGGGCTTCATTCCCAGTATCATCATTATCCTTAAGCCCAATAATAATTCTACTAGTATAATTAGAAAATGTGGGACTCCATGTTAGATTTTTATGCAACCTAATTTTTATGAACATAAAGGTTGTTTAATTCTCATATTATTTACTCATCAAACTATTCCAATTCATCTAAATAAATCTATGATAATTTTTATTTATCCAAAATACAATAATTGTTTTCTTAAGTCAAGGAAATTAAACATCAATAGGTAGTAATTCCTTAGTCCCATTCAATAATGAATATGATGTTTTTTTGCATTAGAGTATGATTAGTAGTGTGATAATATCACAAATAATTTATAATGTGTTACGAAAAATATTTTTTTATCCTTTTCCACTATTTTCTAATGGAAATTAAATAAGGTATTATTTAATTATTATATCTATTAATTTTATTCTTCCTGGTAGTGGGATGAATAATGAGACTGGATATTAGACTCCATAAAAAAACATCTATCCCAGACACAACAATGTTCATACCATTATCTATATTTATTATTCATGGCACTCTAAATCTTGTCAAGATGTTATAATTAAAGAAATTGATAATATCCCTTTCCCCAAACTACTATAAAGATTTAAATTTGACCCATTTGTTAACTAAGTTTGTAGTAGTAAGGGTTAACATAGAAATATTAACAGTTGTTTATGATATTATACCCATGAAATTAATTATCCATATGGAACATACCTATAATCATTTAGCAGTGTGTTATAAATTTATGGATAACAGAAAATATTTAGCATGCATCTAGTATTCATGAAACTAATCAGAGGATTAAATTTAATCATGGGTCATGGATGTACAAAGATAATAAATCCTACAAATTTAGTGAATTACCTTGTTATGTGGTTGATTTGATCTATAGGTTCCAATATGTATATCAATCATAGAAACTAGGGTATCATCACCATCAATGCATATGAGAAATACCCCATAAAGATTATTTCTTGAATAATTTTTCAATTTAGGCCATCGTAGAGGAAGAAGCATTCCACATATAGATAAATATTCTCCTTAAAATATCTCTCTCGTAAAACATTATCATTCTAGATGCATAATATTATTATATACATCATTATGGATGGAACATTATTTAGTGGAGACGAGAACTCACAATAAGCCAGTTTAATATCAAATTCCGTGATTTTATCCATATTATTTTTCAATCAAAAAATCACTCTTTAGTGTGAAATATGGATTATTTATTATACTTTTATATATCCAAAAAATATATAAAAATATTAGAAAATGCATCACCTTAATCCTTATGTGAACATAAAACATTTGATATAACTAGTTCTATTAAAAATTGAGCCATCAATTATTAGGTTTATTCAAGTATGGGGATCAAAACACTTTTCTTGTAGGAATACTCTCAATTGATCTCTTTGATCATAGGATTTTTTTCCATTGACATTAATCAAGGTGATTTGTATCTTAAATGATATCTCCAAACCTATTATGAGGTCTTGGATTTTGCTGCATTATAATTTTTTTATTTTAAAAAGTTGAATGAGTAGGGAATGAGTGCCTTTGTTGGACAAAAGAATATAGTCCCTAAACTGAATATATTAATATTTGGAAATTACATCTTCTTTCTAGTCAAACATCAAGAAAATCCATTAGTATACATATTTTAGAACTGAAAAACAACATTGATAGAGAAATCCACTTTATCATAATGTTCTATGTCTAACCGTGATTCCTCTAGTGATGGTTTTACTCCCTAAAAATAGTCTAATTATTTATGTTTGATCACCTTTTGGGTTTTAAAATTCATGTTGAAAATATAAATAATTATAACCCATATTCAAATTATCCTTTAAACATGGGATAACCAATGATATATTTAATTGGATCTAAATAATCTATTCGAAGGATCTCATCATGTTGAAAATAGTAGTGAAGATTTTTCACCACTTGATTAGTTCCAGACCATTTATTTCAATATCAGTGTATTAAATCTACACATAAAATATGATTATTTGGTGTAGGAAATTCTGTTCTCTTTTCTTGCATCATTCCTTTAGATAAGGAGGGAACATAGTGGTCAATTTATGATTGTTACAAAGAAAATAATGGGGTTACCTTTCATCAGAGGCATTAAAATCAGGAGATGCAAGAGATATTTATTATGAATATCAATTGAGAAATAGAAAAATTTAACATACTTATTGGTATATCATTTATTCATCAATATTTGGAAGGTAAAACATTAACACAATTATTTTCAATTGAACACCTAATATTGGATATGTGATATTGAAGTCCTATTAACCCTCATAGGTTTTGTGGAGGAGATATTTCATGTATCACCTCATTTTTATCAATACCAACTTTGATTTTAAAATTATGAACCCAAAAAACAAAGAATATAAAAGATGTTACTACAAGCACGCACAGTAAGGGGTTCATTATTAGTCTATATTGTAACTATTTGGTAAACACCGCCTCAGGGTTGTAAAAGTGATCACGATGCTAGTAGGATTTGAATAAAAATCCATCCACATAATAATCTACTATTTTTAAAGGTAAACTCTTATAAATGTGGTGTATAACACACTAATTTGTATCTCCATCATTACTTAGGTCGAATGGGTCACTCTGTAGCAATACAACCCATGGGGTTCTAGAAAATTTAAAGCCTTCTCATCTTTAGCGGATTTCTCGATCCAAGAATGTCTAGAGTAACCATCTAAAAGTTACTTGTCCATGAATTCTCATATGATGTAAATAAATTATTTCCCAATTAGAATATGAAATTCAAATTTTAGATAATGATGATTTATGACATGAACCAACTCAGAGAGACCCCTCTTAGGCCAAAATAATGTAGATAAAGCCACCCCAATCAAGCCAAAAACATGCCAGGGGTTGATGAATAATGCCGAGTATGTATATAAAAAAACGTCGGAGGCCATAGAAAATAAAAACCTATAACATATACAAATATCCAATATGAAAAATAACTAAAAAATACATTTACTATATATTAATTAACTAGCAAAAAATATAAAATATATTAATGATACATCATCTAACATGTACATTATAACATAGAAAATCACAAGGAATAAATAAATTTTCAGAACAAAAAATCAGTTGGTTAAATAGGATAAATCTAATGAAATAAACCTCTATGCTATTATAAATCTAGGATAATCCCCTATTAGTAACCATATCAACCATAATAGACAGAATACATGCAAGTATCAGCTCTAAAAAAGAGATATCCATTTCATTTCCAATATGATCAACATCAAATTATGAATCATCTACACAGACACAACCTATATGGGAACAAATCCCATATATGGGTGAGTAAAAACATACTCAGTATGAAAAATTGAAACAAAAAATGATATAAAAAACAACATTTTAGCTCAAACTATATAAATATGATTGGAACAAGATATAAAGAAAGAATCAAAACATTCTCTTCAACTAAATGTCTTAGGGATATAAGAAAGTACCATTCTTATCAGCTCTACTACTTAAAGGATCATATCCTATTAGAAACATGGCGATCTTATATGAATATAAATATTATAATTTTTTATGTTTATATCCCAACTATATGTCTGTACATAGAAGTAACTAAGGTATGATTGAGGTGTCATAACTATTGAGTTATCCGAACTACTTAGCCATTATAAAATCTATGTTTCCTCTCTAAACCATAGTGTGAGACCGACATATATATTATATTTTCATATTAGTCAATGGATTATTGTTCCTTACAACTTATTATTACTATAACACCATTCTTGAAAAAAAATTTGGGAACAAATTTATTTTATGAATAGTTTTCATCAACGGGTGTACTAACAGTTACTTAACTACCAATCCATGTGAAAAATCACATTCCTAATATTATATATAATGGGGATGAAGACCCAAAAATCATTGAAGGTATGTCTTGGTTGAGTGAGTAACTAACATCAGTGGAGTGTCAGTTCAACACTAATTAAAGAAAATCAAATGGGGGAGTATAAAAATCAATTGAAAAAAATTCCCATTTACTAAGTATATAGGTAAGTACCAAGCTCTATATATTGTTTGGGGTAACCAAACCTTGTTCGAGAAGATATATAGCATGAATATGGGAAACCCATTCCTTACGTGTGGTGGGAGTACCAAACTACATGAAGAACATGGAGGAACTATTCCCTAATATGAACACATCTTATACGGAATATCTAGCCCTGTGTTTTGTCCAATCGCCTTCCCTAAAAAATGGTAGTGATCCCTATAGATTAAAAAAATTAATTTTACCAAAATTTTTCATAAACAGTCATTTCTTCACAATAAGATCATAAATATATTTTGAATATTGTAAAAATATCTAAATATACAATTTACATATCAAATAATGAAATATGGGAGAGAATCCATAAAAACACCAATGGATATATAATACATAATAATAACTTATTCATTCAATTTAGTCTCTCTAGTCATGTAATAATACCATTATGATTTGTGCTATCTAACTTGAAACCATGTAAATTTAGTATGTTCTATATAGTTTTCATATACTACATCTTTATATACTCCTATAAAATTCTTGTTGAATAATACACATGGTGTACTTAAATTCCATGTAATGGTTGGGTGTGTACTCTAAAAACACCATGTTTAGTAATACATGAGGTGTAATTATTTCCATATACTAGTTGGGTGTGTATTTTAGTGGACACAATGTTGAATATTATATGGGTTCTATTAGTGGGGTGTGTACTCAGGTACACACTATATCGAGTGAGATATCACTAGATGTCATGTCACGAATAATACTCATTGAGAACCCATGTTGGGGTAGTTCTTATGTAAAGAGTGTTCCTAGAGGTATGCATTTAATAGTCCCTAGGCTAATGACTATCATCAAGTATATCAATAAATTAGATGAGTGTCATTTACATCATATAACCTAGGAATATAAGATTAAATACACCAATCGAAACTATAAAATAAAATAAAATAATATAAATATTAATCCCATAGTGCATGAATATGGATTAAATTTACAAATATAATAGAATGGAAAATACAAAAATAAACTCTTATATAGAAGAACCAACTATGAATCCATACCCCAAGATCTTAATTCACAACTCTATCTATAGGATCACCATAGAATCTCATAAAATAGTTTATAAATTTATTTGGTGATCAACTATGTATGCTTAGCTAAATCCTTCATAGGAACTCTCATGAAAATGAGGAATAATTTTACTAATGATTTAGTGAATAAAAAATAGAATGAATAAGAACATAAACAAGGTAAAATACCACCAAATATTATGAAGAACCACTCACAAAGAAACACATACAAGGATAATGAAAAAAATACAAAGAATATAATAAAAGTCACCCCATAAACACTTCCCCATTATTGTTCCTATTTCATTATCCAACTTTACTTGTCATGGTTCTCTCAATCCATTCCATGTCTTTTCTACAATGCTATATAAATAAAACTATATGGTTCCATTTCATATAAAAACTTTTTAACATCATCACCACCACCACCAAATTTTCCACACTACACATCATATGTCATCAATATATCATATTATAATTATAGTAGGGCATAATGAACATTAAGGTCATTAACCTCACTCTCTCCTCCTACCATATGTGACCCCACCATATATCATTATGTCAATACCAAATAAGGTCTTCCAACACACCAATATATATATATATATACATTATATCTTATATTATAATAAATACCTTGAAAAATCATAACCTATATTAAAAATAGAAGGGAGGACAGGGATGTGGGGATAGTCAACCACTAATTCATTCGCCAACCTTGATGTTGAGAAGAACACATGGGACCCCAAAAAACCTAGGCATCAGTAAGGTTATCTGAATCTAGTTGGGTGCAAATAAAAATTAAAATAAAAGTACCTTATATATATATATAGCCACACACAAGACTATCCCAAACGTTTTATACCAAAATATAACTTCCATACCGTTATAACCACCACAACATCATTTCCACATGTTACTATCACTTCTAATAACTATACCAACAAACATGTCACATATCTCATATAAGAAATCCCAAAATGCATTCAAAATTCCCCATTAAACATAACCATTTTCAATTTCTATATTTACCATTTATATAACCATGTTACATTAACTATTCCATGCAATTCCATATTTAAGTAAAAAACATCATTATATATACCCATGTTAATTTATGAAATTAATGTTTATTCTAGATATTTAACATTTAATTTACAATCCATGATTAATTTAATTTTATCCCCATCCCATTACCAAGTCTATTTCTATCCATATATTCCACATAATCATACATCTTGAATATAACCCCATATCAAAACCCAAGCGACCAAAAACCACATCCATCAAAATTCCCTAATTTTTCAAAGTAACCAAACTTACAACCATTTCCACATACACTACCTTATCACCCAATTTATACCATGGAATATGGACTAATACTCACTAGAAAAATACTGAAAACATCCACAAAACCATCCATAAATATATACGACCCCCAACAAACAAATAATCAACTCAATGAAAACAACATTAGTCACACTGAATTATGGAAACAAAAAACATATATAAACTTCATGAAAATACTTTAACGTTTATTTAATATATCTTAAATTGAAAACCACAATTCATTTCCTTATTTTAAAGAAACTAGTTGTTTCTATATTTAAATGATTACCTTTTTATGAAATATTATTCAAAAACAAAATTTTAGAATGAAAATTTCATATATCACATTGTAAATCATAATTTCTCACTGATAATGACAGGAAAATCAATTAATAACATGTGTCATGTAAAACACATGAGAATCACCCATTTCCTTTAAAAAATCTCAAATTTTGATTCATTATATCCATTATATTAAATATTAATATCCAGACAAATAAATAATAGGTATGATACATATATATTATACTAGGAAAGAAAAATTTCCAAATCCACTACTTAAAAAAGTGCTTTAACAATAACTTGGAACGAGTAAATACACAATGAGAGGACAATAATGCCTAACTCATGAAATGGGAGTCTCAAAATATAAAATCACTACATATATCAATTGAACAATGACACAAAACAATTTAATTCGAAGAAGAACATCATTTAAGAACTCTTTATGGAAGAGTAGGGAGGAAATGAATAATAAGAGAGGAATAATTCACTTTGGATTTCCAACCATTGATCTCTTGAAGATGAGGAACAATACTAAAAAAATTTCATTTAAGGATCTCCAAAAATCATAATTTAGTTTACAAATCATTTAGAGAATCATGGAATGAAGAATAAATTTTTCAGAGGCCCCTAAATTTGTAATCCTCTTGAAAAAAATCTACATCGTTACCCAATGGCTGTTGGCCAATCCACAATTGTTTCATAAGGAACCAATAACCGAAAAATAAACTATATAATCCATTATTTAATATTGGTAAACCACATATGTCTAATAAAAAAGAGGAAAGACCATTATGTAATTATCCTCACAAGGCTGCATTTTCTAATCCCTAAACAAGGCCTCAGCATAACCAAATCATCATTGTGCATCGACATAAAAAATAATAGATCGACCCAATCAATCATTCAAGAAACCCATGTCACAATAATTATAACCTCACCAAAACCACCGGTACTAACCTTATTAATAATCAAATCTAGACCATGGGTACCATAAATTTTAGAGTTAAAAATTCCTAATCATTGAGATTATATGAAGCATCACCCAAGGATACAGTACAAGGATACTCATGGGAGAAAAAACATAGAAAATAATTTTACCCCATGACCAATCACAAAAAAACATAGAAAAACAAACCAAACCATAGAAATACTCTAACTGAACCTCCTATGGTAAAATATACACCTCTATACCAAAAATTGTTTTCTTCTAGTATAAATAAAAACCCAACCATCTCCATCATTCCTCCAACAATCTCTCTGTACTTTTAACACCCAAATAATTCAATGTAATGGATATAATCTCGCCTCTATTTCAGTAGAAATTCATCAAATTATTTTTCCTTCAAGAATAAAAAAACTATAAGAAATATATTTACATCCAACCCAATTATCTCTTATAGATACAAATCAAAAAACATTATTTCAATAATAAATAATAATTTGTTTTTTTAAATATACAATTCCAATAATCCAACACTAATTCAGGTATTAAATCTACCAACAGACAAAACTAAACATAGATTGGGGTATTGAACATGAATCTCTAACTCATGTTCTCATTTATTTTCCCCCAACCCTGTATGCATATACAAAACCCAAATAAGAAAAAAAAATCATGGGTATCACTTTCTCTAAAAAATCATGGATCATGGCCAAATTCTCTATGAACATTTCATTATATTAAAAATAAAACTCAATATAATCAATATTATGGGTATAATTATGTAGATAAAAAAGATATTTAAACACTTAGAAGATTTAATGGACCCCATCCTGTTGTAGAAGAATCAGCAAGTAGTATTCCACTTCACAGACTCACTCCAACACCTTAAATGTGCCGATAAACCTGGTAGATAACTTGCTACATTGGAATTACCTATACTATCCATGGAAATGATAAAAACATAAGAACCCATTATATAATAACTCTAACTCCATACATATATACCTTGTATTGGTATAATACTTCTAAAAATTTCACACCGATGATCCATAATCATAAAGTCACTTTAAGTCTTGATCTACACCACATCTAATACAATTAATACAAACTAGATAAACTCAATATAACACAAAATAAATTTAAAATTCTATTCCTATAATTCCTAAAATATATCCATATATATAGAATAGTTAAAATTATTTTAATAATCACACTCAATCGATGAAATGTGTTTTATCCATGTTCCACTGAAGTCCAAAACCCATACATGCAACATATCCTCTAATGTGAAGATGGTTTACTCAACATTCCTATCCATTCGAGGAGGAAAACACTAATTTCGTTTATCTAGGAACCTAAAGAATTCTATAATCCTCTCCATTCTCATTATCTAAAATAATGGTGCTGATATTAAATTATGGTCCACATTAGTCATGGAGCTACACAATCTCATAAACACATCACCTCTCCCGAACATCTACAACATCCAACTCATTGAACAGTAATAAGTGAGTTTACTTCATTATCTATTCCATGAAGAACCAAATATTTTCACATCCATCTTGAGCTAACGGACCACTAGTTATGAAATCAATCGACATGTCCTCCCATTCTACATAGTGAGATCCAATGACTATAAAAACCCTTAGAAATACGATGTTATGTCTTATCTTTTAAGTCGGGTAAACATGACAACTTAAAGTCCCATATGAATATATTCATCTATAACCAATATAATGGACCCCTCAATGACATATATATCTTGGATATATCATAATTAACTAGAAAATGGGAGACGTTAAACTTATGCATACCCATATTGTGTATCTCCAATGGATTAAAAAGCCTCCCTCAAAATAATATCTAATACTGATCATAATTTGACCAACCCTTAGTATAATCACCTATTATAAAATATCCCCATTTCCCATTTACATTCAAGAATACCATCGAAGACTTATAAAATGTAAAAAATACTGATTATTGCACTTTTATCTGATATAGGAAACATATTCCACCAACCTGATCCATATCAATATGAATCAATATTAACTCTCCAATAGCTCTAGAAGAATCCACATATTCCAAAAAAATATATTATTTTGGATAATGGTTCTTTCACTGATAACCAAATGTTATCCCTTTTTGTAGTCTTATGTAGAAGAAATTCAGTCATAGGATTAAGGTCACTATTCAATTTTCCACCACCACATTCTTGATGATAAGAACTGGGATGTGCAATTACCCTAACTACTATATCAATTCATCTTTTATCTTATAGTTCTAATCACCTCATAATCCCCCTTAATTTTATTATATAAGATAACTAGAACACAATAAAAACATGTAATAAAAAAGAATAAACATATAGAAAATTTAGATTATGTTCTTTAGAAGATGTTTCCTATGTACTTGGGATAATGAATGCATCTATTTTTCTTCCATTTGAAATAGATTAAATGAGTTATAATGTAAATTAACATCCAAAAACCTTACTAAATTATTTAGAATATATCTCACCAATCCAATCATGTATTCATTACATTATACCTATGATGGTTACATTTCATTAAACATAGCCTCTATAATTTCAACCTTTTGACATTTGGATGTTCCCAAGTGTGCTCCTCCTAATAGATCCACATACTTCCATCCCATCAAACCTTAAAGTATCTTTATCCAATATCTAAAGTTTTCAATGATTATCCCATTGAAAAACTGTTCAAGACCAATCGTTACAGTGGTCCTCATCTGGCCATCCAGGTACACTTATCCTTTTTAAATGACGAAACAATTTTATTCATATGAAAAATTATTAATTTCCAGTAGAAAATCCATTCTTACAGAAAAAAACCCATGAATAATGATCAATATCTCCTCTTAACATAAATGAATTTGATGAATATTAAATATATTAATCAAATAGTAAATAATTCTATTCTCTATCATCAGAGCTCAATGAAATCATGAACATTTATACTTCTATCATGTTCCTTCGTAGTTGAATTTTTCTAGAAGGAACATCCCCTTTTACCTTCCTCAATTTATACTTCTAAACCATGAAAGTTTCTCATATTACAAGAATAAAAATAAATTATATAGTATTCCCATGATCTAACTCTATATTTTTTATAAATCTAAATGTTTCCACCAATATTCTACCGCTGATTCAAAAAAACTAGTCCCATCTAAATGAATATCTTGATCATCAAGTGAAGGCACTTCGAATGACAATACAATGAAAACACCATCCAATCTCATTTACCTAGAAGTGTAGCATTATTAGGATCAGCGTTGAATATACATTAAATTAATACTGATACATACAATTAAAATACTTCCACTTACAAAATCCTTGTTTCTAGGGTGTAGGTGTGGTTTTATCTATCTAGCCTCTCCCATGTATAACTTTTAGCGAATGAATTATCTTAGATTAAAAAACTAGACAAAGAAATTTGTCACCCTAAGCCCAAAAAATCATACCACTTTATAATTATTTTCATAGGTTAATTTGATTAATATCTCAATTGAATACTATTATCATTTTCACACTAAAGTTCCATTGACCTTATTTTTTTACATTACTTATATAACATCCACATGGTTCTTCATTCCATGCTTCCTTGTTATGAATATCCAAGTTCCAACTGAAAGAAAAACCTATCCAGTTATCTAGGACCATGATCTTCTATTCCATTGAAATAAAAAGAACATATGAATTCCTCCATATAAATCCTAAAAATAAAAAGGAATCTGGCTTCCATCATAATAATTTATTATTTCAGCATCGTAAAGATGCATTTTTTATCCCACCCATGGATCCATGATTAGTGAATTTCTATGTTATTGAAGTAACTATCATTGAGATTCCACTGTATTGAGTTATAAGTACACCAAAATCTAGATAAACCATAATAAACTAATATTAAAAATAGATCTACATCATTTATAATGATATAATGTCCTCATCATGGTGAAATCCCACTAATTTGTTTTTTGAATGCACCAAAAGCATGAATGGTCCTTTTATCCCACTTATTTAACCTCATCTCAACCATTTCAAGGATAGTAACTAAATCAAGTGGTCCTAATATTTATATAATTATTCTTCTAATGATAATAACCTTAGAGTCCGAACCATTTCAAATAAATTAACATTAAGACTTGGGGTATGTCTTTTTTATTGATTCATCTTGACCTAAGTATACAAATCTTAAAGTTTTTGTAGATTTGATAAATATTCAACCTACATATAGATGTTAAATTTACCAATTAGAAGATCATTCCCCAAATTAAAATTAAACACCCTTACAAATATTCATGTTGCACCTAGACAATTTATGATAAATTAAAATCATGCTTTAAAAAATATTCACTCCATGAGACCAATTTTCAAAATTCCTATTAATCATTATGACATAGGAAATATAGTCCAATAGTGCTTTATATATATAAAATTTATTAACCCTCTTATTTTTCTAAACTATTATTCTAGTTCAATTCATCAGGGATATTTTTAGTTATTTGATGAATGTATAATGAATTATAACTGATTTCCATGATATAATTCATTACAAGTTGAGCACCATATGTGGTTTTTGATAATTTCACTATTTTCCACTAATATATATCAATACATCAAATTAATTATAAATTGTAAAATTTTCTAATATTTCACTTTTATTTTCTCATGAAAAATATTTTGAATATTCCATCTTCCTATCACTTGATCCCTTGATATTCTTCTCTTCTCACAGAGTATTAAATATAATCAACACATTCCATAACACTGATGCCTTTGAGTATTAAACACCATGGATTTTCCAAAATTCATGATGATTTTATTTGACCATGAAGTAAATGTCACAAAAAATTACATATACTTTTACTGGGTGGAACCATCACATCCAAAATATTCTATAGAACATGCAACCTCCTTCAACAAAATGGACTTTTATTGATGCATACCTAGGGTAAAAGTCTTGAAACAACACTTTTTATTAGAGAAAACTTATAAATTGTTTTGTAACAACCTCTTAAAAATAGATTTATAAAACTTATGAAAATACAATATTTAATAAAAAGACCTTTTGGACACCAATGGAAACAAATTTGACTTAATATAACACCTCTTTATGTAAATATTCATCAGTTTTTTTTATTACAATAGTTGGAATATTCCCTATTCTTGTAGTCATGTACTTCTTGTTCACATAAATACTTTCAACTAAATTATCCATTGAAAATAACTATGATACCTTCAAGGAGTAGAAAACCACAGTCCTCACTAATGTATATATTCCACCATCATATCATTAAACAAATTCCAAAACTATCCAATTCTTTCAATAATAAATGATAGTTCCCATTGAATCGAGATAATTTAATTGATAATTAGATTCTTTATTTATTTAATGTTGTATTCCAAAAAACACTATAATTCCATACAATGAGAAAAAAACAACACATAAATCGAGTGAAATTTTTCACATTTTATATCCCAAAAACACTACTAGTACCACATCCATCTCCCATTTTCTTTATTTTAGTAACATGATAAATCACTTAATCAAGAGGAACCTAACTGAATTCCACTATGTTCTTTCCGAATCCTAGAGAATAACTGCACTAGAAACTCTGTAACCACAATCTACCAAAAAATTATTAGGTCCAATCATTGGTAAAAGGTTTTGGGTATGAGGGTTATTTATCTAATCATTGGATGTCCACCCCTCTGGTAATTTAGTAGAATAAAACTTCAATCATCAAAACCAGGAAAAATTGTGATTATTCATCTCCCTGTGATATTGAAGGTCATAACTATGAAGTCCAAGTACCATAGCTAGTGCATCATTTTTTATCTACGTTTTGATTTTGCTCACCTCGTGATCCTCTGTCCATTAAGTGAACAAGTGAACAAGAACATGAAAAACACACACATGAAAGAGAAAATTATAAAAAAAATTCCCACAAATATTACATTCTTTAGGGGATATGTTCTATGTGCCCAATAGAACGTTGATATTTCCTTTCATTGCATTAGGAACATAGTACATGATTTACAAGGGAAATAAACTTTTGATAATACTACCCATTTATTTGGAAGATGTCTCACCAATTCAATATTCTATTAATTCCATATTCCTTATATCCATTCTAGTGATTTTACAACACCCTATTTCATTTTTACCAACTCCTATCTAGTTGCGTGTACGTTTTGTTAGAGGTACCCCATACACACACACATAAACACCTAAACTTTGTGATGAAACACCTATATAAAACATTTAATTTGATAATAGGATATATGAACCATTCTAAACATATAATTGTTTTAAATCATGTCTATAAGTTAATAACTACATCTCATAATGAAAATATGATCACAATAACTAATGTTTTAATGTCTTTGATGAATAGCTACATGAGAAACTAATTTTAAAATAAAAGTTATCGTTATTACAAAATTAAACCTCATTAAACCACCCCAATGGACTCTTTATATGTTATTCCCATATTCATAACCTGAGAAATGAAAACATAAGAAATGGGTAAGATCAAATGCCAAGTAAGGTAAAAACGATTCAACTTGCATGAAAGGGATAAATCATAAAGAAATGAGAAAACATGAGTATGAGAGAAAAATATTATTAACAAACATATATCCATACATTTTTCCATAATTCATGAAAATGTGACATGTGATCTCAAATGAAAAAACATGTAACATGGAATAAGAATGTTAGAAAATAAATATTAGACCTAGATAATTATCTTATGCATATGACATAAAAATTTGGAATATATATGAAACATAACAAAAAAATTAATTTTAACATAAATCATTGGAATATAGAAATCATAAAAATATAGGTAAACACAATCAAGAAAAAATATTATGATATAAATAAAAAATTTCTGTGGATTATGTTTTTAAAAAAAAATATACATTCTACTTTTTTTAAAAACAATATATCCGAGCTTCCTTTTTGGAATATAAAAGATGTATATCCTTAATGTTGTGAACAAAAAACAAGTCCCCAATTCATATTTTGAACAAACAAAATGTCTTTGAAAATATAATTATATAATAGAATATAAATCTTTAATCAATGCATTTAAGGGAGATATATGACCCAAATTATCAAAAATATTACCAATATACATCAATGTAACAGTAGTTCATTAAATAATTAATAATTTCATCAGAGATTAATTATTCCTAGTGAATAAAATGTTTTTGAAGAAATCTTTCTTAAAAAATAATCATCATAATCCCACAAAATAAATAAGGTGGATGATATAATTAGAATATATCTCATGTGTAATATAAGGAATTTTAAAGGATATTTACATAGATTTAAAATATCTAAATTATATTATTGGATAAATCACTTTGAAAAATAATAAAAAATACCATATATTGAAATTCATTTGAACTCCTTAAAAATGTTTTTCTAAAAATTTAATATTTTAACTTGTTAAAAAATTTCAAAAATGACTATTTAAAACCGAAAAATGTTTTATAAACTTTTTTTATAAAATAAGGATTCTTTGAAATACATTCGTTGAGAAGTCATAATAAAACAAAAAATTTATATCATAAAAACACAATTTTTTAAAATATCTTTTAAAATTATGAATTACTCTTTAAAATAAATAACTTAATTTTAAAAAATATAATAATATTTTCTTTTATTTATAATATAATTTTTAATTTAAAATAATTTATAAAGCCATTTTAAAACAAGAAATAGAATATTTTTTAATAATAATGGTTGTATAATAACCTGGTCACATAGAAAACATTTAAAATAATCTCTTTTGTCACTTAAAAAATAACCTATAAAAAAGGAGTTCATGAGAAAGAAATGTAAATCCATAGAAACATGAGGTGAATTATAATAAAACTCAATCATATGGTAGACATTACCCAACTTATTGGAATATTGTTCAAGAATAATGATCATAACTCAAATAAACTATATCGAGTTAAGAAACACCCATACGACATTGGTTCCCATTGAATCAAATGTAATTGAATGAAACAACATTGTATTTATTTGTAAATACATTTTATTTAATCTATAGTATGATAAAAGGAATCCATATGGAGGTATGTAAAAAAGGAATAAAATAATAAAATTTTTATATGCCATAATTAAATAAAATTTAGAAGAGAAACATTTCGGTATTTTAAACATTTTATTCAAAACATCCTTGAGATAGAAATTTTTAAATAAAACATTAAATACAATGTATAAAGAGATAATAATGTTATAATATCTAAAATATATGGAATATATGTCGGTTCTCCCAATATTTTCTTAGAGTGAGAATACCCAATGGTGGGGGGGGGGGTAAATCTACGTATACAATGTATTACCGAATTATATACTTATTTATGTTAAAGTATAACTTTTACTAAATGGCCCATGAAATATCAACCATGAGGGTAAATTTTTATTCTATTTTACAAGATATAATTTATATTACTTGATTAGTTTTAGTGTGTGTGTATTATTTAAATATGTACATGAAAATTTACTTTGTTCATACTCACTATGATATATCCATATATCAGGCATTTTAATTGTTCCATGCACTAAATTATATAATCCTCACATTTATTCAAAGGGTTCACACCTTGAAAAATTATTCAAGGAAAAATCACAACTTCCCAAGGATAACTTTAAAAAATTCCATTCCAATGAATACCACTAGTGGATATGATCACCTTCACAAAGTTTATAGACTTTTTGGTACATTATACAACATTAATTAATTAAATTTCAGCTTCTAGAAAATGAAGATTTACCATTTTATTTTTGTTGGGATGCTCCTTCACATATTGCTTGTTAATTTCTTATTATAATAGTCTTCCTTTTTTTCAAATGTAATTCTATAAAATCATATTTAATATACAATAGTGATGGATTCTTATCCATGGAAATATGTTCAATTTTTGACAATTTCTTATGTCCATTCATGTTGAATTGGTCTATCAACAAAATATTTGGATTTGTAACATTACTTCGACCTCTCCCTTCGATAGTGTTTCCAATCAAAATACCTTATTAAAATAGGGTGGTCATTCACCCATTCAATAGACACCTATCAGATTCATTATGGGGTAATAAAACCACCCGTAGCTTCCCATGATTCCCACCCATGATTTCCAAAATCACAACCACTAAGAATAACTACTTAAAGGTCCATTCGTTGATAATTTTCATTATTAATTATATCTATATTTAATTTATATGTGTAATGATGAAACAACCATCACATAAGTATGGAGTCATGTTCTATAAATAATACACATCACTATAGAATCATTTAAGAGATATATAAGAATCACTATAATGACTTCTCTCAAATAATGAGAATCACCCACAGACACACCCTTATAAACTACATGGAGATTTTTTCCATTTTGAATACAACATGAGAGGATCTATAGTGCGGTCTCCTACTATTGGATATTCTATCTTCTAGCTCTACTTTGCATGAAAAACCACAATCCAATACCCCTAATACTGTATTGGGATTAATTATATTTCATAAGGATCATATTTAACCACCACATCCACCTATATAGAATGATCCATCTCTTGTTGGAAGTATTCAGATCATAAACTCCACCATGATCTCTTTAAGCCAACTGTTATCAAGAGCAGACATATCACAATAATCTTGGATAATAATTTAGAACCTGTCATGTAATCATTCACAATTTTTGACCATGGTGTACTCAAGAACCATATTATCCGTCACTATTTTAAATAGGTTCCCAAAAACTCTAAAATATATGCCCACATGGTGTGGTCCCTTTCTAGTTTCCCTATTTTGGACATTTCCTTCTCCACCATGACCTCTAATGTGTCATGGTGTACATAGAAATCTCCTTTGAAACCTATACTATAGGAAAAACCATTGTGTGGAATTGAGTAGTTAGTCATGTTGATCTATTTTAAAATTTACCTAAATTATATTTACTTTCAGATTGTATTAAAAATTACCCCTTTATTTGTGTTGGTAATTTAACAAACACAACAACCATTGATTCATTTTCATAAAATATAAGAATAATATTATCCCAAAAAAATATAGACAATTAATCCTCTTAATTTCAATATAGTTAATGTCATCAAATCCAGTAAGATATTATTACATTCATCAAAACCATCCCATTAATTTTTTGACAACATTAAATACATCTCACTCATATTGGAAATGAAATTTAATTGTAATTTATGATTCCTTCTAATTGGGTGATCTTTATTTGAAGCTCAAAATTCAATTTGAATGGGGTCATCTCCATTTATCATGAAACCTTTCTCCCCTTGTTGCGTGGGAAGAAACTCCATTAATTATCTACTTCCCCTTATTATTTAAATTTTAAGTGGGCTTATTCATGTGATTCAAATCCCCCTTGGAAGATGAGGAATTTCTTATATTATGACATATTATATTTTTTTCATCATTTAAAATTAACTACCAATTGATATAAAAAATATTTGGAACCCAGTTAGAAAAAATATATGGTTGGAATTTCCACATCCAAAATAAACATTTCCCATACAGATGTTCAATGTCAAGAGATACATTGATTCAATTTACCACTTGTCACATGGGATTTCAATAAATCCACAAATCATATTGATCCAAAAGAATAGTGTAATAAATAAGTGTTTTAAAAAACAATAAGGCTCTCCATGTTACTCATGAATACCAATGAATAATTATAAATGTCTTGTCTCTTTCACTTCTCAACAAAACCTATGATCTCCTTAAAATTTTTTACTAAACATTTAGTGTAAAACATTAAATTAAATTATGTGAGAAACATACCAATTGAAAAAATTAATACCAATGTTGTAACATCCCGGATTCAGGTGCCTATCAACGAGTGCCCCAAACCCGATTGGTCACATGACTTCAAGGGAATTTCCTCAAATAACAGAGGTTGTTGACTAGCAGCAAGGGCCTAGGTATGATAGTGGGGAAACTATGCCCTCATTTTTCAAAGTGTAATGTAGTGGAACAAAATACAAGCATACAAAATAAAAAGTAGTAAACGATACCAATGCTGAATTGGAAAACAGTACAGAAGGAAAAGATGCCAATATTCATATATATAAGATGGTTCAGTATCTCTCTATGTCTAAGAAATCATAAAACACATAATACAGTATAATAAAATACAATACAATACAATGGACAAGTACAACAAAGCAAAACAAAATAGTGCAGTAGGAACTCAGCAACATCATGAGCCAAAGCTCGTTCCCATGCTCTCCTACTCCTCTCCAACAATCAAGTACCTGTATAGGGTACCTTTCCCTTATCAACACCTATATCAATATAATCTGTTTGGGCCCAAAACATGACCCAAATAGGGTGTGAGAAATAAATCTCAGTCGGGAACCACTAAAGTCCCATCACCAACTGTCAGTGATTTTGTGCAACAGTAGTGTTCATTAATTAAATACAATAAACCAGGAAGTACTAAAAATTAAATATTCTTAATAGTTCCATTTCCATTTAATTATTATTTAACAATTCCGTATAATTGAATTGTATGTTCTCGAGACCCAACCTCGTGCGAAAATCTCTTATACAGTGGAACATCAAAACTAGTACCATCTATCTAACAAGTACACGGTAAAACAATACCAAGCCTGTGCTTTAGCATGGTAGGTATAAGTTTTGAAATCACCACAGTGAATATGCAAAGTAAACAGAGTCCTTTGACATGAAAATCCTTACCCTCAGATAATCAGAACCACGCCTGCGGGCTAATCAGAACCATTCCCTCATGCTAATCAGAATCGAAACCCTCAGGTGATTACCATTAGGAATAATGAATATTTCCCTCAGGTGTACAAGATAATTCCCTCAAGCACGGAAGCAATTGCCATCAGGAATATGAAACATTTCCCTTAGTCTAAATAAAACACTTTCCCTCAGGCTGAATAAAACCTTGCCCTCGGGCTAAAAAAACCCCACCCTTAGGCTAAGCAAGTAACCAGGCTGAGCCCAACACATAAGCAAGAAAGTTATATATACATTTCCTCCCCAGAAAACTCAAATCATGCTATAATCACTTCACACCCTTGGGTATCCTGTCCAAACAACGAAACAAGGGAACACACCAAAAGGGTGGCCCTAGATCCAAGCAATGATCAGAGACATCAGTTTATAAATATTCATTAAATTACCTATGAAATTATGGGAATTTTATTAGTCAAGGCCTCAGCCATACAACACAACAAACATGGGCACGTATCACAACGGTACACAAAAATAATGTGATAGTTGGAATTAAACATTGGACCACCTACCTTGATCTCCTCTAACCAATATATGTGAACGATGACTTCCAAAACATTCAATAAAGACGTAGATCTGGGATAAATGAAAATGAATTCAAACCAATATAACATCCCCTTGGGAAATAATTGGAACAAAAATTTCAAGAACAGTGAAGAACTCACCAACGCGGTTCAATCGAGACCGTCATCAAATGAATCAGTGTTCCCGTGTACGGTTGGGAGCTCCTCCAAGCTCCGGCCTTCTCTCCCAGTGCTCCAAACACATCCAATACCTCTTCTACCAAATGAGGAGGCTACTGCCTATTTTCAGAGAAAAAACAAACAAACTACACGTCGTGTACTCTCAAGTACATGGCGCATAATTTTTATTTTTTAACTATTCTTCTGGTGGCTAGTTTTCACTGCCGAACTATTCATTTGTCAACATGAGTACACGACGTGTATTATTGAGTAAACGGTGTGTACTATCGCTTTGTTGGCGGTTACTCCCACCGCCTTACTATTCACATTCTGACTGATTACACATCGTGTATATACTAAGTACCTGGTGTGTAGTCAGTTTGTACTCCCTTCATCACTGACAAGCCGACACGCCCTATGTACCCATCTCACACGGCCATATTACACGGAGTCTGGAAAATTACACGGTGTGTACCCACAAATTTTGGGATTTTCGCCATTTTCCTTATTTCTTTAAAAACACTTAAGGAAAGAGGAAAAAAAAGAAACATGTACCTCAAGAATAAAAACCGAGTTCTTAAAAACTTCCCCCCTTACAAAAATTCATCCCCGAATTTCCCTTCTAGGGTGGTGAAGATAAATCTTATAAAAAATCTAGCCACTAAGCACGTACGTCGGTCTCCCACTCCAAGGTTTTATCCTGCACTCGGCCATGTTGCCGTAGCACCTGTACGAGAGGAACTGACTGGAGTCAGAGAACCTTCATGCTCCTGTCAACAATACGAATCAGATGCTCCTCAAAGGATGCATCAACCTGAAGCTCAACCTCCTCGGGCTAAAAAACATGAGATGAGTCTGATTAATAATAGTGTAGCTGAGATACATGGAAGACGTCGTGCATGGATCGGTACCTCAGTTGTAACTGCAACTGATTGGCAACCACCCGACTCTCTCCAGAATCCCAAACGACCCCACATACCTTGGTGAAAGTTTACCCAACCTTTTGATCCTTCTGTGTCCCATCCTCAATGAAACACGCAAGAAAACATAATCCCCGAACACGAACTACAAGGTTCATCTACGATGATCAACATAATAGTTTTGATGAGACTGTGCGGTAGCCATCCGCTTCTGAATAAACTGGACCTGCTCTGAAGTCTCCTGTTCGAGACGTGGTCCCAGCAAAGCTACCTCACCTACCTCCAACCAGCACAAAGGTGATTGTCGTGGCCTACCAAATAAGGCCTCATAAGGTTCCATATAAATAGTTTCCTTAAAACTATTATTGTAGGAATACTTGAATAGGGTTATGTGATTCTCCCAAGAGCCCCCAAAGTCCAAGACGCATGAAGAAAACATGTCCTCAGACACCTATATTGTATGCTCTGACTGGCCATCAGTCTGAGGGTGGTAATCTATGCTCAGAAGCACCTATGTACCTAGTGCCCTCTGAAAACTCTACCAGAAATGAGATGTAAAATAGGCATCCCTATGTGAAACAATAGAATGAGGGACCCCATGAAGACGTACTACCTCCCGGATATAAAAATTTCTGAGGTCATCAACATCTAATGTATCTTAATCAGAAGAAATTGAGAAACCTTCGTATGTCTGTACACAACAACCCACATGGCATCACTACCTCAAGGTGACCTCGACAACACGGTCACGGAGTCAATAGCGTCATCATCCCATTTCCACTTCGGAATGAGGAACTGTTATAGCAGTCCGGCTGGACTCTGATGCTCCGGCTTCACCTTCTGACAGGATGAACATCTCGTAACAAAACCTGCTATCTCTCATTTCAGACCCGACCACCAATATTGATGTCTTAAGTCACGGTACATTTGGTAACTCCAGGATGCACTCCCCATGATAAAGCATGAAATTCTTGTATCAAATCCTCATGTATATCCCCTGGAACCCATAATCATCCATGGATATGTAGAAACTCATCAACGCTTATAATATAACTAGGAGGAGGGTCCTCACTTGCCACAAACACCCATAGAACATGGCCTTCCGAATATGAAAGATGTCTCATCATCACTCTATCTATGAGGGTAGAAGTCACAACTAAAGAAGAATGATAGGCTCACCCCTGACTATCATGCACCTCTAAATGAATCTCAGAGGACAAAGCCATAAGCTGCCACTGATCACTGGCCTCCTGCAATGCCTGTATATGAGTCCTCCTACTCAGTGCATCAGCCACTGCATTACCCTTACTGGGTGTATAGGCAAGCTCAATGTCGAAGAACTGATGGTATTCAACCCACCATCGCTATCTCAAAATCAAGTCACGCTGGGTAATGATATACTTGAGACTTTTGTGGTTGGTAAACACCACAAAATGTTCTCCCAAGAGATAATGTCTCCAATAGTGTAGCACATGAACTACTGCGGCCAAATCGAGATCATGCACCGGGTAATTCCTCTCATGTTGCCTCAACTGCCGAGACCCGTACACAACTACTCAATCGCCTTGCATCTGCATTTCTCCCAGCCCAATACATGATGCATCATAGTAAACTGTATAGCTATTCCATTTATCTAGAATTATTAGGACTGGTGGTGATGTTAACCTTCCCTTCAGCTCTTGAAAGCTGTCTCGCAAGCTGCTAACCAAACTAACTTTACACCTTTCTTAGTCAAACCCCTCAATGGAGCTGCTAAGTGGGAGAAGTCCTGTATAAAGCTCCTGTAGTCACCAAACAACCCCAAGAAAGTCCGTATCTCAAAAACGATTTTAGGCTTCTCCCAGTAAACTAATGCTCTCACTTTCTCTATGTCTATTGCTACTCTAGCCTCTGAGATAATATGACCCATGAAGTGTATCGGGTCCATCGAAAAGTGGCACTTTGAGAGCTTAGGATATAGATGATGCTCTATTAGTGTAATTAAAACGATCTCAATATGGGTAGCATGGTCATGTCATGTGTGATAGTACACCATGATATCGTCCACGGATACTACCACAAAAAGAATTCATATATGGGTGGAACACATTATTCCTCAGAGCCATCAAAACTGCTGGTGCATTCATGAGTCCGAACGACATGACCAAGTACTCGTATAGACCATATCTTCTCCGAAAGGCTGTATGCGGTATGTCTGCTGGTATAATGCACAATTGATGATATCCAGATCTCATGTCAATATTTTAGAACACTCTTTCTCCTCGAAGTTGATAAAAAAGATCATGAATCTATGGAAAGGGATATCAGTTTTTGACCGTCAACTGGTTCAGCTTCCGATAATCAATACAATGTCTGTGGGTACCATCCTTTTTCTTCGCAAACATGACAAGAGAACTCCAAGGAGAAGTACTGTGTCGAATAAAACCCTTTTACGGAAACTCCTCTAACTATCTATTGAGGTCATGCAACTCTGGTGTAGCCATCCTATGAGGAGGAATAGACACCGGTGCTGCTCCTAGCACTAGCTCAATAGATAAATCCTCCTCTTGCTCCGGAGGAAGACCTGGAAAATCATTTGGGAAGACATCCCTGAAACAATCAACTACTAGAGGGAAATAATTTAGAAAAATTCTCTTGTCATCTAGATAAAAACTCAAAATCTGAGCCGTCACTCCACCTTGCCCATGATGCTCGGGTCCAGCTCAGCTTGCCTGGACATCCCATTCACCCTTGTATAGAACCTCTCTGCCCTCTAGTGACGTGAAACTCACCCTGTGAAAATATCAATCTACAAAGTCTTGAAAGGGTACCAACAAGCCCATCTAGAGAATGACATCATAGCTCGTCATCTCTATAACATAGAGGACCCACAAAATGTGACACCCACCAATCTCTAGGGGGAACTCCCTACACTGACGCACACCTGTTGTTCTAGTTCCCAATGAAGTGTCTAGCATCATAGAATCAGAAGTAGAAGAAGAAACATAGAGGCCATGTCTCTCCACAATGGGCACAGATAAAAAGCTATGTGTAGAACCTGTATCAAAGAGTACAAAAGACAAAATAGAAGCAACGTGAATAGTAACTCTGACAATAGAAGGTCCAGGATCCAGCTCCTGCTGGTTCTGTTTCACTTCATATGCCTGCCCAGTGTCGTGGTCCTGCGACACAACCTGGATACCCTAAGATGACCCGCCCTACTGCCTCTAAGATCTTGGTGTCTAGATACCACGTTCACGACCACCACCTCAGCCTTAACAACTCGACATATTCCAATTACTTAACTGGAAAGAAATTGTAGGTCCTTCTCCCGCATGCATAGTCTTCACAGAACCCCTCTCACTAGCTAATAGTGGAAAACCCGTGAAAAAACGCTGCAGATGACCCATCTTTCCAAAATCTCGGCACTCCACTTTGTCATGTGGACACTGTGGTCACTTATGCCCCTTCTTACCACATCGGTATCACATTATCGGGCCACCTGAAGAAATATTCTGGCTATTACTGCCACCGTGAGAGAAATCCATCTGTCACTTCCTCTAGCTGGTAGAAATAGTACCAGAAACTAATGCCGAACTGGCTTGGCCTGCACCACTATCTTCCCGCAGGTTCCGTTCAGTAATCAGTTCCTAGTTCACAATAGCATGCACTGTGGGCAACCTGAAAACATTCACCAGCACTCTAATGTAATAACAAAGACCATCATCAAAGCGTCGAGCCCTCAATGCCTCATATCCCAGTAGAACAGGTGAGAAGTGTTGTAGCTCAGTGAATTGATCAGAATAGTCCATCAACAACGTGTCTCCCTGCTGTAGATTCATAAACCCTCTAGCTCTATCTTCCCTCAGAATCTTCGTAAAGAAAAAGTCAATGAAGACCGCCTGAAAATCTTACCACGCCATGTCTCTATGATGCTCTGTCTCTGTGATGAAATCCCACCACCTCTTGGCGGAATCACAGATCATGTATGTAGAGAGTTTGACCCTCCACTTAAGAGGTGTCACCAGATTCTTGAAGATAGTCTGTATAGACGAAACCAAGACATCGTAGCCTGTGGTCCGACATCCTATGAAAACATAGGTGGATTCTACTTCTGAAATATAAGTATGAGTTATACCATAGATTTGGCAGCTGGTGGTGCTCTCTAGAAGGTCTACATAAACCGCATGAAGCCTTCATGGAACTACACCTCCGCACCCATCTCCGGTATAACGGCTGGCACCACATCTATCTCTACTAGAGGATCCAATGGTAGCCCATAGCCTACCATCTCTAGAGTATCCTCGTTTCCGCCCTCTGGGCGAACAACTCACGGTCCTCTCGGAGGCCTGAATGTACAAGGTCAACCAAGTGGATTAGATTAATATTATCAAGGAATGAAACACAAGGAGTATAAGAAGGGAACATGGAAAATAAAACATTCATATTTTACAAACAAGACTACATGGAGTGTATTAAAACTACATGATCCATTCCCTCTAGTTTTCCACATAGTCATGTACTCTGCCAAAACTGGTCGTGGAACACCCCAAACACACGGCGTGTTGTCCACACACATGACATTTACTTGAATTTTATTCCCATGCCCGAGTCATTCTACACTTCTTAGCCACACAGACCTTCTTTAAACAAGACTAACCGACATGTCTAAGGTCTACACAGCGTGTACTGGATGAGCTTCATCGACTCGTGTTGTCTGTTACATGGTCAGGTACACAGCTCAGACTACACGGCTTGTTCCAGTTGGACACGGCGTGTACATCTTAATTTACAACTGCCCGTGTTGTTAGTGACACAGTCAGCTACTCAGCTGACACTACATGTTTTGTTCCACCCACACACGGTGTGTACACCACCCTATTTCCCCATCCACACGGCCTAGTCCACACAGCCTCTAACCTGTCAAGACTATACAGTGTGTCTCATTGGTACACGTTGTGTCCAAGAAGAGGTAACATCGACCCATGTTTATTAGTTACATGGCTGGATCCCCAGGTTAAACTACACGGCATGTACGTCATTGACACGGTGTGTATCAGTTTAGATCCATCCTCCTATGTTTTTAGTTACATGGAAGACACAGGGTCAATACAACACGACATGTACAATCACTACACGGTGAGTTCCCTCAATTTTTGACTACCCCATGTTTCTTCCTATACGACCTATGACACGGGAACAAACTACACAGTGTGTACATATGGTACATGACATGTACTTAAATTTTTGCATTTTCTTCCCAAAAATAAGAGTAAATGGCATGTAATCACAATTACACGACGTGTCTTTTCGGTTTTTCCAGACAGTAAGCCTCAAAAACTACTCAGGAGCCCAGAAAACACTGAATCCGATGCCAAAGTTCCAAATTCCAATTCGTGAGGTCCCATACTCCCCACAAACCAAATCTTGGAATATTATGTGTGTTATAACAAGGTAAACAAGTCAATGATCCACCAAATTATGGTCAATTAAGGCCCATAATCCTCAAGAACCAATGTTGGGCCTTTATTCTATAATACCACACATAACAATACCCTATCAAATAGCAGGTATTTTATCAAGGAATCTATCACAACAACATGAAATTTCTACTACACCTACATTTCATGGAAACTATGCATGGATTGTGATTCTAACATGTTCCTAAAAGATGCATGAGATGGAACACCCTCATCTCATTAGGTTGTAACGGAATAGAACCCATATATAAAGATATAAACAGCACACCACAAGTGCATCACCTAGTGGTGAAAATCAAATCAGTTGTAATAATCATAAACAAAAAATCACAATTTAATTCAAGGTAATCCGGTCTTCACCTATACACAAGGTAGATACTCCCGTGCACAGTTATTACCAAATCCCATAGAAAATATCTCTTTACATTGTTGACAAATAATAAAATAACTCAAGGAAAATAAAACCCTCTCATACAACTTTCTAATGTCCCAGATCTGGGTGCCACTCAACGGGTGCCCCGCACTCGGTTGGTCACATGACCTCAAGCACATTTCCACAAATAGAAGAGGATACCGACTAGTAGCGAGGGCCTAGGTATGATAGTGGGAAAACTATGACCTCGTTTTTCAAAGTGTAACACAGTAAAAAAAAATACAAGCATACAAAAGGAGAAGTAGTAAACAATACCAATCATGAAATGGACAATAGTATAGATGTAAAATATGACAATAGTAATATATATAATATGGTGAAATATGTTTCAAAGTCTAAGAAATCAGCCGAAACAGAATAAAAAACATTCAAATATAATACAATACAAGGGAAAAGTATAGAAAATTAAAATAAAACAGTGCAGTAGGAACTCACCAGCATCGCCGGCCTAAGCTCGGTCGCATGCTCTCCTACTCCTCTACAACAATCTGGTACCTATATAGGGTCCATTTCCCTTATCAACACTTGCTGCAATATAATCTGTTTGGGACCAAAACATGACCCAAATAGGGTGTGAGAAATAAATCCTTGTAGGAATCCACCAAAGGCCTCTGCCCAATAGTCAGTGAGTTTGTGCCACAATAGTGTGCAGTAATGAAATGCAGTAACCTGGAAGTACTGAAAACTAAACATTCCTTCTAGTTTAATTTCCATTTAATTATTATTTAAGAATTCACTATAATTGAATTGTAGGTTTTCGATACCAAAACTTAACCGAGAATCTTCTATATAGTGCGGCAGAAAAACTACTACCAGCTATCAAACAATTACAATGTAAAACAATACCAAGCCAGTGCTTTAACTTGGTAGGTATAACATGTGAAATCACCACAGTGAATATGAAAAGTAAAGAGAGTCCTCATACATGAAAAACCTTATCCTCATGTAATCAGAACCACGTCCTCAGGTTGATTACAACCACATCCTTAGGCTAATCAGAATCGAAACTGTCAGGTGATTTCCCTAGGGCATAACAAATATTTCTCTCAGGAGTACGAGATAATTTCCTTAGGCATGAAAGCAATTTCCCTCAGGCATATGAAACATTTCTTTTAGGCTAAATGATACACTAGACCTTAGGCTGAATATAACCTTTCCCTTAGGCTAAACAAAACCCTTCCCTCAAGAACATCTTGTAACTGGGCCGAGCTCAATACTTAATTAGTAAATTTATATACATTTCCTCTCAAGAAAACTAAAATAATTCTATAATCATGGAACAACCTTGAGTATCCTGTCCAAACAACTAAATAAGGGAATGCACCCACGGGGTGGCCCTCGATCAAAGAAATGATCCCAGACACCAGTTTCTATATATTCAATAATTACATATGCAATTCTAGGCATTTAATTAGTCCAGGACTCAGCCATACGACACCCCAAATATGGGCGAGTAGCACAACGGTACAGAAAAATAACATGACAGTTGGAATTAAACCTCAGACTACCTACCTTGATCTCCTCTGATCAATATACATAAACAGTGCCTTCTGAAACGTCCTAGAACGACGTAGATCTGGGATAAATGAAAACCTGTTCAAACCTAAATAACATCACCTTAGACAAGAATTTGAAAGAAGGGTTCAAGAAAAGTGAAGAAATCACCCGCGTGGTTCAATCAAGACCATCAGCGAAGAAATCCATGTTCTTGTGTGCGGTTGGGAGCTCCTCCATGCTTCGATCTTCACTCAGGGTGCTCCAAACGCATCCATTGCATCCTCTTTTGAATGAAGAGGCTAATACCTGTTTTAAGCAAAAACAAAAAACAAACTACACATCATTTACTCTCAAGTACACGACTTGTACTTTTCATTTTTTCAACTGTTCCTCTCACAAGTACTTTTCACCGATAAACTGTTCATCTGTCAACATGAGTACACGGTGTGTATTCTTGAGTACACGACATGTACTGTCTCTCCACTGGCGGATACTACCACCGCCTTACTGTTCACCTACTGACTGATTTCACGGCGTTTATATACTAAGTACACGGATTGTAGTCAGTTTGTACACCCTTCATCACCGATAGGCCTACACGCCCTATGTACCTATCCCACACGACCAAATTACACAGCGTGTACCCACAAATTTTGGGATTTTACCCACTTTCCTTATTTCATAAAAAAAACTTAAGTGAAGAGGAAAAAATAAACCCGTACCTCAAAAAAAACTGAGTTCTTACAAATGTTAAAATACCGATGACTACTAATTGAAACTTATTCACTTTAAATTCATCATAGGCATTTTTAAACTCAGATGACATCAAGAATACATTAAATAATTTTCAAAAATCCCCCTAATACATTAACTCTTGAAATTAATTTTTATTGTTCAAGTTAAGGACACCACTATAAGGGATTATTCATTCATATTTGAAGATTTTTAAGTCATATATATCATCACATATGATACTAAATGTTTGAAAAAAATGTATATGAATAATACATTCATGAGATGCTACTTCCCACTTGCATGTTGTTTTCTAGCACAATCACCCCATTGATTATATCATCCCATTAATTTTTCACCTCAATATAAATATTTTAATATAATAAATCTTATGGGGAGATAGTTTCCATAAAATTACTCATATAGAGGAATGGGGATTGTCAATATATACTAACCCTTAACCTTCAATATTTTCTTTTACCATTTTCATATTTTTAGAAAGGAATTCCATCATATATTTAACCTCATCATCATCATTTTTTCTAAACATCTCAAAAAATTTCCAAAGGATATATTTTTTATGGTACCACTTACACCATGCACTTATGGGTGTGATCATTATCATCCTTCCTTGGCTTTGGTTTTCCATAATTTTCAAATCGATCATAATTAAAAAAGAAACTTATTGAGTTGTGTTTTTATATGATATTACATATATGTTTATTCTAAATTGAATCTTTATATTTTTACTTTTAGTTGGTTTTTAAAAAATTCTTAGGAAATCTTATTCCATAAATTCGAAGAGATCCATCTTGGAATGCTTCTTCACTTTCGTTAGTTTCCTCTTTTCTTATTCTTATATCATTCTCAGAACTGGTATAATGGCATATTTTTTCTTCTATATTTTATTTCCTTTATTTTAAGATAGTTATTATGATTATCCAAATCTTGATATTTGATACACCCTATATTGATTCTCTTTTTCATTCTCCAAAACATTTTAAATGTTTTATATCCTAATATACATTTCTCTTGGATAAAATATTTCTTCATATGTCATAGGAGTAGAGTATCTTCTTATATAAAATTTACTATTCATTCCATTCATCCAATTGAAATACCTTTCCATTTAACCAAGGTAAGAAAAAATTTACAATTTATCATAAGAATCATAAAAAATGTGGTCTCTTGTATATTTAGATATTGAAACCATTAGAGTTCTTTTTATATATTTGGTATTCCTTTCTTCGAAACATCTACTCATGAAATTCCAAAATATTACATAATTGTATCACTTTAGTTTCTACTTAATTTTTGGATACTATCTACCAGTGAACATATATTTTATTCTTAATATATAATATGTAATTATTATATCTTTTTATGCTACATTTGGAGGGATTTTCATCTTCTCATTTGAGGTGTTTATTCTCTCCTCATGTTCTATGATATTATATTTTTTTAATTTCTTTTCTATGGCCATAACCTATATAATAAAAGATTCATCTACCATATCTTATCTAATTTATCTATGTTGAGTCTTTAGAAGAATGATTCTTTCCTTAAATTCCTTCTTTATGGATATTCACGTCATAATTTCATTTGAACTCTCTTCAATAATTTTTCTTTATTGTTTTATATTTGATCCCATTTTTATAATAAAATAAATTAAAAGCTATTATCCCTTGAAAATTTTAATTTATAAGGTTAATTATTTAATCATAACATAACAAAATTAATGAATAACTATAAAAATTCCTTAATCTTTTTATATCTATTGGATCTCCTCTCTAGTAATGCATGAGAATACACCAGAATAGAAACCAAGATTTGTTTCCCCTTTATCACTAGAATGACACCATATTCTACGTAACTTTATTGAGTTAAAATAACATATCCTATATATAATTTAGAGTTAGTAATATATAGATAATTATTTTTAGAAATTAATTTATTCTGAGAACATAATCTTTATAATGAATTCTTTTTGTTTCTCTTATTCATTCTTTTTAACATAAGGAAATACCCATAAATGATTACATGGATTTATTATATCTTCATAAATATATTATAATAGAAAATTACATTAGAAATATTCTTATGCATATATTATTATCAAAATCCTTTAACTATTTTTTCACTGAGAAATAAATATCAATGTTAACTTGATTTGTTGAAAAGATAAATCAATGTCAGTATAGTAGAAAATTTATTACACCTGAATCATCTCATGGATCTCCACGTGAATCATCCATGTAAGAAATGAACTCAATTTTTAATTCTGTGTTATTATTTCCTTCAAGAACAAAATTTATCCACCAAATCTCATGGATCTCCCAGTGAATATTCAATATTGGAAATGAACTTCATTTTCCATTGTTTGGAATTATTTCTATCAAACACTATAACACTCACTATGGATGATCTTACTATAAACAAACTTTATATCCTGTAAGAGTAATAAAAAAATATAGATATATAAATATTTATCTCTATAATACTAATTTTGTTCCTCAATATGGAAATAGACGAAGATTATCTATAGTTAATGGATAAGGATATATAATTTCTTACTAAATTAAAATACACCTTTAAAATATGACTTTAACTAATAGGAATTTGACCTATACACCTTAAGGTTCCCTTATTATGCACTTTCACAGTATACACATTATATTTCTTTATCTGTTTTAATGTGAATTAATAAGGTAAATAGGGGCATGAAAATTTACGTGGTTTAACCACACTAAGATATGTTCATAAAGCCTGAGTTAATGTTGTTCCATGAACCAAATCATAGTAAAGCTCACTAATCTCCATAGGGATGACTCCCCTTGTAATTTTTTAAGAAAAAATCATTTTTTATCTTAGGTAACTCCCTCAAGAGATCCATATAATTACCAATACTAGTATAAAGGATCAACTTCACACTAATTAGGTACTTGTAGGCATTTTCTCCAATATCACTTACTTGAATTGCATCTCCAAGAATTAATATATGCTTGAATTTAGTCCCGATATGATACTAGTTAATAAATTTACTATAAATTCTTCCTTATATAAATTATCCTACTTTATAGAGTAATTCTAAAATATCACCTTCACTACAAAATTGTGATGAATTGTTCTCCTAGTGAAGATCTTTAGATGTTGCATATTTTTTCCATCCCGTCTACCCGAACACCTCTTTCACATAATGATTCAGATATGTAATATTCCTTGGATATCTCCCAAATATACTTCTTCCAGTAGATATAACATATTCAAATAAGGAGGTAATGTGGACATTCAATGGACATCGATCAGCATCATTATCTGATAAAAATATCTCACATAACACTCTATGATTTCGGCCCATGTTTTTTATAATCGTAGTAAAAAAAATTCTTTGTGGCACATTATTCTCCACTTTATAGCATAAATTAAATATATATTTAATCCATATTTGTAATGATTAAAATATCATCACATTATGGTATAATCATGTTATAAAACTGAGACATAAGATTTTGGAATCACTTGCGAACCATCCAAGAATCACTATAATGTCTTATTATGAATTTTGTACATCACCAAATAACCCTCCCATCACCATGGTGTTGGAAAAAATAATTTTTAAATTTTGACTCCAACACATTGGGTTCAATTATATGGTCTCTTTATTTGGGTTGTTTGGGATTTTCACTACACCTATCATCCACAAACACAATTAAACACCACCACATGAATAATGGTCTTCCCTATGTTTCATAAGGATCATACCGAGACCCCATATCCGCCTCTAAAACATGGTCTATCTCATGGGGGATACATTTAGACCACAACATCCACTATGATATCATTATTCCATTTATTCTTAGTCAAACCTCTATTACATCACACCAATCGTGATGACATCACACAATTCATGTCAGCCTTCACAATGTTTGAACCCAACCTACCCCACAACTATATTATCCTTGATTATTTTTCATAGGTGCTCTGTAACTCAACCATTGAATACACCACTACATGGTCCATTTCATGTCTTTCATGTAATGTATTTTCTTATCCAACATATCCCATTATATGGAATGTTTCACCTAAAAATCTCATTTAAAACATTCTTCATGGCCACTACCACTATGTGGTCTTCTTTATATTTCTGTGTTTCACTATTATCAAACTATATTCCATAATATTAACTTTAAAAATTCCTACAAAAAACCTTCATTACTTTATGTGGATAACACACCATACATAACAACCATTTATTCCATATCATGAAATCCATGCTTCATTTTCTCCCCCAAAAATATTTTCAATGAATCTACTTAATCCCAACACACAAATTTCCACTAAATACTCTATAATATTTAAATATTCCTATTAATATATATCATATATTAAAATATAGTATTTTTATAAAAATAATTTATCAAATAATTAAATTTTAGATAAATCCATTAATGTAACTCTAGATATCCAAAAATGATTCTTAACCTCTAATATAATAAGAATAACCATCTTAATAACATATTTTAGAACCATATAAATATACATTTTCTAATATATATTTCAATTATAATCATGTATTTTTTACTTGTTGTTTATTTTCATTATATGTTCTTAATGATTTTGGTTGTTTTATACATGTTTCAAAATTTCAATGTCAATTACTATTTATTAATACCCATTTCACCATTCCTATATTATCTAAAGTACTATAATATTATATTTATAATGATTTATAAATATATAATTTAATTCCATTATTATTTTATACATGATTCTTGATGATAGAATCTGCAATTGGCTGTTTTTGGGTAATTTTTGTTAAAACAATTTTGGTATGTTAATATCCTATTAATTATAAAATTATCCCTTACAAAGCTAAAAAAATCATTTGAATAATAATTAATTATATATTCATTAATTATATTATAAAATATATCCATGTTTTTGTAAGTTTTTAATATCCAAGAAATAATTATGGTAAGTGTAAATTTTATTTTAATAAAACTCTATTACAACTATGATTTTAGTATTTCATGAAAAAACAAACTATTGTTTGATAGGATGAATTTTCAATGTGATATTACATGTCAAAATAAATATGGAATGAATATTTTAATTTTTTTTTGAAAACATATTTTATGAATAATTAAAAATGTAGTATTTAACTATTACTCATTTTATTTAAAACACTATATTTTAATATTTAAAATTAACAACTTATTTACTATACATTTGATAACAATAATTATAATATCATTTGGAGGTTAAGAGTGATATTTTTCAAAAAATGGGTTCAAAAAAATAAAGGTATAATATATTTCCATTTTACATAATTAAAATATTCCTTAAGGGAAATTGATTTAAATGAAATTTATGGATTATAAATCTTAGTGTCTGAGTTTATGTCCATATATCGATGAATAATAGTCATATAGTTAACATAAGATCATATTATTCGTAAAAAATGCACTTCTTGAAAAAATCATTTTTCAACACGATTTGTAGTTCTACTTCAAATATAATATTTTCCAAATATAAGAATTGAATATGATATGATGGATTAAATATTTAGTATTAGAACAATTAATATTAATAAATAAGTTCAAATTAATTTTATTTCATAATGAGTAGTGTATGAAATACTATTAATCAACACAGTTAAGGTAAAAAACAGGTGTCTTGGGGGGATAATATATAATGATAAATGTAAAAATGAAATAAAAACATTATGAAACGCCATTGGTTGGTTTTATTTGGAAATTTTTCTTATCAAATTTGAATATTTTACATTTCAGAGCCTTTTGTCAATTAATGTAACATTAAAATATTAAAAAACATTAAGAAATTACTAGTCAACCAATCATTTGAATATCCCAAAGGCCATAATTTTTATTGATTTTTAGATAACCCCCCATTCAAGCAATGAGGGGGAACCCTTACAAGGCCTATTATTTTAGAGATTACATGGCTTATAGGCTTAGGATATTACATGACCCTAAAGTCTTTGGGAATTCAACTAGACTATCTAAAAGGTAATTCCCCTCCCCAGTATCTACATCATGATAGTAGCTGTCCACCTTCACATGGACATCTGGATAGGCTTCCTATGAAGGAACATGCTGGTCTCGATGGCATAGTCATACCCTCTCATTCCGAAAAATCCATTTGCTCTGCTTTGGTGAGTTCACCTGCTTTGAATCCTCTTTTGGGGCTGCTCCTTTTTTGTAGTGTGTCTGGGGAAACTGCATGTGGCCCAAAGGCCTTGAGGTGGCCCGAAATACCTACTGACCAGAAGCCATGGGTGGCCTGAAATCTTTATTTACTCCAAGCCCAAACTAGTGCCCCAAGGTGAATAGTTCCAACTGATTCAGTACTGAATAGTACTTGCTACGGTAACTGCTATAGTGCCTGATACAGTACTCACACTGTGTACAATTCTGCTACATTACCTATATAGTGTACATTTCTACTACAGTACCCACACAGTTTACAATACCACTATAGTACTTTTATAGTTCTGGCTACAGTACCTTCTATAGTAATTCTATAGTACCCGAAAATATGCCTCTACCTAGTTTTGATCATGGGTCTTGTGGATGTACTTAAGGATACCTCACCAAAAACATTTCCCAGTATAATTATTCAATTTATATAAGAACTTTTATTACCAAAATACTGACCCAACTATCCTTAATAAGAGATCAAGAGGAGGTTCTTCTAAGCGATGCTAATTATCATCATCCAGATGTTTCATTTTTTTACATCTCTTTTTACCACCTTCAATTAAGTCTTAACAATTAAAATGTATTAAAATCAGTATAAAACAAATAATTATACATTATTATATTTTTTAGTAATATTTTACCTTATCCTTCTCCATTAAATAGGTAACAAAACCTTTGCTCGTGTGTATGGAAGACTACATCCTCACGAACCGATTTAAATGTTTTCCATCACCGAGTAATATTGATACTCAAATGGATGGAATAAATGAATATATGTGATACTTATGAAAAAAGATATAATCTAGAAATGTTATATATAATATAATTTATTAACCTTTCACCGATTAAGAAAATGATTATGTCACTTGTACGTACATATGACATACAATCTCTACTAAGTTAAATTATTCATTTCCCAAGTTAAAATTTTATTAATGATTATAATCACATATATAATTTAAAAAATATGATATTTATAACCTTAATTTAATTATGTATATGATGTAACTATATACTAATCCCAATATCTATAACTTTTACAATAAAACATTCATGTCAAAAAAAGTTGTTAACACCCGAAATAATGGTAACACCGCAATATTATAAACAAATAGGTGATAAGATGTTTTTAAAGGATCATATGTCAGATTATAAATATGAAAAATATTATATTTTAAACTAATAACATGTTTTAAACTATTATTAAGGAAATAAAAGCATGTTCATGTAATGATTAGCGCGAGGTAAATGATTTCGACACAATTTCCATTCCATTGTGAAATATTTGATATTATACACCTATATAATTTTTTGAGGTCTATATACTGTACCTTTGATATATTTAACATGAATTATTCTATATTAATTATTATTATTTTTTCAATTCATTTTTATTAATTCAAGGGTTTAAAATTTAGTGGTTATCAAATAAGAAATGATTTATTTTACAATCTCATTTCTTACAATTTTGAAAATTAAAATTGTAGGAATATTATAATCAATACTTATAATATATACCTATTCTCTTATAATTTATATATTTAATGATTTTCCATAAATTTTTCTCATTTTACCTTCCTTATAACTTCAATAAAGAAATAAAAATATTAAATTAAAAAACAATTTTATTTATCTTTTTATCGAATATATATTTCTTCCAAGTCATTATTTTTATATTTTATCAACATAAATTTATTTAATAAAATGATTTTTAGAATATTTTTTGTTATATATCACTTGTTAATTTTTTACTGAAATACATATATTGTTTTCAAAAAGGGAATCTTTTAATATTATTTTTAAAAAGTAATAATATATTTTTTAACGTATACTATTTTAAAAAAACTCCCCACCGTCATAACCATTTTTTGATATTTATTTTATCATACATGTTTTTTATTTTTTTTCAAAGAATAAAATTTAATTGAATAATATTTTGATATTGTATTTTTATTTTTCCAAATAAAACGATATTATTATAAAATCTATATTTTATATAAATCAATGATAATATCACACCCCTTCTTATTTTTCAATTCATTAATATTCTCTTGAAACATTCGATTTTTTGTGATGATTATAAATTTAATTTTTAATAAATATTCAATTTTTATTATAATGGATATGATTATTTCCAAAACAATATGTCATTTTAACATATGGTTTTTATTTTAATTTTATCTTATTGACTAAGGAAAATTTTGATAAATCCAAATTATTTACAGAAAATATATATTTATTGATAAGGAATATTGTTATTAATTTAATTGATAAATAAAAATATTTTTAATGTAATGGACATGAAATGATTGGTGGGGAATAATTATAAATAACACCATAATGCATTGACATGTCTTATGAGATAAATTAGTTGGCCTTCTAAAATATGATTTTGGTTTATACCTACCCATAGTTTTATACATTCTTGGCATAAGGTCTTGAAATTATATATATAATGATGTCTAAGATCGAGAACTCTATTATTAAGAATTTAATTAAATGAGAATCTATTTTTTCTTATTCCAAATATTTTTGTTCTTTTATATTATACCTAAATGCATTTTAAGGTCAAGTTACTGATTAAATGTCATGTAATATAATTTATTTACCTTTCCATATTGATTATACCTTATATAATCATAATATATTTCATTATTAATAACAATTTAAAAGAATTTTAGCCCACCATTATTTTGTTTCCCTACCTCAAGATATGAAAATGAATTCTTTGAGTGAGTTTTATAGATACTGAGAATTTGGTTGTAAAAGGTTTTATATTATATTACCAATGTAAAAGGGAATCATGTATGTATATGGTTCCCCAATAACAATAAATTGATCGGTTCTTCTAAATTAGAACACTTGAATATACAAAAATGTTAGGAAGTAGAAGATGAAATTGGGTTACTGGAGTCGGGATTGTTAAAGTTGGCATGAGAGAAAGTTTCATAGAAGCATGGGAAGTATATTAATAAAAATATTGGTTAAGGAACCTAAACCTATTATAAATTTTAAATATATGTCAATTTTTTGAATAAAATCCTATATTTTTGTTCATATAGAAATTATATTATTTTCCTTACAATTCATCCCTTTCTAGATAAAATAGGTTGACATGGTTTTTTACCAGATTCATCTAGGTTCCATAACATTGAAAAG
The DNA here is from genome assembly GCA_963277665.1 of Viscum album. Lineage (NCBI taxonomy): Eukaryota > Viridiplantae > Streptophyta > Magnoliopsida > Santalales > Viscaceae > Viscum > Viscum album. Next base: position 484,254,430 of record OY728141.1, read on the forward strand.
AGTTTGATTGACTATATATCGACCATAATTTGATAACATTGTGGGGGTTCTATTACTGTACACTTTATTTGACACTCCCCGGAGATATGATTCGATTAATTCACATTTTCTATACAAACCATTTTGAGGTATTTACAAATTTATTTTTGATTTATTAATATCCCCAAAGAAACCATGTGTATGCTTCAGAGCTTAATAGTGAATAAATTATCAATTTATGTTATGTGTTAAAATTGATTTAGAATAATAAATTATGATTTAAAATTTATAATTTAATTAGCTAATATAGTATATACCATTTCCTACAAATGGAATATGGAAGAAAGAATGGTATAAAAAATCGTAGTCAATGTCGAAAATTACCTATATAAAATGTAATACAACTGGTATTTGAGAAGAGAAGTTTATGAATATATTAGGAAAGAGTAATCAAGAAATGATAAATAATCATTCATACTTATAGAAACCTATTTCTCTAGTGTATGATAATCCAATTTTGGATAACTTGATTTGATAATTCTCCCCATAATTTAGTGGTACTACAAATAAAATGGTAGTTGAGAAATGTATTAAGACGCTTTAAAATATATTTCAATCCTTGGGATGTAATGAAAAAGAAAAAGTTATACTGGTAGTATATTTTTTAAATGGTTATGATTATAATTGGTTTTAATTAAAATATAACACTTGGTTGGAAGATGAAATATATAAAATGTAATGGAGATATTTTAGATAAACATTATTAGATAAATATTTCCCTTGAGAAATGAACTAAAATGAATAGAGAGTTTCAGAGGTTAAATAAACTGGAAAAATAAATTGTTTTTGGTGTATGAGGCCACATTTAAAATACACTCTAGGGATTGTATTGATTATTTAAACAGTACTTAATACAATGTTGACCATTAATTTGAATGGATTAAGAGATGTATATAAATGTAACTAGATTCTTAAAATTTTTAAACAAATGATGAAATTGTTTTATACACCATAAAAAAGATGTGATTTCATAGATCCTATCAATTTATGGAGAATCAATGGAAGAACGATTTTTCTAAAAAATAATAAAATTTGAACAAATTAAATAATAAGATGAAAATTATGTAATTTTCATCATGTAAAAATTGTGGAATGAAACATCTTGTAAAATTATTAAAGGGAATGAGAGTGCATTACAATATTGGATACAATGGTCATCATTCTCATGAATATAACACAAATAAATAGACCACTACTATCCAGATCATTGACTATAAATAAATTTTGAATTATTCATTCCAATGTTTCTACCATCAAGACAGTCTACCATAAAAGAGGCCATGTGGATAAATCTATGATTGTGCGATCACTACTACTGATTTTGATGTTTTCAAATATGTGGTTTATGTTACTATAATCATAGCTGAATATTTAAATAATCATTAATTTGATTTTTTAACCTCTCACACCATTATATATCCAATTTTTTCTAGGAAAATTAGATATTTCTCTATCACCTTAAAAAGAGTGTTGTTAGTTAAAAATCATAATGAAAATCTCACATCAAAAAAGATGTGTTAAAAAGTTCCCATTATAACAAATAAATGTTCCCTATTTGAGGAATTTATTTTTATACCTATGTTTAACATAGATATTACCATTAAAATGGATTGGAATTTAAAATATTATGAAAAAATTATTTCAATGATAATGATATTAATATTGTTAATGAATATGTGGAATGTATTATATTTAGAGTAGAGATATAATCATTTGAGTAATGTCTATATCCAACCCTAGTATCACTTTTGAGTGAGATTCTTGGGGAGGAATAGAAAATAGAATCTACATGGAAAACATAATCTTAAAATTATGTATATAACTATTTGTGTAGGAATACATTAATGTATTTCTTGATAAATTACCTGGACATCCACCATTAAATGAATTCCAGTTGTACATTGATTTAATCCTTGATGAAAGACTCGTATCAGAGAATCCTAATAGAATTGAAACTGTGGTATTAATGGATTTAAAGAAATATATATATGAGTTTCGTGATAAAGGATTTATTCTTCCTTGGGTTTCACCTTGGGTAGCCCCTATTCTATTCATTATGAAAGAAGACAGAACCTTGAGGCTATGCATTGATTATAGGGAAATTAATTCTATTATGTTAAAAAATTAATACATTTCCTCATATTGATCACTTATTTGATCATCTTCATAGAGCTCTATATTTTTAAAAGAATTACCTTCACTCTGTGTATAATTTAATGTAGTAAAGAAGGATATATTTTGAAGACAATGTTTTGAATGAGTTATGATAATTAAATTTTTTATTAATTTCATTTGGATTTAATATCTAATGAATATAGTATTAAAGGAATATATTGATAATTAAATTGTGGTATTAATTAATGATATATTAGTGTATTCAAAAGATATGAGGACAATGAGAATCACATACAGATCATTCTTGAGATTTTTAAAAGAAAAGAGTTGTATTGATAATTTAAGAAGTGTGTTTTATGGCTTTAGAAAGTTTTTTTTCCTAGCCATTTTTCTACAAGGATGAAATATCAATTATTCCTATGAAGACAAAGGAAGTAAATTTTTTTCCTAAAATAAGAAATATAATCAAGGTATATAGTTTCATTGGTTTTGAAAGGTATTATTGGTTATTTTTTCAAAACATTTCCTGATTAAAAAAACCTTTTAAACAAAGTTACATTTAAAGGGGTTAATTTCACAAGAAAAATGAATGTGAAGAATGTTTTATATAATTTAAGAGAGTATTGGTTTATGCCCCTATTTTGACTATACCATTATGAGATGATGGATTTTTGATATATTTTGATGCATCTTAGAAGGGACTTGGTTGTGTACTTATGAATAATGATAATGTTATTTTATTTGAATCAAAGAAGTTAAAGACCCATGAATAGAACCATCCAACTTGTGATCTTGAGTAATTAGTCATAATAAATTATTTCCAGATATCGATACATTATCTATATAGGAAAACATGTGTGATATAAATTGACCATAAGCGCCTCAAATAAATATTTTCATATAATGAGATCCAAATGACGAAAAATATATGGATTGAATTAGTTAATGATTATGATAATTCAATAAACAGCCACCAGGGATGGAAAATAAGGATATAGATTATTTGAGTCTGAAAGGTCATGGAGTTATAACCTAAATAAGAATTAAAATGTATCATATGTGCAGTGGTCTAGAAAATATGGATACAAGATTTATTAAGGCAGTGGATATATCACACATTTTTCAAATAACTTCCAATATATATTTATTAGAAATGAAAAAATGTTCCCAATCTGATGATGAAAATTTTTAGAATAAAATTAAATATTTGTATGACAATATTTTGGTAGAATTAATTTATAAAGACATCATTATGAAATTTTGAAAGTGACTATGAGTTTCCTATGTACCTGAGATTAAAAATAAATTTTTGGAGGATTTTCATAGCTCTAATATATCTATACACCCATGTAGAAACAAGATGTATAAGGATTTGAGTTAATATGTTTTTTGGGTTATCTTGAAGTTGGGAATTTCTGATTATGTATCAAGATGCCTTGTGTATTAATTAATGACTGATGAGAGAAAAATACTAAAGGATTTTTTCAACCTATACATATTTTTATGTGGAAATGGGATGATATTTAAATGTAATTTTTCAAATTATTACTAAATAGTCCAATAAATAATGTTGTGTTATGAGTTATTGTTGATGTCCTAACAAAATATACACATTGACTTAGTCTAAGAGAAGATTATCCTCTTAAGTTCCTTTTATGACTCTATATTAATAAATTTTCCTAACCTCATATTGAAACTATTACAATTTTGTCTTACCATTATTCCCATTTTATATTAAAATTTTTGAATATTATTTAGAAGGATCTTTAAACAATGCTTTATTTGAAAACTACATACTATCTTCAAATTGATAGAAAATATGAAAGGACTACTAAAACATTATAAAACATGTTTAGGTCATTATAACGTGACTTTCAAGGTATGTGCGATTATTGTTTAACTTTAATAGAGTATTCCTATGATAATAATTTCTATTCAAGTATTCAAATGGAACCACATGATGTATTATTTATAATGAGATATCATAAACCAACTTGCTGGGAAAAAGTTGGTGAAAGAAAACTTATTGAACCAAAAGATGAGGACTGGATAATGAAAAGGGTATGTAACATTGAAAACCATGGTAATTAATTTAGAGTAATTAAAAAGAGTTATTCAAAATATCAATGGAAATGTTTGTAATTTAAAGTTGGAGATCAAATTTTCCTGAAAGTATCTCCAAATAAGGGTGTTATGGAGTTTAGTAATAAAGGGAATCTAAGCCTTAGATACATTAGACCTTTTGAAGATTTTAAATTAATTGGTGCTCTGAATTATCATTTGTAAAAAAAATGATTCTCTATAGAATATATGTTGTTTTAAATATTAAATTATTAAGTAATTACACGATAATCCCAACATTTGTTCTCACTTCTTATGAAATAGAATTAGAACCTGGTGAATTTTATTTTAATGATCCTATCCTAATTATTAAAAATAAGGATAATGAATTGAGGAATCAGATGAAATTAATGATAATGGTACTCAAGAGAAAATATAAAATGGAAGAAAAAACATGGGAACTATAATATTTTTTTATGAATAACTACCCTCATATGTTTATAAGGTGGAATCTATGAAAATTTCATGGCTGAATTTTTTATAAGTGGAAATAATGTATCGACAAAGACTAAATAATAGTTAGTGGACATTATAATTTAATAATAATATAACAAAATTAAAATTTTAATATTTCATGACAGAAAAACTCTTATTCTTTAGCATGAATATCAATTGTGAACATACATGGTCAATGTAATCCTAGAAAGAAATTTAATAAAAAATATAGTAGAACTAAGATTTAATGAATATTTAAAAATGAATTATTTCACTATTAATCATTTTTTATAGTAATATATTATAATATTTAAAATTAATAATTTATTAATAGTCAATTTTATGTAAATTAAGCTAACATCATTTGGAGGCAGAGATGATATTGAAAAAAATGTTTAAAAATTGCATAACGTCCTACCATTTTAATTAAAAAATAATATTTAATGATAAATGATTTAAAAAAAATATATAGTATAAATAAAAATATATGAATTTAAATCCACATAATTATGAATAACAGTAAAATAGTTAATATAAGATCAACTGATACTTGGAAAATGCATTTCTTGAAAATCCATTTTTCAACAGGATTTTCAGGATTAATTTTAAATTAAATACTTAAAATTAAATGAATTGAATTTAATAAAATGTATTTCATATTTGTAATAATAATAATTAATATTTTCTAATATGGTCATCTTAATTTTTGGGCATAATCTATAGTGAATATATCCAAAAATTACTACCATAGTTTAGGAAAAAACAGGTTTATTGAGGAGATAATTTATAATGATAAGGGTCAAAATAAAATAAAACATGATTAAAACCTACTGGTTATTTTGAGTTTATACATATACATTACAATTCATATATGATCTATTTTTAAGCCACATATCTATGAAATTTACATTACATTATTGAAATTATATGAAAAATTACAAGTGTGCACCTAAATTATATTAGAGCACTACCGCCCCTAAATTATTCACACCTCTCGGTCCATTTATCTTGAAAAATACCTATCAAAATTATCTCTACAATTTTAATATCCAAATTATATATGTTCTCTATTTGAAAAAATACCAACCCTATGGTATATAATAAGAGATATATAAAAGGTTCTTCTTAGAGAAGGTAATTGACTCCACCGAACTCTTTATTTGTTACATATACTTTTATCACAATAAATTATATATTAAAACATAAAATATATTAACACTACTACATACCATATACTAAGATGCAATTATTTTTATAGAATAAATTTTATGAATCTCCTTCTTCATCAAAAGGAAAATAAAACCATCACTCAAGTGTACGATAGACTAAAACATGCAAAATAAAGTAATATTTTTTCACGACTGGCTCAAAATGGATAGTCATAGTGATGGAATAAAAAATTTATATAATATTTATGAAAAAATATTGATTCTATAAGTTTAATATATAATATAATTCCATAGGATTTAAACCAGTAATGTATTGATAACATTTCTCATGCGTATGTACGAACTACAGTCTCTAAAAAGTAATGTTATTGATTTTTAAGTTTAAAATTATATGAATGATTATAAATATGTATATAATTATAAAATATGTTATTTATAAAATTAATATAATTCTGGATATTATGAAAATTTATCATTTTCACAAGAACGAGAACATCCATGACAAAAACACCCATGAGAAAACGAAGTAGTAAACACCAGAATCAATGGAAATAATGAAATATTTTTAGTAAATAGAAGAAAATATATTTTTATAGGATCGTGTATGATATTATAAATATGAATATGGTTCTTTTATAAACTAATAAATTGTTCAAAACTATTATAAATGATGTTAAATCATGTTCAATGAAATATTTGTGTGAGGTAAAAGATATCATCTCAATTTTTATTCCATTAAGACATATTTGATATCATGTACCTATTTAGTTTTCAATTGTGTATATAATGAACCTATGTTTAATTTATCTTCAAAAAATATTTATCCATGATTACTAATATTTTAATTAATTTTTATTATTTAAAGGGGTTATAATATAATGGAACTAATGAGGTGAGAATTGATTGTATAACGTAATTTTTTTTTTCAAATTTCATTAATTTTCATTAAATGAATAATATAATCTATATTTCATAAAAAATATAATTAATTAAAAAATTCATTTTAAGTAGTTTTTATATTTTATTTTTACTATTCCACTCATTTTAACATTAATCTTGAAAATAAATCTTTACAAGAAAAATAGATTTTATTTATCTATTAATTAGATATATTTTTTCCTATGTGTCTATATTTTTTTTTTCAAATGTCCTTTTATTTAATCCAATAACATAGGAAGGACATTTTTGGTTATCCTTTTATTTTTATACTATTTAGAGAAATATTTCTAATGTTTTATAAAATGGATCTTTTTGAGTTATTATACAAAAAATCAAAATGAAAATTTTCAAGTTATATCGTGTTAAAATATTTCCTTAACACCGTAACCATTTTATGATATTAAAATTATTTCAATATTTTTCAATTTTTTACGAAAAACTCTTGAATTATTTTTTAATATTTCAGCCCTATTTTCTCAAATTCTATGATCTTTTTACAAAAAAAATATTTTTTAAGAACTAGTGGTCAACTCTTATCCCTTATTAATTTTGTGTCCATTAAGTTTCTGTTGAAACATTCACATTATTTATTTCTTTATACCATAAATTTATATTATATATCTATATTAATTATATCATGGATATTATTATTTACTAAATCATATACTATTTTTACAGATGCGTTTTATTATTAATGTTATATGATTGATTGGGAAAAATATTGATTAGTTCATATTAATTACTCAATATGAATATTTATTGATAATGAATATTGTTATAAATTTAATTGATCATTAAATATATGAGGAATTAAATGGACATACAGTGATGGGTGGGTATCGATTATATACAACCCCCTGACTCATCAATAGGTCTCATGGGACAAATCAGTTTGGAAAATTAGATAGGATTTTTGTGTCTACATACTTATAGTTTTAAATAGTATTGGTGCAATGAGTTGATGATAGATATCATGATTTTTGAGTTCATGCCTTCTAGAATGAATAATTTACTTTAATTATAATTTATTTATTATTATCCATGATTTTGTTTCTTTGATATTATCTATGGATGAAACTCATGACCACGTTATTGATAAAATTACACATGTTTTAATTTATTTACTTTTATATATTGACTATGACTCATATAATCATGATATATTTATAAGTACACAAACCTTATAGAGAATTTTATCTCACACATATGATATTTTCTTTATCCAGGATACGAAGATGAATTTATTAAATGATTTTCAAGTATTCTAATCATTTCATTTTATTATGTTTTATATTTTATTCCCAATATAAAAAGGGTATCATGTATATATCTGGTTCTCTAAGAACACTAAACGGATTCATCATTCAAGATTAGAACCCTTTTCTATCTAATAATATATTATCATAGAGAATAGAACTGATTTAGTAATTTTTGGGTTATTACAATGAATTTTTATTTTATTAGATTACATGGGTACTTTAAATATTCAACGTTTTATTTTGTCTGATTACATTTCCTCATATGTTATTCATTTTTAATCTATTTTTTTACTTATGTAATTATATAATAATTATTTATCTCATTTTTAATATATTTTTTATTTAATGTTTCATAATATCATAGTGTTTTAATTTTAAATAACATCTTCTAGTTACAATATTTTTTTCCAGTAGACATAAATTTCTGCAACAATTTGTTACAAATATCAACTACCATTAGTTATAAATTTATACTTCGATCAGTTTAGTATTTATGCTTCATTTAGTTCAAAATTTAGGCATTTTATACTTTAGAATTCATACATTTGTTGTTTAAATTTTTTTCCACCATTAGTTCAAAATATTTTCTATATTTAGTTAAAAAACATGTTTCCATCAGTTTGAAAACATGTTAGCATCAGTTCGAAAATTATTTTATCATTATTTCATAAAATATTCCTCCATCATTTAAAAAATATACTATATTCAATTGAAAATTTATACAATCATTATTTCTATAAATATTCTACCATCAGTTGTGAATTGTGGACTATCAGGCATGTGACTTTTTACGACATCACAAATACCCAGTTCTATAATTTATATTATTATTACTAAGACTAAGTTTTATTGTTTAAAAAATTACTTTTATACCATTTTTCTTATTTTAAATATTTTATTATGTTTTATATTAATTATAAATTTCTTTGATCCAATGTGAATATATTTTATAGTGTTTCTATTTATATATAATGATTCTTTAATACATATCTTAATCTCCATACAAAATATTCAAAACATGTTTCCTAAACATTTAATTATAATTTTTATATATTTAAATTTTCTAGAAATATTTTAAATTTTTACGAACATGTTCAATTTATTTTTTAATGTCATAAAATTTTATTTTTTATTTTATAATTTAATTCATTAATTTATGATGTAGTTTTACACAATTAACTCGCTTGTGATATTCAAGGATTTATTTGACTCGGTATTACCAAATTATTTTAAACATTTAAATATCATGTTGCTTTAATTGTTTTAATTATTTATAGTGTCCTACTTATTTATTTTGTAATTTTTTTGATATTCATATAATCAGTTTCATCTTTGAGAAATTTGATTGACTCTCTTATTTTTATTATTCTAACTCTTTGAATGCGTTCCAAAATTTTTGTTGCTTTATAGAATTTTTATAAAGAAAATAAGGGATGGATGGAATTATACAATGATTATATATGAGTATATGTTATTACATATAATGATACTCTCTTTTAACTTGATGAAATACAATGTGCTCACACTCTAAATACATTCAGATGATCTTACTCACATTGTTTACAATTTTTAATGATCTCTTATTTTCTGTACTTAAATAGCTTCCTCAATAATTTCCTTAACAAGAAATGATGATTCTATCTTCATAATCCAACAACAGTTAATATTTATTTTATCATATATATCATCTTGGTATCTTGTGACTATAACACCACTTCCCATATCTGTCATGTTCTCTCTTTGACGGTTCATGATTTTCCCATACAAAATCATTCTCTTCATTCAAGTTATAACACATAGTATCTAAAGGTAGGCCATTGATATTATGACTCCTAGATTCTAAAAGATAGAATAGTTTTCATATTAATAAAACTTTTAAAGAGTGTGAATCCATATACCACTGTTAGTGTATCATTATAGTTTACATTCATTAGAAAAGGCATGAATTGTATCAGTTCATTATTCCCCTTAAAAACAGGATAATGAAAAAGAATCTTGCACTATATTGAGAGTTTTCAGATTGGATTCGGTCTAATTTTAACTAAACCACTATAAAATTCATCTATTGTTTATTCTATTTTAATTTCCACCAATTTTCCCCATTAATAATTTTTAAGACATATTCACCCTTACTCATGTCTTTTGACCATTCTTTATAAGCTATTAGTTGGTATCAGCTTTTGACCATTTTATGATTTTTTATTTTTTCTCTATTATTATTCTAACCTTTTTCTTGTCTTCATATTCTATGGATAAATATTCTTTATAAAAAACATGATATATTGTTTTTAAATAAATTTAATTTCTTTGATAGCTTACATTACACACAACAATGGGTTTTAACAAACCATAATATAGTATACCACTATAAAATATCCATTAAATTAGAGGCTATGAAAAGGAATAAACAATTATAAAAATTATATTGTTAAAAATTTTATAACGTAAATTTTTTTTGTTACCAATTCATTAAAAATGAAAATAAATAATAATCATTTGAAATTAAGTGATATTTTTTTATGAAAAACTATTTTTATACATTCAAGGTATTTTCATCTTAATAAATTAAATTAATAAATATTTGTGAATATATTTAATGAAATTAATATATTATATTAAACCAGATGTAATATCATTCATCTAATATATTTTCTAGGCATGAAATAATAATAAATCTAGGTTTATTCTTAGAACAATTTTTTTAAAAAGATGTTTTTTAGTATTTTGTGAAATATTTTTAAAATTAATTTTTCCAGTTTTAAAAAATTATTTGGAGAAATTAACTTCATTTATTTAATTAACTTGTAAAAAATATATTAGAGTTAATTTTTTATGATTATTTTAATAATAATATTATTATTTTTCAAATAGTGTAAAACATATATTTTATTAAGAACATATTTTTTATTTAAGGAATTTACGAAGATTAATAATATTTTAAATGATTTCACAGAAAAAATTATTTTAATTATATTATTAATAATATAATTTAGGTCATTTTAATTAATTTAATGTTTAATTTATAAATGTAAAATTTTTATATGCCCAAAGAACATTTCTCTGGAAAACCAATTTTTCATCAGGCACATAAGATTAATTTCAAAATAAAATTTTACCACATAAATAAATTAACTTTTATAAAATGGTTTAAATATTTTTAAAAATAATAATTAATATTATTTAATAATACAATCATGATTTTTTTTCATAATGAATTGTAAAAACAATAAAAATTTAATTTCTACAGTTAAGGTTAAAATAAGATTACAGGGGGGGGGGGTTAAACAAAAGGATAAGTAAACATTTTACAATTAAAATTTTCCAATTAGAATTTCTTTGAAATATTTTGACCTTATATTATACCACATTTAATATATTCTCATTTTTAATAAATTTTATTAAGAATGAATTTGTTATTTAAGATTATTTTTTGAAATTTCCATGTGGATTCAATCTCATACTTATAAAAGGACACCAACTCTACTCTCCTCTCCACATATCAAGTTACTTTTTGGTCAAAATATAATTACCCAAATACCTTACTTAAATATATTAAAATTACAAATTTTCTATTTCTTGATCATAAATCCATCATAAGAAGGCTATTTATAAAATAATAATGAGGTTGTTTGAAAAATAGGTATAGTTATTAAAGATTATTTTTATATTTCTTGTTATAAATCCTTCAAATATTAATTAAAAACACTAATATAAGAAAATAATTATCTAAAATATAATTATATTTTATTATTTAAATTTAATAATCTACTTAGATCTCATCTCCCATGAAATGGGAAAGGAAATCTCAGATCGTGTATATAGTAGACTATCACCCCACAAACTGTTCTAATATCTTTTCCATCACCGCCTCTAAAGTATGGATATAATGATGTATTTAATTAATATTTAATATAAATAATATATAATTATACTTATTAAACTATAATATCAAATTTTCCTTATTACCTTTCAATCATTTGGAAAATGATAATGTTGCTCGTGCGTATGTATGGACTACCGCCTCTACGATGCAATGTGATAAAGTTTGGATTTTTTTGCTGAAAAGGATGGTATTAAAGATATATTTAGTGAATAAGTATGATATATATTATATAAAATTTCTTCTAGAAATATAAAATAATATTTACCATTCTTTCTTTCCATCCACTGAGAAATTTAAGCAACGTTCTTGGGTATACACAACCAACTCTCTCCATGAACAATGTAATTCATTTTTCTATCTCTATTTTTTATAGATGACTCTAAATGTATATAATTAATATATCTTATGTTAAAATAATTATTATAATTATGGATATAATGGAACCAAAATCAAATTACATGTACCAAAATTACCAAACCAAAATATACACGAAAAAAACTAAGGATTTGTTACATAAAATACAAATTTTAACAAATAATTATTTATAAATTGGTGATTAAAGTGTATATGTAAATAATATATGGTATGATTTTATGTTTATGGTTCGATAATATATTTATATTAAACCAATATTTATTATACTTTAGTTTTGAATTCATATTAAGGTATTCGAGACCTGATATAATGGATTTTCATTGCACTTTCATTTCGTTGGGACACATGCCATATTAACCATTTGTTTCTATTATGGGGTGTATATGCTCCCTATAAAAGTTTTTATGATTATAATTAGTAATGTTAGTGTATATACATATCCATATAATTTTAATTCCTTAATGGGTATTATAGATCAAAAGCTACCAATGTGGTAAGGGTTTTACATTAAAATCTCATTGTTTATCTGGATTATTAATGATTAAGTTTCTGATGAAGAAATATTATGAAATAACTATCTATAAATTCATTAAATTTATTATATTCTATTTATTTATTGAAATTAATTTTTTTTAAATTTCATCTATTTACATACTCAATAGTATAAAAAATGTTTTTAAGAAAATGACGTTATTTCTCAATTGTCTTGAAAATCCTTTCTCTTTTATGCCCATGTTTTCTAAAAATATTTTAAATAACGTTTATAATATTTTCAAAGTATTGTTTAAATTATTTTTTCCCTTTTTTATTTTTTTCAAAATATTTTAAAAGTAACATTATTTTTGTTTTCCAAATGAGGTATTTAGGAATTATTATCAAGAATATAAAATAAATTTTTAATTAAACATGTACAACATGAATAATTCTTCACACTATCCTAAAAAATAAATGATTTGAATATTAATTTTCTACTTTCTTTTTTTATTTAAAATGAAAAGATTTTAGTAATAATTTGTAATTTTTTATATTTTAAATATTGATTTGAGGGTAGAAAGGTAATTTTACTCAACAATGGTTTTAATGACCATTTAATAGAATTTTTATTTCATAATGAATAAATCCTTGATTATAATTATTTTCTACTAAATATAAGATCCAATTATATAATCCATATTTTTTATATTGTTGTTTAGTGATTATTATTTCAAGAATTTTTGAAGCTTGTTTATTTTTATGGGTTAATCTTATGAATTCCCTTTCTTTTCCATAGGTTATGCTATGATGAAATGTTTATGAAACAAATTGTTTTTCTATGGGTAATGATATGATGAATGTTTTATGATATTTTGTTACACATATTTTTTATTTTGATTATGTTATTTGTGGTCCCCTAATTATTTATCCCTCTAATTATTTGAGAAATGAGGGATATCTTAAGAGATAAATAGGCTGGAATGGGGAGGGAACCATGTTTAGTAAGGGAATATTTTACTATGATAGTACTGGGAGTAATCCTTGAATACTATAATAGGTTTACCAATGAAATAATTCAACTATGATATTTTTTAATGATCCTTCAATACTAAAGAAATTATTTTCCATGCTTATTTTTGTAGCATAAATCTATGTATAATGTCAATACTAATATCTCATGGATCATGTTATTTAATTAACAATGATTCATTTATTATAAACTAAAAATAAATAAGTCATGACTCAATTTTTTTTATTATGTAATGGATATTGTTTTAAAATTTTATTCTCGTGTTCTTATTTCCATATATTCATGTTATTCTTACGTGAAAAATTGGTATCTCTCTTGTTTACCCTTAATGAGAATCTGATCACACCCCTTCATATGTTTTTATTTTCTAGGTTATGAAGAATGGTATTATATATTATATGTCTAATAAGGGCTTTAGTTATGAGAAACCATTTTTTTATGTATCCATGTTTCTAAATGAACTAGGCCTATATAATTCTATGTGGGTCCTTACGTTTGGAAATTAATATTCATCTAATAAGATGTGATATATATGTATGAAATGTGAGGGTATTTATTTTTTGTATTAGATAAAGGTTTAGTTTACATTTTGTTATTATAATGATAAACATTTAGTGATAACTCTTGGGATATGTCAAATTAATGGAAAATTTCATGGAATTTTGGTCTAGGAAAAACTGAGTGGTTTCCCTGAAATTATTACCCCTATCTAGATATTACAAGTTGATATGGATTTAATCTAGTTATACCTAGGGGTAATAGATCTAAAAATTGTGCATTGAAATTTGACTCAATCAGCCCCTAGTGCACGAAAACTGTCCTTGATGTACACCCATTTTTATACTCCGAAGGGATATGTTTTTTAAATTTACAAACTCATTGTCTTGAACTTACCTAGATTCTATGGTAACCTGATACTCGAACTGAAACTGACCTAGATTGATTGGTGTTCCCAATCCCATTGTGATGGTTAGTAGAAAATGGAATCATAAAATATAAATTGGGAAAAAGTTTCCCCAAAAACAATATAAGATAAAGTAAAAGTTAGTATACTAAATGATCCATAGAGAGAATGTCCCTGAAACCAAATAAGTATATCAAAAACCCAAAACAGTGCATCATAAATGTACTTAGAAACTAAAAAGTTAAACACACCAATGTAAACATCACATGATGTCAAAAGGATCAAAAACATCAATCTCTTCCAAGCGGCAACTTCTCTTTACATGGAAAAGGCAGAAGGAAATATACTAACTCTTGAAGGAAAGGGTTGGGTGTGAGATAAAATGACCAGTAGGGCCTCAGAAAGTGTTATATAATAATATTCCAAAATAATAAAGGAAATAAATATATAAAGTTAAATAAAAGAGGGCATGTAAATATAGTTTCATAATTTCAAAAACATTATTTCATATCAAAATAAAAGAAAAAATTTCAAACATGTCCTAAATAACCATTTTATATAAAATAGTTTATATAAATCAACATGAATGAAAAAATAAGTTAATAATAAATAGAATATACATAAATAAAAATAGTCACAATCAGAACCATGGTCTTCTACCATGTAGTATGATAGTTTCAAGTTATAGTTTCATCACACTCTCATATCAGTGATCATGGAAATATGTGTACACATGTCCCTCACACATAGTCTTAATAGAACTCATCAAAATCCAATCGAGAATAAGATATATCTAACTATGTTTTTGAAATATTTTTCATTGTCTGTCCATCATTGGGGAATTACCATCATAACATTCTTATATGAAATAGCCCACCAACTACCCAGGAATTCATGTGCTCAATCAATCAATAAAAAAGGAAATTTATTTCATATCAAATCAATCATTATTCACACTTCAATTTTCCAATTTTGATTTTCAAAATTACAATTCACTTTCAAAACCAATTATTGGGTTTTCATAATTTTATTCATTTTCAATTCAAAAACAATCATAGGTTATAAAAAATCAATTCCAGGCATTTTTTCTTAAATAATTAATCAAATCCCCTAAAAATTTACATCTATTTCAATACACTTTAAATTCTAATTCCATTAAAATTAGGGGGTTTTCCCAAAATTCCAAAAAAAATAGAATCAAAACTCGAATTCATCTCAAATTGGGTTTTCATAAATCAATTAAATCAATTTAAACTAAATCCTTCAATTTGATGTTTAATTACACCATGTAACTCAAATTGAACCACTCTAACATCATAGTTAATCATAAAATAATAATTCCTCATATTTATTAATATTTAGGAATTAGATAGTAATTTTACATCAAAATGAACTCTATGTCCGATAGTGTACCTGACATGCAACAATGGGTTGCATTGAAATTTTATGTTGCACAAAAGATAGAATTATATCAAAAAATAATATATTGTTAATATTATTATTTTAAGATGTAGTTTTCAAATAGCCGTTAGAATGGTTGGAATGAATGATATTAACTAAATTATGAAAATATGGCAGATATATGTTTATATAATAAATCATTATTTACCAAATTAATTATGAAATTAATAAAACCCAACTGAATATAAATTATGTGTTTTTAGAAAAAAACTATTTAAATAAATAGAATTATTTTTTTAAAATAATTAAATTAATCTTGATATATTTAATTAATTAAATATATATATTTAATATATTCAATTTAATGTTTTAAATTCATCTTATTTGATATAAAAATAAATTCCAATTTTTAGATAAGGGAATCATTTTTAAAAAATGCTGTTTTGTTTCCTTTTTGTTGGAGAACCCCTATTAAATATGTTACTAAAAATTTTTATATGTTATATATGACAAAATAAACTTCTTATTTAGAATAAGGGAAACAAATTTGATGTTTTTTTTGATTTTTTTGGTATTTCTCCATTGAAATTAATATTTTAATGAATATTAAAAAATATTGCATTTTAATTCAAAACTAATTTTCATAAAATTTATTTATACAGATATATTATTCATTAAATTAGTTTTAATGTTTAATTAATTTATTTTTTTATCATTTAATCTAATTTAGATCATTGGAAGCATTTTTATATTGAAATTGAATAGAAAAACTATATGATCTTTTGAATGTTTGACTTGAAAAATCATGTTTTTTCATTCTGACAATGTGATTAATATTAAAATTAGTTTTTCCACATATGTGAATTGAATTTTATAAAACTAAAATATATGGTTATAATAATTATGAATAATTTAGTCTAATCAGATCAAAATAATTGATCTGTAATAGTATGTTTAAAAATTTATTTACCACGATTAAATTTAAATAAATAACTATATATAATTTTTTTTATAATAATATAAATCTACCCTAACAATTCTACAAATATTATTAGATGAATTATTTGTGACCAATTCAATGTTTTTGGATAAATTGTGGCCTTTAGAAGCCACTTGGGTGTGCTTATGACATTTATAACATCTAATTTAAAGTAAGGGAAAACATTTCATAAACATATCTCTTATTACTAAAACAATTTTAATATGGAGTTATATAAGAGATATATTTGATTATAAATAATTTTATGAAATAAAAAATATTACCTAAATCATGTTAATTGATTTATAATTTTTACGAATTAAACAATTAAATTGTATTGTGACATAAATATGATGCAGTAATATATTTATTAAAGAAGAAATCAAATAAATTCTATTAATAATATTAAAATAAATACAATTAATAAAGGTAATATGGTGTAAATTTTATTATGGGGACAATTAAAGTGTTTAAGTGTGGAAAAGAGGGTAATAAAGTAGCTAAATACCCAAATTACTGGAAGAAGTTAGTTAGTAATGATAATAGCATAAAATATAAATAGAACTCACTACCCACACATTAGTGTTTAAAATTCAATGAGTAATGTAATTTTTTTAACAGGTGCTCAAATATGAAGGTTAATGTTGATTATCGATGTCAAAAACAACATTGGACTATAGATAAAAGAAAATATTTTGGGAAAATTATTTATGATGAGGGGTACGATAATGACTTTGTAAATGGTACACTTTCCATCCACTGTAGAACTTCTAATGTCTTATTTGACTCTAGATCCAAACACTCTTTTATATATAAAAAATGTTCTAAGGGTATCAGAATTCCACAATAATTATTAAATGATTAATTAGAATTAATAACCCCTTACAATATTATGGTCACATATCATGTACATGATTATTCTTTAGTTTATTTTTGTTGTAATATGCTTCATAAAAATCCTATTAATCAACCCATGGTTAAATTTGATATCATATTAGTCATGGATTGGATTTATCTACATAAATACAATGTTAATTTTCAATTAATGTAACTCACATGTGGTATTATTAACCAAACTATTACCACATATCATTGTGACAATAAGTATGGACTTCCATTGGAAATTGAATAAATTTTGTGGTTCTTGATTCCTATTCAAAAGGGGTGCTTATCTCTATTGGTTGGGAAAAAGCTAAACATAGGTTATATGGCTATTATAAATGATTTTTAATGACTTTTTGGAATATTTACCAACTATTCGACTTAATCATGAGGTAGGTCTCTCAATTGAACTCATAAATAGTGCTACACCTATTTCATAGCGTCCCCATATAATGGTCTCAAATGAGTGATAAAATTGAGGGAGAAAATTCTAGAGAATATAGATAAGTAATTCAGTTATCTAATTGGGTTACCTTGTGGTGAACCTATTATTTTTGTTTTTAAGAATTATGGATAGATTTAACTCTTAATTTATTACCGATAACTGAACAAGATCAAATTCTTGGACAATTATCATCTACCCATATTGATGACTTGTTTAATTAACTACATAAAAATAAATTCATTTACAAGACTTATATATATTCTAAATATCATAATTTGAGGTTCAAAATGGAGGAAATACCCAATAAAACATTATACACAATGTATGAAAACTATGAATATATGGTGATGACATTTGGTGTTACTAAGACCCCACTACCTTCATGGATTTAACGAATATATCCTATACATATTCTGATGATTATTTTGTGGTGGTCTTTATATATGATATAATTATTTATTAGAAGTGAAAGGATAACATGTAGATTAGTTGAGAATTATACTTAGGACCCAATGGAATGAGATGTTGTGTAAAACAATTTCATGTGTTAATTTTGACAATAAAATGATTCATTTATAGATCATATATTTATAATATAAGATATATATGTGTACCAATCCATGATCAATGTTGTTGAAAATAGGACTAAACAAACAACTATGACTAATATATTTATTTTTCAAAAAATTTATAGAGATTATTGATGCTTTTTTGAAATTTTTTACATGGTTTTGTAATCCTATTACCTATTTAGCTTAGTTGGAAGACAAGTAAGTTTAGGGAAATGGATGTGAATAATATTTCAAGGAACTAAAGGTGAGGCTTATCAGAGAACATATGCTTACAATACCCTAATGACAGATAAGGGTTTATGATTTTTAGTGATTCATAAAATAAGGGATTGTGATGTGTTATCTTTTAGAATGATATGGTGATATCTTACGCCTCATGATAATTGAATTTTCAGGATAAAAATTACCCAACTCATGATTTGGAGTTAGATATTGTAATTTTTTCATTAACTATATAATGAAATTATTTTTATAGAGACTTTTGTGATATATAAACTGATTATAAAATCATAAAGTATACATTGAATCAAAAATATTTGAATTCGAGCTAGATGATATATTTGGAACTGAATAAGGATAATGATTTCTTAATAAATTATGACCTATGTGGATAATTCTTTGAGTAAATGGGATCATGATAGATTATCTATAATGAGGATAAAAAATATAATATTAATGGATTTACTAAGGATGTATTGTGAAATATTAAAGGATGGGGAGAATATTATCATTCTCAAACGAGTATTCAACCATCTATAGAAGTGATGATTAAAGAGGCATAGAAGGAAGATGAAAAAGTATATAATAAGTTCAGAAATTTTATAGATTTTAGCCTTGATTGGTATAGAATGATAATTTCTAGAAATCGGGTATGTTTTTATAAATTACGAAATTTGATGAGAGATCTATTATACGAGGCTCATAGTTCTTCATTATCAATTTATCCTGGTGGTATGAAGTTGTATAGAAATATGAAAGATTATTTTGGATAGGAAAACATAAAGAGAAATATTGATGAGTATATTTCTCGGATCTTGGTATATCAGCATGTTAATTATGAGAGATAGAACCTTAAGGTGATGTATAACCATTTCCCAGACTAGGATGGATAAGGGAAAACAACCCCATGTATTTTTTCTTCAGACCCCCCCAAAAAACTAAAGGCCATAATGTTATGTAGGGTGTAGTCAATTTCTATAAAACTTTAGAGAAATATATTTTCATAATAGAATATTTATCTCTATATTAGGTTTCCTATAAATATATATTATGTAAGTGGTAAGTTTTATGGTGTACCACATTCCACTATTTCTGCTGGGGATCCAAGGTTCGCATAATTTTTTTGTGATGTATTCAATTGGATATGGATAGTATGTTATATTTTAGAAACATGTACCATCCTCTCACAGATATTCAGTATAATATAAACATTAAAATCCTATTAGATTTTCAATGATCTTGATCAATGTATTTCAATGTTGGTAGTGATCAACTCCTTCCTATAGTTGAGTTTTCTTAAAATAATAAGTTTCACTCGACTGCCAGCAGGGCAAACTGAATGGTCCAACAGAACGTTCAGGTGGCCTGAGGGGGGGGGGAGCTCCTCCCCTCCTGAGTGTCGACTAGGGAGGACCCCTCCCTAATGACCACCCAGATGAGCAAGCCACACTGCAGTGGGCCAAGATGGACTCCGACCAGGTTGGGTCAGGTCGGTCCGACCGGGTCTGACCGGACCTGGGCCCATCTGGGAAAAAATAGTCTTTTTTTCACCACATCTTAAGAACCAAACCTCCGTGTGAAGAACCTTTAATGGTACCGAGATACTTGGATAATGTTGATCCTTTCATTATATTCCACATGAGTTTTGGATAATTTTGGAGTATGTCCGTGTTGGATCGAACACAAATCCGGTCGGGCCCTCAGAACAGAAACACTAATAACATAGAGACCTGGTGTCAGATTGACACGCCGTTAGTCGCGTTGGGACCCTTTTGACATGAAGAACCATCAGGATGCATCTTTTTGGGAATTTTTGGCTGTTTAAGTAAAGTACAATGGATTTAGGATTAGAACCGCTTGGAATCAAGCATGCTTAGTGTGGGAACCCTACGGATGGCTGTACATAGAGAATCTTCAGATCATATGTGGTCCATCATCAGATATTTTGTGGGTATACCCTTAGAGATCCTATGTAGGTCAGCGCATACTGATCCTATGTGGGTCAGTGCTTAGCGATCCTGTGTGGGTCAGAGCATACTGATCTTTTGTGGGTCAACGCACAGTGATCCTGTGTGGGTCAGCGGATATGGATCCTCTATGGGTCATCTTCAGATCCCGTGTGGGTAATCTTTAGATCCTATGTGGGTCATCATCAATATTATATGGGTCCGCTATAGAGCTTCTCGATGAAGTAAGATTATCTAGAAATAAAAATAATCACCTATAATTCTGTACATAAGTTATACCTGGTGTGAGTTGAGTCTTTACGTTTGTGGTACACTTCTGTGGGGTGAAGCCTTTCTGGAATTCTTCTATGTGGAGTTGACTTTGTGGTACTTACCTTTTTTGTGATACCTAAGTGGTATTCTTCTTTGAGGCATTGCCTTTTTGGTACTTACCTTTTCGGTGTTACATTTGTAGTATTTTATCCCACGTGGAACAGTTGAGATTTTTTGTAAGGTTTTGGGCCTCGGGTTTCCTCATGAATGAGATGGATGTACTTTATAACATAGTTATTTTTATGGGAATATACCTAAGTAGGGTTGAATATTGTATTCATGAATTTTGGTTTATCCTTTGTATATTTTGAGAGACATTTGGGGTTCTTGGGGTCCCTATTGAGTATTTTTTTACTCACCCCTGAACGGGCTATGCCCGCACCTTGTTGTGTCTTGTGCAGACAACAGACAATGCTGACTGAGGATGATGGTACCAAGACTGGAGGCTACTCTAAGGTGGACCTTAGACGAGTCATACCATAGAGAATACTGTTTCAGAGCTATACCTTCCCATCAGGTAGGATCCTTAGTAGCTGTTCGCATGTGCTATTTTTCCATTTTACTTGTACTTTCAAGTTGGGCGTGTATTTCAACCACCTTTTTTACTTTATTCACTCTAATTACTATATAGTTTAACTTGTGCTTGTACCTTGTTTTGTACTTGGATTATATGAGTTATGATGTTAAAAAGGCTATGAAATTCCAGTTTTAGGGATATGCCTTTCCGGTGCTAGTAACTAGCCCCTAGCCTATGGAAGGCGGACTTGGGGTAGTCACAACACGTGCCCCATGGGAAGGGTCCTGACAGACATCTCATAAGGGTAGATAATTTTATAAATCTAGATATCCTGAACATATAATCATATATAATCACTAATATGAGAAGTTGTTTATGAATACGTGAGGTTCATAGAGACCTATCCCATGTATGTTGAATTGGTTGGGCCATTAAGGGAAATATTAGTACCATTCCCAAGGAATGGGGAATGGGAATAACATGTTAGGGTACTCTTGTAGACCATGGTAAGAATATTTCATGATGTTGTGATCCAATTCCACTTTAATGTTGTAGAAATAAGGATGTTATACCATCAAAGAATATTTTATAAATTATTGGAGAACATACTAAATAAATCAATGACTAGAATATAAAATATTCAAGAAATACATATTCACACTATTATAATAACTAAAAAGATATACTAGATTAGTAAACATGATTTAAACAATCCTATAGTATAACAAAAATGAAAATCAATACAATAAAAAAAAATACATAGTACGATAAAATTTTTTCATTACAATTCAATGAAACCATATTATCAATATTCACATGAATTAATTTTTTAAAAAATATTAAAAAATGGTTTATTATTATATTAAAATTAGTAAAATAGTTTTAGGAAAAATATATTACCATGATGTATTCATGAAGGATAGAGGTATTCTAAGAGAACCATAAGGGTTTTACATAGTAAACCACAATAAACACAAAAAATATATTAGTCCTCAAATTATATATTTCATCATATTAAATATAACTAAGTCTGCATATACAAAACATATTTCTAAATTAAGAAATATATATTGTTTAGATTGGGATAATAGATTAAAGGTATAGATATATCTAAAGATATATGTCAGTTAGGGAAAAATTAATTAAATGATATAAATTTTATATTCCAATATATCCCAACCCACTATTTCATATTTAAACTCGATAGTTGATATGTTTTATTTAAGTATCAAAATTTCAAAAGGGGGAAGGTATATCAACCATACGATTTATATCAGATTGATACATGATTTATTACATAAGATTAAAATTAATTAAACATGGATGTTTGATAACTCTAATGTCTTAGGATATTAAGTATATTACATACCAACTTATAATAGGAAACACAATAGTTTTATTAAAAAATTCATTAACTTGATTATAATAATCTAGGGATTTTAAAACATCACACCATAACCTTGGGACATATACGAAAGGTGTGAGATAAAAACCCTACTAAGGTTATATTCATGTAATATGGTAAAACATGTTAGAAAATAGGAATATCAATGGTAAATAAAAGGAACATGAATATAAAGACATGACATAACATGATAATCATAAAATGGGAAATGTGGGAACAATATAAAAAAATAAATCATAAACATAGGCCAAGTCAAACTAAAAAGACATCACGATGTAAAATTACTATAATAGAATCAAGTTCCCTCTATATCCCAACATGATGTATCATGATACTAATCGATAGCCAATGCATTATAGAACTATAAATTTCTAGGCAGACCCATCACTTTCATTTCATTATCACGCTTATGTGTTCCATATAGATCATAAAACATGGATTAATTCATCATTATATTTTCTTCCATGATCAAGGAATTAGTAATAAATACATGTAAGTCCCAATTGAAAGAGTTATATGAGTATAATGATGAATACCCTTGATTGGAAATGTGTACGGTATTCACTACACAATTGCTTTGGCATTGAAAATGTGGTGAAGTTTCTGCAGCATAACAACATCATATAAAAAATAATAAAAATTATTAATGTGAGATAAATTGGACTCTAATAATTTGGAAATAAAATAGATATTAATTGGGACATTAATAAAAATATACCAATATTATTAATTAGAAATAGAAGGCATACGATAAAAAGAATCTTGAATAAAGAAGAAGAGGAATGGATCCCTTACTTGAGTGTGTGACCCTAAATGCATAAGAGGGGATTAAGGAGAGTATGTGGAAATGATTTGGACACTAACGATACTATTTAATAGTATTTATGTTTTTAAATGAGTTTTAGGGAAAGGGAAAATAGAAAATAGGTGGTTTTACATAGGAAAAGTTGGGGGATTTCATTATTTTTTAAATTTTGAACTCTACAAAATGAAATAACCATAAACCATTCCTTGGTTTTTGGGAATTCATTCTTTAAAATGATAGTGTTTTCAATATTTCTCAAGGGAAATGTCAGAAGTTAATAAAATAATTCCCTTTCTTATGAGGATGTGAGATATAGTCCTAATGAAATGATTTTAAAACCATAATAATTTATTTAATGGTTTCAAATAATTGATAATGCCATTTTAAATTAAAAAAAGAAGCATAAAATCAAATTATTTTAAAATTAAAACATATATTTGGTGGTGGATACCTTTTATAGTTTTTATGACATCAGTTTTTGGTTCATTGTGATTTCATAACCCACAAAATAAATTTCTACAGTATATAATTTTTACATGAAAATTCGAGTGTCTCAAAAAATTATCAAAAGTGAACTATAGTTCAATTTTGTCATTATGATTCCAAAAATAATATTAATTTTATCTAAATAAATTTATACATATGTGAATTTATAATTTAAAAATAAAATTTACATTTGTAAATAAATGCTGTTTTTTTACAATAACAGTTTTCAAACCCTTATAATAATCACTTTTGACTTCATAAAAATTATATGATCATTTATATTTATTAATTTTTTTAAAAAAATTATATATTATGATAATTTTATATATTTTAAAAACGAAATAACTTTTCAAAAAAAATTAATTATTTGAATTTGAGTATTACCCAAAAGTATTATATATGATTTATTTTATAAAAATAATCATTTATGAATTAACAATAATATTATGAAATTATATTAATTATTCTATAAAAATAATTTACATACTAATATTTCTATGGTGTTGATACATATCTCATTAATACACCCCAAATTCTCCAATCTTAAGGTGCACGATGGTGAGGATTTCAATGTTTGGGACACTATCTCGATGATCCTGAACGTCTCCCATAAAATGTTTTCTCACTCTTATATTATAGGATTTTAGTTTGGCCTTAGTCAAGGGAAAATCCTAATTATCATATCCTCCACAAATGCTCTGATAAATGGGATTCATAGGGTACTATCCTACTAATTGACACCATCACATTATTTTTATGTGTCAGTTGGATTAGTTAAAACACTATATCAATAGTAGTTTTGTGTTCACTATTAAATGACTATATTATCTATGATAAATATTCTTAATGGTCATTTAAATACAATAGGATATAAAAAAGTTTTATTGGTTTTCTATAACCATATTACATAATAAGACATTTAATTATATTTGAAAGGGATGTTTACTTATAATAGTTTAGGTCATTACAATCGTCCCCCTTGGGAATTTTCCCTCAAACATTTAATTTCATGTACTAAAGAAGATGACGGTATCTCTGTTTCATCACTTCCTCTGATTCCCACGTTACTTCTTCAAACAAATGAATTCTCCATAGCACATTAATAGGGTGAATTGTCTTATTTCATAAAACATTTTGTCTACGATCTAATACCTTCACCGACTACTTTTCAAATAAAATGTCACTATCCAACGGTAAAACCTTTAGATTGAGTATATGTGAGGTATTTGATATTTAAATTATCACGAGGGATACATATAATACATCCTGTGTTTGAGATAGGTTAGGTGGGAAATTAAGTTGGAGGCCACTACTGTGATGTAATCAAGGATTTCAAAGGGCTAATGTATCTGGGACTAAGCATTCCCTTCTTCCCAAATTACATCACATTATTCCATAGATATATTTATAAAAATAAAATCTATCCAATATAGAACTCTAGGACTCTTCAATGATTTCCGACAAAGATCATATGTCATATATGAGCATGTTTGATGTGTTTCTAAATGGTCTTAATATTATCCACCATTTCGTCAACCATTTTAGAAGCAAGATGTTTTCAGTCACTAACGTCATCCCAACATGCTAATGTTCTTCCCCTTTCCCATAAAGGTATTCATATGGAGCCATTTAGATACCCCAGTGGAAACAATTTTCGTAATAGAACTCAAGCAGAGGTATATGATGATATTATCATCATTTGAACTCAATTGAACATGATCTCAACATGTCCAAGAGTTTCTGGATAATTCTCATAGATTTACCATTAGATTGAGGGTGATAGGATGTAATAAAGTATATATTAGTGTCTAGATAAATATGGTGACTTTTTTTAGAACATGGCAATGTATCTTGGATCTCAATCAGATTCAATTGATAGTGGTACTCCAGGAATCATCACCTCTTCAATGAAATTTACTCATGCATATGGATCTAGTGAGAAGTCATCTCAAATTTCAATGAAGTGTTTAGTATTTGTAATATGATCCACCACAACCTAGATAGAAATTTTTCCTTTTGATGTGTTTGTAAGTCCAGTGACAGAGATCATAGTGATGTTTTCATATTTCCAGGTAGATATGGGTAATAGTTTCATTTTACCCATATATTTCTACTTTTCTTCCCTCACCTACTATCATACAAGACATTTTGATGTATATTATGTGATATGATTCATCATATGGTCCCACTAATAGTGATCATAGAGATATCAATACATATTTGTTTCTCCATGACTGAGAGAGAAGGTTTAGGTATGTGTATATTCCAAAAAATCCTTATTTAACAGATGATATGATGGTACACATTGTTTTGAACCAAATCATGCAACACTATCTTCATTAATATTGAACACTGCATATTTCCCTTTTTTAATAGTTCTCACATTTTTTAATTCGTGCATGGTTTATTTTAGCATCCTTTATATTATTTATAAGGAATGGCTGAGAAATCATTTACGAAATGATTGATGATTTTACTTATTTTATGTTTCCCATGTCCATCAATTTTAAATTCCAGAAGATTAGATCCTTCTCAGTTTTCATCAATGAAAAAATTCGTGGATCCTTTATACATAGAGAATATTCCACTTTAATCATTTTCCCTATATGGTAGTGAATTGAATATTCATATTCATCGATCCGCTCTAACCGTGTTTGTGAGAGAATATTTAACACTTTCTATATGAACATATAATAAGGGATTTTGTTATCCATATATATTGCACACTTATACCAAAATACATATTGAGCCATATTTTAAGGAGAAGATCACTATAAGAAAATCTAGATCATGCATTGAATAGTTCTATTCGTGAACATTAATATTCCTTGAAACATAGACAAAGACATTGTCATTTTCTATAAACATAGATCCCAATCCTATATTTGAAGCATCACTTAATACAACAAAAAGATATCCACTTGTGTGTAGTGAGAGAATAAGTGAAGTGAAAATATTTTATTTCATATCCTTGAATTTCATTTCATATACATCATTCTAGGAGAAAATGACTCCCGTCAGAGTTATCATGGTAAGAGGGTTTGACAACCCTGATAATTTTCTCACAAATCAGCGATAATACCCTGCTAACCCAAAGAAACTGTAGATATCTGTGATATATCCCATCTATAATGACTCCATATATTTGTCAAGGAAATATCTAAATACTCTATTCATCATGTTCCCAAATTATTCTGGAGGATTAGTGAGTCTGAATGGAATCACTATGAACTCATAGATCTTATACCTTGTATGAAAAGCAATCTTAGGGATATTCTCCCTCTTCAACCAATAATAATATTAGCCCAACCGCAAATCCACATTGAGAATTATTATTCCTCACATAACTATTGAAATAAGTCATCAATCTATCTTAGAGTATACACGTTCTTTATCTTATTAAGCTCATAATAATAAATTCAAATTAGGATTGACACATCCTTCTTCTTGATAAAGTGGAATTGGGAAACCTTTGTGAACAACGTGGGAATATAAACCCTTCATCCAGATTTTCATGTAGTCGTTATTTTAGCTATTGATATTCCACAACATCCATTATATATAGTTCATTGGATAATGGAAAACCCCTAGGAACATGATCGATTGAAAATCACTACTAGAAAGACGATTTATACCCATGGTTCAAAATCGTGGGTATACCCCCAAAACCGTGGGTATAGCCCCCAAAACCGTGGGTATATCCTATACCCATGGTTTTGGGAACCATGGGCTGGAATGGCGTGGGTATAGGGGTCTCAACCTATACCCACGATTTGCACCAAACCGTGACTTGCACCAAACTGTGGTATAGTTGGGTCAAACGTGGCACACGATGCAGCAGCGTGGCACACTACACCCCCCACAGTTTTCAAACCGTGGGGTTTTTATTTTTTTTCAAAAAACCAAGCCTAGAGAGTTTCGAACCTAGCACAATGGGATGTAAATCGCGGCAACTCTCCACTAACACACCAACCAAGATGTAATTTTAATTTGCTATGTATACATATATCTACGACTTTATATTAATAATTTGTATTTAAATTCTAAAAAAAACAACCGCGGGGTTCGAAACCGCGTCTCGGACTAGGCTTCACGGTTGAGCCCCACCTACAGACCAGCCACGCCGTAACTTTTATTTGTGACAAATTTATATATCTTCCCATATATATTAATATACTGTATTCAAATTCAAAAAAATTCACACCGCGGGATTCGAACCCGCGCTTCAGGGTAAATATTGCAGTCACGCGGCACCAACCGAGCTACAAAATTTTTTAAGTTAATTTTTTATATTTACGTATATATATTAATATAAATGTTGAATAAATGTCTTCCCACCAAAATTTTTTCATGTCCCGCCTAATTTTCTTCCCCTGTCATAATGCGGGAAAGCTATACCCACGGTTCTGGAGAACCGTGGGTATATGCCTTCAAAAATAAACGCAATACCTACGGTTTTCAAGAACCATCGGTATAGATCTTATGAAAATACTTTATACCCTTGGTTTTCTCCAAAACCGTGGGTATAAGTCTTAAAACAAAACTATACCCACAGTTTTTGGCACAATCGTGGGTACATGTGGCCTATACCCACGGTTTTCTGGCAAAACCGTGGGTATAGACCTATTTTCCAGTAGTGAATTCAACCTCTCAAATAGAAGGAATACCATGAAATTCATTAGGAAACAAATCTTCATATTCCCTCACAATAAGAATTTAATTGAGGATGGTTAATTCCTTATACTCAATCATTTGATCAAGATACATTTTTCCCTAGGGGTTTAATATCCATTCTTGAGATGTTAGTGATAATGAATATTCATCACTCTTCTATCGCTTTTATAGAACCGGTGTTTGATTTTTAATATAGAGAGTTATTTCCTTATAACATAAATTTATGTATTCTATATATAAGGAAGGCCAATGTATGAACAAAATTGCATCAAATTACAGAAATGGTAGTATGATATGGTTTTTTGGTATGTTTATCCCAAAAATTTGGATAGTGGATAATTTATGTATGTGGGATTCAATAATTTCGCCATTTTTTTCAAATACATATCTACTTCGATTCCCGGTGGTGGTGTTTGAATAGTTATACAAAAAATTCGTGATTTAAAAAAATGTATTGAACCAAAATAAAAAATTACATTCACTATTCATGAATTAATAACGTTAATATCTTTATCAACTTCATTTTATAGATACACATTAGTAATTGTGAAGGAAATAAGACCTCCCTTGTTTCCTTGGAGGTTGGTGGTTGTCTCGGAAAACCCATTACATAGGGAATTGTAATGAAAAGTGCCATGGTTCCTGAATTTAATCAAATAAAAACACACTGAGGGTTGACTAAAGAATTTTTTCTTCCGCCTTATTAGTGGGTTTCTCATATCAATTATATCTTAATAACTTCCCTTCTTTATGTACCAAAATCATTTTCTCAACCCCCTTATAAAGTTCCAAGGGTTTTATTTTTAGACACTGGAATAGTGGGATTTGAAATTTCTTACCACCTTTATATTTCTCCATCGGAAAACTAGAATTAAAATCCAATTTTTTGTTCTCCTTACCATGTTACTATTGAGATTAAAAAATTTTCATTTCAACTTTATGGTAACATCAACCAATTTCATTTTAGCTCTCAAAATGTTAGATATATAGGGATTTTTTAGACTAGGATTTATCCCACAAAAAAATCAGTCAACCATGCAATCTAGGGTAATGAAAAAATAGGAGGTGTATCATGCAAGTCTTATGATGTTTTTCCATGTATGTAATTATAGATTCATCATATTATTTTCATGAGATATATAAAATAACATTTTATATTATGTCAGAGAGTTGGAGGAAAATATTTATCAAAAAATATTTTATAAAATTCCTTACACTCCATCCCTTCAATATTTTCCTCAGGATTCATATTCTAGATCAATGACCAATACATATCAGCATACTCTTAAATATGATAATCAACTATTCAAACCTTTTTGTATTCATAACATTTAAAGACAGAGAATATCTTCATAATGGTGATGATCCATTTTTCCATGATTAAGGGATTGTATGATCCATTAAATGTGACTTGCATTTATCGAATTAATTTATCAATCAAATATTGGCCCCTCCAAGGAGGATTTGGAAGATAGTTTCTATTCAGAACTTGAGTCTTCTGAGAGAGTATCATCATACTATTTGGGATTCCCTCTCCCATCAGGCTAGGAATCTTAATGGGGAAATAATCAAATTTCCCGTCACATTGATTATTTTCCCGATTCTTCAAATTCACTACAATTGGATAGGCTAAATAGAAAATTATGGATGAATATTTTTAAAATATTAAAAACATAAATAAGAAATTAATTAAATTAAATGAATAAATTATGACTTTTATTTATTTTCTTAACATGTGAATTTCTAGGATTCAATCTATGTTATCCATGATCCATTTCCTTGAATTTATTCTTATGGATATATTTTTTTGTTCCCGTAAAAATAGGTCATAATGAGCTTCTGAATTTAAAAAATCATATCCCTTAAGAGTATCAATCAATGTTTTTAGTAAAGACCATTTTCATGTATCATGTTACACCGAGTTAGGCCCATCACACCTTTTCGATGTTGTTACCCCTAGGTACTTCTATAGTTGAACCACATCGAGTTTTAGTAACCAGACAAATGATTATTTTCATGATAAACAACTTAATATATTCTAACCACAATTTAGGGATTTTTTCTTATTTATAGTCTTATCTATATGTATTTTACTGAAGGTTGAAAATCATATTTTAAAAAATAACTAAACATTTATTTGATACCAACTGTAATAACTCCTCTCTATTTCACATTAATACATGATTTATTACATAATATTACACTTAACATAATCTGGAATATTGATAAGTATAGTTTTTTTAATTAGGTACATTAAATAACAACATAAAATAAGAAATAGATAAGATTTATAAAAAACATCCTTAACATGATCATATATTTCTATGCATTTTAAAACTACACAATATAACCCGGGGAGATAAATAAGAATGGGGTTTGATATAAATATTGTAATGGTAATAAACATGAAATATGGAATAACATGTTATAAAATAGGCATATCAATGGGGGAATAAATAAAACATGAACAATAAGCCATGAAATATCATTACAATTATAACATGGGAAATGAAGAAACAACTTAAAACATTGTATAAAAAATATAGATCAAGGATAACTATAATGGAATAATGATGGGAAAAGTACCATACATTAATTAGGTTCACTACTTATACCAAAATGATGTATCATGATACTTAATGATAACTAATTCATTGGAGCTCTATATAGTTATGGGTGCACCAACCACTTTTATTTTATTCCCATGATTAAGTGTGCCATATAGATTAAAATAATGGATTCATTCAACATCATATTTTAATACACAATAATTTAATATAAAATAAGTAAATGTAATTATTATATCAATGATGTATATGTTAATATAGGTGAATACCCTTAGTTGTAAATTGATTTGGTATTCACTATCGAATTTTTTTGGCATGGAAAATCACGCTAAAATATGTTCATCATAATAGTGTCACCTAAAAATTAATAAAAAAGGTTAATGAGAGAGAAAGGGGTTTCTAATAATTTGGAAATAAAATGGGAAATAATATTTAAATGGAATTTTATATACCAACATTAGGAATTTGAAATAGAAGGCATAAGATAAAAAATAATCCTAAATAAAGAAGATGAGGATAGGATACCTTACTTGAGAGTGTGACTCCAAATACATGGGAGTGGATAATTACGAGATTGGGGGAACCCTGTGGAGATTATTGGGAGAGGAGGTTAGAGTATTTATGTACTGTAAGTATTTTTAGTGAAGATAAATAGGATCTTGGGCGGTTATATATAAGAAATAGTGTTAATTTATTAATAATTTAGGTTATGGAAACTAAAAAATAAAAAAACCAAAACCCAAAAACATACAATGGTTTTTCCAATGGATTTTTTCAAATAGTAGTGGATTTAATTATTTTATAAGGTAAATTTCCCAACATAATAAAATAATTCCCTTGTTATGTGGAGGTGAGTCATACTCTTAAATTAGTAATATGAAATTCTTAAAATGTGTTAATGGTTTTTGGAGGATTTATAATTTCTTTATAAAATTAAACAAATAAACATAAAATAACATTATTTTAAATAGAAAACATATATTTTCTCATCTATACATTTTATAGTAATTATTACATGTCTTTTAGATCATTATGTTGTCATAATACACAATGTACATTTATATAATATTTTATTTTTACTCAAAAATTTGACTCTCTCATAAAATTACGAAACATTTACAGTGGAATAATTTCGAAAGATTGATTCCCATAATAATATTAATTTTATCTAAATAATTTTATAAAATATATTAATTTTACACTTTTATAAAAAAAATTACATTTGTTAAGAAATTCGTGTTTTTTTGATAACAACATTTTTTGAACCCTAATAAAAATCACATTTAAGATCATAAAAATTATATGATAATTTATTTTTAATAAAAAATATTTCATTATAATATTTTATTAAAATTTTATTTATTTAAAAAGTCCATTAATTCATCAATATTAATTCCCTAATTGAATATGAAATTTACAAAAAAATAAAATAAGTGTTTTATTTAAAAAAATCATTAATAATGTAACAGTAATTGGATGAATATATGTTCTTCATTACTTACAAAATAATTTACAACATCATATTACCGGGGTCTTGATACTTGTCCAATTAATACACTCTCAAACACCCTATGTGCATGGAGTGAAACCGTGAGGCTTTAATGGGGTGGTTCAACATAAATGGTTTGGGTCGTGATCTCGATGCATGTGTTAATTGGATTTTTTAAACGCTATATTTAACTAATTAACTAATCACTATTCAATGGTGAATATTATTAATGTTAATTTAATCCCAATAGGATATAAAAATGTACATGTGTATTATATAACCATATTATATAATAATACATTTAAAAAGATCAAATTGGGAATTTTATTTATAATAGTTCAGGTTGTTATAGAAGGCATATATCGTAGAAAAAAAATTTGGGGAAAATTTTAATATAAGAAAGATAAAATGAATAAATAAAACAGAATTTTGAAAAATTCTACAAAAAGTAATCATTTCCCTATTTATTATTTTATTATTAACAATCTTATTTAAATGAATTCAAAAAAAATGTTATTATATGATTTTCCTGGTATTAAAAAAATATACGGATTTATATGTTGATTCACTTCATCCCACCTCAAAAATCAAGTCAAAATTTTATCACAAAATGAAAGCTAAAGCTATCAATCCAAAGAATTTATATATGTACATAACATCCTAATGATATAATTCTCTCCAAAACAATTAATTAAATTACATTCTACAAATCAGTGAACATAATTTTATGTTTTACATCAAAATCTAACAATAAAAATTACAATGAATGATATGAAAACTACCCATTTGTGTGAGTATATATGAAAAAAGTACATGTCGTGTACTTTGAAAAATTTTATAACACAACATCTATATTAAAATTCACTATATTACCTTTAATTTGACATTCACTAACAGAAAATTGAATTCCAAGTTCCATTTATATCATGACTATGTATTTATTGAGTACTTTATATCAATCAATATAAAAACTACCTACAATTCATCACACTTTCCCCAAAATTCCAGCATGTAATTTACCTTTGAAACATTTGTACCAATACTCCTATGATAGACTATGATAATAAAATGTTTATGTTGGATTCCTCACTATTAAATCCAAAATCCCTTAACCCAACTTACAAGATAAAAATCAATTTTAATATATCCGTTGGAAATCTATTAATTACCCAAGTTCAATATCATTGGATCACTGAACATGGCGATGTTCCCTGATGAATACATAAATGAAGCTTGAATGAAATTAGTAAAAATAAAATATTTGGTTTCCACTGCAATGGTTCCACCATTATTCATATGGAATAGTTTCCACAATGATGTAGAACGCACGAGGAATGAGATTACTTGAAATATTAAGAAATATTAATTAGACATGGATGTTGGAGAATAAAACATTGATCATGAATGATAATTTTAATCATGGAGTCAATATGAGAATTAATATTAATGAAGAATGAATTGAAAGTAACCTATTTTACCTCATTATTATATTAATTTTCATTAATGATCATGATCATACCAGGGTCTGTTGTCAATCCCTTGAATAACATAGAAATATGGATGTCTTATTCTCTCCCATGATCCTGAATAATTTAAGGTATTTTGGGGATAACCCTAAATAAAGTTGTTAATGGGGGATAAATTTTGGGTATTTAGGGTTTTTTAAAAATAATTATTTAATTCATAATTAAATAACTTATATAATAACACACTCATGATAGTCTTGAACTTGAGGAATGGGTTTTGGGCCATAGTTATACCACCCATAGAGAAAAACCACCAATTCTAGACATTGACGCGTTATATGTTATTCTATATGGGAACTCATTTATAAGTTATCATTGTCTGTACTAATATATAAATATTTATTTAAGTAATAAATATTAAAAATATCCCAAAATTGACCTTGCTTAGAAATTAAATAAAACAAAGCCTAAGGGTAAACACCATGGCCCAAGATCAATGAAGTTGTAATTTTTTTCGATTTTCATATGTTAGGTTCA
This sequence comes from Viscum album, assembly GCA_963277665.1. Classification (NCBI taxonomy): domain Eukaryota; kingdom Viridiplantae; phylum Streptophyta; class Magnoliopsida; order Santalales; family Viscaceae; genus Viscum; species Viscum album. The sequence goes on from OY728141.1 coordinate 484,289,896, forward strand.
ATTTTCCATTTTACCAATAATGAGGTCCCACGAATCTAATTCTTGAAAATGAGCTAAAATGATGAATGTTAAAAAACATGTTCCCTATAGACAAACTCATATAATTAAATAAAAAATATCATATGTATATTATTTTTATAATGTGAAATATTATGGGAATTTATTTTTGTTATTAGGCCTCTCAAATGAAATTTTTAGTTATAAATTTTGGCACCATGGGTCAGATGCATCATTCGTGCCCTATTTTTGTAACTAAAATGGTTACCTAGGGAAACTACATCATAACACTCTATGATTTAAAAATAAATTACCTTTGAATAAGTCAATGTGTTCTTTAACTTTCTCCACATGAAACAATGATTGTAAATAAAAACCACTATATATTTAAATAGAATATAAATATTTATGTATGAATTTTAAAAAAAGTTATTGAATAAGAATAAATGGATATGAGAAACGTATTTATAAAATATGTCAATATTGAAAATAAAGTTCAATTTAATTTTAATGAAATTAAATTAATTTAACTAATATGACTAATAATATCATTTATAATTTAGAAATGTATTAGTCTCAAAATTTGCTTCTCCTGTGATAAGAATTTCAATTTTAAGAAACATTTGATTAATAATTACAAAATATATTTGATATTAATAACATTTAATACATATTATATTAGTAAACGAAGGGAAACATGAATGATAATGGTTAATATTCTAAAAAAACTTTATTCCTTAAAAAATTGTTTTCCACTCTACTTTATTATTTTTTAAAAATTGAATTTATAAATTTCAGAACACAAATTCTAAAAACATATCATAAATTTCTATTTATAATAAAAATATTAGTATAAAATAAATGTTTATTATTTTTATAAAATAAATTTTTTAGGTTATAATAAAATAATATTGAATTTTCTAAAAACTATCACATTTAAGAAATTATCAAAATATAAGACATAATTAAACAAATTAATCATTTTTCCAATAAAGATATATATTTATATATAAAATAAATCATTTAATATTACTTTTTTGTTTTTATAAAACCTATGTAAATATTTTTGGAAGTATAAAAAAATAATATTTTAAAAAGAATTTTTATACAATTATATTATAAATAAATTTTCATCCCATATAGAAATTAAATATATGAAAATGGATTTCATATTGCAGAAAAATTATCATATTATGTATCATTATAAATTAAAATCATGTTCATTAAATAATGATGACTAGGATTAATGTAAATTAATATGATAATGGTAAAACTATTATTTTCAATGAATGTTTTATTAATAATTTGTAATTTTTATCTAATTGGTTAACATAATATATTTTAAATAATGAGATAATTATTATTTTTAATAAAATATATAATTATATTAAGGTATATTTATTTTTTAATTAATACTAAATAATATTAATAACACATAATTGTTAAAACCCCACTATTCTATAATAAAACAATTTTTTAATTTTAATTTTTTATAATTTTTTTTATATTTTCTATAGTTAAAAAAATAGATCACAAAGAGATTAAATTTTGGAATTGAAAACCCAAATTTTTTATAATGGTATTTTTTATTTTTTATTTTAAACATAAATTACTTAATTGAAAAACTATTTACCTATGTAAAAGAATTTAAAAGAGAAAACCTAAGAAATGAGTTCCAACATGTTTATAACACGTTTTGAATTAAACTTTTGAGGTTTTAAAATACAAAATCATTATTAAATTCGTTATATCTATATTTATTAGTCTTTAAACATTGAATTGTGTAATGATATCATTGAAACTAAAATACCGCTCTCAAAAGATCTTTTTTCTTTACTTATAAAATGGGAATCCTCCACCACATCATGATACACCCATTAATTAAATTACATTCATAAAACAATATTATTTATCTCTACATATAATTCTATATTAATTTCATATTCCTTTGGATTCAATTATTTATTCTAATCCCTTCATTTAAAAAGCGACTCTGAAGAGAAATTTCAAGGTACTTCAGTTAGTATTACATACTCAATACCATTTCTTCTTATAATTATTTTCAAAAACTACCACATCCTTTGAAATATTAAAAACTCAACATAATTATTATAATTAAGTTTTTTATGTTATTGTAAAACCTTTATTAATTTGTTTAAAACAAAATTTATAAATAATAGAATTTTAACTGTGCATTGTGCTAACTATCGCCTCCATGAATTAATGTTTTGTCATTTTCCACAATAATTTCTTATATTTATACAAAACATGACAAATATTATTAAAAAACATATAAATAATTTCATTATTAATATTTTATAATAATATTATACACTTCCTTAAGCTTACTCAGCCATCATAATATAGCATGTTTACGTTTAGGTCAGTTTTACCACTAACTTAAATAATAGAAAAAAACATTATCCGTGATAAATATGGGAATATAAATACTAAATTTATAATAATTTAATTTTTTTAATTAATTAATTTTTCCTATGGATATATAATGTATTTAAATTGTTTCTAAAATATAATTTTTATGTCTAAAATCATCAAAATAAGCTGAACAAATTCATTTTTCATGGAAGCTTATGTGAATAAAATTAAATTTATAAATATGACATGATATTAAATGGTATTTATTAAATTAAATATATAAAAATAATTTAAAATTAAGTAATATAATATACAAAGTTTTTTTATTTCAGAAGGTAAGAATATACATTGAACGAATCTGAAAAAAGGTAAGGCTTTTGTCTCAAAATTTGTCAATTTGGGACATATTTTCTTTTATACACATAATTTCATTTAAATGATGTATATTATTCCTATTAGATTTATAATATAATGAATTTAATTTATTCATTTCATTTTAACTTCAACATAAAGACCAATCTCTTTCAAGGCGTTTTGACTAGAATATTACTCATGTTATAAGGGGTTTTCTTGATTAAATTATTTTCTCTCGGTCATAATCACATGTGTTTGACATTTATATTTTAAAAAATATTTATTATAATAAATGAAAATTTTATATTTTATTTTTAACCTCTATATGTGGAACTATTGTTTCACACCCATGAATTATTTCATCATGATTATATTATTCCATTATAAATCATTTTTTAGAATAATTCTCATTTATTTTTGTGGATTGTTTTTTCTATATCGATATTTTTTACCTACCAATAATTATCTCCATCACCCATTTTGATGTCAAATTTTTTTAAATGAAGTTATTGTTTTTTCACGTTTATTTATTTGAAAACAAATTTATGTTATCATTTGATCAATCTGGGATTTCAATAATGGAATATCAAAATATTTAGAATGTTTTCCATATGTTGAAAATTAAATAGTTTTTCATTCAATCTATTTATATACTATTTTTTTCTTTTCAATGATATTATATTTCAACACTTTTTTAATAGTATTTTTAAAATACCTATAATCTAATTCACATAAATGTTTTTCAAGGTAATTTTTAGATTAATTATTTCAAAGGTTTTATTTAATCTTAGGTAGTTTCACATTAATTTTACCTCTATGGTTTATCATTACTGAATTTTTTTTCATCCCCTTCTAGGTGTTACTGTGATATTAATTATTTAAAAAATGATATTTTTTTATCCTATGATTTTCAGGTCCATGTTATTATATTTTTTTAAAGTTATAAGAAATCCAATAGTTTTTCATTGGTTCCATATGACATAAAGAATGTTTATATTCTAGTGGAATGAATATATAAATATGTTTTATGGGTGAACATCTATGTTTACCTACCATGATTTATTTAAGGTTTCATATAACAAAAGATGTAACATCCCAGGTAAATAAAGAATAAAACATTATCATATTTATTAATATTTTCGAATTAAATATTAATTTTACTTTAAAGGGGTTGATATGTTCGATAGCGTACCCGATATGCAACAAAGAGATTCTTTGAAATATTACGTTGCACACTAGTAATAAAATAATATTATTTTAAATGGAAGTTAATACATAGCCGTTTTATTGGAGATATTGAATAGAAATAACTAAAATATGATTATATATGTTTGTTAAATGTTTTTAAATTTATCCAATAAAGGATAAAGGCTTAAAATACGAAAAGAATTCAATTTTAGGCACATATACTCTAAGATTCACTAAAAGTCTATTTATCGCCTTTTGATGGAGTACCGTCATTAAATATAGTTTTGGACACTCTTGTACGTTATACTGGACCAAATAAAATTCTTCTTTAGAATTGGGACATCAAAATTTACTTTGTGTAAATTTTTGGTATTTTTCCGCTAAAGTTCATTTTTTAATGAATAGTGAAAAATGTTGTATTTTAATTCAAAACCTATATTTAATATAATTTATTTACATGATTAGATTATCTTTTTAATTCATTTACAAGTGAAATTAGAATATATTTTTACCATTTAATCCAATAGTGGTTATTGGAATTAATTTCACTTTGAAATTGGACTTAAACCAGTGTAAATCTTTTAATATATATTGTTTCATAAAAACACGCTATTTGTTCTGATAGTGGGAATTAATTATTTAGTTAATTAATGTAACTTATATGTTTTGAATTTGGTAAAAATAGATATCATTTTTGAATTTTGAATATCAAATATAGCTTAGGGCGACGTTTTGGTATTTTTCTGAAAAACGTCAATTTTTGTTGAATAGTGAAACCACTAAGTGGTACTTAAAAAAATGATTTTTTGGTTAAATGAAATTTTACCACCTCTGTATTTCGAATTTCTATAATCCGACATGCATGGTTGTCATTAGGAAGTAAAATTTTGTTCAATGGGATTAAAATAATTTTTGGGTGAATAGTAACTTTTAAGGTTTTAATAGCGATTACAGGTAATTACTATAATTTATGGTCAAAATAATGTTTTAATAATATGAAATGACTTTGACACATGTCCTACACTTATTTGATGTGTCATGGACGACCAAGAAAATACATGGGTCAACTTGGGGACCCCATGGATCCACTTTGGTAGGAAAATGACATTAATAACTTTTTATTTAATGTTAAAATTAAAATGTCACAAACATGTGTTGTTTTACTAAAAAAAATTTAAATGGGGATATAAAAGTCATAGTTTTAACTATAAATGTTTATTATAAATCTGAAGAGATTTCCTACATCATGATATTTTTTTATAATTTATAGACATTAAATAAATTAAATAATTTATGACACCATGATGATGTAGCGGTTATCTCATTATTTAACGATTTAAATAAAATGAAAAGGTAATGTAAAATCTAAGACCTAAAATTGTCAAAAACCTTTTAGATGGGTGGATTTAGAACTATTATCACCTTATCCTAGAAATATATAATTTTTGGACCTAGAAATCTGAAAAGCATTTTATAATAAAGTAACCTTTTATAAATTTCCAAGAGTGCCCCTCCTCTCCTCTTATAAAAGGACCCCACCTCTACCACCTTGCCCACACCTCTAAAGAATTTGGATCGGCCAAACCCTGCCCATTTTGTCTCTCCACATCCCTATCTTACATATAGAATCTTCACATTGGGAAGAAGACATTCCAAGGAAGCCTTTGAGCTCAAATCAAAAAGAGTTACCTGATTTAAAGGTAGTTTCTTCTCTTGTGTTCTAATGTTTTATTTTTCCTCTCCACCCCCCTAAACACTTTTTATTCTTTTATTTTGTAACAAAAACAGTATATTAAATATACTAGGATTATTTTTTGAGATATATTAGAGCTAAACCTACACAAACCTTCATCTAATGGTTAAAGAACATACTGTTTCTATGGTTGGCGATTTTCTGCCTCACGAAACGATGATTGTTCAATCTTCTTTTAACACCATTAATGGTTGCAATTATGATGTAACACTATTTATATATGATATATATTATGTTTATGTTTTCATTATGCTTCTTTATTTTTCATTTGTGGCATACCTTTATGGTTTCCATTGTGGGTAAACACGATAGATTCATTTTAGGAAGTGCGGACTACCGCCCCCTCAAAGTGATTTGATTCATTAATGCCATATGTGGGATGTATAAAGGATGGAGTTAATGTATTATATATGATGTTATAAATGAATTATAATATACCCTTACATAATTATGATTTCACTCCATTAAATACGAAATAGAAATGAAAGTAGCGTTCATGCGTATGTACGGCTTACCGTCTCCATAAACGGTGGATTTCATTTCTTACCTCTAAATGTTATGTACTATTATACATACATGTATATGCTGGATATATATGATATATATGATATCCAAATAATTAATATCATTCTGGATATAATGATCCTTTGACCACATAAACAACATGTAATTGTAAGAAGTCTATTTTTGACTTCAGTACCAAATTTCGACAAAACGAACTTTATTAAATTAAATGATTACATAACATTTATAACATGGAAATAAGTTATATAAAATGAATAATAAACTTGAAAAATGTTCTTAACAGAGTAAAAATTAACTTTAGTTTATTATTCCGTAGATTAAAGAGAAATTGGGTCACATCAGACACGAGGTAAGGGACTTCGTCTCAATCTCCTTTCATTGAGGCATATTTTTTTTCTAATACAAGGATTTATTTTATATGGTGTATAAAAACCTTTGACTTTTAATAAAAGAGGAATATTTTTATACGAATCAATTTGTAAAATGAAAAAAAGGAATGTTTCTTTTAATGTATGCAGTGACAACGACCTTTTCATCCGCCACGAGTATTATTTGGTCTTTGGTTTCCTCAACAAGGCATGATGTTTTTTAAAATGAAATAAATACCGTATACTCTTTTATGTATTTTTGTATTGAAAATGTTTTTTATAATGTATTTGTTATGTCAATATATTTAAGTGATATATTGTGTTTGAAATATGGAAATGTTTTCTTTCCATTATTTTTGTTTTATGTCTTATGATTTTATAATGGTACTTGGGCATTTGATGGGTGGTTACGTGATAAACCATATGATGGGTGGAGCCGTGAATACCAGGATGGGTGGTTATGTTATAAACCTCAATGCATTAGGTTTGGAATTCAGCCGTATGGCTATTCTATTAAGTGATATGTGTGGAAGTCGACCGTGTGGTTATTCCATTTAAGTATGTTTATGTCCGAAGTTACCTCTATATGTTATGTGTACTTTATATGGGTTTTATAGTAATATTTTGGTTACAAAAGGGTAAGTAATGATCTTTTATTCAATGAAGAGTATTTTCTGCTTCATAAAGGTGAAAATTATTACTTTGATAAATTATTCATGGTTTACTTGTTGTTTTGAAAAACTAACAGTTATCCTTCTTTGTGTATCCCTTAATGAGATTTTTATGCTCACCCCATGTTTTTTTTGAAATATTTTTCACAAGACATAATTGGGAATAGGGTTAAGGATGGGATCAAGGAAAGGTCATGCTTTCTTGAACATGGAACTAGAAATGAATTTTTTTAGAGTTCATGTTTTGAAAAAAAGGAAACTTTGTTGAAGTGTCTACTGTGTAATCTATTGAGATGTAATAGTTATGATCTAATTCTCTAAATCTATAAACCTGAAAAGATCCTCAATGGGAATTATTCATTTAGTTAAATATTAAGTAATGTTTAAGGCCAGGGCCATATAGTTGGTATCAAAGGTCGATTTAGACAACTTTAGGAGTTGCAAATTTGTTAAATTATAAACTAATTTATGGTATGATTTAAATGATATAGAATTTGAAGATTACCATGTTGCTTTTCCTAAGATATTTTTGTGTTAAGAATGGTTTTTAATAGAGGAAACATAACAGATTTTCTGTGAAGGAATACATAGGGAAATGAAATTTCAAATCAATATCCTGATATGGTCAGAATCAGAACTAAACAATTTGTTGTAGTGATGGCTCAATTGACTTAGGTGAAAAATGTTGGTTGTTTTTATTGATGATATTTTGGTGTTTTCTAAAAGTAAATAAGAGCATGAAAGTTATTTAAGGGTTATCTAGATAACATTAAAAGAAAAGAAACTATATGGAAAATTTAGAAAGTGTGAGTTTTAGTTACAACAAATTTCTTTCCTTGGTCACATTATTTCAAAAAATGGAATTACTGTTGATCCTAATAAAACCAAAGTTGTTGAAGAATGGCCAAGACCCACAAATGTAACCGAGATCCATAGTTTTCTTGGTTTGACAGGTTACTACCAAAGGATTGTTGAAAATTTTTCACGGTTATCTAGTCATTTGACTAAACTAACTCGGAAGGGTGTTAAGTTTATATGGATAAGAGAATGTGATGATTATTTTCAGGAGTTGAAAAGAAGATTGCTGAATGCTCTAGTTTTGGCACTTCCTTCCAGTAATGGTGAGTTTTTTATATACAGTGATGCTTCATTGAAGGGACTTGGTTGTGTTCTTATGTAGAAGGATCATGTAATTGCATATGCTTCACGTCAGTTAAAAACTCATGAGGTAAAATACCCTACACATGACTTGGAATTAGTTGTTGTTGTTTTTACTCTAAAAATTTGGAGGCATCATTTGTATGGAGTAAATTGTGAAATATATACTGATCAAAAAAGTTTGAAGTATATATTCAATCAGAAAGAATTGAACATGAGACAGAGGAGATGGCTAGAATTAATCAAGCATTATGATTGTACAATTCATTACCATCTAGGAAAAGAAAATAATGTGGCTGATTCTTTGAGTTGAAAAAGTAATGCTTCCTTAACCATGCTACGTTTGGCACGAGATCCTATGGTTTTTGATTTGATGAACTTTGGAATAAAATTTGTTGGTGCAGGAAGTTCTTCTATTTTGTTTCAGGTATCTATGAGATCATCTCTATCAGATAGAATTAAGAAAGTACAGAAGAAAGATAGTGGGTTGTAGAAAATGGTAGAGCTGGTTCAGAAGGATAAGTTTCTTGAATTTAATATTGATAATGATTGTGTTTTGAGGTTTGGGAATAGATTATTTGTGCCTAGTGATTCACAATTGAATAATTAGTTGTTATGTGAGGCTCATAGTTCCCCGTTTTCAGTTCATCCAGATAGTACTAATTTGTACAGAGATCTGTGGGAGTATTACTGGTTGGATGGAATGAAAAGAGATATTGCTGATTTTACTATGAAGTGTTTGACTTGTCAGCAGGTTAAATCAGAGTGGAAGTTACCTAAATGGCTGCTTTATCCTTTACCAGTTCTAGAGTGGAAATGAAAAAATGCATCCATAGACATTGTTGTGGGATTACCGAAGACATCTCGAGTTAATAATGCAATCTGGGTTATTGTTTTCGCTTGACTAAATCTCCAAATTTCCTTCCTATTCGAGATACTTTCTCTCTAGATAAACTTTCTCGATTGTATCTTAAAGAGATAGTCAGGTTGTATGGAGTTCCCCTATCCATTTTATCTGATCATGATCCCAGGTTTACTTCTATCTTTTGGAAAGGCCTTCAGAAGTCGTTGGGTTATGAATTAAATTTTAGTACAAATTTTCATCCTTAATTAGATGGGCAGTCAGAACGAACAATTCAGACATTGGAGGATATGATATGTGCTTGTTCGATGGATTATCAGGGAATTTGGGACCAACATCTCTCTTTGGTTGAACTTTCATATAACAACGGTTTCCATTCTAGAATACAGATGGCTCCGTTTGAGGCATTATATGGGAATCGGTGTCGAACTCAAACTTTTTGGGATGAAGTCGGTGAAAGGAAGCTGATTGGACCAGAATTGGTAGAAGAGATGGCAGAAAGAGTTCAGTTGATTCAGAAACACATGGGAACAGCTCAGAGCAGACAGAAAAGTTATGCAGACAGTAGGAGGAAGGATTTATCTTTCGAGGTAGGTGATCATGTTTTTCCTAAAGTTTCACCATGGAAAAGTGTGATGCGATTTGGTAAGAAATGAAATATGGGTCCAAGGTTCATTGGACCATATGAAATTCTGTAGAGAGTTGGATCAGTTTCTTACAGAGTGGCTTTACCTCCATGTTTATCTCAGGTACACAATGTCTTTCATGTTTCAATGTTGAGAAAGTATATGCCAGATCCATCTCATGTTTTTCTCCCCGAGGTAGTTCAGTTGGAAGCGAATCTCTCTTATGAAGAACAGCCAGTCCAGATTCTTGACTATAGAGATAAAGTGTTGCAGAATATGGTAATTCACCAGGTAATGGTTTTGTGGAAAAACCATATGGTTGAAGAGGCAATGTGGGAATTTGAAAATGCTATGAAGGATAAATACCCCAACTTATTTTGATAAGTGAATTGCGAGGACACAATTCCCAAAAGGGGGGAAGGATGTAACATCCCAGGTAAATAAAGAATAAAACATTTTAATATTTATTAATATTTGAGAATGAAATATTAATTTAACTTTAAAGGGGTTACTATGTTCGATAGCATTCCCGATACGCAACAAAGAGATTCTTTGAAATCTTATGTTGCACACTAGTAAAAAAATAATATTATTTTAAATGGTAGTTAACACGTAGTCGTTGTATTGGCAGGAATGAATATACATAACTAAAATATGATTATATATGTTTGTTATATTTTTTTACATTTATTCAATAAAGGATAAAGGCTTAAAATACAAAAAGAATTCAATTTATGCATATATACTCTAATATTCACTAAAGGTCCACTTATCACCTTTTGATGAAGAACCGTCATTAAATATAGTCTTGTTCACTGTTATAAATTCTATTGGACCAAATAAAATTCTTCTTTAGAATCGGGACATCAAAATTTACTTTGTGTAAATTTTTGTTATTTTTCCGATAAAGTTCATTTTTTATTGAATAGTTAAAAATGTTGTATTATAATTCAAAACCTATTTTTAATATAATTTATTTACATGATTATATTATCTTTTGAATTGGTTTTAAAGTGAAATTAGAATATATTTTTACCATTTAATCCAATATTGGTATTTGTAATTAATTTCACTTTGAAATTGGACTTAAACTAGCGTCAATCTTTTGATATATATTATTTCATAAAAACAAGCTCTTTGTTCTGACAGTGGGAATTAATAATTAAATTAATTAATTTAACTTATATGTTTTGAATTTTTTAAAATAGACATCATTTTTGAATTTGGAATTTCAAATATAGATTAGGGTGAGGTTTTGGTATTTTTCTGGAAAACATCAATTTTTGATGAATAGTGACACCAATAAGTGGTACTTAAAAAAACTGATTCTTCGTTTAAATGGAATTTTACCACCTATGTGTTTTGAATTTAAAAAATATGACATACATGTTTTTCATTAATAATTAAAATTTGGTTCAATTGGATTAAAATAATTTATTGGTGAATAATAACTTCTATGTTTTTAATCGCGATTAGAGGTAATTTGTGTAATTTAAGGTAAAAATAATGTTTTAATAATACGAAATGAACTTGAAACATGTACTACCCTTATTGGATGTGTCATATCCGACAAAGAAAATCTATGGGTCAACATGGGGACCCCATGGAGCCACTTTGGTAGGAAAATGACATTAATAACTTTTTATTTAATGTTAAAATTAAAATGTCACAAACAGGTGTTGTTTTACTAAAACAATTATTAAATGGGGTTATACAAGTCATATTAGTGAAAATAAATATTAATTAGAAAGATAAAAATATTACATACATCATGATATTTTTTTTATAATTTTTAGACATTAAATAAATGAAATTATTTATGACACCATGATGATGAAGCGATTACCTCATTATTTAACGATTTAAATAAAATGAAAAGATAATGTAAACTATAAGACCTACACTTGTAAAAAACCTATTGGATGGGTCTATTTAGAACTCTTATCACCTTATCCTAGAAATATATAATTTTGGGACCTAAAAATCCAAAAAGAATTTTATAATAATGTATCCTTTTATAACATTTCAAGAGTGCCCCTCCTCTTCTCTTATAAAAGGCCCCCACCTCTACCACCATACCCACACCTATCAAGCCTTTGGCTCGGCCAACCCTGGTACATTTTGTCTCTATATATCCCTCTATTACTCCTATAATCCTCACTTTTTGCAGAAGTCTTTCCAAGGAAGCTTTTGAGCTCAAATCAAAAATAGTTACCCGATTTAAAGGTAGTGTCTTCTCCTGTGTTGTTATGTTTTATTTTGCTTCTCCAACCCCCTAACAACTTTTTATTCATTTCTTATGTAACAAATCAGGTATCATAAATATACTAGGATATTTTTATGAGATGTATTAGAGCTACAACTACACAGAATTTCATCTAATGGTTAAACAACATACTATTTCTGTGGTTGGTGATTTTCTGCGTCACGAAACGACGATTGTTCAATCTTCTTTTAACACCTTTCATGGTGGACAGTAAGATGTCACTCTATTTATATATGATATATATTATTTTTATGTTTTCTTTATGCTTCTGTATTTTTTATTTGTGGCATACCTTTATGGTTTCCATTGTGGGTAAACACGATAATTTCATTTTAGGAAGTGCGGACTACCCCCCCTCAAAGTGATTTGATTCGTTAATGCCATATGTGGGACGTATAAAGGATGGAGTTAATGTTATTATATATGATGTTATACTGGAATTATAATATTCCCTTATATCATTATTATTTCACTCTATTAAATAAGAAATATAAATTAAAGTAGCATTAATGTGTACGTACGGCCTACCGTCTCCATGAATGGTGCATTTCATTTCTTACCTCTAAATGTTATGTACTATTATAAAAAATGTATATTCTGGATATATATTATATATATGATATCAAAATCATGAATATAATTCTAGATATAATTAACCTTTTACCACATAAACAACATGTAATTGTAAGAAGTCCATTTTTAACTTAATTACCAAATATCGACAAAACGAACTTTATTAAATTAAATGATTACATAACGTTTATAATATGGAAATAAGTTATATAAAAGGAATAATAAACTTGAAAAAGGTTCTTAACCATGTATAAATTAACTTTATTTTATTATTCAGGATATTAAAGAGCAATCGAGTCACGTCGGACACGAGGTAAGGGACTTCGTCTCAATCTTCTTTCATTGAGGCATATTTTGTTATAATAAAAGGATTTGTTTTATATGGTGTATAAACCCCTTTGAATTTTTATACAAAAGGAATCGTTTTCGATGAATCATTTTACAAAATGACAAAATGGAATGTTTCTTATAACGTACACAGTGACAACGACCTTTTCCGCCGTCGCGAGTGTTATTTGGTCTTTGGATTCCTCAATAAGCAGGGATGTTTTTTAAAATGAAATAAATACCATATAAGCTTTTATGTATATTGGTATTGAAAATGGTTTTTGTAATGGATTTTTTATGTCAATATATTTAAGTGATATATTTTGTTTCAGATGTGGAAATGTTTTCTTTCCATTATTTTTGTTTTATGTCTTATGATTTTATGATGGTACTTGGACATTTGACGGGTGGTTACGTGATAATCCATTTGACTGGTGGTGATGTGAATACTAGGATTGGTGGTTACATTATAACCTCCAATGCATTGGGTATGGAAGTTGGCCGTATGGCTATTCCATTATTTGATATGTGTGGAAGTCGACCGTATGGTTATTCCATTTAAGTATGTTTGTGTCCCAAGTTACCTTTATATGTTATGTGTACTTTATATGGGTTTTATGGAAATTTTTTTGTTACAAAAGGGTAAGTAATGATCTTTTATTCAATGAAGAGTATTTTCTGCTTCATAAAAGTGAAAAGTAGTACTTTGATAAAGTATTCATGGTTTACTTGTTGTTTTGAAAAACTAACAGTTATCCTTGTTTGTGTATCCCTTACTATGATTTTTATGCTCACCCAAAGTTTTTTTTGAAATGTTTTTCAGAAGACATAATGTGGAATAGGGTCAAGGATGGGATCAAGGAAAAGTCATGCTTTCTTAAACATGGAACTATAAATGACTTTTTTTAGAGTTCATGTTTTGAAAAAAAGGAAACTGTGTATAAGTGTCTACTATGTAATATTTTGAGATGTAATAGTTATGATCTAATTCTCTAAAACTCTAATCCTGAAAAGATCCTCAATGGGAATTATTCATTTAATTCAATAATAAGTAATGTTTATGGATGGGGCCTTATATAAGATGTTTAAATGTTACATTAATGAGATAGAGGAAACATAGTTCAAATGTATATTGATTGAAGGGGATGTTAGATTATTTGTATACATGTTTTTTGTGTCAATTATATGTGGGATGCATTATTATTGAGTTTTACATGTGAATTATATGTGAGAAGATTTTATCACATGTATTTTTGAAAATGAGCTGAAAAATATTTTTCACAATTATTTGTATAAATAGAATGTGATAATATTTTTTCTCATAATTTTCTATGATTATGTTTGTGCCCCAATTTTTTGTAATCATAAAATTATATTCTATTCTACATTTTTATATGACTACAATTATGATCCATGAATCATGTTTAATGTCTCGGGATTTCTCACCTCAATTCCATTATAAATGTTTTTTCATTTGAGAATACATGTCATATCATGACTTATGGGAAAATTATATTGTATAAGTTTATTTTTAATGAGAAATTTATCCCATGGCCAAGTTTTCTCACAATATTATGATCTAACCCTTGATGAAATGTTGATATGTTTTCTTATACTGATTGTCTGGGAACAATACATACTTATGTTTTCTATGATCTATACATTAATGATGGGTAAACCAAGAAGATTTCTAGAAGTTGGTATTGTGCATAGTAGGATGTGAAAGAATGTTCACATGTGTTATAAAATAACATTCTTATGTACATGATCCTAAAATTCAATAAATCTTGCATTATTATTAGAGTGAGATACATTATGATTTATAAAAAATTTTCTATGTAAATGTTTTAAAATATATACAGATTCATCTCATGTATAATCAATTCTAATCATTAAATACCGTTCTATTTAGAATCATATTTTTGGAGTGTTGTTATGGGCAGTTTTAGTATTTATTAAATAATTTTTTTTAGTATTAATTTAGTTATCTATTGTGAATATGATATCAGATTTTTCTAACATATGAGGGTTATGTCGAAGATATTATACCTAGTATATGATAAAATTATATAATTTTAGTAAAGTAGAAATAATTATATTCTATTATAAATTACATACCTATTAGGATACTACATGTAGATGAATGATGTAGTATAAATATACATTGCTATAAGAATATAGAAAAGGTCATATCAGATATTAATTCAATCATTCCTCGATGCACGAATAGGTGGCCTAACAACACATATAGTTTAACATTACTTGGAGACATTATTTGGTTAATTAAATTAAATTTTTGAACATTAATGAAGGATTTATTTGAAATTCTATCTAATTAGGATAGAGAACCTAATAGAAAAATTACACATTATATCCAATGATCGAAAAATGAGAGACACTAGTTGAACTGAAAGTATCAATGGATTAAAATAATCTTCCATTAGAGCGTACATATTATTAGAGAGTTTCATATTTATATGTCCATTTACATCTATTTTATTGATAACAATTTTTTTCCTTATTTTTTTGAAATGCGATTTGGAAAAAGAAGTTTATAACAATATGTATATAGAAAACCACTATTTTTTATAACTGAGTATGAGTGCATAATTAATTGATTTTGAATAATTTTATTGACATGTTATGATGGAAAATGTATATTTACAAGAATTAACTAAGGAATTGAGTTTGATATCATTATATAAATTAATTCTTTATACTCTTACCTATTTTTATTAGTGAGTTATATTTATCGTTGTTACTACAGAATATTCTATATGTTATAAGGAATATAAAAAATATGAGCATTATTCATCATTTTATATTCATTAATGTATTGGAAAAATATATATTAAATTGTATAAATAACCCTACAAATTTATTTGATGAAAATGTTTTATTTTTAGGATAGCTGTTGGATAACACATGATTAAGGTATGGACAACTCCCAGGTTTAATATATGATAGATGTAGAGGTATTAAAGGGTTGATTGATTTTGAGAAAAGTAAATTAGATGTGATCGATATCTGTTGACTTTATTATTGAATGAGTGAAAAATTAATCGATGATTTTTTCTATGAAGGTTAACTCATTTTTTGGATTATGATATAACTTGAATTATGTGTGATTTTATGAACTAGTGGCTGAATATAAGCATTAAGTTTTAAAGGAATATAGTATTTCTCTATAGTTTAATGTCTTATATATTTAAATGGATTTAGAAAAATAATGTTATTGGGAATATATGATTAGATAATATATATACCTAGGTATTTGATTGTATGAATTATTTTTATAAGGAAAGATATGTAACTTGATATAAGAAAAATATTTTATACTATTTGTTATTCCAAAATTAATGAATACATTAAGAATAACATAACCTAATTTCATAAATTAGTAAAAATTAAAATTTAGGAGATGTTAATTTATTAAGGGTAAAAATGAAACACCTCAATATTTTAATATAATATTGCTAATAAATAAGTCAAAATATTTGATGGTTTTCTCCAAATAAAACATTGAACTTGAATGAAACTATGATATATTTATATAAAATATGATTGTATAAGTAATAAAATTAAAACCTATCTATTTATCTAGTTGGAATTTATATGAGTGACTTATTTATGAAATTTATATATAAATTAAAATGTTTAATTTTATGATTAATGAAATTCAAACTGTTTACCTAAAATGACTTATAAGATAATTTATTGTTTAAAAAAGTATTTTCCTAAAAATTTCCATCCATGAAATATGTGTTTTTATTTCATGAATATTGTTATTAATGATAATAACAAATATTTTATATGAATAATTTTCTAAAAATACATTAATTAGTGAATGATAAAAAATTAATGGGAATGACTAATATTCTAAAAAAACTATTTTCTTATAAAAATAGTTTTCATTGTATTTTATGATTTTATTAAAAAATTAAATTCATAAATTTCTTACTTTGAATTTGAAAAATGGAAGTAATTATATCATTTATAAAAAAAATATTTTACTAATGATAATTTCTAGATTTTTTCTAACATAATTAGTTTTTAGATGAATAGTAAAATAATAACAGTTTTTCGAAAACCCAACTATTTTATGACATTATCATAATAAATAAATAATTATGTTTTCTTGAATATTTATTCTTATAAAGGATATGTATTTATGAATAAAATAAATAAAATATAATTAAAATCTTGTTTTGATGAATCCCATTCTTATCATTTTTGAAACATATGTAATATTTTATTCTAAAAATAGTTTATTATTCGATTATATTAAAAAATTACTTTTCATTACCTATATAAATTGAATGAATAGAAATTTATTAACTATATTTTTTAAAAAAATTATTTTATTTAACAAGGTAAATTTATATATAATTTATAAAAGAATTATTAAAAAAATTAAATTTAATGACCTGGATAATGATAAAACTGTTATTTATAGAATTTTTTTTATTAATATTGTGCAATTTTTATCTAAAAAAGTAAATTAATATATTTTATATTATTACAATAATATAAATTTTAATCACATGTATAATTATATTAAACCAAATTTATCTATTATCCGATTCTAAATGTGATTAATAACACATAATGGTCAAAGAACAATTTTTCTATAAAAATTGTAATATATATATATAATGATTCAATTTAAAAGAAAATTTTATCTTTTTTATAAATTTTAATAATTTAAATGTAGATTAAATTTTTGTTAAAATAATACAAATTTTTAATGTGTAATTGTTTTACATTTTTAGTATAAAAAATTACTCAGTTAAACACAAGTTATAAATGTGGAAGAAAGAAAATGTATAAATAAAAACATTAAAAAATGAGCTCCAAAATGTTTAAAACAAGTGTGAAAAAACATAGTCGAGACTTTATTGATTAAATATTACCTATAAATCCTTTATTTTTAACATTTGGCGTCTTAAATATTTTAATAGTGTTATGATATGTTTGTAATCTATAGGGTTTCCTAAAAAGTACTATTCTATACACTTGTAAAAGTGGACAGTTGAACCTCATAATGCCAGAACCATTCCTTTGAATTACATAATGATACATTGAATCTTTTATACTCCTAGAATAATAACTCAATTAAATAATATTTTATTCGCAATTATTCCACATAATCCATTAATTTCAATGAATTTTTCTTAGTGAAATTTCAATCTATGAAATTGAGAATTACCTACTCCATACATTTAATTTTTAATTATTCTCTTACAACACTGTCATAAAAATGGAAATATGATAACCTATGTATAATTATTATATTTATATGTCTTTATATTGTTGGTAGGTACTTTATTTATTCATTTACATTCACATGGAAATACAAAATAATGATTATTGTGCATTGTGTATAATACTGCCTCTATAAAGTAATTTTTTTTCATTATTCATATTAATTTTTTATTTATCCAAAGAATATATATTATGATTCAGCAATAAAAAAATCTAAATAATATCATTATTACTATATTATAATGATATTATACAGTTCATTAACCACACTCACACCTCAAGATATTGTGTATTCACATTTGGGTAGGTTTGATATCCTACTAGAAGAATACTATAAATATTGATCAGAGAT
Organism: Viscum album; assembly: GCA_963277665.1. NCBI lineage: Eukaryota > Viridiplantae > Streptophyta > Magnoliopsida > Santalales > Viscaceae > Viscum > Viscum album. The sequence continues at coordinate 484,308,557 of OY728141.1, forward strand.
GTCTGTGGGAATGTCTTGAACAAGAATAGATACCCTGATACCCTAATAAATGATAAAAAATTATCATAACGTAATGAAAATTCCTGACCCTAAAAGGTTTGTGACATGAACCTAGAATAGTACATTATAAAATAGGGAATAAATTTTCCACAAAAATATTAGAAAAAAAGATACAAGTTAGTATGGTAAACACTTAAAAGGGAAAAATTACTTGAAACAAAACTAGTATAAAAAACCTAGTGTAGAACTTCATCAATGTTCTGGAATACTAAAAATATAAAATTCATAAATTTTAAAGGAAATATCATCCCACTCCATTATTTAATGTGTTAAGAATATCCACCACCCCCAATTGGCATTTTCCCATTACTCAGACCACAAATAAAAAAATCTAAAACCACAAAATAGAAAAGGTAGAATGTGAGCTATAAATCAAATTTTTTTCTTACTATAAGTATTATAATGAATTCCAAAAACAATAGACCCGATTATATATCAATTAAAATGAAATTATTTATGACATTTCATTTTCATATTTTAAACAAAAACATGATTCCATTCAAAAGGGTGGATGATATATCAAAAATTGATTAAATAAATATTTTATATAAAATATTTTATTTTATTTAATTGTAATGAATTAAAAGTTTCAATAATCATTGAAACATATATCAAATAAAAAACATACTAGAGTGGAACAACATGTACTATAAACACCCACTCAAGGGAAATTTTTTTCCTTACAAATCAGTTTAATATAAAATTTTCTACACCACATTTAATGAAAAATTACATCTACTCACAATTATATTAAAATAAAATTCATTACCATGTGATTTAATCAGTAAATAAATCAAATTGGAAATCAATAAATTATAAACATTATAAAATATCATTTCTCATGTTTATTTTTCAACATTACATTTCAATTAAAAACCAATTCATTGGTTTCAATCATTTCATTCCATTTAAAATAAAAAATCAATTTAATTTATTTTCTTATGATCAAATCCTTAAAACAAAAATATTTCGAAATCATGCCAATATTTTTCATAAATCAAAACCAAAAATTTAATTCCATTAAAATTATTATTTTTATTAATTATCATTATCAAATTAAATTCAAGGATAAAATCATAAAAATTACATGTCTTCAATTAAATAAAAAAATCTTTTCAATTTAGTAATGTAGGGTCTAAATAATAGGGATTAGAATTTTGGGATGGCCAACCTTTACTCAAAGATCAATGAAATACCACCTAGAATGGGAATCTCTAATGGAAAAACATAGTAAAGATGATATAAGACCATAAAATAGAATCTATATCCATTAAAATGTTTTTCATATCCATTAATTACCAATGATCCATCAAACTCTAAATTAGAGATAAAGGGAGAATTGAAGAAACTATATGAGAGGAGAATTCAAAGATGGGATGGTAATCAGTTCTTCCATAATCACATTGATTCATGAAATGAGAAGGTTTGAGGAACACAAATTTTCATAGGGTCCCTTGTAAATCATAAAAATTAACATTTTATCAAGTGGGTAGGATTGGTACTTAATCTAATGGGTATGGAAGTTTTAAAAAATATTCTTGAATAAAATAAACACTCACAAATTTTTTCTTGGACAGGAAAACATGGATAGTATAACTATGATCCCTAACCATGGAAACCCTCTTAAATAAATATCCAAGGTGCATTGTTCTCCCAATTATGGTGAATTTGTTTTGAAACTGGGTTCCAATAATGATTTCCCACACTATTTAATGTTGTACGATTGTCACTTGGGGGAACAATTTTTGAAAACCATGTACCGAATATGCACAAACCATAATGCCTAATTTGTTTTCAAAATTTAACGTAAAATGTCCCGAGATAGGACCCAAATAATGAAAAATAAAAAATGGGGCTACAGAGGACCCGAAGACATGTAATATTATGTTACAAACTTCCAAATATAAAAACATTTTATCCCTAGAAATCTCGTCAAGATGTTTCCATATCAAAGATATATTGACACCACTCTCTCATCAGTACCTCATTCTCCCAAGCCTCCTAAGAATCAAAACCATTCCTCTATATCACAAAAACTAAAGTCATTCTCATCCCATGAAGTAATTTGTTCTGAGAATCATTTATCTCGACTGGATGTTCAATCAGGAAAAAATAAAGCTCAACATAAAGATCAATCCAACTAAAAACATGATATATATTAAATAGTTAATTTTATAGTTGAGATACATGAAACATGTTATGTATCTACATTAGCTATAGTGGGATTGAAAAATTGAAAGAAACTTTCTCCACCGAATCAAAAATCTTGAAAGGACCCACAATATTAGGATCAAGCATCCCTTACCTCCCAAGAAGTGGGTAACCCAACAGAGGTGAAATTCTCATAAACGTCTAATCACCAACATAAAACTCTAGTGGTCTATGATAATATATATTATAGAATTTATACTGGCTATAGAAAATAAAAATTCTATAAAATATCAACGAAATATTAACCATCATATCCTATTGTACACTTGATCCAATTAAAGAACATTCACCAATATTTATCCAACTCAACATAGATTTACATAGCCAACATAAAAGGCCTCATAAGGTTCCATTATCATCATATACTAGTAACAATTATTATAATAAAACAAAACCATTCCCAGATGGTAATCCCATTCTCCACCAAAATCATAGAAATGAGCACAAAGCATGACGTAGAGAATTTGTATATCCCTCTAAGTCTTACCTTAATTTTATGGATGGTATGTCATACTGAAAACATTAAGATCCCATCGACTCATGAAGGCCTCACCAATAAATGAGAGGTAAAATGGGGAACTCTATGAGAGATTATATGAGATGGGAAACTATAAAAATGAAAAATCTCTTTCATATTGATATTTAACAACTCCATAACTTTTGTTGTTTCTACAATGGGAATAAATATAGAGGATTTTGTAAGATAATCAATAATAACATAATATTGAATTATTTCTTTGATGGGTACATGAAAACCTGACCAAAATATCCATAAAGAGATCATCTCACTTCAATGTTGTTACTAGAAGTGGTTGATGTAAACCAAAAGATATATAATTCTATCATTTGACTTGTTGATAGAAATAACAAAGATAAACAAAGTCAAAAATGTCCCACATCATACCCAACCACCATAATCATAGCATAAAATCATAAAACATATTTTTCATTCATAGGTTCACAAAACACTATAAATTATGGATGTCCCCCATAAAAAGTTATCTCATTGGAAAAGGCACAACATACTAGTTTAAGAAGTATATGATCCTATTCGGGGTGAGAAACTACCCAAAGATGGTCTCGCCAAAATAATGATATTCCATAATGCTGTGGAATTCATCATCAAGATGTTATTCCTGAATAATTATCATGAGAAGATCAGAGGACAACTGGACACTGAACAAAAAATCCAAGGACTCTTCTTCCAAGACTACTAAAAGAAACTATGATATATGAGCTATCAAAATCAAAACTTTTTATTATTCATTGACGACAAAAGTTAAATGTTTATTTCTCAAATAATGGGCAATGACATTTCCCTTCCAAGGGGTATAATAAATGTTGTAATCAATACATTAAAGGTACTAATCCACATGCTTCTTATAAAGGATCAAATATTATTGATAAAATATAGGGATCAAGTAATTTTTGTTAGAAAATAGTGCACCCCATTCGTAGAAAATATAGTGCCACCAACTATTAATAACATGCATCAATGATGAAATTTCAAGGTCATTGGTTTGAAAATTCAACATATGTGGCCTAATTTGTTTAGAACTATGGGATACCCCGTGATCACCTTTCATATTAACACAAATGAAACCTAACCCTAATGCATCAAAAAATACCAGACAACCTTGCTCAGCCTGTGGAAAATTCAACATTGGAATAGATGTAAAAATATGTTTCATCTCAATAAACAAACTATAACATTTCTTATACCATGTAATATTCACTCCCTTATGTGTAATACTAGTCATTTGAGAAGAAAACATAATAAAATCATTGAAAATACCATGGTAATACCCCACCATTCCCAAGAGTCTTTGAATGTCGAAAACATTACGTGATTAGTCAAATGATATAACAGATTTCACCTTATCTAGATCAACTGAGATACCATATTTTGAGACCACATTTCTCATGAATTTCACTTATCAAATATAGAAATCACATATTGAAATATTTTCTTATACTTAAAAATTTCTAAACATTTACATAACATATCTATGAAAAGGAAAATGATACTCCTCATAAAAAGCGTAAACTATGATTTAATCCACAATGACCAGCATGGTAAATCATGATACTTTTGGAAAATTATATTCAACAATTACATAAAGGCTGTAAGATTTTTTTTCGACTAAATGGATTGAAAAGAATCTCAAATCGGATGACTTGGTCTAGAAGGTGTCTTCAAAATTTAAGATTCTTGTATTCTAACCTAGCTAAAACCAAATCGATGATAAATATTCAACAACTACTTTTCCTTATTTACATGGTCAAATATATTATCTATATGAAAAAAATACTCTTTCATTACCATAAATATATTTTGCTTCTGGTAATCCACACAATGATAAAGTGTTTCATCAATTTTAATATAAAATAGAACATGTTCCACCAATAATGACCCACTTAGGTTTATAAATCAATTATCTACCATATAATCCAACTAATACAATAAATATTTCATTTTAAATAATTTCATGAATTAAAAACAAATTGTAAATAGATGAGTAGCATACACTAAATTTATAAAAAAAATACACCTCTATTATTGGTAGAAAACATGATAAATAATAAGGAAACAAGTCAGTGAAAATGATGATAACTAGAGGGATACCGTCACTCAAATATTTTCTCTCCATGTAAAAATTGAAAACTCATATTACATTCCTTAACTCTATATTAGAATGATTTGATCTACTCAACCTTAGGCCCTATTCTCCTAGAAATACATGGAATACCTCATCAGGTGTAGTAATAGAGACACGTCAAAGATATAAATCAGTTTATGAATTATTAATAAATAGTCAATCCATCCCAAATATGACATCAATTAGTTTCATGTTGAGAACTATAAAATACCATATAAAATCCATCCCTGTTAATGGGAATATACAAGTAGGAAAATAAAAACTCTATTCTTTTTTCATTGAGAGGGTCATAGTAATATCTATAATATAAGACAAAATATAAATAGTAATATTGGGTAGGGTTAAGATACATATAAATATTATTTAGTGAGATATTCTTATATCAAATAAAAAAGCCACTAATGATGAATCTGTAGTGATGGTACCTTCTACAATTGTTTGAACTCTATCATATCTCTCTGGAGAGTCCTCCACTACATGAATAATATTTATTCATGTTACATGTGGATATAAGCCCTTAGATATTAATTATCATGATTGTACCATGGTACATTTACGTGTCAATGAGCCCATTCGATTCCACATAGTATAACTGAAATAAAAAAATATCTTTAGGTTTAATAATTGACCACAAGAACTAAAACTATTTGGCACCTAAGAAAAAACATTTCTTTATTTGACTCAATTTCCAAATAGAAACCAAGTTAACAAGAATATTTTAGGCACTATATTAGGGGTAGAGGATTATTTTTATAGAGAACCAAAATGAGAATCATCAAACTAACTCTTTCCTTTAAATGAACTCAAAAAACTTCCATTGGGAGAAAAATGAACTCCAGATAATTCTGACATGCCTCTAGGATAATCTCAACCATCAAAGCTCAATCTAGCACATCATTATATAAAGTTCGCTTCAGTAAAAAACATGATAATAGATTTTTGGTCAATGACCCATATCCAACCATTGAGTATCCATATTATAAATTTATAAAACATTAGGTCAATACTAAAAAAGGTTGTAATTATGGTTCTTATACTACATCATGATCCTATAACATATTTAATTTGTAGAAAATTCAATAGACTTATCCAACACCATAGAATCAAGATAGAGACAATCCATGAAAAAGACCCTATCCTTCCTCTACACTAAAACCCCATGCTTCTTCACCATTACCATTGAATCCCAGGATATATTTACAGGTTCTTCTTAGATGAATTTTGTACATTTATCATCAATCTAATTAGGATTTCCTAAGAAATAAATTAAATTTATACCTTTCATAACTAATCTTAATCTTCTTAAGAATCATTATATCCTTCGAACACTAGTTCCAACAAGAAAATTAAATCTTGATAATGATTCTAGGACACATCCCTTAATGTTTCCACAAATACATCTTCAATGATAATGGATGTGATTTCCTATCCTAGAGCATTGATAACACTCACTATAATATAAATAATATTCTAGTTCATGGGAGTAACTATTTAGTGTTGTTCACTAGGAACTACCTTCTAGGGACTATTCCCATGTATTTTGGAAGGCATTATGGTACACTACATTAGTATCAAAATAGAATACATCATTTTATTAGCGAGTTCAACAACTCAAATAAGAGAAATATGAAACTTAATCCCATCATATAAGATATCATTCTTTAGATTTTGACCAATCTAATTCAAACTATGAGAAAACTATAGAATCAGAAAAAATTATTCATCCAGATTCCATTTAAAAAAACTAATGGAAAATTAAGGCTCATTATGATGAGATATGTATAGGAATTCACTTATATCTACCTCGTTAGTCATGATAATATATCCCAAACTATATACTGACCTCATGGAAATATTCTTAACTTTTATCTGATACCACTTTTTCATGAACCATAATTGAAACAATAGTATGATAAAACATATGTAGACACCGAAATTTCATAAAGGGTTTATTCTATATCCATGGGTTAGAGAATATCACCTATAATCATACATGATAAAAGAGGGACCAAATTTTCCACAAAAATATTTGAAGATAAAAGAGAAAAGTTAGTATGATCAAAACATCAAAGGGATAAATTACCCTAAACCAAATAGGTATAAAAAATCCAAAAGTAGTATATCATAATCGTATTTAAAAAAATTATATATAAAAATAAATTTTCGCAATGAAATTATCATCCCTCTCTATGGTCAAAATGATTAAGAACATCCACTACTTCCTAGTGGCACATTCTATTTTCTACGATCTGGAACAATAAAATATACAAATTACAATAGAAAAATGTCGGTGGTGAGATATATGTCTTAGTAGGTTCTCACAAAGAGTTCCATAATCAATTCCAAAGATGATGAACTATATATGATATAAATTCAAATAAAAGTAGACATGACTTTATATTTTCATGTCATAATAAAATATGTGATTTCATTCAAAAGGAATACAGATATAGAAAACATGGATTGAATTTTTTTTATGTAAATTAGTTTTAGATAATTAAAAATTTAAATAATCAATTACATTTATATAAAATATAAAACTCATAGAAAAGTAGAACACCATGTACTATGAAAACACAATCAAGGGAAAATTACTGCTATCCACTCCCGTATAATATAAAATTACATCCACACTCACTTAAAGAAAATTACTTCCAATCCCACTAAAGATAAAATTATATCCTTTCTCACATAAGTGAAAATTACATCTACTACAAGTTAGGGAAAAGGTAGATTCATTCCCACATTATTTAATTAGCATGTCAATCAAATTGGAAATGAATCATTTCAGAACATTTCAAAATATAATTTCCCAATTTTAATTTTCAAAATGAATATTCATGTCAAAAACCAAATCAATGGTTGTCATCATTTAATGATATTTAAAATTACTTTTCAAATTGAATAAATTATTTGTACATCAAATGATTCCATGAAAATTAGTTCCAAATCAATCCATCTTTTTTCACAAATATACCACAAAATTTTATTTCCCTAGAATTTTTTTTAAGTTCTCAATTTTTTGTACCCACTTAAAATCAAGTATAAAATAATTAGACTTTATGATTTTATATAAATTAAAAACTAATTTAAATTTATAACATTCAATGACTCAATTATAAGAAAAATAATAATGGAACCACTTGACTTTAGTCTAAGATCAAGAAAACAACACACATAAGAGGACCCCTCAATAAAGAACGAATGAGTGAAATATCACGGAACATCAACCTAGAATCAAGATCCAGTCAATAGATGTTTAGATATATAAATTAAATTATTTTCACTCAATCAATAAGGATGAGATAAAGATATATATAATGAATGTACATGAGATATCTACTTAACCGAGAATGGTCAGATCATCCACCGACACTTTGATTTATTATATGAGAAGGTTAGTGGACCCAATATTACTATTGGGAGCCTTATCAACCCTGGAAATAATAATAAGATCAGGATACTTGGTAAAGTAATTAAAATGAGGATCTTTAATTTTTATAAAAATTCCATGAAAAAAATTAGACCTTATGTATGGGTTCATTGAGGGGGCCGCATGTTTATACAAACTGTGTTGCCCTGCGGGACTCACAATAAAAGATTTATAGTTTCCCCTAAGTGGGAGAATGTTTTTGTTAACCAGGAACCAACCAATCAATCTAAAATGTCCTAGGAATGAAAACAATTCACAAGGGGGGTCATGACTTAGGAAAAACATGAGCTAAAAGTAAAAAAACCATTAATTATCAACAATGTTTCAAATTTCACTTAAAAATACCTAAGAAAAGACTGAACCGAAGCACAAAAAATGGTCATGGAGTTACTGATGAAAAGCATCATAGTGTTTCATTGAAAAAAAGTATTAATAATACTATATGTTAATTAGATATTAATCTTTCATTTTATTTCTATTTAATGTTCATATTTTTTATTTAACGTATTATAAAAATAACATCTTCGATCATTAAAATAATCTAAATAAACTAATAAGGTTGGAATTTTCAAGAAAACATAAGAAAAAATTATATGATTAATATATAGAATATAACAATAAATGGTCCATATTATACTTATTATATAAAAATAAACTTCATAATAAATTCTATAAGAAATATAATTTAAATATTTAGTATGTTAGTCACATGCACATAACGAATCTGGAAGCAGGTAATTGTTTCGACTTAAAATTTCCTTCTTTGAGACACATTTTCCTTTATTAACATAATTTAATTTAAATGGTGCATATACTACAAATTATATATAAAATTTACTGATTTGACACTATTATTTGAATTATAACTCTATCATTAAAACCTCTCTTTTTAATGGGGGATTTATTAAATGTCACCCTTGTTGTAAGAGGTTTTCATGGATTAAACATTGTCCTTAGTTTATAATAACTTATCTTTGAATACTATATTAAATGACTGATATTTTTTAATCTATGATGATGTTATTTATTATTAACTCATTATTTTGTAGTGAATTTATGTTTCATTAAAAAATATTCTTTTTTTAGGATTCTATGGTCCCGTGAATACAAATTATTTTATGAATAATTCTTATTTGATTTAATGATTTATTATTCCATATAAATGTTTTTTTACTTACAAGAAATGTTACAATTTACCTAGTATAAATTCAAATTGTTTTTATCTCGAATAATCCTTTAATTCACCATTATTATTATTATTATTTAGATTTTTTTTATCCTTTTCATAATGTGACTTTTCAGAAAAGGTAATTCAAAATAGCCCAAAGGTTTTCCATCCTTTAATAATAATATATTTTCTAATCCAATATACATTTTTCAATAACCTTTATTTATTTCATCGATATTTTTTATATATGTATTTATCATTTGTTTTTAAGATGTTTTAAATTTCGATACATAAATATTTTATGAAAGTAATCTATACATAAATATTATAAATGGGTTTTTAAAACTATGTTATTATCACTTATATTTACCCTATATCGTTTATAATTTATTTAATTATGTTTCAAACACCATATATATGATAGTATGATATGATTATGTTTGAAAAAATGTGGTTTTTGATAACCATTGATTTCTATGTCCATGTTTTTTAAGGGATTTAAAGGTTTAAAGAAACCCAACATATTTCAACAGGTTATTTAAGATATGATAATGTTCACGTGAAAAAAATATGTAAATATAATTTCTAGGTCGGTTGTTATATCACCATCCAATTAATTTGTGAGGATTTCATATTACATCATATAATTATATTTTTTTTAAAAAGAGATGCATGATTCTTTTTCATGAATGGGATGTAGGAAGAATTATTCACTAGTTTGTTGTTTAATGATATAAATGATGTTCTTTTCACATGTTTGGTGGGTGAATGAGATACAATAAGGTTTCTGAAAACTTTATTTTTCATCAATTAGATATAAAAATATTTTTTCAAATGGTTTTGTGTGATCTTGATGTGGGAATCTATATTGGATGTTTAATTTATTCTATTATCTATGCCATAATTTTTTGTTATAATATTATTAAATGAAATTCCAAATTTCTATATTCCTATGATTACTATTCTTGATTGATTTTTAATGTATCATGATTTCAAAAATTTATTCAATGGTATATGTTTTTTTATTATATATTACATGTCATTATAAAAATACTTATAGAATAATCATATTTTACATTAGTATTTTAAATAATAAATTTCTACCATTCCCATGTTTTTCATATTCTTATGATTTATTCCTTGGTGATACATTGATAAGTTTACCCTTACTGTGCATTTAATGTCATCACTTTCTTATTGTTTTCTTTTACCAAGGTTATAAATATGGATTTAACATAGGATATTTCTACAGTTTTATATAGAGTGAATTGGAATGTGGATAAATGTTTATAATTATAGTAAAATAAGTATCTTTTGTAGATGATCCTAAAAGACACTAAACCTTACAATATTTGGGAAATTAAATTTTTCTATGATTTGAAATGATTATATAGTGGTAATGTTTCAATATAAATATTTATTCCTCTCACTTTGGTTTAAATAAAGAGTTAAAAGAAATTTTTTAGCACAATTTCTGGGATTTTTTTAAGGGTGTCTAATATATAGTGAAGAAGAACATATAAATCCATAAATTTTATATCTAAATAGTTTTATGAAAAAATGACCTAATTTTGTTTGATAAGATAAATTAATTACTCATACTCTTAAGTGAACATAGATTCCCTGATCTACATAAGTTATGGGTTGTCTTCAGTTCTATGGTTCACCTACATGAGTTCAACAATGGTGTTTGAAACACCATGTAATAAATTTATATGGATGTATGTGATATATTCATATTTATTTTAAATATGATCATTTTCATCCTTTTAATGGTCATGCTCATATAAATAAGGTCAAGATTCTCCAAATTCACCCAACACCATATATATATATATGTGAAGGGACCATGTCCATGTGTTAATTTCTTATGTTACAACTCTATCTCTTGAGACAACATAGGTTCCATTTACAGGAAATCATTCTATCCAGTTTTAGGGAAATATTCATAGAAGAGATATTTATACGAATAGATCATATGGTAATATCCCCTCAAAATAATGGAGTTGTATTTAATAAGACACATTCTTACCTATTTTAATAATAGAGTGTGATTTGTGATTCCATTTCATTGTCCACTAGTAATTTTTATTTTCATAAATATAAATTTTTGTATTTAACATGTTTGATAATGCATAAAAAAATAATCCCATATCTTTCCATAGATTAATTTTAGGAACTTTTATGTTATTAGTAATAGTCAACTATGTTGTGTCATTCATTAGTGGATATTTCAAATTTATTTTATTCTATCTTATATTGATGTTCCCGACATCATATGAATCACATCAGGAATTTTCACCATAAAGAACCCCAAATAATCCATTGGTATAATATTTTAGGAATTTTTTATAAGAATGTAGCAATTTATTGTCTATATGAATCCATGAAAATCACAAAAAATAATTGAAAGATAAATATTGAAATACCACCATGAACTAAGAATGATACACAAGGTCATAGAAATTATGTTTTTAGTCTAATATAACCAGGGGGTTTGTTCTCCATTTTAATATATAGATGAATAGTTAGAGAGAAAATTATAAGATCAGGATCCATATATAATAAATGGTTGAGTAATTGTGTTGTGATGATATTGACAACTAAACCATTACTCACCAACTCTTGAGAATATTGACATCATCTATGTTTCCAGAAACATAAAATTTACTGATGTGATCTTATCTGGATGCTTTCAGATGTTATTCCTTGAATTAAAAGATGTTTTGATTATTTATTGTATTATATTACATCAACATGAATTTTTATTTAACCCTTATGTATTGAACTTTTATTGGATTTATAGAGCTGGTATGATAGATTTTACGAGATAATTTTATATAATATGGGTATTCATGATTGAGAGACACTCCATAATGACATTGAAGAAATTTAATAAATCATACTATTGAGATAAATTATAATGGTTTCGACTGAATTTTTATTCTCAATCTCAAGGCCTTGGAGTTAGAGCCAAATATAATAAATATTATTTATATCATGTATAATATTTTTGGGTAACATTATTTAATTTTAGGAAATGTTAAACTACATTTATTTTATCCTAAAATAGATTATATTACTATCTATCTGGAAACTAATCCACTAATCTAATAGGAGAATCATTGAGAGGATTCATGGTTATTCTAGTGTTTATTTTGGGATTGTTTATATATATTATATTGGTTTTACTATATAGTTTATCTTATAGGGAATAACACCCGTAACCTATGGTTTTCCTTATTCACAACTTTCTCTACCTCTATAGACTCATCCATAACAATTGGCTGCAAACTCTATTTTATAGAAATTATCTTATATATTTAATTTGTCTTTTATTTGAGAAATGATGATATAATGATACTTTAATACACCAATGGAGGGAAATTTCATTCGGTTGGTTGATTTTTGTCCCCTAAATTATATTGTAATGATATTCAAAAGTGTCTAGCCTAGTTTTGATACTTTTTAGAGTTCGACATCTTCTTATCTATTCTGTCAATGGTTATGATATTTTTTGGATGGATATATAGTAGAGTATGTTTCTATAAATTTCTTATTGGGAATTGAGGATTTAAATGGTTGATAAATTAACGAACGGATGACCACATGAGCGTATCTAAATTATTTTAATTTTATTCAGTTTTCACACTTATATAAATTCTTTTTAAAATGTTATTTCCATTCATTTTTTTCTTCTTCCACAGTTAGAGAAAAATATAAACCTATAAGATGGATCTTGGTGTTGTTTAGAGTTACTATACCATTATCTAATATCCATTAGATTAATACATTGATAAAAAATCAATCATATATGTTGTGCCCCAATATTCAATGATAAGGTTATTAGTTTATATGATCATTTAGACCATTCTTATTAGGATATATGAGATATATAAGTGATGAAATATTTCTTTAAATAGTTGTGTGAAATTTCTATAAATTGATTTTTTCATAAAGGAATGTGAAATTTTCATTGTATATTCTAAATTTCAGAAAACCAATCTTTTTTCCATATCTTATCTGCTTTAATCTGGATGATGGCATTGATATTACTTCCCAAGAAGAGGCACCTCATTGAAAATAACATATTTGGTGGTTGGAGATATCATTTATATTTATTTTAGGGTGATAAAAGTTTTTTCTTTCATCTTATAATTCCATTATTGTGAAGATTATGTTCTAAGAGATTTGGATTTATTGAATTGAATAACATTGTAATATCCCATGTTTTCCCATCTATGCTCCACATTGAGTATCACATTAACCATCATTTATTGGGTTTTCTATTTCTTTTAAACCATGGTGCATGAGTCTTGTTCAGATACATAGAGATTTTTTTGGTAAATGACCTATATTTTTGGGATGAATTTTTATTTAAATTAATAGAGTCTATTTATATACATTTCAAATGGGTATATGAGGGTTTCCTGGGATTTTTGAAGGCTTCACAGGTGGTTTGGGAATATTAAAAAATGGTGGGATGAGAACTATTCACTATAAAATTTCAATCTATGTATATGTTACATGACATGTAAATACTATAAGAAACATTTTGTGAACTTGTCCATGATGTGATGTGGATACACATCGTGAACAAAATTTATGTCAGGTAAATGGTGATGTGGACAAATATTGACCAGAGGTGAATGGTTTTTTAGTGTAACTAAAAAAACATGAAAATACATTTTGGGAAAGGATTACAAGACTTTTATTATTTCAACCCATCGTTTTTAAGAGGGTATCCCATATTATAAAATTTATTCCTTCATTACATCCATCCTCTCTCAACCCTAGGATTATTTATATGTGACTTCAAATCCCTTACCACCCTTCTGGATGTACTGATTACGCATCTGATCCCAAGTGAGTTGGTTTTCTCATTATTACCTTTACTCTCTTCATTTTTCTTTATTGTTGTAAAATTAATCTATTGTAAAAATTTGATTACTTTTTTGATATTGATAAGATGTAATCTATTTTCTTTATTTAGATCATCATCACCTATATTCTTATTGGTGATGCTAATGGGAATTTTTGATTAGTCTCTAAATAATGGTAGGGGTCAAAACATAACCCTATGATATGATTTATTTTAAATTATATAAATTTTTTTAGATTTCAAGAAAATAACATTAACTATAATTATTTTTATTAATAGTAATTCATGGATTGGAATATTAGTAGGATCAGTTTGTATTCAATTTTTTATTCAACCTGGATTATGGCTACCCATGGGTTGAGTGAACCATTGAGTATTCTTATTCTTCTTATTTTTGTTTATTTTCTGATAACCCCTCTTTTAAGGGATGAGGGGAAACCATTACAAGGACCGTAGGCTTAGGAATTACATTTCTCATAGGCTTGGAAGCATTACAGGACCCGTAGGTCTTAAGGAAATCATACAGACTATGACTACTTGAAACTGCTCCTCCCCAGCATCTACATCATGATTAGATCTCCACCTTTGCATGACTGTTCAACTAGAATGTCTATGTGTAGGGGTGCACATGCTTATAACTGATGGAAAATTCCATACCCTCCCATTTTCCAAAAGTCCGTTTAGCCCTACTCTGGTAGATGTGCCTCGCTCTTTCCTCATCTAGAGTGGTTCCGTATAGAATATATATGTTCAAATGGAAATCAGGTTTCCCATGAGGGCCTTGAGGTGTCCTTAAAGCCTTATTGGCCCTAAAGCCTTGGGTGGCCCGAAGTCCTTATGGACTCCAAGCCCAAACTGGTGGCCCAAGGGGAATAGTTCCAGCTACTAAAGTACCGAACAGTAACTGCTACAATGCCTACTACAGTGCTGCTATAGTGCCTGCTACAGTACTGTTACAGTACTATTTAGGATAACATGTGATTTCAAATTACTTCATAGTATAAAATCACATTGGTAAAAACATATGGGATATTGATATTGATGTTGAGATGTTGATATATAAATGAATGTGTAATTGAAAGAAAAATAGTGATTATCATTATTAACCATTGAGGCTTACGATGAGATATTGGGATATCCTTGATGTTTCAAATTGCTGATTTGATGATGAAATTCTTATATATAGTTTTTTTGGATAATAAAATTATTATATAACATGATATTCCTAGTGACACATACTGAAATGATTATATAGTAGGATTTTCCTACTGATACATGATGAAATGCGATTATATTAGTCTCTTCCCAATGGTACATTTCAAAATGAAAATGTAGTGGGATTAGAGTAGTTGTTGCTAAAATATTTATATGCAGGGTGATGCATGAAGGGTAAAAATAGTATAAAGGGATATATAATTTATTTTTTTTCATTATTGGATGGTTTATGGTTGGACTAGTTATTCCACATAATATAAGACATTCTGGAATGATACTGAAGAAGGTTGTCTAATGTAATATATTATTTTACAAATTAATACAGATGTTTATCACATTATTGGATACACATATTGTCATATATGATTTTGTAGACACGGTCTTGTCAATATAGTAAGTTTTCCCCACACATTATTTTATCCACCATTTGGAACCTGAGAAGATCACATTGATGTAGGTTTAGATAATGGAAAGGGGCCTTCTAACTGATTTTGTTGCTTACTAAATGGGATATAGTTTGGAGTTGGATCTGAATTTGGGTTTGGGACTAGGGTCTTCTGGGATTATTTTGAATCAAATGATATTTTTTTTATTTTTTTCATCTTGAAATTTAGATACATCTTCTTTTAATTACATGATACTTCATTACTGGTTTATTGGTTCCTCCTATACATTCCAGTTTTATTATATATGGTTTCTGTGGTTATTTGTTTCACTGATATTATTATTTCATAACTATTGATATGTTGTAACTATACACCAAATGGTATAGTCTCCCCCACTATATTCATCCCACCCCTTCTCCGAGTCAACTGCCTTTAGCATACGAGGATGCATGTTTGGGGTCTCATAACCATCCGGTTTTGGGCTCATGAGAGAGATCCATATTAGGGGATGTTACACAGTATTATCAAATGAGATGCTTTTTAATTTCTATTAATTTAATAAATAATAAATGTAGACAAGAGACTAGGATGTGTCCAAACATGGTAATGATCCTGTGCATGGGATTAGTTAACCCATGTATAGGGGAAAATTTGAGAGCCCAATCTTGGAATTTTTGTTTGTGTTGTTCACTTATAACAGTTTATTTTATTTCACCTTAGGTGACTCAAATTTTGTATGTATTTATTTTTCAATAATGGTATTGTTTCTCGAGAATTGGAATTCTAGCCCAGTATGGTGAAAGTTGAGTGTGTATAAATCATGATAGATGCATAGGGATATATATTGACCTGAATTTTTCATCATAGAGACATATCATTCCATGTGTTATATAATTTTTAATATGAATACTGATATGAGATATATGTTATGTCTGATATATAAAATGAAATGAAAATATTTCATTTTAAAACATCTATTCCATGATTGGAGAGACCAAGAAAAGAAGTTCTCTGTTATTTTTTCTTGTGGTGGTTGACCATGTTTGTTATACAATATTTTGTAGAGTGTCTTTATATAGTAGAGAAATTCCTCCTCGTATTATTTGAGTTGAGCATTAAGAGAGTCGATATAAGGATACTTCTAAAACAGTTTCTCCTAAGATTCTTCTAGGTCATGAGAATTAGGTGGATGTTTAGCTTCACAATATCTCTTGAGGGTCATGTGATCCCTACAAGGATAGGATGATCACATTGTACCTTTACTGTCTGAGCTGGAAAGGGATTTTTTACAACAACATCAGCCAATGTTCACTAAGGAGAGAGGACCCTAGGAATATGTGTTATGTATTGATTTAGACCATACTATCATCATGCACTATGAGACACCCACATATAGGAGGGTAAATCTTATTGTGAATATGCTCCATGTATATTTCACGCATTGGTGAGGAATACTAGAGTAGGATGTGTAGTAGTAGGAGTTATCTTGGAATTACTTCAATGATAATTTCTTGATACAGTTTTATCAAAATATGATGAGGTATGATAATGGCTGTGAGTTCTTGTATCTAAAGCGGAGGTCTTGTTAGTGATAGACTACACTGAACGTTTCACCAACTTGGAGGGATTTGTGAAATCTTTTCCTAATGATGAGATCTACAAATTGATGCTTTTTTAGTATGGAAATAACTTTGAGATCAGGTAATATGTGAATTTTTTTGGTCTAGTTAGTTTATTATATGTGATGAATTAGACACTAATCAATGAAGAAACTTTTATAGGAGCCCTGAGTTCTGGCCAATCTATTTTAGTAAGAAAAACTGGAATCACTTCTTCTAGGTATATTAAGTGCACCTTTAATAGTTTTCATCAAAGAAAGAACAAGAAGATCATTCTAGGATGTTTCCATCCATCATAAGAATTTTTTCCATTATAGTTCTCTTAGCGTGGGACGTTTGGCCAAAAGTGGTCTCAATTTCCATACCATACATTGGACATCCATTCTTGTGGCATGATGGGTCATCTTCATAAGCTTTATAGGATCTTCTCCAAGATGAGTAGTGTGAGGGGTTACATATAGTTTCTAGAGCCCGATAAGGACTCCAATGCTCCTCACTAGACAGGTAGATGGAGTTCAATAGGATATTTAGGTTGATGCAGGGTACGAGGTACCCCAACACCAAAAGGTAAATACCAGTAAGAGGGAATAAATCAAAGTAGTAATGATGGATACTTGGGTTGTGGTTTTTGTTAGCTACACAATATGTACACAACTTCAACAACATTTGATGTGTGACTTTGAACTGTTAGTGGTGTGATTTTTGTTTCATCAATAATTTAATGAATTTTATTTGATATAGGAACATTAAATCCATTTTTTATCTTCTCTTTTTAAAAATGTTTTTGGCATGGTTGTGAAAATATTAGCCTATAAATTGAACATAGGGACACTATTGGGATTTTGTTCAAAGAATATCAAATTTTACAAGGAGTGTTCTATAGAGATTTGTTGTTACCATTTTTTTGTGGGAGTCATTTATGCTAAATATAAAAAGTTCCAACTTGATTATTGGTATGGATTTTTTATTCCTATTCCTGAATCATGTTGACTATTATTATATGGGATTTAATATTCTATATTCATAAATATATAACTATTCTGACCAGGGTGAGCTGTATCTCTAGGATGGTCATGTAGAACTAATTTAGTATAGATTGGATTGTCTCATAGTTCAGATTGTATTTCCTTCTATGGATGATGGTTTAATTAAGTATAATTAGTTTCCTCTATTTTTATGACACTTTTAAGATGTTTTTCATGAAGAGTTATATGGATTACCACTTCATTGGGAGATAAAATTCATAATCGTGTTAGTTCTTAGAGAACAACCAGTTTCTTTTTTGTAATATAGAAATGCACATGTAGAAATAAAGGGATGAAATTTTAATTATAGGATCTAGAAGATAATTGTTTAATATTTCTTATTGTGTCCCCATGTTCTACTCCATTTCATTTCTCCAAAAAGGATGATGGTACCGTGCTCTAATTTTTGGATTATGAGAGATTAACCTAGATGATATTTCAGAACTGATATCCCTTTAATATATAGATGATCGCTTTGATCAACTAAAAGGTGTTTCTACAAGATCAACCAGAGGTCAATAACCAAAAGTTGATTTGGAGGCCATTATATATTAATGAGACTTATACTAATGGGATTTATAATTTTTACATGTTTATAGGGATTTCATTTGTGTTAACCAACACACTGATGATATTCATGGCTTTGATGAATTGGGTATTTCAACCTTATGTATATTGATTAATGGTTTTTTTCAACAAAATCATTGTTTTCTCTTAGTATGAAGACAATAATTCCAAACATCATAATTTCATATTGAGTACATTGAGAGATAATTGACATTATTACAAGACAACCAAATGAGATTCCTAGAATTATAAAGTGAACTTCTAAGGCGTGTCTTATCAGAGGAATAAGTGTCAGTAGACCGAGATAATGTTTTAGCTATGGTATCATAAGAGTGAAACCTGAATTTCTTCATGATGTAGAGTTTTCTTGGTTTATCTAGTAATTATATGTTCTTTATCACTGAATATTCCCATTTGGAAGCAATGCTGTTTGGGATGCCCAAGAGGGGAGTGATGTTTTTTGGTTATATGATTGTGAGGTAGAATTTTAAAATATGAACATTAGGATGAAAAAACATATATCCTCACTTTACCTATGTTAGTTTGAGAATATAATGTGTAGTAAGATGCATCTAGAGTTGGGCTCATAGCAGTTTTCAAGGAAGAGAATCGAGTGGTTTTTTATTGATCCATAGAGCCGAGACTACATGATATGAATTAACCTACTATAGAGTTAGATTTATATGAATTAGTACATGATCTAAAATTTTTGAGACACTGTCTTATGGTTTAAAATATTTTGTTGTGCATTTACCATAGGAGCCATAGATATGTCGTTTCTCAAGAGGACATCGACCTTTAGTAGAGGAGGTGGTTTGGGTATCTGTAGTTTTTTTTATATTGAGTTCTATTATAAACTGATAATGGTAACTGTCATTTTCGATGCATTATAAGGAAATATTAATAAATATGTAGTTGATGAGACTTTTGATGAGTGTAGGATGATGGAACTCTTTGTAGATATTTATATAGACGTCCAAGATTTTTAGAGATGAGTATGTTTAACTTAGTCATCTATTATAACAATTCTTTTGGATTATATAAAGAGATATAATTTATTTGATTCCGTGATATTAGTTATAAGATACTACTTATATTGTGGGGAGACATAATATGGATCTCTTGGATGTAAAATTACCTTTCTTTTTATGGACGGTATGGGTTCCAGTGGGCTTTTGTGAGTAGATGATGAGATAATTTCTTTCTTCTAGATTGGCAGTACATCCTGGTATGAAAAATATTTATTGTGATTTCCATAGATAGTAAACGTGTCTTTTAATAAAGAAGGAGTACATAGTGATAGTCAAGATATGTCTCATCTATTAGTTGGTGAAATCCATGAAAACAAGTTAGGTGGGATGTCACAGCCTCTTCCCATTAATGAGTGGAAATGGGATGTTGTCAGCATGGATTTTGTTGATAGGATCACCTTGGAAAAACTCTAATAATGATGTATTATGTGTGATCATGGATCAAAATAAGAAGTTATCCAACATCTTTCCTATTAATTATTCCTTCAAATTTGATGATCTAGGTTGTTAGAATATGTGTGAGATAGTTTGGTTACATGTAATTCTGAGGAGTATCATTCTAGATGGAGATTCTCCTTTCATGTCACTATTCTAGAAGTGTCTTCCAAAGTCTCCAAATCAATTTTTCTTTTTATTATGACCAATCATCCATATATTGAAAGGATATATGTGTGGAAAATTCAGGTTTTGGAGGATATGATACGATCCTATGTTTTGGATTTCGGTAGTTAATGGAAGAATCATATAAAAGGTCAAGAGTTTTCATATAAAAATAGCTTCCCAGAATCAATCCATAAGGAACCTTGAAAGGCTTCTATGGAAGGATGTTTAACTAAAATATTTACTATTTAGATGTCGGTGAGTCTGGGCATGTTGAACCTATTCTCATACATGTGACATTTAAGCTGATCCAGTTTAACAGGAGGTAGTTGGTGACTATGCAGTGTAGAAGAATAATCATATGATGGCCATTGGAGATAACCTTTAGTGTTTGACATTGGTCAACATGTTTTCATATATGTGTTTCCTAGGTTGGAGATACACTGTATCCAGATATAATGAAAGATGATGTGCAGGTTTATTAATCCATTTTAGACAATGTACATGGTTGGTCTTGTGGTATATTGATTTTCCCTTATATAGTGCTATAGTTCCATATTGGACATGTTTTACATGTCGAATCATTAGATGTATTATCATTTCTCTCCTCATGGGGTACACATCATGGGTGTTCAGATTTATACTTATGCATACTTTTAGTATCATATAATTTTGATTATGGACAACAGAGAGAAGTATCTGTAACGTTTGATTATACATATGGTTGAAGGGTAATGGATTCATGGTCTTGTTGTGGATAAGAACTAGGATAGGGAGTACGATATTTGAGCACAATGGTCAGAATTGTTCACTGAAACACCCCAATGATTCTTGTACTTTCTTAGTGAAGAGATGTTATATTGTGGGGTGGTTCTAATATCCTACATTTATCTAGATACACCATATTTAACTTTTTTATTAAATGTTTTTCATTGGGGTTTCCTTTGTCTTTAAACTATGTTGTCTATGTCTTGTTTGGAGACAGAGACCCTTTTTGGGAAAATGAAATAAATTTTAGGGATTTATGTTTATTTGAATCAATAGATCATGGGTATAAACATGTTAAATGTGATTAATATGGTTTCCTATTAGTTTGGGAGGATTTATTGGTGGTTTGTAAACTTTCATAGAAGTTGGGATGAAAATTATTCACTGTACAATAGCACACTATGATGTGTTACATGAAAAGTAACTGATTCCAAAAACATATCAGAAACTGGTTCATTATGTGCTGTTGTTAGACATCACGAACATAATTCACACCTTGTAAATATCTATATAGATCATTATTAATCTTTGGTGATTTTTTTGTTTAGTTTAACATAAAATTGAACTAATACACAACATAAAATTATTATATTCAATGTATTTCTTGGACCCACCTGTTTCCTATGGGAAGTGAATATGATTAATGTATTTACATTATTAAATCCTTTATATCATGACCCTTGGGTAATTTTGAGGTGATTTTGGATCCCTTATGTTACTTTTAGTGTTCTTGATTACACATCTGATCCTCCGTGAGTTGATTTTCATAGGTTTCCCACTTTTCACTTCTATCATTCTTTATCATTCTGGTGTAAATATACTGACCACATTTCATTTTGGTTTTGATATCAATGTGGTATGATCTAGTTTTCTTCTTGTGATAATCCTTACCATCATTTTTTTTGGTTATTCTAATTATAAGAATTTCTAAATTTTAATATAATGGTAGGGGGTTTGAACCTAACCATATGTTCTATTTAATGTTGATGGTTTTGAAATATTGAGGATTGCATCAACATAACATGAACTATAATTAATTTATTAATGGATAAATGGTAATTCAATTCTTTAAATATTGGTTAGATCCCTTTAAACTCATTTGTTGATGCATCATATCTTATAGAAACACATTAAGAAGGAGAATGTTTGAGTAATAAGTCTAATGGTTTAAACTGTGTTTCTCATGACATAAGATTGTTGGTTATTAAATGATATAGAATAAATTTGGTAATATATTATGGAATATTTATGTGGTTGTTGATAAATTTCTATATAATTTAATGTGTAATTGAAATACAAATGGTAAATTGTATAATTAACCATTTAGGATTATGATGTGATATTTTGATATCTTCGTTATTTAGACTTGTTGAGTTGATTCCGAAATGATTATATATAAAGATTTTATAGAGGTTAAAATGATTATATTGTTGTCCATTCCTAGTGATGCATGCTGAAATTATTATATAGTTTGTGATTCCCAATGAAACATGTTAAAATGCTTAATAGAGGGTTATTTTTAGTTGAACCGGCTATAATCCACAAATAGGGGGCATAAATTTTTTGATTCTGAAATGTACATATATAGGGTTATGCATAGAGGCTGTAATTATTATATAGAGGGATTTTAACAATTTATTGATTATGCTATGGTTTATGGTTATGGTTTCCATGGTTGTGTTACATGCTCATATACATTCCAGCATGGTGTGGAAACATATTGTTTTATTTTTTATTTTAATTAATTAATTAATATGCCCATTTATCAATTTATTTAATTCACATATATTTAAGTTGGTTTTTGTCGTGGTTTTGTCGACCTACTATGTTTTACTCACACCCATTTGGGCTTCCATTTGGTACCCAAAAAGAATACATTAATATAGGTTTAGTCAAGGGAAAGAGAACTTATTTTTTATTTGGTTTCTTATTGTATTGGATGGACGTTGGAGATGGGTCTGACATGAGGTTCAAGATCAACGTGTTTTGGGAAAATTTTGTGTCAAATATTTCATTTATTTATATTTGTTAGTTATAAATTTAGATAAATATTATCTTATCATGACTTGATTCAACATTATTGTTTTATTGGTCCCTCCTTTACATTCTATTTGTATGATATATGGCTTTTGATTTTCTCCATAACTCTGATATTATTATTATTTGACTATTTACACTAGGTTATAACTCTATACGTGGGGGTACAATATCCCTACAATATTCACCACACCCCCAGTACTAGTTGGAATACTCTATGGTATAGCAAGGTGAACTTGAGGTCTTGTAACCAACCCAATTTTCTAATTGAGAGAGTGTAGGATTGGGGGATGTTACATGCATGTTCTAAACATTGAGTTATCCCATTATATTCTCAAAACACATCACTGTATTATTTTTTATAAATCATAATTATTAATTGATCATACAAAAGATAATCAAAAAAGATATCAATAACTATTTTTGTGGGAGTTATATGCCTATTGAATAGGTTAAACCATTCTATATGATGAATAATTACCTTATAACATAATTCATGAATAGTTTACAAATTGAGAGGTCATGAAGAATTTCATTTTTTAACATTGAGTTAAATTGATATAGGAATTTTCATCATAGATCTTATGATATTTATTGTATCTCATACTTAAATTTCAATTACAATGAAATATTGTCCAGTCGAGAGTCTATATAAAACTTTTGAGCTACAACTCTTCTTACTCTTTCAGATTTTCTAGTATTTCGTTACACCAAGATATAAGGTGTGTAAGGTGATATTATACTTTTTTCCCACTGAACATCAATAATTAGGGGTCCCAAATGTTTTTTTGAGGATTAAAATATACCCATTGTATATATTTTTTATCTTTCACTTTCCTACTCTATGTCATATTTTATTAACATCCGTCATGGTAAAAAAAAGTTTCAATAATTTTTTGTTAAATTACTTTAATTGTGGACATATGATATAGGGTACTTTCCTAAGGTTGACATGATTAGATGGTATGATCCTGTGGTCATTAACATATAGTGCTATCCCAAGATGAATTTCTATGTTAGTGGATTATTTAATCATATTAGATTGAATTTTAGATAAATTAATAGTACTATAATAAAATCATTATGAAAGTGTTGACCCAAATTAACTAGGTTGATTGATTCTAATACCATGGGATGATTTATCTCTTATGTTTGAAAGGGATCGACAACATATGCTTTGATTACTTTTCCTTGGATATCTATTTTAGTGGGTATATTTTACCAAAAAATATGAACATTTTCTTATTTAGTTTTAATATTTTAGGCTTATATTATCCATAATATTCTTCTATAGAGAGGACCTAACATCTTTAGGATCATGGTAGAATATGGATGTTCCCAAAAATATTTTATTCTCCAGGTAACTAGATTGTCTAATCAGTGTAAAAAAATATTTCGGGGAAATATTAGGTCAATACCCTATTTATGATATGGGTAACACAATCATTTTTTATACACTCATATAAAAATGATGTGTTGGACATATGGATTCTCTTGATAATATTCTTTCCAATATAAAGAATGCTCAATCAATATTATGGAACTTTTATCATTAAAATTTATAAAAACAAATCTACTTATAAGAGATAGATTATAATTTTAATTATGGAAATATAGGGTGTCCCTAACCTCAGAGTACCCCACAAATGGTAGGTTATAAATTTTCTTCATTTTAATCATACATAATGATCACATGTATGTGAATCCCATGAAATGATTAAATTTCCATTATTAGTGATTTCATTATGATGGTGGGAGATTATTAATGAGAAATGGTTTTGAGTAAATCCACTTTGACTTCCAAAGACCATAATCCTGATGGAGGGATTGCATCATGATTTATAAGTACATAAAACAACGAGGGTTCTTCTGATGGATCTACACCCATCCTTGAGAATGAAAATATCCTTATTTTTGGTGCATCTTCTATCTAAATATAATTTTATAGGGTTTGTGGTACTGAGGTAAGTTGTGGGGACAAAAATTCTCCTATCCCAATTGGTCGATGATTACCTTATGTTTTAAGACAATATCATATCCTTCTTCACCTTCCATGATTAAATTCTAACATATAGAAGATGTAACGTATTTGGTGATTAAAAGGCATAAGAAATATCTATCTCAAAAGAAATATATACATGTCTAGGAGAAACCACGGAAGGTTCATTGAGTATTTTACCTTTCTATAAACTGGGCTATAGAGCCTATAAATATTAAATTCTTTCCAAGAACTTCTATTTTTATTCTAATGAAAAATTGGAATTTATACGATTGAACAATTGGAATACCTAAATATCAGAGATAGAGTTTATTTTGACATAATGAATTTATAAACTAACATAATAGGATTCCTAGTTAATCTATATGTAGGGTGAAATGAAATTCCTCATATTCAACCCACCCTTACACTAATACATGGCTATAAGTTTTCTTCAAGTATGTAATAGAGTGAATTGATGGTATTTTGGATTTCCAATTAAATATAAAGATTATCTTTGATATAATTTATGTTGTATGCTAGAAAAAAGGAATCCCAAAAAACTGGACAACAATATTTAACTAACACCTTGAGGTGATCGATGAACCCTTTATATGGTAGAATTTATTAAAAATATTATTCATTATTTCCCAATGATTGTAATGAAAACGTGGTATACATTCCTCTTGGGGTATTCAATGGTTTACACAATAGAAGGTGGCTATAGTCTAGGACAAGAATTTCATTTTCAGGGCTAACTCCTTATATAATATACTATAATGTCCCTTATCTTCATAGAATTGTTCCTCGTTATATTGTAACCATAAATTTTTTACAATATCTTAATTGAGAGATGTATAATTATATTTAATTATTCTTACCACATTCATGTTTACATGATCTAGAGTGGGAAATGATATTGATGGTTTCCATAACTCACCTATATATTTGGATGACACATGTATGGTTGAACCTAGAGTGACTTATGTAACATAATTTGGGTTGTAAAATACATCTTGGTAGGAGGGAATATTTGGAATAACATAAACATGTTGATGAACATTTTATGAGAAGTTACTTTGTATCTAGAAGGTCCTTAAAAACAGGTACCATGTGGATGAACTATATAGTATATAGTTTCATTGAATTTTATATAAGGTTGAATGTCTTTTTGGTTAAATATTTAATTATGGGGAGAGACTATATGGTGTCTTCAATAGGGATGACCTATATGGTTCTGTTCATTGATAATGTAATGAGAGAATTTAAATAAATAATTCAAGGGATTTCCATCATGATTTTTTATTTTTTTATTTTAGACATGGAGGACCTCAATGTGAAAGACCATGCTGAGGAAATATATAGTCATATTATTTTTGGAATTCATCATATTTAGGACCTATACAATGGATATAATTTCAATTAATAATAGCACATTGATGGAAGTCCCCCGGAGGAAGACATATGTTGTCGGTTCTAATTGATTTTATGAAATGGTATGACCTTGTTTGATATTGAATGTTATGTAGTAGGGAGGTCCTTCGTAATTGAGAACATTAAGAGAACCATCAATGATGTTTTATATCACATCTCTATATAAAGGACATCCAAGGATAGAATTTGAATTATCATAGGGATGTCCAATCCAATGTGGGGACTAAAGAGGATATCCAATGATTCCATAAATTCCTTGACTTTGAGTAAAACCTCTCTGGTTACTGGGTTGTTGAAGGCTACCATAAGGAAGAAATTTATGGTTGACATTCATATTTTTATAGGGAGGGCCATCATAATGATTTGTTGAGGGGGGGGGGGGGGGGGGTTATCTGAGATTATATTAATATATTACTATGAAGATGGCCTCCACTATGATTTTACCTACACAGACTAGTAAAGGTTTATTTTGAGATGTAAAATGCGAATGTATTGATGATATTCACAGATTCATGTTAATGGTGATATGAAATTTCTACTAGGGTACCATCATTATATACTCATGTGTTTTAGGGATAATGGACACAATGGGTAGGAATATTATTATGTACTTTTTTGGTGGATTTATCCTAACAAGAACACTGTTTGGGTTATCTAGTATTTATGACCAGGGATAATACTAATACACCAGTAACATCCAAAAGATCATGTATTTTATATTAGTGATAAAAACCAGATTGGATAGCAGACATAATTGGTAGCTTCTGAAAGGATATATAAATATGTAGGATGTATTCCATTACCTCCCTAAGATAAATAGATCAAGTATTTTTTCACATTGGGGAGTGGCTTCAAAAGTGTCTATATATTTTGATAAGAAATTCCTAAACAAATTTGTCCTGTCATTTATATTATTTAAAATGTGGAATTATCAATTAGAGGATTTCATAAGATATAACTTGAGTAAGGATGACTCCATTATGATCGTACCATTATTCCATGTAATTCACCACCTAGAACTAGTTTTTGTAAGTGGGTGAAATGTTTTTCCTAAATATTGGCATCACAACAAGATTAAAAATAATAGTGTGTACCTGAGGTGATATTGGATTATGATTCATCAAATCCTTGAATATTCAGGGGTTTTCACATAATTTTAAGGGTAACTTAACTCTTTACAACATTAATAATAAAGTGGAAAATTATAATAAAAAGGGGGAAAAGGTAAGATACCCATTAATTTTATAGAACAATTGATAATTCAGGTCCACCCAATCTCTTTCACAAGAACATGTTCTCCATTTTCAATTTATGATGAACCAATGTTTTTTTCTAGAGAATATAGTTTTAAAGGTGGTTTACCATTTATTAGTGTTTTCAATTATTTTGGTATTAAACAATGAAATGGATAGTATAGGAATTAGAATCATCATACTAGGGTTCATGTTGACTAGTACTAAAATAAATTATTTAGTTATGTTATATTTATAGAATCCATCTAAATAAAAGTAGTAATAACCATTTTCATTAATGACTTCTAGAAATAAAATTCATACAGATGGTTTTGGAAAAAACCATGGATATAGTTCACCACTATATCTATGAGAAAAAATTTATAAGAAGGACTTATACCTGTGATTCTCCAAAAAAAACATGGGTATAAGTCACCCATATATCCACATTGTTTGGGAATAGTGGCATTAGGTTTCTCAATGAAAACATTATTTTAAGAAGAAAATATAACTATAATTTTACCAAACTGGGGTTACATGAAATATTTCTGGGAACCTATACCCACAGTTTTGGAAAGCATTGGTATAGGTCACCTGTACCCATGGTTTGAAAAAACCATGGGTAAAAGTTGATTCATTTTAATAATAATAATAATAATGAATAATTTATATTAATAATTTTTACAGACACACCCACACAAAGATATATATATATAATTATATGAACAAAAAATGTGTTATAAGATAGTTGTAATGTCAATGGATTATATGTGGATGGTTCTGGGATCAATTCCCTATAAAGGATTTTATTTACTAAAGGACTCATACCCACAGTTGGACCAAATCGTGGGTATTGGTTGTCACCTAATTTTTTCATAAAAAAAAAATAAAAAAATAAAAATAAATATATAAATATAAATATAATAAAATATAATGTGTTATAGGATACTGGAAATTTTATTGGAGTATATGAAAAATGTGTTGGGATCAAATCACATCCGATGATTTTTTAAAAAAAGGACCAATACCCACAGTTTGACCAAACCATATGTAGAGGCCACTCTATTGAAATAAACTACAGTAATTGTTTATGAACAATGGGTATAGGTATATACTATATTTTTAAGAACACACAGTTCTTAGAGCTATCCCTATAGCCTATAAACATAGTTTTTCGGGCTATACCCAAGGTTTTGTACTACGGTAATAAGTAAAGATTCCAATAGTGAAAGTGATTAATTAAAACAATTAATTTTTGAAAAAATATTATATATGAGATATTTATCATCATTAGTATATTTCCTTATAATACTATGATTTCAATCCAAATAGTTGAGAAATATGGAATTTATCATCATGTAGGGAACTGAAAGGTGTTGTGGAGTTGGGGTTGGGCCTGTAAGAGGGGATTGATATATACCACTATAAAAAATTAAAAATTCACACAGTTCAATGATATTTAAGTAGGCACTCCATTAATTTTAAATTCATGTGACATGAACTATAATGGTTTCTATAAAGGTTCCCTTACCAAAACCAATGATGTGAATATTAATTTCATGAAAGTAATATTTTTTATAATAAGTATAAATCATGGAGTTTATTCTACTTGGATTAGGGGAACCTGGAGGGAGTTTTGATTGGTAATTATGAAATGGTGTATAGGGGAAACCTATGAATTTAATTTAGTATAAAGGGATGGATTTTTAAATGGATTCCTGGGCACCAAAATAATGCATTTTTAAAAAATGTGTTATGCTTTGAAAAAACATATATAATGATAAGACATTGTGA
Source organism: Viscum album (assembly GCA_963277665.1). Lineage (NCBI taxonomy): Eukaryota > Viridiplantae > Streptophyta > Magnoliopsida > Santalales > Viscaceae > Viscum > Viscum album. The sequence goes on from OY728141.1 coordinate 484,338,657, forward strand.
TTAGGTAAACACATGCTTCATTATATCCCTACTTAATATAACATTTAGTTTATGAACATTTAAAGTCTTCGACAAATATTTGGAGGATTCATCCATAGAACTATTAATGTCTTTCATTTTTTGGGTTTAAATAGCTTTTAATGAAGAGTTTATAATGCCAGTCTAGGAATAAACTGATCTTCTTCAGGGAGGACATGATCTGGAAAATATTATTTCTATTTGAATCCCACTATCAAGAATATATATGAAGTATTACTATAAAATATAACCATCAAAGAATGTGTTTTCATGATTTGGTAACAAACAAAGTGATTTATCATAATAAGTTGCTTTAAAAATACATGTAATAAGAAATTCAATATATAAGGCCTATTAATTGAAAAATCTTATGCCCTAAATGTTGATGAAATTAAAAATAATTTAAAAGTTTATGGATATGAATTATTTATTTCTTAGATCATAAATGGTTTCCTACAAGAAGAAATCCATTCAATATTGAATGATTTTATTTTATGAATTTAAATGAGATTGGTTATATATGATCTATGGGATTGTATAAATTTATGGCCTCTCGGATAATAGTCAATTTTCAACTGAAAATTATATTGGTTCAATGTTAGATCAATGTTTTTATAATAAAATCTTCTACTATAACCATAATTGAGCCGAGATGAATAAGAAAAACATGACTATGTAAGGTTATGTTATTTTAACACAACGGGGAGACACACCGAATATAATTAATATGGATAATAATAACTCTCATTATAAGACTACAAATGAGATTCCCACACAATTATTTTGAGATTTTGTAATCATTACATGGTTCTCAGACTTCATTAATACTAAAAAATCATTTCTATGATTCTCACTAAATATTATTCTCAACATAGAGGATGAAGTGCCAATCCTTTTTTTCATGTCTCAACAATCACATCAAAGTACAAGAACTTAAAATTATTCCTAGATTTAATATAATAATAATAATTACACACTATTATATATAATAAAAATATAAAAACCTTTTCCATAAAAAATATACCATACACATATTATCTTTAGATTGTTAAATTAAAAATTAATCGTCCCAATATCAATAATATTATACCCCAACTTGTATTTTATTATACTAACAAGGTATATGTATTCCACTCATATGGGAAACATCAAATCCTAAAATTTTATGTCTACTATACACAATAATAATTTATTTTACACAAAATATATAAAAACATTCATAATATAAAATATACAATAGTATACTCACTCTGATTGGATTTCCATTATAATAATTCAATAATAACAATCCAACTAAAGCCATATTATCATCCAAACACTAATACACATAAACTCCACTTATTTCATCCAAATAGACTCGTTCCACTATCCGAAATTTAGTGACTATTAGATTATCGTATTTCACTATCACAATATAATTCTACAATAAATTTATATATGTAACACCCTTTATCAATATATATACCCCAATGGTTAATGATGGAAATTATTGTCAAAAACATCATAAGACAAGTGAAAAATTAAAGTCTTGCAATCAACGCTACTTAATAAGTTTATTAAAATAGTCATATAGGGTACACTCCTCATCCACTTATAAACTATCAATGTATTAGTCTATTATGATTATATTAAATCCTTCTTATTTGAAATATTTTATGAGATAAAACACTTATTATGTGAATGGATGGATATTTAATTTTTAATGAAAACTACAGTAGTCTGATAATTAAAACCCAGGTTGACAAATATTATCTAAATGACGTGTTTGGGAATTTGTTACTTTAGAATCATATTATTATCCATGTATTAAAATTTTCTATGATTTTTGAATTTATTTTCACTCTTTACATAGAATAAAAAATAATTTTCAAGATAATCAAATCATATTATTCATCCCAAATCATCCCTTGATGCTCAATAAGCTCAGAGCTAACTATGATCACACTCGGGAAATTAATTCCATATTAAGGGACATAATACCCAATCGTGAGGGGGTAATTAGAAGAAATGGTTAGAGAGAAACTCAACATTAAGATTATTTATAATACGAGAGAAAATATGAGTTTCCGAGACTTATATAAAATAGTGAGGTTTACATCTCATTATAAATTATATACTGAGTCAGATCTAGCTTATGGGTAAGATAAAGTATTTTAATTAGTGAGGGATAATTAAATTTGTGATGAAATAATTTATTTATTTGGGAGGGGGGATATAAAACCCTAGGTTTTTTGGAAAAATTTCATTTTCATAGACTATATGTTTATTTTTAATAAATATTTTATTTTATTTTATTGAAACAAGAGTATAAAATAAGTCATACTATATATGAATGAAACAGTTGTAAATTTATTCACTCACAATGGATGATTACTTAATTACTATATAAAACTGGGTATGAAATGATTGTAACATACCATTTATGATTTCAACTATAAAAAGTATCTACATTAAATGTGTAATTTAGTATAAAAGTATATTATTATTTCATATAAAAAATAACTCAAATAGTCTTCACCATTGGGAATCACAACATGTAGAACTAAATCTTAAATGGGGGGAATCATCATCAAATGAGAATACATGTTGGAAAATATAAAAACATCAATTGGAATGATAATTACTAATTTTAATGTTAGAATAAAAAGAGCACATAGATTGTAATAAGGGGTAATATAGTGATTATACGACCGTTATAAATGGGTATATGATTTTCAGGTATAAAACTAATAAACATGTTATTAGTTTTTAAATTATTTTATGTATTTGATATTTATAATGTTTAGTTAGATATTAAAAATATATGTATTCCTTATAAAAAATTTGTTTAAATAATGATTTTTTGAATATATTAAAAACATACTATTCCATTTTTTTTAATAAATGTAGTCTAAATAGTTTATTTTTATAATATATGAGTTTTTATATAAAATATTCTTTTCTAAAAAAATATACAAAATAGATTCATTAAAATAATTTATTAGTGAAATAAAAAATTAAAATCCAAAAAATTATTGATAAACTATAATTAATAGGTACTTAATTATTCATTCTTGATAAATTATATTTTATATAAAATATCTTATTTTGATTATATATTATATATAGAAGATAAATTTTCATATTTGAAAAAAAAAATTAAATGAAATTTATTTTTTATTATTATATATAATAGAATTAAAATTATTGAAATTATTATAATTTTTTATAATTAATAATAAAACCATTTAATGTTAGAAATGATATTTTTAATTGAATAATTAATATATCCTGTGTTTTTTTATCTTTAAAAATTATGTTGATCCTTTTAAAATGAAAAATATAACTTAATTTTTGAATGTATTATAAATATGTTGTAAATTATTTAATCATTAATAGTATGAAATAAGATTTAGAACACTTAATGATTATGAATTCATGTTTATCTAAAAATTATATATATATATAATGTTTTTAATTATAAGTAAAATTTAAAATATTTATAAATTTAAATAGATTAAATAAAATTAAAATTCATAATTATCCTACCAAAATTATGTAATATGATTATTTTCTTCATAAAAAAATTAACTGAGCTAAATGATTTGGTACAATAGTAAAGGAAAAATAGACTAAATAAGGGTTTAACTAAGTAGTATGGAATTAAAATATCATAAAAACTAATTTATAATTTATTTTATGATAAATGTATCTACCAAAACATATATCAAATCCGGTATTTTTGACCTTTGTAACCACTTGGATACTAAAATGATAACCTTATCCCTTAATAATTGAGTATTTACCGAAATGATACCAAAAAAACCCCTAAAAAAAGACCCATTTTCAACAAAACATGAACCACTAAAATAATCATTTTCATATTGTATTTCATCCAAATTTTCCACTCCTAATTACTTATTAGTTTTTTGGATTCTTTTAGTTAAATTAAAAAAATCTAAAATTGTTTATTACAATGGAACTCTTATCGAGAAAGAATGGATTCATTGATGTTGTATCTCAGGTCATCTTTAAGTTTTTCTATTACCTTATTTTATATAATATTTTAAAATATTATATAACATGTTAATGATTTTATATTATCATCATTATGATTCTTTGAAAATGTTACTAATATTATTTAAATCTAATCACCCACTCATTCTATAGTATTCTATATTAATCTATTGGATGATTACAAAAAAAAAAATTTATACCAACATCATGATTGGATCTATTAATAAGTGTCAATAATTTAATAAATTTAATATATGATATTAAATATAAATATATTCAATGAATATGTTTTTGGATGTGATACATAATGAATGAATGAACATTTTAATGTAACTCATTGTAATTTATAAATTTACTAAAATATGATCATCATTGATTCCATTCATGATAACCACACACATAACATTCATCAAATTAACATTGGACTAGAAGAATAATTTGAACAAATAGATAAAAGAATTCCATTAATAATATTATAATAATGAATTTGGTATTTTTTTGTTTGGAGTGAGTAACATAAGATGGGGTGAATTGAGTTCCAAAAAAACATTCCCATAATAATTAGAAAAAAAATAAAAAAACCCTTAATAATATAAACTGGCCAATTACGTAAAAAACTTTCTATTTATAACCTGTCCTTTTAAAATATTTCCTAAAGAGTGATTAAGTCTCAATTAAATAAATTTTTAGAAACACATTATCAATTGAAAAAAAATACTTAGATTTATAAAAATCTAAACACTAATGCTGATTAATTATCAACATAACAGTTTTGTTTTTTAGATAAAATTTCATCTACGTTATAACAGTAAAATAATATAATGACACTACCAAATAACAAAGAGGTTCAATCTCAAGGTGGGACTTCATCCACTCCAATGGGAAATAATTTTTTTCCAAGGATATTATATTTATAATAAAATGAATTCACAACCTTAATTGGGTAAAAAATCATTAAAAACAAGATGTCTAGGATAAAAATCCTCATCCAAAGTTTTTTGTGAAATGAATGAGCAGTACAGGTCACACATGGACCTCTTACACAAACACTTTGTGAAAACATATCTTGATAAAATAGATAATAAAAGTATTATCTTGGTATATGTAGGAGACATTGTGTTCTTGGTTTCAATTAGACGATACAATTCTAAAAAACATACAAATAGAACAATAAATAATTGAAAATCTCAGTCTGATATCTTTTGAATGTTTATAGTCATTGGATCAGAACTATTGAATTATTCATACTAAATTCTTGAAATTTGGAGCATAAATAAGATCATATAATATCTACAAGAATGATTGAGTTGATGTCTACCAGTTTATCAATCAATCTCAATGAATAATTCCACACTTTTGTGTCATTTTATCTTCATATAACATGAATCAATATGTTCATGAGAATTCATAGACTCAGTCACAAAATTTTGTTTAAGACAGTGACCATCATTGTAGATGTGTAACAATCATGACTATCGTACTGAGAGAGATAGTTTTCACTTTTATATAGCTTCATCAAATCCACAATCCTCTAATTGATCTTTTTCAACATCCTAAATAATTGGTCAAAAATATGTCCATAATGAAATAGTCGGTGAGCCATTCAGTTCGATGTCCTCAGAAAAAAATGGTAACAAGAAGCTGGTCGTCAATTAGTATCTGGTGGTGACTTACCATTGGTAGTAACTCCTTTGGTGGTATCTCTAATCGGGTAATGGGGAATAAAGTCTATCAGTAGCATGTTCTGGTGGTAGCTCCTCTAGTAGTGACTCCAATTGTGGTACAAATTCTGGCAGTGACTCGCCTTAGCGGTAGCTCCTATCTGATGGTAACAAGTCTTGGCTGTGACTCCCAACATACGGTGACTCACAATAGTAGAAGGAAGAATTATCATAAAACCATTTATACCCTAAAACATGTTAATAATTATTAATAAAATAATCATGGTTTGTGATCCTTAAAATAAGAGTGTCAATGATACTCTATAAGGAGGTTCCAACATTATCCCCCATTATCATGATCACAAAAGAAATAATTTTATAAATGATGTACTATATGAGTAATCATAAATAATCAGAGTTTTATTTGAGTATAAAAGAAATCTGTCTATCATTTTAAAATATATTTTAATTATACATAACATGTCAAAAAATTATTTAGATTTTTATGTGACTTGTTGGTATAAACATAAAATCCAATTTATCTCCCCCTTTAAGATTATCAAAAAATAAATTAAAAACATTAGTATAAACAACGAAAGTATTTGAACATACTAATATTGCATTAAATAGGTGGAATAAACATAGTGAGTACTGATTGATAATGATGAAATGAAAAAACATGATCCCTCTCAAAAAAACCTTATCTAATCAGATTCACTAGTTAGATGGTGGTTACTAGTCAACCTTTCTATTCCCTTTTTCCTTCCCTTTTTATTTGTCTCAATATCTATCCTGAGATGAGATTGTAGAAGTTTAATTTGGATAAAATTTTATAATTAAAGGTATTATGATATCAGGTTGATGTGGCACTCTCACAAGATATGGTATGAGGTGCCTGATTTCAACTATTATGGAAAAAATCACAGGCTAAAATGGTGGAGGCATAATACCATCTAACTAAGTTATTAGTGTTGTCCAGTACCAAACTAGCTATATGGTTGTAGGTGAAGGAACTATAGTCACATGAGTTTTTTATATTGAAATAATATTTTACATGGAAAAGGAAGAATATTTTCATCAATATGATAAAATCCATGTTTATATTACATCCTCTTTCCATTGCATTAAGTAAATCCACTTTCACATCCATGAATCTATACAGAGATGGTGTGAGAATTTTTAGCTAACTTTCCTGTTCTTTGAAGACACATGTCAGTGGTGGTAATCTAAAATTCTCTTTTAGAAATTTGAAATTATCTGACATATCATTATTTGTATAAATTCTAGATAGAATGTAGTTTATATTGTTCTTGATGATATCCTTTTTAGTCTAAAGAACAATAGAATATTCTTGGATCATATTATAGATATTCTCTCTATGATGATATGTGTAAAAAATTTGTTCCCTATGAGTATTCACATCACCCATAAAATTTTTTATTTATTCTCTAATAATTGGTTAGATATGATCTTTATAAAATTGAACTAGAGTAGGTGGGGTTGGAGTTTATTAAGAGGATTTAGTAGTTAGTTCTTCTATATTATGAGACAAGGAAATAATAAATTTTGAAAAAGTGGATATCAGAACCCTGACTTGAGTTTTCAAACTTTATACTTATGTTGAAAATATTGTTTTTTCAATTTCAGTCCTTGAATATGTAATCATAATTATTGTTGGATATGTGATTTAACAAATTCAACCAAATAATTAGTTCTCTGTTTACTATGTTTTGAAATTGGATATGAATGAGAATTCAAGTATTTTGTAGAATCTAATACCAAATTCTTTCCTAAGGATTCCTATTCATAATTCAAATTCCTTTATAAAGAATCCAAATCATCTTGGATTAGTACATTAGAAGATTCAATAGGTTTAAAGGAGGATGATTTATTTTATCATAAGGCAATTTAACCTTATCTAATCTATTTGTTTTCATGGGAGTAAAAATATATAACTCCCCATATTTATCTATTAGATCTACTAAGGATCCTTGTCCTTGAACAATATGATCAATATTATCATTTGAATCACTATATACCAATCCATGTATAACAAAACCAATATATTACTCCTATTCATCAAATGAATAATATAATGGTCTAATATAAGGAAGAATTTTAGAGTCTTTAGGTACATGAGATCTTTAACCACCTTCAGTTATATAAGGAGAAGATTTTGTTTGATTTGTATACATGTTATCTTCTTGTTTTAATTGATACGCTTTCTCTAAATGATCAAAGGGATTTGGGGCCTTCTCCCACTCACTTGAACCTTCCATACCTTCAATAATAACTATTTGGACATCAGACATAAGAGTGTCTTTAAGAATATTTTTATCTTTTTTGGAACTAGAAACCACATGTTAAGTAGTTTTTTATAGAAATATCTATTTATCGTGATCAACAAGAACATATATATTTTTTTAACATTGTCCATGTCATGATCATTACCACTATATTTATTATGATCATATCTACAATCATGTCCACCATCATAATATCCAACATCGGGATCCTCATCATGATCCACATCATCATGGTCCTCATCATCTTTACATGAACTTCTATCAGATTTATCAGGATCCACCATCTGAATATTTTATTCTTTACAAGACCAATCAATACTTCCATTTCCATTACCATTTATATATTATTATGTTATATAGGTTGATAACATAAAATTATCCACTCTATATAATTTAGTATCTTCATAAACATTTTCATCTAGTAGAGATTTGTGAGTAGGTAGAAAGCCTAGTGGACTGACATAGTTATTAGAAACATTCGGAAGATACTTATGAATCTACAGGTCACTCCATACTTCCCCTAAAAAAATCATCATCGTCTCTTCTTCCACTATATGATCAACTATTTCAATATATACATTAGATTACTCCTCTATCTCCTCTGGGATGAGACCAGGTTCCCTCATGACCTTAGGTCTTGTTGGATAATTGATAGGATTGAATTCATCGTTCACTTTCTCATTATATCTTACCGAACATTCCTTTTGAGCGTTCCAACTTTTTTTCACGCTTTTACAAATTTTTCTTATAATCAAGAACCATAAAATTTATCTTTATCTTCTTCTCCTTCAACGATATATCCATTTTCATCTAAGATAGAGGATATAATATCAGGATAAATGATGGATTTCGATCTTCAGCTCTTCTTTTCCATCTCATACATATGAACTATAAATAATCAACATAGATGGATTATTTTACCTTGTTTCATCATATAGTGGATATAAACATCTTGATACTCTATGGTATTAAAATATACAATTATCTGACATAAAACATGTTGCAAAAAAATTAACAACATTGTACACTCGTCATCAATAACTATATTAGTTGGTCTCCTTTAGGTAATATCTATAGTCAATTGTAGGAGAGCATATTCATATTTTTACATGGTATACTGCCTTTATAATCATCATAAAATCATCTATGAGGTACCTTTATGAATTTTTCATATTCACTGGAAGAGAAATAAATATCTTATTCATCAATCAAACTTCGTATCCTATACACTTTCTTTAAAAAATATATTCTTCATTCTAAAAACAATAAATGAATAACCTCATATAACTAACTCAATGATTTTAGGTAAACTAGTTCATCCGTTTTTTCTTTTCTATGACCATTAATACTAGGGAACCTCTAGTTGGGAACCATTTTACATCTATCCATTTTTCTTCTTTGACAACTATATTTTGTAGATGCGGGTTCTGTGAAACAACATCCAAGCTTTTTATAGGTACCTTTTATTTAATAGATGATCATGTCTCTTCTAGATTCAATTCTGTTACTCGCATCACATGATCTATTCGGTTCGGTTGATAGCTATCAAGGAAAAAAGAGTAATGATGATCAATTTTAGAGGAAAGAATAAGGTTTAGGAGATTAAGTATTTTAAGGGAACTAAATCAATTTAGCTTTTTCTTGATAGTTATATCATCCAGGGATTCTAAATAAATAATAAAAAAATTAAAAAATTATAAATTAACCGGTAAAAGAAATTTTCAATGATAATAAAACAAAAATAATATAAAAAGTTATAGTGATTCATTCAATGAAAATTCATCACTGGTGACTCATCAATAGTAACTCATTAAATAAAATTTATAATTCCTAATTCACGTTTGATGTACATTAATATCTTAGAATTAAAATGTTTTGCGAAGATATCAGTTATCTGATTATTAGTTCCAATAAATTGTAATTTTATATCACCCTTTTGAAATTGATCTCTCAAAAAGTGAAGTCTTACATCAATTTGTTTTATTCTAGAGTGAGATAAAATATATTTGGAAATTTTTTTCAAACTTTTTTATCAAAATTTAGAGGTTCATGTCTAAATTGGAATCCAAAGTCTACTGATGTATTTTTAATCCAAAAGATTTATGCATTGAAATATCCTGTAGCTATATATTTAGCTTCATATGTGACAGTTCAATATAAATATGTTTCATACTACACCATGATAATAGATATTTTCCTAAAATATGACATCTTCTAGATTTTATTTTTCCATCTAACTTGCAGCCTCCATAATCGCCATCGAAATAATTTACTAAATCGAAAGCATGTCTTCTTGGGTAGAAAAATCATAAATTTTTGGTATACTTTAGCTATTTAATTTTTTTTGATAGATAATAAATGTGATAATTTTGTATTTTCTTGAAATAGAGCTCAAAAACACACACAGAACATAATATTAGGCTGACTAGCAGTTAAGTAGAAAAGACTTCGAATCATTCCTCTATAACTAGTTTTATCTACCAATTTCCCAGCTCCATCAAGATCTAGTTTATAGGTGGTACTCATGGGAGTGTCATTACTTTTTGTACATTCTATAAAAAAAATTATTTTTTATTTTTAACTTTTAATTTGATTTAAGATAATTCAATATTTATTTTGAAAAATATAAAATAAAAAAAAATTGATTTTACCCATTAACCTGATTTTAAATTTATTTTAATTTATTTTTGTAAAATCATATCATAAGGAATATATAGAAGATCCAAAAATAATATCATCTACATATATTTTTAATATTAAAACATATTTTTAAGTTATTTTTTATAAAAATCATTGGTTAATATTTTTTAAAATAATTTTGAAAAAAATAGGTAATCCTATCATACAAATATTTAAAATCCATATAAAAATTATTCTAATTTAAAAAAATAGTTAAAAAATATGGATTTTAAAATCCAAAGTGGTTTTTCTCAAAAACAAACTCAATTATAAATCATTTTAAGAATAAAATTTTAACATCAACTAGATATAGTTTGAAATCCAATTATGATGTATATGAATGTAGTACCCTAATTGCTTCGTGCCTTTATACAGTTGAAAATTTTTATTCATAATCAATACCTTTTTGTTCATAATAACCTCAGGAAATTATTCTAGAATTTTTTCTTACTATAGTTCAATAATCATAAACCATTTTTCTAAACACCCAGTTAGTACCAATATTTAAGGTGTCTTTAGGTCTGTCTAGAAGTTCACAAACATTTTTTCCCTTTAAATTGAATATGTTATCATTTAATAGATATTACCCAGAGTTTATCATTGATTACATCATTAATGTTCTTAGGAACAATCTTGATAAGATGTCTTGGTTTTAAAATTAATTTTTATGGGAAGATGTGGTATGTGTAACTATATCTAGATTTCCTATTACAACATATAATGGGTTGTGTCTATGAGTCATAATGGGTCTTTGAGAATAGGGGCTGGTAGACACAAGATCATCTTCTAATTCAGGTTTTGGAATATTACTAGTTGAAATATATGGTTTAAAAAAAACAGAAGGTTTGGAATTAAGATTTGGAGTTGAAAGATCATCCTCACGTTTTCTATGATAACATTTGTTTCATTTTGATCATATTCATCAAAGTTTATGTGAATAGAATCATACATTGTTATGGATATCTTTTTAAACATTTTGTAATCTTTACCAAATTATGAATACCTATGAAAAATTACTTCATCACTCTTGGAAGAAAATATTTCCAAATCATCATTACCTTTATAATAAAATCATTGAACTAAAAACACTAAGGTAATTAACTTATGGTATTCTATTAATCCATAACTCATAAGGTGTTATTTTTAAGAGAGTTCTAATTAATAATATTTTTAGTATAATAGGTAGTATTAATAGCTTCATCCCAAGAGTATACAGGTAGGTCATACTCAGTTATCCTAATCTGGATTATCTCTTATAGGGTCTTATTTATTCATTCCACCTCACCCTTTTTTATGGTTTCCTATGAGGCATAAAAGTTGTGATTAGATAAATTTTGTGAAAAAATGATTCAACGTATTTATTTTAAAATTCTCATCCCTAATCACATATTAAGGTCTTAATCCAATGTCAACTATTATTTTCTATAGACTTGGAATACATAATAAAGTATGTACATGCTTCACATTTGTGAGATAAAAAGAATACCCAAGTGTATCTAGAAAATTAATCTAGAAGCACATAGAAATAATATTTCACAATTATACTGGGGAATATAGAAGGTCCAAATAGGTCCACAAGAATTAACTCTATAGGTTGAGATGATGAAACTTCATTCTTAGATTTAAAAGAAATCTTATGATGTTTTAATTTCTGGAAGGGATAAAAAACTCTATTATTTAACAATTCAAACTTTGGTAGGTCTCTAACTAAATATTTCCTAGTTTTCTTTCTAAGTGAATGAATACTTAAATGGCCATGTCTGTAATGAAAAATATAAGATTCATTATGAAAGGAACATAAGAAAGGATTTTTTTAAAAACAAATAGTTTAAATAAAAAGAATAACTATTTTGATTTCTTACACAAGTAAAAACTAAAACAATTTTATCCTTAAAAACATAACGTGAATTGTTTAAAAATATTAAATAAAATCCATCATCACATAATTTATATATGCTATGAATATTTTATTTCAAACAATATTTAAATATAAATCATTAGAAATTAATTCTAAATTATAATGAGAAATTTGTAAAAAGAAGATGATTTTAAATTTGGTATCGTAATGAAAAGTGATGTTTCCTCCATCAAAATTGAAAAATTTCTAGATGATTGAATACTCACCGTAAAAAAGTTTGTAACATCCACTGTGAAAATACTATAGGATTTTGTTGTAGGTCTTCAAATAGTTTTCCTACATCACAAAGTTTATGCCAAAAATGATTTTGGTCCCTAAATCCTCTTGCGTCCAGATATGTTCATAATTTGATATTTTCAAATCCATCATTATCGAATGAGTTTCATATAAATAGATTGTATATTTTATGAAATAAATAGTTTATTCTCCCATGTTGAGTAGGTATTGGTTGTATATAAATTTTATGGATTGACACTCAATGTAAATCTTGTTTTTTTACATTTTATCTTTTATAGTTGGTAACCAATGACATTTACATACATAGGAGAAACATTCATTCCAAGTATTTGAGTTTATGTTTTCTTACCATTGGTAATAATTTCTATGAATTTATTCAATTATTCATTTTTAAAATCATAACTCATTGTTATCATTCAATATTTGATTATTTTTCATTTTTTCAATAGCAATATTGGTTTTGACATTTACTATAAATTCATTCTATTTCCTAAGTTACATATATTTATATTTTATCCTATTAAATCAATCTTCTATCATGTTACAGAAATTGTACCAATATTCACTTGTCATGTTTTCCCCATTATCATAATTTTCCTCATTTTTATAAATGTATGAAGTATTTGTAGGATAAACAGGATGAATATTTTCTACCTATGATGTGATTTTTATAAAGAACATATTTTTCCCATCTGACTTATCTTCTTGATTTGTGTATGTGTCACTCTAGCTATCATCTGAGGGACTCTATGTTTCCTTCATGGTTCTCATATAAATTCTGTGATGATCCTTTTACTTATTTTTGTATTTCAATTTCGAAAAGTCATATTTTATGTTTCATTTCTTCTAACATTCACAACAGGTGATTTCATTTTGATTATCATCTTTTTTCAAATCCTATTTTAATTTCTTTTGTTTTCATAAAATAATATTAAATTATATTTTTTGAAGAATTTATTTTTCAAATAAAATTTATTTAATATTCTATAAATATATAACATTTATTAATTACTTTCAACATAAGATTCATATTCATTAGTATATTCAGTTGGAAAATTTTATCTTGTCTAGAGGTATTAGTCTTAAAGGCTGCAGATTTTCCTTTTGGTTTATCTTCATTGATCTGTTAGTTGACTTTATGATCTTCTTCAAACATTATCTACTTTCCCTATCAATTCTGTGGAATAAAATTTAATCACATCATATTATTTTTTAATTGAAATATATGTTCCTCAATATCTCTCTAGTAATCATTTGAGAAATCTCATCACTTGATATTTTTCTGTCACTTCATTTCCATCTGAGGGCCGGGTATTTACTATTTCATTAAACATGAGAGACATATCAAAAATATGTTCACTATAATTTATTTTAAAAGTACCATTATTGATTGTGTATGTATTTAATCTAATATCAATTATATGTTATGTTACTTCATGTTAAATAGATATGGTATTCTACATTTGAAAAGAATATTTTCTAGTAGATATTAAATTAAACCCATTTTCACCCGTGTCTTAGAAAAAAATTCACATCTTTACAATTATTATTGTATGTATATTTTGTAGCATCAATTCAAGTAATTCTTGTAGTTTTTGTATTTTATATTGATATTTTATTATAGGATAAATATAAAAACATATAATTATAAAATGAATTTTCATCTTTATTTTTCATTGAGCATAATCTTTACCATTAATATAAGAAGGTCTATTGGTATAAAATAATTATGGTCTATTATCCATAAAAAATTAAAATTTAGAAGGGATCAAAAATTTAGATCATTATAATATAATTAAAACCATAGTTTAAAATAGTTAATTTAATGAAACCTATAAAACCAAATGTTTTTCGGTGTGAGTAAATCAAGTAGGGGTGAAATGATTTTGTTATAAAATTTTTTGTTAATATTTAGAATAAAATAAAAACCCCTTAGTAAAATAAACTAAGATATTAACCAAAACAATATATCGATATATCATCTATCCTTTAAAAATATTTCTTGAAGGGTGATTATGTATTTGTTAAATTATGTCACGACCCGTCCTTGGAGCTCGTGTTGTGACTACCCCAATCATGCCTTCCATAGGCCAGGGGCTGGTGACTAGCACCAAAGGCGTAAATCATGATAACTGGGAAGTCATTTCCTTTATGAAAAATAAACACATCCAACAGAGTACAAGAAGAAGTGTTAAATTAAGTACAAAAGAAAGTGTTGAAAATTAAATGGGCTAGAATACAAACCCAACTGAAAAGTACAACAGAAAAGACAAACAGTTGGAAGATAGAAGCAGCTCCTAGGTCGTCCACCTCAGATCCTACCTGAAGGGTAGGTACAGATAGCGCAGCTCATGGATCGTCCACCACAAATCCTACCTAAGGGGTAGGTACAGATTGTCTCCTCAGTGCCCTCGTCCGTCAACCTACCCTGGTACCGACTTGTTCTGAGGTCCACCTCTAGGTACCGTCCAGTCCTCGTACATTCTGTCTCTGTCAGTGTTGTCCATCGTCTACATCCAACACAACAAGGTGCGGTAAAAGGCCGTGCATGGGTGAGTATACGATACAGAGTAGGGACCCCGAGACCCTCATGGTCTCAATAAATCCAACATGGATAACCACAAAGAAGGATCTCAACAGATAACCCTTAATTAAGTATAATCCCATACGTTTACCTAAGTTATCAAGTAACCCATCTCAATCAGGAGGAAACACAAAGGTTATGAAATCAACAGATAACCACTACTTAGGTATATGCCCATACATATACCTAAGTTAACAAGTGACCCATCTCAATCAAGAGGTAAACACAAAGGTCATTGACTCAGCTCTAACCAGTATTTTATTCATGATGTCGAAACCACAGCTGTTGGAGAACTCCTCCTCTGTCGAGTACTCTGGGCATGCCGCTACAACCAAGCACTTCCCACTAACCTTGGACTACTGAAGCACCCCACCTAACGAGTATTGTGGTCCTGCTCATACAAGATAGTGCTTCCCACCATGCGTCTGCCACTACAACCAAGCGCTCCCCCTCGTAGCCTACAAAGGTACTGATTCTGTCGAGTATTGTGGGTCAGCCGCTACAACCAAGAACTCCTTCCCCATGGGTCTGTCGCTACAACCATGCGGTCTGCACTGGGCTTTCTGAATCACATCGAGTCGATCGATCATCAGTCGTCATGTCTCAGCCAGCAACTAGGTCTCTACACTCCGCTTCCTCGTCACTGGGAGGGTCCGCTCCACGAGCTACTGGTCAATACATCAACTATCACAATGTCCCACAAATTAGCCTCACAAGGGAGCACCTCGTCACATGGGCCTCAACGCAACAGACGGCGCGTCGATCGGACGACCGGTCTGTGAGTTATTAGCCTTTTCGTCCCAGGGGCCCGGTTGGTTTCGTATATTAACCAACCCAACTGTAACTCAACTGTACACCGAACTTTCATAGGTTATACTCATAGGGACCACTTCTCAACGTGATTACCAACGTCGCAGGCAGTTCGTCAAACGGATGTCCGTCCTGAAAGTTATTAGCTTTTCCGTTCCAGGGGCCTGGTTGGATTTCAGGTACAATCCAAACCGGCCTTACTCCAACTGCGTCCTAACCTCGGGTGAAGTATGAAAAAAGTTCCTTCTCATCAAGAGGAATCCAACAAAGTTGACGACACGTCAATCAGACTTCCAGATCTCAAGTCATAAGTGTTTCCCCTCTGAGGGCCCGATTGGTTTCATGCTTGGACCTACCCAGCTATATCCAAAGTTTACCAAAACCTTGAGTGTAATAAACTTGAATGACCGTCTCGATCCAAGTATTTCAACGCAACTGACGGTGCTTTGATAGGAGGTTAGTAGCCCATGTTATGGGCATTTTAATGGATCTGTCCGAAAATAGGGGGTTCGGGCCCGGTCCCACCCTGGTCCGGGTCCTGCCCAGTTGGGCGTGGACCGGCCTGGCCCGGTGCTGGCGGCCTGGCCCGGTGCTAGTGGCCTGATCTGACCAGTTGAGGCTCAGCCTGCGTGGCCAAGCGGACGCAGAGTTGGGGAGGGGGCGCTGTTCCCCCCAGTTGACGGTGAACTGGCGCGGCTTTAAAGTCGCGCCCCCAACATCCAGAACGGAAAAGGTGGCACACTATCACCACTTTCTGCGGAGAACCGGATGCACACCGGTGGTCCATTTCACCTACTGTCTATGCCTATGGTCACTACGGGACCCGAACCTCACTGCGGAGACTTCAAATCGCCATTGCAGCCCGTTTCGTCGTCGCCCGTCAATCTGCACATCAACAAACAATCTGTTGAGGGTTGCCATGCAGTGTTTGTTCGGCCTACTCCTTCCGCATTAGGTGTTATCAATTGAAAATAATCAACGCGTGATTTAAAAAACTAAACAAGGCACAATTTCAATCAATTAAAATTGAACTTAGTTCCCAACAATACTCCTGTAATTAAATATTCCTGTCCCGAAAAATAATAACATTCACGGATCAACATGATGTTGAGTTGATCTGCGTTATCTATTTTATAAGGAAACAACCATGGGAATAATATCATTCTCAAATTAATACTATACCTCAATGAAAAACTTTGAAAGATGGGAGTCACGGAAAACGGCGTCGTGGGGTGAGGTTCCATAGATGTCGACCAAGAGTGTCCGAGGAGGAAGTGGCGTCTCCTCTTTTCATCTCAGAGAAATGAAAAGGAAGAGCGTCTTTGGATAACTCCTGCATTGGTGTCTCTTCCCTTGTCTCGGAGTATAAGATTTGTGGCCATCATCAATCTCCACGGATTCGGCGTTCTTCGTCATTCTTCATCGGAGGCTGGTGTTCTTCGTCCAAAGCTCAAGTGCACTCCCACATTCATTTCTTCGCCAACGATGCTCTCCCAAAATTAAATAATAGGTTCCTCCTCCTATTTAATTTCACACGCAAAGAAACTCTCGTATAATTAATTCCCCACACTAATTAAAATGTGTTGAAATTTAATTAAAGAATGGATAGAGAAGGTTTCCCATACTTAAACATGTTGGCAGTTTAAATTTAAAAGGGGAAAAGGAAGGTTCCTCATTAATTAAAATGAGGAGTTACCCAAGAATTAATCAAGGGATATTAATAGAGGAAAAGTCAAGGAAATAGTATGGGAATAAATTGGGTAAGAGGAAATTAAATGGTATGGATCCTGTGGGCCCCACCTATCTAACCTCTTCACTTGGGTAATTAAGTGGCTGCGGGCCCCACCCTTAACTACCCATGGGAGGGAGTAACCTCATTTAGAAATAAAAATTATTCCAACAGTTTTTATTTATTTCGTAAACAAACCCCCAAAATTTAACATCTCCTCTTTTACGAACGCAACTACGGTAAGTGTCCCCTTAAGCAATTACTGGCGTTGCGAGTTCATCTCTGCCCTCAGATTTTAATTCCAAGCACCGGTTCAGAAGTTAGAGAACCCCGGTCGTTCTTTCACTGAACGTACCCAAGCTAAACTTCGAAATTTGATTCCAGGAACACCGGGCCTTGGAATCAAGTGCCGTTAGAATCGAAAGACTCGTAAAATTCTAAAGTATAAAAAAATTTACCTCAAATTTCAGGGTCCTTACATTACTCCGACCTCAAGGATTTAAATCCCTGTAAATATACAATATAAACTAGGGAAACAAATGATGGTGCTGAGCATGCATCTGAGACTCCGGCTCCCATGTGCTCTCCTGGAGGTTCCCGTGCTGCCACTGAATGCGCACCAGAGGTATCTACCATCCACGTAGGGCCCGCTCCTGTCGATCCTCAATCTCCACCAGGAGCTATGCAAAAGTATTCCCGTCATCTATGTCCAGCTCCCCGAGGTTGAGAATATGTGTCGGTTCGTGCATGTATCTCCTCAGCTGAGATACGTGGAAGATGCCGTGCACCCGGTGCAACTGAGGTGGAAGGGCCAGGCGGTAAGCCACCTCGCCTACCCTGATGAGGACCTGAAATTTCCCGATGAAGCGTGGAGATAAATTGCCACCCTGGCCAAATCTCCGCAACCCACATCGAGGAGAGGCCTATAATAAAACATGGTTTCCATCCTCGAAATCTAGTGGTCTCTATCTCTTATCAGCTTAGAACTTTTATATATACTGTATAGTCTTCATCTCCTCTTGGATGAACTGTGCTTTCTCCTTCGTAGTCTGAACCGTTTCTGGTCCTACAAGAGCTGCTATGATTTCTTTTTTTCTGATAAGAGAAATCCGGTCTCATCTCCTGGATGATCCTCGTTCTTTGCCTAATATAGTTAATCCTGAAATGAAT
Organism: Viscum album; assembly: GCA_963277665.1. Classification (NCBI taxonomy): domain Eukaryota; kingdom Viridiplantae; phylum Streptophyta; class Magnoliopsida; order Santalales; family Viscaceae; genus Viscum; species Viscum album. The sequence goes on from OY728141.1 coordinate 484,357,765, forward strand.
GATACTAACCCATTCCATGGATGACATCATAAGGCCTCGACGCTACTACCAAGAGATCCAACTGTTACTCTCGCCTCCAAGGGTTGAGTCACACTGTCGGCATCAACGTGTGGTCACTGGGTCTCCTCCAGTAGGAATCTCAAAAGTGAGGGTCAAGTCAACAGTTTAAACCAGAACCTCTTAGTTCACAAAAAGGAAAGAAGAAAATGTCATAAGGACAAGTGTCTTTTATTACTACAGCTCGAAGTACATAGACATATAACAATTACAAACATCAACAATGACAACAAGGAAACTAAAAGAACCACGATCAAAGGTCTCCATGCTTGGAACTGGTCCGGCTCTTGTCTCCCTGCTTCCGGGGCCCCATAGTCGTATGTTTCAGCTACCCGAAGCTAAGGTCTCCCATGTCCACCTGTTCCCTGTGGTCTGGGTGGACCTCTTGGTGGTGGTGGTGGCAACACCTCGAGGAATCATCCACCTCCAGCTGCACGGCCAGCTCCACTGCCTCGGTCTCCTTCTCATTGCAGTCCGCCTCGATCGAACCTCTACCTCTGCCTGGGAGGTTCTTTGTTTATTTTCTAATCAATTGTATGGTGGGTCGGACAGTCACGTGCCATGTGACCAACCCCGCCACTACAGTAACACTCTCCTCTCTTGGTAAGTCGTTCTCCACCCTAGGTGCTTCACACACACGATCCTGTGTCATGTGATCGACCACCTGTAGGTCTGGTCCTCTTGGACCTCTGCGTTATCTGTCTATTACCCATTATAGAAGACTCTGCCGCATGTCGGCTAGTGGTGGGTCCTGCTGCTGGAGACTTCTCAACAAGGAAACTCTCCACTAAGAGGGATCGCTCCAAAACCCCTATCTATGTCGGGATCCTATGAGAAACAAATGAATCTATAATCTCTCACCAGAGCCCTTGATCAAAGGTTCGCTCCTTGAAGAACGGTTCACGTACCATATTAGTGGAGCAGTGCGAGAGATGGGTGAAACTCCTTGAATACTGCACCACCATCATGCTACCCTGCTGAAGATGAAGTAGCTCTTTTATAGACAGTGCTCAAAGGGTGGCTGTTACAAACTCTTTCCGGAACAGTCTCTCGATGTCTGCCCACAGAAGTGTCTCCCCGTCATGCATCTAGAGCATCAGGCTCCACCATGTGCCCACTACTTCCTGAAGGAGGCTGGCAGAAAGGATCACCCAGAAGTCTGCTGGCATCTCTACTAGCCTGAAGACTCTCACCATATCCTCCAGCCAATCCTCATCTGCCTACGGGTCCGTCTCTCCCCTAAACCTAGGTGGCCTTTGGCGCTAGAACTCATGCAGTGCACTCAAGCGACGTGACCTCTCAGCTACTGGGGCTGGTGGCATCGATGGCTCAACGGGTGATAGTACCGCTGGTGCCTCTGCTGGTGCCTCAACTGGAAGAGGGCCCTGTACAGAGGCCTCATCGCTTGGCGGGCTGTCAATACGTACAACTCTCGAGGATCTAGTAGGTTTTCCACAGGGAGGCATACTGAAAGAAATAGATACGACACGGTCAGAGACTATACATGGCGAGCTGACCTGGTTTGAGCTGATTTAAAAGGAAATATTGAAAACACACACGCAACCAGTGTTTTCGTGCACTAAGTTGGAAATCAGAAGTCAAGGTCCTAATGTATGGATACGACGGCCGCCCGCACCAACACTGGACTCCCTGGACTGAAAACCACACTCAATACCCTTAACACTATTGATCCATATAGAATAAATTATCAGAGTCCTGAGTTCTGTGGTAGAACCGACTCCTCTGATACCAATTTTTTACGAACCGTACTCGGGGCCCGTGTTGTTACTACCCCAAGCCCGCCTTCCATAGGCCAGGGGCTGGTGACTAGAACCAAAGGCATAAATCCCGATAACTAGGAATGCATTGCCATTATAAAACATAAACACATCCAACCAGAGTACAAGAAGAAGTAATACCATATGTACAAAAGAAAGTGTTGAAAAGTAAATGGGAATGTATACAAACCCAACTGAAAAGTACAGTAGAAAAGAAAAACATCTGGAAGATAGAAGCAGCTCCTGGGTCATCCACCTCGGATCCAACCTGAAGGGTGGGTACAGATAGCGCAGCTCCTGGATCATCCACCACAGATCCTACCAGAAGGGTAGGTATAGATAGCCTCCTCAGCGCCCTCGTCCGTCAACCTCCTCCGGTACCGACTCGTCATGAAGTCCACCTCCAGGTACAGTTTATTCCTCATACACTCAGTCTCTGTCAGCGCTATCCATCGTCAACTTCCAACACAATGAGGTGAGGGAAAATCTCGTGTAGGGGTGAGCATACGATACTCAATAGGGACCCCGAGACCCTAAAGGTCTCACTAAATCCAACATGGATAACCACAAAGAAGGATCTCAACAGATAACCCTTACTTAAGTATAATCCCATAATTATACCTATGTTATCAAGAAACCCAACTCAATCACAAGGAAACAGAACGGTTATGAAATCAACATATGACCACTAATTAGGTATATGTCCCTATATATAAATAAGTTAACAAGTGACTCATCTCAATCATGAGATAAACACAAAGGTCATTAACTCAGCTCAAACTAGGATTTTATTCATGATGTCGAAACCACAGCTACTGGAGAACTCCTCCTCTATCGAGTACAGTGGGCCTGCCGCTAAAACCAAACACTTCCCACTAACCTTGGACTACTGAATTACTCCACCTTTCGAGTACTATGGGTCTGCTGCTACAACCAAGCGCTTCCCACCATGGGTCTGCCGCTACAACCAAGCGCACCCCCTCATAGCCTACAGAGGTACTCCTTCTGTTGAGTACTGTGGGTCTGCCGCTACAACCAAGCACTCCTCCGTCGTGGGTCTACCGCTACAACCAAGCGCTCCCCACCGGGCTTTCCGAATCACTCTGAGTCGATCGATCACTAGTCATAAAGTCTCAGCTAGCTACTAGGTCTCTGCACCCCGCTCGATCGTCACAGGGAGGGTCCACTCCACGAGCTACTGGTCGATACTCCATGTATCACAATTTCCCATGATGATGTATCACAAGGGATTACCTCGTCAAAGGGGTCTCAACACAATAGACACGACGTCGATCGGACGCCCGGTCTGTGAGTTATTAGCCTTTTCATCCCGGGGCCCCGGTTCGTTTCGTATACGAACCAAACCGACCGTAACTCAATTGTACCCGAACTCTCATAGGGTATACTCATAGGGACCATTTTTCAATGTGATTACCAACACCACTGACAGTTCGTCAAACGGACGTCCGGTCTGAAAGTTATTAGTTTTTTCGTTCGAGGGGCCCGGTTGGATTTTTGGTACAATCCAATCTAGCCTTACTCCAACTACATCCAAACCTCAGGTTAAGTATGCCAAAAGTTCCATCTCATCAAGAGGAATCTAACAAAGTCGATGGAACGTCAATCAGACGTCCGGAACTCAAGTAATTAGCATTTCCGCTCTGAGGGCCCGGTTGGTTTCATGTTCGGACCAACCTGGCCATACACAAAGTTCACTGAAACCTTGAGTGTATTAATCCTAAATGACCACCTCGATGTAAGGATTCCAATGCAACAAACGGTGCATTGATCGGAGACCCGTAGCCCATGTTATGGGCAATTGAACAGATCTGTCCGAAAATAGGGGGTTCGGGCCCGGTCCGACCCGGCCCGATACCCCCTGGGTCGGCCCAAACCGGGTCGATCCAACCTGGGTCCGGGTCCGGCCCAGTTGGGCAGGGCCCGAACCTTCTAGCGTGGCCCAGCCTAGCTGGTTCGACCCGGCCCGGCGCTGGGGGCCCGGCCCAGCCGGTTGAGGCTCGGCCAGCGTGGTTGAGCCGACGCGGAGCTGGGGGGTGGGGGCGCTGTTCCCCCTGGTTGACGGTGAACCCGCGCGACATTAATGCCCCCCCCCCCAAATCAGGAATGACTTTGTTGTTCTGGTCCACCATGGCTCAGACGCGGCGGTCTTCTTCGGCAGTGCGCCGCCGCCACTTTCCGCGGACCACCATACGCGCATCGGTTGTCCGTTTCACCCGCCGTCTACAACTAAGGTCACTACGGGACCCAAACTTCATTACGGAGACTTAAAATCGCCATTTCAGCCCATTTCGTCATCACCCATCAATCTGTATAGCAACAAACAATCTGCGGAGGGTTATCTGGCTGTGTTTTTTCATCCCGCGCCCTCCGTGTTACGTGTTATCAATTGACAATAATCAACACATGATTTCAACAACTAAACACGGAAAAATTTCAATCAATTAAAATTGAACCTAGTTCACAACAATACCCCCATAATTAAATTATTCCCATCCTACAAATAATAACATTTGCGGATCAACCTGATGATGAGTTGATCTGCGTTCTTTGTTTTAGAAGGAAATAACCACTGGAATAATATCATTCTCAAATTAATCCCCTACCTCAATGAAAAATGTAGAATAAAGGGCGTCGCAGAAAACGGCGTCGCGGGGTGAGGTTCTATAGATGTCGACGAAGAGTGTATGAGGAGAAAGCATCATCTCCCCTTTTTGTCTTAGAGAAATGAAAAGGAAGCGCCTCATTGGAGAACTCCCATGTCGGCGTCTCTTCTCTTGTCACAAAGATGAAGATTGGTGGCATGTCGTCAATATCCGAGGAACCAGTGTTCTTCATCGTTCTTCGTCGGAGTCCGGTGTTCTTCATCCAAAGCTCAAGAGCTCTCCCACGTTCTTTTCCTCAGCAACGATGATCTCCCAAAATTAAATAATAGGTTCCTCATATTATTTAATTTCACACGCAATAAAACTCTCCCGTAATTAATTCACCACACTAATTAAAATGTGTTGAAATTTAATTAAAGAAGGGAGAGAGAAGGTTTCCCATACTTAAACGCGTTGGTAGTTTAAATTGAAAAGGGGAAAAGGAAGGTTCCTCATTAATCAAAACGAGGAGTTACCCAAGAATTAGTCAAGGGATATTAATGGTGGAAACGTCAAGGAAACAGTAGGGGAATAAATGGGGTCAGATGAAATTAAATGGTTGGGCTCGTGTGGGTCCCACCTATCTAACCTCCTCACTTGGGTAATTAAGTGGATGCAGGACCCACCATTATCTACCCATGGGAAAGAGTAACCTCCTTTAGCAATAATAATTGTTCCGACAATTTTTATTTATTTCTTAAACAAACATCCAAAATTTAACTTCTCCTCTTTTGTGAACGTAACTACGGTAAGTGTCCCCTTATGCAATTACTGGCGCTGTGAGTTCATCGGTGCCCTATGATTTTAATTACGAGCACCAGTTCAAAAGTTAGAAAAACCCTCTCATTCGTTCACTAAATGTACCCGATCTAAACCTGAAAAATTGATTTTGGGCACACCGGGCCTCGGAATCAAGCGCCGTCAGAATCCAGAGACTGGTAAAATTCCAAAGCCTAAAGAAAATTCCTTGAAATTTCCGGGTCTTTATAAATTACAATTTAAAAAAACCATAACTTTTGAAATCAATTTACATAGAAAAAAATAAATATATAAATAATTAAGATTAATTATCAAATTAATAGTTTTTTATAGGTAAAAAGTAACCTAGGATATAGAAGAAAAAAATGAAACAGTGGAATAATCAAGAGGTTGCATCTCATGGTGTAACTTAATCCCCAACAATTGGTAATGAACTGCTACAAAAAATGTTATAATTATAATCAAATGATTCCAAAACCCAGCTCTTGTAAATAATTAATAACAACAATCTATCCATACTAAAAATCAACCTACACATTTATTTTTGGGAAAGTATAATAGTATAGGTCACACATAGATATCTTCCACAAACACAGTGTGAAAACATATGTTGAGAAAAAATAGAATAATAAGTATTCTCTACGTAAATAAAGGAGACAATGTGTGTTTGATAAAAAGATAAAATCACACTACTCATAAGAAAAAAGATTGAAAAATAAATAATATAAAATCACAATCTAACATGGTCTTAATGTTCATATTCATTATATTAGCACTGGTGAAGAATTTGTGCTTTGTTATCCAAATTTGGAGCAGATAGAAGATAGTATAATATTTATAGGAATTTTTTAGTTGATCTCTATCTACATCTTAATAAATCTTAGTGATGAATTATCTACTTCTGTCTCATTTGATCTTCACAGGACATGAATCAGTAATTTCATTATAATTCATATATTTAGACACAAAATTCCCTATAAGTTAGGGATTATCATTGTATCTATGTAATAATAATAACTATGGTATTGAGAGATAGATATTATTTGTGTTTATGTATCCACATTAGATCCACAATCATTGGATTAGTTTTTAACAATGCCATGAAGAATTAGTGAAAAAATATCTTGATAACAAAATAGTTTTTGTGCCATTAATGTTGATGTCATAAAACAACACTCATAAAAAGAAGTTGGCAGTGACTCAACATCTGGAAACGACTCACCTCTAGTGGTAACACCTCTAGCGGTAGCTCCTATAGTGGTAAAAATGACTGATGTCTGGCAGTATATAATTCTAGAGGTTTATCCTTTGGATTTTAATCCATTGGTGGTAAAAATAATAGTGGATAATCACCTCATTTTTTTCTCCTATAATACTATAATAAATCTTGGCGGTGGCTCTCAGATAAAGGGGAATCACCCTAGTACATAACATAATTATCATAAAAATAGTCATACCATATAAAATTCTATCATAAAAACATGTGAATCATTAGAACTTAAATAATAAAGGGGTTGTGATAATTAAAATAATATAGTTTCAAATATTCACTACAAGGAGGTTCGAATAGTATTAATGAACGAGGGAAAATACATCTCCATTTGGAAAAATAAATGAAACAATCAAAATCACTAATACTTGATGATGAAAATATACCTTATCTAATTAATATATACATAATAAATGATTAAAATTAATGCATATAAAATATAATATATATATATATATATATATGAATAATGATATGACAAAAGTGATTATGTTTGTTATGATGATTTTACATGAGGTCAAGTAACCATCATAGATGCGAGGAGTAAAGTAAGGCTTTCATTACAAATCTTGTTTTTAAATAGAGGTATTTTATATTTCAACTCCCATTTGATTAAATTATATGTTATCTAATATAAAACCCATATAATTGGATATTACATAGTTATTCCTTTTTTCAAGTATTCATATCAGTTTACCTTTATTTATTTCACAATTTAGTCGAAAAGATTCTTTTAAGGGAATCCAAAAATATATATTCTTTTCCCTTAGGAATATATTTAATTCATGATCATATTTGTTGTTTTATATTATGAAAGTATATATCTATGTATCTATGATTTTAGGGTGCCTTTTTTATTTTCCTTCACTATCATTAAACAAAGTTAAAAAAAAAATTTAATGTCTCCACCTGAGTCATTTTATTGAGACTAATTAGTATCTTTAAAAAAGCGTGAAACAATAATCATTTTACCATTTTCCTAAAAAATGAATTTTCCTATCATATTATTAATTTTTTATTAAGAACCTACTTTTTAATGTTTTAATTAAGATCTAATTATATTATAATTTCATTTTTAATATCATATTTTCTTTTAAAATAATTTATTTTAAAAATGTAAATATTTTATATTTTTTATGAAAAAGTAAATTATATTAACCTAATATCTTTTTTACATATATTTAAAAATAATTTAATGTTTCCTTTTTTACTAATAATATTATCTAATGATACTATCCACTTTATTTCTATGGATTTATTTTGATAACGACATATAAGATTTTTTTGAAAACCAATGTTTTCAAATGTTCATTAAAAAATTAAGGAATTAATGGTGTTTTAATATCAATGTGGTATCCATATGTATGTTTTATCATCATGTGATTGGTGGGGTTGTATATGTACCTCTAATACCTTGGTAAAGATTAATATTTCAATAGATGAGGCTAAAAAATTCGTGGTTTACCACGTCCAAAATGGTTATGGGGCATGGGTTACTAAACCAAGTATACTAATTTATGGCCTTTGGTTGGTGTTGGGAAAAAATCTCTCAAGGCATCATTAAATAATTTTTGAGGTGATTGTGTTTGTTGACAAAGTGGAAATCTGCATTGTCATTATTGACAAAGAAAACCATGACGTTCAAATTTGTTTACAAAGGAGATTTCATAGTGACATTTAGAGTTCATGGGTTGTGGTTAATGTTTCTTGTTTTATTCAAGAACACTGTAAAAGGAATGTACGATCTGGAGGGGGTACAAAAAGAGAAGATACATGGTGGCACTGTTTTCCAGTGTTTTCCAAATTTTTGGGCCTGGAAATGGACAAATGGGGAAAACTGGTTTTGGAAAAGGGAATTGCGCGCCGATGTCTTGAAGAAGAAGAAACTTGCGTGTCATATGTTTTTCAAGATAGGAACATCAAAATATGGAAAAGGTAGAGGGGGTGCCCAAGTTTTAGTGTTGGTCACACAAGTGACTTGCGCGGCAGAGACTTGCGTGTTGAAACTTGCGCACCGAGAGGAGACTTGCGCATAGTTGCGTAGGGTGTCCAAATTCCTAAAAATAGTGTCCGAACCCTCCTCATTCAGAACGAGTTCAACACATAGAGAAAATCAGAGCTCCCATCGCATAGGTGTGGTGGTCGCACAAGTGGTGGTGTGGTCGTGCATGTAGAAGTTGTGCGCCGGTTGTTTGTTGCATATCCAGAGTGGCTTGGACGAGAAATGAAGTGAGTCGCCCATGTTTTTAGATGAAGAAGGTTGTGTCACGCATGTGGTTGAGGTAAACATGTGTTCTAGATTTGATGAACTGTGATAGTTTGTGGTTGCATTCCAATATTGGTTTGAGCATAAAAGGTTGTGCGTAGCGCATGTTTGGAGTTGTAGAAGCTAGTGTCACACAAGTGGTTGAGGTGGACGTGCGCGCTAGTTATTACTTGCATGCCAAGACATGCGCGCCGGCATGGAGAAGGGTTCCAAGTATGGTTGATTCCTGGCAGTGATTCAGGGCTGTGTGAAAGCTAGATGTTTGCCTGATACCTTCGGGGAAAAGTGAGATTCATATACTGGTGAAATCTGCACTTCAACAGAGCATCTACATATAACAGATGATATATTAATTAGTGATAATGAAGAGACCTACATGTATATAAACTGCGAGTGGATCCTTTATAGAGCAGTGAGAAAAGGAATATGAAGAAGGTGATCCTCTCCACCAGCGGTGAGCCATAGATAGAGAAACAAGGAGTGACCCTTGGGAAAGCAGTGAGATGACCTTAAACATTGTAAATGCAGTGACCCTGTGAATAGAAGTGATATATCCTAAACATTGTAAACTGCAGTGCAATTTTAGTGGATTTGGTACATCGGTAGATTTTTGGTGTATGATCCTTGGACGTAGCCCAGTGAGGGTGAACGAAGTAAAAATCACTGTATCTTATGAATGCTTTACATTCTGTTTATATTATGCACCAAGAAAGAGAGAGAAGTGTTTTTTTCTTAACAATGAAACCAGATCAGAACATGATTTAATTTTAAATTAGTCAAAACCTGATTCACCCCCCTCTCAGGGTATTCAACCTTCTGGACCTAACAATTGGTATTAGAGGAAAAGTTTAATATCAGTGGTTCTCTCTCAAATGGAGGTCACCAATCGTAAAGGGATTTCGATCATCGACGGGAACAATTTTCAGCTATAGAAGAACTAGATGCAACACTACTTCAGATCTTTGGGAATGGACATATTCACTGTAGAAATGCACGACATACCAGTTGATATTAATAGTGGTGCATTATCAGAAGCTGAACGTAGAGAGTTGGATGTATTTTCCAATGAAATTAATGCCTTAGGGGGATCCCTATCAAATCCTATCTATACAAATGTGATTTCATGAAAAACGTCACATGCCATGTGGGAAAATCTATTGAATATATATGAAGGAGATACAAAGGTCAAAGCGGCAAAGCTGCAAGTGTTGTGGAATAAGTATGAAGATATAAAGATGAGCCCGAATGAGTTTATTTATGCATTCTTTTATAGGGTAAATAGTGTTGTGGAATATATGCGAGGTCTTAGGGAAGTCATTGAAGACCTAAATATTATAAAGCGCATCTTCAGGAAGCTTCCACCTCAGTTCAATCTGATTGTTTCAGTACTAGAAGATAAAGATCCCAAAGATTTGACCCTATACAATTTGCACAGTACCTTGGTTTCATATTAAATGACGAATGATGATAACGAGGCTGTATAAAAGGGGAAATCCAAAGAGGTGGAATTTAAGGCACTGAAGAAGCTCACCATTGAATATTCTTAGAAGGAAGAAGAGACATATGAGGTAATGTTAATCCTTTAGTAAAATCTTTAAAGAGTTAAAGGAAATTTCAAAGGGAAACCCCAACTTGCATGTTTTAGATGTGAAAGGTTAGACATCTCACAGTAAGATGCCCAAAAAATTTCTAGAAGAAAATGATGAAGATGATTTTGAAATACCCAAGAAGAAATATTTAGCCAATGTGGAAGGGAAGAAGTAGTTAAAGAGAAATTTCTTCAAGAAGAAGAATCTCCATTCATAAGAAATAGAAAGTTTAGATGATTATGAGGTTGAAGAGGTTGAGGAGATTGAAAATTGCAAAGATCGTGGAGAAAATTCTTTGGTAGTAGTCGTTGATAGTTCTCAGGAGAAGAAGTAAATCGAATATGATGATGAAGAAGAAGATGTTGAAGGAAGAATAGTTATGCAAGCAAAGTTAGAGGCTTCTCTTGAGAAGATAGATGTTTGGAGAGCCTAAACAAATAAAGATAACAAGGTTGCTCATGATGCCACACTCTATATGCCGCAACAGGAAGTAGAGAAGTCTGAGTTGAAGAAAGAAATTGAGAAACTCAAGTTATCAACATCAGAGAACTCAGAATCAGTTAGTGAGTATAATATCAAGATTTAAGAAAAGAAAAGGGAGATCGATGGCTTGAATAGAAAAGTTAAAGATCAAGTCAAGTGTATCGAAGAACATGATGAAGAAGTGTTCAATCTATGACAAAAAATAAATGATCAAGAAACACTCTTGACTCCTAATGTGATATCAGGAAAGCAGGTCATTCAGACAATAGTAATGATGACAGAGGAGGCTAGTAGTTTAATAGGAAAGAAGCAAAAATCAAGTTCATATTGTAAGGATGAATTGGGGTTCTATTGAAAACAAAAAACTATAAATATTGATGTCAGACTGCAAGCACCCATTTTGAGAGTGAAGATAGATTTGGGTATGAAACAGAATATTTGCAAATCCCAAGGGAAAACCAGCAGTGTAGAAGTGACACACAGGAATTCTCATAAGATTATGTGCTATTACTGTGGATAGATGGGACACTCAAAAAATGTGTGTTCTATAGCCAAGAGATCCCGAAGGGCACAAGAATAACAGTGGAGGCCGGAAAGATATCAATATTATAGAACATACATTGATGGTCCTTGTTTTTTATGTGGAGGATTTGGGCACATGGCTAGATATTTCTCATCAATCATACAAAGGAATGTGCCAAAACAAAACTCGTGTAGTCGTAAGCAGCAAGTTAGGGAATTGACAAGTTAGCTAAAAATAGAAAATTGATTTGTAGCTCAACATGATGAAGCATGTCCATCACACTCTAAGGAATATAAACTTCTCCAAACCACATAGAGTGTGAAGTCGAAGACATGGATCAAAAAGAAAAATGATGAGAAGGCAGTAGTTGTGAAAATTTCCCTTAGAGATTCATATCGTTCAGGAGTATGCATCTTTGACAGTGGTTGCACATCCCATATAACAGGTAGCGAGGATCTCATTACATGAATTAAATATGACAAAGAAAGTGTTTTAATGTTTGGGAACGATGAAGGGTTGAAGATTATGGGTTCTAGAAAGGCTAAATATGGGGGAAAAGAAATGAGACATGATGATATCTTGGTTTTAGAGGGTCTCAGTCATAACTTGCTCAGTTTTAGTCAACAATGTGACTCTGGGAACTCTATTCGGTTTACCAATAAGATGTGTGTTGTGAATGGAAAAGATAGAGTAGTTTTTCTACAAGGAAAAAGGACAAGGGGAAATCTTTACCTTGTTAGCGGGGAAGAAGATATGTGTCTTTTATCCAGAGGGGAAGAAAATAAGTTGTGTCATAAGAGACTTGGTCATCTATGCCAACCATCTATGGAAGATCTTGTAATGTGTGATGATGCTAAAGAACATTCCAAATTATCACGTCATCACACTCATAAGTGTGATGTTTTCCAATAAGGAAAAATCATCAGAAAGAAATATAAGACAAAGGAATATAAATCAACCATAGTGCTCAAATTGGTGCATGCTGATGTTTGTGGACTAATCTCAACCTGGTCCATAAATGGGAAATGGTACTATGTCCTTTTCATTGATGATTATATCATAATGGCTTGGGTATTTTTCATTACCCATAAGATAGAAGTGTTCATTTGTATCAAGCAGTATAAAAGGGAATCAGAAAGGATTCTTGGGTAGAAAATTCTGAAGATTCATACTAATAACGGTACATAATTTACCAACAGTCAAGTAGAAGACTATTATGAGAAACATGGGATAAGGCATCATGTTTCATCAGTGGGAACATCTCAACAGAATGGAGTAGTTGAAAGGAGAAAATGGATCATCAACAACATGTCTTGAACAATTCTTATTGAAAAAGTCCTACCAGAGAAATTTTGGGAGGAAGTAGTTTTGACATCGGTCTACATTTCGAATAGGGCTCTGTTGTGTCCGAAATATAGAAATACTCTGTATGAAATGTGGTATAGAAAGAAACCAATGTTGAAATTCTTTCGGATCATTGTAAGTAAGTGTTCCATTCTAAAAAACCACAGGATGTTTGAGTCATGAGGAGAAGAGGGTATATTCATTGGATACTTAGGAAAAAGCAATGAATATAATGATTCAGCAAAAGGTTGGAATTTTTTTTTATGAGAAATGATGTCACTATAGTGGAAATTGAAGACATCATTCAATAGCACAGTGAACAGTTTCCTGATGAAAGTGATGAAGAGAAAAGTAACACAGGAGGAGCAGCAGTGGCATATGCTGACTCAGAATAATACACTGATGATGAACAAGAATGTGTCAAGTCTATGACTACAAGGAATCCAAAGAGTTGAGATAAAATTGATAGGAAGAATATCATTGGTGATCAGACAGCTTCTGTTCAGACAAGAAGAATGAAGTCACTATATCAGACATATTTTCTATCTTAGGTAGAGCCGAAATACTTTTCAAATGCTGCTGAAGATGGAAATTGGGTTCAGGATATGAATGAAGAGCTTAATCAGATTGAGAAGAACCAGACATGGGAGATTATTTCAAGGACAGTAGATAAGAACGTCATTGGGACTAAATGGGGTTTTTTGCAACAAGATTAACGAAGATTGCAGAATGATTCGAAACAAAAAACAACTGGTAGGTAAAGGATACTTCCAAATAGAGGGCATTGATGTTGATGAGACATATGCACCGGTTGCAAGGCTGGAGACAATCAGATTATTTTTAGCCATTACTGTGCAATGAAAGTTAAAAGTGTTCTAGATGGATGTCAAATCTACATTCATGAATGGGGTTCTGGAGGAGAAAGTGTATATTGAACAACCAGATGTTTTTCTCATTCATGAGGATTAGATCAATGTTTGTAGAATGAAGAAGGCGTTGTATGGGTTGAAACAAGCATTATGATTCTGGTACTCAAAGATTGATTAGTACATAAAGAAGCTTGGTTTTCCACATGGTGGAGTTGATTACAATCTCTATTTCAGTAATTATAGTAATCAATGGATGATGGTGTTGGTTTATGTCGATGACATAATATTTTTCGGATCAGATGAAGCTTAGTGCAGTCAGTTTTCCGAATTCATGAAAAATGAGTTTGAAATGTCAATGATTAGAGAGCTAACATTTTTACTTGGTCTACATGAGACACATGGAATGAATGTAACATTCATTTCTCAATCCAAACAAGACAAGTAGGTTTTAATAAGGTTTGTAATGGATAATTAAAATGAGATGAATACTCTGGTTTCTACCCGGATGAAATTATCAAAAGATGTGTTTAGAAAGGCAGTTAATATCACAGAATACAAGAAAATTATTGGATGTTTGTTGTACTTGACTGCAACAAGGCCTGACATTGTTTTCGCCACATGCCAAGCAGCGAGTTATTAGAGTAATCCCAAGGAAAGCCACATACTTGTAATGAAAAGAATAATTTGATATATCAAAGTCTCAGTGGATTTTGGACTGATTTATAATGACAAATCTCAATCAGTGTTATTGGGATACATATATATAGATTGGGCCGAATCAGTAGATGATAGAAACTCAACCTCAGGAGGTGCATTCTATCTTGTTGGATTGTGTATTTCTTGGCTAAGAAAGAACAAATATTGCATTTCCTTGACCTCCACAAGGGATTAGTATACTGTTTCCACTCATGCATGCACATAATTATTGTGGATAAAGTAACAACATGAAGATATGGGAGTTGAAGTGAAGTCTCTGATCGTAATCCAGTGTTATAACTCAAGTGCTATAAATCTTAGAAAAAAAACCAGTTCATCACTCAAGGACATAGCACATTGAGATCAAATATCATTTCATCAAGGAGAAGGTGGAGAAAGGGCTTGTGAAGTTGGATTATGGGCCTACATATCTACAGGTTGCAGATATTATAACAAAGGCCTTACCCAAGGAAGCGTTTGAAAGGCATCAACTGGCTCTGGGAGTTCAGTCGACTCCCCACACTTAAAAGAGTGTGGATGTGGAAACCCCCCTCTCCCTAATGTATGATGTGTTTTATCCCTAATGTACCGATATGTCTTTTCTACTCTTTTACAGACTACAAAGGTGTGACCTTTGGGTTCGTTGAAAAAGGGGGAGAAAATAGTTATTGTTCAAGGGGGAGACAATGTGGCTATTTGAGAAATCATGAAAGATACGGGGAGAAGCTGATAGGTGGAGCATCCAGATAGGGGGAGTTAATTCTTTTTGAACATGCTTTGACAGAGCTCGTCTTGGACAACACAGGAAATAGTGCTCAAGAGGATTTGTAGTTGACAAGAGTTAAAGCTGTGAGAAGATAGGGGGAGTATAAAATCTGACTATGCTAGAAGTAATAGATCAAATAATAGATATAACGATAGCTGAGGATCATGATAAAAGCAAAAGATTTGTGTTGGAATGTGGTAAGAATATTTCCTAAAATTGGTATCAGTTTGGTGTCATTTTTGGGTTTCATAGTTACAGTGATTCATTGATGAACTTTTCATTTACTCATGTATCTCACACTGAGCATTGCTCATGTGGTCTTAGAGTATGTGTTGAGTAAATCCTTGATTGATATCAGAATTGAAATAGTCAAATGGTTGGTGAATAATTAATGATGTATCTATTTATGAAAGATTTGTTAAAAAATCTAAAGGGGGATATTTTTGGGAAAAAATTTCTTCAGGAATCATTAAAGCATTTTTGAGGTGATTGTGTTTGTTGACAAAGTGGGCATCTGTGTTGTTTTTGTTGAAAAAAACCATGACATGAAAAGTTGTTGACAAATGGGATTTCATGGTGGAATGTCGAGTTCAAGGGTTGTGGTTAACATTTCATGTTTGATTCAAGAATGTCGTCAAATGAATGGATGATCTGGAGGAGGTATAAAAAGAGAATATACAAGGTGGCACCGTTTTCTAGTGTTTGAAAAAAATTGGACCTAAAAGTCGACAAATAAGGAAAAGTGGTTTTGGAAAAGGGACTTGCGAGCCTATGTGTAGAAGGAGAGGAACCATGAGAGGCATATGTTTTTCCAGATCAGAACATCAAAATATGGCAAAGGGAAAAGGGGTGCCCAAGTTTTAGGGTTAGTCTCTCAAGTGACTTGTGCGATAGAGACTTGCGCGCCGAAACATGCGCGCTGAGAGGAGACTTGCACGCCATTGTTCAGGGTTTCCAAATGCCTATAAATCGTGGTCGACCCCTCCTCATTTGCAATGAGTTCAACACTTAGAGAAAATCAAAGCTCCCGTCGCACAGGTGTGGTGGTCGCGCAAGTGGTGGTGTGGTCGCACAAGTAAAAGTTGCGAGCCCATTGTTTTTTGCGCATCCAGAGTGGTTTGGGTGAGAAAAGAAGTGAGTAGCGTAATTGGTTGAGGTAAACTTGCATGCCAGATTTTAAAAAGCTCGATAGTTTGTGGTTGTACACCAATATTGGTTTGGGCATAAAAGGGTGTGTGTCGCCCATGTTTGGAGTTTCAGAAGCTTGTATCGCGCTAGTGTTTGAGGTGGGCTTGCGCGCCAGTTATATCTTGCATGCCGAGACTTGCACACCAGCTTGGAGAAGGGAACCTGGTATTGATGATTCACGACAGTGATTCAGGGCTATGTGAAAGCTTGATTTTTTCCCGATACCATCAGTGCAAAGTGATATTCATTTATGGGTGAAAGTCGGACTTCAATAGAGAATATACAAACAATAGAGGATGTATTCATTAGAGATATTTAAGAGACCTACCGATCTATAAACTGGGAGTGGATCCTTTCTAGAGCAGTTATCGAAGGAAGAGGAAGAAGGTGATCCTCTCCACTGACATTGAGCCAGAGAGATAGAAATAGGGAGTGACCCTTTGGAAAGAAGCGATCTGAACCTAAACATTATAAAGTTAGTGAGCCTAGGAATAGAAGTGATCTATCCCGAACTTTGTAAACAGCAGTGCGCTTTTAGTGGATTTGGTACATCATCACATTACTGATGTATTCTGCTTGGACGTAGCCTAGTGAGGGTGAACAAAGAAAAAAATCAATGTGTCCTGTGCATGCTTTACATTCAATTTATATTGTGCACTGGGAAGGAGAGAGAAGAGTGTTTTGCTTAACAACGAAACAAGATCAGAACGAGCTTTGATTTTAAATTAGTCATACCCTGATTCACCCCCATCTCAGGGTATTCAGCCTTGTGGACATAACTATTAGAATATTCAATTATAAAATGAATGAATTATTGTATATCTTTAATATATTTTATTATTTCTAGGATAATGTTAATATTAAATTATTATTCCTAAATTATGTTTTTAAATATCTTGATTATAGACTCATTTTCAAACTCTTGTTACACTTGTATTACTTTACAATAATTTCTTATATTAGGACTCATGATTTATGATATAGGTTTTATTGTATCTGATTATCTTATGTTATAACCATGAACCATGATTATATTATCATAACCAAATGATCATCTTATGTTCAATTTTAATGTTTGATATGCATCAATTGTGTTTTTCCTTAATCAATATCTGTGATTGAAATTTTGTTTTCTATTTCACATGTTAGGAAGAAGAATAATATTTATGATGTTTCGAAAATTCTATCATAAGATAATTTTATTTGTTTTTATGTATATAATGTGGAAAAAGATTTTTTTGTTTATAATCTATAAAGACACAAAACTTATATGTTTTGGGGTAGGATTTATTGTGAGATATAGTGAATAACCACAAGTAATGTTTTAATATAAATATGTGAAATTAGTATGTTAAAAAAAATTTCATCATTGATAGTTTTAGTAATTTTTGAGGTTTTGGTAATAAAATGTAAGAGGATAAATCCAAAAATATCCTTTTATAAACCAAAAAGAGTTATATATTGAACAAAGAATTTCATAAATTGACATGAAGATTTCTTAATTCATGACATCATAGGATTTATTTTATTTTTCATATGATTAAATACCATGATTATTTTCTGTTAATAATAACATTAATATTATGGTAATTTTTCCCAACTATATTGAGTAATGGTTTACAAAACAAACACATATAACCCAAAAATATTATAAATAAGGGAAAATGTGTTTAATGGATTTTTTTGGTGATAAATAAAATAAGGGAAAAATATTCTATTAAATAAATGTATAAAAAATGTGGGAATATACCCCAGAGAATGTATCAGTGGAACTAAATGATGTTCCACGTGAGGTAAACGATGGAAGTGAGAAAAAAATATCCAAGGAATAAAGGAAGGGTTTAGTTAACATGATGTTGGAAAATACTGCTCTTCATAAGGTACCACTAGCAATTCTGTGTTTTAAATGTGAGTAATTTGAAAAATTATGAAAATGAGTGCACTAATCCATTGGCTAATATTAAAAATTTAATCCAAAGAACTCATAATCCAAGTGATAATGGAATTCTTATGAAATTATGTCTAAAAAAAGAGGTAATGAAAATGAAGCGGTATAAGGTACACTAATAATACTGCAATGATCATTAAAAGTGTTACTATATTTATGTTTTTCTAATTTAATTTTGTTATTATTGTTTTTTAAGATCATTAAATTATCATTAAAATATAAAAATAATGAATTATTATAAAAACATATTCATTCTGTGAAATCATATTATTTTTCTTTAATTGAATTTGATGAGATATTTTTCATTTTCTATGATTATTTACATGAAGTCTACAATAATTTTTGGTACAATTAAGTCACATATCATCTCTCAAATCAACCTCTAACAAGTTATCTTCCCATGGATTCTTCTAAAAATATATTGAAAATATATCCATTATAGGAGAATTAATACCCCATATGAGGGATATGTAGCTCAAATGGTTGGGGAGACACTCAATATAATTTTTATTCCAATAACGAGGAAAAAGATTAGTTTCCTAGTATTTAATAATACAGTTTTGATGATATCCAATTATAAATTTCTTCTTGAATTGTTTTTATCATATCGATACCCTCAACTATCTTCACCAATGACAGATAACTAAAATTACAAGAAACAAATTTATATAAGGTAGGAGGAGAATCTAAGATCTCATGTTTTATGATAAATTTTATTTTCTTAATCAATACAGATAACATTCATAAATATTTTATTAAATAATTGAATCTTGATTAAGAAATAATTCTTAAAAGATATAATTCAAACTAACCACAATTTATTCATTCATAATGGAACATCACATCAAAACATCACAAAACCTTGCATTACCTGTATTATTATATACAATAGAATAATTCACACATCAAAACAACATAAATTAAAATTGTATAATAAATATAAATTTATAATAGTTTTTTATATATGAAATCCCTAGGATCGTATTAACCATTTATAATGACTATTAATATAACATAACATACATTGGGAAAAACATATTGAAAGGATTAAGAATATTGTAAAATCCAAAATAAATACATTAAGAATGAGATGTTATACATGTAAAGTTATAATAGTATGAATTTATATGATGTAATGGGGGTAATAAGGTCATCATAGTAATGTTATAAAAGGTTATATAATAGTTTTGTAAAATACCATGAAACATGTTAGAATTTTGGAATTGCTAGTATGTAGTTGATATAAATACTTTCTATTCATGTGTAAAAACTATATATATTTTAAATAATTTGTTTGAAGAATAATAAATGTTTTTGGAATTGAATATAATCATATTATTAAAATTTTCAAAATAAATATATCATAATTAAAAAAATTTAATAAAATATTCATTTTAAAACCTATTACATCCAAAGATTTATTTAAATAAAATATATTGATAAAAATTAATTATTTTTTACATAAGTAAATAAAATCCATTAATTAATATTTGATCAATATATAATTATAATTTTATTATTTATGGTAGAAGAAATATTATTTATTTTGAAAATATTATTATTTTTATATATTATAATAAACATTATATTTTATCATATTTAGATTAATAAATTTTATAAATTTATTGTTTTTATACATAGTAAAATAAATTAAAATTTTTGGATTTATTATTAATTATTTATAGAGAATAATAAAATTAGTCAATTTTAAAAATGATTATTTTCAATAAATTATTTATTAAGTATTGTGATTTATATCTAAATAAAAAAATTGTAATCATTTTCATGACTAATATTATATAATGATACATTTTTAAACATATTTTTTACAATTATTAAATTATCAATATATATGAAATAACATTAATGACATTTATTGTTTATGATGGAAATTTAATAAAAAAAATATATATTTATTATTTTTTCATTTAAATGTTAACATTCACATATTTTGAATTTAAATTAGATTAAATGGAGTCTACAATTTTAAAACTAATTTTTAAATTATTTAATGGGGTTAAATTTATTTTTAATCAGGAAAATAAGTTACCAATGTAAAAAATTGAGATACCATAGTAAATGTAAAGTGTGGTAAAAAAGGAATTAACAAATATTAATATATATAATATATCATAAAAACCTATATCTAAATTAATGGATGTGGGTTATTTTGAAAAAAAACCCAAATCCATTATTTCTTCCCTTTGACCTGCTTATAATTTATAATTACATTCTCACACCTTATGAAATGTGTATTTTCAAAAATTTCACTCAAAAATCACCACTACAAGGACCACTCCACAACCTTTCACAAACCCCTAACACTATTATTTTATCTGTTGAACATAATAAAATTTTAACTCTCCTAAATCATTACTATATGTGGGTGTATTTTTTCCAGGATGGAATCCTAAATCCATATTTCTAAAGGTATAAGTGTTGAGATGTGGTGAATTCATCAATTAAGTAACTATTATCTTCTCATAGATTTTCAGTTTCTTTCTCATATCCAGTATTTAATTTTATTATTCCTACCCTAAATGATTTTATATTAAAATAATTAATCTTATTAGATAATCATAGTACAATATTTTAACTCTAAACTCTTACTAAATCACTTTTGTAACATGTTTATCTACTAGTCGGTTCAATAACTAACATAAATTATGTTATAAAAAATAAATATTTTCACCATGATTTCATATATATAAATTAATACATATTAATATATAATATTTCGGATTAATATATTTTATGAATATGGTTCTATAATCCTTATAAATATAAATGAAAATTATAACGTAACACTTGTTTATTGGTTAATTACCCAAACCACTCTCTTCCTTGATTTCCCTATCATGAAACATAATCGTAAATTCCAAAAAAAATCATCGGACTAAATAAATACATGATAAAACTTATTTGAATCAATTGAAAAATAAAATAATGATTAACCTGGTATTAACAAATGTGTCTTGACATCTAGATTGTGAAACCTGTGTGATACAATCCAAATAAAAAACATCCAATAATGTAAATAAACAATAACCAACTAATATTTGTGTATTTAATTACTATGATTGAAGTGTATATTGTAAAACATGTATTAATAAGGTTACAATATAAGTTATTAATATATTTATTTATATTATATAAGAGGATAAACCAATTTTATGGATGTAAGGAGTATGACATGAGAGTTTCTTTACCTATCTCATTTTGAAATCAAGAATGTTTGTGTTTGAAAATAGATCATGAAATATTATATTATATTTATATAATACCCATATATTTTCATATAATATTATTATTAATGTATTTCACATATATTGGTACCATTTAACCATTATATATTTAATAATTCAACCAAAATTATGCTCGTTATTAGGACTAGACTGATCTCTTTTACCTCATTGGGTATATCTTCTTTTTCATTATCAATATTATTTATTTTCTTCCCTAAATTCTATGATTTATATTTTTATGATTTCATAAGTGACTTTTTTATTGGAATTCAATTTCTTTATACATGTTTGGAATAAATATTTTTATTTGTTTCACATGAGTCATTCTCTAATGGATTTGACTCTCATTAAATAGAATCGTATGTTTAACTATTTCAACATGAATGTTTGTTTCTAAAATCTGTAGTTGGGGTCCATCATAGTGGTAAAGGCATTCCTTGATCCTTCACCAAATCAACGATCAAATCTTAGTGGAATTTATTTAATTAGGGTGGGTTTATTTATTTACTAAATCAGGTATGGAGGCCTTGATGGTGATGGATGGATTCTCAGATAGTGTGAGGCGTGAATGCACCTATGGTCGACAAATTGTCTTTTTATTCGGGTACTCGCTTCGATGGATTTTAGCGATGTGGAGGTTAGGATCGATTATGTCAGAGGTGATGGGATGCATCAAACCTTGGTGGTGGGGGTGATGGAATCGATGAGATGAAACATATACAATGGATGGTCTTGGCCAATAATGGATAATGAAAGTGACAAGAATGGATGGCAACAACATCTCAATAAGAAAACAATTAAAAATCGATCATGCCTCATACCTCAAGATAATATATATGGGGCTTCAATGTGGAACCTCAATCTTTTTAGATATACCATATCAGGATATTGAGATTTTATATCATCTTCTATAGACACTAGGCACAATTCAAATCTGTATGAGGAAATCATTTATGTTCAATCATGTATGATTCTGTGATTTACAATAATGTATCAACTTAGTTGGGGGGGGGTATCTTCGGTGGTATCTAGTTTTTTGGGGAATCATGGTCATTTACATAGTCCATGTTTCCACTAGTAACATGATCCATGTAAGGGTTCCCCCCTCAATTTTATTATAATGGGTGCTTATTCAAAAAATAAATAAAATATAAGGCAATTAAGATTTCAGGGATTTTAATGAAATATTTATTATTTTTTCCAAATAATATTTCTATTCATGTATGACAAGATTTACAATGAAATTTATATTTTTATAATTTTATAAAATATTTTTTTGTTAAAAATTAAATGTGAAGAAAATGTAAATGATATTTTTTTTCTTATACAAAATTTTCACGCTTTTATAAAAGAATATTTCATCTATTCCAAGATCATTTAATGTTTTTTCTGATTTAATGGGATTGTTAAATAACGAAGCCATCTAGATTTTTTCTATGGATAATTATGACAATGTCTTATGGATTTTTTATGAAGCCCATTTATTTTTACTGGTTAATTTAGAATTGATGGAAGAAGTTATGTTATTATATTCATGTAGAATACATATTTATTTTCTATAATTATTTTATAAGTGAGTTCCTATATATCTATAATTAATTAATAATGTATTATATGTCATTAAATAATAATAATAAATTGGTGGGTAACCCATGTACCAAAATGATATGAGAATTAGGTGGTTAACTAAAGTGCAACATGTTTTGGGAAGGCGGTTATCCTAGCCCCCTATGATATAAATGTCTTGTTTGTTATCCTTGACATTCATTTCAATTTCTATATATATTCTCATGACCCATTATTATGCCTTTGTTTTTTTCTCACATCTAAAAATTACCAACTCATGTTTTTACACTATTGTTAATCATTTCCTATATTTTTCCAATGCCTTATTCTAAATATCATGATTTATGATGTTGTTTTTATTGGGAATATTCACTTATGTTATTAATATTCACCTTGGTTATATAATCATAATAACAGGGTAATATTATATTCATTTATGATCATCAATTTATAGATCATAGGATTAATGTTACTGAGCATATGGGAAATGACTTTCACGTGTTTCTATTACAAAGGTTATGAAAAAGTGTATAATGTATGATGTATCTAAATGGTTATCAAGTGAGAAGAAAAATTGTGTGAGATGTGAAAAATGCTATAAAAGAGGTGTTTTACATTTCTAATCTCCAAAGAAACTAAAAATACAGTATATTAGGTGAAATTTATTGCGACATGTAACGAATAATCATGTGAAATAATATAATATATTTTTATGAAATGCGTAGGTCACCTCAGTTTCATACTCAATTTGTATAACATCTATTCCATCAATATTATCTTAAATCTATATGTATAATATTTCCTTCCATATCTAGTAAAAGGAATTTGTTCTAATAGTGTCATAACCTTCATCAATGATTATAATGAATTGATATGACATCAAATCCCATGTTCCTTTTAAAAAATGGATATGCATAACATCAAACCACCCCTCAATGTCCTAGTTAGATATGGCTAGTTCATATGTCCAATATAACATATGAACATGAATTATCATAGAAGCCACTTCTTTTCCCATATAAAAAATTAAATAGAATAATATTCTATTCTATTAATAGGAAAAAACAATATTGATAAAATATTATGATAGTCTGTATTCATCTTTTTAATGCGATAACATAATGAATATTTCTCGAAAAAAACATATATACTTTTCATAAATCCCAAAATAGTCAAAATTAGTTATATTAGTCCATATAAATTATATATCATTCATAATTAATTCAATATAAATTATATAAGAATATCATCCTTCTCATAAATCCTAATAATTTAATCACTTGATGTTAAATTTTCTATGTTTGGAACTCATCCATCACTATCCTCAATGGAATCCAAATCTCCATCACATGTTGAATCCCAGAATAGTAGGCCTGAAATACAAGTTACTCCCTCTATTTAATAATCACATTGAAACAAAATTTCATAAATAATATCACATTAATATAACTTTGGTACACATTTTTAGGCCAAATATATTATCTGACATACCTCAATTGCCTTATACGATAGAATAATCCAAAAATAGGCCCATAATATATGGAAAAAATAAAAAATACTTAGAGCCATATTACAGATACCATAACTATTCCTACATATCACATAACCCCTTAGGAATTATGGTCTATGACTAATCTAAACCATATAACCCATTAAAATATATCATGTCTCCCCTCACTATGTGGAATAGATAGAAAAATAACTAGGACCAGTTAGATTTAATAATTATAGGATGTTTCTTAAGAATATCCTTAGTATGTATCAACCATATCATAATAATTTCTTAATTGTTCCACATCAACTCATATGAATCATTTCTCGACTTATCGAGTCATTGCACTAATTTTCAAAACCCTAATGTTTCACTCCCCTTAAAATGAAATCTTATAACTAAACATGGTTATTGAGAAACCCATTGGTCTAATGGTCAATGTTTTGGAACAATAAGATTTCGTTACTATGTCAAACCTAGTATCCTATAAAAATTTTACCACCCTTAGACTACATTCTGTATGAACGCATTTCGTTACCTCAACTAAAATTTAAAATGATAAAATTATCCATACATATAAATGAAAATATTAGTGACCACATACCAGAACATTGTACTTATTCCCTTTATCATAGTGCCTAATATACTCTATCCAATTATAGAAGAAATAAATAAATCAAGGCACTAGGGAAACATCACTATCCGTACAACTGGAACTCCGATAGACAACCATCGAGGTTTTGGTGGCTTCATAATTCTTACCACTAAATTAAGATCTCTCTTCTCATAATAAATATTTATTGTATCTATTTTAATGATCTATTAAAAATTTAAAACATCAATTAAAAGTCCCTAAAAATATTTGAACAAATATAATCTAAATCAATTATTACAATTTAAAATTTCACCTATCACCAAAATAAAAGATTTCTGGCCCAACTCCCATTCTATTAAAAAAGGACATGATAATTTATTGTTTTATATTGAAATATCTAAAAAAATTGATCATCACATCTTTCTCTTATGGTTTTTACTTCTATATTCCGAAGAAAATTATAAAAGTTCACTATTATATTACCTCAATATATTTCACTGGTACTACTATAGAAATATCATGATCCTCCACACCATTAAATCATCATCATGATACTAATAATCACCTAATCCCTATATATCCCATCAGAAT
This sequence comes from Viscum album, assembly GCA_963277665.1. NCBI lineage: Eukaryota > Viridiplantae > Streptophyta > Magnoliopsida > Santalales > Viscaceae > Viscum > Viscum album. The sequence goes on from OY728141.1 coordinate 484,383,453, forward strand.
TTATATTCTATTCTTAGAGATAAAAAATTAATTCAAACTTTATAATCAAATAGAATAAATTTCACATCAACAACAATAATAAATCCATTATTTGAAGAATATATCTATAAGATAACCAATAAAAAAATATAAATCACTAAAAATTATCAAATTAAATCAATTAATTTTAATTGTATATTTTTTTATTAACTTCCTAGTATATTGGAGGGTAATTACATTATTATTAATTCAAATACTAATCCCAAAAAATTTCTGAAAACCAAATAAAAATCAAGAATAATTATAAATATTCTCACATATTTTATCTCTATATGTTATAAAAGAGTATGAAAAATCAACTATTCAACCTAATTATAGGTGAATTTAATAGATAAATTATTATTTAAAATCAATAAATCTAATCACACACATATCTAGAGACATGGACATCTACTATAATTTTGTCGGATATAGATAAATATATAGTTTTCAAACCAAGTCCCAACATATTGTTGTCATCCTAACCTTTTACCCAAGTATTAAAATAATTTAAAAGAAAAATCCTATGTTATATTTTAATAACACCCCACCCTGAAATGATTTCATTACAAAATATAAATCCCATCTGACACTAACATCCTTCTCATATTACCATAGGTTATAAAATAATAGTGAGGGTTCAATTCAATCCCACAGGGTGGTATTTACCCCAAAATATTAACTCATATATAATATAAATACTACATATATGAATAATAATTCTCAATATAATATATAAATGATATAAACAAATAATCTCTTATAGTAGCCCTACAATTCTAAATGATTATATGAACCATAAAAAGTGTCACTAAAACCTAACTATGTATGTTCAAATATAAGAAAAATAAAATATCCTAAAAGGAATTATAAAATTAAAAAATCTATATGATTCTAAAACATTATTTAAATAATATAAACTAACTTACCAAACATAAAATTCATTATACAAATGACCTTCTCCCTTACTCATTCACCAAGAATAAAATCGGTATTCAGTGAGATGTGTACATGTATAGTGTAATATAATATATCATTAGAAGTCACTTTGATCTCAAATATCAAATAGAATTTTAATTACTATTATATGTTATGTGTATTAGAATATAATTAATTTAATAAGGAAAAAATATAACACATGACAATCCTTTTGGTTCTTACTAATCCACCTTGAAACCACAGTTACCTTGTTTAGATAATGTCACCAGATACAATATATGTCTATTAAGGTATTCCAAATTGAAATAAAATATTGTAATAATAACCCTTATAGACACATGTTTCATATTAAAATTTCCAAAAAAAATTAAATTTATATCATAGTCTGGAACATGGATTTTCAAAACTCATGAAATGTCAGGTATTTTGACCAAATAAAAATCCCAGACAAATCCATGGATCGTATTAATTCATTACAATACTCAAGGATTCCCATAATTTATAGACAATATCATATGTGACATCCTAGAACTAGATTCTACATAACAGGTGCCCCAATCCTAGTGGGACACATGGCCTCAAGCGCATCTCCCCAACTGCTAGAGGTTGCCGACTAGCTGTGAGTGCCTAGGTGGTGTCCATAGGGAATCTATGCACTCATTAGCAGAGTAAAACACAGTTTAATTATATAAATATTGTTAAATATTAGAATTATTATAAATAAATAATGGAAGAAAACTTATTAAATAGATAAACAAGAATAAGAATGACTGAATCAACTGGAAGAACAATTATGTATGGCATGTTACTAGAAAACTGGAAAACATGGATACGAGATAATAAGCATAACATATTCCACAAACTAAAATAAAAAAAGGATATTCCAAGAATCCCGAGATACAATTCAGTCCTCTCTTATCAATATTTATCATATACAATAAGAAATTATGTTTTTGAATCCATTTACATTCATTTCTGGACACCTAAAACCATATACTCAACTCCGTGTACCAAACGGCCCCTGGAGAGGGTGTGAGATAAATATCAGTGGGCCACCATGAATGGTGTATAAAACTTTTAGAAAATTTAATGGGACATAATAGTGTAAAGGAAATAACATATATATTAATGAAAACAATACAATATAACTAAACACCCAAGTACTTGCATCATCCCTCAGATGGTGTCTGACCATGTAACCAGTTCACTTTATTTGTAATTACCATTTAATGATAATAGTTTATGTAAGTAAAAACCAGCACTGACCTCACCTAGTGATAATATAGTTAGTGAATTTCCTAATACATATCATGGAAACCTGAAAGAGATATGCACTAAGGGAGATTCAGCGTAAAAACCAAGGTAACATAGATCTCACAGAACACTAACTTAGTAGTTTATGATTTTAGATAAGGGTAAGAGTTTAATCTGAAGAGCCTAATCCAAGGAATTCCAAAATAAGGTGCCTACTATGTCTATGATTATTGGCCAAGGTAAAAAAAAGTCAAAGCAAAGGCAGGTACCTATGAGCTTTCACCATGGCACTTACTAGTAAATGCATGATTCAAGGAGTGTATCTGAGGTATCTTGTAATAATGTAAAGTAACCTATGGTAGTATAATAATAATCCAAGGAATAGGGAAGAATTAGTGTCTAGGGGGTATCAACCTAAGAAAAACAAATCCCTAAATCAGAATAATATTTTCGAAACCAATTGTATTCTCCTTGAAAAATCCACGACATGATCAAGTTAGTCCATTCCTATTTGATATTTTAATCATGTGATCATTCATTAGGTTCAATTCTTGTATTCCATTAATTTGGATTTGCCAAGTTTCATTGCAACCATTTAATCACATATTTATTAACCATTAATTAATTTTAAATTATTGAGGTACACTCTAGTACATTCCATCAATTTGGAATGGAGTTCTATGAGCATGTATCCGTTATTCAATATCTTTTGATAAGGACAAGTTATATACTTAGTTTACATTCCATTCCATGTTTCACATTTCATCATCATTTGAAATCACTTACCTTAGGTGGGTCAAATGGTGAGAATAAATGGTATGTTTCATTATGAAATTCCTAATAATTACAAGTCATTTATTATGGGAAGGCTTACCCTTAGGATGGTCAATCAAAGGCATTCCCGAAATGTGGATCAAATGTGCCAAAACACTAAAATCCCAAATATGGAATAAGCTTCAACATGTAGTGGATTGAGTTGTGAATGTAACTAGTAACAACTTATCACAACATTGTAAAGAGCATAACCATACAATTTTGACAAGTATAATCTGGGTACGTAAATTTATGAAATGAATTCTGATTAAAATATTTGGCCCCATAAAAATAATCCAAAATCAATAGACATTATGGATGATTCAAAGACCACCCATATTAGGTTTATACGACTCTCCTCCAATGGTATCAGCCCTTGATTTATCTAGGATTGGAGTAGATCTAACAAAAGGTGAAACATTCACATGATGATATCTTGGTTGAGAGAGAAATATAAGAAGAACAACTAATGAGGACTCGAGTAATTACCGTTGCACAACCAACGTAATGAACAGAATCTCGATAGGATGTTGAATTAAGAATATCTCTTTATCCCAACCATTTTCCTTCAAAAAACTCCAAATTTGGAGGAAAATTGAATAATCCCCCTGGTTCTCAGATTATGGAGGAAGGGGTGGGGGAAATATATCATTAATGTAATTTTGGACATTATACCTAGAATTTTAGCCTATCGTTTGTCTGCCATGTTTTTCAAAATGTGCAAAAAAAGTTTGAGATGGATATTCCAAAAAAACCTCTTCACAGTTTTATCTAACCATGCACAATCTATACACGGGTACCATAGAAAAAGAGGGTGTTCACATGGTTTGGCCACATAGTTTTTCAACAACCATGCAAGGTGGATATATCCAAAAACATCCACATGATTATCCAAACTATTCATAATTTCTACATGGTTTACTATAAACCATGTGCCATGCCAGTTTTCCCGAAAAAATAGGTTTCGGGTTACGAACAAGCCCCAAAAACCATTGGAACTTTTACTAACTCATTAGGAATCCACATTAGCTATAATGTAATGATTAGACTGAAAATTAAAGGATCCATTCTTCAATGAAAGGCTAGGTTCTTATAGTGTTCCCCCATTAAAAGAACTCTCCCCAAAGTTCCTCCTTCATAGGTTAAAACAACACTATCTGAGAACAACTCATGCCATTGGGCACATACATCAGCTTCCCTCTCCCAATTATTATCATGTACACGGTTTTGCTATTGTAGCACCCATACGGTAAGGATAGGCTCTGCTCGATTAGCCTTTGTGCTTCAGTCGATGATGCATACTGGATATTCCTCAAAGGGATCATTGGCATCTAACTCAACTTCCTTGGAATCAAATTTATGATACTAGTCAACATGATATTGGAAAATCTACGAGTCTTGAATGAAGTAATGCATGGTATGATACCTATGAGGAAGTTGCAACAGATAGGCTATGGGCCCAACTATCTCTAGAATATCGAACGAACCGATGTAACTAGGTTAAAACTTTCTATAATTCCTTAACTGTTTATGACCTATCATGGGTGATACCAGAAGAAAAAAATGATCTCCAACCACAACCTCAAGAGGTCCTAGATAGAGATATTCATAAGACTTTTGTCTATATTGACCATTAGTCATAAACTTTCTGGTCAACTGAACCTGTTATAAAATCTACTAACCATGTCCAGGAAAGTGTAGGGCTTCCGCACCAACCTCTAGCCAGCACAAGGGTGAATGTCATGTTCTACCATATAAGGACTCAAAAGTATAAATTTTAATCATCTCCTATAAATTATTATTATAAAAGAACATGAAGAGAGGGATATGCTACTCCTATGAACTAATGTAACCAATGACACATGCTCAGAGCCTATCCTCTATAACATATTTTTTTTTTGATTTTCCATTGATCTAGAGTGAAAATATATTCATTAAATCATCTATGTCCACATGTATTTCCTTAAACATGTGATCTGAAATGAGAATCCCTATCTGAAATGATAGTACAGGGAACCTTGTATAGTTGTATGATCTCATAGACATATTATCTTCTCAACTAATCAATTGAGAATGTCTCTAAAATTGAGATGAAGTGGGATGATTTCGTTAGCCCCTCAATGATTCCCTAGATAGCATTGTTACCCCTCGACAACTAGGTATGGAGACAACAAAATCCATAGCAACATCTTCTGATTTCCCTTACGGGACTCAATGCGGATGTAACAATCCAGCAAGTCTCTGGTGCTCCACCTTCACCTATTGATTTGTGTAACACCATGTGATGAGGCTTGCAATGTGAAATTTCATTCCCGTCCACCAATAATTGCAACACATATATCGATTCATCTTCTAGATTCCTGGATGAACTGCCCACGGAAAAGCATGATACTCTTTCATCAACTCATCTCTCATATCTGCAGGAACCCAGATATGTACACGTAAGAGCATGACGTCATATCTACCCACATACCTATATGGAGTGGGTTGTCTCCTAATATAATCTCTATGAAAACCAAACCTTCAATATTTAAAAACTGCATACTCCTAAACTTCTTACGGGTATATGAGGTTACTGTTAAGGCTAATATGCCAGAATGATCATGAATATCATGAAACACATTATGATTTTCAGAAAAGAGGTCCATTAACTTCCTTCCATCACTGGATTCTTGTACGACCCACGTTTGAGTTTTCTGACTCAGTGTATCAGTGAAAAAAATTTAATTCCAAGCATATAGGAAATCTCAAAATCAAAGGATTGTAGATATTCGACCCATATACATTTTTTAGGTTCATGTCACACTATGAAAAGATACACATGATGATTTTGGGATCTGTATAGACCACATAACACTCACCCAACAGATAATGTCTCCAGCAACATAAGTCATATAAAACTAATGATAGATCATGGTCGTGCATCGGGTAATTTCTCTTGTGAGGTCTCAACTTCTAAGATCCATTCCAAAGGACTTTGAATTCTTCCATAAACAATGATCCAAGTAAAATTCTTGAAGCATCGCAGAAGATGATCTAACCTTTATCAGGTTCTGGAAGAATCAGAATCGGTACTGAGACAAGCCTCCCTTACAGTTCTTGAATGGATTTCTCACATGTTTCTGACCACATGAACATAACACCCTTGTTTGTATGTCCAGTTAGAGGAGGAAAAATGATATTTGTTTTATGAAATGCCTGTAGTATCTAGAGATCCCTTAAAAACACATGATATCAAAAACTTTCTTGGGTTGATCTCAAAAAACTACAATACTAAAATTTTCAGGGTCAACAAAGGCTCCTCATTCTGAAATAATATGACCCATTATGCGGATCTTGTTGATCCATACATCTCACTTAACATGATTGTCATAAATATGGTGCTCTCTCAATTTACATAGAACAATCTCAAGATGTTTGGCATGGTAATTATGAGTGTGATAATACACCAAGATATCGTCCATAAAGACCACAAAAAAGAGTCCAAATTGGGGTGAAAAATCCAATTCATTAAAGCCATTAAAAAGGAAGGTACGTATGTATGACCAAATGGATTAACAAGATAATCATAAAGACCATACCTACTATGGAATGTTGTATGTTTTATGTATGATGGTCAAACTCACCCCTGAGGATAACTTGATCTCAGGACTATCTTAGATAACACAATTTCTCCTCATAGATGGTCCAAGAGATCATCTATTAAAGGAAGTGGATACCAGTTCTTGATCATATGTTGGTTCAACCATCTGTCATCCATGAAAAGACATAAGGTTTCATTCTACTTCTTGGAGAAAAGCAGCAGCGAACCCCAATAGGATGTATCTAGTGGCACAAACTTTTCATCCTACTGGTCTACTATCTTCCACATGGGCTCCTGAAGCTCTGTAGGTATCAAAATGGATACTCTATCTTCCACTAACCTGATGAGAAAACTCAATGGAATATTTACTGCCACTATAAGAAATACTATCCTGATATGGCACTAATCCATTAAACCAGGTAATCATGCCATCCAGTAGGTTATGCTCAGTGATAAAGGCTAGATAAACTATTTCATTAAAGGTGGGAAGGTGAAAGAAATTCACCTAAGTTCAGATGGAATACTAGATCCCATATTCTAAATGTCTAGAATGTGAAAGATCATTATGGGTGAGATGCTTTGAAAAGCACTGTAAATCATTGAATCATTCTGAATATTCTATAACTAAAATAGATCCTTTCACAAGATGCACGAACTTCAACATGGGGACGATTGAGTTTTGAGAGTAACCACTAACAACTAATCAAAAAATTATAAAAATCATAACCATGCGATTGAAAAAAGTATTATAATGGAATGTAAATTTATGAAATGGCTTACGATGAAACCGTTGGGCCACACACAAATATTTCAAAATCAATGGACAGGAGGGATGAGTTATAGACCACCCAACTTAGGTTTGTATGACTTTCTTCCTCCGGTATCATCCCTTGAATTGGATCAGATTAGAGTTAATATAAGAAATGGTGATACAATCACATGAGTATATCATGGTTGAGAAAAAATGATAAGAAGAACCGCCAAAGAGGGCTCGAGTACATACCATTGCACATCCAACATGATGAATGGAAGGTCAATCGAATATCAAATGATGAAGATCTCTTGATCCTTATCATTGTCCTTATAAACCCTCCAAATTGAGGGGGAAATGCTTTAATCCCATGTGTTCATAGATTAGGGAGAAGGGGGGGTAAAATAGATAATGAAGGGAATTCTGGAAATTTTAGCCAAAATTTTAGCATACGGTTAGTATGAAATTTTTTTCAAGCCATGTGAAAACTGTGTGAGATGTTTCTGCCCGAAAAAAGATCCTCTGCACGGTTTGATCAAACCCTGCGCAATCCATGCATAGGTACCTTAGAAAAAGAGGGTGTTCTCATGGTTTGATTGCATATTCGTGCAGCAACCATGTGAGGTGGCTCTATCTGAAAAGAAAAAATTCACATGGTATTTCAAACCATGTAGAATTTTATCATGGTTTATCCTAAACCATGAACCATGTCAGTTTTCCCAATAATGATGGGCTCCAGCATTGAACAAGCCATAGACACCCACAAAACATTTACTAACACATTAGACATCCACATTAGGTATAAAGTAAATATTTAGACTGAAAATTAAAGGATCCTTAATAGAGTGAATCACTAGGTTCATATATTCATCCCCACTTAATAGATCTATCCCCCCAAGTTCCACTTCCATGTGTAGAGAAAAACTATTTGAGAACGATTTTGGCCATAGGGAACATACATTGGCTTCTCTCTCTTAATTGTCATCCTGTACTAAATTATGCTACCATAGCACCCGTACGAGAAGGATAAAATTACCTTGATTAAACATTGTTCTTTAGTCAACAATGTGTACTGGATATTCCTCAAAGGTAGCATTAACATCAAACTCAAATTCATCAGGATCAAAGGTATGTGACTAGTCAATATAAAATTGGAAAATCTATGAGACATGAATAGTATCCGGCATGGTACGATACCTCTGAGGTAGTAGCAATTAATAAGCTATTGACTCGAATCTCTCTAGATTATCAAACAACACGATGTAACTATGTGACAACTTTCCCCACTTCCTTAACCATTTAGGACCTAGAATGGGTGATACCCGAATAAAAACACAATCCCCATCCTCTAACTCAAGAGGTCATCAATGGATATCTTCATAAGACTTTTGCCTATAATGAGTAGTAGTGATACACTTTCTGATCAAATGAACCTATTTGGAAGTATCTTAACCACGATGAGGACAAATAAAGGCTGTTGTACCTATCTTTTGCAAGAAAAAGGGTGAACAAAACGTTCTACCATATAAGGACTCAAAAGTAGCAATTTGAATCCTCACCTTAAAATAGTTATTAAAAGAGAACTCAATATGAGGGATATGCTTCTCCTTGGAACTGCTAAAATCAAGGATACATTCTCAGAGCCTATCCTCTAGAACATGTATTTTCTATTCCAATTGTCCATCAATCTAGGGTGAACAAATATTTAGTGAAGAACCTGCGTCCTTGTGTCTTTCCATAAAACATTCATGAACCGTGAAGTGATGTGAGAAACCCCATATGAAATGATAGTACGTGAAACCCTATGTAATTGTATGATCTCACATACATAATATCTTCTCAACTTATCAACTGAGAAATTCTACCATATAGGAATGAATTTGGATGATTTCGTTATCCGGTCAATGACTCAGCAGATAACATCACAACCCCTTGTCAACTTAGGTAAGCTGACTAGAAAATGCATAGCATCATCTTCCCATTTTCATTACGATACTAGAAGTGACTCTAACAAGCCAAGAATTCTTTATTTGTTTACCTTCACCTACTGATAGGTGGAGCATCTGGTGATAAAGATTTCAATATGACATTTCTTTTTAGGCCCCCAATACTGGCATCACATATCTCGATACATCATCGAGATTCCTAGATGCAATGCACACTAAGAAGCATGAGCCTCTTTCATCAACCCCTCTTCCATATCTTCAGAAAGCTAGATAGGTCGACATAAGCACATGATGTCATATCTATCCACAAAACAATTCAGATGTGGTTTATCTCTTGATATACTCTCACGTAGAACCAAAACATTAATATTTATAAAACCGCATACTCCTCACCTTCTCACGGGGGTAAGAGGTAACTGTTAAGGCTAAGAGGATAGAGTGCCCGTGAGTATCCTAAAACTCTATATGGATTTTTAAAAATGGGGCCATTAACATCCCTTAAATAAAAGTTTCTGGTATATACTGCGTTTGATATTTCTGACTCAGTGCATTAGAAACCAAATTACATTTTCCAGGCGTATAGGTTTGCTAAAAATGAATGGATTGTAGATATTTGACCCATATCTACTATCTCAGGTTCAAGTCAGACTACGAAAAGAAACAAATGATGATTTTTTGATCTGTATAAACCAAAAATCACTCACCCATCAAATAATGTCTCGACCAAGAAATGGCATAGAAAACAACTACTAGATCTAGGTCGTAGATCAGGTGATTTATTTGGTGAGGATTCAAGAACTATGATCCGTACACAAAGATATTTTATTCCTGCATCAAAATTGATCCAAGTAAAAATTTCTATATGTCGTAGAAGAAGATATAACCTTTATCAGGTTCTAGAAGAACCAACATCACTGTCGAGAGAAGCCTCCCATTCAGTTCTTGAAAGGATTTGTGACATGTTTCAGACCACATGAACATAAAACCCTTAATGTAAGTCCAGTAAGTGGTGGAAAAAATACATGATAATTCCTGTATTAAATTCATGTAATATCCAGCTATCCCTAAGAAACACCTTATATCAAACACATTCTTGGCATGATCATAGGAAAATACTACACTAAACTTTTCATGGCCAATAGATACTCTAGATTCTAAAATAATATGACCCAATAATTGGTCTTTTTTTATCTATAGGTCTCCATTAGAAAGATTTTCATAAAGTGGATTATATATAAATGTACTAAGAGACTATCTCAAGACATTTGTCTTGGTCATTACGAGTGCGATAATACACCAAGATATTTCCCAAAAAGACCATAAAAATGAGTCCAAATAGGGTTGGAAAACCCTATTCATTAATACCTTGAAAACAACTGGAACATTCATAAGATCGAATGGAATAACAAGATACTCATACAGACTATACCTACTATATAATATAGTATGATGTATGTCTGATGGAATAACTCACACATGATGATAAACTAATCTCAGGTTGATCTTAGATAACACCTTTTATCCTTGGAGATATTCAATGATAGCATCAATTCAAATAAGTGGATACTAGTTCTTGATCTTAAGCTGATTCAACCTTCTGAAATCCACACACATACGTATGGTTCCATCCTCCTTCTTGGAGAAGAGCATGGGTGAACCCCATGATGATGTACTCTACCATATAAAGTCTCTGTCCTCTAGGGCCTCATCAAGAATGGCGTCCCAAAAATACTCAACTACTGGAGGAAATTCAGTTGGAATAAAATCCTAATCCATTATGAAAGGATTTGAAATCTAGGTTGTTAGTTTACCTAGCTCTTGATGCTTTAGTCCAGATCTCCCAAAATGGAAATCCCATCGACCATTGAAAAGAAAACTGTTGTCTTCTGGTAAATATAATGAAACCATGCGGTGTTATAAGTCCACAACGTCATTACATTAGACTAACTAGTCTATTACAATAATGACATTGAAGCTAGTCATCTTGAGAACAAAGAGATTCCACAAGAAAGGGTAATTTATTTCCTTAAAGGGATAGTCTCTACACTGGCGTATTCCCTCCGTACGTATTATCAATGGTGTATCGATGCTCATTAACCCATAGTGATACTGTATATCAAGTTTGAGACATTAAACAATATATATATAAATAAAAGAGTCTGAAGCACCTGTATCAAGCAATGTAGAGACAGTATTAGAGGATAACAGAATTATTCCTTGTAATGTAGACGGTCGTGCATCTAGATCCTTGGGTATCATCTGTAATGCATGAAATTTACCTAATCCCCAAACCTGTGAAAAAAATGGACTACCACAATCACGACTCCTCTGCAAGCACTGCTGGTGATCATGAATCAGACCCCTATTGCCACAAAGTTATCCCCGGAAACACCTCCAGTGTTATTCCAACTCCTCTCTTGACACAATGCAAAAGAACTCGCTCCAATAGGTGGAGCATATGCTGATCCTTTTCTACATGAAGCTGGTAGAATGGTCTTGAAGAAATGATAATTATAACTCATACAACCATAATCCCAACACTTTATATGGTCTCTGTGACATTGGGGTTTCATATTCCCTAGTATTCCACATTGATGACACACCATAGAGTTATCAAAATGGATACTATGGCTTCCACTACTCTAATGAGAAACTTCAATAGAACATTTCCTCCCACTGGAATAACTAATGGCATAAAATGGAACTTATTTATTGAAACATGTATTCATTCCATCCATTATATTACGATCAATGATAAGGGCCTGATTAACTATTGTAGAAAAGGTTGGAAGGTGAATGAAATTCATCTGAGTTCAGATGGAATACTGGATCCCATCCTCAAAATGTATAGCTAGTGAAACATCATCACCTATTAGGATATGTGAAAATCACTATAAATCAGTGAAACATGTAGAATATTCAATAACTGACATAGGACCCTACTCGAGATGCATGAAAACTCTGTATTGGTCATCTCTTAGTTCATGAGGAATGAACTAATAATCAAAGGCAGCTTGGAAATTATCCCATAACATGCCCTGATGATGACTAGGCTGGGTACCCATATCCCACAAACGCATGGCCGATTTCTGAAGAATCTATTTAGAGTGCTTGACTCTCTATACTGGAGGAATTTTTAGATGATAAATGATAGACAACATGGCCTCTAGCAATGACTCAGTATCCTGAGAACTTCCATCCCCTGAAAAAGTAAGAGGATGTTGTTGTTGGAACTCATGGGTCAGATCAACCATCGTTATTCTAACCTGTGGAGAACAAATCATGGACTCCATAATATGTAAGAAACTATCATGAACATGGAAATTAGTTCCCAAATCAAGTACAGTAGGTGATTCCTTATGTGGAACTCTTAGATGTACTATTGGTGGTTTAGGGCCCACTATGTATGGAGCATGGTCGTCACCACCCTCATGGGAAACGATACGAGGATATCATGGTGGCAGTGGTCTACAATTTCCAAGCACACAACATAGAAAAAGCTTAGGATCATAAGATAAAATCATTTAGTGAAACTGAACATAAGAAAATTCACTGCCCAAGGAATAATACCCAAAATACCACTTAGATTGTCAGGTATCAGTAAGTGCTCAAGTATAAGTTTCATGTCATTTTGTAGTTAATTTTCAGGTTCACTCCTTTCCCATTCATAGACATGACAAGGCATGATAAGTATGTGAAACCAATTCATTTAGATTTTTAGATTCAATTTATAATGGATATCTATTTCAAATGAATCAGTGTATATATACCTATCCACATAAATGAAACCCACTTACTTTTAGCATAATGGCTCAACTTAGTATATTACTCATCCAAACCCACAACGGCTCATATTCCTCATGAATTGAGACAGGTAATCACTAAATTGTAGCCAATGTAATATAACTACAAGTAAAATATCACAACATCACTCAAAAATAATGATCATATCAAACAACAAAAAGAAGTGTAATGAACCTATATGGCATCACAATATGCATGACATGTGTACTCTGGATGCCTATAATGATGCATGTAACCATTATCCTTCCCCTTATACCATTATGCTAAGGATGAAATAAATTCTAAAATAGATTAATAATCAACAATAACACGCAACATGTCTGTCAACCAATGGTGAAATAACATCAACTATAATATGTTAACGTAGAATTACAATTTTGAATTAAGAAACTTGTTATTTACCCGAAACATGGGTTTGCGACGCCCAAGCATGGCCTATGACAAAGTCCCAAGAATTCTTATTCTACTATCTATTATATCATAATAGTAATGGAATAAATGAATCTACCAATGAAACCACTTTGGGAAGTCCCAGACCCGGATGCCACTTAACGGGTTCCTCAAGCCTAGAGGGCCACATGTCCTCCAACCCATCTCCCCAAACTCTAGAAGATTCCGACTAGAAGTGTTGTCCTACAGTGTGTCTGTGGGTAAAATATGCCCTCATTAAAAGAATATACCATAGTGGAAGGATATAAATAGTATTAAATGGCGGAATAAATATAAATAAAAAGCAGAACCAAATTGATGCAGACGATAAACAAAAATAATAATGACTGAATCAACTAGAACAATTATGATGTAAGACATGTTACTAGAAAAATGTAAAACATTGATACAAGAAAATTAGAAAAAGATATTCAATAATGTTAAATTAAATAAATCATACTCCAAGAATTCAGAATCTAACTCATTCATCTACTGTCAAGCTATATCCTAACCAGCTAGAAATCAATTTTTTGAAGCCGTATACTTCCGTTTGTAAACACCTGTAACTATGAAATCTATCTATGTTTACCAAATGGTTCCAAAATAGGGTTTGAGATAATTCTCAGTGGGCCACCACCAACGTTGTCTATAAAATAAAGACAATGTAATGGAATAAAACTGTGTGTAGACATGTATATATAAAGTAATGAAAACAACACAATATAACTAAACACCCAAGTAGCTTCTTCATCCCTCGGTTGGTGTATGAACATGTTAAAAATTCATTTTATTTGTAATTACCATTTAATTATAATGGGTCATGTGAGGAATAACTACCAATAAAATCCCCTCATGATAATATAAGTAGTAAAGGACTCAAGATGTATCGTGGAAACCTGAAAACGTTATCCGGTGAGGGAGTTCCAGGGTAAAAAAAAGGAAATGTATATCTCAAGGAACACTTACTCAGTAGTATCTGAGTCTAAATAACGGTATGTTTGTAATACATGGAGTGTAATACAAATCAATTCATAATAAGGTGGCTATCGAGTCCAAGGTTATCGACCAAGGTAAAATAGGACTAAGAAAAGATAGGGCCATATGTGCATTCATCATGGCACCAACTAGTCAATTATGGACAAGGAAGTGTATCTAAGGTATCATGTAATAATGTAAAGGACCCAAAGGTAGTATACCTAGAATCCGATGAATATAATAGAACTAGATTCTAGGTGGGTATCAACCTTAGTAAACCAAATCATTGAATCAGAATGGGGTTTCCAAGACCAAAGGTATTCTCCTCCCTGAATCCAAGGCAATCTCGAGTAAGTCCATTCCTAATTGATATTATAATCATGTAATCATTCATTTGATTCAATCCTTCTCTTCAATTAGATTGGATGTCATATGCATTGTTGCAACCCTTAAATCAAGTCTTTGTTAACCATCAAGGTATATTCAATTATTGAAGTTCACTCTACCACATTCCTTCAATATGGAAAGGGGTCATATGGACATGTAAAAATTATTCAATAACTTTTGATAAAGATATGTTATATACTTAGTATATGTTCCATTCCATAGTCCACATTTAATCATCATTTGAAAGAACTGTACTTAGGAAGGTCATCTGGTGATCATACATGGTACCTGAAATTATGAAATTATCATTAATAACAAGTCATTTATTATCGAAATACACACCTTTTTGAAGGTCAAGGATTGTCACACCCGAATAGTGGATCAAGTATACAGAAACAATAAAAGAAAAAATATGGAATAACCTTCAACATGGAGTGAATTGAGTTGTGAGTGTAACTGATAAAAACTAATAAAAAACTTAGAATGAAAATATCCATATTATTCCCAAAATTATAATCATGCAATATATAATTATGAAATGGTGTCTGATGAAATCGGAGAGCCCCAAAAGAATATTCTAATTTCAATGAACTTTAGTGATTAGATATAGAACAACTAACTTATGGTTATATGAAAATCCACCTCTGGTATTGGCCCTTGATTTTGCTAAATTTGAGTAGATATAAGAAAATGATTGTTTTATTCTTGGTTTTCTATCCACGAAACGCCCAACGGATCCGTATCCAATGATTGATGGACCTGCTTTCCAAAGGAAGGCGTTCACCGGATGGTCTGACCAGCGACTCTTAAGAACTCACATTGGTCGAGATGATGGGAAGTCGGGCTCATCACACCCTTTCTGGGGGGAAATTATTGCCTGTTCCGGGACTCTCTTATAGATTTAAGACTTATTCATATGTTCGAGAATCTTTGGTTTATACCCAAACGGTCAATGGTCAACTGGACGCAGAGGTTCGGAATCATTTATGCCTGAGGTTTACCATCCCTCATTGTATTAATGACCCTGAAGGGTTGGAACTCGCTTTAGGTGGCACTAGGAGTGGTGCAGTGAACTATTGTGGGGATGATCGGATCGACCGGTTTTTGGGTTTGAACCCCTTGGAGGCTTCCTATGTACCATGTCTAGGAGACAAGGATCAAAGTCCACGTAGTTCGAATTGTCTTGGGGATTACGCTCTGTGGTAGTGCAAGATGTTGGATTGGGGCTTCCACTCTGAGGAGGCCCAAGATGTTGGTAAACCGACATAAAAGGGGGTCAGAATGACCCGTTGTTGGGCTTGAACCTTGGAGAGGCTTCCTACGTACATGGCCTAGAAAGCAGGGATCAAATTCTATGTAGTTCGGATTGGCTTTGGGCTTACGCTCTGGGGAAACCCAAGAAGATGGATTGGGGCTTACACTCTGAGGAGGCCCATAAGATGATTTCATGGTCGATGCTTACTCTAAGCCAACGTGAGTCATGGTCGGTGTGAGAAACAAGAGGCAGAAGGGACCAGACGATCACGTTGCGAAAGGTGTGTCCGTGAGAAGTGGAGTTGGGCTTACAAATGAAGGTGGCCCAAGGTGATGAATTGGGGCTTACACTCCGAGGAGGCCCAAGGAGATGAATTGGGGCTTACACTCTGAGGAGGCCCAGTAGGTCGGGGCTTATTCCGAGATGGATGCCCGAAGGTGTCTTTCTCATGTCTGGCCATGAGGGCATTCGAACCCATTGGTGGGTTGAGGAATATAATGGGGGCCCACACCTATGTGCAAGTGCACAAGCGGGATAACACCAAGGGCATTGGAATCAATCCCAACAATGGGAGATGAAATGTGTGAATTACATGGCCATCATTCGGAACACAATAAGTGTGGAATGTCAATGAAGGATAACTGTTGACCATGTTTGAAGCACAGGATCCATATCGCGTTATCCTGAAACGGGGAAGAACAAATGAGGGTCGACTGCTGACCATGTTTGAAACAAATGACCTATCTCGAAGTGTTGTCCAATGTCTTCCAGGGCGTTGGCCCAGGAGGGTAGGTGAGCCGATGCAACATGAGGCCATGCCATTAGGGGATCCGTTCAGACATGAAAGAGGATAAAGATGTGAATGAAGGGCACGCAAAGCGTGAGGTGGGGTGATGGAATGTTTGAAGGGATTCCAGCACTCTTGAGGTTATTCCACTGTAATCATCGCATGAGGCATCTCTTGCATGGAGCAAGAGGCATCCAGTTATTGGAACATTGGGTATACTACAGTTTAGAGTCATGTAGAGAGGACCGTTTCCATACAGTTTAACATCATGTGGTCAGGATGACTAAGTAGGAGAGACCTAGGAATGGTTGGTGTGGAACTTACGCGAGGGCGGCCATTTCAAGATGAAACTAGAAAAATGAGCTAGGAAATGGGGTTATAGGAGAGTAATGAGGAGTATCTCGACTCATGGAATTTATAGGATGGATGTTGGGGCGGCAGAAGGGTGCAATGGAAAATCCCGACATCCTCGCCTTAAAAGATCGTGGTGCGACTGTCCATTTTTCATGGGGGTAAGTGGCGGTAGCGAAGGGACTAGACCGGAGGGATGGGACAACAGAGGAGTTGTCCGCATGTGGTTCACGGACTGGTTTCTCCTCTACACAGAAGAGTTCATCCACGGATGATATACGGTTTGCGGAAGGCTGCTGAGCGATTTCTCTAGCGTCTCCCGATAGGTTTCCACCAGTCCTTCCTCCCCTGTTTTTCTAGTGCCCCTCGATCACTATTTATATAATCACGAGGAGGATAAGAACACGACCTTCGCGGAAGCCCATGAATGAATTATCACCCACAGATGATTTGGTCAACTGTGATATTTGATGATTTGCGGTGGGGTTGACTCGCGGTGGCACACCAATCTGCCTCTATTCTGCGGACGACGGTGGTCTGAGGCCACATAGGCGCTCCACCTCCATTTCGTGAACGAGGGCGCGCGCGGTGTGGGCCGGTTGGCGCGGTTCGCGGCGGTGTGCCGGGATGGATTCACCGGCGGTCTTCCGGGTTCACGCCTGTGGAGGAGCCCTGCCTAGATTTTGCGAACGACATCGTCTGCAAAAGGGTGGTCTGCCGAACCGGCCACGTACTGTTGCTGGGAGCCGGTGCGCGGAACGGTTCGGCCCATTTTAATGTTTTGGCATAATTGGATTTCACCCTTGCAGAATTTTTTGGACCCTGCAATGTGAAAAAAACATTTACACAATAGTATCTAGGATGACAGAAAAAGATAAGAAGAATGGTTAAATAGGGCTTGAGTACTTACCGTTGCATATCCAACATGATGAATGGAAGCTCCATCAGATGTCTGATGAAAAAGATCTCTTGATCCATTGTTTTTTCCATAAAAAACATCTACATTGAGAGGAAAAATGATAAATCCCAATAGTTCTCTTATTAGGGAGGAAGAGTGGGGTAAAATAGATCATGAAAATAATGTTGGACATTTCACCCAACATTTATGCCTATGCATAGATTTTTATCACAATTTTCCAAACTGTGTGAGAATAATCGTCCAGAAAATACATCATTCACATGGTTTGATGAAACCATGTGTAACCTATGCACTAGTATCTTGAAAAAATGGTGTGTTCACACTGTTAGGTAGCACGATTATGTGCCAACCATGCAAGGTTGCTTTGTCTGAAAAAATAAAAAATCGTACGGTTTTCCAAATCGTGCGGAATTCTTGTACAGTCTACTATAAACTGTGTGGCAAGCCATTTTCTCCCAAAAAAAGGTTCCTGGATCTAAACAAGCCTCAAACACCCTGAAAACCCTTAATAAATTAATAAGCATCCACATTACATCCACAGTAATGATATAGACCAAAAAAAGTAAAGGATACCTACCTGAGTGAAAAACTGGTTTCTTACATCAGGAACCATACATATCAACTTCAGTTGTATTATAACATCATAAAGAAAAAACATCAAATTCAATATATCATTTAACCCTTAAGTAGTCATCATACTAACCAATATCATCCAATACACTGTTAGGAAAATTATGAGCCCAATAATTTTCATCACTACATTATCTTAATTATTTTATTAAAATTTGTTTTAATTTATTGTAAATTCTACATTTTAATTCATTTACCATGAAACAAGTCTACTCAGCATAAATCATTATTCATAATAAATCAAACTGCAATAGGAATCTTGATATCAATCAAAAATATTCAACAAGGATATCCTCCTTAATAATCACTTTTAAATGCCTCAAATCAAATTTATTTTTATTTTTTAAAAATGACACATAATAATGTGATTTATCTACCCTTTTTATTCCTTTATAGCACAGCTTATTTAATTATATAAGTAATTAAGAGCATATATGTTCCATAACAAAACCCTATAAATCAATATATTACCCAAATGACTTTCTTAAACCAATTTTGTGTTTTAATGCCAAAATAAATATAATTTATATTAAAAGAATATTTTAGACAGATTAAATTGTTTTTTCGAGAAACCATTGTAAATACTCTTTAAATGTCATGTTTTTTACATTATATCACTATATTTTTTATTCCAATATATATAACCATTATTTATTTTTCCATTTAAATTCATCTAATGTTATCCCTATATTAATGAATTTAGTTAACATTTCAAATAGGCCACTAAATTATAATATATAAAATAACAAAAACTCATATGAAATGGAATCATTTAATTAAAAATCAAGTAAATGTGAGAGATCACTTATCTTTTTTAATAAGAAAATTAACTGATAATGAAATTTTAAACAATCTTCAACAAGAATAACTCATGAATTCCCATAAATTTTAGGGATGAAAAAATAAAAAAAAGAATAATCAAAACCTTGAAGCATTTTATTTTTCATAGAAAATAGTCCTCATAGTGCTACAACCCTAATGAACTCAATTGAAGATAAACCAAATAAGAATTTTAAACTCTATAACTAAATGAATAGTATGAATATAGGAATATAAATTCGATAAATTTCCTAAGGTAATATTTAATTAGAATAAAAATTCATATATTTCAAAAAAATCAAATAAATTATCCAAAAATATTTTTGGGAATGACCAAAGGTTTCGTGGTGGAACCTCATTGGATTCCCATTAACCCATCTTGTTTCATGGGGTTAACCAGTATCATTTTGGTTGATTTACAAAGGCCACCCCCTTTTCATCTAGGCCATTAGAGTCGTACTGTTACCCATCAGATTCTTAGAGGCCTAACAAACTTAACAACAAGTACACATTTTCTTTGCACCATTAAAATCTTGTCTTCCCTCTTTCTATACCCAAAATTAAATCCTAAATTATTATAAAATAAAATTTTAATGTAAAATATACATTTGAAATATACATGAATATTTTTCACTTGTTGCATTATACATTTTAATAAGACGTTTTATTGAATATATTTTGAGATATTGGAATGTAATGTTATCTGGACAAAAAATAATTTGATTAATATCTAACATGATAATTCTAATATCACCATTAATGATATATGTTTTCAATAAATAGTTTATATCACAAAATATTTTAGTTGAGGGTTTATTTTTTACATGGCTACATGATTATGTTGTATGTGTTATAATGTGATGTAATATGTATTTGATAAAAAAATTAAGAAAAAAGGGTCCCTCATAGTGTATATATTATAATTGCGTCAGACCATCATTTAACTATATATATATATTTCAATATTATAGTAAAAAATATTTATTATATAGAATTATATAATGTTATATAATGTAATTTCCTCCTTATCAACCATTCATGTATTCAACATATATATTAATTGTGAAATGATAATTAAGCACGTAGAGATAATTCTTTATATCATTCATAATAAATTATCATAATATAATGGAATGGGTTTTGATAAGTTTATAATATTATAATAACCATAGGTTCATTTGATTATTTATAATTAATTCATGAGGTAAAAGTGCACCATAAATATTTTAATAACAGATGAATATATCAAATTGAAAGATACATATAGTTTTATTGATATTCATGGTTGAACGTTTCATAGTAACCTACATTACATAATGTTAAAAAGGTACTCGATATGTGAAACAACACACTTTTATACCTTTCTTACTGTAGCCCTAATGATTTGTTAATCTAGGAGTGGTTGGGTATATTTATAACCCTGTAGTGCGTGTTTATTATTTAAAATTTTATTCGAAAACCTATATTAAAGGTATGATATTTTGTCCTTAGATGAGAATGAATGAATAATTTTATGCATATACCTAGTTGAGTGACAGGTGATACACTCATCTAGTAAGATAACTATAATGGTATTAATTCATTGGGATGAATTACATGTGATGTATTCTTCAGTATTAAAAATGTTTTTTGGATAGAATTGAAAACTTATGAAATTTTCTATATGAGATTGATATGTTGTATAAATTTTTTCTACACAAGATGTAATGAACAAAAGTATTATATGTTTATGTATGATGCATGAGATACAATTGGAGTATATTTATATAGAGATATATTCATTTAATTTAGATCATGTGAAAGAACATTATAGATAGAGGTATTAATTATTTACTAAATGTATCCAAATTCTTGGGGATGTGAATTGAGAACTTATAATAATTGTTAAATATATATAATCAAACATCTTCATAGAAATATTTACATGAATTATTATATTACTATTTATTCAAATGTTGTTTTATAAATCATGGAGATTAATTTTATAGATTATATGAATGTAATTGTAGAGAATATGAATATGTGTTTTGGTTAGGGTATCACAATTTGAAACATATAATGTAAGAACGGGTGAAATGCTTTAAAAGTTTGATAGAGTTTAGTGTATATTAGTGATTAAAATTTATTGTGTGAATTAAATTTATATCTTGTGATAAGATATAACTATATTGAAAAAAGATATATAGTTGTGATGAATATAATATAAATATTTAACTTTGAGTGATATAATTAAGTGGGTTAAAATTTTGAGGGTGATAAATGAATATCTCTTGGAGTGATATAAATTTCATAAAAGATGTCGTATAATAGTACCTATATTATTTTTCAAAAATAAACAAGAAATTTATCTTAATATCATGATATGATGTTGGTGGGATAAAAAGTGGACTATAATAAATTTTTATGAAATACAATTCAAATTCTATTTAAGAGTGAGTAAATAAATAAATTTTTTAAATTAATATTGCATAATTAATTTACTCATTTGACATTATAATATCCATGGAAATAAATTAAAATTTTAATAAACTAAAATTGATGATATTTCATCCCATTCAATACATCAAAATATTAATTCCCACGTTTTATATATTTAATATAAAAATTGAGCTCATGAAGACCATGGTGTGAGGGATAAATAATTTTAATAATTATTCTTGATGAATAACCCAACTTGTGGAAATAATTAGAGGTAAGTAGTAATTTATTTTGAATAATGGATATTCTTCCTCAATAATGATTAATGATTCATCATAAATAGTCCAGTATACTATTTTAATTTTATAATTATAACTAAACCTCTAATAAAAAATTCATATGGTATTAGGATATTATAAATTTTTTACCTTTTAATGGAAAGAATTTCTAATATAAAAATCATTCATTAAATATAATAAATTTTAATATAAGAAATGAATTTATCATGGAACAGAATTTCCATTTTAATATTAATAATATAAAATAGTGACATATAAATATTAAGAAAGAAAAAACCATAAATATGGTATTTTGGAATAAGATAAAATAGATGATCACTAGATTATGATATGTAGAGTTAGAAATTAATGAAATATCAATATGTATCCTAAAGGAAGTTAGGTGGGTTATTGAGCAAAATATGATTTTAATTTTAATATGCATTCTTAAAATAACAAGTTACTCCTTTATTTCCAAGGTAAGATATATAAAAATTATTAAATGATATGTCTATATGTTAAAGTGACACATTAATTTATAGTTTCTAAAGATAACATGAAAAATTTAATATTAATATTAAAAATGGTCTGTTAAATATATATTTAAATATATATAATTAAATGATTTTTTATGTAAAAAGTACTTTTAAAAAATCTAATAAATTTAAATTTTTGAGGCCATATTATTTTTTATAACATGTTTTTACCATGTTTTTTCTTATTTTATGTCACCATAATGATATGTGAATTACTTTTACTAAAAAAAATTGTGATAACATTAGTGATTTTTGGGTCTATATTGTTAGAAACATTTTATTTTTAATATTTTTCTTTTAAAAAATAACTTCCTAAAAATCAATCCTGGATGATATTGGAGACTCAAAAAAATGAAAATGGAATAGAATTATTTTAATATAAATTCATATATTTTTTAATTAGTATGGATTCCATGGAAATATGTTTAGTTATCATCATGTATTTTTTTAGGAATTGGTATTATTCTAAATATATAGTAAATTTATGAGTTTTAGATAGGAATAGAGTTTAAAATTAACATTGGTTGAGAAATATGGGGTAATTTATATTAAGATATATATAATATGGTTATATAAATATATTAAATGTTTTATGGGTAACTCTAATGTACTAGTAATTATGTAAAGTATTACATATTTATTATCTCACCTCTGAAGTTCTTGTAAAGGGCTACCCGAGTTTTGGTTGGCTACACATTGTCCAATACGAGTCTATAATAGTATTTAATGATCAATTAATTATTATTTTTTAAAAAATGGGAATTGATAATTTAAAATATTGAGTTTTTAAAAGGAAAGAAAATGTTCATTAGCATATAAGATATGCCACATCGAGCATTAAAAATGGAAAAATATTATTAAATGTTACAGTTAAAGCATAGCCATCAGAAGGAAAAGAATGAACATATTTAATAGAAATATGTAAATATGGTTTATATATATAAATATATATATTTAATTATTTGGTGAAATTGTAATTATAAATGAATGTTAATCCCTTTTTGAAATAGAAGGTAAATTGTTTTTTGAAAAATTATTTTAATTAAAATAGGCATGTTTATGAAAAAATAAAATAACACTTGATGGATTATATTAATAAAATATAAAAATCAAAATATAAAATAATAAATTTAATGTTTAAATTTAATATTTATTTTTTTCTAGATATAATATCAGCACAAATTATATTTTATGGATAAAAGGTTTATTTTTAAAAAAATATAGTTTTAACACCTTTGGATAACGAACTAGTTATTAATATTTATTTTTATTGTTTATCACATTCTATTTGAAAAAATTATCTTATCTATTTAATGATTAATGTAATTATTTAAATTTTATTAATTTTTTATATTGTTATAATAAGTTTCATCATTTCATAAATAGTGAAAAAATACAACAATTTGAATGAAAAATGATTTTTCATCAAATTTATTTTTACTGTTAAATTATATATTTGAGTGTTTTTGAAATATAAATAGGTAATATTTTTATTGTTTGATCCAAATTAGGTCATTGGAATCAATTTTACATTGAATTTGGAATAGAAAACAATTGAATCTTCTTAATGTTTTTATATAAAAAAATTTGTTTCTCATTATGTCAACAAGGATAACTTTTAATCAAGTTATTCCAATTAAGAATTTTTAATTTTGAATAAATTGATTCCATTTTTGGAATTATAAGTACAAATTATGTAAATAGATACGTTTTATTTTTTGACATCATGAATAGTTAATGAAGAAAATTTTTATTATCACAGTGAATGATAAATCATGTAATTAATGGGTAAAAATATAATTATAAATATCCAAACTTACCATATTTCATGAACTAATTTAATTTTTTGAGTTATTGTAGACCTAAATAATACATATTCAAAAATAAATTTTTTTGAGTCAATTTAATGTGATTAATATATTTATAATATTATATTCAAACGAAAATTCAATATTTTCAAACATCTATTTTAAACAAGTGAAATATTATTAATAAGGGGTTATACATAGGATCACATTGACTATAAATAGTATTTTTAAAGATAATTTTTTTATCTTTATCATAGTAATATATTTAATGTTTTTAATAAATTAATAATTAAATTTCAATGGTGGAATAATGATGATAAAGTGATTGTTTAATTAATGAAAAAAATAAATAAACTATATTAATACTATTAAAATAATTCTAATTTGAAATAGTTTAGTTCCTATGATTTTTTTGGATTATTTTGACATGTTATGGATTATTTAATAGATTTTTTAAATTATGTTATGTTTTTAAGATAATTTTAAAAATTCAAAAAACAAATAGTGTCAAAATTATAATTAATCATATATTAAAATAAATAAGATGTTATTAAATGATATAAATTTTATAAAAATAAAATATTCCACAAAATAATTATGGTAATATATAAAATTTCATAAATAATTCATTTATTGATCATTTTTCATGTTCTGGTAGTTATATTAAACCTCACTGTGTAAATTAGAAGATCATAGATTAAGAGTTACAAGGGTTAAATGCGAGTTAAAACAAAAGGATAAGGATTAAAAAAAATTAAAAATTGCCCAGAAATTATTGGATGCATATTAATTGACCCTAATCACATTAATATCAAATTTTATTTTTTAATGTAAACTTTCCCGTAAAAATAACATATATATTATAATAGAGAATATAGTTAAAAAATGAGACCTTATTTGAATTTAACTGTATTTATGTGTCCACATATTGTAAAAATGATGATATGGAAAAAAATATCTATTTTGATATAAATAAAATTAGTTTCATAATAGAAATTTATTTCTAATTTTATGAAATTATATAATTACCAAAAATACTTCTTCAATTTCAAAATAGTATATATTTAATTAAGATAAAAACTTAATAATTTATTTTATTAATATTAATTTTTAAACATTTTTGATGATTTATTATGTATGAATAATTTTATAGATCTATAATATATATTAGATATATTTTAAAGCCTTATATTATAATTACACTTTTTATTGATCTATTTATTGTTTAATTAAATGAATAGTATCAAGTTGAACAATAATGATATCTCACTGAAAAAATAAATTATCAAATAATTTAAAAAAAATGTTCAATATTCATATAGTGGAAAATATATGGTCTTAAATTTATTATAATATTCATTTTTAGGAAATTTGGATGTATGTGGATCTATAATAGCCATATTATATTTTAATATTTTTGGATTTTCCAAGAGTTCCCCTCTCATCTCTTATAAAAAGGAACCAAGTATTCTCAATTCAATTAAAATAAAAACCATTTTTGATAAGAAAATACCATCACTAATACCATAGTATAATCCCAAATCATATTCAAGAGGCCTTATTTTAGGCAGAAAATCCTTCTTATAGGTTTTAAGTTATTTATAAATGGAGATCATCAGAAGTAGGGATATCATTTCTAATTAAGGGTTTTTATTTTATTTTTATATAATTTATAATATTATTCAACCATGATGTAATATTAAATAAAAATATCCTAAAAATAATGAAATGTTGTTATGTTAATATCATCAAGTAAATATATCTCCACTTCCATAAAATAGGGGAAAATTGCCAAACTTGTGTGCGATGAACTACAACCTCATGCTCTATTATAATTCATTTTCCAAAAAAATCTATGAATTATAGTTATAATGTTGGAATTAAATATTATATTATATTTTAATAACATATTCTTAGTTTTTGAAGGATAATATATCATTTATGTTCTTAACATTCCTTTAAATAGAAAATGATAACATCATTTGTGCGTACCAGTGAACTATCAACTCTATAAAGCTATATGATTTGTTTTTCATCACCACATAAACTTGATGAAATATATATAATCATATTTAAATTATTAATATGATATTTATGATATAATTATCATTATTTAGTGACAAATTATTAATTACCTTATTTCAATATTTATTGTTGAACAATGGAAACGTTACTCATGCGTATGTATGACATTCAATCTCCATTATTATAAAGTTGTTCATTTTTCATAAAAATACATAAATTTATTGATTTTAAATAATAATTAGCACATATATTAATTTTTATTCCATGCATATTATTTTGTATATGATGTACTGAAGACTATATTAACTATTGAAATCCAAAAACTTTCTTTTCAGACTCAAGTACCAAATATCGAAAAAACATCCGACATAAACATAAATAATTATATAATTTTTATAATATGATAATATGTAATAAAAAAGAAAAAATAACAGAAAAATTGCTAAATAAATAATATATTTAGCCTTGTTTTATTATTCAGGAATATGTTGATAGTGTGTGGCAATTCTAACTTAAGGTATGCAACTTTCTTTTAAAAGACACTTATAATGTTACTCTTTCAACAATTTTTTAATAATGGAAAAAGAAATGTTTTTTACATATACGTCATGAATGTAATTTCTCACTTTCATTATTATTTAATGTTTTATTATACCCTTTACATGTGTACCGTTTTATTTTTATATGAATTGATTTAATTTATGAGTGTGTGAATTTATATGAATGAAAAGTGAATTCAAAATGGAAATTTTATGTCTCTTTTTTTATTATTTTAATTGTGATTATTATGTTTTGGTTATAGGGAATTTTTTATGTGGTGATGTTCTTACATGATAAACTGAGGGTGGGTGAACCCTTTATAGCTATCCAATACATTGGGTAATAAAGAGAATATAACTAGAGGGGTTTCTCTTAAGAGAATAATGGAATATACCATAGTGGGTATTCAAAATGTAATAATAAAGGTTATTCACTATGTATATATGAAAGATAATATACGAGTTAAATTCAAATGATTCCATAAGTTTTTTTATGATTCAGGTTTTCAATGGAGTTATACCATAAAATTTTGATTTCAACAGGTAAGCTAATGAGATTATGTTTTATTGGTGAAAAGTATAACTTTTTGAAAATGATTACATGGGATAAATTATTCATGGATTATTAATTTATTCCTTTTATACTTATATACCTCACAGAGATTTTTTTCATCATTAAATGTTTTACAATGACTTGAATATGGAATAAGGATGGGTAAGAGAAATGGGTAACTAATGTTGAATGTTATGAATATTGTTTATGAAAAATAGATAATGTTTTTTAAAATGTTTTATGATATAAATTAAATGAATACTATTTTATAAGTATCCTATTGTAATTAAAGTGGTATGTTATCAATTAATTATGACGTAATTCACTAAAAATATAAACCTGAATAGATCCACAATATGAAATAATTTAATTTCTTGATTAAAACTCAAGATTATGTAATGTTTAGGGTTGGGTATTTATAGTTGGTATCAAGGGATTCTTTTGAAAACTTTAGAGATTATTATATCTTCTCAAGAGTTTTGGATATCATCATGGGTTTAAATTTTTTTGATTAAGGATGATTTTAGTGTATTAGAAAACCATTTTTTGGCTTTACGTTATGAAATTTATAGGTGATTAATGATATTTTTGGTGAAATTTATTTTTTATGTAATTATGGGTTCTTAATTTTTGGGATGATAAATGAATGTTTGGTGATAATATTTGAGTCATAAAATTGTTATCGTTATTTTTCAGTATTTTATAATATGATGGTAATGTTATAATAGTTATATAGTTTTAGAAAAAGTATAACCTATAGGATTATTGAAAACTCGTCGCATCCAATGAGGTTTTGCGAATCTAACCCACAACCGAAGGACCACACAGTTACATCACCTACCACTAGCCAACATTAAGTCATGGTTATTATTAATAATTATTTTTTTTAAAAGATTTTATGAATGAGGAATAATTTGATTCTGTGAATATTTGTTTTAATAGATAACCACGAGATAGGAAAATAATTTTTGTGATTATGTGATTAATGTTTTTATGGAAGGCATTTATTAATTTGGGATCCCTTTTTGATTGAGGTAAACAAAATACTATTGGATTTTATTATATAATTTATGGTTTAATTATTATTTTTGGATAAATATATGATTTTATTATCGACTTATGTTTATCCCGGTTATTTATGGAAATAAATTTCATATCTAAATGATTATGTTAATTAAGAAATTATATTTTTAGTATGATACATTAAGAGTGATTGATATTATTTAGAGATAAATGATAAAATTTATCTTGAAAGATGATGTGATGAAATAATTTTGAATTTTTGTGTTCAATATTTGTTTGGATTATTTTGAATAATTTTAAGGGTAATTATTTATTGAATTGTCAATTCTGAAATTTGGATTTTTATGTTGAATTTTGGAGGATAAAAGTTTCTTTTATTCTTTTAATGGGTTTTTACTTTTGGAAAATTATATTGTCTTTTCATAACCATATTGGATTTAGTTAATGTAAAAAAATATGAGTAATAGATAGTCACTTTTTTTGGATTATTCGATTATCTAGTAGTTTATTTTAGTTCGTTAGGAGTGGAAAATTCATCTAAAATACTCATCATTTATAGAAAATATGAGTTTGTGGTGGAATTTTATTAATGGATTAAACTCTACTTATCACCTAGGTATATTTATTTATGTTTATACTCTGTTAAATAAAATAATTTATCTACTCTATGAATAATTTCTTAAAATAAAATTATTATCCATTTGTTTTTACTACAGAGAAATCAATTGTCTTTTAACCCATCAACGATTTAGGGTTTTGTGATTATTAACTTTCCCAAGACCAAATTCTTTATCACTCCCCATTAAAACATGATGTTTAGTTTTCAATTCAATGTATATGATTCCCTTACATAGATACCAGGTATGTATTATCATAGGTGACCTTCATACTTTCATTTAATTATTATAAAGTGAATGGTTCAATAATCATTTTTCTGATGTGGGATTTAAACAATAGTCGATTGAAAATTCAAACACCTAGTTTTTGAACCTAAGACCAAATTTCAAGGACGCAATATATTAAATTTGAGGGTGGGGGGGGGGGAATGTAACATCTTGAGTTTTTAAAAAGAAACATCGAGTTCAATAGAGTACATGATACGCCACATTGAGCCTAAGAGAAAAACTAAATACTATATAAATGTTTCTGTTAAATCCAAATTGTTAGATTAGCAGGAATGAGAAGTATTAAATGAATTGTAAAATATTTTTTTTGATATATACATATATATAAATATAATTAATTATTTTGTGAAAAATTAGTTATAAATTAATGCATTTTGTTTTTGAAATAACGTATAATATTTTTGTGGAAAAATATTTAAATAAAAATAAGTGTATTTTTAAAATAAAAAAAATAGAATTTTTGGATTCTATTAAAGTGATATACATATAATACAATAAATTTAATTTTTAATATTTATATTATATGTTTTTTTGATACAATTTTTGAAGAAATTCAATTATACAAATAATATGAGTATTTTTCTAAAATGTCAGTTTTACCATATATTGATGGAATTCTATTTTTAAATATTTTTTTGAAACTCTTAATAATAAACTTTTTAAAAATTTCCTTATTAATACAAATATTACTATAAATCAATACTTTGTATGTATTTTTTATGTTTTTATGGAAGGTTTTTTTATTGAATAGTAAAAAAATACTTCATTTTAATTGAAATATGCTTTTTTATCAAGTTTATTTACACTATTAAATTATATATATGAGTTGTTTTAATGTATAATTTGATAACATTATTTTTATTTAATAATATTTAGGTTATTTGAATCATTTTCAAATTGAATTTAGATTTAAAAACATTTTAATATTTTGAATGGTGTTACTTTAAAAACTCATTTTCTCGTTCCATCGAAGAGATTGATTTTTATGTAATTTCTATGAATCGGGTATTTTGAAATCAAAAAAATGTATTCCATATTTTGAATCATTACATGAAATATATATATATATATATAGCCATTTTTTAATAAATTATAAATAGTAAAATTTTAAAATATTTATCAATGTGGATAACTTTAAATAGTGTAATTAAGGGTAGAAATATTATTATATGTATTATAAAATTACCATAGCAATAATAAAAATTTAATTGGATGTGTTTTTTAAAACTAAAATAATATTTATTTTAAAATTATAACATTTTATGCTATGTGGAAGAGACTAAGACATTTATAATAATCTATTCAAATGAAAAGTCAATTTGTTCGCACTTTTATTTTTAACAGGTGAAATATTTTATATAGGGGTTATATAGAGGACCACAATGATTATAAATAATACATGTAATGATTAAAAATTTATATAAATCATATTAATTTATTAATAGTTTTTATGAAATAAAAAATTAAATGAAATGGTGACATAATTAAGATATTTTGATTGTTTAATTAATGGTTGAATCAAATAAATGATATTAATAAAATTGAAATACATTTAATTTGAAATAAATGATGTAATTCATGAATTTTATAGATTATTTATAGTTATTAGGTATTATATAATATATTTTTTTATAATAGATCATCTTTTTGATATTTCTAATATATAAAATAATAAATATTTTCAAAGAAAATTTAATGATATTTTAAAATAAATAATAATTTATTAAATGATATAAAATGTCTGAAAATATATTATCCGACAAAATAATTTGGATAAGTCTCAAAATGTCATAAATTATTCATTTGTTTTTCATTTTTAATGTTTTAGTAATTATATTAACCCTGAATTTCTGAATTACATGATAATAGTATAATAGTTAAGAGGGTTAAACAATCATTAAAATGAAAAGATAAGGATTTATAAAATTATACAAACATGTCCAAAATCATTGTATGAATATTGATATATACATATAACCTTAATATATAATTGGAGATTTTTATTGGGCATATTTCATTGAAAATAACATATATATTTTTTATGGAAAAGATAGCTACAAAACTTCACTCTTCTTTTATTTCATATCATTTATGTGTCCACATAAGATAAAAATGAATATTAGAATAGAACCAAATTAATATTTCGATCTAAATGATTTTTTCATTATTTAATTTTTTAACTTGAATAAAATATATTAACACCATAAAAGCATCTTCAATTATAACTTTTAATTATTTAATTTACAGAAAACTAAAATAATTGAATTTAATAATATTAATCATGATTTTTTTAATGATTTATTAGGTTTAACAATATTTATAGAACTATAATATATATTAGAGAAATTTTTTTGCTTTATATTCTAGTTATCATTTTTATTAATGTATTTGGAAACAAATTAAATTTATATTATCAAATTTGGAAATAATGATATTTTTTAAAATTAACAAATAAATAATTAAATCTAAAAATACAATAAATGTTAAATAATCAGAAAGGGAATTGATATATGACAGAAATTTTATTCCCATGTTCATTTATTGACCATTTTTAATTATTTTTCTTTATAATAATCTTATTATATTTTAATCTTTTAGGAATCTGCCATGAGTGCCATGCCCCTATCCTATAAAAGGGAACATATTCCTCTCAAATCAATACACTTAAAAACTATTTTGTCTCAGCCAATATCTACCCCACTAACTTTATATAATCCATAAACAAAATCTATAGATATATCTTAGTTATAAAACCCACTTTAGAGTTGTTAATATATTAATCAAAGGAGTTCTTCCAAATAAGAGGTATTATTTTAAAATAAGTGTCTCTATTTTATTTATTATTTTAAGTACTTAAAATAATATTTAAACATTACCAAATAAAAAAATATAGTATCATAACATAATGATATTGTTTTATTAATATTATCACCTAAATACATTTCCACATATATTAAATGGAAAAAATTATCGTTTATGTCTCCAGCAAACAATCGCCTCACGAACCGATATAATTGTTTTTCTACATCGTGTCTCACAAAAAAAATGATTATGTAATTAATGATTGTATATGATATTCATGAAATATTTATTATTATTAATTGATAATATATCATTTATGTTCTTACCTTTCCATTTATGAAAAAATTATAATGGTGTTCATGCATACGTGTGAACTATCACATCCATGAACTGATTAGATTCATTTTTCATCACCACATCATATGGATGATATATATAAGTATATATTAATTTAATAATAATTTATTTATAATATTATTATAAATTTTTAAATTTAAAATTTAAAATACATTCTTTCCATAATTATCTGTGAAAAATGGAAAAGTTACTCATGCAAGCGTATGACCGACCGTCTCCATGATTATAACATTGTTTATTTTTCATAAACACACATAAATGGTTTGAAATAAAATCATAACATATTCATTAAATTTATTATTATGAAATTAATATTATTCTTTATATGATGGAATAATGACGACTTTGACTATTTACATTAAACCAAATTCATTTTGGACTCAAATACCGAATATCGACCAAAATTTTGTCATAAACAAAAATAATTAAGTAGTTGTTATAGGATTATAATAATTAGTATAATAGGTATAATAAAATTTTAAATATTTATAATTAATGTAAATAATTAACCTATCTTTGTTATTATTGAATACAAATATTTTATTTGAATATTTTGTCTCATGGTAAGGGTCTTTCTTTTAAAAACCACATTTATAGTTACACTTTCAAATATTATTACAAAATAGAAAAGGAATGTGTTTTAACATGTACATCATGATTGGAATTTCTTGATTTCATGATTCTTTACTGTTTTTATCTTTCCTTTATATTTTTATAATTTTATTTTAAAAAAATAGTTTTATTTTATGAGTACACGAGTATCAAAGGATGAAATGTGATTTTAATGTGAAATATTTATTTTACATTATTCTAATTTTAAGAGATGTGATTATGTTTTGGTTATTGGGAATTATTTATGGGATATTTTGGTTATGTGATTAACTGAGTTTAGGTGATGCCATTATATCTTAACATTTTTTTGGGTAATGAGATAGAGTTAACCATTATGGGTTCTCTTTATAGATTAATCGAATATATCTTGTTGTGCATTCAAAATATGAACACAAAGGATACTTCAAATATAGATATGAATGATACTGTAAGTGCCAAATGGAATTATTACCGTAAGTTAAATTTATGATTTAGGTTCTCTAGGTTATTTTATAGTAATCTTATTATTTCACGTGGTAAGATAACTAGATTATGTTTTATGGGTGAAATGTATAACTTTGTAAACATATTTTCATGGGATAATGTACTCCTAGACCACTATTGGGAAGTTGGGATTTCCAACACTTGTATACTAACGGTTCTGCCAAAATGTTGGTATTGGGGTCCATTACAAACGGTTTATTCAAACCGTTGGTAAAGGTTGGTTTAGTGAAGGATTTCCCAATGGTTTGAAGAAACAGTTGGGGAATCCATAACATTTTCACCCTTTAACAATGGTTTGTATAGACCAATTGGTAAAGTCCAGGATTTTACCAATGGGTTTTAAATTCAATTTGGAATGGTCTCCCCAAATACAGCAAACACCGCCCCTGATTACACAAGAGCACAAAACTCATTTCCCCTTATTTCCAGAAGCCCCCGCGCGCAGGTGACCCCTAACAAGAGGTATTCCTTCCGATTGGTTGAAAATGCCCCATTAAAAGTTAGGCTGATTAAACCCCTTCCCAAATACAGGCATATAAGACTTCATCCCCTGATTCTTCCATTTATTTTAATATCTAGAAAGATCACGTCATTAATCCCTTTTTTTGGGATTTTGGAAAATTTTATGATTCACACTATTTGATATTGAATTAATGACTAATACTTTATTGGTAGATGTTTGTGAGTATATAGAATATTTTTTATAAAAATATACCTTACAAGTATCACTATTTTGTATTCTTTATGATGTGCATAGTATCATTGACATAGTTTATTATTAATCTCAAATTTAAAAATAAATTTTTTTTTGTTTATACTTTATGAAACTAAACCTCTTTATGATACATGATCAACCTATTAGTGTAGAAGCCTAAACATTATCCACACATGGCTTGAACATGCCTTGAAAATGTTTTCCCCCAATACCCCGTACCCCAGCTCTAAGTTGGTCAAATTGCAGACCTAATCCAGACCTACTCCGGATGTATTCTCGTCTACGAAATACCTTCCAGCCGATGATCCTTCTTCAATCAAGAAATTTTTATTTCTACAATTGAAATTAGTTAGTGTTATCTTAGTTTTAGTGTTCTTACTATTTTTATTTTATTTCTTATGTTTTGATTTCAGTTTAAATTAGAGTTATTGTTGTTGGAGTACCGAACCCTTTGTTTGTTTTATGTTCTTTTATCTACACTTCATACATCATAAATGGTCTGTTTAGTGGGGTTTCTTTAGTGCAGGGGGTAAAGGGGTTGTTTTATGTTTTATGTTTAGTGGTGGGTGGTTGTCTAGGTGGGGGGGGGGGGGGTGTTCCGTCCAAGGGGGGTGGGGTTTGGCTATCCTAGACACCTCGTACCCATAGATAAACCCCAACTCCTAGAAGGCCCCCTGGACCCCCCCAGATCCCTTGGGATAGTCCCTCCACCCCTGTGGACAACCCACCCCCCTGGACAACTCGCACCCCCTTGGACAACCCCCACACCCCTGCGGACAGCCCGCCCACCCACTAGACACCCCGTGCCCCCTAGACATCCCCGCCACCCCCATGGACAGCCTGCCCAACCACCCCATACCCCCCTGGACTTCCTCGCCCACCCCCTGGACATCCCTCCCCCCGTGGACTGCCCCCACCCCTATAGACAACCAGCCCACACCCCGGGACACCTTGTACCTCAATGGATAGCCCCAACACCCCCCTCTACCCCCTTCGACATCCCACCCACCCCATAGACACCTCGTACCCTTGGAACCCCCCCCCCCCACCTTGGGAAAGACCCCCCTCCCCACCCCTGGACAACCCCGACCCTCTAGATAGCCCCTCCACCCCCGTGGATAGCCTGACCACCCCCGTGGACATCCCATACCACTCTGGACAGCTCCCCCCCCCCACCTTGTTCACAGGCCCCCCAGATACCCACCCACCACCACCAGACACCCCCATCCCCCCGATCGCCCCACCACTAGAAATCTCCCCCCCCCCCCCCCGTGATACCCTCGACCCCACTGGAAAGCCCCGCCACCCCCCGTGGACATCTTGACCACCCCCCATGGACAGCCCACCCACCCCCATGGACATCCCACCGCCCCCCTGGACACCCCATACCCCCGTGGACAGCCACACCACCACCATGGGTAGCCCGCCCAACCCCCATAGACACCCTGTACCGCACGAATGACCCCACACACCCCCTGGACACCCCCTCACCCTCTTGGACAGTCCGCCCACCCCTGGACTCCCCCTACCCCTTGGATAGCCTGACCGCCCCCGTGTACTACCCACCCACCTGGACCCGCTGACCCCCTAGACAACCCCCACCCCATGACACCACTGACCCCACTTGACGGCCCCTCCAACCCTGGACACCCCGCACCCCCTGGACACCCCCCCCCTTGGGAAATGTATGTGATCACTCAAATTATCTATTAAATATAAAATTTCTTCGATCTAAAAATTATTCAACTCCTGAATAATTCTCCTCCACAAGTGTACATGATCTTGTACACTCACGTATAGTTCTTCAAATATATTTTTATATAAATATAGTATTTTTTTGTCTTTTATATTATGATTCTCATATAATGTAGTGTGTCGGTTTTGGTGTCTTATTAAGTGAACAATTCTCATTTACTTAAATATATTTTTGATAAAACATCAATTTTATTGAATTTCTTTTGAAGAAACGAATTATAACAATAATTTTTTACATAATTGATAGAAGTTGTATGTTTGAAACCGATAAGATCTCAAGAGATTTTTAGAACAATTTAGAGAGCTTTTTAGATTTTGAATTTCACAATTCTTCAGATAGGGGTCAGATACACTTCCCATGTTCCATTTGTATTGGAAGACCTTGGTTGAGCTGTGAAGAAGTCATTTACCACATAAACAAGTATGGTTTTCAAGCAAACTACTATGTGTGGTATCATAATGGGGAGAAAATGAAATCATAAATTTCTGATGATACAAAGGAGAGGACTGGAGTGGAGAATTTGTTATATGAACGGATTACATTTATTCATCATCATGAAAAAGAAAGGATTTTGACCCAAAAAACATCAATATGAGAACACATGATGTGTCTCATGAAATTGATGATGTTTTCAGGGTGAAAAGATTGAATGGTGCTACCACGACTCCAGTATATCGACAATGTGATAAAATGAAAAAGATGTAATGTTTAATCTGATTGTTTCATAGGAAAAATATCTATGGGAATTCAAATACTACAATCCATTACATTCTTACCTTCATGATGGATTTACATTCAGATGATGCATATATTCCCACAAACCACTATATGAATGGAAGTTTGTTGAGGAACTTGGATTTTCAAGAAACAAAATTCATGCTTTCCCGAAAGAATGCATTTTAATCTGGGAGGAAACTGCTGAATGATATGAATTTATAAGAAGTGGAAAATCCCACAAGATGTCAAAGTCTAATAGAACACCATCCTTTGTGCCATAGAAAGTAATGTGGCACCTTCCATTGATCCCCATAATCCATAATATTTTTATGTATGATGAAATATCAATAAAAATGAGATGGAATTATAGCAAGATAATGAAGACTAATGATGAGTTGGTTCACCTTGCAGATGGATTTTCATGGTAGAGATTGGATGCTCTATATCCTGATTTTGCAGCAGATGTGTGTAATGTGAGGTTGGGTCATTAATTCGATGATTTTAATCTTTTGGTTCAGATGCTATCTTCACACAACATATGATCAGCTTTTATACATGTTTATAATATTCCCCCATGATTGTGAATGAAAAAACATTTCCCTTTCCTTAGTATACTCATATCTGGCCCTTTTGATCCCGACATTGATATTGACGCATACAAGAAATCTTTAATAAAAGAGTTTAATCTTCTTTGGGATGTGGGTGTGCGCACATACGATAAATATTCATAAGAAATATTTCAGACGTGTGTCGCACTTATGTAGAAGATCAATGATTTTCCGACTTATACAATGATGTCTGGAGGCAGCACAAAGGGAAAGCTATCATGTCCCATTTGTATGAAGAATACACGATCCAGAAGACTGAAACATCATTGTAGTTTCAATTTTATGGGACAACGTCGATTCTTTCCAATGGACTGTCCATATAGAAACAATCGTCAATGATTTGATAATACCATAGAGACAGATGATCCACCTCAGCGTATGTCTTGATCTGATGTCCTTAATGAATTGAATGATTTCAATTTTTCATTTAGGAGGGGTCAAATTAAATCTGGAAATAGAAAGAATGTTTCCACTAAAACCTGTTAAAATTTGAGGAAGAGGAGTATCTTTTTTTATTTTCCTTATTGGTCAAACAATTTGTAACGTCATTGCTTATACGCAATTTAAATTGAAAATAATATATTTGAAATGTTTATTTCAATACTTCAAATTGTTATGGGAAAGAGGAAAGATGATTTACAGTCTCGGAATGACTTGGTGGATTGGGGCATCAGAACAGAATTTCATCATGTGCGTATCAGTGAAAATAAATGGCATGTTCCATGTGCTTCTTATGTGATGAAAACTATGGAGAAAAACAATTTCTTTAAGTATTATAAACTATTATAGTTCCTTATGGATATTCAAGAAACATATCTAAACAGGTAAATAGAAGAGAGTTGTAGCTAAAATAATTAAAGACTCATTATTATCACCTTCTTCTGCATGAGTTGATTCCAATATCAATCAGTCATCTTTTTTCCAATAATGTATGGGTGATTGTCATTTTTTTGTGCCATTTGTTTAGAGATATTTGTGATAAGAATTTGTCAAATAATTTCTTGCAAAAAAATGTTTACAGATCCCCATTAATATTGTGTGAGTTGGAGAAAATATTTCCTCCATCATTTTTCACATGCATGCTACATCTGATTGTCCATATTCTCCACTAAAATACATCTAGGAGGACCTGTTTCTTTTTTTTGTATGTATCCAACTAAAATAAATATTTACACAATAATGTCTTATGTCCAAAACATGAATCATCTTGAAGGTTCTATCGTGAACGGTTACATGGATCAAGAATGTATGGATTTCGGGTCAATGTATTTGTCTGATCTTATTGCAAGAATGAAAAAACCAATGAGAAATGAATAAGAATATTATGAGAAAATTTAAACCAGTTTTCCATCACTTCCTCAAACATGAGGAATTCATGGATCACATACATTGAATACATTAAGCCTTGAAAAGTAGGAAATGGCTCATCGCACAGTTTTGTTCAACTGGGATTTATTCGATGACAACATCAAGTAACTAAATTGAATATGTATATCTTAAATATATATCTGTTAATCTATTCATATTTTTTTTCTAAAAGGAACATAAAACAATGATAAATAGAAATCATCGTTCGTTATCTTTGAGAAGGATGGATTTTTTGCATAGAAAAGAGTTTTTTGGATGGTTAATATTGAAGGTAAATATATTAATGTTTAAAATAATTAAATAAATATTTAATTAAGTATAATATTCATTTATAATGTAGGTATTGAGTATTCTTGCTGACTCTATCTCTTAATAAAATTAGATCATTGGCTTTTGGTCATAATATCGTGGTTCATGATTGTAAATCAATTGTTATCAATGGGTACAAATTTATTGTTATTGAACGAGTGAAGAATATGATAA
Source organism: Viscum album (assembly GCA_963277665.1). Lineage (NCBI taxonomy): Eukaryota > Viridiplantae > Streptophyta > Magnoliopsida > Santalales > Viscaceae > Viscum > Viscum album. Next base: position 484,423,099 of record OY728141.1, read on the forward strand.
AACAACAAGATGGTGTTATGGTTACTACCATAATAGATTGTTATGCCATTGCATTAGATACTAGACTTTGATTTGAAAATGTGGGTTATTATGGAGTTTTTGAAAAAATAGTAATATTGGATTATTACTCTCATGGACGAGTCATGATGATGAAATTCCATTGGTTTGATTCAATGATGAGACATGGAACATTTATTGATGATTTTGGATTTTGAGAAATTAATATGACTCACAATCATGCCACTGATGAACCATATGTATTGAAATAAATGGTTAAATATGTTTTTCCTGTCAAAGACCAACTTCGACTTGAATTTGGTGTCATAGATGATATAATTCCAAGACATATTTTTGATGATGGTGATGATGGAATTGACATTGTCCCTGATACCATTGGAAGCAATCCAATTATTTCATTTGATGACTCAAATATCTCAATTGTCTGAGTTTATTGTGAACCTGAAGTCGAGGTGGAAAATATATAGAATCATCCATCCATGTTCTCAATTCTATTGTTCTACCTTGAGTTGGGTCCTTAAGGATTGTACTATTCAAATTGATTTAATATTGATTACAAATATGTTGTATCTAATTTGACAATTATGTGCATTTTCAATTTTTACTGGTTGGAATTTTTATTTGAATTTTATTTTGTAATTTGGAATTGAACTGTATTTGAACCTACAAAACCAAAATTTCTAACTTGGTGAAAATTTCAAAGCTTCAACTGTAATTTGTATAAAATTTTTATGACTCTAAGACCTCTATTTAACATTTTATTAGTTAATGAACATGATGGTTTCTATTGTTCTGTAAAACAAGTATTGAAACATGCATCATCTACATGAGATAAAGAAATTAAATTTTTCTTTAATTTTGACAACTATTTTATCACTTATGAACCTGGTAGAATCCATGTTCCATGATTTTAATAGACTGATGTAACCTAGTAAATAATCATTCTACTAAAAATTAAAATTTTCCCTTTCATTTATCTTGTTATTTGGGTTACACATTTCTTATCCTTTTCAGTTTACTTCCATATTTTTTTTCAAAAGAAGGAAAATAAAACCAATTGAAGAAAGGAAACTAAAAACGATTATGGACAACAGCCGTCACATGGCTGAGCTAGGCATTCCACCACTAGTTCTTGCAATGATTACTTTATTTCAAATATATTTATTTAAATAATATATAATGTCATGTGATTAATTTTTTTAAACATTTATTAAATTTCCATTTAGTAGGAGAAAGTTATTCGATGAGCAGCCTAGTAGTGGTCCTAGTACTTGAGGTGTTTGTAAGAGGGGGTGGTACTAGAGCTAGATGATCTGGTCGGTGTACTCGATTAGACCCTGCCCCTCCCACTGACATACCATCCATCCCAAATTCTGATCCCGATGTATCGTTAGGGACACACAAGATATTTAGACCTTCCATGTTTTCCCCACCCTTTACATCTGAGCCTCCTCACCCGACTGTACCATTTTCGAGGATGATTCCCACTCCCCATCAAGCATTTAGCCATCCATCCTCTTCATCTTATTTTACATCTTCTTCCTTCTCTCTGGTCTTTTATATTCAATCTTCTTCAACTACTGATCCTCCATATTCTATCCCTGGGGAGCATACATTGCGACCCACTCCATATGTATACGGTGTTCCTTCAGTTTTTGTGGATCCAGCGGTGCCCATTGATTAGACTACTGCAGGTATACTTATATAACCATGACAAATTGTTACACTATTATTTATTTTCATTATAACATGTATTGAAAAAATATTTATTTTTCATTCATAATAGATATATCTTCTGAGAAAATAAGTAGTAGGGGGAATACATGCATGTGTTTAGTATGGAACCACCACACACAGTTGATGGTGGAGTACAATGAAGATAGTCAGATAATTGAAAAATCGGGGCAACATTGTCAGATTTTTTTGGTGACGCTTGCCAAATACTCCGACATCATTCCTGTCAGCCCTCTCACATGAAGACAACTACCAATCAAAGTCAAGTATAATGCCTGGCCATATATATGGGTAAACAAATCTATTTTATTTAATGTAATATATTAATTTTTGTATTTATATGAATTAATATTTAGGTTTCAGCTGCGGTTTAATTTCCCCGATGGTGAGGATACACGACCAGCACCTCTAAAGGATTTAGGAGAGATTTGAAGAGCTTATATTAATGTGTTGTACATTGTATGGCATTATAGAGTGGTCATAGAGTAAGAGGAAGTCCCTGTCATGGATGATTTTACACTAGAATAGTACTGAAAGATGATTACTCATTGGGAGACAAGACAATTAACATTATTAATCAAATTAGAAGTATTTAAATTAAATTTTCATGTTTTTAGTTAATACTAATTAGTAAATTTCATTTAGGATGCATCTAGAAGAAAAAAAAACATTGATGCTAAGAAATACGTCCACACATTGGGACGTACTATGATGCTACATCATGAGAGACAGCTAGTATGACAGTTTATAATCTTTCTTAATAACTTGCACTTTCTATTGCTTCCTTCATAATTTATTTGATTTCTAAAGTGGTTATATAATTTTAGTTATGCAATTACTATTTTTTTGTATATTCTATTTAATTATGGTCTCCTACATTCAATTTCATTGTAGAGGAATAAATTGAATATAGAAGGATGTGTGGCTCAAGAAAAACTGTTTTGCTCGAGTAAAATGTAGAAAGATGGAAGTGCAGCTAACGAACCGAATCACCAGCTGATTGTATGTTTTACATTGTTGATTTAAATTTTAGTTACTATTTTGTAACTTAATAATATATTTTTATTTTTAATAGGCTTCTTTAGAGGCCCTTGATTCCTAGGAACCCGACAATTTTGGGCTAAACGATCACTTACATCAGGTGTTGGGAGATGAGAACCCTGATAAAGTACTCTGTGAGGGTGGGAAGAGTATAGTCCCGATGATGTATTGGCCCTCCTTAAGAACGATTTATAGTGCCGCCGAGTTGCATCAGGTTAAGGCACAGATAGAACAGGGTGAAAAAAGGGCCACAGAGACGGCATCACAGTCTGCTATGGAAAACACTACGTTTATGAAACTGATGGAAGCATTACATCCAACACTTCCACCAAGGGCCATCAATACTTGTGAGGAATATATGTCATCGATGTGTTCTATATATGGTGCACTAGGTGGTAGTTATATTGGTGGCCAAGATGATGGAGAGGAGGAGGCTAAGGCGGAGGAGGAGGAGGGCGAGGAGGAGGCTGAGACAAAGGAGGATGGTGTTGAGGAGGGTGAGGCTGAGTACGAGGGCGAGGAGGAGGGTGGGGACGATGATGAGGATGATGATGAGGATGAGTGTGAGGTTGAAGATGATAGTGATGATAGTGATGGTGATGTGGGACAGAATGATCCATTACATTTTTGACAAATATTACTGACCTTTGATGTTTATTGATTTGTTGTTCCTGAATATATGTGTGATTATGTAGGTCACATTATATTTATTTTTTATCTATAAATAATAAAACATGATTTGATGATTTTCTATGAAATACTACTATTTTAATGAAATTGAAATTTTTTGGTGGACAACCCCCCCCCCCCCACCCCCGACAGCCCCCACCCTCCTCCCTGGACCCCGGACAGCCCCCACCCTCCTCCCTAGACCCCGGACAACCCCCCAGATATCCCCCGGACAGCCCCCCATTCTCCCTGGACCCCAGACAGGCCCCCTCCCCCACCATCCACCCTCAACCCCAGACAACCCCTTGGACACCACCCCCCCCCCACCCAACTCCATGGAACCCGGATATCCCCCGGACAGCTCCCCCCCAACCCTCCTCCTTGGACTCCGAAAGCCCCCCGGAATGCCCCTCAAACAGCCCCCAAGATAGCCCCCTGGATTTCCCCCACCCTCCTCCCTAGACATCATACAGCCCCACGGACAGCCCCCTGGATAGCCCCCCGGATTGCCCCCCGAACAGCCTCCCAGCCTCCTTCCTGGACCCCGGACAACCCCCTCTTTCTTGGACCCTGGACATCCCCCCACCCTCCTCCTACCATGCATAACCCCCACCACATATATCCTCATCCTCTACTGGGTAACTCACACAACTTTTTATCACTAACATCATCCCACCAATCACCATCTCATACGGTCACTGAGCCCAATCTAATCTCTCTCCATGATTCAACGTAAATCCCAATCTAATTAACATTCCATTACTATTACATCATTACCAAGCACTGACCACCCACCTTGATTCCAGAGAGAATCACACACTTAATTCAGCATCTCAGATCCCAATCTAAGTTCTCTTAAAGATTCTTCTTAAATACTAATAGAAAAGATGATTTTAGAGATTTGGAAGAAGCTGAGAGAAGAGTGAAAACCCAAATTGAAAAGAAAAAGCAAGGAGAGGAATTTATGTAAAATCCACAAACATTCAGAAATCAAACCAAATGCTTTCTAATTGTATTGATACTTTATTATAAGGATCCATGGGTCATTTTTTATGTGTACGAGCAACCCCATCTCAATCAGAGGTGCAGTGTGGCCGGTACCACTCAAAGTGTCTCACTTTTATTTGAATTGGACAACATTTTAAGTGAAAACAACAACCGACATACAGAAAACTGACCAAACACATTCAGATTTTGATAATACATTATGAAAAGGATCCATCTGTCATTTTTGATGTGTATGAGTCAACCCCAGATCAATATAAGGCATGATGTGTCCATTACCACTTAAACTTACACAAATTTATAAGAAATGGACTTGATTTTATGCAAAAACAACAACATGAATATGAAAACCGACCAAACGCATTCTGATTATGTTGATACTTTAGTAAAATGATCCACGTGTCATTTTTTACATGTACTAGTCAACCATGCCTCAATCAGAGGCACAATGTGGCCAGTACCGCTCAAACTGTCTCACTTTTATTTGAAATGGATAGGATTTTAAGTGAAAAAAAACAACTTGCATACTGAAAACTGACCAAATGCGTTCTAGTTGTATTGATACTTTAGTAAAGTCATACATAGGTCATTTTTGACGTTTACAAGTCCAAAACACCTCAATCAAAGGCACGGTGTGGCCAGTTTCACTCAAAGTGTCTCTCTTTGGTTTAAAATGGACACTATTTTATGTAAAAACAACAGACATTGGGAAAGCTGACCAAACGCATTATGATTGTATTGATACATTAGAACAAGGATCCATAGGTCATTTTTGACTCATACAAGTCTAACCCATATCAATATGAGGGACGGTTTTTCCGTTACCACTAGAATTATCTCGCATTTATTTGAAATGGAAATGATTTTAAGTGAAAACAACAACTTGGATTTGGAAAACCGATCAAATGCATTCAGACTCTTTTGATACTTTAAGAATACAATACATGGGTCATTTGGGATGTGTAAGGGTCAACCAAGCCTCAATCCGAGGCATGGTTTGGCCGTTACCACTCAAACTGTCTCACTTTTTTTAAAAGGACAAGATTTTAAGTGACAACAAATATTTTCTAACAATAAACTGACCAAAGGATTTATGATTGTATTGATACTTTAGGAAAACGATCCATGGGTCACTTTTGACATGTATGACTCAACCCTACCTCAATCTGAGGCACGGTGTGTCCGGTAGCACTCAAAGTGTCTCACATTGTTTTTGAAATGGACAATATTTTAAGTGAAAGCAACAACATGCAAATAGAAACCTGACCAAACGCATTTGGATTCTATTTATACATTAGGAAAATGATCAATGAGGTCATTTGTGATGGGTACAAGTCAACCATGCCTCATTCTGAGGCATGGTGTTGCCAGTAACACTCAAACTTCCTCACGTTTATTTGAAAAGGGCATGATTTTAAGTTAAAACATCAAATTGCCTACGAAAAACCAACCAAACGCTTTATGATTGTATTGATAATTCTGGAAAATGATCCATGGGTCATTTGTGAAGTTTATGAGTCAACCCTGCCTTAATTCGGGGCATAGTGTGGCCAGTATCACTCAACGTGTCTCTCTTTTGTTTAAAATGAAAACTGTTTTAAGTAAAAACAACAGACATTCAGAAAACAAACCAAACGTATTCTAATTGTGTTGATACATTAGGAAAATGATCCATGGGTAATTTGTGACATATATGAGTCAACTCCATCTCAATCCAAGGGACAGTGTGTCCCGTACCACTCAAACTGTCTCACATTTATTTGAAATGGATAATATGTTTGTGAAAACAAAAACATGCATACAGAAAACGGATCAAACGCCTTATGATTCTATTTATAATTTAGGAAAATGGTCCATGGGTCAATTTTGATGTGTACGAGTCAACTACACCTCAATCCTATGCACGGTGTGACCAGTACCACTAATCCTATTCCACTTTTATTTGAAATGGATATGAATATTATTGAAAACAACAACTTGCATACGGAAAACAGACCAAACACTTTATGATTATATTGATACCTCAGGAAAATGATCTATGGGTCATTTGGGATGTGTAAGAGTCAACCTAACCTCATTCTATAGCACAGTGTGTCCGGTACCAATCAAAATGTCTCACATTTCTTTTAAATGGACATAATTTTAAATTAAAACAACAACTTGCATACTAAAACCTGACAAAACTGATTCATATTCTGTTGATAATTTAGGAAAAAGATCCATTGGTTATTTTTGACAAGTAAGAGTCAACCACGCCTCAATCCGAGGCATGGTGTGGCTGGTACCACTCTAACTATCTCACTTTTGTTTGAAATGGACATGATTTTAAAGGAAAACAACAACATGAATAAGGAAAATCAACCAAAAACTTTCTTATTGTATTGATACTTCATTACAATGATCCATGTTTTATTTTTGATGTGTAATAGTCAACCCTTCTTGAATCCGAGGCATGGTGTGGCCAGTATCACTCAATGTGTATCTCTTTGGGTTGAAATGGACACTGTTTTAAGTAAAAACAAAAGACATATGAAAAACTAACCAAACATATTCTTATTGTATTGATATTTTAGGAAAATGATCCATGGTCCATTTGTGATGTGTATGAGTCCACTCCATCTCAATTAGAGGGATTGTGTGGCTATTACCACTCAATCTGTCCCACATTTATTTGTAATGGACAAGATTATAAGTGAAAACAACAACTTGAAAACGGAAAACCAAAAAAATGCATTAAGATTCTATTGATACTTTATGAAAATGACATGTGGGCCATTTTTGACATGTACGAGTCAACCCCGCATCAATCCAAGACATGTTGTGGCCGGTATCACTCAATGTGTCTCTATATTGTTTAAAATGGACAATGTTTTAAGTAAAAACAACAGACATTCAAAAAACTTACAAAACATATTCTGATTGTGTTGATACTTTAGCACAAGGATACATGGGTCATTTGAGATGTGTACAAGTTAAACCCGTCTCAATCCGAGGGACGGTGTGTCTTATACCACTCAACCTATCTAATTTTCATTTTTAATGGACAACATTTTATGTGAAAACAACAACCGACATACAGAAAACAAGACAAACACATTCGGATTCTGTTTATACATTCGGAAAACGATTCATGAGAAATTTGATATGTGTATGAGTCAACCTTACCATATTCCATGGCATGGTGTGGCCGATACCACTCAAACTGTCTCACTTTTATTTGAAATGGACTCGATTTTCCTTGAAATCAACAACTTACATATGAAAAAATAACCAAATGTATTCGGATTTTTTGATACTTTTGCACAAGGATGCCTGGTCCAGCCTTACAAAATCCACTTCTCATGTGAGGAACTCCTACCTCTATTCTAAAACACATGACATTTAATATGCGAAACCCTTCCTAAAAAAATGGGTTCTAGGACCAAACCAAATCCCTTTGGGAACCCAATACCAAAGACATAATTGAACATTCAAACCCACTACCCAAAATGGGGATTCATCTCACATCACACACAGGAGACCAAATTACAATTATCGTCATACCCCCTTATTTCAATTTAAATGTCTATGAAAAACATGTTGTCTAGTCTAGTAACCCGTCTTATATGTTGAGATTGGAAAATGTTTTCCACTAACACATCAGGAACCATTTATACATGGATACATAGCCATTAGAGGAATATAAACATCCCATGCACTTCCTATAACTCATCCTAGGTCTAAGAACAAGACCACTACCATTATCTATCTTATGGGTATCATGATTCTTGTCCACTCTACCCATGTTTTTATGTTGGTTTTAACATATTCAACCTAAGATAATGAGTAAACATCCCATGTGATTCATATAACATGTAGGTTTTTTATCTTGTGTTTACTGGTGTTTTGGTTTGAGTTAATAGTGAATTCTAAATTTTGAATACTGTTATGGGTGGTATTTTTTTCTATTCTTAATTTATGAATTCTGGATGTATTGGATTCTGGCTATATTGGTAATGAAATCTAAATTCTAATTTTTTTTTATGTGTTTGGGATTCTAGATGTATTATAATTTAATTTTGTATTGATGTTATGGGTGTTATTTCATTTAAATTCTTGATGTATTGGATTGTGGATGTATCAAAATATGGATTTTTCACTTGAGTTGGGGTTTGACTGAGGAATGGAATTTAAATTTATAAATTTCTGAATTCTGGATGAATTTTAAACATCCCATGTAGCCTTTCTGATTCCGGTGTATGTGTTAGTGCAGCTCATGGAGAGCAGGTTGGAGGTGGCTGATGGCAGCTGCTGCTGTGGAGCTACAACATATGTACACTAATGGTTTTCCAAAATCATTGGTATATCGTTTTTATATATATTATACCAATGGGTTTTAATAACCGTTGGTATAAACTTATACCAATGGATTTCAAAACCGTTGTACAACCCTTTTAAGGTATGTTGTACACTATATACCAGTGGTTCTAAATCGTTGGTATAAGGGTAACACATACCAACGGTTTGTGTAACCGTTGGTATATCTCTTCCTTTAGCACATATACCAAAATTTACAAAGAAGTGATGGTATAAGGCATTAAAAACGAATTACATAGCCACAGTTTAGGAAACTGTTGGAATATAATATACCAATGTTTTCTAGGCCGTTACCAACGGTTCTGAACCACTGGTAAAGAGTAGAATTCTAGTAGTGGACCATCTATTTATTTCATTTTTATAATGCATTGAATTATGATTTTTGTTCTCATCCCATGTTTTAAAATGTTTTTCATAATTTATAAGCATGGGTAATATAAAGGAGTAAGTCATGTTGAAATCATTGGTGAATTTTTATTAATAATAAATTAGTTTTTAGTTTAAATGTTATATATTATGAAACAAATGGATACTATTTTATAATTATCCTTTATTAATTATTGTTGGATGTTATGTTTGAATTATGACATAATTCAATAAATTGTTAAACTTAAAAAGATATTAACTGTGAAAGAAATTAATTTTTGGACTAAAACTCAAGATTATGTAATGTTTATGTTCATGTATTTATAGAAAAATTTACCATAAGAAATATTTTAATATTTAAGAGGAATAAGTTTTAGTGAGGGTATTCAAGGGAGGATTTTCCTTATCCATACACTCCCTCTCCCCCTTTTATCTCCCACTATACAATTTATGGGCATCAAAATAAATATTACATTTTTAATTAAACTTTATATTATTAATAAAAATGTTTGTTCTATAGTTTATATATATATTTGAGTTTTTTCATTTTATTTGGGAGTTTTTGATGAATCAGGATTATGGTGGTTCCCAAGGAAAAATTTATTTTGTTTGATCCTATGAATTTCACTGATGTCTATTTCTTTATGTGGGGAATACTACATATGAGGTAGTTTGAACTAATGGTTTACCTATTATTATATGTTTTCATTTATATATATTCAATTTTGTTCCTGTAAATAATACATATAAACCCAAATTATAATATAATGTTTCTAAAAATTAATATTTAAAATTGAATTGATATTTAATATTATGATAACTACTATATGAAGAATAGATGGATTTTTTGGAAATTCAATGATTTCTTCACATAATACGTCATATATTTAATAGAAAATAATATTAAATAATACTACTCATATAATATACAATTAATTTTTGGTATCAATATGCCCAACCATGCTGATTGATAGCTGAAAATGGGAATTTCCAGGGTTATATTTGCAATTTTTTCTCTAGGATTAGTAAAGGTGTAAGAGAATTTGTTGATTTTTAATTAATTGTTGTAATTTAAAGAAAACATAATAAATAAAACATAAAATAGAAAGGATCATAATGTGGTTTATTATATCATGATAATGATATATAATTAACAATGTAGGAAACAATGGGTTACATGATTAATCTTTGTTATGTGTTTTAAATGTGTTTTTCTTATTATTATTTATTATAATCCCAATGTATCTGTATGTGAGGTTTTTTAAACTATTCATTTCAAGTTGGTGAATATGATATTTAGTATAAGAATATAAATTCAACCATAATATTTATTTTATAAGAAAATTACTCATTTTACCTTTATTGGAGACCAGCAAGGTTAAGTCTAATGGGGAAAGGTGAAATTGATTCTGTTGGATATGCCATAACATTTTTCAGTGGATATGTTATGATATGAGAAAAATGGGGAGTAATTGTTATGTCTAAGGGGTATTATAATGGAATAATATTGAGGATCAACTTTATGATGTGATCATAAGGGATATACTAATATATGAGAACATGAGGATATGTAATTACATGAAACATGATAGTATAATTTATAATATTATCCTTTGGGTTAATTCAATTATAGAGAATAGATAAAAATTTATGTAACGGAATTTTATATAAACTATTTTCTATAGGTCCAATGATCTATTGTGGCATAAACTCACATGGGTAAATTTGTGTGATATCTGTGTTTGAAAAGGTTTATTTTTCATTTTACCAATATTTATTACATCCTCTTAAATTGATAATGGAATTTTTCCCATGTCTAGTAATGGTATTGGTGGTATTCAGGTGTGTTGGGGAATAGTAAAGGAGGAAGAGTGGTCAATATGTACTGTTGTCATAATTGGCACACAATTAGTTGTAATCATGCACCATAATCGTTTTACTTATAGATAGGTGTGCAATGTTAGGGAAAATATGAAAGGGGTCCTATTAAAAATTACAGATTGATCTCATCACAGCTAGTAGACAGTTAATGACCAGCACCAAGTTCTTTAAAACATTCGGGTGTCGATAAAAAAATGTGTGGGATGGTTTCCTCTTGGACAAGGGGAACCACACGGTTTGACCAATCATGAATCAAAACCATAGACCTCGTTAAAAATGGTAAAATAACCATTTTCCCTCCCAAGATTATTTATTATTCCCTTAATTTTCTCCCCTATTCTACCCCATACATCAAGGGTCATGAAATAAGAGCTCATCCATCCTCTATGGGTGGTTTTCCTTCATTCAGAGACCATTTATAGTACTTTGTAGTGTAAATCAACAACCGAGATATGTATTATAAATTATTTTCTTAAATTTTGTTGAATAGGATTTTTTATTTAATTACCATCTTCTTTAATCTATGAACCCATCTTCTATATAGTGTACTTTGTTTTTAAGGATATTTTAGCATGAACCAACGGTCAAAATTGGTAGATCAGTTTTCTATGAGCATAAGATAAGTGGTTTAATTTTTTCCCATAATGTTAATTTTTTATAAGTATATATGCTTGTGGATATGTATTTCAATGTTTATTTTTAATGTATTTGACTATTTAAAGCAATTTGAGCCTTATATTTATATGGGAGACACTTCATGGACCCAGTTAGGTTTTTTGGTGATGTGATGATGAACCTATGGCTAACTATGTGGTTTTAAAAACACTTGAAAATGATGAAAGATATTAGTAAAATTAAGATAAGAATATTATGTAAGTGAATGGGAAGAATTTTTTTATAAAAGTGTGTGTTTACTCTGGAAATGGGAATGACCTCATTGATTTAAGGTTCAAATATTCGAAGTGGTTTCTAATGGGCATGTTCATAGAACCGAAAACATCCAACGATTCTATATCCATTTGGACCTACTTTCCAAAGGTAGGTTCTCACTAGTTAATAACGGATGAGGCTTAAAAATTTTCATTGGTTGAGAGGATGGGAGGTTGGAATCATCACACCCTTTTGGAGGGAATTATTATCCACTCTGGGACTCTATTTATAGATTTATGTTATGTTCGTGAATCCTTATTAAATTACCATGTATGAAAATGAGCTTTCCTTTAGATCTGACAATCAATAATTAGTATGACTGACATTTAGAGTATAATTTATATGTATTCTTGGTTCTTCATTGATAGAGAATCATTTTTATTTGTTAGAGATTCTTATTCAATGGTATCCTTCGACACATAATATAGAAATCTTTTGGTCATTATGATAACCATACTGGTTTTAAAGCCACTCAGCGGGGCACTTAAATTTTATTGTCATTCAGAAGGACATAGATTATTTCAGAGTTGGGATCATACCTGCAGATGGGCTACCTACGTATCCTTTGTTTTAGAAAAGGAATCAGAACCCACATAGTTTGAGTAATGAAGTATGAGGTTTGTGAATGATTGATGGCTCAAAGAAAGATTTCATAATTACTTTTACACTCTAAGCTCACGTGAGTCATGCTCGGTGTGAGAAACAAGAGTTATTGGTAAAACTAGACAATTATTCCATGAATGATGCAATGATAAGAAATGATGCAGGGCATATATATGTATGACTGCCCAGATAGATGAATATTAGGATTTACATCAGGAAAGAAACCCGGGGACAAGGTCCATAATGGTATGTGTGAGTTATGGAGATTTGGATACTTAACTTAGGACTTAATCCTAATAAAGATGCCAAAATTAGAGAGGACTTATGATTGGGTTTCACTTCTGAGAAGGAAGCCCAATTCAATAGTAAATTAAGACTTGTTAAGAGAAATTATGACTGTGGCTTACTCATAAAGAAGAGGCCTAGGTTAAAGGGAATTATGACTGGGGATTACTCCTGAAAAGGAAGCCCAGGTGAAGGGAATTTGGATTTTGGGAACATGCGGCTTACTTCTAAGGAGGATGCCCAAAATTGAGGAATTATGGTTGGGGCTTACTCATGAGGAGGATGCCAAAATTAAGGTAACTTGAAGACTGGGGATTACTCTTGAAAAGGAGGCCCATGTTAGGGGACATGGGGCTTAATGCAAAGGAGGATTCCCAGATTTGGGATTTTGAGATTGGGACTTACTCCAGAGAAGGAGGCCTAGGTTAAATATCATCTCATCTTTAAAGGATTAGGTTGAATGAATGAAATCTCTAACCTTAGTGACATAAATATATGTGAATCACTAGGATTTGAGAAATGTTCCACATAATTCCTTTCAGATAAGGAAGCCAACAAATGAACCATGTCATAAATGACTTTGAAGAGGATTTTGAAGGCTAAATCATGAAAATGAGTGGTGGATTTGAAGAAATCAAATGAATAGGATGGAGGGGCACCCAAAAAGAGTAAGGCGCACAAGTCCTGCATGGGCGCACAGGTCCTGGTTGCACAAGTATACTTTCACGATGGTCAAACCTTAGGGAAATACTTCACGATACTTGGCTCAAGCCCTTAGTATTATCCCAAAAGTCTTCCAAAAGAGTGATGTACATGTTTTATTGAAGGGATAAGGTAGCGCGAAAGTGTGGCCATTTACCTAAAGGGCTAGCCACATAGGCGCACAAGTATTGATAAGTTTCAACACTTAGGCCTTTTCCCCTATTTAGAGCTTCCATTCTAGGTATGAAATTACCTTATAATTGTTTGGAAGACTTCAAGAAGAGACTAGGGTGCTGGGAGCTCGAATATGAGTTTTGGTATTTTTCCCCCTGAAATGGGGGGCCCACATGGGATATTTATAGGCTAGGGAAGACCCTTCAGTGAAAATCAAAGAGGGAACACAAGTCACCTGCATGACCACTATTTGGTGCGCAAGTATACTAGCACAACCATGATAAATTTGCACTACCCAAGTGGGAGGAAATACAACTTCATGCCTTTGTCAATTTTTGATGTTTCTTCAAATGATTAATCACTTTGGACTAAGGTATTTCCCTTTTTAAGTCGTTAGACTTTGTGACAGAAAGGAGCATCAACAAAAGTCCCCCCTCAGAGTTGGATCTGAAAGAAATGAGGATGTGACTCTGAGGTAAAGAAGAAAACCAAGGAACGTGTGGTGCGCAAGTGTTGAGCGCGAAAATGGCATCGTGCAGGTGTTGAGAACACAGATGGAATCATACATGCTTCAGTGCGGTGGCTTTGGCACATAGGGTTGCGTCCTTGCCTATAAATAATGCTTCATTCTTGCGCAAAGAACCCAAATTTAAACAGTTTCGAGCTCTCGCCGTGCAAGTTTCCTTCTCCATGCAAGTTACTTGTTTTCCACTGTTTATTTGTGTCGTGCTTCTATAGAGGTATTTTGACTTTCATGGTGATAATTGCATGAAAAAAACATGGGAGACAGACTTATACTTGTGTCCCAACTTTGGGACATGCGCTCCTTAATGCCTTAGCCAATTTTTTGAATTTCTTCACAAATTTTATGAAAAATTAAATTACTTAAGAGTGAATTATTCAAATTTTTTGCAGATTCAATAGGTCCTTGAAGAATTGGAATGGCTGATGAACTATTTAGAAAGTGGATTGATGATCCGATGAACATTTCAGGCCATGACCATTATGATATATGCGGAAGCACTCTTCCAGATTTGTCCATGTACTTGAAGAAGTATCATTGTGATTTTCCACAGAACATATAATTGTCTCTATATGGGCATGGTCTTCTTCAAGATGTCAACATTCCAGAGACAAAGTATTATATGCCTGATATATAGCCACACTACTGATCCTCTATTTCAGTTATGTTTTTCATTAAGAGTAGCAACAATGGTGTGAACTTTCAAATTTTCCCTTCATGCCATTTCCTTGCAGATATGAAAATGGAAAACCATGGGTTGATATATTTTCCACTGCCGGTTGATAGAGAGAAGACTATCATGAAATTAGAAAAAATATCTAAAAAGATTACTCTCTTCAAATGTCTCTTTACTTCCAATGCTCCATTCTTAAATCCATGTATCCATCTTCTAAGTCTATTGGATAGAAACAGAGTCATTGTTTGATCAGAATTTTTTTTCAAACCGCACTCAAGAGAATTCTTTAACAATTTTTCTAAGAAGATATGGTATCACTGCATCGATTATTGTATCTAGTTGAATGAATGAATTCCATGTGGCTATTGATGAAACTTGGGATTCCTGAAATCAAATGAATAGTTATGTTGAAAGCCTCTTGTAATTCCTGAAAAAGAGAAGAGACTCCAGTCTGTGGATGTCCTTCTATCCCTTGTGCATCAATTAAAAACACATTAATCTTCAATCATTTATGCTTTCATTCTTCTGCTTCCTGCTTTAAATTTTTACTTAATCCAATGGGATTAGTAAGCATAGTTTGATTTTTTCTAGGATTATTAAAAATAACCCTAAAAACATTGAATCTTTTTAATTGTTCAATATCACCTAAATCATATGAAATGTATGTTTAGTGAGCAGGAACTTGACTTTTGTTCAGAGTTCCCTTGTCTTTTGTGGGCAGTTTAAAGTCATGCACGTCAGACATAAAAAGGCTAATGTTAAAGGTCGAAATAGATTTGACTGAATGGATTGAAATTGACTCAATTCCTTGATAATTTATCTAAAAACATATTACCTTGTTTAAGTATGAGGGAAAATATGTAATTGATGACTTAAGAAATTTTGAATCTGAGTAAGGATATGAAAAATGGATAAAAGTCATTAGAAGAAGTAGTTCCCAAGAATGAACTTACCACTATTTAACAAACCTGTTATGGGGTTGAATTATGCAGGGCCACCTAAGGGCATTGGCAGCATAGTCAAATAATAGCATCTTTTGGATGAAATGTGTGTTATGTAAAATACTTATGCAATGACGCCTAAGGACACATGTTGTATATTATGGCAAAATGACTCTTAGAGATTTACTTTTCTTCTGCTAAAATGCAAGTGGAAGTTTATGGGGATTCAAATTTTCCAAAGCATAGATTTTGCTATATGGAGAGAGGTACTTGAATATGGAGAAGATGTTTCCAAAAAAAATTGTCTAAGAACTAGAAGAATATCACTCTTACAAATGTCTGACCCAAATGTAGGGAAGGGAAATATAAGCCATAGACATGAAAATCTCAGATCATAAAAAATAGTATGAGAAAAATATGTTAAGGATGGTTATTTTGCGGATCCATACATATTTTCATTAAGACAAATAAAGACAAAAGAGGTTTTCCTCCCATGAATGAAGTTACCACTATATGAAAAACCCTTTAGGGGGTTGAATAATGTAGGGCCACCTAAGGTCATTGGCTTTATAGTCAAATAATATCATCTTTTGGATGAAAAGTCTGTTATGTAGACTATTAATGCAAGGCCACCAAAGAGAACGTGCTGCATAGTCAGCAAAAGAACTCTCAGGTATCAGACATTTTGTGATCAGAAGTAAAGAAAAGGGTTATAGAGATCTGGAAGGATTTAAGGTTAGGTGTATGACACATCAAAATGGGCATTGTCCAATGCATGTAGAAGATACACAGGACAATGATAACCATAATCATGTTGTGGCTGTGTCCTGAACTAAAATGTTGGACTTCACTATGTATCACATAAGGATGGGAATGAAGCTATACGTAGTTCTTAAAATACAGTTTAATTTCATGTGGGATGAGATTGTAGGAAATCATATTTTAGGGTCATAGAGATCAGACCATAATAATGAATACACTGTGTGTGATTTCACATGGAATTTTCAGCTAGGGGACTAAAAGTGGAATTTGGGGTTAGGCCCAAAGACTTTGGGCTATATTCGAGGGATGCTCGAATGTTCCTACATATCCCATAAATATGGGAATCAAGCTGCACATAGTTCATGAAATATCTTCTGTAAAGACTTGAGTTGTACATATGAAGGTTGAAAAGGGGACTTTAGTGCAATGATGGTTTTCCCCAAGATAAAAGGTTTAGGTCATCACCATGTATGCACGTAGTCTTTGGAATATAAATGATTGGGGATCAATGTAAATAATGATTCCCTCTCATGCGAGGGTGTCAAATAATTCTTTAGTTTATTGTCATACAGGACAAAAGTGTGAACATTTTAACGTCATATAGCATGGATGATGGTGAACCAATGTAAAAATATTGGTTTTGTGGGTTGCTTCACGGATCAATATCATATGAGATGGAGGTGAACCAACTTGAAGAGATTGGTTTTGGGCATTAACCATAGAAAGTTTCCTACGTGCCTATCCTAGAAGGAAAGGATCAAAGTACGCATAGTTCAATAAAATAATAAATTGGTAATCGGGTTGTTCTTGAGGACAACGACCCAAAACAAAATGGTGTTGGGACTTACGCATTGTTAGCGGCCCCGAGAGTGTGTTATGGTTGAAGTTTACTCTAAGCTCACATGAGTCATAATCGGTGTGAGAAACAATAGTTAGAAACAAACTTAAAGATGTACAATTTAATTTTGTGTAGGACACATGAAGGGACTATGCAATTTAATGTCTTACAATGAGGACTATTGGTGCTGCACAGTTTAGTGTCCTTTAGCAGGGATAAACTACAGTTCAACATCATGTAGGAAAAATATAGGGACACAGTTTAACATCATGTTGGACATAATGGTGTTGTACAGTTTAGCGTCCTGTAGCTAAGACGATGAGGAAAATATAGTTTAACATCATTTTGGATGAAAGGGGGACTGTGTAGTTTAATGTCATGTAGTAATGACAAAAGAGGACACAGTTTAATGTCATGTTGGACTTATTAAAGACTTTTTCAGAGTTGAACGTCATGTTGGATGATGGTTTGAACAGTTTAAGGTCATATGAATGGACCATAGATTATGCAGTTTAACGTCTTGCTAGACATAAGGGACTTCTGTACAGTTTAGCGTCATGTAGTTAGGACGTTACCATTTAACGTCATGTTGGACGTAGAAGGGACTGTGTAGTTTAATGTCATACAGTAAGGACTTAAGAAGGGCTGTATAATTTAACATCATATATCAAGGATGACACCGTTTAACGTCGTTTTGGACGTAAGTGAAAATAGTTTATGGTCATATGCATGGACCGGTGATGGTGTAGTTTAACATCTTGCTGGACGTAAGGGACTATGCAGTTTAATGTCTTGCAGCAAGAACAACATAGTTTAAAGTCATTTATGAAAAATATGGATGCAAATAGTTTAAGGTCATATGCATGGACTGTACTGATGTATTTTGTGTTTATAAAAAATACTACTTCAGAAATATGGCATTGGTTGGAGTAGTGATGAGTTCTCCATCCATTGAGATTAAAGAATAAGTGCCATTGGAGTACACCTTATGTATTGATTAAGGTCCTTCCCATTTTGAATCCAGCTTGGGAGGTTTCATTCCTGGTATCATTGGAGTTCTGAG
Source organism: Viscum album (assembly GCA_963277665.1). NCBI lineage: Eukaryota > Viridiplantae > Streptophyta > Magnoliopsida > Santalales > Viscaceae > Viscum > Viscum album. The sequence continues at coordinate 484,441,666 of OY728141.1, forward strand.
AACCAATACCAATTCTCCCTGAATGAATGAACAAAGATGAACTTTTTTGTTGAAATCTTGTGCTATTCGATTCTGATAGACTTCAAAGTGGTGCATGGTGCACAATATTTACTCATTTAACTATTCCAATTCATCCAATCACTTTTGAGATTGTTCATCTATAGATGACTGATCAAAAATGGATACTCTGAGCGAGGGTAATTGAACATCAACGGGAAAGACTGCTTGTGTTTCATATACCAATGAATATGAAGGTTACCGCGTTGCAGTGCGGGTGGTGGTCCAATAATCCCATAAAGCATGAAAGAGTTTATCAGGCCATGATTTCTTATCTTTATCCACCGTCTTCTATAGTATGTTTGAAAGAGTCTTGTTGAAAGCTTCTATCTGTCCATTTGCCGTTGCATGATACCGAGTTGAATGATTGGATTTGATTTTGTATTCTTGATACAACTTCCTCTCCTCGGACGAATAGAATTTGGTGCCATTTTCCGTCAATATGGTATGAGGGACACCAAATATGGTAATGATGTTAGACTTTATGAAGCTGAAAATTATTTTAGAACTGACTTTTTGAGGGGTATTGCCTCTACCAATTTTGAAAAGAAGTCATTAGCAGTAAGAATATAATTAAACTGCTTGGCTGTAGTTGAAGTATAAGGTCCCACTACATCCATTCCCCATGTGGAAAATGGCCATGAGTATTTAGCTGTATGAAGAAACTCTGGGGGTTGACGAATGATGTTGGCATGTACGTGTAAAGAATGGCACTTCCTTTGGAAATCAACACAATCTTGTATCCTTGAAGTCCAAAAATATCCAAGCCTTCTAATTTGATCAGATAGTTTGTGTTGAGACTGATGGGCACCACAGATTCCTGCATGCACTTCTTTCATGACAGCCATTGTCACTTCACCATCAATGCATCTGAAGATAACTCCACCAAATCCTCTTTTGTAGCGAATTTTCTCTAGGTCATCTGGGCTATCATAAAGATTGAAATTGACCACATGTCGCTAGATTTGTTTTTTTTCAGCTCAATCAGGTGGAAGTGTTCCATTTTGAAGGTATTTCCTGATAGGTGTCATCTATCCTCTAGTATGACCATACGTATTAGGAATTGGACTAATTTCATTGATTTCCTCTGTTTTGGTTTGAACATAAGGTGAAATTTTACGACAGTGGGAAATACTGATGCTTTTCTCGTCCCGATTTGGATATGCCAGAGCTGTGGCTATATTATCCAATGCATCAGATTGGGCATTTTGTGATCTTGGGACATACGAAAATATTGGTTCCGAAGGAAATTCTTCCATTATCTCTCTAATGTAATCATACAATGGGATTACTTCTTCTTTTCTGATTTCATAATCCACATTTACTTATTTTATTACCAGGTCTGAATCACCATTCACCTTTAAGTGATTCACTTGTGCTTGAAGCGCCAACTCCAATACTGTGATAAGAGCTTGGTATTCTGCTTCATTATTTGTACCACCTCCCAACAATGAGAAGGAAAAATGTAGCACTGCCTTTTCCAGGGAAATGAGTACAATTCCTAACCCAACTATTTTGAATTTAGGATCTTCCATTTTCCTCCCTATTGGACTTCTGGAAGAACCATCAATGTACATTTCCCATGTTTGAAGATTATCTTAAATAGAAAATACTTATTCATCAGGAAGTTCAATATCTAAAGATGTATCTTCTACTAAAGGATGTTCAGCAAAGAAATCAGCTAGATCTTGGCCCTTTATTTCCTTTTGAGACACATACTGGATATCAAATTGCTACAAAAAACTACCCACCTTGCCAGAAATCCTGTAAGCATTGGACGACTAAGGATGAATTTGTGCGGGTTATTGCGAGATATCAATTGAAGCCCGTGATGTTTTAGGTAGTTTCTTAACATCTGAACTAGAAATATTAATTCTAGGAAGAACTTCTAAATAATTGAATATCGAGTTTCTACTTCAAGCATAGCCCGACTGAGATAGTAGAGGCTGTTTTCATTCCCAGCATCATTCTTTTGAGCAAGAAAGGATCCCAATGATCTCCCTAAAGCTATCACATAAAGAATCGGTGGTCTTCCTTCAACATGTGGCATTAACACCAGTGGACTCAAAAGATATTTCTTGAGAATATCAAATGATTCTTGACATTCTTCAGTCCACTGGTAAGTTACTCCCTTCTTCATCAATTTGGTGAAGGGTAAACTTTTTCCTGCTAAATTGGCGATGAAACACCTTATATAGACTATGTGTCCTTGAAGTCCTCTCAATTCATTCAAATTCCAAGGAGGTGACATACCAAGGATAGACTTTTCCTTCTCAGGATCGAATTTGATACCATGATGGCATACAACAAAGCTGAGAAATTTTCCTGATGTTTCCCCAAAATCTCATTTTAAGGGGTTCATCTTCAAATTATGTTGCCAAAGTTTGTGGAATATGACTTCAAAATCAGCCTAGTTATTACAATGTTTCCGGGATTTAACCACAAAATTATACACATAACATTCATCAAACTTCCATAAAAAGGGTTTGAAGATAGGATGCATGGCACACTGATATGTTGTGCCTGCATTATTCAGGCCAAAGGGGAGTACCCGATAGCAAAACACACCTCGAGGGGCTCTGAAGGCAGTAGATTCCTCATCTTCTAGAGCCATTTGTATTTTATTATATTCTGAATATCCATCCATGATGAAAAGTTCTTCATATCCAGATGTTTCATCAATTAAGAGTTCTATAATCGGAACTAGAAAATATTCCTTAGGACAATGCCGATTAAGATCACTCAAATCAATCCAAACTCTTTTTTGTATGTTCTTATTTTTCAATGGGATGATATTGGGCAACCACTTGAGATATTGAACTTCTCTGATGAAGTTAGCTTTGATAAGATTATCCACTTCAGCTTCAATTTTGGATGTATAGGTTGGGTGTGTTTTTCTTGCAACTTGTTTAAATCCTCGATGTTCTTCTGGAAAACCCAAACGATGAGTTACAACATCAAGATCAAGCCCTAGAATCTCTATATAGTTCCATGAATATATATCTCGATTTTTCATTAAAATTAAAATATACATCTCTTTCTCTTCAAGAGTCATGGCCACACTAATTAAAGTGGGTCATGGATATTATTTTGTACCCAGATTTATTTCTATGAGTTCATCCATGGTGGTAGAGATACCCTCTTCAAATGCTGGAGGAGCATCCCTGAGATTTTCCTCTTCTTCTTCAACATGTGTTATTTCTTCTGTTTCTACATGCATATTAGATGATGAAGTAGAATTTACATGATCAGAAGAGATGTTAAAATTTGAACATATTGAAGAAGAAGCTTCCATTTCCGACCCGATTGATGATGAAGGGTATTCCTTGGGTAATAAAGAGGAGATAATGGATTGAGAATCGACATCATCTTTCACCTCTGACATTGCTATAACTTCTTCTGGCCTAGTTGGTGTAGTATAGACTTGCTGGATTTCAGCCGATGAAATTAAGACATCCCCATTTGAGCTTTCATCATTTCTTGGTGAATCACCAATTTCTCCCATGTTGTCTGGCTTAATTGCCGTAATTGACATTATGGAGGTTTCTATAAGAGAATTTTGATTTGGGTCTATCAAGTCATTTTTATTGATAGGAAACACATAATCTACACTCACATGTGTAAATGGATTTACTGGAATCATTTCCAAACCAAATCAAGCATTAACCATGGTAACCTCCCCTGCTATGGATTTTACCTTACCCTTGATGTGATTGAATTCCACCTCAATGTATTGAGATTCACATGTTTTGAATGGGGCTTTATCACCATACAATGTCCCAATTTTACCAATGAAACAATATTTGAGACATTGATGGTATTATGAAGGGATAACTGCATGTTGATGTAGCCAGGGTCTTCCAAGAAAGATGTTGAAGGACGTGTCATGATCAACAAACATGAAATCGAAATTGGATACAAGATCTCCAAACCGACTTATGAGTGTAATCTCACCTAGTGGTTCTTGTTAATTTTTATCATATCCTTGTAACATCAATGTATAAGGACATATATCAGATTCTGTGAGGCCCAATCGAAGAAGTGTACGAATGGGGATGCAGTTGATTCCTGAACCATTATCAATGAAAGCTCTTCATACATCTACACATTGTCCTTGCTAGATAAATACAATGGTCCAATATGTACATGAACGACATCATCTTCATCTTCTTCTATGAAAGATATCACTGCATGACATTCTGTAGGATTATTCTCTACACGGTAGACTTCAGCTGCAGCAATTTCGGTTTCAAATTCCCGAGGACTTGAAAATGCATAAATGAGGTCCTCCCGAAGATCCTTTGATAAATTTAAGGCATCCAAAATTGATAACTTGGCTGGTACGTGGGACATGTGTTTCAATACATCATAATTTTGATCCAAAGGTCTGCGTTTCCCAACAGGAACATTTGTTTCGCAGGTACCTTAAATGTTGATGATTTGGAAGCAGATGCATCTTGTATCGGGGTATGATTTTGAAATACTCCTAGATTTGGAATATTAGACCGAATAGGTATATTTACTTGCTGAGAGGAAGAAGGTGGAATCCATAACATATCCTCCAGAATAATTGTTCCAGGACTGAGTCTTCTATTGGTGGATGAATTTTCTTGTTCTTGTTTAGCCCGTTGAAGGGATCATCCATGAGTTTCTTCTGTTTACACAGTTCTAGCTGGGGTAGAATTATAATATTGTTTTCTAGGATATCCACATCTTCCTCTGTATCCTATTCCTCTGGAACTCCCTCTAATTTCTTTGTTTGACATAGGGAATTCAGGCTCATCAAAATCGAAACTATGACTGGCATAAGGATCTGTTAAATGAACCATATTAACAGAAACAAAGATCAACTCTTCACCTGATGAAGACTATTCCTGATTAGCCAATTTAGGCTGTTCAGTTTGGTGGGGCGGTGCCCGTGGATTCAAATTAGATGGTATAAAATCTTCCAGAGTCAAAGACAATTTGGGCTTTGACACCTCCAAATCCTTTTTTTTCATTTTCTCAATAAACCACTTTATGGATGAGTGGGAACCTCACAATACTCGATAACAGACTTCAAATACCTTGGAACACATGCTCAAAATCCAACCTAGGACATAAACAATCAAACTTCAAATTCAAAAATAGGACAAAGCAGTCAACACCTTGGGCCATGAACAACCTCGAGCCACGCTCCCTGAACGTAAACCTGATTCGCAATCATCCCATCATCATCATCACCATCGCCGATGATCCGAATCCATTGGATCAGCACACATCACCATTAGCTAAATTAAGAAACCACAATGCCGGAAAGAACACCGACGACACCGGAGAACCAAAAACAAACTCACAAACATACAACAGATCATGAAATTTAAGAAAATACATAGATCAAACAAAAAACATAACATTCGAAACAACTAGTTCCTAACAATCCATCTTCAACGAGTATACCAGATGAAGAATCACCAACAGAGGAGAAGCATGTGCCGGATGCACCTCCTGAAAACCGTCGGTCGCTTGGACATCACATCCCAAAACCACCATGGAGGTCAGAACCCCAAACTGACCTAGAAGGAGCAATGTACCAAGTGGCCAGAGTAGATTTGAGCGGACGAAGGCCTTGGCAGAGGTCCGCGCAAGTAGATCAGAGGAGGCATGGATCGGAGCGTCGAGGAATACAAGCGTCAATTTAACTTGTCTGGAGTCTACCATTTTTTGCAGGAGGACTTTGAATACAAAAATCTCCTAAATGGGGTGCCCCAGCATCAAGTGAAATGGGAAATAGTTGGGACGGTCTTCATCTCCTTCCTTGTTTGGCCTCTTGGGACTTGGAAATTGAACCAAATTATTTTCCAATGCTGAAATGAAGTAACCATAAACTTGTTCATTTCGGAAAGAGTAAAATTTTCTCTTCAGATACTAAAATTGTTTCCGTCAATTATCTCGTTGATCATCTTGACGAAACGGCCTCTACTGTTGATTCTCAAGAGGTGTAACCCTTCAAGAAGATGATGGTTTTGAGGTGAAAATAGGTACAGGTGATCATTTAAGAATAACTGTAGCAGTCTCTACATTACCCATTCTTCTTCCTGGAGCTAATGGAATTACACGATCTTTATCTTTAGTCATCATAAGAGAGTCTTCAATCTTCATAGAGATCGAAGTATGGTCTCGAAACCCTCATGCGTATTTCATTGGGATCAATGTTGTGCACAACTCATCACCCAAATTTTCCACACAGATTGGAAACAATTCTTCGTGAGGGAGTGCTAAGCTCAGGGAATATATTAATTCCTTCTAGAGAGCAATGAAATATGAAACCCTTTCATTCTCCTTTTGCATACTGTTTGAATATAAAAAACTATTGTCTTTGGAAAAGTTGAGCTGAATTGAAAAGGTAATTTTTGATGAAGATCCTCCCACCCGGTAATTGACCTGGATTGCAAGCTTGTATACCAAAAAAAAACAGGTCCTTGTAATGAATGTAAAAAACACCTGATCATAACTAATTCTTGTTGCTGAGGTGTTCCCATCATAGGATTTTAATGAGAAACAAAATGTGTTAAGTGTTGCTCTGTGTCTCCCGAACCATTAAAGATTGGGAATTTGGTACTTGAAAAATTTGATGGGGGAAGAATTAAGTCTACCCATTTAGGGTAAACTCTCTTCTCTGCTTGAACCAGTGTACACTTTCCTTCCATAGCTTCTAAATGAGCTGTTAATGACTCAATGTTAGTCATTAAATTTTGAGTAACATTCGGTTGAGCTTGGACCTATGTAGGTGAAATAACTGGAGCTTGGATAGGTGTGGCGACTGGGACTGCCACTGATGGTAGTATTTCCAGTTGATGTTGCATATAACCCATAGGATTAGACCACTGAGGTTGTACTGGAAAAGGAGGATACTCTTCATCCATATCAGTGGCTATAACAAATTCCTTTGGTTGACTCACTCTAGAACGCTTAGGAGAAAACTAATTTTAAGTAGTTCTGCATTAAACCTCCTTAATTCCTTCCTCTCTTCCTCTTGTTGTGAGAATATGTTTTCTAGTGAGAGTGATTGGACTTCTCTAGAGAAAGGGTATGTAACATGATTCTACCCTTTTCCTTTGGTGGACACCATTCAGAGAGGGGGACGTTGGTTATTTGAAGGAATAGCCAGATTCGGGGTAGGCCATTGATGTCTTGTACGCACAACTTCTTCATTTTTGTCTGTGTGTACAACTTCTTGATCATGAACCTCTTCATCTGATCTCTCTGATTGATCCTCATCTGGGGGATTAGAAACAATGGCATTGATGAAATTAATTTAATCATAACGCATTTCATCCCTTCTATCAGCATTTCTGTGATATTTTCTTCTTCCATGTCCTTGTTGAGACACTGCCTTTCACTGATTTGATCCCTCAGGAACATCTTGAAAAACCGTAATTTAGTGGGAATCTCCTGATAATATGTCTCTTTGTTCCTATTGGGGCATCTTCCCTAATTGAGAGAAGACTGAATTTCTATGTGAAAGAGATTGAGGATTTGAAAAAGTCCCCAGTCCGGTGGACATGGTCTATTCCTGCCATTCTGGCATAACTCCTTGAATCCTATTTGTTGATGCTGAGGGTTGGGTTAAAAGAGTCCCCAATCTAGCAAGCTTGGATGGTTCATGAGTTACTATATCTGAGTCCTTAAAATCTATCCTAATCTTATGGACTTTAGTCCAGAAATTGGCTGGATGCATTAAGCTACATCCACTCTTATCACCTGGTTCAAAAGACCGTTGGATGATTTCTGACACTTCTGTCACATGATGATGTGGATGTTCTAAACAAGAAGCCTATTCGATGTTCTCATTTTACAGATGCAAAATTAATTAAACAACTTGTTCTCTGTATTCCTGATTTTGAGAAGAAATAGTTCAGGCCTGTTCTTGAGTAAGCCTTTGATTACAAACAAAACCAATTGGTTGTGGCTGGCTATGGGAAATAACATTGCATGAGACCACTTTCTGTGGGCTTTTTTGACTGGAGAGTACAGTGAAATGTAGTACTCCATGGACACCCCATCCCCAGATATGAATACTAGATAGGGCATTGGCAATTAACTGGCGCAATCTTCTTAGTGCGCCATGGCATGAACGCTGAAGGTCTATTTGCTGCTTTTCAGCCTTCGGATATCGAGAAACTGAGAGAGATGCCAAGTAAATTTGGTCTTGTAACCCTTCTATTATCTTGAAATGATTTTCATATTCATCATAAGATAATATTTTATTTTTCAAATGAAAAATAGTTTTCCATATGTTGAGACGAATATCAAGAATTCCATTTTCCATCAACATCTCTGGAATGTCATACTGAGAGTCAGCCAAAGGCCAAAACATAACATGCACTTCACCTTTCGCCTATTGTTTTATCATATTCAGTACTTCCTCTTTATCGTTCAATGATGATTCTTCTACCTGATTAGACCAAATTTGGTGCTTCATTGTTGCTTCATTAGATTCAACAAGATCGGTAGAGAATTCACTGATCAAATTAGAAGATGAACGACCCAGGGGTGGTTTGGAGAATGAACTACACCCCGAGATATCTTCTGATTGAGAAAGTATTTCACCTGACAGTGTTAAAGCATCATACATGACTGTATTCATATTTGTAAGTGACTTAACATAAGAGAGATTTCTCGTCACTACATTGTCTATTGGAGAAATTTACAGTAAATGTGAATTACTACTGTGGAGAGGACTTTCGCAGAAAAATTCATTATCATGGGGAGGACCACCAGGGTGGGTTACAGAAAAAGATGAAACATTTTGCTTCTTTGTCTTATGGCCTCACAGAGGGTTCTTGTGGCTCTCATCTGAAGATGAAACTTCGAGATCGACCAAATTTTCATGAAGCAAGCCTTCATGAAGAAGTATCTGATGAAGAACTTCGAAATTAATGTTCCCACTATTTGGAACTGAAAGAGTAGAATCCTGAGTTGCAACAGATAATTGTCTGAGTGCATCAAGAAATCCAGCATCAAGAAATACCTTATTACAGATTGGCCCTTGATTTCATGACTGTGCTAGATGGGTCTTCTTCTTAGACGCCTTCTAACTCACTTTGGGAACCACTTGATGATGAAAGGGGTTATTATAGGCAGGTTTATGTGCCTTATCAGGAGAAAGGATCAGGTCTGGATGATTATCTCCACTCAAATCAGGTGTATGTTCCTGACTTGGTTGTCCATATGATATGGGGGAGTACGCCCCAAAACCCTCCTGGAATGGAACAGAGGTGTGTGTCTATTCCAGAGTGATCTGTTGATGTTCCACTCCACTGGTAGGGATAGATCTGCATTTCATTCCCTGTGATGCTGCTGAAGCTGTTATAATATCCTAGCAGGCATCCAGAATATGAGCAGGGATTTTCTTCTGCTCTTTCACCATCGTCAGAATGTGATTGGTGACTTCAGATACCATAATGGGAATATACGTCCATTTTGTGCATGGATTAGGTGTGTGTTCTTACTCCTGTCCTCCTTTTCATGTTAGGGAATTCTGACAGTACTCATGTGTGGGGGAAGAGAGTTTAGTCTGCCTCATGTTTGTCATTGGGGCTTTCCAATACACTTCTCTAGATGCTACCAAACAAGACTGTTGGTAGGCTTAATCAATAATAGATGGTGTATGTGCCTTTTTATTTCACTCTGCCGAACGTGGTTGAAGAAATTTCTTCAATACTGGAATACGAGTCTGCTGGAAGGATTGATGAGTGTAAGAAGGTGTATGTTCTGGTTTACCAATTTTCAACACATTGGGTTGGCGAGATTCATCGTATGTAGTCAGAAGAGCCTGTTGACTAGCTGATGAATTATAAATAGGTGTGTATTCCTATCTATAATACTTCGCTGGAATTTCCCGGTGGAATCGGCGTGTTGCTGGCAGACGAGTCAGTGGGATAGCAGAATTCAAATGGACGGGTGTATGTGCCTGCTCGTTTCTTGTCACCATGTTAGATTGGTGGACTTCTCCGGAAATGATAGAGATATGAAATGGCTCACTATTGACCGGTCGTCGCCTCGGGTGGTTCATCTTTTCTGCTCGGGTTCGAGGAACCCGAGCCAAACGCCTAGATATGACACCCTCATCATGTTGAGGGTGCACTTCCGCACGAGTCTGGCAGCAGTTATTGATGGGAACCCCTGGGAAGGACTCATGTATCATTGAATTAAGGCCCTGAGGGACCTGTTCATTCACCTCCTCAGAATATAGGAGGGACTTGTGATGGCATTCTGAGGATAATGACCTGAAATGTTTGGAAACGGTGGTTGGAACAACCTTTATCTTGATCGCTGGTTATCGTTGTCTGGATGACCAGGTTGAATAATTGACTTGGAGGGCTTGTCTAGAAGATTCCATAGTCGGAATAGTACTGTTTTTACGGTATTCCTTAACCAACACATTTGATTCCCACCGTTGAAGAAACTGAGTAGGTGATGTCGTGCTCAGAGCGGATGACGATCCACTAGGAGTAGCAAAAAAGGCATTCACGGTAGAGGTATTCACAAGAGAGAACATAAGAGAAGCCATTTCTATAATGCAGAAGATCATGGAAAAGAGTGCCTTTTTCATATAACAAACATAATCAAGATAAGTTTGGCCGCTACATATTTTGGATGAGCACATATTTTATTGATTGTTCTATTTTCCCTCTCATTGAGTTTAAATATGGGCCTAACAAAATAAGTAAAACATCATTTTAACATGGCTAAGGATTCATGTTGGGTTCACCATTTTTTGTTTCCTCTGGAAATGTGAATGACCTCACTGATTTATGGTTCAAATATTCCACGTAGTTTCTAACGGGTTTGTTCTTAGTACCAGAAGCATCCAATTATTCTATATCCATTTGGACCTACTTTCCAAAGGTAGGTGCTCACTTGTTATAAACTGATGAGGCTTAAGAGTTTTCATTGGTTGAAAGGATGGGAGGTCAGACTCATCACACCATTTTGGTGGGAATTATTGTATACTCATGTACTTTCTTTATAGATTTAAGTTATGTTTGTGAATCCTTATTAAATTACCAAGTATGAAAGTGAACTTTCCTTTATATTTGACAATCAATAATTAGTATGAATGCGATTTAGAGAATCTTTTATATGTATTCTAAGTTCTTCATCGATAGATAATAATCTATATTTGTTAGAGATTCTTAGTCAATGGTATCCTTCGACACATTATATAGAAATCTCTTGGTCATTTTGATAACCATACTGGTTTTAAAGTCACTCATCGGGGCACTTGAAGTTTTTTGTCATTCTGAAGGACATATATTATATCAGAGTTCGGATCATACCAATAGATGAGCTACCTAATTATGCTTTGTTTTAGAAAAGGAATCATAACCCACGTAGTTTGAGTAAATAAGTATGAGGTTTATGCATGATTGATTGCTCAAAGAAATATGTCATAATTAATTTTACACTCTAAGCTCACTTGAGTCATGCTCGATGGGAGAAACCAGAGGTATTGATAAAACCAGAAAATTGTTCCATGAAAGATGCAATTATAAGAAATGATGTGGGGCATATGTAGGTATGACTGCCTAGATAAATGAAGATTAGGATTTACTTTAGGGAAGAAACTCGGGGACAAGGTCCATAATGGTATATGTGCTTTATGGATATTTGGATACTTAACTTAGGACTGAATACTGAGAAGGATGCCCAAATTAGTGAGGACATATGATTGGGTTTTACTCCTAATAAGGAAGACCAATTCATAAGTAAATTAAGACTCGTTATGAAAAATTATGACTGGGGCTTAATATAAATGAAGAGGCCCAGGTTAAAGTGAATTATGATAGGGGATTACTCCGGAAAAGGAAGCCCAGGTTAAAGGGAATTTGGATTTCGGGAACTTGGGGCATACTCATAAGGAGGATGCCCAAAATTATGGAATTATGGTTTGGGCTTACTCCTGAGAAGGATACCCAAAATTAAGGTAACTTTAAGACTGAGGCTTACTCATGAAAAGTAGGCTCAGGTTAAGGGACTTGGGGCTTACTCCTAAGGTGGATGCCCATATTTGGGATTTTGATATTGGTATTAACTCCTATGAAGGAGGCCTATGTTAAAGATCCTCTCATCTTTAAAGGATGATGTTGAATGAATGATATCTCTAACCTTAGTGACATAAAAATATGTAAATCACTAGGTTTTGAGAAATGTTCCACAGAATTCCTATCAGATAAGGAAGCCAACAAAAGAAACCATGTCATAAATGACATTGAAGAGGGGTTTGAAGGATAAATCTTTAAAAGGAGAGGTGGATTTGAAGAAATCAAATGAATAGGTAGGAGGGGAACCCAAAACGAGAGAGGCGTGCAAGTTCTGCTTGGGCGCACAAGTCTTGGTCACGCAAGTATACTTGCGCGACACATGGGTACATGCACGACGGTCAACCCTTAGGGTAATAATTGGGAGATAATTGGTTCAAGACCTTATAATTATCCCTAAAGGCTTCCAAGATAGTGGCGCACAAGTTTTATTGAATGGATAAGGTGGCACGCAAGTGTGGCCATTTTCCTTAAGGGGTGGCCACTTAGGCGCGCAAGTGTTGATGAGTTTCAACACTTAGGCCTTGTTTCCCCTATTTAGACCTTCCATTATAGGTATGAAATTACCTTAGAAGTGTTCGGAAGACATCCAGAAGAGACTAGGGTTCTGGGAGCTTGAATCTGAGTTTTGGAATTTTCCCCCCTGAAATGCGGGGCCCACATGGGGTATTTATCAGCCAGGGAAGACCCTTGGGAGAAAATCAAAGATGGCGCGCAAGTCACCTGCGCGAACACTATTCGGCATGCAAGTATAATTGCACGACCATGATAAAACTTACGCGACCCAAGTGGGAGGAAATCCTTCATCATGACTTTGTCGATTTCTGATGTTTCTTTAAAGGATGAATCACTATGGAGTACGGAATTTACCTTTTCCAGTCATTAGACTTTGTAATGGAAAGGACCATCAACAGTGTGTGGTAAATGATATGGTTGAAATATTTATATTTTAGTTTTCAGGAAATGTCTAGGATTATTTTAAATGGTTTAAATGATGGGTTTGGATTTTGAAATTGTTATGGTTTTAAATGAAGGAAAATTATTTTTTATGTGATACATGTTTTAAGTGGACGTGTTGGCATCAATGTGATATGATAATTGGGTTTTCCAAATATATTTTCAATGGTGTTTTGAAATGGGGGTGTGTTTACACATTTTGTGAAAATTACATAAATAGACCCTTTGAGGGATATAAATGGATACAAATGCATTAAGAAAGGGTTTAGTATTTCAAATAGGATGATCCTTATTTTAAAGAATGGATTCAAGAAGATTTTAAATTATTCTTTATTTTTTTGGTTTTATTCCATGGTATGTTTTTATGGGTCCATTGGGGATTTCATAATTTTAATGATAAAGTGAAAATTAGTATTAATGGATAATGATTCAAATTCATGTTGGTAAATGGTGTAATTGGGGTATTGGGATACTATAATACTCACATGGGTCATACATGACTGATTATTTAGGCCTTACAGATGTTTTGGTTAACTATTGTTATAAAATAATTCTCTAATATATCTTCGGGTTGAGATGCACTGAATATCTATTCCCCACCAATATTTTTTTGGTTTAGGATGTCAGAAAAAGGCTATATTCTTCTAAATATAGAATGGTTTTCGATGTGAGATTGAGGATATATGCTCCCATTGTATGCACATGATATAGTTATATAGGCAGATACTACAGGGTATATCATTCAATTGGATTGATTAATGAACTCAAATTATTTATTGAAAGCATTAAACCCCTTTACATGATGGATTTCTCTCCCATCACGGCTAGTGTGGGTATGTTTGGGTGGATTATAAAATTTTACTTAAAAAATTGTTAATGAATATTTGTTTAAAATTTAAACATGTTTACATTATATCACTATTTATTTATTTCACCTTGATTATGTTCAAACTCTACTATACAGACTGGTTATTTCATTATACACCATTGGTTGTGGCTAAATAAGTTGTACTCACACCCTGCTCAGGCTACTATGGATCCTGGGTAACTGAGATGATGTTACATGTTTTTTAGTACAGGTTCAAGATATAGTGCTTTATTTTGGATTATTTCAGGGCTTATAGATTCAAGAATAGGATTTCAAGAATAGGATAAGGCTTGGGTCCCTATTCAATATATTTTATGGTTTTGTATTTTGGGTTATATATATATATATATGACTTGGTGACATGTAGTGTATTCATCAAATTGTTATATCTTTTTTACATTGATTACTTGATGGATTTGTATGGATTAAATATATTTGTTGTTACTACTAGTTATTTCATCTATTGATATTAAATCAATTTGGGGATTAATTATTATTAGAGGGTATAGTCTCCCCATGCGTTCTATTAGACCCTCACTTCATGTCAATATACTATGGCATACTTGGAGAAGTTCTTGAGGTCAATTGAATGTCTGGCTTGGGACTCATTATAGAGGTACCTAGGACAAGGCGTTATTATTTATTACATAGGTAGAGTATTTGGTATTACTATTTAAGAAACATGATATATGATATTAGGATCTTGTTAGGTATTGTTAATGGTCTATTGCATGGGTTCGTATATCCCCATGTGAGGGAGAAAACCCATGTTTCCAGTGGTGGGAATTGATGTTCTATTTTGTGCTTTTATAGTTGATTGTCAAATCCACCTATAGTGGCATAGTTTTTTGTACTGTTTTTTATTTATCAGGTTTATTCTCTGGTCTTAGTGGGTAAAAAGATGGTGTTTGGGTTCGTAGATCATGTTAGGAACTTAGTATTGATAAGTGATCTGTATATTTCTTGTGATAAATTATTCATTGAAATCATATTCTTGCAGTTTACTTTATTTATAATATTTTATTCCTATAGATCATTATTTGAAATGCTTATTGAGCAATGTTTTTTCAAAAATGAATTTGAGTAAAGTATTTTTTTTTTGAAATTTTGGGTAATAAATATGTTTTGAAATGAAAATTATCAGGTTTTAATTAGTAATTTCAATAAAATAATATCATTAATTATTAGAACCTTTTGGAATAGTATAAATGGATATTCCTACTGTTATGATTGTACCCTATTTATGGGTTGTTTTGGTACCAAGTGTGCCTTTGTTTTGAGACCATTGATTACGAGCTGTGAGAATTTGAGTGTTTAGGGGTCCGAGATATTCGAATGTTTTTTTGTACATTTATTTAGATTGTGACCATATGGTCATTAAAGGTATCTTGTTAATATGTATTTAGGGACACTTATGGGATGAGACCTTCAGAGTTTTTTGTAACCTAGATTTGGTGTTTGTCTCATAGTGTTGATATATGTGTGTGAGTATCTTTTTTGTGGTACCTAGAGTAAATGGTTACATGGTGCATTAGGCGTAGAATTTTTTAAAGTATGGACAGATGATCCGCTCTTTAGAAGGGACTTGGTAGAGGTTTTATGTGTATCGACTATAAGGGGTCTATTATCTTTTTCTACATTTGACACTATTTAAGAGATTTAACATCATTTGATCTTCGATAATGATCCGTGAGAGGGGTTATGTGCGTCGTTGGTGATTTTGGGTGCTTGAGGAAAAGTTGGGAGGTTTTGGCATTAGTAGTGGCACTAATAAAGGGTTTCTTATTGTGGATTTGTAATGGAGGTATGGGTAAAAAAATTATTGGTTTTGTAGTTATTAATTTTGTTGTGGTTATATGTATGTGTTTTTTGTAAATCAAGGGAAATCATGAGGGAGGTTATCCCATTGTTGTTGGTTCCTTGGAATGTGATGGGTGGGAACTTTAGTTGTTAAATCAATGCATATCGGGATTCATCAAATTTCAGAAAAAGTGTATCGTTATGACTTGGTTTCTTTCTCATGTAATCACCTGAGTGATTATGGTTTTTTATATAGAAGTTTTAGGAAGGGGTTGGATCATTCGGGTGTATGGAATGCCTATTTTGATGATGATTAATGAATGTCCATTTGTTGAATTGGGATAGACAAGACAATGGTGAAAAAAGTGTGGATGTATGATTTCAATATGTAAGTAACATCCCAGGTTACTGGTGGTCAAATGGTTGTGTTTTTTGGAAATGTTTGGGTATTTAGAAGATAACATAGGGAAGGCCTCGGCTTCGATGGGGCTGAGAGAATAAGTTCCATGGTTAGTTGTGCGAGTGTGTTTCAGGGCCTTACTCCATTGAGGTAAAGATCATGTGATCTAAAGTATGGTTTGGTGAGTGGTCACAAGAATCTATGGGATGTCGAGGGATATGGTGAGGTATTGTTTTGTGAATTTTTGGGGGAGTAATGATGCCATTTGGGACTGGTGAACATGTGGCTTGTGATAATACCTATGATTTTCTGTGTGATGACAGCATAAATAAATAGTTATGTGAAAGAATTTTTGGTTTGGATTGATGTGTTGGGTCATTGTGTTTCCAATTTGAATCAATAGGGTAGTTCTGGAAGAACTTGAGTGGGGTTATGTTAGTAGTCCCAATGTTAATGTTGGGTCAATGATCCTAAGTAGAGGGTTGTGAAGAGGTGGTGAATTTTAGTTGGAAATCCCACTTGAGTAGTGGAGGATGAGTTATAATGAAATACTTATGGCCAGGGAAGCCTGTAATTTTGATCTATTAAGGTTTCCCTATATTGGTATGTGACATCAATAAAGAATTAGTTGTAGTGGTATTCATTAATGATTGGTTGGTGTACTCCCAAACTCAAGACGATCATTCCCAATATCTTGATATCATCCTTGATACACCGAGATAGCATTTTTCAAATTTCATTCTAATTAAAGGTATTTATTTGGTTGTATGGGGAACCATTTGGTGTTTATGTTCATGTATAATTGAAATTGAAGTCTCATGGTGGGAGTTTCACCACAAAATGTCTCCTTATGATTCATGTGATGGTTCATGTTAGTTACTACTAAAGGATTCATTTCTGGAGGTCGGGGATAATATATGGGTAACTTTTTATTTATATCTCAAGTAGGGATGAGATTGCCACATCCCCTTGCGGTCTTGATAGTGAGGGAAGAATGATATATGGTGTTTTGTATTTTTTGGGTGACATAGTGATAATGAAACTCATAAGGTGGGTAGTTATGTGTTAGTCGTAGATGTGTGGATTACATAGTGGGATGGTAGTGGTTGCAATGAGATGTCGGTGATAAGTAATTCAAGCATTGGATCTATCATTAAGGTGGTGTTACTGGTAATAAATGGTACATGTGTTAGAGGAGTTGAGGGGTATAGTAACATATAATAAAATTTCATGGGAAATAGATATTTGGTGATAGGATCCCACAAGGATACAAGTGTAGGCTCTAATAGGTGTGTTTGGATGATCCTAGAATGTATTAATGTGTTAATACAAATTGACCAAGTAAATGAGTTACATGAAACAAGTGGAATTTCAGAATTTTTGGATGTGTCATCAAGGGATGGATCAAGAAGGATGTGTAAAATATGCATATTTTATGGGAGGTATGCAACATCATATTGGTATTTTGAAATAGAATGTGTGTTTTAAGAGAGAAATAAATTTTTATTTAAATCCATGTTTTCCATAGTTTGTGTATGGATGGAGGATTAATATCCAATCTATGTGGATTCAATAATTATGATAGATGTTGATGTCTATTGACATCCTCTTGGGTTCCTGGGTGTAATGATTTGGGAAATGTGTTGGGTGTGTTATGGAAACATGAATAAGGGTTCTTGTGGACATTTTTTGATGGTAGAGGTTCCAAGAACAAAACATTTGTGGTTATGAGCCCCAGAATATGGTGGGAATAACTATAGTGGGATTGGGATCGAGTTTTGAATAGTTGAGTGTGGTAAGGGGAAGGTTTTGTTTTGGTTTTATTTTGGGTGTTGGAATGTAGAACTAGGAAATTGGGTCTTGAGTTGTGGATTGATGTAGATTAGAAAATGTGGTTGGATAGTCATATGTTTGTTATGAAGACACCAATTATGGGTCATAATTTGGTTCATAAATATGGAAATGTTAGTAAACTGGTATATCAAGATGTTTGGGGTTGTGGGGAGAATCTTACTAGGGTCATAAAGGATGGATCTCCCAGGATGGTGTATTGATTTTTACAATTCCCTATCGAGGTGGTTGTATCAATGGTATTACTTAGACTTTTCTCTTGTGTTTTAGGTTAGTAATGTTGATGTGGAGGCTGATGAATCCTTTGAGGAGAACTCATATTATATTGTGAATTACAGTGAGGTTTTTTATAGGGAATACTAATGTTCTGGTTTGAATGTTATAAAGTAATGGCCATGTTAAGAAAGAATATTTAGAATGGGGGGATGGTATGCATGCATAGTGGCCGAAAAAAATTCCTTGGGGGTTTAGTAATATTTGAATGTGCTACTCGATATGAGCCGTTATATTTTGGAAAGTTTGTAAGAACCTGATATTTTATGGGGTTCAATTTCATTTTATTATTTTTGATAAACTCTTATTGAATGGGTTAATCAAAGTTTTCACATGGGTGGGAACATTCTTGGGGTGTTCTGGGGGTTTGGGGAATGGTAAAGGATGAATATATGGAATTCAATGATGATAACAGGATTGGAACACAATTATATGTAACATTTAACCATAACCATGTGTCTTATTGAAGGGTGTGGATGGTTAAAGAAACCCCCCAGGTTGGCCCATGATACTATGCGGCTCGAGATACCCTTAGAAAATTGTGAGAAAAAAACCACCATAGGGGTTTTAAAATCATATGAGTGGCCCAGAAAATCGTGTGCCTTGATTTCCACATGGATAGAGGGAACCAAATGATTTTCACATCATATTACGAAGAGTGTATTCAAAACCTGTGCTGACTTAATAATGATAAAATTTACATTTTCCTCACATGATATTTTTTCTCCAATTATTTTCTCTTAAAATCAAACCTTGAAAACAAGAATGAATAAACCAGATCTCCACTCTCACTTATGGGTTGTTATACATAATTCATCATCCATTCAGAGTGTCGTTTACTGTGAATCATTTCCGTAGGTATATATGTCTTTGAATCCCATTCCATCAATTTTATAGATTAATATTTTTTTTGGTTTTTACATATCCTTAATAATATGTAAACCCTTTTTATATTTGTTTCATTTATCTTGGTGTTTGATTTCTTTTTATCTGGTATTGAGGGTCATGTTTGGATGATCAGTTGTAGATGGGCAAGAACTAGGTTGCCTACAATATTTTTCCCATTCACTTAGTGTTTTAAAAAATTATGTGGTTGTTTATTTATACTAAATTGATAAGTTTTAATGTATTTGACTAACCAATGTAATATGGGACTTATATTGAGGTGTGAGACATTTCACAGACCCCATTGGGTTTGTTGATGATGTGAGACTGAACATATGTCTACCCAAGGAATCATCTGAACATTTAAAAATAGTGAAACCAATTAGTATGCAGTGAGATATGAATATTATTAGATTCAGTGAGAATAATTGTTCTTTAGTAAATGGGTGTTGTTCAATGGATGGATTGAAAATTAAAATTATAGTTTTATGAATTTTATATGAGGATTTTAAAATGTTATAAAGGATGTGTTTCAAATTTTAATATTAATATGGTTCTAAATAAAAGAAAATAATGTTTTAAAGGGGTCAATGTTTTAATTGGAGGTGTTGACCTAAAGTTTCTTAGAACAATTGGATTTCATAATTGATTTTTTTTGTGTATTGAAATTAGGGTACGTTTCCTTTTTTTGAAAATTCCATAAATA
Source organism: Viscum album (assembly GCA_963277665.1). Taxonomy (NCBI): domain Eukaryota; kingdom Viridiplantae; phylum Streptophyta; class Magnoliopsida; order Santalales; family Viscaceae; genus Viscum; species Viscum album. The sequence continues at coordinate 484,461,549 of OY728141.1, forward strand.
TACCTTTGAATTGTTGTAAATGAAAATGATAGCCTTAGGGATGGCTTATGTTTTTCAGAGAGGAAGATCCATGTTTCAATGGGTTACTTCTAGTGTATATTTATTGAGTGTTTGGTTTTTTTATTTATTCTTAGACATTATTTTAAGGGTCTGTTGGGGACTTGTTAAAAGAAATGATAATGTTTACAAATAGGATAAATGATCAATGAAGCATGTACATGTCGGTAAATTGTATGAGTTTAGTATTGGAATGAGAATTTACTTCTATTTATTGGGATATATTGATGCTCTAGGCCCCACCAATGTATTGTTTGACTTGCATTTTGGAATAAGGATCTGCACTCTTGTTTGGGTTAGGTGAGACCGATGGTCTAGGACCCATTGTTGTTTCTTGTGGGTTAGGATATCAGAATAAGGATTTATTATATTAAATTTGGCATTGTTTGGGATGTCGGAGTGAATCCCAATGCTCCCAAAAGCATTGTCATGATATGGTTACCTAAACTAATCCACCATGGTACATGGTTTAATTTCCACCAATGGTGTAAAGGCCTAATTTTTTTTATCATGCCCCCTTTTATGGGATGAAGGGGGAAACCCAAACACACTTCATAGAGAAAACTCAACTCACACCCGAAGGAAGTAAAGGTAAAACTAGGCAGACAAAAGGATTCATCCCCTCTACCGAATTTGATCATGAAAAAGCTATCCACCGTTGTATGGAAATTCAGTGACAAACTTTCTTGTGCTAATGATCAGGTCTGATCCAATGAAAAACTACATAACCACTCACACAACAAAATACAAAATTATCTAAAAGGATGATCCTCCAGATCTGAATCCACCTTTGGGTTGGAACCATGTAGTCATGTCCAGCTGTACTGCCTTCCACCTTCAGGATCAAACCATAAAACCATAAAAATAAGCAATTCCACCAATTATATAATAACACCAACAAAAACCAGCAATGCATTTTCACCACACACAGGTCTTGAACACCTCGTTCACCATGGAAGCTTCACTTGTTTCTAAAATCACTGCTGGAAGACAACTCCGCCATCATACACAGAAAACCCCAACAAGCACCATGGGAAACTGGAGATAGTGGGGAAAAGAACCTCCAATGATATGGAAGCCATCCAAAACCATCACCAAAACAAAAAACATAAAAACCTCACAAAAAACATTGAAAGAAAAGCCCTACCCCCTCTGGGACTCTCCATGTCCATTGATAGCTGACATAGGATGCTCACCATAAATATGTCTTGGCTGCACCATACATAACTGAGGATCTAGATCCAAGACTTTGCTGCATGATCCATGATGAGGTGATCTGATTCAAGCCACATGTTCATTCGACGTCACCTAAGGAACATGCCATATCTAGCTGAGAAGAGAAACTAGTTTTCCTCTAAGATATGACGCTGCCAAGATTGATGTCGGGGACACCGTCGACCCATGCCTGAAACCCACCATGTAGTCTCTAAGCCACGACTATGATGATACGATCCAAAGGGAGCTGATGTGAGACCAAGACTGGCTAGAGGGGGAATGAGAGTTGAGGACCTAGAGGAAACCAAGCAATTGTGGCGGGGAAGAGGATCCAGTAAGTAGATGATCCCTAGTAAATTGTTCAACTGAAATGATCAATAAACTCTCCTTTATAACTAAATGTTTATAACCCCTTTATTTTTTGGATTAGGATATCATCCTGATAAAAAAAATTCTAGGATATTTGTATTACATATTTTAACTAAAAGTATGAAATTGTTTATTAATATTTATATAAACAAGAACATTTTTTCTGTTTTTTCCCTGTTTATTTATTTCACCTTGAGTATCTACATGCACTATTGTACAAAATGGTTATTGCATTACAAAATTTTGTTGGCATCCTAATAATATTTAACCATACACTACATGGGTTACCATATTCCTTGGGTAGGTAAGAATATGCTACTTTTTTCTTATACATGTTTTATGATAGGGACTTGTTGTTTGTTTTGTGCATGCTTTTATTGGTTGGATCCTGGGATGTCAAGACTGGGATGGGAATCAGGTCTATGTTTGGGATATTTTATGATTTTTTATTTGTGGTATTATTTTTATGACAACCTAGAATATACTATAATAATTATATTTTAATATCATGTGGTAGATGGTGACTTGATGGTTTTTCAGTACGATTCCCATTTATTATTTCCACTAGTTTTGCATCTACTGATATTAATCTATTTTGGATTTACTTTGATTATCAGGTATAGTCTTTCTATGTTTTTCTTTAGACCTATGTAGTTATTTTGAATCCTCTAACATATGGGGTGGATATCATGTGGTCATGTGGCCTTTCAACACATTGAACCACTTATATTGGCACCCAAGCTAAGGAATTATAACATTGGTTGATTATAAATATTTTTTGATATTAATGATATAAAAACAATAAATGACAATGTTATAATAAGAGACTATGTAATATTGTTTAGAACATAGATGTCTAATATATACTATTTATCATAATTTATTTGAATTATATGATAAATATTCTATATGTTATTATACATTTAAAATTTTAGGGGTATTGTATTATACCTAGGCGCATGACATATAATCATTTATAAAAATAAACATTATAGAATGTCTTAGTTCTCTTCTAAATGACTACTATAACTTATTACCTTAACCTTTATGTGAACCTCAACACCCTTGGAATGTACATTTTATATTAATTAGTGTTTTATAGGTTTTTAGGATAAGAGTAGGGATGCATGTAATATCTCTATGGACTTGGTTAGAGATTAAAGCTATGAGAATTTGTGCAAGATGTTAGGATAGTCAATAAGAACAACATTTATATATTTATTTTTTTTATTTTATTCTGATCAACATGGGGAATATCTTTTTTTATACTACACATACAAAATTTATTTATCAATTTATTAATGGAGTGATATTGTTTTTTATTGAGGTATGATGATAGATGATGGTGTTATCAAAGGTTTTCTTTATTAGAAGGCTACTATTTTTTATCTTTTATTATGTTATAGGCGATTCTATTTAATTAATGATTTATACCCTGACCACTTTTTGAAAGAAAATAAGATATGGTTAACATGCCTTAGACCCTATGAAAACTTATATTTTTGCAATTATTATTGAATCCATAGAACCTCTGAAAAAGATAAACTTAAATGACTAAAATTGAGTACCCATACTAGAAAATTACACCTTTTTTTGAATCCTTACTAAATATAATTCGATTGTAAAGCATTCATTGATTGTATAATTTTTCAGATGGGTGTCTTCATGGGAATTCTCCCAGGGTGTGTTTGAGTTGGAATAAATAATATAGAGAAACATGGGTTCTCCTGTAGGGATGGTCATTAGTTTGATATGTAACCCTAGTGTGTAATAATTAGTGTTATGGTAGGAAGAAATCCCTGGTATTATAGGAGACACAACGTGTTATATGTCTATGTTTATGGATTAGGGTGGTAATGTCTTAATTTTTTTTAAACAAGGGTGATATCAAAATGAATGTGTAGTGGCACTACATGGGTAAAATGTAGGTTAAAAAATTGGTATTTTTTTTCTAAGGGTGTTTATAGTTGACAACATATATTAGTAATACATAAAAGGCCAAATGTTACTACAAATATCAATAATGAGTTTATTTATTTTCAGGATTCCACTTGATTAGAATTCCATAGTTAAGTATGGTTGACCTAGAGTAGTGTACATATGGGTAAACGCCTGGGATGTTACCCAAGGTGTATGTGAGTGAGGATAAAGGAAAATTAATTAACATTTGGTAACCAATAGGGATAGTATAATGGTTAGTATCATGTGGTGTTTTGGGAGGGAATACATGATATTATAGTAGATCAATGGTTTCAACTAACAAGGATATTGAACTATGATGGCTGACACATGGTTGAATCCAAGGTGGTAAAATACTATTAGATATTTTAAGAGACCCCTTAGTGGATTATATTTGTAAAAATAATACAAAATAATTATTTCAATATTTAGATTCTTGTTTTGTTAGTTTGGATTGGGAATAATTTTTAGGAAAAAAGTATAATAAGGTTTTTATTTTCTTTATTTATTGATTTCATTAAGTCAGAATAAAAATTAAAACGAATAAAACAATATGGAATAAAAAATCCTTATAACTATTATCCATTTGGGTAATTGATTTTATTTCCAATATACACTTTCATAAATGATAAAAATTAAACTATGTGGTGAAAAAAGGATAAATTTATACATATTAAATCATATTATATGAATAATCATTAAAAAATAATACGATTAATGGTAGAACTAAAAAGGTTTACTATCTTGGGAAACATAGATACAAAAAAAACTAGTACTTAAATGATCTATATCATCTCCCACTAGGTTCTTCAAAATTACCTCCATTCTGGAAAATATGATACATATAATTTTTTTCCATCTCATGGGGAAATTAAAAAAAATAACGGGGTAGCTATAATGCTCATTAATGGTAAAGAAGGGATATATAATTGATCATTTTAGAAAAACATATACATAATGTTATGTGAATATGAGCTTAACATTATAAAACTATACATATTAATTTATTAATATGATTAATAATTCCTGGAATAGAATATAGATTTTCATAATACATGAATCATATAGTAATAAATAATCTGGATCAATGAGATCATAATATTGGAATAATAATTTTCACGAATGAGTAGTATAATCATAATCATAGAAGTATTATGTAAAATATTCTCAAAAATACATTATCAAATGTTAGTCTTGGGCTAACCACATGTGTTCCTATTTGGGAAATGGAAGAACTTACCTCATACCATATATTGGGATTGGGATTAATATATAAGTAACCTTTGAGATCATAAATCATTAATTTATACCCAATACAATGAAGGGTTATATTGGACCTACCCATAAAATAATAAAAAACTATTCTTATATATTACTCAATATCATGAAAACATTTATCATTACATAATACATCATACCTTTGTAAAGAAAATGAGTTTCATTAAGATTTCATCATCATATTTAATAACCTTGCAGAGAAATAATAATAATGATTTCATATAATAGTATATCCAATGAAGTATAAGTATCTCTGGAAGATTTTATCATAGATGAAAAATGAATTTAAATTTTGGCTGGAAAATTTATCGAGGGAAATAAAAATGTCATTTTACAATTACATTTTTGACAAATGAAAAATACCAAAAATATTAGTGAAATAACTATATTTAAAAAGAACCATGTACACTTTTATCATAATATTAAATATGAATTTTAGTCATGATGGCATGAAAATCCATTCGTATGGTGTACATTAAAACATAGATGATGTTCATAAATTTGGTTAAAAATTATTTATTCCAAAAGAAATAACATAATTAAAGATAATTTCATTATTGAGAGTATGATATTGTCAAAAAAATTATTTCACAAAATATATAAAAAATATAAGAAATATTATTGAAAAATTCTTAATGAAAATATAGACACAAAGGAAAAGATATTATAAATCGAACATAAAATTGTGGTATGGTTTCTATAAAACCATTATTTGAGATTTATGTATCCATATGGAGAGGAAAATGAATGTAGATCTTTTAGTTTTGATAAATAAAAATATTATAAGAATAAAATGATATTTTTTTGAGATATATCTTATAATTTCATTATCAAATATTTTAACATTAACCATCCCAATAAAAATAATTTCTTTATGTGACACCTTTACCCTATGTCTGATTTTTTTAATAATCCTTATTACTATATATATAATAAATTTAAAATTATTAAAATTTTAAAAAATATTAATTTACATACTTATAAAATAACATTTTTCCTATTTATAAAATTTCAACACTCCGTTATAAATAATTCATTATTAAAATCATTGTTTTAGGGTGTAAATTGTTTACTTTTTCAAGAAAGATTGACTTTGAAATTTACATCAATATATATTTATTTGGGATCCACCATGTCAAGTATATTTATTATTATATATATATCATATATATAATTTATATACAAATTTATATCTTTCAATAAAATGAACTGATACAAAATTAATTACACCATTTATGTAGACTATAAAACATATGTATTCATTGACACTATTTCAATTTTATAAATTAATAAATTAATAAATATAAATAATATTTTATCACTATAGAATAAAAATTACACAATTTAAATCATATAATTTTTTTAAATTAATCATTACATTAATAAATTTTATGTGGTGATGATAAATTAATTATATCGCTATATGGAAGCAGTTGTCCACACGTACCCATGATCAATACATTCATTTCCCATATGATGTAAAGGAGGTGGGAAATAGTTGTTCCATAATCAAAATATCATCAAATTATTCTTATTATTTTAAAGTAATCATGTTTTTTGTACAATCGGTTTAGATTAGGTGGAGGGAGAAATTAAATAGAAAGAGCATGATTGTGATTTATACCTCTTCTTTGAGAAACCTCATTTGTCTTATACCATAATCCTGGAAATATTATAACTAGGAGAATAAAATGGTATATAAGTTAAAGTTTAGGAATATAGTATGATATTGTGGAATTGTTTTTCATGATATAAGTTTCAATATTGCTGAATAATGGTAATGACCAGGTTTCCTTTTATAATCGATGAAGTGGACACACTTGAAATTAGAGGAAGTAATTATATATGATTATTTTATTTATCTACTATAATTGTAAAAAATTGAAAAAGAATATAATTAATGATGTTTTATGTTATAAATCTATTCAAAAAATTATAATTAGTACAAATTCGGAAAATCATACCCGTATATTTTAGATTATTCGCCTATAATCCAATTTTAACCTTGCTTGTGATAATGAATTTTTAAAATTTTTACTATTCCTTATTAAAAAAATGGGAGTGGATTCATTAAAAAAATTTGAAATTATTATTCAAAATATATAAATCACATTAAAAAATTAAATCACTATAAGTTGAAGAAATTATTTTTAATTTAAAACCCAAAAATCAACAAAAGATTGTTTTTAGAAAAGATGCATTAGTTAGAATATTACCAAAATTACATATATTTATCTACAATTAAAAAAAACATGAAAGGAATGTTTAAATATTTTATTATATGAAAATAAAATTCATTTAATTAAAAAAATTAATCAATAATGATTTCTTTAATTTATTTTCACAAAAAATACATTGCACACTTAAAAATAGTTTTATGAAATACAACTCATTTAAAAAAATTAGGCTTATTGATTCTTATTTTTCACTTGATAATAAGTTTATAATAATTTCAAGAAATCTCAAATAACCATTTTCATTGTTGGACACAAATACTGTCGACATAGGTCATGATACATTTTGGTGAGACCATTATTCACCTCCGACTTCATGTCATAAAACTAATGCATCATCTATTCACATATACATATAGGCACAAAAACGGATCCAAGTACCTAGATGATCTTATCCTTAATTATAGTCTAATAAGGATGTGTCTCTCCACTATCATAATTGTCCCACAATGTCATACACTCTAGCTCCCCATATATCAATACCTTGATCTAGCTCAAAAGTATGGACTAAACTGTTAAGAACATAAGGGTAATATTCTCCTAGCCATTATGATCTTCTATATTCATATTATACAATAATATTATTTTAACATCTAATGATTTTAAAAGGAAACACAATATTTGATAGCATACATGATACACCATATCGAGCTTAAAAGAACCAATATATATTATTATTTAAAATCGTAGTTATCACATAAACGCTAGAATGGTGACAATAAATAGGATTAACTGAATTATGAAAGTAATGTTTACATATATATATATATAATTAATTTTTCAGTGGCTAATTAATTACAAATGAAAATATAAACATTTTTAAAACAAAAGGAAATGTTTTTTTGGGAAAAAACTATTTAAATATGAACAAATATGTTTTATACCAGCAAATAATAAATGAATTCTTGTTGGATTATATTTTTAATATATATATATATATCATATCTAATCTATTTTTCAAAATTAAACTTATGTTCTTTCACATATGATATAAGAACAAATCCAATTTTACGAATAAATGATTTATTTTTTCTAAAAGTCATATTATTCACCTTTTAACGGTGCACTTGTTTTAAATCAAGTTTATGAAACATCAAGGAATTATAAATCAAAAAATAATCACCTTAAATTTAATTGTATTATCAAAATATACTTTGGTTGAAATGTTTATATTTTTTATGATAAGATTAATTTTTGTGGAATAGTGAATTTTTTGCATTTTTTCATTGAAAACAAATTTTTAGTCTACAAAAGATATTGTGTTAAATTATATATTTAAATGGTTTAAAATTAAAAAAATGTTAAATAATTTGTTATTTAATCCAATTTTGGTAATTTAATCAATTTCACATATAATTTGGATTTAAAACATTTTTAATCATTCGAACATTTTTAATTGAAAACCAATATTTCTCATTACGACAAGGATATTAATTTTAAATTAATTGATGTCAATTATTTGTTTTGAATTATTAATAATGGATTAAATAATTGGAATCCATTGTTCCATATTATATAAATATTTCCATTTTATTTTTTAAAATATGAATAGTTACTTTAGAAATTTTTTATTAACACAGTTAAAGGTATATCTGGATATTAAGGGAAAAATTAATAAAAAAATATTATAAAATTATCTATAACCTTGTCCTTATTTTATTGTTTGAGTTGTTTCTACCAAAATAATCCTTGGCCCAAAATCATAAAAATTTTGATTCACTTTGATAAGAAAATGAAATTTATAATTTTATATTCAAAAAAGTTAATTTTGTCACAGTTTTGTTTTCTACACGTAAAATGTCATTAATATGTAATTATTCAAGGGGTGAATTAGAAAAAAAAATAACTTTTTGAAATATAATATTTTTTCATTATTTTGGCAATTTATGTTATTTTCATTGAATAAATTATTAAATGAATGGTTTCCACAATGATGATGCTGAAATTGACTAAATAAAGTAATTATAAAATAAATGCTATTAAAAATACTAAAATAAATATAACTTTAGATTATTAATGTCATATAAAAAACATTTATAATATTTTTACATATTATTAATTTTTTAGATGTAATTTTTTTTGATTTATATTGTTATTATGATATTTCTAAAAACTCAAGTAATGAATAATAGAAAAATTTACATTATTGATAATTTAAAATAAATAAATCATTATTAAATGTTATTAAATTTATAAATATTTCATTTTCTTGAAAATAATTGGTATAAGTAGAAATATTTCATCAATTATATTTTTTATTTTCCTTTGGACATTTATTATAATTTTATTTACCTTAAAAGTTTATGTTACATTATATCACGGTATGAGTTAAATCTGTAAAATAACGGTGACAAAAAAAGATAAGGATTACAAATATAATTAAAACATGTAAAAATTTAAATTAATTTATTTATTTCTACTCATCACCATCTTAAATTAAAAAATAAAATATTTTGTAACCATTTTTAATAGAAAATTAATTTATATTAATTTCATATTTTATGTAATCCCTTGAGTGTCCCTCCCCTTTATTATAAAAGGGAACACCTTAGGCTATTTTCTCCACACATCAGAATCCATTTCGTTTAGAAAATATTTTCCCAAAATCATCTCTAAAATACCAACCCAAATGTAATAGTAAATGTTTTAGAAAACCACCCTCCTTATAATTGTTACTATTTTAATCAAAGGATATCATTCAAAGAAGATGTATCATTTTTAATTAACAATTTCAATTTTATTTCTTATTCCACATCCTTAAAATCTTTTTCCACAATGATGAAATAATAAGAAAGGATCATTAATATACTTATATGTTATTATGTTAATATGAACACCTAAATACTCTACCAATTCCATAAAATGGGAAAATAATTAATCATTTGTGTGTACGGAGAACTACTGCCTCATGAATGCATATAATTTACTTTCCATTAAAATCACTCAAGACTGGTTATAATGATTCAATTAATTTTTATAATTATATTCATGAGATATATTTCATTATGAAATAAAAATATATCATTTCTTTTATTACCTTTCCATGAACATAAAAATGATTATGTCGTTCGTTCATACGTGGGAACTACCACCTCCACAAAGCGATGTGATTTGTTTTTAATCACCACATTACATGGATTATATATATAACTGTATTTAAAAAGGTAATATGATACTAATTATATTATGATATTTAGGGAATTATAAATTAATTCATACCTTCAATACAAAATGATCATTGAAAAATTGAATCTTTACTCAAGTGTATGTACAATTTTCTAACTTCATGATTGTAACATAGTACATTTTTATATCTATATATAATGGAAGGATTTAAAATTACATTTGATATATAAAATTAATTATTAATTAATTAATATTATTCTATTAATGATTTAATAATGTCCAATTTTAGCTATAGACATCATAGTTGAGTCAATTTTGACTCATGTACCGAATATGATCAAAACGTCCGAAATGAACACTAATAATTTAGTAGTTATTATAAAAAAAATAAAATTGATAGAATGAAATAATATACTTTAAAAAATTTCTTTTGATATTAAATAATTATCCAAAGTTTAATATTCATGAAATTATTATTGTATCAGATGATTTAGGCTCAAGATAACAGTCTTTGTCAGAATAATATTTCACTGAGGCGTATTTTTATCTTATAAATTCACCTCCTTTATGATTTGTATATACAGTCCACACGGACATATCATATAATTATAATATTTAATTTTATGTTATTCAATTTTATTTTTAAATGTTATTATTTCCTGGGGCTTATTATTTAAATGCTCAATGTGGTATGAGACAAAATGAATGTTTATATTTTTAATGTCAAAATAATGCTCAAATGTTATATTTATGATATTTTATTTATATATTTATATATATAAATTTATTATAAAATAAATCTTATGAATAATAGGAATTTCATTCAAAGGACGTCAATTTTTATCTTTCTACACGTTTTATATGAAATGATCTGAAAAATAGGAAAATTAATATTATATTATTAATGTTTAATGTGAAAAATCCATTTCTTTTATTGTGACTATTATTTAATTTCTATCATATCTTGCATGGTTACATTAATTTTTAAATTAAAAGACATATTTACCTTTCTATTGTGTATTCTATATATTAAAAATGGGTTTTTAGAAGAATGTTGTATTTTGTGTTGAAAATAGGATTCAAAAAGAAAATGTTATTTTATTATAAGAAGTTAAAATTCATATGAGTTAAAAAAGGTTGTTAAAAGATTATTTTTTAAAAAAAATTGTGGTTCTTGGAAATTATAGATGGCGGGTGTACCCAACATATTTCTCCCCTTCACTGGGTACTCTAGAGATGGATGTTGGTCGTATGGTTATTCCATTTGTAATGATTTTGTAAGGGGTCTATGCGATGATGTACCAAGTTTTCAACATGAATTTTCTATTATCTCTAATGAGTGTTTATGAGTGTTTATTTTTAAATTTAAAATAAATTGTATTCCTACGGTGATGATATTTATTGGCATAGGTAAAATTTTATGTTTTCAAGGAAAGTGTTTTTCAAGGGATTTCATGTTTTTACTAAAATAAAAATTTCATTTATTTATGTCACTTACTAAGCTTTTTGATCTCAACATATGTTTTTAAATATTATTCATTGGACGTATGGAGTAATAAAGACAAGGATAAGGTAAAGGGGATAATTCTGAATATTATTCCAAAAATGGAAATAATGTTTTATTTTAAAAGAGTTTCCTTTGGTGGGAAAAGTGGATACTGAGTAAAAGTACAATCGTTTAATGTATGGGTTTTATTATCCTATGTTGGTCCTAATTCTATAAATCACTAAACTAAAATTATTCTTGAATGTGAAATCTATTTCAAATCTCCAGAATATGTAATTATTAGAGTTGTGGACTTATAGTTGGTATCAAAATATGGTTTAGAAAACATTAGAGATTATAATATATTCTAAAGATTTAAGTATATCATCATGGGTTTATAATTTTAAGTTTCATATAAGTTCAATATATTATAAACCACTTTTAGGATTTATTTTTTATAATTTTATTGGGACTAACTATATTTTTGGAGATATTTATTTTTGAATAAATATGGGTTATTTAATTTTGGGATAGAAAATGAAAGGTATGAGATAACCATTGAGGTTAATGTATATTATGGTTATTATTAGGATGTTTCATAGTTTTTTATATTTTTATATGGGTTATAATAATATAGTTTTGAAAAAGGAAAACCCATAGTATGGGGGACAACATGTCTTGTTTGGAAAGGCCACATGAACCAAAACCTAAACTAAATGGTGATAAGGTTACATCAACAACAAATGGAATACATGAAATCTCTATTAGTATGAATTTTCAGTCTTTTTAAATGATTTTTTTGATGAAGAATAATTTTATTTTGTGAAAATATGATTTATCAAATATATATTGTCGGGAATACAAAATGGAATGGTTCTTAAGTGATTAATATTATTTCAGATGATGATTACTATTTTGTGAATCCTATAATAATTATAATGAAAATATAATATTACATGGAATAACTGTTGAATTTTATTTTCGAGTCAAATATGATTTTATTTTTGATTGACGGTGATTATAGTTTTTTATAGAAATAATTAAAATATCATGAATATTTTTAGAAAAATTAAATTTTGGTTTGTGACCACAAGAGCTATAAATGATATTTTTTGATAATTATTTAAATTTATCTTTGGGGACTACGGAATTAAATAGTTTTCAGTTTTAGAACTGGTTAGAATTTTTTTGAGGAATTTTAAGGATGGTAATATTTTGAATAGTTTATTTTCAAAATATTGTAATACTATTTATTTTTAGATATTAATGTAGTTTTTCATCATATGAAGGTCAATTGTTTTTTATAATTGTCATATATAATCCCAAACATTTTGGTTTTCATTAAAGTTTCATGATAGTAGAAATATATAGTCAATAATTTGTGGAATATATAGTTTCATAGAATACAATTATAATGTATAAGCTGTTAAAAAAATTATCTCCAATACTCGGTCGTTTTAGAAAAATATTTTTTTTCGTGAAATGCTATTAATGGATAAATCAATAATTGACAAGAAATTATCTCCTCATGATCCTAGTATAGAAATAATAATAATTCATCAAATATATGAAAATGATTTTAAAATAAAAAAATTACCCGTTTAAAATTCACACAATGAAAAAAAAATATAACCCAAAACTGATTTATGGATTTATTATTGTTAAAGTTATCATGGAAATGTTCTATATCACTCTCTACCAGAATGTGATAGTATGTTTTTCATCCATATCCATGATTTATTATATGGAATACATCTCTTTCAGTCTTTTTATGTGGAAGTTTCAACATTAATTTTTCTGATATGGTATTTAAATAAATATATATTAGAAATTCTATCATTTTTTATCAAGCTCTAAATCAATATTGTGATGATTAAATTTTCAGGGGGAGGAATGTAGAATCTTTATTTTTTAAAGAAAACACTATGATCAATAGCGTATATGATACAATACATTAAGTTAATGTGAAAAAATAATAATAATTAATTAATATTTTAGTTATTTCATATCCATTAGAATGATGGGAATGGCCATGACTAATTGAATTATGAAAATATGGTTTTCACATGTATATATAAAAAATTATTCGTTGAAGAATTAATTATAAATATAAATTAAACCCTTTTAAAATAAAATGAAATGTATTTCTGAAAAACTATATAAATGTGGATAATTTTGTTTTATATCAGTAAAAAATAAAATCTCCATTTTTTGATAATATTAATGAAATATATATAACATATTTAATATCATGTTTAACATTCATATTATGTGTTTTTAGTCATGATATTAAGAATATTTCATATCTAACAAAAAATCATTTTCGTCTAGATAATTTATAGTTTTTAAATTATTTTTTTAATGTATAATTTGATCATTATATTATTATATTATCCAATGATAGTTATTGGAACCAATTTCAATTTTAATTTTTATATAAAATCATTTTTATCTTTTGAACTTTTTTTACTTTAAAGACCGACTTTCTTATCCCATCAATGAGAATTATTTTAAATTATTGTTTCCAATTCAAAGTTTGAAATTTCGAAAATTGGATTCCATATTTTTAATCATTTTCTAAAAATTATATAAATAGGACCCTTTTAATTTTCTGAAAATATGAATATTAACATTAAAATTTTTGAATTAACATAGATAATGTTAATTTAAGTAATCAAGAGTAAAAATAATATTATAAATATTATAAAAAATTATAAAACTTATCCCCATTTAATTTAATGTTTTTTTGACCAAAATAATCATTGGGAAGAAATTATAATCTTTTAAGTCTCTAATATGAGAGTATGAAATTTATTTTTTTATTCAATGAAATGTATATTTTTTAACATTTTTGTTTTTTAGAAGAGAAATATTTTAATTATGGGATTATATAAGGGATATATTTGAATATAAATGTCATTTTGCAAGATAAAATTTTAATAATTTCCATTATAATATATTTTTAATTTTTTATAAACGAAATAATTAAATTAATGTTTGTAAAATGATGATGTCGTAATAATTTTATTAATTACAATATCAAGTAAATGATAAAAAAATACTAAAATAGATGTAATTTGGGATGATTCATGCCATCCAACAAATTTTTAGATGTATTTGTAATTTTAGGGATATTTAATAATTATTGGTTAAGATTTATGTTTTTTATAATATTTGAAAAAAGTCATTTAATGAATAGAGTCAAAATTGACATTATTTGTATTTTAAAATAAATAAAATTCTATTAAATGATATAAAATTTTGAAAATTCTAAATATCATCCAAATTATTAGTATAAGTAATTATATGTGATAAATAACTTATTTAGTGGTCCTTTTTGATTTTAATGTAATTATATTAACTCTTAATTTTTAAATTACGCGATATCACAATAAGTGTTAAAAGTATTAACTAAGTGTTAAAACAAAATGATACAGATTAAAAAAATAACCTGTTAAATTTTATTCAGATGAATTTATTTTAAAAAATATAAATCTAATATTATAAGTAATTTATTTGATTTATTTTTATTATAAAATAAATTTATATTATTTTAATATTTTAATGAATATCCAGAGTTTCCCTACCCTCTTTTCTAATAGATAACCCATTATTCAATTTTATTCATAATAAAAAACCTATTTTATCAGAAAATATTGGATAAAATACCATCCTAGAATCCATACTCACATTCCAAATGCCTTATTTTAGCCGAAACATCCTTTTTATATGTGTTAACATGTTAATCGAAGGAGATCATTCAAAAAAATCTATCAATTTGATTTAACTGTTTATATTTTATTTATTATTACTATTATATAAAATATTATTCCCCTAGGATGAAATAATAACTCCATTATCCAAAATATTATGATATTTTATTTTGTTAATATCATCACCTAAATCCATATCTAGTTCCAACAAATGAAAAAATAATTAATTGTTCTTTTATACTGAAAACTACCACCTCGCGAACCGATATAATTCATTTTCCATAAAAATATCTCTATACTAGTAATAATGATCAGATTAATTTATATATACATGTGATGAAAATTATTTATTTATCATTATTAAATAATAATATATCATTTATATTCTTGAGTTACAATTCACATAATAATTATAACGTTATTTGTGCGTAAGTGTGAACTATCATCTCTACGAAGCAATGTGATTCTATTTTCATCACTATATCACGTGGATGATATATATAATTAAATATAATTTTTTAATATGATATTAATGTTATTATGATCATTTCAATGATAATATAATACTTATCTTCTTTATAATATGAGCATTGAAAAATGGAAACATTACACATGTGAATGTATGACTTAATATCTCGATGATTGTAGAGTAGATAATTTTTAATATACATATTGATTGGATGGATTTAAAATCATAATTAATATATAGAAGCGATTACTATTTCATGAATTTTATTTTATATATTACGGACTAATGAACAATTTTTACTATAGACATTATACCAAATTCATTTTGGACTCATTTACAAAATATCATCAAAATGTCTAACGTGAAATTAAAAAATTACGTAAATGTTATAACATGATAATAATGGATA
The DNA here is from genome assembly GCA_963277665.1 of Viscum album. Classification (NCBI taxonomy): domain Eukaryota; kingdom Viridiplantae; phylum Streptophyta; class Magnoliopsida; order Santalales; family Viscaceae; genus Viscum; species Viscum album. The sequence goes on from OY728141.1 coordinate 484,477,864, forward strand.
TAAAAGGAATAATAAACGTTAAAATGTTTCTAAATAAAGTTAATAATGAACCAAGGTTTAATATTCTGGTATATAAATATGGTACGTGAGGAGTTAGACACAACGTAAGAGGGCTCATCTCAATATCCATTCATTAATGTGTATTTTGATGTTTTACAACAAAATTCATTATGAGGTATATATGAAGACCCATTTTACATATCATATAATTATTTTTTTAGTATCAATATATTTAATTTCTTTTTAAATGTTATTCTTTCATGTGTATTATAGTTTAAATGTTGAATGTCGTATAGGAAACATTGAATGTTAAAAGATTTAATTTCAAAAATCAATTCTCCATGACAATATTCATGGTATTATTTTATATATTTATTTAAATAAAATTTTTATAAAGGAAATTTTATTTATAATATAAATTTAATTTAATGTTTTCCAAATGGAATCTTTTTACATGTTTTATATGAAATGTTTCTACAAACAATAAAAAAATGTTTTATTCTAAAATTATAAGCTGACAAAGCCTTTTCAACCATTTTGACTATTATTTAATTTCTAAATTCCTTTTCATGATTTCATGTATTATTAAATGAAAAACACTCTTTTTATTTCCATTATGTATTTTTATATTTAAAAAGGGTTTTCAAAATAAATATGTGTTTCTTTAAATAAAAATTTAATAGAAAATGGTATTTTATTATCTAAAGGTGATTTACATAAAAGCTTAAAATTGTATTTCAAATGATGAAAATTTTTATTCATATTTTTGTTCCTAGACATTATAAATTATGTGTAAAAATTTATAAAACTATAATATATTGGGTACACTTCCTATAAAAGTTAATCATATTGTTATTCCATTTTTCAAGAATATATCAGTGTTCTATGTGATGATGTCCCAAGTTACCTACATGAATTTTTTATTCCGTCTAATGAGTTATTCTATGAATAATTTAATTTCAAAAGGAAAAATAAATTATCTTTCTATTTTGATGAGATTCACCATTATATGAAAAATGTTATGTTTTCAAGGAACATTTTTGTTAAGGGATTTCATGTTTTTAATAAACTAACAGTTTCTTTTATTATAAACATTACTGATTTTTTTTCAAACCAAATTTTAATATGTTATTAAAATTATTTATGGGGGAATAGAGATACGAATGAGATCAAGGGGATAATTATATAGATTTTTTCAAAAGATAAAATATTTTCTTTAAAAATAGTTCCCTTGGGTGTAATAAACGAATGTTGATTATAAGTTTAAGCTTGTAGCGTATAGGTTTACTTTGTAACATTTTGTCCTAATTCTAAAACAATGTTAAATAAAAATATCCTCGAATGGAAATTATTTTTTAAATATATAGAATAAATAATGTTTATAGTTGGGGACTTATAGTCACTATCTTCCACATAAATATAGACTCATAGACTTCCTGGGATTGTGTCTTCCATTTCAATGCCACAGCAATACTATTTCACTTCTAGACCATATATTCCAGATCAAAGTAAAATGAAATCATATACTTAACCAATATTTACTATCATAGAATCATATGTATCAATTAGAAGAAATTATTTAATTTTTTTGTTAGTATACACAACAGAAAATTCACCTAACATGAAATTCCACCAACGCATTAAGAAAAAAATCACCCTTGTTTACATTAGATCATGTATAGGGTTATTCTATTCATGGGAAGTGATATATCACGACCCATATTCCAAAAAATTATTCCCTTAAGTCAACAAAAATTCATGTATAATCCCATATTCTTCACTAAGCATGGTATATTCGTCACCCTACTCAGGTAGAATTAAAATTAGTGGGGTGGTCAGATGATTCTTAACACATGGAAGGCATTATTACATGCTCTAGGTCATTCAACATTGACCCCCTTCATAGATAATGACTAAAAGTGGTGTTGCTAAATGTCAAAAGCCTTGGATTAATCTTTGATAATATAAAACTAAACCCAGAATTATTTGAATGTAAAAAACATTATTGGGATGCTTCCAAGAAACAATTTTATGAACATTCTCTGGATTTAGAGACACGCATTAAATTAAGATGATGTGTCCTATGAAATGTTCTAGGATGATCTGTAATGGAAATTTAGATACCTATTTGTATATACTATGCTCTCTCAGTTCACCTCAGATGATGTCAAGATATATGGAATGATCGTCATGAGTCTTGGAGTCCACCATGATGTCATCTACAAATCAATAAGAAACTGATCCGGTCACTGGTGAATGATTTAGATAATCAAGTACATAAACATATATAGAGTATTCTTTAACCCGAAATAATTATCAATGAACTCGTATAGGCCATACATACCTATAAAATCAATTAGTGTAATATTATATGGTCTTACTCTCAAATGATGGTACCCTGACCACAAATCTAACATAAAGAAAACACAATAACCTATCAACTAGTAAAAGTGAACATCAATACACATATAAGGATAATGCTCTTAACCAATTTTTTATTCAACTTCTAGTAATTGACACATAAAAATAAATTTCAGTCATCCTTCTTAGAAAATGAATCCGATGAACCCAAATGTGACAATCTCAGATGAATAAATTCATTATCAATCAATTATTCTATAAGATTATTTAACTATTGAATATATATTGGTTCCATTTGGTATGACAGAATAGAAATTATTCCAGATCCTGACATGATCTCCATTGTAATCTAACGATATCTCCTGGGTGGTAGCACTGGTAAATATTTCTAAAACACATCCTGAAACAAATCTACTACAGGTAGGAGGACACTTTGTTTCACACCCCTAAAATCTATAAAATGACATGAAACATTGGATAAGATCTCAAATATTAAATGATGAAATTTACCATTATGGACTTTTTAAATACTGTATTCTCTATGAGATACATATCTATTACGCTCTGATATTGTAAATTAAATTCTCCTATAGTAAAAATAAATGTCGGATCTAGAATGATACAAATAGTCCCCACCCAAAATCGAGTCAAAATTTAAAATTTTGAGTATTTAAAGATCCAAAATGAAATAAAACTCAAAACCCTTGATTTAACATAAATTTTATTGATATATTTTCTTTGACTATACACCAAAAAATGTGTTGAACTTTATAACCACATTTAGAAACTCTACCAAAAAAATCAAAAAAAACTCATAAGTATAGAAGATATAAACCAATGTGAAGATACAGTAACAAATAAAGTTCTAGAAATCATATAATAAATCATAATTTCCCCACTAACTATCAATGAACCAAACTCAATATCCACAGGTTTATGTCGAACTACATAAAACATTCTTATCATTATACCTCTAATTCTGATTGAGTTACCTACACCACAATTCTCTACTAATAAAAACACTCCTTCCATGAAGTACTATGTTTTCTTCGTTGACATGCATAAACAATCATACACCAAATCCTATATTAGTATAGTGAAGAAGACCCCCTTATCATACTATGATTCAGTCTAGATCCTCAATCCCAATCAATCGATTATGTAAGTGACAATGAACATAACACATTGAATGTACGTAATAACAAAAAATATTGATGAATATCATAACTGTTTAGTATTTCTTAAAATTATTTGATTTTTTGTTATTTTGAATTGGATCAACTGATTAAATTCATAAACACTTATAAAAAAATACTCTATTACAGATTCTATTCTTATGATATTGATTCTTCTCCTCTATACTTCATTTTTATAATGTTTTATCATTTATTTATATATAATCCTATATTATATAATTATTTATTTTATCCTATTTTTATGTTAACAAACCAAATAATCAGTATAATAGAAATATTTTTCTTTGAAGTTTAACATATAACCATTACACTCCCTTTAGCTTAAAACTAATAAGTTATAAATCTAACATTTTTATACATTTATGATTGAACCATGATAAGAATTTAGCACCGTTTCAAATGAAATTGTATTATAGATGAAATTTATACTTATTTAAGTATAATTTTTTTATAAAATGAAAACAATAACAAATTTTTATAACATCAATGTTAACCATTGTTTAATCTATCAAATATAATGTTCACATACTTTTAATAGTATTATAAAGTGTTATTAAATAAATATTTTTTAGGCTTCCACTATATGAAATATTGTTTTTTAAATTTTTAATTGTTTTTATTAATGGATATATTCATGAATATAATTATTCATAAAGATGAGGGAGTAATGGATTATTTGATAGGATGATATTTCCACCATTGTAAGGTGGTGGAATTAGTAAAAGGTGAGAATTATTAAATTATTATATCAGATATAGAAAGGTAATTTATATTAGAGATGAAATTTGGAATTTGTTAAAACTAGAGTAATACTTGAGGGTATATGAATAAGTGTGTCTCTCAGGACACATGAACAATATTTGGGAACTAAAATTTCTCTATAAAAGATCAATCAATAATGTAAACATGTAGAGATTGATTTTCATTCACATGAAAAATAATCCATAACCAAATTTCCAAAATTAAAAAATGGTGACATTTTATAAATTATTATAGGGAATCTGATTATTTTTGTTCACTTGAGTATAACAAAATATTTTTCAATTTTCACCATTCATTCGAAAAGGCTACCACAAAAAAACACTCTTCTCATGTGTTGAAATTTAAAACCCAATTACAGATCACTTGATACTATTATCATCCTGAAATAAATTTAGATGGAATATTATTATAAAATGGTGGTGGTAAAACATATATATTACACAAGTATTGGGAAACTATTGAAGAATATCACAATAATTGGATAAGAGGATGTTTATAGAGATCCCCACATATGAAATTTAATATTTTGATACCTTGTATCCATTCAGAAGACAAAATATAGTGATTTTTTCTTAGAAAGATATATCCTATATAAAAGTATTGATATATACCATGAAAATTCCCAATTAATGCTGAATATTAGATTGTTATGGGTTACTACTAATGATTTATGGTGTTTTCTTTTGAATTGGGAATTTATTCACTTATTATTTTATTATATTTTAATATTTTTTAATTAATAACCCAGAAATCATTAATGATTAATATTTTTAACAATCATTTGGAGTCAAAAGATACATAAAATAGTAATATATACATATAGTAAAGATTTCAACAAAATTCATGAAGAGAAATATTTTAGTTACCCTATTTGAGTAATTTCCTTCATGTCATGAATTTATTTATTTTGTTTCAATTGAACACTTCAATTTAATTTTGAATTTATAGTTAATAAGGGATAATTTTTGTGGTCAGGTTATTTTACAAGATCAATAAATATATTTCTAATATTATTAGGGATAAATTATAAAAATATAAATTTTTTATAAAAACCACAACTCCTATAGCCCAGAGTTAGTGGTTACATTAGTAAATCAGTAATTGATATATGTAATGTCATCCAAATGTATTTAATATATATATAGTATTAAACAAGTAGATAAATAATTGATTCACATATAAAATTAGAAATATAAAATACATTGAATTAATGAATTATTTCATCCCTGATATTATTCATAATATCATTTTTCATATCATGGGGGAAGGGAAAAAAATAAAAGGGTGAGTTCAGATTCATTGTAGGGGTTACATATCGTGGGAGCTATCATGATTAAATAAGGAATAATAAATATGAAAATTATAAAAACATAAAAATTATTCAATTTAATCTATAAAATGAACACAAAATGCATCAATTTATAATATCAATGTAGTAATCTCATGGATAATAAGAATTATATTCTAAATGATGGAAATGCTCAATATTGGACCCTATGATATTATACATAATGGTATATATATCTTCAAGGAACTGTGTTAGTGTAATTCAAAACTATTATTAGGCATACACCAAAAACACATTTAATTTTCGCTAGTTAATTTCTCTATAAGGCCTATTAATGCATTGATGAGATATATAATTATAACACCACCTATAACTACATTTCCAATTCATTCTTAAAATACTGAGTGGTTTATCTAATTCATGAAAAATATGATTTATCAAATAATATCTATATTGATAAAATAAAACATGTTTATCAAAAATTCCTCATGTATTAAAATTAATTCAATCTAAACCAATAAATTTAGAAATTAAATATAGTTTATACAATAATGATAACAATGATACAAAAATATGGATATTTATAAGAAATGTAACATCAAATGGCCACAATTAAGTGAATGATCTATTGGATGGTATAATTGAAATATATCCCATGTGATGAAGAAGTAAAATAATGTGCAATTTTCATTGATTAATATAAATACCATTAATATATTAGTATTTTTTTAGGAAAAAATGATTTCAATATTTTGAAATAATTTTATATTCAAACAAGCTTCACAATTATAAAGATAAAACATTTCCTTGATACTAACAATATAAAATCATAAATTAATCTTAAAATAAGATATTAGTTATGTTTGTGGAAAGATAGCTTCATGTATTTAAAGATAATAACATCATTCATTTTATACTTTTTTCAAAAAAAATGTGGTAAAGTACCTCATTTAGAAAATGATTAAAAAAATTACATTCAATCCATTTTGTAAAAATTCAAAAATTGTTAAAAATATATTTTTATAGATAAAATTATAAGTATATGATTTATTTATAACATTTTATTTGAAATATTTATATGTATTAAAAATATATCTTAAATAAATAAAAATATAATCAAATTTATTTTAGGCATTTATAAACCGAATCAATTTCCAAAGAGAGGAAAATTTGAAAAAAAAAATATGAAGAATTACTAATTGTGTAAAATTCAAAAAAAAGTTTTGTCATATATTATTAATATATATTTATATTACTTAAAATTAGGTGGATTTATATGAACCACATAAAAATAAAATTTTGCGTAATACCAAATATGTTTCAATTGATGGGATATTGAGACGAAATCTCTAACCTCAGGTCCGACTTTTCATGTAGGTTCTCTATCCACCTAGATAATAAATTTAAATATCTTAAAATTATATAACATAATAATATTTATATATATTATATCATATATGATCAATTTAAATTATTATATCACCTATTTTTAATAATGTTTTATTGTTATCATTATTTGGGGTGTTAACTGCACTGTTTTTTATGTCTGGTTTGCTTCAGTAGTCTCAGTCCTTATGTCTTTCTCAGGGTTCCACAATCTGTAGAATATTATTTAATATATTTATATAATTTATATATAGTATAGATAAATTTATAATCATTTATATATAATGATATAGAAACAAATCACAGTGCTATGTAGAGATGATATGTCTTACAAACACCTTAGCACTATTTTCTATTTTTTTAGGATGGAAAAGATATGGAATGTGGTTTTATAATAATTTTAATAACATCATAGTATATTTATGATAATATATTTATTATTTTGGCATATGTATAATGAAACAAACTATCCCTATATTCCATGATACCTGACATGTTACACGATATTCCACAAGTCCTGAAGGGTGTTCCCGATACCCACAAGATAGAGAGAAGACCCTGAGATTCATATTTACTATTTTTGGAATGATTTTTTACAAATAATAAATATAATAGTTTAGTAAATAAATATATAAGAGAATATAAATAAGAAAATGCCAATATGTCATAACTAATAACCATGTTCCAACCCATTTTTATATAATAAAAACACCAATAAACAAAGAGATACAATCGAGAAAGAAAAAACATAATAAAAAACAATTGGAAATAAAATAATTATAAACCAACCAACTCAAGTATATCATAAAAATAACAACACTCATCCATATACTTCCAACCACCTACCAACTCACCCCACATCATCCATGATGAAAAACAATGATCCCAATATAATCCTGGAACCTAAAATTTTGTAGTCATTTGAAAAAAATCATAGTAGGGAACTATAACCCAGTGAAACTATGTAATATATTTCAAAAATGAATTCATCTAAGATAGTTTGAAAATAAATATTTATGTTAAGATTTACTTATATAAAATGTATAGAAATAAAAAACCCATAATCCAATTTCATATAATTTTAATTTTTTTCCGAAACCGAACACACAAGTTTTTAAAGAAAATCCCTTGGATAATGACATTACAAATCCAATCACAGGATTAAAATTTCCCAAAAAATCATACACATTTTTACTTCAATGTATATAGTTACTTAATGAAATTTCACTAACCAATTGAAACATTAAACCCAGAACCCATTTCGAAATCCACATTAAAGCACTCACATTGGGTCCTTTAAATATTTAAAATAGTATTTCAAAAAAATCATTTGAAACTCATTATAAAAGGAAAATCACCACTCACATGGGTTATTTAAAATATTTAGGAACCACATATATATAATAAAGAATATAACATTGCAAAAAAAATATATTAATGGATCCATATTAATGGAAGCATGGTAAATGATACAATATATAATAGGATAAAACTCACCTCATTCAATAACTCATGGGGGGAATTAATGATTCATAGTACAACCCAATGTCTATAATGTTCCAATCATATAATCATATGGTTATAACCACTTAAACTAGATACCAACATATTCTATGTCCCATCCATCATCCATGTATACCACACAAGCCTCATCGTAATGAAAAAACCCCACATACCCATTGTGCCTAATGCGATTGGTGGGAAAATATTGGTGTGAGAACCCACAAAAGGAATTACCTAGATCTTCCATATAGTTACAAGTTTCCCTTGAACAAAAAATAATGTGAGGGATACTAAAAAAATGCACATCTATAACACATGGCATAAGGAATACTACTGTCACCATAAACACTAAATGAGGAAAACCCCTTCACACAAAACATGAATACAAAGAAACAAAAAATAAAATTCTGTCATAAGGGGGGAAACAAACATAACATAGTGATAATGAAACCACATAAGGTCTAAAAAGAAAAGGATAGTCATGATTTCTATCATAATTCATTGTTTAAAAAAATTTTCCAAACAGGATTTCAACATCAAAACATGGTTAATAATGAAAAAAACCATTGAAATTTTATAAAATACATTCAAAAAAAAATTTGTTAAACAATATAAATCACCCAATAATTTTAAAAAATCAAAAATCACTCGCACATAAAGGAAATATTCTTTGAAAATATAAAACATATATAAATTCAACATTACGATTAAAATTTTCTGAAAACACCCCATAAAATTGTTCTTAGACATTAATACAAATCACACATTAATTATAAAAATTCAATGTTACACTGAAATAATAGTATTCCCATTTAAAAAAATTAATAGGGATAAAAACATCCAAAAAATTAGTTCAAACAAGTCAACAATACAGTTCACAGGGGGTAAACCACACACACAATTCAAATTATGATTTGAAATCCACAAAAAATCACATTTGTAAATACATTTGGGATCAAAAACTCAATTTTAGAGAAAATTACCATTAAAACGTAATCTTTTCAAAAATTAAAACCTGAAAATCATATCAAAAAAATTTCATCACACTAAATATATTTCAAAATCCATATAGAATTTCAAAAATTAAATAGAATATTAAAAGTAAATTTAATTTTGACCTTTTAAAAAAAGTATTTTCTATGAAAACAAATTATTTCATTTTCAAAATACTATGAAATAATTCCAAATGGACATAATTCTATCACATATAATTATACATTCATAAAAATGAATTTTGAAAGAAAACAAGTATTTGAATTCAAAATTGAAACAATTTCATAGTAACACCTACCACAATGAAGCATAAAGAATGATAAAACATTACAAACCATTTCTACTTCAATGATGACCACACTCGGGGAATATTAATGATGTTAAAAACCCTAAGAAACAAAATGAACTATCTTTATAACCTCTCAAAACCATTAAAAAGAGCCACATGATTGATGTGGTTCTTGGGGAAACCAAATACAAGCGAGGGGAGAGGGATACTGAAGTAGGGAAAGTGTGGATAAAATAACATCAAATCTATTAGAAAACTATAATAGGAATGGAATATCAAATATATAGGAGGTTTGAACTTATCCATATCTCTAATAGGGGTAAACACAAAAATCATGGAGAAAAGGGATGACGTCCCTCTTAATTCAGGATAGAATTTTGGGAATTACCAGAACTTGAAAATACATAGAAACTCACATAATTGGGTTGTATGGTTAGGAAAACCATGAAACAACCATATGAGAACCTCATCCTCCTAAAAGTTGTAAGCTACCTAAGAACTATTGAGAGGCCACACAATTTCTCAAACTGTGTACCTCAATAAAGAACCACCATAATCCCCACACGAGGATTTGGGGTTCCCTATAATGTTTTAAAAACATAATTGAAGCCATGAAAAAGACTATATAAAAATTTATATATCCAGATTCATCCTTTATGTATGGTTTTTCAAATTGTTCCCATGTAATACATCAGACATCAGACACACTAAGGACCCCATGTCATTTCTCTTAGGGGGCATATGGTTTGGACAAAACTTTTCAAATCACATTATAACAAATTGTGCACCGTTAAAATGATCTAAATAGTCTCCTCAAAATGGGGACCCACATATTTTTCCTCTAACTATGAACTTTACCGATCCATAATAGTAAAAAAATCATTACATGGGTGTTTTAACAAACTCCCTAACATGCCACTGTCTAACCCTATAATTTCTTAATCAAATTGATACACAAAAAATGGAATATCAAACAAACTATATAATAAAAATAGTCATAACATAGATTAATATCAAATCCGAGAAAAATGTTACAAAAAATGATAAAACTAATCAATCCTAAAATATAAAATGTCTATTCGGAGAAGCAATATGAGAACCCCTTATAATAATCTATGTGAATCATGATATATATAACATGGTCTATCCACCATTTATAATTCCACTTAATATTGTCTCTGACCATTTAGATTTCATCTAACCTAGTGGAACCATTGAACCACTTCTGGGAAAACATCTGTTACCAGTTTATAAAACATGAAGATAGAAACAGTCTCAACAAAAATTGTTTACAACCCAATGGAACAAAGTTCAACTATAATGATCACCAAAATAATTTGAAGATAACTCACCTAAATACATGAGATGCATTGACAACCCCTGGTTAACAATCCCTTAATTAAACATAACGAATCCTTCAAGACTCCCATTTGAAATAATAAGTTAGTGTACCACACTAAATTAGTGTATCACACAACCTAGTTACCAAATCATACATAAAAAAATACATTCAACACCAAAATTTGATAAGTAATAGGATCAAACAAAATAATGGGCATAACCCACTATCACCATTATTTGGTTTCCTATAGAATGAGTTTCAATAAAAAAACACTCAATTTCCAACCAAAAAGGCTCATGTGTGTGGGAGAGGGGTGGGGGAAACATTCCAAGACATTATAGAACATTCCATAAACATTCATTAAAACAATCTAGATAAGTATATGAAAAATAAAAAAACCTACATATAACACCAAAAAATGGGGAATCGTCCAATGAACCGACCATAAAATTTGAATATCGTGAACCAAGGTAACAACCATGATAGTATTGTCCCAATACCACTATACCATCCTTAATATATCAAACTCGATACCTCTTCCAAAAAAATCTTATAAAACATACCTCATGAAATAGAATAGAAACATACAACTCATAGAAACCCATCAATAACTGACTAACAATATCTCAACAATAATCACCAAAGAAGCTTCAGTTTTCCTATGATATTTGATGGTCACCTCAATCTCTTCTAATGAACTATTTTTTTTCAAACACAGTGAACATTCCACATCCACCTCTCTACTTAGAGATTGGGTGGGAACCAAAAATAGATTATCCTTTTCAACTATTCTAGGAGACACAATAGTAGATAAATAAACATCCAAAAGTCATGCCTCAAAACCAAAAACAAGTTATGGCTTCACAATAAGGGAATAAAATCCAATATGCCAATCCCCAAATGGGGAACTCTAATAATACCTCATAAGAATACATTCATTTCAAAACATAAATTTCACCAATTAATTTTTAAACCAACTATCACTATGGTGTGCATTGAAAAACAATGAAAAGAAAATATTTTAAATTAAACAAGATTATTTGAATTCCAATATTTCCCCAAAGATATAAAAAAGAAAATTACTTCTAATTTTTTTTAAAAAAAATTGAAAACTAAGCATCAAAACTGATTTTCAAAACACATATCCCTTTTTTAGAACAATTTACAAGACTATTTCAAAATACAAACAACCTTTTGAACTGCCTTATTTTCCTAATAAAATAAATAATCCCACGTTTTTCAAAAAAAAAATAAAACATGGCGATTCACTATTTCCATTATTCACAAAACCATGTTTTAAAATATACATCTACAAAATGGTATTATTTTCATAAAAGTGGTTTCCAAAAAAACGCACACATATGAATTATAGAAAAAAATAGAATGGGGTACATGAACCACATCTCAAATAGAAAAAACACCTTATTTCATATTTAATAATTGATAAATACTTTTAGAGTAATCTGAAATCACGATAAATACAAACTAGGCTAACAATTTGAAAAATAGTGTTGTGAAGTATTTGGCCACCCTAGTCAAGAATTCAAGTGATAATAATACTAAACAAAAATTAAAATAGGTATCCATAACCATATGGTCATTGAAATATTTCCCAAGACATATTAGGTAACCACCTAACTCATGTTACCCTCCCTTCCACCCCAATAATAAAGAGAAACCCCCAATATCATTTACATAATATAAGATTATCTCTATAATGTTAATAAAATAACACTTAATATAAGTGAAAAAAACTATAATCAACACAAATATATTATTTAAACCCCAACATGCCATGTAATGATGAGACATCAAAAAATTAAGATCATGTTTGACTCTTCCTAACCTTACCTCTTAATCCCTATCAACCTCAATCTCCATTCTACTATAAAGTACAAAAAAATCAAGGGAAACTCGAGAAAAATATGTTCTTACAATAAAGACACCCCAAACATCTATGTAAAATTATATAATTAACTAAACCCAGATACTATCCCGGTCAACACCCCACTCGATTCCTTATAAGGCAAAGAAGGAATTATCAATCCCCATTATGTAGCAACAAGTGTCTGGGAATCATATAAACTACTTTGGGAATGTTTTTTTTTGATATTAGTGAAAAAAGAGGAATAAATGAATACTTTACAAAAAATAAATAAACTATATTCCAACAACTAATAATAAACTAATTTGATCCAACCCATTTTCATAAACATCATGAAGCCTAGGAATAAAGAGATATAGGCAGGCAAGATAATGTATGAACCAAACTAACCAAAAATAATACTACTTCAAACCAAAAAAAAATCAGACCATGTTCAAAACAAAATCCATGCTACCTCTAGTTTTTCACCAGCACCCAACTCACCCCATATTGTCCACAATGAACCTGAAGAATCCAATAGAGAATTAGAAACATGGATATTTTTATTATCGTAGTTAAAAATCATAGTAGGTCACACCAACCTTTTGAAACTATAAAATATGTTTCACAGGGAAATTCCTAAATGGTAGATTAAAATTAATGGTAGAAGGTATTCATTACATATATAAAATTCATAAAAATAAATGAAATACAAATTACACTTTCAAAACATTTTACCTTTATTTCCAATATATAATCCCACTTGAATTGAAAACAAATACATGGTCCCATGCCATTTAAATCCACACAAATAATTATAATTTCAGGAAAAACATAAAATATTTTATGAAAATGAATGTGGAAAATATATATAATTTCACTAGATGAAAAAATATTTAAAAACCCCCATTTTAAAATAGACATTAATGTACTAACATGATAGTCATTATAAATTAAAAATAGGTTTTAGAAAAGTTATTTAAAATAAAATTTTGAATAGTAACAAACTAAATCATTTGATTTAAGAATAATAAGAAGGTACCACATATATATCACCAATAATAATAAATACAACATAAGAATAGTTTGGTGACATATTAATTAATTCATGGAAAATGATACAATAAAACTATATAAAACATCCCTCAATTAGTAATTCTCCATGAAAATGAATTTTTTAGGGTCCTATATGAGGTCACTAACTTTAAAAATGTTTGAACTTATGGGTATAACCACCCAAACATACTACGGTCATATTCTAACTCCATAAAATTATCAATGTATCACACACATGACTAATTATAATGAAAAATACCCAATCCCAAATCGCCCATTGTTCCAAGTATTACATGTGGGTAACTAGAAACACATGAACCAACTATGGGAACATAAATGATATTTAACATATTACTTGATTTACCATGTCAAATAATGGAAGTTATGAATCATGAAACCATTCCATGTCTAACAAAAATGGAATAAAAAAAATACCCTCACCTCTAACACCCAATTATAAAAATACTCATACCCATAACATATATATAAGTCATAATAATAAAATTACTATACAATGGGAGAAAAAAACATCACAAAGTTAAAAGGTTCCTATAAAATAGGTAATATGAATGGGGAATCCAAGGGTTACATCCACATAAAAAATTTAATTCAAACGTTAAAAAATATCTTTCCCTATTAAAACACATTTGATAATTCCAAGCCCTTACCCATTCCATAAAAAAACATTCATAATACTATTTGGAAAATAGTAAAAATAATAGAACAATTTAAAACATTTCGACATCACCCACACATGAGGGATATATTCCTTGAAAATCTTAATCATTGACAAATTACTAAATTTAAATTTAAATTTTTATGAAACAAAACATAAAAATGTTTTTATATATCCAAATATATCACCATTTCATATATATGTTTCCAAGAAACCAGAAAAAATGAGTCTTCCAATTTGAAAGTAAATATAAGGAGAAGGGTACCACCATATCTACCAATTCATTTGATACATGAAAACCGATTTTCACATGGGGTAAAAATTATAGATACATTTCATTTCACTATCGGAAATCTACATGGAAAATGAATTAATAAAATAATTTAGATCATCAAATCACCTCGAAAAAAATACCATTTAAAACCTTTTGTTTTAAAAAATTTTAACACATAAATTGGTAAAATACCATTGCAAGATATAGAAAAAATTTCAAAATAAAAAATGAAAGTCAAACTAGAATTAGAATAATTAAAAATTTAAATTTCAAGCATGAAAAAGAAGTGATTTTCTGAAAAACCAATCATTATCAATTTAAAAAAAGTTAATAAATGGTTCCAAAACACAATAAATATATCACATATTAAGATAAATTCATAAAAATAAAATATAGAAAATACAAGAACATTATAATTATATAATGAAACAATTTTATTGTAACATTATCCTAAATGATCCTAAAACCAATATGAAACATTTTGAGATATATTTCCTCAAAGGAAAGCACATTCATAGGAGAAGCAATGGTGACTACAACAACTAGACAGAAATACCAATAATTAAAACCAAATGAAATTCTAAAATAAATACACATAGTAGTTAAGGGTAATGAGGGAATAAAAGTACAAGAGATAATAAAGGTATAAGGAAGATGGTGGGAATGAAGGAAAAAATTCGCCTCAAATCTATGGAAAAAACTAACGTTTTAGAAGGAATACAAGATAGATGTGGTTGAAAATCATCCTTGGATCCAAGTGGGTTTGATGAATCATGTGGGGGAGAATAGGGTTGAAAGAAAAATTCATTTTGGAGGGAATCTTGGATTAACCAAAACAATAAACATCCAGACAACTCACATGGCATCAAAACATGGTTAGGAAAACTATGTGCCAATCTTGCAGTCTCCACTACACTCCAAATTTTTTACCCAACATGATTACTCCGGATAAGATGAAAGGTTTCCAAAACTATGAACCTCACTCCATATTAACCAAACACCTTTAAATACCTTCCAAGGAACCCCAAATGATCTGATTTTTTATTCAAATATTTGAATACGACTCTATAAAATATTATAGTGTTATTCTCCTTCTTTTCAAATAGTTTATACAATAGTGTGAAAGTCGTGTGCCAGAACATATAAACAATAAGAATTATTCATAATTCCTCATAGGGGATACAATTTTTATAAATAAAATTGGGAAAACCATGATAAAAAAAACTTTTTAGTTAAAAATTAATTCAAAAGTCGCCTCACAATGGGGGGTTTATGGTTTCCGTCTAATAGTGTACCTTAACCATGAATTGTAAAATAATATAAACAATTTCAATATTTCAAAATATAAATACATGGAAAAAACACAAACCTATATAAATAAATTGATCAAAAAAATGTACAACATCGTTAAATGAGGGTTATCACATTCAATACTTTAATAGGAAGTAGAAGAAGAAATAAACATGAATTGATAAATAAAATCGATTGTCTATTCTTCCGTAGAAGTAATCTTGATATATCATTAAGGTATCAAGTTTATGTATTTAATGGAGACCATAAACATACTAAATTATATAATGATGTTCATAAGTGAAATGGGAAAGGTTCTTTCATCATACATTTCACAAATTGGGATTATATAATAGAAATAATTAGAGAATTTTTTTAATTTAGGTGAGAATCACTTTTGGAATTTCATAAATAATAAAATAAAATATAGTTCAACTATTATATATCCAAATTATTCAAAATGGTAAATAATTTAATGTATTTTTTCAGGGTTTAAATTACATCATTCTATAAAATTTAGACATGTTTTGATATTATTCTAATTATTATCTTTTTTTATTACCTTTTCTTTAACTATTTTTAACCATAACCACGATAATCACTATTTTTATCACAATGTATTAATTGTGTTATTATAAATGACTAGGTTACTTATATATGGTTCATTTATTATGTTTCCAACCATTTTCCATTTTCAAGGCCAAATAAAATGCTTTCTATGAATTTTATATATTTTAATAAAATATTATTTTAGTAAAATATCATTAATGTCTTGTTTGACACTATTTTTTTGACTTATAATACATAAATAAAAAAGGAAATTAGAATATAAAGCATTATGACTACCCAAACAGGTCATATAGTCCATTACTATTCTTTTTAAATATTATCTCACTTAAATTATATCATTTTTAATATTTTAAAAACATTTATTTTATTTCCCTGTTAATTAAATAAATATTTCATTATTGTTTCACATGAATATAAGGTAAATATATAATTTATAAAAATTATAAATAAATATCCATCAGAAATAAAATATCATTAATCTCTAAATAGATATTTAGTTTCATCCCCATCAATTTTTTTTCTTATGTGTTCACATAATTGATATATAAATTTAAGGGAGATACATTTCGTAAAATTCATTTATTATTATCCATTTCGTAGTAAAAATATTATTAAAGGTTAATTTTTTTTGATTATATAGTATATAAAGATACATAAAAATAATTAAAAATATTTAAAAAAATAGTGAACAGTTAAAATATTTATGATAAAAACATGTTTCATGCATAAAAATCGTTTTCGAGAAAAGAACATTTTTATGTATAAAAAAGTTTTTGGTAAAAAATGTTAATATATAAATGATCCCAGAAAACATAATAATATTATTAAGAATATAATATAACTAAATTCAATTTTAATCCATTTTACAATGAAATATAACTTTTCAAATTATTGTAACAATATTAATATTTTAAAAAAATAGTTATTTTTCATTATTCACATGAAAATGAATCTATTCATAAAAAATAAAAAACATCAACCTAAGAAAAAATTCTTATGTATATTTTAATAATAAAATTTTAATATTTTAGAATAATTAATTAGAATATGTTCACACAAGAAGAGATAATAATAATTTAAAAAAAAACTCTTCTTTTAGAGGCCTAAAATAACAAATTTTAAAATTGTCTGCTAATTTCCTAAGAATTAATCAATAAATTTTTATTAATTATGTCATATTATTATATCATAATTCATTTATATATATTCATACCTTTTAATTAAATATATATTTCATATTAATAATATTTTAATATTATTTTGGCATTTGGTTATACTCAATGTTGCGTTTCAATTAAGTTATCAATTATAGTGTTATTGTTTTAAATTAGTGATATTTGACATTATCGAACATTAAATAAATTGGATCCTTATTATTTTAAATTCAATTTGGTTATAAATATTTTGAAATTTTTGAACCCACATTGTAAACTAAGTCAGTTAAATATCATCTTGAATAGTGGAATAGGAATATATAATGTTCACCACAAAAATTGGTTTCCAAATAGATGAAAAATGGAAATATGTGAAAATGTGGACATAGATGAGAAAAATAATAATTAATGATTAATATTGAGTGACATAGAACAAGGTTGTGATGATTTTAACAATTATTAAACCATAAATCCAGGATGGGTTGGAAGACCATTGATTTATTTATAAGAGAGGTATTTGTATAATGCTTTCATATCAAGGTCATTTTCGTTAAATTGAGGTATTCTTTGGCTGACTAGATAAAAGACTCATGAAACTAAAATTACGTGATTTACTTATTTTTAGGAAGAAAAATATTATACTCTTTCTATGCTTCGATCAATTTTTTCTTCTTCTATTATGCAACGAAATGGGAATTCAATGTGATTTTTTATGAATGATGCACTTTTAATGAATCATAAGATTCATAATTGATTCTTATGACATGTAAATATTTACCAAAATTGAAATATTTGTAATAGGTTATCAAATATTATAAATCATACTTTAAACTCAAAAAATAATATCCAAATTTAACCTTATTTAATCCCATAATTAGTTTAATTTAAGAAACCATTGAAATAATTCTAACCAAATTGAAAATAATAAAATATAGAATATTTGATCAAACAGTTAATAATTTCAAATTACAAACATGTGAATACCTTGATTACACAAATTAATGACCTAAAACCCATTTATCATTATCCTTATTCCATATAGCCCTTAAATCCAAAAAAGGATGTAAACCTCATTATAAAATACATTTTCATACAATCCACCAACCATATTAATGGTCACCTATACTATCAAATTTATTTCATATATGTTAGTATACTATATATATAACGTAAATATTATTAACTCAATATGAGAAACATATTATTGTTTACCTTTTTCTTCAATATCTATTCCCCAAAAATATCACATTACCACTGAATACCGTTTCTTTATTATCGGTAACATAAAAAATATTCTGCAAAATACTCAAATAAAACTAATGTAGCAAAATGATTATATGATACATAATTATTATAACTAAAATATCATTGATATAATATTTATACATAATTATTAAATAAAAAAACACATAATTTATTCATTCTATTTTTTCTACAGTAATAGTATAAACATGGCCTTGTCCCCCTGGTTATCTATATATTAAGTTCCCTTGAATATATGAGAAATGGATTAAATAATATCATGTATTTTAATAGTAAAAGTACTACATATTAATAGATTCATCATTTGGATTATAGAAATTAGATATATGACTATTATCTAGACACTTATAAAAAAATCCCATACCCTTCAAGAATTTTCTATGATATTTCTTTTTATAATTGACACATGATTAAACATACTTCTTTTAATTCTTATCCCATGATGAAAATCTTTTTTAGGTGCTCAATTGGTCTATTATTCTCTTGATTTAATTTGAAGGTACAATATTAATAAAAAATTTTCTTTATTAATAGTACAATATTCCATGTCATCATATGATAAAAATATTTGAGAAACTATTTCCCATCATAGACACAACATAAGCCCACAATATAAATGGTCAATCTTACATTATATATTATATATGAAGTATAAGAAATGTTATGATAATATAAAAATGTTTTCCTCATAATCTACAAGACTTTCTTCTTCCTTCTATTTTTATGTTAGGAATATCCTACCCATTTCATATCATTGTTCTAGTGGGAATTATTTCTCAATTAAAATAAAATAAAATGACCTTTATTAAAAAGTTTATATTTATTTTACCTCTTTAGAATTATGGATCTGTTACAAAACATTATAAATATATAATTTAATAAAAAAAAGTCTATAATCGCCTTTTAGATTTCAATACATTCCAAATCTAGGAACACATTTTCTTGATATTCATTATATTTATTACATTCTATTATTTTAGTATTTCTAATAATATAAAAGGAATTAGAAACATGAAGCTAGGATAATCAATATATGGAACAATATATTTTTCATGGAAGGAAGGGATATTTGTCATATCCTTCATCAATTTTCCTAATATAGTTTATATCTACTCAATTCCATCACCAGTTATATTGGTTTTGTGAGTAAAGAAATCCTAACATTTTCTTTGTGGATTGATTCCATTTCTACCACTATGTTCCATTACTATATAATTGAATACACATATTCAATTCACACTCATAATAAATATTAATCAATAAAATAAAATCCATATAATTGTAAAATGTTTCAAAAAATATAAAGGAATATCATAATTTTCATGTTAGCTATTTTACAAGGATTCTACTAAATTTTCCCTCACACCATGTGTAACAACCCATGCACATGTAGCCCCGAGCTTGTTGTTAATTTATTAAATTAGCACTGGATACCAGTAATCACTTCCCAAATGACCAAATAGTTTATTAGCTTTTAAAAACACTATATATACTTGATTCCCATATTACAATGGAAATATAAAATATATAGGAAAAAAATTCTATAATCCTCGATATTATTCCTAATGTATTATTTATATCCTAGAGGAAATAAAAATAAAATTGGTGAGACCATATGTTAAGCACATGTTACATAAAATGAAATTTATAATGTGTAAATAATTAATAGTCAATATTGAATGATTAATAATTAGAAATAAAATCAATTTAATAAATAACTTGAGAAAAAATTAACCAATAGATAATATCAATTGAGTAATCTCAGGGATAATAATAATTTAATTCTAAATAAAAGAAAATGATTAATATTGGAATCCATGATTATAGATAACATGTTATATATACTATTGAGGCTATATTCAATTTTTTTTAAAAAAATGGGTATCCAAAGGAAAAACCCATTTAATTAAATATTATTGGTTTGTCTCATGGGAAATATTGATGCATCAAGGGGATATACAATTCTTGTCCACACCTGTCACTAAATGTGTAATGCAATCCTCATATGTTGGATGATCAATTTAATTCATGACTAATTTTCATTAAAAAATAAATATTGCGTAAATATTATAGATTTATCAATAATTCCACATTAAATAAAAAACAATCAATGCAAAACACCATATATAGAAATATTATACTATTTTAAAAAAAATTCATATTCATGGTACATACAATATGGATATGTAAGTGAAATTTATGATATAATGATCACAATTCAATTAATTCATTAAAGGATGATATCACTTAAACATATCCCTAGTGGTGAATAAATGAATTAATTAGTTGTTTTCATTGAGGAATATAAGTAGCATTAAATGACTATTAACACATTATTTAGTAATATAACCTTTATATTTTTTCAAATAAATTATTTTAATGAAAACATTTGAAATATAAAGGAAAAAACTATATGAAAATAACATTATAACCAGTTAATAGAGGATTCAAGGAAGAAATTAGTCATGATAGAGGGAAAATTATATTTTTTCATATATTTAAAAAAATATATTCATTCCAAACATTAGTTATAAAAACCAAATGTAATTATTTAGGAAAAAACAACAAAAAATTCATTCAAACATTTTTGTTAAAAATTAATAAGTGGTTAAAAATGTATTTTTATAAATCAATATAGAAGTAGAAGAACATTTTATATTCATTTTGACAGAAAATAATGATATGGATGAAAATTATATCCTTCCAAAATAAAAACAACAAATTGTTTTTCTTATAAATATTGATTTTATTTATTCAGGTTCCTCAAAGAGAAAATGTTAGAAGAAAATATGGAAAAGATTTAAGGAAGTAAACATGTAAATAAAATTAATATTCATGAAGATATTCATAATCATTTTCATTATCTAAAAGGGTTTATATATACACCACATAAAAACAAATAGGTGTATACAAGAAAATTATGACTTAGTAGAGTGGAAATTAAGATGAAATTCCTTACCTATGGACTATTTTTCCCATATAGAATCAATCCTAAAGTATAATAATATTAAATTTATTTTAATTTCATACCATATCCAAATTATAATTTATTATACTATAAATTACTAATTTATAATATGTTATCACCTATTTTTTACTAATATTTAATCATTATTATTATGTCGGGTGTTAGTTGCTTTATTTAACATGTATGTTTTGATACAATAGTACTAACCCTTATCTCCTTATTGTGGTTAAATAATCTATATAAATTAATTTATGATATATATATATCATATATGTCCAATTAAAATACATTTATCAACGTTGATATAGATAATGATAAAAAAATGAATTTCAAGGCTTTGTGGACAATATAAGCTATTTGTACGCATTGGAGATTTTTTTTCCTTTTTAGTAAGGAAAAGGGGTAAAATACAGTTTCCCCATAATCAGAATAAAATAGTCGTATATTTTTTATCATGGATTTATTATTTTATTATGGGTATGACATATTAATAGAAGTTATAAGAATAAATAAACTTGAACGACTCAATAAAAAAGATTACCCCTTTATTAGTATAATTCATCTAGATACAACCTTAAAGGATCTAGGGTAGGTATTTTGGAGAGACAATAACCTCAAGAATATGGAAAAGTATTTTTCTAAGAGTAGAATTTAGGGGTTTGGTTATATATATTTCTTTATTTTGTGTAAATAAGTGAAAAAATGGGTTCTATTTTTTAATTGTGTGAGGGGCTCATTGGGAATTTAAAAAAATAAATAAATAAAATAAAATAAAAAATATAGATCCAAATGCTACCAAATTGTAATGAATTATTAGAAAAAGATTATATAATTGAATTAAGTTGAAATAATGAAATATATAAATTTTTTTATATCATTTTAATCCATATTAGTTTTATAAACCCCTAGGTTTATTATAGTCGGCTACAACAGTATGAATCAATATTTTAATCCAAATTGGTAAATAAGGTTATTATAAATGGATGAGTGACTTTTAATTAGAAAATGGATTATTATTTAACCATTTTACATTGTCATGGACAAATATAATATATTTAATAGTTTTAAATATTAAAAAAATGCTATTTTTATAAAATTTTAATGATGGTATATTTTGATACTTTTAATTTAATTTGACTATAAATACATAAATAAAAAAGTATTATTTGAATATAATACTTCAAAACTACCATTATATATCTTTTAGATATATAAATATTATACTAGATATTATATCAAGAATTTTATATCAGTTTTAATAATTTTAAAATCATTTAGTTTATTTTTTATTAATGTAATAAATATTGTATTATTGTTGTACAATAATTTAAGGTAATTATATAATTAAATAAAAGAAAAAAAATTATATCATGAATATAATTTCATTAATCTTGTAATATAAATATAGGTTCATTTATATCAATATTTTTTCCTTATATGAAAAAATAATAAAAATTAAAATCTACGAGAGTGTTATTTTTAAGACTTTTCAATTAAAATATTATAAAGGTAGTATTAATTAAAAAATATTCATTAAAAAAATCAACTTCAATAATAGTGTTATAAGTGTCGAATTGTATTAATCCAAAAATAAATAATATGTAATATTATGGATTATCTCTTATATTTAATCAGGATTAAATGAATTAACCATTTACCAACGTGATAAATTTTACAGTAGTTACTATTCATAGTGATTGAAATTAAAGGGGATTATTTATAAAATTTTAACGCAATTAATAATATATAAACCATTAAGTTAAATTAAATAAATATAGTTGAATAATTTAATTTCAAAATAACTGTGCAAAACCTGATGAAAGGTATTTTTTAGATAATTTTTGTTTTTAACCATAAAAATGATTTATTCTTTTCCATTGGAAAATTTTTAATAGGTTTTATTATAATGGGATTTCTGTTAATGGTATTTTGGGATACTGAAATCTAAAGTTGTGTGCCTTTGGGCCTTCAGGCTAGTAGTGGGTTCTCCTTTAAACCTATCAAAAAATGATTTCTATATATTTTCATTCTTTTTTTAATAAAGGGGGCAGTCCTCAAACTATTTCAATATATATACACATCATAATTAATTTAATAATATTAATAAATTCCTATTCAATTTATTGTTGATAATAATATTTTAATTGTATATTGGTGTTCTCTTAAACATAATGTTATGTGATCTACGTGCTATCGAACAAAGTGTTCTTATTTTTAAATCTTATGGTGTTACAATAATATTTATCAAAATATTAAAAACCAAAATTATATATATATAATATATATGTGATATTTTATTATTTATAAATCATATGTTTCTTGTATAATTAATATGTTTCCCTATTTTCTAATTTGAGTTTTATAAACATTATATAAATTCGCATTACATTTTTGTTTCTTCTATGTGTGACTTTATAATATATTAAAATCATATTTTTAGGGGTATTACGAACCACATATGAAAATTGTTTCAAGATATTATAATATATTACAATACTCTCTTTCATGAGAGATATGGGTCATGTAGACTGAAAAATCATGAATTGTCTATATTTTAAAACTATAAAAGCAATGTTTCTGTAATAAGATTATGGATATTTTTATAATTTGAAAACCCATGTATATAAATTATGTAAAACATCAAAATTTTAATAACTAATTAATTCCTATAAAACCATGTAAAACATTATGTGTAATTCAAAATATATACTCAATTGTTATTTCCAACCTATATCATTGTATGTTACATGAAAAATATATATAAAAATTTATGAAAGGATGGGTTATTTCATTAATATATTTTAGAGGAAATTTATAACATGCCAACAAAAATTTTCATCAAAAAACATTAGTTATAAAACCAAGCATTTTTTATCAAATATGTTTTTTAATTTAATTTCTTTGATAGCGTGCATTAAACAAAACACCGAGCCTAAAAAATCCATGAAATATTATTAATTAAATATGATCCTTATAACCATTAAATTATATTTAGAGTAATTAATATTATTAATTGTTTTATTATATCTATACACACACATTTACAACATAATATATATTTATTGATAAAAATTATAAAATAATAACGCAATTTTTTGTAAACCCTTTTATTCCTAAAAAATTATTATTTTTTTCAAACAAATTATTATTAAATTTTATGAGAAAATATTATTATTAATTTATTAAATTAGTAATAATTTTATTTTTTAATATGAATTTATTTTTTGTTATGGATTCTTATTAAAATTAACATTGGATTATTTTTAGATAATTTTCTGAAAGGATTGACTTTCCAATTAATAGTTAAAATGTATAGATTTTTAATGAGAACTCTAATTTTATCAGAAAAGTATAAAGATTAATATTCAATTAATTTTTTTTCAAATTAAATATATATTTCCTATATTTTTATCAATCCAATTAAGTTCATTCGGATAAATTTTATATTTTAATTTTTATAAAAACAACTTTTTTCCTAAGAAAGACATTTTTTCAAAAATACTATTTTAATGGGAACAATTGATTTTTATTGTTGAAAAGAAAATTTCAAATTATTGTTGAATTAATTTTAGTAAATATATATATAAATTAAGCAATAGAAATATTTACCATTCATCGAATATTTTTACTCTGCGTGATATATGAATAAATCAATTTTTATTCAAAAAATTATATTGATTAAAAAGAAATTTTTGTCGCATTTTTAAAACATAATTACAATTTAACATATATCATTTAACTATGTTTAATTACATAAAATAAATTACATATTTAGAATCATGGGGTTTAAATTTGTTAATTAATAACCTTTTATTTTTTGTTAACATTCATAGTAACCATGGTGCAATTTTCCATGTCAAAAAGGGTAATTTAGTTTACTCTTGATTAAAAATAAATTATATGGTTTTAATTATTCTTCATAATTTCTATTGGGTTAATGGAATTATTTCATAAAAAACATAATCTCAGAAAATATTTTTTAATGGTAACTTGTCCATGAAAGTAACTTATATATTATTTAAATCAATGAAAATAAAAAAGTTCAAATCTTTTTTTATATCCTTTATGTGTGCACATATGAGAAAAATAAGGTAAGAATAAATATATTTATATATTTTGATATTTTATAAATTAATTAATTTGTTTTCATTTTTTGTTTTTATATAATTACATTAATTTATTATGCATCACTGGTAAACTATTTCATCTTTTAATAAAAAATATAATAAATGATATGAAAAATATTAAAATTTACATATTTTAAATTAAATATCATGTCCCATGAAATTTAAATATCAAGTGAAAATCATTGGGATCGTTAATAAAATTAAATTTTAATTCCATAATTCTATATGAGAATTTAATGATAAAATAAATAAACGGTGCTGAAATTGATGATATTGAAATTTTATCAAAATAATAATTTAATAATTTTGTATAAATCATAAAAGTTTTTAAAAAATAAATATTGGATTATATATTGGTGAAGATCACCTAAATTGGAAATTTACGGGCCAGTTTCCAGGTTAGATATTAAAATTACATCCCCTTTATATTAACAAATGTGTTGTCGTAGATAGAAAAAATGGTTAAATAAGTGTAAATAAAAAAGATAAGTCATGAAATGAAACCAAAAAAAGAATAAATACTATTTTTTGATTGTATTATACCCCTATAATAGCCTATCATAAAATACATGTCCATTTGGGGAAATTTATATTGAGAATTAATAAATGATAATTTCAATTTTTGGGGAATGCCAAAAGTTCCCCTCAACTCAATTATAAATTAGAACCTCCTCCCTTACTTTGTTACATCACATTGATCCTTATATATTGAAGGAAATATATAATTATTCTCCTATAAACATCCATATACACATTCTAGAGGTTATGGTATTTCATATATAACAACCCTATAGCCATTTAGATGAGATCTAATGGAGTATTTTCAAGGAAGAGGTAACCACCGTACCTGATCACATTATTTTATACTGTTAATTACCTCCTTATAAATCATTGTAATTAATTACTAAATAATAAATAATTTTTAATAAAAATTCTTAAATTTTATTATGATTATTCAAACACTATTATACACCCTATTTCCAATCAAATGATAAGAGAATATATCACTCATGAGTATCTTTGACTTATTGTCTCCAAATAGTGATACAATTCATTTATAATCACCTTATCCTAGGGATTTTAATTATAATTTTTTTAATGTTTATATAAGAAAATTATTAAAATTTTAAACTTATTTAATTTTCCTATAAAATCACTCTTTTTACCCTCCAACCTGTTTGAAAATGATAACATCATTCATCCGTATGTGTGGGATACCACCTTCATGAATATATGTGATTCGTTATTCATTTCTATTTTACTATGATATAGATAAGGACAGTTTCAATGAATATATATTATATATATAATAATATAATTATTATTCAAATGATAATTATTTTTTACATTCCTTTTTGAATCTGTTAACTAATAAAAATAGTGTTCATGCGTACGCACAACATACCATATCTATTAACAGTGTAATTCATTTATCTATATTAAAATATTATGGAAGAATCTAAAAATTTATATAGTGATTATATGTTATATTTATATAGTGATTAATATTTTGAATAGAGAATTGATTTAAAATAAATTTATAATGATAATAACTATTGAAATGAAATACTAATGACAAACAATATAATTATCACATGGAAATAACTATGTTACTAAGGTATTATTAATAAAAGGGGTGTATGAATTTTTTAAAGGGTTCAAATATGATACTATTTTTATGAACCATAATTATGAATATAATTATAACAAATTTATATTTTCTATAGATGATGTTTGAGTTCCATCGATGGAATGAAAAATCAATATTAGTGTTTCTCATTTGCCTTTTACCATAATAAGAAATATTCCATATTCCCCACATATTTCTTTTTTGGGGTGTATATACTTAAAAATGTTTATATTATATCATATATATATATTTATGAAATTTAATGTTACATTTTAATTTATTTCTTTCCTCAGGATGACTATTAAAAAGATACACAAGTGTTATGGGTTTTATTTCATAGTCTCATTAATAATCGAGATTGTCTATATTAAAATACTCATTGTGGAATATTTATATTCCACATTTATATTTTATAAAAAGGCGTTTTAATGTTTTTACTATTATTATATGAAATTTTAATGTATTTTTTTACCAAATTTTACTTCTTACAACATGGTTTAAAGTGAATCATCTTTTGGTTTTTTAAAATAAGGGTGTTTTTGATATTTTTACAAAAGTTTATATACAATGTTTCCATTTAAATTATTGAACAAAAAACAATATTTTACTACCATCAGAAATAAAAATTTCATTGAACCTTGCTTTAAAATAATATAATTTTTTTCAATGTAATTTGTTTCTTTTATAATTCCGTAGTATTTTTTCAAAATTGGTTTCAAAATGGGCAGGTTATTTTCATTATGAATTATTTATTGGGATATTTTAAAATATTTTCCCATATAAGATGAAATAATTTTATTTTTTAATCATTAAATGGGATATGATCCAATTATACCATCCTTACTCTTTCTAACTATTATTTATGTTTATGATAATAATATTTTTCAAAAATCCATTCTTTTCATGGGATCTGATAAGACCAATTGTTTATATTCCAGTGGAACATATATACATTATTTTTATTATGTGACATGTGGGGCCTATATATATACCAAATGGATTGGGTAATTTTGTATATTTCATGAGGTTACTATGTAATTCAACTTAATGTGCTTTATCAACTATGGGATTCAAGTCAATGTGCTTGATGTACTATGAGATTCTCATGGGGATTCTTGATCCGTTATGTATAGATGTTATTGGTTAATAACCTTGAAATTATTAAATATTTCAACCTATATTGAATTCACACATTTATGACATAAGATTATGATCCATGATTTATAATGACTATTTCTCATCCTTATGTGCAATGTCATTTGAAATGAAAATGTTTTATTCCATGACCATTATTTATGATCTATGAATGTTTGGGTATGAGCTAGTTAAGTTTAATTAATGAAATAATATTTATAAAGTTGTCTTATTATTTCATATGACCATTTATTCATATCTACTATTTTTTCCCTCAATGAGCATATTATCTTACCCTTTTACTATGATTATTTTACCTCGATTATAATGAAAGGTATTAAGTATTATATATCTAATAAGGTTGATAATAATCATACAATAAGTGGGTGAAGATGTAGTTATTTTATGAACTAATTATTTATGTTTCCATATATCAAAATAAACTATAACTATATGATCTTATAGTGGATAATTATATTATATAATGAATATTCAACTATATAGATTTAATATCTACTTATGAAATATTTGTCTCACAATATTTGGAATTAATGAAAATTTTTTTTATCCTTATGAAAAATGGATGACAAAAAATAGCTACAACCTTGTGTATAAGTCATTGTATAGGCTATAATAATAATTTATTGGTAAAGATCATAAATGATCTAGGATAAACCTAATTAATCATAACATATGGTCCCACTATTTAGAAATTCATTAAATGATATTCTAGTATTATGTGGTTTCCCAATATGATTACAATGTCTCAATCTATTTCATTTTATTTTAGTCAATGACTAAAAACCAATGTAATTTTTTTAATCTTTAATGTGATGGTAAATTAAATGATTTTCTTCATGAGAAAAGATGTGAAATTGAATATGTAATGTGAATCTTTTTGATTATTCCTCATTATATATATCATTATGTGATTAAAAATATCAATTTCTGTGAGTTTCTAGAAACCCATATTAATAAAATTATGGGGTTTTTGAATTGACATGAAGGAATGATGACCCAATATCTATGATTTCTATAATGTGGGAAGAAGCACTAAATTGAATGTCTCAGACTAAGAAGAATATTTTTCAAGGGTCGAAAATAAGTAACCAAGAAAGTAATTGTCATGGAAAAATAAAAATAATTATTATCACAATTGATTAGAATAATGGGGTCCGTTGGTATCCTTGATTATTGAATATTTTAAATGTGAGATATATGAGAATTATGAAAATCATTATCCTTTACAGAAATATCTAGAAGAGAATAAGTAAGGTTATATATGTTATCGTCTTACCATTGATAATCAAGAGACTAAATATGAAAAATAAAATTAATGGACAATTTTAAAAATGTTGGTTTTGTTTAATGTAAGAAGAATGGAAAAAGAGATCAATGAATTTTATTACATTATTCATATTGCATGTTTTAGGAACAATGTATTGGGGAATGAGATTATTATTCCAAGTTAATAGTTTAAGAAATAAGTGGGATGGTATAATTGTTTATGTGTTTGGATTCCTGAATTATATTATTTATGTGATATACTAATGATATTATATTTATTAAAATATTGACATATCTAAATATTCTTCCAATTTAGGTTTTCTTTAAGGATTTGAAAATATATTTTTAAAGGTTCTAATTACAAAGAAGGGTGAGTTATTTGTATGGTGATATTTTTAGAGAATACACGATTAAGGGAATGATAGACCTTAAAATGTGTATTATTTTGAGTAAATAATGTCAATTTGGGATAAAGTGATGATTACTATTGATATTATTAGTGACCATGAAATATATTAGTTGATGAAAACATGGTTTATGTCATCTATTATAATGTTTATTTCATTTTTGGATTTATGGAATATATTCAATAGATAGTAATAATATTTTAGTAATAAGATGTGTTAATTTTTTGAGTCACATATATTTTCATGTGAGGTTAACTATAATGGTATGGATACCATCTAAGGTCTTTATGTTTTAAATGGATCCTTTGTTCAAATGAATCTAATTTTTTTGATGTTTTATTAGGTATGATTTTAATACACTATTGAGGTTTCAAATACCCTTTCATGTTGATATATGATTTTGTGATAATTCAACTATGGACTAAAATATAGTGAGATAAATATAATTTTTTATGTTGGAATAATGTTTCATTGGAAGGGAAATATTTTTGAAGAAAATAATGATCAAGAAAATAATTACCTTTCAGATGAGTAACTAAATTTGATTTATGATATTTTGATTTAAGTTAATATTATTTTAATATTATATAATTGTTTGTCACAATGACTAATAATAATTTGGGAGATATTTCAATGTGTCATGGAATAATTAATTATTTAAAATTTAATATTATTTGGGAATAATTTAATTATTATTATTCTGATTATGTATGATGAAGGGTACGAAATAACCTTTGTGATTAAAAAAATCTATAATGCTGAGGTTATTGAGGTAATAATGGTTTTTAATATTAATATTTTATTTCTTCAAATAAGAGTCTATTTATTTTTAGAATAATCTTATGCTAAATTTTTTTTCTTTTTGTTAATGGTAAAATATTAGAATAATATCTTTATTTTCATTTTAAATCTAGGTGAAATTGATTTTAGTGATTTAGGAATAAAAATTACTCTCAAATACTAATCATTTGGAAGAACAGGTCAGATTGTGGTAGAAACTGATTAAAAGATTGAATTGTAATTTTTATGTAATTGTGTTAACTTATTATTATATTATATATAGTAAATCAATAAATAAAATCTATTTAAATTATTATAAGACTACTGTTTTCCTGAAACCTTCAATTGGAATGAATTTATGGTCTTTTAACATCATATTGATTCATGGTTGTATGGTTGTTATCTTTGCTTGAGAATGATATCTATCACTCTCTCTCAGTACAATGGTTTTATTAGTCTATCTAATGTGAATATATGCACTTTCTATTTACGTATGCCAATTTGTGAACATTATTTTGTTGGGACCTTTGTATTTCACTCCACTTTATTTAAGGGGGACTTTTACTAAGCCATTTTATGATGTTGGTTTCCATAAATAAATTTTCAAATGTAAAACCAATGATTTTAAAACACATGATCAAATTGTAAGGATGAAATTTATTAAATAGGGGGATAATTTAACACCCCTATATTTTAATAAATATATATTTCAATTTCATTTCATTTATAACATGAGTTATATGCAACACTGATCCCAAACAAACCATGAAATATTATTATTTAAATATTATTATTATAACCTAGATATTATATCGGTTGGTATGAATAGGATTAAATAATTTGTTACATATATATATTAATACACTATATTTATTTATTGAAAATTTTTTAAATACTTATCACTCAATAATTAGAAAAGTAATTTTATGATTCAAAAATATATTTTCTTAAAAATCAATTATTGATTTCTGTGAGAAAATATAATTATTTATGTCTAGAAATTCTAGAAAATTTATTTTATAAATTGATTATCATTTATTAAATCACCAAATTATAAATATCTTTGGATAATGGTTTTGATAATTTTATGAAAAGATTAATTTTCCAATAAATTGTGAATAATATTGATTCATAATGAAAATCATGTTTTTCTAAACGACGGTAGGAATATTCATACTGTTTTAAAATAGTATCAATGAAAAATTATTTTTAATATATTTTAATTAATCCAATTTAGTTCATTTTAATAATTTTAATAATTTTGTATAATATCATTTTTATACTTAAGAAAATCATTTCTATAGAAAAGTATTTTTTTTTCACAAAATATGTTTTTATCTTCATAAATATAATTACCTATATTGGTTAATGATTTTTATGAAATTTATATATAATATAATCAGTAATTATTATTATTAATCAAAAATATTACTATGAAAAAAAATAAATCAAATTTTATTCTAAATATTTTATTTTATAAAAAAATTGTTATATTTGAATTTTTCTCACATAATTATAGAGTAATTTATATAATTTTTTGGTATTTTATTAGATAAAATGAATCTTTTATATATATTAAAGGGCTTAAAAGTGGTAAATAGGAAACCTTTTTCCTCAATTTGAATATTATTTGTTGTAAACATTATCACCTCAGTAATGGTTAAGTGAGGTTAATATACATTATAACTAAATGGTAAGTCCATGAAAATTAATTGTAATTATTATTAGATGAATTTAATTTTACCTATAACACCTTAGAATATAAATTGATTTTTTAATGGATAATTATCCCTAAAAATTACATATATATTATTAATATCAAATAAAGATAACAAATATCACTCTCTTTGATTTTAATATATTTTACGTGTGCTTGCAGTATAAAAAGTATGATAAGAATTAATATATGTTTAAATATTGATATTAATACAATTATTTTCATTATATAGATTTATTTATAATTATTAGTAATTATATATCGACAGAAATTTATTATGCAACACCAATGCAATATTTATCAATTTTATAATAAAATATAATAAATGACATCAATAATTTTAATAATGATATATTTTGAAATAGTTAATGTTAGCCAAAAATTTTACAGATCTATAGGAAATAACAGGTATGTGTGAAATATTTATATTTGAATAACCCCTTTGTCTTTATGAGTATAAATTTATGTAAAATCAATAGTAATTAAATTTACAATAATGATAATTTAGCAAAATAATATTGTATCCTTTAAAATTGAAAAAGGGGTGACCATATTTAAAATTTAAGTTGGTCAAATAAGTGTAAATAAAAATGATATGGTATAAAATAAAATAAATATTTAATTTATATTAGGTGATAAAATAAAAATAATGTACTAGCATTAATTCTAATACCATGGGATTTTGAGACATTTGGTTTGTGACTACATTTATTATAATTAAAACTTTTCAGAAATTCCAAATGTTCCCCTAAATTTAATTATAAAATATATCATCTTTTATTACTTATTTTCTTAACAACTCACTTTATAGGTCATCTAAAATCTATGAATTTATATTTTAAACATCTCTATACACATTGTTGATTTTTTTCTTCCCCAAATTTCATATATAATTCCCTTTAAAAGAGATCTAAAGGAGTTTTTTCAAAGAATAAGTAATCGATATACTCAATAGATTTATTTTCTAATATTATTTAAATATTATAAATATTTTCTATTTATCATAAAATATAACAAATATCATAAATATTCGTAAATTTTAATATTATTTTTAATACACCATTATACGCCCTCTATCCCATCAAACACGAAGTGAAAAAATCTCTTGATTATACATCCAAAATACCATCTCAACATAGTGGTACAATTAATTTATAATTACCATATATTATAAATGGATATTATCATTGGTTTAAAATGTTATATACGATGTTTAGGATATTATTATATTTTTTTAATTGTAATATAGTATCTATATTCTTAATATCCAAATCTCAGAAAATGATAACGTATTTTGTGTATATGTTTGTTCTAAAAAGATAATAAATATATAATATATATATTAAAATAGAACTATTCTGGAATTTTTAATTAATATTTACCTTCAATTTATTTCATTCATTCCAAAAATGAAAACAATGTTTATGTGTGCGTATGACCTACAATTTCTATAAACATTATAATTCATTTTTATCTCAAAAATTTATGGACGTCTCTAAAAAATTATTAGGAATATATATGATATTTAGAACATTATTAATATCTTGGATGTTATGGATCCAAGATAAATATAAAAGGATCAAAACTACTAAATTGAAATACTAATGATAACTGAAATAGTTAATACCCGTAAATGAGGACATTAATATGTGATTATAAATAAAAAGGGTATTTAAATGTTATAATGGGTTTTTATATGTTATTATAAGTATTAAAATGATTGTTCTACTGATGTTTTATAAATTTAAATATAAATTATAGGATGATAGAGTGATTTTGAAACATAGAAAACTCGTGGTAAGAGTTTATTATCTCACTATAATATATGTGATATATATTCCATATTCAACACTTATTTAATTTATTGTAGTTTAGATATTTCCAAATTGATATATTATATCATAAATATAGTTATATTCATGTTATTTGATTTTTATTCAAATTTATTACTTTAATAGAGCATCTGATTGAAAAATACTAAGGTGAAAATGATTTCATTTGAAAATATCATCAATATTTAGGATAGATTATGTTTTTTATTCAATGGGGACTATATTTTTACCTAAAAAATATTTTATAAAAATGTTATGTTTTTTAATATTAATCTATGATTTTATAAATTCAATTTCACGCATGTTTTTAATTTTACTAAGTGGTTTAAAATTTATAATCTTATCATATTCTGAATGATTAACAATTTCATTTTTTTTACAAATGTTTAAAAGGAATGTTTTATTTTATCTTATAAGGAATTAAAAAAATTCCCTATTATCATGACTACTATTTTTGTTGAATATTTCCATACTTTTTTATAAGGATATTTTCAATGAAATTTTTTTCTTTAATAATTGTCCATCTTTTTTTATTAAGATGAGATTTTAAAATGGAATAGTTATTTTATTCAAGAATTTTTCCTAGTGATGAATTGCAATTATTTTCCCTTTAAGATGGCAACCATTGATGTTATTTTACCATTATTGGGAATTGTTTCCAAGGATACCATCTATAGTTTATCTTCATATGGGTTATGTTTTTGATGAAAATACGTATATGATTCCCTTTTAATATGATGGGTTTAGATAAGAGGAATGGTTTATGGTGTTGTGTCAGACATATGTATGATTTTCAATTTGTGAATCTTGGGACTAATATATCCCTAAAATTAATTATGTAATGTTTTATATCTCATGATATAACTATGGGACACAATAACATGATCATGATCAACTGAGGGATGGAAACCAATGTTATTAGATGCATATGGTGATTCATGATCTTTTATGGTTTGATTCTATTGGTATTTATCCTTGAAATGATGATTTTTTTATTCCTAGGCTTGTTACACACTTTTATGAAATGATATTATTATTCAAGACTGATTTAGGATTATTTTTTCGTCCTATGATCCATTTATTATGAAATGATAATTATTTTTTTCTAGGACTCATGCTTATGATATATTAATGATTGTGTGTGAACATTTATTTTTATGTTCATGATCCTATATTATTACATGTGTTTCATGTTTTCCTATGGACATAGATTGATATATACCATGTGTAAACATAGTGATCATCTAATATTAACCATTTCATACATTTCCTTTCCAAGGTTATAAATAAATGTATTATGTATGATATGTCTAATATGGATGATAATTATGAAGAAATAATTGGGATATGATATATATATTTAAGGAACTACTTGATTACATATCCATGTTTCCAAATGCAGTAGTCATGTATGAATATTGAATGCATCAATGTGTTATATAAATTACATTCATCTATTTAGATGTAATATCTATATAAAAAGTTTGGGGATCTATACTAGTTGAGCACATCAATACCTCCAGAACATGTCATCATATTCCCGAGTCTAACAAAAATATGTGAGAGTCTCTATGGGATCTAGAGAGACCTTACATTTTTTATCATCATATCCAATAATATAGAAATCAATGAATCCATATATAATGTTTTATTTAGACAAAATAATTTAAGATAAAAAGACAACCAATAATAACATATAATGTGTAAAATTATATAAAATAAAGTAATCACTTTCTTAATACACATATGTACATCAGGGTTCACATAGGAATAATAAATCTCAAATAAAATCTACAAATTACAGAGATTAAAATAAGAAATTCATCCCATACTAGAACCAATCATCTAATATACATACAACTACTCCAACTGAATCCCCTGTACTAATTTTTATAATAAAAACAATGATAATGATTTAATGTGAATTTGGGGATATAATTATTGTTGTGGGTAATAAGGATAATATATTTTCACCATGTTACCCTTATATATGACATAATATATATTTTATGATATCACATGAAAATTAATATGGTTGAAAAAAATATGAAATCACTTCTGGCCATTAGGTGCTAATAGGGCCACCATGACACTATACCAATACTTATTTAGACCATTAAAGAATATGAATTAATCATGTAAAACAAAACTAGTCCAATTTCTTGTCTTATAGAGACTTCATCATAGCCATGTCCAAACCACTTCCCTCTTAATCAGTTTAGGTCCCCATATGAAACCTAGATCTAGTATCTCATCTCACATAATGGTATAATAGCCACTCTCTTTTTTGTGAATGCAAAAAAACATGTAATATAGAGTGTGTAAACATACTATGAAACATAAAAACAAATATTCTACAACCCTATCACTTTTATTGAGGTCTCATTTATCATTACATGACTCATACTATACAACATCTAACACCATATCCCTCATACTAAGGGTGGGATTCAATCACATTTCACACAACATTTCACACACCACATTACATACCTTTACATTCTCAATATATTTTAGGTATGGTCATATATAATATATTATTTTAGGATGTAATCCCAAAATATATCAAATTTTACAAGAATAATTATCACTTCTAGGTAAGGTCCCAAAGGATAATCTCATGTGATGATGGTCAAAATTAGAATAGGTTTGGGGAATGAATATTAATATTTAACCTCCCACAAATTAAAAATATATTGTAATAAGTTATTTCCAAAGGGTAGTGAAATACATGTCTATAATTATCATAATTACTGTGAGTATGGAATATAAATAGCCGATCACATTCATTAGTGGAATCCTACCATCACATTTTTATTCCCATGGGTGGAAACATATCTAGAACACATGAAAAGATGACCACATGGGAAGTGTAACATACAGATTGATTCCTAGATCATTAATTCATAGTATAATCTAATATAACAATACCACATGATCAAGATAACTAAATATGAACAGTAGTAAAGGACAATCATATCAATCAAATTTTTTATACTATCTCCTCAAACTCTACTAATGGTTAGCACATACAATTCCACATCACCTCACCTAATAAAAAATATCCACACAACCCAACCCTCATCGCATACACATATATACCAACTCATCAATAATCTCATATAGGACATAAACAACCTTATAGGGTCCCATGTAATCATTAATAGTAACTAATTAATTCTTGGTTGACATCTTGTACAAAATTACACCATATAGTGCCACACTGGTCACATGATCCTCTTAAAACGTTTATATATACTATGTTTCCATTAGGACTACAAAAAATCCCACTCGATTTAGATATTGTGTGACAT
Organism: Viscum album; assembly: GCA_963277665.1. NCBI lineage: Eukaryota > Viridiplantae > Streptophyta > Magnoliopsida > Santalales > Viscaceae > Viscum > Viscum album. The sequence goes on from OY728141.1 coordinate 484,516,327, forward strand.
ATTAAAAGTAGGCAAGAATCAAATGACATTGAAGTAGCTATCCCTACCCATATCACATTCCAATCCTGTTCTGATAACAAGAACCCCTAGTGAGAGCTCATTGTCTATATTTAAAATCGTCTGGGGCCACTAGGTCCACCCAAGAGAGTTATTACCCTATCTGAAATAAAATGACATATAAATACTAAGACCAATTATATATCATAGGTACTAAAATCAAAATCAAAATCAAAACACATCTCTCTCTAGATGTTCTATGATTATATGTTTATTTCCATTGTATTTTCCACACAATTCCCATGGCCCCAGGACAATAAAAAATAATTACCTTGTGGACTTATACATTTAAATACATAACTCTAAAACTATAACTCAACCCATTATTATCACCATTTATATCATGAGATAGTATCACATATACATCCAATATGAAATTAAAAATATGGTTCCCTCTAGGAAGAATAACTAAAGGATTTATCTAAAATATAAAATCATGCACAAAACAATTGAGTCACAATTCAAAGTATTAATCTAATATTATCCTATCATATCATTCTCACTCAAACCCTACTTGAGGAACTCTATTGAAATGAAAATCCAAGTATTCTTATATATTCCTATTAAAGGTATCACATTCCTCTAAAATATAGTTACAATCCTCAATCCATGGGATTTAGTGAAATTAAATATTTATCACAACTCCAAAATGAACATAATATCTACCAAAAAACCAAAAAATATTATATTCAACCAGGAAAAAATTCAACACAATATTGGTAAAAATCATAGGAAACCCCATTGGGTGATATACCTATAATAAAACATTACGAAACATACAATATCTACACTCTTAAAACTTCTTAAAGTCACTATATCATGGAGACCGATATTATACATATGGTTCAACTCAAAATAAGATAAAATTGTTATTATTGGTTAAATTTCAAAAACCGAGGAAATAATGTATCCTAAAATATAAGATCATGGAATTCGTAGAGGTATTCCTATCATTAAAGTTTTGTTTCAATCTATTTCTTTGGTGAATTAAATGTTTCTCGAGAGTGTAAAGAAGCTCTTAGAGGTTATGGTTGATCAATAATGAATGAAAATAGAAAATTCAAATTCTATAAATGATTCAGTGTTTGTGAACGGATAGTCAAAACTGTGCAAGGGGAGTTCTAAATCATGTGGTTTGGGACAGTGGAATTTTGCATGGTCGGAAAAAAATATTTCAAATTTTGTAGAGCTCCCAAGGTAACTATGAGACCTCACTCACCTAGGATAGTGTCTTGCACATGGTTTGTGCATGGTTGTCAAAAAAATTATGGGTAAACCATGCGCCTCATAAAAAGTTTAAAAACTTATGGTTTTTTCAGGATGATATTTTTATGTTCCACACAATTTTACTTTTGTTTATCGTACCTCCATCCCTAGGGATTTACTAAAATCCTTATCAGCTCCCATGGTTTGATATCCCACATTTCTTCGACGTTTTATGAAACGTTGGTTGAAAATTGAAGCTCTAGGGATGCTAAATCCTCTCATTTCATATCTTTTATGGATTAGTGCTTGTAACTAGGAAAATAATATTTCAAATCCCTAAAACCCCCTTTTTATAGTGGAATCTTTGTTCAGGTTTCAAGAGGTTGTTGAATCTAGAACTAAGGATTTTCTTTGGAGTGTGCTCAATGTCGAATTGAGGGTCAGTGGTAAAACATTTATATCTCATATTATTCATATCGATAGTACATGTTTAGTTATGTACTTTTTTACCACTTCTTGTGATTTGAATTTATTAGGTGATATTTTGTAAAATGATCATGTAAGTAATAAAATTGACCCCTAATTATCCCATTGGAATGTTGTTTGGATAATTTGACTAATTCTGGGCCACCCGTGGGGAGTGATGACAATATTATACCGCAAAATTAGTGGGGTTTAGTATGTAAATGACACATGATTACATAGAGGCCACATAGAGAATGATATTGTGGTGTGTTGTATTGAAAAAGAAGATAATGATAGTTGTTCCAATGGTTGAAAATGGCCAAAAATGGGTAAATATGAATGTTCCAAATCGATTGTGATTTATACATGAAATGAATATGGGGGTCAATATATGGGAAATGATTAGTGGGTTATGCAAGTTAACATATAGAAAGGGTTGAATATGTTATATTTTTCAATGTTAGGTAATTAGTGATATTTTTTTATAATGATAAACATAATGAATGATAATTGGGATAAATGGTAATTTAATGTAAATGGAAAAATGTTAATGGGTTTTTGTATAATATTTATTCCCATGATGATATTTGTGGATAATGATTTTTAATCATATGGGTAGTGTTTAGTTCTGATGTTCACATGACTTTATGGTGGGATAAAGGATTGAGGATCCTCCCATAGGTCGGGCTGGATTGATGATGTAACCCGACCCAAGAATGCACGAGTAAGGGAGTTATAATGATAATCTATGCCATTAATGCCTGCATTTGACAAAAATACCTCAATTAAGGTGCTAAGGTAAGTGATATTTTTTATTGGGAAGTGGTTATCCCTAGTTACATACTGACATGACTTAATCTATATTATGAAAAATAGAGAAGGCCTTAAACCCATTTGTGAATTATTTGAAATCCTATTCCATGGAAAATATGAAGAAGATGAGTCTGTTAATGAAGATAAAGTAATTGATTAAATTGATATGTTTATTAAAATGGTTTATGTCTAATGTAAACTAATGGAACTCAAGTTATCATATGGTTACCATATAATTTATTTATTTCATTCATGATCTATCTGCTTATACTCGATATTTTGTAGACACCATTTGTGGTGGCCTATTGAGTTGTACTCACACCATGCTCGGGAATAATTGGGTACCCATGAATATTTCATTATTTCAAGTTAGGATATTGAAAAAGGTCCCATAATGGGGAGTCTATTTTTGATTGGTATTCACATGGAAGGGATTCCAAATATAGTGTTAGAACAATTTTGGAGATTTCAGCTACTATCTTTTTTTGTGATTCTTGTAATTGTGAAACTACTAAGTTGATGTAAACACCCGTAAATTTCAAGGAAATTTTTTTCTTGGTTTTCTTTGGAATTTTACAAGAATGCAGTTTTTGACGGCACTTGATTCTGAGACCTGGTGTGCCAGAAATCATTTTCCGATGCATGGCTCGGGTATGTTCAGTGAACGGACGAGTGAGATTTTCTAACTTTTGAACCGGTGCTTGGAAGCCACTTGAAGCCACTTGAAGCCACATGAAGCCACTTGGAAGCCACTTTAAGCCACATAAAGCTACTTAAACTGAGTTGAAACAGATAGGGTACTATCCAAAAATATCCTACCCTCTTGGTAGGATATTTTTGAGATGGGGCCCACACGAGCCCCTCCGTTTCTTTTCCGCTAACTAACGCACCCACGAAAACCTATCATTATGAAATTCAACTGATTCATTTTCTTAATTTCTTAACGCACCAATTAATTTGGCTATTTATTTCATTGAATTAATTCTACGAATTAATGGGTCGTTACTTATCTTTTTTTTTGTTTCTTAACCGGTTTGAAATTCGTTTGCATAATAATAAAATAAGACCAACGCCACATCTTGAGGATTACACGTTGGGAGGATTTTGACAGAATTCTTGTGCCTTCACCCTTCTTCGCGAAGAACGCGAAGAACGCGAAGAATGCCAGCCTCCAACGAAGAACACCGAAACCGCGGAAATCGACGACACAACGCCGCGTGCCGCGACGCCGACGTTTCCTCTTCTGCGACGTTCCTTCCTCCGTGAAAAAAATCATCGATCATCCGTTGAGATGAGAGTTTTCAATTATTTAAATTCCTTCGTGGATTTTATCTGAAGATGGATTTAATTTTTAAAAATAAATTTGTAGTTTCTTGGACCTTGGAGTTCGTCGACGCAATGCCGGATACCGCGACGACGCGACGATCCCCACCTTCCGCGACGATCAATTCCGCGAAGAACGTGCGTGCGATGACTTGACGAGGTAGGGGATTTATTTGAATGTTTTATACTCCGTGAATGTTTCCGTTCAAAGTGAAGAACCCGGATAATATGAACAATTTTAATTTATTAAAATTGTTTTGGTTATGTTTTCTATGTGTTGTTTAATCCTCCAAATTTTTATCACCTAATGCGGAGGGTGCAGGCCAAACGAACACGGCCCGACAACACTCCGTCGTTCTTCGTTGTTGTGCGGATTTGGCAGGCGATGACGGAACGTGCCGCAAATGAAATTTGATGATTCCGCAGTGAAGAACGGGCCCCGGTAGGAGCAGCGGCGTAGACGGGAACAGAATCGGACCACCGGAGCGACTACGGTGGCCCGCGGAAGCTACCGGCGACGCCGGCGGCCGGAGGCGGTGGCGCCCTGGCGCGCCGCCGCGGATCAAGGCGCGGCGGCAGCGGCCAATGGACCCGTGACCGCGCGGGTCTGGCTCGCATACAGGGGACGCGGCGACATGCCGCGTCCACTGATCCAGCGCGGCCCCACGCGGGGCAGCGCCCCGTGGCATCCGCGCTCCTCGGCTGCTCGGCCGGGCCGATCTGGACCGGTCGGCCGAGCCGGGCCGCACCCTGGCCTGGCTGGACCGGGTGCGGACGGGATGGACCGGGTCAGGCTGACCCGGGTCGGCCGACCCAGGGGGGTTGGGCCGGGTCGACTCGGGCCCAAACCCCCGTCTCGGACTGTTTTCGGTCTTTTTCCCATAACATGATCTACGAGACCCTGAACGATGCGCCGTTAGCGGCAATGCGATCCTTGGATCGAGACGGTCGTTTTTATATATCATACTCAAGGTTTCGGAATACTTTGGTTTCGGTCGGGTTGGTTCATACACGAAACCAACCGGGCCCTCAGATCAGAAACGCTCATATCATGAGCTCCGGACGTCCGATTGATGTGCCGTCGAATTTGCTAAATTACTCTAAGTGAGAAGGATATTTTTTGCTCACTCTGCCCGAGGTTTGGACACAGGTGGAGTACGTTTGGGTTGGTTTTGCCTTAAAAACCAACCGGGCCCCTGGGATGAAAAAGCCAATAACTCTCAGACCAGGCGTCTGATTGACGCGCCGTCTGCGACGTTGAGTTGCTGTTGACGATACTGAACTTTTGGATACATCAACTTCGGACTTTGTGTCAGTTGATGTATCAGCCTCTCGGCTCATGGAGCGGACCCTCCTGAATAAGCTTGCTGTGTGCGGGAACCCTAGTACTGGCTGCGACTCTGACGACTGTTTAGAGATCCTCAGTGGACTGCGACGACGACTGTACAGAGATCCTCAGTGGACTGCGACGACGACTATGAAGAGATCCTCATTGGACTGTGATGACTACTGCACTCAGCGATCCTATGTGGATCAGTGCTACAGATCCCATGTGGATCTGATCCTGTGTGGGTCAGCGCTCAGCGGTTCTGTGTGAGCCAGCGCCTACAGGTCCTGTGTGGGCCCGATCCTGTGTGGGACATTGCGGGGGTTAGTACCTATTGATCCTTTGTGGGTCCGACGACTTAGATGGATCAGTGATCATCTTTATCGTCATACAAGCAGTATACCTATGTGAGATGAATCTTGTGTTACTCTCCTTTGTGGATTGTGTTGATCTATCCTGTGTGGATTTACTGTTTACTCTCCTTTGCGGATTGTGTTGATCTATCCTATGTGGATTACTTTTCTCTCCTTCGTGGATTTTGTTGTGCTATCCTGTGTGGGTATACATTTTGCTTTCCTGTGTGGACTGGGTTGTGCTTGGGCTCGGATGTTGGAGCCGAACGAGAATTGATGACTTAGGTATATGTATGGGCATATACTTAAGACGTGTCGGATGTTACTTCGTGATTGTATCTTTCCTTTGTGGATTATCCTTTGTGGATTCTAGGAGGCCTCCGGGGGTCTCGGGGTCCCTACTGAGTAGCTTATACTCACCCCTGCACGGGCTATGCCCGCACTTCGTTGTGTTGGTTGCAGACGACGGACAACACTGATCGTGGTGGAGGCGTGCAGAGCAGGATGATACCTGGAGGTGGACCACTGGGCGGGACGTACTCAGAGCGGACGGCTGGACCGAGGAGATGTGGAGGCTATCTGTACCCACCCTTCAGGTGGGACCTTCAGAGGACGGCTCGACGCTGCGGCTTTTCTTTTCAGTTGTTGTTTTCCCCTTTCAGTTGTACTTTACAGTTGGGCTTGTATTTCAGGCCCCTTTTACTTTCAACACATCTTGTTATAGTTTTTACTTAGTGTTTACTTTTCCACTTTCTTACTCTGTGGTGATTGTTTACTTTTCAAAGGCAATGCCTTCCCTTTTTCCGGGATTTACACCTTGGTGCTAGTCTCCAGCCCCGGGCCTATGGAAGGCAGGCTTGGGGTAGTCATGGCACGGGCCCTGAGGATGGGTCGTGACAAATTGGTATCAGAAGGGTCGGTTCTACCACAGACTCTGATCTTTCTTCTATATGAAGTAATAGTGTTTAGCGTATTGGGTGTGGTTATCAGTCCAGGGAGTCCAGTGTTGGTGTGGCGACCGACGTATCCGTACACTAGGACCCTGACTTCTGATTTCCGACATAATGCACGAAAACATTGATTGCATGTGTGTTTTCAAGTTTTCTTCATGATTACTTTGTATCAGCTCACCAGTTATACTGTTTTGACCGTGGCGCACTTTTTTCCTTTTCAGGATGGCCCCACGACGGCAGCCAGCTTGGGTTCCGAGAGTAGAGCGCGACGACAGCCCGCCAAGCGACGAGGCCTCAGTACAGGGCCCGTTGACAGCGGAGGCACCAGCGGTACCATTACCCACCGAGCCCCCGATGCTTCCCGCACCGACCGCTGACGATGCACGTCGCCTCGGATCTCTGCACGAGTTCCAACGCCAGCAACCACCCAGGCTTCGTGGGGAGACGGACCCCCAGGTAGCCGAGGACTGGTTGGAGGTGGTCGTACGAGTTTTCAGGCTAGTGAGGACACAAGAAGACCTCATGGTGATCCTCGGGGCGAGCCTACTACACGCAGCAGCATGACAATGGGGGAGCTTGATGCTCCAGGTGCACGATGAGGCCTATCTTCTCTGGACGGACTTCGAGAGCCTCTTCCGCTCAGAGTTCGTCCCAGCCACCCTCCGTGCGGTGCACATTCAAGAGCTTCTTCAGTGGCGGAAGGGCAGCTTGACGGTCGCCCAGTACACGGCGAGGTTTACCGATCCTTCTCGCTACTCGACAGATATGATACGGGATCCATACTTCCATGCCCGGACCTTTGAGCAGGGTTTGAGACACGAGATCAGGGCATCACTGATCTCCCTCAGCATCCCGACCCAGGTAGGAGTACTGGAGAAAACCCTTCTAATCGAGAGATTTCTTGCTGAGTCTACCTCAGCAGCGAGACCTACCGCAGGGCGGCAGGTAGCGGAGTCTTCGGCAGCAAGTAGCTAACGGTTGACTCAGGGTTCTAGGTAGACCAGACCCTCCCGTAGACAACCTCAGGTCACTGGCTCAGTAGTGCGGGGCACACAGCATGGAGTCAGTCTTTCGAGAGGTAGGCCATGCTACGCATGCAGAGGGCAGGGCCACATGGCTCGTGACATCCCAACCCGCTGTGCCGAGGAGCAGTAAACAGTGGAGGGGCCACCCAGGCAGAGGCAGAGGGTCGAACGTGGCGGACCACAGGGAGGAGGCGGACGAGGCAGAGGAGCTGGCCGAGTATTAGGTGGTGGGAGACTCTTTGAGGCTCTGCCACCACCACGACCAGGAGGTCCGCCCCGACCACAGGGAGCTGGAGGGAAGAGACATGCACAGCTTCAGGCAGCAGAGGCCTACGACCATGGCGCGCCAGAGATTATTAGAGGTACGATCTATGTCTATTCCACCCTTTCTACAGTTCTTATAGACACAGGAGTGAGTCACTCTTTCAAAGCCGCTGCCCTTGTTTGGAGCTTGGAGATTCCGAAAGAGCCGTTGGCTCGATCCTTACAGCTAGAGACCCCTACGGGAGCAGACTTGACGATTATGCACTGGTGCCGGTAGTGTGAGCACACTCTAGGAGGCGAGAGCTTCGGCTGGGATCTTTTTGTAGCGGCTTCGAGGCCTTACGACGTCATCTTGGGCATGGATTGGTTATCTACAGTCCATGCTCAGATTGACTGTTTTACAAGCAAGGTGCGATGTGTGCGCATCAACGGGAGCAGGTTCACCTCCACCGGCGAGAAGGGAACCTTTGCAGCACAGGAGGGACTCTCGCAGAGGAGAGAGCAGCCCATCACTCATCAGTTGGCTAGCCTCATCCTTGGAGCAGTTGACGTGCAGAGTCCTAGTTTTCCTGGAGTGGTGGATCAGTATGCCGACGTCTTCCCCGACGACATTCCATGACTACCTCCTCACAGAGCGGTAGACTTTTACAATGAACTGTACCCCGGGACAGCCCCGATATCCACTCCAGCATATCGGATGGCCCACGCCGAGCTTCGAGATCTACAGGTATAGTTGGAGGACTTGCAGGGCAAGGGGTTCATCTGACCCAGTGTTTCACCCTGGGCTTCCCCGATATTGCTTGCCAAGAAGGCAGACGGGAGATTGCGACTGTGTGTCGACTATCGTCGCCTGAACCAGGTGACAGTGAAGAACAAGTATCCGCTATCGAGGATTGATGACCTCTTCGATCAGCTCAAGGGAGCACGGTGGTTCTCGAAGATAGACCTCAGGTCAGGCTATCATCAGCTCAGAGTTCGAGACGAGGACGTGCAGAAGACGACCTTTAGGTGTCGGTATGGCCACTATGAGTTCTTGGTTATGCCTTTCTGTGTAACCAATGCTCCAGTAGTGTTCATGAGCCTCATGAACAGAATATTCCCGCCATACCTCGATCGATTTGTCGTGGTCTTCATCGACGACATTTTGGTGTACTCGACCATGGAGGAGGAGCACGCCTACCACTTGCGGGTTGTACTAGACACACTCCGAGAGCACCAGATTTATGGAAAGCTCTCGAAGTACTAGTTCTGGTTACGTGTGGTCCACTTCTTGGGGCACATTATTTCTGAGGTGGGAGTTGCAGTGTATCCCGCGAAGATCGAGGAAGTGCTATCTTGGGAGCCACCCAGGAGCGTGAAGGAGGTGCGGAGTTTCTTGGGTCTAGCCGGATACTATTGGAGATTTGTGCTGGACTTCTCTAGAGTTGCAGTGCCACTCTCAGATTTGACGAAGAAGGGGAAACCCTTTGTGTGGTCAGACATATGTCAGTAGAGCTTCTCGGAGCTGAGACAGAGATTGACCAGCGCACCTATCTTGAGGTTTCCTGAGGAGGGAGTTGGATACGTAGTCTACTACGATGCATCAGGGATCGGACTCGGGTGTGTCCTGATGCAGGATCGGGCCGTGATTTCCTATGGATCACATCAGTTGAGGCAACATGAGAAGAACTACGCTACCCATGACCTGGAGTAAGCAGTATTGGTCTTCCTCTGAAGACATGGAGACACTATCTGATGGGCGAGCACTTTATAGTCTTTTCTAACCAACAGAGTCTCAGGTACATCTTCTCGCAGAAGGATCTGAACCTGAGATAGTGGCGATGGCTCGATTTCCTCCAAGTATTTGACTTTGATATATTCTATACTCCTGGGAAGGGGAACGTAGTATTCGATGCCCCCAGCAGAAGGATGAGCATTCGGCTACTTGAGGAGGTGATAGAGCAGCTAGCCGCCTTGCAGATATCCTTCATGGATAGGGACGGATCAGCCTTCCTTCAGTCTCTCACAGTCTCTCCTCCACTTCTACAGTGGGTCAGAGAGGCACATCGTAGGGACGATGACTGTGAGACACAGCGTGCACAGATATCCTCGGGACAGGCACCTGATGGTTTCTCCCTTGGAGCAGAGCACGACGTCCTTTTCATAGGACGTACCTTGGTACTAGTCGCTTTACGAGAGGAGGTACTGAGAGAGTTTTAAACTTCTTCATTGGCGGTACATCCTGGAGTGGCAAAGATGTACCAGTATCTCAGACGACAGCACTGGTGGCCGGGCATGAAGAAGGATGTGGCAGAGTTCGTTTCACGGTGCCTCATCTGCCAGCAGGTGAAGGCAGAGCATCAGGTACCAGCAGGCTTGGTACATCCCTTGGAGGTCCCGGAGTGGAAGTGGGACGACATATCTATGGACTTCATGTCTGGACTTCCACGCACTTCCAGAGGTCATCACTCCATATGGGTGATTGTCGACCGACTCACCAAGTCGGCACACTTCTTACCCATCAGAGAGCAGGGCTCAGTGGAGAGCTTGGGGCGTCTCTACGTTCAGGAGATTGTACAGCTTCACGGTGTGCCATCATCTGTCATCTCCGATCAAGATGCTCGCTTTACTTCCCGGCTTTGGAAGGGGTTGTAGGAGGCATTCGAGACGCAGCTACGTCTGAGCACTACATTTCACCCTCATATGGATGGTCAGACGGAGAGGACCATTCAGACTCTCGAGGACATTCTATGCGCATATGTCCTCGACTTTGGTCGCAGTTGGGAGGACCACCTACCCTTGGTGGAGTTCTCATACAACAACAGCTACCACTCCACTATCGGGATGGCACCATACAAGGCATTATACGATAGAACATGCAGATCTCCTTTGTGCTGGACAGACCCTGGGGAGTCAGCACTTGTGGGACCAGAGATGGTCTGGACCACGATAGAGAAGGTCTTGGTTATCGAGGAGCAGATGAGGACAGCTCAGAGCCGGCAGAAGTCTTATGCTGACAGGAGGCGAATGCCACTAGAGTTTGAGGATGGCGACCACGTCTTCTTGTGTGTCTCACCTCGACGTGGATTACAGAGATTTGGACGAGGCGACAAGTTGTCTCCACGCTTCATCGGACCTTTCCAGGTCCTCAGTAGGATTGGTGAGGTGGCTTATCGCCTGGCTCTACTACCTCAGTTGCACCAGGTGCATGACGTCTTCCATGTATCTCAGCTGAGGAGATATGTGCACGACCCGACACACATCATTGACCATGGGGAGCTAGACGTGGATGATGGGGCGACTTTTACGGAGGTCCCAGTGTTGATCGAGGATCGACAGGAGCGGGTCCTACGTGGACAATCGATTCCTCTAGTGCGCATCAGATGGCAGCACGGGAACCTCCAGGAGATCACTTGGGAGCGGGAGGCTCAGATGCATGCTCAGTACCCACATTTGTTTCCGTAGTTTATGATGTATCTTTACGGGGACTTGAAGCACTGAGGTTGGAGTAATGTAAATACCTGTAAATTTCAGGGAAATATTTTTCTTAATTTTTTTTGGAATTTTAAAAGAACGCAGTTTCTGACGGAACCTGATTCCAAGGCCCGGTATGCCCGGAATCATTTGCCGAAGTTTGGTTCGGGTATGTTCAGTGAATGGACGAGCGGGTTTTTCTAACTTTTGAACCGGTGCTCGGAATCAAATTCTGAGGGCACTGATGAAATCGCAGCGCCGATATTTTCTTAGAAACGCCTCTTCCAGAGTTGCGTTTGCTCGGTTGTGGTTTTTAAATTTCGGGCTTAAATTTAAGAAATAATATAATTGTACGACAAATATTATTTTATTTCACTTAAGCCACTTGTAAGCCACTTGAAGCCACTTAAAGCTGCTTAAACTGAGTTGAAACGGATAGGGTACTATCCAAAAATATCTACCCTCTTGGTAGGATATTTGTGAGGTGGGGCCCGCACGAGCCCCACCGTTTCTTTTTCGCTAGGTAACGCACCCGCGAAAACCCGTCATTATGAAAGTCAACTGACCCGTTTTCTTAATTTATTAACGCACCAATTAATTGGGCTGTTTATTTCGTTGAATTAATTCTACGAATTAATGGGTCATTACTTATCTCTTTTTCGTTTCTTAACCGGTTTGAAATCCGTTGGCGTAATAATAAAATAAGTCCAACGCCACATCTTGAGGATTACATGTTGGGAGGATTTTGACAGAATTCTTATGCCTTCACCCTTCTTCGCGAAGAATTCCAGCCTCCGACGATGAATGCTGAAACCGCGGAAATCGACGACGCAACGCAGTGTGCCGTGACGCCGACATTTCCTCTTCTGCGACGTTCCTTCCTCCACGACAAAAATCTTCGATCATCCGTTGAGATGAGAGTTTGCGATTATTTAAATTCCTTCGTGGATTTTAACTCAAGATGTATTTAATTTTTAAAATTAAATCTGTTGTTTCTTGGTCGTCAGAGTTCATCGACGCAACGACGGATACCACGACGATGTGACGATCCCCACCTTCCACGACAATCAATTCCGCGAAGAACGCGCGTGCGACGACTTGACGAGGTAGGGGTTTTATTTGAATGTTTTATACTCCGTGAATGTTTTCCGATAAAAGTGAAGAACCCGGATAATAAGAAAAATTTTAATTCATTAAAATTGTGTTGGTTATGTTTTCTATGTGTTTTTTAATCCTCCCAATTGTTATCGCCTAACACGGAGGGTGCGGGCCAAACGAACATGGCCCGACAACCCTCCGCCATTCTTCGTTGTTGTGCGGATTTGGTGGGTGATGACGGAACGTGCCGAAAAGGAAATTTAATGCTTCCATAGTGAAGAACGAGTCCCAGGAGGAGAAGCGGCGTAGACAGGAATGGAATCGGACCACCGGAGTGACTCCATGGGCCCGCGAAAGCTACCGGGGGAGCCCCGGTGCGCCGCCGGACAGGGGCGCCGCGGCTTTAGCCGCGACGGCAGTGGCCAACGGACCCGCGGCCACGCGGGTCCGGCTCGCACGCACGGGACGCGGTGACATGCTGCGTCTGCTGATCCAGTGCAGCCCCACACGGGGTCGCGGCACCTCCAACCCGTGGGGGCAGTGCCCCGCGGGATCCGCGCTGCTCGGCCGCTCTACCGAGCCGAGCCGGACCAGTCGGCCGAGCCGGGCCGCGCCCTGGCCTGGCCGGACCGGGTCCGGCCGGGTTGGACCAGGTTGGGTCGACCCGGTTCGGCCGACCCAGGGGTTGTCGGGCCGGGTCGGCCTGGGCCCAGACCCCCGTCTTCGGACCGTTTTCGGTCTTTTGCACGTAACATGAGCTACGGGCCTCCGAACGACGCGCCGTTAGCGGCAATGCGATCCTTGGATCGAGACGCTTGTTTTGGTATATCGCAATCAAGGTTTCGGAATACTTTGGGTTCGGTCGGGTTGGTTTGTACATGAAACCAACCGGGCCCTCGGAGCGGAAACACTCATATCTTGAGCTCCGGACGTCTGATTGACGTGCCGTCAACTTTGTTGAATTCCTCTAAGTGAGATGGATCTTTTTTCACACTCTGCCCAAGGTTTGGAAGCAGGTGGAGTATGGTCGGGTTGGTTTTGCCTTAAAAACCAACCGGGCCCCTGGGACGAAAAAGCCAATAACTCTCAGACCAGGCGTCCGATTGATGCGTCGTCTGTGACGTTGAGTTCCTGTTGACTATACGAAACGTTTGGATACATCAAATTCAGACTTTGTTTCAGTTGATGTATCAGCCTCTCGGCTCCTGGAGCGGACCCTCCCAAACGAGCCTGCTGTGTGTGGGAACCCTAGTGCTGGCTGCGATTCCGACGACTGTGCAGAGATTCTCAGTGGACTGCGACGACGACTGTGCAGAGATCCTCAGTGGACTGTGATGACTACTGCACTCAGTGATCCTACGTGGATCAGTGCTACAGATCCTGTGTGGATCCGATCTTGTGTGGGTCAGCGCTCAGCGGTTCTGTGTGAGCCAGTGCCTACAGGTCCTGTGTGGGCCCCATCCTATGTGGGTATTTGCGGGGGTTAGTTACCTATCGATCCTGTGTGGGTCATTACGGGGGTTAGAACCTATCGATCCATTGTAGGTCCGTCGACTTAGATGGATCAGTGATCATCTTTATCGTCATACAAGACGTATACCTATGTGAGCTGAATCTTGTGTTACTCTCCTTTGTGGATTGTGTTGATCTATCCTGTGTGGATTTACTGTTTACTCTCCTTTGTGGATTTTGTTGAGAAATCCTATGTGGATTACATTGCTCTCCTTCATGTATTGTGTTGTGCTATCCTATGTGGGAATATGTTTTGCTTTCCTGTGTGGACTGGGTTGTGCTTGGGCTCGGATGTTGGAGCCGAACGAGAATTGATGACTTAGGTATATGTATGGGAATATACCTAATCCGTGTCAGATGTTACTTCGTGATTGTATCTTTCATTTTTGGATTATCCTTTGTGGATTCTGGGAGACCTTTGGGGGTCTCGGGGTCCCTACTGAGTACCTTATACTCACCCCTGCACGGGCTATGCCCGCACTTCGTTGTGTTGGTTGCAGACGACGGACAGCGCTGATCGTGGTGGAGGCGTGCGGAGCAGGACGATACCTAGAGGTGGACCACTGGGTGGGACGTATTCGGAGCGGACGGCTGGACCGAGCAGTTGTTGAGGCTATCTGTACCCACCCTTCAGGTGGGACCTTCAGAGGACGGCTCGACGCTGTGACTTTTCTTTTCAGTTGTTGTTTTCCCCTTTCAGTTGTACTTTACAGTTAGGCTTGTATTTCCGGCCCCTTTTACTTTCAACACAGCTTGTTATAGTTTTTACTTAGTGTTTAATTTTCCGCTTGCTTACTATGTGGTGCTTGTTTACTTTTCAAAGGCAATGCCTTCCCTTTTTCCAGGATTTACGCCTTGGTGCTAGTCGCCAGCCCCTGGCCTATGGAATGTGGGTTTGGGGTAGTCGCGACACGGGCCCCGAGGACGGGTCGTGACATATGACATGGAATAAGTTTTTCAGTTATGATTTGTACCTAGTTTTTGGATATGTTTATTTTGAATGATCTCAGGTTATTATATATTATTTACTATATTTATAGTTTTATCTTTTATAAATTACTCTAGTATATAGGGTATAGTCTCCCCTCATGACTTATCAGACCCTCAGATCTTGTAAAAACCTCTAGCATACGGGGATATGTGCTTGTGGTCATGTGACTACTAAGCATGGGGAACCAATTTAGTGGCCTATGGGTTAGAGATATAGAAGAGTGGCATCATTGGAGTTCCTTTCTAGTACTTACTATTTAGGGGTGGTAGACTAGAGGATGGGAAAGTGTTAGTCCTTGGTAATGAGCTCATGATTGTGTGTAGCTAACCCATGTATGGAGATATGACCAAGTCAATGAGGGTTGGATATGTTGTTCTTGTTATGAATTGTTAAACATGATGATATTTTACCATTCGGTGATGCCATTTTTGTGTGATGTGACAGTTTTAGGATAGTTAGCACAAGGCTATAATAGAATGAGATAGTCTATTCAAGTATAATTATAAGAACCTAAGAATTTAAGAAAAATCCATCACGACCAGTACACACTTGGGATAAGTGTGTGGTACATAAATGGTAGAATGTATTTGACATACTTATACAAGATAAAGAAAATGGTGTCTTATTATATAATGAAAATGGGTAAAATTGAAATATAATATTGAATTTTTTTAAATAATTATTCATAATTATGTGTTTTAATTGAATCAAAATGTTGGTCATGACCAGTTGTTAAATGTGGAATGTGTATAATAAGAAATAGTTTAAATTGGTGTGTAATGATGGAATTACGAGTAAGTGATATGGTTTACCTATATTGTCCATTACCCATTACAGGGATGGATAAGGGAAGTGTTTAATGTGTCATGGTATCCTTCATGATGGTGTATGATTGATTGGTTGCTTATGGCCAGTGGAAAGACATATTTTTAGTAAACTATGAACACCTTATGTTATGTGATTTCAGATGTGTTCTTAGATATATAAGAAAATTCCACCTTAATTACGTTTTCCAATTGAGATATTAGAGGACGTAATCAAGAATGGCCCTCCAGAAGTGGAGCAAGAATACATAGTGAATCAGAATAACCGAGGAGAGGAGTACTTATTTAATAACTTTTCTAGTTCAATGTAGATTATGGAAAGGAACTAGGATGGGATTTTCCAATTAGGTTTGGGTGGACTAGGTAATTTCATCTACAAAAACAACCATATTTTTATAGAGATGGTCGACCCGATATTGAAGAGTTATGGATAGAGTATATTCAGACAATTTTAGATCACTTGGAGACACATTCAAAGAGGAGAGTCAATTTTATAGCTTACATGATGCAGGTTTAGGAAAAGTTTTTGTGGGATGTTCGAATTTCGACCTAGTAAGTTGATGATATTAGTGGGAATGATTTTTAGGATAAGTTTTTTGGAACTCATCTATCTTGAAAAAATGAGTAATTAAATGTCTATAGAGTTTTGTAGATTGAACCAATGGTACGTGATAGTGATAAACTACGTAATTCATTTCACTTAACATCAATGTTTTGTTCCAAACACAATTGGGGATAATGAAACCATGACCAAATGTTTCAAATATGGATTCAGCTATGAGATCATGTAATAGGTGAAACATCATTCTCTTGAGGAGGGTCATAGAAGTGGTGGATCAAACCATTATATCAGAAAGAATCCTCAAGGAGGATTATGGAAGAAATCAAGTGGTTGCAATTAGGAGGACAAATGGTGGATCTTCCAAGAGTATGAAGAAACAATTTGAGAGTTTTATCTAGGGTGGTGGTTCATAGGGTAGCTAGAAAAACAAATCGGTCTCTCAGATTATTGATTGAGGTTTCGATTATCTGTGTTGCAGGCTAGGACAGATGAATATTAAGTGTTCTTAACCACCAATTGTGTACTTAGTATGCGGTATATTGGTCCATGTGTAGAGTTTATGTTGGAACCTACGATTGTTGGGAGATTATAGAGGATGGATAGCAGTGAAGAGTACACACATGGTATCAGTTACCCCATTTTAGGAAAGAAATTGGAGCTCCATGGGTCATACTGGTAGGGTTAGTGGATGTGGAGCTCATAGTCGAGATCATCCATTATAGAAAAACAATTCATTACTAGGAACTGAGGATCAAGCTTAGGATATAAGTACATGTCAAAATCACACAATTTAGGATACACTGGGAGGTGGTGAGGCTAGACCATCTACTTTTCAAGGTATGATCCTTATAGCTTCCACCCCTACTAGTTCTTAATTTGACACATGATAGAAAAACACTTTTAACAATTGTCAATTTGTATTTTTGTTTGTCTTGTCTATGGTACATGTTTTTCGGGTTATTTGATTTGATACCCCACCAGGGGTATGAGATGGGCATTCAAGACAATATATGTTTTGTTCTATAGATGATGGTGTGAACTATTTTATGTGGAACTTGTTCATCCTTATTATGTTAGGTTATTACCTAATATTGTAAATGTATTGGATGGTGTTGTATAATGACAATATTATTTGTTATAATCATAGGGTAAAGATCATGTTGTTGGGGGATATATTTATGTCTTATGTGGTGAGTGGGGTGTTCATGAAAGCCATGAATGTCCAGGTTTTGAGCAGTTAAGTGAACTCACAACTCATGTGGATTGTCTTGCACTTGATTATAGAAGAAGTATAGAAGAATATGTATATTTTTGTGGTGAACTAGTTTTATGATGTGTTTCCTAATGACATATCTAGGTTTCTTCCAGAGAGTGATGTTATGTTCACAATAGAATTTCTACCACTAGATGATATTATTTATATTCCTCCATATAGAATGGTACTTGAAGAACTCTAGGAGCTTAAAACATAGATACAGGATTTTCAAAATAATGTATTCATTCAACCTAGTATTTCATATTAGGGATCAACAATGATGTTTTACTGGAAGGTTGATTGGTAGTTATGCATGTACATAGATTATATAAGATTGAATCAGATGAATGTCAATAATATATATCATTCTACTCATATTTATGAACCTTTTTACCAACTAAGAGGTGATTTAGTGTTTTCTATGATTTATTTCAGGTCTTGGTGTCACCAAACGAGCGTGAGGCCTTCCGATATTCCATAGAATGCCTTCATTAATATGTTCAAATTATATGAGTTTGTTATGCTTTCATTCAGGTTAACCAACCCAACTATTATGTTTATGGCTATGATGAATCAATTCTTCCACCAATATATAGGTGTGTTTTTATTTTTCTTCATTGTTGATGTATTGGTGTAATCTGAAACTTATGACGACTATAATAAACATATTGACATCATCTTGAGTACACTAAGATAGAAAAGAATGTACTCTAAGCTATCCCAATATCATTTATGGATTTGTAAATTTTATTTCTTGGGTCACATCATATTAGAAGAAGGTGTGTTACTGGATCCTAAAAAAGTCTTAGTAGTGGTACCTTTGGAGCAGCCAAAAATGTTTCTGATGTCCGGGCATTTATGGGATTGGATAGTTATTACCAAATATTTATCATGGATTTATCTAGTTTGAAATCTCAACTTCTACGATTTACCCATAAGGGTATCAAATTTGAGTGTACTAAGTAATGTGAGAGTGATTTACAAGAGTTTAATAAATGATTGACTATGAAACTGATTTTGATCATAACCAAGTCAACCAGACTGTATATTGTTTTTTTGATGTGTCTTTTTTGATCTTGGATCAATGTGTATATAGGATGATCAGGTTTTTTATCGGTCATGATATGTGAGGTATTAAAAAATAAATCACCTGACACCAAATCTTGACATGACCATAGTAGTTTACTCCTTCAAATATTGGTGGCATTACTTGTTGGGAGACAGATTTACCATGTATAACAACCATAAAAGTATTCAGTAAATATTTATCCAAAATGATCTAAATACTCAGTAATGAGGATATATTGAATACCAACAATCCATATATTTCATGTTGGAATATACATCGGAAAAAGTGAATTGTTTTACAGATGATTTGAATTTGAGAAATCATGTTTAGTCTGTTCAGGAATATTGTTTTTAGTGGAAGATGGTGGAATTGGTTGCTAAAATGCATATAGAGGTACATGATTGGAAAGGGAAGAATACCATTTTTTTAGTTAATTGTAGAGTCTACACATTTGATCTGAGCCATGGAGAGTATTATTGAGGATCCTAAGTGTTTTGATATGCAAGAATGTTTTAAATATAGTGTGTCATATTATTTTTGTGCTTTTTGTGTTGATGGGATCATTAGTGTTTGTGGATGTGTGGTAATTCTAGGGAATATGTGGGAAGAGTTGATGTGTGAATTTAATGCCTGGAAGTGGGTAGTTCATCCTAGTTTTACTAATATCAATCATTATCTTTTTCGGGAAAACTGGTGACTAGGAATGAAGAAATATGTAGATTTTTTTTGCATGATGTTTTACATGTAAGTAGGTGAAGGTAGAGAATCAGCACAAAAGTGGTTTTTCATAGCCACTTCCCATTCCAGAATGGATGTGCGATGATTTAACAATGGAATAAGTCACCATTATTTTAATTATACCTAAAAATGAATAAATCTATGTAGTTATGGATTAGTTGACTAAGGTAGCCCATTTTTAACCAAAATAGAAGACTTTTACGGTTGAACGATTGGGTGAGGGGAGATAGTGAAAATGTATGGTGCACTAAGAACTATACTGTAAGATCATGATAAATGTTCCAAATTAGACATGTAGCTAGGATTACATAAGTATTCTGGAACTGATGTGTTTTTAGTTTGAAATGTCAGCTGCATATGAACAAAAAAAAGAGCATATGATTTTGGAGTTAGAGGACTTATTGAGGGATTTTACCTTATATTTATATGGTTTATGTGAGAAAAAATATTCTACTGTCTAATTTTCCTAAAATAAAATTTTCAAGGATATGATTCAGATGACACCATTTGAGGAAATATATGGGAGACCATTCATGTCTCTGTTATGTTTCCTAAAAGATGAAGAGGATGAGATATTGGGATTGAGTGTCATGTAAGAGACATTTAAAAATTACCATTTGATTCAAAAACACATTGAAATAGCTCTATTTATGCATAATTCCTATTATGATCAGTACTATCAACATTCTGAGTTTATGGGGGGGGGGGTGATAGTGTGTTTCTTCAAGTGTTTCCTTGGATGGATCACTTCTGAATATGAAAACATGGCATGTTTTATCCAAGGAAAGTGGGGTAGTTTGAGATTGTGTAGTGGATCAGACCAGTGGATTACCGATTGTATCTCCCATAGTGGTATAATTCATTAATGATTTTTAATGTTTTATATATTTAACTATATCACCATGATATATCTCACGTGTTTAACATTGGAAATATAGACCTTCATACTGATGCATTATTTGAGGAGCATCATGTTCATTTTATGCATTATAGCCAAAAAGCCTTGTGGGGAAATGTTATGACTTTGATTCATATTCTATTACAAGATGATTTTTTTTGAATTATAGTTAGGGGTGAGAAGAAGGTATACTGGCCCAGTCATATGACCTCTTACCTCCAGAAACTCAGTGATTCTTGGGAGCATGACTCAAGGATGAGTCGTTATAAGTTGGGGAGGAAGTTATATCCTGATATTCATGGAGGTATGTCACTATTTAAATTTTGGTTCCATATATTGTTTTTGATAAATAATATATTTTTGAGGAGTGTGTGGAAAATGAGAGGTGTTCTAAGGGCTCGAGGTATGAATGAAAAAGAAAATTTCTATTTTGTGTATGTTTCACTATTTTCACATGGTTATTTAAAACAGTGTGAGGGGAGAGACAAACCCAGCAGGTTGGGACAGTGGCATTATTCATGGTTGGTACATAGTTTTCCAAACTACATGGACACCCTTGGTAACCATGTAACCTCAATCCCCTTTCATTTTTCTTGCATCTAGTTTTCACAGGGTTTGGAAAACTGTGTGGGTAAACTATGATCCCCATTAAAATTTTGTTTTTCCTTCTCATGATTTTTGGGTTCCATTCCTTTTTTTCATTCCGTTATTTTATCTCTATCCCCAGTGACAAACTATAATCTTCAAGAGCTCCCAAAAATATATCTCCTTCAATTATAGGTTGTTTAGATTTTCGTTGTTTTCATATCAAAGCTCTAGGTAAGCCTAATCCACTTCTTTCGTCTCTTATACAGATTTGGGCTTATAACTTGGACATTAATCATGAAAAGAAAAAAACTCCTTTTTACGGTGTAATCATGGTTAAGGCATCAAGGGGAAATTGAATCTAGATCTAGAAATAAGGTTGGTAGTGTGTTCTTCATCGAATTCAAGGTATGTGGTCTATATGTTATATCCCATAGTTGTTGTGTTGATTTTTCTATGTGTAATAGTGTTATTGGTTACCACTTGTTTTTACCTTGATTACTTTAGGGATATTTGATAAAATGATAATATAAATAATAAATTAAATTCCTCATGATCTTTATAGACTGTGGTGAGGTTAATTTTACAGATTTAGGGCCACCCATGGGGTGTTCCAGCCTTCCCGTACATTGAAATTGGTGACTATAAGTACGGAATTGATGCATGATAACATAGAGACCATAGATATAATGTTAAATATATGAGTTAAATTATAAAAGGTGATAATGATAGTTTTTACTAGGGATGATAATGGAATAAAAGGGGATATTGTGAATGTGAAAAATTTATTGTGATTTTACTATAAATGCATAAGGAAGGTAATACATAATAATTGATGAGATATTTATGTGAAATAACAAATTTAAGGGTTAAATAAGTTAAATAGGTTAATTTAATGACATTACTAAAAATTATTAATTATTTTTGGCATAAAAAATTGGATTTTTTCTAAATTTCATTTTAATTTTAATGGTAAATTGTTGATGGGGTTTGATATAATATTTATTCCCATGAGGATTTTCAATTTTATTGGTTGTCTTTTATTAGGGTGTGTTATATGTGGTTATTGGATATATATATGCATTCATGTGAACATGTCTTGTTGTTGGGATAAAGTATTGAGGCTCCTCCCATGGGTAGTGTAGTGTTGATGCTCTAACCAGACTTAGCAATGCACGGTTTAGTGATTCTGACAAATGATCTATGCCCATAATGGATACAATCGATGAAACTAATTGGATAGAGTTTCCATGAAAGTGAGATTTATTGATTGTATATTTTTATACATAGTGAGATAGGTAATTTACAAAATCCCTTTTATGGAAAATTATAAATTTGTTAAACTGTTGTGTGAATGATTTAAATGCCTAAATAATGGAAAACATGGGGCAGATTGGATTAATAATGAAGATATAATACTTGGTGAAACGGTTATGGTGATGAAAATGGTTTTTGTGTGTAATTTTAAATAATGGATATCAAGTTATATTTTGGTTTTCATATCATTTATTTCATGAATTCACTATCTTCATAGATTAGATATTTCATAGACACCATTGGTGGAGGCATACTAAGTTGTACATACACCCATATCAGGCATTTTTGGGTACTCGAGGATATTTTATAGTAGCAAGTCACGATAAGGTAGAATGTCCCGCACCGGGGAGTTTATGCGGGAATAATATGTAGATGGATGGGGCTCTAGACTTGGACTCAGGGACATTTTTAGGAATTCAACCAGTGAATTATTTTAAGGTTTCTTACACTTGTGACACTACTAGAAATAAATGGAATAATTATTTTTAGTTATGGATTATAGCCATTTTTTGATATATGTAAACTATGCATGTTCTTTGGAAATTGAATTTTATTTTCGAGGTTTATATCTTCATTAGAAATGAATTACTCTAGTAAATAGGGAAAAATATCCCCAACGTGACTTATTAGACCCTCATTGGTAGTCAAAAACCATTAGGGTATATGGGTGTGTGATTGAGGTCATGTGACGACTCAGATCAAGGAAGTGGTTAAGTAGGCTCCAAGTCAAGTACATTACATAAAATTATGGAGTGGGATATAATTAAATATCTATGATATAATCACAACTAGATATCACCATTAATAGAAAACATTTAAATCTAGAAAATATTGAGAGTGAACCAACCTCGTAACATAATAGATAGAGAGAGTTGAGGGAAATATGTTCCCCACTATAAATCAGAATAGGATGAACATATTTTTTACCATTAACACTATAAATATTGAATAAATTTATTTTTTAAAATGATACCCAAGTAATACATCATGGAATGGATATACAAGTCAAGATGCATTAACCATTTAGAGCCACCCAAATGATTTTCCCTTTTAGACATGGTGTTTTACTAATCTCCTACAAGGAACTATATATCCCAAACATATATGTTTTCATAGAATAAAATCAACCTATAAATGTTAAAATAAACCTATATAGACGAGATTCAAAACCCAACAACCATAATTTAGTGCGATCCCATTCCAAGAATCATTGTATGACTTAATGGTCATTGCGTGACTGACCACCTCTATAAAAAATATATCAAATCCACATGTGAGGGTTCACACGTGTTATTAAGGAGTTTAACAAACCCAATAATTATGGGTTTTAATGGGGTAATATTTATGGTTTTCCAAAAAATTATATGATGGTTTATTATCGTTGTGTGACTCCCCTCACCACAACATGTCCCTTTCAAACCATAAATAGTAAAAAATGGAATATAAATCGGTTTAATGACATATAAGTAAGGAATTATAGCCTATGAAATTAAAATGTAATTGTTACCATCACATTATTACTACAACCACCACAACATGATCATTATGATGAATAGAGTTATCCCAATACATTATGGATATCATTTTGACATAACTCCCTCTTCCATAGAGGAATCCCCACAACCTAAAGAGTTAAACCTTAGACCAAATGATTTTAATACTATATAATTCCTACCATACTTTGAATCCTTTGGACATAAGACAGGCGTATTATATACGTTAAAAATAATACAAATACCCCACCAATTTTTTTTCTCTAGGAAATTATTGGACCTATCATGAAATTAGATGAATTTATATCATGAATACACCCACCAATATGAAGCATACTCTTAATATAGTTTAAGGTATTTTCTACAAAACAATTTTTCTCCGCACTATGGTCACCTCCTCCAATTTATAAATAAAACCTCTAGGTTGTGCTAAATCAAACAAGAGAATATAAAATTTTCTTCTAAAGATGTTCAACTCCTGGTATTACAATTTGAAAAATAATTATCAATAGGAACCAACTCTAAATATCAAAATTTATTTTTTAATTCTAAAACCTATAAAAATGAGGGTAATTAAAAATCCCCTCTATATGGATTTTCATTCCCAATAAGCATCATGGATGATCCGTATACTAATTATATAACTATTGGAATCTAATGAGAGTGTTTGTGCTTAGTTATAATTAGAAACATCTCCTTTACATCATTTCCTATCCCATCCACTTGAGTTGTATCTTAAAATTTTAGAGTTAAAACAATAAAAATAGACACCTTATAATCTAAATTATGTTTCCTATAATAAAATTTTTTTCCTAAACAAAAATAAATATTATAATACACATAGTATTTTCATACATCAATTACCTCTAAACATACGCATGAATGTTATGATTCTAACACATGATTCAAAAAACGATTCCTCTACCCATAGGACATAAAAAAATACATGTTATTAAATCAAACTATTCATCAAAACACATACCTCTAATTCCACAGAATGAGATGATGGAAACTGTCTTGGTAAAAAATAATAAAATATATATTGGTCTAAAGACTACATATTGATTTACAAAACTTTATCACAATCACCACCAAATCCATTAGCACACCGCTATAAAGTATTTTCCAAGATCATGAAATCGACCTCTACCTACCTAACAGGTGGTACACATACAATGGAATGTATGATTCTCTCCACCAAAAGGTTGTCCCTATTATAATCCCAATGATACCATCATATTAAAATAACAATGGGGCCTTTGGATTTCCCACATGAAAGAAATACTCATCGAAACCCGAAATTGTAACTTAAGAAAAATACCTCTTTGAAATATTTTGTTAGATAACTAAAACACCCCTTTCATTATTCAATTGTATCTTAGTAGTCACTTCTGGTCAAGAAATAACACCATCCCGTAGGGGAACACCAACATCATGCTGGAACCCCACTCAATTTCATCCCATCATCCCTAACCAATGAACCAAATCTTCATGGAGCCGATGATGTTATACCATATTACTCCCATTGAGGTTGCGACAAGCCCTGTCATCATCCTATATTTTCCCAACTATTATTTTTAATTTAAATCAACAAAAAGATACGGTAATACAAAACATGGAATCCATGTTCCCTATTATTGAACCATCAAAAAACCCACTAAATCATTATTTAATCAATTATATCATTGTATATTTACATACCATCCATCATAGATCTCCCGCAATACATAAAAATAGTATAGAGTTACAAGAAAATCTCAACAATACCCCACCACTTCCCTATTCACAATCTCACCACTATGTGTTTTGATGATTCAATTTGTGCCCACTCTCATGTTAGTTATACTTATGCATTAAAAACATATGTAATTCAATAACCACCTTTTACATCTTATCAGAAACTACCTATTCGTAATTTTTCATCAACACTAAGACCCTCACCTAATTGACATACTTCAATGACCCATCGATTTCTCCTAAAAAAATCAATTATCACCAACCACAACAGTTTTAAATCCTTAATATCCAAAACCCATAACCATTATATAATATTTTTTATGATCTATTTATTTTATGTTGTTACTGAACCCATTATGCCCCACATAGTGTTACATTATTTGGGCTTTAACAAAAGAATCTGATTGAAATCCCAACACACCTATATTGTACAAATAAAACAATAATAAATAAGTAATGTACCCAATTTTCTGTGGCTAACCTACATGACAAGAAGTAATTATGGATTCTTTATTCCCCACATAATTTTTGAAATTACTAAAAACAATAAAATACACAATTTCACATCTTTTTGGAGTATTTAAACCACTTGACACATCTGAACACGCTTTCATCAAGTAAGGGTACATTCCCAAATTACCCTAGTTCAATATGAAAAACTCACTCATTTTCGTATCCAGAAAAATTTGTTCAACTGAACCCTAGTAGAAAACAATAACTATAATCCCCTTAAGGCGAACTAAAAACATTACCCATGTTTCCTCTCTCTACTAACATTAGATAGATCTACAATACCATTTAAAATTGGAACCATAATATCAATCTTGACCTTATCAAAGGTCTATAATCAACGAAACCTCTCATTCTAAAACAACCCATGTTTAAAACTTTTCTCTATGCAATAGATAATTAAATTTTCACTTCAACACATCAGTTATGAAATTTTTATTTATCTAGAGAATAACTATTAACAGATATATATAACACTCAATAATCACCCATGTGGTCTCAATTAATCACTTTCACACCAATATGTTATTAATTAAAACAAAAATTATAATTTTTTATGTTTTAATTAACAGATTTTTATTTTATTTAATTATTAAGAGAAATTGATTTTTACAAACCCATTCTATTATTGGGAAATTATTTTAAAACAAAAATTCATCCTTAACACATATATTTCAATGGATACTTATTAGTAGAAAAAGTATATAAGAAACAAAGGGTGACTGTTTTCTTTGTAGCATTAGATGGAAAAATATATAAAACATTGAAGAAGCATATAACAATATATTAGATATAAATAATTACAGAAAATATCCAAAAAATAATAAAAAAATAAAATAATATATATTTTAATCTTTCTAAACATATAAATATACAAAATTGGTATATTAATAGGTTGGTCAGTATAAAATATAGTAAAAACCAGGATGATTAATTACAAAAAATAAGCCATGGCTCAGACCAGTCCCCCAAATTCCATTGAGCTACTCCAGCTATATCCACCCTTCTACCTATCACTTTAAAACCAGTCATATCATCTATATGTTAATTGAGTTTCCTATGTAGAGTGTTAGACTAAAACATTATATGGTATTTCCATGTAACACACACACACATATATATATTCCATCATATAAATTTCATATAAGTACATAGAAAAAAATTATGAAACACGCTCATGAATGCACATCAGGTTATATTTTACTGTTTATGATACCCCAATAATGGTCTTTACATTATTTTACCCATAACATAAGAAGACGTAATCACATACATCAAATCTAGACACTTTCTCAATAACCTAGGGATTTTCACAAAATTTAGTCCTAATAAATATAATCAAAATTAAGGTATGATCCCTTACCATGATTTGATTCAATATTTTGTCACATTTTTTGAAAAGAACATCTCACAGTGGGGTGTCCATGTCACCACCTTCTCACTCAGGGTTATGAATCATACTTTAATACATGAAAATAATCATTCACCATATAACTTAGAGTTATTTCACTTATATAATCACATGCCACATCTGAAACCATATCACAAACCACCACTCTATCACATTGGCTGAGGCCCTATCACACATCACAAAACAAATCACACATCACCTCACATACCTCTACCATCTCACTCATGGTGAGGTCTGATAACATTTAAAAATAAATATTATTGGATAATACCAATATTTAACATCTAAAATTGGATAAATCATCGTTTATAGGTAAGTTCCCATGAACATGTCTTGTTTTTCATCATTAAACATCAAAATCTGGGTGAGGACGTTATCTCAATGTCCATATTCTTCCAGAATCCAATCCTTAACAATATAAGGAATATTCCATGTCTAGTCATATTAATATCATGAATTATCAATGTGTTTTGAGGAGGTTATCTCAATAAAAAACATTTCCCATGACCTGAAGCCTAAAGAACTATGGTGTATCGCATGGATAAAAACATATCAAGAACATAGGGAAAAATGAACACCTGAGTAGTCTAACATAACCTCATGATTCCTAGGATGCCAATAATCTACCACATATACAAAAATAATCCCACATAGTCAGGATAATAAAAAAAGGCATGCTAGTGAAGCTCCATCCTAGAAATTAGATACTCTGAGACCCTCTCTTAGTGCATCTCCAGTGATTATAATATACAAAACCACATCAACTACCAAGATGTGGCCTAAAATAAAAACCTGAAACTCTATATATATCTGTTCTAAAAACACACCAATCATCTCACATAGGTAAAGCAGTCCCCCATAGGTCAAAAAGAATCTCCACTAATCCCTTCTCTATTTATAGAACTTGTATTGTGCCCATTCATGCCCTAAAGTGTCTTACAGGATGCTAAATCCTCTTACCAATACATCTTTTTACTAATTACACTAACAAAATACCAAAAATTACCCATGATATTCCCATAGAATAATATCTTCACACTTTTCCTTACATGAATGTCTCTACACTTTCTATTCCCACCTATTTCAAATTTTTATCCCACTCTCTTCTAATTTACCCACCTAGATGGACCCATTACGCCAAATAGATATTTTTGTTGCATATATTTTTGAATAAATTTTTTTTATAATTTTGGATTAAATGTCATAATTATTTCCCTCATTTTTATTTTCATTATTTCAATTATGGAAGGATATAATAATTTGATTGAAAATTTTATATAAATATCTTGATTCATATCGTGAAATCCATATTCAGGTCACCTGTTTTTTGTGGTATGATTCCATATCTATAAGATGATAATGGAGGGAAAATATAAAAAACCTGAAATTGGGCTGCAATATTCATATAATGTCTAAATATTCATTTCATGAATATTTTTAAATCAATATCTATAATAAGCTTGTGATGAAAAACCCATATAGTTAGTTCATGTTTTTAATGGATTTAAACAATGGAATCTTACGTAACTTGCTATTGTAAATTTGAATATTTTATTATTAAATAACCTTGATCGGGCCCCATATTCAATGGTTTTATAACCTATGCAATTTAATTTCAATTATTCAACATTTGAGTCTACTGAATTTATGAAACCTTATGGTGGATGTTCAACTATAAAAAAATGTCTAGATAGAAGCTATAGAAACATTCTATAAGAGATCATATCCTTAACTAAAAAGGTATGTATATCTGCATATTATTGGAATATGAAAATACACCATTTTTTAGGATTATTATTTTATTTCATCTTCCCCACTCACCATTTCATGACTAGAATGTGGGGGAATTCCCTATTTTTTAATGGGTTATATAAAGAGAGGGGGTTGTGAGTGTAATTTTTTTAATAATATTTCCCATTTTTTCTTCTGAAATTCATCTTACATTATTCTAGTCATTTATCTTTTAGTGTCCTAAATTTTTTTAATTTGAATAAGATACAATAAATTAATCATTCAAAAAATAATCTTGAATTATGCAAGAAAATTGTGTAATTTTGAATAATAATGTTTGAAAAATTCATTGAGACAATTAATTCGCTAACCACTTTATGTAAATGATCTTATAGAAAGGGAGATTTTGGTGTAATAGAAGGTATTTCAAGACCAACATTAATTCTCTATCCCATATACCATAAAGAAATTTGAAAAATCATTTTAAATTCTAAATTTACTGACAAAATAATTTTGAACTAACCAAAGCTTTATTTTTTCACCAACTGAATTAAAAAAATTTCAACTATAATTCATAATCAATTTCATTTAATATATCATTTAATATATTTAAAATATACATTCATTTAATATTGGGATCGAAATTCAACACATAAATTACTAAAAAAAATAGTTATGTTTTAAGATTTTTTTTATTATTATTCAAATTTGATTAGTCTGTATGCAATTAATGGTGGACAACTAGTGATCAAATTTTTGGTTATGTTTTTTGGGAGATTTTCATATAAATTTTAAATTTGTTAAGTATTTTTAAATTCTATTTTCTAATTTTATGCTTCTTGTTATTGTTATATTATTTCATATTTAATTAAATACAAAATACACTATGCATGATCAAAAGGAATATAAATTTTTAAAATATGAACGAAAACCTGAATGAAGATTAGGTGTTTAAATATTACTAAAAATAAACGACATGATAAAAAAATAAATATTCTAAAGGAATCCATACAAGAGATCGAGAGCTATTAATTATTGGGTACTATAATAGACCCTCCAACATTGTACTGAAACTGAGCATTCTAGTCTAAGAATTCACAGATAAACACTACAATATCAATATATAAATCATCTATATGGTTTAAAAACAATCCAATTATCCAGACTACCACACTAGTATCCAAATGATCAAATAAAAAACATTAACTAACTATGAGAAACTTTTTAATTTTTACAATTTTCAATGTAAATGCTAGGACATGTTTTGTTATATATTTATTAAATGTGAAAGATAAAAAATTGATTTAATTATTTATAACTCATTCCATGACCATCTGGGATGAGTTTAAAAAAAATCTCACTAAAATATTCCATTTATTAATACAATTCAAGATTCATGTTAAATTTTCTAATTTTAATCATTTTGAAGATGAATTATTTTATAACCCATTGGATAATATCAATTTCATGATTATAAAGCTCTCACATCATGGTATTGAAATATTATAATTAATTAAAATATTATATAATTGATTGTTGTAGTGAAACATGTTAATTGTAAATAAAAATATTTGAGTGAATAATGGGAACAATCCCACTCAAAAAGGGAGTTTTAAGATGTGATTTCAATGGATATCCTAATGAAATCACCAGACTTCGGTAGATTTAAAATTATAATAAATATCTTATATAATATTTTATGTATTGATCTATGTGATTTTTTTTATAGTGCGAACATAATGTCTTAAAAACATTCAAGGTCCTAGGTCTTAAAGACCTAAAAACCCTAATTGCCATAATGAAATTGGTTGACTCATTAGTAATGTACCTGTGAGGATAGTGAATAAATTATAATCATGATTAAAATGTTTTTTCCCAATGTATTTTCACATTAAAAACATGTATGAGGGGATCAAACCCATTATTATAGAGACACCATTCTTTCTAACAGGATTATTATTGATTAGATAATGTAAAATAATAAATTTAGTTTCACCATACATATTGAAATAAAATAGTTATTAATTTAATGATGAATACTACTTATTCCCAAAATATAGTAAGATGATATCATTGCTACTGCGAACTAAGGTGTTAATGATAAGTATAAATAATGGAATATTAGGGAAAATACTATTTATGATAAGTAATAGTTGTAAATTCCGTGTTTGAATAGGATTGACATGTATGGATGGTCTTATATCATGATAATGGGGTTTTGAGTCTAAAATTTATCTGATGGATGGGCCTAATGGATGTAGAAAATATTCAGGCCTTGAAAATTATCAATCTAGTTTTAGGGAAAATAATGGGACCATATACGAAGATATGGACCAATTACAACCATTTTTCAATATGAGTTAGGTAAATTTCTTCCGACAAACTATTAAATGAGTTGAAAAAGGCAAATTTGAGCTAATGATATTAAACCGACGCTAATCCCTGAGTGAACTTTTGTTTTTGTAGGGTTTTTTATTTTTTAATTTTTGGTGTAGGAACTCTCCACCATATCATTTCAAATTTTATCTAAAAGGTCCTACACATTGATATGTTTTTTTATTTTTTTTTCTAACATGGTCATAAAAATGATATAGATTGGAATAGAAGTGGTGACAAAGAGATGTAGAAATCCAATGAAATAAGAATTTATGAGATTTACTAACAATGTCCTACTACATCGTAACATTTTTTCTTAAAAATTATTAAATTGAAAATGAATTTCATGCACAATTTTTTTTATTTAAATTCGAATTATAGAGAAAAATATATATTAGATAACCATGAAGAAATATTTTTAGATTTCATTATCTGTTAATTGGATGGGAAAATAGAGGAATGAATGTGTAATGGAAATCATTGAGATTTTGATTTAATGAATCATGATTTGGGAAATTGGTTAAATTATTTTAATTAAATTTTAATTAGATTCTCCATGCCTTGAAAATTATTTATTTTTTGATTTATATTTTTAGTGGTTACTTCTATGAGTGATTTGATAAATTAAATTCTCTCATTCCCAATAAATTTTATAGAAAAAATATATAATATAATGACCCGCAGTATTTTAAATAAAATATATCTTATGATTTAAATAAATGTATTATTATTTAATACGTATTTGGAAAACAGATGAACTTATTTGTTTTTACTATATTATATGTAAAATTCCATTAAGATTCACTGCTATTGAGAATATAATTGTTGATCAATGATAACATGATTAAAATATGAATCATGTTTTAACTAATCCAACTGACCAAAACAAACGAAGTGATGACCTAAACTAGTATGATTGTACCCTATGATGCTAGTTTATGAGATATTATGTGGTAGATTGCATCTATGCATTTATTCATTGACCAATCCAAAGATGAGATCCAACAAGAATTCCCTAAACCATTTGTGGGAGAAGATTATGTTCATCAAGATGATGACGAAAAAAATGTATGCCAATCCACACCAGGAATGTCTCACCATCTTAAATCTTTCTCTTAGGGTGTTTACAATAATACTAAATGGATATGTGTAAATACCATAACAATATTAATCTGTATATTTTACTTTTTAATAGAATAATTCTTATATTTTATTCTTATCATTTCTTTATAAATGATTTGGATTTTTATACAACAAAAAACAACTGGTATTTTATCAAGTATTATATTTCAATTTAGACATTTATTTTGATGAATTCATTAACTTTTTTAATATATAATATATAAATAAAATATTATTATTAATAATTTTTTTATGTATACATTTTCATATTATATTTATGAATTCAAATATTATTTTTATAAAGGATAAAAAACTTTTACTATTAAAAAATCCATTATTTATCAATAACTGTTGATTATTAATTTTAAAATAAAAGTGAATATATTTTTAAAATTATTTTGATAAATTTAATATTATTTTTTGAATCAAAAAATAAAAATTATTCAATTCTGAATTTTTCATCATTTTTTGTGGTAGTAATATTTTTAGGTATAAATTAATTATGGTATAAATATACAGTGTGTATTATGACATCATAATCACCCAACAGTGATGTAATAAATACTATAAATGGTACCCAAGAGTAAATCTATATTTTTTAATTTAATATAATGTCATTTTATGTTTATTTTATTAATTTTATATATCCTTTATGAATCCTTCAAATCAAAAAATATATTTTATGGTTTTAATATCATGTCGTTTAGATTATGACTCACTTCCGCATCATCAAGAATATTGTTTTAGTTTTTTATCCCCACTAACATATAAAAAATTATAAATAACTCCCATTCAGAAAAAAAACATTGACAAAAACCATGGTAAGGATTGTGGTTTTGGTTATATTATTACATAGATTCCAAAACCAATGTTTGAGATAAAATTATTATTTTCCCATTAATTTCCAATATAAACCCACAAAAGATCATAGTTAACATCAAAAAATGCATTAATGCATGTTCTTACTCTATCCTCCCCTCTATAGAGTCCCCCAAAGGTCCCCCAATGATCTCAATAATCTCTCACAAGAATTTGGAGTCACACTCTCAATGTAAGATATCCTCCCACTTTCTTATTTGATAATATTTTTTATTATTATACGCATTCTCTTTCCAATTCAAAATTTTTCGGATTTTTCATTAAATTTTCATTCTACATTACATTTTATTTCTTAATTATTAGACACCATGTTTCTATCAACAATTCATTTTATGAATTTTTATCTGACGTCGTCATGATGCTGAAATTTCAATATGAATTTCCATAGAAAAACGATTATGTAGTGAATAACATACTCATTTATTATCAAGGTTCTTCACTATAATAACCATATAAATCATTTATTTGTGACATAAATTTATTTATTTCACACTCCATGATCACAAATTAAAATATGATTATGAATTAATCAATATTGTATAATCTATGTGAATCACTTAAAAATGATAATGAAATGAAAGTGACGGGTGAACCCAGAATTATATAGCACACCAATGCATTGGGTAATGTTCTGTATCTTGATACATCCTATTTGTAGAAGGATTGAACTTTATTCCTTTATTGGAATTTATCCTTCTTTATGTGTTGGATGATGTCTTTGACCTATGTTTATGATGCAGTATTTTAAGTTGTTTCCACATTTCAAATGTTATAATTATCTTGATATGCTAGGAATTATTATTCATGTTCCTTTTATTCCATATTGGTATAAATATTTTATAACAAGTATTACCTTATTTTATTCTTATTCCATTACTGGTATTTTTAGCTCTCCCCATTCTTATGTATTCCCCTATGTTATCCCATATTGTTTTTAGTGCGATCATGCTAAGGAAATTTTCAATAAAGATGATGAATTAATCCATGTTTCATGATCTATGTAGAACAACTAATCATTAAAATAAAATTAATATGATGGATGTACCAGTAATTATATATCTCTCCACTGCATTGTATAATGTTAAGTATAAAGTGATTCCTTGTTGAATTGGGAGTGAACTAGATTCATTTTTGGGACTTTTCCCATCATGATGTCTTGGATGTTATCCTTGACCAATATTTATGGTCTAATGTTTCATTCTATTCCACATTTCCCACGATTCATTTATGATTTTAATGATATATCATATATCATGGTTAATGTTTGTGATTACTACTCATTTTATGCCCCCATTGATATGCCTATTGTCTAACATGTATCATTATCTTCATGTTATTCCATATTTATTCAAAAAAACTAGCTTTATAGATCACTCATTTCATATATATATCCACAAGTTACCCCATTAGATTTTATTTATGATGTAATTTTATGAACATGTTATGTATGTTCTCAATAAATATGATTTTTTCTTAATTTTATGATGTTATGTGGTGCAACTAATTCCTAAAGACATGAGAATTATCGATCTTCTTGATTTTATTATGTTTACATTTATGTAATAAATCAATAATTATTGTGTAATAAATAATAGGGTTTGAATAATTGGTATAAAATGAAATGTTTAGTTTTTTATTATATTTGGATTAAAAAAGTCTAGAAAAATCGTTAGGGATAAAACTATGTAAAATAAAATATAAATATATTTTTTATGTATACGGTATGTGGTTTATCAAGAAAACATGTCCGTCTTTGGATACTACAAGTGGATATGGATCAGGAACATATGTATATATGGGTAAACCCCATAAACATTGCATTTATCTAGAATTGAATATAAACTCATGCATGAAAATGGGTTTTACTACACACCTAGTTTGGCACTCCCATGGGATATTCATTTTTAAATTTAAAATCTCCTTAAGGACCATTATAAAGGGTAAAATACCCATAATAATATATTTTAGGAAATAAATCTTGGATAACATAGATTGAATCATATAAATTCATAGGGAAATAGTTTTAATTTATATTTTATCCCTTTACAGTCCTTAGATTCCCATTAATGTATTTAATATCTTAAATATACAAAACACTATTTTTTTAATCTAGCTGATGGTTATAAATTGGAGGAATTGGGTAAAACAAAAATGTGACGAGTAATGTTATGACTGACCCAATGAGAGGCCTAAACTAATGGGAGTGGTAATTTCAAATACTATGATGATACAATCTCTGTTGAAGTAGGTTATGATTGGAATCCTGGATTTAGAAGACCATCAGAATAACCCTATTAGAGAAAAATTTGCGATGGAGATATTTATATGGAAAAGGGATCCAAGTTTTAATAAATCATCTAATCCATTAAAAGAAAAAAATGGATCAAATCTATTGAGATGATATTCTTCATACTTTAGTGTTATTAAAATGTGAAGTTTTTATTGGATATTTATCATATATGGGGAAATGTTTATCAGTGATGGATGTTGATAAAAAATATGAATCTTGAGGAAGAGATCTAAGATATTGGTTGGAAAGAATGACAAAAAATGTTTTTTTTCAAAAATATTTTTCATCATGCTCTCTATCATAAAATACAAACAGATTTCATTGACATTAGGAAAATCGAAGAAAAATATATCAGGGTGTATGAAAAAAACACTAGAATTTTATGATACACTATTTGATTTTTCATTTCCACTAAATTCAAGGTTTACCACCTCTTTTCAGGTCTAAAACATCAAATATGAAAATACCTTGTGATACGAGACCTTGATAGTTATAAATAAATAGGTCGATGTTCCCTAAAAGTTAAAAATGGACATCATCTAATATCATGGTTATCATGGGGATAATATGAGAAAATTGAAGTCTAATT
Source organism: Viscum album (assembly GCA_963277665.1). NCBI lineage: Eukaryota > Viridiplantae > Streptophyta > Magnoliopsida > Santalales > Viscaceae > Viscum > Viscum album. The sequence continues at coordinate 484,552,553 of OY728141.1, forward strand.
CGGTCTATATGATGGAGAAATATAACAGTGCCAAGAAATTTCAACATCCCACTTGTCAAACATAGGGAATGAAGCATCCTAGAAATTACTTAAGGGGAAATAGGAATGGATTTAGGTGCGAGATGGAAGAGAACCTAGCTAGATATTGGTGACAAGAGAAAATAACCATTGCGGTGGAGGAATGTAATGCTATTTTGAGGACTCATTGCATAGTTCATATATAAAATTACAAGGATTCATGTAACATTCCAAACTAATTCACTATGACAAGTGTTTTTTGGATACAATCAACAAACTCTAAGGAAGAAAGGGAGGTATTTTTCGATGAAAACCACATAGGTGGATCATGATGATGAATTGATGAAAGGTAGTTTAGTTATTAATTATATATTATAAAAAATAAATTTTGAATATATTTCTATTAATTCATTCATATAATGATAGTTTTTCAAAACCATTTTACCACTACCAAAAAACCTGGAAGTAGAGCTACCAGTGGAAATGAAAAATGGGTAATTTTTTCTCCCTATGTGTATAACTTATCTCTAGTCATAATTTGTTGGATGAACTTTCTAATGGATCTTTTTATACTCCATTTTTTTGAATTTTTTGGGATTATGGGTATTTATTGGCTTTCCCTATATAGAGCCAACATAAATTTTTACAGAAAGGATATAACTCTCTATATCATGAATCGTCTTCTGATTCTATACAACTCTAAGGAGGATAATAAATATTTTTTAGCACCAACATCCCACGATTATAAATTTTTTTCCTATGATAAATCATATCTAGATCAAATGATTAACTTTAATAAAATAATCATACTTGAAGACATTCCTATTATGATTTAATACACTGATGTGTTCCTGTGGAAGTACTTGTCATCCTCACAGCAGTGAGGTTGAATTTTCAATTAAGATTAAACTCGGGGAATTTAAATTATCCAAGACTCTATATAGAATGGTTTTTAGGGAATTGAAGGATATGAAGAAACAACTATATGAGAATCTAGATAAATGTTGAATACACCCATGTCCGTTAGTATGGGGTTCACTAGTCATATTTATCAACAAGAATAGTTCAATGAACCTTTGAATTGATTATCATGATCTCAAATAGTTCAAAATAATGAAAAATATCATCTTACATATATTTATCAATTATTCCATCATAAATGTGGATGACAATGATTATCCATGTTGGATATGTGGTCAAGATATTACTATGTAATGGTGAAGATGGAGGTTACTTGCAAGGCTGGTTTTCAAATAATGTATCGGCATTATGAGTTCATAGTAATGACATTTAGTCACACTAATGCTCTATATATATTCATAAAATTAATTAGTAGAGTCATTAGATATTACCTCCACAAATGTTTGATAATATTTATAGATTATATTTTAATATACTCAAAAAAAATAAGGATAATTTGGAGAATCTATGAAATGTGTTAAAGTTATTACAAAAGAATATAATTTATTCTATGTAAAATAAATCTTATTTTTGAGAGAATAATGTATCATTATTGGAGAATATCATCAATATCAATGAGATATTTGTTGACCCTTCAAAAAATATAAGCAATTGAAGGATATTCAACCCCAACATCTATGATAGATATATGTACATTTGATGGAGTACCTAAGTAATATCATCATTGTGTGATAAATTTCTTCTGATTGTCAAACACCCAAACAAAGCTAATTCAGAAGGAAATTATGTTTTCTAGAAATGATAAACACTAATTGTGATTCAAGGAGATTAAAAGTTATCTCATAACTGCACATTCACTTTAACTACCCATATGTGGAGAATTTTTCTGGTATTCAGTGATGCTTCTAAAAAGGTATTGAGTTGTGTGTTATTGTAAAATGAAAAATTCCAAGCATATGCTTCAATATTATTGAATTTTCTTGTGAATAAATACCCAAAACATTATCTATAGTTTGATATATTTATATTTGATTTGAAAATATGGAAGAGTTATCTCTTTTATGGGATGTGTGAAATATATATTTATCACAAAATCCTTATGTATATATTCACACATAAAGATATGAATAAATTCCAATGAAGGTGGTTAAATATGATTAAGGACTGTGACTACCCAATCGACTACCATCGTGGTAAAATGAATAAAGTGGGGGACACTGTATGTAGAATGTTGATCTGGTAATTTTTTCATATATGAGAATTGAGAGGAATATGATCTTTTATGATTAGAAAAGTATTGACATGGAAATAATAAATGAAGTAACATCATCAATCCTTTCACAAATTATTTCTCTACCATCACATTTGTAGAGGATAAAGGATTCTAAAAAGAATCATTTGGGAATTCATAAGAAAGTGGAAACTGAAATAATAAGTAAATCCTTAAAGTTCAATGTTAATTTAGGAGTTGAGATATTTGGGTCAAGCCTATGTGTACCATCCAATAAAGAGATAAAATGAGATATTCTAAGTGACGCACATAGCTCAGCCTTCATTATTCATATGGGGGGCACAATGATGTATTGATATATATAAGATAACTATTAGTGTGAAAATATGAAGAACGAGGTCATTGAATATACAAAAATGTTCCTTGGTATGGCAGCAATTGAATGATAGAAGGAAATTTTATATGGGGATGATGAATCCATTACCCATAATAACATGAAAACAGGAAAACGTCACCATGGACTTTGTCACTAATCATCTAATGAAATACAAAGGAAATTTTTTATATGTGTTATTTTTGATCATCATATAAAGATAGCTCTATTTTTCAAAATTTGAGATGAATTCTCACTTGAACAACATTCAAAAATATACATTAATGAAGTGGTGAGTCTACATGAATTACCACTATCAATGTTATATGATCGAGATCCAAGATTTAAATCCATGTTCATGAAAAGTATCCAAAATGATATAAACACTCAGATGCAATTTAATATGTCCTACCATCCTCAAATTGATGTCCAGTCTTAGTATAATTTCCAAATACCCATGGAAATGTTAAAATCTTAATTGATTGACTTTAAAGGATAATGGATCGACATCTTCATCTACTCAATTTATTTTAAAATAAATGTTTTCACACAAGAATAATAATTTCTTCTTATAGAGAACATTATAAGAAGGGGTGTAGAACTCCTTTATTCTGGGATGAAGTTGGGGAACACTAAATGTTAGGTCATGAAATAGTCAAGTAAATGATGTAAAAGGTTATGACAATTCAATAGTAAATCATTTTTTATTTGATACGATGAAAGATATATATATATTCAATAATTGAATATAAATAGAGTTTTATGTTGGGGACATGTTATTATTCTACATATCACAAAGGAATGAATTCATGAGATTTGGGAAGAAGGGAAATCTTACTCCAAGATACACCGACCCCTTTGAGATCTTAAATCACATTAGAGAGGATGCCTACTGACTAGTGATCCCACCTAACCTATATCAAGTATATGTTGTATTACATATATTCCTATTTTGAATGTAAAAAACACCCACCTCACATATACACAACCCAAAGGTGGTATTATTGGTGAATAATTTCTCATATGAGGAGCATCCTCTGATGATATTAAATTGTAGAGAAAAAGTTCACTGAAATAAGATAATTATCTAGATTTTGGTACTATGGGGGAAACAAAATGTCTGAGGAAATTCCATGGGAACTAGGGGAGTTGATGAATCAAATTTTCCCTAATCATTTATTAGTTGGAAAATAAATGTTTGAAGGGATAATAACTGAAGGGGAAATAGTGCAATGACAGAAATTGTAATAAATAAAATTTCATTTATGATTTAAATAAATGTCATATTATGTAGCACTGTAATAGAAAACTCATGAACATATTTTATCTTATTGTAACTAATTTAACTGAAAAATAAGAATCTTTACCATTGATAATATATCTGGTGAAAAGATATCACATGAATAGTATAAATATAGGTTTTTAATCAATCTAATTAACACATATAAAGGAAGTGATGGACTCGACCATTATTGTAACACCCCAAGATTTTATGAAAAATATTCTTTTAATTTCATTAATATCTTTTGTTGTATGCTACACCAAGATTACCTTGCGCTATACGCAGCACCATATTAGCTTTCAGTATACGCAACATTATTCTTGGATCATGTTACACACAATTTTGATAATAGTTATTCTACGCAACATTGAGTATATATATATATATATTAAATGTATAAATGAAATATGGATGGATTATGTTATACAAAACAATGAAATATTCTTGCACAACACACAACCCTGACTTGGCTTGCATTACACACAATCGCGACCTTCCTCGATAGCGTGTGTTGTACGCAATACCAGATTTTAATAAACAACGATATATTATTATAATATTATTATGAACTAGCCGTTATGAATAGTATTAACTAAATTATGAATCTTATAACATTATTATTCATCTTACACATTTTATAAAACACGCTATAAGAACAAAATAAATTTTTTGTGTAAAATAAGTATTTTTCAAAAAATGCAGTTTTGCCGCCTTTTGATGGTGCACCCACTTTAAATTTAGTATTTGAAATGTTTAAAATTTCAATTTGACAAAATAAAATTGTTCTTTGTAATCATGAAATAAAAATTTACTTTGGATAAATTTTCATATCATTCTGGTAACTTTCATATTTTGATGAATAGTAAAAACACGCTATATTTTAATTAAAAACAACTTTTTTCATCGCAATAATTTATATGGTTAAATTATAATATTTAATGTTTTTAAAGTATAAATATAATATATTTTTACCATTTAATATAATGTATGTCATTAGCATTGATTCTACCTTGAATTTGTAGGATAAATCAATTCAATCTTTTGCAATGTTTTAAAGAAAAACCTGTTTTCTTTGGACAACGAGATTAATTTTAATTTAATTTCTGAAACTTTTGTGTATTGAATTTGGAAAAATGGATCCCATATTTGGAATCAGTGGTTCCAAATTATGTTAATAAGTTACTTTTTATTTTTGGGAATTATGAATAGTAACTACGGTAAATTTTATTTACCATAGTTAAAGGTAAATCGGGTAATTAAGGGTAAATATAATATTATAAAATTACCCTAACACATGTAAAAATACTATTTGATGACTAAAAGTCGACCCATATCACCTAAGGGTCGGATTAGATTCATCTAATGGACTTTTTTCCATGAGAATAATTTAATTATTATTAAAACCAAAGAATTTGACAACATGTCACTTTCTTAAATCTTATAAGTATAATAATGTTAATTTACTAATAAAAATCATGAAACATAGATCATGAATAGTCTACAAAAATATAATAAAATTATCTACATCATATGAATTTATTTTTAATTTTTTTAATTATCATTTATTATGACACAAAGATGATGCAATAATTGTCTTATTAATGAAATATTGACATAATTGATGTTATAAATACCCAAATAAATGTAATTTAAGACTTTTTATGAAATAAACTAATTTTATAGGTTAATATGACAAGTTATTATTGAATTAATTAACTTTTTTCGAACTAATAATTCTGTTATGATTTTCACAAAAATCAATTACTAAATAGTGTCAAAATTGACATAAAATAGTTTTTAAAAAAATATTATATTATTAATTGTTATTTTATTCCTAAAAATCTAATGTTCGGAAAAATTACTTAGATAAGGTTATATATATTAATAATAAACAACTTGGGGTTCGTTTGGCTTCTTATAGTATGTTTATTAACCTTATAGTATAAGAACACAAGAAGACACGGTAAAAGTAAAATTATTTAACTTAATGTTAAATCTAAATGATAAGGTTAAAATAGGAACCTAAACTTGTCCAAATTCTATTGTATGAGATAATTTAGACCCATCCCCACCATAGCTTCTAAATATATCAATTTGGAGCTATTTAAAACCGAATTTAACTTTATAATAAAATAATAGTTTTAGTTATTCCAAAGGTACCCCTCTCCTCCCTTATAAAAGAGAACCTCCTTTTCCCTCTTCCTCACACAACTTTGAGCCTTCAAGCTCGTCAAAACCCTGAAAATTTCTCCTCTAAACTTCCCTAGAAACATACTAGAGGTTCTGGTATTCTTCAAAGACCTATTTTAGTACCCTAAAAGGAGGTCTCAAAGAAGCACTTCAAAGAAGATGTAATGTCTGTTACCGATTCATTCAACTTTATTTCTTCTTCCACTTCTTCTTCTTAGGTTGTTTCGTTATGAAGTAATAACATAAGTATCACTCATATATGAATATGTTATTATAAGTATGAAACAACCCTATTTCACCATCTATCCATCCTACGGAAAATGAAATCACCGCTCGTTCGTACGTACGAAATACCGTCTCCACACCGTGGTGAAATCTACTTTCCACCACCAACTTACTTGGATGGGTATAATGGTGTAAATAATAACTATATATGATTATTTTAAAGTGATATTGATTCTGAAATAGTATACATACACTCCAATATAGTCCCACGATCATGAGAATGATATCATCGCTCGTGCGTACATACGGACTACCGTCTCCACGACGCGATGAGATACATTCTCCACTTTAACCATTCATGAATGATTATAAAGTATATATAATAAGTAATCATGAAATATATGAAATAATAATGATACTGGATTTATGTGTATATATATGTATTTCATCTACTTAATTCCATTCATCTCAATAAGGAAACGAAAACAGCGTTCATGCGTACGTACGGCCTACCATCTCCATGAATGGTGTATTTCTTTCCATTTACTGATTTATTATATATATGTATATTCTGAATATATATTATATGAACCATGTTTTATATTCTGGAATTAGGTAATCATGATCTAAGTAATCAGATGAATAATTACAATTCAAAACACGGACGACAAATGAAACAATTTTTCCCAAAACGCTCTTTAACATGGAATTTACAAAAGAACGGGTAATATAAAGCCATAAGTGAACCATATATGATATAATAACAATTAATATGATTCTGTAATAAGTAAATGACATTATTTAAGTCATTATACAGGAGGTTCAGACACTTATGATGCAAATCAGACCCAAGGTAATGGAAAATATCACAATCTCATTTTTATCTGAGATTGTTTATACTTTGAAATTTACTGGGGTGTATTTTATCATCCACATCCATGTTTCCTAAATATGTAATATTATTTATATCCTCCTACAATTTTTTAAATATAATTTTACCATTCGGTGAGTTTTTAGTAAAAGATATGAAAGGAATCTTTTGTCATTTTTCATACGAGGTACTTTTTGACTTTTCCGACAAAAGTACGAGAAGAATTTTTTTTTTAACTTACACGGAATGAATGGATTTTTAAAACATTATTTCCAAAAATATTCCTTTACAAGATTTAATGTTTATTTTTAATCAACGTCTTTTAGCTTAGAATTTTATGACATGTTAAGAAAGGAAAAGTGTTTATGAAGTAGAAAGGATATTTTCTTCAAGAATGGAGTTCAAGTGTCTTATCAAAATTATTTTCCATCTAAGATAATAAAGGGTTTTGTTTCTATCCTTATTATTAAATTGATTTTATTACGTTGTGATGGAATTATATATATGAATTCCTTTATCTTATATGAATTGTTTTATGATGTCACGATGTTTAAAGATTCCCATTTTTATTACATGGGTTATGATATGATGTACGGTTTATGATTTTGTGGCACACATAAGAATGGTATCATTATGAGATGGGTGGGACCTATACCTCCCTCCAATGCATTGGGTAATTATTTTATATCTCATGAGATATACATGGCTGAAATGGTAGGTTATACCGGTTCAGTGAAACAGGACTGAAACAAGGGTGACTCGGTTCAGAAATGGACTTTGTCCACTAAGATAGTCTTGGAAATGAGTCTTGACTAATAAGAAATGATTCTCTACGATTATGTGTGTATTCCACAAAGTTTCATGTTTCATGTTATGATTATTGGGATTTCATTTCACTACTATGATTTATCCCATGTTATGAAATTATGCTCTCTTTTGCAGGTTAAGGTTTCATAAATGTTATGTTCTTATGAAAATGATGTGATTGATATTTATTTTACCCTTACTGAGCATTTGAGCTCACAATTTTATGTTTTCTTTTCCCCAGGATATAAAGAAAGGTCTTAGGTAAAAAAAGGGAGATATTTATGGGAGATGTTGAAGATATTTCACCACGATTAGAAGATTATATTCCAAGTTTCCAAAGACACTAAACTATTAAGATCCTTATGTGTGTGTTTTTGTTATGTACTAAGTATTCCGTAAAATTAATGTAATGTCCATGTACGCCAAGCATTGAGTCTCTACAGTTGGTATCAGAGGAAAAGTTTAGTCAACCTTTGGAAACTAGGATGCGAAAACGTTAGAATGATCCCTAGAGATATTTCTAAGGTATGTCTAGGGATGTACCTAAGGATAAGTATACGTATAGGGTATGTCCTAGAACTATGGTAACGATATTAGATTAATCCAAATATGTTATATATTGAAGTTAATTCCAATTTATTATGATTTTTTCCTCTCACACTATTCTTTTGGGGTTTTAAAAAATGGCTGGGAACAAGATGATTCACGATAATGGAGGATATGATGGACAATGGAATGATATTCTTCATGAGAAACCAAATGAAATGGGATTTGGAAGTCCAAACATCATTGTTATGCCGAATCAGAAATCTTATAATATGATCAATAAACTAAAATTTGTTAAGTTTCCTGACTCGGCTAATAAGAGAAAGATGGAGTTTCATGATGATCATAGAGGAAAGAAAGTTCAATTTCCCCTATGTAAATCATGTGGGAAGAGGCATCAAGGAGAATGTTTCAAAGGAACTGGAAGATGCTTTGGGTGTGAAAAAGAATGACTCAAAGCCAGTAAGTGCAAAAGAAAAGGTTCAGTTAACACCACGGATGAGGATAATGGTATTGCTACGACATCAACAATGGTTAAATGTTTTAAATGTGGAATGTACAGGCATTATGAAAACCAATTCCCTAAGGGAAAGTCTCATGAAGAGAATCAGTATGGTCGTATGGGTAGTATTTATGTGGATGAGGATGAACAGACTACAAATGATATGTGAGATGAAAGAATTGTTGAAGCTCGGTCAATGGTTTAAGAATGTAGTGGAATGATTACATGTTTATCATGTGTAATGTTGTATAAGTAATCTCATGGTACTATGGAATAAAGAGACATCTAAGGATTGTTACACTATTGTCTTTCCTTGAGTTTTGAAAGTGTATGATTAATGTTACCAGTATCCATGAAAGGTTATTCAGACATTTTTGGAATTTAGATGATATGTGCATAATGAAGGGATAAGGAGAAAATTAAATGTTTGATAGTATTCATGAGCTCATGACTGATATAAGGAGAAGGTTATATCATGGTTTGAGTATATAGAATTTTTGGATTTAGGTATGTGGAAATAGATAACTTTTGACTGCATTCTTGTTTTCACTAAGGTTCAATGGGTATTCATTCTTCAAGAGAATACATGATTAAGGTATTCACATGTTTTTAATTTTACCAACAAGATATATCTTATGATATATGGGGGATAAATGATGTCATTCACGTGATCATTTTCTTTATACTATGAGCTTGGACCGGAGTATTTTAGATAAGCCTAAAGATTGGAATGGATTATGTTGGACATAAGTTAGTATTGTTTAAGGATAAAACTTTTTGATATTGTTGATGGGATGTTATAGTAATATAGCTTTAGAAAAAGGACAACCTATAGGACAGGCGACAGCCCATTGCGTCGGACAAGGCTGTGGGAATAGAATCCACAACCGAAGTGCGACTGGCCTTTATCACCTACCACTGGCCTATAAGAAGTCCCTGGTTAATAGAAACTAGTTTAATTTTATTAAGCAGTATGATATATGAAGTATAAGTTCATTTTTGGAAGCATATACGATTAATCTAACCAGAAGATGGACTTATAACTTTTTCTAACCTTTTGATTGAAAGAGATGGAATGACCCATCATTCTATCACATGATCTGCTAACACATCACGAATAACAAATTCAACTTCATTTCTTTAAGGGATGAAGTGGAAATTGTTCAATTCACAAACAACAGTGAGATTGTACCAAAATCAGGCAAGTATTTCTTTTAATTCATCAAATTCAAGGAAATGATATTGAAAACCAAAAATGTTGTCCTGGTTCCCTTATATCCGATTAATCAGATGGTACCCTAGATCATCACAAATCAATAGCTTTGTGATTGTTGGATTTTTCATAACCATGTTCTCTACCACTCTCCATCAGAATATGATGGTTAGATTTCTCTTCCATATCCATATTTTCACCTATGTGGAAACCCAGTGATTAGATTATTTGGGTAACCATTACATTTCATACTTTTGTTTTTAAAGATTGGTTTTGGTATTCCTTATTACGACGTGGGTTTCTATTAAAGAAACTTTCGAATAGTAAACCATTTATAACCCCGAAGAATTTCGAGGGCGAAATTCATTTTAAGGGGGAAGAATGTAACACCCCGAGATTTTATGAAAAATATTCTTTTAATTTAATTAATTTCTTATGTTTTATGCTACACCAAGATTACCTTGCGCTATACGCAACACCGTATTAGCTTGTAGTATGCGCAACACTATTCTTGGATCGTGTTACACACAATTTTGATAATAGTTATTCTACGCAACATTGAGTATATATATATATATATATTCAATGTATAAATGAAATATTGTTGGATTATGTTATACGAAACAACGAAGGATTCTTGCACAGCATGCAACCCAGACTTGGCTTGCATTACACGAAATCGCGACCTTCCTCGATAGCGTGTGTTGTACGCAATACCAAATTTTACTAAACAATGATATATTATTATAATATTATTATGAAATAGCCGTTATGAATAGTATTAACTAAATTATGAATCTTATAACATTATTATTCATCTTACACATTTTATAAAACATGGTATAAGAACAAAATTAATTTTTCGGGTAAAATAAGTATTTTTCAAAAAATGCAGTTTTGCCACCTTTTAATGGTGCACCCACATTAAATCTTGTATTTGAAATGTTTATAAGTCAATTTGACAAAATAAATTTCTTCTTTGGAATCATGAAATAAAAATTTACTTTGAATAAATTTTCATATCATTCTGGTAACTTTCATATTTTGAAGAATAGTAAAAACACGCTATATTTTAATTAAAAACAACTTTTTTTATCGCAATAATTAATATGGTTAAATTATAATATTGAATGATTTTAAATTATAAATAGAATATATTTTTACCATTTAATATAATGTATGTCATTAACATTGATTCTACCTTGAATTCGTAGGATAAATCAATTCAATCTTTTGCAATGTTTTAAAGAAAAACCCGTTTTCTTTCGACAACATGATTAATTTTAATTTAATTTCTGCAACTTTTGTGTATTGAATTTGGAAAAATGGATTCCATATTTCGAATCAGTGGATCCAAATTATGTTAATAAGCTACTTTTTATTTTTGGGAATTATGAATAGTAACTACGGTAAATTTTATTTACCATAGATAAAGGTAAATCGGGTAATTAAGGGTAAATATAATATTATAAAATTATCCTAACACATGTAAAAATCCTATTGGATGACTAAAAGTCGACCCATATCACCTAAGGGTCGGATTAGATTCATTTAATGGACTTTTGTCCATGAAAATAATTTAATTCCTATTAAAACCAAAGAATGTGACAACATGTCACTTTCTTAAATATTATAAGTATAATAATTTTAATTTAGTAATACACTTCATGAAACATCAAACATGAATAGTCCTCAGAAAGCTAATAGAATTATGTACATCATAGGAATTTATTTATAATTTTTTTAATTATCATTTATTATGACACAAAGATGATGCAGTAATTGTCTTATTAATGAAATATTGACATAATTGATGTTATAAATACCCAAATAAATGTAATTTAAGACTTTTTATGAATTAAACTAATTTTATAGGTTAATATGACAATTTATTATTGATTTAATTAATGTTTTTAGAACTAATCATTCTGTTATGAATTTCAAAAAAATCAATTACTAAATAGTGTCAAAATTGACATAAAATAGTTTTTAAAACAAATATAATATTATTAATTGTTATTTTATTCCTAAAAATCTATTGTTCGGAAAAATGACTTAGATAAGGTTATATATATTAATAATAAACAACTTGGGGTTCGTTTGGCTTCTTATAGTAAGTTTATTAACCTTATAGTATAAGAACACAAGAAGACATGGTAAAAGTAAAATTATTTAACTTAATGTTAAATCTATATGATAAGGTTAAAATAGGAACCTAAACTTGTATAAATTCTATTGGATGAGATAATGTCGACCCATCCCCACCGTAGATTCTAAATAAATCAATTTAGAGCTATTTAAAACCGAATTTAACTTTATAATAAAATAATAGTTTTAGTTATTCCAAAGGTACCCCTCTTCTCCCTTATAAAAGGGCACCTCCTACTCCCTCTTCCTCACACCACATTGAGCCTTCATGCTCGGCCAAACCCTGACCATTTCTCCTCTCCACTTCCCTAGAAACATACTATAGGTTCTGGTCTTCTTCAAAGACCTATTTTAGTACCCTAAAAGGAGGTCTTAAAGAAGCACTTCAAAGAAGAGGTAATGTCCGTTATCGATTCTTTCAACTTTATTTCTTCTTCCACTTATTCTTCTGAGGTTGTTTCATTATGAAGTAATAACATCAGTATCACTCATATACTTATATGTTATTATATGTATGAAACAACCCTATTTCACCATCTATCCATCCTACGGAAAACGAAATCACCGCACGTGCGTACGTACGGAATACCGTCTCCACAACGTGGTGAAATCTATTTTCCACCACCACCTTACTTGGATGTGTATAATGTTGTAAATAATAACTATATATGATTATTTTAAAGTGATATTTATTATGAAATAGTATACATACACTCTAATACAGTCCCACGATCATGAGAACGATATTATCGCTCGTGCGTACGTACGGACAACCGTCTCCACAACGCGATGAGATTCATTCTCCACTTTAACCATTCATGAATGATTATAAAGTATATATAATAAGTAATAATGAAATATATGACCTAATAATGATACTGGATTTATGTGTCTATATATGTATGTCATCTACTTAATTCTATTCAACTCAATAAGGAAATGAAAACAGCGTTCATGCGTACGTACGGCCTACCGTCTCCATGAACGGTGTATTTATTTCCATTTACCGATTTATTATATATATGTATATTCTGAATATATATTATATGAACCATGTTTTACATTCTGGAATTAAGTAATCATGATCTACGTAATAATATGAACAATTACAAGTCAAAACACGGACGACAAATGAAACAATTTTACCCAAAATGCTCTTTAACATGGAATTTTCAAAAGAACGGGTAATATAAAGCGATAAGTGAACCATATATGATATCATAACAATTAATATGATTCTGTAATAAGTCAATGAAATTATTTAAGTTATTATACAGGAGGTTAGGACAGTTATGAAGCAAATCAGACCTAAGGTAAGGGAAAATATCACAATCTCATTTTTATCCGAGATTGTTTATACTTTGAAATTTACTGGGGTGTATTTTATCATCCACATCCATGTTTCCTAAATATGTAATATTATTTATATCCTCCTACAATTTTTTAAATACAATTTTTCCCTTCGGTGAGTTTTTAGTAAAATATATGAATGGAATCTTTTGTTGTTTTTCATACGAGGTGCTTTTTGACTTTTCCGACAAAAGTATAAGAAGAATGTTTTTTTAACTTATACGGCATGAATGGATTTTTAAAACATTATTTCCAAAAATATTCCTTTACAAGTTTTCAAGTTTATTTTTAATAAACTTCTTTTAGTTTAGAATTTTATGACATGTTAAGAAAGGAAAAGTGTTTTTGAAGTAGAAAGGATATTTTCCTCAAGAATGGAGTTCAAGTGTTTTATCAAAATTATTTTCCATATAAGAAAATAAAGGGTTTTTTTTCTATCCCTATTATTACATTGATTTTATGATGTTGTGATGGAATTATTTTTATGAATTCATTTATCTAATATGAATTGTTTTATGATTTGATAATGTTTAAAGATTCCCATTTTTATTACATGGGTTATGATATGATGTATGGTTTATGATTTTGTGGCACACATAAGAATGGTATCATTATGAGATGGGTGAGACCTATATCTCCCTCCAATGCATTGGGTAAATATTTTATATCTCATGAGATAGACATGGATGAAATGGTAGGTTATACCGGTTCAGTGAAACAGGACTGAAATGAGGGTGACTCGGTTCAGAAATGGACTTTGTCCACTAAGATAGTCTTGGAAATGAGTCTTGACTAATAAAAATGATTCTCTATGATTATGTGTGTGTGCCAAAATGTTTCATGTTTTATGTTATGATTATTGGGATTTCATTTCACTACTATGATTTATCCCATGTTATGAAATTATGCTCTCTTTTGCAGGTTAAGATTTCCAAAATGTTATGTTCTTATGAAAATGATGTGATTGATATTTCTTTTACCCTTACTGAGCATTTGAGCTCACCCTTTTATGTTTTCTTTTCCCCAGGATATAAAGAATGGTTTTAGGTAAAAAAAGGAAGATCTTTATGGGAGATGTTAAAGATCGTTCACAATGATTAGAAGATTATATTCCGAGTTTCCAAAGACACTAAACTATTAAGATCCTTGTGTGTGTGTTTTTGTTATGTACTAAGTATTCCGCAAAAGTAATGTAATGCACATGTACGTCATGCTTTGGGTCTCTACAGTTATGATCATACCCTATAAAGCTCATTTATCCAATATTATTAAGAAGATAATATATTAATTATTTTACCTTAAACAAGCCCATGCTGAGATGTAATAAAATAAGAATTATTGAAGTCACTTATAGGATATGTTCAATGTCATCGAGATCATGAACCAAACCATGTACACTAAACCACCCCATGAAATAATCACTATAGTGAAACTTACACATAGGGAGTTTATTGGTGAATTAAAGGTATATAAATGAAGGCCATACTATTATTATTGCGTATAATGTTTTTTCAATAGAATAATGTTCATATTTTCTTCTTATCGTTATATTAAAAAAGATATTCAGTTTTATACAATAACACATAAATTTTATTTTTATTTCGTATTCATTTTCCATTAAGAAATTTTTTAGTGAATAAATGTATTTTTCAAATAAATTATATTTTAATAAAATAATTTTATTAAATAATTTTTATTAAATATAATTGATCATATAATTTTTATGAAGTAAAATTTAAACTTTTAAGGCTTTAAAAATGTCTATAATAAAAAAAATCTGTCATTTATCAATAAATATTGACTATTACTTTTAAAATGAAAATTTAAATATTTAGAATTTTTTTGATAAGATGAATATTATTTTAGGAATCATAATTTTTAAATTATCCCATGCTTATTTTTTATAATATAATGATGTAAAAAAAGTCTATAAATTTTTTACAAGGATGAATATATGTTTTCCTTTAATAATAATTTTATTTATTGTTAATTAGATTAATTTTATAGACTTTATGAACCCTAAAAATCAATGAATATGTTTTATGGTGTCAAAGTCATTTATTTATGATTATAAATCACTACCACATTAGAATGGGTATTATATTATTAATTTCTTCCATGGGACATATAAAATAATTCAAATCACTCTCATTTGGTAGAAACCTTGGGCAAACACTAGGAATGGTTGTGGTTTTGGTAATTTTATTATATAGTATCCAAGACACATGATTGAGAAATAATCAATAATTTACCATTCGTTTCCAATATAAATCCACAGTAACCCAAACTTCACTCCACTAAAAATCCTTGGATCATGTCCTAACTATAACCTCCCTTATCCAATGTCCTTCAAAATTTACCCCAATCTCACAAGAATCTCCTACCAAGAAACATGAGTGAATATATCATGGTAAGAGATACTCTCATTCTCCACATTATTAATGTTTCATCATTATCTTATGTATTTCATTTAAAATTACGAATAATAGGATAAGTATTTACCAATCCCAATTACTACCCATATTATTTACAAATTTTGAGAGACCCTTTTACCTTTAATCAACCCAATTTTTGAATTCAAATGTGATTCCCTAAAAATAATGATATTTCATGATTTTTTTCTATTCCATAATAATTTTTTTGAGAATAAGAAACCCATTTCATATCAAGGTATTAAAATTCAGATAATTACACATATTTGACATGGGAATTTGATATTGTTATTCTATACTCATTGATGGAGGATTAAAACATGATGATGACTGAATCCGTGTTGTATGATCAATGTGGCACAATTACACATGAGTGTTAAATTAATTTTATAGGTGGGATGAAAATTATATAGTTTCTTAATGCATTTGGTAATTCATAGTATCATGTGATGTCATGTTGGGATAGAGAGTGAACCTGACTCATTTCTAGAACATTTTTTATCATGATTTCATAGAATTAATCCTTGACTTATGTTTATGATTCAGTGTTTTATATTGTTTCTTCATTTACCATATATCTTTTATGATTATTATAGTATTTTATGTATCATTATTTATGTTTATGATACTTACTTATTTTATTCCCCATTAATATATCTATTGTCTAACATGTATTATTCCTTTTATTTAATTCCATGTTTATTCCCGTACTTAGATTTATAGCTCACCCTATTATTATTTTAGTACCTAGGTTATCCCATGTGGTATTAAGTCCAACGTAATATTTTGAACATGTTAGACAGGGTTTCATTAGAATTAATGTATTCCTTATTTTAGTTTGTTATATAATGTAACTAATTCTAAATACACTAGACTTCTCGATATCCTGAGTTGTATTGTGTGTAATTTAATGTTGTATATTAAAAAATAATTTCTAATAAAGATTATGGGATTCGTGTATCCATTAATTTGTTAGTATATTTCTTGAGTCAAAATCGTTAATTCTTACTTACATAACATTATTTTCATGTTTTCAATCCTATTATTATACACATTAACTCATAAAATGAATTAGGCATATTTTTGTTAATCCATTAATCCTTTGACCTATAGTTACATTAATCATTCACAAGCTTTTAGAATCCAATGAATACATTTGTTATGCAATATTGAAATTACGAGACAACGTTATCCTTTCTTACCTTACCCTGTGTTTTTTTCAGGATTATAAAAATTGTGTTTGGGGGAGATGGTTCCCTGTTGTAATGGAATACAATATTGAAAACAATAAGTGTGGAGGTACTGTCACAGATATTGGCGAGGTTCAAGATTATTTATTCATTTTACATCATTACACACCCTCTTAAAACTATATATATATATAATCAATAAAGGAAATGAAAATTGTTTTTTTCATGGAGGGTTATAACTCAACATTTCATGACCAATGATTTTTATAATTTGGGGTTGGTTAGGGGCTATGAAAATTTTCCACAAAAAAATTATTAAAAATAAAAAAATATTCAAGAGGGTGAATAATTCATTTACTTTGAAGGATTAATGAATATTCTCTATGTCCTGAGGAAAAGGGGAGATTACATCATGTAAGGAAAAATTTTCACGAAAATGTTTTTGATTATCCCGTATAATTCCTCATTATTGACAACCCTTTTGAGTTTTAATTATTTTAATATCATTACCCACCTACCCTATAACCTAATATTCGTTTGGTCCTAATGTAGAATAAAAAATGATTTTTTTCCTTTATAGAGTGGATAAAGTAGATGCATTTAAATAATTTTGGTAAAAATCATGATTTTATGTTTTAGAAAAACTCCATTTATATTTTTAAAATGAGTTATATGTGAATATAATTAAAAATTAGGTAAATTTCATATGTTGTTAATAGTAACTATGGTTTGAAAAAAATTAATGGAATAATGATGTAGAATGATGAATTCAAAATTTTATTTGTAAAAACCATTATGACCATTTTTATTTGGAAAATAGATTATTTTATGAATCACACCTAGAAGATGCTTGAAAATTCAATTAAAGATTTAGTTAATTTAATAATATAACATTAGATTTAAATATTGTTTTAGTGGGATTCTTTTGTAATTTATTGATATATTTTTCTTATGGACATTCATGAGTTAATATTGGGGTGATTCGGTGGCTTAATTTCCTAAAAATATATTTTTTAGTATAATAATTTTTTATTTTGGAGTTTAAATAATAATTACTATAATATTTCTTATTATTTTTATAAAAATTATAATAGGACACAATATAATACTAATCAAAGGTAAAATGAGCTTGTGAGATCATGATAAATATTGCGAAAACCATATTCATTTCATGGGATGTTTTTGTTATGAATACATTTTATGGATAAGAGGATGGTGGAAAAATAGCTGAAACCTGAATTTGGGTAGCATGATTCATAGGGTTGAAAAATATTCATTCCATGAATATGCAAGAAATTATGTCCTTTGGGAATTCCATGCACTATTTTTTTATTAAAACCAACGGGTGTCAGATCGTGATTTATAATGGTGTGACACATATTGTCTATCTGTAAAACATGATTAAAAATTCCATTATATAATTTTTAATGATATTTAACATTTCCCACCTTGATTTATATGTTAACCTATGTGGATGAAATTTATTTATATAATATACAAATTTATTAAATTTATAACACTATAGGGACTTTTTTTCCTATAAATAAAAGACTATGTAGGGTCTAGAGATGCATTACCGAACATAGCCTATCCATATAAATGATTTTTTTCACTTATGTAGAGTCTTCCACTGGGTAAATTTACAATATATTTAATTTTATCATGTTCTATTATCTTCCTCTATCATCCACTCATGATTCGAATTTATGGGTGAATCTTAATTTGTGTTGGGTGTAGTAAAATATCAGGAGTATGTTTGAATTATTTATATTACATTTAGTTTTGTTTAGGTAGTTTTATTTAACTTAAATTATTATAATATTTATTATGTTGATTTCAATTCTATTGAAACAATTATAATAAGGTAAAAATTTATTAATCCACTAATAATATTGTGTTATGCATGGCCATTGCTTAATTTTGGATGATCATGTATACAAATGGTATCATGATATTTTATTCACTAATAACTCGAAGTAAGTAATCAAATGAAAACTTTTATGCCTACCTTAAAGATGGGATAGAAAGAAAATGATATTTATTTTACTTTACTATGTAATAAATCTTCAAAACATAATTTAACATCAATATTTACTATTAGATGACCTAATAATAACAAAAACTAGCTTGTTTTCACTAATTAAATTAAAACCAATCTGTTTTCTACACACAATATTATTCAAACTCATTCAATTAATCAATTAAATTACTTAAAATATTCATTAACAGTATCATGGTTTTAACATTAAAATTTCACCTTAATTCCTTAATTGTTTTAATTTATAATAGTTTGAGTATTTATAAATGATTAAATTTGATTTTCCAAAAAGGAATCAATGAAAACATGTGGTTAATCAACCCCTCTATAAAATCATAACTTGGAAATTAGAATACCCAAGAGTGTGGTTACCCCCTCAAAAATATAAATACACATAAATCCTATAAAAAATTCCTAAAAAACAACTTGTGTGTTCACTTTAAAAAGTTAATCAATATCTCTCAAGGATATTTAGGTTTCAAAATTAATTTTCATAGCCTCTCACACAAAATTTACATGGATGAATTCAAAATACAATCATTACATAATAGACTATATATCTACATACCCATAAGTTGATTTTTAAGACTCACTTCAGGGAAAACACTGATCATCTCAAGAACCAATAACACTTTAGGGTCCCTTAAATAAATCTAGATGTCATATACCCTATGAAGCATTATTTTTGGAAAACCCTAAAATAAAAAATCATGTATGGAATAAAAAAGTATCTTTTTAAATATTAAGTTATGTGTATCCGATAATCTTGGTCTAACACAACCCATAACAGATTACAAACCCCAACTAGTGATAGAAACATGTAATTCACATGTATACACCCATATGGTTTTGTGTTAAAAGGGGCACATACCCATAAACTATTGTTAAATTCCTCTTCACATAATCACCATTTCCATTCATTCTCTATAAAATTTTAATGATTATCATATCCACCTATAGAAAAATACATATAATTAAACATATGATCATAAAATGATTCCCTATAAAATTATCAAAAATGTTATGGAAAATCACCATGAAATTAACATATAATGAAAAAATGATAAATGAATTACACAATTCTATATTGCTGTATTGAAGCCAAAATAACACGAATACCCATCTTATTAGTATGATTTATGATAAAATCAGATAAAATAATTTAAAATGGGTATAAATTCCCATAACTAGTATAGAATTGAAAGATAAACTAAGAATGAATTATAGAGTAGTGATGTGTTTTATATCTAACTATCATCTAGAAAAAGCAGCGCATGATTCTTAGTGTGAATGAAACATAATCCACATAAAAAGGGAAATTTTTGATATGGATTATGGGGGAAGTTGTCTAATAAGGTGAAACATGTGTAAAATACATATATATTTCATTGTTTTAGATGTATATTCATTAAAATTCATAATAATACAGACCTAACATCCAAAATATACAGTTTCTTTGGAGACTAGATACATAATAATCTTATTTTGTGAAGGATCGTCAACATCTTCCACAATGTTCTTCTCACATAGTAATCTTCATACGCACACCCTACATAAACAAATATATTCATAACCCAAGGAAAGGAATCATAATATTGGTTTATTTGAGACTCTTCATAAGAGTAAACATGGTAGATATCCTTTAATGATATTATTAAATCATAATTAGTAAATACGTTTATAGGGATATGAGACTATTATTTAGAATTTATATCCAGAAATTTAATAATCATATTCAGGGAACAAAGATTTGGAATGTTATAAGGCATGGATCATAGAAGAATCAAATATATAGAGCAGTGGGATTAGATCCTTAGAATATGAAAATGTCCTAGATAGTGGTGTAAAAATTATTTTATAATCTAAAAAAATAAATTATATATGGAGGCTACCCACAAAGACATTCATCACATGTTAGGATTGGGACAACCACCCATTTAACAATTTTCTGGGCTTCGGATAACTACATGTTTAACCACTTTTGGATTTGGATAACCATCCATATACCGTTTGAGATCAAAAAACATTAATAATTACCTAATTAATTGGATGTACATAATAGAACAACCCATCCCATAATTATTATATATTCATGTGTATTGGACATGATCATGAAAACATTTACATTTTCATCAGTTATTAACTCCTAGAAAAAAATTGTTTTTTTCAATATTTTTTCATCATAATCATAAACCATTAAGATAATTACTAAATATAAAATGATTGGATCATATCCCCAAGGAATCATATATATATTCAATGTATTTTTGCATTGTTTAAAATTCCCTTAAAACACTACAAGAACATTTATCCAGGAAAATACTCCATTTTATTTTGAAATAGATTTTTTAAAAACTAAAATTGTCCAAAATATTAGAAAAATTAGTTTTTTAAATGACGCATTGAAACGTGTAAATCATTATTTAAATTAAAGTGATGTAATTATATAGAGAAATGTGCGGTATATGTTAAATAATTCACACTATTTCTGAAAGGTACATTATAAAAATATTAATAGTGGATTCACATTATGTATTTATCGTAAAAATATTATAATGAGTAAATTTAAATTAAAAAATAGGTTTATAATTTTATAGACTTTATTTATAATTTTTTAAGAAAACATGGATATTAAAGAGAAAAATTCATGACCGAAATGAAAAATGAAGTCGGTTTTACTTAAAAACTATCCGTTATATTTTTGTATATGTTGATAGAGGAAAATTGAATTAAAAAATATTATATATAAATGATAACAGAGGAAAAGAAAATGAATTCCATATTTTAGATGAATATAATATAATTAAATAATTTTATAATTATATATAAATAATCCTAGAAGAAGTGATATTATAACATAAAACCCAAATCTGAAGGAAAACATTTATTATATTAAATCTGACGTCATGTATAATAAATCTAAACATATTTTAATTATATAACAAAACCATATTCATACTTATAAAATAATATATTTATTATTTTTACACTATATAACCCATTCATTAACAATATTTCTTTATCATCATCTTTTTAGGTGTTCACTTTATCATTTTTATGAATGTCTTGGTTTAACTATTATGGTCAATACATATTGATCTTTGTTCTATAATATAATAAATGATAATAATGATGTTAATAGAATTAATTTTCAAAAAATATATATTTTTAACCATCGAAAAAAATTCATAAATAGAACTATTAATGACACTATCCTTTGAGAGAGTTATCCATACATATATATGAACACTATTTTTCACTTTCGTATAAAAATATAGAATTAATGATTAATAATTTATTATCATTAACTAATTATAATTATATTTTAAATTTCATATTTATTAAATAAATGAATGATTAAATCAATCAATGTGATATAATGTTGGAAAATGAATCATATATCTATGTGGTGAGGGTAGTCCACACAAATGCATGAGCGATGCATTTAGTTCCTATTTAATTGAATTTGGGAGGGAAATGGAATTCAAATAATAATAAAAATATAGGTATGATTATGATATTTCTTAAATTATATTATTTTTTATAGAAACAATTTATTGTAAGTATAAAAAGTATCTCATGATCTTGTACCAGAGTGGTGGAGGCTTATACTTGGAATCCATACGACCCAAGATCAACTCCGGGAGGGGTGAATTTAGAGGATACTATTGAATTAAAGTATCAAGTTCTATCTAGTACTATATAACCTAGAACAATTAATGTAATTAGGTATATTGGGAAACTATTTTGGCCCAATGGGTCTTAGGGTCTTTGGGATGTCGTTGGCCATTAGGCCATACGGCTTTCGGTCCACCAAGGCCTTGAGGTAATAGGGCCTTTGGGGAATAGGGCCATTGGGCCGCATGGCCTTCATGCCAACATACAACTTCAGAAACATGACATATAGGACATAATATGCCGAGAAAAATA